>JAJQWJ010000004.1:42172481-45066231 GCA_023637945.1 Phaethornis superciliosus | reverse complement strand
TTCAGACTCTGAGGGAGGCAGAACAGAAAGGGAGAGATCTATTCCATCCCATTTCCTGCCACACTCTACAAATTTCAGGAAGCCCAGGCAGCTCCTTTTTTCCTCTTGCTCCTGGCTGAGCTGTTGCTCCCCTGCGCTTCTTTACCACCAGCTCGCCACGTGCTTGTCAGGGCACATACATATGGGGCTGTATACATATATATTTGTATTTTTTGTTACTTTATCCCCTATGTTATTACCTTTCCCCTGTGTTAGTAAATCTGTATACAGCTGTTTTCAGTTTCCAACCTAAAGTATCCAGTCTTTATTCCCCTTTTAACTTCCATTTAACTTCCATGGGCAGGTGCCGGGTAGGAAGGGGGAAGGGGAGAGGGAATAGAGAATAATTTTGTCCTTTGGTTTTTGGTCTGCCCAAATTGGGAAGCCGTGACACATATAAACAGTTATATTAGAAGGGCTGGACCAGGTGATCCTTGAGGTCCCTTCCAACTTGATATTCTATTATTCAGGTTTCATGGGAATTTTGATGTACGGCTTTAATAAGCAGACGTGAGTACCTTTTCAGTGCACAGAAATGTTGTCTTTCTTTGCATATGGGAGGTTCATGAAAATAAAATCCAGGTGTTTCAAACTCTTGGCTTGAAAAGCAAGCAATAGAGATGTATGCTTGGGCAAGCTTAGAGAAACCTCACACCCTTGCTATAGTAAAGGGTTTTTCAGTATATGCTTGTTGTCTGCAGTGAATCACTGCCTTCCTTTGGCTTGTATTTAAACCGACATGGATAAACACACAGCTGTCCATCTGTACTCATTTTCACTGGCACAGAAATCTGATTTATGTACAAAATAGTCTTTTACTATTGCCCTAAGAGTATTAGAAATTCTGTTTTCTAATAGAGTTTGTGTCCCCTCGTTGCAACTTGCTTAAAGGAGAAGAATAGAAGGGAGTACAGCATGAAAGAAAATGTTCAAATTTCCTGGTAAATCCCAACACAGAACTGTGAATCTTTATCCTTTGGGTTTGGTAGTGACACTAACCACCAGCTCACAGTTTGATGAAAAACAAAATAAAAAATATCTGCTAGTGAAAAGGCACTGTACAAGGTACTCTGTTTTAGTGTGTGTTTAAACCCATTTATTTCTTGTTTGAGTACTTCCCTAGCTTACCTGTAGTGCTTGCTCATTCTTTTTTTCAGGAGTGCCTGCTTTCCAACTGCAGACATTTAAAACTTTTTTCCTTTTTGCTAGAATTGAATGTTCACTGCTAGAGGGCACCTCTGAGTTAAAATTTGCTTTTCACAGCAAGCAGTTGACAAATACGGATTTTACTTCTAAGTTTCTTTTACTCAATTTTTTTGCAGGTGCAACATCTCTATCAATGATCTTTTGCAGCAGTAATTATTATTGTAATGACCTAGAATAAAAATCTTTGCCTGGCAACCTTCTTTGTATTTTGAAAATATGTAATGGAATACTTTTCTGAATAGGAGTTGCTTTGAGGTGGCTTACTGGACTACTTAAAAATAAAACACCCAAACTCTTAAATCTCATCAGCTGGTGGAAACTCAGTAAGGAAAATCATCAGCTATCATCATGTGTTGGCCTGAGAGTATGCCCATCTGTGAATTCAACACTAGGAATTCCATATTAGGACTGGGCACTGTTTTAAATTAGAAGGCTAAAAATTAGAAAAATCAACAGAATTTAGCAGTCTGTTTAGGAAATGGGTATTATGATCTTCTACGTATATTAGGAGACCTGCTTGTCTACTATGGAAATCTTGGTAATCAAACTATGTAGACATTTAGAATTAAGGGAAGTACACAAAAGCTTTAATTTTAAAAAGAAGGCTGTTCCAGATAGAACTATCCAGTAACTTAGTTTTACAGTATTTGATTCAGCAACTGCTAATTCTGAGAGATGCATTCCCCAGTCTGGTCTCCTTTCCTTCTCTTTACTTACACACAAAGACCACATTTGCAAATATGTGTGGACAGGTTATTTGAGCTGCCTAACTTGTTTGTCCCATCATATAAGCATTACTACACTCTCTCAGAACGTGTTTAATCATTTATGTTCCCACAGGGCTCCTGGATGCAGTTGTGTGCATCTTACACTGATGTTGTGCAAAATGTTACAGTGATGAAGAGGTCTGCAGGAATCTTGCTGCATTTTTAGCAGAAATAAGAATGCCAATAAACAAGACAGGTGGTAGGAAATACATCATTCCCATTCTGCTAGGCACTGCTGCCCTGCCACAGATTGCTGTTGCAGTGGTACATAGATCACTTAGACACATCTTTCTGTAATTTCCCAGTTGTTACTTTTGTGGTATTTTTCTGGATGCTTGACAAGAATCTCTGAGCTTTCATCAGCCAGAGCTGGAACATTCAGAGCTGCAGCTGGTGGCAAAGCAGCTGTGCCTTGAATAAAATAAATAATGTATGTATATATTTATATAGTATATAAATCAGATTGCATCAATTCTGTACTTAATATTATTTGATTTTTTTCAAAATTTATGCTTTTTATCTCTCTAGGCCTCACCTCCCTCTTCTGTACAAATTAAATGTCAGAGACAGCATCCATAGTTTCCACAGATTAAAGACCCAGGAAAAGGAAAGAAGATTAAATAGGAACAGGACAGGATTTAGTGTATGGTTACGGTATTATACTGGCAAACTTAACTTGGGAGGTTCTAAACTTCTGTGTGTTTGACTCTGTGGGCATTAGGGGTTTATTTTGGAGTGCACACTTGAGCCCTATATTCTTTGCCTCCCTGCTGGCATGGTGGGAGCCTGTGGCCACAGGAGCACACACTGTGCAGCCAGCAGAGACTCCACCACCGTGCCACTGTTGCACAAGGCTTTGTTTCTCTGAGTCTTTCTTTCCCAAACCACATTTTCAGTGATATCATCTGCTTGCGGCACAAACTGTAACCAGGTTGTAATCGTGGAAGCGTAAATATGTTTGAGAACAATGTGACCTGCATAGTGTGAAGGCTGGATGACTGACCTTTAATGTAAATTAGTTACGGTACAAAAATAATCAGCTTGTTTATTGGGTAGTTAATACCATAACGATCAACTGTAGGAAACACTCAGTCTTGAGACTTCCCAAGAAGTGGGCACCTCTCATTCCTCATGAAAAACTGGCATGAGGAGGATCTCACATGCAAGTGCCTAGAAGAATGCTGTCCCTTCAGTTCCTTACACATGGTGGTTTGCTACATGAGACCCAACTCAAGGCAACAGCACAAATGAGAGATTCAGATCTTTTCCATGCAAGTAGTTTTCTCTCAAGCTTGTTTTAGGACTGCTGAAGAAAGCAATAACAAACATGGAGTGGGGGGGATGATATCAAAGCACTAAGGAATGCTGTGGCCAGCACAGGGTTCTGCTCTTTAAATCTACGTGATAAGTAGCATCAACTTCAGCCTGGTTTGTCCTGGTATGTAGGCTGCCTTATCCCTGTTTGGACAAAATTCTGAAATCCTAATTTAAAAAAAAAATTAAAAAAATTGTTGTGAACAAATTGCCCCACTGCATCTTTAAAATGGTATTTTTGGACAGTTCCCTAGGAAAAAATTGCCTTCATATAATCTATGAATGTTATACTTCATATGCAAGTAAAATTTAACAAGAAAACTAGCAGAAAGGAGCTAAGGAAGGACCAATTCAGGAAATGAGCTGTCATGATATGTAATATTTAGAGAATTCTAGCATAGCTTCCAAGTTGACTTCCGTGCAACTCTTCCTTTTACCCCTCCAAATCTGCGTAACAAAGACAGCTGGATGCTTCATTAGGTTTTCCAGCTGCCATGCCTGGCAACAGCAAGGTCACTGGTATTGTTTGGGTAATTAGTTGCCACTGGAGATTTAAAATCCTCTTCTACACTGTTAGCTCCCCTCTTTTCTTCTGTCAGTGATGTTTAGCTACATAGATGAATTTAATTTTTTCACAGGTGTTGGAGAGTAGGTGGAAGAGTAGTTACAGTGTAAATTTTGCTAATTTTCACACATAGGATTTTGAAAAGCCAGTAAGGGCAAAACAGGGTGTTAAAGGATTTGCTAGCACCTCTTTTATATATAAAATATAGTGGCCTACTTTAAATTTATTTTAAATTCTAATCTAAATTTTAATTGACTTGGATATTTAGTTGTGTTTTGGAAGGGCATTGTTTTTCTTTGGGGGGGGGAGGGTTGTTGTTTTGTTTGTTTTGATTTCTGTACACTACAGTGATCCACACAAACTGTGCCTTATAAAATTTTTTTCAAAATTAACAGTATGGCCTAATTTGCAGTTAAATAATAAAGTTGCTTTTGCATCGCTCAGCAGTGACCTGCTCTCCACAACTTGTGTTGCTAATACATATGTAGTCTTATAAGCAGGTTCCCAGGTGTGTTTGAATGACAAGCTAGACATCAACAGCCCTTTCTTTACCCATCACCACACTGAATCCTGAACTTCTGTAGCATGTCACACATTACTGACCTAAAAGTTCTGATAAAACATAAATAAACATAGCTTTGGCAAGCAAGAATATGTTGCTATTTACTGCATTATCTGTAAATCTTCATTAACTGCCACAGCGCACTGTTTAATTATAAAACTATACTTAATCAAGATGCTTTCTGAAGAATCATTTTACACCTAAAGCTACTTTTAATAAGGACGGGGCTTAACTGGAATGATAATATTTCATTTCACTGGGACACCTTCAGGTGACTTGTGTGACAGTTCATCTTCCTTATGGCAGCTTGGTTTCCCCTGTCTGCTCCCACTTACAGCTGCTTCACAGCCAGCTACTGAAAATGAGCTGACACTGCTTACCAATGAGTAAGAAGCCATCTTTCCATCACTCTGAGGGTCTTTGGCTATGTCAGACTGTTCAAGTCAGGGACATGCTCAATACAGTACTGCCACAGGGAGAGAAGCTTAGGTACTTCATGAGCCTAATTTTAATGAAAATATTTAGCCCCTGAAATAGCTACAATTCTTTCATTTTTAGGAAGGCTTAAGACAAAATAAGTGGGCAATTCATGACACATTTAAGTGTCATGTCCTGGAGTCCTAAAATGTGCAATTCCGTGTCATTCATTACAAAGCATATTAACCAGGATAATTGCTGAAACTAAACACATACACTCCAAATCCACAAGCTGAGACTGAAATTCAACATTAAATATATAAATAGAAATATTAGCACATAGAACCTGCCATTGTACCTGTATGAAATTAGTGTGCAGCCGAAGGTGCTGAAGTTTGCTTGCTGCTGGAAAGTAGTTGGTTTCCAGTTAGAACAGTTATTGAAAAATCACAGAACTCCTTGGGTTGGGACCTTAAAGATCATCTAGCAAAACACCCTCTTCCATGGGCAGGGACACCTCCTAGATCACGTTGCTCAAAGCCCTATCCAAGCTGACCTTGAACACTGTCAATGAAGTGGCATCCATAATTTCTCCGAACAAACTGTTCCAGTGAGTTGCCACGCTCACAGTAATGACTTTCTTCCTTTCAATCTAAATTTACCCCCTTTTAGTTCAAAATTATTGCCCTTTGTCCTGTGTATACTCCGTTCATAAATAAATGTTGTACAGATTACTCATGCTCTCTGATCGTCAAACTAGCCTGATAAATCATGATGATGTCACACAATGATTCACACTTCTGATGACTCATACAGCCAGGATAATTATCTAGCAGGTCTTCTGCTACTCTGTTCCATAAGTGAGAACTATATGGAATTGAGGGCTCTTGTTTTATGAATGAAAAAAGAAATGTGGAGAAACACAAACGTCAGTGCTACAGATCAGGTAATACTAGATGCCTACCCTGACTAATCTGCATATTTAATTTGAGACAGAGGTTTCCTCCAAACTGTGATCATGTTTTATGAAAGTAAATACCCTGAACTTTTATTTTACTACTAGATTTCCTCTTTAAATGTTTTAAATGTTATTAGTCTTTAAAAGAAACCACCTTGTGACATAGTGTAATACTTTCACCTTCCATACAAAATAGCACATTTGCTCTGTTGGCAGAAGAAATTAAAATTTTTACTGCATTAAGTGGTCCATGTGACTTTACAAAGGTTGTATACCAAAAAATTGAAAATATGTAGAAGTACACTTCAGCAGCCAATGCTCTGCAAATACTTTATTACACAAATTACATTCAGCTTCTGAAAATAGTGTTCTAGCAGTGATACAATCTAAAAATAAGACATCCCAGAAACACATCAAGTTGGGAAGAAGAAAAAAAAAATTAAATACTTTTTTCATTCCTTCAATGCAATATCATGTTAGTGATTTTAAAAAAATATAAGATTTAGCAGCTTCATTTTCTTGCGGCACTGTATTTTCTCTGTACTGCAACAGGTTAAGGACATTGAGGAAAGGCACAAACAGAAACTGGCAACTCAATAGTTATGGGAAAAATACTTTGATGAAGCAGATAGTAAGACTTATTTACAAGATCCCCAGATTGAGATAAGAAAGTACTACTGCTTTAAATCAATGCTGCAATTAGAGACTCTTTGCTTTCTTTAAGATGTTCTCATAAAAACAATGGCACTGATATGGAACTTCCATACACTCCTCCACTTAAAAAACAGAACTAAACCCAAACAAAATTAAAGGAACCAGTGTAGAGCCCCCCACAGACTAGTATAGTTTACAATTAATTACACAAAATTTCAACGTGCTTAAGAGAAAAGGAATTTGACATTTTGGGTTGATTCACATAATGGAGAACTCAAAGGCTGGTTTCAGGATGATAAAGGTGCTGGTGGGGGTGGAAGTGCTGAACACTCTTCCTCTGAATCTGAGCCATCATCTTCATCTTTTTCTTGATCACTTCCTTCAGTGCTCAACCGGTCAAACCCTTTTCGGCTGTAGCCTTTGTGACTTGCAAAGAAGTTCCCAAGGTTAAGCCCACTACTAGCTTTCCCTATGGAAAAGAAAAGCTTGTCATAAGGCTTACTGTATGAGGGGAATAAAAATCTATTTACTCATTCAACTCTACAGTGGAGATTATTTTAAGTGTTCTTCCAGAAACTATTTTTAAAGATCAGCACATAAGCCACAAAAGCTATGGATAGAGATTATGAAAAATGAAGGAAATTAATTTTTGAAGTGTAAGTTTCAAGCTACATTTTCAGTGTACATTCTTTCATTAAGGCTATTTGTGTTCCCACCATTTTGGTCTTAGTCTTGAACACCAGAATTTTGCCCTGATCCTTCCTCTGAAAAAGTTCCATCAAATCAGTTAAGTAGGAGTGATTACAGGAAAAAAACCTCCAGTTATGGCTTTCTTAAATGATCTTCAATCACTTAGACTTACCTCTAAGTCTGCCTAAAATTCTGCGTGAACTTGAATCAAGTTTATGTTCTCCATCAGCTGAAAAATAAGGTAGATTTCAAAAATAAGCTAAAAAAAATTACCATAATCTATAATTAGATGCTTATATGTATTTCCTGATACAAAGCACAAGCATTCAAAAAAGTGAACCAGCAGCTCTAAGAAACAAAACTGTCACTTTTCAGCTTTTTGATTAAGGTGAAATTATAATTCCTAACAAAATTATTATACCACAGACGTGGCCAATTCATCCATCACAAAAAGATTCACATGTAAGTTATTTCTAAGAATTTAGTTCCCTCAACTGTTCTCTTTCATTACTGTTAAGAATTTACAGGAAGTACAAGAACCTTGTCATTTATATTGTGCACACTTACATTCCAGAACACTGCAATTCAATGCAGCTTGACATTTGAAATGTCAAGTTTCCCTTCAGAGAATGGCTTTCTGGAATATAGCAAACTGTGAATTTCTTCAGGAACCTTAGGAACTTTCTCCTCCTCCTCACAAATAAGATCCTGCTCCCTGGTAATTCTTTCTATCCCTCATCTGAAGGAAAACTAAATGCCACCAACAAACTGTCTTTTCCTATATGCTACACGGATTCCATAAATCCATGCCAGTTTACCAATGCAATTGTATCATGCTCTCTGACACAGTAAACACAAGCACTGCTTCAATCCCATTGGATTACAAACATTGTACTACAGATCATATTCATTAACAGCAGTACTGCAGTCATCTAGAGTGTTAGTACATTTAATGCACTGAACATGTTTGAACACAGTCGGGAACTGGCGCACTGAAATCTTTAAATACAATATATCCAATTCAGTTGCACAGCAGTATTAGACTGCTGAATTACCTACTCTGTGACAGTATGTCCAAGCCAGTGGCAGAACTTTTATCCTATGTACATTTTCTTCTCTTGATGCGAATATCTTAATACAAATATTTATACCATACAGAACAAGTGTAGTGATCAAACCACTGTAATTTACCAGTTTTTTACCTTCATGTGAATTAAGGATGAATTAACATACAGCATTGTAAGTATCAGTTAAAGCTCTCACAACAACAGATGGCAGTGCATTACAGAAATATGGCTGACTCACAAAATGCACAAGGTGGTAAAGAACAATAATATATAATGTCATGTAAATGTTATCTGTTTGGATTTGCTTATAGCTTTATGATACCTGTAGAGTCCTTTGTTCTCAGCAGAGTATTACAATTTACATATTCTAGACCATAATATGAATAAATTCTAGTAATTTCTGAGATAACCTATTTATAGTCTGACACCAGTTATAAGTTTTTAGATACACATTCTGAAAAGACGGTGAATTGAGGAGTAATATTAAAGGCATAGGGGGTGCAGTTCACGTCTTAGTTTGCATGCATCACCACAGTATCCGTTCAGAAGGGTAAAGTCTACCTCTTCATACTTGTCAATCTGTGTTCAGTGATGTTTTTAAATGAAATAATAAAAGGCTTCAGAGTTATTCATGGTTACCTCCAGAGACAGTTGTCTTCCTCCACTGAATATACACTAAAATTGCCATCAAAACAATAACAGGGATAATTAGAAGAGCTGTAATTAGAAGAAAAGAAACTCCAGTGCTGGTCTGATGGACTAAATGTTGTTTTTCCTGCTTCTTTAGAGAGTCTGTCGATTCTGGGTTGTTTTCCAATTGGCTTCTGGCTTCTACAATTGATTCTGATTCTTTAAAAAGAAAAGAATTTTAATATGTAAACTATCTGTATCAAGCAACATTGAACAAGATGTTAAGGAAAAGAACAAGGTAGAATACCTGAAGTTTTGTAACAAGGGAACAGAAGACAAACACTTATAGAGACATTTTTTAACTCTTACTGATGTTCTCCCAAACATAACTCAGAGAGTCTAAACAGTATCACTCACAAGCAAAGATGCCCTCCCCTTTTCTCAAATAGGGAAAGGAGAAGTGTCAGGGAGAATTTTGGGGTTAACAGTATCTATAATTTAAAATACAGGAAAATCCCCAAAAGATTTGTTTTTGCAAATAGGCGTGAGTTGTAATATCAAGTACGTATCTCTTTCTGATAATAACAATTCCTCAAGAAATAAAGAATATTATCATAAGCAAAAAGGAAAGCATTTAAAATTTCTTTTTAATAAACATGCAACAAAGGGATAAATTTTCAGATCTGCTATATTCCATGAAAGAACTTTGGCTCTGCAAATCTGGGTAGCTTTAGAAAACTGCATTCAATCATTCCTGACTAGTTTCTTACCTCTTCACCTATAAGGAGAAAAATAATTTTGGTAAAATACTCTATGCCATTTTATCTGTGTATGGAAGATCACATGCTATGTGCTAGCCTTTAAATAGTACAACTGCGTAGTTTTATATTTAAATCTGATTTAGATGTGTATCTTAAGAAGCAGGTGCATCAGAAGAACACTCAATCAACTATTTTGATTGTGTATCAGACTTGAAATTATGTTCTATTATGCAAGAATAATAAGTGCTTCAGTTTATACTTAACATTAATACAATGATACAATTGTTATCACTAATAAACTGATAATAATGATACAACAACATGATGTCTGTTCAAGTAGTAGTTACAGCCACAAGCAATCTTCCTCCAAGTGTTTTCCTGCACTTCAAAGCAATGCAAGCAATGGTAACAGTCTGTTAGCAGAAGGCTGTGAAAGTGCAGGCCACTTCTGTCAAATTATTAAACACAGTATGACACAAACTCTGTGGAGTATCTGTTTCCCTTCAAGTGGAGTTGAAATATGACAATTTCAGTCTATGTACCCTAAGTAATTTTAGAGATTGTTACTTAAAAAATGTCTCTTATGCTGGTGATCTTATTTCTCTCTGTAACATTACAACTGTCAGCTAGTGTGGTTAAGAAAGCTGAAGTACATTAATATATACTTAGATTTCCTTTATTGTGGATGATGCAATTTCAATACTTCCTTTCTCAGTGCTTCAGGAGGACTGGTGTTGCAACAATAATAAAATAGAAGTAAAATGGTTTTGATAGTAAGGATTTTATTGTTTTATAATGTCAGTATCCTTTATTGTATATTCTTGCAATTGGCAGCTGGAATCTTTTGATATTTTTCTCTGCATACAGATGATTAAAACAAACCATGCAAACTCCAGTTTCAACCAAAGAAAACCTGTCAACACAACAGAGCCCAAAAGTGGTGATCAATAGTGCAGAGTCCAGTCAAAAACTTGTAACTAATGGCATCCCCAAGGGTTCAGTGCTGGGTCCAGTCCTGTTTAACTTCTTTATCAGTGACCCTGATGATGGGAAAGAGTGTGTTCTCAGCAAGTTTTCTAATGACACAAAACTGGGAGGACTGGCTCATTCACCTGAAGGCTGTGTAGCCATTCAGCAAGATTTGGAGAGCCAGGCCAAGAGGAACCTGATGAGGTTGAACAAGAACAAGTGCAGAGTCCTGCACCTGGGAAGGAATAACAGAATGGACCAGTTCAGGTTAGGAGGTGATCTGCTAGAGAGCAGCCCCATGGAGAAGGACCTTGGAGTCCTGGTGGACAAAAACGTATCCATAGGACAGCAACGTGCCCTTGTAGCCAAGAAGGCCTGGGGTGCATGAAGAAGAGTGTGTCCAGCAGATCAAGGGAGCTTCTTCTCCACCTCCCTCTACTTTGCACTTGTGAGACTATATACTTGTAAGACTATATTCTGAAAGACTATACAGAAAGATAAGCAAACTGCCATTTCAAATAACCATTTTTTGGTGGTTGAGGGTTGTGGAGCAGGGAGGGGTGGTGGGGAGTAACTATCAGAGTTGTATTTCAGACAGAATTTATGCATCGAAGGGAGCTGACACAGATACCAATCTGGACCATACCAGATGGTGCTATGGAATTAATCCACTAGTTAAATTTTTAGTTAGTTAAATGTCATAACGAAAAATGAAATGTTTAGATTAGATGTAGAATAACATCTATAAGGTAATACTGTCACAATCTGCTTTCTAGTGCTTGCTATGCCAGCACATCTTATTTATAGTCACTGATGGAATAACAATGAAAAATAAAACAATAGGGACGGTACTAAACATTTTTCCCTCCAACTTGGCAGACACAGTCCTCTACGTGAAAATACTGGTTCCTTCATTTCCATTACAAATCAGACTAACCTGTTGTTTCCTGTACCTCAATACCAGCTTTTTTAACTGACCGATGTTCCAATTCTGTAAAACAAAATTATTCTTCAGGATAACTGCCATTTCAGCAAGACACTTAGTGACATTTTCCTGCTAGCTTTTCCAAATGTTCAGTACAATTCTATACTAAATGGTCCCATCAGCATCTGAAATTCACCAAGGAGAGTCAACATAAACCACTCACTAACTCACAAGGACACAGAAAAAAGAAGAGCTTGACTCATGAAAGACGTTTGCTATAATTAGCTCTTACACCACAGAGTTTTTATGGGCACATATAAAGGTTCAGGGATTCTACAAAAATAAAATTGCAAATTATAATCAAAGTCATGATGGATTAAAGACTGTCTGAATCAGGGCTACTTAAACACTGCATTTTAATAATGCAGCAATAGCTATAAAGAAAATTTTATGCAAGGATTTCTTCATCTAACCTGTAAGTAATGATAATTCTGTTATTTTTGTGTTCTCATGTTTCTTTGAATAGAGGCCTAGACATAGACACTCCCAGTCAAAATTACAGTGTATCTGGGCCAGTCTCTTCTTATTAACAGAAGCTGATACGAGATGCCTCAAAAGAAAATTCATGGATTATAAGCAGACAAATATGGAAAAAACTGACGTAGTTAGAAGTTCATTTGTAACAGCAGACTGGTTGACTACAACCTGAAGCCTGGGGCTTCATCTCTCATAGATTTTTTATCCAATTGTCACAGTTTAACACGCCCAAACCAGGACACAAATATAATGCAACAGCAGATTATATTTTTACTCTCATAAATAATCCTACTACACTGATTTCTGATTAATCAGGTCCCTCTCCCTGAAGTCAGGCTGCTTGTCATGGGGGTTGCTAGACCAAAACTGGGAAGCTTCCATTTCATGGAAATAGGACTTCAAATTATTCTAGATTTATTTCCTAGTGATGAATACTTCCTATGAAATGAATATAGATTTAAAGTTTACTTGTGTTTTTAATTCAGCCCCTGGGAGTTTTCTGTATGATAACATCAAAGGAAGCAGCTGACTTCTCAGCGAAGGATACATTAAAATTATTAAAATGCTGAAGTCATCTTTCTGTTTAGGCAGATAATGACATGACAAGAGATCTATCATGACACAAATGCATTTTGATTCTGCCTCAAAAGTCTCCTTTGACAAACCATGACACCATGCTTAAGTATAGTCTTCTAATGAAACTGAACAGCAGTACATGTCTTCTACAGGCAGACCTTGCAGTCTACTTAAATAATTGTCATTAAGCCAACATAATATTTGCCAGTGGAACCGAGTAAGTGGGCAGTGATCTGAAGGTAAAAACGTTGTGACATTAAGAACAAAAAGAACATACTTTCTGTGGATCCAAACTTCCACACAGCTCTGGCATGAACATCTCCAATAAATACTGTTTTATCTTCTGAAGCAACAACATCATGTGGCATCTGAAAGTTCTGTGAAGTTAAGCAGTGATAGATTACTCTTAGGTGCCTACAAATTCACAACGCTTCCTTAACCCTGAACTTGAGAAAGGTAATATTCATTCCTTAGACTGGAACATGCAGCAGGTGCTGGTGCGAAGGCCTAAAATGGGCGGGAGGAATTTCATTTCTATTGTATGTTGGCCTTCTCCATGCATAATAACAGAGAGATTATAAGATGTATTCACACTAAACAATTGTAATATTTATATTCTTGCATCCATTTTTATTCTCTGAAATATGTATTTTAAAAAATAATGAGTCTTGGGTTCAAGCCTATGTGTTTAGTTTTTGCTAGAGTTTGTATGCAACACAGCTTTTGCTATACTCACAAACTAACTCTCTAGTATAACTTAAAACTGGACTGGAGATAACAATGTATGTGTTACCTAGATATGGGAATCGTAACATTTAATCCTTACTCTAAGACAACATATGGAAATTGCTTCTAAAAAATAAACTCAATTAATGTATGTTCAATACAGTATGGATAATATTTAGCTTTCACACTGATGTCCTGCAAAGAACCAATATAACCATACATGAACTTTCTTTCTGCTTAGGAACACACTCTACCTTTTGACATACTTCTAGCATCTACACACTAAAATATTCAAGTTGTTTATTTTTCAAACTAGCTTCTAAGAACTGTCTGATAGCAATAAAGTAGATATAACCTGAATGAATGTATTATCTGTAGGAATCATGTTGAGGGTAGTATAATTTATGAATCTGTATCACACATAAAAACAATACCCAAAATTCTACTGTCTTTATTAAGGTAATATTATAAACAATTCCTTTTGAATATACTATAAAATGTGAATTCTCTAACAGTCTCATAGAAGCTGGAGATGTGGGATGTTACTAACATTCTTATACATGCACCAGGCACTCTATGTGATACTTCACCTTTCTAAGCGGAACGAAAGAATCAATTATTTCTCCAGTGGAGAAGTTCATCACAAATCCTTGCACTGGTTCCACCTCTCCAGGATAAGGCATTCCATTAACTGCAAAGAGGAGACCACCTGCAACAACATTATATTTGCTTTAAGAAGCCCCACATAGCAAGCTACAGTGAAGATTAATTGCAATAGTTATTGATGAAAAATGTCTGTCTGAGAGAGACAAACAGAAAGGTGACTCAACAGGAAACTAACTCACAAGAGGGAGATTAAGTAAGACAGGTGGAAGTCTGACATTTGAGATAGTACAAATAAGAGGAAAAAGCAAGACAGTATTTTACAGATTGTTTAAATATAAAAATAATGTGAAAGAGTTTAAAAATAATCTGAAGAATGCTTTGTTAAGAATGCTTAATCTGATGCTTGATCTGAAAGTTCTTTAACAGTATCAAAAGGAGAAAGTCAGCTAGGTAATCAGTGGGATCACAAGAGGAAAAAGGTGTGAAAGGGGGGCTTGGGCTGAAAAGCCTGTGTCAGAAAAGCTCAGGTTCTATCAATTTTTTTCTGTTGAGTCTTTTGGGGAGATTCTGACAGTCAATTTCTTTTCTGTAGTAAAGGGGTCAGAAGAGCCAGCTTAACTGGAAGGTGATATACAAAAGGTGTTAGACAAGATGGAGGTTAATAATTCATCAGTTTTGGCTGGCATTCACTGAAGTTCAGAAGAAACTCAGGTGTAGAATTACAAAGTAAAATATCACTGCTAACAGCCACTCCCCCAGGAGACTAGTAGACTTCTAAAATAATGCCCATCTACCAGAAGGGCTCAAAATGGTATTTGGGAATTACAGGTCAACAATTCTTGCTTCCATCCCAGTAAGACAGTAGGATCTATAATGAATAAAAGGACATGGGTTAAATATGGCCTGTTGGAAACAAGCTGGTATGGCTTCTCTGGAGGGAAGTTGTGCCTCACCTCTGAATGGGGAGGAAAAGCACATCAGGTAAAGGAGATTTTGTAGATATACTTGGATTTTCACAAAGCCTTTGAAAGAATTTTCAGAAAGCAGTTGAGTTGTCACAGGCTGCAAAGAAAGATCCATTAACAAAGGAAGCAAAGAGCAGATCTTAAGGGCAGAGTTTAAAATTTTTCGCAACAGCGAGTCTGAAAGGGCCATCCGGCAAGGGGAAGAGCCAAAACACCTTTCACTCAATAGCCTTCATCAGTGACCTGAAGAATGGGGTGAACAGTGACATCTCCCAGTCTGAGAAAGGTACTGAGCTCTGCAAAGTGTTCAAAACCAAGCCTGATGGCACAGAGAAAGTCCGGAAACACTTTTGGTAAGTGTAACTGAGCTGTCAAACAGATGGCAGGAGAGCTTCAGCAAAGGCAAATGTAGAGTGATGTTTATGCGAAAAAAATAATCCAGATCATCTCTATATGATCTTTAACTTGGAAGTGGCTGCTACAACTTGGGAGAGACATCTCTGAGCCATCACTGAAAACTCTCTGAAATCTTTGGCTTTGTTTACAGACACAGCCAAAACTTCAGCACAGTGTTGGGCATCATAAGGAAGAGAATAAGAAATGGAGGGGATAGTTCTGCCACTATGCAAAAACTTAGTATACCCACATCATGAGTACAGCCTACTGTTCTACTCTCTGCATTTCAGAAACATCCTAATGAAGTTAAAGATGCTAGAAAAGAAAAGCAACTACAATAGTGAAGGCGGTGAAGCAATTAAATGGGTCATGAAGAGAGACTAGGTGGCTGGAGTTCTTTGGTTTGGAGAGGAGAAACCTAAGAGGCCGAAGATATGGGGAGTGTGAAACTTCAAAAATACTGGGAGCAAGAAGCACTCAATAAAACTATGCCACATTTTTAAATTAGAAAATCAAAGTGGGCAGTGAACTTCTGGAAGCCTGTTACTACAGCATGTCAAGGAGACAGGCACTACAAGCCAGTTCAAAATCGCATTAGGAAAACTCATGGCCAGTAGGTCTAAAGAAAGATACTATGAAGTTCAGGAGCTACCTCCTACCTCCTAACAACCTTAAATAAAGTACTTGTGGATGCATGGGGAGAAGGAGAGGAACAGACAGGATTATACATTTTCCTTAGAATGCCTCTCTGGCTGTGACTGTAAGAGCACGCGTCTCTAGGTATCAAGTATTTCATCCAGCACAGTACTTCTTACGTTGTCAGTTGAAAGGGAGAAAACTCTGGTATTAAATTTGGTATCAACTATGGAGTCAGAAGTCCAAAACATTATTACTAATCATTGACTGTTCAGTCACTAGGAAGTAAACAAGCTCATCTACTTATTGACACCACATTTTGGGAGTCTAATCAGTAATTTCTCAAAAACAGACTGTATGCAAGATTCCCTTGTCCTGGAAATAGGAAAACAGGGCAGTTCTAAAGTTTGCCATTACTACGACAGTTCTGCTTTAAAAAAGAATAGACCTCTGGCCTAAGATAACATGATAGCACTATTCATGAAATAACACCATGTACTGTGACACACTGGCACACAGCAATTACCTGAAATACAAAGAACAGCGAAAATGATTACCTGGAACATATGAAACTGCAAACAACTCTCTTCCAAATGATTTGTGCTTGATCTCTTTTATGAACTCCCCAGTCTCTAACCTGAAGCACTGAATTCTACCATTTTCCCTGTCTGCAACACATAGCTGATGGAAGTCAGGGATCAGGGTTAAGCTGTGAGGGATAAGGAACTGTCCAGGTCGTCCCCTGCCTAAAGTAGTTCCTGCAATACAAAAATACCCAAGTTCGTGTTAAAGTACACATTGAAACTATCAGTTTTGCTTAAAAACAATATGTCATGTAACACAATGTAACACTGGAAAAAAGCATAAAGTCAGTTTGCTTTCTTTTCCTAGCAGTTTTATGTCTTTCAGTAAACAAACAGTTGTAATCTTTTGTGTTGTCTTTGTAAATCCTGCATTTATGAATTTTTCCCAATAATATCCAGCATAGTTTAATACCCGATACATAAATGTAATTTCTCACAAAACTTACAACAGATGGCAAAAAATTGCAAAAAAATGTTAAAAGGCTTATACTATTCAATCAAATACTTAAGAAAAAAATAGGGTTTTGTGGCAGTCATAACATTTTCACTATAAGATAGGCCAGGCCAATACTTGTACAGAAAGCATGCTAACAATTTCCCATTTTTATTGTTAGTAGATATGTAACTACCATAAGTGGCTATTTGAAGAGAGCAAGCTGGAATGCAATGAGAAGGCTGAGATTCAGCTAGGTCTGGAAGGCATTTTGTAAATAGAAATCTATAAATAAAGTAATAGTAACATCAGCAGTCTCATGGTTCATGAAAAGTTCAAGATAACAATGGTATTTGTAAAGAACCGAGAGCTCTGACCTGTACCTTCTCCCCACTGCATCAAGTACAATCCATTTGAAGAGAACTGAATGATGCGACTGTTACAGTAGCCATCTGAGACATAAATGCTGCCAGTGACTGGATCCACAGCCACATCAGTTGGTTGACAGAAATGATTTTTGTCACTGCCTGGTTGCAAAGCCACTCCTAAGATCAGTAATGGTTCTTTGTCATCTGGTCCCAGTTTCAAAACCTTTTGTTTAGTCAACAGGAAAAAGGAAGATGTTTTAGTGATGGAATATGAAAAATAAGAGGAATGACTGCCTATGGAACAGTATCTACCACTGTGAATAGCATAAATTTATATACCAAATATGGCCTTAATATATTGACTCTCACATCTATTACCAGTTTTTCAATAGTGTTGATTCTAGGAAATTTCTTCATAAAATATAAATTTCCTATGGTTATAGCAAATGAGTTAGTTTCTATTCTGTGTTTAAGTACACAAGAGAATTGATAAGCAAAGATGTACCAGATTTTGTTTTTTTTAAAAATCACTGTTTTAGAACAGATACTTTATTTCTGAATACTGTATTTATGAAGGCCATATGTTCAATTTCTGTAGGCACATACTTAATATTTATGTTAACAGGCCTTGATAAATAATTCATGTCAAATCTCTAGGAAAACTAAAACTTTAAGGTCCTATTATCCAAGCTTCAAAAACATACCTGATGGAGAGCTACATCAGTGACCCAGTAGTTACCATTTTTATCTATACTCAACCCATGTGGTAAATAAAATCTGCAAGCACAAATGTAGAATCAAGTTGAAAACACCTTTCAGGAAGAATTACATAGATCTAAAGATTTCACTTTTTATCTACAAATCAACAGATGCTGTACAAAGGATCTACCTGTAGAATTTCATTAAAAATATAACTTTACAGAACAGAATTTTATCAACAATTCTCTCAGCTCTTAAGTTCAGTTGACCTCTGGTATCTCAGGCTAATATTTGGTTACCTTTAAGGATAATATACAGTACTCATGAGCTCTGCACTTCTGTTACTCTGTCTGGCATATGAAATTGTATGAATAGAAAGCAGAGGTGGTAAAGATAGAAAATTGCCATTATTAATTGTTGAAATTGCAATTTTTATGTGTCCATTAATTTAAATAAAATCAGAGGCTACAATCACAAAATGTAATCCAAAATGTGAAAACAAGTTTGGAGACTTTTTGGAGTAACATATATAAAAAAAATCTTAGTTCAATTGGTAAGACCAAAAATAACTCACAGACTTTTGCCCATGGAACGAAGCAGTTTTGCATTACTTGGATTCAAGACAAGAATTGTGTTCTGTTCAATTGGTCCAAGTCCTCTTTGCTGATAAACAAAATTGCTGTCAAAAGAACTACACAAAAATAGTGCAACAGAAAGCCAGCATTAGAAAGTTTCACTGATGAACAAAACACACAGAACTTAAAGCTGTTTTCCAGTTTAATTCCAGTGTGGGGCTATTGGCTACTTTTTTTCTTTAAATAAGCCTTATTACATTATTGTGTGAGTTAGAGTGTTGGGTGTCTGCATTTCCCATGAAGGTTATGACTTCCACAGTAAAGGACTACCAGATCAACACAGTAAAAATTAGGATTTCTTTCTATGGAAAGAAAACAAAACCCACCCTTTTTAATTTTTATTTTTTTTCTTCCTTCTTCGCTGTGGCTGATCAGAAGTTGGAATCAAACAATGTAGCCTACATAAAAACAGACCTAACCACATACGCATAATTGCCAGTATGAACAAGTATATTTCATACTGTCTAAAGCAGAGTGCATATTTGTGTGTCTGTTTTTTGTTTCCTTTTTCAAGCACAAATCATTTGGTTAGACCTAACTATGCTAAGATTCAGGTACTAAGGTTCTTAACTTTTTCAGACTATGCCTGTAAGATAATATAAGACATGACATGTATTTCTCCTGTTCCCACAACTCTGCACTCAATTTTCAGGGTATGTGGAACTTACTAACAGAAGATGAAATTTTGTTGTGTTGTTTGTTTGTTATGGTTGTGTTTTTTTTTTTAATCATGCACAGAAGGAGTGCTACAGCCACTGAAAAGCTGCTACTGTATTACAGGGCTTGTCATTGTATAACTGCTTTTGTGTTCCGGAACAGACTGAGGTTGCCTTATAAAATAGCACAGATCATTCATCCTGTTATATTTAGTTGAATGAGGATCCAGCTTTTATGGCATATATTCGTAATTCACAGGACCAATGTGTTTTGCCTACCACTGCAGATAATTTTTGTTTCATTTGTTTCTAGACTATCCTGGTGAAGTACTGAAACACAGAAAACAAATTCGGGGATTTCAGGTTCAATTGATTCATCATATTTATGATTTGGTAAGGAATACTATACTCAATTTATTTACAGCTAATTATAAACATTAACTTACAAGTCTGGTAACTTTTTATCCCTCTGTGAACAGCAGTCATGACAAACCTCTCAAATACTCAGGTTTTATTCCTTTTTAGTGAAAAATGAAAATACTTATACACTCCTTCCTTTTCAGCACCATCTATGAAAGGGTTCCCAGACTATTTCAGATGCACATGATATAGACAAAGATAAAAAGTGAAGGCTGACTGGCTGAGTATACCTCTGTGTGCCACTTCTCTGTGCCACGAGATATGGAACAACAGCTTAACCACAGCCATATTTTCCAAGTACACTGTTGGATAGTCACAATACTATATATAAACAGGCCTACAGAAATTTTAGCATATCAAATTCCAATGTTTCTACCAACAGTAGCTTTTTTATTAACCATGCTCCACAAGAAGAAGAAAATACTGCTTGTGAGCAAAACCCTCCTGAAATTAGTTAGGATTTCATGTGTAGTTATCTAAGAACCATAACCAGCTACGGTTAACAAAAGCTCATTTTACATCTTGGTTACATATCTGGGACTGAATGCTATTGGTAATAGCAGTTTCAAAAGGCCAAAACAGTTTCACTTTGTTCCAACTTCAGACCTCACATGATGGCAATTATGGCAAGCTCCCACACAGGACAGATGTACAAATTAACACTACTCAATATAAGAGAATGCATTTTTGGGGGAAGTTCAATAATCACAAGTGAAAAATACTCAGTATATGAAAATGGCTGCTGTCAAGGACAAGGTTGAATCAAGTGAACATGTAATGTTACCCAGCACAGCTGCTATGTCTGTGGATTTCCAGACTCCAGACCACATGTCCTATCTTCTTCTGCACCCACACCATAAGAAAAAAGATGATCCATCTGTTTCTCTGTATGGTTGATTCATTACGCTCACTTGCAATTTTAGAGAATGTTTATGTATTTTATTTTATTTCATGTTTTAATCTATAGGTTTTCTGGATACTGCTTGGTCTCAATCTCCAGTTCATGCTCTGGGTTACTGGGTTGCCAGACACTCAGAAATACCCATTTCACCAATCACCAATATACCACATGAGTCATAAATGACTCCTTATCTGCCACATTATTTTATTTAGCTAAAACCCAAAGCACTTAATTTTTTGCATCAAACAGTATTCTAAGTATAATTTATTTTAAGTTTGAGAAGATGTCGTCTCTGAATTTCAGAAACTAGGTTATCTTTAAATGAATTTATCAGAAGTTTAAAAAAATCTCCACTTTTTTAGCATTATGATTATGTATATGGATACCAGACACTCAGGTAGAAGATTTAAAAAGCATATGAGAAAAAGGTACTACCTGATACTCTGTTACAGTCTAATGCTATTTCCTGCTAGTATACTTTTACAACTTTGTAAATTCTGGAAATTTTTTCCAAAGTGTCATCTAAACAGTTAGACACACTATTTTAAATTTCAAAAACATAAGAACAATATAAAATAAGGACATTATGTTTTATTTGGAATGTTTTGCTCTTAAAATAATACGCCTTACTGTTACTTTATGAACAGTAGAAAAATGGACATTATAAAAAATGGACTTCATTTTTGCCTTGAGTGAAACTAAATGCAGTAAAATTTATCAAATTATTAGAACAAAGAGTTTTGAAAGTGTGCTTAATAAAAATTAGTTTTGTTCTGCAGACTTAAAGACAAAAAAGAACTAAGATACACTGCAGCTAGATTCACATGTCTTATGGCCCTAACAGTGGTAAACCATAGCATACCATATATACCAGTACACCATAGCAGCTCAGGTCCTAATAGTAGTAGTATTCCATACTAAAATGCCGTTCTCCCAGGCTAATTATTTCTGCTAAAAAACATGGAGAAGCAGTGATAATTAATCAGTATCACACTAACATTATTATACGGCGCTTTTTAGATGGAGACACATTGTTACTCTCTAGAGGTAGTAACCCCATCATCTTGAAATGTCAGTTATTATTATTTTTATTCTGAGTCCCATGAAGACTCTTTCAGCCAAGGAACTGAGTTTTAAATGCAATAGGAACTGCAATCTCTCTTTTCTTAAGAAGACAGACAAATAGCAGGCACCAAGTTGACCTTCTGACATGCCATTTAGCATACTTACTTTTCATCCCAAACATGATCACCTCTATGGAAGACAACAAGGTTATTTTCAGGGTCCAGAGCCAACCCAGAAACTTGACCTAGTTTGAGGTCTAATCCAGGCCACTCCACAGCCTCTTCTATGTGGAAATCTGTCAGAAGAAACAAACATACAAGACAGATATTCACATAGCATTATTTATTAAAAAACATGATTAAGTAGGTTTTGGTACCAAATGCTGGAAATTACAGACACTTTCTTACATGCAGTATTTCCATTAAAGCATTGCAATTTAATTCCAAGCATACTTTTACTATAGGAAAGCATGCATAAGCACTTGTATCCTGCTACATATAGGATGACAAAAACTTCAAAATTATTTTACACTCTATTATTTTCTCCATCTTATAAGGATACAAGCAAACAGACTCTAGAAGCTTCAGGAGATCTGTAAATACTTTCTAGACTGAAATACTATAAAAATATGCTACTATCCAGATTCAGCAGGCCAATGTAAATATTAACCTAACAGTGTTTTATTAAAAAGAAAATGGGTAACAGAATATGAATCACATATCACAAGTAGTAGATTCCTGTCTTTTTTTTAAAAAAAAAGCTTTTAAAAACAAGAAAAAAAATATGAGGGAAGAAAAACGGTATCAAGAAGCAAACAATACAGTAATACTGTGAAGTTCACCTATAACATTCCTTACAGCCAGAAATACATTAGTCCTTGGTTGCATTCATATCTTAGTCTAAATATTATAGGTCTGAAAATGAGGTATATGCCTAAATTTGATGAAAGAAATGAAGAAGGGTACACTGTCAGTCATTGATTATGTTGTGACACAGTTTTAAAAAGTAAATACTGGATAAATGTTTAATAACACGTGATTTTCACACAAGAATTAGCAAGTGAACCACTATTAAAGTGTTGGATAGTCATGCATTTGTCTTAAATAGCAAAAATCATCAATTAATCTTCAATCTTCAATTAGTTTCAACTCGACTAAAATCTAAAATATAATATATTTATGCCAGTCTCTGTTGTATGTAAAAATAATCTTACACTGTTAAAAGGCATGGAGAGTCCAAAATTTTAAGTAGCATAGTGTCGGCTAGAAGGACTTATTTCCTACAAATAGCTTGCCTAAATGCTATTTGCATGAGATTGGTGTGGGTTCCCTGGGCAGTTTTCAGAGATAACTGTACAATATTCCCCAAAATAAAAAGTGTAATGTCAAGAAAAATATCACCAATTATGATAAAAAACCCCATACTACCTCCAAATTGTAAAATGCAGTCTATGGCTTCCTCATGAAGGGAAGAGATGGGACTGGCACTAATTTGTTTACCCCTGTAACTGAAGACAGGATTTGGGGAAATCTTAGGAGGCTGAATCGGGGGAGATTTAGGTCAGATATTAAGAAAAGGCTTTTCACCCAGAGGGCAGCTGAGCAGTTGAAGAGGGAAGCAGTCACAGAACCAATCCTGCCTGAGTTCAAGAAGCATTTGGATGATGCTTTCAGGCATATGGTGTGATCCTGGGGGTGCCCTAGACAGGGACAGGAGTTGGACTTGAGGATGTTTATGGGTCTCTTCCAAATCAGCATATTCCATGCTATGTTATGAAATTCATCCTTCCATCCTTTTTCAGAAATCAGTTTTTTCAGTGTAATTCCATTATATCTAACGTGCAGACATACATATGCAGGTATGTATAGCCAAACTGAAGGTGAAGAGATAGTGATTTCTCTGCATTTACACAAAACTGGAGATGTTTTACTAGTACTCTATGTTTTTGCTAGCATCACGCTGTACTTTGACACTTTCAGTTCATCCAAAGTTTCTGTGTTTTCTTGTGATCCTAAAAACCAATCACAGGGTACTTTCTAACCAGGTAAAAGACATAACTCCCATTGACAAAGTGCTAGGGCATGAGTGCTTTGCAACAAGGCAGATCACAGACCTTGATACAGAGCACCCAAGAAGTTTGAGATGGTTCAGCTGGAAGTGATCTTCTAATAAAAGGAAAAATAAAAAGGAAATAATGCTCAAAATCTTCAGGTCACCTGTGCAACCCAGGTGTTCTGGTAAGTGTACATAAACACCCCTCCCTACCCCCTTACATTTCACTTGAAAGAG
Organism: Phaethornis superciliosus; assembly: GCA_023637945.1. Classification (NCBI taxonomy): domain Eukaryota; kingdom Metazoa; phylum Chordata; class Aves; order Apodiformes; family Trochilidae; genus Phaethornis; species Phaethornis superciliosus. The sequence goes on along the minus strand of JAJQWJ010000004.1, from coordinate 45,042,215 downwards.
ACGTAGTCCAAGGAGTAACAGCAAGGATGGAATGGAGAGAATTTTCTACAATCTACACAAGGTAAATATAAAAGTTGTGATGAAAACCTAACACACCCTAGGAGATATTTTACCTTTGTAGTTTTAGATACCATATTAATCACAGGTGACAGAGAAGTTTTTTAGGCTTATACAAACCTAAGGCAGTCAGAAGCTGCAGTGAAGCTTAAGACAGTTATCAGAAACTTCCAAAACAAAGTCTACCTGTAGCAATTCTGACTGAACAAAAGTTCCAAGTTAAAATAAAAGCCAATAAGGAAAGAAATTGCACATATTAATACAGTTTGGTTGGTCACAGCAGGTCCATTATATTTGTGTACATTAGTATTTTGAAAGGAATAAAAGGATGGAAATCCAGTGTCTGCTTCTTCACTTTCTCATCACACATCAGACTAAGTTAACCTTCATAGTACTTCTGTACATTTAATATTACAGTGCCCCCTGGCCACTGAGCCTTTTCCAAAAATGCTAGAAAAATTAAAAGGAAAGACATAGAAAGCTGGAATACTGGCCCCTTAAATTCAATTTCTCAAAAGACAAGTACTATGAACACAAAATCCTTATACTTACACTTTAAGGACTAAATTATTCCTGATATATTAAAACAATAAAACCAAGGTACAGAGAAATACAGCCTAATCACAAGAAAGTATCACAAAGATTTAGAAAAAGCAAACCAGCCTCTATAAGCAAAAGAATAAACCTTTATTTATTGGAAACACTGCAATTTACTGCCCAGAAACCTCTGAAAGCTCTTTCTTCAAATTTTAGTCATATGGCATTCACACCCTGCCATTTAAATTTTGACAAATATACGGAAGCACAACAAAAAAGAGTTTTTTAAAATGGGAAAATTACCCTGTTTGTCTTAATTAGGAGGTATACCTTTACTGGTTGCAATGATGTTTAACCACTTGGGGAATAAGATAACAACAGAGCAGAAGGACCAATAGTATAAAATCGTAAGAATTTATAACAACTATACTTAACCTATGGGTCACTTCCCATTTCAGATCAATTTTGTATTTAAAGTCATAATCTTTGTATGACTACAAATATTAAATTACTTTAATATTTGTATTTTTTAAAACTTGTTAAATTACTTTAACTGGAGTCTTACCTTAAGAAATACTGAGAATTTTAAAATTGAATATACAAAAAGGTGCCAATTTTTTAACTAACACAAGTTAAATTTTATGTTTGACTTCTTCCTTTGCAAAGGGAAAAAAAATTTGTGATAGGAAGTTCTGTTCTTCTAATACGTAAGTACTAGCCAAAACAGAAATGAAACATGTGCTTAAAGATTTTTATTGCTATAACAGTTCTGTTGCTAAGAGATGACACGATGGCTTCTGCAGGTAAGAATTTATGTAGTTAACAGTACCACACACATTGAAAATACCTCACAGTGCTTATTAAGATTTTTTTTTTTTCCTTTTAGCTCTAACTCAAATGTGCCTCATTTAAAAGTCCATTTATTAATTAGACCTCCACCAAAAGTTCCTCCAAATTGAATATAAAGCTACCAAAGTAACTAAGCAACTGCCTTCTGTAGTTAAAATACACACTATTAACACATACTATGTGCCAACTAAGCTATTTATGCAGTTGACAGACGATTCCTCCTCTGCATCAGTTAAAACAGAGGAGAAATTTATTTTTTTCTGCCTGAACATCGTATGAATGGTATGAACTAGTTTTACAAGTTTTTTCAATCATTTAATTACAGTGTCATTTATAGAATTATTTATGACTTACATTAGGCACATAGCAGCATTCCATAGTTTTTTTTCTCACACGCCAGTAACTTGAGAGGTTCTCATTTAACTGACTAGCTCAACATAACTTTGGAAAAGTCCTCATTGTCTTTCTGTTAAATATAAACCCAGAATTTTGCTGAGCTTGAGTACCGTAACAGAATCTCTCCTAAGTGGAGACAATACATTTTAACATTTCAAACTAAAATAAAAACCAAATGGATGATGAAAGTATATCTGTGTACAACAGTACTTGGAAACATCAAACTGTCTGGATGCAAAATAAAAGCAAGCATGTGCTGGTGCAGCTTATGCATACAGGGGACTTTCATGCATATATACCAGTTTCTCTTATGAGGTATCCATCACATGCTGCATTATCTGGCTTTCCACATTAGCAAGTGAGACTAAGTACAATAAATATCACAGAGACCAAAATGCAAGTAAAACAAGCACAGTATTTTCATGGTTTCTGCTGTCATAGAAACCTGAAGGGAATTAATTATAAGCCTAGTATACTAGAAGAGCCCATCCAAGTATATTTGGATAGCCAAGCTCAATTTGAAATAAATACGCAGAAAACTTTACTACTCAAGAATTTTTAGGATTAACTACCACTCTTTCTGAATGAGAGAGAAATGTCTGATGGAATCACAGTGAAACATTTTATAAAATCTTTAATCTGACAAAACAGGTAACAAGAAAAAACATCACTTATCCCAATGACCATTTTGTAGTAGCTACTTGTACTAAGAAAAGTATTCACTTCCTGTGATTACTACATCTTGTATTTATCTTGCTTTAGCATAATCAATATAAAATCATTAAGTATCAAGAATAGAAAAAATACTGTAGAAATTGAAAAAAAGTATTGATCTATTGTGCCATTGGTATGTATTCTTTCTTCTAACAGAGGGGAAAGGAACCCCACTGACCTCTATAACAGAGGGAGAACATTTCCATTAGTTAGAAAAACCGCTATGCAAAATACTTCAAAGCATCAACTGATATTCCCTTCAGATTTTGCTAATGTGGATCACAGTTCTTACATTGTATTTAATTGTATAAAATTAACCCCTAACCCACCTCCTGTATGTTCTTTTTCCCAGCTTCCCTCACCATTTTTAGGCTGTTGTAAAGGGAATTGTCTGTTCTCTGGTGGTCTCAAGGTCGACTCTAGTATGTGAAATTTGTGAATTCTGTCTCTGACAAGAATAGCATTGTCCCTCTCATCGTGACTTTTGATATCTCTGGCAAGATCCTTCTTTTGGACTACATTAGCAATCTCAGCTACAAGATTTGTTTCTGACTTTTCTGTAGGGTTATGCTTATGCACATGCACAACATCTTCCCTTTCTCCTAGCAGCTTGGAAAGGAGTGAATAGAAATCACCTGTACAGAAAAGAGAAAAGATAAGAGGAAAGGAGGAAAAACAATTATAACAGATCATGTTGTTTTATAAAGCTTCAGCAAAGTATAATGCAACAAAGTTACTCAAACAGTGATTGTCAAAGGTAGCAAAAGAGGGAACTGGTTCAGAGCCAAGTCTCTGATATGAAAAGATGTCAAATCTCCATCAACTTTATTTTACATTAAATGTCCACTTTTACCTGAAACTCTTGCATTAAAAAAAAAAAAACCAAAAAAACCCCATAAACTCAAAACAGATGTTCTCGGGAATAAAAAAAAAATTAAAATAGCAATTTTTAGAAAAAGAGTATTTATGGCAGAATGATCTGAATTTGTCTCGCACCTACTCTAATTTTATAAAGTAAAGAGATAAGAATTGTAGTTTTGTCTGTTTATTCACTTCTGAAGTCAATAATAGATGGTCACGATGCATTTAAACATACTTCCTTAAAATAAGTCGTTGCTTAAATAGCATAGGCTGTAAGAAGAACTTTCACATTTGCACACAGGTTCCATAAAACATGCCGTAGAAGTAAGATATACTAGTAAAACAGAATGGTAATTCCCAGCTGTTATTTTGGCCCTCTTCCACCAAACAGAAAGACCTCTTGGTCACAGTTCACATGCAGGGAACAATATTTTATCAAGCTGCTTCCTAGCAATGCAGTTATCACCACAGCTTTTTTTGACACTAACAAGCATTTCAGTAAATTCCAGAAAAACAGCTCAAAGCAAGCGACCAAAATTAAGGTTGGCAAATACCCGAATCACAACTTTCTTCACAAAATATCCAAACCACTCAAATAGGTTTTGATTAAGTCAGTGTTGAGTTCTTTTTGAAGGATTAAATAGTGATGACATGATGACAAGTATATCCATCTCCTGGGATTCTCTGCTTACCAGCAGGTACCAAGCTTAGTAGGATTTATTAATCCGGTATCCTGGCTGCCTGAAATTGTTATCAGTTCTGTTGAATACAACTGCACTTTTTGAAGGGAAAGAGATATCCAATATGCTGTAAGGTTTAATGCAAGTAGGAAAACCATGAAATAAAATGTGCTTCAGATCACCTGTCGGAAATTATCTTCAGAAACTACGAGGACGCAGTGGAAGACAAGAAGAGAATCTAACTTAAAAGAAAGTTAGGGAAAAAAATTTATGACAAGGTGCTCTCACAGAAAATTCCAGAGGTCTTTACAGAAGCTATTAATCAGCAACTCAACTCCAAGGAGGTTGATTAGTTCTAGTTTTCTGCTGGCACTAAGCCTAGGATTGTAAAATTATATGAGCAACTTCCAGACAGTGGAGTGCTGAGTAAGGTAGTTTGAGTACATTACTATCAATGGGCATTAGAGAAGATATTTTCATAGTTGAGATTGCTTTAATTAAGCAGGGTGTTGTAACCACAACAGTTAAGAATATTTATGAACTCTGTGAATGTATTAAAAATTCTTCTGAGACTGAAAGTGGTCTGAAGTGTAGCGTTCTGAATCTAGGATCCTTAACTTAAAATGTCCAAGAAAATGAATATAAAATCTCTATACCTTAAATTCAAAAGACATCCATGAAGCCTATGTATCTGCCCAGCACTTCCACATGCTTAGCATGAACAGCAGGCTGAAGTTTTCTGTCAGTTTCTTGGCATCCTGACACAACTTTGAGTATTTAAAAAGCAGAAAAAATGTGTGCCACTGCGAAAGGAAAGAACTGATGTTTCCTGATTACTCAATCAGGAAACTGTGCAGCTGATCCCTAAACTCCACACATTGAATGGAGGTCTCATATTATCTGGAAACAAATTTTTTCAGCTTTCTTTGTGATCCCCAATAGATTCCAATAAAATTGTAAGTAGTTCAAAATTCACTAGAGATTGTGAACAAAGACCAGACTTATACTATTTCTCTTTAACAGTTGCCATCTGCAAACATTCACCAAACATCAAAGCACAATGTCATGTTGCTGTTTTACAGCTGTGTTGTAGTAGCTGGAAGAGCTGAGGGATGATGCTTGCCTGAAGAAGTGGGAAAGGAACACCAGTAGGAGGCACCACATTATTTTTTAGGTGCTGTTGATGAGACAACTTGGCCTTAGAATGCCTGGGTAAGACTAGAAGAAGACGTGTCAATGAACAACTCATTCATGTTGAAATAAGTGACATCTATTAGTACAGTCTCTGGGAAGCTGACTAATCAGGTTAGTTTCACAGAGGATATTTACATGCACTGCAAATGTGTTAGCTACCAGAACACTTCTATCTATGTAATACCATAAATGATGATTTGCTACAAATTCCACTCTAGAGGAAGTGACACCAACTTCTCCAGAATCAAAATCACACACAAGCATATTCCAGTAAGTTTAAACTTAATTAGTATGCATTCGTACACTAGAAAAACTCTTTTACAAAACAGTGTTTTGGAAGACAGTCACACAATCAAATAAAACTGTAACACTGGTGATTTAATTGCAAACTGTAAGCTGAACCTCATCTGATTTCAACAAAAAAACAGATTAGTTTACAATTAATAAAGGAGTTCATTATATTGACCATCACGGTGTGGGTAAAAACTTTATGGTGTTGAACTGTCCATGTCTAAAAACAGTCCTTTTTTTTCAGCACTAGAGAGTGATTTCCCCAGCTTGTAGAGAGCAGTACCTACCCATGGTCCTTATGCAGCAAATTATGCTGCTGGAAGTCTAACCCTGGTGCTGCAAGATCAAGCCACGAGACAGTTTGAAAGTTCAACCACAGTAAGCCTGTCCACTGACTCTGAATGTGTACTTGATCAGATACTTATGTGAAAACTAATTTTCCTGCATTTAAATGAATAACAGTACATATGCATATAAATGTCTTTTTGGTTAACTCTGCTGCCTTACGTTTGCCATGTAATACTACCACTGAAATAAACTACTTCATTACCTGGAAAATCAAGGGCCTGTCTGCATGTTGATTCTCCTTTCCTCTTCCTTTTGTTCCAATGAACTTTTCACAGAAATGCCCAAGTGAACAGCAAAATATTTCCAGCAACTTAATAAAAACATTGTGCTGAAGTATTTATCTGTCTGTGTGTGTCTGTGTGTGCACTCACATGCAAATACTGCATACAAAAACTTAAAATAATTAAGATGAATTAGGTATTCAACAGGTAATAAACAGAATTTTGTGTAACCTTTTTTCAGACCTTACTTTGCATCAATTATGATGTTAATTTTTTTTACACACAAATCTCTTCATACAATCAGTCAATGAACTCTACATCACAGAATCATAGAATATGCTGAGTTGGAAGAAACACAACAGGATCATTGAGTCCAACTCCTGTCCCAGTGCAGGACACCCCCACAATCATACCGTGTGCCTGAGAGCATAATCCAAAGACTTCTTGAACTCAAGCAGGCTTGGTGCTGTGACCACTTCTCTGGAGAGCTTGTTCCAATGCTTGACTGCCCTCTAGATGAAAAGCCTTTTCCTGGTATCTAACCTAAACCTCCCAATTGAGCTTCCTACCATTTTCCCAAGTCCTGTCTTTGGTCACAGGAGTGAAGAAACCACTAGTGGCCCCACCTCTTCCCCTGATGAGGAAGCCATAGACTGCAATAAGGTCACCCCTCAGCCTCCTTATCTCCAAGATGAACAATCCAAGTGACCTCAACTGCCGCTCATAACTCATCCCTTCCAGACCCTTCACCATCCTCATGGCTCTCATTTGGATGCTCTCCAATAGCTTGATGTCTTTTCTATACTGCACACAGCACTCAAGGTGAGCCTGTATCAGTGCAGAGCAGAGTGGGACAGTCACCTCCCTTGACCAGCTGGCAATGCTGTGCTTGATGCACCCCAGGACACAGTTGCCCCTCCTGGCTGCCAGGGCACAATGCTGGTTTATATTCAGTTTGCCATCAAACTGGACCCCTAGGTCATCTGCTATGCTTCTCTTCAGCCACTTGTTCCCCAGTCTGTACTTACTACCAGGTTGCCCCTCCCAGGTGGAGAATCTGGCACTTGCCCTTGTTAAACTTCACATGCTTGGTGATTGCCTCTAACCTGTTGAGGTCTCTCTGCCCTTGAGGGAGTCAAGAGCTCCTCCTGTTTTTTTATTATCAACAAACCAGCTTAAAATTCCTTTCATTCCTGCTTCCAAGTCATTTATTAAGATGTTGAAGAGGACTGGGCCAAGGATGGAACCCTGTGAGACTCCCACTGGTGACCAGTTGCCAGCCAGATGTTAGCCCATTCACTGTCACTCTTTGTGGTTGATCTGTGAGTCAGCTGCTCATCTATTGTACAGTGTAATTGTCCACCTGCATACTGGACATTTTGTCCAGGATACTGTGAGAGACACAATCAAAAACCTTGTTAAGGTCCAGAAATATTACATCCACTGGCTTCCCTTGATCATTTCAGTGGGTTACCTTGTCATAATAAGAAATTAAGTTTGACAAGCAGGACTTTTGCCTCATTAAGCCATGCTGGCTGTGACTAATGAGTGAGTTGTCTTCTAGGTGTTTTTCATTACTTCCCAGAATAATCTTTTCCATAATTTTACTATCCACTGAAATTAGACTGATGGCCTGTAGTTTCTAGGGTTCTCCTTCTTGAATATTGGAACAACATTAAGCAGCTTCCAGTCAACTGGGATCTCTCTAGAATAATCTAGAAAGGCCTGACAACATCAGACAGCTTTTTGAGGGTTCTCAGATGAACCTCATCAGGCCTCATGGACTTGTAAGAATCTAATTGTAGCAGCATATTCAGTATAAGTTCAAGGTCAGCTAAGAGTTGATCCTTGTTGCAGTCATGGTCATCTAGTTATGGGCACTGGGGGATCCCTTGATCCATCATCAGTGTTGAAGCCAGAGACAAAGAATGCATTAAATATCTCTGCCTTGTCTATATTCCTGTTGGTGAGGTGACTGTCCTTATCCTGTAAACAACTGATGTTGTTTCTACACTGGCTTTTTGCCATTAACATATTTGAAAAAACTCTTTTTATTGCCCCCAGCGGTTCTGGACAGTTTCAACTCCAGTTGAGCTTTGGCCACTCAAATTTTCTTCCTAGAGTAGTTAGCACCATCTCTGTATTCTCCCCATATCACCTGACCTAACCTCCACTGGGCATACACCTTCCATTTTTGACTGATTTACAACAGTAGATCCCTGTTCAGCCAAGACAGTCTTCTGCTGTATATTTTTGGCTTCTGACATTATATATTACTCATAGAATCATCACAGAATCATAAAATGTTAGGGGCTGGAAGGGATCTCTAGATCTAGTCCAACCTCCCCTGCTAAAGCAGGATAACCTAGGGCAGGCCACACAGGAATGCATCAAGGTGTCTTTTGAAAGTCTCCAGAGAAGCAGACTTCACAACAGCTCTGGGCAACCTGTTCCAGTGCTCTGTCACCCACGGAGTAAAGATGTTTTTCCTCAGGTTGAGGTGGAACTTCCTATGTTCTAGTTTAAATCCATTATTCCTTGTCCTACTACTGGGCACCAATGAAAAGAGATTGGCCTCTTCCTCTTGACACCCACCTCAGATATTTATAGACATTAATTAGAAGCCCTCTTAGCTGCCTTTTCTCAACGCTAGGCAGGTCCAGTTCTCTCAGTCATTCTTCATAGAAAAGATGTTTAAGTTCCCTAATCATCCCCACAGCTCTCCGTTGGACTCTCTCCAGTAGATCCCTATCTCTCCTGATCTGGTGAGCCCAAAACTGGATACAGTATTCCAGGTATGGTCTTACCAGGGAAGAGTAGAAGAGGAGAAACTCCCTAGATCTGCTGGACACACTTTTCCTGACATACCCCAGGATACCATTGGCACTTTTAGCAAAAAGGGCACATTGTTGACCCATGGAAAGTTTACTGTCGACTAAGGACTCCAAGGTCTTTCCCTATGGACCTGTCTTCCAGATGGATGTTCCCTGATCTGTACTGGTGCCTGGTGTTATTCCTTGCCATATGCAGGACTCTATACTTGTTCTTACTGAACTTCATGAGGTTCAGTCATGTTTGTCCAGCTCTCTAGCCTGTCCAGATCTCGCTGGATAGCAGCAGAGCCTTCTGGTGTATCAATAATACTTAGCCTCATTCAAAGAATCTTCCTCCCAGCACTTTTGAACAAGTGTTTTTACTGAACAGAAAAACTTCTCTTAACTTCTCTATTCCATCACCTCTGTTTATGAAACACTTACTTAGACTAAACAGCCTGTTTAGTCTACAGTCTAAGTCTACAACGCAAATACTGCTGTTTTGCTAGAGATTACATCCACAAGTGTCATTTAGAATCCATTCATTTTGGGTGTTCACCTCGAAAAATCTCAAATTGTGATTATACAGGGTACTTGGCATTACATTTCACATCTTACATTCAAGCCACATTTCCAGTCAGTTTCAGTAGGAGCTGTATACATTCAAGGACTAAGTTGTTTGTTTTGTCCACCCTCAAAGACAATGAGAACAAATGAGGAAATTAGATTTGCAAAGGTACCCTACTATGTAGAATCATTCAGCATGTCTGATGAGAGTCCAGAGTAAAACACACTTTAATGACTGATCATCAAATTTTCTTAGACCACGGAGTCACACTCTTTATGTCACTTTCTATTTCACTTGCTATACACATTCTAATTTCTAATACAATGCAGTAGAAGTCCAGTGAGATGTTTGTCTATGCAACCCATCTCATCATCAGGACAGTAATTCTGTGGCTGCAGACCTGAAGTTTATAAAACCTAACTTCTGAATGCTGGACCCAAGATGCAATTTTATTTTAAATGTAGGAGGTTTAATGGAATTTCAGTTAAAACGCTGCTGTGAAAAAGGGACCGTACATGAGTTAAGATGGAACATTCAGTAAGACAGCTATTAAGGTCATTTGTATTGAACTTCACTGTTTCAGCTCCCAGAACAATTTGTGCAGCCAGTAATAAATGAAATAAGGGAGGATATGAAGTGGAAAAAAACCAGTATTGGCAGTACCACTGACCAATGCTGAGAGCAAAGGAATCACAACACTGACTCTCACTTCAGATTCTGTCATCAAAGGCAAAAATATACCAACTACATTTCAGGTACTAATCTCTTTATTTCCTAAGCCAGACACAGGTTAAAACCATACTTTTTAAAGTGTTGCAGTAAACATTAATATCAGAAATAAGATGAAAATTCTACCTCTTTTCTGTCCCTTGCACATGTAAGTAATGTATCCATGTGTAGTTACATGTCATTATAAAACAAAAATTCAAATATAATTTTAGGATTTTACATTGCAAATGAATTTTCAGTTCCAGACAGCCTTGTTTTGTTTTTTGTTTTTCTTTTTTTTTTTTTTTTTTTTTTTTTTTTTTAAATAATTTAAACATAATTATATAGGGAATAAAAATATTCCCCTTTCTTCTTTAAAAGAAAGTTTATAATTACATTTCATGCATACAAAATTAGGCATCAAATCATGAACCACAGGTCAACAAATTAAATATTGCCAATCTGATCAGTCATCACCTGTGTACTACTTCCTTGCCATTGAGAAAGTACTCTTTGCTATTAAACCTATAAAGCTTCGAGGTACAGAAGCCGCTGGCTTTCTCAATAGTAAAGGCTGCTTCACTGTTTCCTACCAAAACAAACCTGAGCTATACCATACTATGCCACAGACTACAGACAAGAAATGTTCTGACAAAAAAAAAATGAAGCACATTTAGGCCTTTATTCCACAGGGAAGGAAGACACATCTAAGCACACATGGTAAATGCTATGAACAGATAATATGCCTTTCAGTACTGCATCTACTGAATACAATTTAATCAAACTTCTACTGATGAACAAAATTAAATATTTTTATTTGCTAGGAACTTTGTGCTTCAGAAGGAATAGAGAACTCACCAATATGCTCAAATGTCTACACCAATTGCTTTTCATACAATAAGTAACTCCCTATGAATACTTTATCTTCACCAAAAGTGACACTGCTGTTTCAGAAACAATCCAATGAGGTCAGTTTCATTAGAGTAAGTTAAGTTTAATTTAACAATACATGGATTTAACTTTGTCTTCATGCTGAGTGGGTGGTTTACTTTGTGATGGCTACTATTTATTTCAATATATTTTCATTGTTCATTAATGTGCTTCTGATGAGTGAAGACGATGAAATTGAAAATTTAACATAAAAGAAATGATAACTCCTGGAGGTACCAATATGATGAACTACCTGCACGTAGAAGGAAGTACATCTTTTAAACCTGTGCCCAGGCAACCATGCGATATACACATTATTGTCAGGCAAATACTTTCACATGGCAGGCTTTTTTGTTTTCCCCTTTTAAGGTAAATTCTGAAATTTAATATTACTCACAACAAAATATGTGTCTTTGACCTTGCCTCTGGGCCTCTCAGAATTTTAAGTATATCCAGGGCAATATAACAATTTAACACCTATTTCAGTTTCAGTGAAGTAACAGTAGCTAATTCAGTTACTTGAAACTAGGAAGGGTAAAATGAAGTTGATTGACAAAAAAACTCTACACAAGATAATACACAAAATGGTAGAAAAATAATTGAAGAACCATCTTCAAAACAACTCAAAGTCGGGATTTATTAAATCAACAGCTCAGAGGCAATAGAACTTATGAAAGCCAAAGTTTTACTGGATCTGTGTTTCGTAGATCACCTTATCCTATACAGTAGGTCATGACAGACCATAAGGGGAAAAAATTATGCTGTAACTTTAACCTCAGTGAAAGTATTTGATCCTGTGAGCCTTAGGGGTCCACTACCCCTTCCCTTCAAACCCTAGAATTTTCCTGTTGTTAAGACCTCAAATTTGGCTGATACTGGCTAACTCACTGAAGCTACTTGAGGAGATGGATAAATTTGCAACCCAGTTGTATAATATCACTTTGCCCCACAAACCCAGATTCCAATTTGTACACAAATTTATAGACACAATTAAGCAGACCACTTTCAGGTCCTGGCTTTCCTAGGTGCTCATGTGCTTGTAGGACCCAAAACTGCTTTAGAAACAGCCACACAACCTTGTCTCCTTGGAGGCAAAAATTAAAATCAAAGCTGATCTGAATTTTTCTTTTTGTGCTTTTTTTCCCCATATGAACACATAATTCAATTGAAGTTATAACTGCATCAAAGCAAAACCTAAGCTACAATCTTGTATATGATGGCATAATTTATCTTAGAAACTAACAGGTGAGAACATGAAGAATAATTCCCTCACAGAAACTGTTTTGGTATTTCACATCATGTACCAAACTAATTTCAAATGGACAAAACAAAGCAGTGTGTTTCCATAGAAACATATTAGGAAAGGAAATACACTAAATAGCTATCTCACCAATGAGACTGCATTGCAGAAATATGGCTTTGAAATACATTTTAAAGACAAATGAAAAAGATTTTAAGAACAGGAACTTCTTTCAATATTTTGTTTCAAGCATTAACAACAATAAAACAGATAGCAAGATCTCCAACCAATTAGTAGCGCACTTTTTAGTAATATTGAGGTGAAGCAGCTTGTCATCACGAATTTTGATATAAATTTGTAAGCAACCAGTTCATTCTTAGTAATAAGCTTAAAAAAATTATATTTCTTTCTAAAAAAAATCCATATTGTATTTACTAAGATAAGTTTTAGACATGGAATTGTAAATTTTGTCTCTAATACTTTAAAGTACTTTAAATCCAGATAATCTTACACTTTAGAAGCTTGTTTTTATGTAATTGTAATTTAATTATTTGACCCAACTCGGCAAAATGGTTGTGTATATCTAAGCCCTTTGTGACATCTTATCAAAAACTCTAAACTCTGTCCTAATCTTTGCTCTCATTATAGACAAAAAGGAAACTGGGCAATGAGAACAGCAGGAAACTGGAGCTGATGAGGTGTTTTTCCTTAGTAATAAGAAAAACCTTGTTACTAAGCCAGTATTTATCCAATGACATCTGATCCACAACAACTTGCAGGTACAGCCTGATTTTAATATGTCTTTGAAACATAAAAAACATTCTACTTCTAGAAACTTTATAAGAGGAATGGACTTTTTCTGCAGTGAAATACTGCACACGTTTTTGAGTGTGTTGTTAAGTGTACATGCACACATACACAAACACAGTGAAAAAGAACTCAGTACTAAACATCAGCTGCACTCAATCCACTGCATGTACAACCAAAACTGAAGCATAACAGTATTTTATTCCCTAATACATACACAGTAATACAAACTGAGAAACTGGTGAACTAACAACAGGCATATATAAAATAGCTACATGCCATATACAAAACGGCTACATGTCATAGGATTGCTTCTTTGTGTCCATTCTTCAAAGTTGCACTAACAGATAAATTACAACCATCTTTAGCAAACCAAACGACAGAAAGGAAAATCTACTGAGTTCAAAACACAATGAAATTGTATCTACAAGGCTAGAGATCAGGGTAGAAATTTTATTATTTCTTATATAGTATTCAGTCATATTAGCTGCATAGAACACTGCAAATTGCATCAATTTAAGATAAACAGATCAAAAACTTCATAACTCATTGTCAGGATACTTTTATTAGCATTTTACATTAGTGAGTTCCTTACTTGACACACAAATAAAAAGTACATACCCTGATCCAAAATCTCTTCCCCTTCATTTTTGGCCTGCTGCAGCAAAGAACTTTTATCAGTATCCTTGGTTTCTGGAAAATGGATTTAGGACATGAAGTTAACCCCTGTGTGTGAATGGAATTGTCTATCTTCCTGTTGGGGGAAAAAAATGCTTCTGCAATCAACATTTGGTATTTCTGTCTCTCTATAAGCATTTTACCAGACGATGCAGTAGTAAAACAAGCAGAAATAAGAATTAATTGTACTCTTATCAGTCAGATTACTTCTGGTGCAACTTATGCCCCTACTAGTGTTCAATATAAACATTTGGTTCCTTCCATAATAAAAGAGTGGGATCCAGAAATATTATCATTCAACACTGTAGGAGACAGAAGATAAAGCAAATATTAAGGAATTGTTAATACACTGTACTGATACCTGGCATAGCAAAGAGGTCACTCTTTCTGATACACAGCTTATGTAGTTATAAAATATATTGGAAATTGAAAAACAAAAATAGATAGGAAGAGGACTGTGTCCGACATCACCAAACCCAACAGCAGAATCCTGTGATTGTCTAAAATTAGCTCTTTGAATTTTATTCAGAGTTGCATTTCCTCTTTATGGAAATTTAGCTTATCAAAGCAACACAAACGTGTAAGAAATGATAAACAGACAAATAAAATTGATTACAAGTTGCTTTTTTTTTTCACCTTCATGATGTCCGTGTGCCATCTTTAGCATATCAGACGTGACTGGAACAGGAATATTTGCCTCCTGTGGTATATTTCTGAACACCTCAGGATTTGCATTCTGTGTGCAGGTCATATACGAGACAGCATGCTTGGCTTCCATATAGTACATAACGTAAAAATTACACATTTCATCATTGGCTGTTCCCCTAGACAACACAAAAGATGAGGCAGTTAGAAAAAAATTAGCTGAATATAGCTGTTATTCAATTTGTCTAACTTATCTAAGAGAGAAGTTTAAAATTGCAATTAAATGTTTACAAGTTCCATAGTAAGATATTTAGTGCTTTAAAGATAAGTAAAGATATTTAGATAGCTTCAGTGCAGTGAATATCAAAAGCTTTTTTCACTCTATACTAAAGAATACCAGTTGGCACAAAATCCATAGGTATCTCAAGAAATTCTTAACAATTTGATTCTGATCTTACAGAAAATTCCATTATTTAAAATTATCTTCCTTCTCATTTCCCTGGTATACTTTTCATAGTCCCCAGTGTGTGAGCATGATGAATTGTGCTCTGTATCATTCATTGTGTCACCATTCACATCCTTCTCTGTCAGTGTGAGGCACGACTAAGTTAAAATTGTTGCAAGTAACATCTATGTTTCACTTCAGTAGTTATCTTCTCTGACCGCTTTTCCCCTTCAAGTTCAAGTGAATCCTTTTATTGTCCAATCACACTGGTTATAACACAGCAAAACCTAATTTCATTACATAAGACACCATATATTAAGACATAATAAATATCTCGTAAAAGAAGATATCACTGCCATCTGGACAACTACTTGATCGCAAACTTGTGTGAGGAAAACAAGCAAGACAAATTATTAAAATCTAGCAAAATTCAGTTCTTTCAGAGATGTTGTTCTTGTACTTGAAATAGAAGAGGCTCTCTGAAACAGAAGAGGCTCTTCTGCACTGCTGCATAATTCTGTCTTCAGTAAAAACAGATGGCACAAGAAAGATTTTTTTTCTGAAAAACATTACTTTGTGAAGCAGACAATACAGAGTCTCTTTACAACTATGATCTGTACCTCGTTTTTTTTTTTTCCTCTGCAATGAATGTTGATATATTTATAGCAACAAACCTGACAGCAGAATAAGCTAGGACTTGAAAAGAAAAGTTCTCAAAATATAAGATTTTTTACATCATGATTAGCTTTCATAATTGACCATTGAGTCCATAGTCATAAAGAGATATGAAAGTGGCCTAATAGCTGTCTGCAAGAGACGTCAGTGCTGACTTTTCCAGCATCATCCTGCAGCAATCTTTTATTCACCATAGCAACAATAAATGACATAAGCCAGAGGGGATACAGAGCAAACATGGGAGAAGAGAATGGTTTGAAAGGGAAACTGGTATTTTTCCGTGCATTGAAAATTTAGCATCCCTTGGACATCATAAAAATCAGATTCTTAACTTCACAAGCTCTGCTTAAACTTCTGGAAAACATTAAATTCACTGCTGGACTCACAGTTTTTGTCAGTATAATGGCCTCCTCTTTAAAACTCTGGTAGAAAAGGAGACATAGAGCCCACACAAAGTTGGGTTCACCTGACACGTTACTGTGTCTAAACATTTCCAAATTCATAATTTTAACTATTAACAGTTAAAAAAATACTCTGTCAACAACAGTTTTAATAAATTCACAGAAAGCCCAGCATTCTTCGATTAGATTTTGTACTCCCATGAAACTCTGTTTTGTGCAGGAGTTTGATGATCTGAAATGCTAATCTACAAGTTAGAAATAAATCAAATTTTTAAAATCTTGTTACCTATCTTCACACCACTGACACAGATACCTAGAACCATATCCAGATTTTGGCATCTTAATAGTACATAACAAAGCATGACACAGAGGATTCAGCATTGAAAACCAAGACAATGCAGCTAAAAGATCTTAAATGCTGAGTGGGAATGTTTTGCTGCAGCCACATATACCTTCTCTTGAATGTTTTAACACCTGTTAAACATACTTTGAAATGGTAAGATACAGGTTGCATTATTTTTTATCTGCTCAGTTTTAAACAATACACTACACTGCAATTGGAAAAGCAAGCAGTCACTGTGACCAATGTCACTTCACTTTACAAAAGTATGATCTTTACACTGAACACTCCAGTTTTCCCCTTCCCACGTATGCTACTCACAGAAGCACACCCAGTGTCCTGTATCTGCTTGGCCTTGGCCAGAGGCAGGGGCAGAATTGGAGCCAGGGCAACTTCCAGCAATTTCTCACAGGAGCCACCCCTGTGGCTCCCCTGATTCCAAAACCCTGATACACTAACCCAAAACACATACCATGCATCAGTTTTTACGTAGCAGGTCAAATATTTTCTTAAAATTCTTATGCATTGTTTCTCAAAATCCATAGGTAGAAATTATGTAATAGAAGAGTACAGGTCTGCTTTTTTCTTTAATCTGTATTCCTACTGATTCCCCATTGAAAGCATATTGAAACATCGAAAGTACATTGAAAGAGAAGACCTAAGATTGTTTTTCAAAGTCTAGTGATTATTCATCCAACAGGAACTACTTTGAGGACTATTACATAAACACATCAGAGGCTTTTAAACTTCAAAAAAAACAGAGGTCTACAGTTAATTATGATTTTGGATATATTTTTGTTAGTGTTCTGGCTTTTGTAAACAACTCTTCTCAATTCAGTTTTGCTTCAGCTGTGACTTATCAGTATTACATACTGTATGTATCATGTAGCATATATCATATATCATAATATATTATAATCTGCCATCTGGAAGGTGATGAATTTTTTCAATCCCCAACCCTTCTACTGAGGTGCAAACTTAGGGTTCTCAGTGCGCTAGAACACTCACCCCTTGGGGTGATGCAGCACACACTTCCTAAATTGAGATTCCTGCAGCATATCTTCATATCTCTATGTATGCAGTAAATTATGGTCCAAAGAACTGTAGCAACTTAAGCGAATATTAATACTGCATCTTTTTTTTACAGCTGAATTTGTCAACCTGATCTTACAGAACTCCATCATCTTTGGCTGAATTGCAACACTGACAAACACAATTCAAATTTTCCTATTTTTCTTTACAAGTCATTTACGTTTTCATTGTTTTTAACAAAAGCCTCTAAAGGTAATGAACACAGTGTGGAATTAAATCTTTAGCAAACTATCCAGCAAAAAAGAGCATTCTGGGAGAACATAGCAGTTTGTTAGAATTTTCTTGGAAGAAGACATGAAACAAACATACTTCTATGCATAATATATTCCTTCAGAAAAATTGTTAGGAAATGGAGAAAATTTGAGAAAATTTACCCTATATGTGTCTCTGTAGTTCTGCCTTCACCACTGAAAACACATCTAGCTGCTAGGATATCATCATAGCTAACATCTACAGGATGTCCTACTGGATAGAATGCCTGAAAGAGAATATGATTCACAAAAAAAATTAGTGAAAGTGTCTTGTGTTATTTAAGTCACTATACACATAAATGAATGACAGTATCTGAAAAGCAGTTTCAGGACAGATTTTGCATCATAATGTAATCATGATAATACTTGGCAGCATTCACTTTCAGTGGCACAACATGTGCCATCAGAAACATCAGGATGAAAATCTCTGGGTGTACGACTGCTAGTTCAGCTTCTCATTAGTTTTAACTAATAATTATTAGAATTTAAATTACAAAAATAACCAACCTGTGGCAGTTGTGGACTCTGTCTACCAATCAATGTCCATCGACCGTTTCTCACTCTGTATCCACTCACCACTTTACCTGTAATGTACCAATACATATATGAACATGAGACATATTTCTAAAAAAATATGTTCTTCTGGTATTTGATATGTCTATGTTGCAATTATACTCTTACCTAGTCTGTGTGTATGAACTCTGTAGGCAAAAAGGTGCATCGGAAACCTTTTGTAACGGCAGGCAATGTCTGCATTAACCACTGTTAAAATATGATGGCAATAAAAAAATTAAAACACATTATTCTTTAAACAGTGAAGCTATGTTACTGTACTTCATTCTTTGTGAAGGCAGTTTACAATACCTACACTGGATAACAGACAATTTCAAAAGATAATAATATCTCACATTTCTGCAGTGCCTATCTCAAGATGTCTGTGAAGAAAAACTAGAAAGATATTCTGCAAATCACTTGGAAATTACTTCCTGTGGTGATGTACATAGAAAATGGGGATAAAACTCAATAGCATTTTTTCCAGCACACACTGCTGCTATTTAATGAAGTAAAACAATACATTTGCTTACATACTATGTTAAGGGACACTTAAAATAAACATTTTATTGCTAAACTAAACATATCTATTGTTAAAATAAACATCTCAGTCTACTCAGAGGAAAAAAAATGAAAAAAAACCTTATATAGTTCTAAGCCAATATAATTTATATAGAAGGTTTGACTTTAAGATCCTGTAATTCTAAGCCCAATCTTAAAGATTTGGGGTTAAATGCAAATTTCATCAGAGAAGGGTTGTACAGACAATGTCTGCAGGCTACTGCTTCTGTTAGGTGCAGTAGAAGTAACTAAGGAAAAGCCTACAGAGATATTCCTCTGCAATATACCTCTCTGAGAGGTATATGGGGCAAGGATGCATCTTCCCTATTACAACAAACAATGTTTTCTTAATAACTCCAAGTTTTATTGAACACAAGAAAGCAGTTAGCAACAGGCAAAGAACTGTTTTTATTCCCATTCCTTCACCCTTTCAGTGGAAAAAGTAAATTTCTGCATTGATCAAATATTTTGCAGTAGGAAATCAGTTTGATACTTTTTTCATATTGAACATCAAAATACGTTAGAAGTTTCAATTAAAATTTAAAAATATTTCAAGTCGCTGAATTCACCTAACAGTTGGAGTAAACTGAGCATCTGACCAACTCATCCTTTTCAGGCAACTAACTGTAAATGGGACACAGGGAGTTCTGGGATACCTCATTTAAAAATCTGGCAAAGCATAGGAAAATTTAAGGTCAGTTCAACGCCTTAAAACAGAAAAATCCATGTTAGATTGAAAAAATGGTATTGGGACTATCCAAGATGAGTTTCAGATAAAATCCACAGAACAAGACTGAAAAGAAACTGTTTGGAAAATTTTTTTTGTAATGGCTCTCAGCTTTTTGACCTTTTATCCAACAAAAAAAGAAACAAAAACAAAAAACAAAAAAATGAATAAAATTTTTCAAGAGTGGACCCTTACTGGTAGAGATCAATTCATTTAAACTAAGCTCTTCATAAATCACAAAAAAACATGAATAACAAACACATGCAGACGAAGGAAAGTAAAAAAAAAAAAATTTTTGGTTTTTTTTTTGGTTTTTCCTTTGGGGGGTTTTTTGGTATTGTTTTTTTGGGGGTTTTGTTTGTTTTTTGTCTGTTTCCATGGGTGGTGAGATGAAAATAGGTAGGTCATTTTTGGCAAAATCTTAAGACTAAAATAAATTTTAAAATACTCTTAAGAATCTTAGAAACTTCAGTATTGCATGTATCATTATTATTTTGTACAACACCGTTTTCTACAACACTGATCACCTTTGCAGATATATTAATCAGAATTATGATAAAATTTTAAATCTATAACTAATACTTTTCATCTTTGTTTACAGAATTTGTCTATCTAAAAATCAGCAAGTCTCTGCTAAATTTTCTTCTGCAAGAAGCACTAAAAGTAAATCAGATGGTTATGTATCACAGATTATATAATCACTTTACAGAATTATGACTCACCTTTCTCACCTGGTGGTATTACAGTGTTGACAGACATCATAAGATACATTCCAGCAATCAAAGGCTGCCTGCAATTCAAAACCTTGTTTGCTAAACAAGTCCTTTATAAAATCCAACTGCAAGTGATACGATACGTAATACCACTTAACACCACAAATTTCCAGATGCTGGATTATGTCTGGTCTACTGGGAAAGAAGCTGTCACACAGCACTCCCCATTCCCTCCTTTTTTCACACTGAGCTACAATTTTCAAAGGATCTTCTACAAAGTATGTGAAATAGGACAAAGTGATAACTTACATAATTGCTGTCCTTGTCCCAGATTTCTAAATATGAAACACTTAAGAGGGATTAAGTCAGTACTGATAGCACCACTTCATCAAGATTCTGAGTAAAACTGAAAAATTTTGCTAACAGATGATAAAATGGCTTCAAGCTTCTAAATATTGTGAAGTATATATTTTTATTTTACATGTTTTCATAGCAATCTAAAGGAGATGGTTCCATGAATTCTCTTGTGACAAAAAAAAGAAGGGATTCCTAATAGGTAATTAGTTTTAACGATACTTACTTCTGATGTGTCAGATGTAAAGTTACACCAGAGCAGTCCTTGTGTTTATCTGTACAAATCACAAAATTTTATCATTAGCAACTTAACCCATGTGAAATTATTCCATTTACATTGTTCTTCAGTATAAAAAATACTAGAAGAGAAAGTAAGTTTTGATCTTACTTTTTGCTGAAAAATTTTACACTGCCTAAGCCTCACTCGAATTTGCACAAACCTTAACGTTATAGTGCTGCATTTGATAAAGTAATATAGGACAAACCTCTCGAGGATAGAAAATTAACTGGGTTTTTTGGCAAAAGTAATTGTGGTTCTTTATGCTAGCATCTGGTTCATATAACTAGCATCTGGGACAGCAAACAGTGTAACTTTTATAACAGCAGCAAAAGATGTTTTTTTGTCAAACAAATGTGTGCAATATTTGAGTAATTTACAGCTTGATTTTTACCACTGTTTATGTTTAAATGTTCACAAAATAGTCGCTATTTTCACAAAATTAGTACGTTATGCAAGTGACAAAATTGCTAGCCCAGTTTCAGTAGGATCTCATAACTGTTATCATCATGGCACCCGAGAACTTGCTAAACTCTGTGTGCACCAACAAGCACATATTTAAAAAACTGAATCAATAAATCACAGTTGTACCTATACAAATAACAATTAAAAAAGGAAAGTCTTTACTGAATACAGAAAAGAACCAGAACTGTAGCTCTTCCATCAAGACTTCCCTTCACAAATGTAGTTGCACTGAATGGTTGGAAAGCATAAGAATTCTTGAGACCAAGGGTGAGCAATCAGAAGGAAAGCATCTGAAAATTAATATTCAATTGGCGATCCAGAAAAAAACAAATACCCATTCAATGCAGATGGAATGTCTGTCTCTCTATATTAAGCTACATGTAATATTGCCTCAAACACAGTGAGTTTGGTACCTATACTCTGTATGTGTTGGCCTTGGCAGAGTACTGACAAAGCTCAGCTGCAGTCACAGTAGAAGTATTTTAGGACTATGCACATGAGCACAAAAATACACATACAATCATTTACTTCCACTGTATCACACACATTTCCTTTGTTCTACATAACAGCAAATAAACAATATATTGTAGAAAATAGAGATTTTCAGTATGGCATACACTCTATGCCATTTTAATGCAAATATGCATGTTTGTACACAAAAATAATAGACACCGAAAAATTACCTTATCTTCAAGATAAAAGTTTTCCAATTTAAAGTACAATCTTTCAAATGTATTTAAAGTATAGTCTTCAGCTGTTGTTTTAATTCCTTTTTAAAAACAAATCAAAATTCCTAAAAATATTTTTACAGCATGGCAAGTCATTTGCAGGTAGTGGCAGAGAGAGGTAAATAAACAGGAGAAAAGGCTAGACAAGACAGAAGGGACAGGACCAAATAAAAGACTAAGTTAGAGCAGTTAATAGAAAAACAACAGTCAAAATATGGTTATCACTTGCCAAAGATGAGTTTAAGCCATTCCAAAAGTAGCACTAGTTTTCAAACACTGATAACAAATGTTGCTTTTGAATGGCCAGAAAGACTATGCTATTAGGACACCAGTAAAACAGTAGGAAACTATTCAGAAAAAAAAAAGATAAATTAAATTATTTGTCCGTAGTTTAGATAAATTTCAAGATATGTATCGTCTCCTCTGCTCTTCACTGTAGAAAGTTTCATTTACAATCTCAGCACCTGTTTTCTGTAAAGGTCTTTCCAAGTCTCCCTTGCCCAGTATTCCTAATTTCAAACTAAACTTCTTGACTAAATTTTCAGCTTTGCATATAACATAAGTGATGCTACAGAACCCAGCTTAATATATTTTAACATATGATCATCTGCCATAGAAGAAGAGATTTCTAGGGCACCCTAGGTATTTCAAATTCTGAGGATTTTTACTCTGAAAATAAACACTATTTAAAACTTATTTTCTCAGCACTCTATGTACATGCATTATAAAATATAGAGCACATTGTCCTTTGATCAGTCCTTTGATTTGTCCAGAATGCTGAAATAGGTCTGAAAATTGACTTTGCCTTATTAAAAGTTAAGAAATAGCCCCAAAGCTGAAGCAAAAGCTCTGAGCAAAGCAATTCCAAAGGTAATGCCCACTGGAAAGTAAATTAGTGTAAGTTGCATTTAAAAAGAAAGACATGCAGCACAAAAGTGAATTTCAGGTCTTGGTAAAGACAAACTTATAACGTTGCATTCTTTATCTAATATTTGACACATAAAAGAACACTAGATGAATTACTTTCTTCACAAGAGTCAAGGTGTTTTGTCTTCCTGATCTCTCCACTCATCTAAAATCAGTTCTGCAAAATTATTTTTTAAAGTCTGGTAACTCCTAGAATGAAACTCTACCTGTACTGAGTTTGTTAATAAGAAAATGCAAGCACAGACTCAGTGACATTGTCACAACTTACCTTCCAAATACAGGACAAACAGTTGTTGATCCTGTTCCAGTATAATATTTTTAACAAATGGTACCTTGTAAAGATCACAAATTACTGATTTGCTGAAAGGATATATCATAATATATCATAGACATTAATACCTGGGGATATGTAAAATTTATTTTACTCAACACACAAATGTTAAGTCTTCTGATTATCGGAGAGAAGCACACAGAATCCAGTGCTCAAGAACTTAACAGCTT
Organism: Phaethornis superciliosus; assembly: GCA_023637945.1. Classification (NCBI taxonomy): domain Eukaryota; kingdom Metazoa; phylum Chordata; class Aves; order Apodiformes; family Trochilidae; genus Phaethornis; species Phaethornis superciliosus. Next base: position 45,018,669 of record JAJQWJ010000004.1, on the reverse strand, counting down.
AGACAACACAGGCTTAGGAAGAAAACAAGTATTTTAAAGTCACCTACCATCTTGGTGGGCAAAGTTAATTACTCTCTCCAACCAAAAGAAAAACCTAAAATAAACCCACCATTGAGAACCTCACATGCTCCTCAAAAAAGCAGGTACATCTGTGACACATACTTTGGTTAATGATACTCTCAAATAATATGCATGCATTGTGCAAGAAAAGAGGCATTAAGAAAGGGAATGAGCATGGAGCTGGAGTTGAAAACTGAAAGTAGTCCCTAAAAGTCTGCTCCATGCATACTGATGGAAAGTAACTGCTTCAGTCAAAGCAATGAACATAGAAAATGATAGAATGTGACTGTATTTCATACAAACCAAATCAAAAGAGATTATTATTGGTAACTTCTAATTACTTTGAATCTGGGGAATAAAGTCTATCACCTCACGTGCTGGAAAGGACTAAACTACCAGTATGGTGGGTTAGAAACACTAGTCTTTGTATAGGGAGGACAAGAAAACAATTCTAGGGACTGGAAAAAAATCCCCACTTTTAACAATCAGATCTGAAAGGCACTTACATAGGAGAATAAATCAAGCACAGTGTGACAGCTACATTGCATATCCCTACAGCTCATATTGAAAGGACTGCGTAACTTTATAATGATCTAAAAATGGTTGTATTTATTTCAGTCCGAACCAAAAACAGGAATTTATAAAAAAGACAAAAAAAATTCAGATAACTTTTTACTTGTTACATCTTTCAGCTATCAACCATAACTTTTGCAATACAAAAAGTGAAGAAAATCAAATCGAGCAATAACCAGTTTTCTAAGGTGGTCCTTTGTACATAGCCCAGATCTTCGGGTAGGATTAATTTCTGGTTTTACTATCTTACACATTATACACAATAAGATGTATTTTCATACGTCAGCGTAAAGCAAGAATATAAAAATGAAAACATCTCTTCTATTTAAAGCTAAGGCAAGGGGGAAAGGACAACTACTTGACAAACTGACTAATAAATAGAAGAAATACCTGTTAATGGCTGAAAATTAGAGTTGATAAATTTTACAGATGATAGTTTTTCCCTTGAAATTGATAGGAAGTGAATTTTGGTGGTAATACATAAATAACTGCTACCTCAGTCCTAGTACTGTATATTTGCAGTGTCAGAAAATCAAAATCTGGGCAGAGCTACTGACGTGATACTGGCCACATAGCAGGCTGAGTATTATATTTCATCATTCCTCATCTGTTCTGCGTTGCAACAACTGCATGTGCTTCCATACAAATTGTAATGGCTATAATCTTAACACTTTCACAAGCCAGAGTTATCAACAGATTTTAGTCCTACTCAAATAATTGCACTGGTGAGGCCACAGCTCGAGTCCTGTGTCCAGTTCTGGGCCCCTCAGTTCAGGAAGGAGATTGAGGTCCTGGAGCAGGTCCAAAGGAGGGCAACCAGGCTGGTGAAGGGACTCCAGCACAAGTCCTGTGAGGAGAGGCTGAGGGAGCTGGGGGTGTTCAGCCTGGAGAAGAGGAGGCTCAGGGGAGACCTCATCGCTCTCTACAACTCCCTGAAAGGAGGCTGGAGCCAGGGGGGGGTTGGGCTCTTCTCCCAGGCAACTTTCAACAAGACAAGAGGGCATGGACTTAAGTTGTGCCAGGGGAAGTTTAGATTAAATATTAGATTAGATATATATATATTAGGATTTAGATTAGGTATTACGAAAAAATTCTTTACAGAGAGGGTAATTGGGCACTGGAATGGGCTGCCCAGGGAGGTGGTGGATTCTCTGTCCCTGGAGATATTTAAAAAGAGACTGGATGTGGCACTCAGTGCCATGGTCTGGTAACCGCAGTGGTAGTGGATCAAGGGTTGGCACTTGATTCTGATTCTGTGGAAAGCTCCCCTTTCATCATTCCTTAAGTTTAGAAATACCTGTAAAACTACTTGAAGGTTATGCATTGAATATCCTTTAACACCACAATCAAGGTTTATGACATCTGGATTATTAGGAAATTTAAATTACATTTTTATATAATGGAATTTTCATGGACTAAATTAAAACCATTTCCTTCTTACAAAAAAGGTAGATTATTTATCACTTAAAAAATAAGTTATCAGTCTACCAAATAAAAGGCACTGGAATAAAACAGAGAGTATTCTGTCATACCCCTTTAACTGCTGAAACAGTACATGACACCAGTATCATCTCCTAACTTATAGTCCTATCAGTTAACACTTGAACGTCCATAATTTTGCAAGCTTGTATCTATTGACATGATTATTCCAAGTCCTGCACAGATAGAGGTCTAAGCAGGCAAGGGATTTTTTGAGTAGAAGCTTTGACTACGAAGTTAATTCTCTAATAAAACCTTCCTAGTAAATTCCCTACTGATGTGCAATGGAGATTACAGTATCTTTTTTTCTTCTTTTTAATAAGTACATGCACATAAATTATACGTATCAGTGAAAATGAAAAGAGAACTCTCACTGGCCCCAAACAATAATGAAGAACAGTCTGTCAAGTAAGGTGTTCTCTTTAGAGGACTGTAAATTTAATAACTCATTACTTTAGCAGGCAAACTATCTTATGGACTGTACCAATACATCTGAACTATCTTGTGAAAATAATCTATTTCAACTTGAGTTGTGCACATATGCATATGTGCTCCATTTAAACAGTGCTGAAACACTGATGGTTTTTTCCCCCTTTCCCCCTGTTTCTGCCATTAATCACATCTTCACCTCATGGCAGAAAGCATACCTTCAGTCAGCTTCAGCCAGTGCTGCAGAAAACTTTAGATGTGTATTTTCCAAATCTTGCCAGAGGTGACCAGAAGAGAGGCTGCATAGCACTGGGAAGCTGCCAGCTACAGGGTAGCTTCTCTGATCAAAGCAAAGTACAGTCTGAGGATCATTTACCAATGAAGGATTCAGAGGCCATGGGCATAGCTCAGACTACTGATATAAAGCATATTGCTCCCTTAATTTTTTCCTGTTATTCAACTTACTTCCCCTTTCATCTTTCAAGATTAGTATTTTGATTACCACTTAGCCCATGAGGCTCCTGGGATCCATGAGGATCCCAATAATTGCACACATTCACAGTTAAAGTCTAGACAGTAATGTACTACAACCAAGTTCTAAAAGAATGACAACCCAGTTTTTGTGTTCTTGAAGGCCCTAAGCTGAAAACTCAACGCAAGACATAATTCACAGAGTAAAAAAACACATGCATCTCAAAGGTGTCAGAAAAAGGCATCTAATGTTGAGAATAAAGTACAACACCAAATAAAAATAAAAGAATAAAAATTAATCATGTCCCCAAAAATCTCTGATCACCAATATCTCAGTGGGAAGAAATAAACATTTCACTAATCCAAACTTATATATGGGCTGCATGAGCAGACTGTCAGGTGGACTGAAAACTGGCTGAATGGAGATGTAATGAGCCAGCACCAACCTCATGAAGTTCAACAAGGAGAGATGCCAATCACTGCACCTGGAGAGGAACAACCCCAGCCACCAGTATATGCTGGGGGCCACACAGCTGGAAAGCAGCTTGGCAGAAAAGACCTTGGACGTCTTCACAGACACCAAATTGAACATTAAAGGACAATGTGTCCTTACTGCAGAAGAAGAAGCATGAGCCAAAATATTGCCAGCAGGTCAGCAGAAGACATCCACCCCCTACGCTCAGCACTGGTTTGGCCACACCTGGAGTACTGTGTCCAGTGCTAGGCTTCTCTGTACAAGAAAAACATGGACACACTGGAAAGAGTTCAGGGAATGGCCACAAAGATGATGATAGGACTGGAGAATCTCTCCTAAGAAGAAAGGCTGGGAGAGCTGAAACTGTTCAGCCTGGAAATGAGAAGGCTAAGGGAAATCTTAGCCATGTACAAAAGAACCTGAAAGGATGCTGCAAAGAAGCCAGGCTCCCAGTGGTGCCCCGTGGCGGGTCTACAGGCAATGGACTCAAACCAACACACAGAAGGTTCCTCTGAACATCAGAAAACACTTTTTCAATGTGAGGATCACAAAGCACTGGCATAGGTTCCCAGAGAGGTTGTAGAGTCTCCATCGTTGGACATACCTAAAATTTACTTAGACATGGTCCTGGACAACTGTTGTAGATGGCCCTGCATGAGCAAGGGCGGATAGACCAGATGGCCTCCAGATTTCCCTTTCCAGCCTAACCATTCTGTGATTCAAACAAGCACTCAGCTGACAACAGGAATACTGACAAGCTTGAAATGAGTGTTTTACCTTTTACTGCCTTCTAAATAAAGACAGCATCTCCACTGTTTACACCTTTTTCCAGACAAAGCTCACATTTGGCCAGCGTATGTTGTCCTTCTCACCAGCTACTACAGTCAGGTAATAGATCAAATATATTAAGAGGTTTTTGTTTCAACTTTCTTTAAAAATCCACTGAACTATACAGAGAAAAAACATGTTTCTTTCTGCACTTAAAATTATTAATCTGCTCCTTCATTACAGTAAGTAATTCGCCTGACATTTTTTGAACAAACAAATAAAAGCTGTTTATCTTTCAAAGATTTATAGAGATAGATTTATAAAGCAATCGATATGCTCACTGATCTTTATCTTTGTGAGTGGTCCTATTTGCAAAATTAAATTCTATGGGTAACAAAAATATTCTTGATGCTGTAACTCATACAACTTGCAAAAAACATTTCCAAAATACATACCTCTAAATGCACCAATATCCCCATAGTGTACCTGGAGCACAAAAAATTTGCCACCTGTTTCTCCTCCAACTCTGAATCCAACACCTAAGAGAAGGAAAATGGATTGTTTTCAGAAACAGTAAAATATAAGATTGTTGACCATATCTAAAAATACAAATCACTGTAATGGCTTAGAGTGAAAGGGCTGAAAATTTCACTGAGACACTAGCAAAGAAGGCAGTATCCTGGAAACGGGAAAACGACACAGGTTTACAAAAAGACTAAGAAGCCAGGACCATAACTAAGTCATTAATGAACATTCATCTGCTTTAAGTTTAGAATTCTCTCAATCCAAGAATACAAATACAAATTTGCTATATACAACCATGTATTAAAAAGAAAGTCATAAAAAAAAATGTTTTGTCATCCTTGAAGGATTATGTAGAACCTTCATTTCTTATACAGCCTGTAAATAATACACATTGACACACACTTTCTAAGAACGTGCTAAGAATGAAAAGTTAAAAAGATCTGCAATAAAATATTTGGAGATGTAAGTTACTATTGTATGCAGGAAAAATCCCGTGAAAATCATGAAGCTGTGTTACTTATTGAAAGAAGTAAGCACAGGCATGGAAGAAAATGGAGGAATTTGAAATGATTCAATAAATGCAATTGCAAAATACCACCCACACGGAAAGGAATTTCTCTTAAGCAATTCCACAATGAAGACTCTTCAAAAGAAGCAGAAAAAGCAATTGATTCTGTCAGTAAATCCCACTAGATAAATATTTCCCACAGCAGTATTTATAAATAGGACTGCAGCCTCTCTGTGTACAAATATAATATCTTTATGAAACCCCCCACACAATTTTTATTAATGTATGTCTTGGAGACAAGAAAATTATTACTATCTGGGGTTTAAGACTGTCATGGTTGAGTGGACTAGGATAATTTCTGGTACCAATACCAGGACATAAAGAGAAGGTCTTTAGGCCTCTGAGGGATCTGAGAGGTCAGAACACAGAGAGGTCGATACTCCTTCCCATTTCCTGCTCATCCTCTATAAAAATTCAAGAGGACCAGAAGCCAAACACTTTTTTTTCCTGCTTCTTTCTTCCCTTCTGCTTCGCTGTGCTACAATGCCTTGGAGGATGCCCATTTTACCCCCAGTCCCCCACATCCTCTTCAGAACCCATATCCATCAGGTGCTGGGAAGAGCCGTGGAGCCTTCTCCTGTGTTAGCCCTGCTGCAAGGAGCCCTCAGGCACCCGTCCCTGCAGCCATCGAGATCAGGTTTTGTGTATTTGTATATATTTGTTCCTCTCCTGTTCTAGTAAACCTGTTTCAATTTTACACTCCAGCTTTTAAGCCTCTTGTTCATATTCTGCTTTTGTCTTCCTTTGGGAGGGTTAAGGGAGAATAACCAAGGAATTCAGTTTTCTGGTTTTTGGTCTGTCCAAACTGCTAAGCCATGATAAATACCAAAGCAAATACTAGGCTTCTGTAGAATACTCCAAGCAACATCTTTTCACTTGATATACTGACAGTCAAATCAAATAACATTTATTCTGCTAAGTGTGTAAATGGACAGACCACTCTTTATGATATTGTGCATTGCTCCTGGACAAAAAGGCAAAAGGGCAAAAGAAAACATTTACTGAGGCTATTATAGATGGTATACGTTTCTAAGACCTTTAGTGACTATTAGAAAGAACCACTTTTTCAGTCAGAATATCTTGATTTAATTCAGCAGTCATCAATCATACAAGAGAACAAGTATATAAACATGTTGCTCAACTGCATCAAAGCATCAAGAAATGAAAAGCACATAAAACTGTCAAGTATGCCTAAGACAGAGAAAATAAATCTGTTTATTTTGAGCATGTTTGGGCTATCCCAAATACACCAAAACATTTTAATGTAGTTTGAGTGCTACCGAAAGATACATATACAGTACCCTTCCAACAGCATGTAGTAGGAAATGAAAGACTAATGCTAAATAAAAATAAAGCATTATATTATGACCATTATCTCTCCCTTAAGCCTTTTTTTCCCCCAAGCTAAAGAAAGCAGGATGACAAAAAACACCCAAGTATTTTAGCTAGCATAGCATATTCAACATTTATGATGTTGATGTTTGTACAGTACCCAGTAGACATAAGAAAAATACTATAGGATGATCTGAGATGTTTACTTCCACATCCTCTTCTTTCCCTTGCCCCTGTAGACAAGAACTTCACATTAAAGGCACAATACCTTTGGGAAGCCTGGTGGATGCAGCATTTCTTGCCCAAGCATACAAAATATTAGATTTGTCTTTGCATGTTCCTTCATCACAGTCCCTAAAAATATGAAGAAAGGAAATAAAAGGGACTTTAATTTTTTAATTCTGAAATCCGAATTCTTTAATTCTGAAAAGGCATGTAAATTAAATACAAAACCATTGATTCTAAGATCTACGAAAATATGTTTTAACATATACATATTAAACACATTTATTTTAATGTAGACTGCTTTCCCAGGTTTCATTAGATCCTCTATCTTCCTTTTTTTTTTTTTTTCTGACAGCCTAGTAGCCCATGATGAAAAATAAAGGAACGTTTTGCGAAACCATATGAAAATTTCTAGGACTACTAGTTGAAGTGCAACAAAATTACAGTGTCTGCCACATTCACACAGAGAGGCAGGACTCAGACAGAAAGCTGAAAAAAACCCCACAAAACATCAATGCTTTAATTCAGGACTGAATTAATTTTAAAATTAATTTTAAAATTATTTACAAAGAAAAGGTGATATGAAGCTGCACATGAACCAACAGGTAGGAGACACTCATGCTCTTCTGTGTAATTAATGCAAGCTCACTGCTTTTGTTACATTTTCTCCAACAGTACAATTTCCTGTTTTTCAGAAACAAAAAAATGGCAAACACAGACACAAACAACACCAAAGCCAAACAAAAAAACAACCTGAGGGGGAAAAAAAAAAAAGTGTTTGACAAGTTACAACAGGTCACGATTTTTTACAATAACTGTGAGCTCTAAAGCTGTCCCTAGCCTGCGCAGTTAACACCTTGCAGGCAACAATAAGCATGTGCAGAGGGCTAAAGACTTCCAAAGACTATTAGAATCATAGAATCATAGAACTGGCTGGGTTGGAAGGGACCTCAGAGATCAGATCCAACCCTTGACCACTACCGCTGCAGTTACCAGACCATGGCACTGAGTGCCACATCCAGTCTCTTTTTAAATATCTCCAGGGACAGAGAATCCACTACTTCCCTGGGCAGCCCACTCCAATGTCTGATCACCCTCTCTGTAAAGAAATTCTTTCTAATATCCAACCTAAACTTCCCCTGGCACAACTTGAGACCATGCCCTCTTGTCTTGTTGAAAGTTGCCTGGGAGAAGAGCCCAACCCCCCCCTGGCTCCAGCCTCCTTTCAGGGAGTTGTAGAGAGCGATGAGGTCTCCCCTGAGCCTCCTCTTCTCCAGGCTGAACACCCCCAGCTCCCTCAGCCTCTCCTCACAGGACTTGTGCTGGAGTCCCTTCACCAGCCTGGTTGCCCTCCTTTGGACCTGCTCCAGGACCTCAATCTCCTTCCTGAACTGAGGGGCCCAGAACTGGACACAGTAAAGCTCTAAATTAATTAAGCTCTAAATACCTTAAATCTGCAAGAACTGATAAACTCAAGGCACAGGCACTACCAAATATGTAAAAGGCCAGTCAGACACAGCCATAAGAACATCTGAGAGGGCAGTGACTTCTATATGTGAGTATAGAACGATACACATGGACAAAACAATGGGCATCCCTCCTAGAAGCTGGGGACACCCACCTATAAGCCACTTCTCCTTTTCTGTCTTCCATCAAGGAAAAGGGCTATTGGCAGAATGTCTCTGTACCTACTTCAGTAGCAAAGCATCATGGCACTGAACACACTGTAGAAGTCATTCCACAGGTGCAGCATACAGAACTATGTTTTTGGAAACGGTAAACCCAGAACTATTAAAACTCCATCAACTGATCCTAACCAGGTGCAATGAAATTTGACTACCATGACAAAGTTTCAATTCAGTACTCTGTTTACTACTGCTGGTAAAATTAGACCTGGGAAAAAAACTGTACACCTAAAGCACAGTTTCAGCCACCTTAAGTACTGGGGAAATTACAGTCTCTTAGAGCATGAGGAAGGGTATGAAAGCAAAAAGGACTTTTAGCAGATGGTGGTTCACTGAGGTTACTGTGGAGTATGCCTCAGCCACACGTGCCACGTCTCAGAACATGTGATCATGATGTTTTTCAAGTTGCTCTCCCAGGGAAAACCAGTTCTTCCAGTACACACTTTACATATTTCTGTGGTCACAGAGAGCCTTAATGAAACACAGCTGCTGTGTTTCCTTCTCAAACAAAGTACTGCCATAATCATCAGACTACTAAGAGGAGAAGATTAAAAAAAAGTTGTAAAAGATAACTAATGAACAGATTTAAAAGCATGAAGCTATTAAAAAGTGTACATTTACGAATAAAAATTTAACCAAACACTGAAATTAATAGCTTCTTTATATACAAATAGCATGAAATTCTTATCAGAATATGTAGCACAGAATATCTTAAAATTAATTATAATGCATACTACGCCCTATTGTACTAACAGCTAGTTTTTATTGTGGTCAAAATTTGGGAGTGAAGAGGATAGAGGAGGGCACAGAAATAAGAGCTTACTGGCTGCTTCTCAGGTCTTTGGGTTTTTTGCTATTCTGGACTTCCCAAATGCATTCTCTTCAGTCTTGGCTAAGCTTAGGAGCTGGCCTTTTTAATGGCACTGGGGGTAGACTAGTTACCCAGACCAAAAGCTAAATGTGTGTCACTAAGCCAGGAAGACCAGTGCTTGGCTATCCTTGTAGGTTATTTCAACTGTTTGGCAAAACAAAGAGTATACTTGAGTATTTATGGACAATCTGAGCTTCTGATGAATCAGGTCAGGCAGGCTTGTTCCATTTCAGCAGTTTATCAGCTGGGGCAAGTCTTCTTGACATACTGACTAAACCCAAAAGACTTTAAGTGTGGAAAGTCTGGAATATTAAACATTTATTCTTTCTTCAAAATTTTTCTACTTTTCCAAGAAACTGTGACACTGGAAAAAGTTATGAGGATGTAATTAGCACAATAAAAGCTAAGTACAGTAACAAAAGAAATTTGTTACAAAACAATTCCTACCAGTAATTTTCAGTAGAAGAGGGTTCATTACATCCAAAGAGTAACATGTGGTGGACAGTGTCCATGCTGGCATAAGGTTTAAAATCAACTGAAAAATAAAATGATAAAACAGGTAAGTTATTTTCTTAGTAGCACACACAGGCTTACAGCACTCTTCTAAACAGAGGGTTAAATAGCCAGACATTCAAAAAATCCTATATTGTACAAGCCATATAAATTAGCATGAAATTCTAGCCAAATGCAGTACCTGTCACCAACAAAGGCCTAAGAAATAACAAAAGCCTTATACTCCTTAGTTGACAGCCTCTGCATTTTACAGCAATGGCTAGAAGAGTTAACCACTGAATAGTTAAGTATCTTTTATGCATGGAGAAATGCTACAAACAGTGACAGTTTTGGTATATATACTACATCTGAATAAAGTCTTACTTAATCTTTCTTGACCAAGTACTACTTTCAGTTATGAACTCCAGGAGAAACAGAAATGAGACCATTCAGTTTAATAATAACAGTGTCAAGTTAATGTACACGTTAAAAAAAGTTCTTTTCTAAGAAGGTCATCTTTAAAATAACAATTCAATGATATACTGTTGATCCCACCATTTGGCAAATTAGGAAGATAGGGCCTTAGGTACAGTGAAGTCATCTTTACTTGGTAATATGGAAGCTTAAATATGCCACACTATACTAACAAATCCACAATGTCGCCAGCCACGTATGGATAAAAAGTAAAAAATCACCTAATTATTTCAATTTGTGTTGCTGAATGTAATGGGCTTCATCTCATCTCTAACGCACATTCTCACAGATAGGGACTTACCATGAGTCAGCAGGAAAAAGACACATTTATAAACCTCTTGGCTGAGTGGCTTGCTGTCAGATTCAATTCTTACGAGTGTCTGTGGAACACCCTTTAGCTATCATTACAGTTCAGTAGTCAAAAATTGATTTTTATAAATATCTGCAGCATTAAAAACTCAATCTAGTTTCTGTTTTGGTTCCACTCATAAATATTAATCTAACATGAGGTGGACAAAGAAAACAGCAATACATTTTTAAAATATTAACTGGAATAATAATTTCTTGAAAAATTTCACAATTCCATTAATTAGTATCTTTTATCTACTAATTTTACAACCATTTCATTTCAAAGAAGCAAAATATATGTTCCTAACACTAACCCAAATGTTAACCAAACCTCCCCACAAACAAACACTTCCCTTACCCCCATTTCTCAGCATTTACAGGCCTTTGGGACAGAAAACAACTGGTTTAGACAAAAATCTCGGCTTTGCTGTCTGACCCTCCACTAAAGAATATTATACAGAAAAAAACGGGACTTAAGCCTCTCTCCTATGAAGAAAGACTGAGAGAACTGGGGCTGTTTATCCTGGAGAGAAGAAGGATGAGAGGGGATCTTATTAATGTCTACTAATATCTGACAGCTAGTTGTCAAGAGGATGGGGCCAGCTTTCAGTTGTGCCCAGTAACAAGACAAGGAATAATGGGTTTAAGCTAGAACATAGCAAGTTCCACCTCAACCTGAGGAGAAACTTCTTTACTGCGAAGGTGACAGAGCACTGGAACAGGCTGCCCAGAGAGTTTGTGAAGTCTCCTTCTCTGGAGATTTTAAAAATCTGCCAGAATGTGTTTCTGTGTGACGTGCCCTAGGCTTTCCTGCTTTGGCAGAGGGATTGGACTGGATGATCTCTAGAGGTCCCTTCCAACCCCTAACATTCTATGATTCTATGATTTGGTGCAAATAAATTGAACTGGGCAAGTTATGTAGGTTTCTGTTTCAGAAAACCAGTTTATTGTTTTAATTCTTATGTATTCACACTTTCTCATAATGAAGTTCTTCAGAATGTAAGTCTTCTCAATATATAAATCAATAGCAACAAAGAGTGACAGTTTTTAGATGCTTTGGTCAGAAACTAGAGCAGTAATTAATTTCACTGTTTATTGGCAATGCAGTTAAGGTAGATTCTGCTTAAACCACAAAAACATTGGCAATTCCCTTTTAAAAAGAAATATTTCATTCTCCGTGTCTCAATCTTCTATGCTTACTTGAGCAACATAAAATACATGCATGCAAGTAAGCTAATAGCTAGCTTCACAAAAGTTAGTGGTATTAAGAAGTACTTAAGGAAGAACTTCACTACACATCTCATTTTTTAGATGATTATGTCTATTGTAAAAATCTCTTTCCTGAGAAAAAGATTTGATTTTTTCTTCAGGTATTTTATAATACAGGTCATTTTGCATTCTTTCTAATCTCTACAATTGGGTATATTCACGTTTAGTCTTTCCAAGGATTAGGTAATTTCCACTGACTATGAAAGCACTCAATCTGACAAATCTTTTCCATTGAAAATATTTTCCAGCGACTTTCTGAAGTGAGATGGAACTGATCACATGCTTAAGATTTACCAAATGCCTATTCATTTTGGCAGAAGGGACCTAACAAAGAAAAAAAATTCCAAGAAACTGTTTTATTTTCAATGCAGCCAAATATATGAGGCTGTAAGCAATGCTATTATGGGGGAAAAATTGTTTACAGAGCAAGGAGGTTTATTTGAACATTTCCTCATCAAGTTCTCTTCTAAACTGCACCTGACAACTAGAATGGTTTCTTTGTCCAGAACTTATACTGCTTTTTAAGGACAGCTACTCATGCACAGTGATGACTGCAAAGGTGACCAAATCCTAGAAAGACCTGGTGATATAGCCACCGAACACTTAGAAGTTTCTAGGACTTTATAGAAAAAAAAAATGTTGCCGTATATGATTCACATTGTGACTTTGTATAAGTATCACTTTTAAGTAGGTGAGGCTAAGCTCTTACTTCTTTAGAAAACATATACAGAGAAAACTGTTTTCTCAATGAAAATGTTTTCTCAATTTGTTCAATTACTGTAACACAACATAAAAATCCAGAAATAGTATTCTGATTCTGCTAGAATTCCACAAGGATATCCACATGGAACAATAGTCTTATACATGAGAAAAAAACTTCCACAATTTTTATTTTAAGAGCAGATATCCTAAACTTCAACAAGAGAGTAAAGGAAGAAAAACGTAGGCATTTTAAGTTCACATAAGTTCCTTTATTTCAGTTTGTAGCATAATCTGATAATGAAATTATTTCAGTCCAATTAACAAGGCTCCTGTATGCCTGCATATTCACAAGTAAGGTTGTGAAAATTAGAAGTTATCTCGAAGACCTTCTGAACAGATGGTACTGTTCTGCAATCTACACAGTCTTGGGATATATACACTACTACAGTATTTCCTGTTACTTGTCTGCCATTTATTCATGCCATGATACTAAAAAAAAAAAAAAAAAAAAAAAGGTGAGGGTTGGATTGGTTTTGTTGTTTTCAAGGCAAGTAAAATCCTACTGCATTGACTGTAAGTGCAAAGGACTTGCAGCTTGTACCATAAGGTAAATACAGTCTGCTCAGTGGAGTAGAAGTATGTGGCCAGAGACAGTCAATACTTTATAAATGAGACTGTTTAGTATTGACTACCCACCAGATACATCTGAATTCAACTCCTTAACTACTAATACTGATCAATCTCTCCACATAATTTGTTACCTTGACTCTAAGTAGCTCGCTAGTTTGTTTCTGCATTAGCCATGATGAATGTATTTTGGAACCTCTTGACATCCAAAGAGTAAGTCAATATGAGTCAAAGAAAAAGAAAACGCTGAGTTTCTTCAAAATGTCTTGCTTACATTCTTCAAGTCAATCAGTACTCACCTACATAAGCTTCATCATCCACTGGCAGGGGTACCGACATGCAGAGGTAGGTATCAGACTATTAAAAGAAAATGTACATAAATTACCTTTAAAAAGGGAATATGTGGAATTAAAATAGTAGAAACAAAGCATGAGAATTCTATACACTTTCTGACAAATAATGTGAGAATTCTGAACAAATTAATATATAAAAATTATATACCTATAAATACTGAATTTATCTGCAGTGGTTATCAAATACCACCCCCTCCCTGCCTGCCAAAAATTTGAAGGGATAACAGTACTTTTTTCATGTCAAAAAAACAGCACAAATCCGTAAGTTTGCTACATGAAATGAAAATAATTACTGAGCTTCTGATTGTGTTCTTAGTGCCACCTCAGTATTTATATGCTAACTATAATCTAAGAATCAATAGTATTTGAGTGGAGGGGAAGGTACTGTTCTCCTCCCTCTACTGCCCAGCAATAGGACATGAAAATGAAATGAAGCTGCATCACGAGAAGTTCAGATTGGAAAAGCATTAGGAAAATGCTCTCCTCTAACAAGGGTGGCTGGTCATTGGAACAGGGAAGTGTTCACAACACCAAGCCTGTCAGAGTTGAAGGAGTGCCTTGGACAATGCTCTTACTCATTGAATCATGGAAATACATTTATTTTTAAATCATTCATCTAATTCTATTATGATCAATGAAAATGTTCTTCCCTGGGCATTCTAATAAACATCACCTGTCCTTTAAAACAAAGAGAAAGAACAATTTTAAAAGAATCAATATGATGTGTGATTTTCTTACTTTAACACCGTAAAGGACTAGCAGTTCTTGAACAAACAATCTGCAGAAGATATATTGTATTGGGCGCTCTGAGAATAAAATTTATTAAGAATGCCCTTTTCATGATGCTACAGTTGCCTTCCTTGCCTAAAAGAGTTTTGGTTTGAGTTTAAAATGCACAGCAAGTCTTGGAAATATTCTTGGACTAAAATGTGAACCAATTAAAATGCAAACACTGTAAGCTCAGAGCCAAGGCCACAAACAAAATCCAGGTTCTCGTATCTACAAGCACAGTGGGTCACTATGAAAGAAATCCAATATAAAGCAAAGTCACTGAGAACAATAAAACATAAAAATGGTAATTCTATGGAGAAAGGAGTACATTTTAAAAACTCAGAATTTACAGAATGATCATGATGAACTCTTCTAAAATTTGAAAAGGAAATATTGTACCTTTTCTATTTAACTTGTGTTCTGAAGTAGATTTTTTTTTAAAAAAGACCTTCATTTAGAACCTTCTATCCAGATGCTGAAACAATGGCAGCAATGTGTCACATTGTAGTACAAATAAACAGATAATTGTCTATAAACACAAATTGGATTCGGAAACAGGGTGGACTAAAAATAAGGATTACATGTATTACATGTATCAGCAAATTAAGAATAAAATGAGTTAAAAACATAGCATTAGGATTTATCATGGAAGTAATGGTTGAGATTTTATGACCTGTGTCATAACATTTGCAGAGATTATTAGAAGTCTACATGTACTAAGTTCTGGCTCTTTTTTAAATAAAGATTTTTAACTGGAAATTATAGCTGTATTAAAATGGTACTGTTCTCATTTATATGAGCTGTTGCAGAACTCAGTCATGCCTCTCTGACTCAGTGTTGTAACAAATCTTTCTTCCATGGTCTTTTTCTGTCTTCAGAACAGATGCACTCTGCACTGTGTAGTTGAGAGATATGCTCCTAGTTAGGTAATCAGATATGCCTTTATGATTTTAATTCTAAAACAAACAAAATATTAACAAGACCCACTGTTCTGGAGAAGAAACGAGACAGGTTGGCACGGATGAGGGGAGAGGAGGAGAATGTGGTACTCGGATAAGAAAAAGAACATGAACGTTTTGTATTTCCCATCTGTTTGTTATTGTAGGTATTTCCTTACCTCAGTCAGCTTCAGATTGTTCTCTGAAGTAATCTGAAGGGATTTGATTCCATGATCAGTCAGTACCCTGACTACACTAGTACACTAGCATAACAAGTCTATAGATGATCAGTACAGGCAAAGCACTGAATTGTTAAAACTTCCTATTACTCACAGTGTACTTTCAAGTGCTTTGCCCCTTCTTGTTGCTCCATCCTACTACCCCACATTGTTTTAAAAAACGTCTCCTAGCCTTCCTTATCAAAATGTACTTTTCAAAAACAGATTTTGAAATTACCATAAATAAAACCCTTTCAAAATACTTTCAATAACTTCTTAAAGGAAAAGGCACATTTTATAAAAATATGATGACACAAAACTGGGAGGACTGGCTCATTCACCTGAAGGCTGTGTGACCATTCAAGCAAGATTTGGACAGACTGGAGAGCCAGGCCAAGAAGAACCTGATGAGGCTGAACAAGAACAAGTGCAGAGTCCTGCACCTGGGAAGCAATAACAAAATGGATCAGTACAGGTTAGGAGGTGATCTGCTAGAGAGCAGCCCCATGGAGACAAATTATCCATGGGACAGCAATGTGGCCTTTTAGCCAAGAACACCAATAGTATCCTTGGGTGCATTAAGAAGAGTGTGCCCAGCAGATCCCCCTCTACTCTGCTCTAGTGAGACCTCACCTAGAGTACTGCTTCCAGTTCTGGGCTTCCCAGTTCAAGAGTGACAGGGATTTACTTGAGAGAGTACAACCAAAGGCAATGAAGATGATTAAGGGACTGGAACACCTGCCTTAGAAGAAAGGCTGAAAAACTTAATAAGTTAAAATGAGCAAAAAGAAAAAAACAGCTATTGGATTCAACCAGATTCTGATTGCTTCTCTCCAGTTATCAATGTTCCAGTCTTCAGACACAAGAGCAGGACCATCCTGATACTGCAGAATACACAGTTATTCTGTCCTGTATTCTCTACCTCACCATAAGTGGGTCTGTAAGCATGAGGGTGAACATTTGATTACTTTGCACAAGAAGATTATGACATAGATTTCAATATATGAATGAAACAAGGAGAAGAGCTAAAATGTGAGACTGCTTCACTATTCACAACATCACAAACTCAGATGTGAAAAAACCTGAAAAGATGGTAAGAACTTTTGAGGCTGCCATCTGAAAGGATATGGGGAAGGGGAAAAGAGAAAGTCTCTATTTTTTCCTCTCATATCCTGTCCTCCTGCCACCCTCCACTCCCCACCTTTTTTTTTTTTTTTAAAGGAAAAATCTTTGTTATTAATGAAAGCCATTACTCACTAGCAATTGTACCACACATATAAATCTCTGGTATTGATATCCACTGTGCGTGTCCAAATTCATATAACTAACTGAATTCTACTTTTTACAGAATTTCATCCAAAGATACAAGCAAGTCATTCACACAACTTTCCCTAGAGTAAAAGCAAGTCTTGGAAGATTTTAAGTCTTGCTTCTTGGAGCAATACTGAAGAAAAAGCTAACAGTAATTTAGCGATATCTGGATGACAAGATTTCCTTTTTATTTTATGTATTTTTACCTCTATGGTATACTGAAGCAAACTGGGGATAAGAAGAAAAATTTTAACCAAAGAAGTGAGAAACTAAAGTTACAAAATTGAATATGCAGATATTACAAGTCACTGCTGACCTACTGGTAGAAGCTCAAGGCAAGGAAGACTTGAAAAATCCATTAGATAATAACCCCTCCACACATTAACAGTATCCCCCCAGAAACTTCTTTCACCACTTTTGGTGCCCTTAGTGATATTTACGAAGGTCTCAACTGTACATTTAAGAACTCAGCCAATATTGCACCAAAAATTAGTCTACCAACAAAACGTTTTCAGCCTCAAGCATACTATCAACGAATTACAAAACTCAAACAAATTATTATTTATGAAGAATATTGCTTATGATAGTTTTAAGAGCACTGTAATTTTTCGTGATTATTTGATTTATAGCAAGCAGATACTCACAGCAGCAAAACCATGTACTAGCAGAGTAAACATGTTTACCTTGGGTTCTCAATAAAGTTTAAACAACATAGCAGCAGACCAAAACTCCTCTTCACATGGCACATTAGTTGCATTTTCCACTACTGTGCATTTGAAAATACATAGTGCATACTAGCTTATAAGGACAGATGCTGAACTTGACTCCAGACATTTGCAAATCATTCCACCAAGAATTATACCACCTTCACCATTATAAGGTTCTACATATGCAGGTGACAAAATCACTTGGGGTTTATTTTCTCTCATTTATGGTTTTATGCTAGCTGTATTTGAAAAATAAAATTTAAATTCCACCAACAGAGAAAGAGGCCAGAAGAACTCATTTTGTTAAGTCTCCCTAAAGTCCTAACCTGTGGCCAAAGAGTAAATTTAGAATTCATAACAACTCAGTTGAAAGATTTTCTGTTCACAAAAAAATGCATGACAAAGATGAAATACCACAGAAGGTAACTTGTGATGCTCTAAAGATACTCTTTTATTATCTAGACCTCAACTTCATTCACATCTTCTCCAGTATTTTCTGCTCCTCCTGTTTTGTGGTTTGTTTTTTGTTTGTTTGGGTTTTTGCATTTTTTGTTTGTTTTACCTTTCCTTTCTCACAAAAATTGTTACGCTTGAGAACTCAGGAACTACAATTAGTCATAACCAAAACAGTGATGTACCTCCAGAAAGCCTTTAATAGAGCATTTTCAAAATGGCACCTCTCTTACTCTTTGGTTTTGTTTGGCATCTTTCACGAATAGAGTTAAAAGTGCAGATAGACCCCAGAGGCACAAACCTACATAACACAGCACCATAGAATATCCCAAGTTGGAAGAGCCCATTGAGTACAACTCCCAACTTAAGCTCTTCCATAAACATCAGTATGGACAGCTTGAGCTCATGGCAGATCCACAGTTGCTAAATACATCTGCCCACAATTATGGCCAAGAGTACATGAAGAAAGCTCCTCCCAAATCTACACCGAACCACAGCATTTCAGTTTATTGTGCACGTAAAGGCTGTGGCCTATGGGTATATATGAATGTGAAAAGTAGTATGTCCTTTCCATTAACTACCACATCCTTTTGATGTTGGGTTTTCTTTTTTTTCTAAAAAGGAACCGCAAGTGACTGACCCCTTCCTATGTGCTTCCTAAGATTTTAACTAGTGGCTCCTCAGCTAAAATCAAATGTGCACCTGGGTGAACTGAGAGAACTTTTCACTATTTCTGGAAGATAAATTTAATATTTATCTGCAGACATGTAAGCTCTAGTAGAAACTACATTTCTGCTTTATATTCACTGGAATGAAACCACTTGTTCTAACTTACATATTCTAGAAGGGTACTCCCCAATAACTGAGAACCTCATTTTTCACACGATTTTTTTTGAAAGTGCTATCTGCAACAATGAGTCATCACCTACTGCAGCACAACATCCTGCTCTTTCCAACCAGCTGCAGCCCCTCTAAAAGAGACACAGGGCCTTTTAATGACATATATAATTGCCTTGCTGCAAAAAAAAAAAACCAAAACCCCACATTAATAGTTTTTTATCTTGCTTAATGAAAATGCACATGAAAGTGACAGCATAACCTCACACTTTAATGTTAATCTTAAAAATGTTAGTGCTAATGTTAAAAATCTTAACTATTCTCTTCCTTAAATTTTACTCACTTGATTCCATGAAAGATAAGCAACTGCAAACAACAAAAAATATACCTTTCCAATTAATGTATTGCAGCTTTCCTGGAATATTTTCATTTCTGGGTCAAAAGTATTGCCCTTATAAAATGCTTTATGGTTGTTTTCTCTCAGCTTACTAAAGATCCAGCAATGTTCAATTTAATGTAACTAAATTAACTGAGGTATCATCTGAGATCATCATCGAGTGCATCTTACAAGCTGGATAAGTTTTCACTTTAATAAAACTCATATTCCTTGTTTTCATAAAATTCACTAACTCAATTTATGTAACTAAGATAGTACAATTAAAATTAATCAGACAAAAAAAATTTTTTTTTTTACATTTGAGCTTACCTGTTTCCTTATTTTCTCTAGACATACATGTATCTACTAAGGTTACCCTGTTTTATTGTTAGTTTTATGTGTATGGTAATGTAGGCTTCATTTTCCTAGCTTATTAAAAAAAAAAAAAAACCCAAACCAAACCAGTAAGTGGCAAATAAAGCTGCATTTTTCTCACCTGCTTAGGCGTCACCCCAGGCATGCGAATGTCCAGTGCAAAATCTGACAGACCAAGTGAAATCACTGGCCGGTTGCTTCCAAGGCATCCACTGGAAAGAGATCTGGCAGTATCTTTATACCTTTAAAAGAAGAATACATTTTTTAAAATATTGACTTTTGTTACGTCTTTCTAAAAGAAAGCTAGTAAATAAGTTTGACAGTGCTAAGTAGCTCCAGGAGTGATCTGAACATTTCACTCCTTCATAAACCAAGAAAAACAACTTTATTAACAAGCACTTACTCAAGTAGTTCCTTTGAGCATTCAGAGCAAATAGTTTGGAAAACATTAGCCAAAACTCACTGTGTAATCTAAATATGTGTCTGAGGTACCTGGATGTACAGGCAGAGAATTACTGCACTAGAAAATGTCAAGTGCTGTTAATAATTCATGAGAGTTTGAAGACTTTATTTTTTAAAGACTATGTGCCTTATGTATAATTCAGTAACGATTATATTTAAATAATGTGTAATGGGGAATTTTTTATTTCCAACAACCACAACATTCGTAACTCATATAGTAAGTGGCAAAGTAAAACACTTAAGTTTTACAACCTCACATGAATATAAAAGTCGGTATTGAATGCAACGTAGCAAGAAATTGTAAAAAAGCATAAACCACTATGAGAATTTTAATGGTTAGACATCTGAAACATGATACAACATCAGTATAAATTTTGAGTATGTATATTCATATATATATATATATATAAAGAAGTTACATGGTAACTACAGTGGCCAATGTGCCCTGCAAACAGTAAAACACTTTTTTTGAGAGTTAAGGCTACTTCTTTTGTCCATACTAAATCAATCTTTACCTGTGCAATTCTGCATTCAAAACCCATCCCCATATTTCCCAGTATTGCCCAGTTTTAAGACAGCTGACCCTTTCACCTTGAAGCAACATTTTATACTGCAAGCTATGCTGAGCAGCTGAAATACATTTACTCCGTGTGTAGTCTCAAATACACTTGCGGTGTTATTCAGCAAGTTCTATTTTTTCTATTTTTATTCATCCTATGCTCACTTTTTATAAAACAATTTATGGATAAAACCAAGAGATTTTGTCTTCAATATGGCAAGAGTCACATTTGAAAGCAGCAGAAATAGAATTCAGAGTACGTGAGCAAAACCATACAAATACTACATGCATCTTTGTCTAGGGCATGCTTTTTTGTACTTCCACAATATCAAAAGCATGCATTCAACACATAAGGCCTTCCTGCACAACCCACCTCTTGAAGATAGAAAGTGGGCTTCTGAAACCCAAACAGATGGTTTGAAAAACTGGAAGTAGTATTAGCACATTGATAAGGAGGCCAGCCATGTCCAGCTTGCTGTTCCTGGCCCACTTAAGGAAGCAGAAAAAGGGCAGTGCAGTTCTGTCGGCTGTGGTCCTGACAATTAAGCAGCAGCAGCTGTATCAATTCACTACTTCATTACTGTGTGCTCTGCAGGCATCCTCCAGCTTCTGACAGATCATCTGTGTTGGAAGGTCAGGTGCTGTAAATCAGGAAGGCGAATGATGCTAGATCGTGTTCATGACTTGCTGTAAAAATCTGTTTAGAATCTTCCCTTGCAGATAGATGTCTTTGTACTTCCATCCGCTTAAGGAGCTGAAAATAAGTTCTGCAGTTAAATCTGCATGTTACTTATCAAACCACAGTGCCAGAAACTCCCAAGTGTCATCGCAGAAACCAGTGTCAGTCATCTCTCAGAACCTGTAAAAATAGAAGTAAATAAAGGATGACTAACATATTACAGTGTTAGTTTTCAGTAACTAGCATCTCCCTCTTGAGGCATTTTAACACATTAGTAAATTCATTCACCAGCTTTAGCCCAACCCACTGAAGACTGCACCAAGCCCATTGATTCTTCATTTTCCTCCCTTCTCATCCACAGAGGCTCAAAAACTGGTTTCATATTGATACATAAAAAAGACATGTTTTACCTATACGGAAGAAATATAAAAAAACCTCTTCTTGATATGCAAAGGTATTGAGTATTTAATATATATAAGAAGTAGTATAAAGTGTTCTCCAAGCATCAAAAAACCACAAACACTGACATGGCAAGAATCAGGTTTTGTAAATTTTATCAACTATTACTAAGTCTTTCTGTACCTAGTGCAGGATGGTAGACTATTTTGCTTTTAATACAACCCGTAATATACAATTCTGGTATTGTATACTATTGTATATACAATTAAGGTGTCTGCTTATGTACTTCCGTCACTTTTTATATCAGTTTCAGAAAATTGATATTTACAAATTATTTTCAGTAATACTGCTAAAAACCCTATAGAGATGCGACTCCTTCATATGTCCTTTCATATATTGAGGTTAAGTCAGTGTAAACTCATTACTCTTCATTATTTTTCCTGTGCTTACTTTCCCATTTTAGATGTTGTGACATTTCAATTTCAAAATGTCGTGCGTTTTTTCACTGTATGCTAGAATATCACACTGTGTATTGCTGAAGATGTTTTTGTTTGTGTAGTGTTCTAATCCTGTCAGAAGAAAAATTTAACTTCTTAATTAAATTAAAGCCTTTTGCTTTAATTTATGTGTTTATGTATTATGCAGTGTTTATGTATTATGTGTTAGCACAGTGTTATGCTGCTTTTATGTATTACGCAGTATGCTGTGTTTTAAAATAAAACATTAGTAGGAAAATTCAGCTATACTCCAGCCCTTGGAAGATACGCTCAAAAAACTGCTATAAGAATGAAATAGAAAAGGATTCTCACATGAAGCACAATTCATATTCATGTTTCATAAAAAAATCACTTCTATCTCGGGGCATGTGGAATCCCAGTAACTTCATGTGTTAATGCCTCGAAGAGATGCTGTGGTGTGAATCTGTAGAGCAGGGTAAGGCTTGCCTCTTGTGGTGCCCAGGGCTGTTTCTTAGAAGTAAGATCTTCCTGCTTCCCACACACATGCAACAATGAAATTGTCTCTGTTAACTGAGGACCTTGGTACAGGTGAAGATGACCCATCTTATGCATGTATGTGACTGAAAAGATTAGATTCAGGGCAGCTGCACCGACCCTGTAGGAAAGTGACTGAGACCCCCAAGCCCACCGGCCATGCCCCACGCTTTGGTTGAAGGAGTCGCCATAAAAATATAAGCTAAGCACAATGCCCTACTCTCTCCCTCTCTTTGCTTTTTCCTTTTCTAGGAAATATACTAGGTTTTAACATACACAGAAGTACAAAATTCTGGTTTAATTTTTTGCAATTTGAAAAGGTATTCCCAGTGATGAGAAATATAAACACCTTATCTTCAAGTAGTCCAAGATTGGTTACGCCAATAAGTCTTATCACAGGAAGTAGTTTTTCATAATGAAATCTCCTCTCTTGTTACATATGCACACAAAAGTGGCAAGAAGCTGTCAAATTAGATGACCTCTTGTGCGTCAACATCAATAAAATCATCTCACAAATCAGATGACTATGGATTGGGACAGCAGAGAGCAATTATCAGCAATACAGATGCATAGTGAGGCAGTTATGCTGGAGGGTTTTGCTGCCATGCAAAGGGACCACAACAATCTGGAGAAATGGGCTAACAGCAGCCTCATGAAGTTCAACAAGAAGAGATGCCAATCGCTGCACCTGGAGAGGAACAACTCCAGCCACCAGTATATGCTGGGGGCCACACAGCTGGAAAGCAGCTTGGCAGAAAAGACCTTGGACATCTTCACAGACACCAAAATGAACATTAGAGGACAATGTGTCCTTACTGCAGAAGAAGAAGTATGAGCCAAAATATTGCCAGCAGGTCAGCAGAAGACATCCACCCCCTACACTCAGCACTGGTTTGGCCACACCTGGAGTACTGTGTCCAGTGCTAGGCTTCTCTGTACAAGAAAAACATGGACACACTGGAAAGAGTTCAGGGAATGGCCACAAAGATAATGATAAGATTGGAGAATCTCTCCTAAGAAGAAAGGCTGGGAGAGCTGAAACTGTTCATGGAAATGAGAAGGCTAAGGGAAATTTTAGCCATGTACAAAAGAACCTGAAAGGATGCTGCAAAGAAGCCAGGCTCCCAGTGGTGCCCCGTGGCAGGACCAGAGGCAAATGGGCACAAACCAACACACCTTATTGCCCTCTCCATCCCCATGAAAAGAGGCTGCAATGAGTTGGTGGTTCATCTCTTCTCCCAAGATACAAGTGAAAGGATAAGATGAAACAGCCTCAAGGTATGCTAGGTAAGGTTTAGGCTGGATATTAGGAGAAAATAATTCACCCAAAGGGTTGTCAAGCACTGGAACAGGCTGCCCAGGGAAGTGTCAAGAAGTCGCCATCTCTGGAGGTATTATTTAAAAGACATGCAACTATCATGCTTAGGGACATGTTTTAGTGGTGGACTTGGCACATAAATTAATAGTTCATTCAGTGATCCTGAAGGTTTTTAACCTAAATTATTCTATGACAGGACCAGAATAAGTCGGCACAAATACAGCAGGTTCCCTCTGGGCATTAGGAAACATCTTTTCATTGTTGAGGGTGAACTGACATTAATTTCCCATAGAATCTGTGAAGCCACCATCTTTGGTGATAGGCAAGAGCCATCTATTTGGTCCTGGGTACCCAGCTATAGGTGCCCTGCCTGAGCAGGAGTGTTGAACCAGAAGACATCCAGAGGTCCCTTCCAACCTCAAGCATTCTGAATCTGTGACAATAAAATCATTGAATCTTTAAAATTAATATATATGGCCAGTTCAGTATGTCAATTAAAAGTGTATAACCAGTTTGAGAGAAGTAGATGTCAGGTGATGTAAGGCATTATATCTGTGCAAGTTCCAGCATTCCCCATGAGGAGTAGGAGATAAAAAGGCACAAGGGATAGATGATACCAAGGATGAAAACTTTCTCTGTCTGATCTAGTATCTCTTAGTAATTTTTACAGCTCCACTGCCAATACAGGTCAATGGGTAAGAAAATGCCAGGGATGCCAAGAATATTCTTCACAGGTAAACTGATTTTACAGATTAAAATCACCAGGACCCCATTGAAACTGTGATTACAGAAACACAGGGGCTAGGTAGCTTTTAGTATAATGTATCATAACCAAATATAGCTCTATATTTACAGATGTGGATTTTTTCTATATAAGTATAAAAAAAAATGTCCTGACTTTTTTGTCCATTTTTACCAAACTTCATGGATTAAATAATATATTTATCACCTTAGAAAATCCTTAGTTAAAGCCTTGTCACTGTATGGAGACTTGTTTACTTCCCTTGGAGCCATTTTTTTAACATAATTTTTTTGTTAACTTCATTGTTAACATAATTGGTTTTCTGTTCATTGTTAACATTGTTCGTAATTGGTTTTTTTGTTTACTTCCCTTGAAGCCATTTTTTTAACATAATTTTACAGGCAAACATTTAGAACATCATTATAAATAATTCAAAAACTAAGGAATTTTCTTTTAGAGCAGAAGAAGCCGTTTCAGACTTGGCTTCACTGGACTGTTCTGCCAAAAAGAGTTAAAGACAAATTTTCACCATATACCAAACTTATAGTAATTGCAGGCTGCTTTGTATTTATATCTTCCTAATGTTCTGCAATGGTTCAGAAAGCTGATACCCTCCTGGTTTTCCACCCCAGTTGTGTGCTAAATTTTCATCAATTGTCAAAGTGGCAGAAGGCAGCTGCTGTACTTCTATCACTAAATAAATGGTGTGAGCATGCAGCTGGGGCTGGAAAGGAACTCCCTGTGTTGGCAGCAATCTGCCCTGGATCTGGTGGAATATTATAGATACTTTTTTAAAGTGAGAATTGTAAATTGTCAAATACAGCTTCTCGATTTCATTTAGATTTTACAAATTTGTATTTTCTGCTACCGAACATTCTTCAACTGTGAATACCAAAGGAAAAAAACAAACAAACAAACAACAGAAACATGCTTTCTCTTGCTTTTATAAACAAGCTTTTCTAACAGCTAACATGCTGAGCGTAAGTACATTGCATATTTTTGTAACAGGTATTTCATGATAGTAAGATTGTCTACTCCATCAGAGGAAGTACAGTATTCATAAAAATATATATAGACATTTATATGTATATATACATTAATAAATAAAGAACTGCAACTCAACTTTTATGTATTAGAGCAATTAAATTCAATGATTTCTAAATGTATTTACACATTGTATGCTTTACAAATATATTGTAATTGGAAATATGTATTTCTTTCCTATTTGACTAGAAGTATGAAATAAAAATTTGTATTAAGCATCACTTAAAACGATAGCTTGTAGGGGCAACAATTTATTAAAAAGACTGAATACCTTAAAATCATAACTTACTTTGAGGGATTTTGCTGAAATGCTAATCAATCACGTGCTCCTTATTAAATGAAGCATTTTAATGCATTTTCTACTGGAAAAGAAAGTTCCTGTAACTATCCAAAGATAGGCTATCTGTACCATGAAAATCGATAAAGCAAAACCCTTTGAATACTCTGAATACTCTGTCCATTTGGTAGGTATGGAGAGTTTTAGCTACTAGATAGCTTTCTTTTGATATTAATTGAAGATATATAGAGTGAAGAAACAGAGGATGAAGAACTGTTATTTATATTGTGCCTTTCCATTTTGGAGATCAACAGACTCACAAAATGACTTGCATGCTCCTAGATCCTACAAAGAGCAAGAACCAAAAAGATATCATAAAACGCTATCATCCCAAGCCATATATAAACCCTGTTCACTGAATAATAAAGCAAACATTTGTATTGTACTTAGTAGCCAACTCATACAACAATATCAGGAATGGAAATAAGAAAAAGAAGGACATAAGAAAACAACTTCTATGTTTATGCAAAGAAAGAAGAACATTATCTCCAGAGGATTTAGGGGAAAAAAAAGTTTATAATCCTCTTATTTATTTATTTATAGAATAAATAGATATTAAAATCAGCCTCAGAATTGCTTTCTGATCAGCAGGCAATGCATGAGGAAATACAGAGGAACCAAGAGAAGCAAACCCTGCACATCACATGGTGTCAGAATTGATGTTACTCCAGGACCTAACCTCTGCCCACAGCTGCAGTCCTCAGCAGGTTACTGAAAGGGGCAAATTTAAAGCTTGAGCAGACCAGATTTTGCTAGATTACCTTCTAGAATAGGTAATTTTTCTAAATAGCGTAAACTCGATGAAAACAGAAAATATTATGTAAGAAAAAAATACGCAAAAAATTTAACTGATGAGTTGTAATGGGATGTGGCTGGGCAAACTTTGCTCAAGACCTGCTTATTTGCCAACAAGCAGAGGATGCCAAGTGGCAGCAGGTAGATGAACCCTGAAGAAAGCTGCAAGCCCGCACAGTGAGCAGGATGTGAGGGAACACAGCCAGGACAGCTGCCCCCAACTTACCAAAGGGATATATTCCTTGTCACATGAAGGAGGACTGGGCAGATATTCAGAGTTTCAGCATCTGTCTTCTCAAGTAACTATCTCATGATGGAGCCCTGCTCTGCTGGAGCTAGCTGAACACCCACCTGCCAATGGAAGGAGTGAATGAATCCTGTTATGCTTTGCTTGAATACACAGCTTTTGCTGTTCCTATTAAACTGTCCTTACATAAACCCACATGTTTTCTCATGTTGAACCTTATGATTTTCTTGTCCATTCCACTGGATGGTAATGAGAGAAGAGCTGGGTGGCATTACTGCTGAAAACAGAATACCAGGTAGGGGAAAAGGATAAGAAATTTGGTCTATACAAGGTTGAGAACGATAGCTTAATTTTTCAAGAGAGGGGGATTCAAGAAAAATGCTCTTAAATGCATTTATTTATTTTTTTTTTTCAAATATAAGTAGTTAAAATGATGTTTCATGAAGGACATTCAGTTGCTGGAGCATGTCCAAAGAAGAACAGCTAAGCTGGTGAAGGGTCTAGAAAACAAGTCCTGTGAGGAGAGGCTCATGGACTTGGCATTGTTTAGTTTGGAGAAGAGACCTTATTGCTCTCTACATCTACCTGAAAGGAGTCTGCAGTGAGAGGGGTGTTGGCCTCTCCTCCCATGTAAATAACGCTAAGACAACAGGGGATGGCCTAAAGTTGCAGCAAAGGAGGTTTAGACTAGATATTTTGAAAAATGTCTTTACTGAAAGAGTAGTCAGACACTGAAATGGGCTGCCCAGGGCAGGGAGGTGGTGGAGTCACCATCTCTGCAGGTATTAAAAAAATGTTCAGATGTGGCACTTCAGGACATGATGAGGGCATGGTGTTTTTTTCTGGGTTGACAGTGTGACCTGGTGATCTTAGAGATCTTTTCCAGCTGTGACAATTCTGTGATTCTCCATTGAAGAAAGAGCTTGATTCAGTTTTGGTGTCTGGATCTTAATTTACAGCAACATACAAAACCCAGATCTTGCACATGGGTTCCAGGTCAGACCAAGAAAGATCTGCAAAATCACCTTATCTCACCCCCAGCACGGCAGTACAATTCACACATTCACATTTGTATAGAATTTAGTGATAATATTCACTCATTACTATTTTTTTTATCATGTTTTGAACACAAATATGAATATGCATGCTTTGTAACAGCTGTACTGGATTCCAAAGCCATCTTTTCAGGCAAATATCCCCTGCATCTTAATTGGGGTATCACAAAGGGTTTTTTTCCCAGTTTTTTTTCAACCTATTCAAGACTATAAGGGTTCAAGTCTGATAAGGGTTTTCTTTCATGTTTTAAAGAGAATCTTGCACAAAATGTCTGAGAACCATAATACAAGAAGCACTGGCAATAGCTTTGCTTGATACTGGTTTATTGCTATTTTCCACAAAAGTCTGACAGGCCTGGGTTTAGAAATGATCATCATACTTCCCTTTCTATACCACTATACACAATTTTCAAGCTTGTTTTCTGTTCCCTGCATGATGGCTGTGATTTAAGGATGAGAAAGGTTCTTAATCTCATAATGTCATGGTTTAAACACAGCCAGTAACAACCAGGCTTCTCATCACTTGCCTTCCACTCCCTCTATGAGCTGAGGAGGAGAAAATCCCCCTGGAGAGCTGTTAATTGAGACAAGGATAGGGAGGTTTTCATTCCTCAGTTACGGTAATGGGCAAAACTAGACAGACTTGGGAAGAAAAAAGAAACAATTTAATTGATCAGGAGAAAAAGAAAACACAGCCAGATCTTAATATGTTTCCATCCCAGCTTTCTTCCCAGGCCCAAATTGCTTCAATCTTGGTATTTACCAATCTTTTTACTAGTTTATTTAACAATATTCCACTATTTATTTAAGAATGATAATTTAATCCAAGGAGAGAAGCCATAAGATAACCTCTCAAGGAAAAAGAAGAATGGTATCTTCAAAGACTGGCCTTTGCTGAATTAAGACACAAAGAGAAACCCACAAACTCTCAAAAATAGCAATAATTTAAAAAAAAAAAACAACCTTGAACTCAGTTTTCAAAGTCTTTTATTGTATCTGATATCAAATTGTTTTGCTGTTCCAACAAATTCTAGCAGCAGTAACTGCTGCAATCTCTCATTCTTGGGATGGATTACACAGTTTACTTTAACACCGCGCTTGAAGCAGTGCTAGGACAGACCCAATGAACTTTTGCCCTCAAATTTGTCTCCAAAACAGATTTGATATAATCTTGAGAAACAGCAAATGATCAAACACTCCGAGAATCACATCATACCATCATACAACAGTTTGATCATACCATCATACAACAGTTTGGGTTGGAAGGGACTTCCAAAGATCACCTATCTCTCCAGTGCCATGGGAAGGGACAGCCCCCCAACCAGGTGGCTTTAAGCCCCATGCAACCTGACCTTGAAGACTTCCAGGGAAGGGGCAGCCACAACATCCCCAGGCAACCTATTCTGATGTCTCACCACCCTCACAGTAAAGGATTTTTTCCTGGATATCCTATCTAAACCTAACCTCTTCCAGCTTAAAACCACACCTCTCATCCTCACCCTTGTAAAAAATCCCTCTCTGGTTTACTTTTAGGCTCCCTCAGCTACTAGAGGGCTGCTATCTGGTCTCCCCGGAGCTTCCTCTTCTCCAGGATGAACAACCCAAACTCTCAAAGGCTGTCTTCATAGGAGAGGTGCTCCAGACCTCTGATCACCTTCATGTTAGGTAAGAATAAAATTTCACTATTTGTATATAATTTTAAAAGGTCACAATGTACACAATATTACTCTTAAAGCAGATACTGGTGCTGAGTTAGGCTTTTACAAAAATATTGAGATTACATGGTCAAAGACTTCAGCAAAAAGTAAATTTTTAATCTCCTACAAATTACTTGTTTTTCCTGATATGCAAGTCATTTCTAGGTGTGGCAGAAATGCCTGGCTTCATGGCCAGAACATGAATTCCTAGCCAAACTGAAACAAAGAAAATAGAAAAGGACTTCTGATTGAAAGTCATAGAGAAGAAGCAATGATAGCCACCATATTCCTGAACTTATGAAGAAATGACAGGGACAAACTACCAAGATTAAGACCTTTTAAAAAATTAAAACAATGATAACCAAAGATAGCAGACTATGGACTCATCACTCTGACATACAGAAAACAATGAAGCATCTCAAACATTTCTTACTCACAGATGAGATGCCTTTTTTCCCCAGAAGTTTTTCAGTTTGCTATAAAATGAAACATTTAAGATTGACAGTGCACTATTCAAACTAACCAGTAGGCAGGAGATGAAAGCTGTCTGCTCAAATACCAACAAGTCAGTTTTCAAAAAGGCTTGCAATTCCTTTATGCTAGATTCTCTGAGGTGATCATCATATCAAATACTCTTAAAAATATAGCCTATAGAGGCTAGAGAAGCAGAGACATGATACATCCACATGACTGGAAGCCTAACCCCATGAATTTGGTTGGATTACTCATGAGAAGGCTCACCCATGCACATGGAAACCTGGTCACAATCCAGGCTGCATATTATCACCAAGTGATAAGCAGACAGATATGCTTGCAGGAATGTTACAGTGATTTTTATTTGTAGTTTATTTTCCCTGGTTTATATTTTAATAATTTATATTTTTTCAGAAAAACAGTATTATGTTATTTTTTAATTAAGCACTTTGGAAAATTCTATACTGAGTTTTGTGTTTGCTTTTCCTGCAAAAACATGTTCCTGTCCTCCCTAGGAGGAAAAAAACGCAAAAGAAAAAAAAGTCAACAATTCCACATCCAACCTTCTTTTTCTAAACTTAAAACATCCAAGTTTAAGCTTGCCATAGCATTGGTGAATCCTCCAGGAAGAATAAGGAAGAATTTGAACCTAAGTCCTCAAGGTGCAGTGAGAGCAAGGCATCAGGTTTGTCATCGGGATTTGTGACAGTAATGTTTTATGGGTTTGGTTTAAAAACTAGGGAAGAATTGTTTATAACACAATGTATAAAATGAAACAGCTTTACAGATGATACCAAAAGTGCTCTGAATAACAGAAGTACTGATAGTATCGCTTCCCACTGCTGAAGTCTGAACTGAGAGATAGAAGCCCATTTCTAGAGAATAAGAAATGCCAAATAAAAAGTACAATAATATGAGTCACTGAGGCTCTTGTCTTTGATGAAAATGAACAGTTGTACTTGGCAAAGAGCTGCATGTAGTCATACCTACAGCCTGTCTTACACAAGAGTCAGAAAAAGAAAAACCAAAATAAAAAAACAAACCAAAACAAACCAAACCAACACAAAAAAGAAAAAACCAAACCAAACAAAGAAACAAACCAAACAAAAAAACAAACTAAGCAAAAAAAACCAAAAAAACAAACACCAAAAAAACCACCGAGCCCCTGGATTTGCTTAGTAGGTAACAGAAGTCACAACACAGAGATCTTGCAGAGATGTCCAAGACTGTTTTCTTCCACACCCAGATGGTCTGGTTTAGTTCTGTACTTCAAGTTCCCTTCTGATTCATGATCTTCTCCACTGCCACTGTAATCACTTAGAGATTTACATACAAAAAAATTAAAATCAAGTTCATTTGCATTATAAACTGTACAATTTTACTGTAGTCAATGTCATTTACTTTCAGCCAAGATTCTTGATGCTACTCCAACTGAAATAATTCTACCTTAATACCAATTTTAGGGTACTGAAAAGAATAGCACTGGTTCTTCTTTTACTTCTTCTTTTACCTCTCCAAGGTAATACATGATGGAAATGGAGGACAAATGGTACTTAACTGAATCATAAATTAATGGCTATTGCAGATGCAAAGCACTGCTTTTTATTCAGAGGTTAAATAGTCAAAAAGTTGTGAGTAAGAAGGTAAATAATTGTGTGATTTTGTAACTTTGACTTTTATTTAAGAAAAAATAAAAACAAAAAAACCAAACCAAATCAATACTGCAAGTTGGAGTAAGAAGTATTTATAAAACCCCTAGAACTTTAGGAATCCATAGAAATTCCAGTTAGGAATACCAGTTCTGACTACCAATTCTTCCTGCTGAATTATCATTCTGTTACTCACATTTAGACAAACATGTAACATGTGGTTCCAGAAAATAGAAAGGCACTTGGAAGAAAACCAGTTAAAATAATTTTATGCAGATTGATCTTTGTTTTCATGCAGCTACAGAGGGGAAATTCTACTTTTCAGAAGCACAGCAAAAAGGAGATTTTTGGAAGATTCAAATAAAGACACTCAAGTGTTACATATGGATTTTTCTATATTTTTAGCCTTCCTCATTCAATGTTGAATGTTGCCAGGGACACACATGCCCCCCATGACCCAAAATCCCACTACAGTTACTGGCACTTAAGTCCAGTCACTCTGGTTGTTCCAGTCACTGCACCATTGACCCTTGGGGTCCCTCCAACCCATAGTGTAACCCCAGAGGCTGCATTTGGACCCTACACAGAGAAATTGAAAAGTTGGACAGGAATTTAACAGACAGGACAGAATATGCTGATAAGGCTCAGGGCATGGCCAGGCAAGCATACTGACCAGCACACTACTTGCATGATTGTCCCTTTTTTTAACACCCCACCCTTCTATTTTACTTATCCCCAAATCAGTTCACGCTATCCCTTTCCCCAAGTTTGGTGGCTCCCCCAACACATCCTGTAAATAGCCTCGTGAAAACCTGAAGTGCTTGCATGCCATAATATGTCCCACACCCCTGGGCAGCAACTCCCCTTGGTCAGAAAGGTGCCACGGTGTTGATCCATCTTGGTGAGTTTCACGGCTACACACTGGAGCAGAGGCTCTGTCGGGACAGTCAAGGAAGGGTGCCCAGACACAGTGCATAACTCCTTTGAGTCTCTCTACTTTGGGGTACCCTTCAGTGCCTACCAAGTCCTCTTCTGCTCTTCTGGGTTTGCAGAGAGCAGACCTTTGGTATGGTGATGGCTCCTGTGAAGGGCGTGGGCATAGCCAGGGCAGTATGGTTTTTCTGGCTCCTCCCATTCAACCATTGTCTCTTTGCCCTTTCACAGATGTGCACATCAGCTTACATCACTTAACATTTCAGATTTTAATCAAACAGGTAGAAAATAACAATTAATGTTTATCTTGATGCGGTCATCTTCTACCCTGCTCTTGCTTTGAAGATTTCTGGGCTGTGGTGGAGTGTCATTTAAAAATGGCAAACTCCTAACTTGAACTGAATTCCTGAGTTCAAACAAAGTCAAAAATTGCCCTAAGATTTCCATCTGAATAGTAACTGACCTACATTTGAGGCAGAACATTCAGGAATTGTCCATTTAAATCAACTAAATCAAGTAACTAAAATCTCCTGTGCTGGTTGGCTTTTCTATTTCACAGATGTGGTTCAACACCAAGTTTTTTAAAATAATAAAACCCCACCACAACATTAGGGAATGGTTCCACTTTATGGCTAACCTAATAAAGCAAAGTAGGCTCAGGGCTCAAGTTCCATGGGGCAATTGATCCCATCTTCTCTGCTGTGTTAGACTTTCTGAGTCCATAGTTTAAAGTGGAATAGGTTCATCTCAGTAATTTGGTGGGGAAGATGTTTGTTTTTTCACAGATTAGCTTCTGTTGCATGGGACTTTTTTAGGGAGAGAAGTGCACCAGAAAAGTGAGGTCAAGCAAAGAAGAGCACGACTACTCCTTTCAGCAGTAGCCATGCATTGGCCTAACACAGTAAGCATTATCTTACATAATCTTGTACTTGTTATATAACAACAGAAAGGGTTCCAAATTTACCCTGTTCTGGTTTTTTTAACAACTTTCATTTCAGCCCATTTTTAAGGTAACTGCCTCCATCTTTTTCTTCTTAGTATGATTTTTAAACTTCCTCCAATTCTGTAATGGCCTTCTGTACTTGAAAAAAGCAGGTTTCTTTTTTTTTAAATGAATCCTTATCCTTTCTCCTTTTCCAGTCTTCCTTATAAATCCTGCTTTCTTTCCACTCAGAATGGAGAAAACATGCTGATGACACCACTGTAAAAGAAAATCTCAATTACCTCTACAAGTATAACAATGAAAGTACAGTACTCCCTAACAGGCAGCCCTCTAAGTAACCTGTGCAGATTATAGGGGAAGTACATACAGAAGTCTTGTTTCTGCAACCATTTGTTTGAATGTGAAATCTGAACACAGAGTCAAAAGCCCTGGTGGGAAAAAGCTCTCTGTCAATAAAGAAGAAAAAAGAAGCCCTCAGCTCCAAGCTACTGCTATGTCATTTGATAGAAAGAGTCATTAAAGAAATCGTTGAGCTCTGGATGATGAGCCTTCTGCCTATTTATATAAAACTTTCAAAATCTAACCAAAGCAGTTTTCAAAGCTCTGACTATAGAATCCTCAGGGCTGGTGGTTTTTCCTCCAAATACTGGGAAGCAACATGAAAAGAATTCAATTTCTAATTCTTAAATATAGTTAATATAGTTAAATAATCTATTCCTGAACATTTTATGCCCCTTTTTTTGTCCTTACAGATGAAAACAGAAAAGATATACAGCACCAAAAATAAAATAAAGGAGTGCACTGTGACCAATATGAAATGCATGAGATTGTCTCTAGTACATAAAAAAACCTTCTTTTTTTTTTTCAGTTTACCTAAAATCCTATTCTTTATATTAATAACCAAATTAACAGTAAGGCAGTCAAATAAGAGAAAAGACCTGCAAATATATCTTTAATTGAGAAAGCAAAAAATCCTCAGTCCACATGGACTTTAAAATATTCAAGAAAAAGCATAATAATGTCACTAGATACTGTTCCTTGTACGTTGAATGCAACACACCTAATGTGATTAAGACTATTTCCACCTCATGCTGTGTGCAGCATCAGACTGGCTAAGTGTCTTATTAGTTAAAGCACACACTGAGCTTAAAAAATGCAAAGAAAGGAGCCCGCTGCCAAAAAAGACTTAAGTATCTAAATAGAACAACGGACATTATGATCAGAAAACAAAACAGGCTGATTACTTGCATACTGTATACTTAAACTGGGGTGGTGTGAGGGGTAAAATGATGAGCTTACACAAAACATACCATTTCAGTGTAGAATTTCCTTCACCACCAGACTCCCTTTTAACAAATGTTTCCATTTACACTAAATTCTTTCCCCATTCCCCACCCCATCCCAAAATTCTAGTTTTACATATTAAATGCATATATTGTTTTACAAGTAAAGTGCCAAAGAGTTTTCAGAGAAATCGAATTACAGTAAACCCAAAACGAAGTTATAAGGCATTAAAAGAAGACTTTAAAAGGACATTCATTATAGTTCTGCAGCTTAGCTCCTGCACCATTGGTTTGTTATGATTTTTTCTCTGTGTGCTTTTTTATTTTGGAGTGATTCTTTTTTATATACATTTTTGTTTGTTTGTTTGTTTGTCTGGTAAAAGACAGAATTAGACACTACACATGGTGGTCATGGCCATTTGAAATTACAGTAAGTTAAAGCAATGTAGAAAGTCAGCTGGGAGAAAAAAAAAATCCAACTGTGAAACTAGTTAAAAGCTTACCTCAGTCTTACAAATAAACTTAGTTTGCAAAGCCAATATATGCAGGAGTGCTCTTTGGTTTCTCAGAAAACCAAGTCCTTCATTGTTTTCCACTATTCAAGATAAATCACAAAATCTCTGCTTTCCTAAACATAACAGAATTCAGTAAGTCACATTTCCTTATACAAACGAAATAGCTTGCAGTACAGTTGCAGGAGAATATGTTCATCCACTGTTCTACTAGCCACATAACGAAGACAAGAAAAAAGTAATGTGCCTTGGAGGTTAATTTTTGTTGTTGTTTTATTAAAAAAAAAAGACTTAAATGTTTTTCTCTCCAGTAATGCTCCCATTACATAACTTGTGTTCTCTTTTAATGATTTAAAAAAAAACAAAGCTCTGGGAATTTTAATTGGTAAAAATCTTCAAGCTATTTAATAAGCTGGTTTTAAACTTCAGTAATTTTTAGTTTGCCTTTCTTCGTACAGTGGAAGAATAGCTAGACTTCGGCAAGTTTAAATTACGCAAGCTATACAACTGGTTCAGATAAAACACACTTAATGCATTCAGTGAACAATGCAGCAGAGGATAAAAAAAGAGCAACCCTGACACCTCAGTGTAACAATACATAAAAATTTATTAAATAAAAAATAAAAAAAAATAAAAATAAAAGTGGCAAAAGCCACTTACCTTTCTCTATGATGAATTCCTAAAATGTAACTCGATAACAAAACATACAAAGAGATGCTTATGATCTTTAGCAGGGGCTGAATCATCTTCATGTGTGAATAGCCCCTCTATGATACTGACATCATCAGTAAAGACTTGGAGGCAGAGGATACTATGGTAACCACGCAATGTGCTGAGAGACAGAAGCCTTTAATTAACAACTTCCTGAGGCTCGTGCTACTGGGCTTCCATTTTGCTCAGAAGAAAAGAAAGGGGCAATGAGAGGCAGAGGTGGTTGTCCCAAGGGCAGGATAAAACCCTACTAAACCCAAGTACCTGCTAATTGTGATGTGACTTTTAAAATCACAAATGTCATAGACTGAATCCATCACTGACAAATTCTGACACCTGGAAGCTCTGTCAGGAGTTGCAGGTGAAGCAGTAATAGTGTCAGGTAGCTATTAGCTAAACATCTGTGGTTTGTTTTCTCTGTTTGAATACCACCACAATGAGGTGTTCTCTTCAAGTCACAGGTGTTCTTCTGTGCCAAAGGGTCAAAAACTGATCACAACAGAACCTAAAGCCTAATACTAAAGCTCATGTACAATATAAACTGACATGCTGTAAAATGAGGTACTTATCCTAGTATCACATCTCTCTCAGCTCCAATGACTATCTGCCTATGTATTACTTACAAAGGACAAAGTTCAATTAAATATTGATGTGACATGAGGTGACACGATATGGCCAATGGATGGGTAACAAGTTTTGGCTAAGCTTTCCAGAAAGCTGAAGTACTATTTCTCCACTTTGCATACAAAATTGCTCACCTGGGGTTTGCTCTATTTCCAAACCAAAACAAATAACCACATGACTAATGACCAAATCAGAATTACGCAAAACCAAAATGGAAGCATAGGGGATGGAAAGCAAAAATGACAAAAGAAACCTACAAGTCATATTCGACATAATTTTTAGTTCTAACAAGTTTGGGGTTTTAATCCTTAAGGGCACATGGTGAGGAAAGGGCTGTCTGTAGGTCTGGCTTTACTGTGACAGGGGTATTGTGCAACCCGTTTCACTGTTATAACACAAATATGATACAAATCAGATAAAAATTATACAAGCACTCCAGCTTTGAGTTCTGTAGCCACATAAGTTCCCCTCATATAAGCTCTGCCTGAGCAGTACAATCAATTAGCAGTTCTTTTTTAAGTGTACTGTTTTCTAAAAAAAGACCAAATCAGTTATTTTATCTATTGGGTTTTTCTCAAAGCTGCAAGTTAGAATCTTGAAATTAATGTAATTTATTCTTTAAAAATCAAAAAACAGGGTGGTCTTTGACAGTTTTTATTCAGATCTATTCCTAACTTCCCTTCCCCCACAACTGTTATATACTAGAACCAAAAATCCCACACAAACAAAAAGAGCAAAACCAAAAAAACCTTAAACCAATAAAAAATGAAGGTCCTTCTCAGTGTATCAATACATCAAATTGCAAGAGTAATGCAGAAGTGCTTTCACCAGTTGCTTTCACCAATTTCCATTATACTCAGATGTCTAAAAATTTAATTGAAAAACATTCCAAAGGAAACAATATTTCATAGAATGACTCATTACACAAGTTCTTAATTGTCATACCAGAGACAGCCCATCCTCTGCATCTGTGGGAAAAGAACCCATAGTGTACCACGATGAACCATGGCCATAGGCTACCAACCTAACCTGCTTATGAACCACTGTCATTAACTACCTAGCTCAAAGGTCAGATTAAAATGTGCACAGTTCTGTTTCAACTGCAGCCTGCAAATGCAATAGCCATTTCTCTCTAAGGAAATGAGTATTGCCACCTATATAGGAGATCGGTGTCAGCTTTCTAGAAACACAGATTCTTGACACATACTGTTAGGTAAGATTGCACCAATTTGGAGTATCTAGCACAGCTGCTGTAAACTAGCTTATTAATGCGTAATTAATGTTATTGTTCCACTTCTAACATCAATCAAACCCTTGCAAAGTAGCTGCACTTCCCAATTTCCACAAATTTAGGTGGAAAACTCATCATCAGAGGGCAGATTAAGGACATAACTGAGGGAACCACTTCTACAGTTAACTCTCAAAAAACATCACAATACTTGCTGACTAAATTTTACCCTTTTTTTTTTTTAAAAAAAAAAAAGGTGATGCTTTAAAAAAAAAAGCGCAATTTGTGACACCCTTTTCAAATACAAATACAAAATAAGACCGCAAACAATGATGCTACCACAGTACACATATTATTACAGTCAAAAAATACAAAAAAAAATCAAGGTTGGTACATGGAAGAATAATCTCGACATAACTTTTGCTGACACACTATGGTTTCCTCCTATGCCCAAGATTCCATAACTCTAAGACTCCATACCTTTCAGTAATATCATTTCTACAGCAATAGAAAAAATGAGTGCTCAAGCAATCACAACAGTCTGAAGCTCAGTCTGACCTTCAGTTATGAAGTCTAAATCTTATTAAGAGACATACCAAACCTACTCCTATCTCTTCCACAGATCTCTTGTTCCACTTACAATTTCTGTGAAAGAGATCAAGAAGATAAACATAAAATTTAACACCATTGACAAAGAACAAAGCAGGAAGTAATAAACTAGTATTATAGATAAAAATGTGATGGAATGTAAGGGAATATGAATATCGAATTCATTTTGAAAAAAAATCTTTGAATTAGAAGATCATAGTGGTTTATTTCATATATGTACCTCTCCAACTGAAGAGTTTCCCTAATTTTCTACAGAGATATGTTGTCACAACAGGGCTGCAATTATCACAACCAACACTAGTTAAAAGGAAGGGAAGTATCCTCCAGCAGCAAATTCTGACTGTATAGTATCAAATCCTGAACTTTTTTGTATCACAGACCATACACAAATAAGTAATTTTGTCATATTTTAGCAGTCTGGGCAGACTAAAAACCAGAGGACAGAATTATTCTCTATTACACCCACCCTGCCCCCCGGCACACTCCCAAAGGGAGCATAAAAGGGGAGTAAGGACAAAAGACTTAAAAGTTGGAAAGTAAAACTGCAACAGGTTTACTAGAACAGGAGAAGGGCAGTAAAACAAGAGGGTAAGGAACAAATATACAAATATATATACCACCTAATCTCAGTGCTGGCAGGGATAGGTGCCTGAGGACCCCTTGATTCAGAGCTGACTCAGAAGAGGGGTTCACACCCCTTCCCAGCACCTGATGAATTCTGAAGAGCACGTGGTGAGCTGATGGTAAAGAAGCACAGGGAAGCAGCAGCCAAGCAAGGACCAGGAGAAAAAAGGAGTCAGGCTTCCAGTCCTTCTGAATTTTACAGCATATGGGCAGGAAATGGGAGGGAATATTGCCCCCTCTTAAATCCCTCAAGGTCCTAAATACCCTCTCTTTAGGTCCTTATACTGGTACCAAAAATTATCATGGTCCACTCAAAGCGTGACAGTAGGGTACATCGTGAGATAAAGCCCTGGAAGGAGGAGGGGGCCAAGAAAGCTGGTTAATATTCTAGGATCACCTTCTCCAAGCCCAGGAGCAATACCTTGCAACAAAGAGGAAGTCAGCAAAAAAAAAAAAAAAAAAAAAAAAAGAAGGCCTGCAGGAATGAGCAAGAAGCTCCTGGACAAACTCAGACATAAAAGGGAAGACTGAAGACTATAGAAGGTGGAAGGAAGTACAAGTATCCTGGGGGTAATACAGAGAAACTGTACAAACACAGCTCAGTTTAGGAAAGCTAAAGCACTGATAGAAATATATCTGGCCAGGGACATCAAGAGCAACAAGAAATGCCCCTATACGTATGTTGGTGATAAAAGAGAGACGGCTAAGGAAATTGTAGGCCCTCTCCAGAGGGAAAGAGGAGACCTGACCAGCTGGGATCGAGTGTGTGTGTGGTCAACACACTGGAGGGAAGGGAGGCCATCCAGAGTGACTTTGACAGGTTTGAGAGGTGGGCCTATGCTAATATTACACAGTTCAACAAGTCAAGTGCAAGGTCCTGCACGTGGGTCATGGCAATTTCAAGCACAACTACAGGCTATGTAAAGAATGGGTGAAGAACAGCCCTGAAAAAAAGAATTTGGGGGTGCTGGTTGATGAGAAGCTCAACATGAGATGGCAATGTGTCCTTGAAGCTCAGAAAACCATCCTAGACTGCATTAAAAGAAGCGTGGCCAACAGGTCAAGGGAGGTGGTTCTCCCCGGTTATTCTGCTCTTGTGAGACCCCAGCTGAAGTACTGCATCGTTCTGGAGCCCCCATCATAAGGAAGAAATAAAGCTTTTAAAGCAGGTCCAGAGAAAGGCCACAAAGATGCTGAGGACTGGAGCACCTCTCCCATAAAGACAGGCTGAGACAGGTGGGGTTTTTCATCCTAGAGAAAGCTCCAGGGAGACCTTATAGTGGCCTTCCAGTACCGCTATGGTACCTACAGAAAAGCTGGAAAGGGACTTTTTACAAAGGCATGTAGCAATAGGACAAGGATGAACAATTTCAAACTGGAAGAGGGTAGAGACCAGGCTGGATGGGGCTTTGAGCAACCTTGGTCTTTGAGCAGGGAAGGTGTCCCTGCCGATAGCAGATTTGGAAATAGGTGACATTTAAGGTCTCTTCCAATCCAAACCATTCCACGATTCCATGCCTGATTTGGTCAATTAAAATGACAGATTTGTACCACAGGTAAGTGAAATTAGAGTTACACAGATGATCTTCATAAAAGCGTACGAAGAGCATAGATTTCCATATAAACAAGTACGTATATAAAAAGAAAACAGAACGCACTGCTGCTGCATCTTGTTACTTATTTCTTTGTCCTATCTATAATACATCTGCATAGGGATAAAAAAATGCAAATTTAGAATTCCTTGCCAGAGTACTAAACATGTAGAAAACTGCTTTTGATGAGGATTTGTCATTTAAGTGGAACTTGGTTTAGCACTGTGCAGAAAACAGTAAGTAAGCAGAATCAGTGAGAAGATTTTCTTTAAAGTAAATTGTAAACACAAAGCATTCTAAGAGACACAGAACTTAATAAGGCCTTAAACCAAAGTACTTTTCTGCTTATCTGCAACTAAGTCTACAGAGCAGAGATCAAATGAATCTATGAATATATGAACAAATATCTATATGCCTGCCTTTGAACACAACAACCACCCCACCTCTTACAATCCTAAACTCATATCTCCTGGTAAGGTCCGCAACTGTCTTCACAAGCCAGTTCAAATAAAAACAAAATACTCTCTGTAACACAAATTTGAGTTTCACCAACAAAAGAGTAAACAGCTCCAACAACTATAAACAATGGAAGTGATGCTACAACTAAAGAATCACCAGGAATCACAGACAGCTTGGAAAGAAGACAACGAGCTAACTAATAATACAAAATGAGCTAGCAAGTATAATTGAGCAAATCATATTTTGTCTTTTCTTTTTACAGAAGAGTAATACTATGTTCTGGGTTGATGCCATGCCATTTCTGGTAGCAGGGAATGAGCCCCACAGGGGTGGCCCATGTAAATAGCTTGTGAAGAGAGCAGGGCAAAGCAGAGGGGACAACACATGAAAAGAGAGAACATCACCTGGAGCAGAGAGACCAAGGTCAATATAGAAGGAGAGGGAGAAGGTGCCTTGAACAGAGATTTTTCCCTATATCCCATGGTATGACAGCAGACTGTCCCCTGCACTCATGGAGGAGCACAGTGAAGCAGACTCTGAAGGAGCACAGCAGAGCAGATATTGTAGACCTGAAGACCATGAGGATCCCTTGTGCCAGAGGAGAAATGCCCAGATTTCATACAAGAGACTGTCTGACTACAGCAAGGGACACAGAAATTAATGGGAATAATGGAGGAAAATAGGCCTACACTGAATGTCAACTGGTTGTGGAAATTAAAAATGGAGACCATGTAAACAGACAGACAGAAAAAGATAAGAAGTCAGCCTGGGTAAGAGCCCACAGGAAGGATGGGGATCTGCAGCCACATGGGCAGGACAACAGGGAGGAACCTCTGCCCATAGCTAGAAGGGTGAATTACCTTGCTTTTGGAAAATCTTAGCAGCATCAAGAACTTCAAAGACAAACTCCGATTTAACCCTTTTTTGTGGCACACATATTTCTTCATCAAGATTATAAACAAACCTTAGTAACTACAGATTGTATCTTAGAGCTCAAACTGTGAACCTCTTGAGAAACAACCTTAAGAAACTTTCATACTGTATTTTGATACCCAGGACTTTGGACTCTTTCCTTAATAGGGTATAGAGTGGAAGAATAAGTTTGAAAACCTTTTGTAGCTGCTAAAGATGTGCAGGGGTTAGATGAGGAGGCAGACTTGGGGCACCATCCCTTGGAGTGGGACTGATAAAGAAAGTTACACCAGAACAGGCTGGTTTCACACAGATGAGGATGGTAAGGAGAAGACAAAGGATGAATTGAACATGCATACAGACTGAATTCTGGGACACAGTGATGGTGATGAAGACTGCCACAGACCACCAGAAGACCCCTGACAACAATCGAGGGGCTCAAGTATGCAGGTGCTAAGGGCATTTGAAAATGATAATGAGTTCCATGAAATTTAATTAATTTGTTACTTATCTCCTGGGAAACTAATGAATATGCATATCTAACCTGCATATAACCTCTGTGCTTGAACAGCTAGGTATGCTGTTATGCCCTATGCATCCAGCAGCACTACCATGAGGAATGCCTGTCTTCTAAAACTTAAAAACAAGTATTATAGGGTTGTTTTGGTTTTTTTTCCTGGCAACTGAGTTCTTCAGTTTCATTCTCCCAGCAAATACAGATTATTTAAAAAGCACTTAAGTGTAACAAGATAATAATTTATAGTCTATTTTGCAAATGTGTTTAGTACGACTAACTAAATGGATAATCGGAACAGAATCTGAATAAAAGAGGTCAAATAGAGTAACTACATAATGAGAACACTGTTTATAGCAGATAAACCTGCAAATTGACTGAAGATGACAGAAAACTGCACTTATACAAATAGAGAGAACTGGATTTGAGATTAATTACATTATTAATCCTTTTGTTTGCCAGTCA
The DNA here is from genome assembly GCA_023637945.1 of Phaethornis superciliosus. Lineage (NCBI taxonomy): Eukaryota > Metazoa > Chordata > Aves > Apodiformes > Trochilidae > Phaethornis > Phaethornis superciliosus. The sequence continues at coordinate 44,975,099 of JAJQWJ010000004.1, read as the reverse complement.
TTTTCACAAAACACTTCAGCTTGACAGTAGGGAGGTACTTATGTGCAATATTTTATACAAGCCATCTTCAACATTTTGACATTGCTTCTGTATTCATTAAAAATACTTGCTTTCCAGTTTTTAAAGCTTTTTTTTTTTTGGTCAATTTGTTTGGTTAAAGCTTTTTTCCTAATCTAAAGTAATTTTAAAAGCATCCTGATGACACCACATTCTTTTACTCTCCTCAATTATAATTTAAACCCAAATTAGCTTTAAAAAAAGTCATCCAATCTTGATGACATACACACTCAAAATATGCCTCCAAATCTCTCAGCTATGGTGCACTTCAATTGTAAAGTTATAGGCCCATGTCTAAGTGTTCAATGCTTTTTATCAACAGCAGTGCCAAAAAAAATTATTCTAAAATATAAGGATAATTACAGTGAAGCCAAAAATTACTTACATAGGAATATTTATTTGTATTTAGTTTTTTACAGAAACATATCAAATAGAAGTTAATGCTTTAGGCATCATCCTAAAGCTACGTGCTGTAAAACATAATATGGTAAGAATAAAACATATATGTAATTAATCTACTGATAACATAATCAAGTTTTCTACAACTTTACTATCTAAAAAGTGAGAGAATTGGTGCTATAAGCTAACCATTTACTCCCAAGCTGCAACAACAGGATAAACGCAAACCTCAGTACGAGACAAGAGTACTCAGCCTTGGAAAGACCAAAGAACAAAACAATTCCAAGGAACAAAACAGATCAAAAATCCTCTCCCATGATCAAGCGGTGTGGTCTGTGCATAGCCTCAGCCATCTAAGGAGAGCAAGTTTTCCAAAATTGTTTGATTCTAATCAATCAAATTCATACTTGCAATTCATTTCTGAACCAGCAGCTACTTAAAGAAGTAGTCACCTGCAGCAAGGAAGTTGTTCATTTGATTACATAGACTAGAAAACCTTTACCAACAGGTGAAAAGACCACAAAGAAGCACAAAAGAATAAAAAATATTATTACTTAAAAGCACAAGCAGTACCCACAAGGTTATCACAATGGTAGAAGTATATCCAGCATGCTGATCTGACACATCACCAATTCCTTAACACATTGCTAACTCTGAGGCCTATTTAACCAAAAAACCAAAAAAGTAACTTTGCCTCCTGTCTGATAGGATTCAAAAACCAATTCAGTCAAGCAGATGAACAGAACTGATCACTAATTTTCTACAGATGCCTACAGTTTCTGCTGATACATATCATGAGTGCAGCAACAGTACATGAATAGATATAATAATATAGATAATGTAGTATTGCACTATCTATCTGGATTATCCTCACATATTCTTAGGAAAAAAAGGCTACCTATCTCTTGACACTGAGGCTACTGAACACCATCCTCCAATTCAGAGATGTTTGTCTTAAGACTACATAAAAATAGTCTCTAAATGCAACTCTGAATATTTTTATTTATTTATTTTTGCCACAAGGAAAACAGATTATCTTTGTTAATTTCAGTTTCTTCTGAAGATGAAATTAACCACATTAGACAAAATCAGTTAAAAAGAAGCAATAAGCATCTGTAGAATCCCAAAAAGAGTATTTATCTCAAAACTGCCACCCTAACAAAAGGGACATTGAGCTCGGGTGGAGGCCTCATTGGATAAGCCACATGGACTCTTTTCCCAAGGAGAGACCCTCATTTGGGTAACAACCCTAGATAACTGCTACTTTTTAAACTCTAACATTAGAACAACTACTTTATTTTGTCACCATTTTAGAAAATTATCACAGGCTTGGACACTTACAGTGAGACTTTGTGCTGCTACTGCAATAAGTGTTTTAGTATGTTCCGAGGTGTTTTTTCAGGTGTAACAAAAAAAAAAAAGGAACAACCCAAAAAAACAGTTGACCAAATAATAATCCAGATCTGACTAAAACTTTTAATGAACTGACTTCTAATGATCTGACTGAAATTCCCTTTACCTCCTCATTCACCCCTGTGACACCTCTTTCCGTACTACTTTCTTTCATACTAATGCTGTAATTTAGAAGATCTGAATCTCAGTCATGAAGACAAGTAGAGGTAATTTTTGTATGTGTTTGAACTGCAGCCATTAGGAGAAAGGGCTACTGGAATCACAGGGTATCTTGAGTTAGAATTAACCCATAAGGATCGAGTCCATCTTCTCACTCCTCACGGGACTACCTAAAACTGAGCAGTAAGACAAAAACATTGTCCTTGAACTCTGACAGTCTTGGTGCCATGACCACTTCCCTAAGGAGCCTATTCCAGTAACCAACCACTCTATCAGTATAAAACCTTTTTCTAATGTCTAATGTGAAGTTCCCTGACACAGCTTCATTTTATCTCCTCATGTCCCATTGCTGGTCACCAGAGAGATCACCACCTCCCTTGAGGAAATTGCAGACTGTAATGAGGTCACCCCTCAGACTTCTCCAAGCCGATCCTAACAAGATCTTAATTTTCCCAGTATTTAATGAGACGAATACACTCTGGATTGTTCAGCCTAGCAACGTGAAGTCTAAATGTAAACATGATTGCTCTTGATATATAAACCCAAGTATACCAGTCACAGGGAAAGAACTGTCCTGGTTTGGGCCAGAATAGAGCTAATTTTCATGCTTGGAAATTATGCTTTCAGCTAAGTCTCTCATAAGTAGCTGCTCTTGCTGAAATTAACAAGTTCCTCAGTCACTGTCTGCTTCTAAGACTGACAATACTCGATGCTTATAGTTACAGCTAGAGAATGCTATGCAGAATCAAGGACACTGCTCAGTTCTGAGGAACATCTTAAGCTCTGAAGAGAGAAAGGGAGTAAAGGGGTCCCACCTGCAACCTTCCTTTAGAGAGAGGCGGACAAGACAGGTGACCAAAATTAACCAAGTGGAATATTCCATCCTGTATGCATCATACTCGGTATAAATCTGAGGGATTGTGAGGGTCAAGCCCCTTCCCTTCGGCCCTTCTTTGCCTCTTCAGGCTTTCTTCAGCATCCTGGGAGGATTCCGTCCGTTTGTCTGCCTGTGGTCCTGACCCATACCAGCATTCATCTTTCTGTACCTGCCTCCACCTCCTGATTGCTGCTGACTCCAACACTCCAGCCTGGACTTTTCCAGGGCTGCCCTGCAGCCTCGGTGGTGATGTGAGTGTTATGTGAGTGGAGGGGAAGGGAGAAGGAACGTGGTTATTGTTTTTCAGTATATTTTTATATATTTAATAATTTTTTTCTTTTCTTACCATTAATGTTTCATTACAGCTGTGTAGTTTAGCCTCCAACCCGAGTCTCCCTCCCTTATTCTCTCTCCTTTCTTTATCAGGGAGGAGGGGGAGATTATTTGAGAGTACCTGTCATTAACTGCTTGCCCAGTGTTAAACCATGACAACACCAAAGCTATCGAATGATATTAGAAAAGGAAAAACAAGTATACAAGGGCCATGAATATTTGAGGCTGGAAATTAGACAGACATTTTGAAACAAACCAGAAAGGACATGCTGTGGAGAGTATTTTTTAAGATCAACTTTTTTTTTATTATATGTATTGAAAGACATTATTTACAAGCCTGCAACAGAAATGAAATGTATAGCTAATTAAAAAACCTTAATTTTATTTAGGCAGAAGGCAAGGAGTAGGCCACTTGGAACATCCAATGGATGTGAGAAAAAAAAATCAATAGTTAGTTAAGCATTGATTAATCCTACATATCAGGGACTATGACTTTTTAGATACTCTCCTTTGGTAGAGATTTGTATGGTAAAGTATGCCAGGACCATGAATATGCATTTGCACAGATTAAAACACAGGAGACGGTGTAAGAAGATGGATTACATGCTGCAAATAAAGAGATCAAGTGAAAAAATCCAAGAAAGATTATTGATAATGGAAGAGAACTGGCAGGCACTGGTGTGAGACTGTACCACCTGGAACTGAAAATATACAATATAAAACATTCTTTATCAAAAGGGAACATAAACACGGTACAGATCATGCATCATCATTACCAGTGAAGAATAACTGGAAAGACAGTATTAGGACTTGACAGAGAGCATCTCTTGCTCCTCTTGTCATTGCAAGCAATCCTGGCCAGACTGACAGGATAGCCATCTGTCCTGTTCTTCATAAATTTAGGAATGCAAAAGCAAGAGTATGAGAGGATGTAAGAAATCTTTGAGATAGCAAATATGAGTTACTAAAATTGGTTTGGCTGAATATAAAACTCATGCTTCCTTCTATCCAGTGATCCATTATGAGCTGTTGCACTTTAAACTCTTACCGCTTCATTTGCTTACACATCCTGTTTGCCTGTTGCAGAGCAACAGTATCTTATATTTGCCAAGTGACATCTCCCAAATAAAACATAGGAAGTTCATCACTGCATCAGGAACAGCCTAGGTTACCATTCCCTGCCTCAGTTTTGGCAAAACATACTTTTTTCTTTGTGTAAAACGGGAGATTCCTCTAACTGAGTATTTTGCTTAACAATAACAATAATTTGATGGGTAGAAGAAGAGTGAGAAAACACCTTACTGTAAAAAGTATGCTAAGTGTACACACTGCACAGATTGCTGTTATGACAGAGCTCTTCCAACTAATGATTCCTAAGCATCTTTCATAGAACCAGCTTGTTTCTATTTGCTGTATCAGTAAAGCTTGCTTGCTTTCCTTTGGCATTTCTTCGCGTATAATCTGCACATATCCTTTTAGGGATCACTTTTACATTTCCTTAACATTCGCACACATAGATGAAACAGAGTATGCAGCTTATGCGTCTCAAAAATAATAATTAAAAAATCTAGACAGATACATGAAACAGTAAGTTTCAAAAATAAGTACTGACCATGAATTCTGATCACTGTTTATACCAGGCACTGCTTTTCTCTGTCAATACTTGCTCTCTGCTCACATGGTCACAAGTTAGAGCTCATGATCTTACTTTGTTTCACCTTACACTTTCAAAAGTTTATCATCTTAAAGTACAAAGCACTCCAAACTCACTCCCACATATACCTAATAGCGTATCTACAAAATTGCACTGAAATATTTTTTTAACACAAAATAACCCACAAAAGTTACGAGATACTGAACTGAAGTATTTTCCTAGTACAATTTTTAAACCTTTCTGTATGAAGAGACTGAATTGTTATTTTAAAAATACTATTAGTTTGATTCAGCACCCCTGGGCAGCACGTAAATAACACTCTCATCTCCTTATCTTGGCCAACTGTTAAGAAAATTAATCTGAGTACAGGTAAAATTGACAGGACAGTAGAAAAAATGTCCTCAACTTATCACAGAGAAACGCGGAGGGTTATGCATTGTTAAGGAATGCGTTGTAAATCCTCACTGTCTTTCAATTTTATATGTTCTCATTGCCCGATGGAAAAAAACCCAATATTGAACAGAGGGGAAAGAAAGTTACTAAGTTATTGTAAACTAACCTGTAAATATTAAACATCTCAGAGGTTCCATCTCCTTTCAAATTAGAGCTTTAAGCAGTTAGAAAAACCTTAGTTGTGCCTTGTGAAAACACCCTTTTTTGATTAAGTTCTGCAGCATGAAAAAACAAGAATAGAACCAGGTTCACTAGCTGGAGAGAGCTCAACATTTCTTTGTCACTTTATTAGATGGAACTATGATGCCTCAAGTGGAGACTTTAAAAAAATTTATCAGAATCTTTTTACTATATACTGTCATTCTAGAGCAGACTGTTCTAGCAACTACTTGCTCAGAGCAGCCAGCACCAAATATCATTTTCAAGATACAAGGCTAATATGATATAACATACCATACAGAATATGGTAAGTATGGTATAAACTGCTCCACAAAGAGTTTTATCCTATGTATTATAAATTGCTTTCAGGTATAAATGAGAAGTAATTTTTCCAGCTTGTCTGGCTTGACTTGCGATACTTTTCAAACCTCTGTACTAATAGCTGTAATTTTGGATAAGTCTACTAAATGTGTAAGCATGTCAGGAGTCACATATTACCAGTGATGGTCAGGTCAAATTAAGTGTTAAATGGGAAACTGGCAAATTGTGACTGCAAAACAAATCCCAACCTCTTGTCTCCCCTTAAGCCATGTCTACATGTAAAATGGAAGCAACATGTCAAGAATGAGTTTGTCTTCAGTGTGTATACATTTTACACCACAGGTCTTCAGATAAGGAATAGAGAAAAAAAACTCCTCTCAAACTGAACATTTTGTGCTATTAGCCACATGCAGTGAAATAACTTCCAGAAGAACAGATTCAATTGCATCATGTTTTAATTGATTCTCAGCAGTCTCTAGATCATCTTTCTTGGCAAAGAGAGAAAGCAATGAAATGCTAGATTCGTATTTTGGATCATATCTCTCAGATTATTTTGAACCTGCCTGCACACGTGCCTGTGACTGCCTGTCATAGGAAGGCATGTGTGTTCTGCACATGCTTTTGCCTACTTACTAGTTCTTAAGTCCTATCTTCCATTTTCACCTGGCTGTGATAGTTTACCATATATGTGAGGATTAAATTCAACCTGCTTTCCATTTTTTCTGCAAACACTAGTTGGCAAACATGCATAAATTTTTCAGAAAAAAAAAAAAACCAACACAAAAATCTGCCGATTTGAGAAATGCTCTATGAAACAGGCATATAAATAAGACTCTAAAAGATAAATAATCTAAAAAAAATTTTTTTGTTAAAATTTTGAGATTGAACTGTAATATTCTGAACATGATTAATGCTTTAATGCTGGTACACCTGGAAAGACACAAGAGTACCCCAAATCAAAATGTAAACAAAAGGCTATGCTTGTCTTCTTCTAAGAAGAATTCCATTTCCATACCAAACCCTTTAATAATTAGCAAAACAATTACAATCGATACCTGCCAGTGATTTCTCTGGCTTTATTTTAAGAATGCTTACCTGCAAAACTACAGGAAGCAATCTGAAAACTGTCTATGGTAACGCAAGTTGCCACTGCCACACCTCCGTGCTGGTGACCCAGAAGACAATTTGAGAACTGACAGTGGTTGGTACCGCTTCTGGAGGACTTGGGACCCACCTATTGATACATCAATTCTCGCAGCACAGCCACACACAGGCAACTAAATAGTTATCTGCCATGTTAAAAAACACGTACAAACGAAAATTTTGAGAGGCTGATACATAAAGCACACATCTCCCAAAACTAACGCATGAAATATAATACAGGGTTCTGGCAAAGAATTAACAGAATGAGCAGCGGAGGCTTAAGAGAAAAAGCAAGGCACTCCCAAGGATTAACGGGAACCACAGCACCACAGCTCAAAACAGCTGGAAATAAATAACGACTAACAAAATGCCGACACACAGCGGCTTTTCACGGATGGACCTCTGCTAGAGGTGAAGGAATGACAGCTTCCACAGAACAGCGCCAAAGTCCCAAGCGGCTCCTGCTCTCCCGCCTTCAGACATCGCCGCAGCAGCGTCCGGCATTAAGCCCGAAGAGACGGCGCCCGAACCGCCGCTGTCCCTTTAAGGGGACCCCAGGACAAGGGGGAGGAAAGAGCCTTCCGGGACAGCCGCCCTGCACCCCACCGCCCAGCTCAGAGGAAGCCTCGCTTTACCCGTGCCGCGCCGGCACCGCCAGAGCTGCGCCGCAGGAAACTTTGGCGAGAGGGTGACTCCGCTGTGACTCTGCTGTCTCCCTGCCCCGGGGAAGCTGCCGGCACTCCCGGCTCCCATACGCGGGCTCCGATACTCCTCGCCATGCTCACCTCCTCAGGCGGCGATCGAGCACTGCAGCCCCCGGAGCCAGCGGGACGGGACTCCTCCCGGCCACACGTGCTGCAGCCCCGCAGCCGCCGCAGCCCGCCGGGGAAGAGCAGGAGGTGGCAGCCAGCCAGCTGCGGCCGCCAAACAGCAGCCCCCGGCGGCTTACGCCGCGCCACGTCCCGGGCAGAGCAACCCGCTCAGCGGAGCGCGGCACCCACACACGTGTGCCTGCCCGGGAAGGGACAACGGAGCCGGAGAAGCCAATCCTCCGGCCGCCGACTGAGGCCCTTTCCACTGGGAGAGAACGCAGGGAGCTGCCCGCACCGCGGGACTGGGGCAAATCACCAAAACTCCACCTCCATCCTTCTCCTCCCCACCCCCCCGCGCCCGGGCTAACGCGAAGCACGCGAGACTCACGGTCGAAAGCCGCCGCCGATCCCCTGCCGGCCACCCCGCCTCGGCGCTGCTGCCAGCACCCCGGCGACTCTTACCGACACCGTGAGTCCCCTTCCTGCCGCCTCTCCGGCCCCGCCCCCGGTGGACCGCCCGCCCCCGAAGCCCTCCCCCCCCCCCCACCCCCGGTTCCCTCCCCCCCCCCCCTCAAGCGCGGCCCGCCACTGCCGGCGCAGGGGACGAGGCGCTCCTCACGTCTGCCTGCGCATTGCTCCTAGAGGGTGCTGCGTTCCTCCGTTACGGTTTGGGTTGGGTTCGGTCAACGAGAGGCTGTGGCACTCCCGGTTCGGTGCCGCCTGCATAGGCACGCAGAGAAGGGTTTCGGGGTGAGCCTTTGTGGGTCGGAGCGATGCGAGCCCAGGGGGAAAGGGAACAAGCCGCCCCGTCCCTTCGCTCCGCGGGCGGGTTTGTCGGTGTCCCTGCCCGCGGAGCGCTGCAGCCCCGCCTGGCCGCCGATTCTGGCTCAGATTCTTGGGGTGCAGCAGCAGCGGCTCCACTCGGAAAGACAGTATTCTCACCGCAAGTGTCTCGGTGGGGCGAGCGGCCATCCCTGCCGTGAGCCAGGCACCCCCGGTGCAGTCAGGAGGCCGCTGGCAGGGCTCTGCCTTTTGGCTGCCATCGCGGTGGCCGCGCCTTGCGGACCGGAGCCGCCGAATCCCGGCGGGCAGGAGCCCACCCATCCTTGCTGGGAGCTGCGTCTCAAGCAGCAACTTAAGCGAAATGAGAGAAATGTTCTGCGAAGCCCTCTCGGATCGGAGGTTTTTGGAGTCGATTCGCGAGGGCCCCGTACCTCTTTCTTTGCCTTGGAGAACAGTGATAAAGCTGGGCGGGTACCCGCCACTCCAGCGAGGACAAATACAGGCTGTAGATAGTATGAGAAAATTCATCACGTCTAGCCTGAAGGAAGTTTCGGTAGTGGGGCTGTGGCAGTTCTTTGGTAAATCTCAGGAGTTACTGGCTTAAGGTGATAAGGAATAAGGTAGATTCTGAGGGGTGAGTGTTGAGAACAGCACCCCCAGGTCAGTTAGTGGTCATAAATGCAAATCAGATTAATTTATGACTGGTGAAAGCTGTTTGGAGTCCAGTGTATTTTAATAAGATGATAATTTCAGCGGAATTCGTAACATATAATAGCAAGATGAAGCTTAGGCATGTCTTACAATGAGCTGTGTCATTCCTCACCTGCCCACTGCATGGGAACATTGCTCTTCTGCATCTTTGGCTGAAGAGGTTTATCACAGAATCACGGAATGTCTGCATGGAAGGGACCTCAAAGATCACCTGGTCCAACCAGGTTGCTCAGTGTTTTGTCCAGTCTGGCCTTGAACACTTCCAGGTAGTGAGCATCCCTGTGCAACCTGTTCTAGTTCCTCACCACCCTCAAAGGATTTCCTTCTAATGTCTAACCTAAATCTACCCTCTTTCATCTTAAAACCATTACCTCTTATGCTTCTGCACATGCCCTTCTAAAAAGTCCCTTCCCAGCTTTCCTGTACATCCCTTTCATGTTCTGGAAGGCTGCTATAAGGTCTCATCAGAGCCTTCTCTTGTCCAGGCTGAACAAACCCATTTCTCTAAAGCTGTTCTCATAAAAGAGGTCCCCCAGCCCTTTGATCATCTCCATGGCCTTTCACAGGACCTGCTCCAACAGTTCTATGTCTTTCTTATGATGGAGGCTCCAGAACTGGTCACAGTACTTCGGCTGGAGTCTTATAAGATCCATCTGCATAGGTCCACTGGAAAAACTAGGACCCAAATCTGTACTGTATTCCAGGGTCATTGTAATGAAGCGTTTATTTGTTAAGTAGGATTGTCTTGATGCTGCATTAAAATATAAATACATGTTGGTAAAGCATGCTTCTGCCACCTTCAGCTTAAAGTGATACCTTGTTTTAAAAGTAGATCTACCAAATTTTGTTGTGAAAACAAGTTTGGGTAGTTGGGCCTGTTACGGATGTTTCTGCAAAGGCTACATGTGCTATGCTGAAGAATTTTCCTTATTTGTATAAAATGCAAGATACACTGACTTTGTGAATTAATTCTTTGAAAGCCTACTCACATTTCCCAAATCAAAGCATATCTGTGGACTTTTAGTTGGGTTTTAAAGGCCTAGTCCTTTTTCTTCAGAAGGGGGAAACTTGTCTCTGTTGGCATATTGGACATAGCAAGTAATTACTGATTAATGTGTCCCCAAGATGTTTTCATTCTTTGATGACTGGAAATATTAAACTCTTCTAACAGAAATGATGTCTTACTAGCTTCAGCTGATTTGCAGAGTCATGCCAGCATTTCTCAGTAGAACTTGTTCTTGTAACAACTGCTTATGCAAGTTTGTGCCAGACTTCCTGACGTTACTGATCTGGCTCATGAAATTGAACACTGTAATTGCAAAGGCCCAGTCAAAGAGTGCTTTACTCTGAGCAAAATTATTCAGTGGTGCTTTTGTGAAATGATGACCTGTTTTATAGGCAAGAGCATCCCAAAGACCTGCCCCCACTTTCTGTTCTGTCTAGGATAGTGTTGCACACAGAGTGGTGCAGCTTCATAGTCTGTCACTAACAGGGGTCTACATCCTCTTCTAGAAATGTTTCCTGTGCTAGCTTCTCTTATGCACATTCTTGATTCTGTAAATAATTAATTCTGTAATTTACATTTTCAAGCAATCTTTGTAAAAGAAAATATTGACAAGAATTTGGAGTTGGATCTCAATGTAGTCCTTAGTATGTAACTGTTTCTTGAAGTAGAAAGTCCTGTTTTTGAGAATTTTAGAGCCTTACAAAGCCAGTCCTTTTTGCAAATACAGAGCATATGACTTACAGGTAGTAATAAAAGACATCAAAGTATTTGTGAAAAAAAAAAAAAAAAAAAAAAAAGAAAGTAAAAGAAAAAAGAATAAACATTGAATATTATATCAAGTCTGAAAAATAATTGGGAAATAGAGCAAACTTGGGACCTACTAAGAGAGTATTTTTTTAAATTTTTCTTTCCAATTCTTAAAAGGCTTGGTCTTCAAAGTCAGAGAAAATATATTAAGATCTCAGCTTTTTGGGAATGTCTTTGTACTGAAATAACTAATTTGCATAGAATCTGCCAGTTCCTTTATTTTTCATTGTGGGAAACATAAAGCAGTCTACCTCAGACTTCATGTTTAATGGCTCTCTAAATAATTTTACTGTATTGACTGCCATTTGCTTGTGTAGCTTTTATTACTTTGAGTGTTGCTTGAATGGTTTTGCATTTTACTTCCCTTTGTATTAGCCACCTGGTGATCTCCATACCAAGTCTTTTCATATTGCTTCACAAAAGCATTAGAAGTGAATGCATTAAAATGTGGTGGCGAACTGTTACCTCCTCCTCTTCCAAAATATGAGACTAGACTTACAGTGCCATTTACTTCAAAGACAAGATTTTATAGCATTAAAAAAAAAAAAAAAAAAAACTTTTAACCTTTATTTTGTGACTTACAGTGTGTGGCTTTCCAGTGGGAAGTGTAGAAAAATAAAGAATCCACACATGAGATCCTGTAAAGTACTAAACTTCCTGATAGACTGACTTCACTGAAAAGTTGAAAAAGTATTTATTATCTTTTATGATTGGTGTTCTACTTTTTTCTTTTTCATAGAAGATGGCTTATTACAAGATTTTTGTGGGAAATAAAACAGTATGGACTTTTCTTTAGCTTGCAAATCATTTCCTTAGAGATACAGACTTCTGGACTAGACCCCTGTTTAGCAAGGGGTTTAAGCATTTAAAAATCAGGTATATGTGAAAGCAACTAAATTTAGACTTTTGACATGAAAACTATTGAAAAAGAATTGTTTGGTCTGTGGTTATGATCTCTTGATAATGTTATCGGGCGTCCTTGTATGCAGGACTAAACTGGAGTTTTGTCCTGGAGTGGGAAACATATCTTGAATATTTTCATTATCCATGCCTGATTCATGTAGGCCATTACCATTTATAGAGAGATGAGCAAGTATTGTTTGAATATGCCAAAGAGATTTTGAGTTGTGCAGTCCTCTTGCTTATACTTCCATTAACACAATGATATTGTTACTGGCAAACAGCTATAATAAATATTAAATTGTAAAGGTCAGTGGAACCTATTTTTATAAAGTACTTTAGATAGATAAATAGATTGATTAATTTCAGGCTTTGAGCTCTTTGTTTTGAGCACTGATTGCTCTGTTTTTGACAAAGATACTTAGTCCCTTTCCCTCTCTTTTTTAGGCAAAACAAAATGCCAGTCTGCCCTTTATTCTCCAGCACGTGTAAAAGCACAGACAGCATCAGACAATGAAGAGCTGTGTGGAGATTTTACCTTGCAAATGTAGCAGCATGCTGGCAGCATAAAGGATGAAAGTCTTTGAAGAGCTCTTTTGAGGGTAGAAATCACCCTTGATCTCCTACAGGCTTTGATCTTATTCATAGTTATTTCCAAGATTTTTTTCAAACACTCGCCAAGATTAATTCCAATTTAAAGAAGAGTCTCAGTGAGCTGAATATATGTTATATAGATACACAACACAGCATAGTTAATGTACTTTTTATACCTTAATGTAATGCAAAAAATACTACAAAACAAATACCCTTCCACTGAAGGCCTATTTTTTTCCAAATAAGTGGAAATACACCACAAATCCAGGTACCTCAGGTATCCCTTAGCAAAACTTCAAAATCCCGCATGCAGTAAGTTGTCTCCACAGACTACAGATGAAGTAAGTTTTTGCAGCACTGCTACTTATAAAATGCTTTTTCTGTCAACAGAAGATTTTCAACTCAAGTGCTGGTAGGACAGTACTTAAAGAACAAAGCAATAAATTCTATCAGTGTTTTGAAGAGGATTTGTACATAACAGTGTATTACTTAGAGTCATGCCATGTTTTACATACCATTGAGGATGGCTTCTAATAAGACAGTTTCAGAACAGAAAATATTTATTGTTGTATCAATCTCATCTACTTATGTGTTGCTATCACAGATACACACTAACCTTTGCGTCTCAAAGTGTAAGATAAATCTGAAGTAGCTGAATATATGTACAACTGATTTCTGGTGCCCTGGTGCAGTTAATACAGTTAGTAGTCATTAATCTACAAATAACTATGCTTGAAAATTTACCTAAATGTCTTCTGAAAGTGTTATCCTATCCTTAAATAATATTACTCTTGCCCCTTTGCCTCTGGGATTTCTACACAGTTCCCACAGAAAGGTTTGTTTTTTTCTTATGTTTACCATAATTTTTTTTTTAGAAAAAAAATCTCATTACTATGATGATAATGAAAGGACACTTGCAAATAATTCTTAAGTTGATTTGAACTAGGTGTTAAACTTCATCTTTAAATTGTCCCCTAAGAATCTGGTGTAGGAAAACAGTCGTTTTACTTTTTTTTCATTGTTTTTACTTAATTGCATTAAGCATTAAATGATGATAGATCCCAGCTCACCACCTAAATGTCTTATTTGCTGAAACACCTGATGACTAGATTGCAGAGTCTGTCTCTAGTGAGTTACATCACTAAAAGTTTAATTTTTTCTAGTGTAGGAATACTTAAGGGGAATGCAAGCTGGAGGGAACAAGAGAGAGTTTTGTCCTTTACATCAATGACCAACTGGAGCCCATGGACCTCTGCGTGGGGATGGATGAGGAGTTGACCCTAAGTTTATGGGTCAGGATTAAAGGGAAGACAGGAGCAGGTGATATCACAGGGCAGGTCTGCTATAGCCCACCTGACAAGGAAGGCTGAGCAGATGAGACCCTCGAATAGATAGATAAGATGAGCTTCACATTCCCAAGTCCTGGTACTCATGAGGGATTTCAACTACTCCACTGTCTGGTGGAGGGATGAGACAGCAAGGCACCAGGAATACAGGAAGTTCCTGGTATGCATTGGTGACAATTTCCTTCTGCAAGTGGTAGAGGAGTCAATGAGAAAAGGGGCTGTGCTGGACCTTATTCACACCAACAAGGAGGGCTTGGTGGGGAACCTGTAGCCCAAGGACAACCGTGGCTTCAGTGACCATGAAATTGTGGAATTCCAGTTACCCAGAGGAGTTGTGGATGCCCTGTCTGTGGAAGTGCTCAAGGCCAGTTTGGATGGGGCTTTGAGCAAAATGGTCTAGTGGAAGGTGCACCTGCCAACAGCAGGGGAGAATCACAAGGTCCTTTCCAAACCAAATCATCCTATGATTCTTCAAAAGAAATGTTACAATAACCTTTAAAATGTTTGCTGAAAGTCTAGCATTAGGATTGCTAGATGGGAGGAGGGTTGTTCTACTTTTACATTCTAGGCATTTAAGAAGTTTTTTCATTACTCATTTTGAAGATAAAACTACAAAGTATTCCCAGATTTCAGAAAAGCAACCACAGATATACTGAAAAGAAGGGAGGTCAGGTGTGTTTTTGTTACAAAACCTTGACAGAAAATTAACTATAGACAGAGGAGATAAAAGAAGATAAAGGGATAAGAGTAGTGATGCCACATTGTCCTTTGAATGTACATCCCTAATTGACCATACATATTAATGATTGTTTGCCTCCAAGAAGACAAAATCTTCCAGCAAAGATTGTTAAACAAACAATCATTGTTTAACTAAGTTTTAGAGCCCATTTATTCTATGCTAACATTGTTTTTTAAAGGTAACTGCAGCCAGGGACACATGAACAGAGATACAGTTTTTGAAGCCAGAGCAAATCATGCTGTACCAGCTGTGTATAAAGAAGCAGATTTATTTATTAAAGTGTGAGAAACAGACACCAAAAAAAAAAAAACAGTTGAAAAAGTCACAACATTTAGCCATGATACTTCTGGGGGGTAAATCTGTTAGTGTTTGCTAGGTTTAAAGCACTTTTTAATTAACTGAGTCGAGTATCCGCACCTTTTTAAAATCCAGATAACTGGATTTGCCATGGGCTAACTCATGGTGGGTGATGACACACAAGCAATCCAAAATATCGATATTACTGCAGAAAGCAATAGCAGCCCACTGAGTGAATATGGAATGTATCAGAGATGTGACACAACAGCATGCCATCAAACCCAGTTTTTTCCTGGTTCACATGCAGAAACCTGAACAAGATATGTGAGCGGGCTTGAGCTCAGAAGTTCCTGTGTGCATTCTCTCCACTCAGAGCAGATGTTTGCATAGAAGATTATACTGAATTCCTTTCTCTATGTTCAAAGAGTATTTGCTTGCATTTGAACATAACTTGTGGTTCTGTTCAGTCAACATAATGCAGTAGAGATTTGAAGACTTTCATCATGGCATCTAATTACTATGAATGTAAAATTTAAGCAGGTGCCACAGTTGTGCAAATGTAGGTAGGCTTTTGATGACTGGCTGTATTTATCTGAGCCATCAGAACAACTAAGAGGAATGCTTGTAGTTTTCTCTTTTTCTCTAAAGTCAGTGAGAAATGCTTGTCAGTCTCAGTAAATCTCTTCCATGTCATGCACTGTTTCAGGAGGAGCTCAGATGGCCCCTCCACAGCCATCCAAATCAGTCATCTGTTGCTGACTGTATATATTGCTTCAACTGTGGTATTAGAAAACATGCTGAGGGATAGGTCTGAAATGGTTCTGGACTGCTCTTGATGTAGAAGGCAGTGATATTTGCTTAGACATGCCCCCCCCCCCCAGGAAAACAGAATCACGGAATGTGTTAGGTTGGAGGAGACCTCCAAGATCATCCAGTCCAACCTTTGACCAACACTGTAAGCTAACTATTAAACCATGTCCTTAAGGACCACGTCCAAGCACCTTTTAAATACCTCCACCACTATTCTGGGCAGACCATTCCAATGCCTGACAACCTTTTCAGTGAAAAAATGTTTCCTAACATCCAGCCTGAACTTCCCCTGGCACAGCTTCCATCCATTCCCTCTGATCCTATCACAACCCACTAAGGAGCAGAGGCTGTTTCCCTCCTCACTCCAACCTCCCTTGAGGCAGCTGAAGAGAGCAATGATGTCTCCTCTCAGCCTCCTCTTCTCCAGACTGAACACCCCCAGCTCCCTCAGCTGCTTCTCACAGGACTTGTGCTCCAGGCCCTTCATGAGCTTTGTTGCCCTTCTCTGGACACGCTCCAGCACTTCTGTGTCCCTCTCATAGTGAGGTGCCCAGAACTGAACACAGTGCTCAAGGTGCAGCCTCACCAGAGCTGAGTCCAGAGGGACGATCACCTCCCTGTTCCTGCTGGCCACTGAGTTCCTAACACAAGCCAGGATGCCATTGGCCTTCTTGGCCACCTGCACACACTGCTGACTCATATTAAGTCGACTGTCAACCAATACCCCCAGGTCCCTTTCCACCTTCCAGCTCTCTAACCACACTTCCCCACGTCTGTAGCTCACCATGGGGTTGTTATGACCCAGGTGCAAGACCTGGCATTTGACCTTATACAATTAATCTTGGCCCATTGATTGGTCCAACCTGTCTGGGTCCCACTGTAAGGCTTTCTTACCCTCCAGCAGATTGAGGCAGCCACCTAGTTTGGTGTCATCTGCAAATTTACTGACGGTACACTCAATCCACTCACCCAAAGCATTAATTAACATATTAAAGAGAACAGGCCCCAGAACTGAACCCTGGGGGACACCACTCCTGACCAGTCGCCAGTTGCATTCCAAACTGTAGAGGAGACAGAGAAAGACAAGGAACCCTGAGTGCCAAGTCAGTGAAACATGCAATTTGATCAATGGAAGAATTATGCATGCTTAAGCAGATCTTAATTATGCATGCTTAAGCTTAGGTCTATGGAAGTGAGAGACAGAAAAAAATAAACTGCAAATTAAAACTGCTGTTACACTATTTTTCTTACATTCAGGAGGCAACAGTTTAGTAGAGGTTCACTGCAACACCTATGGAGCATCAGTGTTTGTCTTTTGATTGAAATATGGTACAGCTGGAGATTCTCTGTGTTCAAGTAATGACGTTGAGTACTGAAGGTCTCTTGGGAAGTTGTCTTACCACTGAATATAGCAACAGCACCTCAGCATATATGCTGCATAGAAAGCTGTGTCATGATCCATTAATTAAAAAGGGGGAGGCAGGCAGGCGGGAAGGCAGGAAAGCAGGCAGCCACCTGGGCACAGTTCTGGTTCATGTTCAACTGGTTGCCAACCAGTACTCCCAGGCCCCTATCTGCCTGGCTGCTCTCCAGATATTCTTCCCCCGGTCTGTAGCATTGCATGGGGTTATTGTGGCCAAAGTGTAAGATCCCGCCCTTGGTCTCGTTGAACTTCATACTGCTGGCATCAGCTCATCAACCCAGCCTGTCCAGGTCCCTACGCATCGTCTTCCTACACTCCAGCAGATTGACACTCCCCCAGTTTGGTGTCACCCACATCCATTATTGGATGAAGAGAGGAACATAGTAAGAGAAAACAATCATAGAATCATAGAATAGGCTGGGTTGGAAGGGACCTCAGAGATCATCGAGTCCAACCCTTGATCAATTACCACCACAGTCACTAGACCACGGCACTGAGTGCCATATCGAGTCTCTTTTTAAATATCTCTAGGGACGAAGAGTCCACCACCTCCCCAGGCAGTCCGTTCCAATGTCTGATCACCCTTTCTGTGAAAAAATTCTTTCTAATATCCAGTCTGAACTTACCCCGGCACAATTTAAGACCATGCCCTCTTGTCTTACTGAGAGTTGCCTGGGAAAAGAGACCAACCCCCGCCTGGCTCCATCCTCCTTTCAGGTAGTTGTAGAGAGCGATGAGGTCTCCCCTGAGCCTCCTCTTCTCCAGGCTGAACAGCCCCAGCTCCCTCAGCCTCTCCTCGTAGGATCTGTGTTCGAGTCCCTTCACCAGCTTGGTTGCCCTCCTCTGGACCTGTTCGAGGACCTCAATATCCTTCTTGAACTGAGGGGCCCAGAACTGAACACAGTACTCGAGGTGTGGCCTCACCAGGGCTGAGTACAGGGGCAGAATCACCTCCTTGGACCTGCTGGTGACACTGTTTCTGATACAGGCCAGGATGCCATTGGCCTTCTTGGCACACTGCTGGCTCATGTTCAGCTTCCTGTCAATCCAGACTCCCAGGTCCCTTTCTGCCTGGCTGCTCTCCAACCACTCTGTCCCCAGTCTGTAGCGCTGCATGGGGTTGCTGTGGCCAAAGTGCAGGACCCGGCACTTGGCCTTGTTGAAGCTCATCCCATTGGAGTCAGCCCATCTCTCCAGTCTGTCTAGGTCTCTCTGCAGAGTCCTCCTGCCTTCCAGCTGATCAACACTTCTCCCCAGCTTGGTGTCATCAGCAAACTTGCTGATGATAGACTCAATCCCCTCATCCAAGTCATCGATGAAGATATTGAACAGGACTGGGCCCAGCACTGATCCCTGGGGGACTCCGCTCGTGACCGGCCGCCAACCGGACGCAGCCCCATTCAGCACCACTCTCTGGGCCCGACCCTCCAGCCAATTCTTAACCCAGTGCAGAGTAGGCTTGTCCAAGCTGTGGGCAGCCAGCTTTCTCAGGAGGATGCTGTGGGAGACGGTGTCGAAAGCCTTGCTGAAGTCCAGATAGACTACATCCACAGCCTTCCCCTCATCCACCAGGCGGGTCACCTGATCATAAAAGGAGATCAGGTTGGTCAGACAGGACCTGCCCTTCCTAAACCCGTGCTGGCTGGGTCTGATCCCCTGTCCATCCTGCAGGTGCTGTGTGATTGCTCCAGGTCATCAATAAAGATGTTGAATAGGACTGGGCCCAGTAGTGATCCCTAGGGGATAACACTGGTCACCAGCTACCAACTGGAATGCAGCACCATTCATCATCACTCTCTGGGCCAGGTCAGCCAACCAGTTTTTAACCCAGCAAAGGGTGCACCAGTTCAAGCCATGGACTGACAGCTTTACCAGGAGGATGCTGTTAAGGGACTGTGTGAAAGGCTTTGCTGAAGTCAGGGTACACCACATCCACAGAG
Organism: Phaethornis superciliosus; assembly: GCA_023637945.1. NCBI lineage: Eukaryota > Metazoa > Chordata > Aves > Apodiformes > Trochilidae > Phaethornis > Phaethornis superciliosus. The sequence continues at coordinate 44,955,963 of JAJQWJ010000004.1, read as the reverse complement.
TTCCTCTCATCCAGTAAGGGATGTCACCCAGTCATAGAAGAAGATGAGATTGGTCAGACATGACCTTCCTTTCCAAAACCCATGTTAGCTGGGCCTGATCCCCTGGCTGTCTTCTGCATTCTGCTTGATGTCACTCAGGATGATCTGCTCCATAACCTTGGCAGGCACTGAAGTCAGGCTGAGAGGCCTATAGTTCCCTTGATCCTCCTTCCATCCCTTCCTGTGGATGGGTGTCACATGTGAGTCAACACTTGAGGGGGGAAAAGGAGTCATCCCCCTACAGTCATCTGGCACTTCCCTGGTTAGCCAGGACTGGTGATAAATGATGGAGAGCAGCTTAGCCATTTCTTCTGTCAGCTCCCTCAGCACCCTAGGGTGAGTCCCCTCTGGACCTATAGACTAGTTGGGATCTAGGTAGCACAGCAGGTCACTACTTCCTCCTGGGTTACAGGAGGGATATTCTGCTCCCCATCACTCTCTCAATAGCCCTGACAGTAACCAGTCTTTTTGTTAAAGACTGAAGTAAGGAAGGTGTAAAGTACCTCAGACTTTTCATTGTCTTCTCTTACTATGTTCCTCTCCTCATCCAATAAGGAATAGAGATTTTCCCTGACCTTCCTTTTGCTACTAATGTATTTATAAAAGCATTTTTTATTATCCTTAACAGAGATGGACGCATTAAGTTCAAACTGAGGTTTCACATCTCTAATTCTCTTTCTACATGATCTTATCCTTAAATGCTTCCTGAATCATCTGCCCCTTTTTCCAAAGTTGGTACACTTTTTCTTTGTTCACTCAGTGTGTCCTCCTGTGCGTGCCATGTGTATATATATCAACTTTTTCAGATCTTAGCATGTGTCAGTAAAGCTCATATATAAGAGATGTTATTTAGCTAATAAAAATATTTAAAAATTAGGTACTCTGTTTTTTTATGATTACCTCTTCAGATGTATCAATTCTGATCTAGAAAAAAAATGTAACTACTGATACACTTTTTCTTCATTCTTTCAAATCTCTGGTTACTATCACTATGCTTTTCTTTGCAGGACAATAAAGATGCCTTTAAATCAAGCACAGCAACACAAAATCCTCTTAAAACCACAGACATCAGTCTGAATCTCTATTGCCTGTATAATCAAAAGGGCATGAAGAACAAACAGGACTAGATTTACCCAAGATATTAGTGATGCTATTGTTTTGTCTGCCCTGCCTCCTGTACCTACTTAGCAAAGTAGCTGTGCAGCCTCTCCCACCTGTGTGAGACACATCTGTATGACAAATGTATAATGTGTTGTCATAATTTATTTTAGTTTAACTTTGAATCTGATATATATTTAAAAAAAAATCCTTGACTTATACATACAACTGTTTTTAAGAAGAAAGGTTTAGGGGCATTACCTATTGCAACTCTAAGATAGTCTCGAAATAGTTCAGTATGGATGACTAAGGCTTAAACAACAGTAAAATGAATGTGCTGGAAAAAAGCAATAGATTCCATCTGTGGATTAAGGTATTTTGCATGAGGCTGCCTACCTTTTATGTTAGGCTGGAGTGAGAACAAAAAGTGCATAGCACATGTATCCCTATTTTAATGGTATGAACTTGGTTACCTTTGAGATGTTACCCTGAAAAGATATTAAGCCTTTAGTCAAAGGTATAAAGAAACCAAGCAGAAAGAAACTTTAAATTGATAGCAGACAGTTTATAAGCAGGAGATACTATAGCAGTGGCAGAATTGTTCAACATTTATTTTGCATCTCTCTTTACAGAGAAACACTGAGAAGATAGTTCAAGTCAAAGATCAGTTTACAAGTAATGACAGAAAATGAACTGGATCATGTAAAGATTAGCAAATTGCTTCTTAAAAGCTTAGATCCACTTAATACAGGAAAAGCATGCTTCCCTGATGCCATGAATCTGTGTCCTGGGGATTATAAGTGAAGAAATAATTGAAGTAGTGGCTTATTTTTTCTCTTGCCTTGGGATTTGTTTTAGGAGATTTGAAAGTGGAGAAACATGTCATTATTTTAGCTTTTTGAAAAGAAAGAAAAATGCAACAATAAGAATTAACATAAGCACGATTTATTTCATTCTGCATACTATCTTAAAGAATCCAAAGAACGGACAGAGGTAAGAAGGGGAAACAATTATCAAAAATCGTGGACAGTAGTTCAAGTTAAAAACCTACACTTAAAGACTTAAGTTAACTTAAAAATTACACTACTTTGAATGGGATAAAATACTTGCCACATGTCTGAACATCTAGCAGGGTAATCGACTGCAGGCAAATAAAAGCAAATCTGAATATTCCGATTTCTTTCTTTGTGTCAGCAGATGTCTACCATCACTACTGTATCAGTAGTGGGTCCATTAGATGATGTGCCAGCTGCCAGTCCTTTTTTGGTAGGTCATCCTAATCCCCATCGTAGGAGATCAAGTGTTTACGACATTATGCTGGCAGTGATGAAAAGTCTCTGTCAGGCAGGATAATCAGCTTTCAACATTTTCAGAAACTGATTGCAATGCAAAATTATGAATCTTACTGCTGACCTCCTTTGCATCAGAAGGGAACAGTGACTTGAATCTCCTCTGTAAGAGGTAAGAATGCTGATGCAGGCACAAGTCTCAGTTCCCTGCAATCACTACAGATTTGCAGACAGTCTGACAGTCCTACTGGAGGTGCAGTACAAAGCAGAGAGCTAACTAGCCCATCTATTTTAAAGGCATTTAGAGACACAGGTGAATGAGTCATGAGGGAAATAACAATTCTCACTAAATGACCAGATTTTGCATGTGTGCATTCATACGCCCTGTTACTATGTTCTCATTTTGATTTTATTGTTACAATTGCATTCTCAGTGTTTTGCCGTAATGCCTTGGTGGTTTTCTAAAACTGAGGGGGAAATTATTTGACAGAATTACGAGAATATGAATCAATCTGTTTCTATCCACCACTTTATTCACTTCCAGGTTGTTCCATTAATTTTCAGAAGAGTAGGGGGAGAAGCAGAGCTGCAACTAATAATTTTGCAAAACTTGCAATGTACACAACACAGCTGTGACAATACTGGAAGAAATGTTAAACTGTTACACATAAAGCAGAAGCAAGTAGATTTTTATTTAGATTAAGATTACATAAGTATATAAAAATATTAAGAATTCAGTAATAGGTATGAACATACTGTAGCTAAAGGAAGTGGAGCATTTCACCCACCTCCAGAATTTTTTTGGTTTAGACAATCCAAGGGACTATCTCTGGTCTGATAAAAGATGCCATATTTGACGAGATCTTTAGGTTATCTGCTTACTCTACTCACAAAGATTAATGCCAAAAATAACTTGTGATGGATGCTAAGGGAGAAACCTATTGTATATCTTTATCACAGTACTAGGTTTGATCTGCATGGAGGCACCTAGCATACACTCATATGACTAAACTGACACACTGGGCCAAATCTAGAATGACTAGTTTATTGGGGTTTTTGTTTGTTTTGGTCTGTTTTGTTTTGGTGTTTTGTTTTGGTTTATTTTTTTTGTATCTTTCAGCCTTGCTTGTTTCTCACACAGCCTTTCTGTCTTCTTATCTTCTTATCTACAGTCACATCTACTTTCCCTATCATGTGCAGTGTGGTCTATGAGCAGAATGAGTTGACACTTCCCACATATCCACATGATTCTTGTTAGCATATGCCAACATGGCTCTATTGAATGGTATCATCTGGTATCTCACAAAGTAGATGCTGGAGATCTTTCACAGACCTAGAGTTCTGTCCTACCACATGAACTACAGCGGCAGAAGGCTTGGGTTAATAAAACTGTTGCATAATTGTGTATTAATGACATGATTCGGAATGCCAAATAAGCCTCTTAAGGAGACACAGTAAATTAGAAAGATATTCTCCTATGTCCTATTTAATTTCTTATTTTCTTCCTTTGCATTGTTTTCCCTCTGCTTCCTTCTGCAGTCTCATCATAAAAAGCTTACCTCAGTGTGATCTTCTGAAATAGGCATGTATGTTCACAGTCCTTTAATATTTCCTCTGCAGCTGAAGTTCTTACAGTGCCCTAAAAATGAAAAAAAATTGACTCCTGTTGATCCAGCTTCCTTCACCAGATAAAAATTGTTGAATACATGCAAGTTATTTTAATAATATACTGGTGCTGAATGCAGTAACTTACTGCCTGGTCTTGCAGAAAATATTTTCTCCACAGCTATGTCTTATTATAGACAACTAAAACTCTTTATTCTGGGGAAGGGATAAATATTTGTTGTGCATTTTATGAAATCACTATTATCTTTCTCATCCAGTGCCCCTTTATCATTGAAACTCCTCATGAAATACATGAAAGGAGTTTGCTCTCGCCAAAAGCTATGTCAGTGGAGACAAACCTCTTTTCTATATTTTTTTCTTTTGTGGCTTTCTTACCTCAGTGAACAGAAGACTGACTTCTTATGCTAAAGCACAACTTAGCTTTGGATTGCAACCTGAGTGTCACCAAATCTTATGGACTAGAGAAAGGATTCACAGAGGCACAAAATTAATAAAAATTCTGTAAGTAGATTTTCAACAGCATTTGAAATCTGCTATTTTAAACATGAAATTTAACTGTTTTAAGCCTTATTCCTCAAGTAGAAAACACTGAAGAAAAAATAAATTTCCAAGTTGTTCAACAGTTTTTAAAACAATAAAAATAACTAGACTAAATTTAGTTACCAGTAAGATGAGTAAGATTGTTAATTTCTTATAGTGATTTTGTATGTACTGGAAAAGATTGGAAAGGGTGGCATTGGTATCTAAAGTCCATGAATTCTCAAAATCAAAAAAATTAGATGTATTGTTATATAGTATTCACTCCGCTGCATTTTCTGTGTGAGCAAATAATATGACAGCTAGACAAAACAGAATGTGCCTCAAAGAACAAATGAAAAGCTAACATTGCACTCACAAAGAAAAAGGCATGAGGGTAGGCACATGTGAGTGCACATACACAGAGGCATATGTATCAGACATATTACATGATTATCTGAGGGAATGAGATAGAATTGCAAAACTGTCTTGAAAAGCAGCATCCAAGTGGGTTAAGATAAAATTATCTAACCCAGATAAAATTATCTGGCTTTGCCATCTTTATCATGTGGTAGCATGGATAAAGACCTATTAAACCACTGACTCATGGCTTAATGACATTTAAGTGCTCGAGCACGCCCAAAACAGTATCTGGTTGGCTATCAGCAGTGGAATTTAACCATGGTACTGAGGAAGCCGAGGATTGAATTCTAAGAGTTGAGATAAAGGAGAAAGGAAGAGATGTGTGTTGCATATGAATGTATCAGAAGAACACTGGCCACAAATTTAAGTATTCTGCCAAATACTTTCAAATAACTAGTGAAAAAGTATATAATATTTTTGCAGCAGACAGACACTGTAATCACATTCCCATTTCAATGAAAGAAAAATTTTAAACCAAAACATTAAAAACAACTATCATGTCCTGGGTTGAGAGGAACAGAATTAAAAAACATGCCTGGGACACCCCCAGAAACTGCCAGCCTACTGATGTAGCTGTTACAGTGGGGAGCAGCCATGCCGACGGTGACGAGAAGCTAGATCAGGCGACCCAAAAGGAGCAATCACAGTATTTCTTCTCATGGTGTTCTATATAAAATAGCTCCCAAGAGAGCACTCTGGTGGCTTCTCCGGCTGGTGTGCTGCTTGGGGTTTGTTTGTTTCTTTGTTTGTGCATGCCTGCCTGCCTGCGTGCGTGCCTGCGTGCTGCTGCTGTTCTTTTCCTCATGGGACAAAAACATCATTCATTGAGACAGGTTGCCTTCTGCCTTCCCAAGCTGGACTGGCTTGGTTTCTCAGAGGCTGTTGTGGACTGTCACTGGGACTCTGTGACAGAGCACCCACATCTGCTCCTGAGTCAGTGCAGGACTTTTCTGGCTCAGAAGTAATTGCCAATTGAGGAGTGTGTGTACCATGTTCACCTATTTTATATATATTTGTAATGTGCTATCTCTATTAGTACTTCATTAAAACTATGCTAGTTTTTCTTCCACTATTTTTCCCTTACTACCTTCTTAATCTTCCCCTTGGAGTGTAGCAAGTGATATCAGGGGGAAGGCCAACAAGGTTGACGTCCTTGGGGGAGTCTGTTACAGACCACCCAACCAGGATGATGAGAGTGAGGAATTATTCTACAAGCAGCTGGCAGATGTCTCCAAATCTCCAGCCCTTGTTCTGGTGGGTGACTTTAACCTGATGGATGTCTGCTGGGAACTCCATACAGCAGAGAAGAGGCAGTTAGGAGATTCCTGGAGCGTATAAAGGATAATTTCCTACTCTAGCTGCTAAATGAGCCCACCCTGGATGGGTCCCCACTCAACCTTCTGTTTACAACCAGAGAGGGACTGGTGGGAGGTGTAGTGGTTGGAGGCCATCTGGGGCACAGTGATCATGAAATAATAGAGTTTTCAATAGTCAGGGATGCAAGGAGGGCCAACAATAAAATCCCTATGCTAGACTTCTGTAGGGCACATTTTGGCCTCATCAGAAGACTGATTCAGAGTGTACCCTGGGAAACAGCCCTTGAACAAAGGGGTCCAGGAGGGATGGGTGTACTTCAAGGAGCAAGTCCTGAATGCACAGGAGCAGTCTGTCCCTGTGTGCTGAAAGGAAAGCAGGAGGGGAAGGTGACTGGTCTGGCTGAGCAGGGAGATTTTGGAGGAAATTCAGGATAAAAAGAGAGCTTACAGACTATGGAAAAAAGGGGTGGCTACTCAGGAAGTAAGAGTTTAGGAATATAGTTAGGTCATGTAGAAAGAAAATTAGAGAGACAAAGGCATGATTTGAACTTAATCTTGACACTTCCGTTAAGGATAACAAAAAGTCTTTCTTCAGATACACTAATGGCAAAAGGAGGGGCAGGGTTCCTGGAGGGAACAGTTTGTGATCTGCTGAGCCACTTGGATCCTCACCAGTCTATGGGACCAGGTGGGATCCACCCCAGGCTGATGAGGGAGCTGGCGGAAGAGCTTGCCAAGCCGCTCTCCATCATTTACCAACAATCCTGGCTCACTGGGGAGGTCACAGATGACTGGAAGTTGGGAATGTCACAGCAGTCCACAAAAAGGACCAGAAGGAAGACCCAGGGAAATCCAGTCCTGGCGAGGTTATGGAGCAGAACATCCTGGGGGCAATCACACAACACCTACAGGATGGACAGGGGGTCAGACCCAGCCAGCATGGGTTCAGGAAGGGCAGGTCCTGTCTGACCAACCTGATCTCCTTTTATGATCGGGTGACCCGCCTGGTGGATGAGGGGAAGGCTGTGGATGGAGCCTACCTACAGGACTTCAGCAAAGCCTTTGACACCGTCTCCCACAGCATTCTCCTGGAAAAGCTGTCAGCCCAGGGCTCAGACAGGAGCACTCTGTGCTGGGTTAGGAACTGCTGGAGGCCCCCAGAGTGTGGTGCTGAACGGTGCTGATCCAATTGGTGGCCGCTCACCAGTGGTGTCCCCCGGGGATCAGTGTTGGGCCCAGTTCTGTTTAATATCTTCATTGATGATTTAGATGAAGGGATTGAGTCCACCAGCAGCAAATTCGCAGATGACACTAAGCTGGGGGGGAGTGTGGATCAGCTGGAAGGCAGGAGGGCTCTGCAGAGGGACCTGGACAGACTGGAGAGTTGGGCTGATTCCAATGGGATGAGGTTCAACACGGCCAAGTGCCGGGTCCTGCACTTTGGCCACAACAACCCCATGGGGAGCTCCAGGCTGGGCACAGAGTGGCTGAGAGCAGCCAGGCAGAGAGGGACCTGGGAGTCTGGATTGACAGGAAGCTGAACAGGAGCCAGCAGTGTGCCCAGGTGGCCAAGAAGGCCAATGGCATCCTGGCCTGGATCAGGAACAGCGTGGCCAGCAGGTCCAGGGAAGTGATTCTGCCCCTGTACTCAGCCCTGGTGAGGCCACAGCTCGAGTCCTGTGTCCAGTTCTGGGCCCCTCAGTTCAGGAAGGAGATTGAGGTCCTGGAGCAGGTCCAAAGGAGGGCAACCAGGCTGGTGAAGGGACTCCAGCACAAGTCCTGTGAGGAGAGGCTGAGGGAGCTGGGGGTGTTCAGCCTGGAGAAGAGGAGGCTCAGGGGAGACCTCATCGCTCTCTACAACTCCCTGAAAGGAGGCTGGAGCCAGGGGGGGGTTGGGCTCTTTTCCCAGGCAGCTGTCAGTAAGCCAAGAGGGCATGGTCTTAAGTTGTGCCAGGAGAGGTTTAGGTTGGATATTAGAAAGAATTTCTTTACAGAGAGGCTGATCAGACATTGGAATGGACTGTCCAGGGAGGTGGTGGGTTCTCCGTCCCTGGAGGTTTTTCAGTAGAGACTGGATGTGGCACTCAGTGCCATGGCCTGGTAACCACAGTGGTAGTGGATTAAGGGTTGGATTTGATGATCTCAGGCGTCCCTTCCAACCCAGATGATTCTGTGATTCTGTGAACAGAGAGCATCTGTAACCTAGTTACTGGCTAAAACTGTAACTGTCTGTAGCTCAACTGCTCTGGAAACAACTGGTTTTGTTTGCTATTCCTGGCAGCCTCTGGCAGGTCAATGCAGAAAATGCTAAGTTCTAGCTGTACAAAACCTCGCTTTCCAGTACACATTCCACTAATGTGATGTGATGCTTCTGTGATGAAGCCCCAGGCTTTCTCAGAAAATGGTGCAAGTTGATAGATGCCTTTTTGTTGGGAGAAGCCACAGAAAGGAGACACAATGAAAGGCAGGATAAATGAGAATGTGTGAAATCAGGTGATGCTTCCATCTCTGGAAAAATGAAATTTTCACAGTTCCTGAAGTGCTTTTATCTTGGTTACCAATGCAGCAATTTGTAATATGGTGCTCTTAGCCAGCTTTTTTAAGGAAGGAAGCTTTTTGTGGTACAGTCACTGGACTAACTTTCCATTTTTAGTTCAAATAGGCTTCCTTTGGGACTGGGAACAGAAATTGTACTCCTTCAGTAAGACTTGTTCTACATTGTCCATGGGTATGCTTTTAATTTGCAATACATGAAGCAGAGCTTCATGAAATGCAATGTAATGGTGGTCTGCAATTTAAATTAGTCCTGAGAATTAGGTAGGTGGTTTTATTTTTAAAAAATAAAATTTAAAAAAAAAAAAAAAAAAAAAGATGGGGTGGGGGGAAGAAGAAATAGCTAATAACTACTTTTCTTGTTTGAAAGCTTTGACAGGTCTATTTTCCAAACTCATAGAATTGTTCCTTTCTCTTCCATTTGCTTTTTTTTTTTTTTTTTTTAATTAAGCTTACTTAATAGTATGAAGTAGAGAAAAAGCTGTCTTTCTTTTCAATTCCATGTGAAAAATATCAGAGGAAACTGCTGCTGTATGTAACCCACATACTGCAGTTGTTATCCAAGCTACTGCTTAACATCAATCATAGGATGCACTGGAACTCACAGACCCATATGACGCAAATTTTTAAAGGGCCAGATCTACACTACAAGATCATCCCTGGAGGCATGCTTGTGATATTTGTGATGCTGTGCTAGCATTACCAGCCTAGGAAGAAGAATATACCCAGCATCACATTTAAACTGGTAAACACAATGATAATGGGAAAAAATTTCCGTAAGCATTGATGGCATATATTTACTTCTCCAAACCCAACGTGGCTGTCACATCACATAAAAGAAACAGAAACAGAAGAGTTGAAGGGAACAGGCTATGTAAAAAGGTTAGACAAGTGTGGTATCCAGCTGTGTCATGCAGGAGTACATATTGTCTCTTTATCCATAGGGTTCTTTTTCCTCCCCTTAGATATATACCATATCACATACAGCTACACCTGTACACAAGCGTAAATCACAGCAGTCCCAGGCTCTGCAGCACAAATTACAGTGGATTTCTCTAGGTAAATCTGCAAATAAAAGGTGACTGTGCTCATTTCTCCTTCCTCACACTTGCAAAAAACAGTAACACAAATACGAGCATCTGAAATTTGGAACAAAAAATCATTTGGCTGGTGAAGGGACTAGGAATTAAGGAAACAGGAAAACTAAAATGTGCAAATGAGTAGAGCTTCAGTGGCATTTATTTTATAATTTTGCCCAACAGAGGCAATTATAGAGGTACCTACTAACCTCTGTGATCTCTGCTTAGGGGATATGCTGATATTTCTATTATCCACCACATTTTTCAGGGGTCAGCAGCTTCAGGCAGAGATGTGATTTGATACTTTCTGGTCAGAAAAGTATTATTGCTAGTTAGATGCCAGAAAATATGAAGGACCATTGCTACCATCTGTTTCCAAAAGCCAAGGAAACAATCTTGGTTCACGTCCTCTATGGGTGTTAGTAGCAATAAGCATTTTGAGAGTAATTTCCTGTGTTCAAAATACGGAATTATTTCTGGAAGATTAAAGACAATGTTTTAAAAAGTTGGTCTCAAGGTAAATAATCAGGTAGCCAGCCATCTGGGGACACAAACAAGGATTTTAAAAGCATGTGAATAAATACATTTTAATAGCACACATGCTTGCACTTGGGTATTCAGTCTCAAGGATGAGATGGTTATGTGGTATGCAGGCAGATAAATTTCTTTATATCTATTCTCCTAATTTTAATAAAAGCTGTAGTGTGTAAGCATTGTGTTTGTTTTGTTTTCTTTTTTTCCTGAATGGCACAGAATCCAGGGTAAAAGAAGGTTGAAGTGTTTGATTTCCCTCCCACTCCATCATAACTAATAATTCCTCTTCATGGTGGTTTGTAGTGGCTGATTTACAGCCCTCTCAGTCGTCTGCATTGAATGCATTGGAATCCTGACACTGAGGCTAGGCAGCTTTCTTCTCTTGTCTTTACCTGAAATGTATTGTCTAGCAACTGACAGCTCTCCACAGTAGAAGAAATAAAATGCTTATCTCACCTATTGTCTATTGTCCATTTTTGACCTGTCAAAAAGGAAAAAAAAATAGCTGAGTGTAGGGAAGTTTAGTAGAAAGTGCTTTATGTACTGAAACACAGGCATTGAGTCTCTCAGGAGTCCGTACTGGGACCTGTACTGCTTAATATTTTTATCAGTGATATAGACAGTGGGATCAAGTGCACTTCAGAAAATTTGAATATGACACCAAACTGAATGGTGCTGTTGATAAGCCAGAGGGATGGAATGTCATCCATGGACAAACTGTAGTGGTAGGCCCAGGTGAACCTCATGAGGTTCAACAAGACCAAGTGCAGGGCCCTGCACCTGGGCCAGAACAATCCACACTATAAATATAGGCTTGGGGATGAGGTTGTAGAAAGCAGTCCTATAGAAAAGGACTTGGGGGTGCTGGTGGATGAAAAGCTTGATGTGAGCTGACAGTGTGCGCCTGCAGCCCAGAAGGCCAATCGCATCCTGGACTGCCACCTTCACTCTCACAACCCCTCCAGATTTTAAAGGACATTCAAAATGCCTCTGTGTTCAGAGCAACACATGTTTACACACTATGGTTAAGAAGGCATCTTTAAAAATACAGCTATAAATCAATTTACTTTGCAACAGTTCTTTGTGGTTGACAAAATAATGTTATATACATACATGACAAAAAAGGCTGGCTATGTTACTTCATGTGGCACAAGCAGAACTGCGATGAGAAATCTGTTCTCTGATACAGTGTTAACACTAACCACAATTCAATATTTCCTCAGGGCAGCAAATTAAATAAATGAGCATTTAAATGTAATATCTAATGGCGACTTGTCAGTAAAAGAAAACCATAATGCAGGCTAACATTACTGTTAATCCTTTCTCAGTCCTGGGGCACCAGTGAGCATAAATGATCTTATGATTCTTTGGCATACTTTCACAAGATCATGTAATATCAGCTTCCTCTGATTCCATTGCTTCCTCCCCTTAAAGAGCAAAAAAAGAAGGCTGGGAAGGCTAAGATAACAGTCAGATGTAGTAACTTCTTAAAATTTAACTCAGAAGGATATTTTTAAGTTAAAAATTAAAAATAGGAGAACTTCCTATCTTTGGAACTCAATGCAGATAATTTTAGGCCTTTATCCAACAGATTGGTTGCGACATGAAATGTAAAGACAAACTCAATGTCTTAGTGTTTTGCAGGACTGTGTACTTAGAATTTATAATTTAATCTTTAAGCTTCAAATACACTTGAATTTGAATGCTATGCATAAATGGTACACTGAATATTTTTGATATTCATATATTATTAGCATCTCAGTGGCTGTACTTCATATGGTGCATATGTTGCATTGGATGCCTAATCTGATAAGAGCTTAAGTACTACTTAGGTAAGGACAACACTGACCTTGCTTACAACTGTGTAACTCTAAAATGGCTTTGTTTACTTTGATAGTCTTTATATGTTAATTTCCAAAACTTCTTCTAGGCACAGATGTTTTCTTAACAAATACTGTAGCATGAACTGTCTATTTATATAAACTCTCACAGAGATAGTAAAAAAAAAAAAAAAAAAAAATTAAAAATGTAAAAAAGGGCTGAGCAAGATTTTCAGACCTTAGTTCTGGACTCAGTTTCATGCATTTCCGTGAAGTAGGTGGGTTCAGAAGTCTGGTATATCCATTGGAAACATACTTGGAGCGTAATGGTAAATACGTAATTCTTTTCTTCACTCTCTTGTATTCCATCACAAGCACATGTCAGAATCATATCAAGGTGTTATAAGAGGATATATTCCCATAACTGCTATTCCAGGTCTGGCTGCTGTGTCTTGCCCTGGGAAGTATTTTCTTTTGATAGTCTAAATCGAACTTCAAATAAGAAAGAGCTCAATATTTGAAATACCTTTGTCCCTGTGCCTTTCTCAAGATAGTCAGGTCAGCTTGAGAAACTTCCTTATTTCTTTAATATATGATATGCCTGAAGCTTGAGAAAAGTCACTAGAGATATGATAGATAAAAGCGAACTTTACATAGAACTAAAACTTAACATGTTGTCAGTGTATTTCTTTGGAATTCTGTATTTCTATCCATAATGTTTATGCTTCCATGCAGTAGCATTATACAGAGAACAGCAACACCCACGCTGAATAAGAGAAGCCAAATACTTCATAGTATATAATACTTCAGTAGCATCATCCATACTGAGTGGCAAAGTGCATACTGACTTAAAATTCAGTTTGCGCAGCTGACTGTATCACAGAAAGGAAATAAATTTATGCATTTTCCTGGAGCTCCTGGTTAAAACTTCAGATGTGGAAACCTTAAAGTAATTAGATAAAACCAAAAGGAAAGCAAACAAACAAAAAAACAACCCAAAACCAACAAGAACATTAAGGGCCACTCATGTCAGGAGTGTATTACCATGCCAGATAGTGCAGTTAGCTGTAAATCAACCATCTGGTGTATGAGAATAATGATCCTAATACATATTCAATGCATTTCCCTGAGACCTTTGGAAATCAAATGCACTTCTGAAGTAAATTAGTGGACAAGAGACATCTGGAAAGGCAGCTCTCTGAGGCAGTATCTAGCCTTAGTCGTTGCAGTGAAACATGAGGACAAGGATAAGCCAGTCACCACTACCTTCTTTGTGTCCCTTCCCTCCTTTACAAATCATTCTGCATTAGTTCAGAGAAAAGGAGGAAAAGAAGCACATCACACATGAAGGACAAACAAGGGCAAACCAGGTTCACTCTTGGAAAACCATGCAACTTTGATTCATCTTTACCTAAGACAGGCATACTTGGAAGTCTGGTTACTACGTTAAGGGATGGTTACAGTGTCTCTTGCATCACTTGCATCAGTTAAGCTGAGACACAGCCATCTTGACCTTTTTCAGTCAACTTTAGTAAAAAAGGGGAAGTACCTTCTAATACGCTCTTTCATCTTTTCCATTGACCTAAATGGTAATCATCTGTTGAAATGAAGACATAACTGCCAGACAACTATTTTGCAAAGCAAACAGGAAAAATGTTACACAGCTAGAATCTTCCTGAAAAAATGTTGAAGCTGTTGTAAGTCCTCACTTACACTTACTGGATCCACAGACGGCACACCAAATACCTATGAAAAATTACTCATTTCTTGTTATGTAGCTCTTGATTAATGTTTCTAATTTTTCATTAGCCTACTGTTGCACTAGTGACTTCCTTAGGGGCTCTTCACTTAGAAATAGAGCAGATGGCAAGAAGATGCACATAGCTCTGTATAACAATCAGTTAGAAATATAATATATTGCTTCTATAAGGACTTCTTCTAAGTAGATAGTCATAGTTTATAGTCAGTCCTTTTTGAATGCCTGGTCAACATATTTAGTGGCTGTAAATTTACACTATACAAAATATTTCCTTCCCTTTCTGTGCTGCAATTGAAACAAGCAAGGTGATCAAAGGATAAGAATACTTCTGGGCTAATGTCATAGCTTCAGATGGTGTGTTTGATTTGTAAACCTCATTTTATGTGTTAAGCAAAGAGTACCCATCATAATTGCTGCAGTTATTTGCTGGGAAACAATTTTTGAGTTCAGAATAATATTCCTGCAGAGAATCAAGTGGTCCCAGCAGATAATTAATCAGAAATTTTTTCCCCTCCAATACATACACATTTTAAATGCTGGTTTCTATTATACTAAATAATTATTTGGAAAAATATAGTAAAAGGTGGTCTCACTTGAATCACTGAAAATGTAGGTAACATCAAAATTAAATTACTTTTCATGTATTCACTGTCATACTGTCCTTACTGACATGAGCAGATTTACTTAGACACATGGAAGAATGCTAAGAAGCAGCAGACATACTCTCATTGACATTTGGATGGACCTTGATTTGCTTTGTAGAGCAGGAGAGGTCTTAGAATCACGTCACATCAAAGAGTATCCTGAGTTGGAGGGCACCCACAAGGATCATTGAGTCCAACTCCTGACTCCACACAGAGCAACCTGAAGGTTTAACCATATGTTGTCTAAACACTTCTTGAATATCAGCATGCTTAGTCCACGATTACATTTCTAAGGAGTGTGTTCCATGTTTCCTTTAGCCTCTCAGTAAAGAACTTTTACCTAATATGCAATCTCAGCTTCCTCTGATACACTTTTAAGTCATTCCCTGGTGTCCCTATCACCAGAGACACCTTTTCTCTGCCCCTCCTGAGGAAGGTGTAGAGAACAATGAGGTCAGCCTTCAGTCTCCTCTAAGCTGAACAATCCTAGTACTCAGCTGCCCCTCACAAGTCATGCTCTCTAGGCCTTTTACCAAATTTCTTGCCTTACATATGCTTATTACATGTGCTTATTATATTTCTATATCCTTCTGAAAACTGCACACAATAGATGAGGTGAGGCCACACCAGTGCTGAGTATAGTGGGACAATCACTTTTGACCAGTTAGCTATACTCTGCTTAGTGCACCCCAGGGTACTTTTGGCTCTTCTGTAGAAATATGATTTTTACCACTTATCTCCACTGTCCTCAGGAATTGTTAATCCTTTTGGGAGAATAAATCAGTATTCTGATAATATAGCACAGCAGAAGTTACAGAAATGGTTGTGCCCGACTTCTGTTCCTGCAAGCATTGCCCTTCACCAAAGTTCAGAGGTTAGTCTGAAAATATCAATCACTTATAAATCAGTTATAAAGTGTTTCAGGTCAATTTTTAAAAAAATGTATTTTTTTTTTATTATTTTTTTTTTTTTAGTGGCCAGTGGCAAAGAAGTGTAAAGCTGCCAGGAACTTGCTTCAGTGATTCTTTGGCCAGTGCCATCCTTCAGACTAAATCCAACCTTCACAGGTGCCCAGAGATTGCTGTGAGTGCACAAGCCATGGGTTGCCCCTCGGAGACCACTTGTTAGCTGAGTGGTAGCAAAATTCAGGGTTTGGCAGTTACCCTGTTACATCCTAGTCCACATGACTTGACTGAACATTGTGTTAAATATAGGGCTACCTCCCAGACTATGAGATAAGCCCTCTTTCATTGGGAGGAATTAGGGGGAGGGACTTCCAGAAACAGAAATAAGACTGTGTTCTTGGGTTTTCCTCATATATTTTTCCTGGCTGCTTATGAATGTAAATTCCCTTCTCCCTCTACCTGTTAGCAACATCTCCAGTCTTGAGAATGAGAAATGTGAATGAAACAAGTAACTTCATTTATTGATAGGTTAGCCCCCATCTTTTTTTGTACACAAATGTGAACTCACTAATGTGAGTTCAGTGACTGAGACTTACTTTAATTAGGCTTAAAGTGGTAATCCTCTCAGATACTGTCTAAATTAAAACTATGTTAGGATAACCATAATTTTATATCTACTGCTCTGGGAAAAGGAATCTAAGGTCTCCTGGCAATAATAAGCATCTCTGACAAAGGAGTTGGTATGAAAAATGATCCCCACATTGTGAAGAGGCATTTCTACCTGGCCAGTTTTAAGACCAGCCTTTCCACAGTTTTGGCTGTTCTGAGATATTCAGTGACAGAAAAGGGGAATTTACAAGCATCTTCGGGTAATGTAGGGTAAAATTCTGTATATATTGGGCTCACTTTCTTCTATTTCAGGAACGTAATTAATTCTGTGGTTCTTTACAGACTGATATGAAAACTGCTAATCATTACAACAGCCTTTTAAGGAAATTTTGGTTTATGAAATAAAGTATAGTATAATATTCCCATCAATTAATTTCATTTTATGATTGACCATAAGTAATTTCTCATGTGTTTTGTTGAGAATTTGTTGTATTTTATACATGTGCTTATATTAGTTATATAAATGAATGAAATCTGTAAACATGTAAACATATTTGGGCTACTTGGGCTCAGCTGGAAAGGTCACTCTATACTGGCAACCTATAGGTCTGTTCTTATAGGACTTCCTTTAAGTGGTACAAAACAGGAACATTATTGCTTTTCAGTACTCAGTCCAAAACTTCCAAGACTCTGGGTGCCTACCATATAAAGGCGTATCACTTTTTCTGAGTAATTTGTATTCTCCAAATGTTTCTAAAACCTTTCTAAACCTTTCCAGTGCTCTCTCTTCCATTCTGTCCTATAAACATGATTTAGTTCTATTGGATTTCTTCAATCACATCACAAAAGCAGCCCTGCTAGCTTAGTGGAGATTAATCTTACAAAGGTGAGCTCATCTGCGTGCTTTTCTCTGGGAGTTTATTTAATCATCAGAAAACCAGGACAACCACTGAGGAAGGTGGGAATTATTGCCAAAGTAACATTGGATTATGGCTCGAATATTTTGTTAAAACTGAGTAAAATGATTCACTAAAACTAAAATATTGGAACAATATTCTTTCAAACTTAAAATAGCCTCAGTGGTCCTTTGGCCCGAAGTGCTGTGTTTGTGTATTACATGCAGAGTGAAGCTTAGTTCTACTAATAATACCATGGCAAAAAAAAAATCATGCAAAATTAAAACAATCGAAGAGGAAAGGTGAGGTGTGACTTTATACAGTAAACAGTAATGGGGGAAAGAAAAAGGCAGGAATCTGCATAGAACAAATTAATTCCTGCTGGTGTTTCATATGCCTGAAGAAATTAGATTGCCCACTTTCTAATCAGCACAGCTACCTGCCATATCAATTGTTTACTTCATGTTTCCTCTCCCATATCTAGCATAATTTATTCTGTATGAAAGTCCACAAATGTATACCTTTATTGTATTTTAAATATTTTTATTTTTCAGTTATTCTAGAAGAGTGTTTCTTTATATTACTTTGAGGAAATCACCGTACAGATATGTCCATTCCTTTTTCTTACTGTTGAAAATATAACTTAGTTTTGGCCCCTTCTTTCTTTATTTCTTCTTTTTTTAATTTCCATAAATGTGAGGTATAAGACTATGCTGCTACTTCATCTAAGAAACACTAGACTACCTCTATACACCTGCATACATACACTCAATTTCCTTTCATAAATTGTTATGGTAATTATATGTTGTTCACAATCCAAAAACTCTGTAGAGAAAAACAACATTTTGTCTGACTAGAATACAGAAGGCAAATGAGAATTGTTACTTTGGTAGAACTTTATTGTTACTTTGGTAGAACTTTATTTCCTAGAAACAGGCCTTGATTCAGGAAAGCACTTTAGCAATTGACTAAGCCCAGGGCACCCCCTTGCTGTGGGGGAGCAGCTTGAGTCCTGAGGGCTTTGCTGTCACCACCCAAGCGCGCTGGGCCCTGGCAGATGAACCTTAGGGGTAAAGGGTGGGGACAGTTCTGAGCACGCTGCCCCTCACCTAAAAAATCCTCAGCACAGGCTCAGAGGGTGAACCCACACCTCTAAAGCCCCTGCAGTGACAGACGAGGGTCTAATCGGCAGGGGAAAGGTGACATGACCAATGTTCCTGTCCTTGAACAGGCAGGGGTCACCAGTATGGAGGCCATGACACTGAGGACACAGCTGTGCTGGGCAGGGCACGTCTCCAGGCTGGAGGATCACCTCCTCCCTAAGATTGTGCTCTGTGGTGAACTTGCCACCGGCTGCAGCAACAGAAGAGCCCCAGAGAGGAGATACAAGGACTCCCTGAAACAATCCCTCAGCCTTGGCCATACTGACTGCCATCAGTGATCCAATCTGGCCTGCACCCTGGAGACGCCACCATCCATAACGCTGCTGCCTCCTTTGAGAGCACACAGAGAATCAGTCTCAAGGAGAAAAGACAGCACAGAAAGAGCCGTGTCTTGGCTGTCCCCTCACAGGAGACTCTGCTGTGCCTTTTGCAGCCGCACTGTCTCTCCCTCATTGGCCTCATCAGCCATCAGCATGCTTTCAGCTTTATTCGTGAAGCCAAGCCATGATGAAGTATAAACATGTGCTTTGTTTTGTGGGTTTTTTGTTTTTGTTTTTTTTGTTAGGGATCAACTTAGGTACATACTTGAGGTGTTTGGTGAGTTGGGGACAAAGTTCTGTCTATGTGCTGGTTTTAGGGTAGGAATAAACCCACAGCAGAGCTCAGTATTGTGAGTTTTCTATTATTTCAAATGATGTCATTTTTAGTTGATACCTTAAGAGCTCATCAGATACATGCCTCTGAATATGAACCTTAGCATGACCTGGTCATGATCCCAGACACTAAGCTTCTGTTTAAAATGCGATTAAAATCTGACTCTGAACACTGTGTGAATTCCTTGTTGAAAATACAGTATGAAAAATAATAGCCTGGATAAGTTTTTCATGAATACAAAAAAACTTTTGTCATAGAGAGGCATTAGTTTTCTGTCTGCTCTGTTGCACGTGTGTGTGCCTAAGTTGTGGAACACTGTGGATGAATATACATTGTGAAGTGCATATTGGATAAATCAGAAATTTTATGAGATTGGTTAACACTACTTATTTAACAGTCTGGTGATCTGTTCATGCCATTTATTTCAGGTTTAGCACCATAGCATAATGTATCTATAGCAGAAGAGAAATATGCATTAAAAAGGAGAATAAGCGTACCCCACAAAATTTTATGAAGGAAGTTTACAAAATGGCAAGAACATACTTAGATTGTACAGTATTTACAAAAGTTTACATCAAGATTGTGAGTATTAAATTCTGAATGGTTCCCCATATGAAATGTTCATTTCACCAAGTAGAAAGAAATGGATGTTCCATCTCGATTCAAAAATGCAAGTAAACATTTTAATACCATCACCCCCTGCAGCTTAGCAGCATCCTGACATAACTTACAATAAACACTTCTCAGAAATTCTCTGAATTATCATGTGACAACATGGTATGCCACTAGCTGTTTAAAACAATATTCCAGAAGTATGTGTGCCAGCTATTGAAATTGGAAGTGCATCAGATACAGTGTGCACAGTCTTAGAGAAAGCAGGGGAGAAAGTTAACATTCTTGGGTTAATTGCAAGCTTTCTGTCTGATTTAGGAACACTGTTATCTGAGCCATTCCCTTTCAGTCATGGGTCAAATTTTAATGAGGCCTATAGAAAGACATGTTTACAAAGGAAGTCAGTGAGGTATTTCAGCATAGTGATCACAAAATTTGACACTGGATTTTTGGTGGCATCTTCCATATGTTAATAAGAGGACCTTCTCTCAGATACCTCTGTAACTGCAGTATTGCCAGGATGGCATCAGGCAAAAGTGTAAAGCTGACATAAATAACAGTATTTATTTTTATATAGAAACAGTTATTTTCTCCCAAATCCACAAGACAAATATATATTACATTGATTTTAAGAAAATGTCACTTTACTTTCTGTAAAACAAGCTATCTGTTAAAAAAAGAAAGCATAAAAATGTAACTATGTTTTCAATCTCCATTGTAATATTTTTACTAGTTGCTTTTTTTTTTTCCCTGGAAGCACTTTAGCTTTTGAAAACTTGTACCAAGGACACTTCAATAATATGTTATATCCCTGAAGTGGCTGCATTTTGTTGGAGAGTAAACAGTCCCTGAATGATATTTCAGTCCTAGGAAAGAAAAAAAAAATAAAAAAGGCAATGCTATTACTACCTGTGCTTTGATGCAAGCCTATCCTAAGTGATCAGCATTCTTTGCTATGAAGTAGATCTCCAGAAACCTGTTCTGCTAAAATGCTTTCTGTTTTGTAAATGTTTGTTCCTGAAGTAGAATGAATCCCTGAACCTGATGTTATGTCACTTAGTCAGAGAAATCAGAAGAATAAATACATTGAATTAAAAATAATTGACCTAATTGTAATTAATCTGACTTCATAAATTTGGGCTGCTTCATGATGAAGTGTTTTAAAATCTAACTTCAAAAAAAGAGCATTTTATCAATGAAAACTCTGCGGGTTTACTCATCAGTCCTGGAGAGCTGCACTAGCTTTGGAACAGGAAATAATCCAAAAGGTTATTGATTATACTAGCCAGAAGGACCCCAAGATGAATATACATATAATTTTTTTTTGCGTTTAAAAGTTAATATACTTCAAGGTTAATATACTTACTGGAAGATTTATTGGACTCAGTGTTCCTATAACAGCCTTGAAAACTTACAAGAGAAGCTAATGAATATTTACTTTCTGAGATGCCACTTTTATTAGTATATTACACAACCTATTCTTTATCTTAATTAAAAATCATCCCTGCTGTTCTTTGTGTGTCATCTAATGTTATTATGAGATATTTCATGCCCTAAGTGACTGTCATGGCAAATGGCACTCATGTTCATAATCTAAAAGCAAGGGAAGAATATCTATGTCAATTCATTGGCTTAGTAAAAATTTTTTTTAAAGACACAAAAACGTGTGAGCTTTCAAGGGAAAATTCAGTCCACTACACGATTAAGAGAGTTACATAGTAATTCTTGCAGTGTAATTAAAAAAAAAAAAAGCACTGTACAGTAAACCATGAATGAAATTTCAGGCATGACCCACAAGAAAAGACGACTTCATATTTATTAGTTGTTATACCTTTGAGTAGTCTAGAAAAGGAGCAGCAGGACTGGTATTCTTGTGCTGAGGATGCTATAACCTTTTAGAATGACAGAAGTTTTCTTAGGGAAAAAAAAAAAAAAAAAAGTTATTTTAAAATATCAGTAGAAAATAGGTGTAAAATTCTTTGAGACACCTTTCTTTTCCTTGGGAAGCACAATGGTGTTAGAAATGGTAGTCTATGCTAGTCACTACACTAGTCATGGCCCTGAACCTGCTGACAGCCTTGAACACCCCTACCCTCCTCCCCAGGGCTCTCTTCTCTTGCCCACAGCTCAGAACCCCATAGAATCATAGAATCATAGAATGGGCTGGGTTGGAAAGGACCTCTGAGATCATCATGTCCATCTCAGCTCCAAGGGGCTGCCAGCCCCCTCCCCAGCAATGCCACAGCAGGGACCATCTCCAGGCCCCACAGCATTGCCCTCATGGTCTATCGGCAGCAGCAATCAATTGGCAGCCTATCCCATGGGAATCCCTGATGACCAAGGTTTGGGCTCTCCTGTGTGCCACCTTCTTGGGAGGTGGGGTGGTGGGACAAGCCTTGGATGCCAGGGGAGCCTCTGGCACTCCTAGCCCCTCAGTGCCTAGGGAGCCACCTGTCCATGCAGTGCTCTCACAGGTCAAAACTGATGTATTGAGAGGTTCTTGTCAAAGGCGGACTCGATTCTGCAAGGGGAGGACGGGCTGATGTTCTGAGTTGGTGCAGTGCTGTTTTTGGTAGCAAGGAAGTGGTTCCCCAGGGGGATGGCTCATGTAAGGAGTTTCTGAATAGCTCTCCCTGCTCCAAAATGCCTGGCCCCACCTCAGGCTATCAATGAACAAGGAGATGTTCGCCTCTGCAATTAACATACTCAAGAAAGGGAAACTCATTAAGAACAGGGCAGAATGGGGGGAGGTGAGAGAAAGCAACACGTGGAGAAATACCAGGAGAACACCTGAGGAAAACAATGCCTAGGACGAGAGACCAAGGTTGGTGAGGAAGGAGAGGGAGAAGGTGCCTGACCAGAGATTTTTCTCTACATTCTGTGATGAGTTGGCCGCCTGTCGCCAGCAAGCCATGGAAAATCACAGGGGAGCAAGGTGTTATGGACCTGCCGCCCATGAGGAATCCCATTGGAGCAGCTGTGGACCTGCAGCCTGTGGAGGAACACAGAGCAAATGTTGTGAACCTGTAGCCATGGAGGTGACTGTTCCCAAGGAACCGCGTGGCTCTATGGGCTGCCTGTGCTGGAACAGTTTGGTCCTGAGGGATTGTGCCTTGCAGGAGGGACTCACATTGTGAGAGTTTTAGGAAGGACTCTCTCCCATGAGAGGGACCGCATGTTGGAGTAGGGAAAGACTGCTAGAAATCCTTCTCCTTGAAGAGGAAGGAGTGTTAGAGAACAACTTGTGACGTCCAAACTGTTAATCCCACTCCCTGTTCTTCCATGCCTCTGGGGTGGAGAGGTAGGTAAATAAAGAACAAAGTAATTTGATCTTGGGAAGAAGGGAGGGGTGGGAGGAGAAGTATTTAAGCTCTGATTTCTGTTTTCTCTTTGTCCTGTTTTGAGTTGACTGAAGATAAATTAAATTGATTTTTTTCCCCCATGTTGAGTCAGTTTTGCCTGTGGCCATAATTGATGAGTGAAAAACTCATACCCCTTGCCTTGACACACAAGGTTTTTTAGATTGATTTCTTCCTCAGCATCCCTTAGTGAGGGGTGGGGGAAGGGGGGGTGAGTAACCATGTGCTCTTTGTTATGGGCCAGGTTCAAGCCGTGGCACCGAATATGTACACCAGACCTGCGTCCCTGGTGCCAGGGTCAAAGATGTACAGAAGAAATTCCCTGCCCTAGTTAAACACTCAGACTACTATCCATTAGTGGTTTTCCAAGAAGATAGTGCTGGGATTGGAACAAAAAATAGAATTAATAGAGACTTCAGGGTCCTGGAACGGCTGGTAGGGGGCCTGGAGCACAAGCAGTGTTTTCCTCTATCTCTGTTTCAAGAATTAATGAGGGAATAAACAAGAGCACTCTACAGATTAATGCATGACTATGTGACTGGTGTCATTGGCAGGACTTCAGGTTCTACAACCATGCCGTAGAACGGGTTCTACGACCTGGCTTTACAAGACACCAGGGCTGCTGGCAAGAGATGGGGTACACCTATCTCAAACAGGGAAAAAGATCCTAGGTCAGGATTTTTTTAGATTTATCGATAGGTCTTTAAACCAGACTT
The DNA here is from genome assembly GCA_023637945.1 of Phaethornis superciliosus. Lineage (NCBI taxonomy): Eukaryota > Metazoa > Chordata > Aves > Apodiformes > Trochilidae > Phaethornis > Phaethornis superciliosus. The sequence goes on along the minus strand of JAJQWJ010000004.1, from coordinate 44,932,353 downwards.
GAAGGGGGTTGGGGCGTAAAACTGCGCTTATGAGAGAGGAGCCTGAGAGTGGCATGCCAGGACCAGTGGGACAGTGTAGTAATAAGGACTGTTTACTATTAGAGGGCTACCTTATCTATAGTGACCATGACATGGTGGAGTTTACTGTTTTCTGTGGAAGAAATTGAGAAATAAGCAAGATTACATCCCTGGACTTCAGGAACGCAAAGTTTAGCACCTTCGAAGATCTACTTGGTGAATGCCTTCTTTGCTTCAGTCTTCACTGCATAAGGCAACCTTCTTGAATCCCAGACCCTGAAAGTAGGAGATAAGGTCTAGAGAGAGGAAGACTTTCCCTCAGTGGAAGAGGGTCAGAGGCCACTTAGCCAGACTGGATGTTCATAAATCCATGGGCTGTGATGGGTTGCATCCATGAGTTATGAGAGAGCTAGCTGATGTTATTGCTAGGACACTCTCCATCATCTTTGAGGGGCCATGGAGAACAGGAGGGGTGCCTGAGGACTGAAGGAGGGCTAATGTCACTCCAGTCTTCAAAAAGAGCAAGAAGGGTGACAAGGCACTGGAACAGGCTGCCCAGGGAGGCTGTGGAGTCCCTTGTCTTGGAGATACTCAAAACCCTCCTGGATGCAATCCTGTGTAATGTGCTATAGGTGATCCTGCCTTAGTGGGAGAGTTGGACTAGGTCATCTCTAGAGGTCCTTTCCAGTAATTTTAATTATGTGATTCTATGATTCTGTACTTCAGAGTGTCTTTCATTTTAGTGAGAAACAGGAGAGTAATTTGATAAGATTAAGATGGATCATCCTGGGCTGTCTACTCCTGCTCTGCAACAGGTCAGTGGTGGATGGTAAGTCAGGTCCTTACCTTCTGAAGCATCTGCTTCTCAACGATGCAAGCAGACAGCATGCTGTCCTGGGGATGGGACAGAGCTCAGCTGCAGTTGCCAAAAAGAGGAGAAACTGGCAAGCAGGGAGTGAAAAATGGGACTTATTTTCATTGCTTTTCCTGGACTTGTTTCTAGAGCACAGTCATAGGAGCTCTTTCTTACAAGGGTTGTTCTGCTTTTCCTCTCATGTCCCCAGGCATATCCTGACAATCTTGACTTCTCCTTTAGCAGGAGTAGTGAGGGACACCTGATGTTTTCCTGCTACAGTCAATCTGCTGCCTTACTTTGCCCTGCCCTGTTTTGCTGGTAAAATGTTTCTCTTTTCTTATCTTTTGAATGCATTCCAAAAATATCACCGCAAACACATTATGTTTCTCAGTGTGCAGATGTCTTCAAATTCTGTTCGTTAAAAGGCCTAAAAAGCAGTAGTCAGCTACTGGCTCATCCTTTCTATATAACTAGGGATGAATTATTGAAAAAAGCCCAACCATGTTATATGAGCAGTAGCATGCCAAAATAACAAAGATGGCCTTTCCTCAAAGACCATGCTTACTGTCCAGGAAAGATGTCCATGTGGCAAATAAAAGTTTGACTGACTTATGAGAAAAGCCATCCACCCCAAATCTACTGTGCTACGAAAGCACAGTATTTGGGGGTTGTCACTGCAAAAGTGGGTTGTTACTGGGCACAACATGGAGTCCTTCATGGACACAAGAAAGATACTCCTGGTAAGCATGTGCTGCCAAGTGTATGATTGAGCTGGATAACTGAATCCAGCAACTGTGCAATGTTTTCATTTATTTCTTCCTTGTGTTGCTACAGAATCCTATGTAAATAAATAGTAGTGTTTTCTATTTCAAGAAACTCAAAAAAACCCAAAACAACACAACTTCCACAGTAAAAGCTCAGATCAGCAATTCATTAAGAAGGGTATGAGGAAGCAGTGGGAGGGGGCTGCTATGCAGGGTCTGTGGAGGTGGGCACAGAAGCAGGGAATGCCCAGGGAGCAGGAAGAGCTGGGAGCAGAGACAGTAGCTGGGAACAGCCAGCAGGACAGACGTGCACATAGTGAAAAGGCAGGTTCCAGGAGAAGCTGATCAATCAAGTTAGTGGGTCAGGGCTGGCTGCTGGCATGTGTATGGCCAGGAACAAGAGTGCAGGGATATCTGCAGTGTACCTCAAGCCAGGGCCAGGCGCTTGAGCAAGTGTTTGATGCAGCTCCCATAGGAAGAAGGAACAATCTTCCACGAGGGTATTCTCATCTGCTCATGCAACTCTTCTCTCCATGATTTGAGAGCACACCTGTGCACATCTGAGAGCACATCTGTCAGAGCTGGCATCAGCACAGATGGGTGGACCCAGAGAAGAGGTGATGGATGGGTGAAAAGAGGTTATAGAGTCTGCTGGTGTACTGGGGCCAGCAGTGAGTGCTAATGTTCCTGCGTATTTTGTTCTTCAGCAATGAGTGAGGCAGTATGCCATGAGTCCATTTATGAATCTCTTAGCACGCTTATATTGAAAATTATTGCATCATTATTTTCATAAATGTCTGGAATTCTCCAAGATGGATTCATCAAAGGTCTGAAATTCCTGTCCCGTCTTACAGATGACAGAAGGCTGGCACTGTCTGGAACTGAAAAGGATCATTTGAGAAATATGAAGAAGGAAATTTAAAAATAGACATAAAAATGGTAACCCTTTCATAGCATTAATGTATGAACTAAATGTGCTATGAACTATGAATCTTTTTAGTTTAGAACTATGCTTGATTTTTCTTTTAAAAAAACTGTTGCAGCTTTGTCAGAGTGACCTGCATCCATGTGGTTCTTTTAAAGAGCAGCTAATGCATGGAAGATGTCATATTGTGGGAGGGATTCTATCCATCAGCTCGAAGTCAGTGTCTTCTGCTCTATATAACATCAAATGATGTTTTTTCAGAGTATAAATTTTGGTAGTGGTTTTATTTTGTGCATATGTATCCTGGATGCCTTTCCTGGAAATTCTGGCTGGTAGATACCAAAACACCTTCCCCTCTATTTAGTTTTCATCCACGACTTGAAACTTTCTGCTGAGGTACAAAAAATTCTTCTGAATTTAGAATAACCTATACTGGTTAATATAAAACCTCTACTGGTTGCAAGTAGAGCATATTCATTCTTGAATGCAAGAATTTTATAAGTTGTTAAATAACTTTCTGAGAAATAGTTATGCATTATCTGGCTTCCATATAACCAATATGCAAAGCACAGCCTACTGTGTATATAGGCTTTATTTTGTTTATGGAATAATCCATATCGCAGAGACTATTTAATCAAATGAAAATGGCAGATAAAGCAATTGCATTCAAAAAATATGTATCTTCCTTCAGGAGTCTTTGTTAAGTAGCTACTTGATCATTTTACTTACTGTTTTTTCAGGTCACTATTTCAATCTTGGGGAAATTTAGACTGCAATAATAAACTTAGCATCTGAATAGTTACATTCTTTATAAGCTATAATCAAACTGTCTGCTTGATCTGTTGCTGTCTGCATGTAAATCTGTTTAATATTTCCCTAGAATATAATTTTACTGCAGAATAGCTTCTTTACAGGGCATTCAGCCTGTCACTGATGTTTAAATTTTCAGTGGCTGTTGTCTTGGCAACAGGAATTGACTCTGGTACCTACTGTGTTCAGCATAAATTAATTTATAGTCATAGTATCTTTAGGCATTTTATTGTCTTACAGATATTTGGCTTTTCCCTAGATTTATTGCAGTATAAAATAGTTAAACTTGAAATACCATTAAAAATGCATTGACTCTCAGATAATTAGTTTTACTTGCAGAATTCAATAGATTGAACTTAATAAATAATGTATGTGTAGCATATTGGTCCTCCATTTCTAGTGTAACTATACTTTTCAAATAATATAACTTACAGATTTTAACCATTCTTTACTTTAAATCCTTGTGCTTTACAGTTGCAATTTCAGTTCTTTTAAATCTGTATATTAGACTAATGAAGTGAAAAGTTAGTATTTATTATTTCCCCAAATTTCCTGGTTCTTTTGCAGTTTTGTCACGCTTCCTTGAAAACTGCTAATAAGTCTAATTTTACCCTATTATCATTTATGAAAAAAATACATAAAATACAACTTTGTGCACATTTAGGGCAAACAGAGCCTGTCATATGTGAAATCCCTAGGGATTCTCATGGTTCTTAAGAGGATTAAGAAGAGCTGTTAGCTGGATGTGGTAAGAGAGAGAATATGGTCCCAGCAGATATAACAAAATTATTTTTCTCTTGGTATTTATAAAGTCAGTCACAGAGCTTTATCTGTCCTCTTACATGTCTAATTAAAAAGAATAGCTTATGATGTACAGCATTATCTAGGGTGCCTCAGTGCAGGAGTTGGTCAAAAACATTATTTTGCACAACATTATTGACATTTGATTATTATTCTGTGACTTAATCACCCTTATACAAGTGGGTGTTGTACATTTTATTCCTTATAGTTTTTGCAATACAGCACACTTTTCACAGGACTAATGCTGAAACATTTCTCTGGGGTAGCTATGTTTCAGTTTTATTTTATGTTGAAAAGATAATTTAATGATTTTACAAAGCGTGTGAACAAAATATGATGCTTTCTGAAAATTCAGACATCCTAAAGAACAAGTAAAGTAAGGGTTTTTCTAGGCAACTAAAGCCTTATTTTTTTAATTATTTATTCTGTAAATCTTAAAAAATTCTGATTCAATTTGAACAATCGTCATGTTGCTATTGACCCTTACATAGAAACACTTTATACTGCAATAAACCATGTTATTCAGATCCTATTCAGTGTTAGTGTGGAAAACATGGATTAATATTTAGCATTCAGAAATTAGTGCTGAAATTTAGATGTTAATGTCTGTCGGTGTCTCTATGTGCTTTGCTGTTGTAACCTTGCCATTTTGGCACATACTGTAATGAGACATTTAAGAAAACAGAAATCTGCTGCATCTCTTCATGAGTCATCTGCACCAGCCATACACATTCATTAATAACCCAGAAGACACAACAAACTTGAATGTTAGGTTCCTGTGGGTATTAGTGTTGCAACATTTCTACAAAAATGTTAATGGATGCAAACTTTCCTTATTTGGATTATATGTTCCAAACACCTCTATTTCTTAATGACTGTGCCATCACTCATTATGTTAAATCTTCTGTGACCAGCTTCAAAGGAGAGGGGCTCAGAGAGCTATTCTCATCTGTCACTGAGGGAACAATTACAGTCCTACAAATGACTACATTTTGTACACTGCCTGATTCAAACTAAAAGTAAAATAGAATCTTCTCACTCCTGAATTACTGAGGGGGTTTTTCTTTTCAGTTCAGTAAACAGCACTTATTGTAGCATTCACAGCAAATTTGCTGTAATAAGACTGTGTGCCCAGGTGGCCAAGAAGGCCAACAGAAGGCCTGGCTTGTACCAGGAATTGTGTGACCAGCAGGAGAAGGGAAATGATTGTTTCCCTGTACTCAATATTGGTGAGACTGCACCTGTGTTCAGTTCTAGGCCCCTGGCTACAAGAATGACATTGAGTTGCTGGAGCAAGTTCAGAGAAGGGCAGCCAAGCTGTTGAAGGGTCTGGAGAACAAATCTTATGAGGAGAGGCTGAGGGAATTCTTAGCTTGGAGAAGAGGAGGCTGGGAGGAGACCTTATTGCTCTCTACAAGTGCCTGAAAGGAGGTTGTAGGGAGGTGGGTACTAACCTCTTCTCTCAAGTGAATAATGATAGGACTAGAGGAAATTACCTGATGTTGCAGCAGGGGAGATTTAGACTAGATACTAGGAAGAATTTATTTACTGACAGAGTAGTTATGTTTTGGAACGGACTGCTCAGGGAGGCAGTGGAATTCCTGGAAGTATTAAAAAAACATGTAGATGAGGCACTTCTGAGCATGTTCTAATGGACATGGTAATACAGATATTGATAAATGTATTTTATTTTGGGGGGTGGAGGATGCTGATGGTTGGATGTGGTGATATTAGAGATCTTTTCCAATCATGGCAATTCTGTAATTCATGAAAATGCCATATAATCTGCTGTCTTTTAGTTGTATTGTGTTACTTTTGAAAACATCTTTCTAATCAGCGATCTTTCAGCTGATTGTTCTGAAACTTTTCTTTAAACTGTTTGCTAATCTTAAATTTTCTTCCCCTCTTACAAATAGACATACAGGTGGTGCCTCTTTAAGCTAGGCAGATTGTAATACTGAAACATGTCTTTCACTTCAGCTCTGATTTTACTAATTAGTTTTCATATCACAAAAGTTCAGTTTTGAGAACATGAATGATTTACCTAACTTCTAGGAAAGAGTCAATAGTTTTTTACACACCTTAGCTTCACCAAGGAGATGGTAAGAACAAATGACTAATAAAATCCGTTGCCTGTTTGGAAATGCATACCATATCCCTTCAAAAAGACTCCTGCAATTATATCTCTTCATAAATGGGGAGCAGAATCTAAGACTTTCCAAGTAATTCAGAATTCTCTTGATCGGAACATATAGTAGGCTTACTTTTTGAAATGGTTTGCAAAATTTCCCTAAATAAACCATTCCAAATGGCTTTGCTATTACTCTAGAAAAACCCATGCATAAATATGAAGGTATGCAGCTAAATTCCATAGCAGTAATCAAACTTCCAATGGTCTAATTTTCACTTTTCTGAAAAGCTATGACTTGCCAAAGAGTAGTTCAGTGGATTTTTTGTTTTATTCTGTTTTGTTTGATTGGTTGGTTTTTTAGTTGTTGTTGTTGATTTGGGTTTGGGATTTTTTTGTCTGCTTCCATGGGCTTCATAGAGTTTTGTTTATGCCCCTACAAAGGAGAGCAAAAAGAAGTGTGCTATAGGTCTTCATAGTTTTGCTTTAGGTCAAGACTGATAAGGTTTTTTCATATTCCTAGTTTCTCCCACAGTCACTGATAAGGTTTTAGTTTTAATTACTATCATGTAGTGCTTCCTTCTGATATTTGAAGCATAGGTGCTTAAAGTGAACAGTGCAAAAAATCAGAAGACAGACAATTTATTTGCAACAAAGGAAGTAGCTTGCCTACCAGCTTCTGTAACAGTTCATAACAAAATTATTGAAAATTGTACCCATTTTTGCACTGATCTTTCTTGGACACTTGCTGATCATCATTTGGTCTAGTGACAAAATTCATAACAAATTGTCCTTAATCCTGAACTGTATTTTTTCCCTAAGAGCTGATGGACTCTCACAGGGCCAGTAACACTTGCCACTTGCTCTGTGTTATAACTTCTTGTGGACAAAAAGGAAGCCTTATCTTAAATTTAGTATGCCTTTCACCTGTTAGATTGTCTGATATGGTTACAAATTTGTGAAGTCAGGAATACATTTAATGCATCAGTGAGTTGAATACTCTTAGAATAGTAGCCCGAGTTCTTTCCGATGTTCTTTCACAGCAAGATTTTAATAATTTCTGTGAAATTAAAAAAAAAGCATCACAGAAATTCTGAAACAAAAATATTTAAATCTGTAGCAGTAAAATGACTTCAGGTAAGGAACTGGAGACTGCTTGTCTCTTTTAGAGTAACCCATGTGTTCACAGAATGGTTTAGGTCAGAAAGGATCCTAAAGTCTCTGCTATGGGCAGAGACACCTTCCACTTGACCAGGTTGAGCAAAGCTTCATCCAACTTGGCCTTGAATACTTCCAGGGAGGGGGCATCTGCAACTTTCCTGAGCAATCTGTTCCACTGTCTCAACATCCTCACAGGAATTAATGTCTTCTAATAGCTAATCTAAATTCACCATCTTTCAGTTTAAAAGCATTGTTGCTCATCTTACCATTGCATGCCCTTGTTAAAATTCCATCTGTATCTTTCTTTTTCCTATTAGATCTTCAACTAGTGAAAAGCTGCTCTAAGGTCTCCCCATAGCCTTTACTTCTCCAGGTGGAACAATCCCAGCTCTCTCAGCCTGTTTTCATAGGAGCTGTGGTCCACCTTCTTCATGGCCTTCCTTTGGACTTGCTCCAAGACCTCTATATCCACTTGAGATTTCCTGAGAGCAGAATAAAGCAGGAGAATCATCTCCCTTGACTTGCTGACCATACTTCTTTTGATGCAGTCCAGGATATGATTCCCTTTCCTTTCTAGGCTGCAGAATTGCTGACTCATGTTGAGCTTTTAATTTGACCAACATCCCCAAGTCCTTTTCTTTGAGGCTGCTTCTAATTCATTGCCCCAACCCATGTGCGGTACCTTTTTAAATTTCAGATAGTTTGCATGAGCTCGTCAGGATCCTTCTGGGTGGCATACCTTCCCTCCAATGTGAACTATTGAAAATACTTCTAGCATTTCAAGCTGAAGATATCCTTTAAAAGGAATCTGAGTTTATTTGAAGTAAGAATTTCAAAGTGCAGCTTTTTTTGCTGCACTTATATTACACACGATTTTCTGGCACAAGGAACAATTTATATAGTGAAAATGGGTACAATAAGGAAAGTCCTGTTTTTAATTTATAACAATAACACTTCATATACTTACAACTGTGATTGGTAAGTCTACTATTTAAAATATGTGAATCTGAGCCTAGTGTTAACTAGCCAGGTGGCTTCTGCTGAATGCATATCCCACCCATTGCTTTCAGGGTGGTTTTCAGCAAGCCATTGTAGCATTTGATTTTTCCAGATGCTGGTGCATGATAGGGAATATGGTATATCCACTCTACACCATGCTCTTTCACCCAGTTGTCTATAAGATGTTTTTTGAAATGAGTCCCATTGTCTAACTTGATGCTCTCTGGGGTACCATGCCACCACAACACTTGCCTTTCAAGCCCCAGAACAGAATTACAGGCAGTGCCATGAGGCACAGGGTACATTTCCAGCCACCCAGTGCTCGCTTCAACCATTGTGAGCACAGAGCACTTACCCTGGTGAGACTGAGGGAGTGAGATGTCATCAATTTGCCAGGCCCCTCCATACTTGTCTTTACACCAGCATCCCCTGTACCACAAAGGTTTTAACCATTTAGCTTGTTTGACTGCTTCACATACATCACAATCATGAATAATCTGTGTAATAATGTCTAAAGTTAAATCCACCCCTTGGTGATGGGCCCATTGGTACATTGCATCTCAGCCTTGGTGACCTGAAGTGTCATGGGCCCAATGAGCTAAGAACATTTCACCTCTGTGCTCCCAGTCTAAACCTGTTTGAAACACTTTAGATGCCTGGTCCACCTGATGGTTTTGCTGGTGTTCTTCACTGGCCCCACTCTTAGGTACGTGGGTGTCCACGTGCCATACCCTTACCCTCAGTGTCTCTAACCTGGCAGTGATATCTTGCCAAAGAGTTTCAGCCCAAATAGGCTTCCCCTGCACTGCCAGTTGTCCCATTTCCATCCCTTCAGCCACCCCCACAAGGCATTTGCTGCCATCCATGAGTCAGTGTAGAGGCAAAGCACTGGCCACTTTTCCCATTTGCATGTCCAAGGCCATCTGGATGGCTTTTACCTCTGCAAACTGGCTGGATTCACCATCCCCCTCAGCTGCTCGAGTAACTTGTCGTGTAGGACTCCAAACTGCTGCTTTCCACCTCTGCTGACTTCCTACAAGATGGGAGGATCCGTCAGTGAAGAGGGCAAACTTCTTCTCAAAACCTGGAAGTTCATTATATGGAGGGGCTTCTTCAGCATGGTTTGGTTCACTGTCTCATCTGGTGGCATTCCAAAATCTTTACCCTCTGGCCAGTTTGTAATCACCTCCACAATGCCTGGACCATCAGGGCCCCCTATTCAACCTTTCTGTATTATTAAGGCAATCCACCTACTCCAGGTGCTATCAGTGGCATGGTGTGTAGATGTGATCCTGCCCCTGAATGTACGGTTCAGAAGCGGCAGATGGGGTACCAGGAGGAGCATTGCCTCAGTACCAATCACTTCTGAAGTGGCTCAAACTCCTTCATAGGCAGCCAGTATTTCTCTTTCAGTTGGAATGTAATTGGCCTCTGAACTTTTATTCTGCTGACTTCAGAACCCTAGGGTTGACCTCAAGTCTCATCGGGTGCTTTCTGCCAGCAGCTGCAGGGCAGAGCACATTTTTCATTTCCTGTCCTGTTGGGACAGGTCCCAGGGCCGCAGCATGGAGTGTCTCTTGCTGTATCTGCTCAAAGGCCTGGTGCTGTTCAGGGCCCCATGTACAACCATTTCTCTTCTGGGTGACTTCATAAGGGGTTTTACAATCTGTGTGTACCCAGGAATATGCATCCTCCAAAATCTCACTATACCCAAGAAGGTCTGCATCTCTTTCTTATTAGTGGTAAAGACACACTTGCAATTTTGTTGACCACATCCATAGAGATGTGCAGGTGCCCATCTTGCCATTTAACTCACAGGAACTGGGTCTCTCTAGCAGGTCCCTTGACCTTTTTTCTCTTTATAGCAAAACCAAATTCTAGTAGTATGCACATTACTTTCCTGCCTTTTTCAAAGACTCCTTCAGCCACGTTATGCCACACAACAATACATCAATGTATTACATATGGTACCTGGAGCCCCGCTGCTCCAGTGCAGTGTGGATTAGTCCATGGCAGATGGTGGGACTGTGCTTCCATCCTGAAGTAGTTTGTTCCAAGGATACTTGTTACGGGAATGGAGAAACACATTAGCAGTGTTAATAGTTACGTACCATTTGGCTGCCTTAGACTCCACTTCATACTGAAACTCCAACATATCTGGAACAGCAGCACTCATTGATGGTGCAACTTCATATAGACGATGGTACACCACAGTTAAACTCCATTCTCCATCAGGCTTCCACACTGGACATACAGAACTGTTGAAGAGTGAATGAGTCTTGCTGATCACCCCTTGGTTCTCTAATTGGTGAATAAGATTTTGTATGGGGAGCAGGGAGTCTCTGTTGATACAGCAGTGTCAGTGATGTACTGTGTTAGATGCAGGTGGTACCTGCTGTTCCTCTGCTATCATCAGGCCCACCACAGAAGGGTCATCCATAAGGCCAGGCAAGGCAGACAGCTGGTCAGTGCCCTCAGTTTTCACAGCTGCTATACCTAAGGCCCCACTTATACCCCTTTGGGTCCTTGAAATACCCTTTCTGGAGGAAGTCTATACCAAGGGTGCATGGACCACCTGAGCCAGTCACCATACAGTGGGTGTCCCAGTAATTTCCAGACAAGCTCATTTCATCCCTCACTACAGTCAGTTCTTGAGACCCTCCTGTGACTCCGGAGATGGTAACAGAGTCTGCTCCCTTGTGATTTGATGGTAGGCAGGTGCATTGTGCACCAGTGTCTTCCAGGGCTCTGTATCTCTGTGTCCACAGAATCCACACTGTCCAGTAAACTCAGTTATCCCTCTCCTCCACCTGGCTGGAGGCAGAGCCCCTCTACTGCTGAGGACAGCACCCACACGGAACAGAAGGGTTTGTGTGGCAAACTGGACCCTCACTGTTATTTTCTTGACTCATGGCTGGGTTGGAGAGCCATCTGCTGGGGCCAGCAATGGGAGTTTCTTGGGAGACTGGAGCAGCCATCCTTCTGGAAACACTACCTCAGTGGTATTACCTTGCAGCTCCTTTACTCTTGCACAGAAGGTAGTGGTGGGTTTGCCATCCCATATAGTCATGTTTTCACCAAGGTTACATTGGGTCAACCACAGAGAACTTTTGTGGGGAGTTTTGCTTACCCTGAGCTGGTCTCCCAGGGAAGTGCCTGTTTTCATAGCTGATACATTAATCCATTCAGGTGAAAACCAAGTGTTACTCTCCTCCATCTTGGATAACTTACCATGCAGCTTCACAAAAGAGGTTTTTAACTCCTTAGCTAATTTTTCCTCAGCTAAGACATGAGCCTGTAAGGGGTCAGGGACACTCTCTTTGTACTGCCTTTGCTGGCTAATAAATTCACCGACAGTTGGTGGTGTTTCATCATCTCCCCAAAGACCCTTCCTTCCAAAACGTGGGAGTACAGAGGAGGGGCACTCTGTGAGCTTTTTAAGCAGAGGCCTCCTGCATGGCACTTCATCAGGATCTTCAGGAGTTTTCCCATCACCATAGATGACCTCCCGAACTGCCAGATCCCTCAGATATTTGATGCCTCTTTCCACGGTGTTCCATCTAATAGGGCGACATTTGATATCCTCCTTATAAGGATATCGGCTTTTTACCTCAGACAAAAGGCAAAGACTCGATAAGTACCACTTTTCTCCCAATTACCTTATCAATGCCCCCATCTCTGGATATCGATCCTGGCTGCCGCGCCTCTCTGCCCTCCAGGTCTACCGCATCCCCTCCCTTGTCCCAGACTCACAGCATCCAAGCAGTCAGTGATTCACCCTCATCACCAGCATAATCCTTTCTTAAATTTCGTATTTCTTTCTGAGACATAGATTGGATAATTATCTCAGGTTCCGAATCACTCTCCTGTGTCGTTCCTGCCTCGGGCTGACTCTCTCGCTGATCAGGGTTTTCTGTTGTCTCTAAGTCATCATCATCATCACCATCACCCCTCACCGGGCGTCCGACTTATTTAGATGCTTTCTGTGTTTTGTGACAGTGTTTCTGTGTTTCTGGTTCCGAGCCCGTGGGGGAGAGATGTCTGGCAGCGGCGGTGAGGGCTGTGGGAGCGGCAGCAGGGGCAGCTTTCCCGCAGGATCATTTTGCATTCATCAAGGAGCGCCCAGATTTCCTAATCAAATTCCCAGCCGAACTCATTCCTACACAAATCACCGTTTTAACAAAATAGGAAAGTAAAATGTCTGGGAGATGGGACGCTACAGAGCAACATGCATGGATGAGTAAATTAAAAAAGGCAGTATGCAACGAGTCTTTCACCTATGCCATTTTGGTAACAATTTTTCAATTTCCAACTTCTCAGTGTTTTCTATTAAAAGAAAAATTTAAATTCGACCTCTTCATTGAGTGCCAAATATTCTGTCATGGCTTAGCAGTTTGAGCAGATCAAAAACCAAAGGACAGAATTACTCCCTTCTCCCCCAGCACCCCAGGAAAAAAAAAACAAAAAACAAAAACCAAAAAACTGTAAATGTCATACATTAATTTGTCTCTCTTGTTCTCTCTATTTCCCACTTAAAATCTCCTGTTAATTGCTGAAAGAAATGTAAATGCCAGTAGTGAAATGTTGTAGTTGTCTTTCCCAAGACACATACAATTTTAAGAAATAAATTTGCTTATTCACACAGAGATACTTTTGCACATACCAATAGTTTGCAAATACATGTAATTCTATGTTGTCATTTGCTGTATAAGACTGTCTAAATATAGAATATTTGTGTAATGGTTCAACTGAAAATAACACAGTAATGTTAGTCAGAGACATCAGAAACCTCCTGAATCTTCTGTCACTCTCCTGGTTTTCATTCTTTTCTCCTACTTCTCATGCTGAGCCTTTTGTTCCTCAGTAGATTCCAAAGAATCGGTGACAGGTTTTGATTTTTTTTTTTTTTCCAGCATCAACCATTTCTTCCCTTTGTTCAGGTACCAGTTTTAAGGTTTTTTTCTTCTGAGATGCTGTGAAACAGCTAAATGTATTATTTGAAGCCTTTCCTGTGCTTAATCTCTAATAACAAATACAATGAGTGGTGGTGGATTTGAGAACTACAGGCTTCTCAAACTGGAGCCATCTTGCAGAAACCAGAACTATCCAAAGATTAAGCCTGAGATTAAATAAAGTTATCTTATTCCAACAACATTAACACTAACAAGGACACCAACACCACTAATAAAAACAACAACAATAATAATGAAAAGCAATAAAAATCTTCATAAAATTTCTACTTGTAAACAATGTGAGCATCTGAAAGAGTTGTGACACAATTCTTGGTAGTTCCTGGTTTTGCCTAAGAAGGTGTAAGTCACTGAAAAGCGCTCAGTCCAAGTCTTCTTACACTTCTGTAACACTAAAACAATATTGAGTTCAAGTGAAATACTCTTCCATTAATGCAGCTGACAGGACAAAGAGACCAGAATCACTATCCCACATAGTTAAGGATAGCACTCCATTATTGTGTAGTTAAAATAGGTCTAATAATTGTAAATTATATTAAAGGAGATGAGGCAGCCTGTTCTGAAAACACCTAACACAGATTATGAAGTCCAGACATCTGTTTAAAGTTCCTCAATGTATTAACAACAACAACAACCCTCCTCCTCCCCCCAGAAACATGTTCTTTAAAGTTTGCATAGATATTTCTAGAGAAGCTCCCTTATTATTTCCTTCTATAAAGGACATAATGATGCCACATACTACTTCTGTGTTACAGATTAGAGTTTCTGCATCTCTGTTATATCTTTGTAGGCTGAGTAAAGACCAAGCCTGTCATGGATGATCAGTCCCTGCTAACATTTTGCAGACACTTTGGACAATACAAATTGAGTGTTATATGGGGGAAATCCTAAGTCTTGAAGTCTGGATAAACTCTGAAATATTAATATAGTTATTATGCCCCCTGAAACAATTTCTGTTGCTCAGAGATACCTTTTACTTCTCCTTTCTTTGTTTCCATTTCCTTCCTTCTTGACTTCTAACAATTTCCTTGCTATTTCTTTCTTTCATACTTACAGCAAGATTTCCGCTTTTCTAATATAGTCCTCAAAGAAATTACCTTTGTGACTGGTATTAGTCTCAAAATCCTTCCTCTTTATTTATCGCTCCTGGATTGTGAGAGCTCAATAGGTTGCCTCTATGGGTACCTCTAGACTCAAAAAGGCCTTGTAAGAGGACACTCTGCCTCAGTGGGCCTACCTCAGTTTCCCTTTATGATTCAATTGTTCTTTGTCTCTCAGATTCACATTCTGTCTCAGTTTCACTGCCCTTTGCTTTTTGTGGAAAATCTCTCCAGGCTAAGGGCGTAGCAGACTCTGAACTGGTAACAATCTTGGAAACACTAACATAAAGCCAAGTTGGTATCTGTGGCACCAGCTGTTCTACTGTGTTGAAAAAAAAACAAAACAACCCAATATGTCTCCAGCTAGATTGAGCAAAGACCAAACAAGAATGGACAGCTAAACATAAGAATCTGTATAATGAAGGAAAAGGCTGTCTTGGCTTTTCCATGTTTCTCTTTTGTTCTTCAATAGAAGATTTTGGAGATATGGCTAAGTAGTTAAATGACAGCAGCAAATCACTTTACTCTATCAAAGTCTAGTCCCATCTTTTGATTGGTGACAATCCTATACACTTTCCCTAAAAGGTGTGCTGGGCCTCTACCTCCAGCAGGGAAACCTGTCTGAGTGATTGCTTCTGATGAGAGGGAAAAGAGACACCTGGCTGTAGACACTGAAGGATAAGAAGTATTAAATCCCAATATATTGCTTATTAATTTTAAGACTTTAGGATCCTTAGAAAACTGCAGTCATTTATTATCATATTGTTCATAGGTATTGTTTTAGTCATTGCTCTAGAGCCAGCATAAGACCTACAGATAAGTTATTTGTGAGTACTCAATTAGCCTTCTGTAAAAGTTATCAAGATATTTGATTATTTGTATAGTTTATTAAAATACCTTCTTGTTTGTTATTCCAGCAGCTTGTTTTGCTATACTAATATCATGACTCATCTGATTTATACTCTTTTTAAGTCTAGCTTTTAAGATACTTTGTTATATACATAAATCGTGTTTTATACATACACATCTCATCTGCTACCTTGTCCCATATGGAACAGGCCTACTGAAAGAAGTCTAATCTTTTAAAGAAAAACTACAATGAAGATAATCCAGATAAACAGTTAAAAAAAAGATTCAGACTCCATGTATCTATGCAGATTCAGGGAATCTGGAGATGATTTGAACTCCTTAGTTGAAGCCATTTTATGAAAATTTTGGTGAATCCATCTGAGGAGCTGAACAATATTATAACAATAGCTTCTGTTCCTGACTTTCATTTCAATGTTTAGCCATATCCAGCAACATATCCTTTAGAGCAGTACTGGTAACTGAAACAGCATAAACCTGGAAATCTTAACATCATGGTTCTTGCACTCACATGTTTGAAATGGATTTACATATAGAGCCCTTCAAATATTTTGTTTAATTAAGATTTTTTTTTCATAATTATTTGTTAAATATACAATTTATTTTGAAAGCTTTTGTTTTCTATCAGAAAAACATAGACAACTTCCACCTTTTAACACATTCCCCAAACCTGTGGACCACAAGTAATTCTTGAGAGTCTCTAGCCAGTAAAACCTAATCGATGCCATCTTGTGGTTAAGTAAGGAAAATAAAAAAACAATCGATGTTCTATTTCACATCCTGCATAACTGTGCACAAAATATTCCTTTTCCTTCTCTTCCCCTTTTTCTGTTCTCCATGTATGCCACTTTGTTACAGTTCAAAGTCTACCTCAGCTCCGAATAGACTGTGGTACAGTTGAAAAAGTTACATTAGAACAATACTTTAAGTAATCTTCAGAAAAAGACAAATCCGTATTACTTATGATGATCAAACTAAAATAAGAAACATTGATCAGACAGTTGAGGTTATGAAACAAGGTTGATCTACAGTGCACTTCCTTATCAAGCGAACCCAAAAGGAAAATTATGGAAAGGTTCTTTTTTTGGTGTAGGCATTACTGGCAGCACAAAACCTGGCAGAGACATACATGCTAGATTTTCAGTAGAAGTACTCATCTTTGATACTAAATGAAATTTCTAATGCTCTTCAACATATTTCCAAATTCATATCAGAATGAGTTTGAGAACATTTTACTTTAGAATGTTTTATGTCAATTTGGGCAGCCCAACTGTGACCCAGTTTCATCAGTACAATTTGCAGTCTTGCTAACTGCCATCATGACCTGATTAGAAATATTTCCTAAATTAATAAAATGTACCCTCCATCAGTAAATCACAGCCATCCAGAAGAGGAGTTAGCGTCCCACTCTGTCATCACATAGTCAAAATTCCATCCTTATACTTTTCATTGTCCATTAATTTTAGCAAAGTTCTTTTATTGAGGTAACTAGTGAGAAAATAGATATTAAGAGAACATGTATGTCCTTTAAGGAGTGTCTGGATTCAGAAATGCCTTGAAGACCCTTATCCTAGTTGGCCTATTTCTTTCCATAGTAAATTTATGGAAGAATATCGTATTGAGAATTATAGATGGAATAGTTGTAAGAAAATTCTCGCACTTAATCATCTGTGGGCAACACAGAATGCTTGGTCCTTCTGAGGCCAGGGTCATGACACTATTTGAATATGTATTTCCATCTTTTTAATCTTGTCTGTTCCACTTTAATCCAGTTTCAGTAGCAACTCTTCCTCTATTGTTTCCGGGAACACTGTTTGAAAGTGTGCTCTGCTACGGAAAAGACAGGATCTGCATTGTGCTGTTTCTTTTATAAGGTTCTGCAAGGACGTCATGGAATGGAAGTGATATATAGTACCCTGACTCCCAGCGACATATTTCTTAATAGCAGTACTTCCACAAAGGAAAAGGCTTTCTTCCATCAAGAGTTCATGAGAGGGGCAAGGGGGGTAGCACCTTCATATTCCCTCCAGTCAGAGAACTCACTACTGCGACGTTCATCACACTCGCTCCCTTTTACAGGGTCCCAAAAGGCACAATATCTTTTCTTTCAGTAATTCCATGGACCATTCTATCCCTGTCTGAATAATTGCTTCTCTCAGTTTACATTCTCTGCAAAGAGAAACAAGTGGTACAGTGCGGATCTGCGACTTGAAATTGCATGTAACACACAACAGCTAATTGGAAGAATATTTCATAGCTTTCTGTGCACTGAACTGGGTATTGTAAACGACTCATAAATAGTTGATTAGATGTCTGAAACTTAAAGTAAACAATTTTCTAAACAGGACCTGGAAACTTACTACACATCTTGTTTTCAAAGATTTTAAAGCAAATTCTGACAGACCCTTAGGCTGCTGAAACAGGTCTGAATACCCAGTGTCTTTTTGTTCCTAGCATTTGAAATTCCCACTCCCAGTTTATCCATTAGTTTCAATATATTAATCACACAAATGGAAACAGAGTAACAAAAATTTTAAATGGCTGCAATATGCTATTATGGTTATCATGGAGAAGGAAAGACAGAATATATTTGTCAGTTGTTTTTTCAAACTGAAAATAAAGAACTTTTATCATTTATTTAACAATAAATTAGCCATACTAAATAGTTTTTCCTTTCTTTGTCTATGATGAAAAGAAACTCCTGTGTCTGAGATCACTGAAAATAATGATGAAATGAGAGTGCAAGTAGTTGGATGAAAATAAATAGGGATGGATATGAAAAAACAAGTATTATTTACTTTACTTTTACCAAGCATAACTTGGTAAAACTGTTTAATTTTTAATTTCAAACAGCATTTTTAATTTAAATTAATCAACATTTCACAGAAACATATTATTCTTAGACTTGCAATACCTTGAGATGTCACCTGATCTAACTGCATGTACCTTCAGCATTTTTAACTGAAGTTTATTTAACTTGGTCCTAAGGATCTCCAGTGAAAGAATCACCACAGTAACACCAAGAAATCTCTTCTGGTTCCTTACAGTCATTATTACTGACCCATTTATCCCACTGTTTAGCCCAAATATTCCCTGTAGTAAATATACTATTCACCGTGGGCAGATAGAACAGGTTTTCACTTTCCTTTTAGGAAAAATCTTTACAAATATGGGGTTTTATACACTTCTTAATTTTTTCCTGCAGCTGTTAAGTTTTCTGCTGTAGATCAAGCTGTCTAGGACTTTGAACATCTCTATCTTTTTGAACATCTCTATATCAGTCTCTTCATATTTGATTCATATGTCTCCTGATGTATGGTGCCAAAATGACCTATCAATGCCCAAATAAATTACTACTGGAAAAGACCATTTCATGTTCTCAGAGATCCTGTTTCTTTATATAGAACTTTTATTCTTTCCTTTTTCAACTATATGGCACTACTTGCATGGTAGTTGCTTTGCAAACCACTATGAACTCGCACGCTGTTCTAGGAAACTGTTGCCCAAGAAGTTGGCTCACATTCTGTAGCTGTGCATCTGCCAATTTCAGCCTACACACAGGCTTGTAGATTTGAAGGCACAGGTTTTGTAACTGGTTTTGGAATGTCATCCTATTCTTTTCAAAACCGTTCTCCAATATATCTATATTATTTTGCATTCTCTAACAGTTCTCCTGTATACTAGAAGCTCTACAGTCTCGTTCTGTCACATGTAATTATGATGACCATATTCTCTGCAAATAGAACAAAGCAGAGTATTTTCAGAAAGTTTATGAAACTTGGAAATACTACATTTTCTTTCAAAATGACCTATTTCCTCCCATTTTTTTTAGGGCTGAAAAAGGAACCCTTGATTTAGAGGAGTGTCCTTAGGCAAATTTATAAAGCTTCCTTCCTTATAGTGATTTCTACTCATAACCAAGTCTTCTTGTGAGCAAGAGCAAGGAGGGACTTTTTAATATCTCTTTTGCTTTCCTAAACTGAGTCGTCTTTGCACTGCAAGGTTTCACTCTAATGGTTCTGAGGATTTCTGAGTTTGTTCCCTGTGAACTGGGAACAGGATACTGCACTGCTCTAGGGGCAGATTGTGTAGAAACTTTCCGGTGCATGTTTGCAAAGAGGCCTCTTTTGTTATTTCCTCATATTTGCTATGGCAGGGTTAAGGGTTACTTGACTGAATACATTCATCTCACAAACAATGACTCAGTAATCCTTAATCACTTTCAGCTGTATTTTGTAGAGCTGGAGTTACTTTTTTCAATGTAAACATGTGATATAACCAGTCTTAGCTACAGAGACTGTTCTTGAATTCAGCTTTTCATTCATAAACATAGACTAAATTAATATCTATCGCTATTTTTTTAGTAGGGTTTATTGCATTTGTTTCTCTCTCTCTCTTTTTTTTTTTTTTTTTTTTTTTTTTTTTTTTTTTTTTTCTTTTTTTTTTTTTTTTCCCACAGTCTTTCTTGACTATGTGCTGTAGGAGAGCTATGTAATTTAATTACTAGTGGAAAGAACCTGGGGTTTAGTGTTGGCAGAACATTTTCATTAAGTTTCCTTATCCATTTAACCTCATCTGCTATTTGTCAGTGTATCACAAAATAAAAAGGTTGTTTGATGTGTTAAAAAAATTCTAAGGAGAAAATACCTTACAAAAGTATGTAAATAAACAAAAAATATTTCATATTACACAGAACTTCCAGTCCAGCCATCTGGAATTTGCTCACTATCTGTAAGCCTAACAAGGTGTTCTTTGTCCTTAGTGTGTACATGTATGAGTGAGTGTAACCATGCATGTGATCTCTGCTTATATTGTACTTATGTGACTCAAGAAATACTGCTTATAGTATATAGGCCATTTGGGTGTAAACACCAGTGAAAATGGAAATTATTTCTTTGATATCTGCTTCATGAAATAATGAAAATGACACAAAAATATCTCTCTGGGCTTCACTTAATTTGCTTTTTTATTGCTTTACATGGTTCTAGGAAGACCTGAAGGTTTATGTACTTTGTAGTTAATTTTTTCCGGTTCTAAAATACTCAGTCAGAAGCTGAATGAATAGAATTCCATTTCTATACCTAAACATCATTGCCAGGTAGAGAATAGCAGATGGCCTGTGGAAACATCTACTTAGCCTAGTAGTATCATCACACCAAAGTTTCTTGCACAGTTGCCTTTTTCAATAATCAAAACAATGTATATGTGATGATGAATGTTTCAAATAAAGACCAGTGACAAGCATGCCTTTGTAAAGAAATGCTTAATGTCATATTCAACTGTTTCTGAACAATTTTTGCAATATAGACAGGAAATCTAACAGGAAAAGTAATAAATGGAACTATCTACCTGAAAAGTTGTTTTCTTTTGTGGGTCCCCATTTCTATTTTCAAATGGAGATCTGTGTGTTGTCTTAGGAAATACAGAGAAAACAGTTCAAGAAATAATACTCCTCGCTGAAGTACTGTCAAAAGAGTTAATAGCCCCCAAGATGATTGGTGTTTTAAAAGCTAGCTCTGTCACACAGGAAAATTTCATTCTAAATTTTTGCTCATTTTTATTAATAAAAAAAAAAAAAAAAAAAGAAAAGAAAAAGAAAAAAAAAGACCACAAAATATTAACATCAAAACACAGAAACAAGTAAGTTCATACAGCATTCAAACACAAGAACATCATGGCTAATAGAAACAGGTACTACATACCATTCATTTTTTCATTTTAAGGGTAGAATTCAGTTGCAGATACAGATGAAAATGCAATACAATCTTGTCTGAGTTGGTTTTGCTGGAACACATCTTCTGTGAAGACAGGCTGAAGGGGCTGGGGTTGTTCAGCCTGGAGACAAGAAGGCTCTGGGGAGGCCTAATGGCAACTTTCCCGTCTTTGAAGGGTGCCTCCAGGAAGAATGGAGATGGACTGTTTGCAAGGGCCTGTAGTGATAGGAGAGGGGGTGGTGGTTTAAATTAGAGAACAGTAGATAAAGATTTGATGTTAGGAAAAGGCTCTTTACCATGAGGGTAGTGGCAAGCTGGAACAGATTGCCCAGGAGGTAGTTGTCATGGTTTAATGCTGGGCTGGCAATTAACCAAATGACAGATGCTCTCTATTATAGATTCCCTTCCCCTCCCTGATAAAGAAAGGAGAGACAATAAGGGAGAGAGACTTATGGGTTGGAAACTAAACCACACAGCTTTAATGAAACAGTACTGATAAAAAGAAAAAAATATTAAATATATGCAAATATATGAAAAATGATACAACGTTCCTTCCCCCTAGTAACATTCACATCACCACCAGGGCTGGAATCCTGGAGTCAGCAGCAGTCGGGAGCTGGAGGCAGGAACACACAGATTCAGGCTGGCATGGATCAGGACCACAGGCAGACAAAGAGATGGAATCCTCCCAGGATGCTGAAGCAAACAGGAACAGGTGAAAAAGGGTGAAAGCGAAAGGCTGAAGGAAGAAGAAAGAGCATTTGACCCTTGTGATCCCTCAAATTTATACAAAGTAGGACCTGTATGGGATGGAATACTCTGTTTGGTCAATTTTGGTCATTTGTCTTGTCCACTCCTCCCTAAAGGAGGATGGCAGGTGTCACCCCCTTTACTCCCTTTCTCTTTCTGGAGCATAAGATGTTCCTCAGAACTGAGCAGAAGCCTCGGTTCTGCATAACATATTCTAGCCTTAACTGTAAACATTGAGTGTTATCGGTCCTAGAAACAGACACTGACTGAGAAACTTGCTGTTCATTTCAGCAAGTACAGCTGCTTACAAAAGACTTAGATGAAAACAAAATTACAAGACAGAAAATTAGCTTTATCCTGTCCCAAACCAGGACAGCAGTTGAGGGCTTATACCTGGAGTTTTTCAAGGTGAGGCTTGACAAAGCTCTGAGAAACCTGATCTTATCAAATGGCAAATAGTGATAACTGTGGGACACTCCTGTTTCTATTTGAGCTGTTAATTTATATAAAAGGAAGAGCAGAATTATTCTGAGTATATATGTAAATACATTGGGTTCTGTATTTCTCATGTGAGCTCTAAAATTATGAAAGCCATGGTAACAGACATTACTTTATACATCCAGCAATTGTTATTCTTATCAAGTCATTTTTCACTGTTTTCTAAAAATCATAGCAGTATCTTAAATATAAACCTAGTATTTATGACATGTATTCCTCCTTTTTTATATTGGCTCACCAATATATAAACTCTCATATTTGCTAACTTCTGAGATCCCAGATACAGAGTTATGGGAAAAAGCATAATTTTCTATATCTCTTTAACCAGACTATGGCAGCAAACTGAATAGGAATCTTCCTCAAATATGGTATTTCTATTATTTAGGATCTGTTAAGTAAATGTAACACCAAAAGCACATTAGGAAACAAGTACATGGGCTATTTAATCACATTGCTAATCTGAGGAGAAATTATTTCAGAAACTTAACCGAACTCAGACTTTCACTTGTGTTTCTTCAGAACCTTCTCTTTGGTGACCAATAAGTCTTACCTTCAGTTTCAATCCAACTGAAACCCAGAGAGATTTCTGAGAACAAGCATAGAATGTTGATATAAGAGAAAATTAGTTCATACAGCAACTTAAACTCACTAACAAATGAGTTAGCAGCACTGTTTCATTGTAAAGTAATACATTAAATATGTAAACTATACACTAAGTTTCCTCAGTCTTGAATCTAAGCCACTTCATTGTCTGTCTTCACAATGCTGTCCATCAGAGTGTCAGATGGTACAAATGAAGTTAGTGCTACAGAGATATTCTATTTACCCTAACTTTACTATGGTTTACTGACTTTTAAACCTAACAAGCTGCCTTTAAACTTCGTTCTAAAACAGTGTTCCAGGCAGTGGTATTGACCTTTCTGCATTTACATTTTCCACTTCTCTCTGCTACCCAAGTAGCTCTTGTGAAATTGCAAAGTGATTTCTGAGAACAGGCATGGGATGATGAAATAGGAGAACATTAATTTCCTGTGGCTACAAAATTTGGTTGAGCCAAGTTTGGTACAAAGGAAGAAATTGTTAAAATTAGCACTATTCGTAATTTGTGAAACTCAAAGACACTGACATGAATACTATTTAAAAAATGTTAAAGATTTTATAGAATGTCTAATGATTGTTTTTTAGTATTGGTGTAAAAAAGTTATTTTTATTTAAGTAACAACAGCATGTATATTTTCTACAATATTTTACTGGCGTTATTGCTTATGCACACTTTAAATAACAATCCAATAAAAGCAACACAAACTGTATTTCTGTTAGTTTTAGCAAGCATTAACAAGATCCAGCTCAAAACTTTTCTGCAGCAAAAGTTTGAAGAGTACAAATCCAGGAAAATGGTAGAACAGAGATGGAAAGCCTTTAAGAGTCACACCACTAGAAAGGTGAGGGATATGATGGCATGTCTGTTGAAGATCTTGTTCACTTCAATAGTTGCCATCCCTGACACCTTAGCTCTCTTTTGGCAGAAAGAAGTGCAGCAAGCCTGGCTATTGAGAGCTTTGCATTGATAAAGTTAATTATGGGCAGTTTGCTGATTAACTCTTCTCGTGCTTCCAGTTGTATTAAATACAGAAAGATGTATATGTTTATTATATTTTCAGAGATGAAGATAAAGATTCTGCCAAACTCTGGAAGAAGGTATAAAAGGCTAGAGAGAAGTGGAAGATATACAGGGAACTTCAGTGGGGCAGTAAATTTCAGTATTGTACTTGACACCATCTCCCACAGCATCCTTGGAGCTAAACTGAAGAAGTGTGGCCTGGATGATCAGGCAGTGTGGTGGATCAGAAGATGGTTGAATAATAGAAGCCAGAGAGCTGTAGTAAATGGGATGGAGTCCAGTTGGAAGTCTGTTTCTAGTGCAGTCCCTCAGCGGTCAATACTGGCACCACTACTGTTCAGTATATTTATTGGTGACCTGGATGAGAGAATAGAGTGTACTATCAGCAAGTTTGCTGGTGACAGAAAACTGGGAGGAGTGGCTGACACCCCAGAAGTCTGTGCTGCCATTCAGAGGGACCTGGACAGGCTGGAGAGTTGGTCAGGGAGAAATCT
Organism: Phaethornis superciliosus; assembly: GCA_023637945.1. Taxonomy (NCBI): domain Eukaryota; kingdom Metazoa; phylum Chordata; class Aves; order Apodiformes; family Trochilidae; genus Phaethornis; species Phaethornis superciliosus. The sequence goes on along the minus strand of JAJQWJ010000004.1, from coordinate 44,907,877 downwards.
AATGTATCTCAACAAGGGCAAGTGTAAAGTCTTAAATCAGAGAAAGAACATCCCCAGTGTAGGTTGGAGACTGAGCTGTTGGAGAGCAGCATAGGTGAAAAGGACCTGGGGGTGCTGGTGGATGGAAGGATGACCATGAGCCAACAATGTGTCCTTGTGGCCAAGAAGGCCAATGGCATCCTGGGGTGCATTAGAAGGGGGAGGTTAGTAGGTCAAGAGAGGTTCCCCTCCCCCTCTACTCTGGCCTGGTGAGGCCACATCTGGAATATTGTGTCCAGTTCTGGGCCTCTCAGTCCCAGAAGGAACAGGAACTTCTTAAAAGAGTCCAGCACAGAGAGACCAAGATGATGAAGGGAGTGGAACATCTCCCTTGTGAGGAAAGGCTGAGGGAGCTGGGGCTCTTCAGCTTGGAGAAGAGGAGAATGAGGAGTCACCTCATCAGTGTTTATAAATATGGAAGATGCAAGTGCCAGGAGGACAAAGTCAAGCTTTTCTCAGGGGTGACTAATAATAGAACAAGGGGCAATGGTTATAAACTGGAGCATGGGTGGTTCTATATAAATATTAGGAAGACTTTTTTTTGCTGTGAGGGTGACAGGGCACTGGAATAGGCTGCCCAGGGAGGTTGAGGAGACTCCTTCCTGGAGATATTCAAAAGCCACCTGGATACATTTTTGTGTGACCTGCTATAGGTGGCCCTGCTTTGGCAGGTGGGAGTTGGACTAGATGATCTTTTGAGGTCCCTTCCAACCCCTAACTCTCTGTGATACTATGATTCTCTGAGAGCCTACATCTCCAGATGTCCCTGGCTGATTGATCTAAGCTTCTCACAGGGACATGCATTCACTGATTGCTAAAAACTGGCCTCTTCTTTTCCACACCTTCTAGCACAAACATTGCTTTTGAAATATTTGTGCAGCGTTCACACAGTCATTGCAGTGGATTATTTGTGGAAATGGCCCATACCTGGGCAAACAAATGAGCTAGTTAAGTATGTATGAATGTTCATAAAACAAACTGCAGCTGGGTGGCTCAGAGCCTCACAGCTGCTTCTCTGTATTTCCAATAGAAATGGAAAACTACCACTGAAACTAGAGTCCTTTATTTTATTCTTGCATGAGTTCTATCATACAGGCACAGATAGCACTAAGAATTAAATGTTGCCAGAAAGAAGTAATGCTAGAAAGTCACAGTTGAAAGAAAAAAATTTTCTTGCCTTTGAAGCCCTTTTCATTTCTTCCAGTGAGTTCCTTTGTGTTCTTCCAAAATGCATCTGAGGACTAGGAACCTGTCAGTTTATATTAAACAATACGAACAGAATTTTTTTACAAGTATTCTGCTATGCAAGAGTTTTCAGTCACACAATTGATTTAAAAAGTGCAACATAATTCCAGAAATAATACCTGTGAAAGTTTCATTCTTACAGTCAGTTGAATTATAATCCTTATCCCACTTCCCCCAACAAAAACAACACCCAGCCTTTAGCATTAAGGTAAGATTCCACTCGGGCACCAAAATATATGACCGATTTCATTGTAAGCATGAAGTATGAAGCATAGTAATAAAGGACTTACTGTAATACAGGCTATCACAGTGTCCAGCAGACTCTGATGTTCCAGGGAGGAGCTGCAATACTTGCTAAAGGTGGAGCTATGAACATTGTTGGAACTTCTAGCCACTTTGTAGTTTGCTTTAAATTTATGGCATTTTGGCAGTCCACCCAACATTTACATACTCTAAAAACATAAATGTCTAAGCTGAGAAAGAAAAAAAATTCATTCTTTTATGTCCAAAAAATTTCAGTTGTTATGTAAATGAGAATATTATACGTAGTTCTCTCTGCCCTTACGTTACCAGAGATACATTGCTCTCATTCATTGTTTGTTATATTGATTTTCTATATCAAGGACTAAAGATGTATTCAAATAACAATAACAGCCATTTTTGGAGTATTTTTAAGCTAAGTAGAAAAGCTACAAGACTCCGATTGACCAATAAGCAAACAACCACATTCTTTGTCCTCCACCAGTGACTTCATACAGCAACATGCTCAGGCGACTCTATGGACCTCCCAAACTGCTCTGTCTTGTTTGCTATTAATTCTTGTTGTCACAAGTTTTATGAAGTTGTGGTGATGCTGCTTTCTCTAGAAATTTGCAGTGGACGGCCAGTTTCTCCTGTTCATCACATCACCTGGATTTCTGGGGTACAGACAAGTTCTTAATGCTGTAAATTAATGGGGCCATTGCTTTGCAGCCTTCTGAAGCACAGATACTTATCTAAGCCCTACTGGCACATAGCACAGACCAGACCTGTTGCCTGGGCTTTCACTTTAGGTGGAAGTCACAGGCTAATGGTCACTGCTATAACAGTGATCATTTATTTACATTTAGTGATAAGTTGTCCTTAGGCCTTTAAAAGCTAGAAAGTAAATTCAAATAATAGATAACTGAAAGATATTTTATGCATTGACCTTCTTCCTCCTTATTATGAGAACCTTTTGTAAAGAAAAGTTGCACTTTTGATTTTGTTATTGAGAATATATACTGATAAAATAAACAAGATGGGAAAAAGAGACACATAGAATGAAAAGTATTTGTTTTATGGAATAAGTAAGCATTTTTCTAAAGACATTGTTGTGAAAAATTTTGTCATCTAAATCAAATAAATTGGCTAATCAAGTACTAGTTTGCAAACAGATAAAGACCAAAACCATAGCAGCAACCCAGGTATTTTTAGAATGCACCAATGTCTGTGAATATTAAGCTAAACAAAATAGTAGCAGAATAAGCCAGTTATTACAAAACCTAGATTCATCCTGTGTCACAGAATGTGGAAAGGATAACAACCCCCTGCATAAGTTTGTTGCATTGTTTTGGTTTTTTTTCTTTTCCACACTTTAGCAATCCTGTTTAAAGCCCTTTTCTTGAACTTCTTGAAGCATTGGGAAGGCAAAGTGAAATTCCATTTAATTTCATACACTTGAGACTTCATGTGGTCACCGTTGTCTTTCAGAATCACTGTGTTTCTTCAGTTTAGATTTTTTTTATATATCAGCTCTTCTGTCTCAGAAAGCCAGACACCACTCTCTGGGCCTGGTCATCCAACCAGTTTTTAACCCAGCAAAGGGTGCATTTGTCCAAGATGATGCTGTGGGACTTAGCTGATACTATTTCTGAAGGTTAAAGACAGAATTTTTGAATGCATAATCTGTTTCTGAAAGAGAACTTGAGTCTCTGTGGAATAACATTAACATGCAGGATAATGCATGGATGAACACTGCCTTCAGTTTTTATTCAGACTAGATGTTAGTAGTAAACTCATGCAGTAACTGATTGAGTAGAAGTTTATTTTTCATAACCACTGCTTTATATAGTTCTTTCCTTCTCATTAAATTTTAACATATGTACTGCATTGCTGAGTTTAGTGCTGTGAAGTTCGCTTAATGCTTACAGCTAAATCTATTGAATGTCATGAGAGATTACAATTTACATACTGGCATTTAACTTATAAACTAGGTAGACTGTATTTATGAACATATATAGTACAGCTCCAAGTAAAGCTGTCAATGAAAAATGAATGGCATAAAGAGTTCTAAAAAAATGCATTAACTTTTTTGGTTTCGTCTCTTAAAAACATTTAATTAATAAAACAGTTTTAAGGTAAATAATTTTATATTAATTTTAAGTAGTTGTATATTCTTTTACTTTTTTAAATTCTTTTATATGGGGGGCTTTATATTAAATTATTATTAATTTTACTTGTCTCATACTGACAAATCCAATATCTTACTTTCCTATTTCCACATAAAGAATTTATTCCTTTCTCACATCATCTCCTACTGGAAGAAGACAGGTATTTTATCAGTATCAACGGATATGGTCCCTTTATATTCTCTGAAAAATATTTCCTGAGCAGTTTCACCTACATTTATAGAAGAATACTACAGAAAGTACATTCTTGATGGTGAATACACATGGTAGTATTCCTACCTATAAGCATGTCCCACTGATGTCAAGCTGATTATTAGTGAGGATAAAGTATACAAGAATGCTAGTCACCCAAGAGTAACTTTGAGGAGGAATTAAACAGAATGGAAAGCATTCCAAATAAATGAAAACTGGCAAGTAACCAGAGATAGACGTCACACAGCCTGGTGAAAGGGAATAAACCAAACTGAGCTTGTTTAAACATAGCCATTCAAACTTTATAGAGAAAACACATCAGGAATTTTCTGGCAAATATGATGTTATCTTAAGTTCTTCTTGCTATGATTCCGTTATTTTTGCTACTCATGTTAGCTGTCAAAATAACAAATTATACAAACTCATGCACTAGATTATAATTGGCATCATAGAATGGTCTGGACAAAGAGCTGAAACTGACTGGGCTACAGTTCCCTGGATTTTCCTTTTTTCCCTTTTTGAAAATGGGGATGATGTTTCCTCTCTCCTGGTCAGTGGGAACTTCACCAGACTGCCATGACTTTTCAAATACAATGGAAAGTGGCTTTTACAGCTTCATCTGCCAGTTACTTCAGGACCCACTGGTGGATCTTGTCAGGTCCCATGGACTTGTACATCTTCAGGTTCTCTAGATGGTCTTGAACCTGATCTTCTATAGCTCGCCTTGAGCTTCACATTCCCCACCACTCCCTCCATGCTGGTGACAACAAGGTCTAGCATAGCACTCATTGACTCTTCTACCACTTGGAGAAGCAAATTGTTGCCAATAAATGCCAGGAATTTCCTGGTTTGCTTATGCCCTGCTGTGTTTTGAGGTCACCGTTTGGTTCTGAGGAACATCTTACTCTCTTGAAAGCGCATAATATAATAATATAATAATTTTCTTTACTTTTTGTACTTATTGTTTCATTAAGTCTGTGTAGTTTAGTTTCCAACCATAAGTCCCTCTCCCTTACTCTATATCCTTTCTTTCAGGGGGATTAATAGAAGGCATCTGTCATTCGGTTAATTGCTGGCCTAGAGTTAAACCCTGACACCCTGACAGTGAATAAGTGTTTCCTGATGTTCTGACAGCACCTCCTGTGTTTCATTTTTAGTCCATTTTCTCTGGTCCTGTCACTGGGCACATCTGAGGGTGCCTTCTTTGCACCCTCCCTTTTTGTCTTTATAGATCTATATATCCCCCTCCCTCTGATACTGCTCTTCTCCAGGCTGAATAGTCCCAGCTCCTTCAGCCTTTCCTCACAGGATACATGTTCCACCATTGTACTGCCCCTTTGGTGGACTCTTCATTAACTTCATTTCTCTCTTGTTCTGGGGAGAACTGGACACACTACACCAGGGGTGGTCTCACCAGTAGTAAGTAGAAGGGATGGGAAGCATAAGCCAGCAAAGAAGAATGAACACAGAGCGGGGGGGGGGTGTGTGTGTGTGTGTTTTCACCTGCCATAATAATTTTACAAATAGATTAAATTCACTGTCAAAAAAAGAGGAGTTTCCACTATGGTAAATGTAGAATTAAAGTAAGAAATTTTGCTAATGCTGATCAAATACAATACAGTGAAGTTAGATGGTTGCTATTTTATATAATCCTTACACAAATTTTGTAACCTTTTTCTTTGTCTCTGCAAAGGATTCCAGGATGAATTTTGGGATACTCTTCTGAATTAATAGTTTTTTCCTAGAATATAGTTTCCCACTTCAAAGTAACCTGGGATCAGAAAAAGACCTCCTATTTAACCAGTTCTCGTGTCCTTATCCTAATCATAATTTGATCAAACTCCAGCTGAAGTTTTAGAATTTACTAAATCCATTAGAATTTTGTTCCAAAACTTCCTCTACTGTAGATTAAAAGCCTTCTAACTTGTACTAGGAAATTAATTATGGTCTGTTTGCTAATTTGTTCTAAAATTTTCTGTTGCCTTTTGTCCTTCTCATGGTTGTTAGTTATTTCGTGGAACATTTCACTTTGCTAGACTGAACAAGCATGACTGTTCTCTGTTGGAAAATAAATTTCTCCAATAATCTTTTTGCACATTCACTTTAAAAGTCAATTCTTGGAAGCTGAAGATCCAATTGGTAAACAGTAGGGTGGACAGCAGCATTTAGAACAACTTTAGCAGGTCTCCATTAGCTCTAACAGCAATACACTAATAAATTCTTCACATTTCTTCTCCATGAGCAACCTCCATTAAGTCTAAAAGATTGTCCCCCTCATAGTCTGTTACCATTTTTATTTGATCACTCCAGATACTTCCCTAGAAAGTATGGTGAAATTTTCTGGTAGGTTATGTATCCCATCTTGAATGTCAGCAACTTAAATATTTTAATAGCTTTGATTAATGTCTCATAATAAAGCACTTCATAAAAGCTGGCTGTATCTACTCTATTTCTCGGTAAATTGTTTGTTGAGGAGCAATATCACTCAAGAAATATAATCAGTACAAAAATGCATTGTATTTTATTTCCTCTCACTAACCCCTTATTCCTGTGGCTTTCTCCTAGATTCTGTATTCTACTTGTGTGATAGAATGCAGAGTGCACTCCTAATTAACTCTCTGGGTATTCAGCTCACTATTTCTTTCCCAGATGAAGCTGAGACTGTACAACACTATGCTGCCTTCCCCAATTTTCATGAAGATGTTGTTGGCTTCAGCTAAACACACTATTTTTTCATGACCTCCACTCATTTCTCCTTTTTCCTTTTCTTCTGTCACCTCCTATTATGATAAAACCAAAACCATCATCTGGGAGGGTGACAACTAAATTAAGGTAGCAGCAAATGTAGTTGACCTGGCAAATTGAGGGAAGTTATTTCATCTCGTTAGCATTATAATAACTTAGTATCTTTGTGGATTATTCTTATTGCTCTAGCATATAAGCACTTCAGTGAAGATCAGTATATTATTCCAAATGACATGTCCTACTTTAACTATAGAGAAGAAAAAAAATCATTAAAATGCAAACACAATCAAAAGAAGAATTTACTAATATGCTATTCCTGAAACAGGTTTTTAATGTCTCCATGGATGGAAAGTCCCCTACTTCCCTGGGCAGCTTGTTCCAGTGCTCTGCTACTCTTAGTGTAAAGAAGTTCTTCCTTATGTTTTGGAAGCTATTAACGAGGATGTTTTGATGCATAGTTGAGGGAAAATATTTCAGATTATAGCCTGAAATAATAACAAGCTAATTTCAGAGTTGGGGGACTGTCAGTGAGCAGCAGAGTAATGCCTCATCAGAGAACACCTATCTGAGCTCCTGCGGGCTCAGGAAGGTCACTGCTGGCTGTGGGACTGGGGCAGCCTCAGGGAGGGACTGCAAGGTGGCCAAGGTGTAGGTGGGGAAAGCCCAGTTGCCCATACAAGCCCATGGGTGTGGAAGCCCACAGCCCTCAGGCTCCATCCATTACCAGCTGCCCCTGCAAGCAGCAGTAGCTGAAGCACCAATTTCTCATTTGTAATTTATCTATACAAATATATAGACACATATTTTCTTCTCTAACCTACTGGTGGAATAGGCTTTTTTTTCCATCTCTATGGAGTTTTTCTGTTCCTAAAGAGTATTTGAAAATGTGAAAAAACGTGATGCTCTCTGAAGACATGTAGACGCCAAGGGAAGAGAGGATGGTTGGATGCCCTGATTTTCAGTGTGAGAGCAAAGCCACTGCTGATGTCTACTTACATCAGACTTGTGTCTAAAACATTTTGGACTCCTGAAAAGCAAAGGACTCTTCAGGACAAACCTCTAGTGGCTGGAGATTAATACCAGTGGTGACAATTTGAGGCTGGTGAACTTCTCAGTTGGTCTTGTGCAGATGAGTAAAAAAATTCCCACTATATGCAACAAAACTTGGTACTTCCTTGTACACTTAACAAATTTTTTTTTTTTTCTTTTTGTTTTGGAGACGGGTGTCAACACCCCTGTAGGGTCATGTGAAAACTTAATTGCCTGAAGTGGAAAAGTACCACATCTGGGTGGGACAGCATACCTTTCACTTTTTTGAACAATTACAAAGAAGATGATTTTGAAATTTTTTGTTTCTTGGCAGAAACATTTACGTTTTTCAGGTGCTTGACTTTTCTTTTTCTTTTTCTTTTTCTTTTTCTTTTTCTTTTTCTTTTTCTTTTTCTATTTCCTTTTCCTTTTCTTTTTCTTTTTCCTTTTCTTTTTCTATTTCCTTTTCCTTTTCTTTTTCTTTTTCCTTTTCTTTTTCTTTTTCCTTTTCCTTTTCTTTTTCTTTTTCCTTTTTCTTTTTCCTTTTCTTTTTCTTCTTCTCTTCCCTTTTTCTTTTTTTCTTTCTCTTTTTCTTTTTCTTCTTCTTCTTTTTCTTTTTCTTCTTCTTTTCTTCTTTTTCTTTCTTCTTCTCTTTTTCTTTTTCCTTTTTCTTTTTCTTCTCCTTTTCCTTTTTCTTCTTCTTTTTTTTTCTTTTTCTTTTCTTTTTTTTTCTTTTTCTTCTTCTCTTTTTCTTTTTCTTTTCCTTTTTCTTTTTCTTCTTTTTTTCTTTTTCTTTTTCTTTTTTTTTCTTTTTCTTCTTCCTTTTTTCTTTTTCTTTTCTTTTTTTTCTTTTTCTTCTTCCCTTTTCCTTTTCCTTTTCTTTCTTTTCTTTTTCTTTTTCTTTTTCTTTTTCTTTTTCTTTTTCTTTTTCTTTTTCTTTTTCTTTTCTTTTTCTTTTTCTTCTTCCCTTTTCCTTTTCCTTTTCTTTTTCTTTTTCTTTTCCTTTTCCTTTTCTTTTTTCTTTTAGTTCTTCTTTTTTTCTTTTCCTTTTCCTTTTTCTTCTTCTTTTCTTCTTTTTCTTTTTCTTTTACTTTTTCTTTTTCCTTTTCTTTTTCTTTTTCTTTTCTTCTTTTCCCAGTGCAGATATTTCTATATAAAATCGCTGTGCCATTTTGCTGCAGCTACGGGGTATGTGCCACTGTTCCTGTCTCACCGCCGCTGTGACACCTCCCTGTGCCTTCCGTGCGTGGATCTGACCCGCAGGCAGCAGGTGCCACAGCGCGCTTGCTCTGCTTACAAACTCCACGTTTAAAGCAGAAAATGCTCTGTCTGCATCACTGTGAAACAAAAGGCAGCTCACCCCGCACCGCACTCCGGCCTGACAAGTCAGCCCGACGTTCACATTTCTCGGTGCCGTTCCGTGCCTCCCGGTGCGGCGCCTCACTCAGCCTGGGTGCCTCGGAGGGGAGCGCGGCTCCGATGCGGAGGGGCAGAGCCCTCGGTGGGCTGGGATGGCCGCAGTCCCAACGAGCACCCGAGGGGCAGCTGCAGCCACTGCAACCCCTTCCTGCCACCGGCCCAGAAACGGACACCGAAGGCACAGCCACACCGGGCGGCCGGAACTCCGCGGGAAGGCACCCAGAGGGCTGGAAGGGGGGGGGCGGTGGAGCGGGGCGTGGTCGGGCCGGTCCCGGCGGGGCCGCCTTTCTGTGGAGGAGGAGGGAGGGCCCTGAGCCCTGACCCCACCGGGCTGGGCCTGACCTTGTGGTAATTAGAGGAGCGTTGTGCTCGGCTGCCGCTTTGCGAACCGGGAGGGGCTGCGAAGTTGGACCATGAAAGTTGGCGGTGTCGAGAACCCCGTGTTTGAGCCGCCCATCCCTGGCCTCAGCAGCCAGCGCCAGGCGAGCTCCTCCGCAGCAGGGCCCGACGTCCTCTCGGCTGAGGAGGGGCCTTGCGGCTGGGGCCGCTTCGCCCCTAAGGCTCTGCAGCTCTGCAACAATCCCGAGGGCTACCTGGCTGCCTACAGCCTCCTTGCCATCTTCCAAGGTAATCTGTCCCCGCCAGCTTGCCCGGAGCAGCAGGCCTGATGCTCTCCTCTCCACCTTCCATGGGTACTCGGCGCCTATGGGCCTCCCATCCCACGAACTGCCCTGGGCATACCCCTGGAGGTGTGGTGGGAGCCAAGAGTGGTGATTCGGGTGGCAAGGGAGAGCCTGGCAGGGTTGCTGCAGCTGCCTGAGTCTGGCACTTGTTGCTGCAGTGTGATGATAGTGGCTTTGATAGGGAAAGAAAGTACCCTGGTGCCCCGGATTGCTCACACTGTATTTTCCTCTGTATTTCACTGTGTTCTTCCTCTTACTTGCCTGCCTCTTTGATCACTGCAGAGTCCATGGTCCCGATGGATCTGCCCTTCGTGGTGTACTGCAGCCCCATTGCTCAAAGGGAGGTAGTGCTCTATGTCTGCCTCATGGGTTGAGATACATAAGACAGGTAATAAAAGATGCGATATAAGCCAATTGACAAAACAGTAGTGCCACAGAATGTACTTGGTTACCTGCCTGTGAACTAAAAAAAGTTCCTTGGCACGGTTGGTACTTTATGTAATTAAGATGGATTTCAAAAAATCTGATTTTGTCCGGTGGATCCTGGTGCAGACATTTTTAAACATCCAACAGCTTAGCTTAACTTTGGGGGAAAACTTGAATTTTATCTTGCTCTTAGTTTCTGTTTTTCATCTTCAGATCTTCTTGTCCATAAATTTAGATTTTCTATAACAAGATTTGTGAGGGCCTTGACAAGTCTTTTGCTTAGAAAGTAGTAAAAAATGGTTGAGGGGGAGGAGAAGCATTAGTGTAACAAATGCACAAACTTGAGGTTTGCAAGGCTTACATATTTGAAGCAGTGTTATTGGATTACTGTTCAGCACCTTTCAACGCTGCTGGACTAGCTAGGAAAGAAAAATGTGTTTCCTGAAAAAATGGGAGGCTTTAATAATGATTGTCCTTGTTGCTTATAAAGTATGAAACTTCCATGGAGCAGTACAGGGAGATGTAGAAAAGAGATTCAGTGCTAGGAGCACAGGCAGCCTGTGCCAAAGACATGCCAAAAACTGGCAGTGTGCCTTCCTGGAACCACACTGATGGTCTGAGGAGAATGGAGCAGCAGGTTTGCCTAAAACCAAGAAGGATTTGACTGCTATTTGTGTGGCTTTGGAAATCCTTAGAAGAACCAGTGTCTCTTGGAATTTGTTTTCATGAGCTATATCTGATGTCAGACTGTTAAGAATCTGATCTTATCATACATGTGTTATGTTAGAAGTGTCTAGAGATTTTGATTTTGGGGCATAGCCTATTGCTCCCTGCTTATGTTTGTTGGGTCATGCTACAACAGGAGCTGATTGATGTTGCTGTTGTCCTGTTGTTAGCTCAGATTTATTTTTCCTAACATAGTAAAAAGAAATGGAGGAGTGGGAGTATGCAAGTGATGGTTTCTGCCACAGCTGACAAGTAGAAGACTTCAGATTATGCATGTATACTTTTGTATTTTAAGAATATAGATAGGCAACCAAAAATGCCCTGAATATCATCCTGAAAAGTTTCAGATTATATTACACCAGAGAAAGTGTCTTGACTGAGTAAATTATTTACACTAGTAAATTTTTTCCTATAGCATTCATTTTTAAAATTCAGTTTGCTAGGCTAATTTGACCTTCAGTGCAGCTGAATAATGAATTTTTATAATTTAAATTTTATTATTAGTGTGGATAAAAGATCTTGTGTCATAAAAATCTCTGTCCCCTTAGGATGCTATGGGTGTTGGTTATACCACTTGCCCAGGTCTTGTTCCTGTTATCTAGCTGTGTATGATAACCAGACCTCACAGAGGTACTGCTTTAATCTAGTTTAAATTTATTGCCTTAGTAAAGAAAATGCTGATGCTTCTTCTGGAGTAGGCAGGCTGTTACAGGCGTTGTGGCATTTATAATGATGTGATCAGGATTTTCTGAACAAGTACTTTTCTTTTGGCTAGATCATAGAAAGGAAATGGGGCACTGAAGACTCAAGTGGCGACTCCTTATGAGAAGCAGAAAAAAATCGTTTTCAGGCAAGATGTTCAGTGCTGTATGTGGAATTTTGCAAAAATTTTCTGCTCTTACAGGTTTACAGTTCAGATAAATGCACACAAAACCTAGCTGGGATTTTGAAGCAATGTGAGCTAACATTTTACTCTGGCTTTAGGTCTAATTACTTAATTTACCCTGCAAATTACAAAAACAATCAATGAGGAAGATAAAATTTATCTATAGAACTTACTAATAGACTTATAGGGAAGTTTATTTGCTAATGCACTGAAGAATAAACAAGTAATCCTTGGAGGCTTTTACACAATAGGTAACCACAGTAAGTAGTTATCTACAGTGACATGGTACATGTGTGTTGGATGTGTGTGCCTAACTGAAAGCATGTATTAGCTTTTTTCCTATCTGGCCTAGAAAGAGATTATTGTTATCATTAGCACCTGCTTTCTGTATGTCACTTAGAGTTGCATAAGTGTACTATTGCATCTTGTAATACAATGAGTGGACACACTGTAGTTCATAGCAAGGCAGAAGTTATTTTGCTATTTTGCACTTGTTAGAGTGCCAGAAAGATTGTTTATTCTTACTCCTGTCAGTAAGAATTTTATAAAATAGAACAACAGAACTACTGTTTGAAGCTGGTCTAGTCTAATCTATCTGAAAAAGCTTTGGATAACACTGATATTTTATAGCCTGATAAGACCTCTTAGCTGAAGGTCTTTCTTTTTTTTCCTTTTTCCCTGAGTGTCTGCACACCACCGCTTTAAAGTGAGCACACTTAGAAAAACTGTAGAGCACTTTCCTTTGCTGTTGTTAAATTAATGAACAAAAAATACTCTTTATGTTTTTTGTTAGAGCAAACAAAGTTGGCTTATGATTAATCTGATTTTGTAGGTCAGTCCACACTACCTAAACTTCTAAAAGGGATGGCAGTACAATAAGGTTTTGGATGAGAAGAATTAAAAAATAATTTCTTTACTAGTATTTAAGTGTTGAGATGTCCTTGTAGAATTTTTCTAGTCCAAGTTGGTACCATCCAGGTTCCATCTTTCCTGAAGAGACTGGCGTGATTTTCTAGATAATGGCATAGAGGAAGCTGTCTTGCCATTCATCACATCTACATTTTTACATTTAAGTCTTAATTATCCAGTAAAATTAACTGCAAGGCTTTATGGCTATTAGGATGCAAATTAGAAAATTAGAAGTGACAACTTAAACTACAAGTAAAAGACAATGTCTTGTAGTTCTGTAATCAAGTTGTCAAATTGCACACCTACTTCATGGGCATGTTTTAGGCTGTAATGAATGTTTGAAATGATGGCAGATTATAAATTTGTTTGTTCATTCCTTCATGCTTTTTCTTCCTTTCCCTTTTTCCCTTTTTCCCTTTTTCCCTTTTTCCCTTTTTCCCTTTTTCCCTTTTTCCCTTTTTCCCTTTTTCCCTTTTTCCCTTTTTCCCTTTTTCCCTTTTTCCCTTTTTCCCTTTTTCCCTTTTTCCCTTTTTCCCTTTTTCCCTTCTTCCCTTCTTCCCTTCTCCCCTTCTCCCCTTCTCCCCTTCTCCCCTTCTCCCCTTCTCCCCTTCTCCCCTTCTCCCCTTCTCCCCTTCTCCCCTTCTCCCCTTCTCCCCTTCTCCCCTTCTCCCCTTCTCCCCTTCTCCCCTTTTCCTTTTCTCTGTTTTTCTTTTTCTCTGTTTTTCTTTTTCTCTGTTTTTCTTTTTCTCTGTTTTTCTTTTTCTCTGTTTTTCTTTTTCTCTGTTTTTCTTTTTCTCTGTTTTTCTTTTTTCTTTTTTCTTTTTTCTTTTTTCTTTTTTCTTTTTTCTTTTTTCTTTTTTCTTTTTTCTTTTTTCTTTTTTCTTTTTTCTTTTTTCTTTTTTCTTTTTTCTTTTTTCTTTTTTCTTTTTCTTTTTTTCTTCTTTCTTCTTTCTTCTTTCTTCTTTCTTCTTTCTTCTTTCTTCTTTCTTCTTTCTTCTTTCTTCTTTCTTCTTTCTTCTTTCTTCTTTCTTCTTTCTTCTTTCTTTTTTCTTCTTTCTTCTTTCTTCTTTCTTCTTTCTTCTTTCTTCTTCCTTCTTCCTTCTTCCTTCTTCCTTCTTCCTTCTTCCTTCTTCCTTCTTCCTTCTTCCTTCTTCCTTCTTCCTTCTTTCTTCTTCTTTCTTCTTCTTTCTTCTTCTTTCTTCTTCTTTCTTCTTCTTTCTTCTTCTTTCTTCTTCTTTCTTCTTCTTTCTTCTTCTTTCTTCTTCTTTCTTCTTCTTTCTTCTTCTTTCTTCTTTCTTCTTTCTTCTTTCTTCTTTCTTCTTTCTTCTTTCTTCTTTCTTCTTTCTTCTTTCTTCTTTCTTCTTTCTTCTTTCTTCTTTCTTCTTTCTTCTTTCTTCTTTCTTCTTTCTTCTTTCTTCTTTCTTCTTTCTTCTTTTTCCTTTTTCCTTTTCCTTTTTTCCTTTTTTCCTTTTTTCCTTTTTTCCTCTTTTTTCCTCTTTTTTCCTCTTTTTTCCTCTTTTTTCCTCTTTTTTTCCTCTTTTTTCCTCTTTTTTCCTCTTTTTTCCTCTTTTTTCCTCTTTTTCCCTCCTTTTCCCTCCTTTTCCCTCCTTTTCCCTCCTTTTCCCTCCTTTTCCCTCCTTTTCCCTCCTTTTCCCTCCTTTTCCCTCCTTTTCCCTCCTTTTCCCTCCTTTTCCCTCCTTTTCCCTCCTTTTCCCTCCTTTTCCCTCCTTTTCCCTCCTTTTCCCTCCTTTTCCCTCCTTTTCCCTCCTTTTCCCTCCTTTTCCCTCCTTTTCCCTCCTTTTCCCTCCTTTTCCCTCCTTTTCCCTCCTTTTCTCTTTTCTTCTTCTTCTTTTTCTTCCTTTTTTCTTTCGGATTTTTTACATACACGGAGAACTCTAGGCAAATCATGACAGCAGGAAGGGAAGTGATGCTTCTTTGGCAGGGTCAGCCCAATGCACTTGCACTTCTGGATGGTGCAATGCTTGTTGAAAACTAACTTAATCCACTGTTGTTCACAGTCATCTGTCCCTCTGTTCTTTGAATGACAGTAGAGAATTGTGTTTCATTTCATAAAGAGGAATGATAACTTCAGGGTCAGTGTCTTGAGATGGTTATCATTCATCACTGAGGTTACAGTGCTTGACTCTTCAGTGTAGGTGTGACTCCCAAGACAGTCTAAATTTTTCCAGGGTATATATATTTTATTATGGGCAAAGTTTAATTAGCCTACCATGAAATTATGTGACACTGTTTTGAAACACATGTATTCATCTTATCTGTAACAGAATCCTATTTTGGGGATGGTACAAGTAAACACTGGTAAATGTAATGACTTGGCATTTTACATGGATACAGAAGGTGGGGAAGGATGGAAAATCCAAGTGAGTACCTAAACCCCACACTTGTAAGAAATGGCCAGTGTCTATAACATGCATTGGCAGTTGCAGCTTACCTGTTTCTGCTTTCCAATCAGTTTTTTTGAGTTTGTGCCTAATTACACCAGCTCGTGCAAGTCCTTTTGTGAAGTTTTCTGATACTTCTTCTTCAGGGAACTTCAAGATTCAGAAGGCAAACTTTTTCCTAGTTGATCACCTTGGTTGCTCTGGAATAGTTACAAGCTATCTTTAAATAGTTTTATACTTTCTTATATATTATGGGGAAGGGTGTCTGTTCAAAAGTCTTCCCTTCATGACAGCAGGAAGGGAAGTGATACTTATGTGGCAACCCTGATTTGAAAGCTATGTTCTGAACTTGGTTCAGTTGTGGTTTGTATTCTAATACGAGACAAAGGTGTGACTAGTTTCCTTTTAAGTTGTGTAGTATCTTACAGCGCTGTAATTCATTCTGTTTGAAATATGTCTGTGATTCAAGCTGAACCTGGAATGTTGATAAACAGAATTTGAGGCATGATATTTTGCTGGTTTCAATTTTGAGTGTTCAGTCTCTAATGTCCACAAGAAAAAACAGGATTAAATAGTTCTGTGCAGTTTAGCACTGTATCAGTCTACTACCTATCTTTATTTTAAAGCTAATAAATACCTTAAAATATAACTATGTTCATATATTAATTTTAACTCTTGGATCACGTGGTAAGTTTATGTTTGTAACTGTATTAAAAGAAAGTACCCTTAAAGTAACTTTCACTAATTATCTTTTTTTTTTTTTTTTTTTTTTTTTTTTAGGTATTGTGGTAAATGGCCTGATTAACATTAGTATTTCAACAATTGAGAAGCGCTATGAGTTGAACAGTTCCCTCACTGGTTTAATCTCTTCAAGCTATGACATTGCTTTTTGTATCTTGTCACTGTTTGTATCTTTCTTTGGAGAAAGTGGGCACAAACCACGGTGGCTTGCTTTCTCAGCATTTATGCTAGGATTGGGCTCACTCACATTTTCCTTACCACACTTCACTAGTGGAAAATACCACTATGGAACTAAAATAGAAGGTAAGCTTATCCTTACGGTTTGAAAATCTGTTGTGACTCTGCTATATCTGTTAGTTCAGGAGCTGTCTCTGCACAGTGAACTTGATTTTTCAGAAAAGATCTCAGTGTCAATATCTGTTCTTGCTCATAGCAACATTTGATTAAAATATATTTTTGACTTACAATGATGAATGCAGATAAAGTTCACTTTGAGTAAAAACTGATGTGGCATTTCTTTGAATAGGGATTCAAGTTGGGTCACTGATGTAGAATAAATGCTAAAGGAAAGCTGTTGGAGTTACAGTCTTCATGTTGAAAGGTGACTACATGGAGCCATTCTTCTGGGTTTTGAACTATTAAATCAATTTTGAGTAATTCATTGTCATGTTTCACTAAATTCTTCTAAAATGCTAAATAAAATTTGAAAGTTTATTTGAAATAAAGAGGGGAAAAAGCTGTACTAAACTATACTGAACAAAGCAGTACTAAAATCATGTTAGAAGCCAGCTCTCAGACTTACCTATCTTTTCTCATAAAATAAGACTTTTAAATGCAGTGTGCTCGGTGCCAACTATTTGTATGCCAACTTAGTTGTATACTTGTTATTTATAAGGAAACATCCAGGTATCTTTAAAGCAGGATGACTTGATTTTTTGGTCTTAATTGTTTGTTGTTAATTGTTATTGCAGCATTTAATCAGATTGATGCCTTCATTGACTAAGCATATTAGAGTGCTCACTAAAATTAGTAGTTGTTAAGAAATAGGGTCTCAGTCTTCAGGTTGTTGATTCTCAAATTAATTTTCCTGTGTGAATTATGTCATACATTTTCATGAGCTGCCCAGATGTTGACCATTAGTTAAATAACTATAGACTGAGCCTAGGAAACAAAATTCATCTTCCCTTCAGTATAAGGCTAACAGACTTCTGGAATTTACTGGTTTATATTGAGATAATAATATACTTTTATTCTGAGTATATATATGAAACTCTATAAAATTATTCCACTGGAAATACTTATCATAATGACAGTCTTCAGAAATCTATTGAAAGAGTAGCTAACCAATAGTCTGTCTCTTTATACTTATATAAGTTTAAATATACTTATATATAAGTTTTTAGCTACAGCAGATATGTCTTTGCCTAATCTTCAGAAAGGTTTTGAACTCAAATTTGTAACCTAGATGTAACCAGCGATTTTTATATAGGGTTGTCAGGGTTCTCTGACTCAGATACTTGTAGTCAGGAACTCCATCTAGTGGTTTGTCTACTGGAACCGTTCTGCTTCCAGTTACCCTTAGCAGAGAGAACTGTAAAAACAGATACTGTAAGCAATGCACTTCTAAACTTTAGTCTCAGATCTTACTGAAACATGTTTAAATTTGAAAATGATGTGAAGTACGGATCTTCCATTTGGCTCAAAGAACACAATTTTATTGTAAGAACAGCACTGGAACAGATTACCCAGTAAGACTGGAGCCTGTATCTCTGGAGTCTTTCACAATGCTGCTGAGTGAAGTCCTGAGCAACTCAGTATGCATTCAGTTTTAATATTGTATGGTAAGGTTGGATTATATGACTCCCTGATGCCTCTACCAGTCTGAGTTATTCTATGACTCTCTTCAGTAATAGGATGCGAATGATGTATTCGGGAAAAAAAAAAAAAATTGTTAGTAACAAGCCTTAGCAATTTGAGTTGAAACGTGGCATGATTTTAAAAAGATAGAGTAACTTAAAATATGACTTCAGTTTTCTGTTATACTGGAAACTTGGGTGGTTGATAAGGCATTTGTGGCTAAGTATCTTCTCAGAAAGACACTAATTGATCTTTTTTCCCAGAAAATGCTGAGAGCAATTAAAGATTGAAGAAAACTGGTGTTTTGGTACTAATGGCAACAGAATGTGTGATGCCAGCCTCTAATTTGACTGTTTTATCTTGCAGCATTAGTATATTTTTGTTTTTTCTGTTGGTTTTCCTCTCTGAAGAGCCTGCCTGATCAGTCAAATAATGGATAGTGCTGCTGTTCTCTATACGTTGTGGTATATTTCTCTGTACTACTAACAGAATCATAGAACAGTCTTGTTTGGAAAGGACCTTAAAGATCATATAGTTCCAAGCTCTCTGCATATGCAGGGACACTTGGATGTTCTGTAATACTGTAACATCTGCCTTTAGAACTAAGAACTTAGTCTTCATTGAACAAAATCCTCCAACAAGGAAGGACTCTTTGAGTGCCTGTCCCATTTAAGACTTGAAGAGGATACAGATATTTAAGTTTTTAAAAGGTATCAAAGCTTAGCTGGTCTTTATTTCTCACTTCTCACAGCTCTCCTTAAACTATCCCCTGTCCTGCAAAAACAGAAAACTGCCATGCCTACTGGCTGCAGTTTGAGATGTGAGTAAAACTAGTCTTGGCCTGTTTTACTTCTAATTAATGTAGTTGCTCAAGCATCTTACAGTTGGTTCTATCTTTTTTGGTAGTATGGTGTATTAGATATTTGGGAATATTTTGGCCCTGTGGATTTAATCCATGTTGGGTTTAACCTGTGTCTCTTAACCAGTCTTGGACTGGTATAAGAAAGGGATGATGTAGATGATTGAGGTAGAGGAAACTGTTGCTTGAAGGCAGTTTTGGCTTGCACTGGTTTAAATAAGCTCATAGTCTTGTGGTAAGTTTGAAACATGAAATGTGGTTCATGACTCCACTCAGCAGGTGTACTTGCTGACTAAAAAGAAAACACATAAACGAGGTCTGATTCTTGATGCAAAGAAAAGGATTATAATTGTATTAAAGTGCATATTGATGGTTCTCTTAATTTTGAAGTTAGACTTGATTATGTGGCTCTGAAAACAAATCTGTGTTATAAACTTCTCTCATATCAATGTCAGGATACATTTCCTAGACCATATAAACTAAAGAGCTAGGAAAGTGAAGGAAAGTTGCTGTGATCAATTATATACATAATGGCACAGACTTCTAGATTGATATGAACTGAGATATTTGGAGTAGGATGGGGATTCATAAAGAACTGCAGTCTGTTAAGAGTTCGATTGCCAGTACCATTTGTAATCAGCTTAGTTCATGTGGCGTTTTCTAGATCTCAAATTAGGCTACACTTTTGCCATTTGACATAATTCATGGCATTTTCTTGATGTGCATTACTTGGTTTTTGATGTGTATATTTAACAAGATTTTTGTGCTACAATAAAATAAGTAGCTAAATCATGTTGTAGACTTGCCCAGTAGGTACTAGAACTTAATTTATAACTGCATGCATATTATGTATGCATTATATGTTAACAAGATACTGAAAGGGCATGGTGCCCTTCTATAGTCAGTTTTAGATGCTGCACATGTAAATAGTACAAAGCTAACCTGATTTAAGACTCGATTTCCTGTGGAAAAGAGGAATATTGGTAAAGAAAGCAGATTTACAATGAATGGAAAATATACAACCTTAATTTTCAGAGTAGTGGTTGATAATGAAATGTTCCCCATTAAAATGAGAATTGTTCCTACGCGAAAATTTAATGACTTGTCCCCATTAGTTTTCCCATTACTCTTCATTGACCACTTTCTGTTCAACAGCACTGATTCACCTGTTGTGTGCCATGACTGCTCTACTGTGGTGCAGTTTTTTCTGGAGGAAGGCATGATAAAACTCATGTATGGATTTATGGTAATATCAGTGTACATAGTTCTCTTTACAGAATGGATGTAGTTGGAAAAGACCTCTAAGATCGCAGACTCCATCTGTCAACTCAGAAAAAAACACCATGTCCAGTAGAGCATGTAATGAAGTGCCTCATCTGTGTGCTTTTAAATATTTTGTCTCCCTGGACAAATCTTACCTCCCTGGGCAGCCCGTTCCTGTGCCTCTCTCCTCTTCCACTAAAAAAAATTCTTAATATCAAGTCTAATCCTCTCCTTGTGCAATTTTGGGCCATTTTCTCTGGACCTGAGGCTGACACCCTCCTCACTGCAACCTCCTTTGAGGTGGTTGTAGAGAGTGATAAGGTCTCCCATCAGTCTCCTCCAAACTAAACAATCTCTATTTCCTCAGCTGCTCATCATGGGATTTGTTCTGTAGACCCTTCACCAGATTCTTGCCTTCTCTGCCCTTTTCTGGACATGCTGCAGCAATTCAGTGTCCTTGTAGTGGCCAAAAACTGAACACAGAACTTTAGGTGCAATCTCACCAGTGCTGAATAGAGGAGGACAATCACTTCCCTGCTTCTGGCACCTCATATTTGTCATAGAGGCCAGGATGCAGTTGGCCTGGGCACGCTGCTGGCTCATGTTTAGCCAGGTGTCAACCAGAACACCAGGTCCTTTTCTTCTGGGCAGCTTTCCAGCTGCTCTTCCCAAGCCTGTAGT
Source organism: Phaethornis superciliosus (assembly GCA_023637945.1). Taxonomy (NCBI): domain Eukaryota; kingdom Metazoa; phylum Chordata; class Aves; order Apodiformes; family Trochilidae; genus Phaethornis; species Phaethornis superciliosus. Next base: position 44,887,346 of record JAJQWJ010000004.1, on the reverse strand, counting down.
GTTGCTTAGGGTCGTTGTGGACAAAGTGCAGGACTTGGCACTTGTTGGTGTTGAACCAAAAATACCTGCTCTGTGACAAGCACTTCCTTGTGGTTTATGTCATGTGAGTCCAAACTGTGGACAAGCTTGCCTTTTGTTTACCTAAAAATAAATAAATAAATTCTGAAATTTAAAAAATCCTGGAAAAAATGTATTATTTTTGTAGTAAAGTATTGAGAATTTATTAAGTCAACTGATGGATGTTTTCATGTATTGGTAAGGATGGCTTGTTCTGCCAAACTGATAGGTTGATCCTCTTTCTTAAGGTTGTATGCTCTTCTGTGGAAAAACATGGTAATAAACATTGTCCTCTTTGTGATCTGGTCACCTGGGACTCTCTGCTATGAAAAGTGCAATAATAGCAAGAGGAAGGAGAAGATATACTCCCTATATTCACTTTCTCTTTTCTTTTACCTTCTGATACTGCCAAAGAACACAGGAGAAGGCACAACCTGAACCTCTTCTACCTTTGCTTCCCTCTTTGTATGAATGTGGACAAGTGCAGAGGCTTTACATTAGCTTCTCATTCTGGAGACAGGCAGTGTGTACTCTATCAGAAATAGTGGTGTGGGTTTTTTTAAGGGTGTGTCTTTTTTCCAGAGAAACACTTCTCAAAACAATGTTTGAGAAGGAAGGATTGTTTGCTTTTGATTCTCTGCTTTTGACTCTTTACCAGCTGTGCTTTCCTCTCCAGCTTCCCTCTTTTTTTCAGTCTGCTCTGTCCCTAAAGAACAGAAGTTATTGTTAGTTCTCATCAGAATCTCTATAAGATACAAGAACAAAATGAAGTGTCTGTTATGTAGGAGTGTTCACTAACCTGTTGAATTACCATCTGACAGTTTTTTACATGTATCTGGTCAATAATGCATTCAACAAGCAGAAACACTTCAATAATGCTGTATCATCTATCTTTCCTTCCAGGTAAAGAAACAAACAGCAAGCCATCATAGTATTTCTTTTGTAGGGTACGATATCAGAAGTTTAGGGGACTATCATATAGAATATATTAGTAGACTGGAAAGTTAAAATGGGAGCCTGGCACTATCAGTTCTTCATATGTAGTTTAGGTTTCAGCAAAGGCTTTTCTGCAACTGGGCTGTGATGAGCTGAGTAACAAAATTTTAGCCTTGATGTCTCTGTCTTTCAGACACGTGTCAAATTCCAGGAACAAGCTCTGCTAACTTCACTTGCAGCACCAGCACAAGGTCTTCACTTTCCAGTTATCTGTATGTCTTTATCCTGGGTCAGCTGTTGCTGGGAATTGGAGGAACTCCATTATATACTTTGGGTACAGCTTTTATTGATGACAGTGTCCCAAAGAACAAGTCCTCAATTTACATAGGTAACTTTTAAATTTTTTTTATAGCACATTGTCTGGATAGTATAGTGGACTCAACACCTTAAAAGTGTTTATGAATTCCTCTAATTAAATCTGTCTTGTCATAATTTACTTATGTGCATAAAGGGTTTCTGTATCAGTTACTGTGCAAGTTAAGTATTAGTCTGCTGCAACAATCAAGTCTTCTCAATAGTTACTTTGCAGATCATAGTAAGGCTCTACTCTCCTGCTCTTTTTCCATATCAGTAACTGAAAGTGATTGTTTTATGCAGCCTACCTGTTAGCTACAGGATAAGTTGTATCAGAAATTTGCATTTTACTGTAACAAATATTGAAAACTACCCACAATATCAGGTCAGTAGCCATACTGTACTGTATTCTTTAACAGGTTCATTTATTTTCCTTGTAACAGTAGTCTGTACCCTCACTGCAGGAATGCTCTATGCATCATGTGATCAATGTAGTTCTCTAGCCATGTCAAAATTTGGCACTTCCAGAGAAAATGCTGGAATGCTGGAATGATCTTTCCTTAGTTTAAGGGACTTGCCTAGAAACATGGAGAATGTTTGCCTTACTGTGGGATGGTTTGAAAGCTAAGGAATACTAATTCTTAGCAGTGTTTTTTGATCTTTACAGTTAGCATTCTCTGGGTTATGTGTATTTTTACTGCCAAGTTCATTACAGTCTCGGTGTGTTTTCTATGGATCCCATTTTTTGTTTAATCTGATAAAAGTATGTTAGGTATAGTGGTAACTTGCAGGAGGAGTTAAAAACATCTAAGATTCCTGGACTGTTTTCTGAAGTAAATCAATGTTCTAGGGGACAAAATTGAAATATCTATTTGCATACAATTCTTGCGTAATTGTTCCAGGCAAGCCACTTCATTTGATGCCAATATATAGTTCCATGTGTTCAGTCTTGAAGACAGCTTTTGGTTTTGCTTAGTACTGAGAGAGATGATTTTTAGTTATTTTCTGCGGTCAGTGATATAAATGGAGCATAATTCAGGAAGCCTTTGTGTTTAGGGGATCAATAAATGGCCTTAAAACTCGGGACAATACTTAAAACGTAGCAGACCAATACAATAAATCAAAGCTTACGCAGTCTTCAGGTAGCTGCTGAGTTCAGAAAACAGTGTATTTTCCCCAGAATGACAAAAATAGAAGTTAAGTGAGTAGCTACCTTAATCCTTAATTAATTTTCCTGCTTTTATGCAGTGTAGTGAGGATTCAAAATACACAGTTGTTTTTCCTAATGCCAGAAGTCTTGCAAAAGATACCAAAAGAAAGCCTAAAACTTTCTGCTATCTGATAGTTTCTTTCTCTTCTATTAAACTGTGTTTTCATTAGGAATGTTCTTCTCTTGCTGAACAGAGGCAACTGCATCTAAAGCCAGTAAAAAAGTTAAGCAATTCAAAATTATAACAGTGTTTTGTAATAGGCACCTCCTAAGCTAGGTTTGAAGTTCTGTTGCATGAATCTGTACTTACTAGCATGTTACTATTTCCAAAATACAGGAAAACCTGGGATATATCAACTCAATATTTCTTTCAACTTCCTGATGCTTGAGTATTCCCTTCTGCAGCCCTCTGGTCTCCTCCCCCATCATTCCTTGTTGAAAGAGTGAAATAACACTAAGTATGTAGCATGCAGGCACTTTGGAAACTAACCCAGGTTCTTCAACCTAGGAAAAAGGATAGAATACCAGCAGTAAGAATACATGTGTTACCAATTATTTAGACATTAATTAGTTGCAAGCCTTAGTCTGCATACACAGTGTTCCTGCCAGCACTGCTAAAGTCCCACATAAATATTGTTGGTAGGTAAAGCAGACTTTTGTGACACCAAGAAGATCTTGTCCTAAGGCTGAAAAAATGCATAAACCTAAGAGTGTTCTTGGTAGGATTTGGTTAAACCTGCAGCTCTGGAGGATTATTTTAGATTTTTTTTTAACAAGTTTACTTGTGATTATAGGCACAAGATGTGCAAAAGGCAGTCTGTTAACACATCAAGATGCTGTCAGTGAAGTGACTTTTTCTGAACATCCAGGTTGCAGCTTTTAAAGAGAGCTACAAATTTTCATGTTGAGGGACTACAAATTTTGTCCTTTATGTCATATAGATAAAGTAATTCTAGTGAAAGATCAGGTTGAATTGCAGAAACAATTCGATCTGAAGTTCACTGAAGGATTTTTCTTAAAGAAAAGATTTTAAAATGTATGGTAAACTTGATGTGTTTTCTCTTCCAGGAATAGGCTATGCCATGTCATTGATGGGTCCTGCTATTGGCTATATTTTGGGAGGCCAGCTCCTTAATATTTATATAGATATCCAGATTCCAGAAAGGCAAGATACAATTTAGTCTTTTGCTTTCTGTTTTCTTTTCCTAATAACTCTTATTAAAGTCTTCAGCTTTCCTCTCTGTGAGGAGGAGAAATTGTGAGGAGTACTTTTGTATTTGCATATTTGCATTTGCTGCATTTGCAAGAGCTTCTTAAACTTGGTAACAAGTTGCATTTACAAGGGGGTTCTAGCAAGTGAGTTACTTGCCACAGTGAGTGTTCAGTCAACTGTATGGAAGTTTTCCTGCAGTGCAAATACTTAGTTCTAGCTTTTCTAGATATTTGCTGTTTTAAAGCTGGGTAACAAAAAATACTTTGTCTTTTGATTAGCCATGCACTGGGTGCTACTACATACCTCCTGGGGAGGAGCTTTCTATAAAATCTACCAGTTGAGTAATAGTGCACTGTTAAAAAAAATGCTATTTTACATTATATTACTGTACAAAAACCCCACTTTATTTACAGTTTTATTTCCTGTGTCTTAGGGACTTAAGATCAATGCAGTGGCATTCTGAACTTCTGTATTTGCTTTCATATAACTCATTGATTATGCAAATGCTTTATAGAAACAGCTTTCTCAATACATTAATAATACCAGGGGATCTTGAAATCAGGGCCAAATAGAGGTCTTCAAGTTGAAATTGATTTGACTAATCAGTTGAAAGCTGTATTTCATAAAGCGCAATATTATTATAATACAGCTGATGAATGTGCTTTAAACAAGCAAGCAATACATTTTATACATGTAAAAAACAAGACAATTGTTATTCAAAGACTTTCTGTTAAATCAGTATTAAAGAAAGAATATTCCATCTTACTGACATCTGAACTTGTTGATTTGAATTAATGAATGGTAAACCGGCTTCTTCCAAATTGTTTTTCCAGTGCAAAGATGGATCAAGATGACCCACGTTGGCTTGGAGCATGGTGGATAGCATTTCTTGCATGCTTTTTTGCAATGTGGCTCCTTGTAATACCTTTTTCCTGCTTTCCGAAACACCTACCAGGTGAATGTTTAATAAAAACAGGCTGCTTTGGAAAAGATATTTGTTTGTACTTGTGGATTACAGACTCCTGGACTGAGGGACCAATTCCTCTTTGATTCTTTTTCTCAGTGAATTGTCTCTAGCTAAAACCTAATGATAAATACTTCGTTTCCAATGTGCAGCCTTTAAAACATAGCCAATGGGCTAGAGGGAGGGACTTGTGTATGTAATGATGTACAGTAGGACTGGAAACAGGGAAGAGCATGGAAGCTGATGGTCAAAGCTTGGAAGATGCTTGCAGCTGTGACACCCAGGACTGTTTTAAAGCTGCTGTGTTATGAACCAAGTACTGTAAGGAAGTTCTGTTGTCTTATCAAGTTGTCTTTGACTTTTGCTTTATTGTTTTGTGTGGAATAATAAAGCAGGAATGAAAGTATCCTAGAACAGCCTTCTAAAAAGGGTACCTTCTAGTACCCTTTTCATTTCTAGTTTTTAGTACCCCTTTTTTTGTTTCTGTTGAGGCAGACGTGGGAGTCCCTTCCCACCTAAAGGAACTTAATGTGCTTTTCTAGAAAGAGAAACCATGGCAGAAAAGAATCAATGAAGTAGAGAACTGGGGAGAACAAAAAGATTTTTAAAGTAAAATTCAAATGGGCTTTCAGGTAGTTTTGAATTCTTAGGATATCCCATATAATATCTTCTTACCCCCATTTTATTCCAATGGAAGTATAAAGCTTTCTAATTCTTCTTTCCACAGCAATACATTATTGATCCTTCTATGGATCTATACCAATAAAAATATTCACGAACACTGAAAATGTCTGAGAGAGATTTCCCAAGGAAATATTAGATACTTTTTGAGACTGTAAGTCTAGGAATATACGATTTCAATGTTTTCGCTGTCAATAAATATGCCTGTTTGTAGGAACAGCAAAAATACAGGCTGAAAAAATCTCTGAAACACATAATGATGGAAGTGAGGCACTTGTTGAGACCAAGAATATTGGAAAAAGTTTTAGAGACTTTCCCATGACTCTCCTGGTAAGAGAATACTAAATTTACTGATATTAAATTAATTTCCTTTTCAGGTAATACAGAAATGTTTAGAAGAGTAAATGCCTCTTTACTGGTTTTGGTAGTGTGAAGTCTCCAATGCTACTGAAATGGAGTTCCACATGAGAATATCTACTTTAAAATACAGTGACTTCTAGTTTACATGGTATTTCAATGAAATAATTTCCTGAGTGTTATGGTAATTTCTCCTCATAGATACTGTTGAAGAATCCAGTGCTTATGAGTCTAATAATAGCCAGTTCTTCAGAAGCTTTAGTTGCCACTGGCTTTGCCACATTTCTACCAAAGTTTATAGAAAATCAGTTTGGAAAGACACCAAGTGTTTCAGCAACTCTTGGAGGTAATGTGGCTTTTCATTCTAAAATCTTAAAATATATTTTGCTGAACATCTCATTAACATTATAGGTGGAAGTTGACACAGTGGTCTTGAGTTTGTCTACGGTATTTCTGAATGTAGTTACATGAAATGCAGTTCTCACAGCAGAAATAGTATTTTTATGATATTGTTGCCTGTCCTATGAAAAACTTTTGACTATAGGCATCTGCAGCCTGTGCAATTTTGACACTATCTAAACTGTCTTTAAAATTAGCTGTTTCGGGTCAGTGCAAGTTACAGTGAGTTGTGTTGTATTGTAGATAAGACATTTAAGAAAACTTGGGTATGTATCTAGAATCAATAGTACTGCAAAGAGAATAAATCACTATGGACTATATGGACTTTTGCAGCCAAACTGACCCTCACTTATCTATAGAGGCCTTATTATATCTTGTGCTCTTCCTTCTGTAATAGGTATGTTATCTTACAACATGGTAACACAAATGCATGACAAAAGAACATGAACATGTGAAAAACATACTGAAGCAGTGAACAAGCATTTTGTTTTCATGAAGCAGCCTACAGATGTTTAGATTTCTGTCCAGTATGCAATAATCTTAGGTAGCCTAATATTGCTGTGTTGAACTTGTGTTTTAGGGAACTATAAATTCATCTGTCAAATTGAATTTCTGAAAGCCTAAAGATACTGTAAGGTTAGGCTAAGTTAATCATGCTGACAGATTGTGGTGGGATGGTTTGACATCATATGGACTGCATCTTAAGATACAGGTCACTGTAGTGATTTTTTTTCTTAACATAAATTTGCACTCTAAATTGCTTTGCTAGTTGTAACTTGCATTGTATAACTGCTGGTGTCTTGTTTCTCTCTAGGGCTTGTATTAATTCCAGCAGCAGCACTTGGCCAAATCATAAGTGGCATCTTGGTTTCCAAGTGCAAAATGGATTGCAAATGTGTAATCAAGTTCACAATAGGCACTTGTTCAGTGGCCCTACTCTTAAACACAATGTTTTTATTTGCTAAGTGTGGGAATGAACCTTTTGCAGGTGTCTCTGAAACATATAACGGGTAAATATGTTTTAATGCACTCTTGGGTTTGGCATTATGTTTAACAAAGATAAGCTGTACCACAGAGTATAAAAGCTTTTAAAATGTCATGCTTTGCCTTGATGCGTGAAAACAAAATTGTAGTAAGCAAGAGTTAACTAATGAAGAACAGAGTTTATTTTCTTTCCCTAAACAGACAGAGAAAATCATTAAGGTCCCTTTAGATGTGATAAGACTTTGCATATCATAGCACTCTGCATTCAGTTTATGCAGTCATTTTGGTGCTGGAGCAACCTAGATGTCCACATAGCCATGTTAAAAATAATAAAAATACAATGTCTTTGCAAATGGACTTGAATCCAAAACAGAGAAAAACCCAAACCCTTAGAATATGAACAGTAGAATAAACAACACCAAATGCTGCTTTTAATCTTGTGGCATTTTTTCTTAATACTGTAAATGGAACATATTTAAGTGCATAATTGGGGGAAAGAAGATGACATAAGAATTAGATTGTAACATCGAATTACATAATCAATTCTGTGGAATGAAAGTTGGAGGAATAATCTATGGAAGTAATAATCACACAAAAATAACTAGGGACAGACTAAATGGGAATTCCCTCAAGAATTGTAACTGCTAGGAACATGGCTCATTTTTAAGCAATTAAGTTCTTAAGTCAGTTGAGTTGAATATTTTTATATTTATTACCCTATAAATACTGCAGTACTTTTTAACATGTCCGCTTCTTTTAAATTACTTTACTAAAAGCCTATTAACTTTTTCTTTTCAGAACAGGCACAGTGCATAACTTAACAGCTCCGTGCAATGCTAACTGCAAATGTTTGCGTGCCGTGTACTATCCAGTTTGTGGCAGAGATAAAGTACAGTACTTTTCACCCTGTTTTGCAGGATGTGCATCACAACTTTTTAACTTGGAAAAGGTATTTTATGTTATTAAAATAGCTGACATGGTCTGCTCTGGTTTCCTGCAAGATTGATTCTATATAAAACATTTTTCTGTTAGTATGACAGGAAATAATATTTCTGAATGTAGGTGGTTATTACTGTAAGAAAAATTAGTGTGAATTTGAAGCACTTGTCTAAGTAGGATGAATCAGAAGCATGCATCAGAATCCAACGTGACCAGGTGCTTCTAGATATTCCACTTATGGAGCGTGTAATGCTTACATATTTCATGATAGTTTATGTTACATGAGATTTCTGATTTAGTAGAGTGTTCTATTTTATATTTAGAACACTGCAATTTTAAGTTGTGAAGTATAGCAATGGCCACATATGGTTCTGTCACAATATCACTGTGATTCCCATTACCGGTCTCTTAACGTGCTCATCATGACAGTGCTTGGCCTCCTCAGTTTTTGAGAAAGCATGTGAAGGTTCAAGTCAGCTTAAGTCTGTTGCACTTTGAAATTCTTCTGGTTGTCTGTTTTTTTTATAATCCATATTAGTCTGAGCTGAACTGCCCCCATGCTGGTCCACCTAACTTAGGGCACTTTCACATTCTCTTAATCTACTCAGAGTGAAACATTTGCAGCATCAGTTGATCTACAAAACTGGTATAGCTTTTTTTTTTCTGCATAGCTTTCTTTGCAACAGCTGTTGTCACTCACAGTCTGCATTGTTCCATGAGTTTCATGGGCACATCACCCATTCCCATCTCCTCAGTCTTTTTCTATTGGAGGACTTTATTGGTCAATCACATTGTGTTTCTCACTTGTACACCATCATGTTACAAATGTTACTTGTACTGAACTTTCTAATGCTGAAAATATAGGAAACTGAAAACACTTTAAATAGAAAAGACAATCAAAGAAGTAAAAATTAGCAACTGCCTTGAGGTTAGACAGCTGTCATTTAGATCTTTAAGTACAATTTAATGTTACTTGCTTCTGTGAGTTTCCAAACCTTGAAGTCAGTTTTCTTTGAAGGAATTGTAGTAGCAATATGAATGCCACAGCCACTACCACCACCAACTGCTATTATTATTATTGAGCCTTCCCAGTGCTGAGAGACTTTCTGTGCTTGTCTCTACTAATATAGCAAACTCTTGATCAGGGATATGGGAGGACTATAGAAAGATCCTAAAGGTAGGAAAGCTCAGCCAGGGTTGCTTGTAGAGCCTTCATATATCAGAAAGGGACAATAGTAAATTAAGAGGTAATTAGAAAGAAAAGTAGAAGTAGATTACTTCTTGCTGTGAAAACTTCACACTTAACTGATAAGTTTTTATTTTTTTCTTTGGAAACAAAATGAGAGCATAACTACTCTATTTGTTCATCTGCTTACAAAAGCAGTCCCACATTGTTTCTGTTCTTTTCTACTGAAATTTTAAGAGTAGACCTCACCCCTCCTCTGCCAAGTACAGCCTGGTGTAAAAACCATCCTTTTTATAGCTAAGACTGTTAAGAGATGTGGAACTTGCCAGCATCTCCGAAAAATAAACTGTTGTGGTTTCCAGTTTGTTCTGCTGCTGTTGTAACTGGATGATATGTATTGCCTAGGCTTGAGAAACAGGATGATATGTATTGCTTAGGCTTGAGGAAATAGTGATGCAAGTACATGTGAACCTAAAGAATGCACCCTGCTCAATTAACAATTTTTGGTAGTCAAGCCAGCTAAAGTTCTTTGGAGAATTTTACATAAACAATCAACAGTTTTACTTAATAAACTAGGTAACAGTTAACAGTAGCTTATTTCAGTATTGGAAACATGTGAGTTATCTTCTGCTGCAAGGGAACTGAAGCTTTTGAAACCCTTTTCTCAGAAGTTACACTTTGCAAAATCAACCATTCTCATGGGGACACAGAAAAGAAACATTTCCTCCCTCTCTCCACTCATGGAACCTTCCATGGTGTTTAATGTTTTCAAAGAACTGATTTGTTTGGAAAGTATGTACTTTCAAAGATGTTTATATCTGTGTGTATCAATATTAAAAAAACCTTGAACACCATATCTTGCCCTTTCTTAACCATGTATAGTAACTGCTGTTGGCTCCACTGATTCATAATAAGATTCAAGTGCAAAAGTTAGTGTTTTAAGGCTTCCTCTGGTGTTTTTCCAGAGTAAGTACTGCATATGGTTGTTCCACTTAACTGCAAAATCCGAAGTTTTCTATGCTTGTACCTAAGAACTTTCTTCACATAAAATAGAGATTACCACTGTCTTTTTAGATTACAAAACCAAAAATAATTTTTGTTCAGGTGAGCTGGATCAGTCAAATTCTGCTGTTTTGAACCAATTAAAATGAGGATTTCATTGACATATAATCATCAGGAGATGGACTGTTACCTGTAAAGTCAGGGTTTATGTTTTTGCTCAGAATGATGCAGACTCAATGAACATCTACCGTACTAGTGTCATTCTTAGTGCTAAATTTTGTTTTATAAATTATTTGTAGACTTACCACAACTGTTCCTGTATTGGGAAACCAAAAGTAGAAATTGGCTCTGAAGACTTTATTTATGAAGCTGTCCCTGGCAAATGCCCAACAAAATGCGGACTTTTACCTGTATTCCTGACCACCTTCTTTTTTGCTGTTGTTTTTACATTTATGGCAGTTACTCCAACAACTGTGGCAATTCTCAGGTATGTTTTTTTGGCTAAGAAGTAGGTAGTATTCTTGTGAAAGATGAGTGAAAAAGTCCAGCTTGTTTTGCTGTGGAACATGGACTCAAGCCAATATACAAGGGATTTTGTGTTGTAGTACTTTGTGTAGTAAGCAGGCAGTACTTGAATCGGAGGAGAATCATACCACTATTTTCTATCTCTGTAACTTTTGGTTAGTAGATACTCTGTGAATCTATTAAAAATTAAAATAGTCCCTACTTGTAGAAAAATACACTCTTTTGTGGGGGCACTGATGATTGATTGTTTTTGTCAAAGCAAGAGGGAATAAATGTGCTATGTGCTTAGATGAAGAACATATTCTATCAGACCGTGTATTGGTAGTGCCAGGATTTCAATTTATCCCAGGAAAAGAACAAAATAACAATCCAATAACAATCCAATATATTCTCAGCCTTCTATTCCTGTTTCATTTCAGAGTTCTGACTTGCAAAATTACTCTGTCAAAAACTGTAGACTATCTTGATACTTATGTATTATGTGTGTTTGTAATTAACATAAAATGTGACACCATGTATGTGGCTGTTAACCAGCATCTGACTCTTAAAAATTACTGCAAATCATTCATGAATGCTTTTAAAATTTTTTTGAAGTCATTCTCTTTCTGGAGGTAGAGCTCTTTCACTTTGTTGAAATCTGACTTGTACCTCTGATACATTTAGAGAGAAAATGTTCAGAATATGTAGGCACACATGTACCATACATGTGATTCTTTGAGAGTGTGTGGTTGGATGCTCTTTTTTCAATTTTCTAGTCAGGGGCTTGGGTAGGGAAATTATATACTGCAACAGTGCTTCACAGCCCCCTGTTGAAGGTTGATGTAAATCTGGAGTTACATTTGTCAAGTTAGTGCAGGGGTAGCATAATTTGAAGCATTTCATCATCTTGAAAACTGATCTACCTTAGTTTTACTTAGATAATTCTAAGCAATAACACTTGGAATTTTAAATCTTGTACTCGTCAGCTGAAATGATGAAACAGTTTTTATGGGAGGGGCACCTGCAGAGCAATTTAAATGTGCAAAAACTCATCGAGTAGCTAAATGTGAGGTAAGCTACTGCAGTCACTTCTGGTATCTTTTCAGCTGGCCTGTTGTGCTTCAGTATAAACCCACTTGTTCATGACTGTTCTGCTGCTAGAAATAACCACCCACACTACATGAAACTCATTCTCCTTGCTCTACTTGCCTTAATGGGTAGAGAGATTCTAATTGTGGCTGCTGATAACTGCTCATTTTGCATGTTTTTCTACAGCTAATTCTTATACATACAGAATAAGGGAATAACTCAGTGTTGAAGTACAGTCTTTTTTTAGCACTGGCACTTCGGTGACACAGTTTATTAAAGAAAAGTGTGTAAATTAAATTTTACAAATGAAGTAAGCTAGATTGTATTTAATCTTTATGGTAGTATCTTTAAGACATTCAGCATAAAATGTTTTGTTGCTAGAAAAAGATCTAAAAGAAATGGGTAGGAGGTAAAGAGGTAAATTCTTGCTCAAGATATTGATAATTGTTCAGTCAATATATCGATTTATTTAGCATAGGCTAGAACTAACTAGTTGTAAAGTCAGGTGGCTATATGTAAAGGTTATACGAAATACAATGCCTCGTGCTTGTGCTGCAGTCTAGTCTCAAGTCATGTAGTGCTTAAGGAGTTGTAGCTCAGGATTGCATTCTAGCACTACCCTTAAGTCTTTCACACTTCTGTAGAAAAGACATTTAACAGTATATCCAAGGTGCTGCTGACTAATTTAAACTAAGATTCCTTGGTGAGCTATAGGAGTTGTTTCTGTCTTTTGTTATAACACCTCTTGAAGTTCTTTGGTTGCTTGTTCTGCCCAATGGATTGGTAAAACCTTCTGCAATTGTCATCTTAAGAGAATATATTAAAACAAAACATTCACTGAGGGACAAAGCAGAGAAACAAAACACTTAGAACTTGTTTTCCAAGTCTTAAACTGCAAATCTTGTTTACAGGTGTGTGCCAGATAAACAACGTACATTTGCTCTTGGAGTACAGTCAGTGTTTCTACGACTACTGGGTATGACTTTCTTGTTGGATCACTTCCCTCTATATGGTCACAGGCTGCTCAGGAAGGTTGTGGAGTGTCCTTGTCTGGAGATACTCAAAACCCACATGGATTCAGTCCTGTGTAATGTGGTCTAGGTGATACTGTTTTAGTGGGAGTGTTGGACTGGATGATCTCTAAAGGTCCCTTCCAACTCTGATAATTCTGTGACTGTGTTATAATTTACATATGGATATTATGCTAGATTTACTTATAGTGTATTAAGAAGCCTTCAGATGAGCTTGAAGTAGAATGTCATTGACATATAAAGTACACTGATTTTAAAGCAGATGCTATCTGAATTCAAATTAATCTTTGAACAGGGCATGTATGCTCATTTTAGCCTTTCTGGTTGTTATCAGCATGACCAAAATACATTTAACTCATTCTTTCAGCAGAAGGTACCTGTTCTCACTTCCCTCAGAAGGAAGCCTATTCTGAAAGCTAAGATAAAAAAGTGATGTAATAAAAAACAGCTATGTGTAGTTAACATCTCGAATTCCAAAAGCTAATAGTGAAACTATCTCATAGACTTGTATACTTACTGGGTGTGATAGTGTATTTGAAAGTGTGTATTACATGTATTTAAAAGTATTATATATTAAGATTCTATAGAATGGTTTGGGTTGAAAGGGACCTTAAAAATCATCTAGTTCCAACACCTCTGCCATGGGCAGTGGCATACATTAGTTCTGTGCATTTGGAACAGGTTAGTGTAAATGATCTGAGAAAAAGGTCTTGTTTTCCTTCACTTAAAATCCTTTCCTTGATTATATATGAGGCTTATGACTTTGGTTAAAAAGTTGTGTAGTGCAAATGGCTATCTCATTTTATATTCACCATCATTGTGGCATTTTATTGTCTGCATCAATACCAGTTTAGATTATTCCAAGTAATTCGGATGTTCCAACATGTTACTGTGTTTTTTAGGTACTATTCCTGGACCAATTTTGTTTGGTGCTGCTATAGACAACAGTTGTACTCTGTGGGATATTAATGAATGTCAGACTACAGGAGTCTGTTGGGTTTATGACAATGAAAGCATGGCTTATCAGCTGATGGGCATAAGTAAGTTACTTGTTCATCGTAAGTACAAAGTAATATATATACTGACCTTAGCTGCTGAATGCAAATGATTTTAAAATAGAAACTTACCCTTTCTTTTTAGTAGCACTGTTTTTAAAAACCTGTTTTTTGCATAAATAATAACAAACAAAATCATATGGAAATAATTATATCATGTTGTGGCTCTTAAAAATGATGTAGAAATAATTTTTGTTTTAATAATAGTAGTACAAACTATGCTTCAGTCTTTCTTCAGTGTCATACTTCATTTACTGACTTTGAAAGGATTGGCACATATTCAATCATACCTGGCTTGGTCTATTGGCAGTTTAAAGCCTGAGGAACTTTCCTCCTCTTGTCATATATCAGCATGTATTAAGTATAAGTTAATAAAAAGATCTTGAAAATACTAGTTTTCCCAAGTTGTTTAACAATCTGTTGCCTTCAAGTATGTGAGATATGTATATCTAGGAGTAGGAAGGCAGGCTAAGCTTGCATCTGTGATAACTGCTGTTGTCCTGTCTTCTATCAGTTGTGATACTTAGCAGTTCAGTTTGTGGACTCTTAATATCTAATCTCGCATCTTAAAAAACATGAGTCACAGCTTCAGGTCTCAGTATCTCTCAGGCATCTGTGTGATAAAACATACTTCCTCCTCTTTTTCCTTCCCTTCCCCCTTCCATCCTATTTCACAAAATGCAATGTACCGGTGATGAGTAAATGGAAAAAGCTTTTAGGGTAGCTAAAGGAGAGAATACTTAACGGGTTTGTACATGGGGAGTTACAGTTTGTGGCAAAGAGAATGTTTATGCAATGAAGAACAGTACTGCAACAGGAATTAAGGAAGACTTGCACTTCAGACTAGAATGGGGTGAAGAAATATGGAACTGAAATAATAGCAAAAGCTGCTGCAAGCAGGGAGGCAGGTGAGGGGCTGAAGTCACTTGGAAGACTGCCTTTATCTGCCTGTTGCCCTTCCTGCAAAATAAATTGAAATTCACAGCATCCGTTTAAAAGGCTTACACTGTACCTCAGCATCTGAGACTTTATAAATGATGGAAACACCCTTGCCTGTTCTTTAAGGTGACTGCAACACTTCTGTTCTTTGCATTCAGGTGCTGCTTGTAAATTCGTCACGATCATCTTTGTAGTCATAGCAGTATGGTTGTATAAGCCTCCACCAGCAAGTGCAGCCCAATCACGAAAGAGTTCAGGAATGGTATCTGCTGTACACACATAAATCATGGCAAATCGAGGGCTTTTGAAAGAAGCCAGTAGGAATTAACCACTGTTACAACACTTGTACCGAAGTTCTTGTACACTATTATATAAATACAAAAGATCATATTCAGTTCTCAAAACAACTTAAAATATTTGTGAAATGTGTCGTGTTCTCTAACTTGCTAAACATAGTTTTTTGTATGCCATTGTGTTTATCCAGAAAATTTAATTTAAATTAACTAATCTAATTTAAATTTCAAATTTAAATTTGCAGTCTGATTTTAAATGTCTGATTTATAACTTATGTGAAACAAGATGGAATACTCTGAATAAAAAAAAAACAACCAACCAACCAATGAAAAAAAAAGAAAATATTTTTTTATCATGAGCTCCTCAGTGTGGGCTCTGTCCCATTCACTATATTAAAAAAAAAACCAACCAAAATAATAAAGTAAAAATAAAATTAAAAAAAACAGGGTGAGAGAGCTCAACTGGGTTGACTGTGAGCTCCAGTTTGCCCCTGCTTATGTATTAATACGTAAGACTGTAGTGAGAGAAAGCAAGTAACTTGATATGTTGAAGGGAACTGTGAATGTTTAAAAGGGATATAAATTACCCATAATATAAGTGAGTGCCTTAATTGGGGATTTTGACTGTAGATACACTTGGAATGTGCAAGTATCAATTTGTATTAAAAGTATTTTAACATGTTATCTTAATGGTGTAAGTTCATTTTTTGTAGAAAAATGTGAATAGTTATTACAGCGTGGGTGGGTTTGTGATAGAAAAATGTTTGCTAATTTAAGTGCCTGGGTGTTTCTATGTGGACTATATATAGAAAGGTAACTGCTTTCTTCAGGCATTGTTAACATTCTTCTTTAAAACTAGAAAATAAAACCTATTTTCTTACTACTTCTCTGTGCGTGGTGTCGTTTTGAAGTGACAGTTCTAGGCTTCTCAGCTCCAAGAAACACAAGGCTGAAAGCTAGCAAAGAATATGCAATAATCAAGATTAAGAAAATAAAGCTTTAATTGTTCCTTTTGACTTATATGCTGCATGCTGTTAAAACTGTTTGAAATAGCCACTTTTACCAGATATTAAACTATATTGCCTGTGACTGAAATATTGACTGGAAATTTTAATGAGCATCTTTTGCACTTGGTAGTTAATGTAAAACATCCTTTCTGTTGTGTTGGATATGCATGTCACGCCTATATAGCTATAGAGCTTCTTCTCTGGGTACATGGACTCGTTGACTCTATTAAGATTTTGAAATAAGTGCTATAGCAAAGGATTGTGAGTTATGCAGAAAATAAACCAGAGTGCATCTCTGAAACCATAAGACTTCATGGCTTTTGAGGTGAAGAAGGAAAAGGGCAGAATACAACAGCTGAATTCATAATTGGTCTATTTAGTTGAATCATTTCTGGTAACATAGTTTCCTGATAAATGGGCTCATAATAAGGAGAGGAACTGCACTTGAAAGAACTAAATACTGATCTTCCATAAAGTCTGGTAATACAGCCTAAAACTCTGAATTCTGTTTCCAGATTTTTTCTGACATGGTTTGAGTGGGGTATAGCAAATCATTTTGTCCTAGTAAAGACAAGCAGTATGGCACCTAAACTAGCAAACTTGGTTCTCTTGTTCTCTCTTAGACAGTGTCATAGGTTACAGTTTCTGCTGCCTAATGTGGTTGCAGATTACAAAACCTTCGGGACAGAGCAACAAGACCTTCCTCTTCTGTGGCATTTACCAGCACTCTTAGTTGCATTGAAGTTGTTATTTGGGTGAAGAAGGAAGTAACTATTGCCATGGTGTAAAGTTACAGTTAGTGATAAAGGCTGTTGCATTTTATAACCTAACCTGCAACCTGTTAAAGATGATAAAACTTGTTTAGGAGAAGCAGCACAATAATTAGGGTTCTTGGTGGACAAGCTGAGGTTGGACTGGGTGATCTCAAGCAATCCCTTCCAACATAAATGGCTCTGTTTATGTGATTTGCTCCTCGGTGTGGGCTCTGTCCCATTCTCTATATAACGTGTAACTTTCTATATAGATTCTTGCAAGGGAAAGCTTCTCTTCTTAAAGTCTTTAGATTGCTTTTTTTGTGTCTTGGTCTGTGTTTTTTAAATATCAACTTGTATCTTATATTAAACAACATTTAGAAGCTAATACTGTTCATATGTCTTACTGGGTGATATTCTTTTCGTGCTAGCAGTAATAAAAAATTTTCAACCAGTAGCTGACAGTCTTCTGTGATTTGTACATGCTCCTGGAACTACTGTTTAGAGTGCTTGGAGTGCTAAATTAATGAACTAATATCCTTGAGGTTGTATTAACTGTGACATATTGGGGGTTTAAGTAGAATCCCAAATATTGTCCAAAAGAAAGATGATTTAAAAGTTGCATGTTCTAGCTAGCATGATGCTTTTTAGAAACAAATTCTTGTGCAAGTGAGGCTATCTAGCTAAACATTGTAGTTGAGCAAGTTTTAATCACTGAGGAGACACAAGTAAGCTTCTGCACCTAAGTATGTTGTTCTGCAGAGCTAGTGTAAATGAAGTCTTCAGAATTATTCTGGAGCCTCTGCTCAGTAAAGCTGTGGGATTCCAAGAGTCTTATGGAGAGTGACAGTAATTAGTCATAAGTAATTAGTGACTGTTGAGACAAAACTTATGATCTAAACATTTTTTATTTTGTGTTCTGTTGTCTCAAAATCAAGACTGCATTTCTTTCTGCAGAGGTAGGATGATAAAGCAATCTGAGGCTCTATTTGGAGGGTGGAAGCTGGAGCACCTTTTAAAATGAGGTAATTCTTTTTATTTGAGCACCTCTCTGAAATAAATAGCTTAACACCTAATTCCACTGCAGTGGCAAGAGAATGTTCTCCCAGCTTCAGAATACTGAGAAAGAGAATCTGAATTTCATTTTGCATCTGGCTACCATACATATCATTACTTAAAAATGTAAAGCATTTTGTAGACATACCTTGCTTGCAGTCCCTCTTTGCACCATGCTCAGAGGGATCTGAAAATAATTACTTGAAGTGGATTCCTTGTAGAGAGAGTAGACCCAAGTATGTCTGCTGAAACAGTATGGGCAGAAACATGGGAACTTTAGGGATCCTGGAGCTTGCTAGCTGTTTTTACGTATTTGAAGTTCAGTGGCTGACCATTACTGAGGTGGTAACAGTGGGCCTTGCACAGCTTCATGGTCTAAACCATATTAAAAGTAGATCAGGTACAAGAAAATTGATGAAAAATATGTCTTTTGGGGCTGAAAGTCTTCAAAAGGGTTGTGAGTTGAGTAGTATTTCAGTTTGGGAATGAATGAGTGTGAGATACTTCTATAATCTGTTACAGTAGCAGAACGTACACTTGAGATTTAAAGTGTAATTTTTTTGCCTTTTTTTCTAGGGGGGGGGGGTTGTGTTTGTTTGTTTTGTTTATTCCAGCAAATGGCTCTTTTTCTGCTTTAAAAAATGTCTTTTTACTTTTAAATGGGAACATAACAGACCTTTAGAGTGCGTTTTGCTCCTGAGGGATTTTACCTTGCGGGAGGGACTCTACATTGGAGGGGTTTATGAAGGACTCTCCCATAGGAGGGACCACAGGTTGGAGTAGGGAAAGACTGTGAGGAATCCTTCTCCTTGAGAAGGAAGGAGCAGCAGAAAGCAACTTGTGATGTCCAGACACACAGAATCTCAGAATCAGACTGGTTAGAAAGGGCTTCTGAGATCATCAAGTCCAACCCTCAATCCACTACCACTGTGGTTACCAGACCATGGCACTGAGTGCCACATCCAGTCTCTTCTTAACCAGGGATGGAGAACCCACCACCTCCCTGGGCAGCCCATTGCAGTCCCTGAAAACCTGTATACTGTAAACCTGACTCTCTGTTCCCCTGTGCTGCTGGGGAAAGGAGGTAAAGATACTGAGAACAAACTGATTTGGGCTCAGGAAGAAGGGAGGGGTGGGTGGGAAAGTATTTAAGCTCTGGTTTGTGCTTTCTCTTTGCTCTGTTTTGATTTGATTGATGATAAATGGAATTTATTTTTTCCCCAAGTTGAGTCTGTTTTGCCCATAACTATAATTGGACTCCTCACATTCTTACCCCACTCCTGTTCAGGTCCCTCCCATGGCAGAGAGTCCTTCAGGAACCCCTGGGCCATGAGTCCCTCCCACAGGTGCAGTCCCTCAGGAACTGCTCCCGCCCGGGCTGCACACAGAGTCACGGCTGCTTCACAAAAAGTCATCTCTGAACAAGAGCCTCCACGGTAGCAGATCCGCATCTGCCTCTCTCCACGATACTACACAGGCTGCTGGTTCACGTCTGCCCCCCTGTGACACTTCAGGGACTACAAAGCCTCATTTACCCCACTGAGCTTCTTTAGGGACTGCTCTACCATACTCCTCTATAGGCTGCATAGGACAGCTGCCATCTCACCATGGGCTGCAGGAAATCTTTTCTTGGGCACCTTTCTCCCTCCTTTTTCACTGGCCTTAGTGTCTTTTCTCTGCTACTGCACTCTCACTTCATCCGCTACTCTGCTCTGCAGGTCTTTATATATATATACATATATATATAATTATTTTTTTTTTCAGTTTCATTTTCCCTTTCTTGGATATGTTACTTGCAGAGTCACGTACAGTTTCCTGTATCTGCTCAGCCTTGGTCAGAGGTGGAGCCAGGACTGGAACCAGGGGAGCTTCCAGCAGCTTCTCACAGGAGCCACCCCTGTAGCTTTCCTGCTTCCAAGACACCACTGCCCAAATCCAGGACACCAACTCTGATCTGAAAATGTTTGGTTTTGAGGTCATTAAACAATTTATCACTTTAGAACATCTGAATATTTTGCAGGTTTCTCTAGTTCTGTGGAATTCAAAGAAGGTCTACTATGGCTTGTTTTCAAGGAGTCATCTTCCATAACTCTTAGGAGGAGGATTTGCACATTTTTTTTCTAAAAATTTTACTTCTTCCTCTGTCATGCACATACTATTCTCTACTGCTTTACTCCTCCCCACTGAATACTTTTTGCTTGAAAGGCAACATAATTACACCACATGAAAAATGTGTCTCAGTCAGTTTTAGCCATTAGGTGATAGATACTTTATGCTAGTGCCCTCATGCCCTCCCAGGGGAAGATAAAAGGGGAATAAGGGAGAGTAACTTTAAAGGTGAGAAAAAACTAGAGTAGGTTTAAAGGAGTAAACACCACCACCACCACCAGTGGTGTATTTACATAAAAATATGTAAATGTGGAACCCACACTCCTCAGATGGTAGTTACTTCCCAACTGGAAAAGTTCCAAACTGGACTTGGCATCAGAATCTAGGGTCCCAGTGACAGTCTGCAAAAAAGCCTGGAAGCAACCAAGGTGGTCCTACTCAGGGAGCCAGCAGAAAGCATCCTGTTTCAATGAACAATGCTTTTATCTGGAAAGGAAACAGGATGCAAGAACATTATCAGTGGGATAGATGATAAACAGATAAACACAAATTCAACCAGCATATCTGACACAGAAGCCAGAAGAGGACTCTCTAAGGAACAATTTTATGCTGAGTGCCATGGGAAGGAGTACTGTGATTGATCCATTTGGGTCACCTGAGCGATCCTTGCCTTCCCATGGGCACAGCTGCTCCCCCAAACTGTATTATATCAACAGGCTGGCAGAAGTGGATGGTGTCCTGGGCCACCTCAGGTTAGTAGGGCTATAGGAAATTTTTATCCTTCTACTCTCAAACCAGGACATATTCCTAGCTAGACTGGTACTACATGGTTGAGAAAACTAACTAGTTTCCTACATGGCCATTTGTAATAGGAGGGTTGTTTATTAATTTTCACCCCCACAAATTCTTTTTCTTCAACAGCTCCATACTCAGCATATTAAAGACACCATCAGGAGGTAGGTTAAAACCAAGGACCATTGATGTGAAAGTCCACGTGTCTTGGTTTGGGTCAAGATAGAAAAAATTCTATTTCTTGTCATTTTCTGTCAAGTAAATCTTTTCTAAGTAGCTGTACTTGCTGAAATAGCAAGTTTCTCAGTCAGTGTCTGCTTCCAGGACTGACAATGACTGATGTTTATAGTTATGACTAGGGAATGGTCTGCAGAACCAAGGCCACTGCTCAGTTTTGAAAAACACATTATGCTCCAGAAAGAGTAAGGGAGTAAAGGGCTCACACCTGCAGCCCTCCTTTAGGGAGAAGCAAAGCTCACAGATAACCAAAACTGGAGTATTCCACCCCATATGCTTCATACTTATTATAAATTTGAAGGGTTACAAGGGTCAAGTTCTTCTTCATCCATGGCTGGCATCCTGGGAGGATTCTGTCTGTCTGCCTTTGATCCCAATCCGTGTCCTCCTGAATCTGTGTGTTCCTGTCTCCAGCTCCCATCTGCTGTTGACTCCAGGAGCCCAGTCTGGGACTTTTCTAGGGTCTGCCCTGCAGCCTTGATTGTGATGTGAGCATTACTGGGGGGAAGAAGACATCAAGGAGCAGAGACTAATAAAAGTTTACAAAAAAGAAGGTAGATGTTTCATAGAAGGCGGGAACAGACTCTGAAGCTGGATCACTCTGAATAGCTTTCAGAAATGACAAAATAATACAAAGGTTCAGTAAAATGCAATATAAGAGATAAGGAAATTTAGCTTTTGGTATTTCAGGAATAGGAGTCAAGATGTTTTGAAGCTATCATCAGCTTGGAATGTATACACAAATTTTCGAGGTTTTTGTTATAAAGAGAATCTTTGTTAGCAAAAACTAGTCTACAGCTTTGTTGAACTTAAGGATTGTAGCTATGCATAGAGAATTTCAAACCTGTTATGATATTAAAAACAGTTCAAATTGATTTTAAAATAAGTAAAAGCTTTTATAATTTATCTTCATGTAAAATCTTCAGTAAGTAGAGTTGGTAGTCTTGGGTGAGCCCTACCCATGTTCTTTGGGAGAATGTCAGAAATGTGGTGAGAAGTATGTCAATGTACCTTCATACTAAGTATTTCAATCTTTGGTCCTACTTGCTTACACATACCAGGATCTGTAATATTTCTTCCATGGAACCTCTGTATGGTGGAGCTGACTTTGCTTTGGTATTGGAGGCAGCTATAAGGAGAGATGTACTTGCTCATGGTCCTCACAATGTCTTGGTTTGGTGGGGGAATGACGTTTGGTTAATACAGCCTAGAGAACTGCATGGTTCAAGCTGACGACTGGGCACTATTGCCACTAAATATCCTCCAGTTTGAATTAAACAATGTGTCATAAGGAGTCCTATCCTACAAGACTCCTTATGGCTCCAAGCAGGGCCAAGTAACTGACTTTTATGTTTACCCTGATTTCTGTTGTCATTTTATTGCTATGTTGAAAATCTATT
This sequence comes from Phaethornis superciliosus, assembly GCA_023637945.1. Classification (NCBI taxonomy): domain Eukaryota; kingdom Metazoa; phylum Chordata; class Aves; order Apodiformes; family Trochilidae; genus Phaethornis; species Phaethornis superciliosus. Next base: position 44,864,800 of record JAJQWJ010000004.1, on the reverse strand, counting down.
TGATAACTTATGATAGAATAAAGATCTAAGAATACAACTTTCAAGTTACCATTTTGATTCTCAATGCTCTTATGGTCTTGATCCAAAAGGAAAAATATAGTTAGAGACTGGCTGAAATTTTGTAATACATATATATACATGTTTATGGTATTCTCTACATCTATTGTCTTCATAATCACAGCATAAGAATGACTGGTTTATGTGCGAATGGCAGGTGATAATCTTGTTCTTGATCTTGGGGAACAAAAATAATCTTAAATTTAGGGAAAAGACATGTTTTTCAGTGTTTCTTGAACCATAGTGAATGTAGAGGAACTGTATTTATTGGTAAAATGTAGTTGCAGTAGAAGAGCATAAGAGTATAAGGCAGCAGAGGAACATGGAGTTACCAAAACACTGAGATATCAGGAGAAATATTCTGTCATAATTAGAGTGGATGTATCGTGTTTTAGTCAGTTCCTATTTCTGACTGCCACTGTCTGCAATGCACATAGTCTATACACTTATGTTCTGTGTTGCTTTGTGTATCTCATAATACTTCACATATAATAAATGCTTCACCAAGGGCAAAGCTTGCCTGATGATCCTAGTGACCTAGTATGGCAGTGGACAGGAGAGGAGCTTTAGACTTTCATAAGGCCTTTGACATGGTCACCTGGTCTTTCTCCCTAAATTAGAAAGATAGATATTTCATGGACTCAGTGGATAAGGAATTGGATGTATACCTGCATTCAGAGGTTAGTGGTTAATAGCTTTATGTGTGAATGGAGATGAGTGGTGAGTAGTGTCCCTTGGGCCAGACTGGGACCAGTACTGTTTAATATGTTCATCAACATATACATCTTGTCTGCTGTATTCTGGGGTGCAACTAATTAAATGTGTCCAGCAGGTTGAGGGAGGTCATTGTGTCCATCTGTTCAGCTCTGGTGAGACCTCACCTGGAACACTGTGTCCTGCTCTGCAGTCTTCAGCACAAGAAACACACAGACCTGTTGGAGCAAGTCCAGAGAAAGGCTACAAAAATGATCAGAAGGAGCACTTCTTCTATGAGGACAAGCTGAGAGAGTTGAAGTTGTTTAGCCTGGAGAAGACCCTTGGGAACACCTTACTGTGGCCTTAAAGAGGACTTATAAGAAAGATGGAGACAGATGTTTTAGTAGGGCCAATAGTGAAACAATTGTTGTAAGAATTCTAAACTAAAAGAGGGTGGATTCAGACTAGATTTTAGGAACACATTTTTTGCCATGAGGGTGGAGAAAGACCGGAACATATTGCCCAGATAGCCTCAAGATGCTCCATTCCTGGAAGCATGAAGGGTCAGGTTGGATGGGGCTCTGAGCAGCCTGATCTTGTTGATGGTGTCCTTATTCATTGAAGAGGTGATTGGACTGGATGGCCTTTAGAAGTCCTTTCCAACCCCAACCATTTTGTGACTCTAGGATTCTATAACATGTCAGTGACTCGGTACGCAGGGTCTATATTCAACACTGTAACCAAGGCATTTGTTTTTAATTTTTCAATGAACAAAATTAATCAATTTCTGATTACATTATAAAGCACCTGGACACAGAATGAGCCTGTCAAGCTACTCAGCATGTGCCAGAAATTGTTTTAACATGGAGCATTTTAACTGCAACTGACAATTTGTGCTGCCAAAGCTTTTATTTAAGTAATTTCTGTGTGATCGCAGGGTGAAAAAGGGCCAGGGAGTCAAACAATATAATTTACTGTTTCTCAGTAACGCTTATTCCTTCAATTAGGAAATCTAAATCTACTGGGAAACCAGTTTAATAACCAGTCTGATAATTAATAAGGGATCTTTGAGATTTCCTTTCTTTATTTGAAGGCTCCTTTTATTGCTCAGGTCTGTATTGCTGCAAAGTTTGCAGCAAACTACAGATACAGTGAAATTACAAACAGAAATGCAGTTGACAGTCAGAAACTTCAGCGAAAAGAGCTATTCATTCCCATTTCTACTTAATTGAAGTACTGTTGTTAATCTGTAGGAAAATGCTAAGAATGCTCCTCTCCCTCTTCCTCATCATCTTCCTCTCCCTCTCCCTTCCGCCCCTCCCCTCCTCTCCCCTCCTCTCCCTCTGATGTACAAGGATTTCAGAAAGGGTATTGAGCGTGTAATTTTTGCCTTTGAGGTGTGGTAGGATTCTCAAAAATGCTAGCATGCAGTCCCACAAGGGCTGTGCTTCTGCCCCCAGGGGCTTCACTATCAAGCTTGGTTACATTCAAATCTAGTTTAAAGTTCAGTCAACCAGCCCTGCAATCTCATGTGCAAAGACACTCTTCCCTCTCTGACAAAGGTGTCTCCCGTGTATCAACAAATTATATTTGTCTGTTCATTCCAGTGTTGCTGCCTGCTACTGGAAACAGAGAAGATAACCTCTGCCCCAAAATCCCTCACAACCATTCCAGGAATCTAAAGTCTCTTCTCATCATTCTTATACTACCTGTCTCAGTTTGGTCTACAGCTACATGGAAAATCAGTAATGGGTAATAGTCTGAAGACCTTACCAAACTAGGAAGCTTCCTAATGACATTCCTTAACCATGACTCCAGGGAGACAGCATACGTCTCTCTGAGGAGGGCCTACCTGGCATATTTGACCCTCTGTTCTCCTCAGAAGGGAGTTCCCTGTGACTATAATCCTTCTTTTCTTCTTTGTGGAAGCTTTTGTAATACAGGTGGTAGGCCTCTGTGACTGGACACACCGTGTATGCTGACCGTAATCCACATACTCATTTGGAGGGTCCTTGCCTTGTATCTCTTTTTCAGTGGCACGTGGAAGGGTGATGAGGTGGGCAAGGAAGGAGTTCGTCTGTTGCCTCTACCATGAACTCGCCTGAATTCAGTTCTCTCATCTAGTCTACTGCCTCTGGTCTAGCAGAAAAAGGATGTAGGGGCCCCGAGATCCTCTGTACTTCCTGATGGGTGCTCCCATTTCTCTTTCAAGGATGGCAGAGCTTGGCTCCATCAGCCTATCTCCTGTTCAGCTTCCTTGGTGCTCCTCAACCTTTCAACTTCCTTTTTCAACTCTGCCACTCATCAGAGGAGGTCATAAACCTGCTTGTAGCACACACAGTTGTCACAGCTGCCACTTGTTGCCAGCGAAAGGCTTTGACATTCCCTGCAGCCTCTGACCTGGATGGGGCCCTGTTTCTGTCTGGGTCTCCACATTCGCCCTCTCTAGCGTTGAGCATTCTGTCAGGTGGAGGCTGGGGACCATAGCTGACCTCTTTCCTATAGTGTGATCAACACCAATAAGTCTCACCCCTCAAGAAGGCAGAGCTGCTCTGCCTGCTCTCCTCTGAGCCCTATTTGCTGAACTCCAGAGATCATTTTTCACATCTTCCTCTGAGACGTCCAGCCTCACTTGGACAGCCTGAGCTGCCAACTCCTGTCAGGTCTCTACTCTCCCTTGGGCTTTCTTGGCTCCAGGAACCTCCTGTCCGTGCACAGAATTTACCATTGCTGCTGCCTCAGGCCTCATGGTCTGAGTGTTTCTGAGTCTTCAGTAGCAACTTCAGGGCAGATATGGCCAAGGGATATAATTTCAAGTGTCACATCTAAAGAATTTGTACAGTATAAGTAAGGGAAATTAAAGATGCAAGAAAAATAGGAGGAAAAAAAATACTGGGAAAAAAAAAAACTTATCATTCTGCTAAGTAGTATAAAGGAACCTGTAGTGTATTTGCTTCTGTTTATTTCTAATACATTTCTTTAAGCTTCACAGAGATGACAGTTCCATCCTACTAGCATTATAAAATTAATCTGAAGGCATATAGAAGTGAGAAAATGCAAGAGAGAGTTCCTGAGGCTATCTCTGATATTACAGAAATAGAAGCATGAGTCTTACTTTCTAATAAAAGAAAGGAATGTGAAAGGGAAGGCTTTCCTAATGACATATATTCTTCTCATAAATTCTGCTCTTGGGACCCATTTGTCATAGGTTCCATGTCTCTTTATATCTTAACTATTCTTCAGTTATGAACATGCAAGTTTTATACTTATTCTAAAACTCCTCTTTCCTGAACTCTGGTATTTTTTTCAGTGGCAGGATTAGGTATCAGGATTAATAGATTACTAACATTAACTTGTCTAGTAACCATTTAGCCTCCCAGTGCACACAGGTCTCAGGGCCTTGGCACCTAAAATTTTAAATTCCTGTCCTCTTGGTCACTCTCCAATTCTGGCCAATTTCGACTCAAAAATTCTAAACATCCAGACCTGACTCCCAAACACATGGTTCCAGGCCTGCAAGCCAATATTGACCCTCACCCTCCCATGGAACTCTGTGCACAGCACCACAAGCCCTGGGACCCACGGGCTCGACTTGGCACCTTAAACCTGAAGTGTTCTTCCCCCCAGTTGCTCTCCAAATCTGGCCAATATTTGCAAAAAAAAAAAGGTTTTGTAAAAAAAATACCTTGTTGAGCATTTAAATATCTTCATATGTATTGATCCAAAGCTCTGGGATAAAAAAGGGATAACAAAAGACACAGAGTCTCCAAGAAAGGAACCATCATGTAACAACAAAATACTTCGGAAGTTACTTCACCAGCAAAGCAGCTCATGGTTTGCAGTGGTAGGATGAAATATCACTAGACTAAAAAATAACAAATATTCTCCAATTTATGGTAATCAAAAACTTTTCAAGACTTCAATATCCCTTCTTCCCAGATCTGCTATGTTTTTTTGACAAACTAACTGACCTGAGTGGTTAACTTACAGATAATAATAATAAGTCCTATTCAAGAATTCTCCAATCATTAAGCCAAGACCCCCATACATACAAACTGCAATAAAATTTTGAAAAAACACTCAAAAAAGGAAAACTTCATTTTCTGATATGTAATAGTAAAAAATTGTAGCAGTTAGTGACTACATTATTTTTCTAAGTTCATTGAATCTGTATGTATGGACATTTCTGTATAAATCTATATCTGCGTAAATACATTCTATCTGCATATGTATATAAACAACAACCTTACAAAAACAAGACAAGCAAAGAAAAGTTTTTTTAAATATTTTCTGCCTTCTTTACCTGTTATGCCAAGGTAAAGGGAGTAACAGGTACAGGATAGATAGCCTATCAGATAAAAACAAAACTCCATTAAATCCCTATGTTGTTACATACAGGATAATTTATTACAACAGGATATAGCTAAAATGAGGATTTCTGTAAAAGCCAAATTAAAGTTCAGCCAATTTATCAGCTAGAAATAGAAGAATTGGTATACAGTGAACTGGGATATACCCCAAAAGAATTCAATAGTTAAATGAATTTGATATCTCACTATACTTTAAACAGTGTACCAGGTATTGGAAGAGATGTTTTAGAAGCAAGGGTAAACAGATTCTATTCCAGTGAAAAAGCACAACCACAACAACAACAACAAAGACTATGAAGGGAAAGATCTTGTACATTTTGGGAAGCTGTGCCCCACATCTCAGATGTCAGACGTCTCAGACACTGAAGTTATACACAGAAAACCTATCACTTTTCTTTTAAAATACCAAAATAAAGATACAGTATTTTATCAGCACAGAACAGTCCAATGTGCCACATGGGTATATCTGAGCTTGAATTTTTGCTGTTTGTGGAATCTTTTCAGAATTCCATGAGATAAAGTAATTATTTAAACTATTTTTTATCAAATATACATATGTCATCAACTCCAAAGCATTCAGCTGACATTCATGACTTACTGCAACTAACAGTCATGGCTAATGTAAACATCTCAACAGTTTTTATGATCAAATTTTCTCCTCTTGGAATTACGTTCTGGAAAGAGATGTCTCTTTGACAATGATGAACTGAGATGGGGTTTAGTATGGTGTAGTCAATGACACTGGTACTGACCTACCCTTTTTTATTCACAGAATGACAGGTTGGTTGAGGTGGGAAGGGACCTCTTGGAGGTCACCTTGTCCCATCCTCCCACTCAAGCAGAGCACACCTAAAGGTGTCTGCCCAGAACTGCATCAAGAAGGTACAAAAGCTTCAAAGACGGGCACTCCACAGTCTTCCTGGGAAAGCTGTAGAAGTCCTCAGTCACCCTCACAGTGAAAAAGCATTGCCAGGCATACAAATGGAGACTCCTGTGCTTCATTTCTTTTCCATTGACTCTGGTCCTGTCAGTGTGTGCCTTTAAAAAAAAGCCTGGCTCCATCCCTCCAGGTATTTCTATAAGCTGATAAAGATTCCCCTGAGCCCTCTTTTCTTCAGGCTGAAGAGTCCCAACTCTCTCAGCTGTCCCTCATCTGTGAAGTGCTCCCGTCTCTTCATCATCCTTGTGGCCTTCTGCTGAACTCTCTCTAATACATCCATATCTCTTGTACCGAGGAGCCCAGACATGGATGGAGCACTGCAGGTATCCCCTCACAAAGATGAAGGATCACCTCAGCCTGCTGGAAACCCTTTTTCTAATGCAGCCAAAGATACCATTCCCCTTTTTCTAATGCAGCCAAAGATACCATTCCCCTTTTTCTAATGCAGCCAAGGATACCATTCACCGCCGTCGCCACAAGGGTGCATTGTTGGCTCACGGTGAACTCGGTGTCCACCAGGATGCCCAGGTCCTTTTCTACCAAGCTGCTTTCCAGCTGGGTTATCACCAGCGTAGATATATATTGGTGTAGGGATTCTACCACACTTATTGAACCTCCTGCAAGAACACACCCACTGACAGGTTGCTCAGAGCTCCCTAGGCAGAGCCCCTGATAATATCTATCCAAGGGAGGACGAGTGTCGTGGTACTGTGTGTGAGGGTGCAGGCCCGTGCCCAGCTGTGGCAGCAGGGATGTGGCAGCGGTGTAGCAGCATCCAGCATCCAGAGAGCTGGCAGGGGTGCAGGGATGGCAGCAGAAAGTCACTAGCAGCAGATAGGTGGCGGTAAGACAGTATTGATCTCCGTGCATCTGCATGATAAAATGCAAGAACACAGGACAGTCTGGAATTCCCCTAACATGCTCACAATTGCACCAGATTTGCTGTGAACGTCAGGCTGCATCTGTTAACTTACTCTAGCTGTTCTTCGTCTTTAACCTCCTCCATCTTGATGTAGTTGGAGGTATATTAGCTCTTTCTGTCTGTAGAATGGGAAAGAAGCTTTCCTTGTTCCGTGCTGAATTCAGAACTCTAGCTCTCTAGCACTTAGTCTACCAAGCACCTGATCCCAGGCAATGCAGAAGTGAAACTGCTATAGCCCCACTTCCTTTAACTAAACATTAGACAAAATTTCTAATTAGTAAGGATATATTAATTTATATGTTTAATTAATAAACTCAGCAAGATAATTTTCTCAATATTTTTAATGCACATTTCTTGAGAATGACACTTACTTGAGACTCCAGACCAATATGGAGAGAAGTTTGTTTAGTATTTATGTTGTATGCAAAACCTAATATACCATAATATATGCATGTGCAGCACAAGTACTACACTATAACCCATTAAAGGCAGTTTACACTCAGTCATCTTGCAAAGACAGGTCTTTTATTAAATCATATTGTGCATTTGTTTACTCTCATTTTACATCACATTCATTAAGCAAGAACTTTCCCATTGTGTAAATAACATGTCATACTCCTATTACTGTCAAGGCATGAATGTTTTCCATGTATACAACATAGAAAACATCAGATTTTTAAGTCAGGTCTTCCAAATATGTGCACAAGTCTTTCTCACATTGCTCTCAGTCATTCTCCACCCAGCCTGTATTTGTGGTTGGATTGCCACAACCCAAGTGTAGCACCTTGTACTCAGCCTTATTGAGCTTCATAAACTCAGCATGGGCCCACGTCTCAAGCCTGTCGAGGTTCCTCTGGATGGCATCTCTTCCCTCCAGTGTGGTGACTGCAACACACAGCTTGGTGTCAGCAGCAAATTTGCTGAGGGTGCAGTCAGTCCCACCATTCATGTCACAAAGATGTTAGAACACTCACCTACATCACTCTAATTTAGAGATGAAAATGCCATGTAGGACAGTGTCAGATGCTTTCCACAAGTCCAGGTAGATGACATCAGTTGCTCTTTGCTTATCCATCACCACTGTAACTTCATCATAGGGCACTACCAAATTTGTCAGGCAGAACTTGTCATCAGTGAAGCCCAGTTGGCTGTCTCCACTCACCTCCTTATTATCCATGTGTCCTAGCATATTTTCCAGGAGTATCTGATGACTGATGAGAAGCAGAAATTTCTGACTATAAAATTCAGAGGAAAAAGGAGAAAATTTGGCAGCAGCAGTGGAAGTAGCAGGAGGAATAGTGTAGCAATAGTGGGGTTCTGCTTCCACTCAAACTACTCTCTCCTGCTTCCTTTGACATCATCGGCAAATGTCCAGGACTTCAGAGGGTGAAAAAACTGATAATCTGTTCCTTTTTCCTTTTCCTTTTCTTCTTCTTCTCCTTTTCCTTTTCCTTTTCCTTTTCCTTTTCCTTTTCCTTTTCCTTTTCCTTTTCCTTTTCCTTTTCCTTTTCCTTTTCCTTTTCCTTTTCCTTTTCCTTTTCCTTTTCCTTTTCCTTTTCCTTTTCCTTTTCCTTTTTCCTTTTCTTTTTCTACTGGTGGATGGAAGGATGACCATGAGCAACAATGTGCCCTTGTGGCCAAGAAGGCCAATGGCATCCTGGGGTGCATTAGAAGGGGGGAGGTTAGTAGGTCAGGAGAGGTTCTCCTCCCCCTCTGCTCTGCCCTGGTGAGGCCACATCTGGAATATTGTGTCCAGTTCTACTGGAAAGATGGAAAGGGACCTTTTGCAAGTATATGAAGCAACAGGATGAAGGGGAACAGTTCTAGACTGGAAAAGGATAGATTTAGACTAGATATTATCTACTAGGAAGAAATTCTTTCCTATGAGGTGATGGGACACTTGAACAGGTTGCCCAGAGAAGCTGTGGTTGCCTTCTCCCTGGAAGTGTTCAAGGCAAGGCTGTATGGGGTGGCTGTATGGTGGTTGGAAGGTGCTCCTGCCTACAGATGGATTGGAACTGGATGATTTTTAAGGTCCCTTCCAACCCAAACTATTCTAATTCTACCATAAAATCCATTAATTTAAATTCCCCTCAAATCAGTAAGATTTCAAGCAGTAAGATGTCCTTTGTCTGTTACAGATGTATAAGCATGTACTTTGTTTTTCGACCAAGAGTTTCTGAGCATCCTTCTGCATTGTTTACAGTTAATCTTTTGATACTTGTTTGTGATTTTAAAACATCAATAGATATTTTGAACATACTAAGAACCACAGAAATGCACATCACAGTTCAAAATTAAGACATCAGCGTCATAATTGCAAAATGCAAAAGCTTACAAGCACAGCACTTGTCAGCTGTACTTTTTAGTAATTGATACTCTATTGATTGGAACATTAGACCTGTGACAATAAACTCTGAAAATGCTGTCGTTTTCTATCTGTCTGTCTGTGCTGGAAAATCAACTCCTAATATAAACCACAGGAAATATTGTCAATCAATTAGCAAGCAAGGTGCAAGCTCTTAATTTCAACTTAAATAAAGGTTTGTCCTGAGTAATATGAGGAGTCTGCTGCAGAGCCAGGACTTCAAATCTCCTAATCTACTGGAATTCAATAGATGTTTAAAAATATTTTCGTGTCTGTTCATGAACTGAAAAATGAGCATTGAATTTAAGCGTCACTTCAGATTGTTATAATGAATTCATAAGAGATATGTGGGTGCATCATTCTGATACCTACAGTTCTGACTTTCTGAATAATAGAGCTCTTCCCACTACAAGAAAGACTCATAGAATCACAGAATCATAGAATGGTTTGGGTTGGAAGGGACCTTAAAGATCATCTTGTTCCAACCCCCTTGCCATAGCCAGGGACATTTTCCACTAGATCAGATTTCTCAAGGTCCCATCCAGCCTGGCCTTCAACACTTCCAGGGAGGGGGCAGCCACAGCTCCTCTGGGCAATCTGTTTCAGTGTCTCACCACTCTCACAGAAAATAATTTCTTTCTAATGTCTAACCTAAATCTCCTCTCTTCAAGTTTTAAACCATGGTTCCTTGTACTGTTGCTACACACCCATGTAAAAAGTCCTATCTCAGTTTCCTTTTAGGCCCCCTCCAGGTATTGGAAAGCCACTGCAAGGTCACCTCAGAGCCTCCTGGACTCCAGACTGAACAATCCCAACTTCCTCAGTCTTTCTTCATAGGGGCTGTGCTCCAGCCTTCTGCGCATTTTTATGGCTCTTCTCTGGACATGCTCATGGAATTCTATGTCCCTCAGGACCTCTGTGTCCTTCATACATGTGAATCCATGAGCCAGCACCAGCCACATGTGCTATGATCTGTGGCCATCTGACTTCCTTCATTCAGGCTGGTGACCCACAGCAGCTGGTTTTGGGAACACACTGTTTCCTTCCTATGACAGGATGTTAAAGATTCCCACTTGCTCCAGTTGCTGGCACTGCAACTCCACACTCACTGCAGTAGCCAACACCACAGGCCAGGGGTACCAACACCCTCAATCTGATTCCAGCAGCTGGCATCCAGTCTCTTACAATTGTCCCTCATGTTATGGGTGAGTGTCATGACCTACAGAACAGTCATATCTCACAGAATGAGCATGGCTACTCAGAGGTGGGGGCCAAAAAGAATATTTGTCTCAAAACAGCCATCCTGACAAAATGGACATTGCACTTGGGTGGAGGCCTCATTCGATAGCCATCTGGACTCTTCTTTCAAGGAGAGACCCCCATTTGGGTAACCACCCTGATAAACGGGGCCCTATTCTCACAAGAGCAGCCCCTCCTTCAGTGGCCATCCCCATCAGCTGAACACTGTCCTGGCAAGGGGAGCTCTGTCTGATGGGCACCCTGACAGGCAGGACACTGTCCTTATTCCATAAGGGACAGGGACAGGCAAGCTGTACCCTGCGGAGGCAGAGTGACATCTTGTGTGTGCCCCGGGTAAAGCCACTGGAGAGGGCACATGCACAGAAATAAAGGTTATTGCTGTGTCACCCCATCTGGAGGGGCCCAAGTGAACACCTGGCTCTGCAAGATATGACAAAATCCACCCCCCTAAAAGGTGGGGTCAGGCAGCATAAAAGAGGCACACTCAAAATGCTGGATGCTTGACTGTTGTCCAAGGACCACAACTTCCTACTATGATAATTTCTGAATCCAAGGGGAGTGATATCTTTCTCTCCTTCCATCTCTGTTTCTAACCTTATAACATGAGGATAACATAGCTTCTAACTTTGTTAAATTTTACTCCCTATCAGATTACAACTAGCAGAATTATAAATGATGGTAATTTCAAAGCAATGAATTACAATTTAGCAAAACTTAAGGAAGTTGTCAAAAGAACAAGTTACAACTAACAAAACAAAGCAACTGGTGTCAAAACTTTAAAAAGTTTGAAATTATGCTACCCTTATGTGCTGAGATAAAGTTAGAAACAGAAGAAGAGTTAAAGAAAAAAAGAGGAGATATAAAAGACCACCACCGTTGGATCCCATGGGAAGGTGGGAATTGGCAAAGATGATGTGGGTGGGTAAGAAAGGAATGTGCTAATGAAGAGTCTCATTTACCAAAGGGATGGTGGAAAGTTACTGAACAACAGTGGAAAAATACCAGATTGGTGGGAGGAATTTGGGAGGGTCTTGTGGGAGGACCCCGGGAGAGTACAAGAGCATACAGAGGACTCTCAGATCAATAAATTTTGTCTCAGCAAGGAAAACTACTGAGTCCATGAATCGATATGCCACAGGATCCAGTGATGATCTTGTTATTAAAGGAGTGATCCTTGGATGGAGGCTGTGCACCCAGTGTTTCAAGTCTGCCTCTTTTATGCCACCCAGCCCCAACTTTTGCGGGGGGGGGGGGGAAGGGGGAGGCTTGGAGTATTTTGCACAGACTTAGTTTTGAATTTTGGAATTGTAATGTAGATGCACTGAAAATAAAAAAATTCCCTCTTTAATTTGCAAATTTACCAGTGCCGGCACAGTCTGCTCTTTTTAGAATGCATCAAACTTATTTCCATTAGCAAACCCTCTTCAACACTGGCAACACCTTTTCCCTGTTTACAGTTGTTAAATATATCAAGACTAATCTCACCAAAATCCTATTCAGAATGGCTCCTCATAAACCGACAGACAGCTAATGCAAATTGGTATCAAATGCAAGAATTAAAGAATTCAGAAAACGTGAATACAGAGGCAAGACCTGCATTTACCAATTTGCAAATCTGGCAATAATTGATGAGAAGAAGGTACTTTTTACTACAAAAATGCAGAGAAAAGAAGGTAACAGAAGCAAAAAGAGTAGCAAACACCAGAGAGATCAAATGATTAAAAACAGTGACATTGGTGGTGAGGCGGCATGAAGCTGCAATTTCCTCAGAGGGTGAAAAGAAGGCTCATTGCTCTCTTTCTTTTCTTAATAGTCCTTTCCTTGGGGTGATTAATTTGTTTAAAAACCTGTTTTCCCTTGTTTCTCTCCCACTATTAACTCCTTCCTAAGACTCCTTTCAGCTTGGTGTTATTCTTCCTGAAATAAATCATTGTAATTCATTCAAACCATAAAGCTGGTTACTTTTGCAGTTTGCAGGACCTATATGCTCAGTGGCTAATACTTCCTCACAAACAAAATATAAAATATTAATAGTTATGGACCGTGACAGGAGTATTCTAAAAATTAGTTTTTGGAGCACAGGGGTTCATGTGGGGACCACTTGGGCCCCCCGAGTTGGGTTGAAAGAACAATGACCCTTATTGCTGAGCATGGGCTTTAGTCAGTGGCCTTATACAGGACACATACAAGATGTCACTCTGCCTTCACATGGTGCTGCTTGCCTGCCCCTGTCCCTTATCAAATAAAGACAGTGCCCATCTTATTAGGATGACCACAGAAGGAGGGGCTGCTCTTGGGACTAGGACCCAGTTTATCAGTGTGGTTACCCAAATGAGGTCCTCTCATTGCAAGAACAGAGTCCATGTGGCTTATCAATGAGGATCACATCCTAGCGCTATGTCCATTTTTCCAGGGTGGCTGTTTTGAGACAATTATTCATTTAGGGACTCTGCACTGAGTATTAGAGGAAAGTGTGACTTAGAGTTCTGTGGCAGGGTTGACTCTATCATCACGTGGTGGAAACCTACAGAGGGAAAGTTGCACTAGAATTGATTCAGAATGACTCACATTGGGTCTAGAGGTGCAAAAAAATAAGGGACATGCTGCTGTTGAGACATGAATTTCAGAAGGGACCACCTTGTGTCCTAAATTTTTCAGAGAGAAGTCTAGGTTCATCTGAATACAAACTTAGTTCCAGACTTTGTCAGCAATTTATATCTGAGATCAAAAGAATATGGAAGAGTACTTCAGGTGGGGTGTCGTGGGAAGAGAGTAGAGGGGGAGAATTACCTCCCTTGACCTGCTGCCATGCTTCTTTTGATTCAGCCCACAGTATGGCTAGATTTGTGGCCTACAAATTCACATTGCTTTCTTATGTTGAGCTTCTCTGTAATTTTTGATAATTTTTTTAAGATGCTGAAATTTTTTAAGGACACTAATTAACTTCACCTTTTTTCCAAATGTGCTGAAGTTCTTCATTGAAAAATTTCAGAAGCCCCAGGCTCTCAGATCTGACAAGATGAATTTTTTTACTGTATAACCATAGGGACATTTTTCAAAGTCAAGCAAGCATTAAGGTTTGAAATGAAACTCTTTGTTTACACATCCAGTTTTGATTAGAGATGTCGTTACCTAAGCTGAAGAATAAATGTTCTAAAGCATAAACTGAATGTGTGGCAGTTGCATAGTTCTTCTTGCTTGCTGCTTTGCAGCTGAGTACTATGTGCAGCTGATTCTGGCAGTGATTATTTGACAATAGTCTGAGATACTGCTAACTCCAGTAGCTGCAATTTTATCTTTGCTTTTAGCTAGGCTCCTAGCATTTGCTTACAGATAAGAAAAAGCTCAAGTAGACAGAGTTCTGACTTGGAAATCAATCTTGTATATTATTATAGTAATATATATAATTAAATATTTTTCAAAACATTAAAATGTCTGTTCTTGACCTGTAATTCAAGTTTGCAACTTGAAAATTGTTGTTTCAGAATTTTATTTTGCGAACCAGAGAAGTGAGAAGGTGATCAAAGCTGAGAATCCAACTAGTGGAACGAACTTCTGTCATGTTCGTATGTATAAAAAGAAACTAGGGCTGTGTGTGACTAATTCTGATGAAGAAAAGACTATTTAAAAATGCAGGGATGGGAGAAAGGCAGAACTGAATTCAGTTTTGAAACTAGTCAGAAACACACACAAAACTCTGAGGAGAAAACCTGGGGAATTTTAGCTTAATTGAAACTTTAGAAGAAACAGAGGAGCCACATAAATGAGTGTAATACTGTAGGCTCTTTCTCTGAAGAATGTCACAGGCCATAAAAAGAAAGGACTGCAATTTGGGAGAAAGACTAGATAAAATAAGGCAGGACTGAAGGTTCTGTAGAAGAAGTATTTAAGGGAAGAATTCCTCAGAGTTCTGAGAGATCACATTTATGTGTGTATTTGTTGAAGAGAGCCCTTAGAAAAGATTTTTTATACCCATTGAATATAAACAGCTCCCCTGTCCCTGGTACTTGACAGCTTAATTTTTAAAAGCCTGTTAGAAATGAAGTAATCATGCATACTTGCACATGGGATTGGAACTGGATGTGCTGCCTGGAGACTCATGTTCACTTAGAAGTTGAATAAAAGAGACTTTCTTCATTTGCATTAAAGCTCTGAGTTAATTCTGAGAAGCATGGAAGACCTGGAAGAAAACTCTGTGAAAAAGTCTTATGCAAATTAATAGCATCCTGTAGTTGAAAACCTCTGAAAGTGATACTAAATGATACTAATTCTGGTTCAGAGTTACTCTTCACAGTCTGAAGAAATTAGATACTAACAAAAGTTAGAAAAGGTATTTGGCTAGTATATCTGACAACAGCAGCTTCTGAAGTTCCTAAGAGCTTACAGTAAATTGAGTTTAAGAGAGAATCTTAGTATCGTCATCTGTAGTGCTTACCTTTCAGAAGTATTACCCTTCTTTGTAACCAAAAATGTTTTTGTGTTTAAAAATAGGGAAATAGGTATTGCTTCTGACTGATCTAGAGTTTATTTAAGCAGTAACAACTTCTTGAGAAGAAGTAGTCATCCAGACAGACAGAATCAGAAAACAGGAACCAGTATTTTAAGTGCAACAGGTCTGTGTGATATTGAACAAAGTTTGCACTGAAAGCCTTTGCAATTCTTTTAATATTTCCATCTAAAGAGCCAGGATTACCCTGCTTCAGAATATGGAACCTGGCATACAAGCTATCTGAAATATCCATAATCATCCTTGTTAGTATGGCCAGTAGTCTTACAGGAGCTGAATACCATTTTGGAAATTCCTAATGTGTCTGTTTTATTCAGCTTTCCTTTCAAGTGCATTTCTATAGTCCTGATGAGGTGCACTCAGCATTCTAGCCTGCAGTGTTTACTTTCTGGTGAATACATGAGAAGTCCATCCAGGTTCCATCCTATAATGCCCTTGACAACATGAATCTTTGTCATGGTCTATGCTGTTTTTCATACTTGCCTTCTTTTTGCTTGAGCTGAGGCTCTAAGACAAAAATTGTTGAAAATTAATTGAGATAACCTCTGGAAAGGAAAGCTGATGCTTTAATTTCAGCCTTTTGAGAGAGTTTATGGTGAAGCAAAGAGACTATTACAAAGATAAATGTCCTTATATAAAATTTTGATACAAACTAATACCAAATATTACTAGCAGTATTTCAGTTTTCTAGTCACATATTGGAGAGGAGAGATATCCTATTGTAGCTGTCTAATAGCTGAGTGTCTAGTGTAAGACTAATTTGGATTCTTTCTCAAACTGATGAAGGAACAGAACGTCATCCTCAGAAAGAATAGAATCATAGAATGGTTTGGGTTGGAAGGGACCTTAAAGTTCATCAAGATCCAACCTCCCTGCATGGGCAAGGGTACATTCCACTAATGGCATAAGGGGTGAGAGAAGGTCCTAGTATAACAATACTGAATCACATACAGATACTACACAAACAATACCCCTATAATCAATAAATTAAATCATGAATCAACATATTTAAAATAGAAGGCAAACAGCATTTCCCTGATAAGTCAAAACTGATCTATTGAAGTTCTATCGTGGAATAGTATATTGACAAAACACTTCGTAAATGAAGGCAACTAAGAGGAGCAACAATAGGATTTTATATCCTTAAAGGTATAAATATATACTATGTACCTTCAAGGTATAAAAAGTCATTAGGTACATTTTTTAATCCATATTATACTATTGCATTTATGAATGCTCATGAGAGCTTACGCCTTCCTATGAAGGCTTACAAGATTGCTCAAGAGAGAATAATTAATCTATACAATAGTTTTTATTGCCTGCTTATACTAAAATTATTTAAAAGATTTTGAGAAAATATTTAATGAATTTCATCATAAAATATTTACTCAGTTCATGGTTGGTTCTGTGTTTCCTCTCCCAACACATACATGCGTCTATATTTTTTTAAAATCACAGTGAGTGCATTAGAATTACTTCAAGTGCCTGTTGCTTAAATGAGTGGGCAAATTTTAAAAAAAATCCCATAACTTCAGAAGAAGGGGAGATAGAAAAATTCTACTTAACAAAATGAATTTACCCATGTAAACATTTAGGTTGAATTGATTAGTCATTTAGAATAAAGGAAGATAGTATTCAGAATAAGAAATTTATGAGCAACTGATTTTCATATGGCTGTTTGCTTCTCGGGTGGTATGACATTGCTGCAGAGAACCATCTTGTTTTTTCTGCTTGTTCATTTTAAAAATCCAGAATTTATGGTGAGAGTAGTCATGAAAAAGTATGTCATTCTCACACAAAAAAACAGATCTGTATTTTTTCCCATCCCAGGACATTAGTGAGTGTTAGCACATCTTGACATTTGTCTGAAGAGCATCACAGATGACGCACATCTCTGAAAAGTCAAATCAAAATGGTTTTATTTTATAGTCTCTTGGCTCCCTTAGCAAATATGTCTCATGGGATGTGTTTCTTTGTCTGTAGGGATGCTTTGCTGCAAATCATGTATTTGAAGTGAAAGTAAGAAGAATGTAGCTCCACAAACACATTGTACAAAATTATTGTTCACTGGAGAAAGAAAATGAAGGAATTACATTATTTGCTCACTACTCATGAATCCAGTACACATTAGATTAACACAGATTAGATCAACCCAAACATGGTGACTGTGCATGAGGTCTTTAGGAAGTCACTAGTCCTGCCATCCAATGGGATAAATGAGATTTGGATTTTTTAAATAAGTTTCTACTGTGAGGAAGGCTAGAAGAATGTATGATAATGCACAATACCTAGCTTAATACATAAATTCATAACAGAAAAAATCAGATAAGCATCTAGCACATATCCAAAACTTTAGTACTAAACAAGTATGAAGTAAATTCTGATGCTGAGGAAAATGTGTAATGTTCTCATTTATTTCATTTTTACCCAGTGTTCTACCAGGAAGACATGTATTTTTCTAATTGTTTTTATTATCATGAAGCTGCTATATAAGCAAGCTAGTAGTGGATTTTGTTGTTTTGAAGGGTTCTGGGATTTTGAGGAGCTGGAGGAGGAGGGCAGGGATAGAGGAGGGTGGTGACCTAAGAATGACACAATACTTTCTTGATGTGAGATATAGCATCACATTATTATTCCAGTTTCAATTCTTTTAAGAAGAAAAAAATATGTCCAGACAGTAATTATTTCTGGCTCTAAGGTGCATACATATGACTCCTGGACAGGCCTGCAGACTCCTATGTGTATGCTAGTTCTCACGTGGTCGTTCCACCATCGCTACTGCAGCAGCTTCCCACAAGAGGAAGTGGTAAGTACTTTGCTCAGGTAAGTAATTCGTGCTGGCTTTTTTGTTTTTTGAGAGGTGGCAGGCTGTGGTATAAAACAATGATGATATTAGCTGATAGTAAAAAATAAGCAAGGTTTATTCCAAGAAGTTGAGATACCTTAAGCCAGTTCTATTCCCATTCTCATTTTGGTGCTGTGAAAAAAAAGGTGTTCTGCTATTACATTGATCTTCTAGAAATCAGTGAAATTATATCTTTCACTATTGGGGCCTGGCAAATTCTAGAAGAATTAACAATTTCTTGAGCACTGTAAACTTAAAAAGAAAGCAAATCTATTCCATTAAATGGCATTATTTTTCACCATAAAATCAATGAGATGATTTCTTTTGGTAGAAGGCTAACAAAATAATTTACATTGCAGAGTTTAAATTTACTGTATAGTCATTATGATGTCATTGCTGGAAAATGCTTTAGAGACAAAGATTCTCTATGTGAAGGTAAAAAGTAGAGTACTTACGGCATGATGTGAAGACAAAATGTTCATATGTCAGACAGAACAAAAAGAGAGGGGTTAGAAAAGTGAAGCAACCTTTCTTTTATCTACATGTATTTTAAACACAGTAGCAGAAGATATCAAAGGCATCAAAGGCATTTTATAAAAATGTTGCTTTAAACGAACACTGACTTGCAGTACATAAATCAATGTTTTTCCTTGGGAAGGTAATTACTACCTTAGGAAAGTTCAGCTTTTCACTTTGCATCTTCAATATTTGTGAAAATGTACTTTGAAATTAACAGCAACTCTTTGTAATGCCACAGCCCATGCCTGCAAGATAGCATTGTTAGGAATACAGTGTAGAATACTGTTTTCCTTAACCTTGAGAAAATGTTAGAAAGCCTGTAATCCACATTCATAAATAAAGATTAAATCTTTAAATTGGGATTTTCACCTTGCCAGATATACTGTTTGTCACAAGAAGGAATAAAATGAGGAGTCAGAATGACCTACAGCACTGCATGGACTGAATGGTATGAAGCTCATTAATTTTAAACCTGCCATATTACGAGTTCCAACAAATACTCATATTTCAGAAAAACTTTTTTTTTTCTTTTTTCTTTTTTTTTTTTTTAATTCCTTCAAGACGGATACTGAGGTAGTGAAGACACTGAACACTGGAAGTCACTGGTGGTGAAGCATGTCCAAAGAACAGCAACAAAGCTGGTGAAGGGTCTAGAGCACAGGTTTTATGAGGAGTAGTTAAGGGAACTGGGGCTGTTTAGTCCGAAGAAAAGGAGGCTGAGGGAGGACCTTAGTGTTCTCTACAGAGAATGTAAAAGCAAGTTGTAGTAAGTTGGGTGTCAGTTTGTTCCCAGGTAACAAGTCATAGGACAACACAAAGCAGCCTCAAGTTACATTAGGGGAGGTTTAGACTAGCTATTAGGAAAAAAATCTTTACTAAATGGGTTACCCCATTGAACAGGCTGCTGAAGGAAGTGGTTGAATCAGCATCCCTGGAGGTATTTAGAAGATGTGTAAACACATAGACATAGACATGAAGACGTAGTGCTTAGGGTAATGGCTTAGTGGTGGACTTGGCAGTGCTAAGTTTATGGTTAGACTTGATCTTAAAGGTTTTCTGACATAAATGATTCTGATTTTAAGAGACAGTCTTGTTTTTGAAAGTCAACTTCATGGGCTTGTTCTGAAAATGCAATTAAGGAGTACTACTTCTGCCTATGCAGCTATTTGCTTGGTTTTAACTTAAAATTAATCTACTGACATCACAAACCAATGCTAGAATGAGGGGTATTTGGCATCAGTTTGCTGTAAGAAATTTTATCACCAGTGATAGTTCCTTGTAGATAACTTCTGGATGCTGAACATGCTTCTCTTTGATATCACTGATCTTTTCCACAGCTCCTTGTGGAGGCTCTTGTCCTGCTATCCAGGAGGAAACCCATGTGGCTAAATTTGAAATTCCTTTACTGCATCCTTCTGAGTTACGCAGAAAATTAATTCAGAATTTACAGAAATTACCTCTATAAAAATAACATATATGCTGTATCTGACCTTATTTTTTAAATGTTTAAAGTTGTGCATATAGTTATGATTAATTTTGTCCATGCCCAGAGAGCACTAGTTTCAAATAATTAAAATAGTCCTTCTATTAATTAAGGAAAAAAACCTGCTTGTATATTTTAAAAAAACTAATATTTAGCATTATGCTTTTGAAGGATATTTGCAGAAATGTTATAAAGAACAAAGAAGGATCAAATAAGATGCAATTTTAAGGATTCAATTTAAAACACAAGAAAGATTGTTGCATATTTTTTGTTGTTAAAGAATAAAAATCCTGCAGCACTGCTGAAGAACTTGTATGCTTCCTGTTCTATGAAAAACAAGTAACCAAAAGACCAGTTCATAAGGCCTCTGAAATGGACTTTTTTATCCTCAAGCAGAGATTATTTTGTTTCACATACACAGCCTCTGAAATATTTGCAGTACTGGTTTCTTAATGTTTTGACTCACAGAAAAAAAGTCTTCAAAATATCTAAAACCCACAGCTTCCAAATTACTGTTCAGTAGGAATGACTATAGTAGATCTCCTCTCCTTGTCTTTCACAGTGGAGTAGGATTTCCTGAGTATACAGCCTTAGCTAGTGAATACTATCACAAGAATATTGCCACAGAACAGCAAGAGAAAAAGGTCTGAAAATTTGTTTCAAAAAGTTAAGTAGTCATTAAAAGAAGCAGAGAACAAAATGTTTCATTTCAATATTTGTATAATCTCCATTTCACTAAAAGCTAGATTACACAGTTTCATCTAACCCCACTTATTTTATATATATTACTTTGTATTGTGGAAAAGAGACACAAATCTCTTAATTTATTCCTCTGAAATCAGTGCACGGTACAGACTGATGCATATTAAAATTAGAAACAATATGTTAACCACCAGTCTTTTAAACAGAAAATGGACCTAAGTTACTTTACAATGTCATCTGAAGGAGTTAATGATAGTTGACATGAGGACAGGTGATATTCACTGAACATTAAGCTTGATTTGCCTTGGTCTGTGCCTTGTGTAGAGGTACAGAGGTAAAATTCCATGGATAACTTCCTCTGTGTTACTGTGATCCTCTTAAGCAACCAATGACCTGGAAGCCTGTGCTTCAAATGCAGCTGGTGTATCCACTAGAATACACTCAGGAGTACCGACCTAAGTTCTTTTATTTTGACATACTTATGGCTGTATTGTTCACTCTCTTTCAGTGATGACTGAGTGTACCATCACATACCACTGCATTGATCCAAATCCTGCTATTCCAGGAGCAGGTGAGTGAATGTTGGAATACCTTTTGTATAGTATTAGTACGTTGGAAACAATACAATATATCATACCTCAGTAATTGCATCCATGCACATATGTATGTACACACACCTCCACACTGTACATACACTTCAGGTGAGTCTTTTTGGCAGTAAATTGTTCATCTCATGCTAAATACTGATAAGTCAATGGGGAAATTTCAGCATGGACCTCCTTTCACACATCTTTAAGCTGCATATTCTTCACCCATTTCCACTGTTCCCTCCCATAAACTACATCAGTGGACAAGGGACAACCTGTGGATTTGATCTGTCTGGACTTCTGCAAGGCCTTTGATATGTTCCCCCACAATATTCTACTTGCCAAGTTGGAGAGAGACAGATTTTATGGGTGGACTGTTCTGTGAATAAGGAGCTGTCTGAATGGCTGCATACCGAGGGTAGTGGTCAAAGAGTCAAAGTCCAGATGGAGTCCAGTGACAAGTGGTGTCCCTCAAGGTTCTGTACAGTTTAATATTTTCATTAACAAACAGACAGTTGTATTGAGCGCAGCATCAGCAATGTTGCAGATGACACCAAGCTGAGTGGTGCTGTCAATAAGCCAGAGGTACAGGATGTCATCCAGAAGGAACTGGACAAACTCTAGAGGTGGGTGCAGGTGAACTGTGGGAAGTTCAACAAGACAAGGTGCAGGGTCCTGCACCAGGGTCAGAACAATCCACATTCTATCAGTACTGGCTGGGGGATAAGGTGTTAGAAAGCAGAGAAAATATTTTTGATAAATTAGATGTATTCTGATTGGCTGGGCTCAATATTTAAAGATCTGACTCTATCTCCTATTCAATGTAGGCCAATTAGAGAAAAATTTTGTAATGGTAAAAATAGTAGATTACCAGAAAATAGTCAGTCTAACTGTAAGTTTGTCATATTTACTTCACGTGGTCCTGAGACTGGGTGTTTAAAATTGATCCCCTAGTACTTTAATAATGTTATAATTCCAGAAGTAAATTCAGAAAAGTTAGAATTACTTTCACATAAATGAAAGGCAAAATAGGTCGCAGAAATATTATTTCATAGCAGGTCTGCCCTTTGGGCATTATTATTATAACTAGAAATAACAAATTCTAAAAGAACTGGACCGTTTTCTCTCCTGATCTGGAAAAAGTTATAGCAATTTAACTCTACTGCAAGAAGAAACTTATTTCTTTTATTTTTTATTGAAAAAGTATTTTGTGAAGAAAATAGACTTTTAAATTGTTTCACTTCTCAGATACAGAAACTCTAAAGAAGGACATAATTAACATACAAGATCCATTACAGAGAAACTGGCAGACTTTTTTCACTGCTTGAGAAAGGGCAATGAATTGGATTGACTGTTCACAAAAGAGCATTCCCACAGGACGTTGAGAAATGCAGTGGGTGGAAGGAGAGGATAGATTAAATGCTCCAGCAGAGCTAAAACTACCATAACTGTATGGGACTGGATACAGTTAATGTTCACTTGGGACCTGAGAAAGAAATTAAAGATCTATTTTATTTATTATGAAAAGGTAATATATGAAAGTAATAGTTTTTTAACTGAAATTTTTAAAATTACAGAAAAGAAAAAGGAGTAAGTCTTGCAGTCTTAACTGAATCTTCCCTGAGAGAGATGATAGCAGTTGGAATATGGACCAAGACACTGAAACAGACAGATGAAACCCCTTAAAACTTACTGGTCAAAGAAGAAATCTGGAGATAAGGATGAGCATTGTTTTGAAATAACCATCACAAGTTCAAATTGGCTTAAACAACAAAAATTCTGATATGAAAATATAAAGATCAGAATCAAGGAGTTGAAAATACACGGTCTATGATAATCAGCAAGCCAGGGCATTAGTTGGCACATGTGAAGAAAATGCAAGAAATGCAGCAGGGTTTGTTGTCAACATTATTGTCAGCACCTATAGAGCATGCACAATGTGGGTAAAGAGAAGAACAGCTGCAGAGCAAAGTGAAATGTAATATTTTCATTTCTGCTTTTATCTTTCATGTGGAATATAAGAATAAGTTACATTTAGATATGCAAATTCTACTGGTAAGCAGTATTATTCAGCATGGAAAGAAGAAAGAAGAAGAACACTTCATCTTATGAAAATGATACTTTAATTTGAGTGATAAAGGATAAAACTAATTTGCAGGAGTTTGAAGACACTCCCCAACATCTAGGAAGCCCTCAGTAAAGCAAAATCAAAATCTGAAAGTGAAACTGAGCAAATCAGATATAATTAAATCTGTACAGCAGACGAGGCAAAACAAATAAGCAATGCAATGGGTAATTGACTAGATTTGGGGAGTCAGAACAAAGGAGAAACTGAAAAAAAAAAAAAATTTTTATACAACTCCCCCCCAAAAAAAAGTATGGTAGCCTACTGGAAAAGATGTGCCTATTGAGGACAAAAAAGGAGCATTTCTGTGGTGTAGGATATGCCAGTGGAGAGTCCATTTTCTCGAACGGTTTTTTGGGTTGCCCTATAGAAAGAATTTCACAGAGGGTTACAACAGAATAGCACAGCTGGGATAAAAATTAACCTAGTGAAAAACAATGTTTTTGCAGGAAGCCTGAGCTCATTCATCACCAATTTTCTTGCTTCCCCAGCCTGTAAAAGTACAAAGCTCCCTTCAAACAAGCACATTTTTCCTTGAAAATCATCAGTCTGAATTCTAAAATCATTGCCCTAGGACTGCTGCTTTGCAAGATGAACATCTCAAATCTTGAGATGTGGACAGAAATACTCAGAGGAGTCCTATATGTGAGACACATCCAGGCTCATCCAGACAAAAATGCTGATAAAAGGTGGTGCTAATGTCCTTTTATTATGTTTTGGTCAATACAGGTTAATGCGTAACAGATGCTTATGAAAGCTGAGTGTTAATACAATGACACTGAAATATACTCACTTATACTATGAAATATGCAAGCCATTGATTTTTTTGGGAAGCAAGTGCCGCCTGGAACTCCTAATAAGTTTTATATTGCCCTAAAGCACTTCTAAGCCTTTCCTCATCCTGAAACACAGACTATTTCTGAACTCTGTACCAGAGTCTGGGCTGGAAGGACCGAGCTCCAAAGCAATTTCCCCTCACTGGGAGGACTGACTTAGTACATGACAGCTTGTTTTTGTCTTCTTTCCTTGGCTTGGCATTTTTTTATTTTGTAGCAAGTATATGGAGAGTCAGAACAGACCTAGATGTGTCATATCTGTGCTTTGCACTGCAGAAATTTTCCATGAGGAGCATACAACCAGAATACAGCACTTTGCAGCAGCTAGGCAAAATTATTTCAAATTATCTGGTTTTGGGAACAAATCTATATTAAACATACACTTTTGTCTAGCATAGGACTAAGGAAGATTTTTCTTCTCTCCAGTTAAACAAAACAGACATGTAAAACTAAGTTCTCAAACTTCTGCCCAGATAGGTGCCTATTTGCTGTCCAAGCACTTCAGATTTGTCCCTTCCTCTGTAATTAGCAAATATTTACATCTTGTGACTTAAAAAATTCTCCTCTGTGTATGTATATGTAATATATATACACATACACCCTTCCTTCACACATTGTTTTATTTCAGCCAGGGGTCAACCAGTGATTTCAAACTTAAATATTCTTTTTGCTTCTTTTTGAGGTCCCTTTCAACCCCTAATATTCTGTGATACTGTGTTAAATTTCACAATCTGTTCACAGAATGCGATAAGCTTGATAAATCAAATTTACTTTCCATAACATTTCTCTGAACTCTAAATTTCAAAGTCAGAAGCTCAACCTTAACTGTGTTTCACATGTCTAGTCGCTGACCTGGGTGACCCAGAAAAAAATTTCCATTTCCTTATGGGTTTTTCTTACCCTGGTTGGTGCCAGTGTCTTCTGTGTGGTCTGTATTTTCTGAGGTGAGCTTTCCCACAGGCATTTAAATACACAGGACCCTGATCATCTGTGACTCGAATACCAAAGAAAATAAATCAACAACTAAAAAAAAAAAAAAGTTTATTACTACATTTTAGAAAATTACTAGTTCTGAATATATGGGGATTTTGTCCTGTCTTAAGTATTAGCCAGTAGTGTAAGATTCTTCTATCCAGACCATAAAACTGTCACTAAAAGTCTCTAAAAACTAATCTGATCATAGCAATGTGGCTGAGAGTACTGCTTCACAAACAAGTTATCAAAGGGTATGTTGTGGAGTATACAGAGGGTATACTGTGAACTTGGAGCATCTGTTGGTTGTAACACTTTGCATGCATTCTTTTGTCTGCAGCAAATATGAAATCACATATAGGTAGCCTAGCTGTCAGCCAAAAAAAAGCTTGCTTGTTTATCTGCCTGTACAAGGTCTGTAAGCTGCTGCTGAAGACAGACGAAAATGTTCCCTAACAGGGATTTGAACCCAAATCCTATGTATGCCAGGTGAGTGTAGAATGCACTAAATTACTGGTATGTCTGACCTCTCCCAGTGACCAGAAATTCAGTTTTGAACAAGGAGCACAATTCCTTCTACTGAATGTTGAAACTTATCATGAAGCCATAAAAGTGTTGTTGAATTGCAGTTTAAAAAAAAAAAAAAAAAAAAAAGGAAAGAAAAAAAAAAAAGCAAGCATACTGCAAAAAGTGTTATGTTGAAAAAGACAAGTATGAAAATATAGATGAAGATTCAAGGGAAGCTTTTTTTGTGTAACGTCATCTAGCACAAAGCAATAAAAGTCAAACGTTTCGTAGTACGTATTTATGTACAGTTTAACTACCATTAAATTAAACATACTTAAAAATAGTAATAATGAAAATGGGAATTAGTTCCCAAAAAGTGAATGGCTTCCGCTGTGGTTCAAATTCAGACAAAAACTGTCTTCTCCACCTCTGAATCTACATAGCCTAGGTGGGTGTCCTGATGATAACTATTAGTAAAATGATGCTTCTCATTGAGATGCCATTCACAGTTATTAAAATAAAGCAGAACTTCACAAGTCCACCACATTGCCTTTCAGAAAATCTCTTTCCAGTTCTCAGACATGGAAAATTAATGCAGTAATCTCTCATACTGTATTTTCACTAGCATGTGTTAAGGAAATATGTGCATGGATTAATGAGTTGCAGACTGTTCTAAATAAATGAAACAAAAGCATAGCTTTTCAAATGAACGAAAAAGTAATTTAATATTTTGTTGCTTCTATAACCATGGCTACTCATGTGGCAAAAACTATTCAATAGGCAAGGTCTACATTAATACATGTAAGGTAAGTATGATTATTTCTTTAAGATTCTACCTTAAACTTTATTTCTGCACTAACAAGTGAAGAGTAATATGGTAGCAGGTGCCCCAATAACATCTTAACTATGATTAATCATGAGGTTCCCTGTCTTATGTTTGTCTACTGCCTCTTAGCAGAAGCAGGACTTGAAATTTCAGGCAGATTCAATCAACACTGCTTCTGAACAAGTACCATGATGCTGCATTTTGTGTGTAAATCTGGGCTGTGTAGTAACATAAATTCACCTTGCTGTGATTCCATGTCTTTCAACCCTAGAAGTTTCCCAAGGCATAGGAAAACAAAAGAGGAAGACTGAGCTTGTTCTAAATCAGATTTGACTTTTTGTGCCACGCTGAATGGGTATGCAAGAACAGACATGATCTGTCTGAGTCCAATCTTACTTGCTATTTTGGGGGGCCTGCTGGAACACCATAGGACCAATACAGGTCAGACAGTTTGGAGTCTTCCTGATGCCCTGTGCAGTATAGAATTCTACTGGAATCTGAGGCCATCTGAAAACAGAACAGATTCAATGCAGATAAGTTAAACCTAACCCTAGCCATAAATGCTAACCCCAAACATAAGTGCTAACTCTAACCCTAGCTAACCCAATGCTAGCATTTAGCTGTGATCCTTCTTCATCTCTCCTTCTGATCAATTAACATCAAACAAAGGTTTTCATAGTCCTTTTAAACTCTTAGTAATTCCCCACTGCTCAAAGGAAAGTGTTGGTGGAGCTGGATGGTAGTGAAGGTCTTCTTGATTAACTACCATCAGTACTACTGGGAAATAAGTAATGATAAACTATTACACTTAGGTTCACAGTCTGAAGAAAAAGATGTCCTTTTGCCCTTAAGAAGAGAGTAGTTGGAATTTTGGTGTAATCAGAAAGAGCAGTGCTTTCTGGAGCTGTCATAATTAATCTAGTTATGTTTTAACTGCGTTTGTCATTTACAGATGGTCAAAGTGCAAGAATGCAGATATGGCCATAAATTTTCTTGTCTTTCTCTCATTTGACCAAAAAGCTACTTTTAAGTAGAAAGCCATCTCTTACCTGAACCATTCTTTAAATTCTAGAAAGATAAATTTTTCATTCTGACTCTAAACAGAATTGTGTCTGAACCATGAACCTGTTCTTAGATCTCTAATGCAGGCTCAGGCTCAAGGGAGACAGCTCTTTTCTTGTGACAGGAAGGATGAATCAAGACCAAAGGCAGACACCACTTCATGCATTTCTTACCTCTGCTTCTTCAGTAGGCCTGAGTTAGTTATGCTTCACTCAGTACTTTCTTGTACTTTATCTAGACTCCCACCTTTTTCTCCAGTGTGTCAAAGCTTTACTCAAGTCCAGGTAGACAATGCCCACAGCTGTTCCACTAAGCAAGTCACCTGGTCATAGAAGGAGATCAGGTTGGTTGAGCAGGACCTGCCTTTTATGAACCCATGCTGGCTGGGCCTGATACCCTGACTGTCCTGCACTTGCCATGTGAGCACACTCAAGATAAACCTCTACATAATTTTTCCAGGCACCAAGGTGAGGATGCCAGACATATCCAGACATATCCCCAGATCCTCCTTCCAGCCCCTCTTATAGAGAGGAGTCACACTGGCAAGCTTCTAGTCATCTGAGACTTTCCTTGTCAAATGATGGAGAGAGGCTTGGCAAGCTTCTCTGCCATCTCCCCCAGTACTCTCAGGTGTATCCCATCCAACCCCATAAACTGCCATAGCAGTTCATTAACTGCTTCCTCCTTGATTATGGGAGGGGGTCTGTTCTGCTCTCCATGCTTATCTTCCAGCTTAGGGTTCTGAATACCCTGGGGGTAGATGGTCTGACTATTAAAGACAGAGGCAAAGAAGTTATTAAGTATCTCAGCCTTGTCCCCATCCTTGGTTGCAATGTTCCTCTCCACATTCAATAAATAATGGACATTCTCACTGGTTCTCTTTCTATTGTTAATGCTTGTAAAACTTATTACTTAGAGAGATCCCAGTACACGTACTAAGATGCTTGCCTCTTTTTCAAAAGGTGGTAAACTCCCCTTCTTTCCTAAGTCCGAGCAAAAGCTTCCTGTTTAGCCAGGTCAGTCATCTTCATCACCATTTTGTCTAACTGTGCATAAGACAGCCCACTCCCAATGCCTTTACTATTTCTTTCTTGAAGAGTGTCCAGCCTTCCTGGACACTTTGTCCTTCAAGGGCTGTCTCCCAAGGCACTCTCTTAGACAATGTCCTGAAGAGGAAGAAGAAGTCTGTCTTTCCAGAAGTGGTTTTGCTGACCTCCTCCTTACTCCAGCAAAGACCAAGAACTTAACCATTTCATGGTCACTACATCCAAGATGGCCTCCAACCACCACATCTCCCATCAGTCCTTCCCTATCTGTGAACAGGAGATCTAGTGAGGTGCCTCCCCTGGTAGGGTCACTTACCAGCTGTGTCAGGAAGTTATCTTCCATACATTAGAGGAACCTCCTAGCCTGTGTTATATTTCCAGCAGATGCTTGGTAGGTTGAAATCCCTCATCAGAACAAGGGATAGTGATTGTGAGACCTCTGCCAGATGCTTGCAGAAAGCCACATCATCTCTGCCTCATCATCCTTGTTAGCTGATTTGTAACAGACACCTAACCAGATATCTGCCTTATTCACCCTCCCACTCATTCTTAAACACTCAACTTACCATCACCATCACCAATGTCTACACAAACAAAACGCTCCCTAACATATAGAAGCCATGCTACCCCTTCTCCTTCCTTGTCTATCTTTTCTGCAGAGCTGATAGCCATATACTGTGGCATTCCAGCCATGAAAGTCATCCTACCACATTTCTGTGATGGCAACTATTGTAGCTGTTCTTCCAGATCCTCCTTTTTGTTGCACATGCTGCTTGCATTGGTGTAAATGCACTTAAGCTGGGCTATTGATTTCACCCCTAACATTGCCATGACACCCCTAGGCTCATCTCTAGTGGGCCTGGTTTTAACCCCCGTTCCCTTTCAAGCCCAGTCTAAAGCCCCCTCAATGAGCCCCACCAACTCCTGCCCATCTTGGCAATCTCATCACCTGCATGAGAAGTAATGGGTAGTAATCTGAGGCTTGTACCAGATTCTCTGAAAGTTATGATATAGGAATCAGACAGCTCTACTTACTGTAAATTGAGCAGACCTACATTAAAATTTTTTAGAGGGGACCAAAAAAAGTTACCTCATCCAACCTTTCACCTTCAGTTAATAATCCAGAGATCTGCATAAGATGGTCCTGAAGACACTAAAGATATTAATGGAAATGATACAGCTTCCCCAGGGAATTTTTTATATTGCTTCTGTGTTCTGAGAGAAAACAAGGACAGAATTAACTCAGAAGATATTTCTGGGCTCACATACAACATTAAATACTGTTAAGGCAAAACATGACCTCATATGGTTATACATTTTTAAAAAAGGAAAATGTTTCAAGTTTCTACCTACTTTCTTCAGCATAAAATGTCACCTTTCAAGAACTCTTTGACTTAGGAATTAATTAGCACTCTGAAATATGAACTATTTAAATGCATGATTATTTGTATAAATCACATTTTTGCTCCTCCAGTAGTCTTCATGAAAGAAATTTTACTATAATCTCTAGCTGCCATGAAACTGGATTTATTTATCATGTTTCTGGGTTCACAGAGCTAAAGCATTCCTTTAATCATACAAAATAATTCATAGTATTTGATATAAACACTTTTCATTATTTAACTATAATTAGATTGTGTGAGAAAGATGAAATAATTTTAAGGCATAATTTAGCTAGCTTGTTAAAGTTATGAAATGCTGTTGATGATTCAGTAAAGATAATTAAAGAAATTGGTGAAGTACTAGATATGAATGTTTAAATTTACTATACATGAAACTCACTTTATAATAAATTTTGTCATTGCAAATTAGATGTACCACCTGACTCAATTATGCTATATATATATATGCTATATACCTCTAAAGTATGCGCATCTTCCTGTTAAGTACTTGAGTATATCAGAGTATATTCGGAGGGAAACCTTTTCAGAACATCTATGAGAGGGGTCTTCCTCACTGTAGGCACAGCTGTAAGGCTATTTCTGAAACATAAATAGAGACTGATTTGAGAGCAAGTTGGGAACTTGCCCTGGATCAATGTCTAAGCAACTCCTGGGACCCTGCTACACAGATAACCACAGAGTTTAGAATAGCATGTTCAGAAGATAAAAACAGTGAATTACTGTTTGAATCAGATTGATGATACAGTGAAGATGCCAACAGCGAAATTGTTCAAGAACAGATTAGATGGTATGGGTCAGCTACAGGAGTGATATCAAAGCTGCTGGGCACATCATAGGATCAGTATTGCTGGTGGTATTTTAAAACACACAGACATAAAAAAACCTCAAAAGTTTCTACTTGACTGGATGAGTTTGTAGTCACCTTTTTTGACCCCTCCAGGTGGTGGAGGTCAGCTTCAGTCACACTGGCTGCACACACACTGAGTACAGAGAGAAAATGGGACTGCAGAGCGAGGCACCTCGTGGCACCCATCACCATCAATCCTCAAATCTTTTCAACACAAGCAGAGGTTCTTTGTGTGGGGTGAGGATTACTCTGTATGAAGCTGCAGGGGAGCTCAGTTTTAAGCCTCACAGAGAATCAAGTGCAGCTGAAGGTAGGGAACTGAATGTTCATGTGTCCTGGCATGGAACCAAAAGCAGCTGTGGCTAACTGATATGTAAGCTGCTGTTGGTAGTTGCAGGTGAAACTGAGTAAAACCGCTACTGAAGGTGGGTGAATTTGGGATCTGCTGTTGCTGTTGCTAGCATCCGTTGCTAATGAGCTTATCTAACTATAAAAATAAACCAATATGCAAGAATAATATATTACCTCAAAAAAGATTATTACATGTGTTCAACAGGGCTGATAAGACCAGTGGAATCCTAACCTTTGAGCAGAACAAGTGATGCAATTTTTACCATGTTATTAAATAGGGTTTTATACTGAATCCACTTTGGTTTTTTTCCCTTCTATAAAACTCTGGCGTGAATTATACCAAATGAAACCTGAAGTTCACTCTCATAGATAGAATGTTTTTTTTCTCCTTTTGCTGCTGATGCTATTTAGAGATCACTCTCTGACACTAGGTTATCAGAGCCACAGCAGAGAGGAGCAGAAAAACACAGCTCGATCTGGCTTGTGTAAAAAGAAATTGTGACGTTTCCTTTCTGTTACAACATCCCTATTGAAAAAAACTGATTTTAGAACATAGCAACTGTTATCAGTTCTGATATTCTAAAGGAATTCTCTAAAATTTATTCACTTACAAGGCATATGAAATAGTATTGTCTCAGGGAAAGAGTAATGGTGGTGGTGTCGTGTTGAAGTCTGCTCTGCAACTGCAAACTTAATGTCTGTGGGAATAAGGGAAGTCCAAGACAGCCCAGTTACTTCAAAGACGGTAGAATAATATTGAGAAAAGGTTAAATAGCTTGATTGTTTTTTCATGTAATGTTATGCGTTTTAAGGAGTTCTGATGCTTTGCAGTTTGTTTCGGTTTGTTTTTTTGTTTTGTTATTGTTGAGGGGGATTGTGGGGTGGTGGAAGGGGAGTCTGCATTTCAGCGAAATCACCCCAGGACAGAAACACCCATCTTGAGACCATGTCTCAAGGAAGAGGACGCCGGGTAGCAGGGGACGGGCAGTGAAACACCGCTCTTGCCCGTTCGAAGCTCCAGCCTCCCAATCGGGGAAGATAGGGGAAAAAACAATAAAAAAATCATAAAATCATAGAATTAGCCGGGTTGGAAGGGACCTCAGAGATCATCAAGTCCAACCCTTGACCCACCAGAGCAGTTGCTAGACCATGGCACTGAGTGCCACATCCAGTCTTTTTTAAAATGTCTCCAGGGACGGAGAATCCACCACCTCACCAGGCAGCCCATTCCATTGCCTGATCACCCTCTCCGTGAAGAAATTCTTTCTAATATCTAACCTAAATCTCCCCTGACACAACTTAAGACTGTGTCCTCTTGTCTTGTTGAAAGTCGTCTGGGAAAAGAGTCCAACTCCCACCTCGCTACAGCCTCCTTTCAGGTAGTTGTAGAGAGCAAAATAATAACAAAAAACATAACAAAAAATAATAAAAAAAAAAACCAACAAAACCCTTCTCAGAAAAAGGAAGTGTCCTTTCTTTTCAGCCGCACAGGCCAAGCAGCTGTTGACTCAAACTTTCTGAAACCCCACAGGCGACGGGGTAGGGTACAACGTGCTCCAGGGAAGCAAGGCCCTGCCCCTCAAACACAGCCGAGCTGCAGACCCCTCCAGCCCGACGGTGCGTCCCCTGCGCTCCATCCCGCGACGCGCACCTCCCGCGCACCTTCCGCACCCCTCCACTCCGGGGTCCCTCAGGCCACCCCGCACCCTGCAGGCAGCCACTTCCCGGCTCCCGGTGCCCGCCCCCGCGGAGCACCCATTGGCCGCACTCTGCCCGCTCCGGCTCCCGCTCCCGCCCCGCAGAGGGGAGGGAGGAGCCAGCGTCGCCCCGGGCGCTGTCGCCGATGTGGTGGCCGCGGGGCTGGACCGGAGGAAGAGGGGGGTCGGGAGGGAGAGGAGGGCGGCTCGGCGGCAGCCCCAGCGGGAAGAGAGAGCGGCTGCCTGCGAGCCCGGCTTCTGGGCAGGGAGGGACAGGGTGAAAGAAGAACTAAACTCCGACGACGCCCAACGTCTGCGACCAGTTTTGTGGTTTTTTTTCTTTTTGTTTTGTTTTGGTGGTTTTCCCTCTTAATTATTTTGGAAAAAAAAAACCCGCAGAAATCCCGTTTTTTTGGCAATTTGTGCCGCGGGGGGGGGGGGAGGGGGGGGGGAATTGTTTTTCGCACACCCCTGACAAACAAAGGAAAAGGGGGAGGGGGACTGCGTTTCGCAGAAGACATGCGTTCAGTCAGGAAGAGGTGGACTGTGTGCACGATAAGTCTCCTCCTCATCTTTTATAAGACGAAAGAAATAGCGCGGACCGCGGAGCGTCAGGAGGCACCACTGGCCGGGTAATTGCAGTGCTTGGCGCCGGGAGGGCTCTCCGGGGCAGTAGCAGGGCCGTGGGATCTCCCCGCGGCCCTCCTCGGATCTTCGGGTCACCCGGACCCTGATCTGCTCCCCTGCGGTGCCATTGCCATTGCTGGTGGGCACAGGGAAAGGGGGAGGGTGTGTGCGGGGCGGTGATACCGCTGCGGGATGGTTTGCAGGGGAGATTGTCCGGCGGATCTCAGCGGCTGCTGGCTGAGGAGGAGGGGGACAGGATGCTGGGAGGATGCCGAGTGCCTGTGTTGCTGCTGGTGATGCTCCCCCCAGTCCCGCTAATAGGGCACTCTCCAGGGAAGTTCACCTGGCCACCGGTGTGGCTAGTGGTCGTGGTCGCCGTCGGCTCTGGGGAGAGTTGTGCCTCGTTCCCTGCTTTGGGAACGCTTCAGAAGCCAGAGTACCGCTGTGTGCGGTGGCTGGCAGTAGTACTTGGTGACCCCATCCTCCGTCCCTGAAGTTTACCTTACCTTGAACTATGCTTAACTTCACTGCTCGTCGAGGATGATAGCTCTGAGTGTGAGGGACAACTCTCTCAGCTCCCGAGGCTCTTTCTCTGGAAACTCTCGTGCCTCACTGAGACCTTCTCCTCCCTGCAGAATTCGGTTGAACATAAAAGACCAAAATTCCCTTGCCAGATTTCTGCTTGCATTTTAGTTTTCTCTTTATCTAGCACTGACTGTGTATGTGCACCCTTGTATTCCTTATTTTCGTCCCAGTTTGCAGCTATAATGGGGAGATGATGGATTTTCAGCCAAGCCTGTTTCTCTTTGTAGGGGTATAATTTTTTGTTTGCACAGGAGAGATGCATGAATTTTGTGGTGGCATAGCGAAATAACCAAAGGTGGGGAAGGGTCTCAAGCTTTTTGTTTGATTGTGCAAATCGACTCAGGGAGAGATGCATTCAAAGCAGTTTTTCATCCTTTGGTGTGAGCCCTTGCCTTGATTTGAGGAGAAGACATAAGGGGATTTTAAGTGCCTGTACAGGCCTGGAGGAAGCTAAGGCAATTGCCACCTACTTATTCCTCCCTTAACCCCCGCAGTCCTCAGAGTTAAAGGCAGAAAGTGCATCCCTCTTCCCCAGACTTTGCCCAGGCAGGCAGGTGTGGAACCTGGGCACACCTGGTTGGCAGTGGTCCCAGCAGGTTCCAGGAGCAGGAAGTGTGTGTATGTATTGTGTGTGTATCATCCATGATGTGATGTTTGCTTCCCTTGGTTTAAATTATTTCCACAACTTGCTGGTAACTTTGCTTCTTGTTCAGCTTGGATGTGAGCCGTGTGCTGACACAATGCTGTAATATCTTCATATTTATGAGATACTGAAAAGTTTAAAATTTGGAGGTTGTAGTTGTGCAGACAACATTTTTGCTGAGGGAGAATTAGCTTTAAGGATGTATGGTTTTTAATGTGTACTCCTTCCTGTCAGACTAGAGGCAGCTGCTAAAATGATTCAGAAATTAGTCACTAGGTAGAATCCATATATAGACAAAAATTGTTTCACAGTTGTTTACACAATGAAGGATTTTTCTGGAGTAAATGTGGCTTTTTATGTGCTAGTTTATTTAATATTACCTTAAGTGAAAATCAAATAATCACCAATAAAAGGGAGAGAGGCATGTAAGTGAACACCTTTCTCTTGATAGCAGAATTTTAACAAAGTGCATAGGAACAACATTGTTTTGCTGTACAGTTTGTATAACTCACTGCAACTGCAAATTTTTAGTATGGAAGACAACCACATCTCAAGTGCTATGGTGCTTTAAGCGTTGGCAACACCTTTGTAAAATGTTTATTGGATAACGTTTAACTCAGCATAAACTAAAACCACCCCTGAGTACTTTCAGACCGAGTACTTCATCTGGATGTATTTAGGTAGTTCTCCTTAATATAAATACACTCAATACATCTAGAAAATATATGTAGAAAAATGTATGTACTAAATATATGTACAATCATTATGGAAAGTTTTTAGGGAGTAAAGTATTTTAAAATGGCAAAAATTATTAATTACTTTCTGGTTATTAAATGTTAGGACCTCTGCAGCATCCTCCCATGGTCTAAAGCTAGTGTGGTTTGGATAATTTACATATAGATCTTGTACCTATACGGTCGCATTAAATAGTTTTTTCAGTAGATGGCACTCTTACCTGTGAGTCAGTGCAATGTCAGTGCTGCAGCATGGTGGTGTAGAGGGAATCTAGGAAGGTGAACCTTAATATTAATGAGTGTTTTTGATGAAGTGTATAATACTGGTATATTAATTACAGGGGCTTTTGCAATCTTAGCACTTTCAACAAATGACTACACATTACCTGTTTTGGTAATTTAGCTTAATTGGTGTACCATTGCAGGTTAGTTTGTGTTTAGTCTGCTGTATAACTTACCAGACATTAATACTTTATGTATATATACACCACAGTGATATTGCTGTAGCTCCTAAGGGCCAGGATCCAGGTGTTTTAAGAACTTATAGCCTCAGGAAAGTAAGAATCAGTGATTCCCTAGAAGGCTTACAGTCACACATCTTTCCATTTCAGAGGTTGAGTGGCTGGTGGTTAAAAGTTCTCCTTGCAATCTAAGTGAAGTTACTGTTACTGGCAGTATTCCAGAGCATGAGACTTCTGTTTGTCACTATTACATTCACGCAGGAGAATTATAATACTCCTCAGTATCATATTGTTCTTGAGATACAAGGCATTCTATATGGTTGAATGTTTTATACAACTTTGGTATGATTCTGGTTAACAGCTGCATTTGAACTCCACTGAAAGTTGCTTTGGCACTTAAATGAAAGCAGTGTGGAAGACAATGGAAATATATGGAGATAAAAACAGATTTCAGAACTAATACCTAAAGTTGTGCCTCTAGTATTTCACGTTTGTGAAACCTGTTAGCTAATATCATAGCGATTGGCTTGATACTTCATTGGATGCTTGTTGGTCATCACCCACAGCTGACTACTTTTTTTAAGGTTGCTTTACTGAAATCTATGAACATGACAAAATGGATGAAGAAGGTAAGACACCTGGTGTTGTTTGAATGTGTGAAAGGTTTCATGAAATCTTGGGAAATTTTGTGGTTTATATGCTATTAAACTCCAATTCCATGCATGAAAGATTTTTAGTATCAATAGGAGGCAAAGCAAGTCTATTAGGTCATTGTTGTAGAACATGAGTAGTTGCTGATGTAAGGCTAGAAAGTAAACACTTGATTCTTAATGCTGGAAGTTTGTAAAGTAGAAGTGTAGACTCTGCATAACAAACATTCTGAAGTTTAGTCTAGGTTCAGAATTTGTACTTTATTGTAATTTTTGTTATGTCTGTTTCATTCCAAATACAAACATATTAAATATCTTGAATTGTGTATTCAAGTATTAGATGTAGGACTTCCATAGATTTCTCAAAGGTACAGTTTATCTGACTTAGCAAGCAGAGTAAATCTTAAGGGGAAATGATTGCTGCTTATTGTTGTGAATAAAAGGAAATATCACTGGTGTTTTTTGACACAAGTTACTTAAAACTGGAGTTACTCTTGATGTAATTATCTTTTCTTATATTGAATTGCAGAGATGGTGAACTGAGTTTGAGTAGATCACTGATCAATAGCTCTGATAAGATAATTCAAAAGGGTGGCTCCTCAATCTTCCAGCATGCTGCAGAAGGTTGGAAAGTCAATTCTTCTTTGGTATTGGAAATAAGGTGAGTGTCTTAATTAAAAAGTGCTTAATTTCATATTACTTATAATTCTTTTAATTTCATATTGACAATAATTCTTCTGGTCTGGAAAACAGTCACTTGATTTAGGGTTGCAGGTGGATGTTTTATACGTATACATATTCAGGGTGCAGTGTTAATTGCAAATAAGTAACTTTAGACTCCAAAGTCAAGTCATAGAATCATAGAATTTTCAGGGTTGGAAGGGACCTCATCAGGTTCCAACACCCCTCCCATGGGTAGGGACACCTCCCACTCGATCAGGTTGCTCAGAGCCCTGTCCAGCCTGACGTTTAAAAAATTTCCAGGGATGGGGCTTCCACCACCTCTCGGGGCAACCTGTTCCAGAGTCTCACCACCCTCATGGTGAAGAACTTTTTCCTAACATCCAATCTAAATCTACCCTCCTCTAGTTTGAGTCCATTCTGCCTAGTCCTATCACTACCTGATATCCTAAAAAGTCCCTCACCAGCTTTCTTTTAGGCCCCCTTCAGATATTGGAAGGCTACAATAAGGTCTCCTCAGAACCTTCTCCTCTCCAGACTGAATAACCCCAACTCTCTCAGTGTCTTTATAGGAGAGGTGCTCCAGCCCTCTGATCTTCCTTGTGGCCCTTCTCTGGACACACCCCAGCACATCCAGGTCTTTCTTGTAATAGGTTCTCCAGAACTAGAGCTGTACTGCAGGTGGGGTCTCACAAGAGCAGAGGGAGAATCCCTTCCCTCGACTGGCTCTCTGTGCTTCTTTTGATGCAGCCCAGGATACAGTTGGCTTTCTGGGCCACAAGAGCATATTTTTTATTAATACTCTGAAGCCTATAGCTGTATCTCATCTGCCTAGTAAGTGCTCTGTAGTGCTGTGGAGTCTCCACTCCCTAATTGCCTAAGCTAAGGGCATTAAGATGCTTTCCAGGCATCTGGGTTTCCTAATGGGGAAGATGGGGTGATCACCCTAAAATGCACCTGAGATATATCTAAGGAATGGACTTTCATTCTGGATTGCCTGTTCAGATGCAGCTTGTTTGACCAGTGTATGGTTGTACCACAAAGGCTAAGTTCTGCTCCAAGGCAATCAGGAAAGATAAACAGATTTTCCATGTCATAAGAGTACTTAAAATTTATATGCATATAACTAGCAATTTAAGTTGGCCAAATGTAGAGTAACTTCAGAAGAAGAATATTGTGGAAATTTTAAATTATAGGTTTTGGTTCTGGCAACTGGGAGAAAATAGCACCCTATTTTACTTGTGAAGTAAACTGATTTGAAAACCATTGAGTCAGCATAAGTAGAGACAGGTCATTTCTGTTATTTTGTTGATAAAATATCATATTTCAGAACCATTTTAAACTGATACAACTCACACTCTCAAGCCAAACAACATTGCAACATAAAAGTGTTGCAATAATTTTTTCATTCAAAATAAGAGAGAAAATAAATCTTGGTTATGCAATTTTTTTTGCCTGTTTCAAAAGCAAAATACATCATTCAGACAAAGAGGTAAAACAGTATTAAAAGCTTTGTATTTTTTAAGCTTGCT
Source organism: Phaethornis superciliosus (assembly GCA_023637945.1). Lineage (NCBI taxonomy): Eukaryota > Metazoa > Chordata > Aves > Apodiformes > Trochilidae > Phaethornis > Phaethornis superciliosus. The sequence goes on along the minus strand of JAJQWJ010000004.1, from coordinate 44,825,959 downwards.
ACTAGGCAGGTATCATCTCAATCTGCTAAAATCCTGAGTTTAAAAATCAGGTTTTTTTCTTACTGTTGGTCAGGCAGTAGAAATTTCTCTCCTTTTGTTAATTGCTTCTTTAGAAGCATCGTGGTGCGATTATGTTTTCTTTAAGAACTATGCAGTAAACGTTCCACTTTATCAATGTACAGATTTTCTGTAGAGAGCATAAAAATGAGGATATTTAGATGTCCACTTTACTAGCTTTTTTTGGTGATGAAATCGCTATCATTATGAACTTGGGGCAGAGAGCAGATGTTTTCAGTGATCTTATAAAAGATTTTAGATTAAAGTGATATGGCCAAAATCTCACCAAAGGAATTGGTGTTGTCAGAAATTTTCTTTGATAAACTGCCTAGCATATTGAGTTAAGGTACTCAGCAGTGAGAGAGGGAAATTTGGCTTTTTTTTTTTTTTTTTTTTTTTTTTTTTTTTTTTTTTTTGAGGAAGCCACATGCAGCCCCTTGTGACACATGTTCCCCTCTGATGCTGGCTAAACAATGTGCACTCTTCTTTCACTTTTACAAGACCTTTACATCTTTTTTCCATGTCACAGCAGTAAGAAGCACCTTACGGTAAATAATTTTTATGCTTGAGGACTTATGAGGACTAACTTCAAATGTGTCTAGCAATATCCGAGAGTGTCCTCATGGTTTAAGTAACTGTTCAGCCCTCAAAAAAACATGCATTGCGTAGCCATGAATCCTTAAAGAGGATTCATGCTCTATTACTGTAAGTTTTTATGCCTGCAGTGGTGGACTTGTTGCATGAAGTTGACCATAGCAAAAAATAGAGATCTACAAAAAAAATCTACTACCTGTTGTAAAATTTGATAGTGAGTTTTGCTTTCTGTGAAGACTGTTGATCAATAGTCTGTCTGGATCTAGTTAGCTGGCAGCTGGAATATTATGCTTTGCTAATTGCATTGTTGATCCTGGATATCATCTCTGGTCATCTTGGGTTTTGTGCAGGTTACTGAATGATCTATCAGCTTCAAAGATCCTATGAATTCTTGGTAAGGTAGGGCTCAGATAGGACCCAGTGAGTGAAAAAGGTCCTCTATCAGGACTCCAAGGGAGGATGAAAGTCTTTCACTGGATTTCTGGTATCACAAGACGCTTTCTGGGACTTTATAACCAGAAAAGGCAATCTATAGAATGTGGCAGTATTCTGGGGAGAGCAGTAGCCCTTTGGATATTTTAAACATGCTTTAGCAGAAAGAGCTAAACTTTCTATGATTGAAGTGGGAATTTTAGGTATTATTAATTGAGACTGCAGCAAACATGCTCTTTTGCCAGTAATGACTGCTCTGGTGGTTAAATTGATTTTTCCAGCTGGTGTTACCTTGTAATTGCTGACACCTTCTTTGAAGAATAGTTGGTAATTCCTGTGCCTGAGAGAGTGTTTTGTGTCTCAAATCCTTTCTGCTCTCTGTAGCAGATGTGAAGGGTTTCCAGTTATGCACACTGGAGATTTCAGTTGTATTGAAGGCCATCTTTCAGAAATAAGAGATATTGTTGAGGTCATGCAAACCTATCTGGAAAAGTCTTCCATGCAGGACTGGTGCCAGCATATCTGTGACCTGTGTGAAAAGAACTGCAGTCTGACATCTCAGTGTATGACTTTGTCTTCCAGTTATTTGTGATTAAATTTGGGTGTTTATGTTGAAGGTTTTGGGAAAAAAAAAAACCAACAAAAAAACAAAAAAAAAAAGCATGTTGAGGATGTATTCATTTCTTTACAATGCAACAGAGAAGTCGATGAGTGGAAATTTCCTGTCAAAAAAAGTATGAGAACTTGTAAGATATTAACAGCATCATTAAAAAAAAAAAAAAAGTGCAACTTCCTCTAAAAATGTTCAGATAATTATCATTTATCTTTCAAGTTAATATGGAACAGCTGTGGTAAGTCCCTGAAGTGCAAAGCAGTAAATACACAGCTCTCAGTAGAGCAGTACAGTTGCTCTAAAACTTTTGAAGCGGCAATTTGGGGGCAGTTGTGCTGTTTCCTTTAGAACTTCCGTGTCTCAAGATGTGCAAACTGGAGCTCTCTAGTCTGGTTTAGTCATAATAAACTTTAAGGGTACTTTTGTCTCTTTAGATGCTTATCTGAACTGAAAAGTAAGCATTCAGTGTCAGTTGAAGTAATTAAGTCCTTCGACTCCTTTCTTTTGAGTCTAACTTGCTTAAATTAATGAGAAGCTGAGAAAAATGGCTTGCCCTCATACAGTAAGCAGTAGTTAAGTCACACTGTATTTAAAAGCCCTTTTCCTTTTGTAAGCCTGGTGCCTGGTTAGTATGTGATTCAGGTACTGAAATGACCTTTCTGGTCAAGGGAGAGAGGGATGCACTGGAGGGCACAAGGATGGCCAGCATGGAGGCAGGGCCAGACAAGAGCTTTCCCATAGTACTACACTGTTGTTTGTGTGGTCTTCCATTGCTGGGAAGTGCCAGGAACCTTTCCATCATTATTTGCAGTTAGTTTTGTTTTGTTTTGTTTTGTTTTTTTTTTTTAGCAAATCCAAATCTTGAGAATTTTCATAATTAAATAGAAGAAAGTGATACCATAAAATTCAGTTACGGGAAGAACTGTCTTATGCTTGTTTTTAAGTTTTAGGAGGCAGGCATTCTTTATTATGGTGCTGGATGCATTGGGGATAGCTCCAATTTATTGTGCATGTCCTGCAGCTATTGATACCTGAATTATATAGTACAAAAGCATACATATTCATTACATTATTCAGAAAAGGCAGAATTATGCAGACTAGTTCCTACAAATCATTTCCTCGTTCTCCTTCGTTGCTGTTTTGAACTGGTGGTCTTCAGGGGTCCCTGGTGGTTGTCGGTGGTCTCATACTTGTGTCCTTTAGTTGAACTCAAGTTACTTCTTTACTATGTATGGTAATGGGATACATGCTGATTAAGCAGCTTTGTGAATATTTACAGACCACTTCGCTCTTTACATTGCAGAAGCAGCTCTTTCTTTTGTTACCAGGATGTGGTAAAGATTTATGCCTAAGGCTTTTTTATTTGTATCTAGCAAGCATCAGCTCAAGACCAGTACCTCTATCTTTAGACTCATTTGTCTTCTGAAACTTCAGGTTTCTTGTATTTAGTTTGTTATCAAAAGTGAATGAGAATTTGCACTAATTTCAGTGGGGTGGGAGTCTCTTGGGCGTGAGAAGTCACTAGACATTTACTAGTTACATATCAAAAGCATTTCATGTATTTTGGTTGTCGCATGAAGAAAAAGAAAGAGGGGAAGAAGGAGCAAATGGGTAAAAAAAATAAATCTAAAAATAGTATTAAATCTAAGTGTTATCTGAAGTCAGCACTTAAACTATCTAGTTACTGTCAAAGTGGTCAAGAGAGTATTTAAAGATCGAAATATTTATGGTGAGATGCCTTGCAAATCAAACAAGAACATTTGGATATAAATAACCACAGGCCTTTCATCAATAAAAAGCTCTAGACAAATAGAAAAATAAACCCCCTAATCTTTTATTTGGTAGCATGTGACAAAACCTCCCTGTAGCTGCACAAAGTGCACATTCAGAAACATAAAGCTTAACTGCTAGAACTGTGGTTATAAGTCTTGAACTGACCTGAATTTATTAGAAATCTGCTTGTGATCACTTTGAGTTGTGAGTTGCAGTTTATATCTATATATTATAAGCATCTGTTTCTGGTTGTCAAAGAAAAATGTTAGGTTAACTGTGGCTTCTGACACCCTATTTCTGTGAGTCATGTAAACATGTTGCAAACAGCTGCTTATCTTCAGGTGAGAACAAGGCACATCTGTCTCACCTGCCCATAAAGGGCTCAAACCACACCCCAGATAGTTTTATTTATCAAAATGTTACTTGAAAACTACCTCAAATAAAAAAGTGTCTTTACACTCTTTTTTGTAAAAGAGGTTGCAGAAACCATTTCTTGAAGGTTTACTAAAAATCATGCTTGTTTTTTACTTCCTCTAACTGAACTTACTTTTGCATTTTATATGCAGCAGGATGTGGTTTAGCACTTACTTTAAACTATTTTGTTTATCTGTTTAATCAGAACAACCTTGTTGTACTATTTCCATTGCTCTTTGTGGGACAGAACAGAGGTTTAAACAAGTTCTTACTATTAACCACCACCAAGACTGACTGAGGCACTCATGTATGTACTTTCAGTTTTTGTCATATACCCTAGTAAAGTTTTTTCTCTTAGCAATTGCATGAAAATGGGAAGTGATACTGTCCCCATGACACAGATGAGTCAGTAGCACAGAGGAACTTAATAGTATGCCCATGTGCCTTCTTAGTCATACTTTTGGTATTAAAAGATATCTGGATACAGTCAGATGAATCAATTAAAATCTTTTAATGTTAGCATTATTACACTTCTTTGTTACACAAGGATTCTTGTATGTACTGTAATACCTGCACATACATTTAAATGAATGTGCTACCAACAACTTCAGATAAGAAAATATTTTTAGATGTGTGAGCAGTTATTATGATGCAGTTACTTTTGCCCATGTCATAATTTTGTCGAATAATAAATTCATGGAGCATTTTGGAAATCTCGTCAGAGGGATTGATCATATGAGTCTAATCTAGGTCCACTTCAAAGCCTGTGGTGGGCTTCTATGAGCCTTTGTAACTTCACTGCCTTCCTGTTATGTTTTAACATGATGCACTGTTTATGCAAAAATGTTGCTACTTGTTTCCTAAATTTCCTTACTTGTAGCAAGTTGCAGACATACTCATCCCTTGAGAGGCAGTGGCCCAAGAGCTAGCTGGTGAGCATAGTGTTCCTGTAGTTAATCCCTTTTCACTTGTAGGGGATTATTTCCCCTTTATATCTCTTGGTGGGTGTTGCAAGTGTTGGAGTGGCATCTCTAGTTATCTTTTCCTGTTTTGATCTGCTCTAAGGAAGTTCTGGTCTAAAAACTCACTGCATAAAAATAGTGTTCCCTTACACAACAGAATGTCTGGTCTGTTTTAAATTGCACTTTACCTGATGACCACAGGGGAAAATACGAAGTTATTGCTTTTCTTCTTGTCTGGTTAGAATTGCAGAGGCAAAACTTTCTGTTCAAATTAATACGCAGTGAACACCCTGCCCCAGCTCTGCACTCCCCACCCATTTCATAAGTGTATTATACCAAAGTATATGCTTAAGTTCAGATGCGATCCTTATGCCTCTTCACAAACACACATGCTTTGCAAAGAAGAGATGGATGCAGATTTGCAAGCTCAGTCCTGAGCTACCAATGGCTCCGGTTTTAAGTCCTTCCCAGCTTTTCACACTAAGGACGAATATGTACTCAAAACTGCTTGCAGGTATCGGTCATTACATAACCACCATTAAACATTTCCTTTTTGAACTTAGGTATTTGAAGAGTGACAGTTTTTAGATCCCTGCCCTCACCTCCAAAAGCTGGTACAATTACCATGAGTTAAGTTTTTCAGGTGACATTTAAGCAGACATTCTTCATCTGTTACTTGTTGTGGACTGGGAGTTTACTTACAGCTGTGTAATTACCATAGCTCACTTGACCCATGGTAGCTTGTTAAACCCTCCTGTCTTGATCATGTGTGTCTGAACTCTTATAATAGTTTAAGCAGTTAATTACAGAAAAGTAGGATAAAGCATTGGACCAACTGATCTGAAGCGATGATGGGATGTCTAAGTGTTTCTATGAGTCCAGCTACCAGCTTTACTAGACTGTGCACTGCAGTAGTTTAATCTAGAGTATGTTTTAAAGCTGAATTTGTTTAAATAAGTAAAAAAGACCATGGGTGCTCATATTCCAAGTTAATTAGGATAACTTCAGTTAGCAATTTTATACTAAACTCAATTAGTTGTTTTTGTGAAATAACAGTCTATAAGAAACATGGTTCTTCTTGAACCAAGCTGATTCATGACTTCCTAAATCATAAATACATCATGTATTTAACTGTTTCTACGATTGAAGTTTATTTATATATGAGTTTATTTATTCCATTTACTCCAAAGATTTTCATAATATGCAAAAATAGTATGCCTTGTAATTTCCAAAGTCCACGTCTCATGGTCTTTCAGTGCCTTTGTCCATAAGAATTTATTAACCTCTATCACTGAAATATTTATTTGTTATATTATAACCACGATTTTACCTATCTTAACTGCCCTGCTCTAACACCATCCTAGAGCATGGGAAATTACCTTAGTCTGTCTGACACTATCTACATGTTGTAATGCTCTGTGCAGCCTGTATTGCTATTAGATAAAATCCAAGTGAGCAGTGTGTGTTGGATTTTATCTGTGCATTTTTTCTGTCAATCCAGAAAAAGTGTTCTTCGATTTTTGGATGCTGAAAGAGACATCTCAGTGGTCAAAAGCAGCTTCAAGCCAGGAGATGTAATCCATTATGTACTGGACAGACGTCGCACCCTAAATATTTCTCGGGATTTACACAGCCTTCTCCCTGAAGTATCCCCAATGAAGAATCGCCGATTTAAAAACTGTGCTGTTGTTGGGAATTCTGGCATCCTTCTGGAAAGTGGATGTGGAAAAGAGATAGATAGCCATGACTTTGTAATAAGGTGAGTTTTTATATGCCGTTGAAGATGCTACATGCTATATTCCTTGTACTGGGAGAAATGTTTTAGTCTAAGACACAGATTTCAGACATTATCCAAAATTCATCTGAAACAGTATACTTCAGTATGTGATTCCCTAAATTTAATAACATGCATATATTGTTGACAAGAAAATAAGATTATTTTTAGAGTAAAAATAAATCAAGAACGGTGTGTGCTACCTTGTTTTACTGTTTGTTTGTTTTATTCCAAACAAAATAAATATTATTATGGAGGCCCTGGTAGAATAAATGCAAATATTCTTTCCAAGTATTTCCCTTTTAAAAATATTCTTTCTTACCTCTTGTCCAATAAAGATAGCCTACTGTAAATTACCACATTATTTATGTGCAACATGAGGTAAAATTTTAGTTTGATTTTTTGATGTTGAACTAGATGGCTGCTGATTAAGTAACTGGAAGTCACACATCTAAATCCCTTCATGTTGCTCTGAAAATTTATCCCTGCAGCCATGGCAAAAATGTTGGTGTGCTTCACTTTTTATTTGTTCTTCAAATGTGCACAAATACCTTGGACTTCACATATTAATATCAACAGGAAAAGAAGGAGGAGTAGCTGGTCTCATTTGACAGCCTGGTATTAGATGGATATAGAGAAGGTTGGGCAAGAGATGGGTCGTTTTGCATCTGAGGCAGAAGTTTAGTTTATTTTGAGAAAAATGAAGAGGAAGAAAACAGAACAGTGACAGAAACAGTCACAGAGTCACTGAGTTGGAAGGGACCTCTAGAAATCATCTAGTCCAGCACCTCTGCTAAAGCAGAATTACCTAGAGCACATTACACAAGAGTGCATCCATGCAGGTTTTGAATTTCTCCAGAGGAGACCCCAGAAGCTCCCTGGGCAGCCTGTTCCAGTGCTCCGTCACCCTCACAGTAAAGACTGTCCAGGTCTCTGTATTTTCTGTGTTGTCACTCGAGCAGATATCGGGCTGGTGGAAAGCCTCCATGAGGACCAGCGCTTGTAAATGTGAAGCTGCTCCCATTTGTCTGTAGAGGGTCGCATTTGGTTGGTCTTCCTGGGCAGGTGGCCTAGAGCAGATCCCCACTATGATCATCACCTGCCTCTGTCTTCCCCTCAACCTTGATCTGTAAGCTCTACGTTAGTTCCTCATCCATCCTCAGATGGGGGCTTCATGGATTCCAACTAGTCATAGACGTAGTGGGTGACACCCCTCTCCTCTTTCCCCCTCCCTGTCATGCCTAAAAAGCTTGTACCCATCCATTTGCATGCTGCAGTCATGGAAGTCATCCCACCAGTCTTAGCAGTACAGTGTCAGCATCACAGCCCTGCAGGCTTGCATATGTCTGCAACTCCTCTTGTTCGTCCCCATACTGCATACATTTGCATAGTGGCCTTTAAACTGGGCTCCCTTTGAAGCTAACTTACTGGCTGGAGTTAAGGTTTTTTTCCACTTCTTGCTCTGAGCCCACAGCATCCAGTACTGTCATTGGTCTCAAAGTACAAGCAGTGGGATGGAATGAGAATCCCTAGCCCAGCAACTGTAAGCACTCTTTACTAGATTGGCAAGCCTATTGCCAAAGATGCCCTCCCCAGGTCTTCTATGTATAGAATCTCTTGTGAACATATATTCAGTCTTCAGAACATTTATTTCTGAAGAAGATAGGAATACTTACTTAGTTTATAATTACAGAATGAAAATTATGTTCTTAGGTATTTGTCTTATCAGTGAGGACAAGGTAATAAGTTGGTGTTTATCAGTATTACCATGCTGACCAGGTATTCGTGTATTTTATTGGAGATCTGGCCATTAGAGGATGATACAGGATAAGTAAAAAGTTTACTGTACTGTAAGAAGCACTGTAGAGTTAATAGAATATTATATATATTAAGAATGCAGTTTTTAAAATAACTTAATTCCAACACTGATTCTTAGCGTCCTTCACCTCAACAGAGCAGTTCGTGTGAAAATGTTTTTGCATCAGGAAACTTATTTGGGGCATACCAGCTGTGAGCTAATTCACTGAGTATGTTGTGGAGATGATTTGTGTCAATTGGATCATGCTGATCACTGAAATCAGAAATAATTTCTGGATTGCATTTTGTCACCTGCATCCAGTCATGTCTGCTGAGAATGCTGCCTCTATGTGATTACATATGTATGTATTTATATAACTGAGGTAAAAAACATTCTGAACAAAGACCTTGTGAGATCTTTTTCACAAGCCTAGAAAAAAGCACAAAGCTACTGCAAAGGTCTGAAAATGAGGCATAAAGGAAAAACTGGGAGATTAATGTGTTGTATTTGGGTTTGGGTTTTTTAAAATAATTTCTAAATCAAAATAATTAATTTCAAAACATCCAGTCACCTGCAGAGTTAACACCAAAACCAAACTAAGAGATGTTCACTTAACATGGGGTAAAATTAATTTGTAAGTCTTATTTAAGCAGTATGTTGTAAAACAAACAAAAATCCCAATTATTAACCTATAAAAATTGTACCCTAGTTGGTTGGCACAGCTTCCTTTAGGAGTGTGAGCTGTTAATAACACGCTGACAAATGAACACTAGTCACAGATAATAGATGTTGGAAAGCATAGTCTTGTTATAAGCATTGTTCTAACTGTTGATGCATTTTAACACATGCTAACTTGATTTTCAAATGTACAAAAATATGTTTTTTCAACAGTATGTAATGAATGTTCAAATTGGGTAAAATGCTCGCTGTTATCACACCTGTTATCACTGTTATTTTTTTTCTCATGTTAAATTGAAATGGTCTTGCATGTTCCTTTTCAGCTTTCCCTTCATCTACACTTTTCTCAGTTAATGTTTCATATTTATTTTCATTTTTCCATTAATTTTTCTTTTCAGGTGCAATCTAGCTCCTGTGGTGGAGTTTGCTGCCGATGTGGGAACTAAATCTGATTTTATTACCATGAATCCATCAGTTATACAAAGAGCATTTGGAGACTTTCAAAACGAGAGTGACAGAGAAAAATTTGTGCATAGACTATCCATGCTGAATGACAGTGTCCTTTGGATCCCTGCATTCATGACCAAAGGCGGAGAGAAGCATGTGGAGTGGGTTAATGCATTAATCCTTAAGAATAAATTGAAAGTGCGAACTGCCTATCCATCACTGAGACTTATTCATGCTGTCAGAGGGTAAGTGTCTGGAAAAGACTGGTCTGTACTTGGCACAATGAAGCTCATAACTAGAATTCCTAGCAGTCAGAAAAAAACTCTAGTAAAATGTTAAAAGGAGTGTATTTCCATTATTGTTGTACTGGGTTGCATTTATGATCAAATAAGTTTTTTTTGTTATTTCATGTTGTTCGTCAACTTAGCCTGCAAATAACTGAAATGCATTAGCATAGTATCTTTTCACTTTGGCTTTTATGTACAGATTTTTTTAATGATCACCCTAGTGATGAATTATTTGAAACATCAAAAGATATCTCTAAATCATAAAATCACAGGAGAATGAAAGTGCTACATGTCTTCTTTTGGGTAAGACTGTGGAGATAAAGGATGTAATTTAAATTGTATAGGTCACAAACATTTAAATAATGAGCTCCTTTCTAAAATCTCTAGGACTTTGTAGCAATTCTTCTCTTTTTGAGTTTGACTGGATGCTTGGGCAATTAAAAAACATGGATTAGAATCCCTGTAAACATTAGTGTAACTGGTTGTTTTAAAAAGCCAAAAAGCATCCATACTTTGTGCAAAGATTTTTTTCAGCCCATAATTAACAAGACTGTCAGATGAAGGCTCCAGTGTCATTGTCACTACAAATAAGAGCATACAAAGCTATGCATTATCTGTTTATATAATGAATCATAGCAGTACAATGGTACTCGACTTGAGTTTTTTGAACTGTGCTGTCTGTTGTGGGGTTTGAGGAGATGTTACTTAGATGTGCTCTTAGGAGTATTAGTATTTGCTTGTACACCAGTTACTAAACATGTATCTGACTAAAAACTTGTTTCTATTACAGTAGTGGGGATAAGATTGAAGAGGGTGTTTGAATTGTTACCCCAAGATAGTTTAAGAATATGAGACTAAAGCTTAGAAAGATGTTGCTCCTCAGGATATTAGGAGAAAGTGAATACACTTTTCTCCTTCTGCCACATCTCAAATAGATAAACTGCTGACTTCTTCACATGGTGCATTTCTGGCACAGGAAAAAAAATAATCTGTTCCTTTTGGAATTTGGAAAACTTTTGGAAACACTTCAATTTTTGACTGAGTTGTCTAGTTTCTGTAGTTGTTTGGGTAGTTATTTTATTAAACAGTTACATTTTAGTTATTTATAGGCCTTAATGGTGTTGAATTTTCAAGTATTCAAAATGGTTATTATTAATAGGTGCAGTGGTGTTTGTGTGTATGTATAAAACTGAACAAACAAGATTACCTCAAGTCTACAAACAGACTTATTATTCTATATTTCTACCTGGGCAAGATTCTAAAATTTGAATCAGAAAATGAAATCTTTCAGTTGGCCAACTTGCAGGAACTTCAGGGTACTGTGTGTTAAAAATAAGAATTAGAACTTGCAGAAGAAAGGGAACAAAACCTCTGTCATCAGAATTGGTGTTGAAACTTCAGACTATACCGTTTCAGATTATATGTACCAGAGTCAATGGATACAACTGCACAGATTTGTTAGATTATTCCTCTAATTCAAACTTCCTTGTTTAATCACCTTGCTTTCCTTTTTTTTTTCTTTTGTAGCTGAAGTAACTGTATATCACTCATAGCTGTTATTTTTTGTAATTTGAGTAAGAAAAAAACAAGTAAAATTTATCTTTGGTCTAAGTCTTGGCTTTATGAAGCCTTAAGGTGTATACCTTAAGGTATATTATGTCTCCACGAATCACCTTTCAAAGTGATACAGTTATCAGTAATACTTTAGTAACAAATATTTATTAGATCTTTTACAGAGTTTTGAAACATCAACCCAAATACGTAACAACTTAAAAAGAGTGAGATTTTTGTTAGATCATGCCAGCGACCTAATTCTGTAGAACTGTTTCTCAACTTGACAGCATATTCTTATGGAGACTGATTAAATGTGCTATTTTATGCTTAATAAGATAAAATATTCCATTAAGATCTTTCAGAAAACCTATGTGCCCACAGCTGTACTTGTGAATATGGTATACCACAGGGCTATGCCATATCTGTATAATTCAGGTGGGGTAAATGGGGTTTTTATTTGAAACTTTAACATATTATACCGCACTCGCAGGTCTCCCTAATCTAGAAGTGTAATCACACTGATACAGGACTGACAGCTGCATAAAAAAGATATCTGTCCCAAAATGTTAGTATTTTAATGTCTTCCTTTTTTGTCTAACTTTTTTGGAAGAACGAATTCCAGTGTAAATTTCAATTCATATTCAGCATTCTTGGATTTAATGCAATTAAAATTTTATTAAACATATAGAAATGCAGTATATTATGGATTAAATAATCAAGTAACTAATAATCACCCAAGTTCATAATTCCAATCTGACAAATTAAGTACTAGTGGACACATTTGATGCTGAAGGATGCAGTATGATGGTCAGAAGTTTTGGAAACTGTTGTCTATTACTTTTTGTGTGTATCACACTGACAAATTGTTCAGGCAGACTAGGTTTTTTGTTTATCAGTTTTTCAAGCATAAAGCATAGACAGTGTCTAAAGACAGAACAGTGTCCATTTTAGGCTTCTACGCTGATCTAAGGATGCCAAATTTTATGCTCCTATTTACTGTTTTACATAGTAATACGGGAGTGTTGCTGAAATCCCATATGACACCGAAATTCTCTCCTATTTTTGCTCGCCTTTTAATGAAATAAACTTTCTGAGCAGCACATAGTATTTGGAAGTTGCTCTTGATCAAACAGTGGGATAATGACTGCGTTCTAAGATAATTTTGAGGAGCTATTTTTTCCTGTTAATTTTTGTGCTTTTTGAGTCATAAAAAAAAGTAATATGGTGTTCAGAAAAGAAATTGCTTTTCAGTGGATTTCATAGCTTATTAAACTTTTGTGAGTGATGGGCACTCCTCTCATATCTGAGAGGGACTACAATTTTTGAGAACAGCTTATGTAAATACTAAGTCCACCATGATAACAAATTTTTTCATATGTACTACATTTTCAATGGCCATTGAATTTCAGTTTTATTCTTCAGTACATTTAGATCAAGTTAGTAATTTATTGTCTCTATTTTGCTTGTATACCTCTTGGTCAACAAGTTTGAATTTTAATTTAGAATATTGGATTCAGAAATTGATACGGGAGTAGTTGCATAGCTTTTAAAGGAAGTGTTTCTAAAAGCAGTTTTATGGAACTTTTAATGTAATTGTAGACCCATTAGTGACAAAATAGTTGAGGTAATGAATAGGTCACAAAGTTAAATATGGAACTATTGTATATAATGAAGATTAAACTGATTAAAATTATTTATTTGCTCTCTGACACCACTGCCAGGAAGGCTAATTACATAACGGACAAAGCACTCTATTTTTCTTTTCTTTTTAAGATTAATTTAAGAAAAAAATTGAGAATTTTTTATTTCTTAATGTGTCTGAGATTTAATGCTGAACTCTTCCACTAGAATTATTTTTAACAACTCTCTGAGGTGTGGGCAGTGACTGTATAGAATCTGGTCTCAGTAGCAGGGCTCTAATGGAATATGAATTAGTAGGCAGGCAGGAACTGACCTGCGGGGATTAGATTCCTGATCTTCTTGTTTACTTCCAATGGTGGCAGGCAACCAAACCTGAAAGCAGGATCAGCAGATGCTGTCTTCTGTGGATCCTGCCTTTCAGTCCCCTGAAGACAGTAGAGAGAGCTCTGGACACTAAGCATGTTCTTGGTACATTAGGTGGAGGCTCGAGTTAATTTCCAGAGCCTTGCACAGCAATTCTCCTGCTGTTCTGCTGCTGGTGGTGAATATTTGCAGAAGAAGCAGAACATCAACACCCTCCCCCATCCCTCCAAGCAGTGCAGTCTTTTGCAGTGCAGTAGAACTCTCAGAAGTTATTCCCCAGGTTTCCTCTCCCAAGAGCACAAAACAAAGTGACAAAAGTTTTCACACTCATTCATGTGTAATATTTTCTTGGCTTTTCTTTCTGATAGAGCCATCCTGTGATCTAAGTCACTCAGCAGCAATATCTATAAAATTGCTCCACCTAAGGTTGCTTCACGTAAGATTTCTTCCCTTCTGTGGGTATGAACAATTCTGTAGACATCCTGTGGGATTCCCTTGTGTTCAACTGATTTCCTCCTTGCTACTGCCTGTGAAAGAGCTGTATTAAAGTTGTTCCTGCATTAAACATGGCAGGATTCCCACTGAAATCTGTGTTTTCTTCTGTAAAGAGTATGCTGTGCCTATTTATGGTCACTTTTCAGTGCACAGTTTTTTTTTCCTTTAATAGTGAAATCAAACAGCTGCTGTTTGAATATGGTGACCTTTCACACAGTGTCACCATGGCCCCAGTCCTTTGCTGTGGGAATTACTGGAAAAATACTTAGAGAAATAAAGACATGCAGAAATCAAACAGTTCTCTATCAGCTCTGTTATAATGAAGAAAATTGCTGAGGCCAATCTATACTGTAAATATTGGTGTTTCTTTTCTTATCGCTAACAAACTTTGCCTTTTGGTCTTTACTGATAAAATATATTTCTTAAGAAAAGACATTCTGAAACACATGGATGAATAAATAATCACTTCAGAAAGTAGAAGATTACATAAATAGCCATTAAGCTAAAAATAAAAGACTGTACTTAATATAAAATGGCTATGTCATTTGCTTCATGTCATACAAATATTGAAAACATTATGAAAAAGAATTAATGCATTTCCCTATTTTTTCAGTGATTTGTAATCCCATTTTTCATATATGTGAATGTTAAAATAGGAGTTCTATATTACAGTACCCTTGTGCACTGTATAAAGCATCATTAGAGCTGGTTTTGTTTGATAAATTATGCAGACAAATCTGATTCCAGTTAGTTTGTATTTTCAGAACTTAAATCTGTTGTGTGAAGTTGTTCTTCAGATCCTGAGATACTGTCCTAATAGGAAAGCAGCAGATGATGATCCCGTTCATGAAGGGGAAACACTCCAGGGTTGATCTTTCAGCCCAGCAGCTAATTAATTACCAGGGCTGCAGGACCCATGCACCCCAAGAGGGTGCCTCATCATCTGGTTCAAAGTTTCTCAGGATGAGCTTTTATTTTCTTTGCACAAGTTCTCCTATTTTACTGTGTCTCAGGAAGATGTAGCAAGGTCTGCCAAGAAACGTTGAGAGAAGGGAGAGTTTATGGAACAGAGGCAAACACAGAGCAAAGGAGAACACAAGAGGGAAACTGAATGTGTGCTGAACTGTCTGACTTTTACATTCTTCATTGCCTGGTCCATTCTGCACAGCTGGCTGTGAAAAGCCTGGTCATGCTGATAAGGAGAGAACCAATTTTTGTTTGTTTGTGGGTGGTTTTTGTGTTTTGGTTTGGTTTGGCTTCTTTGTTTTTTGTTGTTGTTGTTCCTTTTGATGTTGCAACTGCTTTTTTCCTGATTATGAACAGTGTATATACTTAAGAACTGTAAATATAACTCTTCTAAGGTTTCTTTCCAGGTTTCACCTAGAACACAGCAATAGTATTGGTTATAAGAAAAATAGGAATTGCCTCTTTTTCAAGTTTTGCTGCTTAGTTTATCTACAGTATGGAAAAAGATAAGTACCTATTGTTAGCAACTAAGCAGGAAATAAGGAACATGTAGCTTATTAATACAAAGTACATGTAGATTTATATTTATTTTGAAAAGTATTTTGCTATTCTATTATTATTGTTCAGTTTTAGGCACTTTAAAATTTCATTTTCACATGCATAAACCTCTTTATTTCTGTGTTTCTGAAAACTATACAAATGTACAAAATTAAGGATGTGTTTTTTGGCCATATTGTACTCCTGTTTAAAAAAACTGTATCTGAGCATCTGAGAAGCCAACAAAAAACAGTTTTTATTGTCTGCCTTTGAGGAGCAAAGCACAGAGGAGACTGAAGTCAATAGAGAACCATGTTGGGCAGATCATATTAATAGGATGGGAGAAGCTTTTTTTTTTTTTTTGACATGTGAGGTGAGCTCTGTGGTGATTCTGTATAATTCATGTGTGCATGAGGAAGTTCTGTCAGGTAGCCTTCCTTTTTTGAAGTGGTGTTTCTAAGGTAAAACTTAAAATAACAGTTCTTTTATGGTATTAATTTCTTGCTACACCACAGCCACTAGCCAATCGTTGCTCATCGTAACTTGGTCTGGAAAGTTCTGTCTGAATCCACCATCTCCTTTGCCAGCAGAATTAACAGTTTCTGGTTAGGTGTTTTCCCCTAATTGTCTGTTCTAATTTACAGTCTTTCCTCCTGTCAAGGAGCTGTTTTCTCTCAAACTTTTTTACTTTCTTCTCATCGTGGAAGCTTTATGGCCTCCCCTCTTGTCAAGGAAGTTTTAAGGCCTCCCCTCTTGTCTCTTCTCAAGCTGGCTCTTCTCAAGGCCTTAGACTGAGACAAATGCATAACTCATCCTGCTGGTTACACCCACAAATAAATTCTGTAGCCAAGACAATCCAGTAACCATGAAGTTAGTTTATGCCACATGTCTTTGAAGACCCAAGATGTATCATCCCATATAACTTGATGCAGAATTTTTGTTTGTTCCGGAATTTCTGCTAAATCTGTGGAAATCCTACCACTTTGATCTACACATGCAACAACTTGTTTATCAGATGCAAGCTTAGCTTTTTTATTTAGTTTGGTATCAATATAGAATTTCCTTTGGTAGGTTCACGTTAGCTGTCCTGGCTGTGTCCTGTCCCAGCTTTTTGCCCAATGCCATCTGGTAAATCCTACTGATTCTAAATATATTTATTAAAATTTTTTTCCCTTTAAAATTGATTCCTTCACCTGGAGAAAAAAAAAAAATAAAAAAAGAGAATGGCCCTGTGCCAAAATACAGCAGCTTGTGTTCTGGATTTGTGGGTAAAACAGTGTTGGTAACACACCAATGTTATGGCTGTTGCTGAGAAGTGCCTCAAAGCCTCTCCATCTCAGTCTCCCTCCACAGGTGAGTAGGCAAGTAGTGGGCAAAAAAACCTTAAGGGACACACACAGCTGACTGAGCTGAGAAAAGGGAAGTGCCATACCATTTCGATCAGCAAGAAATAAACCTGTAGTAGTGGAAGAAGGAGGAGGAGGGGTTTCTTCTGAGGTGGCTGTTTCTGAGAGATTAAGAAGAACCGTACTTTGCTTGTATGTGGTGGTGAGCAATCACCTTTTTTCCCTATCTCTTATTCCGCTAGTAAGCTGTCTTTATCTTGAGCTCTGAGTTTTCCTGCTTTTCTTCTTGTTGTTCTCTTCCTTGGTACACTGAGGAAGGAGCAGGGAGCAAGAGCAGCTGCGTGGGTGTTTGGCAGCTGGGCATCTGGCCAGGGTGAACCCTCTGCGTGGGGGAAGGAATCTGTAATTGCTACATCTGTCAAGTATAGTCTTTTGAGAGATTAAGGGAAGCCTTTTAGCCTGTTCTGCTTTGCATCAAAGAATTAAGAGACCAAGTTAGAAAGTGAGAAAAAGGATGAACAGTGCTTCTATTGCAGATGCTTTGGAGTCATCATTTGCATTATTTGAAACATAAATTTAGTGTAGTAGCCAAAGAAAATTGACTTACAGAAAGTCATTGCTACAACTTGCCTTTAATTTTAAACTTAGTTGTACTTTATGGGCTAGCAGTAGAATACAAGGATACCCCTGTCACTTTCTATTGCAACTTTCATACCAGGAAGACTTGTAAAAGGATCCCTGAGAAAAGACTGCAGTGAGAACAAGTGCAGCTGCTGGTTTCAGTACATTTCAAAGTATCACAAAGGATTTTTTTTTATTTTCATTTTTTCCATTTCAGTATAAATGTGGGTACACTCAGAAGAAGTGTTGGCAGAGAAGAAGTAGTGGTTGTATCAGAAAAATACTGAAACCAACAGGTGGCACCGCTTATGCTTATATTAAAATGTTCATCTTCTTTTGAAATGTAACAAAGAGAAGGGCTAAGAGGGCAGTATCTTCTTGTCTGTTCCAGACTGCTACCATGTAAAATCTATCTTTGTGGCTTTGCAGACTGTTTGAAAGGTTTGTTTGATGTAGACTTTTTGCATGAGGCTTGTCTCATCTTCAGTATGTAAGAGACATAGTATAGAAGAAAATGCAGGAGAGAAAAGGTAGACTGACACGAAGCTTTCAGAAAATAATCTCAGTGTTTATTTTTTTGTTAATTTGCAGAGCTAGCAGTAATTTAAAATCACTGAAGTGGAACCCTGAGGGCTGATAAAGACAGGATTGATGGGGAAACCTTTCTGTCAGTGCTGCAGTATGTTTTCCTCTCTAAACAGTGAGGTACATGTGCCTGCACCAGATGGGAAACTGCATGGCTCCATGAAACCTAATAAGCACAACTGTGAGCCATGCTGTGGGCACTGTGTGCCAAGAAGATGGTGCAGCATGGACAGCTATAGGAGAATGCTGTAAGCTGGCACTGAAAAGAAAACACACTGCTTTGACCTCCACACCACTAATGGCAATTGGGATTTTCAATTCCTGAGAAGGCTTTGTCCTGGGGTTCAGAGAGGAATTCATTCACTGACATTTGTGGGTTTCTCCAAGTCCCCAGGGACAATTTGTAATGGGATCATCTACACAGAGATGACACTGGATGGCAGTGGAGTCAATTAGAATGTGAACTGAATGAATTTGGGGAGGGAGAAGGACAAGTTTTAGAGGATGTAGGGGAATGTTTGGCTTATGTATTCAAAATCTCATCTCATAGATGTTGTTAGTAGTGAATATCTGTCTTTTTCCTACTAAATCAGTTTGGAGAGCAGTAGGCTTCTCACTGACAAGAGTGATGCAGAAAGGCTGTTGTAGCAAGAAAAGTCTGCCTGAGATTTCCTGCTTTTAAGTCATGGGATTGCTAAGCCACAGTTGCTATTTTGGTACCATGATCATTATCTGAAACTGAAGCAAAAGAGGAAATTTGTCTATCTCTTTATGTTTTTAATTTCTATAAACTTGTTTGTATTAAGTAAAGCAAACTCTGGGAATGAAATACCCGGGAAATGTGCCAATATGTAAACACACTTCATCTCTATAACTCTGCTGACTTGAGTAGCTTGAGTTCAGACTCTAATTGGTGGTAATTACATGGCTGAGGGTTGGTTGGTAAAGCCACTGACAATATTTCATGACTTTTAGTAAAACAGTAAGTCAATAACAGTAAGACATTTCAATTTTTGTGTAAAGATTTTAATTAAGAGACAAGTATTTCCTTTCCTTTGCAAAGAATCTTTAAAAATGCATGATTATAGCTTTTGTTTGTTTGTTTTTAACTGCAATCTTACAATTTACTGAACCAGCTACCTGATATGCTTCAGGGTTGTTGTAATTCCTTTATTTAATTATAAGAGCAGTAATAATAGTAGATTACTACCTGCTGAATACCACTATTTATACATTTTAAAGTGCATGAAACACACAGAAAGTTCTAGCATGATGTATGATCAGTCCAGCCTGTAAAGAGCATTCTGAACCTACTAAGTTCACAGGCTACATTTTTTACCACCACTTTTAGTACCAGTGCCATTAATGAAATGCTCTATGGTACAGGGCACAGTCCACATCCTGGAATCATCTTTATGAATTTCCCCCTGTTGCAGGGACACAGAATGTATGTAATATTCTACAGCAGGATGCAGAATGTCCAGTAATTGTGGTTTTTTTGTTTTGGGTAAATTTAAGAATTGATATAAGTTGTTAGAAAATAGTTTCTGGAAAATACAGGCCTGTGGAATAGAAGTTCTGGGGAACAAGTAAATTATTCCAGGGTTTTCTGAAGTGGCAAAACCAGAATTTAGCAGTTAGAGTAGGCCATTCCATTGTTGTGTTACTATTTCCTTAACATACATAGTGGTCATACTCATTTTATTCTTATGCCACTTATATTTGGGTGGTTTAATATTTTTTTTAACATCAAAGCATTTGCATTGTTTTGGAAAGACAGAAAATCAGGTAGTTAGGATTTTTTCCCCTACAGAACTATGTTTGATGGACATTAGCATAAGAACAGATACTCACATTAGTAGGAAATGTTAGATCTAGTGGTGAAAGCTAGAATTATGCAAGTTAATAACTGTAACTGCACCACTCTAGTAACATGCCTTTGCATTTTTCATATGAAAAATACCTATTGATTGTAAGTTATAGTAAAGTTTTTACAAAATCTTAATATTTTCATAGGTTTTTTGAAATTTGTATCTTATAAATTCTAACCAAAGTTACCCCATGTTTCAAATCACTTAGCAATGTCCAGCAGTCTGCTGTGTATTATTATTACTATTATTATTATTATTATTATAATTATAACTTTTCACTAAGACTACATTGTTCATTTTGCTTTACTAGCCTTTAGCTAAATAGCATCTTTGTTAAAACAAAAGATTTTTCCCTGTTTTTAATTTGACTTGGCCTTACAAGACAAGCACTAGCAGTGTGGTTGAAGAGTCCAGCCATCAGTCCCAGCCTTGTACTCTTATAAACCAAATGCCTTTTCCACTCCATTTGACATGGAAGATAGCTTTGCATATGGTAATTTTAAATGAACTTTTTCTCATACCTTCACAGGTCCCTGGAAAGAGTCAGAACCATGGGGTATAGTTTGACAAAGCATTAAAGTTCAAGATAATCAACATGTGTTTGTGTTGTGTTATTATGTATTATTTCAATGGCATGGATAGGTATTATTTCAGTTGAAACTAAAATTTAAAATAATTTCGCCAATAGCTGCAATAGCATTTGTCCAGTTGCCATCATCTAATATTTCGTCATACAATAGGAAAATTACCTTTTTGCTTTTCATAGAATTATAGAATCATAGAATGGTTTGGGTTGGAAAAGAGCTCAAGAATCATCTATTCCAGCCCCTCTGCAGGGGCAGGGACACCTTCCACTAGATCAGGATGCTTAAAGCCCCATCCAACCTGTCCTTCAACAGTTCCAGGTAGGGAACACTCACTAATTCCCTGAGTAACTCGTTGCAGTGTCTCACCAGCGTCACGGGAAAGAATTTCTTTCTAATGTTTAAACTAAGTCTATCCTCTTCCAGTTTTAAACCATTCCATTGTCCTATCACTCACACGATTGTTGAAGTCCCTCTCCAGCTTTCTTGTAGGCCCCCCTCAGGTACTGGAAGGCCACTATAAAGTGTTCCCAGACCCATCTCTTCTTCAGGCTGAACAGCCCCACTGTCTCAGTCTGTCTTCATAGGAGAGGTTCTCCAGCCCTCAGATCATCACTGTGGGCCTCCTCTGGACTCAGTCCAACAGCTCCATGTCTTTTTTGTGTTGGGGGCTCTAGAACTGGTCACAGTACTCCAAGTGGGGTACTCATGACAGTGTGTCCTCATTTGAGCCAGTATAGAACCAATTTTCTTTCTTGTAATTGTAGTTTCAGATGTCTCTTACAAGTATCTTCATTTGCTGAAATTAATAGCATGTTTCTCAGTCAGTGCTTCTAGAACTGATAACACTTGATACTTATAACTAGAGAGTGGTATGCAGAACCAAGGCCACTGCTCAATTCTGAGAAACGTTATGCTTTGCAAAGAGAAAGGAGGTAAAGTGTTCACACCTGCAACCCCTCCTTGAGTCAAGTACAGCTGTGACTCAAACTGACCAAATGTAATATTCCAGCCCATACACATCATACTCAATATAAATTTGAGGGATGACAAGGACCAGGTTTTTCTTCATCCATGGCCATTATTCTGGGAGGATTCTGTTGTTCTGCCTTTCATCCCAGTCCATGTCCTTCTGAGTCTGTGTGTTCCTGCCTCCAGCTCCTGTCTGATGCTGACTGCAGGAACCCAGCCTGGGGCTTCACCAGGGCCTGCCCTGCAGCCTTGGTTGTGACATGAGCTTTACTGGGGGAAAGGAGGGGAGGAATGTAATGTTGGTTATGTGTATATATTTGTATAACCATTTTTCTTTTTCATCATTACTGTTTCATTGAAATAGTGTAGTTTAGTTTCTAACCTGTAAGTCTCTTTCCCTTATTCTCTCTCCTTATTCTTCCTCTATCAGGGAGGGAGTTTAATAGAGAATCTGTCATTCATTTAACTGCTGTCCCAGCATTAAACCATAACAGAGTGAGTAGAGGAGGAGAATCACCTGCTCTGACTTGCTGGCCATCTGCCTTTTGATGCAGTCCAGGAAGATGGCAGTACATTGCTGGCTCATGTTGAACTTCTCATCAGTCAACACTCCCCAAGTCCTTTTCCTCAGGGATGTTCTAGATCCATTCTCCACCCAACCTGTATCTGTGTTTGGGATTTTCCCTTGCCAGGTGCAGGACCTTGCATTTGGCCTTATTGAGCTTCATGAGGCCGGCATGAGCCCACCTCCCAAGCCTGTCAGGGTTCCTCTGAATGGAATCTCTTCCCTCCAGCTTCTCAACAGCACCACACAGCTTGGTGTCATCAGCAAACCTGCTGAGGGTGCACTCAACTCCTTTGTCACTGACTAAGATGTTAGACAGTACTGGTCCCAGTACAAACCACTTATGAATGCCATTCATCATCTCCATTTTGTCACTGAGACACAGAATGCAACTCTTTGAGTGCAACCATCCAGACAACTTCTTATTCAGCTCATGGTCCATCTGCTGAATCCATGTCTTTCCAATTTAGAGATCAGTGTGTCATGTGGGACAGCATCAAACACTTTGTGCAAGTCCAGGTAGATTACCTTATATGCCAAAAAAACTTGAAAATAACAGTGAAGTAAAATACCTTTCTTTTATGACTGCTTTCTCATTTTGATGCACATTTTCTTTTGTCTGTCACTTTTCTGTTATTTTGCCTTATATCTGCCTCCCCTATGTATCTTTCTGTGTGTGAGATTATTATTATGTATTATTACACTGAATAGAATATTAATTGTGAAGGCAGTGGTGGTTTCTTCTACTTTCTATAGAACTAGAAAGCAAGCAAGGCCAGACTTATACACAGTGCTGGAACACACAGGGCCATGTGGCCACTCCTCGTGAAGTACAGAGCTCTGTAACTGCACCAAGCTGCTTTCCTGCTGGCTCAGAAGATGAGACTTCACCTGAATCAAGCTTTCAAGCAATTGAGCTCAAACTCCATCAGCCAAATGCTTAACCTTGCCTGTTTCAGTGGCACTGATCTAATTATAATTAGGACTCTTATCACTATTTCCAGTGATGGGACTGTCTCCAATTCTCATGTTTTATTGTCTTGGCAGTTTCATTTCTCACTCAGCTGAAATGGGATGTCCAGTTTCTTGGACTACATATCGTGCATTATGGCTTTATTTTATGAAGTATGTTGCAAGATTATGGACCAACACTGCAGCAGATAGGTTTTAATTGAAAACAGCACCCCCCACATTTCAGTGGAAGAGCAAGAGACAAAAGTTGTCACAGAAAAAATTTCTATCACTAGAGGACATACAGAACAACTTGTTTTTCATCAAGTTGTGAATTTTGTTGTGCAATTTGAAAACACATTCTTAAACACTCATCACACTTGCACACACTATAGCTGGTCTTCCCACTGAGCCTGGATCAGTTTTCAGAAGACAAATTTTGGCTGAACCCTAGTTACCAGCTTTACCCATGGGTGCAGGATGAGACTCAGTAACCTGTGATACTCAGGAGCACAGACTGAAAGATCTAATGGTCTTTTCCAGTAATTCTACAGATCACTTAGACTGCTTACGGATAAAGGATTCGTGCCAAAGTTTATGTGTGCATGTGCAGTGTCCCTGTCTTAGCAATATGAAATACATCTGCTTTTGAAGACATGGCCTACAAATTTCAGAGTAGTCTGAAGGTAGCTTTTTGCATTATCGCAACTGAAATTCCTAATTCCATGACCACACTTGAGCCATGGTTCCACAAATTCTGATGCACCTGAAATTTATCTTTCCTTCCTCAAAAAATACCCCAAGGAAGAACAGTGCAGGGCAAGGCACCACCTTCTTAAATGGCAGCATCTGCTTATTCTTCAGTAGCCAAAATGCATCTAATACCCATGGGCTCTGCCATTTGAAAACCCACAGTAATACTCAACTCTTGAAGAGAAGTATGTATCATACATCTGACATACACCATTGGCATGGCCAATGGTTGCAATGTTCACCTAAATTTCAGGAATTTTATCCTCAATACATAGATGTTTTGTGTGACAACTGGAGAAACCCCACAACCTCAGACCTATTTTAATTTAAAACAAAAGTGAATAGGGACATTTTTTCCCCTTGAAGTACATTTAATAAAATTAAAAATAAAAATAGCTCTAATTAATTCTGATGCATTTAGTAATTCTGAAAAAAAACCTAAGTTAAAATGAAAGCAACATTTTATATTCAAACAAGGTCAGGACAACAGCATTAATCAGCATTGGCATTACAGTGAATAGCTGCCACTGCTCAGTGCTTACA
The DNA here is from genome assembly GCA_023637945.1 of Phaethornis superciliosus. NCBI lineage: Eukaryota > Metazoa > Chordata > Aves > Apodiformes > Trochilidae > Phaethornis > Phaethornis superciliosus. The sequence goes on along the minus strand of JAJQWJ010000004.1, from coordinate 44,801,783 downwards.
TCAATTTTGCTTGTTGCTATGGTCCTTAAGAGACTAAATTTCTGAAAGAAGGTGAGTATAAAGCAGCCATATGAACCTCAGTCAGACAGAACCCTTCAGTACCAAACACTGATCTGTGTTACTCTTCGCTTCTGCAAGTTAGTTTTGTGAACTGCTACTTTTGTGAGGTTAATGTTAATTTCCAGATTGAAACTTCAGATGAGAAGAGAGCCAAGGAATCAATTTAGAAGCAAGGGAATTTCACATTGCTTTAAACAAAAATCCTTTTGCAGGGAGTGATATTTCTTTTAGCTATGTTCCAAAAGACTAAAAAGCATTTGTTTTAAATTTTGCAGTGATAATAAACAGTCAATTTAACAGATAATTTGCACTTTCCTGCTCTGCTGGACACTTTACTGTAAATCCTAATATGTCTCAGACTAGCAAGAACCAGTACTGAAGTTCACTTGACCATTCCCCAGGGATTTGCCCTGATAAGAGGATATTGCTGCAGGGCTGTGCTGCTGCAGCTCGCAGCCCAGCACTTACATATGCTGTGCCATGGTCTTGGCCATGTGGCCACCAAGACTAGGGTCTTCCCACACACAGTCTCTGTGCTATTACCAAACAGCTCAGAACATGTCTGAAATCCAAAAAATGTGACTTTGCGGCCTTGCTCCTAAAATGCAACTGGATACCTAAACCATTGGCTTCCCAGGACAAACATGTCTTTAAGGCACAGCAGTGACTCCAGAAGCGTGGCTCTGAGCTCAGTGCTGAAATCTTTATCAATGTCGTGAGGAGAGCCTTCTGCAACTAAGGCACATTCCTGAGGCTTGTAGGATCAGATCCTTTCTTCAGAAGGATGCTTCAGAAACAGTGTGCAAAACAGTATTTGTATTTACCTTCTCCAGTTTCTCCTATAAAGCCATCTTCAGTTAAAGTCACCCAAAAATACCTTGCAGAGAAAGAAGATAAGACATGACTGCTGGGTCAGTATGAGCAACAACACCCAAAGCATTTTCTTTGGCACCACATCTGCAAGTACAGACATAAATAAAGCAACAAATGAATCTGAAGGAAAAAACCCAACCCCAAAACACTCTAAATACTGTGTTCAGTTTTGGGCCTCTCACTACAAGGACATTGAGGTGCTGGAGTGTGTCCAGGTAGGGAAAATGAATCTGGTGAAGGGTCTGGAGCACAAGTCTTACCAGGAGCAGCTGAGGGAATCAGGGTTGTTAAGTCTGAAGAAGAGAAGATTGAGGGGAAACCTTATTGCTCTCCACAAGTACCTGAAAGGAGGTTGTACTGAGGTGGGGGTTGGCCTCTTTTCCCAAGTAGCTGGTGATGGGACAAGAGGAAATGACCCCAAGCTGTGCCAGAGGAGGTTCTGATTGGATATTAGGAAAATTTTCTTAACTGAAAGAATGGTAAGGCACTGGAACAGGCTGCCCAGAGAAGTTGTAGAAGCTGTATGTGTTCAAAAAATGTGTGGACGTGGCACTTCAGGACATCATTTATTTGGCATGGTGGTGTTGGGTTGATGTTTGGACTTCATGATCTTAGAGGTTTTTGCCAACTATAATGATTCTCTGATACTATTATGGTCTAAAACCAGTAACATATTTTTGTGTCATTTCCAGTCTTATTTGTCTCCCATTTATCCCTTTGCTTAATTTTCATTTAATTCAAACCAATGCCAGTATTCTTCTGGGAGAAGGAAATAAGTAACTTTTACAATATATATGATGGGAAAAAACAACTGACTCCATCTAAAACACACATTTCTGTCCCCATTTACTTAAATTACAGTTTCTTTTTTATTTTTAGAACTGTTTTGTTAGGATTGGGCCCAATATGCTTTCCAGAATGGAAATCCAACACTGCTTTTCCTGTCAAGATTTTCTGTTTGCACTGTCAGTGTGCTTAACTTTTTAAACCTTATTTTCTTGTCTGGAGCTGCTGCTTGTGGAAAGGAGTTGTAGCAGTGCTCCCATCTTTTATTTCTAAAAATTTGTATGGAAGTCTCTTTTGGTAACTGTTAAAATGAGCTTAGAGGTGTTTCCACATTCTCTAATACATGTTTAATCACAAAGAACATCTCACACATCTCAGCACTATTTTAAGTCCTCATTCTCAAGACATTGGTTCATCTGGAGTAATGGAGACATGCTCTAATTGAAGCACATTAGCACAGATGTGTAGGCAAAGCAGCAAGGTGCATTTCTCCCACTGCTCATGAGTGTTATCAGATTCTCTGAGTATATTGCTGTCTCCAGCGATGACCGACAGAGGAGTGTTGCTATATTACTAGCTATTACATGGGTCTATAAGACTGTATTGAAAGAAGTGTCTTCCCAATCAACAGTCTCACCCCCAAAAGCTCTGCTAGATATTTTGCACCCTCTCCCCTGGTCATAAAAGACATCCAGGAAATCTTGGACTTTCAGACAGGCCTGCAGGACATGGAAAGACCTGAGCTGAACTGTCTTCTAGATTATGTAAAAACTAATTGTTTTTATACAGTTTCCTACAGGTGTGCTGCAGGAGATAGGGAGACATTTGTATAACAAAGGGTATAGAGCATTAAAAAAAAGGAATGCTGTTAGATGTGGATGAAACACACAGACTACTGAAACAAACCAGAATACACCTATAAAATTCCATATAACTGAGACTGCACCTTTTGCTATAACCTGGCCTTTATAAGGCCGGCATTTGCAGCAGGAAGAAACTTAAGAAGAAAGAAAAAACTTGCTAAATTAGTGCATTGACAAGTCATGGAAAAGTTTTGAGTGGAAACATCCATCAGTCACTTTGTATCTGTGCTTTGTAGCTATTCACATAGGAAAAATAATTTCTATTCTGTGAATTCACACGGGAAGAATGAAACAAAGGAAAAGGGACAACTTTCAAATTCTGACAAATACTTTCTTGGGTTTAGTATTCAGCTGGTTGGTTCTGATTTTTTTCCTAGTCAATTGAATGCATTTTCTTTTGTGCTGTGTTATCATCGTTGCTACTTTGCTGCAGACACTTGGTTCTTATTATCCGAGATTTGACTGTTTATAAACCATCTAAACACATCTCCCATCCTACATTCCAGGTTTTCATAAATTCATATACATGCTTTCTGATCACTGTTTTTACGCTTAAGCATCACTCTGTTCAAGTATTTTCCATAATTTTAAAGGTTTTATCTTAGTCCTTAATATTCCCATGTTTTTGACAGATGCCATGGGGCAAGAGTAAAATAGATGAAAAAATACTATTCTTAAGTATTAGAAATGTAAGGGGGAAAAACGCCCTTTAATGCCAGCAGCCTTTAACCAATGTGTAATAAAAAGTAGTTTACCTTGACAGAAGACATGAAGGCTGTGCACAATCAGAATCATTTATTGTGTGGTTCACTACGCTTACACAGTATCTCGATTGATCTACAATTTGCACCTCAAAGTGCTCTCTCTACTATCATAAAATCTTATTTACCCATTGCCACCAGAGGCACCTGGTACCAGGACGTAACATTGTCCAGATGGCAAATTCCTTAAGTTATTTACAGCTCTTTGCTCTTCTTCGGGGTCAGGCAGTAACCAGGGAATTCACAGCATTCCTCTATTCCTCTATCCCACGCAGACCTGCTCTGCTGTTCTCCTACATTACCTAGTGGATATTATGTCTATGTTATTCAAAATGGATTGATTTGAACTTACAAACTAAAACACTGACTTTGATTTTGTAAGTGTAATGGTAGTTCATCCATATATTGCCAGGCAGAAAGGGACCAGGCAGGCTGGCAGCAAAGTCTTACGGCTTTTTTTTTTAAATTGCTTGGAAACAGAAATGCTGAGGTACTAACAGGTTGATTCCTGTTCTTAATTCTGCTGTCAGAGTGGTTTCAAAGAATGTTTATCAATATGATGATAGGCGCTTTATATATATATAGATATAAAGGAAGCTGAATAACATGAGCCAGCAGTGTGCCCAGGTGGCCAAGAAGGCCAATGGCATCCTGGCCTGGATCAGGAACAGCGTGGCCAGCAGGTCCAGGGAAGTGATTCTGCCCCTGTACTCAGCCCTGGTGAGGCCACAGCTCGAGTCCTGTGTCCAGTTCTGGGCCCCTCAGTTCAGGAAGGAGATTGAGGTCCTGGAGCAGGTCCAAAGGAGGGCAACCAGGCTGGTGAAGGGACTCCAGCACAAGTCCTGTGAGGAGAGGCTGAGGGAGCTGGGGGTGTTCAGCCTGGAGAAGAGGAGGCTCAGGGGAGACCTCATCGCTCTCTACAACTCCCTGAAAGGAGGCTGGAGCCAGGGGGGGGTTGGGCTCTTCTCCCAGGCAGCTACCAGTAAGACAAGAGGGCATGGACTTAAGCTCTGCCAGGGGAAGTTTAGGTTGGATATTAGGGAGAAATTCTTTACAGAGGGGGCAATCAAGAATTGGAAAGGGCTGTCCAGGGAGGTGGTGGATTCTCCATCCCTGGAGGTTTTTAAGAGACTGATGTGTAACTCAGTGCCATGGTCTGGTAACCACGGTGGTAGTAGATCAAGGGTTGGGCTTGATGATTTCAGAGGTCCTTTCCAACCCGGATGATTCTGTGATTCTTAGAAAGTCTTTGGTTATAGCACAAAGAGAAATTTTAATATTTACAAACTAAATACTCATGTATTCTCCAGGGGGCAGTCTGCCAGGGGGTAACATTACAACCAAGGATAAGGAAAAGACTGAAATACTTAACGCCTACTTTGCCTCTGTCTTCATAAGTCATAGTAGTCACTCCCAGGGTATTCAGGCCCTTAAACAGGAAGATGAGGATGGAGAGCAGCACAACCCCCCATAATCCAGGAGGAAGTAGCTCATGACCTTCTACAGAACCTTAACAGCCACAAGTCCTTGGGGCTGGATGGGACTCATCCAAGAGTACTGAGGGAGCTGGTAGAGGAGCTCATCAAGCCTCTATGCATAATCTGCCAACAGTTATGATTAACAGGGAAAGTCCCATATGACCAGAGGCTTTCCAGTGTGATGCCCATATACAAGATGGGCCAGAAGGAGGATCCAGGAAACCAGGGGTCTGTCAGCCTGACCTCAGTGCATGGAAAAATTATAGAGTGGTTCATACTGAGTGTGCTCACATAGCAAACGCAGGGCAGCCAGCAGATAAGGCCCAGCCAGCATGGGTTCAGGAAAGACAGGTCCTGCCTGGCCAGCGTGGTCTCATAACCTGCCTAGGGGGTGAGGAGATGACTGTGGACATTGTCTACCTGGACTTTAGTAAAGCGTTTAATGCCATCTCCCCAGGCATGCTCCTTGAGAAGCTGGCAGCTCATGGCAAAGTCACATATACTCTTCTTATGGTTAGAAACTGGCTACATGGCAGGGTGCAGAGAGTTGTAGTCAATGGAGTTAAAACCAGCTGTCAGCCTGTCACCAATTGTGTTCCTCAGGGCTCAGTTTTGAGGATGGTCTTGTTTAATATCTTTATTAATGATCTGGACTAAGGGATTGAATGCACTCAGTAAGTTTGCAGATGACACCAAATTTGGTAGGAGTGTTGATCTTCTTGAGGGTAGAAAGGCTCTGCAAAGGGACCTGGACAGACTGTTCCAGTGGGCCAAGGTCAATAAAATGAGGTTTAACTAGGCCAAGTGCCAGGTCCTGTACTTTGGTCACAACAACCAAGTGAATGGAAAGCTGCCAGGCAGAAAAGGGCCTGGGGGAACTGGTTGAAAGCTTGCTGAGTATGAGCCAGCAGTGTGCTGAGGCTTGTATCAGGAATAGTGTGGCCAGCAGGAGAAAAGGTCATGTCCCTGCACTTGGCATTGGTGAGACTTCATCTTGAGTACTGTGTTCAGTTCTGGACCCCTTGCTGCAAGGAAAACATTGAGTTGCTGGAGTGAGTTCAGAGAAGGACCTGAGAGGGTCTGGAGAACAAGCCCTCTGAGGAGAGGCTGAGGGAATTGGGAATTTTTAGTTTGGAGAAGAGGAGGCTGAGAAGAGACCTTATTGCTCTCTAGAGCTACCTCAAATGAGGTTGCAGGGAGCTGGGTGCTGGCCTCTTCTCTCAACTGAATAATGATAGGTCTAGAGGAAATGTCCTGAAGCTGTATCAAGGGAGATTTATACTAGATACCAGGAAGAACTGGTTAACTGAGAGAGTAGTTACGTTTTGGAATGGGCTGCACAGGTAGGTGGTGGAGTCACCGTTCCTGGAGGTATTTTAAACTGTGTAGAGAAGGCACTTCAGGACATGCTCTAGTGGGTGATACAGATATTGATACATGTATTTTATTCAGGGGGGATATTGACAGTTGGACATGGTGATCTTAGTTGTCTTTTCCAAGTGTGGCAGTTCTGTGATTCCGGGATTTCTGCCATGTTCTCTGCTCTCATGACACTCCACCTGGACCACTGTGTCAAGTTCTGGAGGCCCCAACACTGGAAGGACATGTAGCTGTTGGTGTGAGTCCAGAGAAGTGCCACAAAGATGATCAGAGGTCTGGAGTACCTTTCCTTATGAAGACAGCCTGAGACTGTTGGTGTTGTTCAGCCTGGAAAAGAGGAGGGTCTAGGAAGGTCTTAGAGCAGCCTTCTGGTATCTGAAAGGGGCCTACAAGAAAGCTGTGGAGGGACTTCTGACAAGGGTATGTAGTGTTAGGACAAGGGGAATGGCTTAAAACTAGAAGAGGACAGATTTAGATTTGACATTATAAAGACATTCTTCACTATGAGGGTGGCAAGACATTGGAACAGGTAGCCCAGAGAGACAGTGGAGACCCCATCCCTGGAAGTGCTTAAGGCCTGCTTGGATAGGGCTTGAAGAACCTGATCTAGTGGGAGATGTCCCTGCCCATTCAGAGAGACTGAAACTACATTATCTTTAAGGTACCTTCCAACCAAAAACCATACTATGAAATGTCCTTGAAGTGTGGATGGCCAGTAAGAAGAAAGGATTATAGAACAGAGATCCATATTGGACTGGATGAAATAGAATGTCTGTAGTTTTGTGGCCACGACTTACTACATGATATGTCTGGGGCAGGTAAAAAGAGTTTTGGAAGTAGAGTTGCTTAGATATTTTATGAGTTGCTGAGGTCAGAATTAGCAGGGAGATAACAGAAGAATGGAGTAGGAGCAGAAGGCCATGAACAGAAAAAACAGCACTTACTTGAGCATGTGTTCTTTTCATTGAAAGGTTTTAGCAGTCCCCTGCTATCATCAGGGTGTCCTTTAATCTTATGATTTATTGTGCTATTTTAGGTTACCTGTTGCAATCCTGTAATTTAATAAAAATCAAATACATGAACCTGTCTATATTAATTGAGAACTGATGAGCTTTCCTTTCATTTGCATACTCTTGATTATTGCATGTTTTTTTGTTTGTTTAGTGGTGCTGTCTTTTTCACTTACCAGTGAAAATTTATTTTTTACTTCTAAGCATTAAGCTGAAAGCCATGATATATTGCCAGTGTCTTTACTGAGTTACCATCAGCCACATAAATAAAAGTAATCTGAAGTGAGATTTTTCTGAATTCAAGCCATATATAAAATTAGAGACACATACTCAAATTTGGGTCATCAGTGTTACAGAAAGGAAGCATGTTTACACATGGGCACATTTCAGTAAAATCAATAGTCTTTTTTACAGCATGTCCCCATGTGTTTTATCAGAGCTATCAAAACAAGTGACTGGAGCACTGTAATAGTGCACAGTATGGCGGCAGTCTTCCACCTACATGCTTAATAGTGGTGCTTAAGTATCCGACTCCATTTTCTAACATGGCAAGATGCATCTGCTCCTTTGTCAATTAGACATTTCTCTAGCCAGCCTGAAAATCAGGAATTGGTAATGGATGAAAATCTAGAGATGAGTTAAAAGAAAAAAGAGATTCTCTTTTGGATATGTGGTAAGTTTCATATTAGAGTAGCTACTTGAATGACTAAGATGGCACATGTATTTCAGGACCAAATTCACAAAGACTATTTAAAGCACCCAACCAATTTTATTAATTCAAGCAGAGTCTTAAGAGCCAGAGATTTTCAGAGATCAAATGGTCTGCAGGAAGTTTCAGCTGGAATGCTCCTAACTGCTTCATTTGTGCCTTATTTGTGGTTTTTTTCATCTGAAGTAGAAGTGATCCCAAGTTTCAAAGTAGACGAGTACCATATTTTGAGTACAAAGTTTGGATATCTTTTTCATTTTTAAGACACACCAAAGAGTTAAACTTTTTTTAAACTTTGTTTGTCCCTTTTGTATGATATCTGAATATGGTAAGCAGAAGAAAATACTTGCTTTTATAGTCTAAAATTGTGAGAGGTTCTTTATCCATCTTATGCCTTCATTTCATACTTATTCCTGTAAAGAAATGAGAAGAAGCAGTGTCATTTTCTAATATTTAGATCCATCTGTTTCCTATTAACTTCTTTCTCTGCCATAATCATTCTGTTCCTGGAAGGGTGAAATTCAGTTGGCATGACAGTAGTTGTCATGAGTGGTACCATACACTCCACGCTGTTTGCTAGAGACAATCATGTAGATGGCTGGCTGCATGTGGTTAAAGTACAGACTTTGAAAAGACAAATGCGAGTTACTACAAAAATTAAATAATTAGCTTTCATTTTTAATCTTTTTTGGTGTATCTGTGATATGATGTGCCAAAAGTGCTGCCAGATTTGTTCCTTCAGTCACTTTTCAAAGCAAACTTTTATTTAGAATTGGAGTCTCCTATGGCTCAGGTTAAGAATGTTGTAGTTGCTCAAAGTAAAAATCAAGCTACTTAGCATTCTGTCTCAGAAATACTATTTTCTAAACTCAAGTCTATGAAAAAAAAAGACAAAATTATATGTACTGTGTTTACCATTTACTTCATATTGCATTTGCTTGTGAATATGCTTCATACTGCCCTCTTTTTTACAAATTAAATTCCCTGTTTCCTTTGAAGAAGCAGTCACTCAGTCTAGAACTGCTTTCTGCTTGCAGAGTCCTTCAGCTTCCAAAAAAGAAACCGAGTACAATACAAACCCCTCTCATTTTTCATATGCATATGTATCTATGATTCAAAGCCATCAGCCCATTTAAACTTACGATTTTTGCAAAGTGTGCAACTGAAAAGGCCAGCTTCGGTGGTATGTTTATTTTTAATGTTGCAGAGCATCTGATGCTTCAAATACAGTTTAAGCTTAATTAAAGACATAGTTTTGCTATTCTGTCTCATAGTGGTGGAATTTTCCTCCTGCTGCACTTCTAAATGCTTTTAAAGCCATCGCTTGTGTACTTAGAGTTTCAGCCTTATTGTAACCAGTTTAGCATACGGCTAATTCTGGTTTGATAAGGCTTTCCTCCCTGGACTCTCTGTCTAGGCTGTGGTACAAACAATTAACAGCCTGTAACTAATAAAGAGAAAAAGTGATACTAAGCAATGGTTCAGGTTTCTATGGTAACAACCTGTAACAGCTTGCTTACCTCTTACCTGCAGACACTCCTTCCCACAGTTTGACTAATACAATTGTGTGCATGGCCTCTATTTATCTGAACCAACCAAATGAGCAGGTTTAAGTTTCTAAAGCTTTTTTATTTGTATAAAATACTAACAAACTTTACATCAAATCATGCTTGGGAGAAGCATTTTATCAGTAGCAGGCTGGTACTGTTTTAATTTTTTTTCTTTAAAGTTCGGAGATTTAAAACAGTGTTGGCAGATTTTTAATGTACCAATGTGAGCTACATGCTATAGGAACTATGTTCAGTTTCTTTGTTCCTTCCACAATTACCCACCATTTCCCTCTTTGAAAACTCTGCTGCAGCTTGCAAAACCACAACCAGCCATGTGTTCAAGAAAACTGCTGTGTAGCTTCTGTTGGGTTTATGTACCGTAGATTACAAAATTATCTTTTTTATATTATTAGTGTAAGATTTTGCTTTTCTGGATGCTGCTGTTAATGAACAAGAAGCTTTATGTAATCATTGACAAGCAAAGTGATAAAAGCCTCATTTATGCTTACTTCTGAAAGTACATTCTTAAGATTCTATTTTTATTATTTCCATTTCCTTTCTATTCAGGCAAAGGATCTGTGAAGTAATCACTAGGCTAATCAATATTATTCAGAGTATAGCTGACTTGGTAGATTCTAAACAGGTAAAACTTTAAAGCAAGAGACTGTTTACTGATATGGCTGAGGATGTTAACTGTAGTTTTCTAGTATTTTTGCAGGCATTGTGGCTTCCTGTTGAGGTTAAAGCCTGAACTAAGAACCTTAGTTAGTGAGCTTTTATTCAGCAGTGTTAAGTAAGATTTCACTTCTTCTAGATGGAATAAAGGTGTGCCAAATGAGTGTCATCGTTTATGATCTCAGTTGAGAGAGAAGGAAGCACTTGCTTTTTTATAGTGTAATACCAGAGATTAAATAAGTTTACAGGATTTATTCACATGAAGTTGCATGAGAGATTCTTAATCCACTTCTTCTTTCTTTGCAGCTACTGGTTGACAAACAAGGTCCATATTAAACGACCCAGCACTGGTCTCCTCATGTATACACTTGCAACTAGATTTTGTGATGAAATTCACCTGTATGGATTTTGGCCATTCCCAAAGGATATACGTGGAAAACCAGTGAAGTATCATTATTATGATGACCTGAAATATCGATACTTTTCTCATAGCAGTCCTCACAGGATGCCATTAGAGTTTAAAACATTGTATGTATTGCATAACAGAGGAGCACTTAAATTAACAACAGGGAAATGTGTACAGCAATAAAAAATATTAAAAGTACAATAAGAATTATGGAATGCACACTTCATCATCAAGACGTAGTGACCTGGCAATGGGATGCCAGTAAGGTTATGTTTCAATACCCAGTAACCATCAGACAAAAAGGAATTTTATCAGAAGTACATAATCAGCTATTATACCTGTGAAGTGCAATATAACTAAGCTATCTTGACTGCAAGTAAGTGCCAATTCCACCAAGAGCAAATCTTGAATATATACTCAGTAGTGTTTACAGAAGCCAGTCACATATTCATCATGAACTAAAGAAGAAAAATATAGCCTGCTTACTGCTGACTTGCCACTGTGGTCAGACAGAGCACCGAATAAATCCTCAATGGCTGGAATATCTTCTTGAGCAAATGAAGCAGGCCTTAATAGAAAATGTCATGATGTAATTGACTACAGAAAGTCTGTAAAGTCAAACAAATCAGTAACTGCCTTCAGCCACATAACTCTTTCTGACACTGTATTATAACCTCAGCTTTTATTGCTGTTAGTTGGACTTTGTTGTTGAGTACTGGAGCCCCTAAGAATCTTGATGTTATTCTTGATGAATAATTAAAAGTATATATATCTTACAGAATTGTCACAGGGAAAAAAATAAGTAAAAGTGGGAGGGTGGAGGGAAGAGTCAAATATTTTCTCTCTAGTTATTGTGTTGTATCCTGCCGTCACACAACCCTTGATGCCTCAATTGTTTTTCTAGCTACCACTAGCTTCCACTACATGGAACCACTCAGAGGTCTTTTGTTATCTATTTTAATGAGAAGTTTTTAGTTGTGTTTGGATTTGAAGACATACAAGAAGATGCCTTTATTTGTCATACCAAAGCTTATTCCAACAAACATTTTTTCCTTTCCTGGAAGAAATGATGTAGATTTAGTATGATGTTCCTTGGCTGCTGAAGGGAATATATTCTTTATATTATTTAATTTTTTAAATTAAGCTTCTCAAAGCAAAGCCTCTTTACTGACTTCACATGTACAACTTAATTCTTCAGAAAAATCTCCAGGAACAAAGAAATTATTTCATACAGTCAAATACGGACAACTTTTATTCCTGATTGAAAGTAAGGAATAAAGTCTAAAGAAACTTGGGTGACATTGAAACACCTCTAAGTAAATAATAATAATAAAAAAAAAGACAAACAAAAACCTACCCAGTTAAATAGAAAAAGAAATGTAAATAAAAGAAATGTTGCTAGAACAGTACTTCCAAAACTTACATTTCTAATAGTGTTGAATGATGTCTCTCTCTAATATGCCTGTTTAGTATCAGCTAGATTTTCTGATGTGTAATCGACTGAAATAACATAGAGCTGCATTATCTCAGTGGTTTTTTTCTGAGAATCCGTCTTGTTTATTGACAAAACCAATAATTCTTTCATTCAAAAAAGGAAGTAAGACCTTTCAGGAGGGTAGGACAGGGTGTAGTGTCAGCTCAGAATATACTAAGGTACAAAACCTGTCTTCTTATGATACATCTTAGCACTAATAGAACAGGTAAATGAAGAACATCATGGTTCCACCATTTTCATATCAGGCCAAGCTAAAGAAGAGGCATGAAGATACAATGTGTGGGTATTTTCTTGTTATGTTTTCAGCTCAACATTAGGTACTTATTTCCAAATATGGTATTGGGTGTATCTACTGAATTTTGAGATAGCTTGAGAAAGTTCATAGATAGCACAACATTTACAAATATTTACTAGTGAAAGTGCGTTTTTTTACCCATTTTTCCGCTGAAGCTTACGGGTAATTTCATTACACATGACTTAAGGTCTGTGTTTGTGCAAATTTAGTAGCTAAATCATGGCATTCTGCTATATCTGAGACACAGTATCATCTTTTCATATTGACCAGTCCCTCCTACCGAGGGCAGTTTACTTTGGCTATATGCTAAAGTATGAGATATTGTCCTAAAGTGATCACTGGAACTAAGGCATCACAAAGAACTAAACAGCAATACAGACTGGAATGTGCTTAATTTGGTTTTGATAAGCCAGAAGGTGTTGCTTGCGCACTGTCTATACTAGCAGCTTAAGGCAATGTTTATTTTCTTCATAGAAGGAGAGCATATTCCTGGTTTTTTTTTTCTGTTAGGGGTTTTCTGCTCTTGATCTTTTAAAACATGATTTATACACATTGATAGAATTTCTTTTGCGATAAAGAATTCACAGGTGCCAGTTTCACAGGCACTAGGAAAAGATTTGTTTAGTTTTGCTTCTTCTTTTAGGAATGTCTTCTCTTTTTCTCTCTGGTGTCAGGCCATTACCGAAAAGGGAATTGAAGTAGACTAACAAGTGGGGTTTTTTCACCTCAGGGAAGGATTTATAACACCAGTTGATTATTTCTCTGAGAGCAAAATACATGGAGATACTGTAATTTCTATGGTAGTAAAAAAAAATTTACCTGTGTAATTGAATAAGTGAAAACAAAGAGCTATAAATAGGAAGAGAGATGAAAAAGCTGAAAGTCAGCAGTTGAAGAAAAATTTGGCCTGAGCCTATTTTACAACCTTCACATTCTTCTGGGGCTCCCTGGTTTGCAGTCTGTTGTGCTTCAAACTGTCTCTTTTTTTGAGGTTTTTTGTAACCACCAGTACACCAGTACTGAGCTTTTCCTCCTAGGTTAAGCTGCCTTAATTGTTAGCCCTCTCACTGCTGGGGAGCTGTAGCAGTGGATTGACTGCAGACATCCCTTCTTACCTTCCCCTTGTACCTCCTGGCTCTGTATCTACCTCCATAGCTGCCTTGGATGATGCTATTTTTATATACATTCACACCTTCTGTGCTGGCTACAGCACAGATCAGATAATTTATTATAATTACCACTTTTATCATCCAACACTCACAAAACCAACTCACAAAACAGACAGGATAAAAAGAAGAATTGCTAATATTGCAGTGGTATCTACCCTGCTGAGTAACAAATGAGCAGTTCTCATCAGTGGAATGTTCCTCACATTTACCCTCACATCAGTCATATCAATTGCCAGCTATGGTTCCTGAATGTATGTTAAAAATCAGAACAGGGAGTTACATCAAGTCAGCAGATGGTGTGTATTTTTCCAAATTCTATGACAGCTTTACATCAGACAACTTTAGTTAAATTTGTTATAAATTGTAAATTGTTTATAATTGTACATGTTAGTGTTTCAGTAACAGAGATCTTTCAAACTTCATAAAAATAATAGAGAAATATATTTGATTGTTAAGTTTCCAGCTTTGGAAGAGTTCTCTCTCCCACAGCTCTCAGCCAGTCTCCAGATATAAAATCTACTGAACCTTTTAAGCCTTGGCTGGTTTACAAAAGCTGATGTCAAAGAGCATACTCTTCTTTTCTTAAACAGTGTAATCACATGTGCTTGAGGTCAGCAGCTTTCTTCTTACTGACCACATTTTGAAGAAAAAGAGGTGTGGGTTCAATAACTTTTTTAGTATTTGATGTCAAAGTGCTGAGCACTCCTTATAGTGACTTTCCTGGAAGAGACATGTCCAGGCTTTAGATGGGGATCTAGATTAGCATATTTCATTATATAACTCTGAAATTGCACATTATTTTTAAGAGCACTGCTACTTTGTGTAGGAAAAAGCCCAACTGTTCTAAATGTGTATAAAATAAAGGGCGAGTGTTTACAGAGACCTTCATTCCTGCACAGTACTCATGCTACTGAGTATATGTAATACAGTTTCTGTGGTTTAAAGTACAGATATGTATTCTGTCAGGATTGTCGTGTTTGGCTCTTCTAATATTATTTCAAGTGCAGCTATGGGGATTGTTTTTTATTTGTGTAACTGTAAAATAAAGATTCATTTTCTTTTTTCTTTCCTCTATATTTTGTGCCATTTTCCTTTGTAATACTGTTACAAAGATGCTAGCCATAAAGATACGTGAAGGGTGAATGTCTGCTTCTTTAAGCTGTCTGGTCGAGGACTTTCTCAATACAAAAGAAAAGGAGGAAACTATAAACAAGGACACAGAGAGACACAAACCTGACTGACAAATGATAAGGGAAGCAACGATGAGAACCAAAACTGATAAATCTGGTAAGCACTGGAGGAGTGTAGGAGTGTTTATTGCAGTAAGATTATCCTAACTGAGGACCTTAACAACTGGGATGCTAAGGAAAAAGGAGAAACAATACAGCATATGGAGATACTGACCAGACAGGCAAATCATAATGGAGACAAAGGTAAGAAGCCAGCTTTGTCAGGCATACTAAATGAACAGCTATCAATAGACTGCAAGGAAGCAGGACTATGCTGCCAAGAAGAATGAAGACCAAAGGGTCTGTGATGTTGGAGGGGAGCTGGTGGGACTGTGCAGACTGATAAGGTAATGTGCAGGGGAGGAAAGAAAAGGAATAGACAGAGAAGTGGTTGAGCACATGTAAACTGTGGCTGGTCAGTACTCTTGTCTCGCTGAGCCTGAGACTGAGAGCCAAAGTATCTCCTAACTCCCCATTAAATCATTTCTTAAGTATCTCTGTGTAGTCTGTGCATGTGAGTGCTGTAGTGACTCAGTGCCAGATGCTGGAGGAACATTTTCTGTGGAGTGGATACCAGTTGCTGGAGTGAGACTCAGAATCTGAGCATTCCTGTCCTGGTGTTGCCTGTCCTTGTTGTTAGCAAGTGGGGTGTTCTCAATTGCTCTCTAAAACTACCTGAAATAAAGCTGTGACGTGGATGTCAGTCTCTTTTCCCAGGTAACAGGGAAGACACTCAAGTTGCACCAGGGGAGGTATAGATTGGAAATTACGAGAAAGTTCTTCTCTGGAAGAGTTTTCAGGAATTAGAACAGTCTTCCCACTCCAAGGGGAGTGGTTGAGTCACTATCCCTGGTGGTGTTTAAAAGATTTGTAAATGTGGCACTCAAAGACATAGTTTAGTAGGGGACTTGATAGTGCTAGGTTTATGGTTGGACTGTACAACCTTACAGGTCTTTTACAACCTAATGATTACATGATTTAGTGCTAACACTTGGAGCAAGTGAAGATCTTTAACCTTCAGCCATAGGGTAGGAATGTTATGTGTTCCTAAAACCATCAGCTAGGGGTCACCACCTGGAGTGAGGTGAGTCAGAACCTCAGCACTTGTGGCTGGAGCAAGACCACAGATCACACAGTTCATGTGCCTGGTGCTGGCTTCTGGGTGGCGAGTATCTGTGTCTTCCCCAAGCCTGGTGTAATGACCAGCAAGTTTCAAGCTGGACCAGATGGTGAGTAGGGGACCCTGGGTTGGGGCAGAGGTCTCAGATGGGCACAGGGTCTGTGCTGGCACAGGGGGACCCACACATGTGGGGTGCTATGGGGCAAGTGTGTGAGTGCTGTGTGTTTGCAGCAAGTACTGAGCTGGACCAGCCAGAGAGTTGGGAGCCAATGAGGCAGGCATGGGGCCCAGAATCAGGGGAAGGGTGATGGGTAGGCCAAGGGGCCATGCTGATACCCAGACATCCACAAATACACATGTGCCTGTGAACTTGTAGAGAGTTCTATGTGTACTGCACCTATTGACCTTCCTTCTCCACCAGCCCAGGAGGAGAAGAGGCATTGGGTGGTCTATCCTTGTGTTTGTGTGGGTACTCCATGGGGATGCTGAGAGGCTGCTCCTCCTCTGTGGCAGTGTCTGTGACCAGCACTGTCAGTGTCCCCTGTCCTCTGTGTATGTCTGTCCCTGTGCCAGTGTGCATCACAGGGATACATGCTCAGATTTACGCCTGGCCGAGCCTGCAAATGGAAAAGCAGCAGCCACATCCCTCAGTCTGGGCAGAAATACTATGGAGCACCAGGCCATGGACTGGGCACCATCAGAATGGCAGAAGACATCCTGCATCATCTGGAGAAGGTGGATGCTTATAGTGCCCCATGAATTAAGTCTCTTGAAGTTGAAAGGAAAACATATGCAATGACAGTCAGAATTTATCTCTGTATACACTACAGGCTTCAAAAGAGAAATGTAAAATAGCCTGTAAAGGCCATATTCAATACTACAAAAACTGCACGCTTTGGTTTAAAGCCTTCTAAATCAGTAAGTATCATGTTTTGATCAATAACAGATTTCAAATTCTTTAGCAGTCATTCTTCAAAAGCAAATACACAGCTCTATCCTGGCTATAGAAACTAGAAAACCCCCAACCTTCTCTATAATGAAAGAGGTATTTTTATTCTGTAATTGCAGATTCAGCCCTCATACACTGTTGGATTTGGTGTGTATTTCAAACTGCTATAGCAGCCTTTTGCTGACGTGTTCTTTTTCATGGCAGTCACAAAAGACTCCATTTTGCTGAATCCTACCATAGTTATGTAATATTAGTTAGATTATTTTAAAAGACTGTCCTTTTCTATTGGGAAAATATTGTCTCTTGTTTGCTCACTGCAGCAAAAATATAAGTGTGTAATTAAAAATAAGTAACTGTGGCCATGAAAAATCATTGCACTGCAATGAATACCTGTTTACCCTGGCAATATTCAGGTTTGCTTTTTCCTGCAGCCTTTACCAGTGCCCTTGTGAGCCCCACCTTTCTATATTCAGTTTATGCCTTCTAATCCTCTGTGTTTTGTTCCACAAATTAAATATATACATAAATATAAAGGAATATAAATATATTCCGTAAATAATATATATAAAAATAAAGGAGATATCTTGACCATTTTCTTATTGAAATGCTTTAAAGATATTTATGAGGGTGACTAAACTGCGGAATATATTGCCCAGGGAAGTTGTGGATGACCCCTCCCTGGAGATGTTCAAGGCCAGGTTGGATGAGGCATTGAGCAACCTTGTCTATTTGAGAGTTGTCCCTGCCTGTGGCAAGGAGTTTGCAGTAGATGATCTCTGAGGTCACTTCAAACCTAAGCCATTCTGTGATTCTCTGATTCTGTGCTGAAGCTGTTTTATGTTACCACAGTATTAAGATTAGTTTGGATGTCTGTAGCACTTTGACAGGAAAAAATAACTGTCATTATTTTATATTTTGCTTGGGAGGAAATATTAGCCACTGTGCATATGCTACTGCACAAATTGCAAAGTAACCAACTTTAATATTTAACTGAATTAAACCAGTTGTTTTAAGGGAAAGGAACAACACTGATAATGGGCCTCAGGAAGGGGTTAATAGTGGAAGAAAAATCAAGGAAAACGTTTTTTTAAACAGATTAATTACCCTTGAAGAAGGGAAGGGAAGGGAAGGGAAGGGAAGGGAAGGGAAGGGAAGGGAAGGGAAGGGAAGGGAAGGGAAGGGAAGGGAAGGGAAGGGAAGGGAAGGGAAGGGAAGGGAAGGGAAGGGAAGGGAAGGGAAGGGAAGGGAAGGGAAGGGAAGGGAAGGGAAGGGAAGGGAAGGGAAGGGAAGGGAAGGGAAGGGAAGGGAAGGGAAGGGAAAAAGACAGATAATTGGGGTTTTTTCACCCTCCGAAGCTTCTGCTTCTCATCAGTCATTGCTAGAGACTGCAACCTGCTGACTCCACTTTGGCCTCCACTTTGGTTTTCGGGCATTCACGGAATTCCTTAGTTCTTGTATTTGACACCAATCTGTATTACCTGTCTGGCAACTGGGTATCAGGAGCCATTCTGATAAGCATTTTATCTTGCCTGTTCTGTTACTTCCAGATAGCTGATACCATATGAAAGGAGAGGGATATCTTTTGAAAAGAGTGCAGACAGAGCAGACACTGGCATTTTGCTGATTCAAAAGACAATTTTTTTCAGTTTACTGCTGTGTCCACAACACCAAGTAATACATATTTCTCACAGGCAAAGATTTCTAAAGTATCTGTAACTGTGCATTACCAGTCTCCAGACAAGACATGGTAAGATTCTAGGATTAGACAGGGATCATTTAAAACTTTGTCTTACATGTGTGACATAGCTACATCTGTAAAATATGCAACAGCAACTTAGTTATATACCATTCTAGATTATATAAATATGTAAATATGTAAACATATATATATATAAATAAATACATAGTAACTATTGAGGTTTTCAGTTTGATGCACTTAGGCACGCTTGCTACCTGATTTATTTTTTACAGTGGTGACTTAGATGACATGAACAATTGGACCTGAGAGGGTTTCTTAAGCCAGCACTCAAGGGTCCCTTTTCACTTCTGCTGTCAGTGTCCTGTTAGCCACCTCCCCTTTGGACTGCCAACAAGATGTGGGATACCACTTCTTCTCAAACATTTTATTCCTTTTAATCATACTTCAGAACAACATACTTCTGCCAGAACAATTAGATAATCTGCAACTGAACAGCAGAGAAGTGAAGGGTTACAGACCACTTTCTGGTGATCTGTCACTAACTCTGACCAAGTGACTCTAAAAAAATTACCTACTCAATAATTTTCTTTAATGTGTTTTGCATACTCCTTGAGGATTGCTCTGACCTCATTTTACAGTATTTACTAGACTGCGAGAAGAAAGACATGCAGAACATGCTAGAAATTATAGTATTCTGCTTTGATCCACTCCCATCTCAGAATATGGTGAACAAAAAAAAAAAAAGGGACAGTTTTTCTGACAATATTCATTATCAGCTTCCTTGATCTTCGCATGTTGGTGCATAGGCTATTCTGGGAAGAAGTCTTCCCAAATAAATTGTTCTACTGCACTCCATGTGAGTACATCACAATAGCCTTTGAAGTGTCCAGGATAGAAGAGACACATGTTGTTCAGTCAGTAAATAAGGCTCTGTTTGCTAATTGCAGCTTATTGGGTCAGCAATGCTTTAACTTCCTCTTCCCTGTGTTATTGGCAGGGAAAAGGGAAAGGGTGGGGTGGTACAATAAGGGCTATGGCTATCCTATTGGCTGGATCCTGCATCATGCTGACCAGAACAATTTAAAGCACAAAATAACCCCCTCATGGGATTAATCTTGTTTGGGTTTGTTTTCTCCCCAGGCATATTACTTCACCAAATTCTTAGTCTGGAGGAATATAAATTTTCAAAAATCATTGCTAAGAATTAAGTATTTTCACTCAAGCAATAAGAAGCATCACATCATGATGCATTCCTGTGACTCTTACTAGAAAATATGGTTATTTTAAAAATCATGTGAAGACCTGTGGTGAATAAAACACTTACATATGCATCTGCCAGGCACCACTTAGTTTTAAATGCCACCAGTGTTTAGTCCTCATCCAGGCACTTTGCAGGCACGTTTCAGAAGATACTGTCCCTCTCAGCAGTCAGTGCGAAGCCCTACCCCTATAAATGCATCCAAGTCCAAATTAATGCATCCTGTACATAGAGGTATCAAGGATTTTGCTAGGGTTTCTCTGTATCTCTGCAGAAAGTTACAACACTCTATCATGTTTTCCTGACACCAGAAAAAAAAAAAAAAAATCAGGTGTTGAGTTTTCCGGAGTGGTTCCCAAGTGATTTCTTGCAGACAGTGACCACGGATCACTGTGGATTTCTTCTCTTGTCACAGTTCAGTGACTGACAGGTCTCTCAAGTCCAATTCAGCTCTGATAAGCTGAGCTCCAAGACTGTTTTAATATCGCTTGTTGAATTTCATGAGGTTGGCATGGAGTTGTCCACCTCTCAAGCCTGCCAGCATCCCTCTGGATGGTCTCTTTTTCTTCCAGTGTGTTGATCACACCACATAGAATTATGGAATCATCAAGGTTGAAAAAGATCTCTAAGATTATCAAGTTCAATCATCTGCCCTACAACCCATAACTACTAAACCACTCACTGTGGCACCTCAACTACTCATCTTTTGAACACTTCCAGGGATGGTGTCTCCACCACCTTCTTGGGCAGCCTGTTCTAATATTTAACCACTCCTTCTGAGAAGAACTTTTTTCTAATATCTACCCTGAACTCCCCCTGGCTGTGTGGGACTGTACCAAATGCTTTGCACAAATCCAGGATGATGATGTAATTTGCTTTCTCCTTGTTCACCAATGCTGTGACCCTAGAATACTTCTCCTAACTAATTTGGCAGAGCTTTCTGCTTATTTGAATTAATATTTTGCTCTTAGAACTTTTATTTCTTTGCATAGTCCTTTTAATAGCCCAGACATAGAAAAGATTGCTTTGGAGCACAATAAGTATGTTTAGTCTCACATACTTGAAGATCCCCAGTTTGCAAACTGCATAAGGCAGCAGAATCAGATAGCCACATAAATATTTGGAATATTACAGGTTTATCCTTATCAGTACTGTTACTATAATGTGGTATTATTTAATTAATATATTAATTAAAAGTCTTCTTTATACATCCAGGCTATATAGTTTACTATTTCTAATCAAGCCCAGAATATATTAAAATAATTTCCTGCATTTTCTCTTTAAGTGACAAAAAAAGGTGAGTGTTCATTCTGTCTTGAAATATTTGTTGCACACATGAAAGATCATAAAAGAAATACACTTTCAGAAATGTTAGTATTTATTAAATTAGTTTCAACTTGAATATATCTACCATTAAGCACTTAAAAGAACCAGAAACTCATGTTACTAGTATTCATAGGGACCATGAAATTTGTATTAAAAAATGTTACCATATCAAGCTGATGCTTGATATAGTGCTACATTTTTGTATTTTCAGTAAGTTTTTTTTATGCAAGTAAATGATGCTTCCTAAGACACACAATACAAGTAATAATTTAATTAAAATGAACTGACCAGCTTAATATTTTGAACTCCTTATACAGTAGCATAAATCATAAAACTAAACAAAACAGAAAATATTCAATCGAGTGTAACTGGGAAAAAGCATGTGACATGTCTCAGTAATGCCTTGTAGTAACGAAATAGCTGAACATTTAGACAGGTTGCCTTTGAGTATATTAAATGGCTAGGAGAAGATGGCAACAGACTCTCACAGCTTACTTAGAAACTTCTGTTTCTCTGTGTGATCTTGCCCTTAGCAGCAGAAAACTGAACAATTCAAATTATCCTCTAATTCTCGTATGAAATAATCTTCCTGTCATGCTATAACTTAATGTTGACTATATCAATAACAATTTGTAGAGATTGCACTGGGCATGAGAAAATAGCATAGGTCCCTTTGATAACTTATAATACAAGCTTAAAATATTTCCTTTTATTCATTAGAAATTTAAGTAAGAAAATTCAGTTTTAATTGTTCACAAACTAAAATGTCAATGCTATAAAAATAATTGAACACATAATGTAAAAATTATTGTAAACCTCATCCAATTACGCTAAAGTCTTTTTAATTTTCCTGTGTTCGTTTTCTCTTAGCTTTTTGGTCAAGTTCATATTTAGAAACCCAACCTGTTTTATTATTTCCATTTATCCAAGCAATTTTGCTTTTGAATTTATATTTAGTAAAAACTGAAGGTTCTGCTAAGGCAAAGAGTTGTGATTAATGGCCCAGGGCCAAAATGGAGATGTGTCATGAGTGGTGTTCCGCAAGGATCGGTACTTGAACCACTGTTGTTTAACATCTTTGTCAGTGGAATTGAATGCACCCTCAGCAAGTTTGCTGATGACATCTAACAGTGTGGTGAAGTCAATACACTGGAGGGAAAGGATGCCATCCTGAGGGACCTTGACAGACTTGAGAAATGGACTTGTGTAAACTGCATGAAGTTCAACAAAGCCACGTGCAAGGTTCTGCACCTGGATTGAGGCAATCCCATGCACAATACAGGCTTAAGGACAGCCCTGAGAAAAAGGACTAGGGGGTGGTGGTAGACCAGAAACTTAATGTGAACTGTAACTATGTGCTTGCAGCCCAGAAAGCCAACCATGTCATGGGCTGCATCAAAAGAAGCATGGGCAGCTGGTCAAAGCAGGTGATTCTCCCCTTCTATTCTGCTATTGTGAGACCCCACCTGGAATATTGTGCCCAGTTCTGGAGTCCCCAGCATAAGAAAGACATAAAGCTCCTGGGCCAGAGGAGAGCCACAAAAATTATCAAAGAGCTGGAGTACTGTTTATGAAGACAGGTTGAGGAAGTTGGGGTTGCTCAGCCTGGAGGAGGCTCTGAAGTGACCTTATGACAACTTTCCAATAGCTGAAGGCGGCCTACAAGAAAGCTGGGGTAGGGCTTTTCACGTGGAGAGAGAGGAAAAGGGGAAATGGTTTAAAACTTGAAGAGGGGAGATTCAGATTACACATTAGGAAGAAATTCTTTTGTGTTAGGGTGGTGAGACACTGAAACAGGTTGCCCAGAGTATTTGTGGCTGCCCCCTCCCTGGGAGTGTTCAAGGCCAGGCTGGATGGGGCCTTGAGCAGCCTGATCTAGTGGAAGGCACCCCATGGAAGGTCCATGCTGGGTGGTTGGAACTGGATGATCTTTAAAGATCCCTTCCAACCCAAACCATTCTATGGTTCTATAACTTACATTTATGGTGACTACAATAAACTCCAACATGTGTTGCATGGGCAACTGTACCTGAAAATTACCTTCAAAGGCTGATTCAGCATCTGTTGCTTCTGATCTGGCATATGTTGTTATTAGGGTAAAGTAAGTGGGTTTCAGTACAGCAAATTGTCTGGGACAGCATTTTAAAAGTCTACAGCAGACCTTACCTCACCACTGTAAAAATAACTTCAGATATAAATAAGATATTCCTATTTTGTTCAAACACCAAGAGATGACAGAAGAACCCAGAAAGATAATCCTTCTTTCACTATGGTACGTAACCAGGAACTTTCAGGAAACATAGCTGATCCCACCATTACTACTATAGCAAACTCATGCCTTGATATTAGATATATAGAAAATTAGCGATTTACACAACAAATTTACACAGTAATTTTAATGAACTGGAATTTGAACATTTTGTTTGCATTATCAAGATTTCTCTGGAAACTGCAACACATTTTAAAAGAAAGTAAGTTTTCCATGTCTTAGAGCTTGTGGTATTAATTTTTGCGACACTGTCTAAAAAATGAATGTTGCTAACTGCATTTATGTAAATATTACCACACATTTCACAATAATAGATGCTTCTGATGTCACTTTTTCATTTCAGTTTTACATCAAGTTTAGTATTTGACCTAGATTGTTTAAAGAGTACAAAAGTGAACAAGGCTACCCAAAGCTTTATCTCTGCTTTCGCTATAGGCCTGAACACTTACACCATTCTAACTACACCAGCAGCACTCTAAAGTCAATGAGCAACATCTGTTCACAAGAAAATAAAAAAAATTAACTTAGTAGTTGTAATCAATATTTTCAACAGCAAAAAGATGTTGCAGTACTGTATTTTACAAGATCATATTTGTTTCCTTAAAATCTATGAAGTGATAAAGTATCACACTACATGCTATGAACACTGAAAACAGTTTTCATTTGTTTCCTAAACCTCATATAAAACATAATTCAGTTTTTTAAAGTCTCAAAACAAAAGGCAGTGGTTTGGCTTTTTACTTGTAAAGGATAAAGCATCTCCTCAACTAAAACCAAGCTCTAACAGTTCTGAGGACTCCATACTGCATACAAGGTTTGCCACAAGCAAAAAAATACCATTTTAAAAGTAGTGTCCTTCCCAAATACGTTTTCCTTTTAGTTCACTCTCTCTGTAGGCTTTACATTTAGAATTCTTTTTGTACAAAAAGATACAACAAAATGGTACAGTATTTATTGCAAGAAATTAAAGGTGCTATAATATACACAAATTAGTCTCCCCAGCGTGGTATACCCTCTTGCTGCTTTTTCCTCCCATGGAGGAAACTCCTTCTCTCCTCTCCAAAACTCACTCCTTCTCTGGTTCTAAGCTGAAGTTCTTCCACTTAAAGGCACGTATTTCTCTATAACAGAAGAAACAAATGCATTAATCTGAAATGCCTTGTTCCAAGAGAAACTTTAGCCTACATTTCTGAGGACTAAACATGAAAAAAAAACATAGAGGTGTAACATTTAATTATTAAATTTGCCTACAATAACTCATAGTTACCACATTACAAGGAACAAAATGCAATAAAACTCAATTCATTTAAGCTTCTCAAAGAGAGAGACAGATCACTTACAAATAACCTGGTTTTTTTAATGTGTTCAATATACTTTTAAACTTTCAAGGCTTCTGAGCTACTATTCAAAACTTTGGTAACTCTTGGTAGCATTCCATAACTTGAATTGTACTGAAAACTGAGTAAGCACTTTTTCTTGTGCCTTGCAAGTAGTTGTGCCACCTGTGTGTATAAACTATTAGCTATATATACCTTTAAAAAACAATAATGTGACATTGTGATACTGTACCTCAACTGACACATAAAAGTTGCATGGTGAGAAGCCAAAAGATTACAATTTCGAACCTTGATATGTAACAGTATTCTAACAAAACAAAACAAAACAAAACGCAACACCAAAAAAACCCAAAACAAAACCCCACCAAACACAAAAACACCCAGAAAACCCCATTAAAACATCTCATGATGCCCCAGATTGCAGATGCACAGAGAGCAGCTACATGGGTGATGATGGCAGTGGAAGTACAATACAATTGAATTTATGCTACAACAGAAGACAATGTGGAATTTTTTTCATATAGTTCTGAAAGAAAATAGCAACAACACAAATTAATAACCATACCAGCAGACCAGTATACTAACACTGGCATGCTGATTTTAGGAAAGAAGCCAGTCTTTCTGCCTAGCCCTAGAAAGAGTAAAATACACTTAGCAGCTAACACTAAACAAGCCAATAGAAATTTCAGACATATACATATTGTCATGTAGATTATAAAGCTGAAAAAAAGCACAATTGTTTTTGTCAAGAGAAATGAAAGCAGATCAGAACTACTGCATTCTATCAACAGGTCACAAAGACTGACTTTCTATAGAAAAATAGCACTTATTTAATAATTCATTGTAAATCTCTTCTGAAGGTATTACTTCTGATTTGTTTGGACAGTTTTCCTCAGCAAGTTATCAGAAATGTTTGAAATTGAGCTTGGTTAGATCACTTAGTTATCCCAACACAATTTTTTAATGTATTTTGTTATATCAACTGAGAGGTTGACATTATCATCTCTTCTGTTAGCAAACATCTAAATTTAGATCATTCTGCAGCCCTAGGGTAGTAATAAAGATGAAGAAATGTTCACACATTACAAGCCCCTTTTCATCACTTTTTCTGTGCTCTTTGGACTTCAATTAAAACACCAGGTACCACTCCTCCAGTTGAAGCTGATGCTTTTAAAAATCAAAATTTTAAAAAACAAATATTACTTATATAGCAGTTCTTTCATCAAGAAGATACCACAGCATGTGTGGAACTGTATCTATTAAAACAAATAGTTGATTTGTCTTACAATAGCTATGCCATTAGCTAAATAAAACACTACTAATGCATTCAAACTTCTGTGCCATGTGTCAACCAAAGGACTATTTTTAACATGGTCTTGATCTACTTTCAAATACTTCCAAATTGCTTGGTATAGCTGTGAGGTTCCAACCAGTGGAATGGCAATTTTAAATTGAATAAAGTTGGCTGGAGCAGAGCTAGCTAACAGCGATAAGGACTGGGGCCTATAATATGATGACTGATAAGTGAGGCGGAGGTGCTGCTGACTGACTTACACTCCTTTCCCTTTCCCTTTCCTCACCCAACCCTTGGTTGTTGGACTTTGTTCTCATGGATCCAAAAATGTTAAGGTACTTCAAATTGTAACATTTGGCATAGTCGGTAGGATGACAACCTGGGGACTGTAACAATAGCTAAATTAAATGAAAATCATTAATCAGGAATAGTGAAATTACCATGTTAATTCCTAGTAAAAAGGTTACTTAATACTCCTGTAAATAAATATTCATGAGGAAGTATCTGGTTTAATGGTCATCAAATACTTCAATGTCTAGGAAGTATGCTGGGTTACAAGAGAACTTAAAAGATCTAGGAACAATATTGAGGGAATTCTTGAATATAATGTGACAATTACCTATTATGGAATAGGTATATTTTATAGTGGAACATGATTAGTAATATGAGGTAGCCACAAGTGCCATATGACTTTCTAATCCAGAGCAGTGATAAATGAAGAGATTCCAACCAGTTTCTTCTAATGTATGGGGTAGAGAAAGAGGAGAGTGATTTTGACTTTTGGAAAAAATTACATAGACCCATAAAATGGTTTGTCGTAGAAGACACCTTAAATATCTCATTACAAATACCTCCCATTAGACTAGGTTGCTCCTAGACCCCATCCAACATGGCCTTCAACTCTTTGATGGAGCATCCACAATAGCTCTGGGTAACCCATTCCAGTGTCTCACCACCATTCTTTCACTACAAGTGTAGTGAAACATCGGAACAGATCATCCAGGGAAGTTGTGTATGCCTCCTCCTTGAAAAGCTCAGAGAATTTAATCTAACAGATTGCCCCTCAGAAGATAAAGTTAAAAGACTGAACCTCTCACTTCAGTTTCCAGAACTGTTTCCTGATAAACAGTACATATGAGTTACTAATCCAATATTTTTAATTCGTATGAGACATCATGTATTGCATTTGTTGGACTGCTTTGCTTCAGAACTTAATTCAGTTTAGCATTAAACAGTGATGAATCAATTGCTAGCTGTGATTGTGAGAATTCATCATTTTACCTCTTGTGATACCTGAGAGCCGTAGTCACTATGACAAGTCCATCAAAATTTGTCTTTGCATGCACACTGTGATGGGATGGCATTACTCAATAAGGAAAACCTTTTTTTTTTTTTTTTTTAAGTTTGAATTGCATTAAGTTTAAGTGTGAATAGAGCATAATGTTTAAGTCAAAGGACAAGGACATATAAACAGTTTTCCTGCATCTACATAGCTTCAGAGTGTAACTTATTGAATATAAACCTAAGTAGCAGTATCAAACCTAAAACCTGGTGCAGGATCATTATCAACTAACTGCTGACTGCTTTAGCAACAAGAAAGTAGAATAAAGCTGCTGCAAGAAGAACTCATGGCAGAGAATACACAGGAAAATCACAGAGCCTCCAAAATAAAAAGAAAATTTAAAAAAAAGAATAAGAAAAAACAAAGGTAAAAGCTAGTTGTAGACTTTAAAATAATTTTCAATAATGATGTGGTATTTGTAACAAAAATATCATACCTTCCTTTCCCTTCCTCTGGAACTCACATGCTGAAGACAGATGGTGTTTTTCTTCTTGCACACAATATTTTTTCTCATTTAAAATTCAAGTGATCCTGACATCTCTTGTCCAACTACATGCATATGAAACACAGTAGTGAGTTTTCTCAATGAAACTCTTATCATCCACACTCCTTCACTTCTATTGCTAGATTATTCACTTCATATGCTAGAAGAACATTCAATTTCTACATACAAACCTTTGAGGATGGTTGGTATGAAATAGTGTTGTATCATCATCATAATCATCTTACTCCAGTGGGGTCAGCTGCATGTTTTCTATGTTTGTATCCAAAACTCCATATCTTCGTGTCTTTCTGTTTTGCCTTCTGAGCCTGAAATTTATTTTAAAATATTTAAGTTCTATTAATTCTTCTCTGCTTTCTACTCTAACAATGTAAGAAAATGGTCCTTTAAAATACAGCAGTAATTAAGCTCTGAAAAAATTTATGATATATAAAATGTACACACTTAGCTCTATGAAAGTCAGAGGTCATACAATTCAAAGTGTCAACTGCCTACACGAAATTATTAGGCCAGTGAGAATGTCACCTGTAGTATTGTACAGAAATACTGAATACAAAGAGTCTATACAGATACTTGGTAGCTAAGTGCAAGAACGAGGTAAAAATACATTCTGAAGTGTACTTCTAGCAGAACGTACTATGAGAAAAAAATTGTCTTGCTACATAATCTGTTTTGTGCATCTCTATAGAACAGCAGATTAATTAGAGAAAAACTTAATGAATTTATAGCAGAGAAGTAACACAAGTTGTGACATGGAAACAGAATACAATGGCAGTAGCTGAGAATTTTCTTCTCCAGTTTATGCAGTGAGAGGCTTTTAATTATTTGCTTGTTTTTTCCATAGTACTACTCAGGCTGAACAAATGCAGAAGTTTCCTGTCAGGGCAAACTGAAACACCGAAGTGCTCTTGTCGATTTTCACTTGCTTAAAAGATTATGCTGCTTGCTTTAAGATATTACAAAATCAAGATATGCATTCTAATGAAAATAAGATGGAAGGCTGCTCAATACTGCTCTGTAAGAGCTATGGAGTGTTTACTATATCCAAGTTGACTTGGACTGCACCCTACACCGACTGCAATCTTTCACTTTCCTTTCTGGAATAAATAGTAAAGGTAATGGATACAGTCACCAAAGTATAGATAACTACAATGAAACGTACATATCGAATTTCCTGCATAATTAATGTTCTTTATGCATAATCACATATTTGGCTCTTGGCCAGAAGAGTTCAGAGTTTAAGCAGGAGAGAGCGCAAGTAGAACAGGGACAAGACAGTGACCAACACCGAACACGGAGCTGTGTAGACAGCAGCTTCCATGAGGAACCTAAGGGCAGCTGACGGGCAGTGCAAGCTTTCTGATGGCCCTTCCCATAAGAAAAAAGAGAAATTTACTGAAAAACGTTCTTCCTGACAAAGGAAACGGACAAATCTAATAGTGAAGCGAGACATAAGTCTGCAAACGAGACAAAGAAAAGCCACCAACTGCAGAAAACTAAATTCCGGACACATCGATGTGAGTAGCCAAAAGTCCACTTGCAGAGGAGGAAGCCAGCACAGGCACTACACCCATGGGCGGTTCTACTGCCGTGCCCGACTAGGGGGACCCTGCCAGCCAACAGAACCGACCGGCCCCGGCTCCTCAGTGATGCGCTGCATCCCCACGGTGCCCCGGAGGAAACAGCAGCACCTCTCCCGCCCGCCCGCCCTCCGTGGCAGCGGTCCAGCCGCCGCAGCCCTCGCCTTCACCTCACGGTCCGAATCACGAAGTAGGCGATGAGGACAGCGCTAGCCAGTACCAGCACGGACAGGGCGCGCTGGGTCATGGGCTGGCCCGGATCGTGTGACGCCAATGGTTCGCTCAGGCGGCTGCTGCTGCTGCTTCGGGTGGCACCCCCGCCAGGCACCTCCGTACGGCGCGGGGAAGCGGTGGCAGCGCTCCAAGGGGGAAAGGTGGCCAACCGCAGACCCGCCAGTAGCCAAGGCAGCGGCAACAGCAGCCACATGCCGCCCTCTCCTCCCGAGCAGCACCGACACCCCCCAGCCCCTCCCGACACCTACGCGGCTGCGCCCCGCGGCCTCCAGGCTCACGGAAGCGGAAGCGCTGATGCGTCCGTGCCCGCCGCTGCCTCAGCTGCCGCCCGCCTGCAGCCTCCAGGCGGAGGATGAGTGTGGTGGGAGGCTCGTCTGAGAGGGTCTTGTCTGTTCCTTGTGTCACGGTTTGACACTGGCCCGGCAGATAAACCGAGTAACAGATTTATATATTAATCTCTCTCTCCTCACTGATAAAGAAAAGAGAGAGAATAAGGGAGAGAGACTTATGGGTTGGAAACTAAACTACACAACTTTAATGAAACAGTAATGATAAATAGGAAAAAATTACTAAATATTCACAAATATACAAGAAAATTGATACCACGTTCCTCCCCCCTTTCCCCAATAACTCTCACGTCACCACCGAGGCTGCAGGGCAACCCTGGGAAAGTCCAGGCTGGAATCCTGGAGTCGGCAGCAGTCAGGAGCTGGAGGCAGGAACACACAGATTCAGGCTGGCAGGGATCAGGACCACAGGCAGAGGAACAGAGGGAATCCTCCCAGGATGCCGAAGGGAGCAGGGAGGGCAGGAAGAAGGGAAGAAGCAGGAAGGAAGAAGGAAGTGTTTGACCCTTGTGATCCCTCAAATTTATACTGAGTATGACGTGTATGGGATGGAATACTCTGTTTGGTCAATTCTGACATCTATCTTGTCCAGTCCTCCCCAGAGGAGGGTTTCAGGTGGGACCTCCTTACTCCTTCTGGAAGGTAAAATGTTCCTCAGAGCTGAGCAGTGTCCTTGGCTCTGCACACCAGTCTCTGGCTGTAACTATAAACATGGAGTGTTATCAGTCCTAGAAGCAGACACTGTCTGAGAAACTTGCTGTTAATTTCAGCAAGTGCAGCTACTTACAAGAGACTTAGCTGAAAGCAAAAGTACAAACCAGAAAATCACCTTTATCCTGGCCTAAACCAGGACACCTTGTTCCTGCCAAGCACCTCAGGGCCCGGGCACTGCAGCATGCTGCCTCCTGCTTTCGCATGCAGCCCTCTTGTCTCTCGACACCCTTCGGAAGCTCCCGCCGGCAGAGGTTTTGCTGCCGTGCGTGCGGGGGTGCCCGCAGCTGCCAGGCCCCCAAGTGTCTGCGGGACGGGGGTGCGGGGGTGCGGACAGCGGCAGCCGCGTCTGCCAGCTCTGCCTTCTGCTCCTTGGGCGGCATCCTGGCTTTCAAAAGATGGCGGGCACTTTTGTAGATGGAGGTAGCAAGGGTTGTTCGTTTTCTCAGTCATAGTGCTGAGGCGCTAAGGAAATGACCCTCGGGATGTGTTTCTTCCTAACAAGTCCAAGCAACTGCTTAGCAGTACAGTGGCTTGTATCTGAGGAACAGCAACCACCTTGGTCAGTGAAGACTGGGGCGTAACTTAATATTCTAACTTTTCAATGTCTGCATTTGCAAAACTCCCCTCCCTAAAATCAAGGATTCTAGTGCTGTATGGCCAGGGAGGTTTTTGGGGGTTTTTTTGTTTTGTTTTGTTTTGGGTTTTTTTTCCAGTTTTTTTCCAGAGTGATAAGCTAGTGCTCTTATTTCACCCAGGTAATATGAAGGAACCCACAGGGTTTGATCCACCAATCAGAGCAACGACAGAAATGTTCATTGCTGTCCTAACAGCATTACATTTTGATGTAAACAGCAAGACACTTATTCCCACTTCAAAAAGAGGCTGGCTCCATTCAATCACTGGAAGTGCCTTTAGCCACAGCCATTGGTCCCCTGTAGTCCACAACAGGAATAGTTACACTGGGGAGGTAGCACTGGTCATGTTAAAGATGAATGACAAATTTGCAGGGGACATGAAAAACCCTAAGCCCTCTGCAACTGGTTGAGGTAGAACAATACACAGCCTCTTGTCCTGATAACACCACATTCTAACAAAGCCCTGAATGAGTTCCCAGGACAGGTTTGGGGAATCTCATCTCTCAACCTTTGTTAATTGCAACAGCATAACACTTCCATAATATAGGTTGTGGAAACATTTCCCACACCATCTTTCCAGAAAAAATTGACATTTTGTATGTGCCCTGGACACACACTGGAGAGGGCACATGCACAGAAATAAGGGTAATTGCTGTGTCATCCCATCTGTAGGGACCCAAGTGAACACCTGGCTGTGCAAGATATGCCAACCCCCTCCTCCCCCCCCCCGAGAAGGTGGGGTCAGGTGGCATAAAAGAGGCACACATGAAATGCTGGATGCATGCCTGCCATCCAAGGACCACAACGTCCTACCAAGATCATCGCTGGATCCAAGGATGGTAGTACCTCCCCTGTCTCTTCTTTATTTTGACTTCTCTCTCTCTGTGTGTGTCTCTCTTTCTAACCTTACCTAGGAACATGAGGGCAACATAGTTTCTAACTTTGTTAAGCTTTACTTCCCATTGCTTTGTTAAGTTTTGTTAGTTGTAACCTGTTCTTTTGACAACTTCCTTAAGTTTTGCTAAATTGTAATCCATTGCTTTGAAAGTACCATCATTTATAATTCTGGTAGTTGTAATCTCACATGCTTTATAATCTTACTCACCTTTAAGTAAAGATGTGTTTTTATACAAACCTCCTGGGTAATAATCTTACTCCTGAGTACCCTGTAGAGAATTCGCGAAATTAATCTCACAAAATCTCTTGTTAAAAAATATTAATTAGAGGAGAAGGATTGGGCCCAACCGCACCTTGGCCCTCTCTTAAGGAGTTTAGAAAGCAAGAGGATCCAGTCTGAATCTCCCTGGGTTGACCCCCATTCTGGGGAACCCTACCCATGTCCCCTCTGTGGGACAGGGACATACCCACTTCATGGGACGTGATATTTTGTTTGGCCCCCACTTCTGAGGAGCTGTGCTCGCTGTGTGAGACGTGACAGTGCCTCACCCACCTT
Organism: Phaethornis superciliosus; assembly: GCA_023637945.1. Classification (NCBI taxonomy): domain Eukaryota; kingdom Metazoa; phylum Chordata; class Aves; order Apodiformes; family Trochilidae; genus Phaethornis; species Phaethornis superciliosus. The sequence continues at coordinate 44,768,985 of JAJQWJ010000004.1, read as the reverse complement.
GTGGGGCGTGACAACTGTGACCATAAAATGTGGCTTGTTGTCAGCCTGCATACTCTCAGGGATGGGTAAAATACTAAACACATTTTTGTGTGAAACAGTTATTGAAAGTCAAAGCTGAAGCAATCATTATATTTAACAAATTAAGAATCCTGTCACCTACTTCTGTTAGTCCATCATGTGCCTCTAAGTAATGTTGTAATTCCTTGGTATCTTGTTAATATGCATCCGTAGTGTCCCTTTATGGATTTCAGCAATTGGACATCCTTTTCTATAACGGGATACATTTTTTAAATATTTGGCTTTTAGTTTGCTGTATTCATGTACAGCCCTAGAATGACGAGTGTTGAGTGCTCTTGCTCAACATCATCATAAAAACAGTTCCTTCAAAGTTGCCTTCTTTCCTTAAGGTACTCACAGAGCTACTCTTTCATACCTGTTCCTGTTTTTTAACAGAACCTGCTGGCATTTGCCATCATAAAACCTCTAAGTATCACTAAATCTCTCTTACGATATACTTAAACCTGCCATTTGATTGCATCTTCACAATTAGGAGGTAAAAAGCAGTCAGGAAATTTATTGCAGGTTCAGGGAACTATTCTTAAAAAAAAAACATAAAACCTACTCTAAATAATTTCCCCCATTTCTAGTTTTAATTTAAAAATTTAAGGCCATGTTTAGAATATGTCTTATTTTAATCCCAAATGGTTACAGAGAGTATACAATACTCTGGGACAGTAAACCCCTAGCTGGAATATCAGAAACCTTCAGGCCATTTGTGGCATATGTTGTCTTCCCAGATCTGAGGTTTTGAGTTCTACAGTAAGACAGGACTGAATAGAAGTGAAAAGTAACTCCAGCTTTGCAGGTAGATGTAACTACTTTGTATTTTGCAAGCTCTGTTTATGGGGATTATGGGATTATGATTTATAAGAATTATTAATTCAGGGAATTTGTCAACCTGTTAAATTTTGAATAGTGGGCAGAATGGAAGAAAAATTCTAGAAATGAAAGGGTTAAAACCAAGTAATATGATATGCATATGGAATTTCTTCTTTCAACCACTTTTTAACCTCATTTTTGCAATTCAAAAATGCAACAGAAAAGAATCATTTAAATAAAATTGCTCTTGTCTGAGTTAAGTAACAGAAACATCTTTGGAAATAAAGAGCAGCTGACAGAAATATTTAAACTAGATATCCTGAATGTGTCATGGGTAAGTTTTTTAGAGGCACTTATATGCTGAGTTAGCAGAATTTTCACAGATTCTAAATCTTTAGTTGGATTCAGTTCTAACCACTGGTGGATGCCGACTGTGGCTACACAGAATTGCTGTGATTTGCATTATTACCATTCTTAGAACAGTGCCAAGCCAAAGATTATTTTTGTTGCTCCCGCCTTGGAATATGTGAAAAAATGAGACAAGCTATCCAGCTGACATGATCACAGTGTCCTAATCCACACTGATCTAGAGGCCTAGAATTTAACTAGTAAAGAATAGATGCACGGTGGTAATTTGTAGACCTACAGGCGTCACACATGTGCAGCTTGGAAAGGTGCCTAGCTTTCAAGGCAGAGGAAGGAATGGGAGGAAGGAGAACTTGTGATGAGAGTTTGTCAAGTGCAGTTGTAGTCAACTTTGTCGGTGTAATGATAGTTTTAGCAACTGTTAAAAAATTCCATATCAACAGGCATTCAGAGAAAGAAAAGATGCAAGACAGAAGAGCTAAAGGGAAAATCTTGCAGAGAGAAAGGATTTGAATGAATATTACTCAAAGAAAAATTCTCATAGTCCTCACAGTACAGGAAAAGTATATCAAACTCTGAGAAATCTCCAACCAGTATTAACTGATGTAAATAAAAACAAATTCCAACTTTGCTCTGACTAAATTTCATTTAAAATGTTTTTTGTTTCAAAAGCATAAAAATTAGATTGCAAGTAATACAGACTTCTTTCAAAACAAGGAAAACCACTGAAAATCCACAACCTTCCATAAGAAATCCTGTTCTCTTACTTGTTAATTGCATCTAGTATCTGTGTTTTTCCAATTAAATCTTTCTATACTCAAATATAGACAATCTAACAGAATTTCTAGTAAAAGCTAAAAGAATCCCTCACCCCCAAAAGAAGTGCCCACACTACCAAGCCTCCCCTACAGCCCCCTCCCAAAAAAAGCCCAAGCCCCCAAGGTGAAAATATTGGTAATTAGCATAAAGCATAGACACAAAATTAATTTAGATTGTATAAACTGAAATTCAAAGATGCTATACACAGTCATGAGAGGGAATTTGTGGTGATAATCATATTTACTTAATATGGACTAAAAATGCACATTGGCAGTCATGTGCCTTTGCTCATTTGACTCACAAGGTCACCAAACCTGAAATTAAAATACTAAGTTCAAACTGTGTGATAGCTTTAACAGGATACATACTGTCTAGGAATAGGCTACCAAAGCCACAGGCAGACAGAATCAGTAATGTGTCTATTAGGCGTGTCTAGTAAAGACCTTAATTATTCTATTTAAAATATAGAATAGGAGGTATAATTTAACAGTGTAGTTTAGGGCTGTGATTTTACTTGCAAAATCTGCTAGGTTTAAAGGACTAGAGGAAATAGCCTGAAGTTGCACCAGGGGATGTTTAGACTAGATACTAAGAAGAATTTCTTTACAGAAAGATTAGTCAGACACTGGAACAGCTTGCCCAGGGAGGTGGTGGAGTCACCACCCCTGGAGGTATTTAAAAACCATGTAGATGAGGCGATTTTTATAATTAAAAATCACATGGTGATTTTTATTTTTTTAAGTGTATATTTTTGGGGGGGTTGGGATGTTGATAGTTGGATGCGGCGATCTTAGAGGTCTTTTCCAATCAAGACAATTCTCCTTCTGTGATTCTATCACAGTCTGTCAGCCTCTGGCTGGAGGCAGAGCCCCTCTACTGCTGAGTACAGCACCCACACGGAACAGAAGGGTTTGTGTGGCAAACTGGACCCTCACTGTTATTTCTTTGACTCATAGTTGGGTTGGAGAGCCATCTGCTGGGGCCAGCAATGGGAGTTTCTTGGGAGACTGGAGCAGCCATCCTTCTGGAAACACTACCCCCAGTGGTATTACCTTGCAGATCTTGTACCCTCACACACAGGGTCGCGGTGGGTTTGCCATCCCATACCCTCATGTCTTCACCAAGATTACGTAGGGTCGACCACAGAGAACTCCATCTGCAGTTCTGCTTACCCTGAGCTGGTCTCCCAGGGAAGGGCCTATTTTTCAAAAGCTGATACATGATTCCATTCAGGAGAACAATGAGTGCTACTTTCCGTCTCCATCTTGGATACTTATCATGCAGCTTCTCAAAAGAGGTTTTTAACTCTTCTGCCGTGGTTTTGAACTCCCCAGCAATTTTTTCCACAGCTGAGACACTAGACTGTAAGGGGTCAGAGACACTCTCTTTGTACTGTCTTAGCTGGCTAATAAATTCACTGACAGTTGGTGGTGTTTCATCATCTCCCCCAAAGATCCTTCCTTCCCAAATGTGGGAGTACATATCAGGGGCATTCTGTGTGAGTTTTCTAAGCAGAGGCCTCCTGCATGGCACTTCATCAGGATCTTCAGGAGTTTTCCCATCACCATAGATGACCTCACGAACTGCCAGCTCTCTCAGATATTTGGTGCCTCTTTCCACGGTGTTCCATCTAATAGAGCGACATTCGATATCCTCCTTATAAGGATATCATCTTTTTATTGCAGACAAAAGGCATTTCCAAAGAACATAAGTACCGCTTTTCTCCCAATAATTATCCCAATTATTTTCTCCCTTATCAATACACCCATCTCTCTGCCCTCCAGGTCTACTGTATCTCCTCCCTTGTCCCAGACTCGCAGCATCCAAGCAGTCAGTGATTCACCTTCATCACCAGCATAATCCTTTCTTAAATTTCGTATTTCTTTCAGAGACATAGATTGGATAATTATCTCAGGTTCCGAATCACTCTCCTGTGTCGTTTCTGCCTCGGGTTGACTCTCTCGCTGATCAGGGTTTTCTGTTTCCTCTGTCTCTGACTCATCATCATCATCACCCCTCACTGGGCGTCTGACTTCTTTAGATGCTTTCTTCGAGTTGTGACAGGGGCGACAAGGGCTGGTTCCAAGCCAGTGGGGGAGGGATAACTGGCAGTGGTGGTGGGAGCGGCAGCATGGGGGAGAGTTTTCCTGCACAAATATTGAACATTGAACCACCCCTGGCACACATTCAGGCACAACGATAACAAAAACAAGTAACACCAACCATCACCGAGGCCTCCAGACTATGTCGGGTAGAACTCGCCACAGAATCATTTTGCATAGTGACCACATTCATCAAAAAGCCTCCAAACTCCACAGTCAAACTCCCAACCGAACTCATTCTCACATAAATCATGTTTTTAATGACATAGAAAAGTAACATGGCTGGGAGATGGAACCATATAAAACAACATGCATGGATGAGTAAATTCAAAGAGGCAAGTCATGTCATTTTAAAACACATTTTCTTTTTTATTTTCAATTTCAAACTTTCCAATATTTTGAATAAAAAGAAAAAACTAAATTCAAGCCCCATGTCAGGTGCCAATTATTCTGTCACTGCTTAATATTTTGGGCAGACCATAAACCTGGGACAGAACTGCTCTCTGTTCCCCCCTCCCACAAATGGAAGATAGAAGGGGAATAAAGACCACCGACTTTAAGTTGGAAAATGCAAACGACTGGATACAGATTTACTAACAGAGGGGAAAGGTATTAACATAATGGATGAATAACAAAGAATACAAATATATGTATACACAACCCAATAGATATGGGATCCGACGAGCAGGTGGCGAGCTGGTGGTAAAGAAGCGCAGGGGAACAGCAGCGCAGGTGGGAGCGAGTGGAAAGAAAAAGGGAGGAGCTGCCTGGGCTTCCTGAATTTTATTATAGAGTATGGGCAGGAAACAGGAGGGAATAGACCCTTCTCTGTGTTCCACCCCTCTTAAGAGTCCAAAAGCACTCCTTCTTTAATTCCTCCTGTTATAATGATGACAGAACTGCTCCAGCTAGCCTATCATCAGGGACAAGGGCCATTATTTGAGACTTTTCCAGCAGCTTCTTTGGCTGCTCAATCAGCAAGGTTATTTCCAATTTCCTGTTCACTGTTACCTCTCTGATGTCTCTACAGTGCATGAGAGATAACTTCTGCAGGCAACTTGGTGGCTTCTAATAGTTGCAGAATCTCATCAGCATGTTTATATATTTACCATGGCTGTCTATAGACCCCTTTTCTTCCAGGTAGAGCCATGAGCCTGGACAACACCAAAGGCCTATTTTGAATCTGCCCAAATATTAATTCATTTACATTTAGGTAACTTGAGTGCTTTAGTTACAGCAATTATTTCACCCTTCTGAGCAGATGTCCCCACAGGCAGTAGTGCAGATTTCATGATTTCCTGGGTGGTAGTGTATAAGGGATCAGAAATGATCCAGGGTTGGGAAGATGATGGGAAAAATACTGAGTAGTTGCACAAAGGTTTACCTGACAACAAGAAAGGAATAAGAACGGGTATTGATACAGAATTGTTACAAGGGGTAGGAACTTGGCCTTTAGTATTGGAAAAGAAGCAAACTGCTGACTTGCACAAAGCAAGAACCACTGTTAGCCATCAGGATCACAAGCCAAGGGTCCTCACTGCAAGTGCTGGCCATGCTTGTGGCAACAGTTGGCCAGTGCTTACTTCATTGGATTGGATGAGGGTATAAGAGGTGGCATTTGGGTGGGGAGGAGTGAAGCCAAAAAAAGAGAGAGCATCTGCACACTGATGAATATCTGGGTGATGCCTTGAAGGTGCTGTGCCTACCTCCCTCTCCATCTCAGTGCTAGTTCCTCGGCTCAGCAGTGTTTTAAGAATGCATGGGCTGGTAAGACTCTCTTAAATGCAATGTCTACATAAAGGTTTCATCTCACTTTTCTTGCTTGCTTGCTCTCTTGCCTTGCCAAGAAACTACTATGGCAGAATTAAGCATTATCTGTTTTGGTTGCTTGTTTGCTTTACTGCTTTACCAATAAACTGTTTGGGTTTGTATCAGACTTAAGTAATCTGGAGTGTATGAATTCATAGGGATCCTTGACACCCAGTAACAGATAGTAACAGCATACGTGGACATATGAATTACTTGCTTCATGAAACTGCTGCTGCCCATATACCAGGTGTCATCAGCATCTTCCAACACTTCTTACTTCAGGTCTGGCTGACTGGAATACACAGTTTTAATTGTTTAAATACAGACATGGGTTATAGGTTCTTCCATGGTCCCAGTGAGAAAAAATGCTCTATTCACAATGCTAATAGTGACAATTTCCACATCATCTTGTTCAACCAAGATGGTCTGATATTTTAAAGATCTGGATGGGGAGAGCCAACGCCCTCCTTTTTGCTCCAATACAGCAGTTACTTGTGTGGGACTTGTTTACTGTCATTTTCTGTTCCACGGTAAATTTGCAAGTCTCACAGATGTTTAGTACAACTGCTGTCACAGCTCAAAAGCAGCCAGGCTTTGCTTACTTCAGTCTAATTGTTTGGAGAAGTAAGCTACTGCTCTTTTGAATGGCCCCAATTGTTGTGCTAATACTCCCAGGGCAATTCCCTGTCTTTCATGTGAAAATAGCCAAAAGGCCTTAGACACATCAGGGAGTCCCAGAGAGGGGGCTCTCATGAGCTCTTTCTTTAACTGGGAGAATGCCTATCGAACTTCTCCTGTCCATATCAGAATAGCTGGACCCTCAGAATATTGTACAGAGGCTTGACTATTAGCCCATAATTATAAATCCATAATAGGCACCAACCTGTCATGCCTAACAAAGTCTGGAGTTCTTTTACTGTTTTTAGCTCAGGTGTGCAGCAGATAGATTCCTTTCATGCAGGTCTGAGCTCTCGCTGGCCTCCCTAGATCTCAAATCCAAGATATGTAACTTGTTTCTGGGTCAACCAGGCTTTCTGTTGAGAAACTCAATACCCACTTAGTCACAAAAAGTTAACAAACTTACATTCCATTGCGACAACTCTCTATAGTATTGGCAGCAATTAGGAGGTCATCAATATACTGCAATAAAGTGCCATCTGCTAATGGTGGATTTCACAATTCAAGCTCTTGGGCCAGCTGGTTTCCAAAGACAGCTGGGCTGTTTCTAAAACCTTGAGGTAATACTGTCAAGGTTAATGGACTTTTTCTACCAGTTTCAAGATTTTCCAATTTAAATGCAGAAATCTATTGACTCTCTTTATCCAAAGGTGTAGAGGAAAAGGCATCTTTTAGGCTTAAGATAGTAAACCAGATTTTTTTTATCCTTTAATTTAGTTAGTAAGGATTAGCTACCACCAGGAGCAAGTCTTCTACAATCTTATTTATGGTTTGCAAATCTTGCACCAACCTATAACTTCTCCCAACCTCCTTTTCCACTGGCAGAATAGGGATGTTATAGTTGGATTCGCATTCCACCAATAAACCAAAATTTAGAATTTTGTCAATTATATATTTTATTTCCTTCCCTTCCTATCCTCTAATTTCAAGGGGTACTGTCGCAATCTTACGGGATGTGTTCTTTGTTTCAGTTCAGTTTTTATCAGTAATGCCCATTTTGATCTGCCCAGGGTTTCAGTTGCTCAGACTCCCAGATAGACCTGGTCCAGTATTTCTTCAGGAGCTTGATTTTCTTTTGCATCTGGAATAGACCTAGGCTCAAAACCTCAATTAATTGATCCTTTTTCACTTTGAATTCAATTTTGCCTTTATTAAAGGGGTCTTCAGGGACCCAGGCAGGTACAAGAATTTGTGTGTACTGATTTTTTTTCCTAATTTGTAACTAATTGGTTTCAAAAAGAAGACTTTCTCTTGCTGGCCAGTTGCACCTACTGCTCTTACAAATTCTTTGTCAGTAAATCTGCTGAATCTAGTTACTAAATCTGCCCAGGTCTCTCCTGGAGTTAGGATCCCAGTCTGGGTTCTCCCTGGGCATAGATTAATACAATGTTGTGCAGGGACATGCACATAAACAAGCTGCACATATTCCCCACCCTCATCCCCTTTCACTGACTTACAGCAATCTTTCTTACTAGTTTTCTTCCTTTTAATGTCTTTTGATGACTGCCCTAGGAATTGATTAATAACCTGTTGCTTCTCATATCTGAAGATGGATCCAATGTGGTGTATTTTCTCAGTGTTTCCTTTAGTCGATCAAAAAACTCCATTGGTGTCTCTTTTGGCCCCTGCTTTATCACATATATAAAGGACCAACTTGCAGCTCTGGGGCTTGCATTTTAAGATAAATTCAATCAGCCTTTATAGCTTTTCAAATGTTGATAATTGATTCTGTCATTTGGATCCCAGTTGTGTTCAGTTAGTGGGATATATTGTTCAATTATCCTGTCCAGTGTTTGTGCAGTTTTTAGAGCCTGGACATGGGTTTGAACAGTTTTTAAAACTAGTTGTTGTTCAGTTTCTTTTAATGCATCTAACATCATACCAATGTCTTTCCAATCAGGATCACGATTTTTCACAATTAATTCAAATATTTTTGCAATCTCTGAGGGGTCATCCTGGTACTCCTTTGCTTGTTCTTTCTCGTCTTAAATCACTCATGATGCAAGATGCCTTTATATGGGGTGGGCCAGTCAATCCTATTGCCTGACAGAGGGGAGCTTGTAAAATTATCTTCTTCTTACTGGGGGTGTGACCTGTAAGGGGCAAAAATTTTGTTGCACTAGCTGCTTCATCTTCAGAGGAGCTTTCCTCCTCTTCCCCTCTAAACTGGGGAGAGCGGGAACAAACACCTCAAACTGGGAAGGAGGTAGAACAAAGTCCTCTAACCCTTCTTTAGGTTGTGTATACATTTTTGGTTTTGTTTTGAGGCATCTTAGTCCTATACTGTATGATGAACAAGACCTTTTTAACTTTCTATATTCTTTCTTTATATCCTTTTCTAAATCAAATAGAAGTGGATCTTGTGGAGCTTATTTTATACCACAGTCCAGGCCACTCCAGGTGGCTTAGTAAACATACATAACCTCATCCCACTTTTCCTTTCTCCACAAGAATATCACCAATTGTAACAGACTCAGACTATCATACTTTAAAGTGCCATTACAAGGCCATTTTTCTCAGTGCCCCAATTTATATAATGGCCACCACTGATTACAATATTTTATCAGGGTCTTTTTTTATTCCTCCCAGTGGACCCCCAATTTCTTTCCAGTGGGCAAAATTACAGCCCAAAGGACTATTTATCAGATGTCCTCTGCAACAGGCAGCAACAAACCACAAATTCAGACAATGCCAATATATATACTGGTGGGTGTTTAACACACAACCCCAGATTAATTCCCATGGAACTCATTCCCACAATTCTCTATTTAGTTCCAGTGGGTCTCTAACCCAAAAAAAAGCATACCTGTCTAAGTCCAAGCTTCCTTGCCTAATTTGACAGCATATGCACCCGCTCTGCCTAAGCGTCTTTAGAATTTATGACAGGCTATAAAATTGCAAAAGATGGGCCACCAGATACCAGATGAAATTTCAGTTAAGGAATATATTTTCTCTTAGGTGGTCCTTGTCTGTTTCCACAGTGATGTGACAGAGATGAGGAGTCCCTCTGGAGAATCCTCCAGGGGTACCATGGAAGTCTTGTTCCCATACGGGTCCTGCAGCTGAGTAGAGGGGTCCCATCAGTGGTGCCAGCTGAAACGAAGAAGTTTACCTCAACTGCATTTTGTCACTGTTAAGCTGGTATTCTTTATGAGCAGCACTGGGGACTCACAGGGATTTTTCCACCATACATGGTCCACAAGGCAGAACCCTCAGGTGGCTTTTATAGCACAAAAGGAATTGCATACTTACTATTTTCCCAAGAACTCATTAACATGAAACTGCCTATTCTAAGAAGCCATTAATATGAAAACACATCATATTAGTTACAGCTATTCTCACACCTCGAGTACTGTGTCCCACAGCTCGAGTCCTGTGTCCAGTTCTGGGCCCCTCAGTTCAGGAAGGAGATTGAGGTCCTGGAGCAGGTCCAAAGGAGGGCAACCAGGCTGGTGAAGGGACTCCAGCACAAGTCCTGTGAGGAGAGGCTGAGGGAGCTGGGGGTGTTCAGCCTGGAGAAGAGGAGGCTCAGGGGAGACCTCATCGCTCTCTACAACTCCCTGAAAGGAGGCTGGAGCCAGGGGGGGGTTGGGCTCTTCTCCCAGGCAACTTTCAACAAGACAAGAGGGCATGGACTTAAGTTGTGCCAGGGGAAGTTTAGGTTGGATATTAGAAATAATTTCTTTAAGGAGAGGGTGATCAGACATTGGACTGGGCTGCCCAGGGAAGTAGTGGATTCTCCATCCCTGGAGACATTTAAAAAGAGACTGGATGTGGCACTCAGTGCCATGGTCTGGTAACTGCAGCGGTAGTGGTCAAGGGTTGGACCTGATGATCGCTGAGGTCCCTTCCAACCCAGCCAATTCTATGATTCTATCATTCTATGATTGTGCGGTCTCTGTTGGCATGTAGTGGTTATTCCCAAAATCATAGCCCTTCTGGTGGTTGTTTACTTCATCCATTGGTCATTCTTCCTCTTCATCACTTGCCCTCTGGTGAACTTAGGTCATTGTATTTCTCGGTTTTGATGATGTTACACTTTACACTGTCCAGAGCCAGTCTTCTTCTGTTCCTGTGGTTACATGTCCTTATCTCCTACATGCATTGCTCCCTTGTACAATACTACTGGTTAACTATTTTTTGGTTTTTTTCTTATCTAGTTAGTGCCATAACTCAAAGCACATTCTCAAGGTTAACCATACAAAAGGCCTTATGTTTAGCAGAGGCATCCTCCAGTAAAAGTAATCCTTCCAGTAAAAGACAATACTGATGTCTAGCAGAGGGGCTTTTCACAGAAATTAATATTCTCTGGACTCTAGGACCAATCATCCTCCATGAGTCAGAAAAAAAACTAGAGGCTATGATCTGGAGCACTGCATTTTAAACTGACCTACCTTCGGAGTAAGTTATTCTCTGGTCCTTATAAATGTCTTTTGAGTTTTCCCCAGTGAATGCCGCATTATCTGTATTTAATCTTGCAAAATAGAAAAGATTGGAAAGATTGCCATGAGACTTACCAGGACTCACAACAATCACTTTGTGAATACAAATTGAAGCATCTCTATTAGATCAAAGTTATTTATTATTAGCCATGATTAATAGCCTGCTAACAGCCATAGACATGTACAAGAATTTGCACTCTACTGATTTCTAAAATACCTGAAATATAGAGATTACACTAAATATAAGTGTGAAGAAGAAACAAATAAATACCATGTAATCCCTGAATTCCTTCTCTTGCCCTCTTTTCTTTCTTTAGCAATGTTAATAAAATCTGCTTACTTTTCATATAAGCTACCCATTAACTGTTGACTGCAGATGAACATTTTCACCTGGGCTTAATTATTTAAATCCTGAAAGAATAAAACAAACACAGAGTGCTTTGCAGCAGTGCACAATCAGCATTTACCCTGAATGTTTAATTATGATGTAAACAGCCATATGAAGTTGATATATCTCTTTTCTAGGTAAGTAAAGAGCTGAATTCCATCCAAGACAAGAAAGGTCCATGCTAAAGGCACTGAAACATACGAAGCATATGATGTACTGTCACAGTTTGAGGTGGAAAAGGCTACTTTTCTAGTATCAATATGAGGACTCAAAGAGAGAGTGTTGTTCAGGTTCCCATAAGATCCAGGCAGCTGAACAGAGAGGGGTCACTATTCCCTCCCATTTCCTGTCATACACTGTATGTGTACACAGACAGGAAGTCTGCCTCTTCCTGCCTCTCTGCCACCCATGAAGAACCCTGTTACGGACCTGCAGCCTGTGGGAGATGACAGAGTACGGACATTGTGGACCTGCAGACGTGGAGGTGACTGTACCCCAAGTAGTCCGTGGCCTTGTGTGCCACCCACACTGGAGGATTTTGCTCCTCAGGGACTGTGCCTTGCGGGGGGGACTCGTTTGTGATGGACTTTTTCCCATGGGAGGGGTCCCACTTTGGAGCAGGAGGAAGAAGCAGTTGAAAACAACCTGTGGTGTCCAGACTTTAAACCCCACTTCCTGTCCCCCCTATTCTGCTGGGGGAAGGTGTGGGGAGAGGAGGTAAAGATACTGAGAACAAAGTAATTTAGGCCTTGGAGGAAAGGGAGGGTAGGATAAAGCACTTAAACTCTGGTTTGTGTTTTCTCTTTGCCTGGTTTTGATTTGATTAATGATAAATTAAAGTGATTTTTCCCCAGACTGAGTCTTGTTTTGCCCATGACTGTAATAGGTGAGTGAAGCCCTCGTAGTCCCTATCTTGACCCATGAAGTTGGATCCTCACCACCCTATAATGGGGGAAGGAAAGTGAGCAGCCATGTGGTCCTTTGTTATCAGCCAGGCTCAAAACACACATTGAGCTACAGATGATAAATTGTTTTGATTAAACTGTGCTGAAGAACCCTTCTCTTATTTTCCTAGTTTGGTGCATTTTTGGCAAATGTGTAGCACATGCCGTACTTTTTCTGTAGGTCTTGTGCATACACACTTTCTGAATTGCAGAGAAATTTTGCATCAGACATTTACCAAGTAGGAGCAGTTCAACTTCTTTTCTCTTCTCCTAGATTCTCACCATACAATCTGGTTGGCAATTGCACCATAATTATCAAGCCAACCAACACTACTGGACAATAAAATACAACAACATAATATAATTTAGAATCCATGAGAAGTAAATCTCTCAGGAGCAGCACACTGGTTATGAACTCAGACTGTAGAACACACATGTCATTCACAGCAGGTGACAAAATAATTCATTACACAATCCACAGAACATCTCACTTATTTTTATCTATTCCAATGTATTTTTCTGTTTTTACTTGCAGTCATAGCAGAAAGGTAGGAAACTCTTAAATAAACAAGAAAAAGGCAATCTGTTTTTTATTGAAACTAAAGTCCAGTATTTCCATATTTCTCTAGTGCACCTGTGAATGCAAAACAGACACCTGAAGAACCTACGGTAGGTTTAATGGTAGCTGTAAAATAATTAGCATGCTGAAAGATTTACTTTTCAGCTCTGCTTGTTTAACTGTGGAAAATGTTGAGGTAAGCCTTTATGTAATTCAAAAGTGTTTTCAGTTCTTAAACATCAAACCAGAGCAAGTTGTGGAGCAAGCCCTCCCACCCATCAGCTAGTTCTTCTGGTTTTATTTCACAGACTCACAGAATCATAGAATGTCAGATTGGAAGGGATCTCAAGGATAATCTGACCCTGTCCAGCAGAGACTTAAAACTTTCCACCATGGGGGAATCCACTACTTGCCCTGAAGACCATTCCAATGTCTTGACTGTCCTCATAGTGAAAAGTTTTCCTCTTGCAATCAGTCAGAATTTCCCCAGAAGCAACTGGTGCCCATTGCCCCTTGTCTTGTCCATGTGACTCCTTGTAAATAAGGAGTCTCCATGTAGCCGCCCTTTAAGTACTGGAACGTTGTAATAAGGTGTTCCCTAAGCCTTCTCTTCTCAAGGCTGAACAAGCCTAGTTTTCTCAGCCACTTCTAATATGGTAGGTGCTCTAGTCCTCTGATCATCCTTGTGCCTCTTCTCTGGATCCTCTCAGCCTGTCCACATCCTTTTGGTACAATGGAGACCAAAACTGAACACAATACTCCAGGTACAGCCTGACAAGCACTGAGTAGAGTGCAATGATGATTTTGTTGTCTCTGCTGGTGATGCCCTTGTTGATGCAGCCCAGCATCCTGTTGGCTTTCTGTGCTGCTGCAGCACACTGTTCACTCATGCTGGGCTTGTTGTCCACCAAGAACCCCAGGTCCTTTTCCACAAGGCTGCTCTCTAGCAATATGTCTGTTCAAAAGTTGTTATACTTCTTTTTATGTATGATCAAAACATTAAAGTCCATTTAAGAATGTCTGCCAAAATTAAGTGCTTTATTACAGTTGATCCTGAAAGACTATTCAATGTCATGAAATAGCATTTCACATTTGAGTTCACTGACTGGCTAACAAATCCAAAGCTTTTGCTGTCTCATTGGTAGTGTTATAAATAGGGTCTCCTGCCCCACTAATTATCTCAGTAGGTTTCCATTTACTGGGTCCATAGTATCCATAGTATCATGGGGAAGTATGATACATATGGTAGGCATGTATGATACACTAAGGGGTCTGCTAATCTTTTCTCCATTTGGGTACTTTTACCAGTTAGACTAATGTCAATCAACCATACATTTTTGCCTTGGTCATCATATAATTTTATTCCCAATTGATTATTACTAATTTGGGGGAGTAAGAAAAATAAAAGATAGATCACCCCAACGTAACATGCTCCCACCCATTTTACAAGCAGTTTCTTGTAGATACAGCTTCCACAAATCCAGCAGAGGCCCCTTAATGCCCAAGTTCTGCTGAGAAAAGAATGTCACAGCTTTCATAATTTTTAGGTTGTTGATAATATAGGCTTACACCTCCAGGCACAACAACCTGTTGAAATTGTTTATAGTGTCATTCTGGTGTTCCCATGCCCAATAGGACTCTTGTACTAAAAAATTTACTTCTGGACCACCACACCTTTGACTTGCTAGAGCCATCCTCCCAAGGCCTGTGAAAGCTTCCCAAAGGCAGTGATGCTGTGCAGGCACCCCTGACAGCTGCTCTACACACACAGAAAGCTAGTCATGATTTGAAAGATGGCAAATCATACCAGCCTCTGAAAAAGCAGACCCTGACCAAATATGCCACCGGAAAACTACTGGATTTGTCAGAAACCACTGTCAAGCTAGAAGAAAATTACATCAATGGTGCTGGTACATGGCAGGGCAGTGGAGGGGTGTTCTGCTTTGGGCCAGGATAAAGGTGATTTTCTGGTTTGTACTTTTGCTTTTAGCTCTTGTAAATAGCTGCACTTGCTAAAATTACCAGCAAGTATCTCAGACAGTGTCTGCTTCTAGGACTGATAACACTCCATGTTTATAGTTACTGCCAGAGAGTGGTGTGCAGAGCCAAGGACACTGCTCAGCTCTGAGGAACATTTTACCTTCCAGGAAGAGTAAGGAGGTCCCACCTGAAACCCTCCTTTGGGGAGGACCAGACAAGATAGATGCCAGAATTGACCAAACAGAGTATTCCATCCCATACACGTCATACTCGGTATAAATTTGAGGAATCACAAGGGTCAAACCCTTCTTCCTGCCCTTCCTGCTTCCCTTCCTCGCCTGTTCCCTGCTTGATTCGGTATCCTGGGAGGATTCCATCCATTCCTCTGCCTGTGGTCCTGATCCGTGCCAGCCTGAATCTGTGTGTTCCTGCCTCCAGCTCCCGACTGCTGCTGACTCCAGGATTCCAGCCTGGACTTTCCCAGGTGGTGACGTGAGAGTTATTGGGGGCGAGGGAGGAGGGACGTGGTATCAATTTTCCTGTATATTTGTATATATTTAGTACTTTTTCCTATTTATCATTACTATTTCACTAAAGTTCTATAGTTTAGTTTCCAACCCATAAGTCTCTCTCTCTTATTCTCTCTCCTTCCTTTATCAGGGAAGAGAGGGGGATTAACAGAGAGAATCTGTCATTTGGTTTAATTGCTGGGCCAGTGTTAAACCGTGACAAGGGGATGCACTTCTCCAGCAGAAACATCATTCAGAAAGAAACCATTTCTTCCAGGAACAGCTGCCCCATCCATAGGCCTGGAATTATCAGAGGCACACCATCATGCCTGGGGGATGGAGTCCACTCACACCTGCCAGCTCCAACATACCAAACCGAATTACAATCTAGGCCACAACAGGTGAAAAAAGATACAGTGCCAGGGTGTCTTGGTTCTCTTCTCTCTGTTTTTCTTTCTGCAGAACAAAATAGACTACCCCACACATATGTAAGGCCAACCAATAATGATACTGCATGTGCAAGATGTATTCTTTGTATATATAAAATAAAGTGATAAGCAGAAAGGCACACAATTAGTACCACACTGAACAAGGAAATCCTGGGATAACTAAGCCTTGAAGAACCAATTAATCAGGATGTTTTGAGGGTTCCATCAAAAAATCAGGATGTTTTGAGGGTATCGCTAACATGGTAAACAAGACTGGAGGTCTCTATGTATAATTGGACCTAAGGAATGCAGGATGTTCAAGAACTAGGATGACGGAGAGATTGACTAATAAACCAGACTTGGGTGGAGTTACAGAACTTGTGATACTATGTTCTTTACATCAACTTACCTCATTAAAATGTCATTATAATACTGAAAATCACATGCCAAGGTCAAAAAGACCCCTGCCTAGGTGAAGGCCCCTCTCCTGAGCAAGCACGATTGTAGAAATAGTGAGGTAACCATATTATAACTAAATGTAAATTACTAACTCTTGTTCAGGATGGGTTTGGAAGATTACTAACTTTACAATTACTAACTTTACAATTTTGTGTATTAATATACCATGGAGAATCTCATTTGGTATGATGGATTCGTGAGAAGCCACCAAGAACCCATCTTTGTACAAACCTTTGCACTTCGTAAACATTTTCTCTTGGTCTGCATTTCTGGAGCTGACATAAAATGGTAACAATGTGGACCTGCAGCCCCTGCAGGATCACAGTGAAGCAGGTGTGGATCTGAAAACATGGAAGAGCACATGCCAGAGAGAAGGGTAACTGATTGCAAAGCAGACCATGATGACTCTGTGGGAAGCTCATGATGGGACATTCTGTTCCCAAGGGACTAGGCCTGGGGGAATGGACTTGTGTTGGGGTGAAGGACTCTCTCCTGTGGGAGAGACCTTGTGTTGGAGCAGGGGTCCAACTTGAGGAGTCCTCCTCCTGTGGAGGAAGAAGTGGCAGAAACACTGTATGGTAATCTGACCTTAAGCCCCACTTGAGGGGGAGGAAGTAGAGAAATCAGTGAAATCAGAGTGAAATTTGGGCCTAGGAAGAAGGAAGGGTTGGGGGGAAAGGTATTAAAGATCTTGTTTTGTTTTATCCTTGTCCTGCTTTGATTTTATTGGTGATAAATTGATTTTTTTTGCAAGTTGAGTCTGTTCTGCCCATGACCATAATTACTGAGAAGCCCTCCCTTTCTGTCTCTTTTCAGGAGCATTTAGTTGGAGTTTCTCTACCCCATCCCACAGTGAGGGCCAGTGAGTTGTTACTCGTTAGGCCTAAGCCCCCCCCCACACAACACAGGTTTAGGCAAAAGACACTCATGTAATACATGTTGCTTTTATTCTGCTGCTTCTTGTTAAGGAGAGAAACAACTTTTTTTCCTTTGATTTTTTTGTTGTTTGTTTAAAGAACAACTTCAGTGTTATACTGCACATTATTTTTGGTTGCATAGTGGCTTCATCTATATTGATATTATTACATGATTTTAGTGAATGTAACTAACTGAACACACACATCTTCAGCTGTCAATCTTCGTCTAAATAATAACTTTTTCTTTTTCCTCTTGTGACTGACCTATTATAGACAACATTCATTTTTGAACAATAAAACACATAAAAGAAAGAAAAATCTGTGTGGAAATACTCACTTGATGCCATCTTCCTTTCATTCTATGATTCTGTGATGCTATGAAATAAAACCAGAAGAACTAGCTGATGGGTGGGAGGGCAACACTTGCTCTGCTTTAGTGTTTAAGAACTGAAAACACTTTTGAATTACATAAATGCTTATCTGAACATTTTCCACAGTTAAAAAATCAGAGCTGAAAAGTAAATGTTTCAGCACATTGATTTATTTTAAAGGTACCACTAAACCTACTATAGGTTCTTCAGGTGTCTGTTTTGTATTCATAGGTGTACCAGAGAAGTACAGCAAAGCTACACTGCTTGTACTTTTGTTTCAATAAAATCCACATGGTCTATTGCTTGTTTATTCAAGTGTTTCCTACTTTCTTCCCTACACCCATTTGCTCTCTTTTCAAAATGAAAAAGAATTAAAAAACCCAAGCTGACCACTAGGTCTTATCTTGGTTGACATTTGTTTCCCACAGCAGTGTGTGAAATTTCCATTTCTGCCTCTCTCAACTCTGTCGGACCCAGGCATTATGTTCAGGGCCATCATTTGCCCCAATGCCAGCCAGCACAGAAGATGGTTCTGCCCAGGTTGGGTCGGCGGGTGGGCGTCAGGTTTTGCCCCCGCAGATGTGCACCACGTGCCACTCAGGACACCGGGTCCCTGCCCGGCAGGACCGCAGTTCTGGTGATGAGAGAAAGCAGAGGGCTCAGGCGTTCCAGCGTAGCCTTGATGAGATTTCAGTTTCCTGAACAGCTTCTTTTAGCACCTGTACTTTGATTCGTGGGCTTACAATCTCCAAATCCACCTCTGAGTAGGAAATTATAAACTTGCTTTTTCTCAGTGATTTGGTTGGGTTATGGAGAGTAGATATAGGGGGTTTTTAGTTTTTTTGTTACCTTCTGCTTGAAAAATATGGTGAAGTCTAAGTTAAGGGCTGAATTCTACTCTCTCAAAGTATACATCGTCCAAAGGATTGAACTTTTTTTGAAAAGAGTATATTTGCAATATAAAACAAAGACAATCTTTCTGCTTTGCTTTACAGCTCCAGTTTTGCAACATGTCAATTGCATTAAGTGTCAAACTCAAATAATTTACGAGTGAGGAAAAAAAAGTCTGTTCCTGGACATTTGTATGTGTCACAGTTTAACACTGGCCCGGCTGAATAACAGATTTAAACCGAATAACAGATTTATATATTAATCTCTCTCTACTCACTGATAAAGAAGAGAGAGAGAATAAGGAAGAGAGACTTAGGGGTTGGAAGCTAAACTACACACTTTAATGAAACAGTAATGATAAATACGAAAAAATTACTAAACATATATACATATACAAATATACAGGAAAATTGATACCACCTTCCTCCCCCCTTTTCCCCAAAAACTCTCACGTCACCACCGAGGCTTCAGGGCAGCCCTGGGAAAGTCCAGGCTGGAATCCTGGAGTTGGCAGCAGTCGGGAGCTGGAGGCTGGAACACAGATATGGGCTGGCAGGAATCAGGACCACAGGCAGAGGAATGGAAGCAGGAACGGCAGGAAGGGCAAGAAGGCCAGGAAGGGGTTTGACCCTTGTGATCCCTCAAATTCAATAAGACAATATGCCCAATTTTGATAAAAAGCTAGAGAAAAATAGGTACAAAATGCATGCCACAATGGATGGGCAAGAAAATAAGGTTATGCATGACAATATCTCATTTGAGATGATGACATTTACAATGATGACTAGTTTGAGTATATAAAACAAGGCATGTTAGCAAAAGATTTGCAGCATCCCTAGTGGGCAGGGATGCAGAGCTGACACCTGGAATGGCTCAGTTTGCTGCAGAGAGGGCAGCTTTAATGACCTATTCGTCCAAAAACATCAATAGAAGCAGATGTGACATTCTGTTATCATCACAGCAACAGAACATTAAGAGCTTGACACAGGAAACAGTAACTTTTGTCACATTTCTTTCACTTTGAGAAAAACTAGATCACCAGCGAAGGCTCAGAGCAGCACTTACTACCAAGACCCAAAGATATTCTAATATACACTGGGACACTAGCAACACACAGTTAGGATCAAAGGAAACCTGCAACACAAATCTCAATGGCACAAAGCTCCAGGAGAAGACTTTCTAAGCACCTTCGCAAGAGCTTAAGCACAGCTTGGGCAGTGAAACAGGAATTGAATCTCATCAATATAGAGGTGATTTAGATTACAATACCAAATGTGCTAGAGTTTAGACAGGACCAGGGGGTCAACCATGTCCCTAGATAATTCTATGAATGGAACTACAGCTAAAAATAGAGGGAAAGAGGGGTATTGTAATTGAGAAGTGGTTAACCCTAACCTTAAATCATATTTCAAGAAAGATTATTATTAAAAAGACAGAAGAGTGATACTTACAAAATTCAGAGTTCTAAATTTGTTTCTAAATTTACTCTCTTCCATTTGACAGCAATTTTATCTATATGTTTTAATGTCAGTTTTCTCTGATACACACTAATGTGGTTCAACTGGTAGTTCTTGATAAGTAGGTCTAACAATTTTAGTTTAGCATTTTAAGATCTTTCTGACAGAAAAAGAAAGGGATGTGTACAAAAGGGGACAGGTCTATTTTTCATTCCAGCTATTTAGCATGTGTACCATGTGGTTTGTTCATTTATGCAGGTGCTACCTGCAAAGATAAATAGAGATGCACCTGTCATTTCAATTTCAAACCAAGCAGGTGTATTGGGAGGTTGATATAAATGAAGCATAATGCTGTAGAATACTGCAGAGGGATTTATTTGTTTATTTACTTACTTATTTATATTTGCAGCATCTAGCACACCAATAATCAACCTGCAATCCAATAGGGATCATGCACCTATGTTAATGCATTTCCTTTGGGCATAGATTAGAATTAATTTTGAATGGCCACTTCCATCCTCTAGAATGCAACTGCCAGACTGAACCAAGTGGAAGGATCCTGTGACATCCATAAATTTATTAATTTTTAAAGCTTAAGAGCAAATATTAGCATATTTCTGGTATTCAATTAAATCATAGAATGTCTTAGGTTGGAAGGGACCTTAGAGATCATCTGCTCCAACCCCCCTGCCACGGGCATTGGTGCCTCTCAACTAGACAAGGCTGCTCAAAGCCTCATCCAACCTGGCCTTGAATACCTCCTGGGAGGGGGCACCCACAACTGCCCTGGGCAATCTATGCCAGAGTCTTACCACCCTTGTACCGAAGAACTTGCTCCTAAGAACCAGTCTAAACCTTTTCTCCTTCAGTTTAAAACCATTTCCCATTGTCCTGTCACTGGACATTCTTAGGAAAAGTCCCTATCCAACCTTCCTGTAGGTTCCCTTCAGGTATTGAAAGGCAGCTGTAAGGTCTCCCTGGAGTCAATTCCATTTAAAAGTTAAAATTAAAAATAAAAAATTGATTTGTTTAGGTTATAATACATGTCTTCAAAAATATTATGAGTCTTCAGAAATATGATCCGCACTTGAAAATTTTAAAATAATATTTATTGTCTGTGTCCCTATGAGATTTATTAGACTCAGATCAAAAGGAGTACAGTTACAGAAATCGTATTAACAGACACACAGGGTGAAATAGGAATAGAAATAAATGCAAAGTTTCATGAAACTTTGAACTCTGTAAGTGAGCTCAGATGATACATATTGACCAAAATGACAAGGAAGGGGGGCTTTTTGTTTGCATTATCATCCTATTGTATCACACTTAGTATCTCAGAAGAAAATTCACAGATTCTTCAGACAGTATTCCCCAAAGTGAAAAGATCTAGATTTTGCTTTCCAACAGCATCAGGCAAACTCCATATTTAACACAGCAGCTCTCAGCAAGGGAGTGGGGTGTGAAGGAGAGCAGAAAACAAACCCATTTTGTAGTCATGACAACAGTTTTGAAGATGTCACTAATTGTACTGAGCTCACGTGTTTAAGTACCATGAAATTAAATAACTATGAAATATAAATCCAGGCACTGAGCAGATGTATACACAAGTTTCTCCACTCAGGTTACAGGTGCAAATTACATGTTTTCTACAGACCAGTTTTCATAAGCAGCTTTTTACAGGCTATTGTAGCATTTTAAACAGAAGTTTTCTGCCAGGCCTTATACTTCTGTGAGACAACAAGCACAAATGTCTGCCTGTAGTTCAACCATTCCGATTCACAATCTAGAAATGGCACTAGAAGCTGTCAGTGCTGCCTTCCAGATGATGCATGCTGACACATGCTGGGGAACATCAGCCATGTAGTCCTGCAGATCAGATGGCTGTAGTCAAGTGTTGTCTCGTTCCTATGGACAGAATCGTGTTAATCTCATGTTTCAATCAGAATTATTAAATTACCACCAAATTTCAATATGCATTGCTCTCTAGGTCCTTTTAAATTTTCAGACTTAACCTAGTATGAAAATTTAGCTCCCTGGAAAACATCAGAATAATAACCCCACATGTTAAAAGAAAATTATCTCACAGTCTAGATAAAAGTGAAGGAATCAAGCTTACTTGCCAGGGAAAGGAAATTTCATCAATCATACACAAAGAAAAAGCTTTACTCTTTCTATTTGCTGAAAGTACTACAATGTACCTTAAACAGTTTTGGAAGAGGGACCAATACTGCAACTTCACTTCAGAGCAAAGGAAAATACACTTTATTTGAAAAAGCAAGTAGATCATTCACTCTAACAGAGCTGTTGTTCACTATTCTGCTGTGTATCCTATTAGGATAACTACTGGATCAAATGAGATGCAAGCTTCCTTTTTGAAATAATAACTTAATTCTCAGGAATGTTGATTTTTCCTCTAAAGGGAATTTATATTCACAACTGAGGAACTATAGAACAAAATTAGGGCAACTAGTATTCTCCTGTTAGCATCTAAGGTGTTTTTTCAAAGTACACTCTAATTAAGCTTTTTAAAGTATTAACATATGGAGACAAAGACTATCAAAGAATTACTAGCCCACAGCTGGGGATTCTCCACAGATGCAAACTAATGCAAAGACAGGCTCCGAGTGGGAAAATCAAGGAATACTCAGCCTTTCCAGATACAAAGAAAAGCTTAAGGTAAAACAGTCTTTCATACAGCACATAGTTTGAGATTTGCTCTGTCTTACTTGACATCAGAACTCGAGTCAGCTATCTAATAATTGGTGTCTGCTGCTACTCCTCCTGCAGGAAAGGATAAGAGGAAAGCAAATCAGTAATGATGAAGTAAACTTAACTGATCATGAGGACCTGGCCTAATAATAAAGTCACTATATAACTCCACCTCAGAGAGGGGAAATAGCAAAAAGCCAGCACCTAAAGGAAAACCATATTCCTAACAGATCTGGAGGGCTCAGAAGTGCACTTTGGTCCAACTGATGCACAATGCAAAAACACTAAATTGAGCAACAAGTTTAAGTGACAAGATCAATAATGATTATTCACTGTATGAGCTGTACATTTCCTGAAGCACTTAGATTAAGTTATTAATTTACCTCTCTACACATCAGTCATATGAAAACCATCTACTTGCAACACTTTTTACTCATATTACTTCTTAAAACAAAAATTACTAATTTATTTCTATTAGATGCCTTTCTCTCCTATTAAATTCTACCTTCAGTTTTTAACCATACGTGGTTAAAATGCCTGTGAAGTTCAAGGAGTTCAAACACCCCTGCAGCATTTGGCTTTATGTCTCCTCCCATCTTCAGTTTTTTTATTCCTTGGGTGCTATTATTCTGCCCTCCCCCACTGCCTCACCTGACAAGTAACAGCAATACTTATGTAACCTCTGTCTACCAGCTGACATTTAGGACATCAATTAGAGGGAGTCCTAAGAAAAAAAAAAAAAAAAAAAAAAAAAAAAAAAAAAAAAAAAAAAAAAAAAAAAAAAAAAAAAAAAAAAAAGCAAAAAAAAAAAAAACTCAGAATTCACTAAAATTGATAGTTACGGTACCTGTATTTTCTTTCACTGCTGTTAATTACAGGAAGGATATCACCTCAAGCAAACAACAATTCACAGGTGTTAGCTTTATCCAATTACTGTTAAATTGGGGCCATTATAAACACAAGTAATGTCTGTGATGTATGTCTCTAATTCTTTGGAAAAACAGTTGTTAATATAAGCTAGAGCTCATTTTCTGAATGGAGGTTGTAAGCATATGGTTAATTACAGATAATATTCCATATAAGCCGGTAATTATTACACTGTGCACAAATACTCTATTTTTGGTTAGATGGCCAACATAGGTTTCTTTTGATTCTGAGCTGTGCTGCCTTTGGTGTTTCTCTCGAAACATCTACTTTTCTCTTGAGATGTTTTTTGGTCTCAATTATAGAGGGAAATGAAATCCAAGTGCACCATTAAAGCTTAGAAACAACAAAGAAAATTTAATTTTCAGTTCTGTAATGTTTAGTAGGGAATGAAGGATCTTGGGTTCTTGGCAAGATACTCCACTAAAATTCTAAGTATTATCACAATTACAGTACCACTCCACATAAAGCACATCAAAATAAGATTAAGTAGTTTTACACTCTAGTCTTTACTGAATTATTTAGATCCAGCTTCATTATGACACACAAAGATTTCATCTTCTCTGATCTTTACTCGTTGGAAAAATCTGTCAGAATAAGCATTTTTGTAGCCTATTTATAATCACTGACTACGGTGAAATAAAACTTAAACTTCATTTTAGTTTTCAGCTTTCTTCTGTGGTATACATCGGTCAACAACTATTACGTGCATGCCAAGCACTGTCATTCTGTCTCTGAAGAAAACATTGCCAAATTCCTAAGTCTGCCCTTGCATCTCTGCCCAAAGGGGACAGTTTTGTCATGAACAGCTCACCATCTTAGACTTTATCACAAGTTGCAACAATCTTATATGCCCTTTTGAAGTTCTTGGTAGGACTTAAAATGTTATGTATCTTTTTTCTTTCTCTTAAAAAAAAAAATATATATATACAGCTCCAGCCACGGCAACTCTTTCTTACTGCTAGCATCACTTGTGAGCAGGGAGTTTCTTGAGACAAAGAAGTAATCAGGTTCCTGGTAAGCACAGCCTTAAAATTCTCTCTCTCACTCAAATTAAAATCCTACCTGGATATTTATTTTTGTGCACTCAACTCTTGTTTGTGGCAGGAGAAAAGGAAGAAGTCCTGTGTGTTCTGCAGTCTACATATAGATAGATTACCACACTATGAAGTTCTCAATTTTTCTTGATACACATTTCTCTGGAGTTGTAGGACACACAACTTAATTATACAACTATCACTCTGCATTAATTTTTAAATTTTATTCAGCAAAATCTCATTCTTCATACCCACTATGCCACAGCAGTCTTACCACCAACACATCTTAGAACAGTGATTGTCAGGGTTCTCTCCCTTTACCTTTGAGAAAAGTAAATTAGAGTGTAATAGGTTAAAATTATATTAATTATTTGCATTTCTTTTTCTTCAGCTCATGCTCATTGGTGTGCATGTACTCATCAATGGTGAAAAGCCAGTATGTAGCAAAAGCCTATAAACCCATTATGCTAATCAAGGAATAAAAACTGGTCTTAAGCCTCTCTATAAATAGTTATCTGCTACAAAGAAGCTGATGTGCAAAAGAGCATTGAGAACCCTTGTTCCCTATTTCTTTTTGTCAGGGACATTCTTTGCTCTTCTATTTTTGTTTTGGGAAAGCCGGTGTCAAGGAATAGCAATTGCTTTGTTCCAGTATTTATTTCCTTCTGATTTCCCCCATGTGTTCTCTGAATCAAACTCATGCTTGTTTACTGCATTTTGACATATGTATGGGATTTATCTGAATAGCACTTACAAATTCCCATAACTTCTCAATTGAAGAAAAACCTGGGCACCTTCCCAACATTACCCTTCCACCCTTCACATAATATTCCTTTGAAATTTGCATATGTCTTTGGAAAAAATGAAAGTAAATGAAGGAGACTGCGTTTACTAGACATGTATCTAAAGGAAAAAAAAATCTTCAGACAAGCAATTAATTTAGTCCTTCTTCTATTTATTTTACATTCTTTCTGATCCTGAATAAGAAAATAAAAGATATATTTGAGATGGCTAATAATTGCAATTAAAATTTATCTCAGCAAATTTAAGCTTGCCTAATGTGTTGGGTTTTTAAAAGTCCTCAGTGGGTTGGAGTGAAAAGAACCCACACATCACTCTCCATCAGAGAGGAATAATAAAAGTATTGTTATGATCAGTTACATTTTGATGAGTAATACATAGTATTTTGGATAGTTGCAAAAGAACTATCTTTGGAGTAAGATTTCTAATTCATTTATTTGTATATGTATTTCCCAAATAAAAGATTGGATGAACACTGTCCACACTTGTTAAATTTTAGGTTGTCAGTTTATTTGATTAAGGAACTATTAAAATAAGACACACATTGAAATGACACAACACTACTGTTTTACCCAGTATGCAGAGGAATGTGTGATATCCATATAAATGCATGTTCTCTATTTAAAAACATGGACTGTCCAAATGCTCTGCTGCCATGAACATAAAGGTATTAGTTTTCTCTAAGGCTTTTTTTTTTTTTTTTTTTTTAAAACAAAAATGTTATTGCATCTTCTTGTTTCATAACAAGATAACTAAGCTTGATGAAATCTCTTTGGGGAACATGAATGTTTTTACTTCCATTCCATTGCCATGTGAAGAGGCACACTGCAGAAACAGACAAAATGAATTTGCATGTGAATATGCATGCCTAATTTGAAAAATCCAGGATTTGTTTGATCTGCCACCATTCCAATATGTAATTTTAGTCATGCTGTTGTTCTGAATATCATGCTAAACGCTAGCAT
The DNA here is from genome assembly GCA_023637945.1 of Phaethornis superciliosus. Lineage (NCBI taxonomy): Eukaryota > Metazoa > Chordata > Aves > Apodiformes > Trochilidae > Phaethornis > Phaethornis superciliosus. The sequence goes on along the minus strand of JAJQWJ010000004.1, from coordinate 44,742,551 downwards.
GTGTGTATGTACCCAACCTTACACGTATACATATACCCAACCTTACACATATACATATAAGACCATACATGGTTCCCAGTTCCTTACCGCCATTCCTTTTGGAAGCCTTTTCAATTTCAAGCACTGAGTCTTACACAGGTTTGAAACAGGTTGAAACCTTTTGCAAGTTCACTCCAGAACTTGTATGCCTTAAAGTACAAGAACTTCTGTTAGTCACAGAGGGGCCAGCTGTTCCCAGCCATCTCTGATGGAAGCACAGGCAAGGTGCAGCTTGTGCTCAGTGCTAGCTCCATGCCTCCTGCTTTCTGCTGCTATGCTTTTCACATTTTATGCATTTATATACAAGGATAGAAGAACATGATTTCCTGCAATGCAATACAATACAATGTTCTTATCTCCAGTCATCAGATCTCAGTCTTACCACACAATTAGCGATTTACTAGGACTTCCTCAGGAAATGGAGTAGCAAATTACTTCATTAGAGCTATCAAAAGGAAAAGATAATTTCTAAATCTCTGTTGCATATCCCATGTATTGCTGCATACATAATTCATGGTCATCTATGGGATAAAAATCAGTCCCAATTTACGTCTCCTGAGCTATGCCTGGAAGGACAGTCCCAGAACAAACACTATACACTCCCTCCAAGATGCAGGAGTACTGCTATTGCCTAAATGTATACTCAGCTACTGTCAGCCACCATAAAAAACTTGTATGTAGAATTTTGGAGTACCAACTCTCAAGCAGCCTGAGGAGTTGGAAGTACAGTATGAAACCTTTGGGAGATACTTTTTGAAGTTCCAGTTACTGTGCAAGTGACCCAGTATCTTAGTCTATTGAGTCCACAAGGCAACATTTCAGTAGCAGGGGTGGTCTGCAAAGGTGATCTCTGTGAGGAGGGGCTGGGGCTGCACCCTGCCAAATGCAGCCAGTTCCATTGCAGGGGCACAGCTGATCTCCTTAGCCAAGGGAGTGACACCACTAGGAAAACTCATTTAAGAAATGGCAAAAACCACTGCACAACAGTTGAGAGGAGTGAGAATATATGACACAGTCCTGCAGACACGAGGGACAGGGAAGGAGGGTAAGAAGCATTTCAGGCACTGGAACAGAGATTCCCCCTGCACCCTGTTGAAAAGACCTCAATGGAAGCATTATTCCCCTGCAGCTCAGGCAGCAACTCCTGTTAGAGCAGCTTATGACTGACTGTATCACATGTGGAGTACCTAAACTCTTATGGACTGATCCCAGCTCTCATTCCTCATACCCCTGAGCTGCCTAATAGGGGGGGCTTTAGGGCTCACTTTTCCCTCAGTTAACAGATTCCTCCAAGAATGCTCCAAGGCATTTCTTCCTGCTAAAGTGAGTATGTAGCTCTAAGGTCATTAACATCTATAATCTTTCGATAGAAGAATTAGAACCCTGAAAACTTCAGAAAAAACATTCATTTCAGCTTGTAGATAACATCCCAAGAAAGAGATCTACATTTCAATATGTTAATGAACTGTCTTGGATAAAGCCTCAAAAGCTTCAGAGGGCACCACTGCCCTCTTAATTTACTTTAGCATTAAATTATGCAACCAGTGTCTTGAGAAAATTGATACGGTCAGAGACACTATTAGTTGCTTAGTGTATTGCTGTAAAGGCCTTGAAGATTAATATTTTGTAGAATTCTTCTGCTGATATTGTATAATTTTAATTCTCATTTACTGTGTTAAGTACTTTGTCTTCATTTTCTCACTTGGCATGGCTTAGGAGTTTGGGCGAACCACAAACCAAAGCACAGAGTTACTCTCTATTCCGCCCCCCTCCCAAAGGTAAAATAAAAGAGGAATTAAAGATTGGAGACTTGGAAAGTGAAAGAGAGAGCTAGAAACTGAAAACCTGGGAGTTTTCAGAGAGAGAGAGAAGAGGGAGAGAAAAATGGGAGGCAGTTTTAACAGCATAGAAGAAAGCCAATAACATAAGCGAAAAGAAATATAAATACAAATATACACAAATATCTCTATCCAACCCGACCTCGATGGTGTCAGGGAGAGGTTCCTGAGGGCCCCTTGCTGCAGGGCCGACTCAGGAGAGGGCTCCAGGGCTCTTCCCAGCACCCAAGGGATGTGGATGCTGAAGAGCAGGTGGGGAGCTGGGGGTAAAGGCAGCGGGCAGCCCGAGCTTTATGGAGTGGGGAAGGAACAAACAGAGCCCTCTGTGTTCCACCCCTCTCATAGCCTGAAAACCCTCCTGCTTTAGTTCCTCATGTTCAAACGACAACATCTGTATAACTTGAGGTCATACTGCCTCACAGGAAAATTTTAAAGGCAGTACAAATGCTTTGAAGAAATACATATATTTTGCATTTGTAGCAACTCTTCTCAGCTTCAAAATAATTTTCATCAATTTCAACATTAAAGAGCAAGTTACTGGTCTAAATCCACTGCGACTGTTTTATGCAGCAATATAGAGCAGTGTTTCTAAATAGACCTTTGTGTGATTTGAGGTTATATAGTTAAAAGTACTGAAGGATGATTCCTCTTTTGGACAGAACTCCTGTTTACACTTTCCTAAGGGGAAGAAATGGTTCACATATGATTTCTTTGATCTATTTTTTTCATCAGTTGTAGGGTTGGTAATAAACCTTACTTCTGAGCTGAACTTCACCGTGCTCAAATTGTAGTCAGCTACTCACTCTTCTCATAGTTATTCTGAAGACTCAAACACTGAAAACTCTTCTTATAAAATTATTTACACCTAAAAGTACTAAATGACTACTTGTTAGTATAACTGCTACCCATTATACTGGTACAACTGAGAGGGGAAAATCCACTATCTCATACTTAGACCAACTCTAGGGCAATACATTACTTCACCAGTTCTAGTTAGAAAATTGCACTACACCAGTTAGTAAGAGGCACACTGTTCAAGGTTTTAGCCAAGTGTATCAGTTATACTAGGCTAACATATATCGGTTTTTCAAAATTGATGGGTAAATGTGTAAGAATAGCTGAGGGTAAGCTCCAAATAACTGCATTTGTAAATGTAACATAAACTACATCAGGTTTGGTGATGAGTGTGGGGAGGCTTGTAAATGAGGTAGCTGTGCAAACAAAAAAATTCAGGTTTATATATAGTGTTATATATAGCAGCATACAGTCATGCTTACTTTATGCCTCATCTCCTAGTAACTTACAAAATCCAAGGCTACGGTGACGTTAAAAAGAACGAGTATTCCATGCATAAGGCAAACATAATAATGCCTATCGAATGAAAAGCAGGCTTTTCTTCAACTTTTGAAATTAGCTAGTAAGTCTAAGTCTACCAAAAGTGATGGAGCTCTGAAAATACAAAATTTGTCATTATGAACAGGAGGTCTAAACAAATGCCACTGGTATCAACTAGTATTTGACAAAGCCAAATCAGCCCCCTTTTCCTCCTGCCTTCCCCCTCCCTTACCCTGCAGCACAGCTAGTGAGTATGAGGAGGACATGAAAAGGAACCTGAAGTGCTTCAGTGTGTGAAACGTCAGGTTCAAAAACTGTAATGGCTGTATATAACATAAAAGTTTCCAGAAATATTAGCTATTCCAGAGATACCAGCTGTTCCCAGAACACCTATTTGTTTTTCTTCTTTCAAGTACCTGGAGACTGCCAGGTACAGCATGAACCTGCAAAAAAGGTAATTAGTCTCCCTCTGTAAACAAGAAAAAAAGTATCTGCTAGTTGGTTTGCTTTACTGCTGGGTCTGATCATGCCATCTCTGTTTTTACATTCAAAAGTCTGAATGATTTTTAAAAGCAAGGTGTTGTTTTGAAGTAAGATACTGATTTTCAAAACAATAAGAAAGAATCAAAATATGCTGTGCTCTCTCTTGGCTGCTGCTACTGAATCTATGTACTTTTCCAGATACCTGACACACTCAGTAACTATTGCAAAAAAGCCCACCCTGTTCTAAAGGAAAAATTGTAGCAAGCAGTCTAGAGACTTGCCACCTGCACTAGTACTGCTCTAATGTACAGGAGGAAACATGATCACAATTTAACCATTTGTACAGATACACATGAGGTATTAGTAGGCTGCTTACAATGATCATAACAATGATTAGTGCTTGCAACTGAGCAGCTTCAATAAGGCCTGGAGATTACAATATTCTAAAATGTCAATATTATAAAATTGAGCTGTTCCTCCCCATTCTTCTTCAGCTTCTCTTGATTCCTTGATCCTGGCCAAAACTTAGATGCGTTAATGACTTGTTAATTTTTATGTGCTAATTTTCAACCAAAATTACAATTAGAAAACACATTTAGAACACTTAACAAAATCAGGTACCTATGTGTATCATCACTTCCAAAAGTGACATAATTTGAAAACAATATTAGAGCCCCAGAATGAGAGTTATACTAGAAAAATGATGGTCCATTTATAAATAAGCTTCACTAAAGCTGCCTAACTATCCAAAATCATGCATTATTGTATTTAGCTGCAGCCTCAAGCAGTGCACCAAAAAGCCTACTAGTTGAAGTACAGGCAACTGCTAACATACATCTTTACAGGGATTTATTAATTTCATGTGGGCCTTTACAGTACTTTTAAATTTTTTAAATTTAAGTTACTAGACTAATTCAATGTGCATATACAATAGACAGCTATAAACCAAAACTTAGTAGATGTCACTGTTAGAACAGTTACCACTTCCTACCTTAGAAATAAAGGATGTTTTACTAGATTCCCAAATCAAAATAGTAAGAACCTGTCTATGTTATATCTAGCCTGTTGCAGACAAGAATGGAAGGTCTTAAGGTTACTTAAAGAATCACTGTCAAAGACATCAGGAAAAGGTGATTTTTAATATAAATTTTTGGACAAGTAACTTAACAATTTGATGGCAAGGTTCATTCTATTACTTACTATGTGGAAGGGGCATGAAGGGGTTGTAAATGGATGCAATTTATACAGAGATCAAGAAAATGATCAGGGGTAGGGGAGACTGAGATGGGGATGGACTGGAGTGATTTGTGTAGGGATCAGTGAAAAAATTAGGAAGATCCTCCTGCTGAGTCAAGGTTCAGAGCAGATCCCCCCCTGCTTTCTGAACTGCTCAGAGAGGAGTGCAGAGGCAGCTGAATCTACTCCTAGTCCCAGATTTGGTCAATAGTTTACGACCAAGTGTTGTTTAAATGTAAGGATTTCTATGTAGTGACTTAATATATAATCATGGATCTGATGTGATTTGGAATAGCAGTAAATTGTTTAACACTCTTGTATCACAGAATTAATTATATTATTTTTAATAGCTTAATCAATAATGAAGAAACAATTATAACCAACATAAAGGTTCAGGTAAAAATCAAACAAAGTTCCTAAACTGTGCATAAACACACAGATATTCAAGCTACCTGTTAAGATTTTAAATTTTGGTACCTAGTATCACAAAAGAAGTTGCATTCTTCTCCTGATGATTACCTAACAGAGTCAAATTATACCAGCCCAATATACTTTTATTTTACCCTGTACTTAAAGAGAGCAATTTACTCTAAATCAGATGAACCAGCTTCCATCATGACACATGTGATACCCGCTGCAGCTCAGGGTGACCCTGGAGAGTTCCAAAGAGCCTCTCTCTTGAGAACAACACTTATAGGGTCCAAGATGACTGACTTTGGTCAGTATTTTTCCATGACAACCATGATTCAGGTTAGGCAGTCCTTGATAATATTTAGAGTGGATCTGTGTTCCAAGCAGGAGGAGTCTCAGTGTTCTGCAAACAGAGTTACAGGTGTAAAGGAGTGCCTAATAACCTCAAATTGATGTTTCCACTAGGACAAAAAGGTACACAATTACCTAGGCTCACTGCTCCAGTAGGCAAGATCAGAAAGTGCCAGAAGGTATCAGGCTGCTGCACTTGGTACTCAAACAAGAAGAATTTTAGGTCCACTGAACTTGTAACTAAAACAAGAAAAATATTGGCTGACACTGATACAGCAAAATGCCTAAGTGAACTGCAGGGTATGCACCACCATATAGCACTTCAGCTTTTATGCCTATTAAGTGTGCTGCAGAAAAAAGGATTAATGGCAAGGCCATCCATATTCCGTTCAGATAAGAAAATGCAGTACCCCCTTCTAGACAAAGGAAAGGAAACTGTAGGAAACTAAAGACTAGCAGTATCATCACAGAATGAAGGTATCAAAGGCTAATAAGAGAAAACATTTTACTTCTTTTATAACTGGATTCCAAAGCAGTTGAATGAATGAAACAATGAAAAATATCTAGAACTGACTTGATGACAAATCCCCTTCTCAACAGAAAATCTCCTTATTTTTTATATTTTAAAATTACTATTACTGAATTACTATGTATATGATTCATCTAACAAAAACAAAGCAGCTATAGAAATGGTATGACAACAAGAAAATTGCCATGTCTGAAACTATCATCTGACAATTCATTTTACATAGCCAACTTACGGCTTGAAGGATCATCAATATAAGTTTCTCCTCCAATTTTGGATACTTGCTATATTATTTTTAAACACAAACACGTAAGTGCTTACTGTGATTAAGTAAGTCTCCAGGAACTAATTTCTTTGTTCTACTCTAGGACATAGTCTAAATCAGAATATCATTGTCCCCAGTCATTTTATTTTGAAATAGCATGGGTTATTGCTTAGGAATGGAAAAACAAAATTTACTACGGTCTCAGTTTACACTTTCTCCAGCTGAACATAGAGAAAATTACAGAAAAAAGACCATGCTTATAAGGCACGTAAGGTAAAAACCCTAGCACTGCTTTTGGAGAGAACTGGTGTCTCAAAAAACCTATATATAACTAGTTAAATGCCACTGTTTTAATTACTTGATTATTTGATCTTTACAGCAAAATGTTCAGCCAATGCGCTGATCCAGTATTTCTGATAAGATGTTCCAATCACATCCAGATATTCTCAGACATCGAAGAATTTGTAAAAAGTATATTTAATTGTACTACATATGAAGCGTAAGTAAAGTCTTGAATCATGCTTGCCCAATTATCAGATTTAAGTCTGATTTAAGTTCATATAGTTAAGAAAATTTATGAATGGGCTTGTACCAGTGGAAGCTGAATATTTTGTTTCAACTGGAAAATAGCTTACTTAAAGCTGATGAACTTAGATTTAAGAGATTGAATAAAAATTTTAGACATTTATCAATAGATTATTTTAAAACCTATGCTGAATTGATAAAATTTAACTAATTAATTCAACTAGCGACTAGGATATTTTTTTTCTTCCATATTTCTACTTTTGATGCTCTGCAGTTAACAAAGCTGCCTACATTTTAAGTATCTACAGTTTAATGACATCTAAAAGTAACAAAACTTTGTCTTACTATGATGTAAACAAAACTGTTTTACATCCCAACTTCTGACCTAAGCAACTAGTCAATTTAAACTAAACTGATTTCTAACAAGAATACTAAAGAGATGAAAAGCTTAGATTAACTTTTTCAACTTTTTCCTCTTAGAACTCAATCTTTTGCCCTTAGTTTTCTCTTAGTGACTTCTATAAAAGTGATTTTTTGGGGGCGGAGTCACTTTTGTTTCATTCCAGATTTTAATCTCCCTGATCTTTAGAGCTGTGCAGCTGGCTGGTTGATGAGGCCCAAGCGGGCAATGGAAATGTAAATGAGGTTTTCTGGATGTGGTAAATAAGAGAGCTAAGTGTAAGTGAGAAAGGCAAGAAAGAGGTATTATTTTTATGAAAGAATAACGATTGTTTTACCTACATGAATTGCTGTTGTTGGTTTCTTCAAGAGTGGAGAAACCAAAATGAAATGGAGTAACAGTAGGGTTATGAAATGAATGAAAAGGAGCCAAACCAGGCTACACTACATGCCTGCTGCATGTAACTTCTACTGAGGAGAAATAAATTCCTTGCTGTATTGCTGTATCTAGTATTGTGGACTTTGTGCTCCTCAGGAAAGGTTTAGAATTAATTAGAGTGGAAGGAAAAAAATCAAAGCATTAAGTGTGGTGGGAATGTTGTTCAAAAAGAAGGAAGGAATGAAAAAAACCAAAACCAACCTAACAAAACCCCCTAATAACTCAACAGTACATAACTTAATACATAGTTAAATATTATGGATAGTTCTTGTGTCCGTCTTGCCTCACTAAAGACTGCTAGATCCAATATGTAAGGCTTCACTCCTTCAAAAAAACAAAACAAAACACCCCTCCTAAACATGAAACAAACAAAAAAACCCAAAACAACAACAAAAAACAAAGCTTCTATAACCAGAAGTTTCTAAATGTTATAAATAGAGCAGTGATCAATATTTAATGTAAGATACTATAATAAACATGTACCACAACTCTTGAGATACCTTGAGGTAAATAACCTGAAAATGTAGACTTTGAAATGGATTGTGGTATTTGTGTGACACCTAACTTGGATCATTTTTTATGTTTTGTCATAATCTGCAGAAATCTGACTCACGAATAGCTGCGGACATACAAGTGGCACCTGAGGAGCAATAAATATTCTCACCCACATCCTAGAAGCATGCTGAGATGTCAGAAACCTGTAATACAGTTTCAGAAAAAGACAGCTTATCCCCATGGGGTTTTCTATCTAGTAATAATGAAAATCTGAGACTGTGACCCTAGAACGTTGCACTTCACATGTACTTGTCTCTTGACACAGACTGAAAGTTATGTGTATTAGAAGTCAGTATTACTCGTGGTGTGAAATACCACCAAGATAGGAATGTCAAGTAAACTTTACTATGCCATCCAGGAAGGAAGAAATTGGTTAAAGATGCAATACAAACAAGTTCCAGTGTGAAATAAAAATCTACTTCTCACAGCTTTGTGGACAAAGATCTCCAGATACTGTTGGCATCAATTTCTTAACACTCAAAATAACAACTGCTCCTACTATTTTACTGCACAAGGATAACTGCATGTGCAGCTATGTCATGACCTAGTTCAGAAAGTTGAAGTGGCTGGAAAGCTCTCTCTTTTTGTGGGGTTCTAGTTTTTGGGTGGTATGGCAGGCAAGAGTATGGGATAACAACAGCTCTAACTCCAGCTAATTTAAACTATTGTGAAGCTATTACCTTCAGAGGAGATTTTCAGGGTGGCTAAGAGACTTTACAAAAGAGAGTAGTCTAGGTGAAGGAAACTGAAGAAGCCAAGGAAATTATTAATAAAATATTTCTAAAAATACAGACTTCTTCCAAGTTGTGTAATTAGTTCAATTCATGCCCTGTTGAAACAGGAATTCATTCTGCTTGAATGAGCCTGCTTCATATTGCTGTGACACCAAAGGAGTTTACCAAATGAGAGGCACCTTCTCCCAAACACAAGTGAAAAGCCTTGGTCAGGTACACCCTGAGCTTTTGGCAATGAAAAAAACAAACCACCTGAATAGCAGCTTGGGACACATAAGATGTAGTGCACGGAAGTTACCTCCTGGGTTACAAAGTATAGGCCAGTACTTTTAACTGCTGTGTTCACATTACTGAGCACACAGGCTAGCATGAGGGAGAGGAAGCAAACAGGTACCTCCCACCTTTAATTGCATTTAGTAATCATAACACTAAAAAAGGCTATGGATTGCTTCTTATTGGAGAGGAGGCAGGCTTAACCTTATTAATTTGCATACTGAAGCTACTGGTGTTGGAGTTCTGGAAACAAAAAACCAAACAAACCAAACAAAACTAACAAACCAAACAAAACTAACAAAATTAACAAAACTAACAAAACTAACAAAACTAACAAAACTAACAAAATTAACAAAACTAATTGAAATTATGCATGACTCAGAGCATTTTCTACCAGAATAAAACCCATTTTCTCTACATGATTTCTTACATAGATGTAGGAAGGAAGAGAAACAAAGAAAATAGAAGAATCAAAGTCACTGTATCTCTTAGAATAATTAGGAACTTGAAGAGAGGAAGGTGGATAGAAAACTTGCCCATTGATCTTGCAGCAGTGATCTTGGCTACCACAATAAAATACCCTCCCTTAAGCTGACAGGCAAATGTGTGTCAGTAAGGAACATAGTGTAATACAGTCTTCTCATAACCTGAAGTTATTTTCTTGTCTGAGCAATTCTTGGTGCATTTTTTTAACTCAGAGGGGGAAATTATTCTCTGCTATCAGCCACTGAGGTTTTGGGGTACTTTTACTATACAGTTCTTGAAAGTCGGGCTAGGGTGTATGCCTAATCTAGTCTCTGCTGCTCTGCAGACCAGAAGTCAGTGTGTGTGGCAGCCAGTCCCAGAAGCCACTTGTTGGGCTGAGGACAGCTCCAAGCAACCCCAGCAACCCAGCTGAAGGGTGGCAGGTACCCTGGCTGCCAGCCCTCCTCAGACTGCTGGTTGCAGACAGCTTTGCTCACTCTGGAAGAGCAACTTGTAGGCCCAAGAGAGCTCCAGCTGCCTCCCTGTGTCTTAGACACTGGTTCCTGACCAACATAACTCCTCAAGAAAAGAATAAGATAAAGAAACCCGGTGGGTCAAGGGTTGGACTTGATGATCTCTGAGGTCCCTTCCAACCTCGCTAATTCTATGATTCTATGATTCAAGTTTGAACTGATTTTGACAGCTGCTATAACCACCTTCCTATAGTACACCCACACAGTGACTGTGTTCCTTTAAGCTTCCCTCCTTTGATGAGCAAACTGTGTTTTTATCCTGATTTTGACCTCTTTCCCTCCTGCTAAACAAATACAAGCCCAGAGGTTTGGTGCCAGATGTCAGTCAGTAATGACTGCACAATCCATCTTCGGAGTGACAGTGTAATCACCTAACCGTGTTCCTGAAGTAGATGAAGTAGATGAGTTGATTCCCCTTTTGGCCACAGTGTTGCATTGTTTACAGCATACCCTTCCACTCAACTGCCTTTGGAACATTTGGACACTTTTTTGCTTTTTTTAAAAATTGTTTGTTTGGCTGGATTTTGGTTTCAGGTTTGTTTTGGTTTGTTTTGATTGGGTTTTTTTCCTCGACAACGACCATGAGGCACGTTAAACAAACGCCTCGCGTTCATCCCTTTGAAAACAGCGGGTGTTGGTGCTGGAATGGGAGGAGGAAGACCAAGGGGCCAGCCGGGTAGCAGCCTTAGAGGAGCATCCTCCCAGCAGCAGCCTCCTCCCTGCCCCTTCCTAAAGACGCCCAGGTACCACGGGGGAAATGCGCAGACTGAGAAACGCGGTCGTGCTTAGCGCCGGGCTGTGATCCCACACCGACAACCCCAGCGCAAACATAAAAAAACAAGCCGCGCAAAACACGGTGAACAAAGATCTGAAGCCGAGCTTGGCCCTTGACTTTTCCCCGCCATGAGAGCGGCCGCCGCGCAGACCCCTGCACCCTCTCGGTACCGAGGGGCGGTCGCTGCGGCCAAGCCCGGCCGCCTCCGGCCACACCAATCCACCCATCCTGCTTCTGCCTGCACCCTCCGAGCAGCTCGGCGGCGCTACCGTCTCGTATCCCGGTCGTGGCTCCTCCTCCTCCTCCTCCTTCTCCTCCTGCCCCGCGGTCCCAGGACGCAGGGCTGACATCACACCCGGAGTTTCCATCCGACCGCGGGAGGGGGAGGCCGAGCGGAGCGGCGGCATGATGGCGGCGGTAGGGAGGACTTAAGAAGCGGGTGGCGGGCAAGAGCGGTGCGGAGCTCACCCTGATTTTCCCTGCGTCCTTCCCCGTCCGGTTCGGAACCTCATTGTTCGAGCCGGCGAGGGTGGCGGGCAACCCCACGTGCGGTTCTGCAAGGATCCGGCGGCCAGCGGGAGGAGCGGTGGCCCAGGCCCCGTCGCGGCCGCGGGAGCAGCCCCCGACCCAGGGCCGCTGTACGAAGCTCCCCGTGGGGCGTAGCACGGTCCGGGGCGGACCTGGAAAGGCCGGGCCAGGCGTACGAAGGTAAGCAGAGGCACAGCGTGGTCCCTCTCCTTTTCGCCAGGTGTTGTGCACCTCCTGCAGAGGGAAGGTCGAGGGGGTGCGGTGGGGGACGAGCCGTGTTGGAAGAAACGGGGCGCGGGGCCCGCTGTTGTTCGGAGGGAGCCAGGTGCCCGGCGCGGGGCTGGGTTCTTGGGCCTTCTCGCTGTTTTCCGCGGAGGGGAGGGAGCTGCAAGTGTCGAGGCCGGCGGCGGGATTGAGCCGCTCTACGTCGCTCCAGCGGGGGGAGCCAGTGGCGAGCGGCCGGGGAGGCTGGCTGGAGGGCGGCCGTGGTTCTCCTCTGACCATGGGGGGCGCCGGGAGAAGCGAGAACGGAGGACACCGGCAGCCTCGGAGACGCTGCCAGGAAGCCTTGGCTGGGAGCGGCGCCTGTGCAGGCCGCGCCGCCAGCGGAGGGCCCGTTCTGGAGGCGGGAGGCAGCCCCGGCCCGGGCTTCCGCGGCAGCATCCTGGGGGCAGACGGGGGGAGGCCAGGGCTCGGTGCAGGATAGCCGCGGAGCATTAAGTGGCGGCAGAGAGCAAGTTTCGCCCCTCTTCAAGGTGTTCCCTGAGGTCGAGTTGTTGCCGAGCCCGGAGGTGAGGGGGTCAGTCCGGGTGGGAGGGCGGGCAGCCGGGAGCCTGCGGGCGGTGGGCGCAGAGCCCCTGTAGCTTCTGTGGCGGGACGGGTCCTCCACCTCCCTTCGCGACCCGTCCAGAGTTGCAGATCCTTCTTGTCACTTTTCCCCCATCGCCTTTGTTTGGTGACCGGAGTGGCCCGGCTATTTGATACGGTGCCTGAGCGCAGGTAATTTCCCACTTAGAAACGAGGTTCCCAGCCCCGCCGAGCTCTGGGTTGCATGTTGGAGGAGAGCAGCTAGGGGCAGGCAACCAGCAGGAGTGCCTCCAGTCACTTTCAGGTCGGTGAACTGCGAGAGACGCAGCTATTTATTTGAGTTTATACTTGCAGTCCATTTACCGTGAGCCTAAACTTTCTCTGTTTAGGGTACTGCAGTGATCTGAGATGTTCTTCTATGTGAAACAGAGATCTTTCTGTCTGTGAGATCTTGCTGATTTGACTTAGTTGAGACTAGTGTTATAAAACGAGACAGACTTTATCTTCCTGCCTCTACCCACAATTGGATGTAAGCATTATGTGTGTATCTGCAAATGCTTCCGTTGTGTTTTGTGCATGAGATGTATTTTGCTAAGCAGACGTTAGCAGAACATGGTTTATATCCCTGTGTTCAGATAAGTAGTTTTTCTTTAAAATTTAGATCTACTATGTTCTAAGTCAGTACTATGGCAAAAGTTAGCCATAATATATAGTGCAGATAGGGAGTAAGTAAGCTGTTCTCACCCGGCAGTGCTAAAGAGATTGTGATTCCCATAGTATTTGCTGTTCTGCAACTAGTGGTTCAGCAGGAGTTGCAATCTTTATAGTAGCATCAGTGATAAGTTTCATAAAGAAGCATAATGGCCTGTATGCTGGAACCTAATTGCAGTCAAGGAAAAGCTAGATCTTTCATCCATTTGTGTCTTTTAGTTGGTTGTTTCAGTTCTTGTAAGTTTAACTATGAAAAAAATATTTTCTCCTGAGAAGATTTTTTTTTTTCGCAGATGTCAAGAAAGATAGTTATGGTGGTTTTTTTTTTAACACAAGGAAATCATGATAAAATGGTCAACCATGAATGGGTAACACACAAAAGCTATTTTTGTGGTTAAAAACATGACATAAAACAGAATGCCTTCTTTAGTGTCATTAAAAGACAAGCCTATTTTTTCTATATTTTTAGTTGAAAAAATACTTTCAAATTGTGTCAACATTTTCTTTTACTATTTTAGGTATTTTTGGACTAATTGTGAATGCACTCAGAGAACACTATAGTGCATATCACCTGGAAAACTTGCAGAGTACCAAGAAGTAGATTCTCCATAGCCACTGTGTGACCTGAGTGGACTTTCATTTACTTTTTAAACTTCTTAATATTTACAATGAATGGGCACAGTGATGAAGAAAGCTTAAGAAACAGTAGTGGAGAGTCAAGGTAAGCACTTGCTTATTTCAGTTATTCTTGCCTATGTGTTCTGTTATATTTTGTTTACTAAAACTAGTTTGTATTTGAACTTCATGCCAAAGCTTACTGGTTAGCAAGCAGACCATAGTTAGGAGGACTGGACATTCTTTCTTACAAGTACATACTCTTTACATTGATATCAGTTGTAATGATCTTGTGTGCACCTTAGGTAGGAAAGCTTATGTAGTCTTAAAAACATGTTAGCATCCATCAGAAGTTTTTTTACTCTTTTGAGGGAAAAGTATTTGTTTTCTGAAGTGAAAGTACAGTTTTTCAACTGTTTTTATTTAAAAAAAAGAAAAGTCACTCTCTAATGCTAGTTTTCTAGCACATGCAGAGGGTTCACATGTTTAGAAGAGCCTGGTTACACATCCATGCAGTGTAACCTTGAGTTTTTAGTAGTGGAATTAAGTTCTCATTCTAGAACGATGCTAAGTTCAAAAAGTTTCTCCTGCTCTAGAAAGTTTAGATTTCTAGAGCTGGAAGTATGACGAGTGATGAAGGTTTAAGCAGTCAAAGTAAACTTGCAAATAAAAAATGGCTTTAGAGAGGTGGTTGTTCCTATGCTGTTGGTTTACCCGTCCGTGTCTTTGCTTCTCTGTCTCATCTCAGCCTGTTGAACCAGTTAGCTGACCCTGTCAGTCAGAGGGTCAAAGGAAAATCTGTGCACTTTATGAAAACTTCCACTTAGGTAGAGGGAGATCTAAATTATTGCCTGAAGTGAAGAAATGCAAGAAGAGTGTAACTGCCAGCTAAACAGCTAGCATCTGCTGACCATTATGCTTGCACCTAGAACAGTGTGTGATGGAGTGGGAAGAAGGGGGAGGGAGAACTGTTTGGATAACTTTGAGTGCAAATAGCAAGAAAATCTTTGAACATATAACTAAAGAAAATTAATAACTTCTGTGATTTTTTTTTTTTTTTAAAGTCAAGCTGCCTGTTATACAAAGGAATGTCCTAGAAAGACATTCAGCTTTCAGTCTTGTGGATAATTACTAAGCTGTAATGCATACTTTTTGAAGATTTGTCCTTTCAATAAATCTGATACTGTTCCAGTTAGCAAACAAATATAGAGTTTCTTCTAGTAAGTGGACTATTTCTGGTTACCTAAAAAAAATAAAAAAGGAGGCCTTATCAGGTGAGAAGAGAAACAAACAAAGTGGTATAAAAAAGGCTAGTGTTCTGGACTGTGAGAATTCCAACAAATATGAATTTACCAGGGACAAGGTTTTGTGTGAATTTTCTTACTACTTAAAACAAGCCACCTTGCTTAAGATTTTATGGGAAGACTACTTCGTTTGAAACTATGACTGCCCATAAATACTAGTATATTAAAGTTACTTAAAAGCTGTAGCAATATGTAAGACAGAACCAGCTGAACATTATAAAGCTCCCAGCAAAAAGTGTTAGGAGGATGCATAGTACATACATTGATACGTGTCTGTGAAGTGAGACTATGTTCTTCATCTTAAACGTTCTACTTAAGCACATATTAAAAGTTTTTAAAACCCTATTGTCTAATTTAGGGGCAGGTCTTGGAAAGGTTATTTACATAATTGGCAGGCATTATCAGGAAACTTTTTGTAAATGTAATGTGAAAGCTTTCCATTTTAAACAATGGGACTCCTTTCTATCCAGCCTAGTTCTATTATTAAGATAATTACAGGAGTAAAAGGAGTATAACACTTAGGGAATATCTTTATATGACTTGTCTTTGTTGTTTAGTCTTTTTTTTTTTTTTCTTTTTTTTCCTTCATTGTAAGTTTCCAGAACTCCAGGTGGTTTTCACTTCTCAGAGAGTTGCCTTAGGAAGCTGCAACTATAGACAGATAGCTGACTGTATCTTGGGAAGTGTTGATACCCTCAAATCTGAAAAAAAAAAAAAAAAAAAAGAAGTGAATTCTACAAAATGGAAGTAAAGATCCATTAAAAAAATTGTGTTTAATAATCTTCTGGTAGTCCTGTTCCATTCAGAAGGCCAGAGAGGAAGTTGGAACAACAGAGAAAAAACTGAGAATTGCTTCTAGGAATAAATTGCAAAGAAGTTCAAACTTTGAAGGAGTAGTAGAAACTAAGAAGAGACCAAGGTATATATAGTGATACTCCAAGCAGCAGTATTGGTGATAACCACAACAAATTGTAATTTGTGTCACTTTACAAATTTGACACTTTACTAGTGCAGTAAAGCTATTCTCTTGCCTTTGTCTGGTGTAAATTTCCATGCTGTCAATCTAGAGTGGCAGTCTTGGTAACAATTAGATGTAGTCTGATGTAGGGGAGCCACCATAATTACTTTAGAAAGTTAAGAGAAGCAGTAGATCAGGGCTAGATTTACAAAAATACACAGGCCTCATGGACACTGCATTGTATTGTTTTACAGAAACACCATGACTTGCAAAAGTTATGGAAAGCCTGTAGTATTCTCAGCAGTAGGAGGACCGGAGAAGGGACTGATCATAAACCTTTGATTTTATGCACTGGTCAGCATTGTGGTAAGGAATTATAGTTGTACTTTACTCTCTGTGACTGGCTGTGGAGGTGAATTATTTCTGAAGTGTGTGAAAGAAAGGGCCAATTTGCCATGCTCCTGCATTCCTTTACAGCCTTGCATCTATTTATCTGTCTGGTAGATGAGCAGAAAGCTTTCCACTGCTGCAGGTGTTGAGCCTGGAGTTTTGTTTTGCTACTGGCAGAAAGTGCATCTCTTGTATTTTCACGGTTGAATAACTGGCTGCACTGTTTGTACTTTCCTTGCCTTTTTCAGCAACTTCTGAAGCTATAAATCAGTACTAGAACCAAGCATGATGGAAACTGTAGGCTGGCATAAATTCTGTTACCTGATCTTTTTGCGTGATGCTTGTTGTTCTGATTTCTGTGTAATAATTACAGTAGAGTGTACTTCTTGAGCTGCTTGTACACTTGAATCAGTACTCTGGAATATTTTTAAGTAGCTCAAGGTAAAATAGATACTGTTTATTTGGAGAGCAAGTGAGTGTAAACACCAAAATTTTGTATCAGTACTCTGAGAAGCTGTCTCTTAAGTAAAGCACCACTGTGTAGAGTTCTTGAAAGGATTCTGTTGCAAACTTGCATGTTATTAAATACATTCTAGTTAAATAGTAGTTTGAAGGTTTAATCAGGAAAGAAGGGCAGTTACACCTGAATTGCAAGGCAAGTCCCAGGTAGCACTAGGACCATGAAAGTGTGACAACAGTGAAAAACAATGATGAATAAGAATATGAATTCCCATCTTTTTGCTCTTCCTAAGTTTCCTGAAGAACAAGGTATTAGAGGAGTTGAGCCAAACCTTTCTTCTCTGTGCTCAGTGCAACTTACATGGAGAGTAAATGGCTGGAATGTACTTGGCTCCCATTTTTGCAGTAAGCAGATGACAGCAGCTTAGATCAAAGACCTTTATCATTCATTACACACTTGAAAGCTCATTAGAAAAGAAGATAGTAATTTCAGTGGGTTTAATTCACTTTGTGAATTGAGTAGTCTGTGGACCACAAAAGTTGCCTAAGTGAAGTTTGAACACTTTGAAGTCAGCAGGCTTCAATTTACTATAAAAGTTTATACTTCCCATAGGAGGTAAAAAAGATTAATTGAAAGCCATGCCATTGGGTTCTCTCTTTCAAGAAATCTAAGTTGGAGTTGAAACAAAGATTTTCCAAACATAGTTGCAGAATTACTCCTATGCACTGGCTTCTTTTTGTTAGAAGTTTAATGGATGATACTAATAAAGATGTGTGTGTATAACAGGAGAGAGTATAGAAATAAAACTATATATATTGTATCATACAAGTTTAATGGATGATACTAATAAAGATGTGTGTGTATAACAGGAGAGAGTATAGACATAAAACTGTATATATTGTATCATACGAAGGTTTTGGTTGGAGGGGACCTTGAAGATCGTCTAGTTCCAACACCCCTGCATGGGCAGGGACACCTTTCACTAGACCAGGTTGCTCAAAAGCCCATCCAGTATATCCTTTAACACTTCCAAGGATGAGGAATTCACTGGAACCTTCCTGGGCTCCAGTGTCTCAGCAACCTCACATTGAAGAATTTCTTCCTAACATCTAAGCTAAATCTGTCCTCTTCCAGTTTAAAACTGCTGCCTCTTGTCCTGTAAGTACATGTCCTTATCCATTCACAGCTTTCCTGTAGGTCAACTTCAGGCACAGAAAGAAAGGCTGCTCTATGATCTTTACAGAGCCTTTTCTTCTCTGGGCTGAACACCCCCACATCTCTCAGCCTGTCCTTGTATATACTTACATATTGCTGCACAGGATTTGCCAGATTAACAGAAGCACCTGAATGCTAAAGGCAACTGTGATAGTTTGACATGCTGTGAAAAGCTAGTGGGTAGAGCAGGCTCCTCACTTGCACTAAGCAGATGTCTTATCTTTGGTTAGCATGTTTCTATTTTATCAGGAGTGATATATTACACAGTTAAGCATACTAAAGTGCGATAAGATGTCCAGATCAAAGCTAGAAATTTATTTTTTCTTTTTGAAAGAGTTCAGATGGGATATGTTTCAAAATCCAGGTGGTTTTTGTCAAGAAACTAATGAAGAACTATAAATTCATGAGGCAGCTTCAGTTTGGCTTTGAGATTCCTGCTGGGTTTATCCAGGTCCTAGTCATGGTCTAACCTAACTGGCTTGTTCCACATACTTTGGATTCAGTTCCATCATTCAGAGAGCTACAAAATTGCAGCTGATCCGAACTTTTCACATTCCTCAGGACATTTTGTGATACAGGCTGTGTATACACTGTTCCTATGCAGATGTGACCCCTCAAGTGTTTTGTTTTTATTAAATTCCATTTAATACTCTTTTTCCTGGTGACCTGAAAAAGTAGCTTCTGGGAAAGACATCATTGTGTTGCCCCTGGAAACAGCTGCATGTTGAAATGTGCTTGTGTTGCACAAAGTAGTTGTAGACCCCTGGTCAACCACTGATCCCTGCTGCTTGTGGAGGATTCCAAGAACTTGTTTGCACTCCTAAGATAAATGACTTGTGGCTCTCAAAGACTTTCAGTCTGGTTCACAGGGTCATGAAAGTTGGTTGATAATCAAGTATGGTTTTTATACCTTTGCTTTGGGGAAAGTTTATAGTAGTGCCAGCAAGTAGTAATCTGCAGGATGGGAAATACAGTGCACCTCTTTTGAGTTGCTAGCTCATGTCAGAAAATACCATTCAATAACCGCAACTTTACAGTCTTAATTTTCTTTGCTTTTTATTGGCAGTGATAAATTAGATAAATCTTTCTTATGCATCTGAATGAAATTAAATTTATTTAAAAGAAAACTAAAAAATACTTGCCATAGCATTTGTGGAAAGAAACTTACTTGTGAGCATACCATTTTAAGATACTGGCATTTAGTGTCTGTTACTTATGTGCATTTTAAAGGGGTCTGAATGCTCTGATGCTTGCATTCAAGTTTATCTGAAAATTTATTTTAAAAACAAAATCCGAAACAAAAACACAAATTGTCTCTGTCTATGTTATAGTGAAAACATCTCTATTCTATAGCTTAACTTGCATTGTCATGTTGTTTCCATCTCTACTTCCTATTCGAGTCTTGATTGTGTTAGTAATAGCTTTTGACATTAGGTTTCCTGGAAGCCGATTTATCAGTGAAGAAGGTAGGAAAAAAAAAAAAAGCAAATTAGACCATAAAATAGAGTTGGATAGAAGAGGTCAGCAGTACAAAAACAGAGCAAAGGGAAGACATAATGTGACATGGTGGACTAGGGTAAATTTTACGAACATAGATGAATAGTTAACTGAGAAGGAAGACTTGTACACTGTTTTTCTGATCACGTTTAAAGTATGTATGACTTTTCTGCCAGAAGAGTTGAACAAAGAAGGTAGGCTTCAGCTATGGATTTGTTCTGCCAAGAGACTTGCTTGACTTATGTTCAGAAAGGGTGAGGGAAAGACAGGAAGGTCATGATTTATGCTAGCTTCCTGAATGCTAATTTTCTTGAATGAATATGCATGTATAAATATGTGTACCTTCTCTTAAATAATTCTGTCTTTACTCTTAGAGATACTGTCTGGCATAGTAGAATTTAATCTGAATCACTGTCATGTGGAAGAAGGTCATAGGTAATCCTATGCAAGGGATTAGATTTATGTTCATTTTTAATAGCCAAGGCTTGCTTAGTAGTCTGGGATAGATAGGAAGGAAGGGTTATCTCTAATATGTTGGGATTTTTATCCTTTAGTACAGGGGTCTCAAGATTTTTGTTTGCACACTTATATCAACAAAAAATATGTTTGAGCATGCACCTCCAATGTATGTGTAATGTGTAACATATAGATACATGTGCTGCTGTGCTAATACCTACATTGTAAAACATACATAAGAAACAGAATTTTTTAAAGGATGAGATAAATATTAAATAATATTTGAAAATAACTTAATTTGTTATTGGCAAAAACCCCACCTTTTTGTGCTCACTTTGCAAAACCACTGTGAGTATTCCTATTTATTAAAATCTTGGTTAATACTTTGTGATACAGTGGTTTAAAGATGTGCTTCTAAGTTCAGTTTATGTTGGTTCCTGATTTTAATGGCTTTTGGAGCTGAAAAAGTTACCTCACAAAAATACGTTCATAGAAATGGAAGAAGTACGCCATTGACTGTGCTGACTAAATCATACTAAGGATACTAAGGACTAATGTCAACCAGTTCTTGCAAATTAATCAGGAGATATGGGGTTTTTTTGTTTTAAAAAATGGGTTCAAAGGGCACCAAAACCTTATGGAAATTTTTGAAACAGGTTATAAATTTTTTAAGTGTACAGACATGATAGCTTTTACAGGTGATATGCATTGGCTTTGGCAATAAAATCATATAATAATTGAAATTTTTTTCCCAACATCTTTTTTTCAGGATGATCTCTCTCTGTAGCTTAACTTTCTTTTGAAAAACAGTTGCTTTATTAAAGTTGCATTGTTAAAATGTAACCTTCGCCTGGAAGGGGTACTCTTAAGTGTGTTTATTTTTTTTGAAAGTAGGTGCTAGGCAGCATACTACCTGTGACCACTCTTTTTTTTTAAATAAAAAGGTCAGCAAATTTGCAGCATTGAAGTGAACTTCTCAGTACAAAAGATTTTTATGGTCACTCCCCAACTCCTTACAAAGTGTGCTAAAAATTCTACTATGTAATGGCCTTGTTTTCGTAATATTAACCATATTGATGACATCCTTTCACATTCTGTATGCTTCTGGCTCCAGATTCTTTGCTGCAATAGCTTGCCTATCGTTTATGCAGTGGATGAATTTCAGATGTGGTGCTCTCTCTCTCACCCTTACCAAAACGTGTTTTTTATTCCAGTCAAAGCAGTTGGTTACACGTGCAGTTTTCGTCATGACTGCTTTTAAAGTTGGGGTTTGTTTATTTGTTTGTTTTTTATTTGGTGTTTGTTTGTTGTTTTTTTTTTAATGGAAGAAGTAATTTAGTTTTGAGAACGTATTTTTTCTGGTACATCTTTTCCTCTGGTGGTTCACAAAAAGAATTCTCATGTATTTTATAATTGAAACAGAATCTAGCAAGTACCTTAAGTTGGGTCATGTTATGGTCAAGCATGTTATCAATCCAGCAAACAGCTAACCTCGTACAATGCATGATTTTTTTCTAATGTTTGTTTCTTTAGGTCTTTAATAGTGTTTTCTGTGCATCTTTTGGACATGTTTGCTAACGAAGAAATGTATTGTAGTTTGTCACTAGTCTTTTCTGTTCGTTATTTGAGCAATTTTTATACAGGCAAGAAGTAAATTCTCCAATGACTTAGGGCATTCTTGTCCAATGTTTTTAGGTAAATGATCTCAACAGAGGCTTCTAGGCATTTATAATGAAATTCTGTGAAATTGTACAGGACTGAGTATCACATGACTTGAAACACTGCTGGAAAAAAAAAGTTTGTTTTTCTGGATGGTTAGTTTTCAGGTGTCTTGCAGATTGTGGTGGCTTCATACTACCATTAGATGACATCTCAAGACACATATGCTTAGGACAAGGTTAACTTAACAACAGTGCATGTAAACGCGTTTCAAATAGTCTCTAACTCCTTTTCATTATTTTTTTTTAAAATTTCTTGTCAGATGTGATTAAATTGTCACTGGTTTTTCTACCTTGCCGTGTGGCTGACAGAATCTGTACTAGGAGACGTGTCAACTCTGCTGTTTTCTTATTGTTTGCTTGTGCTCACCATATTAGTGTTACCTTCAGCCCACTGTTTCTTTGCAGGAATCTTTTTAAGTTACTTCTCTGTTTTGTGAGGGTTAGTTTCATTAAAATTAAGTAATAGAACCTATAGGTACACCACACTAGTCAAAGGCAGTATGTCACAGTGCATAGAAAGAGAATGATTGTGCCACTGTCACCCCTCTCCATTATGGTGAATTTCAAACCTCATTTGCAAACAGGAGCTTTGAGTTTCTGGGTTATAGTAATACCTTTGGAGAGGCTGTTCCTTCAAGTGCAAGTTGTGCTGAAGCTCAGGTTGAAACTTTGTGTAAAAGACATAGTGAAATAAATGTTCTTTGATAGTCCTCAGAGCCTGTCATTTACTAGGTCTGTGCCCACTCAACAGGAAAGTTCTTCACAATTCACATCTGTTTATCTTGCCTGGTTTTTTGTATGTGTTGTAGTTGCAGTGAGACCTCTGGGAGCATGTACTCCACATGAGGAAATAGACAGGCAGAAACTCGAGTGTAGTTTCATGCATCTGTATTGATTTGGATTATTATTTTGAAAGAGGTGTTTCTCAACATACTCTAGCTTTGTGTGCTTGAACTCCTATAGTGCCTTTTGCTAGGTAATTTCAAACTTTTTTTAAGTATGTGTGAATATTGCCATAGGAACTTAAGATCTGATAAACATTTTGGCAAATCGTTGCCATTTATCTAGTTTTAAAATTATTTGCTGCTACTGAGTTTGTCTTTTCCCATTTCCTTGTGCTGATTTAACACTGGGATAAGAAACCTTAGTAAGATGTTATTGATGCTATGACATCTGAATTTAATTTTATCTGTTAATCCATAGTAGTGATCGTGTATTTTCGTTCATATATGGTATCATGAAGGCAACCCTAAATCAGTTGTGATAGCTGTTATTGTTTGTTCTTCTTGTTTCTTGCAATTTGTTTTCTTCATCTATCCATCTCTCTTCTACTTGCAGGTTTGTTTTATAGTCTTGCTTTTGTTAGTAATGTGGTTGAATATTGACTTTAAGGTCTTTACTTTAGTCAGATGTTACTGTCAGTTGATTGGCAGCTGGGTTGTATTAGTCTGCTTTTCTCCAGATCAGGCCAATTTATTGTGAGAAGCGGGGTTTATGAAATAGTTTTTATTTTGCTGATCCTGTTCATGAGCCTAGTAGGAATTCTCATACTCCCATCTTTCTTGAGAGCTAGTTGGCAAGATAAGGAGTCGGTGTTTTGTCTGAACATTAAATATTGTATGATCCACATCTGTTGACATTATTTGTTGGCGTTATTTAACAGAGAACTTATATGATGACCAGCTGAAAAAGATTTGTAGTTAGTTGGGTTTTTTGCATCTAATCCCAGCATTATCTACTAGACTGGGGTTTTGTCCTATCTTAATTCTTTGAAATTACCACTTAAAATTTCGCTTCAACTGTGTATCTCACTGATGCAATGTGAAAATTATGACAATTAAAGTCTCTTCTGAAGATAATCATGGAGTACTGTTTATTTCTGATAAATGGTTTAAGCTGGTCATATCCTGTAGCAGGTGCCCTGCTTTTTCACATGTGAGGTTAGTGTTCTGGGGCAGTGCTTGAAGTGAACCCCTGATGTCAGAAATTGAAGGTTTAGCAGCAGCCTTGTTGCATCCCAGTTTTCCTCTTGGCATGTGCAGGGAAACCCAATAGCAGTGAGATTCTTCAAATCTCTCCCTCCGAACAAGCAAGTTTCACCATGGTCCATTTCTTTATCTTTCTTTCAAATTCACAGGTACAGAAGGCTAACTGAGGTGCAGCATACAGTACTGTGTTTATGGGTAGCTTAATTTCTTTATTGGCACAGTTTTTGGTAGCAAAAGAAGAAAGAGAAACGATTTTGTGGAAGTATTTGCACTATCCTTCACCCCATCTCCATTGTACTGTCAGCCAGATAAATTTTGCTTGTAGAGACCAGCTTTTGGTTTTATCTTTTTCAATTTTGCCATCATGATTACTCTACTTCTAAGCATTTACAGTTAATATGTATGTAGTTTGAAATTACTTTGCTCTGTAGTGGTGTGATTCCAATGTTTTTTCTCCTACTATCTTTGATACATGGTAGTATTAACCTAATGAGGAATCTTATTAATGTTTTTTTGTTGGGTACCCTGTGAAGTTGTTGTAGAAAACTGATGTTCTACGTTTTTCAATGGTACTAAAATACTTATATTTAAATATTGAGCCTAGTAAGTATTCCAGATCTGATGTAAAATAACACAAGTCATGCCATCAGTTACAAATCCAGGGTTGTCTGCATGGGGAAATTTACTGTTGTTGTTTTAACAGAAAAACATTATCTGCATAGTTTTGTTAGTTTTTTCCAGAGTGACGTGCTTGTAAATTTTTTAAGGTGTAGTGCTGATCTATAAAGATTGAAAATTATTGTATTTTAGCTAGATCTTTTATGGAATTGACTTAACTGTTAATAGGTGTGTGTGTGTGTATGTATGAGATATGTGTGTGTGTATATATGAGATCTGGAGTTACACAAGTGTTTAAAGAGGGGTTGGAAAGCTTGTATAGGTAAGAAACATTTCTATCACTTTTCTTTCTTTTGCTTGACTCCTCCATATTAATTTGAATGTTCTTGCTTTATCTTGCTTTTTTAGGCTTCACAAAGAGTGAATAATTTGGTTAAACTCTAGAGTTCTCATCTCTTGTTTATTTTGAACTTTATTAATCTCAGTTTTATTAACTGCATCCATTTGTATGCTACCCATTTGTCAATCTAACAGTTGGTTCATAGGTGAAGCTAAGGTGACTTTTTTTTTTATTAGTCTTGTTACCTTGGCAGTTGTGTGATACTCTACTAACTTATCATTGCAGCCGATCAGATGACGATTCTGGGTCAGTGTCAGGTTCTGGATCTGATTCAAGTTCTGGAAGCAGTAGTGATGGAAGCAGCAGCCAGTCAGGCAGCAGTGACTCTGACTCTGGTTCAGAGTCAGGCACTCAGTCAGAATCAGAGTCAGACACATCAAGAGAGAAGAAACAAATTCAAGCTAAATCACTAAAAGTTGATGGATCTGAGGTAAGCAAGACATATTAATGAACCTTTTGTGGGGCAGGTCGGAATTTTAAAAGATCTAATTCTGTGCTGTTAGTTTCAATACTTGTTTTCATTTAAAAAATTTAGAAGAGGTAATGTTGCATTTTTATTAAGATTTTAACTTGGCTGATGCATGTGTATAGGCAAAGTTTCTTGTGGGTAAGTACTGGAAGTGAAGCTTTAAAATTTCTCAAGTGTTAAGTATTTTGACTTACCTGAATTTCATCACACATTAATTTCCTGCTACATTCTTGTTCGTGTATTTCAGTATCACTGCATGAAATAGGAACATAGGAGTTAAGTGGCCTGAAAAGGTTTACTTGAGTCATTGTAAATTGTACTTTATAAATGTGTTTTGTAGTGATTTATTTAATATATATATTAGTAAAATTTAAGATCAGTATTAATAGTGATGCTACTCTTGAAAAGTAAGTATATGATAAACTGGAGACTTTCAGTATGTTTAACTGACTCTTGCATCTCCATTCCTGTTCAGTTTTGGAAATCTAGTCCAAGTATACTTGCTGTGCAAAGATCAGCAGTGCTCAAGAAGCAACAGCAACAACAAAAGGCATCTTCATCCAACAGTGGTTCAGAAGAGGTGAATAACACGCATGTCTCATGTTAGAATACAATTATGTAGAGCCAAGCTGTATTCTCTTAAGTGTGTGTAAAAGTCTTACTCTATTCTATAAAAGTAACATTCATATAGCTGACATTTTTATAAAGAAAAGTAAAAAATATCTCTAGTTATTTGTTCTCAAGTGAGTTGTGCCAGAACTGGAGCAGCCTGCCTTATGAGCTCTTTTTAGGTAGATACTCTTGTGATGCATAGACAGAATTTTCTTGCCCCACAGTATGGACTTGCATTGTATTTTTTGCTTCTTCAGTTTCATAAAGTCACTTAAAAATGCTCAAAGATTTTTTTTCAAATTGTTTTTGCATAGAGGTAGCTGCTTGCTGTGGTTTTCAAAAATTCTGTATGGAGTAGAAAATTTTAAAATTGGAAAATTTTTACTTAAAAAAGTAAGTTCTTTTACTTAAAAAGAATTACTGTATTTTATGAACCAAACCTGTATTCTGTATCTTACAAAACCTAAATTGTAGGCTAGAAACATTGATTTTGTGCAGTAGGAACTTTTAAGGACATCAGTGAGTATGAAATTGAGTTTCTTTCTAAAGTAGACTTTCTTATTCACTACAAAATCTGTCCAGTGTACTCATACTCTCGTTGGATTTCTAGTTTTGCCTGGTTTAGCAACTCATCATTAAAGCTTACACACAGAACTTAATAATTTATTATTAAAACATTAATTGAGAGCTGTTGTTGAGTACTCCGTTCTGAAAGATGTTAAATCTTGAGTTAGTCTCAATGAGATTGGTGTTAGGAAAATCTAATTGTAAGAGGGTTCTTGCCTTTGATCATAGAGAAAGAACAGACATGCTGTTCTCAACATTTTATTAAACTGGTATTTAAAGATGAAAGAGTATGGTAGTTAAAAAGGTTCACGAGTGTAGGAGATTTTATTAGGATTTATTAGAACCATCATCTTGATTAATTTGAGACATCTTAAGCTGTGACTGTTTTTATGTAGGCACTCTGGTTATTTTTAAGGCAGGTTGGTTGGTTTGGTTTTTTTGTGATGTTCTGTAAAGGTATCTTGGCACAAGCTATTCACAGATGGATAAATACAAAACCAATATTAGTCCTTATTTCATTCTTCATTAGCAGATACACTTTGGGGGTTGAAGTATATAAATAATATGCCTTCACTTTTGAAGTAGGAGTTAATTTATCTTTTTAGTGTTAGAAGTACTTCACTGTTTTTATGATGATATATTTTTTTCCTTCTTCATCTGCAGGACTCATCAAGTAGTGAAGACTCTGCAGATGACTCATCAAGTGAAACCAAGAAGAAAAAACATAAAGAGTAGGACATTTTCATAAGTAGTATTATATATTTTTTTGTCACAGTGACATATGCTCATAGTTCATGCTTTGTTTCTACACCCTTGAAGGGTTTAAGTTCACTTTTAAATTTATCTTGATCTTGTATTTCTGATTTTTAAGAATGTTTTGGAATATTTAAAATAAACTCAAAGGAACATCTGTATCATTACTTGCTGAGCAAAAGATTCTGCAATATGGTTCAAAACCATTCATGAATGGAGGTTTTGTTTTGTTTTGGTTTTTAATACTTTGTGGCAGTTTATTTTTGAGCTGAAGGACCTCCCTAAAAATTCTTGTAGAACTGGGAAACTACTTAAGAAGGTTGTCTCAGAATACATTTCTTAGAACACCTTTGTTAATGCCAAATTCTGTTATTCACAGTCTTTTGTTAGTTAATTATTTGATTGCCTATAATATCATACTCTGTTACATGAGAGATACTTAAGTTTAGAAACCCATAACTAAATTCCTACATCCACCACTAGAACTTTTGTTGTATGGCTCTTTTGGACACGTATGTTTGCTCTTGTTCCCTGACATCCAGATTGGAGTTTTTGTAGTACATAACTTGGTAGATGATCGAGCCTTAGGGATAATGTTTTATATCGCTTTTTTATATTCTTCCAATTCATGCTTCATTCTTTGTATGGACCACGGGGACAATAGGCATTTGACAGTATGGGACTGTCCAGAATATGACAGGACTTTGGGGATTTGAGCATGTGTAGTTGCGGATAAATATGCATCTTTATAGCTGATTATGCGTTTATATGTTTATATGTTTAATGCATTTGGTTGTTAATGTCAGGTAAATTCATTTATTCATGCTGAAATATATATAAAAATCCAGATTTTTGTTTTATTTGGGATTTTAAATCTACTACTTGGTAACGGGAAATTTAGTCTAACTCTCTTTGAAGCCGTTGGCAATTTTTTTATGTTTTATTCATTGATGACAGTTTTCTGTCTTGTCAGCTGAAATTATTCTTGAAAGATTTTTATTTCTGTGAAGAATGTTGAAATTATAGCAGATGCTATGCTATAGCAGATACAAGTGTTTATGAAAACTTGACTTTAAAAAAAATGAAAAAAAAAAAGACCCAACATAGGTTACTCTTGTCTTTCAATATTTACAGTGAAGACTGGCAAATGTCAGGATCAGGGTCAGTATCGGGAACTGGTTCTGATTCTGAATCAGAGGAAGATAGGGAGAAAAGCACTTGTGAAGAGAGTGAATCTGACTATGAGCCAAAAAACAAGGTCAAAAGCCGGAAACCTCCAAGTAGGTAAGAAATCATGACTTGGATTCTCTGGTACTACTTCTAATGAGCATTTGAGTATTTACTGCTGTTATACATGCAAATTAAAATATTTTCTAAAGCTATTTAAGATACTAATACACTTTCTAGTAAATATCTTTTCCTGTTTACTATACTGAAAGGGGACTAACAGAGCATTCATGAAATGCATGTATTTAGAAAGCAATACAGAAGATCTGTTGTTGCCTCTGTTGAAACATTACTGGTGTGTTATATCTTACTGTTTTCAAGAATTAACCAAAAAAGTGGGAAAAAGAGTGCAGGACTGAAACAGAGGCAGCTTGATACTTCAGAGGATGAGGAGGAGGAAGAGGAGGATGATGATTATGATAAGAGAGTATCTCGTCGCCTGGCAACAGTTAATGTTAGCTACAAAGAAGCTGAAGAAACCAAGACAGATTCTGATGATTTGCTGGAAGTTTGTGGAGAAGATGTTCCACAAACTGAAGAAGATGAATTTGAAACTATAGAGAAGTTCATGGATAGTCGAGTTGGCCGAAAAGGAGGTATTTTGTTTTGTCAGTGTTTTTACAAACCTGGAGTGTATTGTGGTGAAGCTTCAGCGGACTGTCTCAGATGTAGGTGCCATTAGGTTTCTGACTAACAACAAAGTTACCAAAACCTCTTCTTGTTTTGTCTCTCATATTGATAAGAATGTTCCTTTTTGAAGTCTCCTCTAAGTGTTGCAGAATAAAATGTAGAATTGTTTGCCTAAGTAGAAAATAAATATTAAGTGGAAGATAGCACCATGCTGCATAAAGTCATACCGTATTGTTACACCACTGTTTGTATAGTCTAGTGATATTTGATCAGTATAAATTTTATATACAGGAGTGGAGAAAGTAAACTAGATAATGGAGCTGACTAGTAACCTAAACCCTGAAAAGCAGTCTTGGCAAGGCTGAACTACTGAGGTTTTGATATCAGTTGTTCCTGTATAAATTGCATCCACACAGTGCAGAGTGTGGAACTGACTACAAAATGCATCTAAGATTTCAATGGTGCACCTGCATGTAAACTCTTAAAGATATTTTGTGAAAAGTTGTAGGCATTTCATATCTCCATCAATAATGGGATGCAGGATGTAGCAGTTCTGCTTATGCGTTTAAGATTACAAGTTAGGTTACTAATTATAAAAATAAGCACACAAAAAAACCCCAAACCCAAGCCTGGAGCCCCTTTCCCTCCAGAGCTACGTTTTCTGTTCCATTAGTTGTATTCAATTTATGAAGTTTCTGACCAATCTCAGAACTTAGTCTTCTCTCAACTTTCTTCTCCCAAGCTGTCTCATATTCTTCTTCAAAGTACAGTGTTACAGAGCCTTTGGAACTAAGTTTGTTACATTCTTGTGCTAGTCTAGTGCTGTCTTTCACTGTTGCAGCTCTGTTGATATTTCTGGCTCCTTCATCTTGTTTGGCTCATTTCCTTATCTGGTGGTCCTTGAAAAATGAGCCTGTTTTCTGCTGCGTGTATGCTTCAGCAGTGATACAGTCTGTACTTAATTAAAAATTTTCCCAAGTAAGATAATGAAGGCAGAATAAATATTTTGGGGAAGAAATAGATTTCTGGTATTCCTAGAAGATGTTAGTTAGTGTCTCAAGGCTGACAAAGCACAATGTCAGATATCCCGTGCATGCTCAGAGGTGAGTAATGTAACAGAGAAGACGACAAGCAGTGTTAGTGGAGTGTTCCTTGTTGATCACTTTAAAAACTAGAAATGCAAAGAAAATATAAGATCTTGTAGGTTAGGCACAGAAGTTTTGGTTCTTTTTTGACTTTTTATGTTAACATATCTAAATCATAATTGGTCAAATGAGTGTAATGACATGAGAGCTGTAGCTACTAGTCAAGTTTATGTTCTCTAAAAGTATCACTAATTGTTTTCTACACTATATGTTTTTACTGGTTAACTTAGGCCACAGGTAAGGCTTATGGTGTGGTTTCTTTCTCAGCCACAGGTGCTGTGACCACCATCTATGCAGTTGAGGCAGATGGAGACCCAAATGCTGAGTTTGAAAAGTCAAAGGAGCCAGGAGAAGTACAGTATCTTATTAAGTGGAAAGGTTGGTCACACATCCATAATACTTGGGAAACTGAGGAAACACTGAAGCAACAAAATGTTAGAGGAATGAAGAAACTGGACAACTATAAGAAAAAGGATCAGGAAACAAAACGATGGTGAGTATTTTCATGTAGACTTCCACTGTACTTATCTTTTTAGAAATGTAGATATTCTTTTGTGTTTCTGAAACCTGTTAAATCTTTTTGAGAGCATAGCTTCAACTGTCTATGCTGAAGAAAGACAACAACTTCAAAAAGTGAAGCCTTCTTGACCTGTTCCTGCAGGATAATCTGACCTTGGTTTTAGCATGTGTGTATTACAAGTGGAGTTTTAACAAGATGGGCAGTGTTTAAAAATAAAAAATTGTACCTTTTACTAATTTTTTGTTACACTTTGATCAGAGTTCTTCAGAGATCCTGCAAAATGTTAGAAATTTCAGGTTACTTTGAAGAATTCAGTTTTCGTGGCTCAAACATGATGTTCAAGCCTCAGAACAAAAACCTGAAGAAATCTATATGTTTTAAAGGCACCTTTTTGGTGCTTGGTTTTACTATGTTTACTAGTGGAATTTTTATCAGCTTATGATAGAGATGCATTCTTACAGAATGAGCCACCCTGAATACTGCTCTACATAAATACCTTGTAAAGTGCACTTACAACTGTTGAGAATAAATATTTTAAATTATCCGCATGACTAGTACCATCTGTAGCATTCTCTATCAGTAATTATGAGGCACCTAGGCCAGATGCAAGGATTTTGTTGTAGGAATTTCTAAGTTGTCCCTTCATTGAATCTCTCTAAACAACATACTGTGGTGCTTCTAGTCAGACCTTTAGAGTCGCCAAATTTCTTATTTTTAGAATTAAACAGTGTAATAAGTGCAGTAAATTAATTTCCCTTTACAGGCTGAAAAATGCTTCTCCTGAAGATGTGGAATATTACAACTGCCAGCAAGAGCTTACAGATGATCTACATAAACAGTATCAGATAGTGGAAAGAATAATTGGTATGTTACAAACTTGCAGATAGAAAACAGTGTTGACAAATCTGTGTGTTCCATGCTTATATGTTGCATTTTTAGTTGAGAAAGTTAACTGACTTTATACTACAAAACAAAACTCTTTGTAAAGGGAAAAGCTGTCTTGCTCTCTGTGCTATGAAGCTAGTTTACGTTGTCTTAATTACCTAAAAATTAATGTTTTCAGGAGATACAGAAGTATAATGCTTATCACATCTCTCTGATGTATTTCTGCAGCTCATTCAAATCAGAAGTCAGCAGCTGGTTATCCAGACTACTATTGCAAATGGCAAGGTCTACCTTATTCAGAATGTAGCTGGGAAGATGGTGCTCTCATTGCCAAAAAGTTTCAGACACGCATTGATGAGTATTTTAGCAGAAATCAATCCAAGACCACTCCCTTTAAGGACTGCAAGGTGATTATGTTATTTTGCAACGTGTTTATTATCAATCAGTTGTACTGTGTCTGACTGGGAGGGACTTTTCTTAATTGTGGCTGGTGTGGCCCATGTTTTAGATTTGTGTCATAGACGCTGTTGATAACACACTAGTGTTGTGGCTGTTGTTAAACAGTGCTTGTTCAGTATCAGGGCCTTTTTTGTCTCTTGAGGTGCCCTCTCTGCCATGAGAAGGCTGTGAGTGGGCAAGGGATTGGAAGAAAACACGGGCAGTGCAGCTGACACTAGCTCACTAAAGAGATATTCTACAGTATTTATTGTCATGCTGAGCAGTAAAAATGAGTGAGTTGAGCATGGAGTTCAAAGATGGCTGTTGGCTTGGAGATTTGCTGGTCATAGGTCTACTGGTGACTTAATGTGTGAGTTGCTTTCTGTCATTTGTATGGGGTTTTTTGTTGTGGGTTTTTGTTTTGGTTGGTTGGGTTTTCTCCATCACCAAGTAAACTATTTTCAGCCATGAGTTTTTCTCACTTTCACCTGTTCATTTTTCTCCCCATACTGCTGGATTGGAGAATCAGAAAGCAACTGGGTAGCAGCCTGGCCAGGTTCAAACTACCACATCAGATGTGATAGTAAAATGTGAAAATCTTGTATGAATTCAGAGATAAGACATATATTATTAAATACTTTTTGAAGGTTGTTTAGAATAGTAGTAGTATATTATAAAATACATTAGCTATTAATGTTACATAATATTTTAGTTACAATTAATCTAGTATATAAAGGTCTAATAAGATGATGTATTAAAAATTAATAGTATGTAATAGTATATATTTCCCTTTATAGATATATATGGAAAATATTGCTCCTGCAAGTAGCTCTTTGTAGATACTTGTCCTTTGTGTTCACCGGCATTCAAAAATGGGCTTGTTAAGTATCGTTTATTTGAAAAGTAAACCTTTGAGTGAGTTAATCTCAGTCCCATTGTAAAATTTACATCAGCAGTCAAACTTATGTCAACTTTAAAATTGCTTGGTGATTTATGACCTAGTTTTCATTGATGGATAAAGACTACACTTGGTGACCCAGTAGATCCCTACTGCTTTTTTTTCTATAAATTGACATTTTGGGGACTTCAGTCAGTAGTGGGACTGATGATCTATTTGGTTTTAACAGGTATTAAAACAGAGGCCAAGGTTTGTTGCACTAAAGAAGCAACCTTCTTACATTGGAGGACATGAAAGTTTAGAGTTAAGAGATTATCAGTTAAATGGATTGAATTGGCTTGCTCACTCATGGTGCAAGTAAGTACGGTCTGAAATGAGTTTTTCTGTTTGAAGATTATAAGCATTTGTAAAACTGCATTTTTTGAAGCTGGAGGATTTCATACAGTAATCTCAAAGTAGAGATCTGAGGAGGGTAGTTTTGCTCTAGATAGGATCTGAACAGATAGGACGATCTCAAAAAAACAGCTATGCTCGGTTGTGCTTTGCTTTAAATTTTCTTTGGGGGTAAGAAATATTTTTAAAAAACAAGCAGCCCTGAAACAGTAGAGCCAGAAAAGCAGTCTCTTCTGAAATGTCAGCATTAGTTTTATCCTTTTAAAATTAGACTCATGATAAATACTTGAAAGCTCTTTGTAAATTTCATTAATTTATTTCAAGCATTAAGTGGGGAAGTGGTATTAGAAAATGTTTTAATGGAATAGGAATGGAAATATGCTCTTTCAGAATGTCTAACTGCAATATGTTAAACTTGTTTGGATAGATGTTATGCTCAAAAGATTATTTTCTTATCCAATCCCTTCACCTCTCTGCATGCTGCCTAATTTTATTTTATTTTATTTTTTTAGAGGGAATAGCTGTATTCTTGCAGATGAAATGGGTCTGGGTAAAACAATACAAACAATTTCTTTTCTGAACTACCTGTTCCATGAACATCAGTTGTACGGCCCTTTCTTGCTTGTCGTGCCACTTTCTACCTTGACGTCTTGGCAAAGAGAGATTCAAACTTGGGCTCCTCAAATGAATGCTGTAGTTTACTTAGGTGATATAACTAGCAGAAATATGGTGAGTATTTCTCTTTATCACTGAACATCTTGTAGATAAATAAAAGACTCTTTTCATATTCCTGTCCTCTGCTAATCTTCCGTATTTTGCTTAGGACTGAGCAAATACTTTCGGAAGAATGTGTCTTAAGATAAAACTGAAAGCTTAGATTTTGATCTCATATAAATGTGTGTAAAAGGTTTCCCTCCTGCTTAATAGTGAACAGGATTAAGACTTTATTCCTGCATTTGAAATCAAGTTGTCTTTGCTTTATGATTGTTCAGGTGGATTTACAAAAAATAAATACGTAACCAGGTCAGTCATCATACTAATCTATTTCCTGAAATGCTGTTGGCTTGTTTTCTCAATGTTAGCAATCTTATGTGTTAAAGTAAAAAATGTTTTGTAAAAATTCTTGGCAGTTTATTCAGGTGTTCAAACAATGGCAGTGTTTGGGGTGCTTAGACAAGTTGGAGGCTCAGTCTTTTTTATGTTACTATATTGTGCTTCTTATTTATGGTTATGTTACTGTATGTAATTTACATTGCTGTATGCTTGAATGCACATAGTCAACAAGAGCTTTTTTATTTAGCTTATTAGTTCACTTGATTATTTTTGTAGATTAGAACTCATGAATGGATGCATCCACAGACTAAACGATTAAAATTTAACATACTTCTAACAACGTATGAAATCTTGCTGAAGGATAAGGTAATCACACCTCTTCAGGGAGCTAAAAATAATTTATCCAGTGTAGAGTCTTTAGACTTGCATGTATTTGGGTTGTCAGTCCTTGAATTTGTGGGGAGTATTACAGCTTTCACACGGCTTAAGTTTTAGGTGGCTTTTTTGTAGGGGGGGGGCAGTTTTAAACATTTTTAAATTTATCTGCATGTGTAGTGAGGCTTTCAGCCTTTCTCCATTTCCTTAGGCGGGTAATGCTTTTCTTTTTCTATTTTGCTTTGGGTTCTCATGACTGTAATAATATCCTCTCATCCTCAAGAGCTCAGCTTCTTTGCAGACCACTATCAAGGAACTGGAAAAGAACCCAACCCCTAGCCATAAACGTACAGACCTCTGAAATCCTATAGAGTTTTTCTTTGTTATTGTACATACAATAGTATGTATACATATATTAATACTGTCTCCATAGTATCTCTGCTGTCTCTGATACGGCACACAGAGTTACTGTTAATTTTTCTGACAGTACATGTGAGTTTTTATAGATAGTCAAGAAGCAGAAAATTTTTACTTCATTTATTTGAAAATGCTGGGAATAAGAGGTCAATAGTGATCTCTTTTCTGTCATGAAAAAATTAATGCAGGTCATATTTTTGACCATTTTATCCTTTTAAACTTAATTTATATTTTCTTGGGAAGCATGCACAGCCTTTCATTGAATCTGGCAAATGTAAAAGCCATAATTAGTACTAAAAACATAGCTGTACATATTTTATTAAATTTAAAATTAATTAAAAGGTGGTGGGTTTAAAATGTATGGAATTATGCAGTGTGGTTATTTCTGTAATGTTTCTCCCCCTTCTCCTTTTCTTTTAAGTCATTCCTTGGTGGTCTGAACTGGGCATTCATAGGAGTTGATGAAGCTCATCGTTTAAAAAATGATGATTCTCTTCTGTACAAGACCTTAATAGACTTTAAGTCTAACCATCGTCTTCTTATTACTGGAACCCCTCTGCAAAACTCCCTCAAAGAGCTTTGGTCTTTGTTGCACTTCATCATGCCAGAAAAGTAAGAAATAACTTTTTATTGTTTTTAACATTTTGTTTTGGTCAGGCTTCTTGTGAAGTAGTTATTTGAAAATCAATAGAGGTCTATTAAAAGTAGGTGCTTTGTTTTTTTTTTCATGCTACTGCTGATGAGGAATGCTTGTAGCAGTTGTTACCTTTTTCTGTTTTAACAATCCACAAAAATGGTGGATTGAGGCATGGGTCAAAATCTGGAAAAAAGGCTGCTTCTTAGCCGAAGAGGAAAACCCTGGGGAGACAGAATGGAATCTTTTTGGTGTTAGCACTATTAATGAGACCAAACTTGTACCAAGATGCTCAGTATCCTGTAGTTAAGTCAGCAAGGTTGTTTTCCCCATACAGATGCCACGAAGTAAAGTTGCTGCATTGACCTTTCTTTTTGATGAGCTTTATAGATACCTAGGATAAATTACAGCTTATGTGTGAAACCACATGTTCCTGTCAGACATCTTGTAAATGCCAAGCACCATAGCTCCAATGAGTTTGAGCTATAGATTGCTACGGATTGTACTGACTTCTTCAGAATCTTACAGGCAAAGCCACTATGGTCTAGTACCCATTCTTCATTTGATCATAAAGTCTCCTACTCTTTTAGCACAAAGGACAGTTATGCTTCAGCTAGACCATGCAAACTGCAAAAAATACATTAAATAATCTCCTGTTCTTGCACACCCTCCAGCCATGCTACATGTTGCTTTTTATAAATGTAATAATGACATTTCTGCAACTATGTATCCTTAGAGGAAAAGTTAATGTTTTGTTTCCACTGTAGAAGTTAAAATTTAGTAGTTATTTTGTAATTATTTTTGGAAAATCCCGTTCTTCTCTTTAGAGGCAAAGTATCTGAAATTTCTTGTGAGGTGGAAGTTAAGAAATTTGATAAATTTAAACAGGAGTGAGCAGTGAGAAAATCAAAATGTGTATGTGCTCTTGTGGTATATTTATATGCCTTCTTTGTCCATGTTACTTTATTCTTGAACCTTGCTTCTTCATGTCATTCACAATGTGCCAAAAACTTGAGCCAATTCTTCAATACGTTGAAGGTTTTCCTCCTGGGAAGATTTTGAAGAGGAGCATGGCAAAGGGAGAGAGTATGGTTATGCAAGTCTTCACAAAGAACTTGAGCCATTTCTGCTGAGAAGAGTTAAAAAAGATGTAGAAAAATCTTTACCTGCCAAAGTTGAGCAAATTCTCAGGATGGAAATGAGTGCATTGCAGAAACAATATTACAAGTAAGTAAGATTGTGCTGTTTTAGTCTATGAGCAATTTACTAAAGTATAGTAGATCTTGTAATGCAATTTGATCTTGAGGCTTACAGGGTTTCACACCAGTAAAATTCAGTGAAGCAAGGGCTCAAGAATTAACACCAGTCTAGTATCTACTAATGTAATTTCTTTTGTTTGGCATTATTACAATTTTGTAGTACATTATTATAATGTACATAGTGCATTATTTTGAATCTGTTTTTTTTCTTTAGTTTGTTTGCATTTGGAGTGCATATATCTGTCTTGCTTTCACGTATGACTAGAAGTTACTTGTATTTTACATCTTACAGGTGGATTTTAACCAGGAATTATAAAGCTCTCAGTAAAGGTTCAAAAGGCAGTACCTCAGGCTTTTTGAACATCATGATGGAACTTAAGAAGTGTTGTAACCATTGCTACCTCATTAAACCACCAGATGATAATGAATTCTATAATAAACAGGAGGCCTTACAGGTAATTTAACTTTTGTTTTGGTTTGGTTTTTTTAAGAAGTTCTGGTTTACATCTGTAATGTTAATAGAATTTTTAGTGCTTTGGCAGTTTCATTACTATTACTACAAATGGAAACAATTATCATCACTACCAAAAATGGTCTATTGTTCCTTTATAATTTTTAAGGTTAGCTTATGTTTGTATGGAAGCTGTTGAGAAGCCCAGCAACAGATAAAGCTGTTCTCATTGATGCAGTTTATAACAATATAAATGTTTCTAAGGACTGTATTTTTTCTTTAAGCCTTCATGTTGATAATTTAAATATCTTCCAAAAACTACTATGTTGTGCAGTGACAAATAGCCTTCTGCTTTGTGGAATAAATAACAAAAGCACCTAATTCAAAATATAGTTTTCCATAAATTTCTGTGTGAACCATCTTTACCTGAAGAGACATACTGTTTTCAGTTTCACATTTGTTTGAATTTCTATCCATTATTCCAGTGGAGCCTAGAAGGTTTAAAAGGGGGTTTAGGTGGGTTACAATGTTATGCACAACAAACAACATTCCTGCCCCTTTATCTTATCTGAGAAACTTGATAAGCTGTGTTTAAAACTATTTAGAGGTCTAAGCAGCAGTACTTAATTCCTTTTAAAAAATGGAAAATTAAGAGAAACTGGTACTGAATTTTTTTTTTCAATCAATACTTTTTTGGTTACCAGATTCTTCTTTTTTTACTTGGCAGAAAAGAACATGGGTCTGTATCGTAACTGCTTGTATTTTTAAGCTCATGTTTACTTCATGTTTTCATGAGGTGTTAAGATGCAAGTTTGAGGCAGGGAACTGAACAATGCATTTTCTTTAAAAATATCAGTTAGTAACAGTTTTTATTTCAGTTAGAATCAACTAAAAATCAGAGTAAACTATCATGTCCTGTTAATGCTGCATACTAGTGAATTTATGTAGATACAGAAGTATTGTCTTATGGTCACATGAATGTGGCGGGGTTTTTGTGGGAGTTTTTGGGGGTTTTTTTTGTTAGTTGTAGGAGATTATATATTTTGTACATTGTATGTACTTTCTAAACTCTTCAGGAATGTCAGCATTTGCATTCTTTTGTTCCTTCCCACAGCAGTAGAAAGAAAACCAAACCTTGAATCAGTGTTTAACCAGCTGCAGCGTGTCTTAGTTTAGATTACTTTAATTTGTTATGTCTTGCTTTTTGTAGCATTTAATACGTAGCAGTGGGAAACTAATCCTTCTTGACAAGCTACTGATTCGTCTGAGAGAACGTGGCAACAGAGTTCTGATTTTCTCACAGATGGTGAGGATGCTGGACATCCTAGCAGAATATCTGAAGTATCGTCAGTTTCCCTTTCAGGTAAAGTTTGGCAGCAGTAACCACCATGGTCCCCCATGGCTGCAGATCCACATCCTGTCCCACCATGATCCTTCACAGGCTGTGGATCCACACCTGCCCCACCCTGGTCCTTCAGGGACTCCTCCACAGTGTTCTTCCATGGGCACAGGGGGGACAGCTTGCTATGTCACCACAGGCTGCAGGGAAATCTCTGCTTGGGCACCTCCTCTGCCTTCGTTCTCACCAACCTTTCTCCAGTATTGCTCTCACCTTCCCCTCTCCTCTGCTCTCAGGTCTTTTTGCTGTTTATTATTTTTTTTCCTTTCTGAATGTTTTATTTACAGAGGTGCATCCAGCTTCCCTTATCTGCTTGGCTTTGACCAGAAAGGAGCTGGGGGAGCTTCCAGCAGCTTCTTACAGGAGCCCCCTCCACCCCCACCACACACTCCCCAAAACCCCACAACCAAAACATCTGCTTCTGTTGTCCTCACCTGAGTAGGGAGGTTAGATAAGATGACCTCCAGAGGTCCCTTCTAACCTTAACTGTTATGTGAATATATGATCTTTACTACTTTGCTTAAGAAAACATATATGAAAAAGTGTTCTATAAAGACTGACAATTGCTATATGCTAAATACTATTTCAAAGTTAAACTGATGAACTGAAAAATTACATTAATTTTTTTCTTCACATAATACTTTTGTCAGTTGAGAATTCAAGTTGCTATGATTTTTAATACTTTAATGTACAAGAATTACTTTTTAACTGTAGCATTCAATATCTTTAGAGACTTGATGGATCAATTAAAGGAGAATTGAGAAAACAAGCACTGGATCATTTTAATGCAGAGGGATCAGAGGTATGGTATTTTTTCTTAAGGAATGATTTTATTTTTAAAAAAATTATGAAAAGCATTGCACAAAAATGAAAGCTGAGAAAAGTGAAGAATGCATCAGTAAGTTTGAAAAATCATTATTGTTGCCTAGACTATAAAGCTTCCAACTGCTCTTTTTTTCTATCTAAGAGTTGGTTAATTAGAAAACATGTAACTTGGGCAAATGGTATTTAATGAGCTGTAATTTTTTTCCTAGTTTTAATTACTTTGTCAAAGTAAAATTACTATATAAGTCATTATTTACTACAGCAATTTAACTTCAGCCTTGTTGCTTTGTAGAACTTACCAATGTTTACAAGAACTGGCATTGAACTTGCACAAGCAGTTAGCATCAAAAGCATCCTTTGGTAAAAGGCAGAATTAACTTATGCATATCCTTGCATTAACTTCCATCTTTAATTGTTTCAAATGTGGCTTCTGTTGTCATTTGTTGCCACTCCTTACTTGCCCTGGAAGAAATAGCAAAGAACTAGCACTTTTTTGTGAGCAATCTGCAAATATATGTGTGTCTGTTACAGATTCTTCCTTCTGAATGACAAGATTTGTAGTTTTACTTAGCATTCCTAATATGCATGCCATTCCATAACTCTGATCAGCTTAAATCTTTTTGCCTAACCCTTGCAGGTTTGGGGGAGGGGAGGTTGTTTTGATTTTGTTGTTTGTTGATTTCTTTTTTTAAATTTTATTTAAGTAATTGAAGTATAGCATAGCATTTATCAGTTTCTGCTGAGCTTATTTCTGCTGTGATGAAAGGAGAATGAATTAAATCATAAACATAAACTTCAAATCTTTATTTGTACAAGAATTAATCCTGTTGCAAATTTCTAGCATGGACACTGTTGCCATTTTCTGAAATCTTTGCAGTTCCACTGTCATTTTTTTGAGATAAACTTCATACATTTCCAAAATGGAGGCAAACTGCATTTGTGCAGCAACAAAATGATACTCTCAGTTTTGTTTTTATTTCTTCCCCAAAAATATAGAGCATTCTGTATGGTTTTGCCATTACTTAGCTAAGGTCTACATGGATATTTCTAACACAAATGACTCTTTCATGACTGGAGTGGTTTGATGTTATCCTGCAATTGTATTGAAAAACTGGATTATTTTTTAACCTGTTTTACTTTATCTCAAATTTCATATGTTGTTCTTTTTTTTTTTTTATAGCAGTCCTTCATAGTTGTCTCTGAATTACTAATAGTGTATCGTCTATAGGCTTTTTTGCCTCACTGGTTATTCCCTGTCATACTGTTCATAAACATGTTGAACAGCATTGAACCTGGCAGAAGACTTCTGCTTCTGGTCTCTTAACCTGTAGATTTTAGGGTATTACTTTCTGTGACATGGCTGCTTAATCTTAAGGGCTTGGGGCATGGGATGAGAGGCTTTATACTAGGGATTTTGTGCTTTTGGCCTTTGAGATTTTTTGTCTGGTAATCATCTTCTTGGATACTGCTTTCCTGAAACTGTTGAGAAGTCAGCATCTACGTAGTAAAGAAATTTCTATCAATATTTGCTTGTATTTAAAGTAGCTTTAACTGTAGAATAATTATGGAATTGGTAGTGTATGATTTTTATAGTCTGTGTACATAGTGCATAAGCAAGCCTCATATTGCTTAGATGGTACTGCAATTATTGTATGTAAAACTATTTCATGTGTTATGATTTCAGGACTTCTGCTTTTTACTGTCTACCAGAGCTGGAGGATTAGGTATCAACTTGGCATCAGCTGACACTGTAGTTATATTTGATTCTGACTGGAATCCACAGAATGATCTGCAAGCACAGGCTAGAGCGCATAGGATTGGACAGAAGAAGCAGGTATGGACATTGAGCTTTAAGCTCCAAAGCTGAAGGAGCATTCTGTACATTAACTGTACACTCTCTGTCTGCACCATGCAGTCTTCTAATGTTTTTAAGAATAACTAATACTCAATGTTAGTAATGCTTATTTAATTTTTTAGAATATCTCTACACAGAGAAATAGGATGTCAGCTGTGGTATATGGTTGGAAGAGGGGAAAGGTTTTGTGCTTGTGTTTCCCACATTCATTGCCATCAAGAAAATAACTACTACATCAGGCACATCCCTCCTGCCTAAGTTTTTTCTTAGTTCTCTACAGGTTTCTCTTTTTCAGAAGATGTAGAGCAGTAATGCCAAATGTACCAGTTTTGGTGGTGGCAATACTTGTGCCTGATCAATGAGATTTAAAAAAGACAGGTCTGAGAGTTCTAACAAATTCTGGTTGCTCAAAATTCTTATGTAAAAACTGTGGTAACATGATGGAGCTATTTCATATTTCATATTTGAAACCAGTCAATAAATTCAGAAGATATGAAGACTGAAATCTATCTTTGTTCCTTACTTTTTAAAAAATATGCATAGGTTAATATTTATCGTCTGGTCACAAAAGGATCAGTAGAAGAAGATATTCTAGAAAGAGCCAAGAAAAAGATGGTGCTGGATCATTTAGTAATTCAGAGAATGGACACTACAGGGAAAACCATACTACATACAGGCTCTACTCCTTCAAGGTATATTTCTGTTTACTTACAGATCAATTTACCCTTAATTATATTTGACAAGTAAGTAAAAGAATGTTACTTTAATTGGATAATAAAAGGCAAAATAAAGTTTTTATTTGCATAGTAAATATATATATATTATTTACCTATAAAAAGAATGCTTAATTTGCTCATGATGACATAGAACTTACACAAGTTACTAAGATATAACAGTTTTTTATTTTACATATCCTTTATTTCAGCTCAACACCTTTTAATAAGGAAGAGTTATCAGCAATTTTGAAGTTTGGTGCTGAGGAACTTTTTAAAGAACCTGAAGGAGAAGAACAGGAGCCTCAAGTAAGCAGTGTTTCTGGAGCAGATAGATGAATCAACTGAAAACATGTATGAATTATTATGTTGTAATGCAAAACTTCTTTTTTTAGGAAATGGATATAGATGAAATCTTGAAGAGGGCTGAAACTCGGGAAAATGAGCCAGGTCCATTAACTGTAGGAGATGAGTTGCTTTCACAGTTCAAGGTATTGTTCTGTTCCCTCCCTCCAGCCGTAATTGTACTTTCCTTTATAAACTGTGCTGTTTTTCTTTTATGTACCTATCCATCTCTTCGTTCTGACAAAGCAGATGTGTGAGTAAGTCAGCTCTGTGTCTCTTTATAATAAAATGTCTGCCATCAGTATAAACATTTAAAAATACATTGTGTATTTTGCTGGTAAAATAAGATACTTATGAATGACTTTGTTGATAATTAGAATTCTAGTTAGAATTTAGAACAAAATGCCATTTGGTCTAAAGCAGCTGTGATATCACTGAATGGAAAGTAATGAAGTTTGCCTTTTCTAGAAACTTTTCAGAGCTTTTAGTTCTAAAGTAAACTTGAATGCCTAGGATTTTAAGTGTTTTAACATATAATTTGCGTGCAAAAAAAATTACAGGATGATATTTTTGCTTAGGTCAGCAGATCATTGGATAGTTCTTCTGTGTATTGATCATTTGAAACATAGTTTGAGTTCTATAGTGTATTTAAGATTAGATTTATGTTGTTACAGTGTCACATTAAGTCAGTCATTTGGATGTCTTTAGCTCTATTTTAAAGGAACAGCAATTGCTGTACACATTGAGGGGGTATTTGATTATGCATTTGTATCAGTAAACTGTTAAATGAGAGATTCTCGTCTTTTCATAGTTCTTTTCAATGCCATGTTGTATTAAATCTGTCTCTTTTTATAAATTAATGGAAGTACT
This sequence comes from Phaethornis superciliosus, assembly GCA_023637945.1. Classification (NCBI taxonomy): domain Eukaryota; kingdom Metazoa; phylum Chordata; class Aves; order Apodiformes; family Trochilidae; genus Phaethornis; species Phaethornis superciliosus. Next base: position 44,698,968 of record JAJQWJ010000004.1, on the reverse strand, counting down.
TTTATTGGAGAGAATGTTTCATGAATAATTTTGTATGCATGAGCTTTATATATTATATATATTAATATCATATATATACATATATATATGTGTGTGTGTAAAAGTCATAAACAATACATAAAAACGCATAAAATGCACTATATATAACTTTGTTTCCCTAAAATACTAGTTGCTCAGTCTTTTTCAAATAAAGTAATGAATTGATTTGATGAGAATACATATATTGCTTTATACAAGGTGGCCAACTTTGCCAATATTGATGAAGATGATATTGAATTGGAACCAGAAAGAAATTCAAGAAATTGGGAAGAAATCATCCCAGAAGTCCAGCGGCGAAGAATAGAAGAGGAGGAAAGACAAAAAGAACTTGAAGAAATATACATGCTCCCAAGGATGAGAAACTGTGCAAAACAGGTGTCTCCTGATTCTGTCTGACTTGTGGTGCTTTCATGTTGTTGCTTGTTCAGTTTGTTTGTTGAAGGTTGTTAGGTTTTGGATTTTGGGTTGTTTTCAAAACCTTTTCTGAACACAAATTTTTGACAGGTTAGATAAAGCTTTAGTTATGTTTTTTAATGACATAGTTTTGTACTGCTTATTCTGAAATTCCAGATCAGCTTTAATGGAAATGAAGGAAGGCGCAGCAGGAGCAGAAGATACTCTGGTTCTGATAGTGACTCTGTCTCAGAAAGAAAACGGCCGAAAAAACGTGGAAGACCACGTACCATTCCTCGAGAAAATATTAAAGGATTTAGTGATGCAGAAATCAGGAGGTAAGATCTGAAAGGACATGCATATTTAAAGGCACAAGATGATGATCATGATGTTTTTGCTATTGTTGTTTATTATTATTAAAATTGAAAGTACAGAAGACAATGTTTTTTTTCCTGAATTTGTTTTTTATTCTTATTTATTTTTATTTGATTTTTTTTATTCTTTATTCTTAGGCATTTAATGTTCTGCTTTAAGGTGCTGACAGAGTGAGCTATCATGGCAAGAATCTGAACTTAATGTGGGATAAAACTAGGCTTGAAAAATATTCTTGATTGTTTTAAATTTTTAAATTTCATCAAGTCATGGAGTGATTTCTAAAAACAGTTGGTACAGTAGATGAGTTTTTCTTTTAACATACAAGCAAAATAATCTGTTAATATATAAAAACTTCAGTGCTGAAATAATATGTAAATATTTGTGCATTTAGTAGTAGTGCTGCTCATAAAATTTAAGTAATATGTGTCTCTAAAATGCTGTAAAGCTTTCAGAATATTTTTGGTTAGAGAAATAACTTCAGTATCTTCTTCCATTTCATCTAACAACATAGTGAATTGGTACTTTTTCCAAGGGTATTCTTGGGCTTGCAGTAACAATTTGGTGTCTTGATTGTGAAGGAAATTGTCTTCTGTTTAAATTATTTTATTTATTTATTTTTACTTCCTTTCTGTCCCACGTATCTCCATTTTTTTCCATCACTTACACGTTCCTACAGAGAGTATTTTTCATGTAATAGTTTCTAAAATCTTCAAATCGCCCATTGCAGATTTATAAAATAATGCATGAAATCTTTATTTACAGTAAATCTACATTAAATTTTGATGATGATGACACATCCAGATGCTGAGTCTATTCCTTGTGAGATTAATAAAAGCAGTTTCTGAAATAAGCTCTATCTTCTATTGTTTTATTTGCATCAGTTCTTAAACCAGTAAAACTGTGTTACCAGTTTTGATTATCTGGATACACTAAGCTGCCATATTCTTACTTCTTTGTTCCCCAGTCTACATCTAGCATTATACTAAGATTATTAATAGATTTTAAAATTGGATTAATACAATGTAGTTATTTAAGCATACACTTAATAATTATTATCTATTATTAGGTTTATCAAGAGTTACAAGAAATTTGGTGGCCCTCTTGAAAGGTAAACTTGTTTGATTATTATTTGTGTAGGAATTTAGAGCCTTATTTTCATAAAAATTAGAACAATAAATCAAGGATCCTCAGACTGAAGAGAAAACACAGTGTGTAGTCTTTTGCATTGACTAGACTAAACTTTCTTTTGCCTTGACATGACTTGAGCTTAATAACTTTCCTTTCTTCATATATGGTATGTATGCAAAGAGCCATACAACAAACCTTTCAGTTTGCTGGACTAATTAGCCTATGCTCTACCTGCTGATTTGTTCTGTCTCCATTTATGATAATCATTCAGTTATCTTGTTTGATAGCCTGTTGAAAGCATATCAGTTTATGCACTGTCAGAGTTAGGTTTTGATTTTACTTTTTTTCAGCTGTAATTTTTATGTTTGATATATTATTCCATATTTTAAGAACTTCCCATCTTTATTTCCTTACTTTCCTTAAGAGTAAGTCCATATAAGCATATTACATGTAATATTTTTTTAAAGAGGTATACAGTACTCTAACTGAAAACTGGAGGGTTAGGGTCATTTACAGTTTTTGTATAATCCTTTGATACCTCAATCACTTTTTGTTTCTTGGATCAGAATTATACACAGTATAGCAAGTGCAGGTGATTGATAACTTACATGGTCATTTCTCTAGTTTCAGAAATCTGAAGGAGTCATTCATTACTAAGGTTTCAGAGTTGTAAAAATGTGTATTTTATTACAGGCTAGATGCTGTAGCTAGAGATGCTGAGCTAGTTGATAAATCAGAGACGGATCTTAGACGTTTGGGAGAGCTTGTACATAATGGATGCATTAAAGCTTTAAAGGACAATTCATCTGGACAAGAAAGAGCAGGTACAATGTATTCTGGGGTCATGGGTGTGATAAAATGTTTAAAAGTCTGAATTTTGTAGTCTGACCATAACAGCAAACAGTTTTGCTGGGGGAAACTATAAACAAAAATGTTGGTATCCTGGGTGATTTTAAAAAGGGGGTTATAGTAAGATTACTTTATTTTCCCTTTCAGTGTGTGAATTGTCATTGGAGAATGCAGTATATTTTGCTTTATTGTGAAATTTAGAAGGAATGTTGTTATCTGTAGAACCTTCTGAAAATTCAAGCCTTTGGTTAAGAAAAATTTATTAGGTATAATCAAAAGTTTGCTGCTACAGTATCGGTTGTGTTTTCACTACGTTTTTCAGTATGATATTCATAAAGATAAATATTTTGATAGTATTGTCATTGATTTTTAGGAGGTAGACTTGGGAAAGTTAAAGGCCCAACATTCCGAATTTCAGGAGTGCAGGTAAATGCAAAGCTGGTCATCTCTCATGAAGAAGAGTTGGCACCATTGCACAAATCCATTCCTTCAGATCCAGAAGAAAGAAAAAGGTACTGGGGTTTTTTTTGGTGGTGTCTGGTTTGGTTTGGTTGTGGGTTTTTTCTTTGGTTTCTTTTGGTTTTGTTTGTTTGTTTGTTTTCTAAGGGAAATAGTAATGTAGAATTTTTTTCAGATTTTATTAGCTTTTTCATGCAACTTTGACTAAAGCACACTGTGTCATTCCTGTCCCTCTGTTCTGGTATCCTGATGCATATCTTATTCTTTCTTCCCTTGCCAGAGAAGCCAGCATCAGCTTTGGCTTCTCAGTTATATTCACAGGGGATTGTCTGTAGTCACTAATAACCAAGAGTAGCATTTATGCTTGCTGATGAGCTGCTGTATGTATGACCTTTGCCTGAGGGGAAATCAGTATCTGTCAAAATGCAGCAGTAGTTGTTTCTACCCTCTGAACTTTTTCTTCTGTGTATCACAGCCCCTATGCTGTCCAGTTAGTTAGCAGTTATACTAGATAATGATTTATGGTTTTATTCATGGTTAACTAACTATATAATGCAGCTCATGGCTGTGGACCCTGTTTGGTGTATTTTAGTCTTGATCAGCTTTAAAACACATTCAATGCTGATTTCAATAAATATTTTATAGAAATGTTAGGAAAATATAACAATAAATATTTGGATTGATTTCCTAAATATGCCACCATCTCAGCAGAAAAAATAAATGTAGTTACATCACTTCTAGTGAGTTCCTTTCCCCTTTGCTAAAGTTCAGAAGAAAACCATCCCCTATGTCTTCCTAATTTATTTCTGCTAGATACGTCATCCCATGCCACACCAAGGCTGCTCATTTTGATATAGAGTGGGGTAAGGAAGATGATTCCAATCTGCTAATAGGCATCTATGAATATGGTTACGGCAGCTGGGAAATGATAAAAATGGATCCTGATCTTAGTTTGACACAGAAGGTATGTTACCTACAGCATTTTATCAATGACTCTTTTTGTTTAGGAATTAATGCTATTAAGAGCAGTTCCTGAAATTGGAGAGGCATTATACCTTGGTTGTACTTACGACTGTACCACTTACTTGTGGTACTACTACCACAAGTAGTATCTTAATTTTTTAGGTTTTGTGTATTCAGTTGAAATGTACCTTCTTGCAGTCAATTATCTTGTCATATTTTGAGGTAGCTGGACCTCTGTAATCTGTATTTTTCTTTTCAGTCTTCTCACTCTTGATTTCAAAAGTTCCAGTTTTGTCCATTTTACAATCTTGAACTTCTGGAAGGAAGTTTTCTCTAGAGATTTGATTTCCCCATCCCCACATAGTCCCCAGGTTCTTCACTTGGAGCTATCTCACTCAGTTCAAGAATAGGTGTACTGGAATTAGTGAAATAGTGGGCAGCAGGCTTTGAGAGGAAGAGTGGGATAAAAGTAAACTTTCTGCCAGCAACCTGCATTTTGGGGGTTTGAGGAGCCAGTGTTGTGTCCAAATTATTTTAATAATTCCAATTCCTGCCTTCCATTAATCTGCCTATTTTTTTGAAACCATTCATTTGTATTCTTTGCATCTGCAATACCAAGTACTGAGTTCTGCATTTAGAAGATAAGTGTGTCAGAGCCAGGAATTCTGTGAATTGACTGACTAATAGAGGTGCTCAGAATTTCTCTGATAAACTATCAGAATGGAGACAGAAGTCCAAAGCTAGTTTCTGGAGTTTATTTTAAATTTTGAAGTAATTTCTAAGACTCCACATTGGCTTTGTGCTTGGAGAGAAATAAAAACATGTAAGAAATTTTTTATTGCATCAAGCATGCTGGCATATTTTCTGGGTATAGTTGAAGTGTGTTCCTAACACTTCCCTTTAAGCAGCTCTTTCTATTCTATGTGCTCAGGCTAGCATCTTCCAAGCTTGGTAATTCTTAGTCAGAGCTATGATACTACCATTGGTCTCCTCAGATTTTGCCTGATGATCCAGATAAGAAACCTCAGGCGAAGCAGTTACAGACCCGTGCAGACTACCTCATTAAATTACTGAATAAAGACCTGGCAAGGAAGGAAGCACAAAGGCTTGCTGGTGCAGTAAGTAAAATTTGGCATTCATGAGGTAGAACAATGGCATGTAACATGGGCATGACAGCTTTTATTTTCCGTGTTTGTTTTTGGTTTGGGTTTTTTTTCTTAGTGCTGCTCTTTTTCTTTATGTGGTATTACTCTGCTTTGGTCATCTTGTTACATGAGTTTAAGAGATAAGTAGTTAGTTTCAAGTTATTTATTTGTATGTCTTCTCTATGGTTGCATTTATGCTCTGTCTCATATTAAGTGGCTATCAGTAGTGACAACAAATGAAGTGAACACTCTACTTGACGTCAAAATAAAAAAATAAATACTTTTTCCAACTGTGCAAAAATGCTTGTCAGCTGATGTATTAAAGACTGATTTGTATTCAGGGCAATTCAAAGAGGAGGAAAACAAGAACTAAGAAGAATAAAGTGATAAAGGCTCCAAAAATAAAGGAAGAAATTAAAACTGATTCTTCTCCACAACCCTCTGAAAAATCTGATGAAGATGATAGTGAGAATAACAAGGTAAGTACCTTTCATATGGTAAAGGTGACTATTCAGTTCTTGCTTTTAGCATTGATTTCTATTTTTATCTTCTGCTTCACTTGATAAAATTGAAGCATGTGAATATTATCTTTCCCCACTGGCCACTACAGTTGATATTGCATCAATATAAGCAGATGAAAGACTGTATCTTTTTTCATTTCATGATAAGCCAGTAGGTGAGGTGAGGTGAATATTTGTATTATGAAAAACTGTTGTGATTAGTTAAAAGGCATTGCTCAGTTTCAGCATTCTTTAAAGACTTCATCACTGTGTCTGCCAGAAACGCAAACCTAATGTAATACATAGTAATAAAATGAATGTTTCTGCTGTGATATTACTAGTGATAGTGATTCTGCAGATAAAGCTTTTTATTGAGGCCAATTAAAAAAAAAAAAACAAGCTCGATTAAAATGAGCAGCATGAATAAATGGTATTTCACGGCTTCCATGGGAAAGCTTCTATATATGGTGTAGATTTCCAAAAAGACTATTTATCAACTGTTTAACCTTGTTGTGTTACTTCTGATGTGTTCCTTTAGGCTTCTGCTTTTTGTTCAGTCCTTTTATTTCCACTATAACACAGCAGTAACCACTAGAGATAAAAATGTATGTGCATGTCATACCTAATCTCATTACTTTGAAAGTAGCTGAAATAAATTGTAATTGTCAGCTCACTAGTGGAAAAAATACTGATTAGGTTTTAACTATGTATTCATTTAAGTATTAGAAGAAACCATGATACATCTACAAAAATAAGTAATTTTTTAACTATAGCCTTCCTGTACATAATTAAATTATACTATGAAGAATAAATGTAAGGCCAGAAGAAAAATTAAATCGTTGAAGACTGACATAGGCCTATAGGTAAAATATTTTTCAGGAATGTAATACTAACATTAGGTGTCGCCACAGTTCCCAGTAAATTAACCTGGACAACTGAATCCTAAAGCTAAGTAAATCAAGTGTTCAATCTTCTTTGAAAAAATGAGTGTTAAGACTCTATCTCCACTCAAAACAGAGGAGGCTGACAGTTGATGAACTTATCTTTTGGGAAAGTGTTTAGAATTCTGTCCCCTTCTGTTTCATAACAGATAATCATTATTTTAATATTTTTGGATACTGACTAGCATAAAAAACTGCAAATTGTTAAAAAATGGGATTTTAAATGGTTGTCTTCAGCTACTTAGCCACAGTATTGTGTGCAATATTTAAAACTTACCTGTTCAACTTCTGGAACATTAAGGAAAATCAATGTCATTAGATTTTTCCTGGGAAGTTTCCATGGTATTTAAGTAGTAAGTCCTGGTCAGACTGATTACTTGATACATCACCAGACTAACTTATTCACAGTTACGTATTACACATTCTTTCATTTGGTTTTCTGCAATAGACTTTTTATTTGCCTTTCCAGGGGGTACTTCAGATCAGCTTAAAAATTATAAAGATTTGTGCACCTATACATAATACTTTTTTTACTCATTATAGTATTTTTTGGTGTCTGAAATGATTTGAGATTCCCTCTCTAACCTTCTAAGTGAATATTACAAGGACCAATAGAGTGCTGTTTTGTTTATCTTCAAGTAATTAAATGCGACCCCCTGTCAAACTGTAACTAAGACCCTTTTTTAAGCCTAGTAAAAATAATAGAAAAGAGAAAGTTGGGACTCTCGTATCTTCTCCTGGGAATGTTGAATATGAGATTGGCATAAAGTTACTGGGGCAAAGATAACTATAGTAGAAGTTGCCTGACATCCCTACCACTTGCATGTCCTGACCTATCAGTTTAGTTCTGAGACACCTACTCCTTATAGTGTTTAGCTGTTGAGAACCTAACTGCATTTAGGGGCAGAATTCTAAGTTAATTCTAAATTAAATGGACATAATTTCTCATCCCCACTACCACTTCCAAATCAGGACTTGCGTTGTCACATGAAGGAACTGAGTGAATATTTCTCATCTTTCTTTAAAGCTGGAGCCAGTTCTATTTGACAGGTGTTAAATCTATGTCCAAAAAGACAAAAAATGCACAGATAAACAGTGTGTTTAAATTTGATTATTACAAAGCATGTATAGATAGGAACGTCATTTGATGTGACATATATGCTTGCATATTACAGGATGAGATTGTTTCAGTGAAACATCCACATAAAAAAACTAAAACAGAAAAAGAAAATGAAGAAAAGCCTGAGCCAGATATTGGTATAAAGAAGGAAGCTGAAGAAAAAAGAGAGACAAAAGAAAAGGAAAATAAGAGGGATTTGAAAAGGGAGAAAAAAGAAAAAGAGGATAAGAAAGAATTAAAAGAAAAGGATATTAAAGAAAAAAGAGAAAAAGTAAAAGAATCCACACAGAAAGAAAAAGAAGTAAAGGAAGAGAAGGTAACTAGGTTTACTTATCTTATACAGCACTAGAAAAGGCTGCCAGATGTCTGTGAATGATTTTGAGATTGAAACATATTTTGCATCTGATCAGTTGTCATTTCATTCAAGTCTTTCACATAACTTGAGTTTTATTTTTACTATCAGAAACCAAGAGCATAGGCACATGAAACAGGAAATTACATCCAATGTATACTCCATTTGAGTAGGCAGTGATCTTGTCCTTGCTGGACTGAGAGTACAAGTGAATAAAAGAAGTTATTTTATTCCTTTACCATTCTCCCTTTCCACCATATAAGTAAAATGTCGAATGTCAACATAGTTTTTATTCTGATTATTGAAGACAATGTTGTAGCTACAGAGATTGTCATACATTATAGAATTTGGCTCTGAAATTCAGAGCCAAAATTAAGTGTACTTCAAAAATTTTTATATCTTGTTTTAGGTAAATGAAGTCAAATCTGAAAATAAAGAAAAAAATAAAAAAATTCCATTGCTGGATACTCCAGTTCATATTACTGCAACTAGTGAACCAGTTCCTATATCAGAAGAATCTGAAGAACTGGATCAAAAGACTTTTAGTGTGGTAAGTTCTTTTTTGACAAGTTGATTGTTTATACTTGACTGTATAGGACATACAGTCTTAGGACATACATACTTAGGACATACAGATATCTTAAGAACATATGAAATTGTCATTAGTATGGATGTCCTGATTCTTGGTACAGTAACCCAGGTGATCTTTTGCTAGTACAGTCTCAGGTCAATTAAAGCTTCTGATGCTGTACTAAAGTAATTTTTGTCTTCATTCCATCAGGATTTTTTTGTTCATTACTGTATTTTTACAGGATAGTAGGAAAACTTATCCAGTGGTCTGTGTGCTGAAGAGATTTAGACTGTAAAGACATAGCTTCAAGAATAACTTCAAGGCAAATGCTGGAGTCTCTAGCTTCACCGTATCATACAAGACTTTCTCCTTTGTAAAATTACAACTGAAGTAAAGTTTCAGCATTTCCTTCCTGAAGTATCTCAGACTTAAATTAGTGGGCACATTAAGGAGCAAGTGCTAGAACCCATAGAAATGCCTAGCTGGAAGTCATCTCTCTGACACCAAAAGAATTTTGTTTAATCAGTACTTCTGGCATAGGACAGAATCACTATCAGAGAAAAAAAGGGATGTATATGCAATTTACATAAAGTTTTATAGATTGACTGGAGCCTTTGAAAAATTATCAGTTACTCACTTTGTGCAGCTACTCTGCTGTGGGTGTTCCATCTTTCAGATTTTGAGAGTTATTTGTTTCTGACAGCTGCATTTATCAGGGCTGTGGTTTCTGGCTGTGATACACAAGATTTTTTCAAGCGTGGTAGTGACTCATCTGTGTATGGTTTTATTCTAAACTTTTCAACTGACTTGCTTGTAATTTCCAGGATGAGCCTCAAGTGATTCAGGTGGATGGGGCCTAAGTGACAGAAAAATCACTTGATTCCAGTTACATATTTCTGATCAGTTCTAGATGTAAGAAGTTTACTCTGTAAGCATCTTTTAAAGACTACTTTGAGGTGTGTCTTCAAGTGCATGGGAAACAAACAAGGAATTACAGACATGAACATTTCTGCAGAGTTACAGTGTTATTGTCATCACTGAAACATGGTGGGATGTCTCCTAGGACTGGAGCATGGTAATGAGTGTATACAAGCTGTTTAGGAAGGATAGGCAGGGGGAAGAGGAGGGGGTGTCACCCTCTGCATTAATGACCAGCTGGAGTACACAAGGCTCCTGCCTGGGGATGGATGGAGCTGACCTGAAGCTTACAACATAGTGAGGGTTAGAGGGAAGACCAGGGCAGGTGATATCATAGTGAAAGTTTCCTTCAGGCCACCTGGCCAGGAAGATAGAGCAGATGAGGGCCTCTACAGACAGATAGGAGCACTTCATGTTTACAGTCCTCATGGGAGATTTCAACTTCCCAGACATCTTCTGGATGGGACAACACAGCAAGGCATGAGCAAAGCTCCAGTCTCTTTCTCCAAGTGGCAAAGGAACCAACAAAATTGCTATGCTGAACTTAATATGTATGTTCTCACTAGTAACAAGGGCAGGCTGGTGAGCAGTATGGCTGCAGTGACCACAAAATGGTAGAATTCAGCATCCTTAGGTCAACAGGGAGGGTATGAAGCAAGCTAACTAACCTTGGCTTCTGAGAGCAGATACTGACCTCTTCAGGGATGTGCTTGGTACGGTACCATGAGAAAAAAGCCCTGGGGAGGAGAGGAGCCCAAGAAATGTGGTCAATATTCAAGGGTCAGCTTATTTAAGTCCAGGAGCTATGTATCCCAAAAAAGAGGAGGGTGGAGAAGAATGTCATGAGGTCTGCATGATGAAAAAGATGCTTCTATCTGCAGTAAGATGTAAAAAGTAAGTCTACAAAAGTGTGGAAGCAAGGACAGGTAGGAAAGCTTAATCCCAGATAGAATTACATCTGGCCAGGGACATCAGACCTAACAAGAAAAGCTTATACATTCATATCAGTGATAAAAGGAAGACGTAGGAAAATGTGGGCCTACTCCAGAAGGAAACACAAGATTTGGTTCTGCATGAGATACAGAGAATACTGAGGTTCTCAATGACTGTTTTGCATCAGTCTTCACTGGCAAGGGCTCTGGCTACACCATCCAAACAGCAGAATTCAAACGCAAGGACTGCATGCAGTAGTATCCACCCACTGTAGGAGGAGAGCAGGTTCAAGACCATACTACAAAGAACTTGAAAATGTAAAAGTTAATGGGGCCTGGTGAGATCATCCACAGTTCCAGAGGGAACTGGCAGATGAAGTTTGGAAAACTACTTTCCATTACATTCAAGAAATCATGGCAGTCTAGTGGGACTGGAAAAGGTGAAACATAACCGCAGTTTTTTAAAAGGGAAAAATGGAAGATGTGGGGACCTACAGGCCAGTCAGTCTCACCTGTGTTCCCAGCAAGATCATGGAGGAGATCCTCCTGAAGGCTTTGCTAAGGTACATGGAAAATATGTAGGTTGTTGAGAGTAATTAGCGTGTCTTCACCAAGGGCAAATTGTTTATGATAGATTTGCTGGCTTTTTACAATGAATGGGGTCACAGTGTTGGTGGACAAGGGGGGAGAAACTGGTGTTATCCACCTGGACTTGTGGAAAGCATTTCACGGTGTCCTGCATGACATCTTGGTCTCTAAATTGAAAAGATACGGATTCAATGGATAGACCACTTGGTGGATAAGGAACTGGCAGGGTGGTTGCACTGGAAAGCTAGAACTCAAGGGCTCAGTGTCCAAATGGACACTATCCAGAGGGACCTTGACATGGTTGAGCAATGGGACCATGCCAACCTCATGAAGTTCAAAAAGGCCAAGTGCAAAGTCCTATACCTGGGTTGGAGCAATCCCAACCACAGTAAAAGGCTGGGTGGAGAATGGATGGAGAATAACCCTGAGAAGGACTTAGGGGTGTTGGTTGATGAGAAGCTCAACGTGAGCTGGCAGTGTGTGCTTGCATCCCAGAAAACCAACAGTCATATACTGTGTTGCATCAAAAGAAGCATGGCCAGCAGGTCAAAGGAGGTGAATCTCCCCCTCTACTCCACTCTTGTGAGACCTCTCCTCAGTTCTGAAGTCCCCAACACAGGAAGGACATGGAGCTGTTGGAACAAGTCCAGAGGTGGGCCACAAAGATTATTGGAGGGCTTGGAGAACCTCTCCTATGAACACAGGCTAAGAGAGTTAGGATTTTAACTTTTTACAATAACATGTGGTGATAGGACAAGGGTTAACTGTTTTAAATTGGAATAGATTTAGATAGTTGGAAGAAACTCTTCACTGTGAGGATGGTCAGACACTGGAACAAGTTGCCAAGAGAAGTTGTGGATGCCCCCTCCCTGGAAGTATTCAAAGGATATAGCGCTACTGAAGAGTGTCCAGAGGAGGGATACCAGGTTGGTGAAGGGTTTAGAGGGAAAGCCATATGAGGAGAGGCTAAAGGCACTTGGTTCTGCTCAGCCTGGAGAGGAGACTGAGAGGAAACCTCATTACAGCTCAGTGATTCCTCACTAGGGAAGGAGGAGAGGAGCAGGTGCTGACCACTTCTCTCCAATGACCAACAATAGGACCTGAGCAAATGGTAGGAGAATGTGCTGGGGGAAGTTGAGGTTGGACATCAGGATAAAGTTATTCACCAAAAGGTCCATTGAGCAGCGGAACACTCTCCCCAGGGAAGTGGTCACAGTACCAAGCCTGCCTGAGTTTGAGAAGCATTTGGGTATGGTTTGATTCTTGGGGTACCCTATACTGGGACAGGAGTTGGATTTGATGATCTTGATGGGTCCCTTCCAACTCAGCAGATTCTATGTAAGTCCAGATTGGATGGAGCATTGAGCATCCTGGTCTAGTGAGAGTTGTCCCTGCAGGGGATTGGGGCTAGATCATCTTTAAGATCTCTTCCAACTCAAGGCTATGATTCTGTGATGCTAGTGCAATGTGTATTGCAGCTGCTTAGTTACATGGAGAGGCATGGCCTGGTAATGGAGCAGCTTCTCTGATTTTTCTGAGTTCTCCTTAGATGTTTACACGGTAATAATGATGTTCCATTCCATTCTGTTCCAAACACTTGTTTAATTTTTTTTTTTTTTTTAAATCGAGTTTGGATCTGTGTATAGGACACCTTTTTTGTCCAGGCTTTATGTTCTGGAGTCATTATACCATGGTCAGATGTAGTCTGATTAGCATATTTAACTGTACTTTCACATGGAAGTTACTGCTGTGGGTTGTTCAGGTTTAACTAATTTCTCTCCCTTGACAAGGAGACTATGCATTTCATCTGTTCACCGTGCCACTGTAATTGGAAGTTGTTCCTAAGCAAGTGTCCATAAGTTAAATCACGCTAACTGGTTTGTATAGCTTTCAGGGTACTAAGAAGTGTATGTCTGCTTGTGCTAGAATTTTTAAATATGATTGTAAAACCCATATATAAAAGTCCTTTTCCATAGAAAAATACCATCGGTGCTTTCTTCAGTCTTCAGTATCCGTGTTTTATACAATTTGTTGCATTCATAGAAGAGTAGATTTACAGCTGAGTTTAAAATACAACTTTTTTTGAAGGAAACCTGTAAACCATTTTTAAGAGCTGTGAGCAAGTCTTGTGTTTCATTTGTCTTGTAGTAGTACTTTATTTGCATGTATATATTTATATATGTCAGTAAAGGGTGGGTCATATTCTACACTTTTTTTTTCTTTGAATTAATAAATGCCTTTTTCTATGTTACAGTGCAAAGAAAGAATGAGGCCTGTCAAAGCAGCATTGAAACAGCTGGATCGACCAGAGAAGGGCCTTTCTGAAAGAGAGCAGCTGGAACACACTAGGCAGTGTCTAATCAAAATTGGGGATCACATAACTGAATGCCTAAAGGAGTACACAAATCCAGAACTAATTAAGCAGTGGAGAAAGTCAGTTAATCTCCCTTGTTTTTCTTGAAAAAGGGAAACCTTTAATTGTTTCTATTAAGTAAAATAGTTTTTAATTCTTTCTTTCATTTCTTACTCTCCCTTTGTGCTGTTTTAAATATGGTGATTGTAGATGGTTCTGCCTTTCAAAAGTCAAAGAATTGATTTTTTCATGCTTCACAGCAATACATCATGTCCAGTAGGTGAAATCATCTCACCTTAAAACCAAAACCAAATACTAGGTAGCTTGTTGCTTAGGCTGTCTAGTGGAAAAGCTTTCTTACTTTTCAACTTCGAGGTGGTTTGGTTTGGGTTTTTTTTTATTTCCTGATAAAAATAGCAATTTTAAATTTGTGTTGAACTTTTTATGATTTTGTTTTCCAGAATTCTTTATTCCTTACAAAAGTATACTCTCAAGTTACATTACATACTAACTATAATTAAGATAAAATAACTATAGTTAAGATAAAAGTATTCATGTTAACACAGATGAATTTCTGAAATTAAGTACAAGCGTCCATCTTTATGAAGTGACAATTGTAAAAAATTAAGAAAAGTTTTAAATTATATTTATATTTAAATTTGTGATGCAATTTGAGTTACCTTTATCAGAATGTGGACTTCAATCTTCCATGACTAAAAATACATGTACAAAAGTACGGGTATTTGCATGTACAAAAGTGTGTTAAGAACTTAATTTCCTTTAAGGTGTCCGTTGGTTATGCTGGTTTTACTTGCTTTACTTCAAAATATTAAGCTGATATGAGATACAAAAACTGGATCTTGTTTTTATACATTTTGGTAAAATTTTCTTTAAGTGGAAACTCAATAGAGCTATTAATTATAATAGTGATACACTATTATATGAAGAGTTAATAAAATACGCATTTTAGAAATCTTAGTTAAGAAGTGTAGTTAACTGACTTAGCTTACATAGTTACACAGATGTCATTAGGCACACCATTAATTGGCTATCTAGTTTTGCACACTGTAGACCAAAATTACAGTGTTTACATAATCACAGTATGGGAGCAGACTTGCTTCCTGAGCATGCATGCTTCATATGCTTCTGAACATTAGTATTTGATAGTCTTACAAATATTTCATCTGCAAATTTGACTGAAAGAATTTTTGACTTTATATCTGTTATCATGTAAGTGTCATGATAGACACATTTTCTTCAAAACTTTGTCATCTTGACAGCAAAAGACTTAGTTTATTCTTCTGTCATTCCTTTTAGCACAGATTAGGCAAAAATTTATTGGCATGCTACTTCCGTCCTATTTCACAGTTCTCATTTGTTTTCAAAAGCTTTGACCAAGCTTTGGAATTCCTGTGAAAAAATTCTCTCACTGGTATTTTGTTGCAGTAAGGTGTATAGAAAAAATGTCTTAAACTGTAAGAGATTTCACATTCTTCTTACTTAACTTTACTTACTTAAATTTTTATTGACTGAGTGGTTTCTCAAAATTAAAAAACAAATATTGGAAGACATACATAAACTGGCAGCCACATTTATAAGCAATTTCACAAATCATTTTATTAACACAGTTGTTACTAGTACTACTTTCCCTACACTTTGAAGTACTTATGATAAATAAGACAAAGTGACAAATTGTTAACATAATTAAAATTTGAAATGTGTAACATAGAGCGAGATAATGTTTGCTGTGCAGCCAAGCAGTACTGTATAAATTTTACACTGTTTCTGGTTTTACTGAAGTAGTGTTTAAATAATTTCAGTTAAATTCATGCTCTGTTGTATAATACAAGAAAAAAAAAGTTATAGAAGAATTGTAACTTCTCTTTCCTTCTTCCTCAGGAATCTGTGGATTTTTGTCTCCAAGTTTACAGAATTTGATGCCAGGAAACTGCACAAACTGTATAAGCACGCAATCAAAAAACGCCAAGAGTCTCAAGTAATATTTTCAGACCCTTTCTAAATGCACAAATATGTATCTTAAGTACTATAACTCTTACTAGATTTAAAGAATTATAAGGATCACAGAAATACACTGAAAGTAACGCTTGTGTTTGTAGTGGAGTACTTTCTTTTATTAGGAAATTTTGCTAATGATTTGAGATAAACTTCGGGACTTAGCAATGAATTTTTATACTTCTCTTTCAGCAACACAATGACCAGAATATTAGCAGCAATGTGAATGTGCATGTAATTAGAAATCCAGGTAAGAAACCTAAAGTATATTCTTGTGCTAGATATCTTAGTTTTCATGTTTATTTCATTTTAGATTTCCTAGACTGGTCTCCCACACTGCTAAGTATCCTAGAGGCTGGCTGATTAGCAATACTTGGCTGAGTGCAGACTGAAGCTAGTACTCACTGTTTTCAGTAGCACTGTTTTCAAGTATTAAATACCTCCCTTCATAAACACTTTGGACATCCTTTAAAAACTCTTGGAAAACATTTTATGGATTTAATTTGGGAGAATGAGAGAGGTCCACTCCAAACTGGTAAATTCTTCAGAAATTCTGTGCCTACTTGTCGTTGTTGTAACATCACTGCCATGTAAGAAAGCAAGCTATTCTTAAAGCCATAGCTCATGCTTAATTACATCGGCTGTATTTTGTTGTTGACAATAACAGTGTTATTAATATGCTCCCACATCTGCCTTTTTGCAACACTTGTTTTTGTCTTGTGTTATGTAAGACTGAGTATATATTCATGGACTTAGAACCAATGTACTCTATTTTGGGAACACCACTGAAAGTCTTCCATTAACAAGGTGTACCATTATAACTTACTCATACTAAGGCTATCCCTTCTTAGAGAGGACTGCTGCTACCATTCTGTCTAAACTTGCTCTACAAAAGACATCTCTATTTACTGCTCATTTGGGCAACACTTAGCTTTGCATACTGAATGGAGAGGTTAAATAGTGCAGTTACAGAGTCATACACATCTGCATTCTAGCTTGTTTATTCCCTCTTACTTCTGAGGTTTCTTTCAGTTCACTTACATTAGTCCATTTGTCTCTCAGCTATTTAGATCTTTTTGCTGCTAAATTAAACTGCTTT
This sequence comes from Phaethornis superciliosus, assembly GCA_023637945.1. Lineage (NCBI taxonomy): Eukaryota > Metazoa > Chordata > Aves > Apodiformes > Trochilidae > Phaethornis > Phaethornis superciliosus. The sequence goes on along the minus strand of JAJQWJ010000004.1, from coordinate 44,682,230 downwards.
ACATCTGATGAGCAGGAGTTCTGTTTGAATTAGGTTAAGAAAAGTTTTTTGAGATTTCCTTTAACCTCTGCTCTGTTAAACAGAAGTGGAAAGACTGAAGGAGAATGCAAACCATGATGACAGTAGCAGGGACAGTTACTCTTCTGATAGGCACTTTTCACAATACCACGATCATCATAAAGACAGGCATCAGGGTGATGCATACAAGAAAAATGACTCTAGGAAAAGGCCATATTCAGCCTTCAGCAATGGAAAAGATCACAGAGACTGGGATCACTACAAACAAGACAGCAGGTGAGTTTCTCGAGCAATTTTAAAATCAGTTCAGAATTCCCTTTCTGGTTTTGTAGTATGCTTGTAGGAAGCAAAAAGCCTATCTTTTGAGTAACATAAAATTGCAAAGGTGCTAACTCTGATGCAGTTCTGTTGATTTGACATAATTATGGCTCTTTATGTGGGCTCAGTAGCACTAATACAAATTATATTTGTTTGTTAGATACTACAGTGATAGCAAACACAGAAAGTTGGATGACTACAGGAGCAGAGACCACAGGTCAAACCTGGAGGGAAGTCTAAAAGACAGCCGGGCTCATTCAGATCACCGTTCCCATTCAGACCACAGGATACATTCAGATCACCGCTCCACTTCAGAGTACAGCCACCATAAGTCTTCTAGAGATTATAGGTACCACTCAGACTGGCAAATGGACCACAGAGCTTCAAGTAGTGGCCCAAGGTCACCATTAGATCAGAGGTCTCCTTATGGTTCAAGATCTCCCCTAGGACACAGATCTCCATTTGAGCATTCGTCAGATCACAAAAGTACACCTGAACAAACATGGAGTAGCCGGAAAACATAACGAAGACTGACATTTTCTGGACCTCCTTTTAGCCATATACAGTAAACTAACACAGTAATTGCCTTACATGACTTGAAAGATACTGACTGGATATTCTGTCAGTAGCAGTATTGTTACTTCTTTCCAGGACACAAGGTCTATTGTCCCAACAGAAGAAAAGTATTTTTGTATTTGAAGTTTATGCTGCACTGTGCTGCAAATGTTGTGGCACTCTTTTTTAAGAAATGGAAGATGTTTACTTTTACAGGGACCTCAACACTGCCCCTTCCAGACTGGATCTTACTGTAAAACTGTTCATGTCAATGTGGTTCTAGGCTGAACATATTTTAAATTATGTTTGTAAATGAACTTTTGAACACTGACTTGTGCTTGTATTTCTGGAAGGAATGAGGAGTTAATTTTCTTTTGTTTCTTAGTAAAGAACTCTCAAGGACTTTGTTCACTTTCCAAAGCAACTTGTTTACATTGTACACTGCGACCACCTTGCCGCTGTTCATCACAAGCTCAAATATTTAAATTCAGTACTCTATATCTGTAAAATAGCCAGATTTCTCCTGTTGGTGATCAGTTACAATGCCTTCTTACAAAACAAATAAAAATCCAAATAAAAAACAAAACAAAAAATAAAACCACACAAGCAACTGGCTGTAAATTACTGTAAATTAATTAAATAAGCTTTTTTTCCCCTCTCAGGCTTTTTCTGACTGTTCTTTTCCTCACCAACTCAGGCCTTCTTGTCACAAGTATAAAACAAAATCTGTGTACTTACATGTTTTAATAAAATATCTTGATGGAATCAGTGTTTGGAATGTAAAAATGGGGAAAGGGAACATCTTATTCCATTTAATGCTCCTTTTTTATTGGATACTTTAGATACATGATTTGGGGGTTTCGGGGGGTTTTTTGTTTGGGTTTTTTTTTGTGGTGTTTTTTGTTGGTTTTGGTTTTGGTTTGGTTTTGGTTTTTATTTTCCCTATTAAACTGTCAGTGTTGTAATTGTTTGTAATGAAATGGTAAGAAATATCCAGCTTACCCATGCTCTGGAAAATTTTTCAGGTGCATTGGTTTTAATTGAGTCAGTGTTAAATACCTGAACACTAGAGTTCAAATCAGCCAAAATTTACTGTAAATCCATTTGTGTTCCCTCTTCAACATGGGCAATAATGTCAAATATGCTATGCAGCCAATTAATATTTTAGAAGATTTGAATTGCTTTATTGACAGAATTGTTACAATGCACACTGATTGTACATAGGTAACTTCTATCTGACAAATTAAATTTAAACTAAAAGGATCTGTGGGCTCATGTAGTTTTCTGCTCTTTTTTTTTCTATGCAGCATTACTTTTTCTCAAGTTTACACATAAAAACAAACTCATAGACTACAAAATTTAATATGCAGCAAGATAATTAGGGAAGATGTCTAGCTTGGCATCATGTGATTGGAGCTGTATTTGTTACTTATTTTTCCCTGCTCTCACAATGTTATGTATTTTTTCAAATTAAACAGATCAAAAGGCCTTCAAGATCATTGAGTCCAACCTTCTCCTAGCCCTGTCACCGTATTTCTGATGACCCAATGATTTAGGAGAATCTTTTATCCTCTGCAAATAAGTAATTTATAATTCATTTTCCATGCATGCAGATTTGATCCCTTCTTTTGTTAGTAATGAAAAATCTTCAAGGAGTGTGTTCATTTCCCAGGCATTCATCAGATACTAAATAGGATCTATATGGTATCTATATATGGGAAGTAAGAATTCCACTGACTCCAAGAGAACTCATGGTGTACAGCTACATCCATCGAAATCTAATATTTCCATCTTCATCCTGTTACATATTTCTAGTCTACTATTCCCAGCACTACCTACAAGCAGCAGATTGTTAGCCAGTTGGAAAAAGAACATTAAGAAATGTATTGCTGCTACTAGTTCTAAGGACAGAGAAATGCAAACTCTGGTTCTTTTCCAATAGCTCATCAGCTCCTGTACTGGTATTATCATTTACCTGCTCACTGTCACTTTATTTTTCCCATTTTCATCTTAACACTGCAGATGTCCCCCTGTCTGATGAGCACTGACAGTTTCTGGTTTCGGAGAACCTTTCACTGCTATCAAGAAGAGGATGTGTTTATCTGCAGGTTTCCTTAGAGTGTAAAGTTGCTGTGAAGTACTCCTGTAGGGATGTATGTGAAGTACTGATTTCAGTCTCCAGTGTGCATAACACTGCTGTGCATTCAGATGCAAATATGCATATAAAGTTGCATTCAGTGACAACTGTTTTTTTTGTAGGGATTTGCCTTATCATTTCCTGGGAAAAGTGAAGACACCAAAAAGCATACCGATTTCTTCCTGATGAGACATCTTGTTGCAAGTTTCTCCATGATCAAGTTGTATATAGCAAATTAATTAAATCCTGTCTTCTCTTTTTATACTGTGGCTGAAATGAGGTCCTCTCATTGGGTACATTTATTTTTGTAAAGGTAAAAATCTCTCACTTCTATTAGACAGTAGTAAAGACTATTAAAATAAGTGACTCTTGGTATAAGTCATCCATTTGTGCTGATCAAGGTTTATTTTCCTGAAATACTTTGGGACAAAGATGTAGAGCTGTATCTCTTCGTTCTTCCAACAGACTGCTATGATTAAACCCAAAATTTAATCTTAAAAAAGATTATTCTGAAGCTCTTACATGTGACACTCTAGAAGTAGTAGGTAAGAAATATACTTGTTACGAGACACTGCTAGGAGCAGAAAAGATGAAGAGGTTTATGGAATTGTTTGTTTCTCAGCTTTTCTGGTTTTCTCTGTAGTCCAGTAATTACTGTTAAGATACAAGTCAGGAATGAAATAGTAATAGCACCTGCTGGTCTACCCAGCCTTATACTGTCACACAGTATGAGGGCAGTGAAAGATTTTCTTTCAGATGTGCCCAGTACAAAACCAAATAATTATAGCATATATTTTCCAACTCCACAGCCCTTTCAGTTTCTTGGTAACTTACTGATTTTCAAAACTTCCAACAAGTGAATTGCCTTGGACTAAATAATGAAATTTAATTATGATCATTAATTTGTATGAAAATTTTAAGAATTGCTATTATTCTGTTGCAAATAACTGTTTCTAGGCCTAACATTAAAAAAGAAATAAATTCTGCTTCTTTAATTATTTGTAGCATCTTAATAAACCTATTATGGAAGCTGATTACTTTCTTTTGCACTCTGAAGCTGAATCGGCATTAGGCTTTTAATTTATGTCATTGGATTTCGCACTTAAAATACAGCTGCAGAATATTTTTTTACAAATCTTAGACACTTGTTCATATTTGTGATATATGCTGTAGAATAAAACTGAGATGTGTATGTTTTTTTTTACAGAAAAGTTGTAAGACCAAGTCAAGCACAGAATTTTCAGTTTACTCCAAAACTTCATTATTTGTTTGAACTGATAAATAGAGAAAGTTTGCATGCATTTGTTATAGATCATCAAGACTGCGTTGTCTTGTTTTTCTTTCTTCCATTGTATAATATTACTTAGTTTCACAAATCTTAATAATTCACAAGAAGTAAACTGAGCAACAGTCCTGGACTTCATGACGAAACTTTAAAGCAATTAAGTATAGTTCTAGGTTTAGTCAATACCCAAGATCTAATTACTATCCCAAACTACTTAGTCCAAGACCAATTCATTGCAATACTTATTTTATTCTAGGTATAAGGGGAAATGTATCCATGTGATGGTCTACAGTAGTATATATGAATATGTGAGGTAGCTGCGGTCTGAACCTTGGCTAACTGCTTAGTCTTTCTTCAAGAAGTCACCTGCAACCCTTGGCCATAGCAAGTAAGGTGGGTTCATACAGAATGTCCTGTGCACCTGGGCCTTCTGTTATGGGACTAATGTGAAAAATACCTCTTGCACATATCATGGATGTAGCAGCATCTGGCCAGTGGTGAGCTATTTCCTCCTTAAGTGTTTCCTCGGCAGCATGTCTTATGTTACATAATTGCATATAAAGAAGATACAATCATTTTACTTGGCAAAGGATGGCCAAAAAGGACCCTACAGGACTTTGAGAGAAGGGCGACAGGACTCAGACTGCCAGCTAAATCTGACAGCTAAATCTTGTGGCACTTTTGAAGAGCCTCTCTTAAAGAGATCGGCAAGGCATGGGCCGTGGACCACTTCTTGTGGACATTCTTCCTGAGAAAATTAATTTAGCTGTACCAGCTCTATTTTGAAATGAATTCGCAAATTTTTAATACAATGTAGTGCCTTGTTTGGTGACCGTTTTAAATGAAGGTCAGTGAAAATACACAGTGCTGGCTAAAGCCATATAAGATATTTTTCTGTTGAGGATTTCCTGCCAAAAATACTAGTCTAAAGTTAAATACTGAAGTTGAGTAAATTGGTGTAATTGTGAGAGCTGGGCATTACCACAGTTAGAGGTACCATTTTGCACCACAAAAAGGAGTGCATTGATGAAATTATGAGTCTTACAGCAGGTATGGGGTACCTGGGTGCACTTTGTAAAGAAGAGGAATCAGGTGAGTATTTCTTGAGTGCCAGCCAGGTGATCAGTGGGGAGAGAGTGCCCCATGGTACTGTCAGTCCCTCTTACCTGTACTGTTCAAACATGAAATATCCAAACCCAGCCTTGATTTCCCACCCTAAATTCCCATCCCACAACTTCTTCAGTGTTCCTTGCTGTGCATTTTTGTCAACCTATGCCACAGGCAAGAAGGGACAGTCCCTCAGCCTTCCTCTCTCTCTCACCATCTCTCCCGTTTTTAATCCATCTTCCCAACCCTATTCCAACTTTCTGTCAATACCCTTAGCTGCACCCACTGATCAGGTTTTTTTCTCCAGGACCTCCAAGTGTTTGTGTACTTGTCCACATAGCCTGCAGCTTTTCCAGTTCTTCAAGTATGCTGTTTCTGTTGCTAGCCAAACACTCACCTTCACTCTTAGCTGGGTACTGCATTTAGTAAAACTTGTGCTTTAAAGCTTGTGTGTCGCTATAAAACTGAAGTTAGAGTTCTCATTTTCATGAGGATTTTGGAAACCCAGGTAGATTACTGTCCCCCCAAATCAACAGAGTTCATAAGACAGAAATGGAAGAAATCCCAGGGGTAAAGTTATTCATGTACTTTACCTAGGATTCTGTGCAGATTGTGTTCCTAGAAAATCCTCAATGAAGAGTTCATATCTGACTTAAGTTCATATAGCTAAGATGAAGGCTTAATGTAATAGCTGCTAGGCTAAAAATCGTGGGGAATTCATTGAAGGTGGGGAAAAAAAAAAAAAAAAAAGAAAAAAAAAGGAAAAAAAAGGTGAGATGTACTGCAAATCCCTTAAACTGTTGACAAGGAGGTTGCAAAACTAGAAGAGGTAAAATCAGTGTTCCGGATAATAGTTTTAGTACAGATGCTGCTTAATTCTGCAAATGATTGTAATATTTTCTGACAGTTCAGAAATTACATCAGAAAATCACATGCCATTGATCACATGTCAGAAATTAATTAAGAGATCATTTATTACTGCAGTACTTTTAAGACATAAACTGAGTTTTCATTACAATAGTTTTAGTATTTGCAGAAATAGTTGGAGTATTTGGAAAATAAGGTTCTCACTCAACACTTAAAATTAGATACTGGCTTTGGTTTGCAGTAATTCTAGCATTGATAAGCAACTACCTATACTGAACATACCAATTAAAATCAATAAATTTTTATTTAACATTCCTTTTAATCACAGAGAAGCAGAGAAAACTTCAAACCTCTGATCTTTGCAAGCATTTCCAATCATCTTTAGGGTAAAGCTTCATTTTTTCTTACATTGGAAATTTCTGATATACTTAAGAAAATATTCTGTGAATTTATTGGTATCATAATTAAGTGCTAAGTCTTGTGAATCTTGGCTTTCTGAAATAATTTTATAATTATTTATTTAGTAACCATTTGACCACCTGGATTTGGAGGCTTCAGGTTCTATGGAACAAGATTTGGATTACAGGATATCAATTTAATCATATGTAAAAGGAAATTCTGTATTATTAGTGGAAGTATACATTTGAGGAGCTTAGAAAGGAAGGGATGCTTTGGGTTTTGTGGATTTTTAAAATTTTTCTTTTTTTCAGATCTTCTTGTCAAGATGGCTGTTGTCATTTCTGGCTTATTACGTTTATAACTTCACTTAAAATTTTGAGCTCCTCACTGTTCTCAGACTCTTTTGATCCAGGTGCCCGATGATATCGAAGTACAGAAGCTTCCAGAAAATGTAAAATACTTGGCAAACACCCCACACATCTACAATAAGATTTTTTATTAAGGAGTGGATTTTTGAGGTGCGTTTTCTGATCCCTTCTACTCTTCGCTTTCATTTGCACTGTAGAGGTGTCTTCCTCTGTAAAGGGATGGTTAATTTCAGATGAAGCCAAAGGGGACAACCTCCTCCAAGCACCCAGAACACAGAAGCAGACCAAAGCTTAACTGATGAAACTCAAACCTTCCCTAAGGTGTGGGTGGTGGATGTCATCCTCAAGTTGTTTCTTTGCTTTGCAAGCCCACTCCTACTGAACTGCATGTCTTGATAATACAGACAAACCTTTGATTCCCCTTATGGAATACAGTGAAAGGTAATAAGGAAAAAGTGTTGCATTATTTGTGAACCAGGAAGCACTGCTTGAAGTGCTAGGTGTTTATTTACTGAGGTCAGCTTCATTTTGTTTTGTAAATCAACTTCAAACAATGTACTTTTTTTTTAACAGGATATGTTTAATTTTCTTCTTTACTTTGCCATTGAATCGTCTCATATGACAGAGATATATTTTTATAATTAGGGTTCTAGTTTTCATCTTGAGTGCAAAATGTTGGGGTGTTTGACAGCTGCTTAGCAGAGCAGTTTGAGCCACTAGAGGAAGCTGCACTTCCATCTATGTTGACCAGCAATCTGCTGAAATGCTTCCCTTGGAAAATCCAGACCATGATTTTTATGTTCCGGAGTGGGAAGGCATTGCTGAAAACCGAGAGATGCAACAGTAACTTCAGCTCCACTGCTTCCTTGACAGGGAAGGGCACTCAGTGTAAGGAAGTGATGAAATGTCATTTTGATCCTTTCTATAAAAAAGGAGTTAATGGGGAGTTGCTATGAGCTTGAAACAAAGTATGGGAGGGCACAGCCAGGAGAAAACTTGTCTGGGTTTCAGAGATACAGTGTGATACACAAAGGTGATACACAGTACCCTAATCCTTACATTCAAAATTATGTTTAAATAAATGAAGTAAAATAAATGAAGAATGGAAGAATTGCATGGAAGAATTGTATTCCTCCCTTGTGAGTAGGACAGACTGAATACTTACTCTGTGAATGAAGAACAGATTTGAAAAGGACTCGCAGTAGATATGGTCTTTATTCAAAATGGAGAGATGCCTAATTGTCTGAGGGTCTAAGCCACCAAATTAAGTCACTGTGGCACATTACCAAATTATATCATTAAACTAAAAATCAAGCCAACTGTCTATGTACATACTGATCAGATCCCTGTGGATTTTGTCCTAAATCTGGGTTCTTCAGTTGGTGGGCAAAAACCAATCCACACAGAGCTAAGACACTGGTTTTTTTCGTTTTTGCACAAAAGGTAGGCTAGGCAATAGTTCACTAAGCTTGAACACCTTCCCTATTACAGAGGGTTTATTTTACAGACCAGAACATGCAAAATCACCTTATCTCTAAGTATACTGATATCATTTGCCTACATGATTGGCTAAGTAGTCTTCCACTTTCACTTGAAGTGGTACAGCATCCATCTACTATAGCAAACTACACATGATCAGAAGTTAGGCTGCTCTCATGAGCAGGGCAGTCCTCCTAGCCTAAAGGAGAGTGTATTAGCATGCTAATGACATAACTTCACACAGTAAGTTCATGTAGTCGTTGCTTTCTGCTGTCAGTTCTAATTCTTTTAAATAGTGCTCAGGGCTAAATACCTTTGTGGTTAGTATCATCTTTTCAACTCTTCTTCACACAACAAGCTCAGTAAACATACCCCTCCATCCCATTGTGCTGACCTGTTTTTTTTCCACATCAGGCCCGTTTCATCTCCAAGATGGTCAATATAGACCAGAGTAGAGACAAGTTATGCAAGTTGAATACACACATGCCCTGATGGGATACACCTATGAGTGTTGAGACAGAAGCTATCACCCTGCCACTGACCATAATCTTCAGCTGACCATGGCAAACAGGAGAGGTGTCTAAGGACTGGAGGAAAGCCAGTGTCACTCCAATCTGAAAAAAGGGCAACAGGAAAGATCCAGACAATTACAGACCAGTCAGCCTCACCTCCATCCCTGGAAAAATGACGCAACAGCTCATCCTGGTGGTCATCTCTAAGCACATGGCAGAAAAGAATGTTATCAGTAGCCAGCATGGATTTCCCCAGGGGAAATCATGCTTGACTGATCTGATAGCCTTCTGTGATACTGTGACTGAATGGGTAGATGCAGGGAGACCAGTGGCTGTAGTCTACCTTGACTTTAGCAAGGCTTTTGACACAATGTCTCATAACATTGTGATATACGTTGATGAATTTGTATTCCTGTAATGTATGTTGATGAATTTATATTCCTAACCAAGTAAAATTCAGAAAGGAATTAAATGAGTATGAAGTAAATATCAGTAAAAAATAGAGTAAACCCCTAATACTACTAACTCCTGTTAGCCAAAGGCTAACTAGGCACCAAAGGAATGCAAACACCTACACAACCCCCCCCACAAAGATGTCACAACAAACAGATAAGAGACAATGGTTATGGTCAAAGTCTGATACCGTCTTGCAACAACACAATGGAGTCAGCAGAGGAGTCAGCAGAACCAAGAAAGGTAAAAGTTCAAGCCTGATGAAGACTTCTTACTTCCTCCAAAGACCCCCTGAAGACCCCAATACATCTCCCCAAAAAGAAGACTCCGCCTAGATTCCACCCAGACTCCACCTATTATGGATATTATAATGAAATGAATATGCATAGAATTGTACTCAATATAAGATAATGTCAGAGCTTTGATTGGTGTGCGTGAGGGACTGGGATTCTGCTCGTCCCCCGCACCTAGCGCTGCCTTGCTTACTGCAATTTTATTAATTAAACCAATCTACTAAAGAGAACATTGAGTCTTGATCAGTGGTCATTTTTATAACAACATCCTCATGAGCAAGCTCAGGAAATGTGAGGGATGCTTGGGGTCGAAGGGATGGTTGGGGTCAGAGGGATGCTTGGGGTCAGAGGGATGGTTGGGATAGGAGGGATGGTTGGGGCCGGAGGGATGCTTGGGGTCGGAGGGATGCTTGGGGTCTGAGGGATGGTTGGGGTCGGAGGGATGGTTGGGATCAGAGGGATGGTTGGGATAGGAGGGATGGTTGGGGTCGGAGGGATGGTTGGGATAGGAGGGATGGTTGGGGTGGAGGGATGGTTGAGATAGGAGGGATGGTTGGGGTCGGAGGGATGGTTGGGATAGGAGGGATGGTTGGGGTGGGAGGGATGGTTGGGATCGGAGGGATGGTTGGGGTCGGAGGGATGGTTGGGGTCGGAGGGATGGTTGGGATCGGAGGGATGGTTGGGGTCGGAGGGATGCTTAGGGTTGGAGGGATGATTGGGATAGGAGGGATGGTTGGGGTCGGAGGGATGGTTGGGATAGGAGGGATGGTTGGGGTCGGAGGGATGGTTGGGGTCGGAGGAATAGAAGAATCTGCAGTGAGATGGATTAAGAACTGGGTATGCAACAGAGTGGTAACCACTGTAGCAGAGTCCAGCTCTGTGACTAATCAGTGCTGGGTCCGGTTGTTGGGGTCTGAGCTGATACAGAATAGTTCCTAACAAAGCAGTCAGGTATCCGAAGAGGGGAAACTGCGTATCACACCCCATCAGCTCGACACAGCCCCGCGGTACACTGCCGCGGCTTGGGAACCAACACATCCCCTCCTCCCTCTTCCCCCAGGCACTTTGCCAGAGTGCAGAGTGCCTCCTTTGGCAGAGGAAGGAAGCCAGGGCAGGCAACAACAGCCAACAGAAAGCTTCCCAAGCACTTCCTCGTCCACAGGGCTTTCTCATTCCGACACGTCCGGACCGTACCCCGGCGCAGTGCCAGCGAGGGCTGCTGACCACCCAGGGGTGATCGGGGCGGGATGGGGCGCGGAGGGGCGCGGAGGGGCGCGGAGCTGTCCCGGCATCCGCTGGGAGGGCGCCGCAGTGTGGGGGGCTGAGGCTGTTCTGTGATCCTGGGGAATGACTCTCCTGGAGGAGTCGGTCCTGGCAGATTCACACTCGCTGAGTGGCGGTGAGAAGAGAGTTCCAGACAATTCCGGAGCAGATGCTGGTTCCGTGTCGGTTTTCAGTGGTAAAGACTCCGTGACGAATGGATCACAGAAGAACCCGGCCGAGGACATAACTGTGCATGCACACCTCTGCCAGGGCCCAAACACGCACCCAGCTCGGCCCGGAAAGAGCGGAACGTGTCCGCCGCTCTGCGCAGGCGCCCGGGGGCTGCCAGGAGCCTTCCGACCGCGTTTTGGCACCGTAGCGCGGTCTCCGTGTCCGCTTCTTCGTCCCGCTGAAGGTGTACGGCGTGCAGGGAGATGGGGAAGCTCAACGTGGTGATGCTCCGGTACCTCTCCAGGGAGCACTTCAGGGTCCTGACATCGGTGAGCCGCTGGAGAGGCCTGGCCGGGGGGGGGGGGGGGAAGAGGCCTGCCGAGCCCAGCGGTGCGCACCGAGTTCGGCCTGGCGGTTCTGCTCGGTGGGGCCGGGCTGGTGTCGTGTTGGAATGGGAGACTGGGTGGGTTGTAACGCAGATGGCAGCGAAAGAAAGGCTGCTTGGAAATGGAACCTTACTTCTGTTCTCGCTGCCTCCGCTATGGGCCGGTTTTCCCGTGGGGTTGTACCCAGCCCTCCTCCTCGGAGGGATGGTTGGGGTCGGAAGGATGCTTGGGGTCAGAGGGATGCTTGGGGTCGGAGGGATGCTTGGGATAGGAGGGATGGTTGGGGTCGGAAGGATGCTTGGGGTCAGAGGGATGCTTGGGGTCGGAGGGATGCTTGGGGTCGGAGGGATGGTTGGGATAGGAGGGATGGTTGGGGCCGGAGGGATGGTTGGGGTCAGAGGGATGGTTGGGATAGGAGGGATGGTTGGGATAGGAGGGATGGTTGGGATAGGAGGGATGGTTGGGATAGGAGGGATGGTTGGGGCCGGAGGGATGCTTGGGGTCAGAGGGATGGTTGGGATAGGAGGGATGGTTGGGGTCGGAGGGATGGTTGGGATAGGAGGGATGGTTGGGATAGGAGGGATGGTTGGGGTCGGAGGGATGGTTGAGATAGGAGGGATGGTTGGGGTCGGAGGGATGGTTGGGGTCGGAGGGATGCTTGGGGTCGGAGGGATGGTTGGGGTCGGAGGGATGCTTGGGGTCGGAGGGATTGTTGGGGTCAGAGGGATGGTTGGGATAGGAGGGAGGCTTGGGGTTGGAGGGATGGTTGGGGTCGGAAGGATGCTTGGGGTCAGAGGGGTGGTTGGGGTCGGAGGGATGGTTGGGATAGGAGGGATGGTTGGGGTGGGAGGGATGGTTGGGGTGGGAGGGATGGTTGGGACGGGAGGGATGGTTGGGGTGGGAGGGATGGTTGGGATAGGAGGGATGGTTGGGGTGGGAGGGATGGTTGGGATGGGAGGGATGGTTGGGGTCGGAGGGATGCTTAGGGTTGGAGGGATGGTTGGGGTTGGAGGAATGCTTGGGGTTGGAGGGATGGTTGGGGTCAGAGGGATGGTTGGGATAGGAGGGAGGCTTGGGGTTGGAAGGATGGTTGGGGTTGGAAGGATGCTTGGGGTCAGAGGGGTGGTTGGGGTCGGAGGGATGGTTGGGATCAGAGGGATGGTTGGGATAGGAGGGATGGTTGGGGTCGGAGGAATGCTTGGGGTCGGAGGGATGGTTGGGGTCAGAGGGATGCTTGGGGTGGGAGGGATGGTTGAGATAGGAGGGATGGTTGGGGTCGGAGGGATGCTTGGGGTCGGAGGGATGGTTGGGATAGGAGGGATGGTTGGGGCCGGAGGGATGGTTGGGGTCAGAGGGATGGTTGGGATAGGAGGGATGGTTGGGATAGGAGGGATGGTTGGGATAGGAGGGATGGTTGGGATAGGAGGGATGGTTGGGGCCGGAGGGATGCTTGGGGTCAGAGGGATGGTTGGGATAGGAGGGATGGTTGGGGTCGGAGGGATGCTTGGGGTCGGAGGGATGGTTGGGGTCGGAGGGATGCTTGGGGTCGGAGGGATTGTTGGGGTCAGAGGGATGGTTGGGATAGGAGGGAGGCTTGGGGTTGGAGGGATGGTTGGGGTCGGAAGGATGCTTGGGGTCAGAGGGGTGGTTGGGGTCGGAGGGATGGTTGGGATAGGAGGGATGGTTGGGGTGGGAGGGATGGTTGGGGTGGGAGGGATGGTTGGGACGGGAGGGATGGTTGGGGTGGGAGGGATGGTTGGGATAGGAGGGATGGTTGGGGTGGGAGGGATGGTTGGGATGGGAGGGATGGTTGGGGTCGGAGGGATGCTTAGGGTTGGAGGGATGGTTGGGGTTGGAGGAATGCTTGGGGTTGGAGGGATGGTTGGGGTCAGAGGGATGGTTGGGATAGGAGGGAGGCTTGGGGTTGGAAGGATGGTTGGGGTTGGAAGGATGCTTGGGGTCAGAGGGGTGGTTGGGGTCGGAGGGATGGTTGGGATCAGAGGGATGGTTGGGATAGGAGGGATGGTTGGGGTCGGAGGAATGCTTGGGGTCGGAGGGATGGTTGGGGTCAGAGGGATGCTTGGGGTGGGAGGGATGGTTGAGATAGGAGGGATGGTTGGGGTCGGAGGGATGGTTGGGATAGGAGGGATGGTTGGGGTGGGAGGGATGGTTGGGATCGGAGGGATGGTTGGGGTCGGAGGGATGCTTAGGGTTGGAGGGATGGTTGGGATAGGAGGGATGGTTGGGGTAGGAGGGATGCTTGGGATAGGAGGGATGGTTGGGATCAGAGGGATGGTTGGGGTGGGAGGGATGGTTGGGATAGGAGGGATGCTTGGGATAGGAGGGATGGTTGGGATCAGAGGGATGGTTGGGGTCAGAGGGATGCTTGGGGTCGGAGGGATGGTTGGGGTCAGAGGGATGGTTGGGGTCGGAGGGATGGTTGGGGTCGGAGGAATGCTTGGGGTCGGAGGGATGGTTGGGGTCAGAGGGATGCTTGGGGTGGGAGGGATGGTTGAGATAGGAGGGATGGTTGGGGTCGGAGGGATGGTTGGGATAGGAGGGATGGTTGGGGTGGGAGGGATGGTTGGGATCGGAGGGATGGTTGGGGTCGGAGGGATGCTTAGGGATGGAGGGATGGTTGGGATAGGAGGGATGGTTGGGATAGGAGGGATGGTTGGGGTAGGAGGGATGGTTGGGGTGGGAGGGATGGTTGGGGTCAGAGGGATGCTTGGGGTCGGAGGGATGGTTGGGGTCGGAGGGATGGTTGGGATAGGAGGGCAGTTGCTGAGGCTTCCCAGGTTGTAGCTGCCCAGTGAGGCACTGTCACCAATGTCTACACACACGCTTGTTCTTGTCACCGGTCTGAGGAGGAATGGGCATTTTTTGAAGCGTGGCACGTGCACTCGTGCATGGCACGCTGCCTTGGCTGATTGAATAGCAAGCACAAGGCTGCACCAGTTGATCTGTGTCATTGCACTGGCAGCAGGAGTAACAGTGGAAAGGCAAATTGAGCCATGGTTTTGTAAGTGTGAGTCTCATTTCAGAAATGTAGAACAGCTCCAGAGATTGAAATTTAATAAGCCATTTGTCTTTAGTACTGTAGAAGTGTCAAGACAGAGAATTATTCAAAATATCAAAGGTCAGTGATGCATATTAGAGGGTTTGTTTAAGTCATTAAAAAAAAAAAAGCAAGCATCCATTAGAGGCAACTTTGGTCTCAGACAGGATATGATACTACTTTGTTATTGAACACAGGGGCTAACAAAACTATTTGTTTGCTTTTAGGTGGAAATGGGCATGAAGAACCATGAAATAGTTCCTGCGAGCTTAATTGCTTCCATTGCCAGCCTTAAACATGGTGGCTGTAATAAAATTTTGAGAGAATTGGTGAAGCACAAACTTCTAGGTTATGAAAGAACAAAAAGTGAGTCTAAATTTTGTGTTGTGCTCTCTTTCATTCTATCCGCAGTACATGGCAGTAGGACTTGCAAAAGTACCACAGCTTGATATGACCATTGAGAACTAGCTACCCTTACCTCCTCTTGGACCTACTCTGAGAATATGGATGTGGGCAGCACCAAATATTGCAGCTGCCTACTGAGATGCTGCTGCTGAGTTAATGATTAAGATAATGAGCAGAAAAGGGGTGAACAGCTAACTCTTAAGTCCCGAAAAATGAAAAGAATCACCAGTTAAGACAATATTCAAATGCGTACAGAAATCAACCCAAATGAGTTGCAGTCATATAACACACAAATGTTATCAGACTGCAAAATCTTTGTATATTTTACTCCCTCAGAAACAGCTACCAAAATAGTTTTTATTCCCTGTCACGTGACAAGTAGTAGTACAGGCCTTTCCCCATTTCCTTCAGCCTTCTAGTTGCATCTGGCTTTGTAAATTTGTAGGAGTCTACAGGAAATTCATAACCATTTTGTCCCAGTTATTAAGAGCATTAAGGGTCACTCTAAGACATCACAATAATCCTAGATTCCTGCTGTGTCTTCTATATGTGTGTCCTCCAATATACTATTCCAGGCTAGTTAAAGTATTTCCAGTGCCTCTGTTTGAGAGAGGCTAATCAGATTAGTCTGTCTTTTGCCCAGTTGTCAGTTTTTATAAAACTTGCAGGAATTTAAACATCTTTACCATTTTTAAAAATTGGGCTGATTATTAGCCAGCGGATGAAATATGACTCGGATGTTATGTGCTTTAAGATGAAACAAGACTAAATTGAGACTGACTTTAAATGTGATTTATACGTAACAAGGAATGAAATGTCTTGTATATTATTTTTATCTAGCTGTTCAGGGCTATCGGTTAACTAATGCAGGATATGATTACCTCGCTCTGAAAACTCTGTCTTCCCGACAAGTCATAAATTCAGTTGGAAACCAGATGGGTGTTGGCAAAGAATCAGGTAATTAAAAAAAAAAAACCCACAAACTACATTTTTTTTTTTTAAGCAGACACAGGCTTAATATTGCAAATGTTACATTAGAAACTAGATAAATTTTCCTCCAGATAGTCATATAAGTTACTCTGTCAAACACCAGGATTTATGGGTCACTTGTTGAAATAACTGTGAGGCTTCTGGCTGTATTCAAAGGAGCACTGTTGTACACTGACCACTTTGATATTTGGTTCATTACTTAAAAAGGTACTTCACAGGCAGATGCTTTTTGTCTCATTCTTTGTGAAGCATTTAGCAAAACCATTTTAGCAAAAAAGATAATTTCAGCTTTTTCATCCCACTTAATAGTAAGATAATAAAGTAGTACAGGCTCAGAACTATTGGAGCACTATCTTGGTTCCTTCTATGGTCATGTAAGTGGTAGTTTGACACAGCACATAATTAATGTAATTGAAGAATGGGAAGGGGATGAATTTGGAACAAATGGTAGCAATGGAAAAGGCTGTTTGTTAACTTTGTTTAAATTATGAGGCTGATCTCTTGGATTGTCTGTCGACTCAATGGAGAGAAGGTGGCTCTTCCAGAGCGTAATTAACACCAGCATTTGCCCTAGATTTCTCTCATGGGTGGTTTAGATTTATTTGCTGTGCAGATAGCCTGAGAGTCTTAATCTTAAGATCTACTCTGTGTTGGAGATTACAGCAATATTTCTTCTAATTGAGTACCATGATCTCTTTAACAGTAATTTTGTCTTGTTCAGATCTCTGATTTAAAATCGGTGAATTTACTTAGTAGAGTAGTAGAACCCTAGAAATAGTAACTGTTAGAAATAAAGTAACAATTGTGAGAAATCAAGTTAACACTGCACTCTTTCCATCAGATACTAGCTTGTCAGATATAATTTGTTTCTTGGATCTATGTAACTTTGTCTTCTAGATATTTATATTGTTGCAAATGAAGAGGAGCAGCAGTTTGCCTTGAAATTCCATAGGCTTGGAAGAACTTCCTTTCGCAGTCTGAAAAATAAACGAGACTACCACAAGCACAGACACAAAATGTCATGGCTGTATTTGTCCCGGCTAGCAGCAATGAAGGAGTTTGCCTATATGAAGGTAAGTGGCCATTCCCACAATACCAGCAATGATGGAACAGACTGGAATATACTTCTCAGGCTGTCTTTTCATCAGTTCATATTTGCAGTGCTGGTATGGTTTACATTTGTTTTTTGTTTGTTTGCTTTTTTTAACTGCTCGACTTGAAGTATACATTTCAGAGAATGTCAGTTATATATGGTTTGTATACCCTCCAGTGACAAAACTAAGCTTTGCCGTGGAAGTCTCATAGCACAAAAGCAGGTGTCATTAGAGAATTTCAAATTAATTTTGACATTTATGGTTAAGTAATTTATCTATCACCATATTTACTGTTTTTCTTTTAAAATGCATTGCATAAACTTGCAAAAACACCTCCAAAAGTAAGGAAATATTACAGATACTTGTCCTAATTGCTCTGTTTATTGTTCCTGTTCAACTGTCACTTTAAAAAATTAATTTTTTTTTTTTAATTTACCATGTTTTCAGTTGTTGCCATGCTGTTTAGAGACATCTTTTGGTCCAGACTGGTGTTCTGATCTGAAAAGGCCCACTTTGTTCTCTACTATGGAAAAAGTTTTGATTTTCAAGCATATATTGCTTCTGTCAGAGCTGCAGATTTTTTGGCCTGCTTTAAAAAAAATGCAGATGTTATACAGTGCTTGAAAGCTGATTTACATTCAGTATTATTTCCCTGTTTCTCTTAAAAGCCCGTATAGGTTATTCCAAGTGGCCTCCACAGAAAGAGGGAGAATTATTATCACAGTCTAAAACCTGTATCTTGGTCTTGCAATTGTTAAAGCATTCTGTGGTCAGAACATGTAGGAGTGTAATCATGGGGGTCAGTTTCCCCAGAAGGAACTGGGGGAGGATTAACTGAATGCTGAAAAGTGATAGTAGCATATTATTTAAGTAACAAAAGCTATACCTATGTTGCTTTAACTTAGAATTTGGAAAAATCCACTGGTAACAAGAGAGTAAATAAAAGAATGATCCCATAAAGCAATTGAATGGATCAAATAAATTACTGCATTTGCACAGAAAAGGTAAATGGAAGAGCTTCAAAATGTTATGATCTACCTTTGGATGATCTTTAATGTGATATAATGCTGACTGTTAATGTTTAAGAATGGAGTTTTGTCTTACAGCAACTGCATATGGAGCCAGGCAGAACTTGGCAGCAGCTTATGGTGGAGTTTTTTCCTAATGCCTGACATCCTTATTATCTGTTACCTGCATTTGATTACTTGTGCTGACAGACAAGATATGTTTCCACCATTTTTCCATTCTGTTGTGTTTTTCTTCCAAATGCACAATAGTTAAATTGTAGACAATATGCCTAGTGTGCTTAGTGTCTAATCTTAAGAATTTTATGTGTCTTTGCAGAGAAAGTTCAAATTACTATTATGCTGCTGCTATTTTTAAGCAAGTGATTTGTTGTTTCCACTTAAGCAGTTGTGGAACGTGTGCTGCTTTCACAGTACTATTTGTTGTTTATCTTAGGAAGAATTTTGTCAAGAAATGCAATGTTTACTTAATTATTTAATTTTAATTTTTCAATGTGTTGTCTCTTTCCAGGCTTTGCATGACAGAAAATTTCCTGTTCCAAAACCTGTAGACTACAACAGGCATGCAGTTGTTATGGAACTTATTGATGGCTATCCTTTGTAAGTACTGAAGTTTGAACTCTTGTTACAGAAATCTTAACAATGGTAGGTTCAGTGCCTACCATTTCCTTGTCCTGTGAATTCTGACTTCAGCATGCTGAATATTGTTTTCTATCCCACACTCACTAGCATTCTACTTAGTTACAGTCGTGCTTCTCTTATCTCTTTAATCAGAGAAATTGAGTTTTTTATTAGTCAAAAAACCTAAATAGGAATAGACTAGATTTACTAATAAGTGAGGATTTTATCAAAGGCTGCTGTGGCACAGATTAGCACTGCGACTGTTTCCTACACAAAAATTGCATATTCTGTATGTTGTTTGATATATACACTACTGAATATTGTATCTTTCACATTGTGTGTTCCAGTTCCTTGATGATCCTTGTTCTGTTAATTCAGGTTAGGTTATGACTCACCATTTTAGAACGTCTTCTATCTTTACATAGAACGACATATGTAATCTGGTGTTGCTTCTTCAAGCAAGATAACTTTGCTTGAGCTGTTCAACATCTAGAAACACTAAATATCATTGCAGTTTGTACATGAAGGGATGGTTTGTTTTGTTTGCAGAGCAGAATTCAGGAGGCCCATATAAATGTTACAAAGTAGAATAACCTGGATTTCCATCCAGAGATTTAAAGTGGAATAAAAAAAAACTGGTCTAGAACAGACAAGTCCATGCTCTTGTGTAGTAATCATGATATAAAGTGGGCAGTTTAATCAAATTAATCTCAAAGTATAACAGTTTTAGAGTTACATGGAAGAGACTTCATTATATTGTCTCCCTGCCTTCAACCGTTAAATGATTCCACATCCATCATCTTCCAAGTTCCACTTGGACATCTGCAGTGGAGGTTTACATCCAGACAAGTACATCAGCTGCTTTTCCACGAGAGTCTTATGGGACACAGTATGAAAGCCTTACTGAGTTCCAGCTAGATAATATCCATGGTTCTCCTCACATCTAACAGGCTCGTCACTTCCTCATGGAAGTTTATCAAGTTGGCCAAGCATGACTTCTGCTTGATGAAGTTGACTATTTTGTATGATTTTAATGTGCCCGACAGTGGTTTCCAGGGTCAGCAGCTCCATCACCTTCACAGGGCTCAAGATGAAGCTAGTAAGCCTGTAGTTCCCTGGATCCTCCTTTTTGGCCTTCTTCAAGATGAGAGTGATGTTTTCATTTTTCCAGTCTTCAGATGCTTCTCTCAGTCACCGTGTTTGATCAACATTTATCAACAGGGCCTTGCAGTCACACATGCCAGCTTCCTCAGCATTTGGATACGTATCATCAGGGCCCATGGACTAATATATGTCCAGTTTGCTTACTTATTCCCTGAAGTGGTACTCTTCCACTATGGGTACATATTCCTTGCTCCAGCCCTTTCTCTTTGTCCTTGGTACCTGTTGTAGTTTGAGCCTGGCTAACAACAAAGGACCACATGGCTGCTCACTCCCCCTATCCCGTTACAGGATGGCAAGGAGGAATACCATCTAAAACCTTGTGGGTCAAGACAAGGACTATGAGGCTTTCACTCACCAATTACAGTCATGGGCAAAACAGACAACCTGGGGAACAAATCAGTTTAATTTATCACTAATAAAATCAGAACAGGGCAAAGAGAAAACACAAGCCACAGCTTAAATACTTTTCCCCCACCTCTCCCTTCTTCCTGAGCCCAAATTACATTGTTCAGGATATCTCTACCTTTCTCTCAGCTTGTGGCATGGAGGGACAAGGATGTACATTGGGGTGTACAGTCTGGACATCAGAGGTTGTTTTCATAGAATCATATCATAGAATCATAGAATCGTCTGGGTTGGAAGGGACCTCAGAGATCATCAAGTCCAACCCTTGATCATGACCGCTGCGGTTACCAGACCACGGCACTGAGTGCCACATCCAGTCTCTTTCTAAATGTCTCCAGGGATAGAGAATCCACTACTTCCCTGGGCAGCCCATTCCAGTGCCTGATCACCCTCTCTGTAAAGAAATTGTTTTTTGCTGTTCCTTTCTCCTCATGGAGAAGGATTTCTTGCAGACTTCCCCTACTCCAAAGTGGGTTTTGTCCCACAGGAGAAAGTACTTCACAAGCCCCTCCAACATGAGTCCCTCCCACAGGGCACAGTCCCTGAGAAGCAAATTGCTCCATGTCCATCAGCCCATGACTGCTTCATGCAGAGTCACCTCCACATCTGCTCCACCATTCTCCTTCAGGATCGTTTCTTCATGGATTGCATGGGACAGGTTGCAATCTCATCACAGGATGTAGTGAAAAATATCTGTTCAGGCACCTTTTCCCTCTCCTTCCTCACCAGCTCTGGTCATCTCTGGTGTTTTTCTCTCTCTTCTGGTGGTGTTCTCTCTCTCTCCTGGTATTTCTTGATCTTCTCCCCCTCTTCTCTGCCCTGCTTTTAATCACTGGCTGTTTCCTATTCTTGAATGTGTTGATTGCAGAGGTGCACATCATTTGTATCCCTAATTACCTGAGTTGGAACTGGACATTTGGGAGCCAGGAGAGCTTTCAGAAGCAACGTACAGGAGCCACCCTTCCCCAGGGTGGGGTTTCCTTCCCCACTACCTAAAAACAGCACTGCATCAACTCAGAACAGGACCTGAGACTCCTCTCTCAGAAGATACGAGTTAACATGACTTTCAAAGAGCAAATGGGACATTTTATGATACACACATGTGGCTATGAGAAGTGTCACCAGTTAATCAGTGTGCAACAGGAGCCTATTACAGAGCTCCTACACTTCTGTTGTTGGTTTTTTGTATTGTATAATGATCCATACTCCAGTGCTGCCTTCAGACTGAAATATGTCATAGTAATTGAAATGCAGAGCACTTCTTGACAGTTTACAGTACAATAGGAGCCCTTTTACTTGGTTTCTTTTTAAAGAGATGATTCATATTTTGCCTGTTAAGGTTCTTTGCTTTCTCAGGTGTATATGCACAGGAATGCTTTAAGCTTTTTTCTGTTTGTTTTTTGTTCCTAACTTAATCTGAAAAATACATTTTTGTCAAACTGTCATGGAGCATTTGAATTTGAATACAGGAAGTTCCTGCTGAGACCATAATACTATCTAAAACAGGAAAGATATAAAAATTTACTAATCCATTATTTAAATACTGTGTTTTGACACTGATGCCTGATGGGAGACAATGAGCATAAGTTGAAATGAGATTCGGACCCGATTTAAGGGTAAATTCTTTCCTATATAGGATAGGAAGGCCATGGCACAGGGTGCCTGGGAGGCTAGGAATTTTTCAGGCCCAAGCTAGACAAAGCCCTGAGCAATTTGGTCTGTCTCAGAGTTGAGTCAGTTTTGAGGGAGGTATTGGACTGGAGCCGTGAGGGCTATTTTAACTTGAATTACCTTGGTATTCTGTCAGATGCATTTGGTACGCTTTGTATTTTAAAATTAAGAATATTTTATTTAACTTTTCAGGTGCCAGGTGCATCAAATTAAAGATCCTGGTTCTGTCTACAGTGAATTAATGGATCTAATTGTAAAACTTGCCAATCATGGTTTGATTCATGGTGACTTCAATGAATTTAATCTCATATTGGATAATGATGACCATGTCACAATGATTGATTTCCCTCAGATGGTATCAACATCACATACAAATGCTGAATGGTAGGTACACATCTAAAGATTTTTCCCAAGTAAATCTGACAAGTGCTGATAACAGCAAATAGTCAGATGTGACTTGCTTCAATAAGCCTGTTTCTGATTCTTTTTCTACCATTGTTGTTATGCAGCACAAGAAATGTTCAAAACAGTTTGATTTGTAAATAAATAGAGATATCTCTCTTAGAATAAATGTGTTTTAAGATAAATTGCTTCTCAGAGAGAAAAATGTTCAGTTAAGAAATGCTTAGAATTAAGCTGCATGCAGTTTGTCTCCCTTGCCTTCTCTCTTGGAATCATTAATAGAAATAATTTTCAAATAAAATCAGTGAAAGATAAGAAATGTAGGGGTAAAAGTTTATCATTGCAGTAGATGCCATTAGTTGATTCTGTGTTTGTCAAATTCTGCATTTTTACAGGTATTTTGACAGAGATGTTAATTGTATTAAGGAGTTCTTTAAGAAACGCTTCAACTATGAGAGTGAGCTCTTCCCAACATTCAAAGACATCAGGTAGAAACTGCCAGACAAATATGTATTCTGTTCAGGGTATCTGTGTTGGTTTTGTGATTAAAATGCATGTGTGTGAGAGATGCATGTAGAAGAAATAGAGAAACTAGGCCCAACTGTGCAGTATAAATTATATTTTTGTCATTCCTATTGCATTTTCTTTAACTGTGGTTAGTCTAAGCAGTTTCCAGAAGTTAACGTGTGCTTTAAAATTTGCTGCTGCTTCTCTCTTTCTCCGTGCACTTAAGGAAGAGGGATTTAATCAAAGAGCTTTATCCAGATGTTAAAATATCTAGGAATTGTTAACAGTGCTGTAGAAGCAAGTTCAGCATCTGGCTGAATATGAGCCAGCAGTGTGCCCAGGTGGCCAAGGCATCCCATTGCATCCTGGCCTGTATCAGAAATAGTGTGGCCAGCAGGAGAAGGGAAGTGATCACGCCAACACACTCAGCACTTGTGTTGCTACAACTTGAGTAGTGTGTTCAGTTCTGGGCACCTCACTACAAGAAAGACATTGAGTTGCTGGAGTGAGTTGAGAGAGGGGAGCCAAGCTGGCGAAGGGTCTGGAGAACAAGTCCTGTCAGAAGAGGCTGAGGGAGATGGGATTGTTGGGTCTGGAGAAGAGGAAGTTGAGGGCAGACCGTATTGATCCCTACAACTACTTGAAAAGAGTATGTAGTGAGGTGAGTGTTGGCCTGTTCTCTCAAGTAAATAACAATAGGACTGGAGGAAGTGGTGTGAAGTTGTGCCAGTGGAGGCTTATACTATGTATTAGGAAGAGTTTCTTTACTGAAGGAGAAGTTAGGTGCTGGAGGGGGCTGCCCAAGCAGGTGGTGGAGTCACCATTCCTGGAAGTATTCAGAAACAGTGTGGGTGTGACACTTCAGGATACGCCATGGAGGGATGGTGATTTTTTGGTTGTTGGTTTGGTTTTTTTCCAGTTGACAGTTGAACATGGTGATATTAGTGCTCTTTTCCAACAATGACAATTCTGTGATTCTGTGATAAATATGGTGACTGCCTCCTCTAACATCATTATGCTCAAAGTTTTCTTCCTAATGTCTATTGAGCCTTTTGAAAAGTAAAGTTAATTTTCACTTACTTCAAGGCTGAAGTTGTTGCAATGAAAAAGTTTTTATCTCATTCTGAGTGCTTTGCCAAAGCACTACTCTTTGTGTCAATATACCCTTTTTAATTCTTGTTGCTTAAACATGATTTGAAATTAAAGTCAAACTGTATTTCTTCTAAAATAAAATAGTTTTCTGTAAGTAAATAAACAACTAAATGCTGGTTATGGAGATGGAAACATCTTCTGTTGAAGTTTGCTCCCTCAGGTTAAACTTTTACCTAAAGTTCAGCACTATCACGTGTTGTTCTGTGTATTTCAGTAGAGTCTGTTCTCTCTATTAATAGTATGGGTAATTATAGTCTAGCTTGATTAGTATTTTTAATAAAAAATATAGTCTATTGGTAGCTTCATGATTTGGCATAATAAAAGTAAACTTAATTTTGCTTCTTTCACAGGAGAGAGTGTTCTCTTGATAGAGAGATTGCTGCCAGTGGCTACACAAAAGAAATGCAGGAAAACGTTGAACTGCTTTATTCACCATGTTCAGATGAGGATGATAATGAAACAGACCTATCAGAATTTGTAGAAGATGCTGAGAGTGAGCTCAGCTTCAGCAAAGATAAAGAAAACATTGCAGACTTCATGGATGACATTGGTGATTTCTCTGAAAGCGGACCCTGTAATGACTTTATGTGTAACAATGAAGAGGCTGATACAGATGAAAGTGGTGAAAATACACAAGGGTTGAATATGTCAAAGTTGAGTTCAGCCTTAGAAGAAGTTGAAGGGCAGGCTGTGCTTTGGAAGTCTGATGAAGATGCAGAGAATTCTGGAGTTGCTTTTCTTGAGGGCAAAAACATCACTGAAAATGCTGCTGAAACTGAAAATCAGGCAGGTCAAGGAGCATGCTGTAGTAATGAGAATGAAGAAAATTTCCCTGATCTGATTGACTTGTCAAGTTTAAATGAGAAATTCGGGCAGTACAGGTAATAATTCATAATTACTATCTAGGAGTGTGGTTCCCTCCTCCTAGTAAATATTAATCTTTTAGGCAGCACAGAAAAGATTACTCTTCATCTACCCTTGTTTAAACTGTAGACCAAAAATTCAATTTATTTTTAAAACTTTGAAGTGAATATCTTGTCTAATGGTCTTTTGATAGGTAAGCTGTTGATTGGTACTATGCAATGTTTTGTATGTAATATGTGACAGAGAGTTGTCCAGCTCTGTAGTAGTATCCAGTGAGAGAATAGGTCTTGGATGTAATTTATAGACCAACCTATTTTCTGTGTTTTTTTTTTTTTATCTTTATTTCAGTTAATATTGGTAGTGAAAGAGTTCTACATTAAGTTCTGCTTCTAAATAACTCATATGAATAAGTTTGTAATTTGAATGCTCTGTCTCAAAGTTAGATTATTCTGCTGCTTGCTCAACTGAAGTTAGCAAAAACAAGCTTCTTGGAATACATTGTTATAATACACTGTGCTGTGTGTTATTCTAACTTTCAGTTCCTTTCCTGACATACCTAGAAAGTCCTGCTTACCTTTAAGCTAGCCTCTCCTATCTGAAATTCTAAATCTGAGTTTGCCAGCCCATAAAGTACCTGGTTGCATATACCAAGCTTACAGTCCTAATTTGCCTTTGCTTTTTAGTGAAATGTCTTGTCAAGACATTGTGCAGAACCTGACCCTTTTATTTTTTTGGTGTTCTCAAGCTTCTTTTTATGTGCTTGGTATGCATGTGACTATAGTGCAACAAATTCTCCTTTCCATAAAATGCCCCAGTTGAACAACTAGTGTTAATATTGAAAATGTAAAAGTTCTGTAATAGTTGTATGTTCTGTTTGGAGTTTTCAGTTTATAGCTAAAAAAGTTGATGCTAAAACATAATGCTCATAAAGACAAAGGATGCTTGTGGAATAAAATAATGATTTATGTATTTCAGAAATGAAGAGGGGATCTTTCATTTTGCTGAGCACAGAAAAAGGACAAAAAGTACCACATCTGTCAGAAGTACTGGGACTTGTTCAACCATTCCAGCGGTAAATATGTTATTATTTAGTTTACTCTTGGAAAATGTTAAATTGCATGTAGCTGTTACTACATATTTGTAAAAATTATCTAGCATTTATTATGTTCAAAAAATTCACCTCACCTTATGTTCACCATTATCGTATACCTCTCTGGTTTGCATTTTTGTGCCCACAGAAAAATAGGACTGATACTTCTGTAATTCTTTACAGGGAATGATTTCCAGTACTTTTCTTCATATATTGCTCTTTGCACTTTCACAAAAGCTCTGCATCAGTGTTAACAATTCTCATTTAGCCATGAGCAGGCAGCTATGTTACTGCAGGTTAGGATACTAACATCTAATCAGTTAATTTCTGTTGCTATCCACAACTACTATTTTTTATTTTAAAAGGGGACGCTTGAGTCAAGATTTAATTTGGCCTTTCCTACCTTCTGTCTTAGAGATTTCTTCACTCTTTTCTGAAACATTTATATGAACTCATTTCAGTAGTTATTTTTTGGCAATATTATTTGACTTTCTGCATTACATAAATTAAATGATTTTACAGCAGAAAGTACTGTCTTTTTCTTCAACCCCACAGTATGCACTAGTTAATGTGGCTACATCTGTCACATTTCCTAAAGTGCATTTTAAATTTAAAGGGAAAAAAGTCCAATGTTCTTTTTTACTTAGAAAGTATTCTTGTACAATGCAGTACAAAATGTCTTCCAGCTGATCATGGAGTATTTTTAAAATTAGGTCAGACTATATATATGCCATTGTAAATATAGGCATCTATGTTCATTCTCATTTTCACTTACAGTTAGGAGTAGAAGCTCTGAAAAATCTATTTTGAGGAACATTGGTGTAGTTTTTTCTCTTTCATGACTTATACTAGAGGCAAATAGACACTTTTTCAATTTTTGTCTTTTCAAAGCATTTCTATTAGCTAATTAGAGTATTCATTCTAGAAATACTACATCTGAAATTTCTAGTGCTAGAAAGTGCTGGGTTGTGTTTTTTTTTTTTCTTGGCTGTTTTTGTTTGTTTGTTTTTTAAACTTGATCTTCCTCATTTGCAGTCTTTTCAGTCTGCTACTTACTACTTTAGTACTTTTCTAATAAAGGCTTTGCTACTCTTCTACTAAGTGATGTGTTTTTCAGTGAAGTTGTTCTGTTTTACTCAGGGTTCCTGTCAGTGACTATAATATTAATGGAATAGTTGGCTACTTTACACTTCCATGTTTGGATTTTATGTTTTTTAAGCTAAGTTTTTAAAGATATATCAATAGTCAATAAAGTTACACCTGTAATAAATGTTAAGGAACAGCACATTTGCATCATGTCCAAGACATTTTTTACAGGACTTTGTGTGAGGAAAAACCAGCTTTGGTCTAAATCATCACAGTTCTTGTTTTAGGGGATGGTATTGTATCTTCTCAAGGGATTAGGTTTAAACTATGGCATGAAGTAAATAAGAGCAAGAATTACCTACCAGGCATTCCCTAATATCTTGTCCCTGCAATGTTTGTTTGTTTTTGTTTGTTGTTGTTATGTGGTGGTTTTTTTGTTTGGGTTTTTTTGTTGTTGTTGTTGTTTTTAACTTTTTGTGCAGAATGAAAAAAAAAAATTAAATTAGTCCTATAAAGGAAATTACTCAAATTGTACTCCTGTACACCATGTGATGGTAGTAGTTACTATGTACCTATAGAGTAGTTTTGTGTTTAGTGGATGTATTTTTATTCTATAGGCAGATACATAAAATGTGCTAAAAATATGTAAATTGCATGTACATACCTAATTTTTTGTTCTGAAAGAAGGATAAAAGCACTTTAACAGTCCTATACGAAACTTTTTTCTGCATCCATTTACTGTGCACAATACTTTACTTTACATGCTTTTATGCTGAATAAAATTATGTTTGTGCCCATTGCTGAATGTTATTTTAGGTGTTAGAGCTGAAGAAGCAATATTTCTAACAAAAGAAAATAATTACAGAACTAAAAATGCAAAGTAGTGGCACTGAAGGTCCACAGTGCTGCTTAGAGCTGATGCCTGTTATTGCTGCTAGTGTATTTGTTGAATATGCAGCTTTATTTCTGTTTTATGGAGAAACATTAAAACATAAGCAGATTTAATCTAAATTCATATAGGTATTCATAAGCAATGGCAGTAATAGCAGTAGGTAAAGTCATAAATTGGAGGCCATGCCAAAAAGAGAATGAATTTTTGAAAATTAGCTACGCCACTAAAAGTAGAGTGTCTTACTGTGTTTGTACAAATCTTTATTTGCATTGATGTAATTTATTAGAGGAAATAACGTGAAAATATAATGAGTAAATCTGTGCGCTCTGAAGTATTTCTCAGTACTTGCTTACATTTAGGTTGTGATGATGGCAAATCTAGTGTTTCTACCACACCATTGCTTTGATGGAGCAATAAAATTTGGTAAATTTATATTATTATTACATGTCAAAGACTTCTGGTGTCCATCTTGATAAATTTCTTCCAGCAGGTTTTGTATAAATTGTGAAGGAAGTAATCTGTCCTGGAGCACAGTGGAATAAGTAGAAAAGCCTTCCTTTAGAGTTCTGCTCATAGAAAATACAGAATAACAGGTGCTTTACTGGCAAAAGTAAAACATCACTACAACAGTTTTAGTTACAATAATTTTTTCTTCAAGAATATTTTTAAAGATAATGTATTTTAAATTATATTTCAAAAAAACTCATGGTTGCATACTGACTGCTACTAAGTACCCAAGGAAAGAAGTACACATCACATGCAACTCTTTTTTTTTGATTACCATTTTGACAGTCAGCCTGCATGCAACACAAATTAGGTGGCCCCCTAATTATTATAGGATTTGTGCTGAAATCAATGTTGAGTAATTGGATTAACTGACAACCTGGTATTTTGTTACCTTAGGTGTGTGAGTCACAGCTATTTTTAAAGAGCATAATTTGCCAAAACTACACGCCCTACCGGCTTACTACTTCATATGCTACAGTGAAGTTGATAGTACAATCAATGAAGCACAAGAAGGCTGCTGAAATTAGACCACATGTAAAGGAAGTGTAATAAGATGGATACCACGCCCAAGTATTTGGACAGCAGCAGTTATTTTATTTCAGGCAGATTTACTCCTTGATATGATTTTTCAATGTGTTATTGATTAGAATAAAACTAATTCACTCCTTTTGGATTTCCAACAAGATATTATACCTTCATTAGGAAATAGTTAAAGAAGATAGAAATAATTTTATTTCTCTTTTTTTTCCAATGCAAGATATGCAAGTTTGCACACATTGCAGCAGCTTGAGATGGTATGACTTTCCAAATGATAAACTCACTGCCACAATCTACTAAATCATGGCTTAATTTCTGTTATGTATAGCTATTGCTGTCATAATGAAAAGCAGAATTCAGAATGAAATCATAGATGTAAATAACAGATGAAATTTCATAAGACTATTGCATTTTAATGGTAATAACATTTGCTGTTTCAGTACTGTTTCTATAGAGGCAGAGGTAGTCCTCGTGTATTGTAAGAGGAAAGTCCCTCACAACTGGGGAAAACTGGAGAATGAACTTTCTGACTGCCCCTCTTTTTTAACCACACTTCTGGTAAAAAGCTGTTGCTTTCCCTTAGTCTTGTACTCTTCGTAATCCAAACTTTAGAATCACACACACACACAAAAAAAGTCACAAACCAATAATTACTGGAGGATGTGAAATGTTCTAAACATTTATTTTTAAATTTAAGACATTTGTAAAATGTCTTCAAGCATCTAATATTTCAGCTGTCACATTTTCATAGGAGGCATGTGTTTTGCACAGAGAGCTGCTTGGTTCTCCTCTATCATCCTGTAAGAAAGACACTTAGACTCTGTAAGGTATGATATAAAATGCTGTCTATTAGATATGATACTATCAGAAGAGAATTGCAGGGATAATCCCATGCCCCTTTAGATGTAGCATTGAACAGGACTCCAACAGACATGCATCTTTCTATGCAGGCCTTGTCCATAACAGAGAATCTTTTTTTCAGTCAGTCAAGCTATTTTATTAATTTCTTACAAGGAAACAATGTGTGTTCAACATTTCTGTGATCGAGCAGAACTGATGTTCAAATGCCAACTTGTTGCTGCACTTCTAGATAAAGGTAGGGCCACACAGGGGGCCTCATTTCCAGTACTGAGCAGGAGCTGGGAGCCTACTGCCAGTGGATTTGTGCAACATAATATGTGCCTGAAGAGAACCCTGTGCAGCCAGATTAGTGAAACACAGCACAGGCCTGTGCTTATTGGTGTTAACTTTCTAACTAACTTTTACTACCTTCTTCATGTATGGAGGTCTACTCAGGATCCTACATGTTCATGTTGATACTTAAAACAGACTACTGTGCCCTGTTTTAGTATGAAATTATCTTCAAAAAGGCCTGATAATGAATTGTTTGTTTATTTGTAGGAACTGGTGAAACAGAAAATAAAACATCAACTGACCAAACATGAGAAACTTGCTCTAAGAAGACGGCTGCAAAAAGGAGAGGCAAATATTTATACTAAGCAGCGTAGAGAAAATATGCACAACATTAAATCAAGTTTGGATGCTGCTAGTTTCTGGGGATAATTTGTTAAAACATGAGAAAACTTATAATGTATAAAGATTAAATAACTATGCTAATAAACCTTAATCATTTTATATAATGGATCAGTCTCTTCTATGCAGCCAGGATTTTCTTCTGGAAGTTAAACCTCATTTTGGATCCTTTTATTTACTTTGTGGGATTTTGCTTTCTGTTTCTGGTTAAAAGCACTGACTTTAGTACCAGCTATGATAATTTAACTACAAAATTTCCAACACTATCTTGTTGGAAATCAATTATATGGTGTTTATTTAAATGAGGAACCTTCTGTTGCACAGAGGATTCCTCCTAAGAGGGAAGGAAGGGAAATTTTTCAAACTAATTTTTGTAATGAGATCAAATCTAATCTTGAAATGTTGCCCTCATTTTATAAGCACGTGTGTGTTTGGTTTAATGAAAAATTACAAATATTAACAATATAACAATTACATGTTTTGAGATATCTTTTGTTCATATACACAAACAATCTGTATGATAAATATGCATTCTCTGAAGCCATCGATTCTCATTTGTTTTTCCCTTCACTCCAAGATCTCATGTTTAAATCTTGCTCAGAAAAATACACTGCAGAAAGTGTATTTGTACGGACCTGGCAAGCACCCGAATTTTTTCATGTGCCTGCACAGTTACCAATAAATTTAATTCTTTTCTATCTAATAATTTACATAAAGTGATAAGGATTCTGAAAGGACTTTGAATAATGTGTCAGCAGAAAGTGACTATCAGCAACATCATTCCCCTGTATCTTCTTGTGAGCTGTACCTTCTTGTTTTTCCCTTTTCAAGGTGTGGTTTAAGGAAACAGACACTGTGAATGTCTGTATTTTCAGGTACCAATGGAAGCCCACAGTCCCAAAAATTTTTAACAGTATTCCACCAGGGGCATTCATGTCTAGCACCTTTTGTCTGGGAGCTCTGCTTACTTTTACTGTATTTTTTGCTGTTCTTATTGGAACTGTGGCTTCAGAAAACAGGGACTGTGAAATTAGAAAGAACTGTTAAGTTAGAAAGGAAGCGCTGAGCCCCAAAACATTTGGGATTTTAACAGTGTTACAGCAAGCTGAGAGCCAGCAATAGCATTCACATCTACCCTCTTCTGTCTGGGAGATGTGCCTGCTTGTTATCCCTTTTGAAACTGCGGCTCCATGAAACAGGCACTACAAAGGATGACAGTTTCAGGTAAAGAGGGAAGCACCCAGGCCCAGAGTGCCTTGGCTTTGAAAATTGTGCCAGGGGAAACTGATGCCAGTACCAACATTCAAGTAACAACATTCAAGTACTGATGTGCCAGCTCGTTTTCTTTTTTAGGAAATGGGCATCACAAAGAGTGGCATTTTCAGGCTACAAGGAAAGCCTGGAGCCCTGAAGTGCTAGGGGTCTTACACAGTATGCAGTGGAAAATGGGCACCAGCAACAACATTCACGTCTAGCCCCTTCTGTTTGGAAGCTGTGCCTGCTTGTTTTCCCTATTGGAATTGCAGCTTCAGCAAATAGCCAAGACGAATGTGGACATTTTGAAGCACCAAAGGAAGCCCGCAGCCCAGAACTGCTTTCACTAGTGTTCCACCAAGAGCATTCATACCTAACTTTTTCACTCTTGGGAGCTCTGTCTGCTCTTGATGTGCCTTTCCTTTTGGAACAGCCTCCTCAGGAAACAAGCAATGCAAAGGTTTTCAATATCAGCTACCAAAGGAACCCTGCAGCTCCAGAGTGCCTGAGGCTTTGAATGTTGTGCCAGGGGAAAGTGATAGCCAGAAACAGCATTTGAGTCTAACCACAGTGGGATCCATGGCTGCTTGTTTTCCCTTTTGCAACTGCAGCTCCTGGAAACAGGCATCACCTATGTTAGCCATCTCAGGGTAAAAGGGAAGACCTCAGAGCCCAGTGTGGTTCCAGCTTTCTTCTCCATTTCCAGAGAGGAGGTATGGCTGAAGTTTGAGGTGATAAGGCATGCCAGTATTGTCTATCATTGTTGGGCTTTGAATGGCTTGCCAGTGGAAGGTGAGGGCCAGCAACAGCTTTCAGGGCTCTGAACTTGTGTTTGGGAGCTGTGTCTGGATTTTTGAAATATTCAAGTAGTTTTGTAGAAAGTTAGGTACAAAGGGGCTGGGCTGTCTGCAGTTTTAAGTGGTAAGACATGCCCCGAGTTCTAGCATTTTCAGGCTCTTAATAGCCTGCCAGTGGAAGGTGAGTGCCAGCAATAGTTTTGAGGGATCAGGCCTTCTGTTAAGGGTATGTGCCTGGACATTTGAAAATTTGGATCAGAGTTTTGGCAAAAGCTGGATACTGGTGGGCAAGGATGTTTGCAGACAGAGGTGGTAACACATGCGTGGAATTCCAGTGTTTTGCTTTGAAAAGAGATCAAGGGGAAGGTGAAGGCCAGCTGAAGATTTTAAGGCTTGCATCTTCCTTTTGGAAGAAGAGCCTGGACATTTGTGAATTTTGGAGTGGAGTTTTGGTGAAAACTGGAGACTGAGGGGAGAGATGTTTGCAGTTCCAGTTGCCAAGGCATGTCCAGAGATCCAGTGTTCTTGGGGCTTTGAATAGCAGTCCAGGGGAAGGTGAGGGCCAGCAGAAGCTTTCAGGGCTCACACCTTCCTTTTGGAAGCAGTGCCTGGATCTTTGAAATTTTTGAGATTATATTTGATGAAAGCTGGATACAGAGAGGAAGAATGGCTGCAGTTTGAGGTGATAAAGCATGCCAGTATTTCCAGTGTTATTGGGCTTTGAATACCTTGCTAGTGAAAGGTGAGGGCCAACCACAACTTTCAGGGCTCTCAACTTGTGTTTGGGATCTTTAACTAAATGACTGAAATTTTGGAGTGGAGTTTTGGCATAGTCTTGATACTGAAGGGTAGGGATGTTTGCAGTTTCAGTTGTCAAGGCATGTCCAGAGTTCAAACATTCCTGTGGTTTTGAATAGCATTCTGGGGAAGGTAAGCAGCAGCAGAAGCTTTCAGGGCTCACACCTGCCTTTTGGAGGCATTGCTTGAATGACTGAAAAATTGGAGCAGGGGGATAACAAAGTGGGCAGTAGGAATGTTTGCAGATTAAGGTGGCAAGGCATTCCCTGAGTTCCAGTGTTGTTTGTGATTTGAATAGTATTCAAGGGAAGGGTGAGGGACATCTGAAGTTTTCAGTGTTTGAATTTTCCATTCAGAAGCAGTACCTTGATATTAATGTACTTTGGAGTGGAGTTTTGGTGAAAGGTGTAAACCAATGGGAGGAATGTTTGCAATTTTAAGTGCTAAGGCAAGTCTGAAGTCCTTGTGTTGTTGTGGGTTTGAATACTATGCCATAGGCAGGTGAGAGCCAGCAAGAGCTTCCAGGGCTCTCAGCTTGTGCTTGGGTTATATGATTGGATTTTTTAAATTTTGGAGCACACTTGTTGTGGAAGATAGTAACTGAGAGGGAAGATGGTTGCAATTTTAGGTGGTAAGGCACTCCCTGAGTTCAAGTGCTGTTGGGCTTTGAATAACATGCCAGCAGAAGGTGAGGGCCAGTAACAGCTTACAGCACTCACACCTTCTGTTTAGGGGCAGTACCTGCACATTTGTGAATTTTGGAGGAGAGTGATAATGAGAACAGTAGTAGCAATGATTGCTGTTTGAGGCAGTAGGGCAGGCCTGGAGTTTCCATGTTTTGTGGGCTTAGAATATAGTACTAGGGGCAAGAAAGGGCCAGCAACAGCTTTCAGAGTTGCACCTTCCATTAACCAGCAGTGCCTGGACCTCTGAAATTTTTGTCCAGAATTTTGGCAAAAGCTGGATACTGAGGGCGATAATGTATGCCTGAAGTTCTAGTGCTTTTGGGGCTTTGAACAGAGTACCAGAGGCAGCTAAAAGCCACTGACAGTATTCAGCTCTTGCATTTCCTGTTTGTGAACAGTTCCTGGACTTCTTAAATCTATGAGCGGATGAGTAATGAAGCTGGCAGAAGTAATATTTGCAGTTTTGTGTTGTAAGACATGCCTGGAGTTCCATTTTTCTTGGGATTTTGAGTAGCAGTAGATCCATAGGTGAGGGCCAGCAGAATCTTTCAGGTCTTGCACCTTCCTTTTTGTGAGCAATGCCTAGATGTTTAAAAATTTGGAGCTGAGTTTTAGTGAAAACTGGAGACCGAGTCTTAGGATTTTTGTTTCACTGATGGATCCTGCTGTCTTGCAGAAACTGAGCAGAGGTGCAAAGCTGCCTTTCTGAGTTCTCATATATGGCAAGTCACAGAAGTGGCTGAGGGAGAAGTGGAATTGGGCCAGTTGGCAGAGGTTAGTGTTATCTATCTGACCCTGGACACTCCTGAACTGGAGAAGTGGTGAGCATTTTACATTGAGCCATCGATGACAGTAAATATCTTGTGTGTGCATTTGAAAGGCTAGACAAGGGACAGCTGGCAGTGCAGAGGGAAACTTATCTGGCTACCACTCTCTGGCAAGATATCACTTTCCAGAACTTAGATCCCCCATACCATAAAATCTGTGCCACTGAAGAACATTAAGTTCTAAATTTTCCCAGTAGATCTGGACTGGCAACACAGAGATGAGCTGCTTTTTAGAGGGTGCCTGCTATTTCTGGTCATCAACAACAAGATGCAACATACCAGTGGGCCTGTGACAAAGAGGTGGATTTACCTATTGCACAGTTTATCCACAGTTGTGACATACGTGCCACAATCAAATAAGACAGATGGTTAAAACTTTGTGGAACAAGGGACATTGGTTGAAATTACAAATAAGAAGTAGGCCTGGCAGGCTGTTTACATCACACTGCCTTAGACTCACTGGGGTATGTGTTATGTGCTTGCAAATTGTGGGAGCAAGCACAGAGTGGTTGGATACATACCCTGTGGATCATGCCACTATCTATAATGGTGTTCTGGGCCTTGAAAGGCAAGTCTTGTGGTGGCACAGTATCCCAGAGAAGATCAAATCGGACAGTGGGACGGATTTAAAAAACCCACCTAATAGGCAACTGGGCCAAAGAATATGGTAAAGAAAGAATATATCATATCATGTACCAAGTACCAGCCTCTGGAAAAACTGTATGCCACAATGGCTGCTTAACACCACTCTAAAAGCAATGGGTGGTGGAACTTTCAAAAATTGGGATAAATATTTGACACAAGCCACCTGGCTAATTAACACCAATTAAGCTGGTACTATCCAATCAGACATTTCACATACAGTAGAAGGGGATATGAACTTCGTTGCACATGAACGGGATCTGTGGGGAGATTTTGTTTTTGTCTATCCTAATTTTGGGTAAGGCATCCATGGGATTGTGTCTGCTCCAGGTCCCAGACATACTTGGTGGATCATGCAGGAAGATGATGAATTCCAATATGTATCACTGGGGAATTTAACTCTGGCTGAGATAATTTAATTATAGGTTGTATAGTGTTAGCTACTGTGTAACAGTGATAAGTACCCACTTATTCTTGAAGGAACTTCAAGATGAACTTGAAACATGTGGACATGAAATACAATGAACTTCATAACATCTTTCCTGCCCTGAGGGATTTTCATGCATGAAGATCTGCAAACTGAACTCCAAATTAACAAAGTTAATTTCACAGGAATAATATGAAGACCTAGAGAGAGGGTGTTATTTAGGACTCTGAGGAATCCAGGTGACAGAAATGAGAGCATCAGTGTTTCC
The DNA here is from genome assembly GCA_023637945.1 of Phaethornis superciliosus. Classification (NCBI taxonomy): domain Eukaryota; kingdom Metazoa; phylum Chordata; class Aves; order Apodiformes; family Trochilidae; genus Phaethornis; species Phaethornis superciliosus. The sequence continues at coordinate 44,645,917 of JAJQWJ010000004.1, read as the reverse complement.
TCCCATTCTCTGACAATACCCTATAAAAACTAGGAGGGTGGGAAAGTCCACAACTTCATCTTTTCTTCCTCCCTTTGCTCATCTGGTAGACATATTGTAGAGAGAGAGGGAGGCTCATACTAGTTCATAAATACAACTTCATGTTGTTTGTATCAGTAGCCATTGAAACTCTGAAACTGTGTTTGGAATATACTCATATATTCTTCATTTTTACTGCACATGTTAATATCCCTTCACTGTTCTATTAAATCTGTTCCATTTTAAATTTCCAGTGATGAAGTCTCTCTTCCTTATTCCTCCTTCATCTCCCCTAGAAGGGTAGGGGAGAATAATAGACCACCTGTCATGCCCCACAAGGTGGGTGCAGCACTGTCACATCTCACAAAGTGAGCAGAGCTCCTGAGAAGGGGGGGCCAAATGAAATATCACATCCCACAGAGTGGGTATGGGTGGAGTTCCCCAGAGCTGGGGTCAACCCAGGGAGATTTGGGCTGGACCCCCTTGCCTTCTTAACTCCAGAGAAGCCGAGGTGCAGCTGGGCCTGATCCTCCTCTAATTAATCTCTTTTAACAAACCATTCAGTGAGATTAAGTTCAGGAATTCTCTGTGCAGTACTCAGAAGTAAGATTATTGCCCAGGAGGTTACTTTTACTTCAAATTTTACTTAATTTTTCTTAAAAGTTAGTAAGATTATAAAGCATGTCAGATTACAACTAGCAGAATTATAAATGATGGTACTTTCAAAGAAATGGATTACAATTAGCAAAACTTATGGAAGTTGTCCAAAGAATAGGTTACAACTAACAAAACTTAGTAAAGGAATAGGTAGTTAAATATAACAAAGTTAGAAACTATGTTAGCCTTACATGTCACGATAAGGATAGAAATGAGACACAGAGAGAGAGACAGAAAGAGATAAAGAAGAGGTAGGAAAGATATCACCATTCTCGGATCCAGTGGTGATCATGGTAGGAAGTTGTGGTCCTTGGATGGTGGGTGCACATCCAGCATTTTGAGTGTGCCTCTTTTATGCCTCCTGACCCCACCTTTTAGGGGGGTGGATTTTGTCATATCTTGCAGAGCCAGGTGTTCACTTGGGCCCCTCCAGATGGGGTGACACAGCAATAACCCTTTATTTCTGTGCATGTGCCCTCTCCAGTGGCTTTACCCGGGGCACACACAAGATGTCACTCTGCCTCCGCAGGGTACAGCTTGCCTGTCCCTGTCCCTTATGGAATAAGGACAGTGTCCTGCCTGTCAGGGTGCCCATCAGACAGAGCTCCCCTTGCCAGGACAGTGTTCAGCTGATGGGGATGGCCACTGAAGGAGGGGCTGCTCTTGTGAGAATAGGGCCCCGTTTATCAGGATGGTTACCCAAATGAGGGTCTCTCCTTGAGAGAAGAGTCCAGATGGCTATCGAATGAGGCCTCCACCTGAGCACAATGTGCATTTTGTCAGGATGGCTGTTTTGAGACAAATATTCTTTTTGGGATTCTTCACCACCCAAGGTCTTTATTGCTCTTAAGCAAAATGGGCCATGACTTAAAGCTTTTGTTGTCTGGAGGTGCCAGACAACTGGAAGCTTGCCAGCGTGATACCCATCTACAAGAAAGGCTGGAAAGAACATCCAGAAAACTACAGACTTGTCAGCCTGACCACAGAACTGGCAAAAATTATAGCATTCACCTTGAGTGCACTCACATGGCAGGTGCAGAACAATCAGGAGAACATGCACAGGCAGCATGGGTTCAGGACCAATTTTATCTCCACTTATGACCAGGTAACCTGCCTATTGGATGAGGGAATGGCCATGAATGTTGTCAACTTGGACCTTAGTAAAGGCTCTGACACTGTTTCCCACAGCATTCTCCTGACAAAGGTGGTGGCTCATGGCTTAGAAAGGTGTACTCTTCACTGGGTAAAAAACTGTCTGGAAGAGTCCTGAGAATTGTGGTGCATGGAGTTAAACCCACTGGTGGCCAGACACAAGCAGTATTCCTCAGGGCTCAGTGTTGGGACCAGTCTGGTTCAAAATTTTTATCAGTGATCTTGATGTGGGGATTGAGTGCATCCTCAGTAAGTTTGCAAATTACACTAAGTAGGGAGAGAGTTGATTTGTCTGGGGGTAAGAAGGCTTTACAGATGGATCTGGGTAGGTTGAATTGATAGGTTAAGGTCAGTCATATGGGGTTTAACAAGGCCAAGTGCTGAGTCCTGCACTTGGGTCACAACAACCCTATGCTACACTACACTGGAAAGCTGTCCCCTGGGCTGCTGATGACAGCCAGCTGAACATGAGCCCATTGCATGCCCAGATAGTCAAGAAGGCCATGAACACCCTGGCCTGCATCAGAAGTAGTGTGACTAGCAGGACTAGGGAGATGATTGCCCTCAACACTGGTGGGACTGCACCTCGAATACTGCATTCAGTTTTGGGCCTCTCACTAAAAGAGGGGCATTGAGTTGCTGGGCTGTGTCCAGAAAAAGGTTGTGAAACTTGAAGGGTCTGGAGCACAATGTGTGATTTTTCAGTCTGAAGAAGACGCAGCTGAGAGGAGACCATGTTGCTCTCTACAACTACCTGAGAGGAGACTGAAGTGGAGTGAGTGTTAGTAATCACTAATAGAATGAGAGGAAATGGCCTCAAGTTGTGCCAGGGGAGGTTCAGATTGGATATTGGGAAAAATTTATTTACTGAAAGAGTTGTCAGGCATTGGAATAGGCTGCCCAGGGAAGTGATGGAGTCACTATCCTTGGAGGTTTTCAAAAAATTTGTAGACGTGGAACTTCAGGACATGATTTAATTGGAAACGGTGGAGTTGGGTTGATGGTTGGACTTGATAAACTTAGAGATTTTTCCAACCCTAATGAGTCTATGATTCTAAAATGTCACTGCTTTCCTTTCTACCAATGGAGGAAGCAAAATAATTGTCAGAGTAGAATTTGTAAAATCTACTGTTTGTCTACTACATTTTAGGAGTGGAAACTCAATAATGATTTACATCATTATAAAGACCCTGTCTCAGGTAATGCATCATTTGCACTGGGGAAAATAAATGTCTCTATTACTAAGTAGGTACCTGCCCATTAATAGATTTGGCTCACCAGTGTTTTCAGTTCATTTAAAGGAAGTAGAGAATAGAAAACCATTACTTATAGTATGCTCTAATATTAAAACACAAGATCTAGGGAAATAACCCGCTACAGTGATGTCTGTGTATATGTAGAACCATCTAGTGATCTGTATGAAAGACTCTTCTTTCTTTGTATCTAGAATGAAGATAGTTGAATTTAAAAAATCGTTATAAAATTGTTACCAGAATAAGACAATGCCAAACATTGAAAAGAAGCTGATTGTACTGGTATTTGTCCATTTCATTGAGATGTGAGCACCCAGTTCTCTGTACAGTTTCATCTATATAGTAGAGGATTACAAAAAATAAAATGGTAAGGTCTGCATATGATACCTTTTTAAATTTAAATTTTTAAAAGTATTCTTCCTGAATGCAGAAGTTCAGTGATTTTATTTATTTATTTATTTATTTTTACCAAAACACATGTTAGCACCACCAAGTGGTGAAATGAGATGCTAGTAAAGATACATTGTCAGGCACCTTTCAGAATGAAGTAAAAGCATTAGGTGTGTACTTGTTAAAACGTAAGACTTATTTTTTTGTCCCCCTTCACCTTGTATACACCCAACAAGCAGAATGGCTATACAAAGATACTTCCAGTGGCCACCAAACTCAAAAACTAAGACAGGCCTAATGAATTTTTTTAACACTCATTTCCAAAGAATTATTTCTACTAAACAAAATTAGAAACTAATTTTTCTTAATGCAGTGAGGATGAATTAAGAACTCAAAACCACAATCAGAGTGCTGAGAAGAACACAATCCAGCAAACAGGAAACAGCACATATACATTAGGGTTTTTATCCTGTGACTAAAGCAAATCACATAAGAACTCCTGAAAGATGGTTTCATAGCCCAGGTAGCTCCACTCCTGGGAAATATTTTTACCTAGGATGCAAAATTAATCTCTCCGTTGTTCCTACCATTTAGTTGCACTAGTTTTTGCTTCTCTGCCTGCATTCAGTGAGAGGTACAACTAGTGTAACTCAATGTTGTAAGAATCAGTTGAGTGGTACCATCTGATACTTCTATACCAGGTCCCCTGATCTTTGAATCCCAAACTAATCCAGAAGAAGCGAGTACCACCATGATGGAAACACAGAAGTTACTCCAGGTATATTTAGTAATGTCAGGCTTTGGTGCTTCCTAACTCTATTAGGAAAAGTAAGGATGGGCAAGCCTACCATCCAAGCCTTAACACTACAATTGGTCCTTTGACCCACAGGTGAATCATGACTAAAAAGCCAATTCTAGGGCTTGTTCAGGCTCAGCATCTACATATAAAGACATTTGCTTTTGTTCATCAGGCATGATTGCAGCTTGCATTTCCCTCACTGCGTGTCTAATTAATTGTATGCCACAAAGAATTAAACAGGAAATAAACACTAAGCCAGCAGTAGCACAAAGGAGAAAGAAAATTACTCATTTGGTCCAAGGATCCCCTGGTAGCCATGAAAACAGGTCCTCTCCATGGTTGGCACTTTGTGTGCTGATCCACCATCCAGGTGACACTAGCTGGGCTATCTAAGGCCAATCTTCAAATCCACTTGTGGTCCCACAGATCCAGCAGTTACTGAGTTTGAGTATATCTGCTACAGTTTCTCCTAAGGACAAAAAGATGCTTTCCCACTTAGCACTTAGTTGAACATGAGTTCAACTAAAAATAGTTAGTAGTAACAATAGTCTCATCATCCTTGGATCTGTGGTTCCTTCACGACAATCGGGTCCATTATATCAGGTGATGTGGATAATACTCCTGTCCAAACATGCCATTAGGATATTCAGTCATGCAGAACCTGTAAGACAAAAAATCTACACCATCTAGTTACTCTTGCAAATAACATTTTGTTACAGCGATACATTCCCATTTTCTTGCACAGATTTCATAGTCAGAAGTCCATTTCCTCAGATTGCCCACTTGCTCCCTTTCACTCCCATTGTGGTGGGGAGAGAGAGCTGAGGGCACCAGCAGCTGACATCCTCTACCATACCAACATCTTCCACATCCTCACCTCCTTTCACCGACTTACGACAGTCTTTCTTAGTAGTTTCCATCATACACATACAGCACCTCATCCCACTTACCCTTGCTACAACAAAACATCATGAATTGGAATATTTCACTTGCTTTGTTTGCCTCAAGCACCTTTCTACCCCAAAAGTCTAAAGGAATGTTTTTACTTCCTTGCCTCTGCCACAGGCTCCAGTTAGTGTGTGAGTCATTTATTTTTCAGAATGGAAAGAAAGAAGGAAAGAAGGAAAGAAAGAAGGAAAGAGAGAGAGAAAGAAAGAAAAAGAATTTTAATTATCACATTGTGTTTACTATTGAATAATTATTGCTTTAACTTTAATATAGAAGTACTGGTTTTGCATTTTATCAAATCCAATATAATTAACCAAAGATTTATTTTGAAAGCCTTAAAAGAATGTATCTAAATTAACCAATGTTTTAATTCTGTACTGTAAAAAACTACATATACAGTAGTATTTAAACTAGATTACCCTGGAGTTTGGAGTGAATGAGTTAAGCAAAGTGTTTATGTAGCCTTTTCAGTAATATAAATCTGATAACATAGCTCCTGTTAGATTTTTTTCTATGCAGGTATATTGACACATGCATTAATCCTTCACATAAAAATCATAAAATGTCCCAAAAAGAGAGTAACCTGCTTAAAGCAACATTGCTGTCAAGTTAAAAAGTTCTTCCAAAACAACTAAATTAATGGCATTTTTTTGTCTTCACCATTATTGTAATAACAATTGCTTTACAAAATAATGGATCCATTTAATAACAGGTACAGGTACTGCCTTTTATATTGCCTGTGTTTTAGGGCACTTTCTTTCCACGTGGTGATAGTTGCAGTTCTTGAAGTGAAAGCACTGTAGAAATCTCGATTATGTTCTAAAATAATCTCCAGCATTGGCTGCTTCCTGCTCTAGGACATGTAGTATCCTACAGTCCACAATTTAACATGAAATAATAAATGGAGTTACAAGAACTGACAAAACAAAACTCATTACACTTGAGAAAATCCTGTGATTTACTCATACAAGTAGATGACAAAATTTGCACTTGTTCTCTAGAGGTATTAATTTTTTTTACATAACATTTTTCTTTCTGTTAAGTGGATATCTACACTGTCACATATGCATTTTATATGAACCATAATATACATGAGGAAAAAATAATAAGAAAATAACGAGGGAGAATGTCTATATCAATAAAATAGGAGTCTCAGCCACCTTTCCCACAAAATTAGTAATGTATGGTACTGACCAGGACTCAGAAAAAAATGAAAATAATGAAAATAATTATATTATCTTAAGACAGGTACCACTGCACTGAAAAAAAAATATAAACAATTCATAGTGTGCCTTATTTCTTGTGTCTTTTTTTCAGAAAGAAGAGCAACAACAATATAGCAAAGGCATTGAGGAGATTGAGAGAGAGAGATACTTTAGCAGGCTTACAGTGGGGATTGTGAGAGAGCTGATAATGTTATGTGGGATATTCTGCTTCTGAATGTTAGAGACAGTAAATTAACATTTGAGTCTGCCTGTTGTGAGGAGGAATGGAAAAAAGTGTTGTGTAGCAATAGGTCTTTGTATTATTTTCTGCCAGTCCTATTAAATGACTCTTCTATAAACACAGCAGTTATTAGTAATTTCCACTGACAATCCTGCTTAAAAACTGTTATGTTCTGTGTTGGAAGCCATTTAAAAGTAGAAGTCTTGATTGGGAACCTTTTACAGAGAAGTCTTGATTGGTAACAGAGAAATCTATGAAATTATTGTTCTTTTATTATGTATGTAACAATTTTATGTAACAATACCACTAACATAGTTTTTCTGGCCTAGTCTTGAACTTGAAGGAGATGATTCTTGCATTTTCACTAAAAATCCATTATGGCAGCCTTTCCCTAAATAATTCACTAATCAGTAATTTCTGAATATGGCATTTGGAAAGCACATGAATTAGGTAATCTTATTATTATACAAACATAAATAAATATGGATTAACCAAATCTTTGGTACACTCAACAATGATTCAAAAAGAGATGTTTCTCCCAGAGAGATACTTTATCAATTTCTGTCATAAGGCTCCCAAATGAGTAATAAGGCCCTACAATACTTCAGAAAATCAGATATGAAGAAAGATCATATTTCTAAAAGACACAGGCATAGCAAAAACCTGTGAAGTTTAACTACAGAAAAACAAATAATCAATACTGAAAGTCAGAAGAACTGTCAGGACTCATAAGTATGGCTTGTTGCTTCTTTCCTTACCACTACTATGCTTCCTTGGTCTCTCACAGTGGAAAGAAGATAGACTCAGACTTGGGAAGGTAATGTAGTACTGAGAGACAGGGGACAGGAAGAGGACAAGATAAGGAATACAGAATGTCATTGACCTTTCTATCCTTCCTACTGCATCTGCTCCCATGTCCATCTTCATCCTTTCTGGACGAATAATAAGACATATTAACCATAATGCTCCATTTGGGCCATGTTGGCTGGTGATCTTTGTACATCTGTCAACAAAGTGGCAACTGGGTGGACAGTGTGTTAGCTGAGCAAACAAAAAAACACCTCAGCATATGTCAGTACTTCACTGAGCACTATGCTCATGCTGTAACACTCTTGAGGTAAGATGATAAAGCTGTGATTCACCAGCAGACCAATCATTAAGAAGTTGGTATACTAAGATACCACAGAGGTTACTAATGTTCATTACAGTTAGTGCTTTAACAAATAAAAGGCCACTGCTCATGGCCATATCCTTCAAAATTACTTTCTGCTGTGTTGTGGGCATCCTCAGCACTCATTGTGGAGTCACACTGCTGCTGCTGCTTGATGACACTGACTACATGAAACTGAGGCACAGTAATATGAAGTGGGAGTTTTCTTTGAAGTAATCGCTCAGAGTAAGGTGTCTTGTGACTGGGGAAAGGAGAATACTAGGAAAAAAGGAGAGTCAAAACAGCATGCCAACATTTCTCCAAGCAATCCTTAAATGCATATGTGCCAGAAACTGCCAATACAAGACAATACAAAACCTATTTGCTTTACAATTGATTTTACCAGGATATAGACAGAAGATGATTGAGGAAAGAGTTTTCCACCACAAAATGACTTCAGATTCAGAAGAAATGGCCTGAACGCTTGCAGAGAAATACAAGTATACATAACTTAAGCATTTGAAATTCTTTTCTCTCTTGTCCATTGGAAGATGGTTCTTTGGCTTCCAAGGGAGTTGGTTTCCTCCTTCATTTCCACACAACAGAGAAGGAGCATTTGAGTAGAAAACTAAAAAAAACAGCAAAAGCTTTTGCTACCAAATTTAAAGAAATCAGTATTGTAGCACATAATCCAGTTATACCAGATAACAAAGTATTTCTGAAAGTGCTCCACATAGAAGACACAATTTTTTAAAACATAGGGACGGATTCATAAAATGGGAGTACCAAGTAGAATGACATACAGCTAGCAAGAAGCTGTATCAGCTATTATGTAACTGATAAGTTATATCAGCTGTTATATCGGCTAACATTGATATCTTCAGACCTATCAGGTAAATTTTCTAATGCAATCAAAGTTCAAAATAATGAAAGCACAAATAAGGGACAGATGTTTTCTGCCATATCATTTAACTCTGTGATAGAAACATGAAACCTCAGGAAACAGAGGCAAGTTGAAAACTATCTTAGGCATGACTGCAGGCAGAGAAGGTAAACACCCTTTAATCATTTGAAGAATGATTCCAGCAGCCCTTTCATTTGAAAATTCAACAGGAAAATAAATAGACTGAATACTTCCAACTTACAGGTATTCAAAACACCCTGATAAGAAAGAAAGTTTTAGAAAATTATATAAATTATATAATTATATTATATAATTTTTTTTTTAAATATAGAAACTATAATAGTACTAGAACCCTAATAATGGTCAACTGATTCAAGCCTAAGGTACAGACAGTGCCTGTGCATTACCCACATTCATACACTGCTGTTACAGCTGAGATCTTGTCAGGATAGTCAACTGACTAATTCAACTAATCCTGAATTAGACATCAGCATTTGGTCAGACAAGGGATATATTCCCCTAGCCATTTGTAGAATCCCAAGAGAATATTTGTCTCAAAACAGCCATCCTGACAAAATGCACATTGTGCTCGGGTGGAGGCCTCATTCGATAGCCATCTGGACTCTTCTTTCAAGGAGAGACCCCCATTTGGGTAACCACCCTGATAAACGGGGCCCTATTCTCACAAGAGCAGCCCCTCCTTCAGTGGCCATCCCCATCAGCTGAACACTGTCCTGGCAAGGGGAGCTCTGTCTGATGGGCACCCTGACAGGCAGGACACTGTCCTTATTCCATAAGGGACAGGGACAGGCAAGCTGTACCCTGCGGAGGCAGAGTGACATCTTGTGTGTGCCCCGGGTAAAGCCACTGGAGAGGGCACATGCACAGAAATAAAGGGTTATTGCTGTGTCACCCCATCTGGAGGGGCCCAAGTGAACACCTGGCTCTGCAAGATATGACAAAATCCACCTCCCTAAAAGGTGGGGTCAGGAGGCATAAAAGAGGCACACTCAAAATGCTGGATGTGCACCCGCCATCCAAGGACCACAACTTCCTACCATGATCACCACTGGATCCAAGGGTGGTGATATCTTTCCTACCTCTTCTTTATCTTTACCTCCCTCTCTCTCTGTGTCTCTGTTTCTAACCTAATCTTGGCATATGAGGGCAACATAGTTTCTCTCTTTGCGAAATTTTACTCCTCCTGGCTTGTTAAGTTTTGTTAGTTATAACCTGTTGTTTTGACAACTTCCTTAAATTTTGCTAAATTGTAATCAATTTCTTTGAAAGTACCTTCACTTATAATTCTGCTGGTTGTAATCTGACATGCTTTGTAATCTTACTAACTTTTTAGTAAGATTGTGTTTTTATACAAACCTCCCAGCTAATAACCTTACTCCTGAGTACCATGTAGAGAATTCCCAAACTTAATCTTGCCGAATGTGTTGTTAAAAGTGATTAATTAGAGGAGGAGAAGGATTGGGCCTAGCTGTACCTCGGCCATCTCTGAAGGAATTAAGAAAGCAAGGGGATCCAGTCTGAATCTCCCTGGGTTGACCCCAGCTCTGGGGAACTCCACCAACACCCACTCTGCAGGATGTGATATTTGGTTTGGCCCCCACCTCTGGGGAGCTGTGCTCACTGTGTGAGATGTGACAGTGCTGCACACACCTTGTGGAGCATGACACCATTACTCTCTTCTTTGATATAAGCTGCCACTATAACCAATGTTCACATACAGACACCTGTCTACTGTACAGATACCTATGAACAAAATCCAACTTAGAAAAATCAGTCAAATGTTTCTAGTGAGTTTTAAGGGTTTCATTTTCCACCCTTCCACTTAGTATACCATACAAAGCATGTCTTAATCTATAATTGAGTAAACAAATCAAGAATCTTTGAGGGTCCTAAAGTCTAAGGCTAGGCATAGAGCTTGGCTAAATCACAAAGTTTGAGGAGGGCATAAGCAATTAATCCAGTATCACACAGGAATTCTGGCACAGGCAGGGTCCAAATCCAATATAAGTATTGCTTTACCTGAATTAAATGACTCTTCCCTAGTCTACTGAATTTTTTCCCCTCACCTTTTCTATTTTTATGAAAAGCGAGCAAATTACTGAAAAACATCTTATATACTGTAGAAGTTTACAAGAAATACATTAATTTTACAAAGAAAATTGTATAATGCATACAGAGGATTGACATATAATTTGTGTGCACAGTTACGGGCAAGAAGGGCAATTCAGAGATCACAAAATCAGAGTTTTCCTTTGAAACTAAGTGTTTCATAGTATCAGACTCTTTAAGTTATGATTTTAATCATCATTTCTTCTCTGCACAGGGTGGTTTACAGATTAAAAGGGTGGCTGGTATTCAGATCAGGAGAAAAGGGGGGAAAGAATAAGAAGAGGAGGAAAAGAAAAAAAGAGGGGGGGGGAGGAAAGGGGGAAGGTCTGCCGCTGTGAGTGCCATCCCGGGATGAGTTTTCCTTTCCTCGCTCCAGGAGCCGACCTGCCAGGCTCCAGCCTCAGGGTTGGGGTGACCCAGCCGGCTGTAGTTTACACAACCGGCTCAGGGAGCCGCCCCCGCCTCCCCGGCGAGTCGGAGCTGTTCCTCAGCCCCGGAGGGCAGGGAGGTGCTCTCGGGCGGGGCTCCTGCCGTGCCCGCACTGCCGCCCAGGTGTGGCAGCTACCAAGTGAAGGCCTCGCCAAGGCTTCGGGCGGCGGCCCTGAGGCACAGAGGTGGAAGGCGGGGCCGGGGTGTGCCCCTGACAGACGCCGCCGGCTCCCCCCGCTCCCCCCGCTCCCCCGGCTCCCCCCGCCCTTGCTGCTGCCTGACCGGGAGGTGCCGCGGGGCCTCCCAGGGTGGCGGCGAACTTCCCTGGAGGAGAGGGCGGGAAAAAGCCTCCGCCCTTAACCATACCCCGCCTCATACTCCGCACGCTGTCTGGCGGCTCCGTGTGTCAAGTCAAGGCGCCTGACCCTAAGGAAACGCGTGGCTGCTACGACCTCCATCCACTCCCCCATGCTGCCCTCCTGGGTACCGGCTGCTGCGGCTGGGATTGTCTCCCTGCACCTCCTCCAGAAACTCCTCTTCCCTTACTTCTGGGCTGACCTGAGATACCTGATGAAAGTATTAGCGTATGGGCTGAGAATGGACATGTACCGGCTGCAAGGGAGGATTGTCACCGTCTTGGACAAGTTTGTGAAGCTGGCTGAGAAGCAGCCTCACAAGCCGTTCCTCATCTATGAAGGGAAGGTGCACACCTACCGGGATGTTGACAGGAGGAGTAACAGGATAGCGCAGGTCTTCCTACACCACGGGGCTCTGAAGAAAGGTGACACGGTGGCCTTGCTGATGGGCAACGAGCCAGACTTCATCCATGTGTGGTTTGGATTCGCCAAGCTAGGCTGTGTGGTGGCTTTCCTGAACTTCAATGTCCGCTCCAGATCTCTCCTGCACTGTATCAGCAGCTGTGAGCCCAAGATACTTGTTGTGGGGGAAGGTAGGGTTTATGCCTGATTCGTACAACTAAAGCTTTTAGTGTCACATCCACACAGTGTATATTTTTCTAGCTCCTTTATTATTTCCAGACGTTCACAGATTAAAAAAATCACCTGAGGCTAGGAGGAGCTTCGGGAGGTGATAAAGCTTAAGCCTCTCAGGCAAGATCAAGTATATCTGTGCTCTGGGGACATCCATTTAACTTTCCTTAAAAAAATCTACATTGCAGGAAAGTTTACAACATAGAACAGCCTGTTCCAAGCATTTAATTGCCTAAGTAGTTCCTTAATGTGTCTCAGAAAATACTAAAATGATCTGCTAAGGATAATTTCCTATTTTATTCTTTTTTAGGTAGACATTTTAAACTTACTTACACCATGCATTTCTGTACCATCTCCCCATCTTTCTAGTGTTCAAAACTACCACAAACTTGTTTAAGCTCAGACTCTACAACCTGTGTTATGCAATTGTTCACAGGGGTACTGTAGTCTTCCAGAGACTAAAAGTGAGGGGTTTCTTTAGAGGTGTAGAACATAGGAGGGCTTTTTATTTGTAATAATCAGTTTGTGTTGGTGCTGGCTTGTAGAAGAAATTGTTGTGTTTGAGTTGCTGTGCTTGAACATAGTATATTTTTTTGCAAAATGGTTACACTAAAAATGATCAACCTGTTGTCTGATCTCTGTCAGGCATAATGTCTGGCAACTAAGACTGTTTTCTTAAGCAGGTGTTAGTATGTAATTAGTATGTTTCAGGATAGTGGAAATTCTAATTTTCAAAAACATTTGGTACATCTTGTAATTTTATCAAAGAGCTTCTATTATTTGCAGATGTGACACCTCTATTCAAATAGGCTAAGTACTATTTATCATTGCATTTTCTTTCACACTTTGTTCAGTCTTTCATGCTGCCTCTTGCAAGATCACTTCCAATTGTGAAATTTGTATTCTTCAGTTTTGTCTTGTGCTTCCATATTTTTCAGAAGTTGTGGTTTGGTAACCTAGCCCAATTAGTATAATCTTTTCTTTCCTTCAGTTGTTACAATCAGATTTTCTTCTGGTCCAGTAAGACTACTTAGGTTTTGACGTTTGATTTTAATTTACATATTATACAACTACTCTAAAATTGAATGTTTTATTCCTAAGCCTCAGATAAGTTATAAAACTTTCAAAATTTCTACCTCTTGTTGTGTGCTTATATGAAGTGGTTATCTCCAAAAGGTTGAGTGTTTTCTATGACAGCAATATTCTTTTAATTCACTTTGCACAATCTAGCAACTTGGTTTTGTCCTTCTCATCTATCTGCAGGCTTTAAGGCAAATACAGTTTCTCTGATTTGCTAGTATTTAGACTTTGTGTTCCTTTCCAGTAGTTCCTCTTGCATTGATGCAGGGAATGTTTTTCTTTAACTCCTTATTGTGCTGTGTACAGCTCTTGCTTTAATTAGTTTCATAACATTTGCACACTTACATTCCCAGAAACGCTATCACCACTCCCATCCTGGGGAATGCTTGTTGGCAGAGATTCAAAACTTGGAGTTTAAAAATGCATTTTAAAATAAAACAGCCATTAATTAACATATAAGTAAATGATGAATTTGTGGAGGGGAAAAAAAAAAGAAGCCATATGCTGTTCTCTCACTCAGATTGCCAGCATTGCCTTACTCTAACAGCACTATGGCCTTCTTAAAATTTTTTTACTACCTTTGTTAACAGATTATGCCACCCATACTCATTTAAAAACTACTGGTTAAACAGAGGAGTAAGTAACTGATTAAAATTAAGGTACTTCTAAAGTCTGTATTTCTATTTATTGGAGTCTTGCTTGAGCAAGGGATTACATTTTTCCTTTCAGGGACGTAAGAAATTTAGGAATGGAATTTGCCAGTGCAGTTACAGTGTTTTTCTTCTCAGAAGAGTTCTTCTCTTAGTAGGTCATCCCAGACCTGCTGTCATGACTTCTTATGTAAGGATTCAACTGTGAGATTGATTTATTTCGGTACTGATAGCAAAGGACATTCAGGGAGTGTAAATGCCACATGGGCATGAGTGGGCAGCTTGCTCTATGGGCTGCTTGAGCAGGGGTCTTGAACCATAATGGTCTTCTGATGTCCCTTCCAATTGCAGTCATTCTGTGATTGTACAGTTCTGTGCAGAATTACACCTCCCAACTGTGCAATCATAGCTTTTTCCTGATCAGGTTTCTTTACTCCTGAAGCACAAGCAGTGCTTTCTGATGGTTCTGGGTGTATTCTTGCCTTCTGAACTCAGAACTAGGGTTCATGCTAGAGGAAGAGATTTAACAAAGTTGGTTTTCATTTTTTATTTTGTTTTTGGTATTTGGGGGGGGGGGGTGTGTTGGTTTTTTTGTGTGTTTTTGTTGTTTTTTTTTTAGTATTTGTGAATTAATGTCATATGATCTTATCAAAACCTATTTTATTAATTATTTAGTACAAAAACCTATTTAGACTTTAACACTTAGGACAAGGAATCCATAGAAAGCCTGAATAAGTCACTCTTAAATGCTCTATTAGATACCACATCTGTTTGTTCACTAGTGTTTTCTTAGCCTTTGTCAGATGAGTGAAAACCACTGCCAACTGTGATTCCCAAGCTGGTTTCTGTTTTACTACCCTTATTACTACCCTTATTGCCTTCAGTGACATTTCAAGATACCAACACTGATCCTGAACAGCAACTAACTTGTAATCTCTGTTATTATTACTTAGAAATGATACGTGCTGAGTGTCAGGACTCACTTGGGGGATCAAGCATAAGTAAAACTTTTCTGAGTCCAGGCAGTGTGAGGAAGAGTTTGGACTTGCTATAGGTCACTGGACATATCAACCAGGTACACATCAAAGTTATAGAAGAATGATTTCATACAGTTTTCCTTCTGAGTAACTTTCTTTTTCCACACAAGTTCATCACATAATATGATGTATTCTCTTCATAAGTATATGACTTCTTCCTTGCCAACAGGCTGTGTGGTTTCTTCACTAGCAAATACAATAAAAACTCTTGTGCAACTTGAAGCCTAGACCAGTAGTTCAAAACCAAAACATATTTTCCTTGGTTTCTCAAAAGATGAAACTTGCGTTAAAAATTGCTCTAAAAGAAAATGGGGCAGGGAAGTGGAGAAGCATATTAATCTTGAACAGTTGTGGATGTTTTTCTTCCTGGTAGAAGCCAAATAGTAAGTAAATGGCAACATTAATATACAAACTATGTAAACGACCCACACAGAACAGCTGACTATATCACCAAACTTTAGATAAGCAGACATTTCTTCCAAAACAAATAAACCAAAATGTGAATATACTTTCATAGTGTAGAAAGCAAACTAAGTCTTGAGAGAAATTGCAAGCTTAAATGGCTAATGTGCTTTATTATAACTCCTTTCCTCTCTGATAATGTACATATACCAGATACCTCTAAAAATAATCAAATTATAGTTTCTCCAAGAGGGATGACTTTTCCAGACACATGGACAAGATGATCTGTGAAGATGAATGAGCCCTACATAACCTGTGGCTCCAAAGTTCTTTTCTCATGGAACAAAACATTAATTGACTATCACCAGAAGTATTCTTTGGAAATAAGTTAGTACCATTGAGAGTTATCTTCAAACACCCCATGCTCCTGTGTATTCCAGAAGTAATACTCAGTCCCTGGCCCTTTGAATACAGCTGTTTAAATCACTTTCATATTCAGAAGATCACTGATTATTCTGCCATTCTCTGCTATCTTAACTAGAAGTTTCTTTCAGTGTAATGTACAATTACAAGCTCTTCCCATAAAGTTCCAAGTACTGTATTCCTGAGCACTAAAGCGAAATTCTGTTGTATGATCAATTCATAGTTCAGTAGAAATTTAAAAAAAACAAACGAAGAAGTAAGCCTCTGTGCAACAACAAATGCCCTCTTGTCATTCTTGAATCTTAAATAATTGTATCTATAGAGAAATTAATAGTTACAATCTTTCTTTGAAGGAAGGAAATAAAAGATGCAAAAAGAAAAAGTAGTGGTAGGTTCTTTTTGATAGACTTGCATTTCATATTACTCAAATACACAAGGAGCTTGGTGCACATCTTACCTAGAACTTCTGAATTCTAAAAAATTAGAAGTACTTGTTAATTCTTAATGTCATGAACAGTCCTAAATAAAATGTCTTCTGTAGAGAACTTAAGAGTTGATAGGTAATACAGCTTAATCTTCATCACTTTAAAAAATATAACGAGCAAAACAATTTAAGGAAAAACTTGCACGCTCAGCAAGTTTGCTGATGACACCAAGCTGCGTGGTGCCATTGACATGCTGGAGGGAAGGGAAGACATCCAGAGGGACCTTCACAGGTTTGAGATGTGGGCCCATGCAAACTTTATGAAGTTCAGTAAGGCCAAGTGCAAGGTTCTGCACCTGGGTTGGGATGATCCCAGGCATAATTACAGGCTAGTCAGGGAATGGATAAAGTGTTTGGGCAATCTCAGACACAAATATGGGTTGGGTGAAGAATGGATTTGGAACATCCTTGAGGAGAAGGACTTGGGAGTGCTGGTTAATGAGAAGCTCAACAGCCAACAATATGCACTTGTAGCCCAACAAGCAAAGTATATCTTGGGCTGCATCAAAAAAAACATAGCCAGCAGGTCAAGGGAGGTGATTCTGCTCCTCTACTCTGATCTTGTCAGATCCTACCCAGAACATTGTGTCCATTTCTGTAGTCAACAGCATAAGAAGGACATGTAGCTGCTGAAGTGAGCCCAGAGAGTTGCTGCAAAGATGATCAGAGGGCTGGAGCACTTCTCCCATGTAGGCAGGCAGAGAGCTGTCATTGTTCAACCTGGAGAAGAAAAGGCTCTGAGTAGACCTTATTGTGGCCTTCCAGTGTCTGAAAGGGGAATACAGGAAAGCTGGGGAGGGACTTTTACAAGGGCATATAGTGGTAAGACAAAGAGTAATGATTTTAACCTGGAAGATGGTAGATTTACTTTATACACTAGGAAGGAATTCTTTAGAGTGAATGTGGTGACACTGGAAAAGGTTGCCCAGTGAGGCTGTGGATGCTTAATCCCTGGAGGTGCCAAGGCCAGGTTGGATGGGACTTTGAGAAACCTGACCTAGTGGTAGGTGTCTCTGCCCATAAAGTGGGGTTGCAAATGGATGATTTTTAAGATCCCTCCTAATTGAAGCCATTCTATGATTCTATGATGATACTATGAAATGCAAGAAGGAATGAATATATCTATGTAAAATACAGAAATTCTGCAATGATTCCTTTGGTATTGGTGCTTAAAAAGTGTAATACTGAGGATTTTTTTTGCCAGAACTTTTGCAAGCGATGGTTTTCAGCTACACAGTAAATGATATTTAATTTACGATTACATTTTAGTTACACAGGATAATGTTGTGTGATTAGTTTTTTGGTCAGCTTTTCTCAAATGTACATTAAATGTGACATCTCTCTCAAAGGTACATCACATTTTTTAACTGTCAAGGACACAGCTTAGGATGGACAGCTGAGTCTGGTACAAATGATTACTGGAAACTGGAGGTTTCAAGAAATTCTTAACAATCCTTAACAACCAACAGTCCTTAAGATCTTTGCTGACACTGTAGTTAGTGCCAGAGTAGCAATAAAAAATGACAGATGTATTTCTTACTTGTTTGGGTAATAGAAGTGGATCTCCAGGCACTTCTTTTTCTAGCTTCTCAGCCTAGCCTGTACCTACAAAAATTATCATCAACATAATTAGGACACATATATGCCTACATATGTCTATAGGAAGACAGAAATCAAAAGGTAATAAATACATAGGTATTCTGTCACTCTTGGTCTGTTAGTACTTGTTTTTAATTAAATGAATACTCTTGTATTTTCTGATCTATTACTTGAAAAAATATAAATTAAATTTATGAAAGCACAGAAAAAAAATGCCAATGAAACTTGAGTTTCAGTGCATTGTTTCCTGTAGTTATCACTGGTCCATAAACTTCTTTTTTATTTGGATTTTTTCACTCTCTTGCTGTGTCTAGTGGAAGGGGGCTGTACTCCATTGATTCACTCAGGAAGTTTTCTGTCTTTTGGATTTCCTTCATTTTTGGGTTATTCCTTTTGTGAAGTCATTCTGTAGTGCAAGAAAAGTTAGAAAACAGAAATTTTAATATCGCACTCCATCAGATCTATTTGCTAAACACTTACAAAATATATAAAGCTTGTACTCTATATTTTGTACTCTATAGAGTATAAAAACTCTATATAGGTTTTATGGTTTTAAGACATAGGTTTAGTTGGCAACAGTAGGCTATATCTCCATTATACTATCAGAGATGAATATATTATTCATTAAAATACGTTCAGCAATCTGTCAGGAAATTAGTTTTCTGAAAGTTATTTCAGTTATTTTGCTGTAAAATCTATGCAAGGTGATTCTATCAATGGTGACCATATTTATCACTGGTCAAAGGAAATGGGTCTAGCAGTGCCACATTATGAGGTTCTTGGTGCATCATGACAGCTGTGTTTCTTTCTTCATCTGTAAAGCCTGAGATAATAACATACATTTATACTTGTAGAGATAATTGCAAGATTAATTACATAGGCTGATATCCAAAAAAGCATTTAAGTTAAATGAGTCTTGAAGTATATGAATAGTTTTATTGAAATCAATGTTATTCCTATACTTGAGAACTTCCCTGGATTAGTAGTTTAATGCTTGTGCAGTGTTCTGAGAAAGCAACGCATAGTAAAAATTCTTAGAAATGTAAACATAAATTCAAACATAAATTAAGTATTGGTCTCTCTTTATATTTGTTTTTTCATTTAACCTGGGGCTCTTTCCTGAGTTTTCCTTCCTGATAAGACCAAAAAATAGATCTTACTTAGGCTGATGCTTTTATTTTGTAAAAGTTAGTTTATATTTATATCCGGGTAAAAGCCAATAAAAAGAAAGGCTTTCTGTGAATGGGTATGTGATTATAAGAAAAAAAAAATCTAATGTAGCTAAAATCAGATTCATTTAGGTAATATCTAAAACACCCAAAGAACTTCTAAATAGATGTATGGATTTTAGGCAGTGTCTGAATAAGCCATGGGCCTGTATCATATTTCTGTTTTGTGAAATTTGGTTACCTACATACCTGACACAGTTTTTTGTTTGTATGTTTGTTTTTAAAGTAGTCACTTCTGGGCTTTTGAAAAAATACTGCTTGATGAGAAGTTTCTGTGTAGAGCATGCAGAGACACATGGATTGTAATTACCAGCTATGTGTGTATTTGCATTGCATTTTCAACTGGATTTTTCATGATTTATTTGAAGTTGAACTACAGTTCATTCAAGTTTTAGCACGAACAAGTGATTATCGAAGTCGAAATGGGAAACAGAAATCTAGTAATCATGTGTCACACCCCACAGGTGATGTGTGCAGCACTGTCACATCCCACACAGTGAGCACAGCTCCCCAGAGGTGGGGGCCAAACCAAATATCACATCCTACAGAGTGGGTAGGGATAGAATTCCCCACGGAGAGTAAGACTGGACCCCCTTAGTTTCTAAACTCCTTCAGAGAGGAGCCAGAGTGCAGCTGGGCCCAATCCTTCTCCTCCTTTAATTAATCTCTTAACAACTCATTTGGCAAGATTACGTTCGTGAATTCTCTGTGCAGTACTCAGGAGTAAGATCATTACTCAGGAGGTTTGTATAAAAACACAACTTTACTTAAAAGTGAGTAAGATTATAAAGCATGTGAGATTACAACTAGCAGAATCATAAATGATGGTACCTTCAAAGCAATGGATTACAATTTAGAAAAATGTCAGAAAATTGTCAAAACAACAGGTTACAGCTAATAAAACAAAGCAACAGGCAGTAAAACTTAACAAAAGTTTCTTGCAGAGCCAGGTGTTCACTTGGGCCCCTCCAGATGGGGTGACACAGCAATAACCCTTTATTTCTGTGCATGTGCCCTCTCCAGTGGCTTTACCCGGGGCACACACAAGATGTCACTCTGCCTCCGCAGGGCACAGCTTGCCTGTCCCTGTCCCTTATGGAATAAGGACAGTGTCCTGCCTGTCAGGGTGCCCATCAGACAGAGCTCCCCTTGCCAGGACAGTGTTCAGCTGATGGGGATGGCCACCGAAGGAGGGGCTGCTCTTGTGAGAATAGGGCCCCGTTTATCAGGGTGGTTACCCAAATGAGAGAACAGAGTCCAGATGGCTATTGAATGAGGCCTCCACCCAAGTGCAGTGTCCATTTTGTCAGGATGGCTGTTTTGAGACAAATATTCTTTTTGGGATTCTACACCTAGGCTCACCCTTTTTCCTTGAGGGCTAGCTGACACACTTCGTGGGGTCAGCAGTATTTTTACCTTATTGTGTCCTGTTTCCAGTGAATTTTCATTGTAATTCATCATTGTTTTATTGAATTTATGTATGTCCCTAGAGGTGACTTTTATTCCTCTTTCTATTAAAAAAGAAAAACTGTGAGGAAAAATATTTTACTTCCTATTTTTGTGAAGATATAATGTAACATTATTTTTCTGTTAATTTTTTAGATTTTCTTGGGACACTAGAAGAAATTCTTCCTAACCTTGAAAAAGATCTTAGTGTTTGGATAATGACCAAAGCCTCCACTTTTCCAAGTGTGCATACTCTTCTAGACAAAATAGAGGCTGCCTCTGAAGACCCCGTTCCCATTAATCGACGCTCTGCCAACAACCTGAAGTCGTCTGTATTATATATATTTACTTCAGGAACAACAGGTACAGCTCAGCTAAAGAGTCCTATATTTTCCTTCAGTTTTCATCTAAAAACTTCATTTTCCACAGCTCTAATATTCTTGATCAGATTTTCATAGTAGAATATCGTAGTTCTTGCATATAAGCAGTATTCATTATATCCTATTTCTTTTCAGTGACTGTTTATACGCAGTGGTTTATGAGCTTGTCTTCTTTTTGTTTTCCTGTTCAACTGAGTAGCTTTTCCTCTTATTAATTCACAGCTAAGGTGTTTATAAAAAGTTTTGCTTTTTGGGCACTTTTACAATCATAAATATTATTTTGTATCACATACCATTGATATAGTCATGTATCCAGAACTTTGAAAAACAATCTTCAAACAAGCAGATAGACACTTGGGTTGTCTTCATTAAGTCATGTTCTATTCAGGACACTATAGAGACAGAAAATAGGATTAAGCTACTAGCATTTTAGTTTAGAAACAGATGGCTGAGGATATTAGCAGTGCTCCAGCAGCTAAGAAGCTAAGACTTTAAAAATCCTGATCACTGACATGAAAAGCAAGATGATGCTAAGATAAACAGATTTAGTCACAAGAAGATTTAAAATGAAGGTGTGTTTTATGGCTTTGCTCCCTCATACAAATAATTATTAAATATATTTGCTTCAGCTTCTAGGGAAAAGGTAGGAAATAAAAATGTCGGTCTAGAATAAAAATTTAGTAGTGTATAAATAATGTCAAGGGGTCAGGTATATCTGTAAACACTACTAATATAAATATGGTTGATCTGGCTGGGTAAAAGTAAGGAGTTTTTACAAAAATATAGAATGTCCAAGGTAGAAGGACTTTGTTCATGTAACTGCATTTGAATATTAGTGTGAAGTCTCAAGTTCTAGTATGTAGAATTAAAATATTTTTGAATGCTTGTATGTACTACAATGTACACAGAACAAGTGTAATAATTCACATTTTATTTATATTATGCCCCATATAATAAAAATAATAAGGTTTGTTTAGTATGAAGAGTATGGAATGACATTCTAATCAAAAGTAATGGAGCATTTTAACAGTTTTTGATAAAGTAACAACATAGTGTTGCTTCTAAAATCAGTGACAGGTAAACTTAGTTAAAAGGAAAAAGTATCTTGCACAGTGTGTATTCATCTGCCTGTAAAGGCATAAGTTAAAAATCAGCAGTGTAGAACACTTCTTGCTGTGAGTTGTTAATTGCCAACACAGGTTATTGCCTTTTGTCTTTAGTGTGACAGGTTTTGAAATAGCATTTAAGTGTAGGGAGACTCTCCATAGATCACATTTCTATTTCATAGCTCAAATAAGTCTTCAAGGGAGTGGTAGCTTTGTTATAATAGGTGATAAATCTTTCTGAATCATCAAGCTTTTAAAAATTTTTAAGTCTATTATCAGGAGTCAGCCTGAATTTTTTCTGTGTATGAAATAGCATTCCTGGAGCAAACCCACATAATCTACTCAAAATAATAACTACAAGAGCAGTAGCCTAAGAAGCTCTCACATGTGAATCTGTATGTTCCTGAACAGAAATTCCAAGCTTAACCTGAAGAAACTGATTTGGAAAAACATAACTGAAGTACACTATTTGCTGGTATTTGAGGTCTTGTTTGTTTGGTTTTGTTGGGTTTCTTTGTGTTTGTTGAGTTTTTTATGGGTTGTGTGTTGTTGATTTTTTTTTAGCTCTACATAATCTACATAGTCTTCATAAAACAAATCATTAGACTTAGATGTACACATCTTAGACAAGCACCCATTACAGTATATACTTCATGTAGACCCCATTCTTAATTGCTTTAGAGATCTAGTGTGCTGCCCTTTTATGTTAAAACAAGTCCATATAAGTTCATACGTACAGTATCTGCTTGTGGCCCTTTGTCTGCCCTATATAATTTGATAGTGTACTAAACATGGAGTTCCTTCATGCTTCCACCTGTTTGAATTGACTTAACATCAGATTAAATAACTAACAGATAAGTTTACGAATTGGTTTATGTATCTTTATGTATAGAGAACAAACATGCAATCCTGTATTAACCAGCCAGTTGTCTTTTAATGGTCGTCTAAACAGATGGCTAGAAATTTTATTATGGGACAAAGAATTGATTCTTGTATTATTTTAGAGACCATATACAGGAATAAAAAATAAAAATAAATAATAATAATAATAATAATAATAATAATAATAATAATAAGTTATTTTGAAGAGAAACCTTATGCATGGTTTTGTGTATTCATTACAGGTCTTCCAAAGGCTGCAATCATCAGTCACTTGCAGACTCTTAAAGGAGCTGCTGGGCTCTGGGCTTTTGGTGCTACTGCAGAAGACATAATTTATATTACTCTGCCTCTTTATCACAGTGCAGCATCTCTTCTTGGCATTGGTGGATGCATTGAGTTGGGTAGGGCTTGTTTCATTTAATTGTGTTACTAATATAGAATTTTCTTAAAATGTATAAAACACATTTAGGTTCCCTGGCATGAGGGAAACTAATGCTTTGCTGAAATCAAATGAACTGTCTTTTTGAAATAGCTCTGTACTTCTGTATTTTGGGGTGGGAAGTGTTGTGATAGCAAAGAATCTCTTACAAGCTATCTGTAGAATTATTTATAGTAATTTGTATCACAAGTGTTTTTACTTTCTTTTATATTTAGATAAAAGGAATTTAAAGACATTTGTAATATTTTGGCATTGTAGAAACTGCATTAGTATATTTACAGACTAAGCATCGTATGGTGGAATAGAATTATAGAATCATCATGGCTAGAAAGGACCTTCAAGGTTATTGAGTCCCACCAGTCCTACATCACCTTAACCACTAAATCATCTCCTGAAGCACAGCAACTACCCATTTTTTAATATCCCCAGGAATGACAACTCTACCACCTCCCTGGGCAACCAGTTCCAAAACTTCACCACTCTTTCAGTGAATAAATTTTTCCTAATATCTGAACCTTCCCTGGCACAACTAGAATCTATTTCCTCTTGTCCTATCACTAGTCACTAGGGAGAAGAGGCCAACATTCACCTCACACACCCTCCTTTCAGGTAGTTGTAGAGAGCAGTAATATCTCCCCTCAGCCTCCTCTTCTCTAGGCTGAATAGCCCCAGCTCCTTCAGCCTCTTCTTGTAAGACCTGTTCTCCAGACTACCAGTCATCCTACTCTGCTCTGCACCATCTTCAGAACCTTGATATCCTTCCTATGATGCCCAAAACTGCACACAGTGCTGGAGGTGTGGCCACACCAAATCTGAGTACAAGAGTAAGATCACCTCCCTGGCCCTGCGAGTCACACTGCTCTTCTTGATAAAGGCCAGGATGCCATTGGCCTTCTTGGCCACCTGGGCACACTGCTGGCTCATGTTCTGCTCCCCCAAGTCCCTCTCTGCTGGGCAGCTCTTCAGCCACTCCTCCCCAGGGACTGGTGGGGGTTGTTATGGATGAAGTGCAGGACTTGCAAGGCATTTGGCCTTCTTGAAATTCATACTATTGGCTTTGGCCCATCTCTCAAGCCTGTCTAGATCCCTCTGCAGACCATCTCTGCCCTCAGACAGATCAACACTTCCACCCAGTTTACTGCTGTCTGCAAATTTACTGAGGGTGCACTCTATCCCTTCACCCAAATCATCAGTAAAGATGTTAAACAGGAGCGGTTCCCAGCTTTGAGCCCTGGGGGACACCACTTGTGACTGGTTGCTGGCTGGATTTAACTCCATTTAACACAACTCTTTGGACTGAGCCACTTCACTTAAAAGTGGAAGCATTTCTACTTTTTTACTATGAAAGCTCAGAGGATAGGAGACTTGTATGAGTAGGATGGTCCTTCCAGCCCAAGGAAGGGTATTTTGGTATGTTAATGATGGAACTTGACAGTAAATTTAACTAGTCATTACTTTCTATTATCTGTTTTACTCAAGGCTAAAGACATTAGTAGTTTGCATCCTCCATTTAACTCTTCCCACTAAGATGAGCTCAGTAAATGCCCCTTCCATCAGTCATACTGACTTGCCTTTTTCAACATCATTGAAACAGGACCTTGCAAGCTTGCATGTGGTTTTGAGGGAGAAATGAATAAGAAATTAAATCTACATTTAGATTTAGATTCACTGCATCAGTGAATTAGATTATTCTGTCTAACTGAAGACATTCTATAGTAAAATTGCATGAACTGTTTTATTTAGTAACTGAATCATATTTTCACTGACTAAAAGCTGATGCCAAGGGGAGCTGTTCTGGGCTTGGTCCAACCTGCAGCTTAGTGGCAGATCTTGGTAAACATGGGAAATTTGGCAGAGGTTTTCCTGAGGCAGGGAAATGCCAGAGAAGCCAGAGAACCTCATGCCATCCCGCCTATAAAAAGTGGCCTGGGGCACATGAATGACCAGAATGAGGCATGGTGGTTTGCATAGGGAAGGTGCCAAAACTCTGCCAGTTCCACGAGGGAGAGATTGTATGCATTCAGCATAAAGCCACAGCCTCTCTGAACTCTGAGCCCACCTTGACTGAGGCAGCTTCCCAGGCAGAGCTCTATTGGAACACATTGCTACCCAGGTGTCAGGCTGCAGAGTGTGTCCTGATGAAATGCCAATCCAGGATAGCAGCAGTGAGCACTCCTCTGGGAGATGTGTCCAGGTAAATGAAGTCTTCTTAGTGATGGTGCTCTTGAGAGGAGGTGAGTAGGTGGAGGAGTATCAGGGAGGCAGAGAGAGAGATGGATATGAAAAAAGTGCATCCTACCTTCTCTAGAGGCAGACCCAACAGGACATGAAAAGGAGGATTCCATATCCTCTCTCCACTGTGTGAGCAAACAGTGACCTAGAGGATAGGGGACAATGGCAAAAAATTCCTGCCCAGCTGATCTAGTTGATTCCCTAAAGAAAAAAAGATGGATCATTATTGTAGGTGGCACCCTATCTGCTTGATATGAAGACCTGGCCCACTTCTTAGAGAAGTCTGCTGCCTTTGTGGGGCCCATGTTAAGCGCATGACAAGAAAACTTCCTAACTTGATGTATCCCTCAGATTATTGTCCATTAGTGATTTTTCATGTAGGGAGCAATGCAGTTGGTACAAGAAGTCAAGAGAGAATTCAGGGCTTTGGTACAACTGGTTAAGGGACTGGAAACACAAGTAGTGTTTCCTTTTATCCCTCCAGCTGCAGGGAATGATAAGGGAAGAATCAGGAAGACCCATCAGATCATTAACTGGTTCTGAGCCTGGCGTCACTGGGAGGATTTGGGTTTTTTTGTGATCATGATGCAGTATAGAGACCTGATGGCAACAGGTGGGATACACCTGTCTCAAAGGGGAAAAAGGATTTTGGCACAGGAGTTTGCAGGGCTCATTGAAAGGGCTTTAAACCAGATTTAAAGGGGGGGATAAATCCAGACTTGCTAAGGGACAAGGCTGGGGGAAGCTTACACCAAGTGTAAGCGAAATAATACTGAAAGAAAATGCACCATTTACACACAACTCACCCCTCCTCCCTTCACCACTATTGTAACAACTGAAATTCTCCATGATCATTTCCTTCTTTAACATTGTTTAGTCCATGTGTTGCCCATTACCTCTTCCAGGTATTATCATTATCTCAAACTCCTTATGCCCCACATTTTTTTCCTACTGTGAGGGTCCTTATATAAAGTTTAAAAGGCGTCAACATGAAACACTTCATTACAACAAAACACCATCAATAGTATTAAATTGCAAAGACTGTTTATAAGATCCATTTTCCTGCCAAATTTCACATAATGTAATTTATATTGTGGCCACCATTGATTACAATATCTTCTTATTTTGTCTTTAGTTATGGGGACCCTTCCAAATTTACTCCAGTTTTTAAGAATACAAACTAAAGAAAACCAAGAGGAAATAGCTAAGGTTAAACTTGAACCCATGTTTCCAAAAAAGAATTTTCTTACCCACTTCTTCATGTGTGCTTGCACACACAGCTCTGAGCCCCTGTCTGTAAAGGTTGTTTCCACCCTTGCCAATTATCGGGGCACATGCGCAATTTTCCTACTAATTTGTACTTAGCAGTATGGCTGAGGTGGAGTGTTATCCATATAGGGTTTACTCAGCTCATATGGGATCAATACTCACTGTTCAGTGACTTTATTTATCTCTTTCTCTCTTATTCAAATATCTTTTTTTGGCCTTGAACTTTTGAGTTCCTTACCACCTGACAACAGAGGGGGTTCAGAGGAGTTCCTGGTCAATAGGTCAGTGTGCACTGAAATACACAAACACACACTGATTCAACCCTCTCTTCTCAGGGAAAGCCCTTCTGGCCATCCTGTCTGCGTAGCCAAAAATGCTGCTCCAAATTTGGGTTCTTTCAAAATGTGGTGTGCAAAACCAGTTTATACACAGAATTAAGATATTTTATTCCAGTTCTGCACAGAAGAGGGTGCTAAGAGATAGTTCACACAGCTAGAACACCTCTATGATAGAGGATTTATTTTACTTCTTTATATTTATAGATAAAAAATGCAAAGCTACCTTTTCTCTAAGTGTACTGATATTAATTTACATTATTAGTTAACTAGTTCTTTGCTTCCACTTAAAGTGTTAGCACTTCTACTTGTCCATACACATTCTCTGAAGGTAGGGGGCTTTTTTGAGAAGGGGGTTCTTCCGACCTAGAGAGGGTATTTCATATGTTAAAGAGGTAAGATCACAGTTAGGTTTAGTTAGTCATTGTTTCCTATTATCTGCATTAGTTAGTGCTCAGGGCCAAAGACATTAGTGTTAGCATCTTCCATTCAACTCTTCTTCACACCAAGATAAGATCAGGACACATCCATGGGGTCATGCTGACCTGTCTTTTTTGACACCACTGCCCCTTCCTCCTTACAGGGGAAAACTCCTCACATTCTTCCTCTGCTCCAGCATTGGGTTCACCCCATGGGAGAGAATACATGAACTCCTCTGACATGAGTCCCTCCCATGAGGTGCAGTACCTCAGAAACAGATTGCTCCAATGTGGGCTACCCACAGAGTCACAGCATTCTTTGGGCACAGCCAGCTCCCCTGGCATGGGGTCTTCTGGGGCTGCAGGTCCACATCTGCTCCACTATGGTCCTTCATGGGCTGCTTCACTTTAATCCTTCATGGCCTGCAAGGGGACAGCCTGACATTTCCTCATGAACTGCAGGGGAATCTCTGCTGTGGTGCCCCTCCTCAGTCTGGTATCTCTGTTCAGACATTATTCTCACCTCCTCTTTTTCTGTCCCCCCTGAAGGTCTTTGGAGCCGTTTCCTTTTCTCCTTCTTAAATATATTAATTGCAGAGGTGTTATAGCCATTGATGATGGGCTCAGCCTTGGCTAGAAAAGGGTCTGGATTTTGGACCCAGGGGAGCTTCTCACAGGAGCCACCTCTGTGTCCCTTCGGCTGCTACCGAAGCCATGGCACACAAACCCAACATGAATACCAACAAAGAGAATCTGTCTTCTTGGTTTTAACCTCTTATCTATCCTTTTACTCATGAAGGAGGATACTGGGTTCATCTCCCTTCTTTGCCTATCAGGTCTGAACACATGTTCTAATGAAACAGCTTAAGTTTCAAAGTTCTCTGAACAAAGCTGCTCTTGGTTTCTCCCATGTCCAATACTGTAGAAATAGTAAACATAGAAAGCTAAGATGCCATATAGAGAAAATGCTTCATTTCCTTTTTACTGTTTCTATAAAGGTGCAACTTGTGTGTTAAAAAAGAAGTTCTCAGCCAGTCAGTTTTGGAGTGACTGCAAAAAGTACAATGTGACTGTCATCCAGTACATTGGAGAGCTTTGCCGGTACCTTTGCAGCCAGCCAGAGGTAAGTGGATCCAGAAATACAGATATTAATTTCTAAGAGTTATGTACATTTATTGTTCTTAGTATGGTTATGTTAAAATGGAAATAAAAATGTAATGAGCCTGTCCCTCTGGCTTTCTTTTAATGTGAGGTTCTTCAAATATTTTGTGCTCTGTAGACTACAAAAGAAACCCAAACAGCTTGCATCAGGAGGGTGCTGACATATTAAAATAAATAAATAAATAAAAATTTCAACACTAGAAACTGATTCATTATCACTTGATGAAACTGAATTGTCCCTTACTTGAACATGGTTCTTTTCCTCTAGCAGTCTGTGGTGTGATGGCTATCTAGATGGTATCAAATATAAAGCATGATGAACCTGTTCCAGTCACGGAGTATAGCTGACCTGGGTTAACTGAATTAACTCTTAATCTGGCTATTTTCCTCTATGTGTCCCCATCTACCCACTGACAATAGAGAAAGTCCAAGATGTTCATGCTAAGCTAGCTACCTAAAATTTTTTGGCATTAATTCAGGATGTGTAGAATAATAAAGGCAGAATGGATACAACCTGTTGAAAGCAAATCCAATTGACTTTCTGCCCTCAAACACTTGTACAAGCTGTGTCACAATGAACATGAAACAAACATTCATAGTCCAGTATAAATTAGAATTCATCTTCCTAATGCTTGCAATCTTATGAGCAGCAGGTTGTCCTATTGTGTTTCAATAACAAATCCTAAATGTTACATGATACAGTACCTTAGCTGGCTAATCATTTTAATAAATCGCTTAACAGTTACTTGTGATAATAAAGAGCTTCTATTTTGAATACTAAACAAAAATACTTAACAGCATCCAATTACCTTTATAACATTAAGCAAAGAGAACTGTATTCTTTTTTTTAGTTTGACAAAATGTTTAGCAGAACAGAGATTTGTAAAAATATATGGAAGTTGGATGCAATGCCACTGTTATGCATGCCTCAGCAAAGAGAATGTTCTTGAATTAAAAAGGGCATAGCTGATGACCAGCATTGGCTGTGATATGAAGCCAAGTAGTGACATCTTTCTCCTTTCCCCCTCTATTTCTTTTCTTCCTTTTTCTTCTTTTTTTTTTTTTTTTTCCTCTTAAAAAAAAATAATTGGACTTTATAGTAAAATAAACAAACTTAGAGGAAAAAATATCAGGTTAATGACCAAAAGGAAAGTTCATATATATAAAGGCCGAACTTTTATAACTTGTGCATTTTCTTCATTATAGGCTAATGCAATTCCCTACAAGTCACCTCCCTTCTCTCCAACACTTCCAAGCTTTTGCTGTATTTGCAGCCTCAGATATTAGTTGTGCCCCTTTTCTGTCTCTTAACTCTGGCATGGCATTTTGTTTTACCCATTTTATCTTGTTCACTATTTCAAAGCAAAAACGGTACTTCATTTTCTAAAACAAACTCATTTTTAAATCCTTGAAAAGCCATCATAAAGGACTTCTACAGTTTTCAAATAAAAGTATTTATATAATCATTAGCTATGAATATACCATGTACTGTATTTACACTACCATTAACTGTTCATTAACTATATAAGTATTCTATTTATTAACTTACATGCAAATTGTCTAGAACTCTGCTCTATAAGGTTATGGGCTTTCATTGGTTTGTTATTCCTAGGTCCCTGAAGAGAAACTAGCAATGTATGTTAGCAAGAAAAATTAAATTATAAAATTAATCACTTTGACAGCTCATTACCTGAGGAATACAGGTAAAATGTGGAGAGAAAAATAGATGAGTATCTGACCAAGTGTTTATGGGTCAGGGTTAAAGGCAAGACAGGGGTAGGTGATATTACACTGGGGGTCTGGAAGAGGCCACCTGACCAGGAAGACTGAGTGGATGAGACCCTTTACAGACAGACAGCAGCAGCTTTGCACTCACATGAGGGATTTCAAGTACCCAGGTATCTGCTGCATTGACAACACAGCAAGGCCCCAGCAATCCAGGAGGTTCCTGGAATGCATTAGGGACAATTTGCTTCCCTGAGGGGTAGAGGAACTAACAAGAAAAGGTACTATGCTGTACTTTATTCTCACCAACAAGGGTGGGCTGATGGACAGTATAAAGCTTAATGGCAGCCTGGGCTGCAGTGACCATGAAATGGTGGAATTCAAGCTCCTTAGAGCAACAAGGAGAGGGTGTGCATAAACCACACTACCCCTGACTTTCTTGGTAGGGCACACTATGAGATAAAGCCCTGGAGAGGAGAGGAGCCCAAGAAAGCTTGTCAGTATCCAAGGATCAGCTCCTCCAAGCCCAAGAGCAATGCATCCCAACAAATAGAAAGGCAGTCAAGAATGCCAGAAAGCCTACATGAGTGAACAAGGAGCTCCTGGACACACTTGAATATGAAAAAAAAGTCTACAGAGGGTGGAAAATAAGGACAAGTAGCCTAGGAGTAGTAAAAGGAAGTTGTCTGAGCACCCAGGGATCAGATTTAAGAAAGATAAAGCCCAGACCAAATTAAATCTGGTCAGGGACAGCTGGATGTATTTTCTTAGAAGATTGCCACACATTTAAAATTTAACATATAAAGTGTATACAGAATTTTCCTGTTGCACTTGCAGATTTATTTCAAATTTGAAGCTATGAGCTATTTAAATGACCCTAAATATCTAAATAGTCCTCAATATTTTGGAAAGATATGAAAGATATGAATGCAGCACTTCTTTCTGGCTTTTCTGTAAAGGAGATCTGAATTCTGAAGTGGTTTACAGAGGCGAGAAATCAGTTTTCTTGATCATTATGTCCTGCATTATATTCTTATAAGCTTTCATGCGTTATGACATCAGTTGTATGATTTATGATACCTTGCATGAACTTGGTAAGCTCTCTATTAAAATCAGTGTTCATTTCTGCTTGTATTCAAGGCCTGTTTCATAATTACAGTATTACTTAGACATTTTCTTTCAATATCTATCTTGGTTTTGGTCCACTTGGTATTGAGCCCATATTATCCTTTGGCATCAGAAACATTTTCTGTTTCCTTGAGGTGTGTAAAATCATGTGTATCAGCTTTCACACTTTATTTTTTTATTCTGAAGTAAGTCAGTCTTTCTGCTAGATCCAGTTTGGCCAGGGTTTCATTGGATGGGATTCAGGTCTCTGAAGTGACGTCAGAAAAGATTCTTAAAAATTAGTTAGACAGCTACATTTGCACCATGAAGTCTCTAAGTAATCTATATATATCACTTTTATTTTGGGGGGGGGGGGGATATTGTATTTTATTAATTTTCCTAGTACCCTATGTGTTCTTAAAAACTTCTGCTACCACTTGCATGTGTCATAAACAGACTTCATTGTGTCTGAAAGGAGAATTTAACACAATCTGTACATATCGTTAGACACAATAGATTTTTTAGATTAAGTACTTATTCAGCACACCTGAAAGGAGTCTTAGAAATGGACCTGGGGTTTGGAAACTTGTATTTTTTCCTCCGGACTGTATTAGTTGATACAATAAAAAATGTTCTGTATATCACAACAAATTTTGCATGTTGAACTGCCACGACTACAACAACAATACTATTTTTAAAATGTGCATTTAAAAGCAGATAATAATCCCATCCATTTTGGCTACTGCTTGAACTCTACCCACTCATTGGTTTTCTGTCTGTTTTCTCATTCTTCCCACTAACAATGGTAGAGGCTTTTAGGTTTTCTTCCTGAAAAGGTCTTCTATAATGTTCATAGAATTCTTTGGAAGCACTGTTTTTTGATACCTAAAATAACACTGAAGGTTATTTGCAATGTTAGCTACTGGTTTCAGTGTGGTGGCTTAAGACTTTTCTGTGTATTTAAGAGGTCATATAACTTGCTGAGTTTCCTTCCTTTAAGCTTTTTTTCCTGGACATGCATGTTTTAGATTAAGCTAGTGGAGTCATGCAGAAAATGTCCTGATGATGAAGCCCAGGAATCACAATCACACTTCTACAAAGGGAAACTTTGTATGCTTACAGGATACTGCAAAATGGAGCTCAAGAAATAATTTGTGCATGCTTTAATTCTCTGAACTGACTTTAGAGGAGCTTTGTCCAGTTTATTTTGTGGGCTCCTTGGGCAAACAGCAAAATTATAGTGGTCAACTTGATAGTACTGCATGGTACACAGACAAAATTGTTTTTGTTCTAGGTTGATTTTTTCGTTTGGTTTGGTTTTTGTTTTTTTAATTGGTTTGTTTGCTTGTTTTGTTTTTTTGTTTTATTTTGGGTTTTTTTTGTTGTTGGTTTTTTTTTTTTTTTTTGGTAGTAGATATTTTCTGGGGAAAAGCATTTCCTATTAGAAGAGTGTCCTGTTTCACTGTGACAGGATCTGCCAGCTGAGGAGGGCAGATCACTCGTAGCCCCGTGTCAGCTGGTAGCCTAAGCCAGGGCAGCTGACCAAAGCTGATTATCAAGTGTGTGCCATACCCCCTTATAACTTTCTCATTATAAAAGGGGGAAATATGTTGGGAATTCCTATTTGTCTGCTTCTCTCTTTACCACTCCTGAGGACTAGCCTAAGTATAAACTTACATACTTAATGTTTGTGTTTGTTTAGTTATTGCATTTAATCTGTTTATGTTTTAGCCCATGGGTCATTTTTCCTCTTCTGATTCCTGCTCTTGACTGGGGAGAACCCTTTAGAGAGCATGCTGCCCAGTTTAGTCCTGGACATGGGCTAAATAGAAACAAAGAGCTAAAGAAAGACAGCTCCCCTTAGAACAATCCTATTATATTATTAGTAAGTTACATAAATAAAGTGTGGTGAGAGTGAGCTATACTAAAAAGCAGTCAACTAGATTCTGAGCTGGAAGGATGTGTCCTGTTCCTAGAATTCCTGTTCCTTTCTTATGCTGCACCTCTTCAGTTCTCTTTCTGTTTCACTTCTGTCTCACTTCTATTTTAAAATCTAGGTAATGTATTTTGCTCAAAAGATGTAGTTGCAATTTATTATGAGGCATTATTGAAAAGTAAATGTAAGCAACAATCTTGAAGAATTTATTACATCTGTCATCATAACAGCAGTAGGATCTCTCTCATCTTATACTTTGTCTACTAGCTACCTGATGCCCCATTTTCCAGGGCTAATGTGTCAATAGAGAACTGGTGAATGTGTTGTTACGTGGATTCCTTGCAAAGACATGAATGTAAAACCTGTGTGGCCTGCCCATCATACTTTATATTTAATGGATATTTGCATTTTTTAGGCACTGAGATCACTTTTAGTATCGTCAGGACCATAATACAGGAAATGTTCCATGTCTCTTGTGCTTGAAGTGCTTTGATTTTCTCCATTTGACTGTTCCTGCTTCAGAAATGGTTTAAAAAGTAGTTTATGAAGTTATTTTCTAACATTCTTTTAAAGCAACTGCTAAATAAGTTTTCATATAGATGCAGTCATGAATCATTCCTTCAACAGTTAATATACTGCTGATGGTACTTTAAAAGGTATTTCTTTTATTAACAATTCAATCATGCAGATAGCCAACATAGTTTGCAAAGAGCACTTGAGGAAAACAGGCAGGTGAAAAATCCCAGGTATGTTGTATTTAGTGTACTAAGGCAGACCTTGACTTGTTGATTAATTACTATGCAAATGAAAGACAACCTCAAAATGGAGAAACAGGGTGTCAGAAATGATTTATGATGTATGCAGCTATTTGGTATACAGTTCAAAGTTCTTAACAGAATGAACTGAAGGAAAGTCTGGGTGTAAGGTAAGAACATGCTTATGCTTCAAAAAGGCATTAAAAATGTTTCACCTTTTCTATTAGAAGTGGATATAGAATGAATCCACATTTAACTTCAGAATCACTCTGTAAGAAAAGAAAACCACAAAGCAGGAAAAGAAATAAAGAGATGTTTTTTTAAAACCTTGTAGAAGTTTCTAACATTGTTATTCTAAAACCTGTCTTTCTAATTACCTGCAGAGAACTATTAATGACATTCAGAAACACAGAGCATGAGCAAATTATTCCAGGACACACATTATTTGAGCTTATTTGTGATAGTTGACCAGGGCAAGGCACAAAGGCATGGAGCCCTTCCTAAATGAGAGAAATACATATTTTAGTGAAGGAAGCATTAGCCAGGTACTGTGTTGTTGCAGCAGTCTAGATGTCTACAGATGCAAACAATTGCTGCATGTTACCTATTGCATAGCTGGCTGAGCTGCCACAGCTTGTTCAGGTATTGGCACAGGGACAGCAGAGCTTATCTCTCAAAGAAATATGTACTAAGTGACTCCATGGAATTCCTCCTGCTTCTATAATTGTATCTACTGTAGCAAAGGGACACTAGTTGAAATACCATGTAAATATGGCAGAAACTCAAAGCATGATTTTTTTGGTACTGTTTAAAGAGTGTTGGTCTGTTTAAAGCATAACTATATTTTGGTTTTCATACATTTCACACTATGTGTGCATGACTCAAACACGTTTCTAAAACTTGTTGGAATAGTCAGCCTCTTTGTCTTATTTATTTTATTTTGTTTACTGCATAAGTTTTTGGCCACAGTGCCCATGGATACCAACATTCTCACCCTAGAGCTGAACTCTGGCTGTGATGTGGACATATACAGATGATGAATATATTGGTCAAATAATGAAAAAAAATGTTAAAATTACAAGGTTTGGGGTTTTTTTACTGTGGTTCACTTCTCACTGACAACTAGTCACATGTAAACCTAAAGTGCATTAATGTCATACGTAAGTTATGGAAAAGTGTAGTTAAAAATAGTTACATGAATAGTTTTACTGGTATGTAAAACTGATGTGAATCATCACTGTTTAAAGTTTCCCTCATGATAATTCTCTTTCTACTCATTTAATTTGCTGGGAGATTAAAGTGCATACATTTTCCATGCTTACAGTTGAAAGATGCACAGATTTGTTGAGGTTTAGGCCCAGCCTGTAGCAACCAGGTCCCTGTTCACTCATTACCCCCCACCCCCACTGTGGGATAGGGAGGAGAAAATCCACCAAAAGACCCATTAATCAAGACAAGGACAGGGAGATTTTCAGTCCCTCATTCTGGCATGGGCAAAACAAACAGATTCAATTTGGAGGGGAAAAAATTAATTTAATCTATCAGAATGGAGATAGATTAAGAGAGAGAAAGCCTGACCAGATCATAATGCTTTCCCTCGCACACCTCCCTTCTTCCAGGGCCCAAATTTCTTTGCTTCTGCCTCCCTCTCAGGGGTACATGGGGATGGATGAGGGTTTAAGATCAGTTCACTACACAGCGTTGCGGTTGCTCCTTCTTCCCCATGGGGAGGACTCCTCACAGCCTTCCCTTGCTTGCAGGGTCCTTTCCATGGGAGAGTCCTTCATGAATCCCTCTAACATGAGCCCCTCCCTTGAGGTGCAGTCTCTCAAGGAACAGACTGCTCCAATTCAGGGTTCCCATAGTCAGCCCCTGCTTCAAGAATAGTCTCGAGGCCTCCGTGTCTGCAGATGCACATCCACCGCACTGTGGTCCTTGATGGGCTGCTCCACCATGCTCCATGGGCTGCAGGGAGACAGTGTCCTATCCCACCATGAGCTTTGGGGAAATCTCTTCTTGGGCACCTCCTACCCTTCTTTTCTCACAGACTTTGGTATCTCTGCTCTGGCATTGCTCTCACCTCCTCGTCTCCTCTGCTCAAAGGATCTTTTTGGCAGCTGCACATTCTCCTTTTTGAAGTGGAACATAATACACCTGCTATATATCAGAAATAACACATCTTTTACTTGCAGATAGGCATCCAGCTTCCCACATCTGCTTGGCCTTGGCCAGAGGTGAGACCAGAATTGGATCCAGAGGAGCTTCCTACAGCTTTTCATAGGAGCCAGTGCTGTGGCCTCCCTGCTACCAAAACCTCCCTGCACTAACTTCAGGGATGATTGCCATCTTGTGAAAGCCCACTTACTGTTTAAGGAAAAAATGCATGCTGAAAATAAATAAGGTCAACTCTTTCGGAGGAGACCAAAGAATCATCTGGACCCTCACCCCCCACTAACTAATTTTCTGAACATGCTTGAACCCAACACAGAGTATGTGCAAAGTAGGCTGAGAATTATTCAGGAAAGGAGGGGACAGGTGGCATTTAGGGACCACAACATCATGCTGAGATTGTTGCTGGATCCAAGGCTAGTGATACCTCCTTTTTCTTCATCTCTCTCTCTCACCCATTGTTTTAAGAGTAATATTGTTATGTTTTTACAAGCTTTATAATCTTGCTCAATTTCAAGTAAAGTTCTGTTTTGTAGAAACCATCTGAGTAATGGCCTTACACTTAGAGCACTGTAAAGAGAATTCAAGAGGTAAACACAAGAGGTTCATGGGGTTGTTAAAAGAGAATGAGAAGGTTAACTGTGGCCTGGGACAGTTAGAAAAGGTAAAATCTTTCTGTGACAGTTATGACACCCCTGAGAAGAACAGGTCTGAGAGGAAGATTGATCTAAGTGTATGTAGACTCATCTCAGGGGAGTTCATTGTGAATCTCCTTGGGTTGCCCATCTGGTGGGATATGATGGGACGAGTGGGATGCTGTATCTGGTGGAATAGGTGAATTCCTTGCTGAGTCATTCCAGCAAGAAGACTTCAGTTCCAGAGGGAAGACTATGAAGCACAATAAAGGATTTTATGGTTTTTTCAGTCATTCTATGCATTACTGGTTTTGAAGAGGGAAGAAAAATACATGGTTGATCTCCATGATTTAGAGGAGGAATTTAAAATTCCAGTATGCATGTTTTGTTACACAAGTGAGAATTAATCATCCTCATGACAAAAATTTAATTTGGGAAAGATGTAAGCCTCTAAGGAACAGTTCTGTCTATGTACTCAGTAGAAGTTTCACTGTTTCAACATTAAAAATATTTAAAGATTCCTGTTTTAGCCAGCTGACAGGATGTCTTAGAAGGAATGATTAGCTCTGGTTTTAGGCCAGATTAAAAGTGCTAAGTATTTCACTATAAAGACATACCTAACTCATACTAGGTTAGTGTTGGGAGGGGAAAAGGAAACTAGAATAGAACAGTATATAGGACCTATTTGCTTTCTTTCGTATATGTATGTGGATATGATATATACACACGCTTAAAAAGTGTCAATATGCACATGTGGGAATATGTATATTAAGAAGTATTTGTGTGTTTATATATAGACAGATGTATATACAGACAGTGCTGCAATGTTAGAGTGCTATGCAGTCATAAAGGTATTTCATAACAAACAGTATCTCTATTTTTGTGCTGTCTAATTTCTAGATCATTCTGTATTGCCCCTTACAATTATTAAAATGGAGTCTTATTTTAAAATAGGTGAAATTAAAAAAAAAACACACAAGAAACCCATCCCAAACAACTAAAAATGTGTGGGAAGGGGAATAGATGTTACAAGTGTGTGAAATTTGATTGTTTCTTATAATTAGTCTGAAGACAAACTTTTAAGCTCTATGGATTTTAATCCCTTGACTGAAATATTTTCTGGTTTTCTCTGTTCTTCACAGTTTTCTTATTCTTCTAAAACTGAGACTATAGAACATTTAAAATATGGAACATCTAGATAAGTTAATGTAGCCATTACTGAGGAAATAATTTTGATGTTCAACAAGAGAATATGTATTTGATTGCAGTTTGCTAACTGTAGACAAGCTACTCTGGCTTTCTTTAACTTCATTTTTTTCTTTTTTTGTTTGTTTATTCTTGGTGTATTTAAAGATGGTACATTTTCTGCACACTATATGGAACAATCAACTGTAGTTATCAGTATATAATATTTTAAATTGTGTTGTTTTTTTTTTTTTAACAGAACAAAGGAGATAAAAACCACAAAGTCCGACTAGCAGTTGGAAATGGATTAAGAAACGATGTATGGAGAGAATTTTTAGACAGATTTGGTGCTGTTAAAATCTGTGAATTTTATGGTGCTACTGAAGGAAACATTTGTTTCATGAACCACACAGGAAAAATTGGATCTGTTGGACGCACTAATTTCTTTTATAAGGTGACTATTTGTTTGTACTTTTTAAAGGAAGTGCTGAAACTAAATGTGTTTCCCAACTTGACCACAGAACATGAGACTGCAGTCTACGTAGAGTCTCATAGTTACCTCAAGTTTAACTGACCCTCTGTGTAATCTTGGCTGCAAAGATATTGCAGGTAGTGATTACTTCAAAACTTCTGACAGTTTTGAGTAGGTTCTAAGTATCAAGTCTATTAAGGGAAGTCAGGTCTGTTAAAGGAAGAAAGAAGAAGCTGGATTTGTTTCAATGCCTAAGAAATCATCATCTGTGAAATAAACATGTTCCCTTCTGATTTATTGCTCTTCAGATTACATTTAGAGCTGTTTTCAAAGAGAATATTTCATGTTAGGCATAAATGGGAATTAGAAGTAACTAAAATAAATTAACATATAGGCAGATGAAACTTCAAGAGCTATTTTATACCTAGGTGCAGTTAAACATAAGTAATTCAATTAAAATACATCTAGTCTGTATCCTTATTCAAGAATTTCAGAGATAACACAATCAAATATTATCAACGATGACTAATTGTGATAGACAACAAAGTTTGTCACTGCAAAACACTAGTTTGCCTCAGTGCAGAGTCAAAACTAGATAGCCTTGGTTATATGGGCTTGGTTATGTCTAGTCAGGCCACTATGTGGGTTATGGTCCTTTTTATGTGGAAAGACAACTGCTCCAAATCTCTTCCAAATCAAGGAAGTTTCAGAGACTACTCTAGAGGTTCATCAGGAGCTTTTCATAAGGAATGTATTTTGATCCAGAACATTTATGGTTATGTGACATAGAGAGGCTCTCAAAGGATTTGTGATGGTGGAACAACATGGCATATTAATAATATGAGTTGTGTGTCTCAAATTAACAGTTCTGCAGTCTTATAGCTACAAGGACTCTGCTTCTATTACCCTTGTTGCAGTTTCTCTGGATGGCAGCTCCTTCAGTCTACTTCATGACACTTATTGCAGGAGCAGCTTACTCCCTTGTATGCTGGAGTGATGTTGACATAAACAAAGGGCTAGGTGTGCAGCAGTTTCAGAGAAGTCTAAAAGAAGCTAAGAGAGAAGGAATGGTAAAAATATCATGAGACATACTTTTTAGAGTTTTTTTTTTAAAGTGTGTATTTAAACATATGCATGTATTTTATATGATTTTGATTATTCTGAAATCTGTGTGTTGTGACAAACTGTATTTTTTGTTAATTTTTACTTATTTCAGGCATTTGTTATGATTTTTAATTTTTAAAATGCATTTTACAGGCTTCAGATCATTAAAGAATGTGTTATGAAGGGTAGCTGTTGTTAGTTCTACTTCCATCCACGTAACATCTGCTGGACACCTAGCAATATGTAAAGGAGAGGAACTTTATCTCTGATTTGCTGATCCATGAATAATCTGAAGCTGGAAAGGGAGAGTGTCTTCTGGACACTCACTCCTGAGGGAAAGCAGAGGATGGGACAGACAAGGCCCAGACATCCAATTCCTAGGGTTTTTTGGTTTTGTTTTTGTTTTTTTTCAAAGAAATGCTACAGCAACATCTGAAATACCATTCTCTTGACACATGGGTTGACATGACACTTACCTTTAGACCTAGTGTCTAGAAATTTCCTAAGCACCTATCTCTTAAACAAGGAATAGAAACAAGGAGAGCTGAGGGGAAAAGAAGCTTGAGGCTTGTGTGTTCGTATGTGTGATAATGGAGATAATTTTTCTGCTGGCATGGTTATGGCACAGTCGGAATAAAATAGATTGAGTATAAAGCCCATACATACAGATACTGAGTGGGAATAATAGCAGGTAGTTTCCAAGTACAGTATTCTTAGCAGGAAAAAAAGAAAAAAAATAGGAAGGCATTTTTCTTGTAGGTAGTGGCAATTGCACAGTTTCTAAAAGTGAAATGCAAAAAAAAAGTTACAGCTTCAAAAGACAGAATGAGCAAAGCAACTTTTCTGTCAGCAACTGCCAAGGGTTGAAGACAAATGCTTGGGATAAATGTTAAGCTTCTACATAAATACCTATGTTATGTAATTCCTGTGTGGAAGGAATGTATGGAGGATTTGGAATTTAACAAATGTTAGAACAGTTGCTGGACATCCAAGAAGCCAGTGTGTGTGAGACTTTTGAAGCAGTGCTCTTGTTTGCACTTGCATGAGCATATTGAGAAAATAATCAGAGAGAATGGTTCACCTGCTTGAAAGCATCACTGTAGTATATGAATAAATCCTTCAATAAGGGTGTTCATAGAGTCAATGAACAGAAAAGTGAAAGCCTCTGAATACCTTTTCATGATAAAATACTGTTTAAATTTACATATGGCATACATGTATATGTAGGTAATTGTTAATTTTATATAAATGTGATATGGGAAAAATCTGTAGGACCCTCAGTCATGCCTATCATATGTATATATAAAAATCTATTTCTTGCTCTTAAATAAAATGAATGATGGCAGAGAACATGCAATGGGAGAGTAGGACTAATGAGATCCAAGAAAGCCTGTGAAAAGCTAAAAATAACCCATGACAAGTACAACAAGAATCAGCATGTAAAAAAATATTCACAGTTTTATTAATAAAAGTATTTTTTATTTAAAGCATAATAATTCCAACTATTACAGGAATATTAACTATCTCTTCCTGGAAACTGTATGGATCAAAATCAGCATTGAGCTGAGAAACATTTAACTTTTATAGCAAATAACAAATCACTTCAACATATAAAATATTCTCTTTTACACAGCAACACTGAATTAATATACTTACTGAACTTTTTTATACAGTCATAGAACTTTTAAATTTGTTCTAAATATAAACAGTAAATCTTAAGATGTTGGAAGCTAGTTCACAGGAAGAACTCATATTAAATTAAGTAATGGAAGTTCTTAAACTCATTGGCCAATGAACATTATTAGCATTGGTTCTGCTCTTTTGGCTAGTTTTGAGCTAAAATAATCTAAGATATAAGGTATTTTATTATGTACTGATTCAGTTAATATCAAGAATGGCTTTAAAAGTTTTTTTCCGTGTTTTTTTTTTTTTTTTTTTTACTTAGGTTAACAAAACTATGTAGAAGAGCAGTACATCTATTCTTAACAGCATAAATAAGCATTACAAGTACGTTTTAAAAGCAGATATAAGATAAGTTACTATGCTCCAGAATGTTTTTCCTTACATTGCTCTTCAGGGGGTGCTTGGAACTAAATCTAGTAAGTGTAGTATGTTGTTTGTGAACAGATACTCCTCTAGATAATTCAACAATCGTTCATATCCAAAACAAGTAATTAGATAAAAACCTTGTCATCCTTGTTTTCTGATGAAGGTTCTGTGAGCATTCATTATGACTTTAAACTTCAGTAATTCCA
The DNA here is from genome assembly GCA_023637945.1 of Phaethornis superciliosus. Lineage (NCBI taxonomy): Eukaryota > Metazoa > Chordata > Aves > Apodiformes > Trochilidae > Phaethornis > Phaethornis superciliosus. The sequence continues at coordinate 44,603,736 of JAJQWJ010000004.1, read as the reverse complement.
AAACACTCTTCTAACTCAATATATTTCCAGTCAATTAAAAGAGAAGTTGTGGGATGGGTGGGATCTGTTACTGGCTAACATCCAAGTAGCATGGTAACAGATGTTAATATTGTAATTTAATTGTAACTTTCAGCTAGATAAGTGATGCTTTTTGTTTCATACATTTATGTGGTGCTCTAGGGAGTAAAAGGTAGGCTAAAATAATGAATGTTGCATGCAGTACTAAGTGAAAAGAATATAGCAAGGCTTCAACATCTCTGGCGCACTTTTAAATTTTAAACAATGAGCTAAACAAATGTAGCCCTGTATGTAGACCAAGTGAGTTGCTCTGCAGCTTTAATTTTCTAGTATTTAATAAGAGATGAAAGCTGTTTGCACAGAAGCAGAACGTACATTGATATAGTTTCATTCTGCATGACTAATGCAGTATGTAATGTTTTCTTTTTTTAGTTATATATTTGCACAACTTATTTCAAAAAGCTAACTGGAACAGGCACAGTTAATACTCCAAGACTACAGGCATTAAAAAATGTATGCAGCAACTGCATATGCTGTAGAAGCCTCAACAGATTTTTAGGTCATCTCAGATACTGAATAAAAGAGGAAAAAAAAAAAAAAAAAAAAAGGGGGGAAAATAACAGAAAAAAACCCACAAAAAACCCTTCATTTTTTAAATAAACTGTCCATTTCTTGGATCATTGCTTGATTTTGCTTGCTATGACTTTGTTCAACTTTTGGTCAACTGTTAAAAAATATCTTTTTGTTTCAGACTTAGTGTAGAAGGAAAACAGTGGTGAACATTGGAAAGACCCAGTGAAAAATTTTGTTCATTTGATATTGAAATTGTGTGCTTGATATTTGATCCTGGTTGCTATTTATTCAGACTTTCTTGAAAACAAAATGATGTGGTACAGTTACAGTAACATTTCAAATTAGGATAAAATAATTACACAGCTCTTCATCCATGTTAGTTGCAAAAAAGCGAAGAAGCTGATGTTTTAACATCCTACCCTTTACTTCTGTCACTTTCATAACATCACCCTTAAATTACGTTTTTTGAATTTATTGTGAAGACTGCAGGTTTTTATTAATTTTATTTTAAAGTTGTTTTCTCTCCTTGGTAAGATTTCTCCATGAAAGATGTTTGTACGTGGTTGGTTTGACTAGTTGTTAAATAGGCTGCTGAAACACCTTTTGCAAAGGGAAATCAAATTCCCAAAGTGGGCAAGCTGAAGTAAACTATGGACCACTTAGCAAACACATCAGTCCATACAGTATCAGACATATGATACCTGGAAATGTCACTCAAAAGTTCTAATTTGGATTTATATCACAGTATAAAAATGAAGTAAAATATGAATCAGACCCTGCATATTGCAGGAAAAAAACTATTGCAAGTTTTAATGGTGATGAAAAGTATCTTCAGTTTATTCAAATCTACTTTCTCTGAGGCCCTTACACAATAGGAAGGTTAACTGGAAAACAATTAGGAGGTCATTTAGGTGAGCAGTGTCAGAATTCAGGGGCTCACAGTATTTTGGAAGGATGCAGAAGTAACCCTGATGTAGGACAGATAGTTATGTAATCATGTCAAATGACACGAGAGTACATATCCTTCTGCTGGTGCTAATTCTGCCACCCACCAGTCTGAGAAAGATTGATGGAAGAACTGAGGCCAGCTAAGAAGTGTAAAGCCCAACAGAAAGCAGGTTTCCCTTTGTAAGGAGATTTATAACTTTGTTTTGCCAGTTGTGTTAGGTGCCAAGAACACTTTTCATACCAGCCACCACCATTAAATGTCAAATTCCAGCTATGCTTCTGATATCCTCACTCATCATAGGCTCTTAATCTGACATGTAGAGCCCATAATTTATTTGTAAGAAAATTAACAAAAATACAGATTATAATTTTTCAAAGTTATAAAACTGATAAAATTGCTTTGATGTTCTGTACTTCCAGGAAATGCTTTATGCTTACATAGAGAGTATTTTCATTTTTAAACACAACTCAACCTACTTCTAGAGGAGCAAGACTGAAGTAAAATTTTCCTTGCTTTTATATGGTGCCACCAGGTGCCGCTGTGTAGATAAATAACCGACCCTTTTTCCCTTTTTCAGCTTTTTTTCCCATTTGATCTAATCAAGTATGATTTCCAAAAATATGAACCAATTAGAAATAAGCATGGCTGGTGTGAAAAGGTTAAGAAAGGTAAGTATGCATTTTAATAGGATGGTATGATGGTCTTTTGATTGTAATTCACACTCCAGAGGATCTCTAAGTAGCTTTGCTATTGTACTGCTGTACTACACCAATATCAACTACAAGATTATTAAAGATACCAGTCCTTACAACAGAAGAACGTAGGAGATCCTTGGATATATTTACAGAAAAGCAGCGATCACAAGTGATGATGTGATACTGTCTCTGAATACAGATAATCACATTTGTGGGTTTTAAAGGAGGTTAGCATAGTGAGAAGGTTGCCTGTGAGATCTAACAGAAAGACTGGTGGATTGGAGGAAATGCTTTTTGGTGAGAGAGGAAGTGTTCCTGGCTGTGGGCTGATTAAGCAATCATTTACTTAATTTTTTTAAAAAAGAGGTTGCTTAATTATAGCTTTCTTCAAAATTTTTTTTCAAATAACTGATATATCTTGATTAGACCTATTTTCAAAGTGTTTATCAGATACTGAAGCTTTCCTATTTTACTGTTGGAAGGTAACAGAATTAATTAATACCTGGAAGCTGAATGGCAAAAGCCTCATATTAAAGGTCAGGAAGACAACTGTAACAGAGAGCTCAAACAGATTTTCCAAAGGAGTCAAGAGGTTCTCTAATATGTCTTAATCCAATATGAGCACTATCAGGAAAACAAAGTTCCCAAAACACGAAATTTTGTAAGAAATTGTCTGTAGGAATGTCAAACTGACCTGTGAAGGGAACATGTGCTCTAAGTATGCACTTGGTCTAATTTTTTTCCAGTTATTCCAGTAAGCCTAATAAAAAACAATTATCTATAGACATTGTCATACTCATGCCCTGTATCTTCAGAGCATCATGGCTCCAGTGACACTACAAATGAACTTTCAGCTTAAACATTTCCAGTTTAAGAAAAGAGTAGCATCTCTCTTTTATGAGGAGGCGATCTTAAACTAAAAATTGTTAATAACTTTGGGCAGTTTTATTTTTTTAATATTTCTATACTTATAATTGGTGTCTCTGCTAGCAAGTAATATAACAACCTTTTTGGAAGAACATTCTGAGTAATAAACTTAGGAGTTTATATAACTATTTCACTTTCAACAAACTGAGACTCTGATAATATAAATCCATGATAAGATAAATCTACCCCCACATCTGCCTATTTCTTGAGAAAGAAAAAATTAAAATTTACTAAATTTTCTTCCTAAAAGAAAGCAGCAAGGCTATATCACATTAATTAAAATTCTTAAGAAGTGTTCTGATACCTTCAGAAATGAGACTACATAGGGATTTAAAGCCTGAGTTTAACATCTGCTTTTTATTGATGCTCGTTTTTTGGTAGAAAGTGATGTAGTTGAGAGTCAGCACTCGAAATTCAGTATGGTCCAGGGGGGTAAGCCATAGTATTCCCTTGAAATACATACTTTGAGAGGATAGTAAACCTAGTAGTGAACTCACAATTTATGGCAGTTCTGTGGGAAAGCTGTACAATTATTCATCAGGAAGAAATAAAAATGACAGGGAATTCAAGTAAACAATATTGTACTCTGTCTTTATGGTCACTTTGCTTGTAGAAATGACCACAAGAATGCTGAAGCGGCAGAAATGGACATGTTTATGATTGGGTCTTATATGCTGAACCCTGCCAAACTTGGTTCCTGGTCTTGTAAAACTGTATGTACCAGATTAATATTAACTTAAAGTACAGGAAATGTACAATGATAACTTATGTTTAAATTCTTTCAATTTCTCTATATAGGTGAGCCAGGTCTTCTAATTTCCAAAGTCAATGTGAAGAACCCGTTCTTTGGTTATGCTGGCAATAAGAGACACACAGAAAAAAAATTACTCTGTGAGGTATTTAAGAAGGGAGATATTTATTTTAATACTGGAGATCTAATCGTTCAAGACCATGAGAATTTTCTTTATTTTTGGGACAGGACTGGAGATACCTTCAGGTATAATAGTTGTTTCTTTTCACATTTTTTGTTTAAAAGCAGGAACATGCAGTTCTACTTCCTTTCTACCAAAATGTTCAGTTTATTACTACTGCAATGTAGTTTATAATTACCTTAAGGATGATAAGAGCTTAATTTTGTAAAAAGTGTTTCTGTGGAGCTGGATAGCTGATTTGCAGAATGTTTTATAGGAATTACAGCATTTGAACAGTCCTTTGAACAGTAACTGGTGGTGGTTTTGCTGCAATCAAGGAAGTTCAATACTGAGATGGAGAAATATGTATCAAATAGTAAAGACTGGTCACATTTGATATGTTTTGGTATATGTCAAAATTTCGAAAACCATTACATCAGATAACTACAAGCTTCCACTGTGCCTTGTAGTAATAGCTACTATCAAGTACCATTTAAATTGCATTGAATATACAATGTTGAAAATACAATGTTTTTTTTTAAATAATTGGTTTGGTAGATTTACATGTGATCATCTCAGCTTAATTTCCAGGCATGATAATTTTTTATTTAAAATGTATGCAGGTGTTATCTTCTGGTGATCAGATCAATATGCCAACATGATAAGTGGGAATAAATGTGAAGTGTGGTTAGTCTGAAATGAACCAAGTTCCTACTGAAGTTAATGCTGTTTAAAGAGGAGGTGTCCGTATGTTTTCATGGAATTAAGTTGTATTTTCACATCTTTCAGATGGAAAGGGGAGAATGTTGCAACCACAGAAGTTTCTGATGTCATTATAATGTTGGACTTCATACAAGAAGCAAATGTGTATGGTGTATCTGTGCCAGGTAAAAGAAGCTTTAGCTGTATTCTTTGCTTCCCCTAGGTTAGTTGTTACCTTCATAACTACTACATTATGTTCTAAACCTACAAAACACTTCTGACTGAATCAGAATTCAATGCCTAGCAAAATGTAAAAATAGATAAAGAAAACACCAACAGATCGTGAATAAGCCAGTGAATCCTACATTTTTGTGTCTGCAGTGATGTGTATTTTAGAAAAATTATATTTCTTAAATTTTTTATAGATATATAATCTAAATTAATGACTTACTAAATTCAAATCTATGAAAATCCACATATCCGTGTATAAAAAGTACTCAGTGACTTTTTTTGCCTAAGCCTCCACTGACAAGGACTCTGGCAACACCACCCAAGTAGCAGAAGGCAGAGACAGGGAGAGGGCAGACCCAACCATTGCAGGAGAAGAACAGATTTCAGACCATCTAAGGAACATGAAGATGCTCAAGTCCATGGGACCTGAGATCCAGCCATGGGTCCTGAAGGAACTGGCAGATGAAGATGCAAAGCTGGTTCCCATCATATTTGAAAAGTACTGACGGTCTGGTGAAGTTCCCTCTGATTCTCATTTTCAGAAAGGGAAAAAAAGAAGACAGTGGGAGCTACAGGCCAGTCAGTCTCACCTGTGTGCCCGGCAAGATCATGGAGCAGATCCTCTTGAAGGCTCTGCTAAGGAACAGTAGAAAATATGGAGGTGGTTGGTGGCAACCACCACGGCTTCACCAAGGCCAAATCATGTCTGACAGATCTGGTGGCCTTTTATGATGGAGTGACAGCATTGGTGACAAGGGAAGAGCAATTGACATCATCTAGCCAGACCTGTGCAAAACATTTGACACTGTCCTGCACAGCATTGGAAAGATACAAATTTGATAAATGGACTTAGTGGATAAGGAATTGATTGGATGGTCACACTCAAAGAGTAGAGGTCAACGGCTTGATGTTGAAATGGAGGTCAACGGCTTGATGTTGAAATGAAATTTTATCCTCCTCACCCAAGTCAGGTAAATTCAGCTTTCAAGAGATGAAGTATCTAAGCTGTCCCTTATCTGCCTTTCCATACCCGCAATAGCCAAAGTAAGGAACGTTTTCAATTGGTCTACAACTGACTGTGAAGATGACATGCAGAAAATGTCTTCTGCAGTTGCTTTTGAATGTGTTTTGGGTTTTTTTTGGTTTTGTTTTTTTTTTTTTGAGGCAAAAAGAGGTAAAGGGAGGAGCAGTCTAGTTTGCATTTTTAAAATAAAAAAATACTGAATGGCTGTGGGAGGAAAGACAAAAAGCCTCTCTACTCAAAAAAACAATGTGATGGTTCATTCTCAGTACCTTGTCCCCATCCAGAAGTGCAACTAGTAATCTGATGTGCATTCTCAAACACAGCACATATTATAAAACACTTACTAGAATTTATGAAACCGTTCTTTCATCTGCCTCATGATGGGAAATAGCAAATGAAACTTGTTTTGCTTTGCTTGTTCATACAGCTTTTGCTTTTCCTATTAAACTGACAGAGAAGATACTGACAAGAGATTCATGCCAAAACTGAAGAGAATACATAATTAGTTAATCCTGCTAAGAAGCTCAGAACCCTTCTTTTTGAGAGAGGAATAGTGTTGATATTTATTTTCATTTATTGGTTGTGAATACTGAACTGCCTTTATTCTTATTTTGCAAACGTATTTATTGCATTACTCCTTAACTGATCATATGAATGATCTGTAGATATACGTAATGTATTACAAAAATATGAATGTAATCTTCCAGTTTTATGGAAACTCAGATATCAGAAGATATTGTTGTATGACTCTCAGTTTATTAATCACTGTAGTTCTTTTTGTGAGGTTCATCAACAAAATGTCAATTTTTTCATGTTTCATAATTTTCAACTCCCTTCCTTTTCCCCAGATCATGAAGGAAAAGCAGGAATGGCTTCTCTTATTTTAAAGCAGAATATGTCATTAGACTTGGACCAAATGTATAAGCACATAGTGACCTATCTACCAAGTTATGCTTGTCCTCTTTTTTTAAGAGTCCAGGTAAGCTGCTTTATTGCACAGTGCATACAAATATCTGCACCATTTGAATGGCAAAATGAATAACAGAAACTGCCTGCCCATGTATTGCTTAATCAGTTTTATAACTGGTCCTGTTTACTGTGCCTAATGGAGTGCTGGGAAAGGAATTACACAAGAAGTCAAAATTTGCAGATTATATTAAAACAAGAGGAATTGCACAAATGCATAGGTTTAGAGATCATAAAAAAGCGTATAGGGAGATTGGAAGTATTAATACGGGAAAACAAAAAGACCCCGATTAGTAAAATGTGAACAGCTGCATCTGGAGAAAATAATCTAAAATCCATTTTTTTGAGTGGAAATGAGAGAAAAGAGAAGTATTGCTGAAGCCAGAGACAGTGTGCATAGTAAATGAAATATTATTTGATGGGTAATATAATGACAAAAGTTAAAGAATCTGAAAAGGTACTAGGTAAATTGAAGTGGTGAATTTAAATTGTGAATTATTTTAATAACCGTAATCTTCAAAGTCATACCTATTTGCTTTAGTAACTGTACAATTTGGGCAAAAAATAGTCCCTCTCTCAAAAGTTAAAAATGGAAATGTTTCTACATGTAATGAACTACGTAGGGCTAGAAAAAATTAGGGAGTATAGAAAACATGCAACACTGATTATCATTATTAGTGAAGTTTAATGAACACCTTGATTTCTAGTGTTTTGAGAACATCATGACAAAGTCAAATATAAAAATATTTTTTAATATGTCTATGAAGAAAGTACGTGAAGTTTGAAGAAAAGATGAATAAAAAATCATTATTTGAAAAGAAAAAATAAGTTACGGAAGATGATTCCCTGCACTAACTAGAGATTGAATATTGATTCAGAATAAAGGGGAAAAAAAGAAAAACGCTAGGACCTTGAAACTGAAATGTATGTGTGTGTGTGTATGTATATCTATATCTATACTCACATATATATATCTCATAAGTCTGGGGAGATGTTTTGCAGCAGCATCCTGATATAATCAAACAAGATTATGCTTGAAAATGTTGCAATAGTCATTTTACTAATTTACGAGAACCTAGTCTAGATTTATTGCTATACAGATGAATAAAAAATCCTTTATGCTGCGCACAAGAAATCTGAATCTTGGACGAAGCCTCCAGCCTATACCCCTATCAAATATCTGGAAATTCAATTAGTATTTAAATGTCTGGATTACAGATTAGTTGCTATTACTACTGCTGGCATTATCCAGGAAAGAAAGTAGTGGGTGGAACTCCAAGGGAAAAATTAAAAACCTTATTGATCTTGACCTGACATGTAATCATACTTCAGAATATGTCAGAATGTTTCTTAGATGAACAAGAACAGCTAGCTAAACCTGGAGGTAAATCTGGATCATATACAATAGCTGAGTTGTTGGAGATAATCGTTAACTTTTCAGTTTTGGACACTGCATATTTATAGAAATGTAAAGACAGAATAGAAGATAATGGACAGAAGTAGGGTTTTTTCCAAGACACACAGTGATACTGAAATGAAGCTTAAAAATATTATGCTTGGAAAAGATCTGCCTTTTCTTGCACCTGGCTTATTACAAATATGAGCTAATTTAGCATGGGATTGTTTCAACCCTTTATTTAAGGTGTCCATAATTATATAGATAATTTCCTGAGTTCCATAAGTAAGAAGTTCTTAAAAATTACTTTTTTCTCTCAGATTCTTTATGATATGTAGTTTTATAGTGTGCACAAATGAAAAACTAGATTTTCTGAGCAGGCTGGGGCTATACCAGAACTGAGACTGTGGTAAGACACCGCTCAGTGATGCAGAAAGTCATGGACTTTTTCCATGAATATACTTTGTCCAGTAGAATTTTTACCATGTTTCTGGGTGTTGGTCCAGAAGAGCCTAAAGGTTCTAGCTTTCCACCATGATGAGAATAAATAGTATTAACCTTACATCAAGTAGGATTTTCAAAACCAAGCATGAATATGACCAAATGGAAATGAGCTCTTCTATTGAATAATGAATCTTTCTCTATTTGACAGAAAAAAATGGAGATCACTGGAACATTCAAACAACAAAAATTTCAGCTGGTGGATGAAGGTTTTAATCCATCTACAATTACTGATCCTCTTTATTTTTTAGATAATTCTAAGAAAGCTTATGTCTTGTTAACCAAAGAAGTGCATGAGATGATCTTATCTGGTAAACTGAAACTTTAAACAACCTAACAACAGGCTATTAAGGGACAGACTATAGGAGCTATTGTATGAGAAAAAATTATAAGTTGCCAGTATTTAGACATAATTATCTAGAATAGTATTTTATATACTTGATATTTATGTTCAGATATGACTTCTATCTTTTCTCACTTTATCACTTTTATTCTCTAATAATTTTTTACTTCTGGACATCAATTTCTACATAAATGACATGTAAAATGTGACTGAAACATACTTTATCATGAATTTGAAATATAAATGCTGACTGTGATAGTTTTTGTTAGTAGTAAATTATAATTAATTATATCTGCTGTGAAAGGTAGTAAAACAAGATTTGACATATAAAGGTATTGTGAAAGAAGTTCTCTTTAAAGAGAGAAAATATGACAGTAACACAATTTTTAAAGTAGGTTACATTTCATATACACTACAGAATATTATTTAAGAAGTAAAGGCTTAACAGCAGTTGGAAGAAAAAGCAGCTCTTCTTCAGAGGACTTTTCTGATGCTACATAATATGAAAGAAGGTGAAGCAGAACAAAGCCCTCCAACAAACCCAGAATTAAGGCATTTTTATTAACATCACTGCTGAGATTTCTTGTCACAACATATGCTCTTTCATTTATTAAACTGGCTGGTTTTTGGAGTGTCAAATTCTGAAGACAGAGAAAATATTTGTTAAATGTTTAGCTGCAAATCAACAATAGGCAGAGAAAATATTCACATGAGAACACTGCATATATATTGTTAAAAGAATTATTACAGCACTCTGTTCATGGACCCTGATTAACAAATAAACTCCCTACTCTTGTAAATGACTGCCAGAGATTATTATTTTATGATTATAAAATAAAGCAGAGATGTTAAAAATCTAAACAATATGTTTTAATGCATTGCATTTTAAAAGTTCTAAAATAAAAACCAAATTTCATACTGTTGATTTTATTTGTCTGATTTTGAAAAGTCTATTTTGAAGCTTTTTTCTTTTTCTTACTTGTATAGCATCCTCCCCTAATGGATCATGATGATAACTTTGATCAGCCAGAAGCAGTATCACAGAATATTTATAGGGCAATTCTTGTCAGCACTGGGCATCTTAAGCCTCTCTTCTGTCATAACTCTGGTATGAAGTCAAGCTACTGTAAAAGAGAAGGATGTAACATACTTCTTTCACATTGCTCATCTAACAAGATATTAAAACTTGTGTCAGCTTTTGATTATCACTCAAAAAAAAACCAAATCAAGGGTGTAGTGAAAAATATATGAAAATTCATAGCTTGCTTATATTTCTGAACACTGTGTTCTTTAAGGTACTTGCCAGTATAAATGAGCAAGTTTTCAGGTTTTTATTCTACAAAGCAGCAAGACCAAACAGTACTTATATAATGCTTTGTTGTAGATGTTAATAAATTAAGTTCATAATGGAGAAAGGACATGATTTCTGTGTAAGAGTGGTAAGAATCATGATGGTCTAGCACTTCTTGAGCAGTTCCAATTTTTAAAAATGTTTCTTTTTGTTGTTCACAAAATGGCTGTTGAGAGCTGGGGGCTGTGGGGTGTGTTGCCAGTTGTTCAGAAAGCTCATAAAATCACAGAATGATTTGGCTTGGAAGGGACCTTAAAGATCATCTAGTTCCAACCCCACTGCATGGGCAGGGACACCTTCCACTAGACAAGACTGCTCAAAGCCCCATCCAACCTGGCCTTTAACACTTCCAGGGAGGGAGCATCCACAACTCCTTTGGGTAACCTGTTCCAGTGTCGCACCACACTCACACTGAAGAATTTCCTATTAATACCCAGTTTGACTCTATCTTTTTCCATTATGAAACCATTACCCCTTATCCTATCACTACATGCCCTTCTAAAATGACCCTCCTCAGCTTTCCTGTAGGCTCCATTTCAAGTACTGGAAGGCCACTAAAAAGTCTCCCTGGAGCCTTCTCTTTTGCCAGGCTGAACAACTTCAACTCTCTCAGCCTGTCTTCACAGGAGAGGTGCTCCAGCCCTCTGCTTAACTTTGTGGCTCTCCTCTGGGCTTATTTCAACACCTACATGTCATCCCTATGTTGCTGGCTACAAACTGGACTCAGTATTCTAGGTGGGGTCACATGAGAGCAGAGTAGAGGGTCAGAATCACCTCTCTCAACCTGCTGACCATGTTTCTTTGGAGGCAGCCCAGGATACAGTTGGCTTTCTGGGATGCAAGTACACATAGCTGTCTCATGTTGAGCTTCTCATCAGCCAACACCCCTAAGTCTGTTCCCTTAGGGCTGTTCTCAATCCATACCCTGTAATTATGCTTGGGATTACCCCAACCAAGGTACAGAACCTTGTACTTGGCCTTGTTGAACTTCATAATGTTGCCACGGGCCCACCTCTCAAGCCTGTCAGGGTCTCTCTGGATGGCCCCCCTTCCCTCTAGTGTGTCAGCCATACCACTCAGCTTGGTGTCATCAGAAAATGTGCTGAGGGTACACTCAATTCCATCGTCCACGCTGCCAACAAAAATTTTAAACAGTACTGGTCCTTGTACTGATCCTTGAGGTATGCCACTCATCACTGGTCTCAATTTGGACATAGATTCATTTACCACAGATCTTTGAGTGTGGCCATCCAGCCAATTCCTTATCCACCAAGTGGTCCATCTGCCAAATCCAGACCCTTCCAATTTTGAGACGAGGATGTTATGTGGACAGTGTCAAATGTTTTGCACAAATCCAGGTAGATGATGTTAGTTTCTCTTCCCTTGTCCACCGGCACACTGTGACCTCATAATAAAGGGCCACTAACCTGTCAAGAACCATTTGCCCTTTGTGAAGCCATGCTGATTGCCAACAATAACCTCCACATTTCCCATGTCCTTTAGCAGGGTCTTCAGAATGATCTGTTCCATGGTCTTGCCAGGCACAGATGAGACTGACTGGTCTGTAATATCCTGAGTCATCTTTCCTTCCCTTTTTGAAAATGGGGGAGACATTTGCAGTCAGTGGGAACTTCACCGGACTGCCAGTACTTTTCAAATATGATGGAAAGCAGCTTTGCAACTTCATCTGCCAGTTCCTTCTGGAGCTGGGGATGGATCTCGTCAGGTCCCATGCACTTGAGCACTTCCAATTTTTTTAGGTGGTCTTAAACCTGCTTTATGCATTGATTGGAATTCTAATACTGAGTGTAACCTGCTGATAAAGAGATAAACAGAGCAGTCAGTCTTCTACAGTGCTTACTGTACTGAAGGATGAATCTTTCTTTTCAAAATAATGACTAAGGTATTTATGAAATTCATAATTCTGAAGTATAGTTCTGTTTTGGCTCTAAAATAGTTGCCACCATGCGCGTAGCTAGAAAAGACACCTTTTAAAAATTTCTGTTAGATGCATCTTGCAAATTTTGGACAAGTTTTCTACACTTTTAAAAATAAATGTGTTAAAGAAACTACAAACTGGTAGTAAACATAGTATATCTTAAATTAGGGCATAAGTGCTTCCTAGAGAACTGGAGGAGATTAAGCCTATCAGATAGAGGGAGGAAAAGAAGATATCAAGCTCCTTGCCCTTTCCCTGGTAGAGACCAGCACTTACTCCTGGCTATGTAAGATTTTGTAAGAAAGTGGGAAAAAGTCCTTATCCTGTGAAAGTTCTTTTTAAAAAAACAGAATCAAAACATAAGCTATGATAATTTGAACTGTCCTGTAGATTTGAAAGCAGATCCATATTTCTATAATAATCGAAGCAAAAATAGATAGAAAGAGACTAAGAGACCATCATTTTGGAGAAGTATGGATTAAATTTCAAGGGTGAGGTGCGTTTTGAAGTCCTACTGCTTGCAGCTCTTCCAATTATAATATTTCTCCTTTACAATCTTTTTTTACTGTTTTAAGCACATCTGTATAGATATGTATATGTACAAGTGAGATCTATGTTCTTGCTTCATATGAAGCCATCATGCCTAGAAGCAAATGTTACTTGTCTTCACAGATGAATAATGAAGAAAAAGTAGTTGCTACAGGCATTGTTTCAGTGTTCAACTTAAGAGCTTGTATGCTTAGTGAAATTCACAGACATCACATTGGATAACAGTGCCTGAAAAAACCTAAGGGAAGAGTTATATGGCTGCGAGTAGGATCCACAAAAGTCATCTCAAAGATCAAGAGCTGCCTAAACTGACTAGTAGGGAACAGTGAGAAAAGGATTACGTCTTAATTCATCTCCTGTCAGTATGTAGGAATCCAATTCTCATTTTCTGGGCACACAGAAATATTTGGAACTACAAAAAAAAAAATTTATTTTTTTTTGACAGATGGTTACAGTTCTACAAATTGCTAGCATTAAAGTAGCTGTACGCATTCAGCTTTGTTTCTATCCAAGCATTTCATTAGAATTATTAATTAAAGATAGAGGGGGAAATTATTTTGTGATTATTTTGTAATCTGTCATATAGCCCCTCAGTAACAAAGCCATATTCTGTCATCAGATGAGGAAAAGAGTGGATGTACAAGCACTATAACTCTATTTCCATTATCACGGCCACAAAAAGAACAATTTTTGTTAAAAGAAGCTTACAACTACCTAAATACCTGTAATCTGCCATTAACAAACTGGTATTGTTGTGAAATTCATAGTTCAAACCAAGATTATATGACTCACCATTGTATTCCTCTGCTTTCATACTTACATATTTCTGCTACAATGAGGAATGCTTTGCCATTGGTCATGGATGTTCTGAACTACCCTGAGGTAATATGTTTCCTCCAGATGTACTTTTAGAGACTTCCTGGCTTTTTCTTGCATCATATTAACACTTAATTTCTTTAGAGAAATGGGGCATGCAAGAAAGCAAAGTACTGTCACTTTTGAGGTCACTGGCTTTGTTCAGCTAGCTTATAGCATTCAATGAAAAGAAGCCCTTCACAACTCAAATGCTGATCCTAGAGTCTATTTTTCTTGAACCTCTCCAAGTGATGTTTAGTACAAGTATTCTTAGACAATATGAGACTCACTGAGTAAAGTTAATCTGTGTCTTGCTTTGTTAGACAAAGACTAGTGTTAGAAAAGGAGTTTCTAAAATACGTCTCCAGAGAAAAACAATTTGTTTCTAGGACTGAATAAGGACTGTTAGTGCTTTACCAGTAACTTTTTTCAGATGATTTAGGCAGCTGATGACAATTATGTTTTTGTTAGCCTCACTGTGTATGTTCTCATGGCAATTCCCACGGTTATGTTCAGAACCTGTATATTGAGTGATCTGTGGAATTTAAATGGCTATCATTCTTTCTGCATCCCATAAATCACAGCATCTTTCTTTATGTCACCGCCACCCTGTCTCCATTTAATAAATAAAGCTGTTAGATGTGCTCAGTATAAGAGCCAGCAGGACCTTGGAACTGTACAGTGAAAGCAACTGAAAAAATACACTATAGAATAGGACCTTCTACATTTAGTCAAATATTAGAACATAAATGTATCACTCTTTTTAATGTAATTTTGTTGAAAAAAAAATTCTGCCTAAGTGTTTAAAAAAAAAGTTGCTACTTCAGGCAGGAAGCAAGGATAATTCTTAAGTTAATGCAAAATCACTCATGGATTAAGCATTCCTAGAATTAAACCTACGAACCTCCAGAGAAATTAAAATTACAGTAATCAAGTTATAAATCTTTTGAAAGCACTCTTGAGCTAGTAAATTATACCCTAAAAATATTTAGGACAGGGAAACTGGGGACAGGGGTGATTAATTTAAAAAGAGGTACGATGGAAATGAATGCCAACAGTAAAAAAGCAGAAAAAAGATATTTCTGTTCTCCTTAAAAATCTATTAATAGTTTTCTCGGTGTTACAGTTTGCTGATGCACCTTATAAAAGTGGAAATACTCATTCCAATGTAGGTCAGAAAGCATGTCAAAGAGGAAAGCAAGTCAAAAGAAATGCAAAGGCCAGAGTGACAGAAGCATCTTGTTGATTCCAGTAGTGAACCACATGGAGAAAGAAGCACAGAGGGCAAGAATTCTGTTGTATTTAAATTAACACTGCAGAATGTAGTTCTAAATAATCTGTTAGTATTTTAAAACCTTAGAGACTAACTTGGTTCACCTGGCAATTCATCTGCAAAAGCTAGGCTTCATACTTAATGCAGTCACAGGCCTCGTGTCAAAACCCTGTGTGCACTCTGCATCCCTCAGGGGTCTGGCTGCTCATGCTGGCCACCAGCCCTGTCAGGGTGCAGCCACTGGGGCTTGCGTGGGGCTGTGGGGTCACTCACCGAGGTCCTTCCTGCCTTCACCAGGGAGCTGCTCCTAACCTCAGCTCTCAGCTGCATTACAGGCACCACTGAGACACAAGAGATACCTTGCTGATCCTAACACTGACCTGCTGCCCCAGCTTCCCTGGCTTCACCTCGGATCTGCCTTGTTGCTAGAGTCTTGCCTACTCTTAACTACTGTGCTCCTCTGGTGTGCCTGCTGCAGGACCATGCCCTTGATGGTGGAAGCACTTCTTCCTCCTAGCCTGCCACCCTCAGTCCCTGGGCAGTATTTCCCTGGTGACACACCCCACTCGTACACAGCAAACCCTTAACAGACATTCATTTTTTTCTAGATTTCTGAAACAGACAGCTCAGAGGGGTTTGCAGCCCATAAAGACATATGCATTAAGAAAAACAGCCTTCATTATTGTTCCTTGATGCATCTTTTAATTTAAATTCAGCCGCTGGCTGAATTTAATGTCTTCAAGGAGCTGATTAAGAACTGTTTAAAACCAGAGGGAAAAGGACAAGTTCAGATCCATTCTCAGAATGTGGTAACAGGAATTATTTCAACTCATGTCGAAGAGATGGAGAAGTGTTTCACTGTCCTTACTGTTAAATGCATCAAATGCTTTCCTTTTTTAGCAGTAAATGTAGGCCACTGCTTTAGTTATTACCAAAATGTCATACAGTTTACAATTAGAAGAGGAGGTATTAACATGATAGAAAATGAATAGCATTATTGATTCCATGCACATCAATTACAAAGAAAAAACTAGACAGTACAGTTCAAAAATAGAACTACTCACATTTGTTGAAGAAGTATTACAACCTACTGACAGAAAGTCCTTGAACAATATACTTTACTTTCAGTGAGGAAAAGGCTACCACAGTGTACTGACAGGGAAAGGCCAGTCCTGCAAGGAACCAGATATCTCTCCATAACTATTCTCCTCCATACCTAAATGTGACCTGCTCTCTCTGCAATCCTTCTTCTTGGGGGAAGCCCTTGTCCTGGGGTGATTCTTCAGGACCCTGCAAGTAGCAGACTCCTGTATATCATTTCCATGCATTCATGGCTCACATGCTCCACACAAATGACTGCTTGGAAAATCTGCTACCACAGGCACTATCTGTGGCTATACATAGTAAATTGCGTGTACTGGCATCAGTAATATGAACTCACATTCATTACAGGTATTTTGCAAAAACACAAGAGCCATGAGAGCTGGGTACTAAGACAAGGTGCCAAAGCATGAAATCAAGGAAGAAGAATGTAATGGCAGAGATGGCAAAAAAACTGGGAACCAAGCTTAACTTGCAGCCACTCATTTGGGAACAAACACCTCATTTGCAGGAGAAACAATATTCAGCCTTTGAAAAAATGGTTACTTGGAGATCCTAGATTTCACTGACAGCTCCCTACATCTTTTTCCCAGCAACCAGACAAACTGGAAAATTCCTTATCTGCTAACAGAATGAATAAAAAGATGCTACTTTGGACGTGACTAAATGAAATTATATTGCCTGCCAGCTAGTGTTTGAACTCTTCCAAGCTTTTCAGCCACCAAAAAACTCCCACTTTTCAGAGGCTACAGGTTAGATTACCTTGTTCAGTTCTTCTGTAAGGAAAGGAAAGTCCCAAGCAACAGGCAGAGCCTTGTTTTGGAGCAGAATGTCCATGGAGTTGTTAGTAAGAAGACTTGATATATACAAATGTTCCAATATTGGAGAAAGGAAATTTGGCCTTCATTTATAATCTTTGATACTTCAGTAGTTTTCAATAAATTTCTTTATAGTGTGTCCTAAGTACCACCCAAAAGGTGTATTTGTTGTGTTTATATTTCTTTTTTATGACTTTAGCATATCCTGAGCATGCAGGTGTTGGATAGGCAACCTCTAAAAAAACCCATGAAGATCTGTAACAGTGACTTTCTAGTAGATGTTACGTTTTTCTTTATAGTGTATGGGGACTGATAACACATTACTTGCAACATGAAGTGCTGAAGAGATGTGCTACAAATGCTCTTAAAAACTTCTGTTTCTCAAACAGTGAAAAGTAAATATTTTTTTTTTTTAGTCAGTGTAATGTTGATCATTGGATGTTTTCCCTGTTTATCACATCAAACCCTCTTTTCTTTTTGCCAGATTTTCTAGGTGGGCTAGAGCCTCATATTTGTGATGGCACCTTACCTCTACTACTTAATTAAAAGCCAGATCTGCCACTGCCACAGTAGCTATGTATGATTAAAAGACACATGAAAGGTCAGTGAATCTAACTTCCATCCAGCAGGTGATGCTTGGAAAGTGCCTCTTCCCAAGTTAGAGTCTCTGGGTGATACATTGAAAACTGATGATTCATATTCTAAAATCTGCTTCCATTAGAAGTGTCTTCCTCTATGGGACAGTACAGGAAGAGAGAGAATTCAAAATGCAAAATGATCCAAAGAGGTATAATAGGATATGAGCAGAGTTAAGATGCACATAAAGGTCGGGGTTAAGTGTCACTTTGTAAGTACAAATGGGTTGTATGGTAAAGAAAGCAGCTAAGCAGCCTTTACATTATATGTGCACAGGGATCTGTCAAGTGTGCTCCTCCACCTTTGAGATTTAGGAGGAGGGAGGGAGGGAGGGAGGGAGGGAGGGAGGGAGGGAGGGAGGGAGGGAGGGAGGGAGGGAGGGAGGGAGGGAGGGAGGGAGGGAGGGGTCCCTCCTTTACTCATCTGTGTCTGCCTCCCTGCTTGTTGCTTGACCTGAGTCAGGAGAGGGCAATGGGGAGCCCCTCCTCAGCCTGATTTTGTAAGAATCAGAGTACTGCTTCTTTGTCGTTACACACATCAATCCTGCTAGCACAATGTTTTCTGTTATTTAACTAAGCTTGATTTGGGCCAACTTACCAAGCTATCAGTTATGTACTCTGCATAATAACTGAGACATTTGTAGAGAGCAAGGGTAGAAAAGTAAGAACTTACTATGGCATATTTTGTTAATACAGATAGCAATGGCAAAAGGAATCCCCTTTAACACACCACAAACCAATAAAACCAACACCCTTGCTATATGTTAAAAAGATATTTAATTTTAGAATCGCACTTAAAATACAAATTAAGAACTGGAAACCTATTTAAGTCACAGAAAATAAATATAATTTACCAAGTATTTATTTTGTCACCTTTTCTTTTGGAAAAGTGGAACGACTCCAAGTCAGCTAGTGATCAGATCATAAACTGTTCATCTTGTGTGCCTCTATTGCAACAGCATTAATGACTGGCTGTGTTCATAAATTAAATCAGCAGAACAGTACACATGGATAATAAAAGTAAGTTCTGGACTTTGGCTGCTGGCTATTTTTAAAACTGTCAGGTGAAATAAGAGCTATATATCCTTTACTGAGCAATTTTACATATGTCTTTCTACAGTCAAAAATTGCTTGTTTTCCTCAGCAATTGTCACACATGGGTTGGGATCAAATACTTAAACAGAATCCGTATGGACAGGATCTCTTGCATTTTCTCTCTAAAAAGTTTTTATTCACAGAGATGTGATTAGTTAGAATACAATCAGACACTACTTCCCTCGGAAAGATGGTTCAAACTCTAAGATTCAACTGAATTCACTAGCAGTAAAAGAAGGCAGAATCAATGCATATTTCAGACTTCAAAACGTTTCAAAACCTTGTTTTGTGTCTATATTTCTGTCTAATTTCGTGTCTAATTTCTGTCTGTACATAGTAAAATTTGCATATTTTCCTTGTAATGTGCAGAAGCTGTTGCACATTTGTTTATTGGGTAATGTATATAAAGATCACTTCGGGCTCCAATGCCTGCTGAGTATATATATGAGTGTGTAAATATTTCTAATTTTGAAAGGCTCCTTATCCTTGTAATTTTTAAAGCAATTTGCATAAGCAGTATGTTTTCTGGAAAAAACAAAACAAAAACAAAAAAATAAAAAACAAACAACCCCCCCCCCAACACTATTAATCTTGATGGTGGTACTACCACATGTGATTAGATTCGCTTGGGTTTAAATGAGAGTGTTTTCCTACTATGAAATCAGCACGTTACGCAAGTCCTTTACCCAGAAGTGTACACAGCACAAGTACACAGAAGTGGCTGAGTACCTGGTAATTACGGCAAAAATTTAGAAAACATTTCCAGCTGGCACAAAAAACACAAAGCAAAGCAACAAACAAACCCAACAAAAAACAGACCCGAGAAGCACCCCACCCCCCAAAACTGCCCAAACCAAAACACACAAAGAAATAAACCCCTGGGAATTTAGCTGAGAAGGCTAAAACGTGGGGATGCATTGCACCCCGTTCTTTTCTCTGTGGATGCAATTTCAGGGTCAGAGCCTCGGCACGCAGCGACTCAGGTACCTATCTCCCGCTTTTCTGAAACTGAAGAAATCCTCATTAAACTCAAAAGTCGATTTTGGTACCAGGGGAGCGAACAACTGTCCTCCATCTGTATCTAAGACTGAGCTGGATCATGCTTTAAAGAAACCAGGCATTCATTACCTCAGCTGCTATCAGCCCGTCCCTCCCTAGCTTCTGCGGGGCGCGGCTGCGCTGGTCCCCGCCGCGGATCCCAAAGGCATCCGGGGGTCAGCTCCCCCCCTCTCTGCCATCCGCACCACGGGGCACGGCCTCTCCCCTCCGTTCGCCGTTCCCCGACCCCGCCTGACGGGGCTCTGCGGCTCCCGCCCCGTCACTGCAGCAGGCTCTGCCGCCAGCTCGGCAGCGGCGGGGTGCACCGCGGCGAGGGGTGAGCTGCCTGCCGGCCGCCCCGAAGACGTGACGAGGTTGCTTTAGCGGGACCTGCCCGTCCCTCCTTTCGCCTGCCCCTCTCTGGAGTACCCGAGCTCCCCCCCGTCCCAGACGGGCAAATCTTTGGGTGAGGAGTTACTCCTCCCGCCCGCTGCCTGAGGGGGAGGCACCCACCCTCTGGAGAGGCGGGAGAAGGTCCTGCCCGTCCGGCGTAGGCGCCGCAGCACCGCGCCCGGCCCCGGGGCGCTGGAGTCAGGGCCGGGCCCCGTGGTGAGTGGGAGGAGCAGGAGCAGCCGCAGCGAGGTCCGGGGGCAGCCGGCACCGCCCGCTCTCCCGGCCGGAGAGAGGAGGCAGCGAGAGGAGGAGCGGAAGCACAGACCGCAGCGAGCTGGCGAGTAGTCTGGCGGCCGCCCCTGAAGATGGCGGCGGCTGAGGCGGCCCCTTCTCCGGGCGGCGGGGGCTGCGCACCGGCGGGCGGCACCTCGGTGCCCGTCACCTCGGTGCCCGTCCTCTTCTGCTACTCCGTCTTCGCCCGCCCTTCCAGCGTGCCTCACGGCGCCGGCTACGAGCTGCTGATCCAGAAGTTCCTCAGCCTCTACGGGGACCAGATAGACATGCACCGTAAGTTCGTGGTGCAGGTGTTCGCCGAGGAGTGGAGCCAGTATGTTGACCTGCCCAAGGGCTTCCTGGTCAGCGAGCGCTGCAAGGTGCGCCTGGTGCCGCTGCAGATACAGGTGAGATCCGGCGGCGGAGCAGCGCCGGCCGCTGCCACAGGTGTGGGTGGGTGGGTGGGTGAAGCTGTCTCGCTGCCGGCTGCAGGTGCCCACCCCAGGATACTTTCGTGGAGAAGTGAGGGGTGCGCGGTGTGAGGAGCCCGGAGCGGACTGAAACCCCGGGCAAACACCCTGAAGCCAGCGCTAACTTGTTTCTCTGGGCAAACTTTCATTTTGCTGAGGCGGGAAGGCAGGTCCCACGCAAAGGTAAATTACCTAAGGTAATTTGCCTTTGCTTCAGCGAGTCAAAACTTGGCCCCAGGAATGGGAAGGTAGCCTGGTGGACGAAATAATCAGTACTTCCCCCCAAAAAAGGCAGCTGGTGCTACCTGACCTTAACCGCGGTTAATTTTGCCAAGTGGAAACTCGAAAGATTAAAGAGGCTTTGCCAAAACTCGTAAGTCGCTGGGATTTCAGTGTATCTTCTTGCCCCAAAAAACTTTTTGCAATTTACAGGTTCAATATATCACTGGTTTTGTGGCCATAAACCAGGAAAGCAGACTGCCAGGCAGATAATACCTTGTGTTTTCCATATTAAGATATCTTTATGCACACTGGAGATTTATAACAATTGTGTTGTAATAGTTGCACTCAAAGCAAAATGACTTTTTTCTTTCTTCAGCATTAGAGTCTTTAAAAACAAATAACTGAAAAAAACCCCCACAGTTACTGTTTTAATCAGAACATCAATCTTAATTTATAATTCAGAAGCAATAGTTTGTTAAGTCAACATTACTAAATTGAAAATAGATGTCATAAAAAATGGAAGATTATTTATCTTCACTTTATGTTTCCAGAAATGGTCTAATGCTTAATCATACTCTCTTGAACCCGTAAACTCTCAAGGTGGCTTCTTTACTTAAAATGTGTATCAGTGATGCCTTTGAAGTCTTTTTTTTTTTTTTTTTTTTTTTTTTTTAAGCCTCCACACGGAAAGAGTGGTTAAAAAGACCAAGCTAGTTTACTAACTCATTTTGTCATTTATTATTAATGTTAGCATTTATCACTCATATTCAGTTTAAAATCTTTCTCCTTTTTGTTCTGGAAACAAAATGGATGAGGGCTGAGCCAGGAAAACTAGAAAGGACAGTCTCCTTGACTTGCAAAAATGGGTTGGTATGGGAGTTAATTCAAGCAACTGTTTTAAAAACAAAATTGGTGTAATCTGGGCATGTACCAGTGAGGCAGGTGAGAATTTTTCTTCTTATTTGTCCATGCAGACCACTGGCTCTGCAAAGGAATTCTTGCAGATGACTTCTGCACTAAAACTGTAAATGCATCCTGAGCATTTGTAGCAGGATGTATATCTTGATGTAAAAGGTAATGTTGTGATATGGAAGAATATGTCATTCCCAGGGTGCAGCTGGACTACACAGCTTTTATTGTAGAGATTCAGAATGAACCATTATTTAATGCATTAATTGCTCAACTGATTAACTACTTTGGCTGGCACCTTTGCTATTCTGGGACAATAGCAACTGTTGGTATGAAAAGGATGGTACTTGCATATTATTTTAGTTGCCTCCTTGGTGTGCTTCAGCAGCTGAGAATGAGCTAGAGATGTCACAGTGATGAAGTCATGTTGCCTTGAACCCCCCACAGGTGCTCAGAGATGACTTGTTTGAATAACATGTGGTCTGATACAGTCACAGCTGCACTTTTTAGATCTTTATGATTTACTGAAGGGAAGGTATACTTTCCTTCTGGATGTTGAGTCATGCACTGGTACTGTTAGGTGCCCTCTCCCCACCCACCTCCCAATATTTTATCTGCACTAACACATGACATAGATTTGTCAACTGTGTATGTGGCGTAGTCAGTTTAAATACAATTTTTGAACATGTCTCTTGAGAGGAACCATCTTTGCTTACTGATGAGATTATACTTGCGTACTTGGAAAGATATATTTGGTTTAAAATCAAGATTTACAGGTATCATCTGTATCTCTGGCATGCTTTATAAAGTATGTGTGTGTATTTTATTAGTATTTTAACCCCTGGGGTGGTAGTGCCCTGGAGCACTGGAATGATATCCTCCTGTTTTGATTCCTGTGCAGACCTGTCATTGAAGGATGCCTTTTGTCTCAGTAGACTGGGTTGTTTCAATTTCCTGTCTCTGCAGTTGAGGTAGGCAGTAATTTAATAAAGAAATCATCATCTTTTGCCCTTGGAAAGCCAACCATGTATCTCAGTTTAAGGCTTGATCTTTACAGGGACATTTGCTCTCTTTTGTGCCTTCGTACTGTGCATTTGTTTGTACATTTGTTTAATGGTTTGCTGTCTTGGCACAAAACAGTGACTTAAACATTTCTTGGCCAGACAGTGTTAGGCAGGCTGGTAAACCCTGATGTTCAGCCTGGCTCATGCTCTTGAAACTCTTCAACCACAGACTTGCAATGAGGAGGGACTTTTCCTCCGGCCTCTGGGTGAGCAGGATATTTGCTTGCAACTTGAGGAACTAGGTACTAGCAGAAGGGACCCATCTGTTTTTCATGGATTTTATGTGTTTAAACATTTTTTACAGAATAATTTCAAAAAAAAGCTCTGATGCAGTCACCATCACGAAAACGTGGTGGGATGTCTCACATGACTGGAGTGCTGCCATGGATGGCTACAATCTCCTCAGAAGGGACAGACAAGGTAGGAGAGGTGGAGGGGTGGCTCTATATGTTAGGGAGTCTCTTGACTCTGTAGAACCCGGGGTCACTAACAATAAGGTTGAGTGCCTGTGGATCAAAATCAGGGCGAAGGCCAACAAGGCTGACATCCTCATGTGTCTATTACAGACCACTGAACCCAGGGAATGAGAGTGAGGAATTATTCTACAAGCAGCTGGCAGATATCTCCAAATCTCCAGCCCTTGTTCTGGTGGGTGACTTTAACCTGCCAGATGTCTGCTGGGAACTCCACACAGCAGAGAAGAGGCAGTCCAGGAGATTCCAAGAGCATAGAGAGGATAATTTCCTGCTCCGGCTGGTAAATAACCCACCAGGGATGGGGCCCCACTAGACTTTCTGTTCACAACCAGACAGGATCTGGTGGGAGATGTAGTGATTGTCTGGGGCACAGTGACCATGAATTTAATAGAGTTTTCAATACTCAAGGATGCAAGAAGGGCCATCAATAAAGCCTCTGTGCTGGACTTCTGGAGGACAGATTTTGGGCTAATCTGAAGACTGATTCAGAGTGCAGCCTGGGAAACAGCCCTTGAAAAGAAACGGGTTCCAGGAGGGATGGGAATATTTCAAGGAACAAGTCCTGAATGCACAGGAGCAGTCTGTCCCTGTGTGCTGAAAGGAAAGACAGAGGGGAAGGTCTGGCTGAACAGGGAGATTTTGGAGGAGATTAGGGTAAAAAAGAGAGCTTAAAAACTATGGAAGAAAGGGCTGGCTACTCAGAAAGAGTTTAGGAATATAGTTAGGTCATGTAGAAGGAAAATTAGAGAGAGGAAAGCACAATTTGAGCTTAATCTTGGCACTTAAGGGTAACAAAAAGTCTTTCTTCAGTTACATTCATAGCAAAAGGAGGGGCAGGGAAAACCTCCATTCTTTGTTGGACATGGGGAGAAACATAATTACCAAAGATGGGGAAAAGGCTGACAGATTTAACACTTTACATCAGTTTTAAACAGTAGACAGGTTGTCCTGAAGACAGCTGATTTCTGGAGGTCTTAGAGAGAAATAAGAAGCTAAATAGCCCCCCTGTCATCCAGGAGGGAACAGTTTGTGACCTGCTGAGCCACTTGGATCCTCACAAATCTATGGGATCAGCTGGGATCCACCCCAGGGTGATGAGGGAGCTGGGGAAGAGCTCGCCAGGATGCTCTCCATCATTTACCAACAATCCTGGCTCACTGGGGAGGTCACAGATGACTGGAAGTTGGGGAATGTCACAGCAATCCACAAAAAGGGACAGAAGGAGGACCCAAGGAACTCCAGGCCTGTCAGCCTGACCTCAGTGCCTGGCAGGCTTATGGAGCAGAACATCCTGGGGGCAATCACACAGCACCTACAGGATGGACAGGGGATCAGACCCAGCCAGCACGGGGTCAGGAAGGGCAGGTCCTGTCTGACCAACCTGATCTCCTTTTATGCTCAGGTGACCCGCCTGGTGGATGAGGGGAAGGCTGTGGATGGAGCCTACCTACAGGACTTCAGCAAAGCCTTTGACACCGTCTCCCACAGCATTCTCCTGGAAAAGCTGTCAGCCCAGGGCTCAGACAGGAGCACGCTGTGCTGGGTTAGGAACTGCTGGAGGCCCCCAGAGTGTGGTGCTGAACGGTGCTGATCCAATTGGTGGCCGCACATGAGTAGTGTGCCCCAGGGATCAGTGCTGAGCCCAGTTCTGTTTAATATCTTCACTGATGATTTAGATGAGGGGATTGAGTCCACCAGCAGCAAATTCGCAGATGACACTAAGCTGGGGGGCAGTGTAGATCAGCTGGAAGGCAGGAGGGCTCTGCAGAGGGACCTGGACAGACTGGAGAGTTGGGCTGATTCCAATGGGATGAGGTTCAACACGGCCAAGTGCCGGGTCCTGCACTTTGGCCACAACAACCCCATGGGGAGCTCCAGGCTGGGCACAGAGTGGCTGAGAGCAGCCAGGCAGAGAGGGACCTGGGAGTCTGGATTGACAGGAAGCTGAACAGGAGCCAGCAGTGTGCCCAGGTGGCCAAGAAGGCCAATGGCATCCTGGCCTGGATCAGGAACAGCGTGGCCAGCAGGTCCAGGGAAGGGATTCTGCCCCTGTACTCAGCCCTGGTGAGGCCACAGCTCGAGTCCTGTGTCCAGTTCTGGGCCCCTCAGTTCAGGAAGGAGATTGAGGTCCTGGAGCAGGTCCAAAGGAGGGCAACCAGGCTGGTGAAGGGACTCCAGCACAAGTCCTGTGAGGAGAGGCTGAGGGAGCTGGGGGTGTTCAGCCTGGAGAAGAGGAGGCTCAGGGGAGACCTCATCGCTCTCTACAACTCCCTGAAAGGAGGCTGGAGCCAGGGGGGGTTGGGCTCTTCTCCCAGGCAGCTGTCAGTAAGACAAGAGGGCATGGACTTAAGCTCTGACAGGGAGGTTTAGGTTAGATATTAGGAAGAAATTCTTTACAGAGAATGTGATTGGGTATTGGAAAGGGCTGCCCAGGGATGTGGTGGATTCTCCGTCCCTGGAGGTTTTTAAAAAGGGACTGGATGTGGCACTCAGTGCCATGGTCTGGTAACCACAGTGGTAGTGGATTAAGAGTTGGACTTGATGATCTCAGAGGACCTTTTCAACCTCGATGATTCTGTGATTCTGTGAATATTTATGGTTGGAATGGGTGAATGCAAGGCCTCTTGTTTAACCTCTTCTAACTCGAAATGCAGTTTAATTGTGCTACTAAAGCTATTGTTCCAAGCAGCACTTGGAACCTTAAAGAACTGGAAAAAAAGAACTGATAATAAAGATTTCTTCAAATCCAGTCTTGTTTGCGTAGCTTTACTCCACAGTAAGAATTCTGATAATTTCAGATTTGGTGAAGAATTTTGTACTGTTTTAGTTATATGAAGATGTATTTATCTAACTAAATCTGTCCCTTTTAAATGCTGAACTGCATGTAAAAGGCTGCAATTTAGCTTAGCCTAAAAAAATATATTCCTAAACTGAAACACATGTTAATCTTTCCTTGAAACATGTTAAAGTGGGTTTATTTGAAAAATAAGCAGGAAAGTAAACTGAATCTTAAGTATATTTTTTATAAAAATAAAGGAAAGGAAAATGATAGTCATCTTCTTTTCATTGTCTTTATATGCTCACCTTGAAATAGCAGGGCTACAAGTTTCTCTGCTCTGATTTTTTTATTGGGTAACCTTGACACATGTTTTCTGAAGTGACTAGTGATGTCACATGGGATTATTCCTCTGCTTCCATTTTGTTGTTAATTAAAAACACAGGAGGAGAATTTCATTTTGCATGTGTAGTGGTTTCCTGAAGTTCTAACACAGAAAATACAGCTAAAGAAACAATACATATGAATATTTATGTAAAGCTGATTCTGTAATTACAGAATCACAGTCACATTTTGCATGATTGATAATAATCAGGAGAGATTAAACAGATGTGAAAAAAACCCTGTCCTTTCACACCCAGGCCTTTATTGGAGTAGAATGTAAAGCTGTACAT
The DNA here is from genome assembly GCA_023637945.1 of Phaethornis superciliosus. Classification (NCBI taxonomy): domain Eukaryota; kingdom Metazoa; phylum Chordata; class Aves; order Apodiformes; family Trochilidae; genus Phaethornis; species Phaethornis superciliosus. The sequence goes on along the minus strand of JAJQWJ010000004.1, from coordinate 44,576,589 downwards.
AGCTTGTGGTAGCATACCTTTAAATGCTGGTCTGGTCAAGGTCCCAGAGATGACATCTCTAGCAGCGTAAAAGAGCTGCATCAGGTTACATCTCAGTCTCATGCACCTATTCTGGTTGTGCTGTGAATAACTTCCAGATAGAGGGAAGTCCTGGTGACTAACTGAGAGGGGTGAAGCCAAACAAATGGAAAAGCTTACATTCTATATGGGAGACCTTCAAGACTTCAAGGTTTTGTTTTGGGGTTTTTTTGGTGGTTTTTTTGGTTTTGTTTTGTTTTTTGTTTGGTTTTTGTTTGGTTTTGTTTGTCTTTTGTTTTAAATGTAAGTTGTTTAATGATGCCATGGCTGAGTAAATGTATTTCAAGTGGATTCATACAGGCACTGTGTGGTGCAGTGACTTACCAGCCTTGCCCAGGCTGCTCCTCCTTGAGGTGAAAGTATAACAGATCCTGGCATGCCACCCCAGGGTTTTTATTATCTGGGGGTAAGTCTGCCCCCATCCCAGCTCACTGGTAAGGTGTGGCACTGGAGCAGTGCACATGGTCATAGTTTTCACTGCCAGGGAATGTGTGGAGATGTCCCATGTCCCTGATGGTGCATGTCCTTGGAAGGGGAGGATGGCTTTCAGATCAAGTGAGCGGTGAGATTTACATGGCACACTGCAGGACCAGTAAATGGAGACCTCCCTTTATATGCATCAGCTACTACTGTGCATTTATTTATGAAATGCATTAACTACTATTTATGAAACAATTTCAGACTGTTCTCTGCTGTCCTCTGTCCTTCCTACATCTGCTATTCCAAGTGTCAACAGCAGCATGCTGATTTTTTTTTTTTTTTTAATCTTGCCATCTACTTCTTGATCTGCCACATGTTGCACCATTCAGTTCAGACTGCAAGTTAATCAGACATAAATTTATGAAAATCAGTATGGGAATTATTTGTGTTAGATTTTGTAAGAGCTTTTTTTCAAATAGCAAATATATAGTTGACCTAAAAAGCTTTTATTTAGCAAGTATATACTTGACCTAACTTTATTTTAGAGTGCTGCTGGTAGTAAACTGAGGTCATAAATTAAATCACATTAAGCCATCTTGATAGTAGAGGAAAGCAGATATAAGGCTTCTGCTCCAAATCCCTGTGATGTTTGTCATAAACATCTGGGATTATGGATTCAGTTAAAGTCTGTAATGAGACTGGAATTGCAGTCTGTTTAGTTCCGTGCTTCATTGTCATATCAGAATAATACAGAATTGTTCTCTACAGGATCTTTTCTGAATCCACTGTTTACAACTATTCTGTCAGACATGTCATTGCCAAAACTTAGGGCAAATACTGATTTTGTTCCAAGAAGATGCCAAGCTGGGGAAAGCTACAGGTATCTGAGAAAGCAGAAATCAGGGTTTTCATGGCACACTGGAGGAGGTAGGTGAAAAATGGTGCAGTTCATAATGGAAGCAATGGAGGTAGAAATAATTCCTTCACTAATGTAGAAATAAGCACCTTCACAAAAAAAAAAAGTCGGGGTAGCATTATGGGGGTGCATTTGTAGTTAAAATGCAACTCAGAAGTCCAAGTATCATCAATTATGAAAGCAGCAAGTAGCATACTGGAAGACACAGATGGAACAGGGCCTGCAAGTGCTGTAAATTGACCTATCTTCTTTCTCTAAAGATCTACTAATGATGAGAAGTATTACAGACGGTGAAATTCTACTGTTACAGTAGTCTTGGATGCTGCAATGTAGACTGCAACTAGGAAACACCCCATGGAGGGCAATAAAATTATTTGAACTGAAAGAGGAAAGTTTGAAAGTATTAGTTATGTTTCAGAAGAAGGTATGGGAGTGAAAGGAATAAAGGGGGACCAGATCTGAGTCTTGAGGTATGGTTAAAGGTGTTTGTGCATACTTATGCACATGAAGGAGGATAGTAATGCCCTTGTGTTTCAAATCTCCACCATGGACAGAACTGAAAATAATGCTTTTAAATAGAAACAAAGGAACTATGGGTGAGAAAAAACTGCCAGGTAAAGAAAGTAGAGCTGTGGGATGGATTATATAGGAGCTCTGTATATTGTGTATTGCTGATAGGTGAGACCAGTTTACCTGTGAAGAATATTTGGTGTTGGTTGACCCTGCTGTTGAGGCAGACTATGGAGCTTCATGGAGACCTTCCTAGTCTGTTCATAGTTGTTCCTCTCCTAAGGGTGGAAGCACATCCACTGCCTTGGCATTGGAAGGCTAACTCCACATAGACCACTCTGCAATCATAGAATTATAGAATAATACCATGGTTTGGGATGGGCTGCCCAGGGCGGTGGTAAAATCATCATCCTTGGAAGTACTTAAAAACCGTGTAGATAAGTTACTTCAGAATATGCTCCAGTGGACAATACAGATACTGATCTATATATTTTATCGTGGGGAGGATGTTGACAGTTGGATGTGGTGATCTTGGAGGTCTTTTCCAACTGTGACAGTTCTGTGATTCTTATCAACAACAACCTTAGGTTCTTTTCCTCAAGGCTGTTCTTAATCTTGTTCCTACTGAACTTCATGAGGTTGGCATAGGCCACCTCTCAAATCTGTCAAGGTCCCTCTGGATGGCATCCCCTCCCTCCAGCATGTCAACCACACCACATAGTAATGTCATCAGCAGACTTGCTGAGGGTGCACGAAATTCTACTGTCCATGTCTCAGCATCCTCACAGGAAAGAATTTCTTCCTAATGTCTGACCTAAATCTCCCCTCGTCAAGATTTAAACTGTTTCCCTCTGTCATCTCACTACACACCTGTGCAAAAAGCCCTACCCCAGCTTTCTTGTAGGCCTCCTTCAGATATTGTAATGTTGCTATAAGGTCATCTCAGAGCCTCCTCTTCTCTAGGCCGAACAACCCCAACTTCCTCAGCCTGTCTTCATAGAGGAGGTGCTCCAGCCCTCTGATCATTTTAGTGGCTCTCCTCTGGATATGTTCCAGGAGCTCTGTGTCCTTCTTATGCTGGGGGCTCCAGAACTGGACACAGGGATGGGGTCTCACAGGATCAGAGGGGGAGAATGACTTCCCTCAACGGGCTGTCTATCCTTCTTTTAATGCAGCCCAGGACACAATTGTCTTTCTGGGCTACAAGTGTACACACTGACAGCTCATGTTAAGTTTCTGGTCCACCACCACCCCAAAGCTCTTCTCCTCAGGGTTGCCCTCAATCATGCCTCTTCCCAACCTGTATTTATGCATGAGATTGTATTGAGTCAGGTGCAGAACCTTGTTGGTCTTGTTGAAATTCATGCAGTTTGCACAAGTCCACTTCACAAGCCTGTCAAGGTTCCTCTGGATGGTATCCACCTGTTCCCTCCAGTGTGTTGACTTCACCACACAGTTTGGTGTCATTAGCTGAGAGAGCATTCAATTCCACTGTCTATGTTGCTGATAAAAATGTTAAACAGCAGTGGTCTGAGTACTGACCCTTGAGGAACACCACTCATCACACAGCTTCACTTGGACACTGAGACATTGATCACAACTCTTTGGATGCGACCAGCCAGCCAGTTCCTTATCCAACAAGTGGTCCATCCATTGAATCTATCATGAATATCTGCTCCACTGTGGACCTCTGTGGGCTGCAAGGGGGCATCCTGCCTTACTATGATCTTTATCACAGTCTGCAAAGGAATCTCTGCTACAGCACCTTGTGCACCTCCTCCCCCTGCTTCTTCAGGTGTCTGCAGACTTGTTTGTTTCACATGTGCTTGCTCCTCTCCTCCTGCTGATGTTTCACAGTGGTTTTTTTTTACCCTTTCTTAAATTTGTTTTCCAGATGCACCCCCAGTATCTCTGATGGGCTCAGCTTTAGTCAGCAGTGGGTCTTTCTTGGAGCTAGCTGGCATTGGCTCTGTCTGACAGGGGGCAGCTACTGGCATCTTCTCACAAAAGACACCCCTGCAATCTTAAACTTAATATATCCCTTATCTTCCAAAATACACGATTTTATAGATTTTGTAATTATGTTTTAAACTAAAACATCACAGCCTAAGTTTGCAGAAAATAAAGTGTGTACAATTAATAGCTACTTCCTAGAAGCATTTTTTCTATTTGACTTATCATTCAGTTATAAAGGTCTTGAATGTATTCCTCTCAAGTTGTCTTACAACTGAATGATGTATGTAGCTCCTTTTTTTCCCCCTATAGTCTCTAGCTGAAGCCTTATTCTTTGCTTCTGCAGGTAGTGCAAGTAATTTTGTACAAACACAAAGCTCCCTTTCAAAGTGTGAGAAAATGCAGTCTTTTAATTTTTCTTGCCTCTGCTTCTGCCCTACTTGGGTAGCCTGTGTGAAGGAAACTCTGGGAGATTACTTTTATCATTAAAATATATTCACTTCAGTTTCTGGTCATAACACTGACAAGCCTCTCTACTTTTCTTCTATCATTTGGACTAACATAGACAACAAATGGACTGCACAATGTAACTATTGAAATTATATGTACATGGGTATTGAAAGTGTGTTAGATTTTTTTTGTTTTAACTTGAATTTATTGCAATTTTATGTCAGCTCAAAGATTTCTGGACTTAAAAATTAAGGAATGTAATACTGTAGTTGGTACTTTTTTTTTCCATACAGTACTTTGGGAAGTATGCTTCTACATCTCCCTTCAGAGTTCAGAAGTTTCCATTTATGTTTATATTGACTTATGTCTCCCACCTAATAAAATCTTGATTACCTATTGATGATTGTCCTACACTGCTTAGTATCAGCCGTTGATTGGAATTTAGAAACATACCTGGCAAAGGTATGCTGCAAAGTCTTTCTCATTCTGTTTCTTCTCTGAAAGGGTCTTCACTTCTATGGAAAACATTATCTGTATTTTATTTTTCAGATTACTACTTTGGGCAACCTGACGCCCTCAAGCACTGTGTTTTTCTGTTGTGACATGCAAGAGCGATTCCGGCCTGCCATCAAATACTTTGGTGATATCATCAGTGTAGGCCAGCGCCTGGTATGGTTTGTTTGTTGTTTTTCTTGTTCTGAGTTTTGATCATTCATGTGTGGTTATTCAGTTTTAAGAAATAATGCCTTTGCTGGTTTTGTTCTTTAATAATTACTTTCCTTATATTCTTTCTTTTTTGCTTTCTTTCAGCTCCAAGGTGCACGGCTCTTAGGAATTCCAGTTATTGTAACTGAACAGTATCCAAAAGGTCTTGGCAGCACTGTGCAAGAAATTGATTTAACAGGAGCTAAACTTGTGCTTCCCAAAACAAAATTTTCAATGGTGTTGCCAGAAGTTGAAGCAGCCTTAGCAGAAATCCCTGGAGTCCGCAGTGTTGTCCTGTTTGGAGTAGAAGTATGTGCTCAGCCATTCTTGTTCTGTTTACAGTAATTTCTATACTACTGTGGGGCAGCAAAGCATTGCTTTTTGTAATTAAAAGTCAGTTCATGTGTAGAACTTACGTACCCTTTGCAGATTAATTTATTCTTCTGTTAATGTCTCAGATACTATCTCATAATTGAATTTGAAATTAGATACTTCCAAACTACAGATTCTTGTCTCAAGCTTGATTGGCATTTAAAACCCATATTGAACCCTAATTAATTCTGTGCTCTAGTTTGGCATTGTACTACTCATGTTTGTAATAATGGTTTGTTCGTGGGGTTTTTGCCTCTGATTTCTTCCCTGTAGACTCATGTTTGCATCCAGCAAACAGCATTGGAATTAATTGGCAGAGGTCTTGAAGTTCATATTGTAGCTGATGCCACCTCATCAAGAAGTATGATGGACAGAATGTTTGCTCTAGAGGTAAATTTCTTAGCCAAGGCTTTCTGCACCTCCTGCACGTTCTGTATGTTAGTTTCCTTGCTCGTTGTAAATTAACAAGGAATTTCTAGTGGTTGTAAGCAGTGGACAAATGTAGACTTAAGAAAAGGTGAATACCCTGATTCTCAGAACAGCTTCCCAGATGAAGAAGGATTACTGCATTGTTTTTCCTTCTTAAATTATGATTTAATATGTGGGGTGCACTTTGAGACACTTGGATTTTAAAAGTGATTGTTTCATGCCATCTAAGTTAATCTGTGTAACCATTAGCATTTTAGGATATTTTCGTATGGAGCATTATCTGTATAGCAGAATAAAAGTGCTATAATAGACTTTCGGTTCTGTTGCTCCAAAAAGTATGTGTTCTGCTTTTTAAATTAGTTGAAATGCAATGTAATATAATAAATGATCCTGCTCAAAGCTCCTTCTTATATATCTCTCTCCCCCAGCTCTTCCACATCAGTCCAATTAAAACTTAATCTCAAGACTCTATGATTAAAGACTTCTTTTTCCCCGCGTTTTAGGAGCTTAGTCTAAGTAACTATTGAGAAAGTGGTTATCTTCTTGCAGCTACGTGGTACCAAATTCATGCAAATGATATTTTGATAGCTTACTGTATCTTTCCATGTCACTGTTGGAAATAAAAAACTGATAAATACATTAAATAATGCAATTTTTTGCCTCAGGCTCTCACAGTTATTTGGAAAATGAAACTAATGACACAATTTTGTACTTTTTCATGCATTTAGAGAAGACTTAATTTCTTCCGTTCCTCATGAGTAAGAGAATTAAAGGCTAAAGGGAAATCACTAGCATATATCATTTGATGAAACCCATGGCTTTGATTAAGTGGAAGCTTAATGTTGTTTGTCATGTAAAGCATAATGACGCACACGGAGTACAGGAAAGACTGAAATTATGGACTTTCCAATTCAGTGTGGTGCAGCAGAAGTGCAAGGCAAAACAAATATAAAAAACCTGAAATCTGTTTGCCTTATGTATATATCTTTCTGTATTTGATTATCACTTACACTGTGTCTGAAGCATAGAAGTTGGCTCAGTGTAATAGAGGTTAAAGCAGTGACTAGCTAGCTTTGCTTTTCTTCCTAGGTATTGATCATCTTGATAATAATGATTGGTTACAAATGCTGTAATTCTGACCAATTGGTATGTTTTTGCCATGTTTTCTCACCAAGCACAAACAAAATGTTTTGCTGTGGTCCCTTAAGTAGTCATCAAAACATGATTCAGGGAACATTTGCAGACTTGCTGTGATGAGTCAGCCAGTTAGATGGCAGTGACTTCTTCTCTGTGTCTGTCTTGTGCTGTGGAGCCTCTCTTAAAAAAGCTACAGAGGGCTGTGGGTTAGAGCAGGCAAGAGATGGGCATGCTTGGATTCAGGAGACCAGGAGAAAGGGACACATACACTGTGCATGTCAGTAATCCTGATCGACAATGGTAATGTATTTCATGAGGACATTGGTAAACTATCTAAGCACTGTGTAATCCTTCTCTAGTCTCACTATACAGCTGACAGTTCCTAGTCATGCTTTTTTAATTGATGAGTCTGACACTGTCTCTTGTGCAAAGTTGCTTGTGGACCTAAGGTGAGGTTCCCTGGATCCTTCCCTTTACTATTTTTGGAAGGTGGGTGTAACATTTACCTTTCCCCCTCCCACTGTTTACAGTGACATTTCAAGGATGATAAAGCGTGACCTTGCAGTCATACCAACAAGCTTCCTCAGCAACCTCACATAAATCCCATCTGGTTCCTCCCACCAATTTGGTTCTCCATGTTTCCTCTCACACAGCATGTAGTTTGATGGTACCGGTGACGAACATGCAAATTGCTGTACAAACAAGTGTACTAGAAGTGCAGTTTGAATTAAGTGATAGCCGAAGCCTTTGTGTCTGTTTGGGTGACCCTGTAGAGTTATTATCTTCATTTCTATTGTGTGCTTAAAAATTACAACAAGCAAAAACTTGCAAAAATGCCCAAACCAAAACTGAAAAGAAAACCTCCAAAATTTCCATTGATTCAGTCCAATCCAAATGGCCAGGGTTGCAGCTGTTCTTAATCTTTGCTCTACCTGATGAACATGCCTTGTGTCACCACTTGGTTGAGCTATTTTAGACTGTTCTTCGGGATTACTTCTCTGTTCTACATCTGTTCTTTGTTTCTGCTGTGTGGATGCTTGTTTCTTTCCTTCATCTGAAAGACTGTGTTCTAAAAAACTGTTTCCTTTCCTTGAAAATCATTCAGCATGCACATGCTTCTCATCATTCCTATATTCCTCAAAGCTATATAAATTATGCATAATCCTAGAAGTAGATTATGAGCCAATGCTAGTCTTCCTGACATGTTATGCATGTTTTGCTTCTAAAGAGAAGACATTCTCTTTTTTTAATTAACAATTCCAAGTAGAGATTCTTTAAGAGTCTTTTTTTCTCTCATCCATACTAGTTAGAGCAATTTTTTTTAATCCTGGGGAAGAACATCTAAAAACATTGCTATAATATTTCATTTTGATTTTCTTATTTTTTTCTTTTGTATGTGTACATGGTTAAAACAGATGTGTTGTATAGGAGAGCTGGGAAAGCTATCTGGTTTGTTTGAACTTAATATCACAAGGCTTGCTGCCATTACTGCAAGCAGGAACCTAGTTAGTTTATTGTTATATAGACTGTAGTTGCATATACTTTACTGGTCCCCTAAGATTAATAATTATCCCCATTAATTACTTTGTAATTAAACAACAATGATCTGTGTCTGCCCTAGACTGTTTGGAGCTTCTTTTTCTTATATCATGTACATTAAGTATATTCATTGAAATCTGTCTGAAGGTTTGTCTATGGATCACTCCTGCCTGCTGCCCTCCCTTGGCTCAGCACCCCATTATACTGGGTGGAACATGCAACTGAGTAAAGGATATAGGGAAAGGTGGATCCATGAAGAGTTTTACTGCCAAAGCATCTGTGTGATTGCTGGGAAGCTGCTGAAAGACTGGGAGTGTTCAACTTTTACTTTGTTATGTAGGCAACAACATACTGAGGCTGTGATGAGTTCTCGGTTAAAAGGACCTGCTTTGGTGCCACTATGATTCGTGGGGTATTTAGAAGAGCTTTTTGCTTTGTGTCCTGGAATTATTAGAACCAGTGTGCTGTGTAGTCCAAAGACTGAACTACTAGTGCAACACAAGCCCTCAAAGAGACATTGTTACAATTAAGTTTCTTGACTTTGGGTTGGAATTTGCTAGCAATTTTGTTTATCCTCAGGTCTTTCAGATCTATGTGATAGTGAAAAAAGCTATCCTCTGGACCATACAAGGGGAAAGTGTTTTTAATATATGCTGGGGGAGGGTCTTCTGTACATTAAATCTGGTTTGGAGAGAGAATCTTTTCCAAGAAGGAAGACTTATTTGTAATCCAGGGCAGCATTTTTCATCAGTTAAGTCTAAAAACAGTTACTTTCCCTTCAAGCTTTATAAATAGCACTAAGAAATGCTGATATGGAATGATATTGCTGATATGAAATAATATGGCATGCTGATATTGCTGATACGCAATAGTAGATAGGAGATGTTTTTTAAAAATACCACTTGTGTTTTTTACAAAATATATACTCATTAACATTTGCATTTCACATTATTCTCTCTCTGCTCTTTTCTCTTTCAGCGTCTTGCTCGTACTGGAATTATAGTTACTACTAGCGAAGCTATATTGCTGCAGCTGGTAGGTGATAAAGAACATCCAAAATTCAAAGAAATACAAAATCTCATTAAGGCGAGTGCCCCTGAATCAGGGCTCCTTTCCAAAGTTTAAAAGGGATACCAAGGAAGCGGATTGGGATCACATCATCATCTTTAGGGAGGAGGGAAGCTGTAAGCACATATGTACAGCTCCTTTCACTCAAAGTTTGGTAGAGAAATGTGAAATTAAAAATTGCCATACTCATTCTTGCCTTAGCATAATTATCTGGTTATTCATCTGGGTGCCAGTATGTTCTGTTTAGTAACAAATGTTAGAGGCTTTTGAACTTTTATAGTCACATTTCCAAAATCATATAAAAAACAAATATTAACAGTGGTGCCTGCTAGCCTATATTATACAATGATTTTAAGAGCTCCAGAAAATGTATGTCTATAACAACTCTTGATTGTGCACTTTGTTAAAGCATCCTGTCATATTCTGTTTTATTTTTGTATTAATAAAAGATAATTACATATTAGACAAATGTGGTGTGATACACTTTAATTTTCTATGTAAACGAAATATTTTAAATTAAAACTGAGACTACATGTGCCCTGCTGTTCTGTAGCATAAAATTAAGTGCTTTGCTCTGTAGACAAGACATATGGATCAAGCAGAAGCTTTGGCTGTGTCTAGTTGTTCTAGTTATTCTGCATCATGACTGTGAACCGACTGCCCAACCCTGTACTTCTCTTAAGTATACACAGAATTAAAACTCTCATTTAAAGTGTTGTTTATAAACAACTGGTGTCAAGTCTTTCAGAACTAGCAGATTACCAAAATGTTAAATAAATTGGCAGTGTGAAGATGTTTAAGATGAAAAGCTTTGTATCTCTTAGTGATGAATCTCTTACTATTTTTAGATTTGATTGTTTGGATTTTTTAACCCCACTTTAATTCGATTGGCTAGTTCCATCTGATTTACTCATTTGCACAAGTGAGTTCTGAAAGCTTCTCCAGGTTTTGTGCTTTTTTGTGGGCTGCAATTGGGTGGAATTGGAAGGGAATTTGGCCTAAAAGGTTCTTCAGAAAAATATAATCTTTAACTTAATGACATATATGTATGTAGAACCAATCTTTTAACACATGATTGTTCGTAAACGCACTTCTTTCATGTTCCAGTGGTTTAAACTATGTTACATAAAGTTTACAGTGTGACTGAGGTTTTCTTAAAGGAGTAATAGATGTCATACTGAATGCTGATCTTTCTGGTAGAAAACCCATTAAGAGTACACATACAGTTTTAGACTGCATATTTTACCCATAGGATGGCTCTAAAAGAATTGTTTTGGAGAGTTATAACCTTTGTATGTTCAAAACCAATAAAATACTAACATTTGCTGTCTCTTACAATTGTGATATTTCTTGAAGAAATCTGTGTTTGCCATTGACCTTATTCTGTTTTGTGCACTTGTGGCATTTCTATACATGTCATGGGAATTCTGTGTAAAGATCAAGGGTGGATAGTGTCTAATAATTCTTGTCTTCTGCATCTAGTTATAGTGTTATTTAGTGCTCCAAAATACAGGGAGTGAACATTATGCTTCAAGTTGTAGACAAGGTGGTGTGAGTTATGTTGAAGAACCATGGTTCTGTATCACTGACCAATATTTTGGTCAGGGTCCTTAATTTGTGTTTTTTCCATAAGCTTAAAAAATAAGAAAGCATAAGTTATTCTATTTTATATCATAATCCAGTGTTATGCTATAAAACTGAGCTCTTGGGTTTGCATTTAGGGGCAGAATGATTGAAATCTTCTTTATTAGATGGATACATTATTCAGTATCACATAGATCATTTAAAGAAGATTTGTTTTCATATATTTATTTTCATAGAAGTATTTATTTTCAGTAGAATCATGGAATGGGTTGGGACATTAAAAATCATCTAGTTCCAACCTCCCTGCATGAGCCAGGACACCTCCCATTAGATCAAGCTGCTCAAAGCCCCATCTGATCTGGAAAGCTCCATCCAAACTGTTCTTTTTCTATTCTTTTACAGCAACAAATAAATTGTTGCCATATTTTTAGTATGTTAAGTAATTTTATTAGGAGAGAGATTCCTTTGCTGCTTCATGCTTTCATCTGTATGCTCCATTGTCTGACAAGGAGCTGTCACCATGCAGCAGAACCGTGGAATTGTCATATCAGAAGAGCTCTGCAGGCTGTTAGATTATACGGTTTAACTATTGCCCTGCAAGGATATTAAATAAATAAATTAATTAATGTGATAACATGGAAAACAACTGTTTGGCTGTACACTCAGGTGATTGTTAAGAAGCCTAATTGACCACTCTTAAAGGTGCCAAGCTCTCCTTTATTTGAAGGCTTCACCACAGTTATGGCTGAGCAGTGATTGCCACCTGCTGTAGGTGACTTCAGCGTATTTTCTTTTTCCTTGGGGAAAGAGAAAGACAGTTCTTGGTGGAGAAAAAGTTGCTGATGTGTTCTTAGTCTCACAGGAGCAGCTGGTGTATAAATTCTACACTAAATATAATAATAGGCATGTGTGTGAAAATGAAAAATGAATAAAGAAATCAGCCATTGCTAGCCAATGTTTTTTATTACAGTTATCACAAATGGCTGGAGAAAGAATGCCATGGGACTCCTGTAATTTCTGCATTTGCCTTCTGACCCGAGCACTCTCAGTTTTTTTTAGAAGCCTTGTAGATTTTTTTTTTCTTGTCAAGGTTTTTATTGAACTGAGACTCTTCTACTGCTACAGATGTTCTCTTTTATGTAAGAAATGAACATTAAATGATTGATTATTTTACAAACTGTTTTCAATTAAACATGACATAATAGTTGGAGCTGTGGAGCCCTGCAGAAAGGCAAATGATATTGAGGTGGATAAGGCTTTTATAAGTGTTGATGCCAGCAAGTAATGTTATGTAATTCACTTGCTATTCTTAAGGGTATTTTCTACCATATTAAGTGCTATGGCATTGACAGAAGCTATCAGTGATTTGTAGAATCTGTTTGATTTTTTTCTCCCTCTGGATAAATTAAAGACAAACTATTCTAGATTGGTATAACAGATGTCATTCACGGAGGTTTAGAATATTTACTCTGCAAATGGCAGGAAATCTTTGGAAAAAAAGATGAACTCTCTTTTAGTTGTCTAGAGCTGGTTTCTCTGTAGTAATCTCTAAAATGGAATGCTTTAATGAAGCTGTTGTAAGACCTTCCTGCAGTCTCAAGAAGTGCTTCTTGTACAGTGGAGATTTATGATTTACGGTATGCTGCGAGTTCTCTTATGACTACTAAATAGGTAAAGTGTGGCTTATGTCCTTTGTAACATTTGAATTGAATAAGTTTTCGTATGAGATAAAGGAATATTTGCAAACGACTACTGTTGATAGAATGAAATAAGTAGCATCATGATCAGGTCAGCTTAATAGGCTTAGTAAAACTTACGTTGTTCTTAACCAACTTAAACACTTAAAACTCAAGTGGCTTTTCTGCCACTGAAAGCATTAGGCTTTGTTCTAATGAAACCCTTTTATCTGCTCAAGAGAGAAGATTAGGCAAACAGAGCTGTTAATGGAGAATAGACGGTGAAGTGCAAAGGCAGAGCAGAAAATAAAATCTGGTTGATAATTATTGATTTTTCTTTCATGGGAATGTTAAGAAGCTGGAACGCTTATTAACATAGAATTACAGAATCACAGAATCAGCCGGGTTGAAAAGGTCCTCTGAGATCATCAAGTCCAACCCTTAATCCCCTACCACTGTGGTTACCAGACCATGGCACTGAGTGCCACATCCAGTCCCTTTTTAAAAACCTCCAGGGACAGAGAATCTACCACATCCCGAGGCAGCCCTTTCCGATACCCAATCACCTTCTCTGTAAAGAATTTTTTCCTATTATCTAACCTAAACATAAATATCTCCCCTGGCAAAGGTTAAGACCATGCCCTGTTTGGGAGAAGAGCCCAACCCCCCCCTGGCTCCAGCCTGCTTTCAGGGAGTTGTAGAGAGCGATGAGGTCTCCCCTGAGCCTCCTCTTCTCCAGGCTGAACACCCCCAGCTCCCTCAGCCTCTCCTCACAGGACTTGTGCTGGATCCCTTCACCAGCCTGGTTGCCCTCCTTTGGACCTGCTCCAGGACCTCAATCTCCTTCCTGAACTGAGGGGCCCAGAACTGGACACAGGACTCGAGCTGTGGCCTCACCAGGGCTGAGTACAGGGGCAGAATCACTTCCCTGGACCTGCTGGCCACGCTGTTCCTGATCCAGGCCAGGATGCCATTGGCCTTCTTGGCCACCTGGGCACACTGCTGGCTCCTGTTCAGCTTCCTGTCAATCCAGACTCCCAGGTCCCTCTCTGCCTGGCTGCTCTCAGCCACTCTGTGCCCAGCCTGGAGCTCCCCATGGGGTTGTTGTGGCCAAAGTGCAGGACCCGGCACTTGGCCGTGTTGAACCTCATCCCATTGGAATCAGCCCAACTCTCCAGTCTGTCCAGGTCCCTCTGCAGAGCCCTCCTGCCTTCCAGCTGATCCACACTCCCCCCCAGCTTAGTGTCATCTGTGAATTTGCTGATGATGGACTCAACCCCTCATCTAAATCATCAGTGAAGATATTAAACAGAACTGGGCCCAGCACTGATCCCTGGGGGACACTACTCATGTGCGGCCACCAATTGGATCAGCACCGTTCAGCACCACACTCTGGGGGCCTCCAGCAGTTCCTAACCCAGCACAGAGTGCTCCTGTCTGAGCCCTGGGCTGACAGCTTTTCCAGGAGAATGCTGTGGGAGATGGTGTCACAGGCTTTGCTGAAGTCCTGTAGGTAGGCTCCATCCACAGCCTTCCCCTCATCCATCAGGCAGGTCACCCGATCATAAAAGGAGATCAGGTTGGTCAGACAGGACCTGCCCTTCCTGAACCCGTGCTGGCTGGGTCTGATCCCTTGTCCATCCTGTAGGTGCTGTGTGATTGCCCCCAGGATGTTCTGCTCCATAACCCTGCCAGGCACTGAGGTCAGGCTGACAGGCCTGGAGTTCCCTGGGTCCTCCTTCCATCCCTTTTTGTGGATTGCTGTGACATTCCCCAACTTCCAGTCATCTGGGACCTCCCCAGTGAGCCAGGATTGTTGGTAAATGATGGAGAGCATCCTGGTGAGCTCTTCCCCAGCTCCCTCATCACCCTGGGGTGGATCCCAGCTGGTCCCATAGACTTGTGAGGATCCAAGTGGCTCAGCAGGTCACAAACTGTTCCCTCCTGGATGACAGGGGGGCTATTTAGCTTCTTATTTCTCTCTACAAGCCCCAGCTGTCTTCAGGACAACCTGTCTACTGTTTAAAAGTGAGGTAAAGAAAGTGTTAAATCTGTCAGCCTTTTCCCTATCTTTGGTAACTATGTTTCTCCCCATGTGCAATAAAGAATGGAGGTTTTCCCTGCCCCTCCTTTTGCTATGAATGTATCTGAAGAAAGACTTTTTGTTATCCTTATGTGCCAAGATTAAGCTAAAATTGTGCCTTCGTTGCTCTGATTTTCTTTCTAGATGACCTAACTATATTCCTAAACTCTTCATAAGTGGCCAGTCTTCTTTCCCATAGTCTGTAAGCTCTTTTTTTAATCTGAATTTCCTTCAGTATCTCCCTGTTCAGACAGAATTTGAGAAGGTTCTAGAGCTGGAGCTCCTGAAGTTACAAGATGCTCTACTTTTGTTAAACAGGACAGGATAGGGTTTGGGTTTCCTGGAGGATGTTCTTTTATTAAACTTTTAAACCAACAGGAGTGTTGCCTTTGTTGTTTTTTTTTCCTGTGTTTTAAATTCCAAGTGACAAAGTATCATAGTGAGAATACTTCATGGTTCAGTAGTTCTTGCGGACATGTATACCAATCAATAACCATTACTTTTGCTGGAAGAAAGGTGCCAGGACTGGCAGTGACAGGGGTGCCACCTTTAGGAGCTGTAGTCTGAATAGAGCTAATGTATATTTTTTATAGTCTTTGTTCCCCCAGGCAAGTCACACGTTGGTACGCCAAAGTGCTGCCTGGAAATGAGCTCCTCAGTTTCCCTATGATGAAGTGCCTGGTTTGATTTCCTCTGCTTGGCCTCCTCCATGAGTCATGCTCCCCTCCTTTATACTCCCTACAGTCTGACTACCTGGCTTTCTGGATAATACCCCTCTCTGAAGAGTTTTCCTTCCGTATCTCCTCCTCTTGAATCCTCGATGCTGATTTTCCCATTTTAACTCTACCCAATGTATTCTGGAGTGGGGGAGATCAGAACTGCACACATGGGGTTTTTTAGAGTAAAAGTGTCACTTTTAATTCCTGATTTGTTCTGTATTCCTCATCCACTCAGCTTCCCAGTAATCAAGCACACAAAAGACTTTCCATGACATATTGATAAACAAAACTCTCTTCACCATGAGTGGTTAGCAATGTACATGTAGTTACACTCTGTTTACCTCACTGTTCCTCTTACCACATGTGCTCAGGGAAGGGTCTTCAGCTGGGCAGGGCTCTTTTTGCCTCAGGGGTGTGATTTTCAGTATTATAATGAGCTAAGTTCACCCAAAGGACACAGTTGCATCAGTTCTGTAACTCCAGCTGCCCCAGACTGGTTCAGCAGACAGTCCTCTTGATTTTAGTTGTTCTTTATCACCTCCTGCATTCCTTAGGCTGGGTTATCCATACAGGCCTCGAGTCTTCCTTGCCAAATTAGCGATTTGCACAAGACGTGCTTAAAACCTCTCATGCTCGAGCTGAGCTTGAGTTCTGTCCTTGCTCAGTGCCAGCTACAGTAGTAATTGTATGCCTTCTGACTGCAGTTTTAATCAAGCGTGCCAAGCAACAGCAACAGCTACAGGTGCAGTGTAGGAGTAAATATAAACATATAAAACCTAACACGATTATTCTTACCAACATCAACAATTTCTTGAGCCATAGGCTTAGTCAGGGAATCAGGAAGCTAACCATCCCCAGATCTCCTCAGATCCCAGAGGTGTATCATCCTTTTGAATGTCATGTAAGATAGCTCAGCTGGTGTTTTCTCAGCCCTCTCTCTCTTTACAAACCACATTGCTCTCTTTCTGGGTGCTGCTGAGAGTATCTGCATCGGGGATGTAATAGTAATATACTACTGAGACTTTTTTGCAGTTTTCATGCCTTCATTTTCTTTTATTGCACAATCAGTAGATTTAGGGGGCTGGGATCTCTTGGGGATCAGCCTGATTCCCAGCTGCTGGCCGGGACAAAATGCCCAGACGTAGGGACAGAGGCTGCCCACAGGAGCCGTGGGCACTGGCACTGCAGCTGAAGGCTGGGTTGCTGCAGGAAAATGGGGATTTGGGTCAGCTGAGTGTCCTTCTGCCAGGTGGATGATGACTGCTGGGGCTGCAGGTGGTGGCATGACAGGCTCCTCCGATTCATTGCTCCCCTGGAAGCCGAGGGCGATGCAGAGGCAGCACCAAGCCGTGACTGCCGAGAGGAGAAGCGGCTGGGAGGTGCCGCAGGGAGGCTGTGCCCTGCAGCCCCGCTGGGCAGGAGAGCAGAGCCCTGGGACGAGCCTCACCACAGCTGCCACCCTGCGGCATGGCTGCAGGACGCTCTCCCCGACAAGGCTGTCAGTGGCACCCGGACACTCTGTGTCTCCCCAGTCTCTGCTGGGCAGTCGTGGCCAGGAGCCAGCCCGGGCAGTGCCCTGAGAGGAACTTGCCTGTGCCCTTCCAGAGGCCGCCTCCTGCTCTCTCATGAGCACAGTGTGGGCCAGTTGGACATCCCTGGGGAAGTGGCTGTGCCAGCCTTCTCTGTGCTGCTTTGGTGCGCCTGGAGAGAGCACTTTCCCCTGGTGAAAGGCAGGGTCTTGGTGTCCCCACAGCCGCTGCCACTCGAGACACTGGAGCCAGAGCTGCAGCCTTCCCGGGCAGAGTCCCTCTCTAGATCTGCACAGACCACAGGATGTGCTGCCTCTTCTGCAGCCAGCAGATTTTCTCCTTGGGGATTGTTACTTTACAGGAAATTAGGTCCGTGTAACACGATTTTCATAGAAACAAAGAGACGGGAAGAAAAATAGCTGCATACAACCCTGTGCCTCCTTCCTTCGGGAGGACAATGACACTTGGGTGTAAAAAGGAAGTAATTGAAACATAGCTTAAAGTTTCAGCTCAAGGATCACAAAGAATGACCCCATGCTCAAGAAACGATCAGAGGAAAAGAAGGCTGAGCGAGGCACTCAGTGACTGCTTTGCCTCAGTCGCCACCGGCAAGGACTCTGCTCCCACCCTCCGTGTGGAGATGTTCAACAGGAGCCGTGCGGAGCCGAGCGCTGCCGAGACGGCCCGAGTGCTGCCGAAAAGACCCGAGCGCGAAAGAGACGCCGCCGAGCGCTGCCGAACGCTGCCGAAAAGACCCGAGCGCGGCCGAGACGCTGCCGAGCGGTGCCGAGCAGAGCCGAGCGGAGCCGAGCGGAGCCGAGCGCCGCCACCGGTCCGTTGCCGGGGCAACGAGGACGCTTTCTGCCCGCTGTAACCGCCCGCAGCGCCCCTCGCCGCCACCGGTCCGTTGCCAGGGCAACGAGGACGCTTTCAAAACGCTTGAGCCGCCCGCAGCGTCCCTCGCCGAGGCAGCGGCGCCGGGACCGGACCGACCCGCAGCGGATCCGGGCCTCAGCCACCCCACAGCTCCCCAGAGCAGCCCGGGCAGCGCCGGCGAGCAGCAGCGCCGCCAGCAGAGCGGGCAGAGAGAGCGCGGAGAGGCGGCAGCGTGCGCGGAAGGGACTCGTCCCCCCCCAGCTCCAGAGGTGGGTCCCCTGGGGGTCGTCACCCTCTCGGAAGGAGCTCAGCCAGGCTGGCCCCGGGAGAAAGCCGCCTGGAACAAGCCATAGAGCCAGAGGAAACGGCCCCAACTTGTGCCACGGGAGGAGTCAATGGGATGTGTGTGCCGACTGCTGCAGCCCAGGAGGCTTTAAATACCAGGAGCATGTGCCTAAGAGCAAGGCTTCCCTCCAGGGCTGCAGACACTTTCCTCATTTATTTTTTCATTCTAATTCAAGAGCATTGAAATGAGCAGTAGCTGTAAGATGGGAGTGAGCTGGAACAACCATCAGGGCAACGGTGTGAATTTTTTTTGTACTGAGAAGAGCTGTGCAGTTTTTCTGCTCTGAGGGCTGGGGTTTTCTGTGAGGGAATGTTTGGGGTTTTTTCTCTCTTTTTTTTGTTTTCTGTTTTTTGTTTATTTGGCTTTTTTTTTGTTTGTTTGTTTGTAGTTTTGTTTAAGCTTCTGAGTGGTGAGCTTGGTTCTTCAATACTGAATCAGAAATCTTGCTGCTGAAGAGTTTAACTGCAACTACATTGGTAAGGAGGTAAGACAGAATTTAATAACGTGTTACAAAATTGCTTGAGAATAACTGGGGTTGGGTCCAGTCGATATCAGCATTGTACTGGGGTTGGGTTTCCATTCCTTCCCGTCAGTGTTTCTGGCAGCCCAGACTCTGGAGGGTACAAGACAGTACTCATTCAAAAGGCAAGGTGCTTGAAATTAGCCTGATGTCTCAGCCTTACCTAATGCTGCGTGATTATAGTGCTGTTTTAAGGCTGCCCCATCTTGAGGTCCCAAATGAATACACTGCCCCTCTCAGGGCTCACTCTGCTTCTCTGTTCAGGGCAGGAAGAAAGCAGTTGTTAGAGATTGTATCCCTTCTCCAAACATTCCCCATCTCTTGTGCTGTTAAAATGCATTCATCTTTGCATTAATGGTTGTGTGTGAGTGACAGAGGGAAATGGGGAGGACTCACTATGCCACCGATCAGCCATGAGCTCGTTGAAGCCAAAATGCAAATCAGAAAAAAATATTGCCGTGGACAAAATGGGAACATTCAGGCCTTGACAGGGTACTGTAGGACCTTTTCTCATCCTGTCAAATACAAAGCAAGGTCCTAGTGAAGTCTGTGTGAGCTCTTTTGAGGGCACTTCTCCAGCAGCTGGAGGCTACAACATTGTCTATTGTAGTTTGGAAAAGCATTGAGAGCAATGTGCCTGACACTCTTGCACCTCACCTCAGGGATTTTAGTTCTGTAGTTCTCCCATCACTTCTGTGAGGCAAGGTCACCCTGGAACCATCAGCAAAATAACGTGTAGAAATTTACAACAGTGCACGGAGTTCCCTTCTGAGCTTCAGTGCCACTGTGCTAACCCAGTCTGGTGCCAAGAAGCCAGAGAGAGTGAAGCTGACATCTCAGGGCCAAGCTTCTGGTGATGGCTGAGACAGAAACAAAATGTTGGCTCTCCAGCATGCTGGTTTGTGCCTGGCTCTCCCAGTTTTACAACCTCATACAGAAAACTGCTTAATCTTTATACTGAGTTAAAAGGCCACCCTAGTTTAAGGTGATGCATGGGTTAAACCTACCTCATCTGGATGTCCAAGAAAAGACAAAACACATGTTGAGCAAAAAAGTTGAGCTTTGAGACAGAGTCAGGGTGTCTCTTGTACTCTGAACTGTTTCTTAGGTCCAGTATTAATTTTGGTCAAAAAAGAAAGTCATTGGAACACAGCTTAAAATTTCAGCTAAAGGATCACAAAGAATTGCCCTATACCCAAGAAAGCACACAATCTATGTTTGTTCTTGGCAGCAAAACAAAACTTTTTAACAGGGCAGAGTTTGGTTTCTTCAAGCATCTGCTTGGGAGGGCAGAATGGGACAAAGCCCTGCATGGGAAAGGAACCCAGGAAAGCTGGATCACCTCCTGAACCCTGGGAATAATGTGTCCCAGTGAAGAGGAAGGCAGGCAAGAGTGCCAGGAGGGCTGTGGGGATGAGCAAGGAACTCCTGGACACACTGAGGTGTCAAACAAAGTTTATGGAGGGTGGAAGCAAGGACAAACAGCCCGGGAGAAGTACAGAGAAGTAGTCAGGGAAGCAAGAGATCAGGTTAGGAAAGCAACAGCACAGAGAGAATTGGATCTGGCAAGGGAGGTTAAGGGCACCAAGAAAAGTGTCTGTAGGTACGTCAGTGGTAAGAGGAAAACTAGGGGAAATGTGGGCCCACTCCAAAAGGAAAGGGGAGAGATGGTCATCCCAGGTGAAAAGTCGCCACCGGCAAGGACTCTGCTCCCACCCTCCGTGTGGAGATGTTCAACAGGAGCCGTGCGGAGCCGAGCGCTGCCGAGACCGCCCGAGCGCTGCCGAAAAGACCCGAGCGCGAACGAGACGCCGCCGAGCGCTGACGAACGATGCCGAGCAGACCCGAGCGCGGCCGAGACGCTGCCGAGCAGAGCCGAGCGGAGCCGAGCGGAGCCGAGCGCCGCCACCGGTCCGTTGCCGGGGCAACGAGGACGCTTTCTGCCCGCTGTAACCGCCCGCAGCGCCCCTCGCCGCCACCGGTCCGTTGCCAGGGCAACGAGGACGCTTTCAAAACGCTTGAGCCGCCCGCAGCGTCCCTCGCCGAGGCAGCGGCGCCGGGACCGGACCGACCCGCAGCGGATCCGGGCCTCAGCCACCCCACAGCTCCCCAGAGCAGCCCGGGCAGCCCGGGCAGCGCCGGCGAGCAGCAGCGCCGCCAGCAGAGCGGGCAGAGAGAGCGCGGAGAGGCGGCAGCGTGCGCGGAAGGGACTCGTCCCCCCCCAGCTCCAGAGGTGGGTCCCCTGGGGGTCGTCACCCTCTCGGAAGGAGCTCAGCCAGGCTGGCCCCGGGAGAAAGCCGCCTGGAACAAGCCATAGAGCCAGAGGAAACGGCCCCAACTTGTGCCACGGGAGGAGTCAATGGGATGTGTGTGCCGACTGCTGCAGCCCAGGAGGCTTTAAATACCAGGAGCATGTGCCTAAGAGCAAGGCTTCCCTCCAGGGCTGCAGACACTTTCCTCATTTATTTTTTCATTCTAATTCAAGAGCATTGAAATGAGCAGTAGCTGTAAGATGGGAGTGAGCTGGAACAACCATCAGGGCAACGGTGTGAATTTTTTTTGTACTGAGAAGAGCTGTGCAGTTTTTCTGCTCTGAGGGCTGGGGTTTTCTGTGAGGGAATGTTTGGGGTTTTTTCTCTTTTTTTGTTTTCTGTTTTTTGTTTATTTGGATTTTTTTTTGTTTGTTTGTAGTTTTGTTTAAGCTTCTGAGTGGTGAGCTTGGTTCTTCAATACTGAATCAGAAATCTTGCTGCTGAAGAGTTTAACTGCAACTACATTGGTAAGGAGGTAAGACAGAATTTAATAACGTGTTACAAAATTGCTTGAAAATAAATGGGGTTGGGTCTATGCAATATCAGCATTGTACAAACTATTAATTCCTGCCCTCGATTCACACATGAGAGTGGAACGTGTTCAGGCTGCTTCAAAAATCCCTGACAAAATGTCCTGAACGGGACAAGACAGCAGGTGAGATGTCTATGAATAAACAGAATCTATTGTAAAGAGCAAAGGATCTTAAAAAGTAGGCTGAATGGGTACAAATGGTATTACATGAGTGTAAGGATGGCAGGGTACCGGAGCAAGGTGTCAGGATAACAAATTAGAAGGGATCTTAACAGTAAAATATGCAAATAGAGTCAAATACCTGGATCAATTCTCCACAAGGCTAACAGTTTGGGGACTTGCAAAGTACTGATCAGTAGTCTCATACCCATCAGGAATCTGTTATCATCAATACAGAGGTTCAAGTAAATAAGGTGGAAAAGAAGGAAAAGGATGTAGAGCAGGAGGAAGTAAGAAATGAGGAGAGGGAGGAGAAGCTAGAGGATGTATAAAGGGCAAAGCAAACCTAGGCAGAGGAGGATGCAGACACAGAAAAAGAGAAAGAGGAGGAAGAGAAGGAAGAGATAAAGAGGAGGTGGAGGAGGATGACGGAGAAAAGGCAGAGGAGAAGAAAGAGAAGAAGAAGGTGGAGGAGAAAGATGAGAGGCGGAAGAGGACGAGGTGGAAGAGGAGGATGCCTTGGAAAGGAAGTCAGAGGAGGATGTGGAGGAGAAGAAAGAGATAAAAGGGGAGGCAGAAGAGGAGCAGAAAAAGTGGACGTGGAAGTAGAACATTACTGCATTACAGAATGCAAAAGGGGAAAACTGAGACCAAAACATGCATTTACTATTCATGACGCTCTGCTTTCTAAGTCTATTATTTTCCTCCTCTGCCTCCTCCTCCTCTGCCTCCTCCTCCTCTGTCTCCTCCTCCTCTGCCTCCTCCTCCTCCGCCTCCTCCTCCTCTGCCTCTTCCACCTCCTCTGCCGAAGAATGAGGACGATGGCACAACAGGTAAGTACAGTGTGAGGGTAAGGAAGCAGAAGGTAAGTAAATCAACAGGAAAAGAATTAAGAAGGAAAATAATGCATAAAAGAAGGTAGCAACAACCAGAAAATAAGCAGCATGCCGAGATGAAAACAAAGGATGAGATTGCAGCCTGAAATAAAAACCTCCAGAAGAGGAGGAAGAAGAGGATGAGGCAAGGAAGGAGGTGGAGCCGGAGGCAAAGGAGAAGGAGGAGGCCGTGCAGGAAGAAGCGGAGGAGAAGGCGGAGGACAAAGAGGAGGAGGAGGAGGAGGAGGAGGAGGAGAAGTAAGACGCGGAAAAGGCGGAGGCGGTGGCGGAGGAAGCGGTAGGTGTGGAGGAGGAGGGGTGGAACAAAATTGGCTTTGAAATCTAAACATCATGAATAATGAATAAAAATGGAACATCATCCAGATGATGAGGATGACGACAATCGTATCAAAAAGATTAGCCAACGAAAAAAAAAAGAAAAAAATGAAAGAGGCAGCAAGGGAGGCAAAATAAAATGTCTGATGAGAATGCCAAGATGAAAACTGAGGATGAGATCGGTACCCGAGAGCAAACCATGCAGAGGAGGAGGAAGAAGAGGAAGAGGCGAAAAAGGAGGCAGAGGAGGGGAGAAGACAAAGGCAGAGGAGGAGGCGGCGAAGGAGGAGAAGGCAGAGGAAAAGGAGGCGGAGGAGGATGTGGAGGAGGAGCAGAGGCAAAGAGGAGGCGGAGGAAGAGGAGGTGGAGGAGGTGGAGGACGCGGAAGAGGAGGAGGAGGAGAAGGAGCAGGAGGAGGCTGAGGAGGAGGCAAAGGAGGTGGAGGAGGAGGAGAAAGAGGAGAAGGAGGCGTTGGAGGAGGCGGAGAAGGAGGAGGCAGCGGAGCAGGAGACAGCGAAGGAAGAGACGGAGGAGGAGGAGGCAAAGGAGGAGGAGGCGGAGGAGGACATGGAGAAGGAGAAGGCAGTGGAGGAGGAGGCAGAGGCCGAGGAGACCGAGGAGTCGCAGGAGGAGAAGGTGACGGAAAAGAAGGTGGAGGCCGAGGAGGAGGTTGAGGAGATGGAGAGTGAGGAGGAAGCGGAGGAGGAGGTGGAGGAGTAAGAGACAAAAGAGGAGGCAGAAGAGGAGCAGAAAAAGTGGACGTGGAAGTAGAACATTACTGCATTACAGATTGCAAAAGGGGAAAACTGAGACCAAAACATGCATTTACTATTCATGACGCTCTGCTTTCTAAGTCTATTATTTTCCTCCTCTGCCTCCTTCTCCTCTGCCTCCTCCTCCTCTGCCTCCTCCTCCTCCGCCTCCTCCTCCTCTGCCTCTTCCACCTCCTCTGCCGAAGAATGAGGACGATGGCACAACAGGTAAGTACAGTGTGAGGGTAAGGAAGCAGAAGGTAAGTAAATCAACAGGAAAAGAATTAAGAAGGAAAATAATGCATAAGAGAAGGTAGCAGCAACCAGAAAATAAGCAGCATGCCGAGATGAAAGCAAAGGATGAGATTACAGCCTGAAATAAAAACCTCCAGAAGAGGAGCAAGGAGAGGATGAGGCAAGGAAGGAGGTGGAGCCGGAGGCAAAGGAGAAGGAGGAGGCCGCACCGGAAGAAGCGGAGGAGGAGGCGGAGGACAAAGAGGAGGAGGAGGAGGAGAAGTAAGACGCGGAAAAGGCGGAGGCGGTGGCGGAGGAAGCGGTAGGTGTGGAGGAGGAGGGGTGGAACAAAATTGGCTTTGAAATCTAAACATCATGAATAATGAATAAAAATGGAACATCATCCAGATGATGAGGATGACGACAATCGTATCAAAAAGATTAGCCAACGAAAAAAAAAAGAAAAAACTGAAAGAGGCAGCAAGGGAGGCAAAAGAAAATGTCTGATGAGAATGCCAAGATGAAAACTGAGGATGAGATCGGTACCCGAGAGCAAACCATGCAGAGGAGGAGGAGGAAGAAGAGGAAGAGGCGAAAAAGGAGGCAGAGGAGGGGAGAAGACAAAGGCAGAGGAGGAGGCGGCGGAGGAGGAGAAGGCAGAGGAAAAGGAGGCGGAGGAGGATGTGGAGGAGGAGCAGAGGCAAAGAGGAGGCGGAGGAAGAGGAGGTGGAGGAGGTGGAGGAGGCGGAGGAGGAGGAGGAGGAGAAGGAGGAGGAGAAGGAGGAGGAGGAGGCAAAGGAGGTGGAGGAGGAGGAGACAGAGGAGAAGGAGGCATAGGAGGAGGCAGAGAAGGAGGAGGCAGCGGAGCAGGAGACAGCGAAGGAAGAGACGGAGGAGGAGGAGGCGGAGGAGGAGGAGGCGGAGGAGGACATGGAGAAGGAGAAGGCAGTGGAGGAGGAGGCAGAGGCCGAGGAGACCGAGGAGTCGCAGGAGGAGAAGGTGACGGAGAAGAAGGTGGAGGCCGAGGAGGAGGTTGAGGAGATGGAGAGTGAGGAGGAAGCGGAGGAGGAGGTGGAGGAGTAAGAGACAAAAGAGGAGGCAGAAGAGGAGCAGAAAAAGTGGACGTGGAAGTAGAACATTACTGCATTACAGATTGCAAAAGGGGAAAACTGAGACCAAAACATGCATTTACTATTCATGACGCTCTGCTTTCTAAGTCTATTATTTTCCTCCTCTGCCTCCTCCTCCTCTGTCTCCTCCTCCTCTGCCTCCTCCTCCTCCGCCTCCTCCTCCTCTGCCTCTTCCACCTCCTCTGCCGAAGAATGAGGACGATGGCACAACAGGTAAGTACCGTGTGAGGGTAAGGAAGCAGAAGGTAAGTAAATCAACAGGAAAAGAATTAAGAAGGAAAATAATGCATAAAAGAAGGTAGCAACAACCAGAAAATAAGCAGCATGCCGAGATGAAAACAAAGGATGAGATTGCAGCCTGAAATAAAAACCTCCAGAAGAGGAGGAAGAAGAGGATGAGGCAAGGAAGGAGGTGGAGCCGGAGGCAAAGGAGAAGGAGGAGCCGCACAGGAGGTGGCGGAGGACAAAGAGGAGGAGGAGGAGGAGGAGAAGTAAGACGCGGAAAAGGCGGAGGCGGTGGCGGAGGAAGCGGTAGGTGTGGAGGAGGAGGGGTGGAACAAAATTGGCTTTGAAATCTAAACATCATGAATAATGAATAAAAATGGAACATCATCCAGATGATGAGGATGACGACAATCGTATCAAAAAGATTAGCCAACCAAAAAAAAAAAGAAAAAATGAAAGAGGCAGCAAGGGAGGCAAAAGAAAATGTCTGATGAGAATGCCAAGATGAAAACTGAGGATGAGATCGGTACCCGAGAGCAAACCATGCAGAGGAGGAGGAGGCAGAAGAGGAAGAGGCGAAAAAGGAGGTAGAGGAGGGGAGAAGACAAAGGCAGAGGAGGAGGCGGCGAAGGAGGAGAAGGCAGAGGAAAAGGAGGCGGAGGAGGATGTGGAGGAGGAGCAGAGGCAAAGAGGAGGCGGAGGAAGAGGAGGAGGAGGAGGAGGAGAAGGAGGAGGAGGAGGCTGAGGAGGAGGCAAAGGAGGTGGAGGAGGAGGAGACAGAGGAGAAGGAGGCATTGGAGGATGCGCAGAAGGAGGAGGCAGCGGAGCAGGAGACAGCGAAGGAAGAGACGGAGGAGGTGGAGGCAAAGGAGGAGGAGGCGGAGGAGGACATGGAGAAGGAGAAGGCAGTGGAGGAGGAGGCAGAGGCCGAGGAGACCGAGGAGTCGCAGGAGGAGAAGGTGACGGAAAAGAAGGTGGAGGCCGAGGAGGAGGTTGAGGAGATGGAGAGTGAGGAGGAAGCGGAGGAGGAGGTGGAGGAGTAAGAGACAAAAGAGGAGGCAGAAGAGGAGCAGAAAAAGTGGACGTGGAAGTAGAACATTACTGCATTACAGATTGCAAAAGGGGAAAACTGAGACCAAAACATGCATTTACTATTCATGACGCTCTGCTTTCTAAGTCTATTATTTTCCTCCTCTGCCTCCTTCTCCTCTGTCTCCTCCTCCTCTGCCTCCTCCTCCGCCTCCTCCTCCTCTGCCTCTTCCACCTCCTCTGCCGAAGAATGAGGACGATGGCACAACAGGTAAGTACAGTGTGAGGGTAAGGAAGCAGAAGGTAAGTAAATCAACAGGAAAAGAATTAAGAAGGAAAATAATGCATAAAAGAAGGTAGCAACAACCAGAAAATAAGGAGCATGCCGAGATGAAAACAAAGGATGAGATTGCAGCCTGAAATAAAAACCTCCAGAAGAGGAGGAAGAAGAGGATGAGGCAAGGAAGGAGGTGGAGCCGGAGGCAAAGGAGAAAGAGGAGGCCGCACAGGAAGAAGCGGAGGAGGAGGCGGAGGACAAAGAGGAGGAGGAGGAGGAGGAGAAGTAAGACGCGGAAAAGGCGGAGGCGGTGGCGGAGGAAGCGGTAGGTGTGGAGGAGGAGGGGTGGAACAAAATTGGCTTTGAAATCTAAACATCATGAATAATGAATAAAAATGGAACATCATCCAGATGATGAGGATGACGACAATCGTATCAAAAAGATTAGCCAACCAAAAAAAAAAAGGAAAAAATGAAAGAGGCAGCAAGGGAGGCAAAAGAAAATGTCTGATGAGAATGCCAAGATGAAAACTGAGGATGAGATCGGTACCCGAGAGCAAACCATGCAGAGGAGGAGGAGGCAGAAGAGGAAGAGGCGAAAAAGGAGGTAGAGGAGGGGAGAAGACAAAGGCAGAGGAGGAGGCGGCGAAGGAGGAGAAGGCAGAGGAAAAGGAGGCAGAGGAGGATGTGGAGGAGGAGCAGAGGCAAAGAGGAGGCGGAGGAAGAGGAGGTGGAGGAGGCGGAGGAGGCGGAGGAGGAGGAGGAGGAGGAGGAGGAGGAGGAGAAGGAGGAGGAGGAGGCTGAGGAGGTGGAGGAGGAGGAGACAGAGGAGAAGGAGGCATTGGAGGATGCGGAGAAGGAGGAGGCAGCGGAGCAGGAGACAGCGAAGGAAGAGACGGAGGAGGAGGAGGCAAAGGAGGAGGAGGCGGAGGAGGAGGAGGCGGAGGAGGACATGGAGAAGGAGAAGGCAGTGGAAAAGGAGGCAGAGGCCGAGGAGACCGAGGAGTCGCAGGAGGAGAAGGTGACGGAAAAGAAGGTGGAGGCCGAGGAGGAGGTTGAGGAGATGGAGAGTGAGGAGGAAGCGGAGGAGGAGGTGGAGGAGTAAGAGACAAAAGAGGAGGCAGAAGAGGAGCAGAAAAAGTGGACGTGGAAGTAGAACATTACTGCATTACAGATTGCAAAAGGGGAAAACTGAGACCAAAACATGCATTTACTATTCATGACGCTCTGCTTTCTAAGTCTATTATTTTCCTCCTCTGCCTCCTTCTCCTCTGTCTCCTCCTCCTCTGCCTCCTCCTCCTCCGCCTCCTCCTCCTCTGCCTCTTCCACCTCCTCTGCCGAAGAATGAGGACGATGGCACAACAGGTAAGTACAGTGTGAGGGTAAGGAAGCAGAAGGTAAGTAAATCAACAGGAAAAGAATTAAGAAGGAAAATAATGCATAAAAGAAGGTAGCAACAACCAGAAAATAAGGAGCATGCCGAGATGAAAACAAAGGATGAGATTGCAGCCTGAAATAAAAACCTCCAGAAGAGGAGGAAGAAGAGGATGAGGCAAGGAAGGAGGTGGAGCCGGAGGCAAAGGAGAAGGAGGAGGCCGCACAGGAAGAAGCGGAGGAGGAGGCGGAGGACAAAGAGGAGGAGGAGGAGGAGGAGAAGTAAGACGCGGAAAAGGCGGAGGCGGTGGTGGAGGAAGCGGTAGGTGTGGAGGAGGAGGGGTGGAACAAAATTGGCTTTGAAATCTAAACATCATGAATAATGAATAAAAATGGAACATCATCCAGATGATGAGGATGACGACAATCGTATCAAAAAGATTAGCCAACCAAAAAAAAAAAGAAAAAAATGAAAGAGGCAGCAAGGGAGGCAAAAGAAAATGTCTGATGAGAATGCCAAGATGAAAACTGAGGATGAGATCGGTACCCGAGAGCAAACCATGCAGAGGAGGAGGAGGCAGAAGAGGAAGAGGCGAAAAAGGAGGTAGAGGAGGGGAGAAGACAAAGGCAGAGGAGGAGGCGGCGAAGGAGGAGAAGGCAGAGGAAAAGGAGGCGGAGGAGGATGTGGAGGAGGAGCAGAGGCAAAGAGGAGGCGGAGGAAGAGGAGGAGGAGGAGGAGGAGGAGAAGGAGGAGGAGGAGGCTGAGGAGGAGGCAAAGGAGGTGGAGGAGGAGGAGACAGAGGAGAAGGAGGCATTGGAGGATGCGGAGAAGGAGGAGGCAGCGGAGCAGGAGACAGCGAAGGAAGAGACGGAGGAGGAGGAGGCAAAGGAGGAGGAGGAGGAGGAGGCGGAGGAGGACATGGAGAAGGAGAAGGCAGTGGAGGAGGAGGCAGAGGCCGAGGAGACCGAGGAGTCGCAGGAGGAGAAGGTGACGGAAAAGAAGGTGGAGGCCGAGGAGGAGGTTGAGGAGATGGAGAGTGAGGAGGAAGCGGAGGAGGAGGTGGAGGAGTAAGAGACAAAAGAGGAGGCAGAAGAGGAGCAGAAAAAGTGGACGTGGAAGTAGAACATTACTGCATTACAGATTGCAAAAGGGGAAAACTGAGACCAAAACATGCATTTACTATTCATGACGCTCTGCTTTCTAAGTCTATTATTTTCCTCCTCTGCCTCCTTCTCCTCTGTCTCCTCCTCCTCTGCCTCCTCCTCCTCCGCCTCCTCCTCCTCTGCCTCTTCCACCTCCTCTGCCGAAGAATGAGGACGATGGCACAACAGGTAAGTACAGTGTGAGGGTAAGGAAGCAGAAGGTAAGTAAATCAACAGGAAAAGAATTAAGAAGGAAAATAATGCATAAAAGAAGGTAGCAACAACCAGAAAATAAGCAGCATGCCAAGATGAAAACAAAGGATGAGATTGCAGCCTGAAATAAAAACCTCCAGAAGAGGAGGAAGAAGAGGATGAGGCAAGGAAGGAGGTGGAGCCGGAGGCAAAGGAGAAGGAGGAGCCGCACAGGAGGTGGCGGAGGACAAAGAGGAGGAGGAGGAGGAGGAGAAGTAAGACGCGGAAAAGGCGGAGGCGGTGGCGGAGGAAGCGGTAGGTGTGGAGGAGGAGGGGTGGAACAAAATTGGCTTTGAAATCTAAACATCATGAATAATGAATAAAAATGGAACATCATCCAGATGATGAGGATGACGACAATCGTATCAAAAAGATTAGCCAACCAAAAAAAAAAAGAAAAAAATGAAAGAGGCAGCAAGGGAGGCAAAAGAAAATGTCTGATGAGAATGCCAAGATGAAAACTGAGGATGAGATCGGTACCCGAGAGCAAACCATGCAGAGGAGGAGGAGGCAGAAGAGGAAGAGGCGAAAAAGGAGGTAGAGGAGGGGAGAAGACAAAGGCAGAGGAGGAGGCGGCGAAGGAGGAGAAGGCAGAGGAAAAGGAGGCGGAGGAGGATGTGGAGGAGGAGCAGAGGCAAAGAGGAGGCGGAGGAAGAGGAGGTGGAGGAGGCGGAGGAGGAGGAGGAGGAGAAGGAGGAGGAGGAGGCTGAGGAGGAGGCAAAGGAGGTGGAGGAGGAGGAGACAGAGGAGAAGGAGGCATTGGAGGATGCGGAGAAGGAGGAGGCAGCGGAGCAGGAGACAGCGAAGGAAGAGACGGAGGAGGAGGAGGCAAAGGAGGAGGAGGCGGAGGAGGAGGAGGCGGAGGAGGAGGAGGCGGAGGAGGACATGGAGAAGGAGAAGGCAGTGGAGGAGGAGGCAGAGGCCGAGGAGACCGAGGAGTCGCAGGAGGAGAAGGTGACGGAAAAGAAGGTGGAGGCCGAGGAGGAGGTTGAGGAGATGGAGAGTGAGGAGGAAGCGGAGGAGGAGGTGGAGGAGTAAGAGACAAAAGAGGAGGCAGAAGAGGAGCAGAAAAAGTGGACGTGGAAGTAGAACATTACTGCATTACAGATTGCAAAAGGGGAAAACTGAGACCAAAACATGCATTTACTATTCATGACGCTCTGCTTTCTAAGTCTATTATTTTCCTCCTCTGCCTCCTTCTCCTCTGTCTCCTCCTCCTCTGCCTCCTCCTCCTCCGCCTCCTCCTCCTCTGCCTCTTCCACCTCCTCTGCCGAAGAATGAGGACGATGGCACAACAGGTAAGTACAGTGTGAGGGTAAGGAAGCAGAAGGTAAGTAAATCAACAGGAAAAGAATTAAGAAGGAAAATAATGCATAAAAGAAGGTAGCAACAACCAGAAAATAAGCAGCATGCCGAGATGAAACAAAGGATGAGATTGCAGCCTGAAATAAAAACCTCCAGAAGAGGAGGAAGAAGAGGATGAGGCAAGGAAGGAGGTGGAGCCGGAGGCAAAGGAGAAGGAGGAGGCCGCGCAGGAAGAAGCGGAGGAGGAGGCGGAGGACAAAGAGGAGGAGGAGGAGGAGAAGTAAGACGCGGAAAAGGCGGAGGCGGTGGCGGAGGAAGCGGTAGGTGTGGAGGAGGAGGGGTGGAACAAAATTGGCTTTGAAATCTAAACATCATGAATAATGAATAAAAATGGAACATCATCCAGATGATGAGGATGACGACAATCGTATCAAAAAGATTAGCCAACCAAAAAAAAAAGAAAAAAATGAAAGAGGCAGCAAGGGAGGCAAAAGAAAATGTCTGATGAGAATGCCAAGATGAAAACTGAGGATGAGATCGGTACCCGAGAGCAAACCATGCAGAGGAGGAGGAAGAAGAGGAAGAGGCGAAAAAGGAGGCAGAGGAGGGGAGAAGACAAAGGCAGAGGAGGAGGCGGCGAAGGAGGAGAAGGCAGAGGAAAAGGAGGCGGAGGAGGATGTGGAGGAGGAGCAGAGGCAAAGAGGAGGCGGAGGAAGAGGAGGTGGAGGAGGCGGAGGAGAAGGAGGAGGCAGAGGAGGAGGAGAGGAGGAGGAGGAGGCTGAGGAGGAGGCAAAGGAGGTGGAGGAGGAGGAGACAGAGGAGAAGGAGGCATTGGAGGATGCGGAGAAGGAGGAGGCAGCGGAGCAGGAGACAGCGAAGGAAGAGACGGAGGAGGAGGAGGCAAAGGAGGAGGAGGCGGAGGAGGAGGAGGCGGAGGAGGAGGAGGCGGAGGAGGACATGGAGAAGGAGAAGGCAGTGGAGGAGGAGGCAGAGGCCGAGGAGACCGAGGAGTCGCAGGAGGAGAAGGTGACGGAAAAGAAGGTGGAGGCCGAGGAGGAGGTTGAGGAGATGGAGAGTGAGGAGGAAGCGGAGGAGGAGGTGGAGGAGTAAGAGACAAAAGAGGAGGCAGAAGAGGAGCAGAAAAAGTGGACGTGGAAGTAGAACATTACTGCATTACAGATTGCAAAAGGGGAAAACTGAGACCAAAACATGCATTTACTATTCATGACGCTCTGCTTTCTAAGTCTATTATTTTCCTCCTCTGCCTCCTTCTCCTCTGTCTCCTCCTCCTCTGCCTCCTCCTCCTCCGCCTCCTCCTCCTCTGCCTCTTCCACCTCCTCTGCCGAAGAATGAGGACGATGGGACAACAGGTAAGTACAGTGTGAGGGTAAGGAAGCAGAAGGTAAGTAAATCAACAGGAAAAGAATTAAGAAGGAAAATAATGCATAAAAGAAGGTAGCAACAACCAGAAAATAAGCAGCATGCCGAGATGAAAACAAAGGATGAGATTGCAGCCTGAAATAAAAACCTCCAGAAGAGGAGGAAGAAGAGGATGAGGCAAGGAAGGAGGTGGAGCCGGAGGCAAAGGAGAAGGAGGAGGCCGCGCAGGAAGAAGCGGAGGAGGAGGCGGAGGACAAAGAGGAGGAGGAGGAGGAGGAGAAGTAAGACGCGGAAAAGGCGGAGGCGGTGGCGGAGGAAGCGGTAGGTGTGGAGGAGGAGGGGTGGAACAAAATTGGCTTTGAAATCTAAACATCATGAATAATGAATAAAAATGGAACATCATCCAGATGATGAGGATGACGACAATCGTATCGAAAGATTAGCCAACGAAAAAAAAAAAGAAAAAAATGAAAGAGGCAGCAAGGGAGGCAAAAGAAATGTCTGATGAGAATGCCAAGATGAAACTGAGGATGAGAATCGGTACCCCGAGAGCAAACCATGCAGAGGAGGAGGAGGCGGAGGAAGAGGCGAAAAAGGAGGCAGAGGAGGGGAGAAGACAAAGGCAGAGGAGGAGGCGGCGGAGGAGGAGGAGCAGAGGAAAAGGAGGCGGAGGAGGATGTGGAGGAGGAGCAGAGGCAAAGAGGAGGCGGAGGAAGAGGCTGAGGAGGAGGCGGAAGGAGGAGGAGGAAGGAGGAGAAGGAGGAGGAGGAGGCTGAGGAGGATGAGCAGATGCAAAGAGGAGGCGGAGGAGGAGGAGGAGAAGGAGGAGAAGGAGGCTGAGGAGGAGGCAGAGGAGGAGGAGGCGGAGGAGGACATGGAGAAGGAGAAGGCAGTGGAGGAGGAGGCAGAGGCCAGGAGACCGAGGAGTCGCAGGAGGAGAAGGTGACGGAAAAGAAGGTGGAGGCCGAGGAGGAGGTTGAGGAGATGGAGAGTGAGGAGGAAGCGGAGGAGGAGGTGGAGGAGTAAGAGACAAAAGAGGAGGCAGAAGAGGAGCAGAAAAAGTGGACGTGGAAGTAGAACATTACGGCATTACAGAATGCAAAAGGGGAAAACTGAGACCAAAACATGCATTTACTGTTCATGACGCTCTGCTTTCTAAGTCTATTATTTTCCTCCTCTGCCTCCTCCTCCTCTGCCTCCTCCTCCTCTGCCTCCTCCTCCTCTGCCTCCTCCTCCTCTGCCTCCTCCTCCTCCGCCTCTTCCACCTCCTCTGCCTAAGAATGAGGACGATGGGACAACAGGTAAGTACAGTGTGACGGTAAGGAGGAGGCAGAAGAGGAGCAGAAAAAGTGGACGTGGAAGTAGAACATTACGGCATTACAGAATGCAAAAGGGGAAAACTGAGACCAAAACATGCATTTACTATTCATGACGCTCTGCTTTCTAAGTCTATTATTTTCCTCCTCTGCCTCCTCCTCCTCTGCCTCCTCCTCCTCTGCCTCCTCCTCCTCCTCCTCCTCCTCCTCTGCCTCTTCCACTTCCTCTGCCTAAGAATGAGGACGATGGGACAACAGGTAAGTACAGTGTGACGGTAAGGAAGCAGAAGGTAAGTAAATCAACAGGAAAAGAATTAAGAAGGAAAATAATGCATAAAAGAAGGTAGCAACAACCAGAAATAAGCAGCATGCCGAGATGAAAACAAAGGATGAGATTGCAGCCTGAAATAAAAACCTCCAGAAGAGGAGGAAGAAGAGGATGAGGCAAGGAAGGAGGTGGAGCCGGAGGCAAAGGAGAAGGAGGAGGCCACGCAGGAAGAAGCGGAGGAGGAGGCGGAGGACGAAGAGGACGAGGAGGAGAAGTAAGACGCGGAAAAGGAGGAGGCGGAGGAAGCGGTAGGTGTGGAGGAGGAGGGGTGGAACAAAATTGGCTTTGAAATCTAAACATCATGAATAATGAATAAAAATGGAACATCATCCAGATGATGAGGATGACGACAATCATATCGAAAAGATTAGCCAACGAAAAAAAAAGAAAAAAATGAAAGAGGCAGCAAGGGAGGCAAAAGAAAATGTCTGATGAGAATGCCAAGATGAAAACTGAGGATGAGATCGGTACCCGAGAGCAAACCATGCAGAGGAGGAGGAAGAAGAGGAAGAGGCGAAAAAGGAGGCAGAGGAGGGGAGAAGACAAAGGCAGAGGAGGAGGCGGCGAGGAGGAGAAGGCAGAGGAAAAGGAGGCGGAGGAGGATGTGGAGGAGGAGCAGAGGCAAAGAGGAGGCGGAGGAAGAGGAGGTGGAGGAGGCGGAGGAGGAGGAGGAGGAGAAGGAGGAGGAGGAGGCTGAGGAGGAGGCAGAGGAGGTGGAGGAGGAGGAGACAGAGGAGAAGGAGGCGTTGGAGGAGGCGGAGAAGGAGGAGGCAGGGGAGCAGGAGACAGCGAAGGAAGAGACGGAGGAGGAGGAGCAAAGGAGGAGGAGGCGGAGGAGGAGGAGGCGGAGGAGGAGGAGGCAGAGGAGGAGGAGGCGGAGGAGGACATGGAGAAGGAGAAGGCAGTGGACGAGGAGGCAGAGGCCGAGGAGACCGAGGAGTCGCAGGAGGAGAAGGTGACGGAAAAGAAGGTGGAGGCCGAGGAGGAGGTTGAGGAGATGGAGAGTGAGGAGGAAGCGGAGGAGGAGGTGGAGGAGTAAGAGACAAAAGAGGAGGCAGAAGAGGAGCAGAAAAAGTGGACGTGGAAGTAGAACATTACTGCATTACAGAATGCAAAAGGGGAAAACTGAGACCAAAACATGCATTTACTATTCATGACGCTCTGCTTTCTAAGTCTATTATTTTCCTCCTCTGCCTCCTCCTCCTCTGTCTCCTCCTCCTCTGCCTCCTCCTCCTCCGCCTCCTCCTCCTCTGCCTCTTCCACCTCCTCTGCCGAAGAATGAGGACGATGGGACAACAGGTAAGTACAGTGTGAGGGTAAGGAAGCAGAAGGTAAGTAAATCAACAGGAAAAGAATTAAGAAGGAAAATAATGCATAAAAGAAGGTAGCAACAACCAGAAAATAAGCAGCATGCCGAGATGAAAACAAAGGATGAGATTGCAGCCTGAAATAAAAACCTCCAGAAGAGGAGGAAGAAGAGGATGAGGCAAGGAAGGAGGTGGAGCCGGAGGCAAAGGAGAAGGAGGAGGCCGCGCAGGAAGAAGCGGAGGAGGAGGCGGAGGACAAAGAGGAGGAGGAGGAGAAGTAAGACGCGGAAAAGGCGGAGGCGGTGGCGGAGGAAGCGGTAGGTGTGGAGGAGGAGGGGTGGAACAAAATTGGCTTTGAAATCTAAACATCATGAATAATGAATAAAAATGGAACATCATCCAGATGATGAGGATGACGACAATCGTATCAAAAAGATTAGCCAACGAAAAAAAAAAGAAAAAAATGAAAGAGGCAGCAAGGGAGGCAAAAGAAAATGTCTGATGAGAATGCCAAGATGAAAACTGAGGATGAGATCGGTACCCGAGAGCAAACCATGCAGAGGAGGAGGAAGAAGAGGAAGAGGCGAAAAAGGAGGCAGAGGAGGGGAGAAGACAAAGGCAGAGGAGGAGGCGGCGGAGGAGGAGAAGGCAGAGGAAAAGGAGGCGCAGGAGGATGTGGAGGAGGAGCAGAGGCAAAGAGGAGGCGGAGGAAGAGGAGGTGGAGGAGGCGGAGAAGGCGGAGGAGGAGGAGGAGGAGAAGGAGGAGGAGGAGGCTGAGGAGGAGGCAAAGGAGGCGGAGGAGGAGGAGACAGAGGAGAAGGAGGCATTGGAGGAGGCGGAGAAGGAGGAGGCAGCGGAGCAGGAGACAGCGAAGGAAGAGACGGAGGAGGAGGAGGCAAAGGAGGAGGAGGCGGAGGAGGAGGAGGGGGAGAAGGAGGAGGCGGAGGAGGAGGAGGCGGAGGAGGACATGGAGAAGGAGAAGGCAGTGGAGGAGGAGGCAGAGGCCGAGGAGACCGAGGAGTCGCAGGAGGAGAAGGTGACGGAAAAGAAGGTGGAGGCGGAGGAGGAGGTTGACGAGATGGAGAGTGAGGAGGAAGCGGAGGAGGAGGTGGAGGAGTAAGAGACAAAAGAGGAGGCAGAAGAGGAGCAGAAAAAGTGGACGTGGAAGTAGAACATTACTGCATTACAGAATGCAAAAGGGGAAAACTGAGACCAAAACATGCATTTACTATTCATGACGCTCTGCTTTCTAAGTCTATTATTTTCCTCCTCTGCCTCCTCCTCCTCTGCCTCCTCCTCCTCTGCCTCCTCCTCCTCCGCCTCCTCCTCCTCTGCCTCTTCCACCTCCTCTGCCGAAGAATGAGGACGATGGCACAACAGGTAAGTACAGTGTGAGGGTAAGGAAGCAGAAGGTAAGTAAATCAACAGGAAAAGAATTAAGAAGGAAAATAATGCATAAAAGAAGGTAGCAACAACCAGAAAATAAGCAGCATGCCGAGATGAAAACAAAGGATGAGATTGCAGCCTGAAATAAAAACCTCCAGAAGAGGAGCAAGAAGAGGATGAGGCAAGGAAGGAGGTGGAGCCGGAGGCAAAGGAGAAGGAGGAGGCCGCACAGGAAGAAGCGGAGGAGGAGGCGGAGGACAAAGAGGAGGAGGAGGAGGAGGAGAAGTAAGACGCGGAAAAGGCGGAGGCGGTGGCGGAGGAAGCGGTAGGTGTGGAGGAGGAGGGGTGGAACAAAATTGGCTTTGAAATCTAAACATCATGAATAATGAATAAAAATGGAACATCATCCAGATGATGAGGATGACGACAATCGTATCAAAAAGATTAGCCAACGAAAAAAAAAAGAAAAAACTGAAAGAGGCAGCAAGGGAGGCAAAAGAAAATGTCTGATGAGAATGCCAAGATGAAAACTGAGGATGAGATCGGTACCCGAGAGCAAACCATGCAGAGGAGGAGGAAGAAGAG
The DNA here is from genome assembly GCA_023637945.1 of Phaethornis superciliosus. Classification (NCBI taxonomy): domain Eukaryota; kingdom Metazoa; phylum Chordata; class Aves; order Apodiformes; family Trochilidae; genus Phaethornis; species Phaethornis superciliosus. The sequence continues at coordinate 44,539,442 of JAJQWJ010000004.1, read as the reverse complement.
GAAGAGGCGAAAAAGGAGGCAGAGGAGGGGAGAAGACAAAGGCAGAGGAGGAGGCGGCAGAGGAGGAGAAGGCAGAGGAAAAGGAGGCGCAGGAGGATGTGGAGGAGGAGCAGAGGCAAAGAGGAGGCGGAGGAAGAGGAGGTGGAGGAGGAGGAGGAGGAGGAGGAGGAGGAGGAGGAGGAGGAGGCTGAGGAGGAGGCAAAGGAGGTGGAGGAGGAGGAGACAGAGGAGAAGGAGGCGTTGGAGGAGGCGGAGGAGGAGGAGGCAGCGGAGCAGGAGACAGCGAAGGAAGAGACGGAGGAGGAGGAGGCAAAGGAGGAGGAGGCGGAGGAGGAGGAGGCGGAGGAGGAGGAGGCGGAGGAGGAGGAGGCGGAGGAGGAGGAGGCGGAGGAGGACATGGAGAAGGAGAAGGCAGTGGAGGAGGAGGCAGAGGCCGAGGAGACCGAGGAGTCGCAGGAGGAGAAGGTGACGGAAAAGAAGGTGGAGGCCGAGGAGGAGGTTGAGGAGATGGAGAGTGAGGAGGAAGCGGAGGAGGAGGTGGAGGAGTAAGAGACAAAAGAGGAGGCAGAAGAGGAGCAGAAAAAGTGGACGTGGAAGTAGAACATTACTGCATTACAGAATGCAAAAGGGGAAAACTGAGACCAAAACATGCATTTACTATTCATGACGCTCTGCTTTCTAAGTCTATTATTTTCCTCCTCTGCCTCCTTCTCCTCTGTCTCCTCCTCCTCTGCCTCCTCCTCCTCCGCCTCCTCCTCCTCTGCCTCTTCCACCTCCTCTGCCGAAGAATGAGGACGATGGCACAACAGGTAAGTACAGTGTGAGGGTAAGGAAGCAGAAGGTAAGTAAATCAACAGGAAAAGAATTAAGAAGGAAAATAATGCATAAAAGAAGGTAGCAACAACCAGAAAATAAGCAGCATGCCGAGATGAAAGCAAAGGATGAGATTGCAGCCTGAAATAAAAACCTCCAGAAGATGAGGAAGAAGAGGATGAGGCAAGGAAGGAGGTGGAGCCGGAGGCAAAGGAGAAGGACGAGGCCGCGCAGGAAGAAGCGGAGGAGCAGGCGGAGGACAAAGAGGAGGAGGAGGAGAAGTAAGACGCGGAAAAGGCGGAGGCGGTGGCGGAGGAAGCGGTAGGTGTGGAGGAGGAGGGGTGGAACAAAATTGGCTTTGAAATCTAAACATCATGAATAATGAATAAAAATGGAACATCATCCAGATGATGAGGATGACGACAATTGTATCAAAAAGATTAGCCAACGAAAAAAAAAAGAAAAAACTGAAAGAGGCAGCAAGGGAGGCAAAAGAAAATGTCTGATGAGAATGCCAAGATGAAAACTGAGGATGAGATCGGTACCCGAGAGCAAACCATGCAGAGGAGGAGGAAGAAGAGGAAGAGGCGAAAAAGGAGGCAGAGGAGGGGAGAAGACAAAGGCAGAGGAGGAGGCGGCAGAGGAGGAGAAGGCAGAGGAAAAGGAGGCGCAGGAGGATGTGGAGGAGGAGCAGAAGCAAAGAGGAGGCGGAGGAAGAGGAGGTGGAGGAGGTGGAGGAGGAGGAGGAGGAGGAGGAGGAGGAGGAGGCTGAGGAGGAGGCAAAGGAGGTGGAGGAGGAGGAGACAGAGGAGAAGGAGGCGTTGGAGGAGGCGGAGGAGGAGGAGGCAGCGGAGCAGGAGACAGCGAAGGAAGAGACGGAGGAGGAGGAGGCAAAGGAGGAGGAGGCGGAGGAGGAGGAGGCGGAGGAGGAGGAGGCGGAGGAGGAGGAGGCGGAGGAGGAGGAGGCGGAGGAGGACATGGAGAAGGAGAAGGCAGTGGAGGAGGAGGCAGAGGCCGAGGAGACCGAGGAGTCGCAGGAGGAGAAGGTGACGGAAAAGAAGGTGGAGGCCGAGGAGGAGGTTGAGGAGATGGAGAGTGAGGAGGAAGCGGAGGAGGAGGTGGAGGAGTAAGAGACAAAAGAGGAGGCAGAAGAGGAGCAGAAAAAGTGGACGTGGAAGTAGAACATTACTGCATTACAGAATGCAAAAGGGGAAAACTGAGACCAAAACATGCATTTACTATTCATGACGCTCTGCTTTCTAAGTCTATTATTTTCCTCCTCTGCCTCCTTCTCCTCTGTCTCCTCCTCCTCTGCCTCCTCCTCCTCCGCCTCCTCCTCCTCTGCCTCTTCCACCTCCTCTGCCGAAGAATGAGGACGATGGCACAACAGGTAAGTACAGTGTGAGGGTAAGGAAGCAGAAGGTAAGTAAATCAACAGGAAAAGAATTAAGAAGGAAAATAATGCATAAAAGAAGGTAGCAACAACCAGAAAATAAGCAGCATGCCGAGATGAAAGCAAAGGATGAGATTGCAGCCTGAAATAAAAACCTCCAGAAGATGAGGAAGAAGAGGATGAGGCAAGGAAGGAGGTGGAGCCGGAGGCAAAGGAGAAGGACGAGGCCGCGCAGGAAGAAGCGGAGGAGCAGGCGGAGGACAAAGAGGAGGAGGAGGAGAAGTAAGACGCGGAAAAGGCGGAGGCGGTGGCGGAGGAAGCGGTAGGTGTGGAGGAGGAGGGGTGGAACAAAATTGGCTTTGAAATCTAAACATCATGAATAATGAATAAAAATGGAACATCATCCAGATGATGAGGATGACGACAATCGTATCAAAAAGATTAGCCAACGAAAAAAAAAAGAAAAAACTGAAAGAGGCAGCAAGGGAGGCAAAAGAAAATGTCTGATGAGAATGCCAAGATGAAAACTGAGGATGAGATCGGTACCCGAGAGCAAACCATGCAGAGGAGGAGGCAGAAGAGGAAGAGGCGAAAAAGGAGGCAGAGGAGGGGAGAAGACAAAGGCAGAGGAGGAGGCGGCGAAGGAGGAGAAGGCAGAGGAAAAGGAGGCGGAGGAGGATGTGGAGGAAAAGCAGAGGCAAAGAGGAGGCGGAGGAAGAGGAGGTGGAGGAGGTGGAGGAGGCGGAGGAGAAGGAGGAGGAGAAGGAGCAGGAGGAGGCTGAGGAGGAGGCAAAAGAAGGTGGAGGAGGAGGAGACAGAGGAGAAGGAGGCATTGGAGGATGCGGAGAAGGAGGATGCAGCGGAGCAGGAGACAGCGAAGGAAGAGACGGAGGAGGAGGAGGCAAAGGAGGAGGAGGCGGAGGAGGAGGAGGCGGAGGAGGACATGGAGAAGGAGGAGGCAGTGGAGGAGGAGGCAGAGGCCGAGGAGACCGAGGAGTCGCAGGAGGAGAAGGTGACGGAAAAGAAGGTGGAGGCCGAGGAGGAGGTTGAGGAGATGGAGAGTGAGGAGGAAGCGGAGGAGGAGGTGGAGGAGTAAGAGACAAAAGAGGAGGCAGAAGAGGAGCAGAAAAAGTGGACGTGGAAGTAGAACATTACTGCATTACAGAATGCAAAAGGGGAAAACTGAGACCAAAACATGCATTTACTATTCATGACGCTCTGCTTTCTAAGTCTATTATTTTCCTCCTCTGCCTCCTCCTCCTCTGTCTCCTCCTCCTCTGCCTCCTCCTCCTCCGCCTCCTCCTCCTCTGCCTCTTCCACCTCCTCTGCCGAAGAATGAGGACGATGGGACAACAGGTAAGTACAGTGTGAGGGTAAGGAAGCAGAAGGTAAGTAAATCAACAGGAAAAGAATTAAGAAGGAAAATAATGCATAAAAGAAGGTAGCAACAACCAGAAAATAAGCAGCATGCCGAGATGAAAACAAAGGATGAGATTGCAGCCTGAAATAAAAACCTCCAGAAGAGGAGGAAGAAGAGGATGAGGCAAGGAAGGAGGTGGAGCCGGAGGCAAAGGAGAAGGACGAGGCCGCGCAGGAAGAAGCGGAGGAGGAGGCGGAGGACAAAGAGGAGGAGGAGGAGGAGGAGAAGTAAGACGCGGAAAAGGCGGAGGCGGTGGCGGAGGAAGCGGTAGGTGTGGAGGAGGAGGGGTGGAACAAAATTGGCTTTGAAATCTAAACATCATGAATAATGAATAAAAATGGAACATCATCCAGATGATGAGGATGACGACAATCGTATCGAAAAGATTAGCCAACGAAACAAAAAAGAAAAAAATGAAAGAGGCAGCAAGGGAGGCAAAAGAAAATGTCTGATGAGAATGCCAAGATGAAAACTGAGGATGAGATCGGTACCCGAGAGCAAACCATGCAGAGGAGGAGGAAGAAGAGGAAGAGGCGAAAAAGGAGGCAGAGGAGGGGAGAAGACAAAGGCAGAGGAGGAGGCGGCGGAGGAGGAGAAGGCAGAGGAAAAGGAGGCGGAGGAGGATGTGGAGGAGGTGGAGGAGGAGGAGGAGGAGGAGGAGGAGAAGGAGGAGGAGGAGGAGGAGGCTGAGGAGGAGGCAAAGGAGGTGGAGGAGGAGGAGACAGAGGAGAAGGAGGCGTTGGAGGAGGCGGAGAAGGAGGAGGCAGCGGAGCAGGAGACAGCGAAGGAAGAGACGGAGGAGGAGGAGGCAAAGGAGGAGGAGGCGGAGGAGGAGGAGGCGGAGGAAGCGGAGGACGAGGTGGAGGAGTAAGAGACAAAAGAGGAGGCAGAAGAGGAGCAGAAAAGTGGACGTGGAAGTAGAACATTACTGCATTACAGAATGCAAAAGGGGAAAACTGAGACCAAAACATGCATTTACTGTTCATGATGCTCTGCTTTCTATGTCTATGATTTTCCTCCTCTGCCTCCTCCTCCTCTGTCTCCTCCTCCTCTGCCTCCTCCTCCTCCGCCTCCTCCTCCTCTGCCTCTTCCACCTCCTCTGCCGAAGAATGAGGACGATGGGACAACAGGTAAGTACAGTGTGAGGGTAAGGAAGCAGAAGGTAAGTAAATCAACAGGAAAAGAATTAAGAAGGAAAATAATGCATAAAAGAAGGTAGCAACAACCAGAAAATAAGCAGCATTCCGAGATGAAAACAAAGGATGAGACTGCAGCCTCCAGAAGAGGAGGAAGAAGAGGATGAGGCAAGGAAGAAGGTGGAGCCAGAGGCAAAGGAGAACACGGAGGAGGTGGAGGGGGTAGAAAAGGCAGGGGAGGCAGAGGAGGATGTATGCGAGGAAGAGTAGGAAAATAGCGACTTTGAAATAAGAATATCAGGACAACGAGAAGGAACGGACTTGGAAATAAGATCATCATGAGTAGCGAAACGAAGGCACCAGAATCAAAGTGACGAGGATTAGGAGAAGCGGGAAAAAAACATGGTATTTCAGTGGGAGGGAAGAAGAAGACAGAAAAATTAAAAGCTGCCGGAGGAAGAATGATGGAATAGCAGGAAGGTGATGAGAGATCCGCAAAGTACTAGAGAAGGAGGAGAAGGATAAAGGAGGATAAAACTGCACATCCTGATAAAGACGTGTAGTAGAAGACAGCAGATTGAGCAAAAGGTAAAGGATACAAGAGAAAGCAGAAACACAAGGAGAAGGATGAACACAAGGAGGAGATGTCTTGGGGAGAAAAGACTACGTGGAAGATGTGTGCAACGGAAATAACGAAAAGAAGGAGTCAACATCAGTATGGTGAGAATTCAGAAGAGAAAGATGGGGTTGATATTGGATCCTGAGATCAAAACATCCCAAGGACGTGGAAGAAACCGAGGATGCGGAGGAGCAGGTGGAGAGGTCAGAGGCGGTGGTGGAGGAAAAAGAGGAGAAGGAGGCACAAAATTAAGTGGAAGGGTCTCTTGATGTTTTCTTGTTAGAAAAGTCCTGATTTGTCTTCCAGGTAGAAGCTCCTGTAATGACTAACCTGTGAGGACACCCTTGAAGGGTACTTGGGGAGATCTGCACCGTCTTGTTGGTGGGCTTAGCCTTGATTTATACGATGCAGTCATCTTGTCAGACACCTGAAAAAGGACAGAATGAGGGAACAAGTGAAGCAAGCTTCTCAGCTTAACAAGCTATCTGTAGTTTCAGATTCTTTTACAGAAATTTTGAAGTTAGGAGAATGTCACGGTTTAACACTGGCCCAGCAATTAAACCAAATGACACGTGCTCTCTATTAATCCCCCTCTCCTCCCTGATAAAGGAAGGAGAGAGAATAAGGGAGAGAGACTTATGGGTTGGAAACTAAATTAAACAACTTTAATGAAACAGTAATGATAAATAGGAAAAATTACTAAATATATATACAAATATACAGGAAAATTGATACCACATCCCTCCCCCCTCTCCCCCAATAACTCTCACGTCACCACCGATGCTGCAGGGCAGCCCTGGGAAAGTCCAGGCTGGAATCCTGGAGTCAGCAGCAGTCAGGAGCTGGAGGCAGGAACACACAGATTCAGGCTGGCATGGATCAGGACCACAGGCAGAGGAATGGATAGAATCGTCCTAGGATGCTGAAGCAAAAAACCGGGACAGGCGAGGAAGAGAAGCAGGAAGGGCAGGAAGAAGGATTTGACCCTTGTGATCCCTCAAATTTATACTGAGTATAACGTGTATGGGATGGAATACTCTGTTTGGTCAATTCTGGCAGCTCCTGGGCTTACAATTGTCCAACATGGGGTGGATGAAAATATCTTTGTGGGTGTTCTGCTGAAGGAAGGGAATCTTGGAAAATGTACGAGCAACCAGAGATTCCCAAGGAATATGGACAGCAGGGATAGAAAACCTTCCTCTTTCACCTCAGCAATACCTGACTCCCATACCAAAAAAGGCATTCCCACCCAGGGCCTTTTGGGACTGCAGCCCTAGCCCAGCCACTGCTGAAGAATTTGTTGGCCCCAGCAACAACGGGGCTGCAGCACAATAAAAAAAGCACACCTTGCCTGCACTTCCTTCAGCCTTCATGAATGTTTCACAAGGATGCCCCTGAGCAACAAAACTGTCTCCTGGTGAAATTCGATTGCAAAGACTGAGACAGCCCCCCAGAACAAACGACCCCACCCACGGGAATTTCTTAGCAGGAAATAAAAAACATGACCTGACCTCTTTTGCAGCCTCATCAGTTATTAAAATTCAGTCAGGCCGGGGCACAGCCAATACAACCAATGCCTCCAGAAAGGGCTCTGCATCCCTTCCCGCTGGGGAATGACGCTGAGGTAAAAGTACACAAAAGAAAGGAGAAAGAACTTACTTCCTCAGTGGCAGGTACCTGAATTAAGTGACTGGACAGGTGGATCCAGTGGCAGGTGGCTCAGGTAGAACTGAGAGATGGTGGCACTTTGGGTTAGAAAGAAATGATGCCTTGGACCTGAAAACTGAGGGAAATTCATTGAAGGAAGGAAGCTTTTGTCCCAAACACAGGCTTTGGGTACTGCACTGGAGGCTTAAGGTTTACAAGAGCGTGTGGATGCTCTAAACGTATGTTGGGGACCCTGAAAAGGAAGACTGTTAAAAAGAGGCGTTGGGACCTCAGAATGAGGCTTTGAGCCCTACAAGAGGGGCCCAGCCCTCCTGCACTACAGGCACCCTCTCAGGGGGGCCCTGGGTAGGCACCACGTTCTCCTCCTCCTCCTCCTCCTCCTCACCCCCTTTCAAGCTGCTGCAGGGCTGGTTGGGCGGCAGGGAGGGAAGGCGGGTGATGTGATGGCAGGCAGCCCCACGGCGAGCATCAGCCCCCTCACCCATCCTTCTCTGCCCCACTGCCATCCCGCCAGCCTCACCCTCACCTCCTCCTCCTTGCTCGGATGCCAGCAGCAACGGCAGCCAGGAGCCCAGTGGCTCCCACCGAGAGAGGGGCTCCAGAACATGGCGGCAGCCCCGGAGAGGAGCGGAGGGGGAGGAGCGCGGAAGGGGGCAGAGGGGCCCCGGGGCCGGGGGCTGCTCGGAGGGGCAGCGGGCCCCACGTGCGCCACGGCCCAGCTCGGCCTGCCTGTGGGCAGAGCCCGCCTCCCGCTCCCGTTGTCTCCGCTGCCATTGGTCGGCACGGCTGTCAGTCTCCTCTCCCCAGGTGCTTCTGCCTCTCATTGGTCCCAGGGGCTCTCACTCTCCCTCGGCACCTCAGGGTCCCACCCTTCCCTGAGGGCTGCCTCTGATTGGCCCTCAGGCGCCCAGGCTGCCCAGGGGCGGTGCCAGCACTGCCCGGAGGGGCGGGGTCGGGGGGTGATGCTCTCTCCGATTGGCTGTCTCAGAGGTCACTCTCTCCCTCCCCACCAATCCCCGAGGGGATCTTCCCATTCCTCGGACTCGCTCTCTGGGATCGCCCACCCTCCCTTGCTCTTCCCACCCGATGATGGGGCAGACACATTGTCAATCATCCGTGTGCCGCTCCCCCGACACCCGGGATTGCTGGAGCCCGCATGGCCTCGCCCCTGCAGCCTGGCCGGGGCTCCTGACTCCTGTCCCTTCCCTGCCTGACAGCCGGGCTGGCTGCTTATGGAGCAGTCACCTGCCTGGGCTCCGCCTGGCTCTCTGTTCCCTCTCCCGCTCCCTTGCTCGGCTGCTGTCTGTCTGTCTGTCTGTCCGCTCCTCCCTTCCTTTCTATCTCCTTCCCTCCCTCCCCCCTCCTTCCCGCCATTTTTAGGGTATGGCAGGAAATGTTTCCTGCCATATTCCCTAAATAAATATAAATATATTCCCTCCCTTAAATATATAAATATAAATATAAATATAAATATAAATATAAATATAAATATAAATATAAATATAAATAAATATAAATATAAATATATTCCCTCCCTTTACGTTCTGCCCCTCTCAGAGTCTGTAAGCCCTCCTTTAGTTCCTCCTGTTCAAACGATGACAGGGAGCAAGAGAAAGAGAAACAAAGAGACTAGGATGAGAGTTTAATAGGAGAAATGGAGGTGACATGGTAGTCAGAAGGAAGTATAACAGTGATAGAATAATCTACGTGTTCATGGCAGTTGTAGTGGTTTTGATCACAGCCCGGGTGCTCGCATCATGTGGACCATTGCTTCCATACACTTCCCTTCACCCCATGTGTCCATCTGGTAGAATGGTTCTAAAAATGCATTCTGCATACCACGTGTGTGGTTAAACATACAATGCGAGGTATGATACATAGTAGGAACAATAATCCAGTACAAGCACAGAATATAAAAAATAACAAATCAAAATTTCTGCTGGCTGGTTGATAATGTTATAAATAGGGTCTTGTGACTATGAGTTATCTTTTGCTATACATAACTTAAGCAAACAATGTAAGGTAGGCCTTTATTCAAATAGGCTGTGATAAATGCTTAAGATAATGGTTAAGTGCCAGAATCTATTAAATGCCAGTATTTACAACTTGGAAACTTTTACAGTAGTATATTCTGGAGGTTACAATGCTGAAAATGTCTTGTAGGAAATGGAAAATTTTAGTTCTTAACTGAGCTTGTGGTAAGGAGGAGAAGATCTCTGAGTGGAGTGAGGAAAGTTTAGGTAAACATATATGCATTTTTTTCTTCATTACTTCAGTGCTCCTAAAAATGAGAAACTTATAGCTATGGCTTGGATCAGACATGGTACAAGCAACTCCTGTGAAATCCTCTCCATCTTTTAATGCACCTCAGTGTTAGCTTGTGATATGGCTCTTGGATCCAGTCATGGATCTCCCTTGAGCAGAGGCTGCCAACTGTATTGCATTGTGCCAAATTTAGTGGCAGTTTTAAGTTATGCTTGTATTGTGCTAGAGATTTATTTAGAGAAATTAATCAGAGGTTGAGATTTTTTTAGAAATGAAGTAGCACCATCTATACTTTGAGCTGATTTTTAATATATTTTGCTATGCAATTCTAAACAATCCAGTTTAGTGCAAGTGTTGGTTTTTTTGGTTTTGTTTATTGTTTTGTTTTGGTTTGGTTTTGCTTTTTTTTCCCATTTATAAAATAAGAAAGTCATACTGACCAGACTCAGCTGAGAAATGGTTCATTGGTTAGTATGCATAATAGTAACCCCAGGAACTAAGTAGAAAAGAGCCAAAGGTAGAACAACAGATCTAGTGGAACAACCTCTTCTATCCAAAATTTTAAAGATTCCCTTTTCACAGACTATTCTGTTTGGTACTCAAAGTGGCAGAGTGATTCATATTCTCATGTAAGCTGTATGTTACTGAATCCGTCCATAATACAGGTGTGTGGTACAAGACAGGAAACTTCCAGCTTTAGATTTAGCCACTTCCATTGTTAACAATGACAAAATTCTCCCCTTTAAATCTGATCTAAAACTGAGGACTCAGATTCTGCTGCTGGTTATACTACAACAAGGCTGGACTAGTAATAATCAGCAAATTTTCACTAGTATCTCACATTAGCAGTAAATAAACCAGTATTTAGCACACAGGTTTGTTGTGGCTTTTTGTTGTTGGTGGGGTTTGTTTTTTTTCTCCCTAACACTAGAATTACAATACATAGAGAATAATAATTCAAAAACTGTTCTCTCCTGGTAACTCTACCTTGGAACCAGCATCTCATTTCCACCTGATAAAAATTGCAAAATTAAAAGTTTTTACAAAATTCTAGAAAAAGTTATGGAAGAAGTAATACAGCAATAAGTTACAGTATGATGTGATTGAATTCTTCAGTGAAAAACAAGGCAAGCATCCATTATCATCCTTGTTAATTATTTATATTCATCCGTGTTAATTATTTTTCTAGTTTTTGACCAACTAGAGATTGTTATAATAAGTAAAGAGAACCTAAGATTTACAGGTTCCTCCTGTGAATAATTCAGAAATAAAATAAATTTTCATCTTATGACACTGTGGTTGTTTCTCTACAACAATAGAGAGAGCTCAATTAAAATATATTAAGGGAATACCAATGCTAAATTATTTCTGAAAAGCATTTTATAGGATGTTTTTCCTACTTCTCCCCTTTCTCACTTCACTGATGAGATGGCAGATTCAAGTGTAAATCACCCAGCAGGTGGTAGCAGTGTTTAAGATTTCTAGAACTCGGATGTACACCACGGAAGCTACTAATTCATAAACAAAAAAAATATTTCAGAGATTACAGACCACACAAGCCTGTGCAAGATTATCTTCATGGCCAGGTTTTTCCTAGAGGGAGATTTAATTAACACCTTTAATACATTTCAAAGATTTTTTAATGTGCAGGGTAATGCTAAAATAAAATATTTAAGATCCTTTCAACAGCTGCCCACATTTAGGTAAATATTAGCAAGAAGATTCTGATAGTAAATTATACAGGACATTGCAAAACATTCAATTGCAAAGTCAAATTGGTATTTGTATTTTGCATTTAAGGCATATTCATTAATCTTCTCCATATTAGGTAATCCAAAATCTCACAAAATGGCTGATAAGACACAATTATCACAGAAATAGAAAACAACTTATAGTATACTTCAAGTAGTTCCAGTAACTTCTTCTGTTTTGTAGTCTGTACCCTTTCTAATTTTAAGGGGGAGAAATAAAAAGATAATCTAAGAAATGCAGTAAAGAAACAGTAGATCTGAGTCACAAGTTAGAAACAGAATGATTTAATCATAACCCTATCTAAGTACAACTTCAGTAAAACTGATACAAATGATCAGCAGAAAAATAAAAATATTTTAAAAAAACCCACACACATTTGACTGCTGTAATTTTGTCCACTGTGATTAACTGCTGACTTAATTTTTTAGTTAATAAGGTCTACTGTGTGTCAAGATGTATTAATTTGTTTATATAAAAAAACCCTTCAACGAAATTGATGCAGCTGCCCTACACAGGCATTACATCTAGAAAAGTTCATTATAAAATATCTGAAATTATTCTGATATTAAAATGAATTAATCATATGATTTTAGAGTGATTCTTTAAATATTCCAGAATAGAATGCTCGTATAATATGCAGATACCATAATAACGATGAGAAATCTGTACTGGTGTATAAGCATATTGCAGTTCTCAGCCAGGGATGGGGATGAGAATTGTTCTCAGTGCCGTAACATGCTGTACCTGTAAAGAAACAGGCCTTGTGTCCTTCTTTGTACTTTAGAGGTAGTTGCAAGATATAAATATGATACAGCAGCCAAAATCTCTTTGTCTTGGCAGGATCGACCACATTTTTGAGAACTCAACTTCCTGTCTTCATTTTTGGATAGTAATTTATGGAAATTCTTTTATTTCTTCAGGTTTATTTCTCTTTGATTTGTAATTAATTCATCCTTGTTTTCAACAGCATTTTCTCTTGTGTGAATTCGACTGTGAGTAGTGCTAGTAAAACATCATCAACATTAATAATCTGAAAAATAGATAACTGGTATCTGGTTATAGTTGCTGTTCACCTTTTTCTTTTCCCTATGTTTAGTACAAATTTTTCACACCGATACTCTTTATAGTAGAGTTGTCCTTGTTAGCATGAATGGGACACCTCAGGTTATGATACCATTGTTTTAGTACATACATGATAGTATGATAAAATGAATAGTTTTTATGGCAGTACATATAAACTCCATACACGGTCCTGAATTAAGGATAATGTTAGGCTTTGGAGACAAGCAATGCCTAGAGATCCTACTGGCTGCAAAGAGGTTCCAAAAGAAAAGGCAGGCTGCAAAAGTGTTTTTCCTCTAAGACAGTTTTTCCCTGGGCTCTGCAGTATGTTCAGGCTAGCTGGGGTGTGCTTAAACTCTCCCTGTCCCACTCATCATTGACAAGTATCTGAGTCATATGCTGTGTTGCATGTATGTATTATGTGACTCTGAGCTATGGGAGAAACGTCTGGCTTCCAGCATGAAGAAAGTTGGATAGTTATTTAGTGGGTAGATAAGACATAAAAGTGATTTTTAAAGGACAGGTTGAGCACAAAGCATCAGTGTTAGTTATTGTAAAGTTATTAATCATTTTTGTTTTTTCCACTTCTCAGCATCATAACTTGTTCATGATCCACTGAAGGTTTAGTCTGAATTCCATTCAATAAGTGGAAAGATAGTCATGATTTTACATAGAATTGATTGTGGATGTGAAATACTGCTTCTGTACATTGGTTTCATGAATATTAGAAGCTTGGTCTTTTGTGTGGAAATCAACTTCATTTCTTTGTAAGAAGTGTGCATGGAGTGCATAGACCCATTCTCTGAGTTGCTGGTGAAAAAAGTAACAGTAATTTTATCCCACTGCGTGGTGAATCAAGTTTTTCCATGTTAATTTCTGAATGCATTTCATCACCTTTTCCAGTGGACAAAGAAATACAGCTGAAACTTGTTTATGGATTGTATTCTTAATAAAGCCTTAATAAAGTATTTGTGTTGCTTTTTCTTGTTTATTGCTTGAAAGATTTGGTCATTTCAGGATTTTTTTTTTTGTTTTCAGGGTGTAAATTTATAGAATGACAAGTATGCTTTGGCATGTGTTTTTTCACCTGCTTTTATTTTATCTGTCCTTCTTTTATAATTTATGGATAATTTTAATATAAATATTTGCTTTAGGAAACTCTTTACCTTGCTTATATTGCCTGTATTCAAGTAATGTATTACACTTTTAGTATGCAATTTTCATATTCACTTTGCAAGAAGTGAATGGTAATGATTAGAAGACTCCAGTACTTAACTATGATGATTTGCTTGGTGGTGCCTCATATGTATTCATAAATATATTACACCACCAGCCAGTAAGCAACCCCAAGCACTCTTTTATTTAAGGTCATGTTGAAAAAGATCTTCAAGAAGACATCTGCAACAGCTGAGCTCTTAAATGTTTGGCTAATTCACAGTATTTTTATACTTCCATGAAAATATTTAATCCCTCCCTGCATATTTTATGTAACAGTAGCCTCCATTGTGAACATTCCTCACAGCAACATGTTCTGCTGTGACTAAATAAAAAATAGTAATGCCATACTAACATTCCTTATTGAGCATAAGGCCATCTTGTTTGAGTATTTCTTTTAATTTCCTGCCATAGCTTCTTCCTCTTGAAAGGCTGGGTGAGCTTTCATGCAGTAGGCATGCCAAGTATTGCTAAACCATTTAGTCCATATGATAGCTGAGTTACTAATATAAAAGTTATGACTCACTTGTGTGTTTTGAATGGTGGAACATACTCTCCCATGTTTTGCTTTGTTGTTTGGTTTTTGGGTTTTTTTTCATGTATGTTAGAGTTATCTTCCTGAGTGAAAGGGATATTGAGATATTAAAAAGCGTGGAAGATGACATGAACTACTTATTGTACTGGCTCACTGCGAAAGGAATCCAAGAACTGATAGTAACACAAAGAAATGGTAGCATTTATCCATGGCCTGCCCTTTCACCAGGCAGTTATTATTAGTATAGTCCTAAAAAAATAGCTGTGAATAATTGGGTGACTTGCATCTGTGAGGTAGCACCTGCACTTGTTTAAGGAAGGGATATGTTCACAGACATATCAGAGCCTATCAGATGCTGCAGGTGGTGCAGTCAGTCTTTGCTTAAAGGACTTCCTCATGGATGAATCAGCCATGAAAACCCTTTTCAAATATTTCATAATTTTGGGCACTAGAAATTACTGAAGAAAACTGAAGCAGTTGAAAGACATTTAAAATTGATCTCACAAGTTGTTAATTTATTTTTCACAGTATAACCTGAGAGCTTTGGAAAAGGATCAGTCTCCTCTCCAGTAACAACTCACACTGTCCCTCATGCTCTGTGCTATCACGGCCTGTTACTTCACTTCCCTTGGCTGAAGAATTCCTAAGGCATGGAGGTGAGTGACTATCCCTGGGTGACTCACTGGATCTCATCTCCGACCTCAGTCCCTGGCCTCCAGCTTCCAAAGTCCCATACCTATTCTATAAGGGCAACTGGGAAGCTGAGGGAGTCCAGGAGGGGTTTCCATTGCCTCTCTGAAGAGAGACCTGTCAACATTCCTTTCCCTTCTCCCCTTCTCTAAGGTCCCCTCCTTCTGCCTGTTGATAGGAGGGGAAGGGATCCTTCACTTCTTGTGGAGCCTCTACCTGGGAAATGTGCCAATATGTAAACCCACTTCATCTCTGTAACGCTGCTGACTTGAAGCTGAGTAGCTTGTGTTCAGACTAGAGATCTCACTTCAAATTGCTGTTAAATACATGGCTGATGGTTGTTTGGTAAAGCCTTTGCCTCAGGGTACAGCTCCACCAGTCTATTTTGCTCTCACATTCTCCGATGCTTCTTAACCTTTCTACCTCCTCCCTCAGATTAGCCATCTCCCTGAGCAGATAATTTGTTTGATAGATGCACACACAGATGCCTCTGGCTGCCTCCAGTACATGAGTAGGGCTAAGGCATTCACTGCAGCCAGAGACCTGCGTGCACACGTTTGTGTGAGAGCTCAGTCTGAGTTCCTACATTCTTTCTCGCAGTGGCTTTTGGCCATGGGGTGACTGTGACTGTCTCTCTCCATCCAGCAGAGGACCAGTCACTGTTCACCGTGTCCTGCACACCCTGAGAACATATCCCTGCACATGCTTCTGTGACCAGACTGGCCTACAGCACACTTACCCACGCACTCAGCTTGATCCACTCCTCCACAATCAGTGGCCACTTTTAAATTTGCCTTGTTTTACCTGGCACACCCCCAGGCACATCAGCCTCTCTGTTCTCTCACACTAGCTGCCAGTTCCTCAGGCTTCTCTGGCTCTGGGAACCACCCCCTTCACCTCAGCCTATGGCAATTTTTTAGTGATTGGTTCAGCAGGAAAGTCAAATGCCTATCAGATCCATTGTACCCTTTCCTCCTTCAATGAGGTATTGCTAATAAATCAATTAAGGAATCTTGTGTAGTTGAGCAAAGCTTCCTAAAGAGTTGGTTCAGCTCCTGTTTATAAGATCACATGACATTTGATAATTGCTCTTCCTTTGTGGGGGGCTTGCACCTGACAACTCTGTTTTCAAATCAGTCACCTTAGCTAGTATGTAAATATACATACACAGTTACACACACACATATTTATATTGGCATAGACCTATTTATGCACACACATACATATATGCATATATACATAAAAGGGTATTTGTATATATGTACATATGTATATATGTATATATGTGCATATTTCTATATATATGCTCATAAATATATGCAATTAAATATAAATATATTTTAATGAACATATATGAAATTACTCTATCTGTAAGAAATTCTGACCTGCAAGGGTGATAGATTCATACAACCAGGTAGGACTTTTCAGACCATAATTCCAAATTTGTAAATTTATTTTCAGATACTATCCTCTAGTACCCTTTTTTCTAGTTTGGTGTAAATAAAGTAAACATTAGTCAGCTATTATTCAGATTATGAAGATGAAAAAGGGAAAAAAAAACCTCAAAGGAAAATCATGTGTGAAATGTTCTTAAGACAGCTATGTTGGTAGTGTACTAAAAGTCAGTACTGGCACTTTGGTATTATCTACTCTTTTTCTCCAGCTCATGCTTCTGTAGCTGGATATGAGGTCATGCGTAACATTGTCAAAAGTTTTCCTGTACAAACAAACTATGTGTGATTGGTGCTTTCCTTTAAGCAAGACATTTCCTTTAATACCAAGACAAGAGGTTGTTTTGACGTGATCTGGTTTTTGATAGTGTTTGCAGTTTGTCTTGTTCTCATCTTGATTTATTCAAAGAACTGACATTCACTGGTTTACTTACTCTTCCCTCCTGTCTCCACGGACATTTAACTGAAACATGGTACACACCTCACAGAATCAAAGAATGATTGATGTAGGAAGGCGTCTCTGGTGACTTCTGCTCCAGCATAACCGTCTACATCTAGTTTCTGAGGACCATGTCTTGACAGTTTTTGAACATCTCAAAAAAGGAAGATTCCAGAGTTGAAGTATCTTGAAGGTGAGTATAGACTAATCTGGTTGCATAAAAATGGACTAACAGTGCTTTATAGCTGCTGTTACCACACCATAAGGCACTAACTATTGGAAAAGCAATGCATGAATATCTTTTTACCCTATAAAGATGCTCAGCTTAAACCTTGTATTTACCTAGTTCAGATCCTTGGCATTTACTTTCTCCTTTGCAACTATTAAGCATTTTTATAGGAGATATTTACTTGGTAATAATGTAGTGAATGAAAAGAATCTAATTTTCACATTGCAAACAAGGACTGTAAGAAATATCACCTCCAACTGTTCTCCTTCTCAGGCTTTTTTTTTTTTTTTCCCAACTTAGTTTGCAATTGGAATTTGACATATGTGAGAAGCTGAGAAAAATTCAGTACACAATTCTAGTTTGGGGGTTTATTTGTCTGTCATCTCTCTTGGTGCATCCTGTTGTCTGGCTGGAAATGAACATGGTTCTCTGAGGTTGCCTTCCTTAACCCTCCTGAGTGATTGGCTTGGCTGCTCCAAGGCTTTTGTGGACTGTGACTGGGACCCTGGACTCAGGCACCCTCATCTGCTGCTGAGTCCAGTTTGGGACTTTTCTGGTTAGGCAGTAATTACAAACTGAGTTGCATGTGTTCCATATTTATGTGTTCTTGTAGTTTACCATCATCATTATTATTACTACTTCATTATACCTGTTATATTTTGTTTTCCAGCCTTAAGGTCTCTTACTCCCCTCTTTATCTTCCCCTGGGACAGTAGTGGTGGGATAACAGACACTATCTGTCATCTGGTTATTGGCTAAAACTGTGACACAGTGTCAAAATAAAGGCAAAGTTAACCAATAATTTGAAAGTAGAATACTATTCTATGCCCAGGAAAATTGTCATTGCCTACTCATGAGCTCTGTCAACAGGTGGAGGAAAGTATGTCAAGTCCTATTTTTCCCTTGGAGAGACTTCCAGCAGCAGTAGCACAGCTGGAAAGCCATGGAACCCCTGCTAAACAAGGCAAGACCTCCAGAACCATGGCAGAGAGGGGATTGTATAAAATGGGTGGTCAAAATGGAGATTCAGTAAGTGGCATTATCTTTATTGGGATCACTCAGTACGGTTTCAATGAATACTCTTATGAGAAAGAAAAATATGTCCCCAGATCAACAACAGATTGATGTGACAGGGCTCAGGGAAGTAGAAATTAAGGTCATAAGTGATCTGAGGTATTCAGCTCCCTGGAGCTAAAAGTTTTACAGAAACAATTAGCAAAAGTTTGCTTTTAACTCTTCAAATATTATTTGTAATACAGAAAAGTGGTTTTCTTTAAGCTGAAAGCAAAACATTGCAGGTATGACCCCATACCTCTGACCTCTGGGTCTCTTGGGCTGAGTCTCTTCCTCCCCCAGGGATGGCTTTGGATAAGATCCAAATATTTGACTGTACCAAGTGCTTCCCTGCAAAACGTAGAAATCTCTAGCCACTTACTTAATGAATTTGTAGTTAGGCTGTATTACTCATAACCTAGGTATCTGCAAGTGCTTTGCAGACAGTGAATTTATCACTGAAAGTATAAAAGAACTTCTGTTGCTTCAGTAAACTGTAGTAAGCCCTCATCAAGCAGTGAACTGAAAATGACCAAACTTTTGAAGTGTGGCCATGAAAACCCATATTAAGTGAGATTAGATGGATAGTGTAGTTTTAGTAGTGCATCTGGAATTGTCAGAGTCCATATATGTATTGGGTGTGATTGGACTGTAACACTGGGTATCACTCAGAATCTAATCCCAGCACCTGTGATGTCTAAGGACAAGCCAGAATGCAAGGGGATTTATTTTCTGCCAAATTATTTTACCCTTGAATGCAACAAAGGCAGGCAAATAAGAGAAGAAAAGCCACTTATGGTCCATAAGAAAGAATGCTGGCTCATTCACATTCTGAGAATCCTACAAAATACTGCCAGACAGATTATGATTCTTGCAATAAAGGACAAATCAGAGAAGAACACTGTATTGAATGATCTGAGGGACAAATGGCTATGAGGAATACAGCAAAATAAAATTGCGAAGGAAATGCACACTGGAATTGTTGTAATTTCTTGTGTTCTGTTGTACTACTGAATAAAGAAAACCTTATTCTCCATGAAATTCTGACATTAAGCATTGAATTTCCTAAAAGCTAATCAGTATATTATGAAGTAACTTACAAAATCACTTTCCTTTAACTAAGTTGAAACAAAGGAGTTTATTTCAACTTTGGTGATGATTAAGTATATTTCACTTAGGTTAGCAGCTTCTTCCCCCCTCAAATGTCTTCTTTCACTGCTAGCCAATATATGTTTACACTGTATAGAAATCTGACTTTTAATTAGCTTACTTTTGGCCACCCTTACCATAGGGAGTGATATAAAATATGTTACCTAATTGAATTGATTGAATTGCTGTTACACATAATAGAAGATACTTCAGTGGGAGCTTGTTATGTCTCCTTCCCTCTCTTAATTTTTCTGTCTTTTTTATCTCTCTTGCTTTCTAGCAAATCTTGCAATGATTTTCTGAAGTACTAGAAATCTGGTAATGAATGCACAGAGATTTGAATGAGTCATTTCCATGAAAAATACTGGCACAAGTAGTTATTGTACTGAAACACTCATTATCTAAATTCTCTTTTCCAGTTTCTAAGAAGAGATTTTTACTTTTAAAATAAACATGTTTAAATACTCTAATGGAATATAGAGACCATGTAAGTCTATATAAATTGTCTTTTTTAGATTTTTGGACATTTGTTTTCACGAATATGTGGTTTTATACCACAAATACACAGCACAGATGCAGTAGTACAGCTGAGTAGGAAATAATGAATGTTAGGAAATATCATATTTCTCTTTAATTCTTTTTTACTGAAAATTATTTCCACTTTTTGGGTTCCATCTTTGTTTTCCAGTGTCAAAGATCTTATGATGTGGAGAAATCATCATGATGTAGAAAAACAATATGCAAATGTAAAAAGTCAGAATAACAGGAAATGTAAGCAAAATTTGATGTATAATATTTAACATATTATATAATAACCTTTCTTTCTTGGGAATTATAATTATATTTCTTATCTATATGTTTTACTTCTCAAAGGCAAAAATAATTCACTCCCGTTTGCTGCTATGAAAAATTTCTCTTTTGAGATTGATTTCCATGAGCTTGAGTTAAGATAAAGATTAATACTATTTGAAAGCATTTGTTAATTAAAAAAAAAAAAAAAAAAAAAAAGAAAAAAGGCTAATATGGGCCTTTCTGTAGAAAATATTTAGGGTTCTGAGTGTGTCTGATTTTTGCATTTTCACCTTGCAATGTTCAGGTACATTTTCTGCACTCTCTTTTTCAAGAAATGTGTGATTGACACTGACAAAACAACACATTCATATCTACAGCTAACTGAAAAGGTGACAGCCTATTGAGACAGAAGATTCCTTATAAAGGAACTACATAAAAGTCTTCATCCTGATTCCTATGGAGGTCAATGAGAGTTTTCCATTTGGCTTTTTGGAAGCCAAATTGATCCCCAGCTGAACAGACAATCACTCACTGTATAGCAAGAATTACATCTTACAAAGAAAACGTGTCTATTTTTACAAAGGACAAACATAAGGGTTAGTGGGCAGTTATAGTAGCCTACAGATTATTACATATAATACTCAGGTTTTTTTCCTGTTACGCAGTAAAAACTCCGTGACTTCAGAATAGTTTTTCTTACTAAAGGAGTACATTATTGGGTACTTGGTTGAGAACTAAAGCACTATTAATGATTTCCACATGACATTGCATATAAACCTCATTTGTGTGTTTTTGATTTAATGGCTTATAAAACAGAAAACAAAAACATTCTGTGCATTCTGTGTAACTTTTTTGTGAGAAACAGAAATTCTTTAACAATGACAGATGAGAACAATGGGATTTTAGTTATATATGTCAATTGTTTGAAGCCTGGAAATAACTTGTACAAAATTGTCTCTTGTTCTATTTGTTCAGTCTATCTGTCCTACATACTATTTAAACCCCCTTGTGTTCACCCTTTTTATTTCCAAAAGCCTGTGGGGATATTATGTCAGCACTTCTTGACTTCATATGGTGAGGCTGTCAATGTTGAATTAAGTATTTTTTAAATATATCCATACCAACCCATGTGCAGATCTTCCATGCAGTGTCCTCAATTGTATAGCAAGGTGAAAATGCATAGGGCAATACTGTAACTAAACTAGAGGGAGAATGTAGAAGGTAGCGAAAGAATCTGAACTTTTCACATAATGATTCACTCCATGTTTTATGTAGAAATCTTTAATCACAGACACAAACCCGTGTCCTAGGATATGGCACTGCAAGGATTGCAAGACTAAAAAATGAAAAAAAAAAAAAAAAAAAAAGAACAACGTTACCACTGAATCTGTAAACAATATTAGCAGCATCCTTAGGTACTGATTTTTTGTTGTTTTATTTTGTTCTAAAGATCATACCATAATCATACCATAATATTACATAACACAGTACTGTAAGTACAGCTCTCCAAAGTGGACTTCTACACTGAGCTCAGGACCTGGTATTTGCAATTGTTTGTAATACCAAACTCAGGTGATTGCTATAGTATGTAATACCTATTATATACTATATATACATATAGTATATTATATATGTTATTATATAATATATTATTATAATATATTATTATATATTTATTATATATTATTATAATACATAATATATATTATAATACTATCACATTAGTATTATAATATATCATATATTAGATATAATAATATATTATATTACTATAATATATTATACACATTATATATATATATAATACCTATAATATATAATACCGATCACATAGGTGTTGCTATGTAAGCAATAGTTTGAACTCTATTTAACTAGATTTTAGGCACATAGAACCACAGAGAATAAATTTGAAACTGTAAACTGTTATGTAAACTCGATAGAAGAAAGAATCACTGGAACAACCATTCCCACAGTCTGGTGCATCCTTTTTCTTGGAGGTTTTCTAGAGGTGACTGAACAGTATGCTAGGTAATGCCATCTAGGCTCCTTCTCACATGAAATGTTAAATCAGAAAAACTCTTAAGATCCCTTCCAACCTGAGATGTTCTATGATTATATCATTCTATAATTAAATAGAAAACAGGAAAAAAAGCCTCTGAAAAGTATGTATGTCGGTAAAAAAAATCTCTGTCCTCAATATTCTTTTATCATAATGTTGACACTAAGTTTCCCAGGCATTAAAAATCAGAGGCAGTGTGATATCTTGGACATCTTTTTCCATTGCTTTGCATACTTGATCCATCCTGAGTTCCTCTCTTGCTGGCATTTCAGGAAGGTATTTGTGTTGGCATAATAGACACTGGGAAATATCTTTTTAGCTATATCAATACAAATGGAACCTTTATATTTAGTTTGTGTTGAAGAAATTTCCCCTGATCTTAATAAGTTAAAAGCTGTGAACAGAAGAATGTTTGTCATATCTTTAAAAACTATTTAATATTGTTCTCTTAAAGAATATCTTTAAAATGTTTTATATGTCTTAAAGTTGATGTGGTTTAATTGATTTTTTTCACTCATTACTAAAGCTTACCTCCTTGTTGTCACTTTTCTTCTCCCTGGGACAACTTGATATTGGTGCTATTTATTGTAGCAGCACAATTGTTTCTGCTTCATCTGTCACTAAGTTCTCCTTACACAAATGCTGAAGTATATGCAGCAATGAAAAATAATGGCAAGGAAACATTGAAACAAATAATTCCAAGGCTGCAAGAGTGTTTGGTCTGGCATGAGAATAGATAATGAAGGTTCAGGACAATGAGGTAAAATAGAGTAAAATGGGTTTCTTACATTTTTCTAAACTCAGTGATACTATAAAGCAAAAGCTGCTAGTAATGTAAAAGAGTATGCCACAGCTTTAGTGAATTTATGTAGACTTTAACTTAAGGAACTGCTACAACTATCTATGAGAGAAGCCACTCTTATGCTTCTCTTAGAAAGCGAGGTCAAACTTAATTAATTTTTTAAGGAATCATGCAAGGTAATTAGTAATAAAAATAATTTTGTAATTCACAGTTTACACTGCACCTTGGGCCTCTGGCCAAGACTGTTCAGTTAGATTTTGCTTTTAAAGTGTATACAAGTAATAGTAATTTATCACATCCCCAAGAAAATCTCTCAAGCCTAAGAGAAAAAAATTACCACTCATGTCACTGAACGTGAAGACAGATGAGACTGTATTAGGAGTCCTCATGTGGGTGCTTTGAGTGGAAATCAAGATAATTCACTTCAGCAGTTGTAGCAAACAGAGCTGGGTGTTGATTTCAGCTGCATATTGCCTGCTTGTCTTAGTCTAGGGGTCACCTGGCACACAGGTGAAATGAGTTTGTGTCTCCATTGACCTTCTCTTCCACTTCTTTTGAGGACAAAACCAAACTTCACTCCTTTGCTTGACTGGAAAGAAGCTGAAGTACTGAAAGTTAGAATAATTTGGAAAACTCTTTCAGAAGTACTGTTTCACACTTATAACTTACTGTTCTTTATTTCAGCCCAGAAACTACCTGTACTTCTGTGAATGGACTTAGGTACATATTAACAAATGGATAAATATGCAATTTACAAAAAAATCTGAATTGAAAATTCACAGGCACACACCTCTGTTGCAGAAGCTCCTGAGAAAACACTTCAAGCAGTGCGTAGATGCCTTAAGTTATGAGAAGCAGGTCTGCACAGGACTCCGCTGCCTTCCATGATCTCCTGACCCACCAGAAACCTTCCAGTTTTTGCTTTCCTCTCTTTCCTCTTCAGTAAGGATATAACGAACTTCCCATCGTAAGATATGCTAATGTGGGCAACTAGACAAAATGCTATGTGGGTGAATGAAGACCTGAAAACCAATGTGAAATAACTTTTTAGTGTTTAAAAAATACATATATAAAGATTCATGTGGCCTTAGCTAGAAGCAAACTATATGGATTTTTTTTTTTTTAATTTTTACCACTGTATGTTACATAGTTCCTTTTTTCTGCAAAAGCCCATTCTGTAAAGAAATTTGAATTAAAAAATCAAGACAATGTTGTCTTAGCAGCTAGACACCCAGAGATGTACAGCACTGAAACCAGTGGGACTTACAGGCATAAATACAGTTGTAGTGCTGAGATGCAGTACTTATCACTGGAATGGTTAAGAACACACTGGGAATGTCTTGCATTTGAAGCTTCCTATATATGTTTGAATTGTTAGTGGGTTAGCACAGAAAGCAGGAGAGGCTACTTAAGCATTTCTTACCCTGTTCAGATTGTTTATCAAGTTCAGCCAAAGTTAAACATGTTCTATGCACTTCAAGTTTTATAGGTGCCATGGGAATAGATATGTGAAGGGCTGTGCTACTTTTGCTTCTATTCAGCAATTGCTAACCTTCTTATCGTCATTATCTAAGTTGGTCTCCATGGGTCTCAATTTTCTGGGACACATACATTTCACAACACCCTAATGGCTCTCCTGAGATCACAGCTGGGACACAGGGTTTCTCTAGCTGCTTATGATTAGATTGAGAGTTTTCTCTTTTAAGCTTTTACTTCTTATGTCATTGTAGAATCACAGAGCCTGGGTTTGCAACTTTTTCCCACTTAAATTCTGGAGACAAGATATCTCTTTTGCCAGCCCAAAGTCTTGCAAAAAAGCTTACAAAGAACTCTACTCTTTCCTTCCAGTTTCTCAGCTTGTCCCTGGCAAGTGTGGGGAACAAGTAATAAGCTAAAAATCCCAGTGAAATAAGAGGTCAGTACTTAGAAAAGGATATAACTCAGATATCACTTCTGAAATGACCCAGGAGTCTCCTAAATATATGGCAAATGTCAGAACAAAGGGTTGTGCCATTCTCTGAAGTACTCATTAAGCGTTGGTAAAGATTAAAACAGTAAAAAGCCATGGGACATAGAAAGAATACATGTGATTCCTGTTCATTTTCCTCACGTCTTTTTTTGCATGCCTTAATTTTTCTGTTTCTGTCTCTTTTTAAAAAGTAGAGAATTGCAGTAATATGGTCAGAAAATCTTAAGTAAATAGTAACAGAAGTAAATAATACCTAGAGTTTTAGTTCAAGCATTGAATGAAGATTGAGTGAAGAGGCTGTGATAGTTTGTGTTGTTTACACAATCAGCATCATCTAGCATCAGTTATAAGTCAGCATTCTAACCCATAAGGTAATATTTTTTGTTCTTTAAGCAATATTGTGAATGAGAACATGTGGCTGAAACAAATGGTGATGAAACTTTTTTATCAGGTTCTATCAACAGGAAACGTGTTCTGTCATTTATAGCAATAAAGGGATTTATTATTTAGGAGAGGTTTTTTTTTTATTCACACACACTACAATTTTATATCACACACTCAGAAAATAGCTTAAAAGAGCAAATTTCAATTTATCACTGTGATGTTTCATTCATTATGTGGAAGCTGGAGATTTGCTTTGCATAAGTCAAAAAAAGCCTTGTGATTTCAAAGAGCATGACAACTTTCAGGACATAGTCTAATTTAGTAATATCAAACTATTCTGTACGAGTATTTTCGCAGATGAGGTACAATATACATAAATGAATGTCTGTAGATAAGGCTAAAACTGAGGTTCTTGCCCATTTTTGGCTCCAATTTCCTTGTGGATGTAAAAAAAAAATCTATCTCCCTTATCAAACGATGGTTTAGACTCTGGGATTTATTTTAATGATATATTAGAATGATGTAGTAAAACAGTGGTATAAATTGATTATATGGCTAGACAACTTCCTGTGTTTTTTATACCTGGTTCTTCCTTACACATTTGAACTGTAACTGACTGAAACTTTAAAAAAAATTAAATGTTTCTATTTCTTTCAGAAAAGATCTAATATCTTGGAATGACTATGTGTTATCTCAGTTCCTTTCAAAACCGGAGAAATAATTGTGCGCTGAAGGATTTATCTAGCGATAATATAAAATTACAATGAAACAAGTGATCTGATTTTCCAGATTTCTTTGACAAGAGTCTGTGGACATGCTTGTCTGTATATGCAAAGGAAACACTACTCTTTTTAGAGATAAATTTTGGCGTTTTGTTGTGTTTAGCATTTTTCTTTCTTATTTTGGTTTGAAGGCAAGAAGAATGGTGGGATTTTTCACAGTTTTGTTCTTTCCATACAGAAGAAAACATGTAATCTGAAGGTGCTTGTTACAAAGTTGCCTGAAGTTTCAAGGGAGAAGAGAGAAAAATTTGTGTTTAGATATTAGGTAAGGATGTTTTTCTTCAGTGGGACTTGGAAGCTGATGGGGACAGTTTTTTGCATGAAAATCGATGTTACACTTCTTTGAAAAACTCACACTGATTATGTATAAGTCTATATGAATTGTTTTGTGAAGAACATTGGTATAAACTGTTTATAATTTTAAATTAATTAAAACAACTCAGGAGAAAGAAGAGGCCTTTGTCCTGTGTAATCCTAGATCATTGCGTCTGTCATTCTGACCTTTGTTCATTCAGCCTACCAGGGTTTACCTACTATAATAATTTACACAATTGTCCATCTCTTCTGTTTTGAGTTGTTTGACTTTGTCACATCCAGTTACGAGTCCCAGAGAGAGTTTTTGAGTTTACCTTATATTTAAACTAGAAGCAGGGACACAGTAGTAGACATGCTATTTTATATAGCAGAATGAAAATATGCTTAAAATATTAATGTCCTTCAACTTCTCCAGAGTGAAGGGTAAAAACTAAATCCGTTAGATTAAATTCATTTTTTAAAACATCATTAAACAGTTCAACCTTATTTTTTCTTCCATCTGTAACAGTGTGAAAAAAATAAACTTACCTTTTTCTCTGATTTTGTTTTCCTTCCTTTTTAAGAAATAATCTGTCTTCCTATGAGGACAAGCATAACCTTTGTTCCAGATTGACTATCAACTGAACTATGTAAGTACAATGTTTCCATACTCCAGATTTTTCACATGCATTATTCAACATTAGTTCAATAAGACCACGTGGGGAACAATGTTTCTTCACTGAACACCATTTCATCTGGAATTCCTAGTATACTTTTTTTAAACATAGTGTTAAACATCTTTTAACATCATCTTATTTTGTAACAGATGGGTGTAAAAAAAATGGACCATAGACTTAGAGTAAAACTATACTTCAAATAATACACAAGCAATGTGTTTTGGTGGGCAAAGCAAATTAATTTTCTATTTTAAAAATACATGCATACTAGCATTCATGACAATGGTTAATCAAATTTACATGAGTTTTAGTATAACTATAGAATATCAGTCATGTCTAGCAATCTTGTGCTAATAACATTTCTTAGTATTCCTGTTCTTTTATTTTTCTGTCTTGAAGGATTTATTCTTGTAAACTTCTCACTCAGGCTGTTTTCAACTCATAAGTAAAAAAATAGCCATGAACTAGAAGAAATTAATTCAAGTTCTGCCCCCTTTTTGCTGTTTTTAGTTGTTCAGATTTTTGAGGTTTGTTGTCATTTGGTTGGTTGTTTTTGTGAGGGTTTGTTTGGTTTTGTTGTTTGGGGGTTTTTTTGTATGTTTGATTTTTTTAGGAGGTGTTGGTTAGGTTTGTTTATTGTTTTTATTTTGTTCTATTTTTGTTTGGTTTGGTTTTGTTTTTAAAATTGCTATTTCATTTAAGATCTTCTTGAGACTGATGAAATGCAGAATTTTTGAGATTATTCTTCTGGTTTCCTTTTGAAGAAGGAAAGAATTAACATTTTATGCCACTGTTGATGAAATGAGGTATCTCACATTGTGTATGTGTTTACATATTATATTTTAGATTTACAGTCAAATTTTCCTACAGTGTTGTAAGATGTCTTTGTGGTCTGGAAAGTCAAAGTACATTCATCAGATGTACACAGTCTTCTTTGAGTTTAATGGGATGATGTTAAAAATCATGTTGCTATTTATCAGAGACACTGCACCCATAATCATGGGATTTCAAAGGAACTCCACTGATTCTGTCTCTGATTCCATGGAGTACATTAGATAGCATTACAGATATCTAACTAACATTTCTTAGGTCCTTTAGCTACATTGAATCATAGAATCATAGAATCACAGAATCATAGAATGGTTTGGGTTGGAAGGGACCTTAGAGATCTTCTATTTCCAACACCCCTGCATGGGCAGGACACCTTCCACTAGATCAGGTTGCTCAAGGACCCATCCAACCTGGCCTTGAATACTTGCAGGGAGGGAACAGCCAGAAATTCCTTGGGCAACCTGTTCCGGTGTCTCACCAACCTCACATGAAAGAATTTCTTCCTAATGTGTAATCTAAATCTTCCCTCTTCAAGTTTTAAACCATTTTAAAAATGGTTTGTACGTAGTGAGGACATGCAGAGGACCCTTGTTCTCTCACTACACATTCCTGTAAAAATCCCTACTCCATCTTTCTTGTAAGACCCTTCAGATTTTGGAAAGCTGCTATAAAGTTACCTCAGATCCTCCTCTTCTCCAGGCTGAACAACCCCAACTTCCTCAGCCTGTCTTCATGGGGGAAGTGCTCCAGCCTTCTGATCTTTATAGTGACTCTCCTCTAGACAGATGCCAGGAGCTCTGTGTCCTTCATATGCTGGGGACTCCAGAACTGGACACAAGGGTGGGGACTCACAAGAGCAGAGCAGAGGGCGAGAATCACCTCCCTCAAGCAGCTGTCTATGCTTCTTTTGATGCAGCCCAGGACACAGTTGGCTTTCTGGGCTAATAGCCCACATTGACATGAAGTTCAGTAAGGACAGGTGTAGACTCCTGCATGTGGGTAGGAGTAACACTAACTACCAGTACAGATCAGAGAACATCCTGCTGGAAAGCAGCTCCATGGAGAAAGACCTTGGAGTCCTAGGGGAGAGTAAATTCTCCGTAGGTCACCAATGTGCTTTTGTGGCAAAAGGGCCAGTGGTATCCTGGGGTGCATCAGGAAAAGTGTGTCCAGCAGATGTAGGGATGTTCTCCTCCCCCTCTACTTTGTCCTGGTGAGACCACACCTGGAATACAGTTGCAGTTTTAGGCTCCTCAGTTCAAAAGAGAAAGATGTAAACTGGAGAAAGTTCAATGGAGAGCTATGAAGATGATTAAGGAACTTGAACATCTCTCCTGTGAAGAAAGACTGAGAGAACTGGGGCTTTTTAGCCCTAAGAAAAGAAGGCTAAGAGGGCATGTTATTAATTTCTATAAGTATCTGGGGGGTCGGTGTCAAGAGGATGAGACCAGTCTCTTTTCAGTGGTGCCAAGTAATAGGACAAAGAATTATTGGTTTAAAGTAGAACATAGGAAGTTCCACCTCAACATGAGGAGAAACTTCTTTACTGTATGGGTGATAGAGCACTGGAACAGGCTGCCCAGAGAGGTTGTGGAATTGTCACAGCTTAGCAGTCTGGGGGGACCACAAACCTAAGGGCAGAATTACTCTCTATTCCCCTCTATTCTCTATAAAAGGGGAATAAAGACTGGGTACTTTACCTTGGAAACTGAAAACAATTGCATACAGATTTACTAACACAGGGGAAAGGTAATGACATAAGGGATAATGTAACAAAGAATACAAATATATACATACATATATATATGTATATGCAACCCAATAGACATGGGGTCTGATGAGCACATGGCGAGCTGGTGGTAGTGAAATGCACAGGAACAGCAGCGCAGCCGGGAGCGAGTAGAAAGAACAGAGGAGGAGCTGCCTGGGCTTCCTGAACTTTATGGAGTATGGGCAGGAAATGGGATGGAATAGACCCCTCCCTTTGTGTTCTGCCCCTCTCAGAATCCGAAAGCCGCCTTCTTTAGTTCTTCATGTTCAAATGATAAAAGGAGTGGAGACTTTCAAAACCTACCTGGATGTCTTCCTGTGGGGCCTTGCCCTAGGTTATCCTGCTTTGGCAGGGGGGTTGGACAAGATGATCTCCAGAGGTCCCTTCCAAACCCTAACATTCTATGATTCTATTAGTGTCTTTGCTACATTAGCTTCACTGTATCACTGCATAAATGAGGATGAGGATGAGAAAGAGAACGAGATGATGGACACAGCAAAAAGAAGGTAAGGAGGGGCATTGAAGAGAAGATGTAGAACACATGTAGACACATGAGAAGATGTAGAACATTGCTTATTTTCTCAAGTTACAAAAAAACCCAAACTGTGCTGTAAGATTGCTTGCACTTATCTGTGTTTTGTGTATAGGAAACACCAGAATACTGTCACTTCAGAAGTACTGAGTGCGCCAACTGTTTTGATAGATAGGCAGATTGCTATTTCAAAGCACTGGGAACCACCAGCATATTCTCCAAAGGTGTAATTACTGTGTACATTAAGAAATTTATATATTTATTTTTAATTTCAGTTATCCCAAGGGTAATCACAAGCAAACACAGTAGATGGTCCTTGGAAATTTAAATCAGGATACAGTTTAAAAATATTTAAAATTTATGAATATGAACTCTGATTGTCATCTTTATAAAAGACAAAAATTCCAGAAGGAGGTTGATAGATACTTCTGTCTGAAAATTATTTATTAATACTTATTCTTAATTTTTACTCCTGATTTTCAAGTTCTGCAGTTACAAATGCAAATCAGTTTTTCAGGGCAGGGAAATGTTTCTTGCCAGTGTTTTTTGGATTCCTTTTAATAGCATTTTTCTATACACATATATTCTAAAATGATTGGGATTTCAGCTGCGTGAAAAATTGGCAGACTTGTGCAAAAAAGAAAAGTAAATTCTTTTGGCATATATAATGAATGGCAGAAGAACTGCTGAAATGGTGCACTATGAATCTAGACTCCCAGTAACTGAGGCAATGTGTATGTTAAAATCACACAAGAATTGGACAGTGGAGCTCTAATATGAAGTAACAGGAGACTGCTTAAAATGTACCTCATTTATACCCACAAAAGGCACTGTGGAATCTAAGAGAAATTCATTAATCTGTATGCTAACACACCAGCTAACTAAATAACTTAAAGTATTTTCACCTCTTTGCTTATGCATTCTCCTGCATATGCATGAGAATTCATATAAAAGAAT
This sequence comes from Phaethornis superciliosus, assembly GCA_023637945.1. Lineage (NCBI taxonomy): Eukaryota > Metazoa > Chordata > Aves > Apodiformes > Trochilidae > Phaethornis > Phaethornis superciliosus. The sequence continues at coordinate 44,508,703 of JAJQWJ010000004.1, read as the reverse complement.
GTATACAAAAGTAAATGCATTTAAAAGTAAAATGAAACAACCCATGAAAGTGAATCCTCATTAAATGTAAATACTGTAAAATAATAAAGAAAAATTTCCATGAATTTATTTACAGGCTACTTGGGATGGGACACAATTTCCAATATAACCTTCCCTTGTAATACAAATCAACACATATTTATCTGCAAATCTAAGTGAACTCTTGGATGCTTGGCACACACAGTGTTGTGAAATAACCAAAGAAATATCTACTAGCTTTAAAATAAGACAGCTTGTTCTTTACTTGCAGACTGACCCTACAGATTCCGTGCCTTCAGCACACTTCTTGTTGTGGTCTATCTATGGAGCCTGCAGACCAGGGCAGGACATTTACAGGGGCCAGGGGAATTGCTATGTTGTTCTGCAAGCTCTTATCTGCTCCTGTAAATTATCAGTTATATGATTATATTTCTGCATGTCAAGATTGCTGTTGTATTTAAAATGGTCTCTTATTGAAGAAAAGCTGCTTTTTGCTATGCTAGCTTGTTCACAGCAGACTTGAGCACTATCATGCCCTATTAAATGCTGAAGTGTAGACATTGAGACTTTGTCTGTCTTGCTACATAATATAATCCAGGGACTGTAATCTGTCTCCAAAGCAAAGTAACAAAGCCTGGACTGAGTCCACACATCTAAACTTTTGATCATACTGGATTCTTTCTGATTTGAATAGAATTATGCTTGGGAAAGCATAAGCTAATGTCAGACAAAACAGTGCCAGGCTGCATCCTAGTGACAAACCAGAGCAGGTAGGCACAGGAGAAAGTTCAGACTGTCCCTTTATTAGCACAGAGATCCATCTTTTTGTCTTCAGGCTTACAAGCTTACAAGACCTAGCTGGCCCCTACTGAAATTAAGACTTTGTGGTAAAAGGTAGGACCTGCTAATTCACAGAATATTTTTCACACAGAGTCTGCTTCTAGGACAGAGAGGGCTTCATGTTTATAGTTACTCCTGGAGCAGTATGCAGTATATGCTCTTGCATATACTTATTGCTATAGAAACCAAGGTCATTGCTCGGTTCTGCTAAACTTCTGGTGTGCCAGAAGTGAAAGGTCAGAAATGGAGTTGTACCTGCAACCTTCCTGCAAGGAGGTTGGACAGGTGACACAAAACTGACCAAATGAAGAATTCTATACTACATTATCCCATGTGTGTCATACTCAGTATAAAACTGAGGGATCATGAGGGCCAAGCTCTCTTCTCCCATGGCTGCCATCCTGCAGCAATTCTGTCCATTCTTCTTCCTTCTATCTCAAAATTCATTTTCCTAACCTATACACTGAATCCAGTTCCTGTCTTCACTAAGTTCAGTCCATTCACTGATGGTGCCCACCCTTCAGTGGTGGTGGTGTAAAACAAGCATAACATTTGTTTTGTATATATTTTTATACTTTTCATTATTTTTATAATAATAATAATAATAATAATAATAATAATAATAATAATAATACCTTTTTGTTTTGTTTTATTATTGTCTCATTAAAGGTGTTTTACTTTCTTCTAGCTCAAAAGTCTCTCCTTTTTATCTCTCTCTTCACCTTCTGGGCTGGGAAAGGATTAATAGAGAGCATAAGTCATCTGTTTCGTTGCCAGCCCAGCCTCAAACAGTGATGAGTAACTTGTACCTACTGAAATGCAAATATACAATGAAAGAGGATAAAATATTTTCAAGTGGTAAAGCAGATTGACTTTTTTACACACTTTACACTTCAGTTCCGGAAGGATCAATGTAGATACTAGTTCATGGTAAGGATTGTTTCACAGGAAAGGCTCATCAAATAGGCCTCAATTCTACTCCTTTAGCATGACAGTAACTTTACATATGTACGTGATTCAACTAATGTCAATAAGACTGTTTACATTTTTAAAGTTACAACAGTATAAGGCAGTACCTTCAATATGTGTTTAAACTCAGTCCTCTCATACTTGGTGAGATTTTTCATCCATACTTGGTAACAGGTGCATATTTTGATTAACACTTCTTGAGACAGTATGTCTAGGTTGTAACTCTCTTTGCTTCAGACTTGGTAACTTTTATTTCATACACAAGATACATTAGACATCAATTAAAAGCATAGTACGTGATCTGGAAGTCATAAGCAAAACTCAAAACTATTAAAGAAAGTATAGAATACTGCATAGACACTTTTGTAGAAATGGGAAACATCTGTAAATATTTCTGGAAGAGAACAAGAACACCACATATAACAGGGAATTTATATGGGACAACATTCTGAGCAGGTCTAATAATAGTAGCCCCCTGTTCAACAAGAGACATGCTATTCCATGAACTGTTTTTTAAGCATTTATAAAAAACAGGCATTTATAGCTGTAGTTATTGGTGCTTATTTCATTCAAATGTTAAGTTGTGGAAAGCACTGTCACTGTTTTTCTATGCAAAATCACTGGTTATATCTATAGCACTGAGTGAATTTTTACTCTTCTTCTCATTTTACACATTGAATTCTTCCTCTGAACAGTATGAAGTTTAGGGACTTCTTTTCCTCATATTTAGGACTACTTAAGAGTTTTGAATGTTAAGTGCATGTTTTTAGCCTGATATTTTTAGGAAACAAAGCTTAGGTATTCATGCTGTCTGTGTGTCTCTATTTCTCTTGCTAATACCCGGAAGTCCCTTGGACAGTTTCAACAAAATTTAACAAAGTCTTTGAGATATTAAAAATATTAAGGTTTTCCAACTGATCTGCACAAAATATTGCCAAGGGGCCTTATTCAAGCTTCAGAGCTGCTTGCATAATCCATCAAAGCAGAGTTGTTCTGTTTAGGCTCACTCAGCAGCCAAGAAACAGCAACCAGTTAGGCAGTCCGCTCAGAGAGAGCTGTGGATCAGTCAGCATGGCTGTGATTTTCACCAGTCCACGGTATGTGCTATTTCTTACCAGGCTGTCAGGTCAAGAAAAGATAGATAGGGACCTGAAAGGTTGTGGAAAGGCTCATCCAGGAGTATGGATATGGCTGTGTAGCACTGCAGGGCACTGAGATTCAATAGTTCTATAAAATAAATATTAATAAAATTAAAATAAAAATAAAATTTAATTTTTAAAATATTTTAAAATATATATTAAAAAAACAATCAAACCCAATTATTTGTCTCTTGTTTTTCAGGAACTACTTGAAAATCCACAGGCTTGAACACTTACTTGCTAACATCTGTCACGGCCCATAGGTGGGTACAGTGCTGTCACGTCTCACACAGTGAGCATGGCTCCCTAGATATGTGGGCCCAAACCAAATATCACGTCCCAGAGAGTGGGCATGGGTAGATTCCCTTGGCGTGGGGGTCAACCCAGGGAGATTTGGACTGGACCCCCTTGCTTTCTAAACTCCTTCAGTGAGGAGCCTAGGTGCAGCTGGGCCCATTTGTCCTCTATTAATTAATCTCTTTTAACAACCCATTTGATGAGGTTGGGAATGAGGTTGGGAATTTTCTGCCCAGTACTCTAGGAGTAAGATTATTACCCAGGAGGTTTGCAAAAAAACACAATATTACTTCAAAGTGAGTAAGATTATGAAGCATGTCAGATTACAAGTAGCAGAATTAGAAATGATGATACATTCAGAGCAACAGATTATAATTTAGCAAAATTTAAGGAAATTGTCAAAACAACAGGTTACAAGCAGTAAAAATTAACAAAGCAACGGGTTGTAAAACTTAACAAAGTCGGAAATTATGTTACCTTTATGTGCCATGATAAGGTTAAAATCAGAGAGAGCAAGATAAGGAAGAGAGGGGAAATACACCGCAAAAAAGATATCTTGGTAGGAAGTTGTGGTCCCTGGATAGTGGGTGAGCATCCAGCATTTCAAGTGTGCTTCTTTTATGCTGTCTGACCCCATCTTTTCAGGAGGGCTTTGATGTATTTCACACTGCCAGGTGCTCGTTTGGACCCCTTCAGATGAGATGACACAGCAATAACCTTTATTTCTGTGCATGTGCCCTCTCCAGTGGCTTTACCCGGGGCACACACAAGATGTCACTCTGCCTCCACAGGGTACAGCTTGCCTGTCCCTGTCCCTTATGGAATAAGGACAGTGTCCTGCCTGTCAGGGTGCCCATCAGACAGAGCTCCCCTTGCAAGGACAGCGTTTAGCTTATTGGGATGGCAACTGAAGGAGGGGTTGCTCTCGCAATTCTCTTCTAATATATTATTTAATTTTTTTTTTTCCTTTTTATCATTACTGTTTCATTAAAGCTGTGTAGTTTAGTTTCCATCCCATAAGTCTCCCTTATTCTATCTCCTTTCTTTATCAGGCAGGGGAAGGAGATTAATAGAGAGCATCTGTCATTTGGTTAATTGCTAGCCCAGTGTTCAACTGTGGCAAGGACCCACTTTATCACTATGACCACTGAAATGAGGGCCCTTCCTTGCAAGAATAAGGCCCCTTTTTTCAGGGTGGTTACACAAATGAGGGTCTCTCCTTGTGATAACAGGGTCTAGGTGGCTTATCAAATTAGGCTTCCACCCAAGAAAAATGTCCACATTGTCCAGGCAGCTGTTTTGAGACAATTATTCTTTTTGGGATACTACAACATCCAAATAATAGTTCTCAAAATGATGTACACAAAACATCTTTAGGAAGCAAAAAGTAAAAGGTTCAGGAACAGACACATACATCCAAAATATATTTAAACATGTGTGTGCATGTAGATATGTATGCATACTTGCATATGAACACACCAATCATAGAATATTCATAATGTGATGTACACAGTCCATACAAAGAATCTCAAATTCTGTGCTCTCATTATTTCCAGTGCATTTTGGCAACAGGACATTAATTTTCTAAGTGACTCCCAGATGGTGGATAAGAGTATTTGACCACTAGGATTAGAGTCAGACCCACCATTTTTACTGCAAAACTTGCTTTTTTGTAAGGTTTGTATAAATAAAATCTTCAGATGAACTGTTTTTTGTCAGAAGCAGGGCTTATATTACCTAATTACAATGTGAGCTGCAAATAACCTTCATGAGGGCAATGGTGTCACAGAAGCATTCTAGTAGCTCTAGTAAGAAGCTTAGTTTCCAAAAATCCTCAGAAAAAAAAAATCAGAACTCTTGCACAAATATGTTTCATTGCCAAAGATCTATCTTAAAAGGTATTAACCATTTGCCTTTACTCTTTACTATAAACTGCCGTCTGTCTTTCATCAAGAGCTAAGTGATTGGAGCCAAATGTTTAATGCAACAATTCAATATTCATGTCTCATTTAATGAAAAATCAGTATTAAAAATAAAGATAAATGAAGGGACGAAAGAAAAAAAAACATTTGGAGGGCACAGCAAAGTGGACACCAAATGTCCTGCAAGTAATGCCAGCAGGCAGGAAATAACATACACTAAATTCAAAGCAGCTATTTGTGTCTCCAATATCTCCAAGAATTCTAGTACAAATCCAGCTGGCACTTCAGGTAGGTTCTCCAGCCACATCTGCCTGACACATTTGGCTGTCTCTGAAATTCTTTTTTTCTTTCTTAAGGAAAGGTCTAAATGCCAAGGAAAGTATAATTCAATTATTTCAGGATTTCAAGGAACAGATAATCCACCACGTGGCAACATAACTTCACTTAAGCTTTTTCCTACTGTCGTAATGCTGAGCAACAGCAGCTGAACAGCTATGACTTCCATACTTCATATGATTTAGAGAGGCATTAATATTAATATTTCCATCATGTGTTTGCACTGTGGTTTTCTTTATCCAATAAGATGCTCAAACATAGCTTGAAGAAATGTTAAGTTCTTGCTCTCGCGCATAGAAAGCTTTGAAGTAAAGATAGCAGTATACCAGGAAGCAAATAGGTGCTTATTCTGGCCATGTAAATCACCAGCTTGCTAGCACTGAGTTGGTTCAAATATGTTTATAGAAGATATGAGAAGTAATTTTGTATCACGAATTATTTTGGCCACAGCCCTCCTTCATTTAATTCTGTTGACTTTTGGCTTAGAATCATGAAGGATTTTAATATCTGGCTAGGAGTGGGCTGTGACCTCAAAATACAAGTCTGAATTTTCAAATGCTTCTAAGTTGGTAGTGGACTCTGTTACAAACTTCGGTTTTTGTTTGGTTGGGGTTTGGTTTTTGTTTTGTTTTTTTTTTTTGTTTAGTTTTCTTGTTTGGTTTTGGTTTTTGTAGCAGCAGAACAACATGAGATTGGGAAATTTAAATGCTTTGTATTTTGTTTGTATATTCTTTACTTTGTGAAAGTACAAGCTACTTGTTCTTGTCTACTTGATATGTCTGCTGTGTATCTGCCTTCATGCAGTCACCCTAGAACATTGTATACAAATTTCCAGCACAGTCTGAGTTCCAGCTGTCTTTGTGAAAGCTCAGAATGATAATACTCTATTGCACAAAAAAGGAACATTAGAAATACATAATTTGGTCTAGTTCTTTCTGCCTGCACAGCATCAGGCAAACAACCAGCTCTCAGTAAACTATAAGAATTAACAAGAGAGTACAACTGAAATAATCCCAAAGAATTAAGCCAAGTAATTACAGCTTTTTAGATATAGTAACTATAAAGAAGTGTTTTCCTTGAGGGAACTTGAGGTTAACCATATGGCATACTGAGCTAATCTTTGAAAGTACAAGAATGAGAGGCTTTTGATGCACAACATCGCTATCTACATCTGTGACATGGGAGAACAAATTATGCAGCTCTGTAAGTTATTTAGTAGCCTTTTAAAATACTATTAGTTATACAAGTGGCAAACATTCAAGTATAATGTCTTAGCATATAAACTGAGCAGGGAGGGAGCCAGGAAATCAAGTCTCCTATGTAGAACAGTGACTCATTCCAGTATGAATCATTTCTGTCTAAAAGCAGAATTGGTCCTATTGTGTCTTGCGTTGTGCCAGTATTTCCATTGTAAATCGCTGTATTAAGGGCTTCTATTCCTTGAAAATGGATTTTTTTTTAATAAAACTTGTACACAAAGCAGCAGGTCAGCAGCACAAACTGTAACTAATAGGTGTTCTCTCATATAAAAGCCATTTTGGGTCATTTGTATGGGTGTACAAGAAGAATTTGGTGTTCAGATGAAAATTGCAACCATATTTAGATTTAGTGAACTCGAGGGGAAAAAAAAAATCTGTGAATTTGATTGTATCATCTCATTATTTAGCTCTTATATATTCCAGTACCTGAAGGGCACCTACAAGAAAGATGCAGTAGGGCTTTTTGCATGAGTGCTCTGAGAGGACAAGGGACAATGGCTTAAAATCTGAAGAGAGATGATTTAGGCTAAACATTAGGAAAACTTTTTTTCTGTGAGGGTGGTGAGACACTGGAACAGGTTGACTAGGGAAACTGTGGATGCCTTCTCCCTGGAAGTGTTCAAGGCCAAGCTGGACTGGGTCTTGCACAGTCTGATCTAGTGGGAGGTATCCCTGCCCATGGAAGGGGGGTTGCAACTTTATGACCTTTAAGGTCCCTTCCAACCCTATCCATTCTATGATTCTATGATTCTATGGTTCTATGATATCTGTTCATTCTTTCCACTGTCTTTTCTCTCAATCTTACTTTCTACCACAGACCTGTTTGCTTCAGGATTTGTTTAGCTGCAAGTGTGAACCCAGTGGACTTCCAAGGTCCTGATTCTTTAGTCAAAAACAGCAGACTAACAGCTCCTATTGTGTTCCTTGTAATTGGATTTATACTTCTGGTTGACTTCCTGATCATCTCATAAGAGGCAGGGTGAAAATCCGGGCTAGAAGTAAAAATGTTTTTAGTCCACAGCTTTTAATCACATCTTTGTGATCAGAACAAAATCTTTCTTGGTAATGACAGTACATGAATAGCCCTAGATTTGCCAGACAGACACTTTGAACACGTTTCATTGGTTTCAGCTTGGTGTATGTGTGAAGAAACTGACTATTCCAGTCTTACAAACTGCTATTCTTTAGCAAAGTCATGGAGGTGGAGATGGTGAAAATTTTCTCTGTCCAGTTTCAGAGATGGATAAACTGCTTATTTCTATGTATGTCAGTTACCCATATGTTAAACATCAGTAATGTATTTGTATAATTTGAAGATCTTCCACTGACGGAACAATTTTTTTCTTAATTCCTTTTCTCCAGATTTCAGTACTTTGGTCTGTTGTATGCATGTTTTTCACTACCAGACACTTACCCTGAAATAAGAAGGGGCTATTTGACACAATTTGGAAAAGGTGGGGGTAATTTAATAAATGTTGGAAAAGGTTAATAATAGCAGGGCATCATGATGCATTCTGAACCTTGTGCAGCTTTATTGTACTACAGTATATCCTGTGAACAACTGAAATGTTCTGACCTAATTCAGTGGGCTTTTGTCTCTGGGGTTCTAATTTGACTCTATTTCTTTATGACGTGAAACAACCAGGTCAAGCTTATGCAAAAAAAGAATAAAAATCTACTTTTAATAATTTTTTGCTAAGATGAACTTTTTAATTACGAAGATATTGTGACACTTCAAACACCTTTTGCTTTCTCAGTTATGCTGTTTTATTCCTACACAGTCTTCTTGTTTTAGTCTTTATCTGCCCCAGATCTTCAGAAGCAGTATGGTTTTGTCAAAATAAACAATTATCTTTTCATCCATGAGTATATCAATAGCTAAGGTAAATAAAATTACCACCTCACAATTATGACAATAGCTATTGAAATTATTAACATCACTCAAATTACCATTAAAAGCTCTAAGAATAGGGACCATTATTCTTTCCTTTTTATCTGATTTCTCAGCATGAATTGGTGCAATGTTTTTTTTTTCTTTTCTTGTCAACATGGAAATTTACAGTTGAGTTTTGTCAATCCTCTTCTTTGTGCCATCTAGTGTACCTTGACTATCTCTTTGAGCTCTTCTCATTCCTTCTTTCTAGAAGTCTTATAAAGTTCTTCCACTGAAGTGAGCACTAAACTTCTGTGTTCAATATGAGATGCTTTAAAAGAAAAACACCAAGTTTCGGTGAATTTAAAGAACAATTCAGAATGACTACATAGCTCTGGTAACTTCAGCTTTGCCATTTTCTATAACTTTCTCATGATTTTTCCTTCTTTTGCAAAGAGATGTGCAAAATCCCATGGAAAACAATGAGGTTCAAAGACCTGTCATAGAGCTTTTTGCAGAGACTCTGTTCCTGGTTTGAAATATTTAGTGCAGACTGGGAAATGATAGCAGTTACAGCTTATTTCATCTGAGAATCAGATCCAACGTGTATGACCAGATATATTCTTTGTACATTCACACTTGTGTGAAGAACAAGATGAGAATTCCATAATTCCAGATTAGAAATTTGTATATTTACTGTACTTAAAAATAATCTGAGGATTTACTTGCTAGATTAATACATTACTGAGTAGGTATTTGAGTGACAATTGGGAAAGATTAAAAACCTTAATTTATTATGACCATTTTGTAGTAAGCAAATGATTTACAGGGAGGTTAAGACGGCCCTCAATTCATTAGTAATAAAAATCTATTCTGGAACTTGCTGGTGCAATTTTGATCAAGAATTGCAAAGGATATTGATTCAGATATTCAGAAGCAATGGCATCCCCTAAAAATTGGTAGATGGTTACAAAATCTTCTATGCATACAACTACAATAAGCTGCAATTAGAAGCTGAGGTGCACAGATTTTTTTTCACACAAAATTGAATGCACTTTTAAAAAGCTACTTTTGTTTCTTAATAGAGAATTCCATTATCCCTGGAACAAATATGGTAGTCCAAACCATACTTTTTAAATTTGAAGTTGTAGATTTTGCCTAACTTTCCCTTTCCCCTCTACTTTTCTAAAAGATTTTTATGAAATTATCATGGTTCAGTAAAGAAAAAAAGGAAAATATAGAAAGAAAACAAATACTAGTGGCTTGTGAGTAATTTTTTAAAAATTTTCAAGAAAAATTTCCTACCATGTAGTCATGTCAAAAATTAATGAAGATGAAGTTTTTTCCTAACATTGCCTTTTTTTTCAAAAAGTTAACACCTACTACCACTATTTATTTTTTCAAGAGTAATCTTGTCTCTCTGGATTTCTCTAAACTTTTAAAAAATTATTTTGGCCCAAATGTAAAGGCATGAGTTCAGGTTTTAACTTGATAGTACTCAGGGGACAAGATGGAAAGAATCATCATCCTTCAACTTCTTGAAGTTACTAACAGCAGTGAGTCAGCCTACAGAAAACGTGGGAGAAGCAGATGGGAGTCAAGATGATTATCTTGTTTTCTTCTCTGTATGTGTCAGAAGAGCAATTCCTTGTGTGGGTGATATGTACTTCATTCAAAAGGATGTAACCTTTCTACTTTGCCTGTGCAGCCCAGGAGACCAGAGATGTACATATGTCACAAATCTTCTGACTCCAAACAAGGAGAAGATGGTCAGGATGAAGGAGATAGGTTAAAGTTCTTTTTGGGTTTCCTGTGGTATTCTTATTGTGGATACTATGAGAAAATATTCCACACCTGCTTTACTTTTCCAAATGCAGAAATTTTTTCTGAAGCATTAGTCAGTGTCCTGTTGATACGTTATCACTGGCATAGATTGAGTGCATCTGCAGAGGGAGTTTGCTCTCTAATCTTTTATTAAAGGTCTCACAATAGACAGTGTGAGCTCTCTTCAATACTTCACTGTCTCATTTGATTATTTCATAGAAAAAAATAATGGTTTGGGTTGGAAGACACCCCTGAAGATCATCTAGTCCAGCTCCCCTGCAGTCAGCAGGGACACCTTTAACTAGATCAGGTTGCTCAGAGTCCTGTCAAACCTAACCTTGAATGCCACCAGGGATGGGGTTTCACCACCTCTCTGGGCAACCTATTCCAGTGTTTCACCACACTCATAGTAAAGAGCTTCTTCCTAATACCCGATCTAAATCTACATTTGCATTGCATCCTATCACTACATTCCTTGTTTACAGACAGTCCCTCCCCAGCTTTCTTGTAAGCCCCCTTTATATACTTCAAGTCTTCTATTATGTGTCCCTGGGGTCTTATCTTCTCCAGGCTGAAAAACCTCAATTCTCTCAGCCTGTCTTCATAGGAAAGGTGCTCCAGCCCTCTGATCATCTTTGAGGCTCTCCTCTGGACAGGCTTCAACAGGTCCATGTTCTTATTATGTTGGGAACTCCAGAACAAGACATAACATAAAAAGGTAAACAACAAAACAAGCACAAGGCATGTAAATTTATTTGGAAGAACAACAATTTCCAGGTTGTTTTCATCTGGAGTTATAACTTGAAAAAGTAGAAAAAGGCTCCAGAACAATATTCAAGGGGTGTGTGTGTGTCTGTTGCATTATTAATTGAATAAAGAAATCTGGCAGAAAATAAAACCCCTTGCAGTCCAGCTAATCCTCAGAGACTAGAGAAGCTGGGGGAGGCCGGGCTTAGATTCTGAGTGATAGCTAATTTATCTTTAATAGGTCAGAAACCAAGGGTCCGGATGCACTACTAACACAATATTACCTGTCCAGTCATGTTAAATAGGAACTATCATGACCACACACTAGAATTTGGTCTCACTCATTGAGGTTTCTCCTACCCGATTGAATGAATAATGTGATTTATTAAAGCAACAATATGAAAGTTCTTTTTGAATTGCTGGTGATAATTTTACTGTTTGCAAGGCACATACAAAATACCTAGGCTAGGAGTAAAGAAAGCAACTCTATAGAGATCTCCCTGTCTAAAATGCGTATAATTCCCAGGGTGGGGGGCACTCAGGCCAAAATCACATGTGAGAGTGTAGAAGTTTATATTAATAAAGAGACTCTAAGGAGATTCATATAATTACCACGGAGACACTTGATCCAGTTGAGTCAATCTTACCAAAAGGCATCTCAGTGAGGGGGAAGAGAGGCTCAGCACATTGACTGGTCCCTGAAGTCAGGGTTATCCCTGCAATTGTATCTTCCCTGACATTCTTTCCCCTGATAGCTATTTTTATAATATTTTACCTGACAGCTGGAGCTTGAGTGACTCTTGTCAAGCATTTATTTATTGGTGCAGTGTTCTCTCACTTCTCATTTAAAGGTATAGGCTAAAGAAAATCAGAGTGAAAGCTCAGTGAGGAGTGGTCACACCTTGGAGGTGGGTAGATTTAGGGGTGGAGTGATTTTGTATTATAATTAGGTTATGATGAGCAAAATTCACCTTAAGGACAGCACTTTGTGGAGGGGTGGCAGGTTGTTGGACCAGAGTATCAAAATTGCAGTTAGTTGGTATTGTTGCCACAGAGCAAGGCTGCAGCCTCTCCATTCTGCTCCACGCTCCATACAATTTCTCTGAGAGTTAGCACACTGAATACCCCTGATAATACCAGCATCTAAAGTAGTCATGGTACACTAGCCACATTCCATCTGCTCCAAATGCTGTGCCTTTACTTAAGAAGTACAAACATAGTCTATGTCATTTCTAACAGTTATTGAAATTTTTCCGCAGCATCTTAGGAGAGGAGAGTAGAGGGGAAGAATCACCTCCCTTGACCATGCTTTTTTTGATACAGGCCAGGATAAGGTTGACTCCTGTTAACCTTTTCATCAGCCAAGCCCCTAAGTCCTACAGCTCAGGGCTGTTTTCAGACCATTCTCTGCTCAACTTCTGAATGTGCTTAGGATTCTCACAACTCAGGTGCAGGACCTTACACCTGGCCCAACAGAACTTCATGAGGTTGGTGTGGGCCCACCTCTCAAACCTTTCAAGGTCCTTCTGGGTGGCATCCCTTCCCTCCAGCGTGTCATCTTCATCACACAGCTTGGTATAATCAGCAAATTTGCTGAGGGTGCACTCAATTCCACTGTCTGCTTTGCCAACCAAGAAGTTAAACAACACTGGTCCTAGCACCGATTCTTGGGGAGTGCCACTCATCACTGGTGTCAGCTTGGAGATTTGGAGTAATTTACCAGGACTCTTTGAGTGTGACCATCCATCCAGTTCCTTATTGACCAAGCGGTTCATCATGAATTCATTCTCTTTCCAGTTTAGAGATAAGGATGTCATGTAGGACTGCATCCATCTAGACAAAGCTATTATGGAAGCCAAAGAGTGTCAGCTATCTGCTGAGGTGGAAACCTGGTATTCAATAACAGCAGACCCTGTGATGCAGGTGAAAAAGGATTTATAATGTCATGCTAACAGTCTCTTGAATCAGGTGAGATAATTAAAAGGTACCTGTTCCTGGTATGCCTGAAGGGGAAGTCGATTACATAAATGTTAATCTAGCAAGTGTTAATGAAAGTGTTTAGGAATCTCTCTACCCTTGGAGACATCCAGAGGCTGATTGGACACAGCCCTGAGCAATCTGCTCCATATGCCCCTACTTTGAGCAGGGGCATTAGACTAGCTCATCTCCACATGTCTCTATCAGCCTCAGCCACTCTAATTCTGTGTAATAATATCTATATGATAATCTTCAAAGCCCAGTGGACTATTACTTTACTTGGATACCTTTCCTTCTTCACCCATATTTCAACTACTTAATCTCATCTGGGATGCTTGCAAAAGAAAACAAATCAAACCAAACACTGTTTAATTCTAGCCTTTTTCTACTTTTTCAAGTTATAACTCCAGATGAAAACAACCTTGAAATTGTTGTTCTTCCAAATAAATTTACATGCCTTGTGCTTGTTTTGGTTTTTACCTTTTTATGTTATTTTTTTCCTTTCAATAGAATGATAATTTTATGAGTTGTAATTTAGATATCTCCTCTGTATACCATGCCTTCACACACAGAACTCAGAAATCAGCAGTATTAGTTGATTTGTATTCATATTTGCTTTTGAACTACTGGAATTTGTACCTTTATTCTTGTCAAACTAGAAATAGGGAACAAAAAATAATAACTTTTTCATTCTTGAAGCATCAGTACAGGAAGCCCAGTACTAAAACTTCCTGAGACATGAGATTTAGGATAAAAGTACAGTGCAAGTAGTTCTGTCTTTAATAGCTATCTTATTTTGAGCCCAGTGGGGCTGTCTTCAATAGTAGTTAGAACACCGGAGGTTACTAATTCAATACAAAAACTGTACATGAAATTAAATTGAACTTCACTTTCAAATGCTTTGGTACAAATTTGTTCCCAAAATTTGTATTTTCTTTTTTGTTCTGATCCAACCAACATTCAGGCTCCTCTTTTAAAGATTATTGCTTCAAGTTGTGGGTCTGACCTTTAGCATTTCAGGGGTTAAATAAGATACCACAGAGTTTTTTACTGTCTAAGGAGTCTCCCCCACCCTGCTTCCTTAGAAGCCTTTGAACTCAATTTATGTCTGCAGTCCTTCCATTACAAAATAACGTCAAAATCTCTGCAAAGGCTTGGCCTGTTTAATGTCTTATTTGCCACCTACTTAAATCCTACTGTTTGACAGCTAAAATTATCTCTAATAGCTTTCCCACTTTCTTATGAACATTGTCCTCATTATGTGTAATCTTTGCTAAAATACTATGCCTAAAAAAATATCATGTTACACAGATTTTAAAATTGGAAAAGACTATATAAATATCACATCCATGGAGACTCAATTATGTAATTTCAACTGTGAAGAAGAGAAAATAGATGCTTTGCACTAAATTTAAACTACCTTAATCACAAAAACAACACATTTTTAAAAGGGAGAAATCACTTGTTGCTGTTACCAGTACTACAATCATTGTCAAGATCACTTCCCCCAGTTCTCACTGTGAGACGGGGACACAGTCTAAAATGCAATGGAGAAATACTTTTACAGAAACAGAAGTAGAGAGAAGAGAGCAAAAATATGTCTGTGGGTGCACTCTCTGCAGTTAGCATGATGAAAATGCCTTCTGAATTGTACATCTCTGAATCATAGTGAGATGCTGACTTATACCAAAATAACTAAAAACAGCACAATACATGGATCACTGTAGCTCACCGCTTTCAAAAAAAACACTGGCTATTCGTTACCTAGCAGATGTCTTCTGTGACTGGCTTCTGAACCAAGTGTAAAAACTGGCAGAGTGTAAAAATTTATCTATAGAAAGAAGTTTCCTCAGTCTGACATTTTCCCCAGACTCTGAGATTTGTTGCACAGTTTTCTGCCACCCATCCTGGTACAGAAATTTGTCATTGTATTTAAGCTTTTATGGACAGCAGCATCTGATCTTAAAAACAGAATCAGTTCCTAGGATAGTCACTGAGAACCATGCTCAGTCATCAAGTCATGAGTTTAACTGTACTGATGGTGATGGACTCAGCATTACAGACATGTATGGATTAAGAAATTGCCACCACCATGTAAGAAGAGAACAAACACAAACACAAACGAACTGTCAGAGGTGACAGTTTTGTGGCATATAGTTCATAAGCATCAAGTTACATGCTCCATTTCAAAATACACCTACTCCAGATCTTGTTTATGTTACACAATGATCAAGCCAGTGATCAGAGATCATCACATCTCGTCAGGAATGGGAGGGAAGAGGGTATAAGAAGCAACTTTGCTCCTACACGGGGGATGAGCTGTGCTTAAGTAATGTATTTTCCATGTTTTATATCAATGTTTAAATCAATTTTCAGCAAACATTTGAAATTTTTGAAGAATATAAATGAAGAAAATTACCTTAGAAAGCCACCACAACTGTGTCTGGCTTCAGCATTGTAGAAGTCTGGTTATGACTGCAAACATTCTGGAGAATCTATTTTTTGGTGGTTCTGTGGTATGGAGGCTGGACATGTTTCTTTTCTTTGAACCAAACGCTATGTATCAGGCTTAAGAGCAGTAAAAGAACAGAAAATGAGATCTTCTAAGTGCTTGAGAAGTGATCAAAAAGCTAAAGGAGAAAAGAGCATTATAAAATGAGAAACAAAAGATGAATTAACACATTCTCTCCATTACAGCTAAGAATGTTGCAATTGTGCGTGTGTTCAATCCAGGACATGTGGTGTTAGTTATAGGGAAGTATCTGTAGCACATAGCAAAGAAGCAAATGTAGCTGTTGCTGCTCAGTATTTTTCAAAGTGTGATTTGTATTTCTGGTCACTATGCAACATAGTAGGAAAAGTACCATGAAAAATTCAGAGTTGTTCCTAGGGAACTCCTTTGGGCAAGGGCATATAACTGATTGTTCAAGCACATAAATTTATTGTTGGAAAGGTATTGAAAGAGTACATTTACTACTCTGAACTCACATTAAATCTAACAAACACATTCCCAGTGCAATAAAACTAACATTACATTCTACACAGAATATCAGAAACTGTATAGAAATATGTTGTTTCCTATATAGACACCTACAAAACATAATATGTCAAATTCTAAAGCTGTGCAGCACAATCTACTCAATTGCCTCAACTGCTACCATGTCAAAAGCCAACTTTGAGAGACTTAATAAACTTCATTATGTTGTATTTGGCTCAGAAAAGGGAAGAACATTGGAAAGCTAAAATTTATGTTCAAAAATAGGAAAGGCTCCCTGCTGAAGTTCCCTTCTGAGAGAAATAAAATTCCAACCTGAGACCACTATGTGATTGCAGCTAGGTCACAAGACAGCTTAAGACAAACTCTGCATGCCCCATACTTTCAGCTCTGTCCAGATGCACAGCAGAACCAGGGCATGTCCTGGAACCTGCAGTTGCTGAAGCTTCCAGTGGGAAATGCCAGGTACTAAAGAGCCTTGAGAACCCTTGCATTCTGGTCTGGTATGCACTCTTCTGTGGATACCTCACTGTCACAGAACTAGTTAATCTTTCTACAATTTCCCAGTGTTCAGAATTGTTTTGATTAAAGGTGGAAACACCCTATACCAAATACAGAGTAATCAAACACAAGCAATGATTTATGTAGCCTTTGTCTTAAACTGTCATCAGATGATAAACTGCCATCTCTGAACCAGACCATCTTTAGTACATTGACGGTATCATTGTATGGGGCAACACAGCATTAGGAAGTCTTTGAAAAATGTAAGAAGATAATTCACCTCCTATTGGAAGCTGGGTTTGCCATTAAGTGAAGTAAGGTGAAGGGACCTGCCTGAGAGATTGAAGACAGGCTCGCCTGGAGGGGGAGGGCTTCCATCCTCCACCCTGGCCAGGGTAATTGTGCCTGGAGGGACATCCCAGCATTGAAGGCTGACCCTCAGAAAAGGGGAGTAGTCTCCACCCAGCCATTAGTTCTTGTCTCTTTCCGGGTATCATCCCCTGCTCAGCTCTGGCCAGGCCAGGTATATTAAGCATCTTCCTTCACCCTAGCCAGGGCTGTTCACTTTAGAATGGTCCTTTTGAGGCAAATTCCAATCAGTGAGACTGGTGGACTCTCACAGGTTTCATGCAAGCAAGCTGGCTACTCAGTGTCAGAGGTCTGATCGATTGTGCGGGTCCTGACAAATTAGACCTTTTACACACAGTGGAAGGGTATAAAGTTGTTCCTGTTCATAAAAACTCTGTGGATTTTTTCACTGGGGAAAGGCAAATGCATCTGCGGTGTTGCCTCTGCTCAAGGCCCTGGATGCAGTTGGTGGGTGATGCAGGAGGATGGTGAGATCCCATGTGTACCACAGGGGAATTTGAATGAGAATACTTAAGTTCAAATTGTGTAAGATCAAATTTTTAAATGAAACTATATTGTACATAGTTATGGAAGAACATGGTAAGGAATAAGGAGTGGATTGTCCTGGTTTGAGAGGACCAGGATAAAAATTGCCTCTCTGGCTGGTGTTCAGGCTGCATTGGGATATGTTTGTCTGTCCTCTCTCCCAGTGCTCCTGCAACCTGTTTTGAACTGGAGAAGAACATGAGTCACTGAGACAGGTTGCCTTCTTCTGCTCTCCTTTGCTGCTCCAAGGCTTTTGTAGACTGGAGCACAAAGTCACTGGAATCAAGCACCCTCATCTGCAGCTGAGTCCATTTCGAGACTTTCCTGGTCAGAAAGTAACTACCAGCTGAGAATCTCGTATTCTATATTTACATGTTGTATATATTTGGATGTAATTCACTGACATCATTAAACCTACTCTAATTTTTGTTGTTGGTGGTGGTTATTTACCCACCCACCCCTCCCCCCCTTAAAGTCTGTCCCTTATTCCACTTGATATCTTCCCCTGGAAGGATAGTCGGGGGAAAACAGAGAGCATCTGTCCCCTGGTTATTGGATTAAGTATTGGCAGTATGTCAGTCTTTCCAACTAAAAATACCCTACAAGTCTCACACAGCTCAGTCTTTCGCTACTTTGAAACCCTTTTCCTACTTTCCTCTGTTCCAAGGCAACATGAGGTCTTGCCTTTTTACTTTACCGCTAAATGCAAACCTCATTCTGCTTTCAAAATCCTTATCAGCTTTCCTGTTAAAAACAATTTCCTTGACCGGAGACTAAAGCTATGCCACGATAACGCTTCCCCTGAAGCACTTCTTTTTATGGCTATTATGCATCTCCAACACAAGGTGACTGCTGCTATCTATAATTTCAGACTAAGAGACTTGGAGTAGGGGACAGAATCATGCTGTCGTTCAAACTCATGACCTGAACAGTATTCCTCTATGGTTATAATTTTTTTCAGAATCCAAGGTCTGACAATATGAATGATAATCAGTGAAATCATTAGGAGATAAGACTTTGGAAATTTTTTTTCAAAGTTCTATGACGAAGAGATAAATTTGCATTGCATGGCTTGGTCTGGTTCTTTTTACCCACTTTGAGACACCATGAGGCACAAAATGATTATAATGATTCTTGAAGCACTTTTAGTTCAGATGGAGAAGGTTACAGTATTCACATGGCATGGCTATATCATGCATTACTGACAATATGTAGGGGTACATTTTTTCCAATTCCCCCAGTTTTGGAGGAATAATTTAAAAAAGGCTTTCATATGAAAAAGGGAAATAAATAAATAAAAAAATCAAATTTTCTCTAGATGTGTGCACCCAGTATTTAGTAAATAGGAAAGGCTATATTCTGAGATCTTTTTGTAGACCTGCAATTTTTCCCCAGAGACTTGTTGGGAGCCATTCATTCAGCCAACCACTTTCTGAAACAAACAAAACCCGCCAATCTTTATGCTTTTAAGCTGGTATAGGAATAACAGAGAAAAGATACTAAGAGTACATGTTAAGGTTCATAATTAAATGAAAACAGTAAAGGAGCTGAAGGACGAATTCAGGATATGTGTAGAGAAAAAAGAGCAGAATACATAAAATACATAAATTTGTAAACAAATAGGTTAATGAAGCAGTAACTCAATGAAGACAAATGTGCCTCAAATCACAGAATCTAGCAATAATTGATAAATAGAAATGACAGCTCATTGAAAACCTTTGAAAAAATGGCATTTTAAAAATTTTAGGTTAACATCATTAAGGAGAATGATCTACTTGGTGATTTAGCAGAAAAAAACTATTTGCCTGTACTTTCAAACTTATGTTTATTCAATCTAGAAGGTTTGTAAAGATGAAATAAAGCAGTGTCAGAGCTTCAGTGTCTACAATAAGTGGCCTTTAAACTTCTTTCTAAAATGTAACTTAATTCTAAAGTTGTGTGACTTAAGAAAAAAGTAACCAGCCACTAACCTCTGTCATATCAGGGAAAATGATGATGGAAAGGGATATATACAAGAAAACCAAATAAAAGCAAACTTTTTAATGAGTAAACACAGACTGGAAATCAGATTTCTAAATTTCCAGAACTGAGATTTTAGAGAAACTTTCCTGGATGGATAAAAGGGGACAAGTTCATTTTAAGTGTATGTTTATACGCTTATGCAAGAGATGATGTAAGATTATTTGTAGTAAAAAGGGACTAGATTTAATATACGAGGCATTTAACATTTTACACTTAACTGCAAGTTAATGGGGTGCATGATTTTTATTAAGCAGTTTCAGAAGCTCTGCACATGACAAAGTATTCAGTATTAAAGTTTGTTTTCAAAAGGGATAATACTCAACACATTACATGGTTAGAAATACTGCATAAAATATTGAAAAGTATCAAAATAACCATTTTCAAGAGATTACTATTTAGGAACTTATATTGCACTCTCTCAGATAAGTAAGTCCCTACTAGAAATAGAATTTATTTTCTTAAATAATCTGGTTGCTTATGAATTCTGTACTCATTAGTTCCTGTGGGTACAAGATTAAAAGAAACCTGTCTTTAAAAAAATAATGAAAAATTATACAAACCTTAACAGAAAATAATAGATCTGTTCTTGAAGTATTTCCAGGACCTACTTTGGATTTTATGATTCAGAATATGACTCAATGTGACATATAGCGTTCTTTTTATAGTTCGAAGAAACTTGTTAATTATGAAATCTCATGCTTATCTATCTTGCCACAGTATAAAGTTGGTACCTTTAAATAAGAAGCACTATAGTTCTGTAGAATACTATCAGTTTTAATATTTTTATGTTTATTCAATTGATCAAAGCAACATATGTTTGTTCCTTCTTAATGTTGCCAACTATAACCTGTTATTTTTTAGAATATTTGTGACTTGACAGTTTAAGAAATTTTTATTTTTTTTTTTGCTGAATATATTCCACAAGTTGCAGCTCAGCAGAAAGTTACCACATTTGTATCCTTACATAGCACAGCGTGTGCTTCTTAGCTGAGTATGTGGTCAGGCAAGGTGTGCTTTCTAAAAGAACCTGTGGAAAAACACAGGCAATTAAGCCAGGCTGCAATCTTGCATGAACCTTTAATTGAAAATAGCCATGATGAGGGAGCAAATAGGTACAGTATAAATGCTGGGCTCTTTTTTTCTGTGAAAAAATCTCTTTCTGCTTGCGAATTTCACTGTGCTCCTTCCTTCCCTAGGGATGGGCTTCTGTCTGCCATCCCACTCAAGGTGGGAATCTAATAAAGGGGGTGTAGCTGGGTTTGCACCAGTGCTGCAATGTACCAGTCTGAATGTAGACCAGAAGGACCCCCATTCCCCTCGGGTGGGGTCAGCAGGCTCAGCCCACAACCTGAAATGCCTGTACACAAATGCACACGGCATGGGGAACAAACAGGAGGATTTAGAGATCTGTGTGAGGTCAAGGGGCTGTGATCTGGTGGTGATTTCAGAGACAGGGTGGGACAGCTCAGATGGCTGGAATGTTGTCACAGATGGTTCTGTCCTTTTTAGGAAAGACAGGGCAGCAAGGAGAGGTGGGGGAGCTGCTCTTTACATAAGAGTCATACAACTTGAATGTATTGAGTTTTGTCCAGGGGTAGATGAGGAGCAAGTTGAGAGTTTCTGGTTGAGAATTAAGGGGCAGGCTAATGTGGGAGGTACTGTGGTGGGTGTCTATTACAGGCCACCTGATCAGAATGAGGAAGACGATGAGATCTTCTACAGGCAGCTGGTAGCAGCCTCGTGATCACAGGGCCCTGGTTCTCATGGGAGACTTCATCTACCCAGATATTTGATGGAAGGCTCACTCAGCCAGCCACAAACAGTTCAGAAGATTCCTCCAGTGCACTGATGATAAATTCTTGATACAAGTGGTGGAAGGCCCCACTGGGACTGGAGCATTGCTGGATCTTGTCCTAACCAACAAGGAGGGTCTGGTTGAAGCACTGAAGGTTGAGGGCAACCTTGGCTGCAGTGACCATGAGATGGTGGAACTCAGGATCTTATATGGTAGAAACAGGATTCCAAGTAGAATCACAACCCTGAACTTCAGAAAGGCCAACTTTGCCCTCTTTAAACAATTGCTAGGGAAAATCCTATGGGACAGGGTATTAGAAGGTAAAGGGGCCTGAGATGGTTGGTTATCATCAAGGACCACTTCTCAGGACCAATGTATCCCAAGGGGAAGGAAATCAAAAAAGGGAACTAGAAGAGCAGCACAGCTAAACAGCAAACTGCTAGGTAAACTCAAATAGGGGAACCCATAGATCATAGAAAGAAGAGCTGGCCACCTGGGAGGAATATAAGACTTGTCCAAGAATGCAGAGAGGCAACAAGGAAAGCTAAAGCCTCCTTGGAATTAAAGACATCCCTTGCAAGAGACGTTAAGGACAACAGGAAGGGCTTCTTCAAATACACATCAGAAAAAACTAACACTAGAGGCACTGTAGGCCTACTGATGAATGAGGTGGGTGCCCTGGTGACAGAGGATACAAAGAAGGCAGAATTGCTAAATGCCTTCTTTGCCTCTGTGTACACTGCTGGAGGATGTCCTCAGGAGCCGCAGGCCCCTAAGGCTGCTGAGGAAGTTAGGGTAAAGGATGAGTTTGCCTTGATTGATGAGGGATGGGTTGAGGATCAGTTAATGAGGCTGGACATCCATGAATCCATGGGTCCTGATGGGATGCACCCATAGGGGCTGAGGGAATTGGTGGATGTCATTGCTTGGCCGCTCTCCATCATTTTTGATAAGTTGTTAGGAACAGGATAGATGCCTGAGAACTGGAATAAAGCAAATGTTACTCCAGTCTTCAAGAAAGGCAAGAAAGAGGACACAGGTAAGTACAGACCAGAGAGCCTCACCTCCATTCCTGGTAAGGTAATGGAACAACTCATTCTTTATGCTGTCTCCAGATACATCAAGGACAAGCGGCTTATCAGGAGCAGTCAACGTGGCTTCATTAAGGGGAAGTCATGTCTGACCAACCTGAGAGCCTTCTATGAGGATGTAAGTAGGTGGATGATGATGGCAGAGCAAGTTTATCTTGATTTCAGGAAGGCATTTGACACCATCTCCCACAGCATCCTAAAGCTAAACTGAAGAAGTGTAGCCTGGATGACTGGGTAAAGAAGTGTATGAGGGATGGGTTAAAGATCAGTTAATGAGGCTGGACATCCATAAATCCATGGGTTCTGATGGGATGCACCCACAGAGGCTGAGGGAACTGGTGGATGTCATTGCTAGGCCTCTTTCCATTATCTTTGGCAAGTCGTTGGGAACAGGAGAGGTGCCTGAGGACTGGAGGAAAGCAAATGTCACTCCAGTCTTCAAGAAAGGCAAGAAAGAGGACCTGGATAACTACAGTACAGTAAGACCCACCAACATCCCTGGAAAGGTGATGGAACAACTCATTCTTGATGCCATCTCCAGGCACATCAAGGACAAGAGGCTTATCAGGAGCAGTCAACATGGCTTTACTAAGGGGAAGTCATGTCTGACCAACCTGAGAGCCTTCTATGAGGATAAAACCAGGTGGATGATGATGGCAGAGCAGTAGACATAGTTTATCTTGATTTCCGGAAGGCATTTGACACCATCTCCCACAGCATCCTTGAAGCTAAACTGGAGAAGTGAGGCCTGGATGACTGGGTAGAGAAGTGGATCAGGAGATAGTTGAAGGATAGAAGCCAGGGAGTTGTAGTCAATGGGATGGAGTCTAGTTGCAAGTCTGTTTCTAATGGAGTCCCCCAAGGGTCAGTACTGAAACCACTACTATTAATTATATTTATTAATAACCTGGATGCAGGAAAAGAGTGTACTATCAGCAAGTTTGCTGATGACACAAAACTGGGTGGAGGGGCTGACACCTCAGAAGGCTGTGCTGCCATTCAGAGGGACCTGGACAGACTGGAGAGCTGGTCAGGGAGAAATTTAATTAATTACAAGGGAAAGTGTAAAGTCTTGCATCTGGGAAAGAACAACCCCAGATACCAGTATAGGTTGGGGACTGAGCTGTTGGAGAGCAGCACAGGTGAAAGGGACCTGAGGGTGCTGGTGGATGGAAGGATGCCCATGAGCCAACAATGTGTCCTTGTGGCCAAGAAGGCCAATGGCATGCTGGGGTGCATTAGAAGGGGGGTGGCTAGTAAGTTGAGAGAGGTTCCCCTCCCCCTCTACCCTGCCCTGGTGAGGCCACATCTGGAATATTGTGTCCAGTTCTGGGCCTCTCTGTTCAGGAAGGAAGAGAAACTGCTTGAAAGAGTCCAGTGCAGAGTGACCAAGATGATGAAGGGAGTGGAACATCTCCCTTGTGAGGAAAGGCTGAGGGAGCTGGGGCTCTTCAGCTTGGAGAAGAGGAGAATGAGGAGTGACTTCATCAGTGGCTATAAATATGGAAGATGCAAGTGCCAGGAGGATGGAGTGAAGCTTTACTCAGGGGTGACTAACAATAGGACAAGGGGCAATGGTTATAAACTGGAGCATAGGTGGTTCCGTATAAATGTAAGGAAGAATTTTTTCACTATGAGGGTGACAGAGCACTGGCACAGGCTGCCCAAGGAGGTTGTGGAGTCTCCTTCCCTGGAGGTGTTCAAAGCCCACCTGGATCCATTCCTGTGTGACCTGATGTAGAAGACCTTGCTTTGACAGCGGGAATTGGACTAGATGTCTGAGGCCCCTTCCAGCCCCCAATTTTCTATGATTCTATGACTCCTTCTTCAATACATTTGAAGGCAACCAGTGGAGGTCCCCCATGACCATTTTCTTCTGGCTTGAGTTCTATCTCCTATGGACAACAGCTGGCAATTAATCACAAATATCCTGGTTCTAGCCATTCATGTGTGTGTTCCAGCTATACTTCTGAAAGTTTAGGCTGTGAATAGAGATGCTTTCTCTGTTGACTTCTCAACACAGTATCTCCAAATGACCTGTTTAAGTGTTTAAGTCAGAATTCAGACACAGCAGTTCATTGTTTTCATTGCTAATTTTTTAATGAAAAAAAAAAAAAAAGGTGTGTAATACAGAGCACTTCAAAGAATCCTATGTAAACAAAACTATGGCTCAGTGACCATGTCATAGGAAATTAATGTTTTACTTCAAATCATGCTAAAGGCAAACACCAAAACTTTTACTTTGCAATACCTTTCCATGGTCCTGCCTCATGGCTTTGCAGTGTCTGTAAAAATGTTATGCTAATCTTCTGAAGTATTTTTTTCACTGCTTCAGATAGGTTTTCTGTCCTCATAAGCCAAGAAAGATTGGGAAGAGCTCAAACTTGTTATTATGGTTGTCACATGGCACATGAGACAGCAAGGCAAATGGTAGACTGATGACAATGTCACTGAAAGGATGGCAGGAGAGAAAGGGGAGAGGGAGCTTCATCAGTACTTTTAATTGGCAGTTCCTTCTAATGTTTATTCATAAACTAAAAGGTAGTACATTTTGTCCCTGCAGCTTCTGACTGCTAAAGTAAAATGTCTTTGGACAGCTATCAACAAGTGTTTTGATTGAAACCAAATTGTTATAAACAGGTGCAGGGCCATATTCTTCATGGAGCTGAGTGCTTACTAGATTCACTGAATTTACTTGGAGGTAAAGTCATATTGGCATCAGGGTGCTTGCAGTACCTTCTTCCAAGTGAAAATTTAAGCTCAGGAAGTTAAAAAAACCCCAGCAATTCCAGGTGATTTATAAAAGAAAGCCTGTATTATATTCTAATATTTAATGAAATAAATTGTTATTGTTATTATCATTATATAGTATATCTTCTATAAAACATTATCTATTATTTCATTAAAACTAGTTTTCAGAGGACTAGTTGGAAAATCCTGTTTCATTGAACAGTTACAGAAACCTATAACTTGATGTACATTAATATCCTTGCCAGTTTATATGGATTTTTAAAATAGATATAAGTACTAGCTAGTACTCAAAAAATATACACCTCAACTAGTCTATCAAAAATATATTTTATTACACTGTAATTTTAAGCATCTTAGTTAACAGGTGAACAGAAGCCCCTATATGCCTGTACACTGTCACATACAACAGTATGCAGGATGAGATCCTCGGACAGCAGTTAACTGGGGCAAATAACTTCTTTAGCTTTACATGTTGGCAGCATTTAACAGAATACATCATTAATAACATATTGGGAATGTGTACAATTTCAGATAAGTCCAATATAGTTATGTGAGTAAAATTTGGCCTAAGTGATATTTCTTCTTCAATACCCTATAACACATGTATGTATCAGGCTGACAGAACATTTCCTTGCATATTGTAAAGAAAATTTAAATTTTATTTATCTGGTACAGCAGTCAAATCTTATATTCCTGAATAAAACTTCTGAAGTTGAAGACTCAGAATTTCTGCAAACAATAACAACTTCTATCACAATAATGTTGCATATTATGTCCTTTAAACAAAAACACATTAACAGAATTGTAGTTGTGTAGAACCACTTATTTTATCAACTGGTACTATTTTTTCATTGATAGTCAGACAGTGTACTTTTCTTTATGGAAAAATTAATAAGTATTTCATATGAGGTAGAAGCATAAAGCAAAGAATAGTAGTTCTGTCATACAAGAAATTAAGGATAAAGATAAGGATAATTCTTCAAGATGTCCTACTTAAACAAAGTAGCCCTGAAATACATAATTGTTTTCATTTGTCTAATGCTAACATTTAGATTAAAAAAAGCCCTGTGAATAATATTGATCTTTTAAAAAACTTTTTTTTTTTTCCCCCCCCCTGCATTTGGCCATACCTTTCATTTGTTGAAATCCTAATCCTTAATGACTTCATATCTGGATTATTGCTATTCCCTCCTTATAGTCTTTATAAACCCATATTGTTTCAACTTCATGGGGACTGTAGAATTATAGCTAGACAGTTCTGTCTACCCAGTAACATGATTGTTATCAACTTCATCTTACAGACCATTCTCAGTTTTCTACTCTAGACCTTCAAATCAACCTCAAAATGTTGTTTTTAAAGAAATTTTCCTTAGTTACACTAATTCATTATATTAACTTGCTATCCAGGTACAGCTAGCTTTACTCTCCCATCTTGGTCTCTTCTCTAACTCTGCTCCATTGGCTGAGTGCTAGGATTTCATGAGTCAAAGGAGAGTCCACATCTTGGCACTGTTTCTATGACCAAGTAATTTTAAATCTCACATCAGTTTTGGTGTTGTGGGGTTTTTTGTTTGTTTGTTTGTTAAGTTGTTTTTTGCATTAGGTTTCTTGGTTTTGTGCAAATAAATCATTGTATGATGTTGTTTTATATGGAATTGTGTTTATGAATTTGACAGTATGAAACTGCAGAAAAAGCCAAGATAATCCTCTGTAACTTATTAGTTTCTTTCATTTTGTATAACAGATGACTTAAACTGACATACTTGACTTCAGGGTAGCTTTTGTTTACATGACCTTAAATAGTCCATAATATTTGGGGTTTTTAATCCACAAAACTGAAAAGCAAGTGTACATTAAAAATACAATACCAAAATTTTAAAATCCATAGATCCGTGATGAATTTGAAGGTTTTCAATTTTATAAACCAATGCAATTTAAATATATTTACTGAATTTATTTTCTATGCCTTAGTCACAAAAATAAAAATTTGAGCAAGCAATATATTTTTTTTAATTTTTGCAAGAATGTTAAAAATATCTTTAGCTTAAGGTGTGAAATAAATAAGATGGAAGGTCGCTGGTATGAAGCATGATATAAATTGTGAGAAATTAGCTATAGAAGAATATTTTAAAAATCAAAGAAAGGAACTAAATAATAAGTCTTAATCTCGATGCTAAAGGACACATTAGATTTTTATAGTTCAGGAATTTGGAAATTAATTGCCCTCCAAACTGAGCAAATTACCACTTCTCATGAAATTAACAAACCTTTATAAGGCTTTTTTTAATGTGACATTTTAGTACAGCCCAAAAGAACAGAGTTAGGACTGTGAAAAACATCTCACACTCATGGCAAAGCTTTAATTTATCCCAGCATCCACTTTTAGGCAAGCTTATACTGGGTAGCTTCATTTCTAATAAGTGGAAAGGGATATTCATACTTTGATTCATCCTTTGAAGGATCATTTTTATTTCATTCTTTCTACTCACCATATTTTGAATAATAGATAAAAAATATAAAAATACAAGTGTAGATTTTTGTTTGATAAATTCCTGTCTGTGTCACAATGAGGATAATTTATAACATGTATTGTGCAAACTGAAATAGGAAGTAATTGTACTACTGCGCTGCTTCCTGGTTATACATAATTATATATGAGAACCCTTCTTTTTACCAGACTAACTGAAGGGAGTCTTCTTGTTTTAAACCTGAGATATGAATTAGTGTATGTTTTGACTTGAAGAGTTGCTCTGCAGTACTGTCTAATTTGAAGTAGTAAGATGTTACAATACTGGAAGCTGTACATATGGAACACCTTGACTTTTTAGTGACATAAAAAATATCATTTGAATAGGAAAGCTGACAGCAGAAAAGCAATAGGGAAAAACAGAAGAGAGGGACAAGGTCAAGTCTGGTATATTTCAGAGACCTAGCAACTGACGGGTGCTAAGATAGAGGCATGAAGTAATAGATTCCTGGAAACATTTTATAAGTAGAATACAAGTCTTGACTATCTGATGATCAGTATTCAGCTACAGCAAGGTTGACAGCTTAAATAGCTTTGTGTATCTTTTTAATTTAATAGTAAAGTCAACACTATTTCTCGTGTTCAAATTACAATATGGCACACTGAGTGTAGTAGGCTGTTAACCATTTCTTTTGCAGTTCAGACTCTTGTGACTAGCAGGCAGAAAACTGGACATTAAGTATTTCAACAAAAGGAAAATGTTATAAGAAATCAGGACTCTATAATTTCTCCAGAGTACACAGTATTCACTTTATACCTTTAAATTAAATCCTAGTGCAGTGGCTTGAGTGATTACACTTTTCACTATGTAAGCACATCTTCTGTCATATTTAGAAAGGATTTAAATAAAGTTCTGTGAAGGCATGTCAATTTAATCTGTAATTACCACCTCTTGATTTCAGAACTGTCAACACGGAAACATGCCAGTCTCTTCCATTGGAAAATGTGAGTAATACTTATATATTTTTAAGTACTTAAAGTATTTTAAAGTACTTAAAGTACCTAAGTATTTTAAAACTTAATGTTTTCCCCTCTCATTTGATATAAGACCACTGCAGTTTCTAGATAAACCCATGTGATCTGAATAAACATATACAAACATGGAAACAATGAGATTTAAAAAAAAAATAAACACAGAGAAAAAAAATAACTTGGAAGATTAATGAACAGAAGGTGTCATGATTTGAATGGGCCAGACTAATTTTTGGCACCAGTACAAGAACCTAAAGAGAGTGTTTAGGACCCTAAGGGATCCAAGAGGGGTGGAACAGAGAGGGGTCAGTATTCCCTCACATTTCCTCACCATATGCTATAAAAGCCAGGAAGGCAGGAAGCCCAATGCCTTTTCTGGCTCCTTTCTTCTCTTCTGCTTTACTGCGCTCTGAGGCCTTGGGGAATTTCCTTTCTACCATCAGCTTGCCATGTGCTTTTCAGGATTTACATCCATTGAATGCCAATGGATTCCTCTCCTGAGTCGGCCCTGCTACAAGGGGCTGACAGACACCTATCCGTGTGGTCACTGAGATCAGGTTTTGTATATTTTAATGGAATTGTATGTATTTTTTCTTTATCCCATGTGTTACTGCACTTTCCCTGTTCTAGTAACCCTGTTTCAGTTTTAGTTTCCAGCTTTCTAAATCTCTTTTCCATATTTCCCTTTGATCTTTCCTTGGGAGGTGAAGTGGGGTAATAGAAAACAATTCTTTCCTCTGTTTTTTTGTTTGCCCAGACAGCTAGACCATGACAAAAGGATAAGATTTTCTGATTTACCTAAAAACAACTTTAAAAAGACTCTTGAATACAATGACAATGTATTGATGACAATACAACTTAAGGAGAGGCTTAAGAACCATTAGCTTAATGACATTTACTGACTGTTGCTTGAGCAGTTGCCAAGCTATGCCTGTAGGTTTTCCACCTACCATAAAATAATTGATTTTATGAGTGCTCCTTCAGTGCAGGGTTAAACAGATTGGTTTCATTAGACTGTTTCAGGTTGGACCCCCAAGGAAGGCAATTGCCCAAGGAAGGCAATCTGAGAATCAGCAACCACTAGGCACTCCAGGGACAAAAATTGCAATTGCAAAGATGCGTGCAGCAGTTAGAGTGAGAATTTTGAAACACATGAGAATTATTGTGTGGCCATCAACAAAAGACATAAATATTAGTTTAAACATGAATAAAAATGAGGGTCTGCAATCATCCTGAAAAATTATTTAAAGGCCAAGTAACTCAGAAATCAGGCTAAAGCATAGGAAAAATACCCCTTTACCTGTTATTCCATTCTACTTCTCATCTCAAAAGGAAAATAAAGACCACCCATGCAATCAGCTACAACAAATAATTTTTTTACTACAAGATGTAGGTGACATGCTAAATGGCATGCTACAACAGACATGAGCAAATTCTTCCCAGAGCCTGAGCCAACAAGAGCCTTTTGAATGCCATAAGAATATCAGAGAGGCCAAGCTAATAAATTCACAGTCCTGCTCTGAACCACTGTGTATTATTTTAAGAATTATGTCAAGCTAATATGGCATGACTTGTATTGGTTGAGAATGCAAAAGAACAAGATTATTTGCTAGCTAAAACCCATGTAAACACAGTAATAATTACAATAAAGTATATAGTTTTCTCAAGCAGCTTAGATGTTTATTTCTAAAATTGATGTTTTCTACAAATACAATCACAGGTCCCTCTAAGACCAAGATGACTTACTGCCTTGTTTTCATACAGAAGTTAAGATACCTGCTACCAGGTAATTTAGAAGTAACTTAATTAAATCCTTTTATTTTCAGTGGTAGGCAACAAAATTCCATTGCTTTTAATTTGTAATTAGATATAATATTAGAAATTTGGGACACATAAAATTGCAATATCTGACATTTCTCTCTCATTTGAAATGACTGAGATCCCATTAGTAGGACTTTGCTAAAATTACATTTTTTCATTTAAGATTAATTTGCAAATAATTTAAACATAATTAATAATCTTATCAGAAAACATTATTAAAATTTTATTAGAAAATATACTCTTCACTCACAAGCATTGCTATGCTTTTTTAGAAGCTCTTTGGAGGATAGTATTCACAGATGACACTAAGCTGGGGGGGAGTGTGGATCAGCTGGAAGGCAGGAGGGCTCTGCAGAGGGACCTGGACAGACTGGAGAGTTGGGCTGATTCCAATGGGATGAGGTTCAACACGGCCAAGTGCCGGGTCCTGCACTTCGGCCACAACAACCCCATGGGGAGCTCCAGGCTGGGCACAGAGTGGCTGAGAGCAGCCAGGCAGAGAGGGACCTGGGAGTCTGGATTGACAGGAAGCTGAACAGGAGCCAGCAGTGTGCCCAGGTGGCCAAGAAGGCCAATGGCATCCTGGCCTGGATCAGGAACAGCGTGGCCAGCAGGTCCAGGGAAGTGATTCTGCCCCTGTACTCAGCCCTGTTGAGGCCAGAAAAATCTACAGTATGTATCTTAGAGGGGAAAACAGCAGTAATAGTCTCCACTGGGGTCCTCAAAATAAGGTGGACAGAAACTGAGTAGAAATAATTCCTGTCATTCCAGCACCCTGCAAAAAAAAAAAAAGAGAAGGAATAATGCAAACCTGCCCATTTGTACAGCATCCTGCAAAAACAAAGAGAAGAGGTAATAGGAACCTTCCAGTTTGTACATGAACACTCAAAATAGCAAGTTAAGACTAATATGTCTCCCAAAGCAGAGAGATCCCCTAAAAACCTGTAGCAAAGTAGCGTCTGTGCCTGAGGGGGAATCAGATCCAAGCCACAGACACATCACAGATACACCAAAATATCTGATATTTTAATGCAGTGTTCTGCATTCAAACACCTTGTCTTTACACATAGTATGCCATATTATTTGTGTTTAGCAGAGTCTGAAAGTCTACTGCACTAGCACAATATTACCATCAGAGCTGTGTCCATAATGATCCTCATAAAATGATGGTAAATGCTGCTCCTCATAGTAGCATCCTGCAGCTGTCAGCAGTGTTATTCTTCATAAAAATCTTACTTAAAAATATTTCAGCCTACTACTAGGTTTTGTTATTGCTTTGTCCCAGACTGTCTAGACTGAATTGGTTTGTTCTGCTCCTGCACTCACCTTTCCTTATAGCTGGGGAACCTCTATATGTGCTCACGTTGTTTCCTTATGAGATGTAGCTATTCCCAGAGTGAAAGCTTCTTCATTAAAAAATCTTCTCTTGTTTTCCAGTTACCAGCTGTCTTCTCCGTTTCACATGGTGCGTATTTTGTGAAATGCAACAGCTTATAAGTACTGTGTTAACCATATCTCACTTGTTACATTCGTTATAAGCATCTATAATATATGTTCCTCTTTGATGTGAAAACTTTACTTCTTGTGGTGGCACTCTACAACAGATAGCTGGCAGATAAATAAGTCCTTCTGGAAGGTCCCTGAGGTCAACCCTCACAACAGTTTTAGGTAAGTTGGACTTGTCTTGTGTTCATCCTGCCTGCAAGGGAAATGAGTCTGCAAGGCAGCTGGCCCAGGATCTTCATGAGCACTCTGGGACATGAAGACCCAAATGCAATGTAATGTAAACAGCTTCAATCTTACGCTTCTTTAAGAGAGATGTCTACAGAAGAATACACTTTCTGCAGGTAAGGTGAAGCTTAATCAGTCAATATTTGCATAACTGAAAATACACAAAGCAAGAAAATGACAATGAAGAGAGAGCACAAGTAAACTAAAAATTCACTGAACTTGGTGACATAAAGAAATGCATTTACTGTTGTTGCAAACTAACTCTTTTTGAAATCTAGGCTGAGAGACACTTGCTTACATGGGATTGAAGTCTTGAGGTTATTACAGAACTTTTTTTATGATTCCCCATAAAGCTCTATGCTGTGTTGCAGCTCTAAAAAATTAAAGAGTTTAGTATGACATCTGCTATTCTAAGTGATAAATCTGTTTCATTTGAGTAATCCAGAAATAAAATATTTAGTGTGTAGTGAGTGCTGAGATGGAGGTACTGTGCTATGCTGGTGTTTATTTTACTCATGTCAGAAAAATCTGATTAACTTGTCTGGTCAAAAAGCAACTCAACTGTCATTATTCCATGTTATACACACATATTGTAAAAAGTTTATGTATTCTTAAGTATGAGATCACATGTATTGTTTAAATTTTATAGCAGAATGTTTATATGAAGATGTTACAAGAGGGACAGTATTTGTGGTATCATCTTCGAAGATTTCACTAAGTAACTATGTGGCAAATGATCCCACTTGTGACTTGCTACAATGAATTCAGTAGGTAAAATCTGCAACAAGGAGGCAGCCCTTCTTTTAGAGTTACCTCCCAAAGCAGTCAGGCAGAAGGCAGAACGACCTCTCTATAGCTTGCCACAACAAAAATGGAAGGCGGGACAGGCAAAGAACATTAACTAAATGCCACTATCAGATCTGCAAGCTTTGAACAAATAAACTCTAAAGTAATTGTTCAAATCACTGAGGTTTTAGGATGGGCTTACCTGTCGCCAGAGTGTTTCTGTGTCAGTAAGATAAAGGATGTTAGCCAGTTTGCCAATGTATTTTTAAGAGAAAGATTTGGTATGGGGTGAAGCAGTTCTTGTGAGGGTGAGTTCTACAGTGTGCAGGGGTTGAAGCTGCCTTAGCAATCCTTGAAAGTGAAGGCTGTGTCCTGCTCAGCCATGCTCCCTGCAGCATGCTCCCTGGATTTGATGACTGAAAGCAGGGGTGGCATCAGTATGTTCCTGGCTAGGGTGAAAGAGGAAGATGTTGGGCTGCCCAGCCTCGCAGGTACCAGCTGTATTTTGTGTTATGACTGCTTGCTGAGCAGGATAGAGGAAGTCAGCAGCCTTACAATGTGTGAAGGAACAGTTTGTCTAATGTATAGCTTGTTTTCAATGGATGTGGTGTAGCAGGAGCATTTTTCTTATTCCCTGTGGAAGTGAAAGAGGCTGTCAATGGACTAGCAGCTACATAGCATAATTATTGGACTCAATCTCAAATGAGGTCATAATAATAAATACCAGAAACATTATAAAATACATTTGATGATCTTCTTAAGCATCTATAGTTTGCTTAGTATTTGTGTCAGCTATCACTTTATGGAACACAAATAGATAAATATTTTTTATAATAAAAATTGGTCAAGATTATCTGTTTCCAACTTTCCCCTTTTCTATTCCTACATTAGCTCTCAAAAATCTTTTTTGAAGCAATATGCTATTTGGATTATTTTCTGTAAGGCTCAGTTTTCTGATGAGAAAAATTTGCAGAGTGAGAGGGAGTAAGTGACCACAGTACAAGGCAGATAATGTTTTGCAGTGGAATTTCTTAGATTCTGGCATATTTCGATCTTTTTCTCAGCAGTTAATGCATGTTTTCCCTCAGACTTTATTCTGCCATGTGGCCTAATCTTTTTGATATTTTGCCAAAAAAATTATGATCTCAAGCTACTATTTCTTTCCTTTGTACAAGCCAGTAACATAAATGCTTAAGTGGTATAAACCCCAATAGTAAATACATATCAATTTCATTTACTAGTTGCCAAAGGGAATAAACACATTTTTGTTTTTGAAGAGCTCATTAGCTCCTAAACAAAAACAAAAACAAAAACAAAGTAGTACAAAAAACCCCACCCCTTTTTAACCTTGTAAATCTATTGGGACCCAAAGCCAACATTAATTTAATTTAGTACTTGTTAGAGTGTCTGTTCACCTTGGCTTTGACAAACCTTTTGAATTGTACTTGAGCTCACGCAGCTTTAGATGCTCACAGTTAACTTAGAAGATATCCATTACTGCTTATATTCAAACTGAAAAAGGGTGTTGGTTCAGAAAACAACTGTCTGAGGAACTTCCATGATGATCTCCACTGTTAGATCATCCTTATTGCAAGCTTTTTCCTACCATTTGAATACTGTTTTTTTCCTCAAGATTGGCCAGGGGAGTATCTTTCTTGGACACTGTATGGTACCCATCAATATTCCTTGAAAGAAGTGCTGTGTATGCAGGAGGTGCAGGTCCCCAGCTACCTGTCTTATTCTCTGCAAGTAATACAGGCCTATATATGTTTTTTTACTTTATCTAAATTGCTACCTAAATTGAAAGGAGGATTATTCAATATAACACCATGAAATTTACTGTTTGTTTTTTTTATTTTCCCAGAAATAGTCTGCTTGTTGTCTTGTTTCCAGAGTGAATCACTAAAGGGAATTCTGAAGAACCACTTCTACTCATGCGTAATTCAGAATACAAATCACTTTACAAACTTAAAAAATACCATGTTGATAAATGGCCTATATCAGAAAAAAGGTGGGATTTTTTTTCTTTAGCAATTTTTCTTGTTTCATACTGCTTAAAATAATGATTTTATGATGAATGCTATCTAGAAAGAATCAAGTAGTTAAGCTTAATTAGAATTATTTTCATCCCAAATATATGCATGTGACCTTGGAAGTTCTGGCAAGATAATTAAAATTGCTACACTTATAAATACAGTTCCCTGCATATATTTTAAAAATGCAATAAATAAATTCAATCATATTAGCAATAAAATTTAATGAATCACATCTTGAAATGGATTTAAAAGCCATCAAGCATGAGTTACAATGTATTTAAATATAAATTCATAATCCAGGCTAAGCAGAAATTACAATACTTGTATTCTTCAGAGTTATATATTTGAATAACTTACTTGATCTAAGAGAACAGACCTAAGATTCTGTGATTTTGTGTGATTCTGTATTAGAACACTTCTAATCCTGTGCTTTTCAGTATGTACAGACCTGTTCTTGCCTATTATAATCAGTGTAGTCAGCAAATATGTATTTGCCTTTTGCAAATAACCTTGTAAATTTTCTTTTTTGCATTAGAAGCCTATGGATCATTTGGATCTTAGCTGCAAAAAAAGTTTTGATAATACCTGGTGCATCAAGATGACTCATGGGGGGTTGTAGAAGCAGCCCAGTCCTGTATCACCTCAAGGCCTTGTCTCTGAAGAGATGACCCATGGTGACCTGTGAAGACAGCTCAACCCTGAGTTGTCTGACAAGCCATAGAATAAGCAGGACAGTGCTGCATCATGCAAAGAACTGAAACCTGAGCTGAGCCTTGAAATCTCTCAACAAATAATATACCCTGAGTCTCAATCCAAACACTATTCAGCTACTTGAGAAAGTAAGATAAAGGGAAACTGGAGTGTTTCAGTTCTGGCTGCAGCTGACAGCCTTGTTTACCCATTTAATCTCTGCTTTTGATTGCATAACCCTGAGTCTGGGAAAACCAGAACAATAGTTGCTCCTGAAATTCTGTTTCAGTTCCTTTCATATTGTCACTGTTTAGGCCAGCCTATATCAACTAGGTCTATGCTCATTCACCCCCACCCCCACTGTGGGACAGAGAGGAGAAAATCCACCTAAAAACTCATTAATTGAGAGAGGGGCAGGGAGATTTTTAGTCACCAATAATGGTAATGAACAAAAAGTAGACAGAGTGAGCTTAAGAAGGAAAAAAAAAAAAGGGAATTGTGTTTGTTGGCCAGTAAACATAGGTTTACTCAAAAGATTGTACCTATCTTCTCTATATACAATTGAAGACCTTTGGAAGAAGCAAGTGATCTCTCACAGGCTAATCAAATGCCCATGTAGGAAGGCATAAGTCTTTCATTTATGACTAAATTTGCTAAGTACAACATATCAACATAATGTTTCCTAGTACTGAATCTGAAAGATATGAGAAATCACAAGGGAACAGAGAATGCTATGCAATACACCTCCAGGAAGTCTACATACAGAACATTGCAGCTAATACCTGGCGTATACCCTTGCTACCATTCTTAATTCCACACTAAAAGAAAAATAGGGGAAATAAAAGTGTTCTGTATGATAAACTTTTTCTCCCTCCCCATTTTATTTTCACTAATCATTTGAATATAGCAAAATCCATTATATTTTTATGGGTTTGTTGTTTTTGTTGTTTGTTTGTTTCAATATTTTTTAAAAAATATTTCTCTGTGTTTTTTCCTCTGTATAACATTTATATTAGAATAAAAAATGGTGTATTGTCCTGGAAGACAATGTACCCGTACTGATTTACAACACTTATTAATTCTGGGATGTATGTTTTTATGAAATAACACAAGATAAGTATGTTACATAGTAAGGTCTTATGCCTGCAAAAGACTTAAAGTCATGAGAGCTTTCTTAACTGTTATCAGGACCAAGCTTAACGTCAACAAATTTCCATAAGGATTGCTGGATGCCTTCTTGTAAGTCCTGAGTAGTTGTGCTTTTTCAAATGTGCTGTTGATGAAGAGAAGCACAAGGAAACACTGGAAAGAAAGGGAACTGTGTTGACAGAGCCTCCTGTGTAACAGAATCATTCATCAGGTCCAACAGAAGCAGAATGTAAATGAAAACATGACCTAAATCATCAGCTAAAAACATGAGTAGAAGTAAAGCCTGTTAGAAATGCTTCTGACAGATTCTTGGCATGGATTTTCCCTAACATTATATATCTAAAATTCTGTAGGTATGTTATCATCATCATCATCATCATCAACTGTAGCAAAACTTAAAGTCATTCTCTTTGAAGAACAACAGAAGTTTAATAGAAACCATCTGTTAAGATGCTTGGACTCAAGAGACTATTGTTTTACCTGCTTATTCTGTTGCTTTTCTCTTATGTGTCTAATAATAAACTCTTAAAAAAAAAATCCTATATAAATAATTTCTAAATGTTTGTATTTTCACATTCTAAAGAGGAAAAAATAATCAAACTGCACTTTTAGTTACTTTATAACTGCTTACATGCTCTCTTGTTCGTGGCAATGAGGTCTTCCCTAAAGAATCTGCAACCTTGTATTGGATACAAGGTTGATAACTTACACTAAAGCTTTCTTCTAACTATAGCACCGGAAGCGTCACACAGCACAGCATGTTATCTTATAATGGCTTTTCTTCCCAGTTTTTAAACACTGAGCTCAATTTTCTGCTTATTAATCTCTTAATTGGAGGGGGATACAGACAGAAGACAGTAATGAAACAAAATCTGTCTCTGAAATGATTAGTGAATAAAATGTTTTTGTTAAAGCAAAAGTGCTAATAAAGAAATCAATGTGTTTTTTTTTCTCTGAGCACACAGTTCCTAGCTTTCTACTTTCCTTCATTTAGAAGCCATCTCTGTGCATAGCAGTGCAATGTAATTTACAGTCCCCTGAAATGGGCCTTAACTAGTAGGTTTAAGTTCTGAGAGCAACATGAGGAAATGTTCTAGTGGCCAGGACAATTAGCACAGGTAAAATATTTTCTTACCCCATACAGGTTTTTCACTAGGTTTTTCACACAAGAGAATGCTGTGCTGCCTTGACTAGTAGCAATGCCAGGACACACTAATGTATAGCAAATGCTGAGGGGTCACGGCAGCCCCGCTGTGTGGAGGTGGCAGATTGAACAGTGGTTAAGAAAGCAGAGTTACCTACCAAGGAACAAGCAGATGAAATTAACCAAGACAATTTGACTGTAATTTATGGGTCTAGTCAAGAGAAGAAGTTAAATTTTTCATTAGCTTAAAGCAAGTGAGTAGAAATAGTAAATTTTTCAGAACTCATATATTGTCTGGTTGTACCCTAAACCAATGGATGTTTGCCTAACACACTCAGGGTCTTCACTGCATTTTTTGTACAGCAGCATGTTCTCTGCCTACATTAGCTTTGAAAATTGTAAAGAAAGTTTGTTACATGTCATGTCATGTTACTCATGCTCTTCCCTCCATAATAGAATCACCATTCAAATATATTGCTGTTAAAAGCAGGCTCTAATTTGATAACAAAACCAATATTCAAAGCAAAATACTAATATTTTATGGACCATTAGTAACCTAGTTGTGCTTGGGATGACCTTTGTATGCCACTTGAAGTCCATGTTAATTAATCATAATTCTGTGTAGTGTCATGGAAATGATATGTGCCACACAACATAATCTAGTCCAACTCTAGGTTCCCACTAAATCAATAATCTGAGAACATATTAATGTTCTTTCTCTTAAAAGAGCTACATCTTGAGCTGTATGTTTCTGAAAAGGGAGCCAGACAATAAAATTCCTGGGCAATTATACCCCTACAATCTAAGCTTCCTATCTGATATTTCTTATCAATAGCAATCTTATGGTCTGGGATCTACTTGCTTTTTTATTGGTTTGATTTGTTTACTTTTTCGTGCATAAGCATAAGTGATAATCTTATGCAATATCACATCCGCTGAGGTTCTTTTTGGCATGACGTAATGCAGTTTTCATTGATCATATACTATGATCTATAGGCTTTGTCTACTGCAGATATTATTAATATTTGCACTGCTAGCTCCAAGTTTCAACTAACTTTTTTTACCATAGTAGAACCCAAATTCTTGTAAAGTTCACTTGTTTGAATAAATATGTGGCTGGAGAGCTCCCTCTAGCAGAGTTAGTTATTTTCAGTCATTTTATCCAGTGTGTCCTCCGAAGTTATTTTCTTAAGATAAAATTGTTTCATATACATGTGTTTTTAGAGGGTAAAGCTAGATGCTCTGGCAATCAGAGTTATTTTAAAGCAGAACTACACCATAAAGATAATATTTTCATCGCAGATTTGAGAGAGGAAAAAAAAAAACCCCACAACACTTCAATCTTGAAAAATCTGAAGATATTTGAAAGGAGCTTTGGAATTTGCAGTCACCTGTAGCCTCTTGTGAATATGCCAAACATGCTTAAAAAAAGACGATGACAACCACATTAACACCAAAAAAGACAGATCGTTCTTTTTTACTCTATAAAATTGGGATTTGTTCATATGAAGTTGGTAATTGGTAAATTGTGAGGGTACATTAACTAAAGAGAAGCTGATTGAATGCTGTTTTTATAGAAAATAGACTTAATTAAACTTTAATTTTTTACTAAGTTGACAACGCATTACTTGCACCAGGAAACCTGACTGCAACACTCTTTAATTGATTTTCTTAAGAAAAGTTTCTCTCATGATCATTATACATATTGTCTTTACAGTATGCATTGAAATACATTTGATATGATGCAGCAGATTTTCTGAAAATCACCATTTGCTTGCTGCCTTATTTACATACTACAGAAATACATTTATTTTTCTTAATAAATTAAATAAATTTCCAACAAAATATTTTATTGAGGGTGTAGGAAGAAATCAAGCAAAGAATGAAGGGTAACAAAAATCGCAATGACCACTTTTG
Source organism: Phaethornis superciliosus (assembly GCA_023637945.1). Lineage (NCBI taxonomy): Eukaryota > Metazoa > Chordata > Aves > Apodiformes > Trochilidae > Phaethornis > Phaethornis superciliosus. Next base: position 44,468,680 of record JAJQWJ010000004.1, on the reverse strand, counting down.
ACCAATGTCACACTGAACTTTTGAGGAACTGAAACAGAGCAGTCTCATTAACATGTGAATTTCTCCACTTAACTATGAAAGCATACTACTTGTATTTAAATATTCAGTAAAGGGAAAGGCTCAAGCCTTTTTCTCAAGGCTAAGCTCAAGTCCCACTTGTCCTGAAACTGTAATATCTTCACTTGTCTAAAAAAAAAGACAACGTGGTTTTCCTTAAACAATATAAACAACTGTTGAAGACAAGGAAAACAAATATGAAACCTACTAATTGATGCTAAGAATTTTAAGTTAATAATTTGAAATATGGGAGTGGGCTTCATTTTACTTGAATGGATGTTTCTCATTTAATAAAGCCTCTGTTTTAAATGTCAGCGTAGAGAAGTTTCTTTTTTTTTCTTTTTTAATTTCCCAAAAGGAAGAAGAAGAGTAACAACTTCCTTGCTCTCTTGGTGCATTTCCACTACTGAAATGGCCATTTCATAGGTAAGGGCGGGGCAGTTAGAGGAACAGTTTGTTTATTTGGACAATTTCCACATGATTTTCTACAAATAAACCATATTCATGTTTGCATTTGCTGTGCCTTTATCTCCTTTTTAGGAGATAAGTCATAGAAGTCATACTACAGGAGAACATAAACTACATGGTCCTCCTAGCATGCAAAACTATGTATGTTTTTTAAAGGACTATAACCTTCATGACAACAAATCAAAAAGGAATCAAAATTGTTCTCCCTTTAACATAAATATCAAGTGGAAAGTAACATAATAAAACTTAATATCAGTTATGCTTTTATGTAGAGTGTGTATCAGTGATGGTGCATACCATGGCGCACATCTACTAAACCCAAGCATTATGACTTTCCTTGCCCGTGGCATATTAAGGCACAGATCCAGATTTACAGACATCAGCTGCATCTATTGACCCACAAGTTGCATTTTATAGCCAAGCCTCTCCCGCAAACCCTTCAAGACCCCCTTCTTGAATGTTCTCTCATACTTTTCCACAGTTCTCTTGATTTTTTTCAGCTTCTTCTGTGGAGTCAAAATCATTGTTCATACCAGAACAAAGGTGTCTGCTCTCTTTATCAGGCATAGCTCAGCTCCTTTCCATGGCTTGTTAGAAATCAAAAGATCGTCGCTTTTGATCCAAGGTCTTTGCAGAGTTGCTATTCTCATAACATCTTCACCAATCCCCACATCTCCCTCTCTTTGTTTTGCAAGCTTGTCAGCATCACCTCCTTGAGGGCTTGGGCAATAAGAGTTTGTGTAAGTTTAACTACACATGGGATACAAGCTAAAAGACAAATAAGAATTAATAACACAAAGCCTCCTAACACAATGATTTGTTTTCAACCAAGTTCCTAAATTAAGAAACAACCCTGCAAAAGAGCTCCAGAAATTTTCAACCTTAAGTTCTTGAGTGAGGTCTTTTAATGTTTGAATACTTGTATGCTCTTATTTAGAGTGATCAGAGAGGTTCGTACAGCATAAATCATCAAAATCTTTACAGCCATGCCCATGGGCAAGGAATAAGAAATAAATAATCTTCAACTATGATGTCAAAGTACAGTTACACCACAGAGCTGTATTTCTGCATATAAGCAATGATGAATTAACGTTCTGAACTAAGGATTTATTTTTGCCTGAATAATTAAAAACCAAACAATAATTCATATCAACTGAATCTAAAAAATCAATTTCCTGGGGCTCCGCTGTTATAGAAGGTAGATGAGGTGCCCAAATATCCCAGGTATCAGTAGGTTTACCACGCTTAAAAGAGAAGGGGGCTGGGGCTGGAGCACAGTCCAGTTGTCTATCGGAAGGCCCACCAAATATGTACTGAAAGAGTTTGCTGGTGTGGCCAATAGCAGGCACAAATATTCCTGGCCAATTACATTGGCCAAGGTTACCTAAACATGCTCCTTGGGCAGCACAGATGGCCAGGAGAATACTAGTTCTTCTGTTGTGAGGGCAATTATGATGATGGGACAGAGGCTGATGCTGGTTTCACCCATCTTGCCAGAACTCAGTGAGGTTCAGAATCTGTGAAAACACAAGCAGCAGAATAATTTGCTCTCTTTATCACCCCCAAGTTACCAGAGGGAATGGTCCTTCCCATAAGTGAGTATTAATTTTAACATAAGCTTTCCCTTGCTGGATAGTTTGTGGCTTTCCAAAGTGTTTTTCTATTGGGGTCACATAATTTTCTGATGGGTTTAAAAAGCTTAAAACATAGAGTGTTTTTTGTAAGCGTTCCTGGGGGATATATGCCAGGCTTGCTCTTTTTCATTTTGCTAACATGCCTTTTAAGGTACCCTGTGCTTGTTCAATAATGGCTTCTCCAGTCAGGGAGTGAGGGATTCCAGTGATACCCAATTGCTGAAAGAATTCCAGAACAAATTTTGATTTATATGCTGACCCATTATCTGTTTTGATTTTGCTGGAACACCAAGTGGTGCAAATGCATCTAAAAATGTTTCTTAACGCCATGAAATTTTTCCCCAGCACAAGTAGACACAAAGATGCAGGCTGAAAAACTATCAAAGGACACATGCACATATTTTAGACAGCCAAGTTCCATTATATATGTGACATCTGTTTGCCAGATCTGTAAGGGACCTAAACTTTGCAGATTAGCACCTAAATGTGGTAGAGGCTGCAGAAGCTGACAATCAGGACATGCAGCAACAATTTGATGAGCCTCCTCCTGAGTGAGATGAAGAGTGCTCTGATGATGAAACTCATGAGACAGGCATGCTAGTTGAAATAAATCTGGGACCTGAACTGTAGCTGCTAAAAGGTCAGCAGCTTTATTGCCCTCTGCTATAGGGCTGGGAAGGTCAGTATGAGAACAGACATGAATCACAAAATAAGGAGTGTTACAATGGTTTAACAAATACTGAAGCTCCTTTAAGACAAAAAGATGAGGATTAACAGCTTCCTTAAGATAAACACCTTCCAGCCTAGAAACAACACCTGCCGCATAGGCAGAGTCAGTAACAATAGTAATGGCTTCTGAAAAACATCTGAAACACCTCACAACTTCCGCTAGAGCTGCTTTCAGAGGGGAGCCAAGCACTGTTTGAGTATTACTTTGCCAATGCCCTTTCTTGTCCTTTCAGACAATTACTGATTTTTCAGTTTGTCCTGACTCAACTGTAAATAAAGTTAAGGCCTGTGGTAGTGGTACAGAGCAGATCTAAGGTACAGATCAAGATCTAAGGCAGGCCCTGAGTGACCAAGAGATTAAAAAAAAATGGTGACGAGGGAAATGAATACTAAGGCATCCCTTAAAATCTGCCAGTGCAACTTGGAAAGACAGGGATGACTGTAAAAGTCAATCAATTGGTTGCTATCTCAAAGGGAGAAAAATAGTGGCAGGGTCACAACCCGTCAAAAATAGTAAACAGGAGTGGCTCTATCACATTGGCTATGAGTTTATGCGTGGTAACAACTGTTTTTGCAAATTGATGTCGTAAAAAGACCCATTCCAGTACAAATTAGGGGGTCTTCATTCTGCAAGACCTATTGTCCTAACAGCCCGAAAGGCTGGAACGATGATACAAAACCCAAGAGCAGAACAGGTGTTCCCTCAGCAACACGAGGAGTTTGCCGAGCAGGAACCGCTGCAGAGATTTTGCTGAGAGCTTGTCGCCGCCGCTGCCGCTGCCTGTCGCCTCTCTCCCTGCCGCCCTGGCCGGTGTCACTCACTCCCTGCCGCTGTCACTCACCGCGGTGCTGGCAGTGCCATCGCAGCCCCTCTCCGCTAAGACCCGACGGGCCCGGTGCTGGTGGTACCGGGGCGCTGGGGCTGCAAGCATCGCGCTGCCGGCTCCCAATGCACCTCGGGCAGCGCCGGCTGCGAAAGCCCCGTGTGAGGGGCGGCCATGTGGGGGTGGTGACACCCACCCGACCCCGCCGCCTCCCCCTCCGCCTCCACCGGGCCCCTGCCCCACTCGGGGCGGCCATGTGGGGGTGGTGACACCCACCCGACCCCGCCGCCTCCCCCTCCGCCTCCACCGGGCCCCTGCCCCACTCGGGGCGGCCATGTGGGGGTGGTGACACCCACCCGACCCCCCCGCCCCCCCCTCCGCCTCCACCGGGCCCCTGCCCCACTCGGGGCGGCCGGGCGCGGTGCTGCCGCAGGGGCCAGCGGGGCCGCGCTGCGCTCTTAATGGACATCATCGGGTGCTCCGTGAGGAAGCACAGGATTTGCGTGGCGGACAGCTTCCTCGGCAGCAGCTCCACGCTGAGGGCTGGCGGCTCCCTGTGCGGGGGTGCCCCCATCTTGGGAGCCGTCCCACCGCTCCTCTCCGGGAGACGCGTACCCCTCTGATGCCCCTCAGTTCAAAACTCCCAGGGAGGGGAGGAAAGGTTCGGTTCGCTCTCCGGATCCATCCCTCCCGGATCAAAAGGAAAAAGCTCCTAGGGAGCCTCCCGTGGAGCTGGTGCCACCGCCCCGACGACAGGAACAGAGTGATGCGGGGCCTGAGCAGAGTTAGTGGTGTTGGTATCAGCGCATTTCAAAGCTGTGTTCTCCTCAGGCTGCGGCAAGTTAAGTGTTTCTGAAATCACGGGGGAGTCCTTGTTAGAAGGCTTAAAGCCCACGTGGCGTTTTAAGGCATCAAATAGAGTACGCCAGGGTCCCGACAACGTGGTAGCAGTTTTATTGTATCACTTTGCTAAATCCCACAATCGGACCCTGATTTTGTCCCACATTTCTGGGTCATACACATTCTGTCTATCCAAGGAGGGCTCCTGTTCCTTAGCCCATAAAAACAAGTGCTTCAAATCTGCGCTGAGTTCCAACCTTCTTTTTCCAGTAGGTGCTGAAGTACAGTCAGAACACCTTTTTGCTCAGTAGTAACATGATTCCCCATTTTGCTCTTGGCTGCTTACGTCCTATCCTGCAGTAAGGCAATTGATGGTAAACCAAAAGTTTCTCAAGTTCAGATGATCTACACCACCGTGTAGAGCAAACCCGCTTCTCCCCTTCAGAATGTCCCAGTTCAGGGTGTCATTTGTGACGTATTAAGGCACAGACCCAGATTTACAGATACCATCTGAATCTAAGCTTATTAACTTTCAAGCTGCATTTTATAGCCAAGCCTCCCCCTTCAGCCTCCCCCCTCCTCCAAGTCCCCCTCCCAAATGTTCTATACTTTTCCGCAGTTTCCTTGAAATTTTGCAACTTACTCTGTGAAGTCAAAATTATTGTTCTTATCAGAGCAAAGGCATCTGCTCTCTTTAACAGGCATAGCTCAGCTCCTTTCCATGGCTTGCTGGTAATTACAAGGGCCTTGCTTTTTCTCCAAGTCTTTAGTCTTTGCAGAGTTGCCATTATCATAACACCTTCACCAATCCCCACACTTGCCAGCACTAAACTAAGCCTCAATGCAGGTTTCTGGCCTCAGGTTTGTTCTGAGGAACCAGTGATTTAAAGCTGAATTGAAGATTTTGCTTAAATGGTAAAAGTCCTACATATATAAGTTTTTGCCTTTACAGTTCCCATAGCTGTACCTGAAGTCACAAAAGGCCACTTGTACGGGAATATCTGGCTACAAAGAAGGAAGGTATTTAACCAGGCAAGGCACTCCACTATCCCCTTTAATCCACAATAATTTGAATTTGTTAACTTGCAGATAGTATTGTAAAACCACCCCACTCAGGCTTCTTCACTGGTTTGGGAAAATCATTTACTGGGCTCCTTCTGAGAAACTTTTCTAGAACAGATGTCTTTATTTCCAAAGATTAAAAAAATCTTTCTCCTAATGCCTGCAGATTGATGAATGAGGGACAAGTAATGTACAAAGAAATCTTTTTATGTTATGAAGGAAACTGGAGATGCTGCCTTGGTACAATGTGCTGATACCAAACATGGCATTCTTGAAGTTAACCTCCTCTCCCCCCAAACTGCCTGATCAGTATTCAGCAAATACTTACCTCTCCTAAGTAACTGCAACATGAAAAATTATATACCATTTTTTAATAAAAAACCCCACAGACCAGATATGCATAATACTTACATTTAAATACAACACTCTCCTTTTAAAGCCATCTTGAGTGTATTTATGAACAACTTAATTTGTACAACAGGTTAAGACAGTCTGAACTTACATTTAATTCCCACTTGAACAGAGGCCCTGTGCTGTAATTCTGATTTTATTACTATATGTCTCTGCTTCTAAGGGTAAGACAACTAACAGGATATTCTACTGATAAGAAAATTCTTCCATGTATGTATTATTATCAGAACAACTGCTAACCTCTTCTTGGCAGGATAGCCATTTTTCTGGTTGTTTTGGTTGGGTTTTTTTTGTTGTTTTTGTTTTGTTTTTTGTTTGTTTGGTTGGTTGGTTTGGTTTGTTTTGGTTTTTTTAAGTGACATGGTTATACTACCTGTCCCAGGTGTCACAGAGTATACTACTTACTGTGAATACATATAAATCTTTCTCCTTCATATCAGCCATGAAACAGGCTGTCTAGGCATGGAGGTAAAAATCCTTGTTCTACAGGCTTTTACACAAGCTGAAAAGGTAGGAGCAATCATGGACACCAGATTTACATTATCTGGTTTAGAAAAAGTATTTCTAAATTGTACCAAAGTTTTCTGACAGTACGCTAGTTTGCATATTAGTGAAGAATAGGGTTTTTTGGATACTAACTGTAGAATCATAGAATCACAGAATCACAGAATGGCTAGGGTTGGAAAGCACCTTAAAGATCATCTAGTTCCAACCCCCCTGTGTGGTCTGTACATTTCCACTAGACGAGTTTGCTCAAGGCCCCATCCAACCTGGCCTTGAACACTTCCAGGGTGTTTTATTTTCCCTGGTAGCAATGCGGAAATCTTCCTGTCCTGTGACAAAGGAAAGTGTAAAAATGATATTTGCAGTTTAATTTTAACAAATAATGACTTGGAGACTAGTCAACTTCTTTGTTAGCTATCCTATTGCATGTTTTATTTAAATCTATATGGACAGAAATATGTTTTCAGAAAGAAAGGTTATTTGTATGCCTCACTTTACAAAACCGGTTTCTGCTGGTCCTAAATCCCACTTTCCTGCCTCTTTTCTTTTTTTCAGTAAGTATGACTTAATAATGTAATATATATTCTGTTACATAATAAAAATAGTAATTCATCTATACTGATAAACTGAAGACCAATACAGCTATGTAACTGCCCAAATCTCTTAACTCATTCTATCTCTAAACATCATTTTACAACAGATTGCATTATTTTGAAATGTAATTCTCAATAAAAAACATACAATGTTAATAACATATCTGTATTCTACCCTAGTATTCTGTGCTATAACATCTCTTTTTCACACTAAGAACAAGAGTTATTTACTGGTTTTGATGGTAAGTTTATTATACATGCTGTTGAGGACAACAGAGTTTTATAAAGGTTGGAAAAAGACTTCTATAGCTTCTACAAAACAACTTTAAGCTTGTTGTTTTGACCTCGAGAGGATTACTCATCTAAATTCAGGCATACTTGTAAATGATGAAAGTTGTTAGAACCTTAATTCTTACTGATTCATATCTTCAGTAAGATCTGATTCAAAAGACAATCTCTAAAGTTCTTAAAATCTAGTGTCTTTATCTGCAAAGGGTAGATTAATTAAATTGTTAGTGTTTGCGAATGTTTTTATTATGCATGTCATTTTTCTTTCACTCTTCCACCTCATTCTTTAAACCAAATAATTTATTTCAGATTGAAGCAAGTACCTTTTACTGTCAATTGAAAGAATTTTTATCAGAGACTCCCAGTACTGCTCAAGGTCCACAGCTATTATTTTTTCTTTTCTCTGATTAGAGATAGAAGGTTTTAGATAAAACTCAGCCCTTTTTAACTGTTGATTTCTTTGCAGTTCTCAGCTATCTCCTGAAATGAAAATTAAGGTCTCTTTTGCCATCTTCTTAATTAGGAAGAAATTCAGAGGATGTTTTTTTATTCTCTTGAAAATTCAGCAAATACACTATCTTCTTGAGCTGTTTGAATTGGAAGAGAACCTCAGAACCTCAGAATTTTGACAGATTTGCTTTTGTATAAGAAGAATCAATAAAAGCTTTGAAATCTTGCACACACAAAGATTGGATTGGGGGTTGAAACTAAATGATCGTTAATGTCCCTTCCAATCAAAATAATTATTTGATTCAATGATTCAACAAAAGAAACCTTACGAACTGGATCACTACCCAAATGCAGAATTTTGAAACTGGGAAAGGAATTTGTGCTCATGGTTTCTTTTAAGACTTAATATGTTGTTTCTTGTGTTGTCTTAACTTTCTTTTTATGTTCAAAATTGTTCCTGTTTTCTGCCTCAGAGGTTTTTCACAAATTAGCCGATTTTTTCTCCAACAGGTAACCTTCACTTCTTGAATACGAAGTCTTCAAGTCTTCACCTTGTTCTTTCAGTGTGTTTCAAAAATGAGAACCCTTTGTTGATTGTTCTGGATTAGCCTTTTCCCCATAACTGATGAAGTGATAAATTAGCTTGCTAGATGATTTCCAGTTTAGAAATCTGAGGGAGTTCTTCTTTGTGGGAGACTTCATCTTGGAAAGCTGTGTGGAACTCAGCTTCACAGAGAACCTTGCTTCAATTTGACTAGAGTACTGTGGTACCAAGCTTTCAAACTGCCAAAATTGCCAGGCATCTATTGTTTCTAAAAATAAGGCTGAAAAATGAAAAGGATGAAATAAAAACTCTCTTCTGGTTAAATGGTGATTGTGGCAAACATTCTCTATAAATAGTATGTTGAAAATGTATGTTTACCTACATGTACCATTCACAAATTTCAATTTCAGAATGTGACTTGAGTGTAAATTTAACTGAATTGCCTAAGCTTGACAGGATCACATGAACTAGTGGCACAGCATAACAGCATTGAGTTGCTATGAGCTTAGCATTTTTTTAATTTTAGCTAATTTTTTTGCACTTTAAGTCATTAAAAAAGTCACAATACTTTTGATGCTCATCTTGCTCCACAGGTCATCTGACTGTACTATTAAGCTTCGATATAACTGAGATTTGATCTGAAGATCTGATAAAGAGAAGTTGTTCAAAGTGGTCTTAAATGCATACATTTGAAATATTCCCTTCATTTTGAACATGTAAATAACAGTATAGAATTACAAACTAAGTATTCAGATTCTGTTAGGTAATATGGAATACAAATCCACTTTTCAGTTCAAGGGACAGGCAAAACAGCATTTTCTAAAGTGGAAAAAACCTCATTTCATTTACACCTAAGTAGAGCAAATTTGCATTTGTTCACATATATCTTGCAGTTAAAAGGAAACAATATAGCTCAATATGCTTTTAAAAAACTTTGTCTAGATGGAGATAACATTTTCAAAGCACCCTATAATCAGGAAGATGTGAGTTTCTGTTTCTAATCTCAATAGATATAGAATATGTGACTTTAAGCAAGCACCATTCAAAACAGAATAGACTTTTTTCCATTAATCTACCATAATTTGCTAGGTTGTAAAAATTTAAACAAATGTCTGTGAACGCAAAGCATACGCACAAATAATTAACAACTGTTTTCCATGAAGATTGAAGGTTTGAAACATTTTTTAAGGTAACAATTACTTGATTAACAATCTTTTATATATTGTAGAGCTGGAGCTATTTAAAATCTTTTTTTTTTTTTTTTTTTTTTTTTTTTTTTTTACATATAAACTCAATAGCTTGCACAACTAGTTTATTAAAGAGACAATATAAAACACGGGAAGCCTCTGACTGATGGTGGCGACTCTACTGCTAGAAAATACCTTTTGAACAGTATGATTTGTCCACAGTTCTCTTAATCTCCAGAGGAAAATCACTGAAACAGTGAAACAGTGTGAGATGAGGATAAAATTCCACCCTTGCTCATATAAGGTAAGACAGTACCTGCAGCACAAATTTAAATAAAACCATTGTGGTGAAGGGTGTGGAAGATGAAGAACAATGTCTATGCTTTCCAAAGATGGCTTGAAAAGTCTGTATGTCACCAGTGACTGGGATCTTGACATACTGAATAAATAAACGAGAAATCAGCCTGTGGTGGGGCCTGAAAAAGCTCTTGATCTGGTCAGCCCTCAGGGGACCAATGGCACAATTCTGTAATTTTAATATCAGGAACAATTAAAAGGGAAGAAATTGCCAAATCTGTTGATTTCAACATAATCAGGCTGATTTATCTCAGTCATTAGAAATGATGAGTACACAGTCTTTAGTAATTTTTTGTAATTTTTTTCTCACATGAGGTTGTATGTATCCTTGTTATTGTTTACAAATCAATACATTCCTTATGCATTTGTGATTCTGCATGAGTCCTTTAGAATGACAAAAGGCTTAGACCTTTCAGATAGGTATCACTGTTTTAAGAATCTACTGGAGCAAACTAGAGCAAATGTTTCTTCTAATTTTGCTCTTTATTGAATATGAAGACACTATTTATTTCAATTTGCAGACGGCACGGTGAATACTTGTCCAAGTGCAGTATGTTCTGTAAAAAACTGTTTTGCAAGGAGTTTTTAGTGCTTTGTGATTAAGAAAATAATGTCTTTTCTACAGTACATGTGACTACAATATTACTCCCTCTGCAAAATAATTGCAGTACAGAAGCAGTTTTGTTCTTTCAATTCTTATTTAGACATAAGACTTACCTGCACCGGTCTCACAGAGGTGAAAGCTAGCATGTGGTGGGCTACAATACTACTTACCAGTATTAACTGATGACCAGACTATTTCTTAGAACTAATGAACAGCAGTAGGAACTCTGCTTTATAGTGTGTTTTCCACAAAGTTAAATGCAGAGGACTTCCCCGTGTTTTTACTTTAACTATTGAAATGGTAAAAGAAAACATCCAATAAGCTGAAGAAATTTGTTGCAGCTTCACCTTGACTTTAGCCTGCCCTGTATTACTATTTGGGGGCTTATTTGAAATGTTCCTCTTTTTTGGCTGAACATACTAAAATATTTCCCAATTGACTTCTTGCTGATTCTTTGCCCTCTGTAATTTGTGCTGAAAAGGACATATTCTGCTTACCTTGCTGACAAAAGGAGATCTTTTCTCTTTTCAGTAAGAGTATACATGTGAATAAGAGAAGCATGATTTGGTCCAAAGGGACTAACTTAACTTCAGCAGATTGGAAACAGTTGCAGTAATTTACAGTTTTAAAATGACCTAATGTTCCCTGTCTTTTTCCTTATTCCTGCTGGTTTTCCATTTAGATTTTTTGAGTTACGATTTGCTTCATGCATTTTTGCATCTTGTCTATACATTCTGATTTTTTTTTTTTTTAAATGAGAATTGGTATATAGCATGTGTACAGAAGCTTGTACCACACCTTCTAGAATTTCCTCATCAGTTATAAGGAGTTTCCTACTCAGATATAAGGAGTATTTTGCTGTGGAAAGGCTGCAGTATTGCACCTATTAACTGTTCCACTGTAAGTTAGTATGTATGCTGTTACTTACCTGGTAAACAAAGCTCCACTTTTAGTGCATTTTTAAGTTAATCTAATTATCAAGCAAACACTACTTTGCAGTCTCCAGAAAACTCCCCCTCTTCCTAAACTCTTAGATGTAAATCTGCCATCCTGTTTCCACTAAGTCACTCTGATTTTGCTTAGTGTAAGCTGGCTCAGATGAACAACAAAAAGGACCACTTTGTGGTAACTTTCTCGCTATAAAGCCAAACAATAAAAATACTGTTCAGAGGTAGCTAAGAATACACACCCATGCAAAGTAGTGTTTGAGCAGCTATTTAACAGAGCGGGGAGCAAACAGCATTTGGCTTCTGTGAATTCTAAACGTGGTATTGGAGCCCTAATGCGTTTGCTTTGCTTTTTTCTTTTATACAACCAACTTTTAGAAAGAATCATTGCAACTTAGTAGCTCGTTCTTAACAGCCCAAAGAGCTTTCCTCTCCCCACTAGGTTGCTATGAGATCCCCTAGTCATAGCAGTCATCTACCTAGGTAAGCAGCAGAAGTTACAAGAAACCAGGCTTTTAGCTGTGTCAGCCTCTGCAGCTCATGCTGTTGGATGTCCATCTAATGTATTTGCTCGACTCCTCATTTAATCATTCCTCTGCTGATAAGGGTTGGGGTGGAAAGCCATAGGTCTCTGTGGATATGCAAGAAGCGAGGTCAGCGTGTACCATTAGCACAGAGAAATTAGTTGCAACAAACTGGCTATCACTTGAGCCATGGCAAAGTTCTGTGCAAACATGGCTTTGAAAAGTCTCCAAAGACATAACCATGAGATATCATGGAGACATGGCTCCTTGTTAAGTAAGGAATAGCATAAGATAACCTAAGAAAGTGCTGAGAAGCAAGGTTAACGGTAATGATAATAAAACTTGTTAAGCATTAGGTAATTACCGGACCTCCTTATTAGGTCAGGATCGTTAATTAACCAATCAAGTAGCATTAGGTAATGCCATGTTAGCAGTAACTGACCAATTGAGTAATTTTCAACACCTTTGTAGTGATAAGAAATAAGGTATATAACTGTATGCAAAAGTGCTAATAAATTGGAGTCTTGTTTGCATCAAACTGTCTCCCCGTCCTTCGTTTGCGACAGGTCTCCGTGGGGAGCTGCGCAGTGTAAGCAAAAGGACTTTACAATCAAAACGCAAAGAACCAGGCAGAAACAGTCACTCTCCTGACTTCACCCCCCGAATTCGAGGCAAAGGCTGTCCGGGAGTAGGCTGCCGGCCAGGGTGCTGCGAGGAGCCCTTCCTGAGGTGGGGACCCAGGCGGGGTGTGCCCTGCAGTCCCTCCCGGTAGCGGCGGGCAGGATGCGGAGCGGAGCGGAGCCTCCCGCGGGCCGGGCTGCTGGCGTCACCACGCGGAGGCCAGATCGCGGCGCTGCTGCCGGGCCCGGGGCATAAAGGAAGCAGGGCCGTGCCGGGTGGCGGCGGGGCGGGGCCGGATGGGACAGGGCCCTGCGTGTCCCGCCCCGTGGGGGCGAGCTGCGGGCGAGGGCAGTGCGGTCGCCGCTGCTCGGGGGCAGCCGCCTGCCCGCTGCCGGGCTCTGTGCAAGCAGAGGGGTTGCGCTGCTGGCTGCCTGCCTTCCTCCCTTCCTCCCTTCCTTCCTCTCTCTCTCCCTGCTGCCTGCCTGACCGCCCGCCCGCCCGCCCGCCCGCCGTGTGCCGCACACCGGAGCTGCCGCCGCTGCCCGCACGCCCGGCACGCGCGCTTCCCACTCGTCTGCTGTTTCCCCGTGGGTGCCCAGGTGGCTGCGCGCCGCGGAGCTCCCTGTCTGGCCCGGCCCGGTTCGGCTCGGCACGGCCTTCCTTGTCCTGCCTGTCGGCGTCCCTCGGGCGCGGAGCCGATGGGGACGGGCAGGAGGATGCGCCTGAGCCGCGTCTGCTTCGTTCTTTACCAGCTGTGCGTGTTTTCAAGCGGGCTTGTTGCGGGTAAGTGCTCCCCTTCCGCGGGACTGAACCGAACCGAACCTCGGGGCGGTCTCCGTCCCTGCCGGATGCCGGTAGCCCCTACCTGGCAGTTACTAAGGGCCTTAGTGGCCGTCCCCGGTAACCGGTGGGTGTGAAGATGCGTTGCAATCTGCTTCTCTGTACGAAGAAGTCATTTTCATATGCAGCCGGCATCTCAGCAGTGCTATTTCTAGCTTGTGTAGGACGAATGTGTAAATAAAATTGCCTTATGCCTCAGTCTGGTGGAGATTATATGTACTCATACATTTTATAATCATAAGGCTAGTATGATGGGAATTTTTGTTTACGTGTGATATGTGTGTGTATTATGCAGTCATTGCTAGTGAGTTGTTATAATTTAGTTTTATTATAATTATAGTGATGATACACCATGCGCACGCATTGGTCACTGTTACGTGCACTCACAAATGTGCAGCAATGGGATATGTGTGCATTCGTGCATCACAGTCTTACAAAGCATGCTAAGAAAAAGTTTGAATTTTTCCAAAAATTTTCTTCTGGTTTTTCCCTGCTAAAATAACTTTTTTTACCTCTATGGAAAAGTTGCCACTTTGTCAAAATGTTGAAAGTTTCATGCAACTTTTCTGGAGGTGGTGGTTGTGAAGAGAACAATCCCCAGCTAATGGTATAAACTCAACCTCTACCTGGCTTGAACGCCATCTCTCCCTCAGTGTTTACCAGGTCCCTGGTGCATCCTAGGCCACTGAAGAGGCACACACATAGCTAGCAACTGGCCCATCTGCCCTGTGTAAGGACAGGGTAAAAGGGCCAAGTAGACCCCACTGTATTTTGGGTGACATTCTTGGTGGGCTGAGAGCCAGCAGTGTGTCTTGGAGAGGGCGTAGGGTAGGTTTCTGGCAGGTGCTGTGTGTTTCATTTAAACACAAGTCGTTTAAATCATTTTCTTGCCTTCCTGCAGGTCTCCATGCTTCAGAAGAAACAGAGGAATGGGAGATCACCTTCCCTTCACTGTGGAGCAGAGGCCAGCAGGAACCAGCGAGTGGCAGCAGTAGTGGCTGCAATGTTGACCCCAGCTGTGGGAACAGGAGCAGCACCCTCAGTGCCTCTGTGACACTCAGCCCAGGGGCTGGCAGTTCCAGGGAGGTGCGTTCAGCATCCTCCATGGAGGGACAGGCACAGGCTTTAGAGGAGGCAGCAGAGGAAGAGAATACTGAGGATGACTATGAGTCTCAGGATTTTTACCACTGGTCCCCCCCGTCTCAGGGGTCAGGTGCTGCCTCTCAGTTGTCACCACCAACACCACCCCCACCGCCTCCGGCAGAGGGTGGAGATGAGGTGCTTCTGAGGATCCCAGCTTTTGCTCAGGATTTCTACCTGCTGCTCAAGAGGGACAGCCGCTTCCTGGCTCCTGGCTTTGCTGTGGAGGAGCGGCTCAGGGGTGAGGACAAAAGCCCATCTGGTACTGTGCAGTTGCAACCTGAGAGAGCTTGTTTCTACAGTGGAACTGTCCTTCGCTACCCAGGCTCCTTCGCTTCCTTCAGTACCTGTGGTGGATTGGTAAGATGACCTCACATGCTCCATCTAAGTGTCAGCTTAATTTACTGCTTTTCATCCCCATTGCTTTCCTGATGTCTTCCTTCTTTCAAAGCCTCTTGGGTCATACCTCTGTACTTATCCTTATTTTAACAATTTTTCCATTCATAATTTTATTATCACAGAATCACAGGGGTTGGAAGGGACCTCTGAAGATCATTGAGTCCAGCCCTCCTGCCACAGCAGGACCAAAACTAGGGCAGGGCACTCAGAAATGCATCCAGATGGGTCTTGAAAACCTTAAGAGAAGGAAACTCCACAACTTCTCTGGGTAGCCTGATCCAGGGTCCTGTAACCCTTAAAGAAGTTTTTCCTTATGTTGAGCTGGAACTTCCTGTGCTTTTTCCTGAATCCATTGCTCCTTGTCATATCACAGGGCACAAATGAGAACAGGTTGTCCCTTCCTTCTTGATGTCCAGCCCTCATGTATGTCACTTCTTCTCCTCTCCAGACTAAAAAGCCCCAATTTTCTCTTCGTAAGGCAGGTGTCCCAGTTCCTTAATAATCGTTGTAGCCCTCCATTGTACTCGCTCAAGTAAATCCCTGTCCCTCTTGAACTGGGGAGCCCTGAACTGGATACAGTACTCTGGGTGAGGTCCCACTAGAGCAGAGTAGAGGGGGAGAACAACCTCCCTTGCTCTGCTGAGCACACTCTTCCTAATGCACCCGTGGATACCATCAATGTTCTTGTCCATAAGAGCACGTTGCTGTCCCATGGATAACTTTTTGTCCACCAGGACTCCAAGGTCCATCTCTGTGGGGCTGCTCTTGAGGAGGTCACCTCCTAACCTGTACTGATATATTTTGTTATTCCTTCCCAGGTGCAGGACTCTGCACTTGTTCTTATTCAGCCTCATCAGGTTCTTCTTGGCCTGGCTCTCCAGTCTGTCCAAATCTTGCTGAATGGTCACACAGCCTTCAGGTGAATGAGCCAGTTCTCTGTCATCAGCAAACTTGCTAAGAAGACACTGTCCCATCATCAAGGTCATTGATAAAGATGTTGAACATCTGATCCTTAGGGGGCTCTACTAATCACAGGTCTCCAGCTGCTCTCTGCACCACTGGTCACCAGTCTTTGGGCTCTATTATGTAGCCATCTCTTAATCCACCTCACTGCCCATTATTCTATCCCACATTTCCTGAGCTTTCTCACAACTCAGAATTGTTCTCAAATCCTATTTCTGCCTTTATCCTGTAAAATTTGATGTTCTTTGTCCCATCTTGAGATACACTTTTGTCTCACAGTTCTGTAACTTTCTTTTTTGGATCTCCTTTTCATTATTATGCTATTCTTTTTTTCAATTTCGCTCATCCCCCCCCTAATTTTACCTTGTTCTTCAATGCATGTCTGTAATTAGTTTACGGTGCTCACTATCTTTTCTTTCCCTTTTGTATAATTCTCTCCTCTAGTCCATCTGAAATACATTTGTTCTTCATTCTCATCATTTATTCTAAAGTTATCTTTCTTGTCTGTATTATCTTCCTTGCCTCTACATCTCTGTTTTCAGACTGTTCTGTCTTTCTGACTTCTACCAATATAGTATGCCTGCATTCTCATCTTCACTACTCCTTTTCTTTCATTCATAGAATCATAGAAAGTTAGGGGTTGGAAGGGACCTCGAAATATCATTTAGTCCAACACCCCTGCCAAAGCAGGGCCACCTACTGCAGGCCATACAGGAACATGTCCAGGTGGGCTTTGAATGTCTCTAGGGAAAGAGATTCCAAGGAAAGGATTCCTCTCATTCCATTGGCCTTTTTTCTCTGCCTCACAACTTCCCACATGTGGCAACTGGATTTGAGACTCCATACCTTTCCTTCAGTTCCTCCACAGAAGTATGTGATGAGTTTGTTCCCAGCAGAAACGCTGTACAGTCAGACCTTTTGGATTGTTGTTACTTCTGTGGCATAGCTCCTGTATTTAAAAAAGAAAAAATCACCTGCTATAATTTCTGTTGCATCAGCTGTAATTTTTTACCAGATAAATACCAGAATTGAGCATGCTGACGAGAGTGGTGATTCGGTAAGCTTCAGTCCGAGGGTAACTGGGAGTGGGTGGAAAGACTAGAATGCAGATGACATGATGTAAAATGCTGGTAGGATTTAAAACACAAACCATTACTACTAGTATTCTGATTTTTGGCCTTTATAGAGCATCATAAATGCACATGCCTGCAGCACTTTACAGAATATGGAATACAAACAATAATAGCAATAGAGTGAGCTAACATCAACATGAAGCTGTTTTTTTGGGGGTCTCTAGACAAATGTAAATCACTACAGCCACATGATCAAAGTTTTTTGTATTTCTTTCTCAATTTGAACATCTAAATTTTTTCATTGTTGATTCATGAAGTTATCCTTGCCTGGTTTTTATTTGAATGGATCACAAGTGAAACTTGTGATCAAGTTTTATGGATCATAAGTGGAACTTACAAAGTGGACTTACTCAAAAGTCAAAACCCGTACTATGGAGAAGACACCAAACAAAATACTTGTCTCCCCTCCTGCAAAGTGAATCAGCTGTTTCACACAGCTCTTTAAGTTGTTGGCATTAAATTATTTATGTTTTGGCGTATTTTCCAAAACATGGTAGCAGAAAATGTGGAGAGAAATACTGTAATTCAACTGAAGGTGGTTTGAAAGCAATCAGAGAATTTTTTGTCTGCTGGAGAAGCATTTGACTTCTCTGCTCTTTGTTAAGAATTTTACTTCCTTCTGCATTGTGTGTAGGTAAAATCAGGTTAGCAAAGATCTTTGGAAAGAAATTGGTTAAGATATTTATCACAAATGTCTGCTCAGAAGTGATGTACATTATTGCAGCAGTTGTTATACCAATGTTGTCGTAACAAATCTTGAGTTGCTTGTCATTCTTTGTTCAGTAGTTTCCTGGGCTCTATGACATACATAAATTGATCTGCTTCCACGAGTCTCGAAAGATAATCATACATATTTTACATATTCCACCCTGTTTTTTCTAGGCCTTACCCTAGCTTGGCAAAAAGAGCCAAGCGATATTTCAAACATTTAGTCTTCTCAAATGAAAAAATTAATTGAAATTATAATTATTGAAGTTATAATTACTAGGCTGCATACACTTCAGAAAGCTGTTAGGAAAGTTAGATTCCACTCTTCAATCTATATTTTTAGTTTGAAATACAGCATCTCTCTCAAACAACAAGACTTCCACAACTCTGCTGTTTAGATAGTAGACTTGTAGTGAATCTCTTCATTCCCTGTGGAATGTAACTGTAGTCTGACAGACAGTAGTGACTTTGCCACAGAGGGGGATGGGTGGAAAAGTGTAAAGGCCAAAAGAAAAGGTTGGCCATCATATTGTGGTTTATCTTGATTTCAGTAAAGCATTTGACACCGTCTCTCACAGCATCCTTATAGATAAGTTGATCAAGTATGGGTTTGGTGATCAGGTAGTGAGGTGGATCATGAACTGGTTGAAAGGAAGGAGTCAGAGAGTTGTAGTCAATGGGGCAGAATCTGGTTGGAGGTGTGTGACTAGTGGAGTCCCTCAAGGGTCGGTACTGGGACCGGTGTTGTTCAATATCTTCATCAACGACTTGGATGAGGGTATAGAATGTACCCTCAGCAAGTTTGCTGATGACACTAAGCTGGGAGGAGTGGCTGACACACCAGAAGGCTGTGCTGCCATCCAGAGAGACTTGGACAGGCTGGAGAGTTGGGCAGGGAGAAACAAGATGAAATTTAACAAGGGAAAGTGTAGAGTTTTGCATTTGGGGAAGAACAACACTATGTCCCAGTATAGGTTGGGGGCTGACCTGCTGGAGAGCAGTGTAGGTGAAAGAGACCTGGGGGTCCTGGTAGACAAGAAGATGACCATGAGCCAGCAATGTGCCCTTGTGGCCAAGAAGGCCAATGGCATCCTGGGGTGCATTAGAAAGGGTGTGGTCAGTAGGTCAAGAGAGGTTCTCCTCCCCCTCTATTCTGCATTGGTGAGGCCGCACCTGGAGTATTGTGTCCAGTTCTGGGCCCCTCAGTTCAAGAAGGACAGGGAAGTGCTTGAAAGAGTCCAGCGCAGGGCTACTAAGATGATTAAGGGAGTGGAACATCTCCCTTATGAGGATAGGCTGAGGGAGCTGGGTCTCTTTAGTTTGGAGAAAAGGAGACTGAGGGGTGACCTCATCAATGTTTTCAAATATGTAAGGGGTGAGTGCCAGGGAGATGGAGTTAGGCTTTTCTCAGTGGTGACCAGCGATAGGACAAGGGATAATGGGTGTAAATTGAAGCATAGGAGGTTCAAGTTGAATATTAGAAAAAAATTTTTTTACTGTAAGGGTGACAGAGCCCTGGAACAGGCTGCCCAGGGGGGTTGTGGAGTCTCCTTCACTGGAAACATTCAAAACCCGCCTGGACACGTTCCTGGGCGATGTACTCTAGGTGGCCCTGCTCTGGCAGGGGGGGTTGGACTAGATGATCTTTCGAGGTCCCTTCCAACCCCTAGGATTCTATGATTCTATGATTCTATGATATTCAGAGGCATGTGTAATCATTTGTAATGGATGGCAGTACAGATGTGTGGCTACTGCCATCATAGGGCAACAAAGGCACAAAGAGACCTGATGTGCTAGTGACATTCAGGAAACTGAAAAAATATCTGTGTAGGAATTTTAGCTGTTTCTTCTATAGGCATAAAGACAATAATTTTATTACAGATGGTAGGTAGAAATGCATGGACTGCCTAGAAACTCCATCAATGTGGCCTTGGTGTAATCTAAAAGCTCACATGATCAGGGGTGGTGGCTCTAAGAGTTGGTAAAACTCCTCTGAGTCCTTACGTCCTTCTGTAGCTCAATAGTACCTATGAGTGTGTTTTGGGATTCTGCACTGCTTCTGCAAGAAGGTTAATAAAAAGAGTTTTCCAAGACTTCTCCACCTGTAATGCTTACTGCCTGCTCGTTCATTGGTGGTCAAATAGCAGGATGAAAGCAGTCTTACTGATGGCAGTGTGATGTGTTGAGACTGAAAGTGTTGTGTTGCAGAGCTGGATCATTAATTATTTAAATGGCCTTTTATGTTGCTTGCTTTAATTTTGCCTTAGTATTTCAAATAAGAAAAAAAAAAGCCTGTCAAATGTTGCTGAACAGTTTTACTTGTAACTAATTATATATAAATCAGAAATGCTAGTGCTTTTATACTATGCTGTAGGGCAAACTTACTGTGGATTTAAGATTAAGAAATATGTCTATTGGTTCTTTACCAATGATCTGCTCTGCTGCTCAGTATTGAGTTGCTTTGAGTAGTTCTCTGTGTCTGTGTGGTGATAAGCAAAGATTTCCTCAATGTTTTTTTTACTTTTTAACTGAAGCCATGTGCAATAGAGAGCAGCTAGGTAGAGAAAGGATTTGAATGTCTTTGTAGACCTAAAACAATGGGATGTGTTTAGATTGTTAGGAATTGCAGAGAGGAGGAAATACATGCATAAGAGTATGGAGAGGAGAATGCAGCTCCATACAGGTATGCTGTTCATCACAGCACTTAGCAACTTGTCTAAAAGAACACGTGTGGAGATCTGCCTGAGCAGACAAGATTGCCAGTTGGTGTAATTCACTGTAGAGTAGCTTTGAAATCTGTATTTTTAAGGGATGGGAAATAGTAGCATATCTATAGTTATTGAAATCCCCGAGGAGTTGGTGCCATATACTATTTACAATGAAAATTAACATACCTTTTCCCAGTAACGAGCATGAGCATGTCTTAATACATCTCCAGTCTAGGGAAGAGCTCTCTCTAGAGAATTGTGCTTTTATGAGGCCTCATTGCCATTAACAAGCAGGTATATAAAAATCTGATCAAAAGTTTATATGCAGATAGTTGCAGACTTTCTCCAGCTGTTAAAAATACATCTAAAGAGCATTATCCAAAGCAATACTGCCAGCATCAGCAAAATAATAGATGTCAGGAATTCTGTGTTTGGTTCTGTGTACAGAGAAGTGATAAATATCATTGGACAACAGCATTTTAACTAATACTTCCAATGATAATGTGCTACTTTCACAATAAAACTGAAATAAATTAGGATATAAAAAAAACTATGTGCCTTCTTTTGGCTAATGTAATGTATGTATGGTTCTTCAGTGTCACGATTTAATGCTGGGCCTGCAATTAACTGAATGGCAGATGCACTCTATTGATCCCCCTCCCCCCCCGATATTGAAAGAGAAGTGAATAAGGGAGGAGACTTATGGGTTGGAAACTAAGCTACAGTGCATTAATGAAACAGTAATGATAAAAAAGGAAAAATTATTAAATATATACAATTATACATGAAAAAGTCTCATGTTGCTCTTCACCTTCCTTGCAATAACACATCACTACCAAGGCTGCAGGGCAACACTGGAAAAGTGTCAGGCTGGGCTCCAGGAGTCAGCAGCACTTAGGAGCTGGAGGCAGGAACACACAGATTCAGGATGTCAGGGATTGGGACTATAGGCAGACAAATGGACAGAATCCTCCCAGGATGCTGGCCAGGGATAAAGGAGAAGAAAGGAGGAAGGGAAAGGGGAAGGGAAGGGGAAGGAAAAAGGGAAGGGGAAGGAGAGGGGAAGAGGAAGGAAGGAAGGAAGGAATGGTCTTCATCATCATAATCCCTCGAACTGATACTTAGTTTAACTTGTACTGGATGGAATACTCCTTTGGTCAATTTTGCTCACCTGTCTTATCTGCCTCTCTCTAAAGGACCCCTTTGCCGGTTGGACCCCCCTACTCCCTTTCTCTCTTCCGAGCTTAAGATGTTACTCAGAACCAAGCAGTGTCCTTGGTTCTGCAGAGCATTCTCTAGCTGTAACTATAAACATCAAGTGTTATCAGTCCTAGAAGCAGACACTGACTGAGAAACTTGCTGTTAATTTCAGCAGGGACAGCTACTTAGAAGAGACTTAACTGAAAGCAGAATGACAAGATAGAAAATTAGTTCTATCCTGGCCCAGGACACATAGTAAGATTTGAAAAAGAACCAAACTGAGAACCTTTACAGGAAGTATATGATTTTTTTTATTTCTGACAGAAACTGTGTTTTGAAGATTAGTACTATTAATCCATCATGTGTCATTCCCTTAATTTTAGTTAAAAATATTTTAGATTTTTTTAAGCTATTCTTAAGTCATATGACCCTTTAATTCAGGACACATAATAGAGGTTCTACAAAACTGGAATATTTGTACCCATCCACTGAAGATAGTCTGACTAGAAGTTGTCTTATAACAAGCAGAATGTAATTGTATTAGAACAGTAGTGATAAAATAAAATATTTTCTGTATTGCAAAAATTCTGCACACAGTCACTTTTAAGGACATTTGTTCTGACACCCTTCTTCATAGAGAAGAACTCCCAATAGAACTCAGTTACACTTCCTACACTTCCTACTATACTCTCAATGAGAGTAGTGTCTGACATGGTAAGTATACTTGAATTTTTAGACAGCTTGGACAGTTTTGAAGAGCTGTACTGAACTTCTACCTTTTGGTTGTACACCTTCTTCTAGTGGCAGTGCAATACTTAACCTGCTGCAGCTCCTTTCCTGGCATAGGCTGAGACTGATGTGGAAGGCATAGATTGTGTAAGTTGGGTGAGAGACGTCAGGCCTGGCATTTGTTTGTACAATGCAAATGAAAAGTGAATCTTTGCTTTAGTGAATATCCTTGTTTTTGTGAGACTCTTAGAGTAGGTGGTCAGGAGCAACTTCTGGCCTTCATAAATTGTTCTGAAAAGCTGTGCCATTACCGATAGTGAGCTCTTGGTGTAAGCCTCTGAGACTTCTTAACAGATTTCTTGGGATCAGTCAAGCTGGACAGTGACTACCCCATTACACTTTCTGAAGCATATAATACCATCATACAAGCTTGATATGGGTTAAATACCAAGCCTCTTGTAAAAAAAACTAATAGTACCCCTGTCTCCCCTCTTCAGTGAGGTTGCAGTTACACATCTGTATTGAGTAACTTTCATAGCAGATGCTTTTCAAAAAGAAACTGGAGAAAATTACAGCTTCTTTTGTGCTGAGATTAAGTATTAGTAAACAAAGATTACCAACATTTTTTCATAAAAGGAGGAAGAAAATAAGATTGTTAGCAATATTCATGATCCCATCAAGGCACAGAGGCTAAAGTTTGACATTGTAGAAGGAAGTTTATAACATAAATAGTGTTATCCTTAGAGGCTTCAGGGATGAAGTCCACACTCCTTCTTTCTGTACACCCAGCCTCCCGGGATCTTTAAATGAAAGAGAGAACACATTAAAATATGTGTTTAGATGCACTCTTTTTAATTCTTAGCAACTACGAAAGAAAGATGAGACAAATCACAGGGTTTTTTGAGACTTTTTCAGATACATTTTAGAACATTAGAGTAATTTCTTAACACAATCTGCCTACTGCTACATTGCAAGTTTGTTAAGTTAAACTTTGTTGAAGGTTTTTTGCCAACTGAGGATGTCAATTAAACTTGGACACAAGAGTGTCTAAACATTTCACAGAGCGAAAAGAGTAGACGTGTTTTACTGTTGCTAACCAAATAACACAACCAAATAAAACAAAAAGCACGCAATAAGAAAAATAAAGAACAAAACACATTAAGCTGGGGCTGATGCATCTTCCTCCAGTACATGCTTATCTGATGGGGTTTTTTAAATCTCGTATTAAAATTCTTGTATTGTACTCTCATTTTGAACATCTAATGAAGCACAACTGAAAACACAGTGAATAAGAGAAAATTAAAATCAAGAAAGTTAGTGCAGCAGCTGGAATAACCAGCATGCATGTACAAGCAAACATTACTTCATCCTACCTCATCAGCCAAGTCAGTTCCAAACAGAACTACTAAATATGTTTGCATTTTGGTTTTGTTTCTTTGTTTGTTACTTGTTTTGGTTTTATGTTGTTGTTTTGTTTTTTATAAAGAAAGGGGGTACTGAGTACGATCAATTCAAATTTTTAACTAGTGGTATGTTTAATCTCAGAGGGCTGGAGCACCTCCTCTATGAAGACAGGCTGAGGAAGTTGGGGTTACTCATCTTTGAGAAGAGTAGGTTCCAAGGTCACCTTATAGCAACATTCCACTATCTGAAGGGGACCTCCAAAAAAGCTGGAGTAGGGCATTTTACACAGATGTGCAGTGGCAGGACAAGGGGAAATGGTTTAAAACTTGAAGAAGGGAGATTTAGGTTAGACATTCTTTTCTGTGAGGTTGCTGAGACACTGGAACAGATTGCCCAAGGCATTTGTGGCTGCCCCTTCCCTGGAAGTGTTTAAGGGCTGGTTGGATGGGGCCTTGAGCAACCTGGTCTTGTGGTATCCCTGCCCATGCAGGGAGTTTGGAACTAAATAATCCTTAAGGGCCCTTCCAACCCTATCCATTCTGTGATTTTAACAAAAAATTGGGACCTGGCATCTCTACCCACCATAATTAGTAAGTATAAAATTATCAGGGTTATTTTGCAAGATAAAAAAATGAGTTGGCAAATCAGAAAAACTGGGTAAGTCCACGAATTATAAAAGTTTTTGCATTAATTAAATTAGTAAAGTTTACACAACAGTGTACTAGCAACAGTGTGAAAGTACTGAGCACATATATGTGTGTGTTATATTGCATATTCAGACATCAGTTGATGAAAATTTTATAAACCAATAGCTCAAAATATCTATATTAAATTTTAAATCAGATGTATACCACTTTTGCATTAGCAGTTAGTTAACCTTATGTTGTTAACCTGTCATTGTCTGACCATCTGGTCTTCTTGGTTATTTCTGGTGCTTCTAAAAATGGCATAAAAAACCAAAGTCTTATTATCTGGAAGGGAAAGAGTGAAGATCATTTCTAGGGTTAATTGTTGAACAATATATTGGGAATGGTAAATCAATATCATAACATCAGTTGCTAGTAATACAAACATCTACACTTAAGTAAATAGAAGCAAAAAATTTTTGGAAGCCTGTACTGTCGATTATTTTCTTGGGTCTACCAGTACTTCCGTCAGAATTATTTTTTTTTAATGAGTTTTGAATTAAAAAATAGAGAAATGTGACCCAAACTGACTTGTGAAGTGTTTTGTTTTCTGTGTTTATCCTCTACCTGCTGCATATGCTTTTTCTATGAGTTGAGCTGTCCTACCATAAATTCTCATCAGATGTGAGAAGTTTTAACTGGGTTAAGACAAGTTAAGCTTATTTAGGGAGCAGTATGTTAATGAAAATTCATGTATTTCTGCACATGATGTTTATTCATCTGGGGACAATTTTTTATTGTTCAATATAGGGTAAATGTCCTGTTACATCCCTCTGGGCTTAAGGGACTGCTGGCTGGGAGACATGCCCAAGTAATGGCTAGTCCCATTACAGTAATGTCATCTTTTTATATAAAATTTTAAACTTTGCATCAGATGTACTTAAGTGCTTTTCTTCTGGAGATGGGAGACAAGAAAAAAAAAGAGGGGGTTACGATAAGGGACAAAATAAAGCTGAATGCTCCTTACTCTGAGATACAGCAGTGGGTGAAAAGTGAGTCCTTTATTTTGGTATGTGCAGGGAACACGAAGGTAGGCTTGTATACATAGCCTCAGGACATAAAATATTTAATTGTGGTCGTGGTTAACTTGCTTTTTAAAAATACTCTCTAAACATAAAGGTGTTAGGATCTATGCTTCTGTTGTAACTTTTCATGAAATTCTTCTAACAGGCAATTTAAGAAATCTTTCTATATTTCTAGACATATGAGTTAGTTGCAAGCTAGGGAATAGAAAGATGAGTAGATGATCTTATGCCTTATCCCATCTCTTTTGTCCCTTTATGACATAAATGGATCTCATTCCAAATATTTATGAAGCCACGCATAAGGAGAGTGTAAGAGTTTAAAGTCAGAGCATTTATAGACTAAAAATAAGTTTTCCAAATTCTTGCAGTCTTTACATGTTTCCCTTTTTCTGATTACCTGTTTCTTTTGTAGTCACCTATCCAAGGAAGCATAATAACCAAGATTTCTTCAATGTCCCTTAGGGCTCTTTTTAGCTTTTAATACAGAACTGTTCGCTTTGGGAAGAACAGAAGGAAATAATTCCTTCCTTTCTTATTTCAATTTGGGTGATAAATCTTTTGCTTGTTTCATATAAAAGAATTTGCATAAAAGTGATCAGTCAGACTGATGTTTCCTCGTTCGAGATGCTAATACCAGAAGTCCATTCTTCTCACTACATGTATTCTTACTAACATAAATCTCTCTAGCTTTTTTGAAAAACAGAAGAAGCTTTCTTCCAAAATAGATTATTTTTTTCTTTTGGTTAAAATAATAGTTCTTGCCAAGTGTTTAGCTACTGTTCCTTCTTCCATGAGGGTAGCAGAAACTTAGTTTCTATGTGAAACAAAAAATTAGTTAATATTTTGTATCTTTTTCCAAAAAAGAGGAAGGAGAATATAGGCTTGTAAATTAAAAATTAAAAACTATGTGTAGTTTGGAAAAAACTGAGATACGAATTTCAGTTAGAACTGGAGTCATAGATGTTTATGGCTTCTGCGTATTCTAACTTTTTTAATCAGTGTGAATCTAAAATGATAAAAAATTGTGAGAGTCTTATTTATTTCTGTTAAACATACTACTTCTGGATTCATATAACTCTAGACAGAAATAAAACCCAAAGCATAACTATATTTTGTAGATGAACTAACTTGATTTGTTGAATTGTATTTCTGTGTCCATAAATATAATTTATTTTCCTTTCATGAAAACTGGTTTCTATGGTTCGTAGTTCTGGCAAATTGTAGAGCTGAACAAAGGTGAGTTTCATAGTGTACTGCCTTGAAATAAGTAGTCTTTGAATACAATTCAACCCCTCTCAGAAATAAACCAAACTAATGAAGTAGTGGATAGATATTTCAGTAAGGATCAGTAGAGAGTAAATTTCTCTACTGGCAGTCATGGGCAGGTTTTGGAGCTGTGCCACATTCTTCTGTGAATGCACATTGGGTTGAACAGTGATAGCTCATTGTTCAGTGTTATACATGGTTGAATCAATTTAAACTTGAATCCCTTGTATTGCTCTTTTTTTGGTACTAGTCTATGTGTTTCCTCTAATGTAGATTACATACACAGTTACGGGTATTTTCTCTTTAAATTTCCTGTGTGGGCCTCAGTGTAGTACGTTTGTGCTCCTCCTTTGCCTACCATTACATTTTTTCCAGCATAAAGTAGCATTACAGATTCTGATTGGATTAAATACAGCCTCGCACTAAATAAATGGGGTTAATGCACTTTCATTAGGTAAAGTTACATCAGTTTGATTCACACTCCAAAAAAGTGGGTTTTAGTATTTCAACAAGAAGTGCTAAAATTACTTATAATTACACCAAAGTGATTTAAAGAAACATATCTCACAAAGCACTGAGTCTTCAATTGCAAGGGTATTTTCCATAGGTGATATATATCCATAGGTGTTCCTTTTACATGACTAGTGGACTAGTCATGTTTAGCTATGCAAAGGGACTTTGTTACACAACACTTGTAATTACTGAAAAGTTTTTGTGTAATTAATCATCTGGAATATCACTAAACCAGTTGATTATAAAGAATTTTTAACATAAGTTTTATGGAATAATTTTGTTTTTTAAATCCTGACTTACTTTAGCAAAATTTATTGTTTATTCTGGAGAGGGTATATGGTTGGGGTTCTGAATTTATTTTTTTAATAGTAAATCAGTAGTGGCGTTCCATTTACTGTAGATTGTATTTGATGACCAAAACAAAGTGATTATCATCATGCATCATTCAGTGACAATAACATGATAGACATAATTTACAGGTTTGGTGTCCCTTTTAAAAATGGATATTAATGCCAGTTACAATCTGAATTGTGCAAGTAAAGGGCTGTACCATGGCTTGTTCAAGTATAATTGTATCTTAGATTTCAGTTTGATTGTATCTTATTGTTGATCTGTGGTTGGTTGAGCATTGAGTGTTGCTCCGACATACTTTTGGAAGCAAAAGAAAGTAAGTCTTTCCAGAACATTTCAGGCAACAGACAAGAAGCATCTTTATTCATTAGTAAGTTAATCCATGCTCCAACAATGGAGCTGAACTCATGCTAACCACACAAAACATTTGTTTAATATATGATTGTCTGGGGGACAAGATGAAGATTTGTTATCTTCGAGTTTTTTCCTTTGGTTTAGCAGCCTTGGTAGTTGGTTAATTTTCCTTTTGTAATTGTAGTTATTTCCTTTAGTTCATTTGTATACTGTGCTTAACTTATGGGCAGCTCTGATCATTGTGTTTTTGGTGAACCAATCTGAAGGCATACTCTGATGAATTGCTGTTTTATTACTGTGTCTTCCATCTTCTTGAAACATAGGTCTACATGAAAAGGAGAACTCAAAAAATTAATTTTGTAGTGTACTATTGAAAAAACTTCTTTTTATAAAAAGGTTCTGATTGTAGTTGGCCATTTAAAGCTGCAAGTAAGAAAGTTTGTTCTCTTAGTAGAAGAATAAATTCCATTTAATTAAATTGATTGCTGATTAGTAATACTTTTATGCAAGTGAAGGACAAGCCAGGTGGCCAATTCATTGCTTTTGCATTGATACCTTCTAGTTTGCTTCTCTTTACTAGCTCTAGCTCCATTTATTAATTACTGTTTTAAAAATAAATAAATTTTCTAACATAAAGATATAGGCAGTGAAATTTTTCTGCACACCATAAAATCAGAATGTTGATTATATAACATAACTTTATATTTACTATCACAGCACTACCATTGATCTAAATTCAATTCAAATCAGTGATACAACTTAGATCACTGGCATGAAATCAGATCTGGATCTGTCACATCCCACCAGGTAGATACTGGTAGATTTCCGCAGAGGCTCTGTTTTAGTTAATCTATCTTAACAACCCATTCAGTGAACACTGAGATGCCAGAGCTTGACATCTTCACTTGAGCTTCTTCAGCCGAGGTGGTGGCATTATGTATGCTGGTACACTTAAATTTAACATTCCAGAGACTCTTTGTTAGTCAAGCAGTATCACCTCGAAAACTAAGCGGTTCTGTACCATCATCTTTGGGACTTTCTATTTAGTCCAATGGCTCAAAAATTGCAAAGAAAAGGAAGTTATGCTTTCTAACACAAACTGATGTCTTTTTGGGGTAACATATGGGATAAATATATTTTCAAACATGAGAGCTATTGTCTGACCCATAGTATAATAGTTTGGAATTTCAGCTCCATATATTGCCCAGTTAGGACTCATTGGAAAGTCTCACCTAGTGACATGATCACTGGGAAGAGACTGTAAAATTAAAAACAAAAGATGGGTGAAAAGAAGGAATACCCAAACCATACCTTAAGCCTTTAGATTCTCTAATGCTAAACAAGAATAGAACTTTCCATTTGAACATTTCCATGCTATTCCCAAATGGGCTGGGTATATATTCATTTTGCAGATACACTGATCTATAAGGTATAAATGCTGATAACAGGATTGGTGTTAAAGGGTGTATCCTTGTAGTGGATAATGAGTACAGGGTACTGTACACTGTCCCATCAAAGACCTACTGGTTGTGTTACATGCAGTATCATTATTAAAAATCATGGCAGGCCTTACATTACGTATTGAACATTTCACTACTTCAGGGCTTACTGTTAAAAAAAGAACCCATGCAATGATATTTATAAACTTATTTCCATTAGTTCAGTACTATTGTTACAAACCTCACACCCAAGTACCATCACAATAATGAATCAAAACAAGACAATTTACACACAACAGCATCACAATCATAACAGCCAAAATTCCCCATGATTATTCCAACTTCGAAGACCCATTTTCAGGCTATTTTTCACTATCTTACAATTGATTTTGTGGCCATCATTAATTACAATATTGTTTAATCTTTTCTTTTGTTAGGAGATCCCCTCTGAATTTGTCCCAGTGTTTCAGGATGCATCCTAAAGGGATACAAGAGGTATAACATTTCCCTTAAATTATTCTTAATTGCCTCAGTATCTCAGTTCAAGCATAGCACCTGGTGTCACTGCTGAACAGGGGAGAGGAGCTGAAGGAGTCCCCGATTAACAGGTTGGTGTTAGAGACCACTCTGGTGCCTTCTTCCTGTCAGATACATCGAGATGAAGCAGGAAGGACTGTCAGTGTGATTGCACTTAGGTCATCAAAATTCATCCCAAATCTGGGGTTCATTGCTTTGTGTGCACTGAGCCAGTTAAATGCACACAAAGTTATAGGGTTTTATTCCAGTGTTGCTCAAGGTGGATGCTAGCTGATAATTCCACAAGGCTGCAGGTCACCAGATGTTAGTGACAATTGACCTAATCATTGTAGATATGCTGACACCATTGTCTGAATCAAAGAATGAACCTTTTGATGAGGATCAGCATCCACAGACTGAAAAAGTATGAATTTTTGTTTTTCCCCTTTAAAAAAAATATTAAAAAAAAAATACAGAAACATATGCAGAACAACCACAAAAACCAACCGTGAAAAGAGACAAACTTGAATAAACTGAAAAAAGAACATTTTTAAATGGCAAAAGGACTCTGCTGAAGAGCCTTAAAATTAGACAAACAATGCTAGGATAAACACAAACAATGACTGGAGAGAGCAGGAGCATTCATGCCATGCTGTTACAGGTTAGGATTACAAGTACCCACCAGAGAGGCTGAGGCACATGCCCTGAGGTGCTCATTATTATGAATAACACAGAACACTCTGGCACAGACCATGTGCAGCATGTGCTATAGGGCATTGCCCATAATAGCTACCTCTTGTTCTTAATGTGGCTTTCTCCAAGCTAGTTTTAAACTTCAAGCTCTCTTGACCGGAACAGCTCTGAAAATGCTAGTAAGTGTTGCTATTCCACATAATTCCTATGTGGCATTGTTTTCCCAGTTGCAGGTGCAAGAACTTCAACACAGTTCAATGCGCATTTTGTATTTAATTGAAAAACTATGTCATCCAAGTAAAGTTTTTTTAAAAAGTTAGTGTAGCATTCATGTTGCAGTGCTAAAAAATAGGATGTCAAATTGAACAAAAGTTAATATTGCTGTTGGAACTTTACTTTGACAGTGCTGCAGAATGTGCTATGTGAATATTTTTTTTAAGTTATGGATTAACTGCACACATAATAAAAGACACATGGTTTCTAATGGAGCTGACCTAACCTTGATTTGGAACTTTTAATTTATAACTAAAGTTCAGAAAGAATAGGGGAATTTGATGTCCAATTACTAGATTTCCAAAGCTTTTTTATGAAGAAAGCAATAGAGTTAAGGAATGAATTCTACCTCTTTCATGCTGCAATTTACCATATGTAATGTGGTATGTTATTATTGAGTGTTCCCTAGTGATCTTCAGAGTATAGAGCTATTCTTATTTGATTTTCAAATCAAGTGATAGTTCATGTGTTTCCTGTTGGGCTTCATAGATATAAAATGTTTCATATAGGCGACTGTTATAAAATATTCACAAGTTATTAAAAATAAAGTTCATAAGTGGATGCTAAATTGCTAATGATATCATTTTAGACAATTTCTGATAAAGTAAAAGGACGCTTTTTAAACTTAACATCAAAGAAAGGGGAGGCTGTAAGTTGTTGAAAGATAAATAATTCCCTGTCCACTCTTAAATACCTTAGGATGTTGGATTCTATGTTTTTCTTATAATAATTTTTATTACTGGTTGTCACCATTTGAACAGGAGGAACTAAGGAGGGCATTTGGACTCTGAGATGGGGGGAACGGAATGCAAAGGGAGGGATCTATTCCCTCCCATTTCCTGCCATAATCTATAGAAGATCAGAAAGTCAGCAGCTCTTACCTTTTTCCTCCCTCTTCCTGCTGCCGTGCTGCTGTTGGTTACCACCAGCTCACTATGTGCTATCACGTTGTGTATATATATGTGTGTGTATATATATTTATATATTTGGTTGTTGTTGGGGTTTTTTTGTTTTTTTTTTTTTTTTACATTTTTGTTACTTTACTCTTTATGGTATTACCTTTCCATTGTGTTAGTAAAATCTGTATCTAATTGTTTTCAATTTCCAACTTGAAGTCTCCAGACTTTATTCCGCTTTTATCTTCCGTTTGTGTCGGGGGGGCGAGGGGGGGGATGAGGAATTCTGCCCTAGGTTTGTAGTCTGCCCAAACTACTAAACTGTGGCACTGGCATTGATATATTTTTTGAGATCTCTTTCAGTGTGGTTGGAAAATGTGGTTTACCAGTTTTGCTTTTGTATCTGCCTTTTTCAATCTTGAGAACTTGAATTCTTCCTGCATGGTAAATAACTCTAAAAGAGCGTGGGTTTTTTGACTTTTAATCTTCTAAATGAAAAAATGAGAGGAAGAGGAATGGTTTTGTTGATTTCCACTGCAGGTAAAGATCAGGCATACTGTAGAGCTACTGGTACCAGTCCCCTACTGGGGTTTGCTGTATATTGTGAGCCTACAAATTACATATTTACTCTGTTCTTATATTCTTACTTGTCATCTGTAATGCAATGCCAGAGAGAGGGTACTTTACACGGTGGACCTTGGTTCTGACCCAGTCTAATTGTTCATATATATTTAACATAGATGTGATTGTGTTCTTAATATTGTCAAACAGTGGTGCAGCTGATCAGCCAGCCTAGCAGACCAGTGTGAGAGCAACTTTACTATAAGGGAAATTTCCTTGACCAACATCATGCCAAGATTTGAGAAGGGGAGTTTTTGAAAAAGTGATACAATTTATGTATTTTAGTTGAAAGATTTCCCTGTAAAAATCTCTTCAGAAATGAGAATATTTGAAATGTGGTTTCCAAACAGTAAATGCATAAATGGTAAAATCTATTTTAGGTGCTTACGTTCAGTAAAGCTAACACCTGAAAGTTATGGTGACACCTGGTGATACATCTCAAACTTGTGTTATTGCATATGTAGCCTTATTAAAATATTTTTATTCTGAAGTTAGCCAATGATTGTTATCACTTTTTTTAAGTAGACTGTACTTTGTTTAGTCCTGCACTGTGAAGTAACATGTTAGGATATTGCCAACTTAAGCAGCACTTGTACCAAATGCAGCAGTAATTTTTAATAATGGGTTTACAAAGGGACACTTGAGGCTAAAAAAAGAAATATTTTGTTCTTGGCTAGGAAATACAAAATTTGGAAGCTGTAGGAAATGCCATACATCTCACGGTTTGGCTGGCAATGGAAGTTTGAGGTGTAACAACCACAAACCCTCTGGGTGGACTTGTTTTCTATAGTTCCTTTATCCACTGATCTCCTTCATTTTCCTGTCAACTGATCAGATTCCTGAGGGCTGGTCTTTAGAGTAAAGGCTCAGGCAAATAAGACATTCAGCAACTCTGCTGTGTCTGCATCTTCTGTTATCGTACCTCCCACTTAGTTTAGCAGTGGACCCACTTTTTCCCTTCTCTTCTTTTTCTCATTGATCTATTTGGAGAAACTTCTTGTTTTCTTTCACATTCCTAGCCAGACTAAGTTCCAAGAAAGCCTTAGTCTTTTTTGTTGAATTTCTTCATACTCTTGCAGAATCACAGAATTATTGAGTCTTGAAAAGACCTCTGAGATCAAGACCAGCCTATGAGCTAACACCACATCAGCTAGACCATGGCACTAAGTGCCACATCCAGCCTTTCCTTATTCACAGGGAATAAGTGACTCTTATCAGAGGGACAGTGGACAGGGACACTGTAGGGACAGTGACTCCACAACTTTCCTGAGTCGTCCATTCCAATGTCTGATCACCCTCTCTGAGAAGGTCAACCTAAACCTCCCCTGGCACAACTTCAGACCGTGCCCTCTTGTTCTATCACAGGCTGTCTGGGAGAAGAGCCCAACCCCCATCTGATTACAATTTCCCTTCAGAGTCATAGGGAGTGATTATGTCCCCCCTGAATCTTCTTCAGGCTAAACAACCCCAGCTCCCTCAACCTCTCCTTATAAGACTTTCCCCCCTATCCCTTCACCAGCCTCGTTGCTCTTCTTTGGACCAACTCCAGGACTTCAGTATCTTTCTTGAAGTGAGAGGCCCAGAACTGGACACAGTACTCAAGGTGTGGCCTCACTAGTGCTGAGTACAGGTGGAGAATTACATCTCTAGTCCTGCTGGCCACACTGTTCCTGATACAAGCCAGGATGCCATTGGCCTTCTGGGCCACCTGGGCACACTTCTGGCTCATGTTCAACTGGTTGTCAACCAGTACTCCCATGTCCCTCTCTGCCAGGCTGCTTGCTGCATTTCTATGATCCATCTAGATCCTTCTAGATTAACCAAACCCTTTTCCCACATAATTTAAATTTCCATCTTCATCTGAGTTTTTTCCAGGAGCTCCTTCAGTTTTATTAACCTTTGTCCACTGGATCAGCCTGTCCTGGGCCCTTTGCAGAGCCTTCCTACTCTTGAGCAGATCAACACTCCCACCCAACTTGGTAACATCTTCAAACATAGGGAGACTCAGTCTTGAACTCATCTAGATTATGAAAATATTGAACAGATATTGAATAATAATTTCCAAGATATTGGAAATAATGATTAAATACAAATACGCTTGAGTGAAACCCAGCATTTGATATAAAAACTGAATGAAATATAGTTTACGTATTTTACTATAAAATGCGTAATAAGATTTCATTTAATATAATTTATAGTTTATATTACAAATGTTTATTGTTATGTAAAGATAACATTACTCAAGATATATAAAAGTGGTATTTGGTAGGTATATAGAAAGAACATAGCAATATATAAGTAGCTAATCTTCTAAATGTGTGATAGTAAAAAAAAAGCAAGTGCAAAAAGGAAATGGAACAGCCACACAAACACAGACACTCTTACCTTCTGTACAAGCTTAGTGAAGACCTTTTAACATCTGTTCATCATTCTACAGCTAGTGTAGCTGACTGAAAAATTAAATGTGTGTATTCATGTTAATTTACTGTGATTGTGCAGAGAGATTGTGTTTGGAGTTTTTTTCATTTTAAAATAATGCCCCCCTACTTTGAATGTAGTTGTGTTTTGTAACACCTATAAAATTGAACTTTGTTTTCTTGGTTGGCTCCGAATTTCTTTCTGATGTTTTATCAACATCAGGCAGGATATCCCATATGATAATGGCATCTACATAATTCCAGAAGAAACAAATTTTTTTCATATTTTTCTCCTTTCATACTGCATCAAAACATACATAAGAATTTTTTGCTTCTCTTAGGCATGTACCATGTTTTCCTTATGTAGCAAAACTGTTCATTAAATTTAGATAATGAGAAAGTTTTCAGTCTTTCTGAGCATTTTCTAGGATGAAAAAAACCCATAAAACTTTTCTGTCTCCAGCAAGGAGATAGAACTCTAGACAGGAACTTGTGTGTCTTGACAACCTAACAATTTAAGCTCCATTAGATTTGTTGGTATGTATGTAACATGTTTTATAGTAGTTTTTTAACTTTGGCCACACTACTGTAAAATACACACCTGATGTGTTACCTTTTTAATGTATTTTTGTGTGTATAAATATGTTGATGTGTGTGGGGGGGTGCTAACAAACTACTCTATTACAATGTTCAGAAGTTTTAGCTGCTGGCAACCAAGGAGGGAATGCTGCTTTTTAATTGGGTTTCTTTCTCCCCGTTTTTTTTTTTTTTTTTTAATTTGTAAGAGACTAAAAGGAGTGTCACAAGATGTCTTTTCCAGTTTTATAGTTGGTCGGGATATATTCTCAGCCCCTAAATAATTACTGCTATTTCATTAAATATAGTTACCTAAAAATGTGACAAAACACTGGATAATAAAACTAGTGTGTAAGTTTCTTGTACATGCTGTACATATTTAAATGACCCTTTGGCTCTCCAAAAGTGAACTTTTAGTATTCCAGATGTTTTACTATGCATCTGTTACTAGTATGTAGCCATTCACTTACACGGATTTGGTTGAAATAAATGAAATCTATTCTAGTTTACTTTGAGTGGAAAGCCTTGTAGAATATACAGGTTGTCATCTTGCTGGTAAGGTTACTAGAGCAAAAGGTTTTCTTGAATTGAATTTTGTGGGATTTTTTTCTTCTGCAGGACTGTGCATAATTTCATACTTTCTTAAGTTCTTATCTTATTTGTTCCTTTTGTTTTCCTTTTCAGATGGGATTTATACAAATTAATGAGGACTTCATATTTATTGAGCCACTAAATCGCACTTCAGCTGTGACAGGTCATGCACACAGGGTATACAGACGAAAAAGGTCTCTAGAGGAGAAAGTTACTGAAAAGCCAGCTTCTGAGAATCACTACTGTGGTGTTGTTACAGGTAATATATAAATCTCACTGAAAAGGTCTAATATAGCAGACATATTCTTAAGATATGTAGATAGTTAAAAATAACTCCCAACAAAAGCATATCTGGTTGTTCTTGAAGCAGTAACTTATGGTGAACTTTGAGGTGGCATGCTGAGGCTGCTGTTTCAGTTTTCAGAAGAGGGAACTGTCCATTGAGACATAGACACATCTTCTCAATGTCCAGTTATACAGTTAGACTTTGGGTATTTTTTTTACTTTGATTTAATAATTATAACTCATTTCTTGTCCCACACTGTATTGATAGTTGCTTTATTAGAGAATCAGAGAACAGTTCTGGTTGGAAAAGATCTTTAAGGTCATTGAGTCCAAGTATTAACCTGCTTCTGCTGAGTTCAGTGCTAAACCATGTACATGTCTTTTAAACAGCTCCAGGGTTAGTGATTCAACCATCTCCCTGGGCAGCCTTTTTGTCTTGAGTTAGTGCAGTAGTGTTTTGGAACTGGAGGGGCCACAGGGGTGGGTGCTGTGAGAAGCTGCTGCAAACTCCCTCAGTTCCAGTGCTGACCCTGCCTTTGGCCAAGGTTGAGCAGATAGAAGAAGCTGGATGTACCTCT
Source organism: Phaethornis superciliosus (assembly GCA_023637945.1). NCBI lineage: Eukaryota > Metazoa > Chordata > Aves > Apodiformes > Trochilidae > Phaethornis > Phaethornis superciliosus. The sequence goes on along the minus strand of JAJQWJ010000004.1, from coordinate 44,431,732 downwards.
CTGAGTAGCATATTCAAGAAAGGGAAAAATAAAATGAACAAAATATAATTACCTGCCGATCAGAGGAGAAGGTGAGAGCAATGCTAGAGCAGAGACACCAGGGTTGGTGAGGAAGGATGGGGAGGAGGTGCCCAAGCAGAGATTTCCTGCAGTCAGTGCTGAGATGGTAAGCTATCCCTGTGAAGCCCATGCCCTGAAGGAACACATTGGAGCAGACGTAGGGTTGTACTCCATGAAGGACCATGGTGGGTGGACCTGGAGCCATGTGCCAGGGAGGTGACTGTTCCTGTAGCATGCCCTGACTCTGTGGGCAGCCTGCACTGGAGCAGTCTGTTCTTGGGGGACTGTTCATCCTTGTTGGGGGACTCCTGTGGGAAGGACAGAAGAGTTCATGAAGGACTGTCTCTCACGGGAGGGATCCCATATTGGATTAGTGGAAAAGTGTGAGGAGTCCTCCCCTAAGGAGGAGGAAGGAGTGTCAGAAACAGCATGTGATGAACTGATCCTAAGCCCCCTCTCTGTGTAGCCCTGTGCACTGTGTGGGAGGCAGGAGTGAAGTAATTTGGGCCTGGTAAGAAGGGAGCAGTGGAGGGGAAGATATTAATATACGATCATGTTTTCTCTTTCTCCTGATAGATTAAATTAATTTGTTTTCTTCCCAAGTTGACTCTGTCTGCTTTTGCCCATTACTGTGATTGGGGAATGAAAAACCTCCCTGTCCTTGTATCGATTAACAAGCCTTTAAGTAGATTTCCCTTGTGAGTCTATGGGATGAGTGAGCAACAGCCTGGATGTTACTGGCTGAGCCTAAACTGTGACAATATTTCAATGTTTAATAACCCTTTCTGTGGAGCGTTTTTTTCTAATATCCAATCTAAGCCTCCCTGGCACAACTTGAGACCATTTTCCCTTGTCCTGTTGCTTGTTACTAGAGAGAAGACATCAGCCCCAGCCTTGCTACAACCTCTTTTTAGGTAGTTGCAGAGAGCTGTAAGGTCTGCCCTGAGCCTCCTTTTCTCCAGAAACTACCCCATTTTTTCCAGCCTTTTCTCCAACCCCAGTTCCCTCAGATTCCACTTGTAGTTACTTACTATATGCAGTTAGTAATTTTCCATTTTAAAACATGAGCACAGGTCATTCCACTTTTTCTTAGTAATAATTTGTGAACTTCCACATGGGTCTGAAACTGAACTGAAATTATTTTTATAACAAAAAATTACAGAAAATAAGATGTATGCATGGTGTGTGCAGTGGAAAAGAGGTTAGAATCTGCTAAATAGCAAACTATGATGTGTCTGAAAATGAGTAAAGATGCAAACTCTTCTGTGAGGACATTATTTTTCTGTCATGTTCATTACCAGTCATCCTTTCACTTTTTCTTATGCTCTATAATGAGAAACATGTTATTCTGATCTAATAATATATGCTCAAAGCTCTGACTTTGTGGAAACAGTCTGTCAACAGAGAAGCAAGTATTTTTTTTAATGTTTCGTTACCTCTACTACCAGCCTCAAATTTCAAAATAACTCAAGCTTGCGTAACTGAGTAGGATCTACTGATGTAACCATACTGCCAGGAGAGTTTAAATACCTGAAGTTTCTATCTAATGCTGTTGCAGTATCAAGACCAGTCCCTCAGTTTGCTGCTACAGGTTATTTTACTAAATGGGGCTGCAACAAGTTACATGAATAAAAACCCTCTCTATGCGACAAGCAATTTGGTCGTGTGACATGAAATTATCACCAAAATATTTGTGGGTTAGGCACAGACTTAAAGGTCAATTGAAACAACAAAAAAAAATAAAGATTTACAGCAATATTTGAAAACTTTAAAAATCAAATCCTAAAGTAAATTAATTAAACAAAGACAAGAGATCAGTAAACGGGGCTCTCTGATACTATGTGTAGCTGTGTGACACGGAGAAACTTTTCTTCAGCAATGTAGTAACTTCTCGACATTATGTATCTATCTGCCAATAGGATACACTGCATCTGCAGTACTCCTGTCACAGTTATGCTCTGCAACAAGTATTTATGCTGCTGGTTTTGAGCCAAGTTGATCTCAAAGACTGACTACTTGTCAAGTAAATTTGTATTACCAGTGATGATTTGTACTTACTAGAAGGAATACCTCTGTCTGGAGGTGTTGAAGGTTCACTATCGGAAATAATAGCTTTATTATAATAGAAATAATACATTACAAAAAGGCTCCAGAAAAAAAGGTATTGATGTTTCCTTTACTTTTGTGAGCTGGATTGAAAGATGCTACACAGCCAAATTTGTTTGGAGGGAACGAAGAATTTGTGGAATTTTTCTTATTAATTAGGGGAAGGAGAAATTCATGCTAACAGAAGCAGTTGCTTTTTGGATTTGTAGGAGGGTACATGTATATCCTTTGTTGGATTTATTTATATATGTGAGCCAGTTGTACATACACTAACCTCACACTCCATACCACCTTTCTTCAGCACATGGCTCACAAAACCTTTCAAGGCAATTGATACCGAAGTGTGTTACAGAAAAAATATGAGACAAGCAGTTGCTACTTGAGCAAAGGGCCACATTGGGAAGCTAGCTCGTTTGCCTTCACACTTGTTGTGTGCTGGAGTTATTTGTACAGTAAATCTAGCTCATGGTAAAGGCATTAAACACTTGGAGGGGAAAATTTATTTTTAAAATACTTCTCAAATGGTCATTCCTTTTCATACAGACGAGTGAAGATCTCTTGTCAAATTCAGTAGGTCTCAATTTTTAATCAGATCTGATTTTTTTAATCAGAAAGCCTTTTTCTTCTCAGTTCAGACAATAAACATATGCTGTTCTGAAGTATGAACACATTGTGCTTCTCCTTATAGAGTGATGCCGCTTTGCAGGAAGAAGCCTTCTATTTTCACTGGATCCAAAGCAGAAGTTTGACTTTGTGGGATGTAGACTGGGCAGTCAGCTGTGAAAGCTGTGTTGGTTCTTGCTTTACAGCCAGTTGCCATGTGATAATCATGAAATAAAATGCATAAGATTAGTCTATATCTGTGAGATTGCACCAGATGGGGACTGGTGGTGCTTGAGTTACTGATTCCTGTTCATTGGTCCATAAACAAGTTTTCACTCTTCATTAAGGTATTTAAATACCTATCCAAACTATAGCGGAGGTACAGTCTTTGGCCCATTAAGCTCTTGAATAGTCCCTACCTAGTCAGAATACTGCCATATTCGTATGGCTAGGGTATGTATTTTCTTTTCCCTGAGAAAGGAAAAACTGGGCAGTAGTTATTGCTCTGTAGCTTGACCCTCATATGGACATACTTAGGGAATGTGCTTGTGCGTGGTGTCCAGAAGGGCTGTTCACAGCCTGTGCTTAATGTTGGCTGAGCTACTTTATGCAGCCTGTGGTTACAGAAGCTGAATTTTCAAGTCTTCATCTATTGAATGTCATCTGTACTTGGTGCAGTATTCTAGACTTCCTGGTGGGGTACTGGAGCACTTGTAGCTTTTCCTCTCAATCAGCTGAGTTTAAGTAATTAATTGGTATGGTATCTTCACATTTTTATAGATATACAAAACATAGAAGTCTTATTACACAGAACACTCCTATAGCATTCAATTCTTAAGATTAATTTATGCATCTTTGATCCCAAGAACTTTTTTTTTCTGTTAACCTGACATTTATCTTCTTACTAAATGCATTATGATACAGGTGTGTTTTTTGCAAGAGCTGATATCTCTTGTATATTGATCTTTCAATAATAAGCAATTCTCTTTAGTTTTTACTTATTTATGAGATTATAAAGAAACAAGTGCTTTTGCCTTAAGGCTGTTTTGCCTATTATCTGTCAGTAATCATAGCACTTGTTTGAATATAACTGGTACTGAAATGACTAATTCAATTTATTTAAAGGTGTTAGAGAAGTGCTATATTTTTCAGATAGCTGGGATATCATGTCATATGGAATTCTGCCAGCAATGTGGCAAATACTGGTTAGCCAAGATTGTCCTTTTGTTTGTTAACTCAGCAGATATCTAGAGCAAATGATGGGTACTGCCTCTTGCAGCCAGACTGCCTACAGAGCTGTGCAGTGTTCTTATCCACTACAATCCAAAAAGATGAAGGTTTCAACACTGCAATGGCCTTATTGTTTAGCACAGTGCTGTATTTTATTGTGGACTATTTGCTGACAATTCTGAATAAAAATGCACTGCTAGTTAAAACTTAGAGAGGTTTGTTAACAGACTTCTCTGAACAGCCACAATGATATTAAATTTAAAGTTTTCAACCACCAGCTGCTGTTTTTTACTACAAGATGAACAATGAATAAACAGTCTTGCTCAGAAATGCACTGGAATAAATATTTGCTCTTAGGAGGAGGGTGGATTCACTAGATGACTCGTGTGAGGTCTTTTTTAACCCAAATAAGTTTGCTAATTAAACTTAGATCTGTAGTCTATTCTTGCAGCAGTAGATGCTTTTATAATAAGTATGAATTGTATGGCTGTTTTTCTGGCACAAATTGTAACAATGAAATCTCATTTAAGAGTACTTTCAAAAGAGTGACAAAAATACATGTAATGTTTTATAAACCAGGCATTAGAGCCACAGATAGCAAACAAAGGTATAGCTATAGGCTGCCTCTAGATGTAGGCTAAGCAAGTGGCTGAACGATCTAATGTGAGAACTTAAAATTAACCTAAATAGCTTATAAGTTTTATAAGTTGCATCTCCTTCTAGGCAATCAAACACCAAATATTTATTCCTGAAACATACACTTTTTTAAAATTTATTTAGTATATTTGTATACTTGTCAGTGTTTGTAAGTCTTAAATTGTCACACCACCACTAATCAGTAAGCCCTTCTAAAATACTAGCAGGATGGATTAAATCGCTCATGTATATAATATTTTATAGGAAAATGGTAGACAGCTTTTTAAAGATATGGATACATCATAGTGTTTACATTGAAAACTCTGTATCTATTTTATATTTACATAAAACTTATATAACACATGCATTTCTATTAAAACACAGATTTAATATCTGTATTTGTTATCTCAAACTTAATTTGTATGTTTAGTGACTTTAAAAGTATACTTTTCCCACTTTTCTGGAATGAATTTTTTTTCCATTGAATAGTTGTGGTATAAAATGAACTGCAGTATCTTCCCTAATAGAGATGAGACTGATTAATTGAAAAACATTTCCTCAAAGTTTCTGAATATTTTATTGTTTCCAGTACATGTGTTTATAATTATTATCTCAAGCATCACTTTTCTTGTAAACAAAGAGCCCAACATTGCATTGTGGAAGCTGGAAAAAATTTCACTTGATTTCAGTGACTTCAACGAGATCTGTCCAAGAGGTTGTATTGTCTCCCAAGGGAATCTAAAGGAATTTGGCTATTACAACCTATTTTTTTTTAAATTAAATTATTTTAAATATCATAGTTAACTTCTGTATGTGTATATAATATATATATGTGCATACATATGTATATATGCATTTATATACATAGGCATGCATGTGTGTATATATATATATTTGTTTTAAATTAAATTATCTTAAATATCATAGCTAACTTCTGTATGTGCATATATATATGTGCATACATATGCATATATGCATTTATATACACATGTATGTGTGTGTGTATATACATATAAACATATATATATATATGAATTCTGGCTTGAACTGCTACTGTTTAGTTAGGTTTTTGTTTTCCAAATGTACTGTAGTAGTAATTGGGATTTTTGTCAGGTCTTTGGAGTGAAAACTTAAAATTAAAAAGAGCAGTAGCCTCTAGCTTACCAGAGACATAATGTCTTTTTTGTTTGTCACTTTCTGTAGGCTTAGAAGCCTGTTTTCAGGGTATGTTTTTTTTGTTTTACTTTATCTAATTATAATGACAGCAGCAGTGACTTTGAAGTACAGTTAGTAAAATTTAACTTTTCTATTTCCAGCAAACCTATATCCTACATACCATTCTCTGTCATTCATCTGATACATCATTTCATCTATGCAAATCACTGAATTGTTCCATATGTTTTCTTAACATTGCACTTGTGTCTATATTATTAGGGATTTTTTTGCTAAGATACAATTACATCAAAATTTTTTCTTTGTGATTTAAGAAGATGGGCAGATAACAGTTCTGCAGACTCCATGAGACCTTCTCTCAAACCTAACATGAAGGTAGTTTTCTCTCACAAATGTACTCTTTCATAAATAAGTTAGATAAAGGGATGCAGAGAATCTGATGGACTTTATTTGAGCAGCTGTATAAAATTCCTTTTTCCTTTGTGTGAACTTTTATATGCTATACAGGCCTTCCATTGGATACTTGGCAGTAGCAGTGCTAAATAAGCATGTTCATAGTGATTGTATTGCATGTAATCAGAGTTATACTATAATCAAAGGAAGCAAATCTGGAAAGTACTATTAAGCTATCTTAAATTATGGGTTTTCAAGGAATGTTTTATGTTACAGATAAGCAAAAATCCAAGAATCAAGAAGTATCACAAGGTGGAAGAGGAAAACGATACTCCTACAAGTTACCTCAGGAGTACAATATAGAAACTGTTGTAGTGGCAGACCCAGCTATGGTTTCATATCATGGAACAGATGCTGCCAGAAGATTTATTCTAACCATCTTAAACATGGTAGGAAATTTAAAATTAACTTTGGTGTTTTGCCAGCAATGCATGCACCACAGCCAGATTTCATTGCTCCTTTTGATTGTCCTGACAGAGCACCTGTAAGGGACAGTTAATACTTGACAGCAGGCTGTCAAGACTTAAACCATATGTTTTGCATCACAAAACCATGGTGCTTCAGATTTGTCTTTACTATCTGGTCTTATATCTTCAGAGAACCCCTGACAGTGAGGGCTAAACAAGAGGATTTTTTTGTTAGAAACCCATGATGTTGTTGGAAAGGCTCAGGTATTGGATGATTTCTCATGGTCTGTGCTTGGTATGAAGGATGACATTGTCATTGAGAAGGATTTTGATACCATTAGTGGATGAAAAAAACTAAAAAAAGGGTACTGCATTTTGACAATTGCATCCCCTCTCAACTTAATCTGGAGCTGTAGTCCAGTCATTTGGTGCATAAAGTAGTGAAAACATCTGTAATGTACAAGGAAACATTGTTCTAAAGAAGGACCATAAGGTGCATAAAGAGAAACTTTAACTATTTGGAATGATAGGAAGAGTTATTGCCATGTCCTGGCACAGACCATAATCCTAGATTTAACTGAACAGAATTTTTCATGTGAACAGTATTATACACGTGTATATGTATTTGGAGAAACAGAGTGCAGTTTATAAAGTGGTTATGACCACTGAGGAGAAAAGGTCTTTTTGTATTTCCAGACTGAATAGTACCTAACCTCTGTTTTTACTTCAGAAGACCAACACAGTGCATTAGCTTAATATTCAAATGACAGGAAATCTAAGCAGTCACAGTAGAACATGCTAGAAGTTGAGGTTCTTTGAGGTTTTTATATTTTTAGTATCCAGTGTGTTGCGTGCAATACAAGTGCATATTTTTATTTATTGTTTTTTTTTATCTTAGGTTTTTAACCTTTTCCAGCACAAGAGCCTTGGACTACAAGTAAATCTTCGAGTAACTAAGCTCGTCCTCCTTCATGAGACTCCAGTAAGCATCTATTATCTTTGTCCTATCCTGTAGAGAGTAATGCTACTTAGATTGTTGCTTCATAAAGCTTTGCAGCATTCAGTGATTTAATGGCTGACAAATTTTCCCAGTTTTTGCACATTACTTAGTTATTTACACTGCTAAGCAGGCTTAGTAAAGATTAAGCTTCTTCTATCTTAAGTGCTGTACATACTGAGATTTTTGTCAGTGCTTGCAGATATATGTCAGCCAAGAAAAGTTTCTTTGTGCCTATCAGCTAGTTCTTAAGAAGTTTGTGCTCCTCTTTTCTGAATTTGCAGTACAGAAGTAATTTCCCTTACACCTAGTGGACAGCAGAAGGAGAACTGATGTTATTTGGTAGCCAATCCCTAGACAAAAGGTGTCATGATTATAGCACTGTTCTTTCACTGCACCTTTCAGGCATCAACTCAAATCATATTCTCTCTGAAGAAAGACAAGATGTCTTGATTGAGACTTTCTATTAACCTGTCGTTTGTGTATGACATTTCATGACCATGTCAACTTGTTTTCTTGTTTCTGCAAAATATGTTGGAAATCCTTTCATACTTAAGTTAGCTCAGGGATTCCCTTATCTGTGTTTTTAATTTTAAAACACTGTATTTTTCCAGTGACTAAGAAAGTATTTCCATAGTGAGGTCTCAGCAGATGGGGAAGTTATGTTGAAATTCATGTTCAAATTCTAGATCTTTGCATCATTATTCTTTTCTTCACCATGGACAGTGAAAAATTGGCAAGTGTATGAGACAAATTCAGGTGAACAGATTCACTAAATGCCTTTTAGTGCACTGGTTTTCACCCATATATTTAATATGAGAAAACGATGGTCTATGTTCCTGAAGTTCAAGTCTTTCTGCTGTAAATATTTATGCCATAAAAAGGGGAATATTTATGCTAATTCAGTAAAAAAATATTTTTAAGCCTGCTTACAGAATCATAATTATAGTAAAATGAAATGGTTTTTATTTCCAGACAGATATGTATATTGGATACCATGGGGAAAAAATGCTGGAAAGCTTTTGTAAATGGCAACATGAAGAATTTGGCAAGAAGAATGATATACATTTAGAAATGTCAACAAGCTGGGGAGAAGATGTGTCTTCAGTTGATGCAGCCATACTGATCACAAGGTAAAATATTGAAAGATTAATGTTAAAATATAGGCATTTGCCTGATATGAACATAGATATAAGGAATATATTTCTGTCTCTCTATCTGTCTGCCTGCCTATCTACCTACCTACCTATCTATCCAACACAGTTAGGATTTAGTTTTGCTATAAGGAAAAGTGCTACTTGATGATGCTTCTCAGAACTCAAAGGTGGTGGTAAAGTGTTGGTATACATGGGTCATAAAACAATAGTTACCAAATGGTAAACACTGGAGATGGCAAACAGATCACTCTCTTGTTTCTTTTGCTAAATTGCTAGGGCCATTTGTCAGATACTTCTCTCCATGTGCCATCATCTAAAAGAGGCAGCACACATAGACCTGTGGATACATAAAAACAAAGCTGTATTTAGACCATTCAGATTTGGATCAACATGATATTAGGCATACTACTGAATTATGCTTCCCTCTAATTGATCTAGAACTAATATGTTTATTTGTGTGCTTCAGGTGCATCACATATTTAGTATATGCTCTACAGCCATAGGGGTATGATCCCTGATCTCTATTCTTAATAACTCTTAAGTATCAGGTGTTTCCCAAATTCAGAAGGAAATATGCCTCCAGCTCACATCTTTTGTCCCCAGTAGAAGCTGCAGTGTTTTAGGTTTTAAGGGATGAACAGAGGGATGCATCTTGATGATAGGGTACAACTTCTACAGAATGATGGTTCAGCTGGTCCAAGTTTGAGCTTAGTGCCGTTTTTGATGTGGACTTTGGACTGGATAACCTTCAGAGTTCCCTTCCAAAGCAAATTTCTGTAATTGGATATATTAGAATACCATTGTGCTCTTCTATGCTTGGTATCCTAAAAGGATCCTTTTGTAAACTTTAAACTTTTGTGTAGTCAGAGCAATCTCAGTAGTAGCTATATGCATTTAAAAATAATTTGCATTCTGATTACTACAATATTTATACTGTATTTCAGTTTTCTAAAGCAGAAAAATAGTTTCCTATATTTCCATAGGTTGGAGAGCTACTCACATATTGGAAGCAAGAAATGATGCAGTCAAAATTGCCTGTGGTGACAGCTTTGTTCCTGCTTTTACTGTTTTGTGCCTTTCATTTTCCTGGAAAAGGCCATCTGTTATGCTGTGCCATCCTCCTCTGTTTCTTCTGCATGTCTATTTTATGGATTGCTGGGAATTTGAGGGGGCAGATTGATTTTTTTTGTGCATTTATACATTAGCTTCACACAGGATCCTCATCCTATAGGAGACAATTGCATAAATATCACTTATATCTGCTAAATGTCTTTACTATTAATTAGTTACTATTAGGACTGAAGATGGAGAAGGAAGCACAGAAATGTGAAAATAGCATACTTGAGAATAAAAGGTGTCTTTAAAAAAAGAACAACTCACTCTCCCGTATTTATCTCTAATTTTAACAAATATATACTTATCTTGGGTGTTTTAAAATTTCCAAGAGTTTTAAGTCATCCTATACTGTTTTCGGTTTGGTTTGGGTTTTTTCTTCCCTAAGTTCATTGTAGTTGAGTCTGTGAAGTGGCAGTATTTGTAATAATATACATAAATATAGCCATTTCTGTCAGTTGCTTCTTTTGAGCTTCAGTACTCAGGCTATGTATGTTCCATTGATTCCATCCATTCCATCCATTGATGTTATGTAGCATTATATGGACCTAAACTGCACTTAAAATCCCTTGATAATTTAATGCAAGTCCTGGTAAATTCATTCAGTTATTTTTACATTTCATTTTTCCAGTGAACAAGAAAGCTAGACACTGTTGAGGGAAAGATTTAAAATAAAAGACTAACTGTGTTCCAGGGTAGCCCACTGCCCTAATTACTTTCTTTCAGAATGGACAGTTGTGTCTTATTTCTAATTTTGGTTACTTCATTTTCAATGAGCTTCTCTTTATGTATATGCTCTTAGGCGGTTCTCAAATCACAACTCATCTTTCCCTTGGATGCATTTAGGGGGATTTTAAGCCTGTTTCTCAGACATTTAATCATTCTCTTATCTCTTTCCAGGCCTTTTCGTGTTTTCTAAATTGTTCTTTGAAACAAAATGTCAGCAATGGGAAAAAAAGTGTGTGAATGGTTGTACTGGTGCCATGTCTCATATTTTTCTGCATCTTTATGCAAGGATACTTTTCACTCCTACTGCCTGTTTTCAAATGCTTACCTCTTTTTGTTGTTGAAATGCTGTTGTTGCAGCTGATCAAGTAGGAGCCACATGAAAATACAAGTTACTAAGGCGAATCATCTTTTAAAATGTCATGGTTTAACACTGACCTGGCAATTAAACCAAATAACAGATGCTCTCAATTAATCTCCCTCCCCTGCCTGATAAAGAAAGGAGATAGAATAAGGGAGAGATATTTATAGGATGGAAACTAAACTATACAGCTTTAATGAAACAGTAATGATAAAGAGGAAAAACTACTAAATATAAACAAATATACAAGAAAATTGATACCACACTTCTTCTCCCTTTCCCCTAATAACTCTCACATCACCACCGAGGCTGCAGGGCACCCCTGGGAAAGTCCAGGCTGGAATCCTGGAGTCAGCAGCAGTTGGGAGCTGGAGGCAGGAACACACAGATTCAGGCTGGCAGGGATCAGGACCACAGGCAGAGGAATGGATGGAATCCTCCCAGGATGCTGAAGCAAGCAGGGACAGGTGAAGAAGAGGAGGAAGGGAAGGGGTCTGATCCTCGTGATGTCTCAAATTTATACTGAGTATGACGTGTATGGGATGGAATACTCTGTTTGGTCAATTTTGGTCATTTATCTTGTCCACTCCTTCCTAAAGGAGGGCTGCAGGTGTATCCTCTTTACTCCTTTTCTCCTTCTGGAGGTCAAAAAGTTCCTCAGAACTGAGCAGTACCTTTGTTTCTGCACACTCTATAGTTACTCTGGCAGTAACTATAAACATTGAGCATTATCAGTCCTAGAAGCAGACACTGGCTGAGAAACTTGCTGTTAATTTCAGCAAGTACAGCTACTTACAAGAGACTTAGATGAAAGCAACAAGACAGAAAATTACCTTTATCATGGCCAAAATTAATTTGTCTTCATTCATATTTGTATTCTGCTAGAACTCATTTAATTTTCAAACTTTACCAGTTGTTGCTCTTATTTTCTTCCAAATCATTATTTAATGGTAATACTGAGTCTAGGTTCTCTTAGACCACCCAAAAACACCTTCCTTGGCATCCTAACATTTCTGGTTTGAGACGTTAAATATACATTTGATTCATTTATTAATTCACTTATCACACTTCTGAACTGTTATTTTTTAGAATGCCTATTTGTGTTATCCTTTTTAATCTTAGTTCAACTTTGCAGAGCCTAGGTGATCTGTTAACTATTTAAAATATTTGAATATAGTCTTTCCTGGTTTGCTTAAATACACCATCCAGTGCATACCAGTGTATTTGAAGTCTAATTTCAAAATACTAAACAATTTCAGAAATAGCATTTACAATACTAATGTTCATTTGTTTAAATTCCCAGCTCTATAGTAAATGTGTAATTTACCTTGTGGCTCATGAACTCCAAATCTGATTAGGTTTTTTAAGTGAATTTGTCACTTACTATGTTTGTGCTTAGTTTATATGTAGGAATAATTTCAGAATATTCTGTTACGTGAAGAGACGATAATGTGTTTGGTGTTGTTATTATTCACTTATGCTGCAAGCAAAAGCATTTGCAATACGGTGTTGCAGACCATTCATTGCAACTAATCTTTGTAAAAATCTTACAGTCTCAGATGACTTGTTACTTGGGAAATAAACCTCAAATGTATATCAGACAGTTGTAACTACAAGAATCAATGACAGCACCAGGAGTTAGATCAGTTTCAGGCATACAGTACTTTTTTCAAAATTATGAATGTTAGAGAGGTTAAGAAATTGAAACCAGGGTGAAAGCCAGAATGAAGATTTGGTGGACTGGTGAAATCTACTGTCTGTCGACTCCTGTCTCTTCTCTGATCTAGCATATGGAAAGATACGATAAACTCACTCAAACAAGAAATACATCTTTTGATTGGTATGCTTAAAACAAGCATTCATTTTATCTAAAATTACACGTTGGTGGAAACTAATCATAAAAACTAGTCTGGATTCTTTTTTAGCTTTCTTCTGCTGTTCTTTGAGACTTTTGTTGTATATCCTATATACACATTAGCACAGAAAATGTAATGGGAAACTTTGTATTTAGAAATTGGATAATTAGTCTTTGTTTATAGTCAATTAAAAATGCACTAATTGTAATTTTCTGAAACAATGGATTAGTGGTTGCACATTCATGCTTAGTATTCTTTTCTAGGGTTAGCCAAAGTGTTCAAGCTCAAAAATTAATCCTAAATCTCATGAAAGCTCCTCTTTTCTCTCACTTTAATAAGGACCTGTTTTCCCTTCAATGTGCAGGCTAAGTAACCATTTAAAGAAATGGAAATTTTGTGCCGGATACTGGTTAGGAGAGGACTTTAGTGTGCTCTAACCAGTTTCTTGCTTTCAGTGTTAGACTTGGTTACAAACTTGCACCACAAAAGCTTCGATCATTAATCATAGAATAGTTCATATTGTAAAAGACCTGTAGGATCATGCAGTCCAGCATTCAACCTAACTCTACTAACTTAGCTCTACCAGTGCACTGCTAAAGCATGTCCATAAGCACCATATTTGTATGATTTTTAAACACATTAATCGATGGTTATTCAATCACTTCCCTGGGCAGCCTGTTCCAGTGCTTAATAATCCTTTCAATAAAAACGTTTTTCCTAACATCCAACCTAAACCTCTCCTGGTGTAACTTGAAGCCATTTCCTCATCCTAAAAATACTTCCTAGTGAAAAGAGACCAACTCCCTCTCCCTAAAGCTTTCTCCCAGGTAGTCATAGAAAGCGATAAGGTCTCCCATCAGCCTCCTTTTCTACAGGCTAAACAGTCCCAGTTCTTTTAGCTGCTCTTCATAATGCTTGTTCTCCAGGCCCTACACCAGCTTTGTTGACCTTCTCTGAAGGGGCACATTCATGTCCTTCTTGAAGTGAAGGACCTAGAACTGAACCCAGTAATTGAGGTTCTGCCTCACCAGTGCAGAGTACATCAGGACTAGTCCTGGTGGCCACTGTTTCTGACACAGCCAGGATGCTGTTGGCCTTCATGGCCACTTGGGCACATGGCTGGCTCGTGTTCAGCTGGTTGTCAATCCATATTGCCTGGTCCTTTGCCACTACGCAGCTTTCCCGCCACTCTTCCCATAACATTGCATGGGGTTGTTGTGGCCCAAGGGCAAGACCAGGTGCTTGCTCTTGTTGAACCTTATACAATTGGCCTCAGCCCATCAATCCAGCCTGTCAAGGTCCCTCTATAGAGTCTTTCTACTTACAAGCAGATCTGCTGTCTACCCAGCTTGGTGTCATCTGAAAACTTTCTGAGGGGGCACTCTATCCACGTGTCAAGATGATTGATAAAGATACACGATAGACCCCTGTACTGAGCTTTGGGGAACACCATTTGTGACCAGCCATCAACTGGGTTGAACTCCATTCACCACCACTCTCTAGGCCCAGATGTGCAACCAGTGTTTGACCCAGCAGAGCATATGCCCATCCAAGCCTTGAACAGGCAGTTTTTTCTTAAGGATGCGGCAAACAGTCAGAGGCTTTACTGATGTCCAGTTAGACTATACCTACAGCCTTTACCTCATACAATAGGTGGGTTACCTTGGCATAGAAGGAGATCAGGTCCATCAAGAACCTTCCTTTAATGAAATCATGTTGAGTGGACCTGATCCCCTGGCTGTCCTGCACATGGTGCAGAAAAGGTACTCAGTGTCACAGAATCAGAGAAGGATCTTGGTTGGCAAAGACCTTCAAGATAACGGAGTCCAACCATTAACCTAACACTAACAAATCCTCCACTAGGCCCAAACCCTAAGTACTATGTGTATATGACTCTTAAATACCTCCAGGAATGGTGACTTTACCACTACCTTGGGTAGCCTGTTCCAACGTCTGATAATCCTTTCAGTGATGAAATTTTTCCTAACATCCTATCTAAACCTCCCCTGGTGCAATGTGAGGCCATTATCTCTTGTCTTGTCACTTGTAACTTCATTTAACAGACTGATTTAACAGACTCTTTACAACCCCTTTAAGGCAGTTTCATAGAGCAGTAAGATCTCCCCTCAGCCTCCTCCAGGCTAAACAACCCCAGCTCCGTCAGTCACGTCTCAAGGTCAGAGTGACTGGTCTTCAATGCTGGCATCTTCGCCCTGTTTTGCTTTCAGAAGGGAGGAAAAGAACAAAGCCAAATAATCTTGCTGGCTTTCCAGGAGGCTTTGTACTACGCTTTATTGCTCTATTTTATACCTCCTCTTACTTGGAAGAGGCCATATCCTCTCTTTTGGTTTGTGTGGATTAAGCATGCCAATTCCATATTTTATAAAGTATAGGTGTGTATATATATATATATACACACACACACATATATATATGCCTGCTTATGTTATATACACACAGGAACATTTTTTTAATATAATGGAATATATAAGTCACCATGTGGGAATTAGAGAACAATTTTTGTGAGAGCCATAGGTAATCTAGCTAGAGCTGTAAATCTTTACTAAAGAGCCTAGTCTCAAATGCACGTAATGAATTAATATTCTTGGAAATTAAAGAATGTATTACATTCTTTCAGTGTAAATCAGAAATTAATAATAGGTTGTTGAACTTTCGTCTTGCCAGATCAAGCCATACTATTTCCCATAATTCCCATAATGAAACCCTGGATATATAGCACACCCATAGTCAGTCAGCCAAGGAAGAAGAACAAGTGTATTAGAACAAAACTATTACATAAGCAGAAATCTCTTGTAAAAGAAATGTCAGATACTATTCTTGTACTTATGCTCTTTTCCTTCTTTTCGTTTGTTGTTACATCAGTTACTATTTATGGTGATTGTATAAGTGCGTGTGTAAGACAAGCTATGTCCTTAGGTTGTTTTTGTACATTCCCTCTTGCATCACCAAAAGTCTCATATTTCTTATCATTCTGTCACAATGCTTAACAAGACAGTGAGTCATCTGTGTCAGGTAGCACATAGCAAAGAATTGTGTTACAACTAAATGTGTTAATGCAATTTTTTGCATTTTTGCAGGTTTGAAAAATATACTAAATTAAGTATCTTATTATACTTTCTTGTTCCCACTCTTTGGCTCAAGGCATCTTCTAAGGGGATTCTTAGTATTAAGGAGTTTATTTTCAATATTTATAGAATCATAGAATGGTTGCAATTGGAAGTGACCTTAAAGATCATCTAGTTCTAACTCCTCTGCCATGGGAAGAGACACTTTCCACTAAAACAGGTTGCTCAGTGCTCCTTTCAGTCTGTCCTTGACTTCCTGGGAGGGGACATCCACAACATCCATTGGCCATCTATTCTAGTCTGTCACCACCCTCACAGTGAAGGCATTTCTCCCTCATGTCTAACTTAAATCTGCTTTCATTCAGTTTAAAACCAATACCCCTTTGTTGGGACCCACAAGGTGGTCTTGTGTGGTACTGTAATGTCTCACAAAGTGAGCACAGCTCCCCAGAGGCAGGGGCCCAAACCAAATATCACATCCCACAGAGTGGGCATGGGTAGGGGTTCCCCAGGGTGAGGGTTGACCCAGGGAGATTTAGACTGGATCCCCTTGCTTTCTAAACTCCTTCAGAGAGAAGCCTAGGTGCAGCTGGGCCCAATCCTCCTCTTCCTCTAATTAATCTCTTTTGACAACCTTTGTCGAGATTAAGTTCATAAATTCACTGCACAGTACTAAGGAGTAACCCAGAAGATTTGTACAAAACACAATTTTACTTTAAAAGTGAGTTATATTATAAAGCATGTCAGGTTACAGCTAGCAGAATTAGGAACAACCGTACTTTCAAAGCAATGGATTATAATTTTGCAAAATTTAAGGAAGGAAATTGTCAAAATTTAAAAAGCAATGGGTTGTAAAACTTAACAAAAATAGAAAATGTTACCCTTATGTGCCACAATAAAGTTAGAAACAGAGAGGGAGACAGAGAGAGAGGGAGAAAGAGAAAGGATAGGAAAGGTACCACCACCCTTGGATCCAGTGATAACCTTGGTAGGAAGCTGTGCTCCTTGGATGACAGGAACACATCCAGCATTTCGAGTGTGCCTCTTTAATGCCACCTGACCCCACTTTTTTTTTTTTTGAGGAGGGGGCTTTGGTGTATCTTGCAGAGCCAGGTGTTCACTTGGGCCCCTCCAGATGGGGTGACACAGCAATAACCCTTTATTTCTGTGCATGTGCCCTCTCCAGTGGCTTTACCCGGGGCACACACAAGATGTCACTCTGCCTCCGCAGGGTACAGCTTGCCTGCCCCTGTCCCTTATGGAATAAGGACAGTGTCCTGCCTGTCAGGGTGCCCATCAGACAGAGCTCCCCTTGCCAGGACAGTGTTCAGCTGATGGGGATGGCCACTGAAGGAGGGGCTGCTCTTGTGAGAATAGGGCCCCGTTTATCAGGGTGGTTACCCAAATGGGGGTCTCTCCTGGAGAACAGAGTCCAGGTGGATTATGGATGAGGCTTCCACTCAAGCACAGTGTCACATTTTGTCAGGATGTCTGTTTTGAGACAATTATTCTTTCAGGGACTTTACACCTTTGTCCTATTGCTACATGTCCTTATAAAATGTCCATCTCCAGCTTTCTTGCAGGTCTCTTTAAAGTGATACTGACTGACCTGCAGTTCCTTCCATTTTCCTTTTTTTCCCTTTTTCAAAATGGGGGTTGTGTGCCCCTTTTTTCTGGATTAATGACTAGCTCAACAACAAAGTTCAGAGGGCTGTAATAAGTGGCACTGAGCCAGTACATTCTCCATGGGTGAGCAATGTGCCCTTGTGGCCACAAGGGCCAATGGTATCCTGGGATGCACCAGGAAAAGTGTGTCCAGCAGGTCTAGGAAGATTCTCCTCCCCTTTTACTCTGCACTGGTGAGAACACACCTGGAATACAGTTGTAGTTTTGGGGTCCCCAGCTCAAGAGAGAAAGGGATATACTGGGGAGAGTCTGATGGAGAGCTATGAATATGATTAACATCTCTTCTATGTTTAACATTGAGAAAAGGCTAAAAGGGGATCTTACTAATGTCTATAAATATCTGAGGGGTGGATATAAAGGTGGAAGGAGCCAATCTCCTTTCAGTGCTGCCCAGTAATAGGACAAGAACTAATGGTTTCAAGCAAGTTGAAGTTCCACTTCAACATGAGGAGGATCTTCTTTACTGTGAGGGTGATGGAACATTAGAACAGGCTCCACAGAGATGTGGAGTCTCCTCTGGAGACTTAAAAAACCCACCTCAATTAATTCCTCTGTGGCCTGCCTTAGGTAATACTGCTTTGGCAGGGGGTTGGACTAGGTGATGTCTAGAGGTTCCTTCCAACCCCTACCATTCTATGAATCTATGATTTTCCAATCAGTGGGAACTTCACCAGACTTCTAGTACTTCTCAGATATGATGGAAAGCTGCTTTGTAGCTTCATCCACCTGTTCACTATCTGCAGATGGAGCATGTCAGGTCCCATGGATTTGTGCACATTCAGGTTCTGTAGATGGTCTCAAACCTGCTTTTCTTCTACAGTGGGTGGATCTGCCCTCTCCAGTCCCTGCTTCTGCCTTCTGCAACTTGGGTGGTGTGGCCAGAGCCTTTCTTGGTAAAGACTGAAGCAAAAAACGCATTGAGTACCTAAGCCTTCCCAGTATCCCATGTGATGAGATCACCTGTTTCCATCTGGAGATGTCCCACATTTTCCCTAGTCTTTTCCACTGACACACCTGTACAAGCTCTTCTTGTTTACCATGATGCTCTTGACCAGATTTATCTCTGTCTATGCATTAGCTTTCTTGACCTGGTCCCTGGCTACTTGGGCAACTTCTGTGTACTCTTCTCAGGCTACCTATTCTTCTTCTATCCTCTGCAGACTTTATTTTTACATTTAAGTATGTCCAGGAGTCCCTTGTTCACCCATGCAGGCCTCCTGGCACTCTTGACTGCCTTTCTCTTTGCTGGGAGTGCTCCTGGGCTTGAGGAGGTGATCCTTCTATATTGACCAGCTTTCTTGGGATCCTACCTGCCAGGGCTTTATCTCATGGTACCCAGCTTTATCCCTGGAGAGGTCAAAATCTGCTCTTCTGAAGTCCAGGGTAGTGAGCATATGACTCTTATTCATCTTGCTAATTCCCCATGCTACCTGCATTATTATAGAGGCATTTAAGTTGGGCACCTGTTGCAGCTATCTTACTATCTGGCATTATTCTCCTGCATTTCAGGTGTACTTCTGCTGGCCTGTGGTCCTTCTGCAGGCCAAGGGTATCTGTTCATGGCATGGGCTTCAAAGTGGTGGCAGAGAGATAGGAACATTTAGTTTTGAGGAAACTTTAGTTTTTGTTTATAGCACTGTGGGCTTTACCCTATGTCAGAAATTTGCCAGCCTCTTGTCATTATTTTTGAGTTGAAATCACTGGGTCGGAATAGTCTGTGTGGAGCAAACAGGCAAACAGCTTTTGCAGTAATTAGATTTGTAAAAATAGTAAGTATCATTCTACTCTCTCATCTCAAGAACCAAACAATTTCTACTGTTTATTCTGCTGTTAAAAGTTGGACTAGATAATCCTGGAGCACCCATTGCTCTTTTTATAGCTTTGTTATATGTCTCTGACAACTGGTGAAGTAGGTATAAACTTAGAATGAATCCTAAGCAGATGTTATTTAACGGAGAGACAAAATATTTAATCCACTCTGCAACTGAGCAATCTTCTTAATGGAGATATTGCTGAACTGAAAACTGTATTGGAGACAGGAATGTCTTCTCCCAGTGAGTTAATTTTTAAGTCTTCCACTGCTAGAATGGGATGTCCTAGCAGAAATGCTTCTCTAGAAGGCATTCTCATTAATGATTTTAGCCATTGATTTTTTATCACAAAAACTTAATCACTCCATCTCTGATCTAAATGAAAGACAGACTAACTATAGACTTGTTACATTTCAAGATAATGACATGAGAGAAAAAACCACAAATTAGGTACAATCCAATTTAAGTACATGGTACATGTTTTGCCACCTGATTCATAAATCTAATAAATCTATTGTGAGAAGAAACTGAAGTTTAAGCATTCTAAGTAATTCTGGACTTCGCTTTCTGATGCTTCTTGTTGAGATAATGATGTTCTGTATTTATTCATTGACCCATACAAAATATTTGTAAATAGGTCACGCAGTTGTTACCATTCTGATAGATTGGCTTGCTTAACATTTTTCTTTCCCCCCAATTCTAGGAAGGATTTCTGTGTGCATAAAGATGAGCCATGTGATACTGTTGGTAAGTAAATAAACATAAGAGACTGTGTGTAAAAACCAGTTCATAAAATTGGTGTTACGTAAGTAGAGATGTGCAACAAAAAGATGACAACAGCATTGGTGATGGATAGCTGTAACTAGAAAAAGGCAAAATACATCTCAAATCCCAGTATTACTTGGTTAGATTTGTTAGATGCTTCTGGTAAATACATATGTTAAAGTACATTCCTATCCCATTCATAGACCAACCTTTTAAAAGTTTTTTTCTTTTTATCTCACTGACAGTTTAGTGCTAAATTCAGACTATAAAGGTAACCAAATGTGTTTATGATTTTTTTTTTATACAGTGGATTTATTTTTTGTGAAAATGTGTTTAAAAGAAGTTTCTGTAAGAATGCAGTGTAATAGTGATACAGTGTTTATGCACTATGGAACGTCAAAAGAATAGAGGATGTGAACTATTGTGCAAGGCATGTTGTGACACCTTCAATTAAAGTGAGTGCTGGTTGCACTAAGTTTTTTTACCAACAGTTGTTGATTTAGTCTACAGCCTCTTAGGAGGACTGTTTTTCAGAGTAATGGTCTGGTGGAAAAGGTAGCAAAAATGTAGCAATTGTTCTCTTCTGTTGTAATTTTGGGTAAAAAAATGTCATGACTCTAAATGATGTTTTTACCTTACAATTTTATTTGGGGTAATGGAAGTCTTCAACAGTTCTATATGTAAATACAAGTATTCAGAACGTAAGTTATTTCAGAAAGATTGGGATAATAATCATGCTTGTGTTCCCTCTTGAGTAGAGGAGAATTAAATTTTTTTTTCTGTCTAATATCCAGGGCAAGGGTTTGAGGAGAATTGCTACATAAATTGTATTATCTCACTTCTTGCTGTTTTTTTTCTTTTACTGTTGTATCATCCCAAGTCTATGTGTGTGTTTCTGTGGGGTGGATATCAATAAAGAATCATTCTAAATGAATAGAATTTTTCTCACAGTAGTTAGGGGTTAAGAATTCAGTCTTCTTCTACAAATCCTGGTCTTAGATAAACCTTATATGAGTATTTGGCACTCAGAGGTGCTTATTTTAATCTTTTAAGTGGAAATATGTTTCCTTAGAGCCGAAGAGGAAGCTACATGACAAGAAGCCTTCAGCGTCTTATGCTGATCTAAACTGAAGATCAAATCTGAGTACTTCCAGTATATCAAAATAAGGATAGGCTTGCTGTCTGTATTTCACAGATGAACTGAATGTATTAAAGGATTTTTCCTGAAAAGTGTTTTTTCTTTGATTAAACCTTGGAAGTAATAGAATATCTATATTTATCTCTGAATTTGTTCATGTCCTGATAAATGAGGTAAGATTCAGTCATTCACGTTTCTGTGATAAAGAAGCTTGGATGAAACTTGCAAATGAGATGAGTGCACAGGAAGTTAAACACTTGCAGGCTTAATATAATGATAAACAAAATGAAGTAGAGACCTTGGTTGTCTAGGTGGGCATTTTGTGGAATGGTTCTTGTGGTCTTTCTGACTCTATGTATTGTTGTTTTAGAGTTTTCTTCAGGAATTGAAACATAGTTCATATGCAGACTTCTTTTCATATAACTATAGTTGTGCTGCAAAAGCTAAGTCATTAATTGCCTATTGTTTCATCAGTTCTTATACGAAATTATTAATTATTAATTTATTTTAATTTATAAATTTTGTTTCCAGATGATTTTTTGTGAAAATACATCTATGGTGTTTAAAAGAAGTTTCTGTAAGCCTTTAGAGAATTTTCTGTAATAGTCTTTCCATAAATTCAGACCTGCATGGGTCTGCAGTACAGCTGGAGGTGTCACAGTGCAAACTGTTGCCATTCACAATCGGTCTCCCTCCAACCCTGATGGAGTAGCAGTATTACACACCATCCAGGCAGGCTGGCAGCAAAGTCTTGTGGCTTTTTTTTTTTTTTTTTTAAATTGGTTGGAAACAGAAGTGATGAAGTACTAACAGGCTGACTCCTGCTCTTACCTCTGCTGTCAGAGTGTTTCCAAAGAATGTTTATCAATATAGTGATAGGTGCCTTATATATATATAAATATATATAACAATTATTATATTTTTATATTATATATTATTATATAATAATACATTATATAATATTTTATATATATATTCCACTCACATTTACAGTACTTTGGGTCCATGTGCACTGCTAAGAAGAAAATATCTTTCTGAAGCTCTTGTCCACCATCATCAAAATCATTTAAGAATAAGCATTCAAAAACTAGAGAGAACTTTGTGTAGATAATTTAACAATTCCCTTACTGGCATGTATGTATTACGTCAATATTTTTAGGATTGCAGATTTATAACCAATATTGTTGAAACTGCATGTAGGTAGGTAGGATCAGAGAATTTTCAGTGTTGGAAGGGACCTTTAAAATCATATAGTTCCAAGCCCCCTGCCATGGGCAGGGACACCTCCCACTTGATCAGGTTGCTCAGAGCCCTGTCCAGCCTGGCCTTAAAAACTTCCAGGGATGGGGCTTCCACCACCTCTCTGGGCAACCAGTGCCCGTGTCTCACCACCCTCATGGTGAAGAACTTGTTCCTAACATCTAATCTAAATCTGCCCTCCTCTAGTTTGAACCCACTCCCCCTAGTCCTGTCACTACATCCTAAAAAGTCCCTCACCAGCTTTCTTATAGGCCCCCATCAAATGCTGGAAGGCTACAATAAGGTCTCCCTGAAGCATTCTCCTCTCCAGACTGAATAACTCCTACTTTCTCAGTCCGTCTTTATAGGAGAGGTGCTCCAGCCCTCTGATCTTCCTTGTGGCCTTTCTCTGGGGCCACACTCCAGGACATCCAAGTGTTTGATGTAATAGGGTCTCCAGAACTGGATGCAGTACTTCAGACGGGGTCTTACAAGAGCAAAGTAGAGGGGGAAAATCACTTCCCTCAACCTGCTGGCCATGCTTTTCTTGATGCAGCCAAGGATACAGTTAGCTTTCTGGGATGCAAGTGTACACTGAATGATGGTGGTTTCATTTTGTCATCCTATCTTTCACTTTTGATTTCCCTAGAAAAACTCTAATGGGGATTTTTAGTCTTAGATCAGATCATGAGTAATAGTCTGTTGAAAGGTAAGGAAGAGAAGTTTAATCTCACTATAGATTTCCTGTTTAACATGCTTATTTAACTTGCTTAAGATTATTTGCAGAATAAATTACATGGCAAATGCGAATCTAGTATCAACTGTATGATTCCCAGCTGTCCAGAGTTTGCCTCTCCTTCCATCCACAAAAAACCCAAACCCCCCAAAAATACACCTCGATACAAATCTTTGTTTACCAGAAAGAGTGGAATAAGACTATTAACTGTGTAAAGTTTGTATATTTATGTGAGGTAGACAAAGTCATCTTTGTAGCACACTGCAAAATCCAGAAATGGAAGTTACAAGAAAGGAAAACATATAGGATGTACCTCATTATTGGTAAGGTAACTATTTTGGGTACTATTTTTTTCCCAGTGATGGATACTAAACAGCAGAATACTGAATTTGTTGGTTCATAAATTCCAAGATTCACAGTTTTCAGGATGAATGTGAGTAGCCACTTACACCATGTTGCATAAGTGGCAATATTTGGTTACAAAGACAAAGTTTTAATGTATTTAGGTGGCAAATAATACATTTCTCTGTGCTTCCAGTTGTGTTCTATTCAAAATACAGAGCTTATGCACTGTTCAATTAGTACTTTTTTTTCATTGTCCCTTAAAACAACTTGTATTTATATGAAAATTTCATGTTTTAAAGGTAACACTAACAACAAACTCTGTTAACCAGAAAAAAATGTTTACTCAAAATCAAAAGCGTGTGTCAAAGCTTCCTAGAAATATATAATTTCTTTCTTGATTTCAAAACAAAATACATGGTGCCAGTGTTCCAAATGTTCCTTCACAATAGCATTTAGGGTAAAGAAATTATATGGTAGAGAAAGATTTTTTTTTTCCCCCATAATGATAGAAAACATATTTCTGTCAGATTTCTAGATTCTTAATCAGGAAAAAATGGTTCTAGCTATTTTGGTGACCAAAACCAAAGTGTATTAACACTTAATATTTGATATTTTTGAAAAATAGAAAGAAATAGAATAATTAATTCTAGAATTTTATTACATTTCCCAAGGTGTGTTGAAGTCTAGAATTAGTGTGTCTTTATATGGTTGTCAGGGCTATATCAAGTGTTATACTATTGCTAGATGTGTTTGTAAAGTGCTGCTGTGGGGAGTTGTGGGGCTAACTTTCTTAATTCACTAGGTAAATCTGGAGTAATTCAAATGCATGCCTTGCATGATTAATCTTATGTTTCTGTGAAACAATAAGCTACACTCTCATGTGGTATTAGTCATCGTAAGTCAACTGATTTCAGCATTGTCAGTTTTCACAACCCCTGTCAGATTCCTTCTGGGAGGAGAATAATGAGGCAATTGTTTTAGCCTCAGACCCAACTATTCTTAAGTTTCCTCTGATTAGTTGGCTGCAGCATTATTTAATCTTTTTTTTTTCCTCTGTTGTTCTGCTCATGTGTATGCTCCTAGTCTTCTTCTTGCACATCAGTGAGATCCTTTTACTCTGCAACTTTATCTTAAAGCTCCTCTGTAGCTTAAAGAGAAGTTTCAGACCTTGCTTTACTGTATAATCATTAGGGGCATACTATGATTAAAACAAAACAAAGTATGATTAAAACAAACACATGGTTTGTCTGGGAGTAGAATAATATGACTATGTTTACATATATATTACATTTACAGATTTCAAAAGGCATTGGAATCAGCATAATTTCACTATAGCTGGAAATCAGATTGATGAATTAGCAAGTGAGAAAATCAGGAAGGGAACCCAGCATGTTCTTCTCTCCCTTCAGCCTATTACATTGTCTGTATTTCTGTCTTTCTGTCTGAAAGCCTGTGACATGGCTTTCAAGAAAATCTAAAATATTGGCAGGTGGTCATATCACTAAGTTGTAAAGCTCCAAGTAAATACATCCTTAAAGAATATGCAGAATCTAAAAATAATCTGCAGACAAAAAAATCTTCCATTCTACTGTTTGAAAGATGTTGCATTAGTGACACTATTCCTATATTATAGTGAATATTATACGCAGTTCCTACTGATACGTTTTTATAGAAAAGGGACCAATTCAAATACCAGACAGTAATCACTTGGATCCTTGTATAGTCCTTTGTCTTATGTTATCTGATTCTTTGGGTAATCTTCTCTCATCTCTGTCAAAACTCCACAGGTGCACAACATATTTGCTCTGTAAAATATTGTGGCCATAGTTAATGTTCTGAAAGATTTGTGATAGCTAGTAAAATGTCCTAGTAACACTGACTGCAACATGGTGGAAAACAAAAAAGTTGCATTTCCAGATTCAGTTGCTGTAAGCCTTATACTGTACTCAGTTAATGTGTCTCTGTCAAAGGTCAGGAATTTTCTTGGCATGTGTGAGTTACATTTGACTAATATGTCAGAATTATGAATAATCTCAAAGATAGTTTTTGCCTTAAATAGAGTGACCTGAGCTGATTGTTTCAGTACTGCTGACATACCTATGTTGTTCTGCACAAACACATTTCCTCTAAATTCATGCCATTTGCTCTTATTTTCAGTCTTGTTTGGAATTCCCAAGTAACAGGAATTTTGTGGAGCTTTTCTGATGCTTTATGAAAGACAGGGTATCCAGCATTTAATTGATTTCAGAGGTTGGACTGAATTATTTTCACTTGTTTTATTTTAGGTGTTTAAAGCTTAATTAATCTCAGCAGTAACACATAAGAAAGCTCTCCAAATAAACTCCCGATGGCAAAGTGATTCTGCCCCTCTACTCAGCCCTGGTGAGGCCACAGCTCGAGTCCTGTGTCCAGTTCTGGGCCCCTCAGTTCAGGAAGGAGATTGAGGTCCTGGAGCAGGTCCAAAGGAGGGCAACCAGGCTGGTGAAGGGACTCCAGCACAAGTCCTGTGAGGAGAGGCTGAGGGAGCTGGGGGTGTTCAGCCTGGAGAAGAGGAGGCTCAGGGGAGACCTCATCGCTCTCTACAACTCCCTGAAAGGAGGCTGGAGCCAGGGGGGGGTTGGGCTCTTCTCCCAGGCAGATATCAGTAAGACAAGAGGGCATGGACTTAAGCTCTGCCAGGTTTAAGTTGGATATTAGGAAAAAGTTCTTTACAGAAAGGATGATTGGGCACTGGAATGGGCTGCCCAGGGAGGTGGTGGATTCTCCGTCCCTGGAGGTTTTTAAGAAGAGACTGGATGTGGCACTCAGTGCCGTGGTCTGGTAACCATGGCAGTAGTGGTTCAAGGGTTGAACCCAATGATCTCAGAGGTCCTTTACAATCCAGCTGATTCTATGATAACTTCATAATCACTGAGCTTACTTGTCATTACTAAGCACTGACCATACTCAAAAATCAGATGTTTTCTTTCTTATACAGTTGATCAAGGATTTACTGTTTCAGGCAATTCCTTCCTTCATTTTATCTTAATTGACTTGACTTGATTTGACTTATTTTCTTTACTTTACTTTGCTTTACTTCACTTTACTTTACTTAATACTATGATTAAATACTCTCCAAGTACTTGGCAGAAGTCACACAATCACTGGCCATTATTCTAGTGGGAGACTTCGATTTACCAGATGTTTTTTTGACTGTATTCCAGACATTGGCTAATCCTTTCTATCTGATACTTTCATAAAAATACATTTAAGATAACACATTTTTTTAAAAGTACACAATTTGTGGTGGTACAAATGTACACAATAGCAAAGTTAAAGCAAACTATTAGTAAGGCCTCATCATAAAATGAGATCAGTTTGTGTTTCTTAATGCTAGCAAGTATTCAGATTGTAATTTCTTGTACCACTCTGGTGTATCAGCTTTCTGGGGAAGCTGTGGATGCCTCCTTTCTGAATGTGTTCAAGGACAGGTTGGATTGGGATTTGAGCAACCAGGTCTCATGGAAGATGTCCCTGCCCATGGGCCTATGGCAGGTGTGTTGAAACTAATGATCTCTTCCAACCCAAACCATTCTATGATTCTGTGATTCTGTGGCCTTTTTGGCAAAGGTAGTTCTCTTTGAATCAGTCTAAGGTCTGTGATTCCTGCCTTTCCTTTCAAAGTCATATTGTAGCAGAATCCTAACACTGCAAGCCTTTTGCACAAAGTCTTTATGCTAGGCAAGAAAATTACCTTGTTCCTCTCTGTAAAAGATAGCTATTTCTATTTTTTAATAGTTGTCACTGTAAATCTATGCCATATATTCCTTACGAATTTATGAATGGACAGATACAAGATCTAAGTCATCCACTATTTGTCAGGCTGTCCAATCATCTAAGGTATTTGTTCACGTATATCAGATGCTATATTTCTCAAAAAGTGTTCTAGAAGTAAATATTTAGGCCTGATAATAATTTTCATTATCTGTTTTTACAATAAAACATTTACTTTTCAATGCATCTGAAAAATAATTTTTCTCTTTGAAGAACTTCACAGAGAACTTCCGATTTTCAAGAATGCTTCTATCTCTCAGGCTTCTACATGGTACTATTTAACTTGGGTAGCCACATCATATTCCAGATCTTCATAGTGGTCCTGATAGATTCAAGATCTACCATATTCTCTGACCCAAGGTTAATTTCCAGCAACTGAATGGGACTTCACTCAAACTGAAAGCAATAGGGAAGAAAATGTATATTACAAAAAAAGCTAATTAGATATTGACGCTGTATAGATCAGAATGCATTTCCTTTGATCCTTTAAAAGACTGATATCTGTGGGGAGCAATAAAGTGCATAAGTATTAGGATGAAATAACTATCTGGCTCTCCTAGATATTAGATACTATAAGACTAATTATGTATTAAATAACTATTATATTATTAAGTAACTATTACATACTATCATATGTAATACTCTATTAAATATTTCACATGAGCAGTGTTTAATATTTAAATCAAAAATGACTTACTTGAAGATAGGATTTTGATTTAGCAGACTGATAACTGCAATGTGCTCAAATCCCAGTGCAAACACAGCTATAGCCATGGCAATGTACAATTGGATTGCACTACAAATCTTGCCATTACTTCTTTATATACTCACCATCATGATTCTGGGTATCTGAGTATTCTGGTATTCTAGGTGATGGGAAGGAGTAAGTGTGTTAAAGTCCATTGAAGCCCATTGGTCTCTCCAAAGTTAATTTTGTCAGTAGGCGAGTTCTTGTATTGTCTTTTGGGCTGAGACACATATGCACTTACCTCCTTCTGGGTTGGCTAACTGAAGAAGCCATTTACTCTCTTTTTATTAAGTCAGAGAAATATAGTTACGAAAGCAGTTAATCTAGACTCATGTATCTAAAACAAACCCTCTAGTCCCTTTTCTGTTGAGGCTCACCTTTCTTTTCAGTAGCACTGAAGTAACAAGTAGATTTTGGAGCAAATATGACAGAAGGGATTTAGAATGACCATATAGCTAATGACATGACAAACCAAGTTTGAATGTTTTGTGAAACCAAGAAGTTCAGTGGAGCTAATTAAGTAATTTGTGTGATTAAGACTTTCAGAATATTAACTGTATTTCATTGGTTCATTATAGAGGGAAAAATAATAAACATTTCTCTTGTCTTTTAGAATGCAGTGTTACAAATCCACACACAGTCAGGTCACACTTCCATGTTGTAGCATCAGTGGAAGAAAGACCAATGTTTGTATGTCTGACTACATACTTTTTAATGTGATTTTTGTTTTTTATTGTGGAGTTGTGTTGCTGTGGGCAACGCTGACTGAAGCCTTTTAATACAGGTAGTGCCTTTATGTACTGGGCAGCAGGCCATGAATGAGTAGGAAAATCTGACAGAGGTGTTTGAATACTTCAGTTGGTAACAAGTTTAGTTTAACACCCTTGTGACATGAACCAAGGTTTTTTGAAGAATAAAGGGTGATTTGTTGAGGAAGTTCATTAAGAAACCAGAACATTTTAAAGAACAAATCATATTATGTAGAATAAAATACACATTTCTATGGATAGTGGTAATAGTATTATTAACAAACTACTCCTATGACTTTGGCAAAAGCTCTACTTTACTGAAGCAGCAGATATTCTTTTATATATTTACAGGTTTGGTAAGAAAATGTTGTCTCTTACGCAGTTCTTCTAGGGCACAAAGGTAAAGCTTTAGCCCTTTAATTGATATTGCATGTGTTTTTCTACTAAATTAACTTGAGAAATAACTACCTACACAGTGAAGTAATTTTGAGTGCTTTACATTTGGCATGTGTACAATCAGTGTTTTGTTTGGGGTTTTTTTTCAAAACATGTCTTTCTTAACATGTAATTCAGGATCCTTCCTTAATTTATCTGTGAAATGATAACTGCTTTCTAGACAACACTTATCAGATATAAAGTGTTCTGATTTGAAGCTATGCATTGTGGGGTTCACTGGCAATAGCTTAGTCATGACAAGGGAGCAATTATTTGGGATTTTGTTTGGGTTTTTTGTTTTTTTCTTGTGGGGTGTTTTTTGCTTGTTTGGTGGATTTGACCTTGGAGCAGTTCCAGCTATGTTAATAAGCCACAGGAAGTGGCAGTGAATGTACACATATTTAAAGAAGAAATTCTTTCTCTTACCTAATCCAGGGAAAACTAAGTAAGAGTAGGTGCTTACTGAAGGCAGACTCTTTCTCTACATGTGATATTAATAATAAAGGACAAGACATGAAACTACTTCACATCTAGTAATTAGCTAATTTGCATATAGTAGGTGTTGTTGGTTCAGCATGCTGAGGTTCACTTTGTTTAGTAGGAGAAAAGTCATAAAGCTAAGTGCATTTGATGCTTTTGGAGATTTCTAGAATCAGAAATCTAACAATCTAAATGAAACTATGGTCTTGTGTTTCATATATTTACCCTCTAAAAGGCCAAACATCTATTCCATTCAAGGAATGTTAAGTCTAAAAACAGTATTGGTGATACATACTGAGTATTGTTGACAATGCCTACTAGTGCTAAATGCTTTTGCAGAGCAGCAGAGGGTATGAAAACTGCAGTGTCCATAGTTCTTTGGAAATTAATTGGGGGGCAGGCAGGGTAGTAGACAGCAAATGATGTTACTCATGTCATTTAATAATTGGAAAAAAATTATTATTATCATCATAATAATTATCAATAATAATGTACTTTGTAATGAAAAGGAACATAATTAAGAGAGAGAGAAATAAACCACAAGAGAGATAAGCGATGTAAATGAAAACAATTGCTTACTACCAACCAACCAACCAACCAACCAGTGCCCAGCCAGTCCCTGAGCCTCAGCCCATGTACTGATCTCCCCCCTACTTTTGTTGCTGAGCATGATGTCATAGGATATGCAATATCCCTTTTTTCATTTTGGGTCAGCTGTGTCTCCTCCCACCATTTTGTTTACCTCCAGCCTCCTTGCTGGTGAAGGCCTTGGCTGTATGTAAGCACTGTTCAGAAGTAATGAAAATATCCCTGTAGTATCCATGTGTTTCCAGCACAATCCACAGCCCCCTACAAGCTATTGTGAACAACGTTAACTCTATCTCAGCCAAAAGCAGCACAGTAAGGAAGGTATTTCCAAACATTTTGCATTATAATAATGTGAATGCCCACACTCTTCAAAATGCAGCACTGGATTTTGTCTATGGCTATAGTAATATTTCTGCTTTGTTTTAGCACTTTAAAAATTCATTGGTGTTCACTGGAATCAGGCCCTGATATCTGACATCTTTTAGTATTGTTACTAGCTCTCCTACCTAGAGCTACAGTAATAATAGCAGCCCTATCTTCTTCAGTTTCTTCATTAAAACTGGAAAGAAAATTAATGTGATTCTGGAGCTACGAGGCACAAAATTATTTTAGAAATATTTTTATTTTTTATTTCAGCCAGTGGGACATAACATTCAGAATAAAACACTATATATCAGAGCATTTCTTAGTTCTCTTATTTTCATCAAAGTTAAATAAATGATACCTGCATGTAGCATGAGTTGTCATTTGAAAGATTTCAGGTTTTTTGATTTGAAAATGTTTTGCCTCTGCAATGAATGTGTTTTTAAGGATAGTCTCCTACAAATTCTTCTAGTTCTTTGACAGCTGTCTCTTTTACACAATTATAAAATCATTGACATTCGGAAAACTGTATCAGTACTTAACAGTGGTAATCTAGAGACACGACTCTGTTCTGTTCTTCTGAATCTGTCAAACGGAATAATCTGTTCAGATTTGTGCCCCATTGATGTATACATCTATTTTAATTTACAGTAGTGTCTATATCCATATGTCTCTTCAATCACATCTTACTGAGGTACCTAGCAATGCTTTTAAAAATACATTTTCTTCATATTGCTGTCTATGTGATCAGATAATATTACTTTCAGGTAATAATACCAGTATGTGCAATTTCATTGTTATCATTTATCCAATTTTGTGTTAAATCTAGTCATTCTGGTTTATGATTAAGAAACCTTTTGTCAGTTATCTGTTTATCTACTTAGATGGCTTCAATGACAGTAAGGTCATCAAAGGTGACCTTTTTGGAGTCAATAATTCTACAGTGCATTCGGCTAGTAATAGCAAAAAATAATTATTGTGATTGTGTTTCATAGGTATAGCATATCTGAGTGGAATGTGCAGTGAAAAACGAAAATGTATAATTGCAGAGGACAATGGTCTGAATCTTGCTTTTACCATTGCTCATGAAATGGGTCACAAGTAAGTATGTGTATAACAATCCCTAGTATTTGTATCCATGTAATATTACTATGATTTAATTAATTTGATTGTGTACTTCAGTTTTCAGTCAGTCTTTTAAATTTTGTGAAAAAAATGAAAATAAATGTTTTGGGTATTAATAATGATTGTTTATGTACTGATATATATAATGTAAATTAAGAAAACGTTTAAAACTTGAAGTAGTACAGGAATCTTTGTAACTACACAATGACTAAGTTAGCAGGAGGAACTGTCTTTTTCTAGAGGTAAAACAGGTACTGGGGTATTGTGTATCAGGTCCAGTTTTAACAGTTGTTGGCAACAATCATTTGAATGAGATGATCAGTTGAAAAAGCCCATATTTAATCTGACATTATCAGAATAGATCCCATTGAAGTGTGTCATGATCATCATCCATCACAATATGAATATTGGTTTTTCCTCCCTTAAACAGACAAGGATGACAAAAAATCTGTATATAAATTTTTAAAACAGCAGCTTTGGAGTGACAATAGAGATTGATGGTTTTTTACATCATTTGAATCACTGCATGTTGAAGTTACGTTTCTTAGGAGAAACTTTGAATTAGAAGTGATTTGGTTTAAATATGGTCAAAGCTGTCTAAGAGTGGAGATCATAGAATCCAATCTTGAAACATGAACGTGATTGTGAGAACTAATTAGAACTTAAAACATTTCCATTTAAGTTTTCTCTTGAGTACAAAATATGCAAATTCAGAGCAATTATACAACTTGGAGGGAAGGGGCGATATGCATGTGAGGCTGATCTTTTCTTTTTTTTCTTTTATTGATTCCTCCTAACTGGAGGAGGTTGTTTGAGTGCTTATTATGGAAAAAGAAAGCTTTTGAAAGAAAAAAATGTTTTGTAGCCACAGGATATCTTCTTTTTTTTTTTTTTTTTTTTTTTTTTTTTTTCTTCATTTGTAGTGTTTTCTAATATTGGAAGGTGGGATTTGGTAGAAGACAACTCTTTCTCAACTTGTTCTTATGACAATAAACCAAGGGTAAAGGGAAAGAAACAATAACTGAACCTGGTCAGCAGATAAGTTTGCTGATGGAGTAAGTTAGAAAATTTTTCTGAATGCTCAGAACTTTTTAGTTCTTTGAGAAATGAACCATAAATTAAATAAATCTGAGGACATGTGGGCCACAGTGTGATATTAGGAGTGGAAATTGAAAACCTGTTTCCTGCAGGAATAAATATAGCTGTGATAAATTGAATAGTTTTGAAACAAAATCTGGCAAGTACTAATGAGGTCATGTTGTAGGAGGTGGTGTTTTGTGGTTCTTCAGCAACAGAAATGTCTGAGTGCAAGTACAGTTCCTTTGCAACTGCCTTCATTAGTAGTGAATGTTTACTGGGTTTCTCCTGCAATCTGCTACTCAGGCTTTTGTTTTGAGTAAAAGAGTAAAAATACAAAAAAAACTATGTCCAACATACTGTATTTTATTTATTAGTGTTTTCATTAATACTTTTTTTAAGCTTCAGCCCTTCTCTTCTAAAATATTAGAAATTTTAAGGTGCAGCTTTCATTTTTGAAGAATTTTTTTCACTAATGCTGATTTAGAAATTCTTGTCTTTGTAAGTAGTAAGCTAAAAGCCAATATGAATTCTAAATTTATTGATTTAGGGGATTAAAATATTGATGTATTTTTATATTATTTCGGTGTTGTTTTACTATCTGTGGTAACATTTTCTGTCCTATTTGTTAAAAAATGTTCACTTTAGAGGAAATTTTATCTATAAAGCATAGTATTTTATTTTTTCTTAATATATCTTTACCAAGACAGGTACAGTACTTCCACTTTTCTTTTTTCCTTAGTTTATAGTTTTGATAACAGTTAGGGGCGGGTTCACTTTGTATTGCATTTCAGCATTGCATGTTATTTATTTCAAACATGAGTTAACTGATCAGCATTCCAGTAGTTTCATCACAAATGTTGCCTTTTATTCTATTAGACTGTGAAGAGAATGCATAAGGTAACTCTTCCAAACTATTGCAGTAAAACCCTTGCAGTGCACTTTTAAGCCTTTAAAAAATTTCTCGTTTTTTAAAAAATGAAATATGAACTTGATTGTGAGAACTAATTAGAACTTAGAACATTTCCATTTAAGTTTTCTCTTGGGTACAAAATATGCAAATTCAGAGCAATTATACAACTTGGAGGGAAGCGGCAATTCATTTTTAAAATGAAAAACTTATTTAATGAAGTTCAAATTGGGTACTAGATGTTTGACCATACAACAGGACATTTAATAGCCCTCCAATGATAGTAAATAGAAAGTACTGGCAAAAATAGCATTGTCCTCAAAAAACAATCGCAAGGTCCTTGAGATCCTTGTCACAAGGTCCTTAGTTTTTGTCATACAGTTTTCATGCTTTAATGGGAAAGTTCTTTAGTAATAGATAATCTCTGGCTTCCAGCATGTATCTCAAAGTAGGCACCTGTGTTCCACAGTAGTGAAATCCTGGTTGAAAGCTGTCCAAGATCTTACTGGGCAAATCACACAAAATCTGCCAGTGGTTTGGAAGTCATCCAATAAAATGTATGTGCAATTAGAGATGACAGAAAAAGACACAGTTTATTACATACTTTGCGTTTCCATTTACTCTTCTCTCAGACTTTATATGGTGATTCAAAATAATGAAAAAAATTGCTTTGCTTAGTCCAATTCTAAGCACAGCAGAGGCAGAGGAAAGGTCTTATTTTACGCGAACTCATCAAAGCAATGCCTAGCAGAAAACAAGACTCACTAGTCTTTTCCTGGTAGAAAAGCTTTCTTTAGATTCACAGCCGAAGAAAGTCATCTCTCAACAAGAAATGAAGCACTGAGACTGTGAACTAGCACTACATCAACATTTTTAGTAAGTCAAAAAGAGTTTTGTATGTGAAATGTAGATTAGTCAGCTTTTTGTAGCTAGGTATCAAAGCTTCCATTTCTGCCAGATTAAAACATTCCAGGATGTATTAATAGTTAATTTACATTAGAATAGCATTTCTGAACTGAACAACTAGGAACTGAACAAGAGAATGTATAGGCTTAATCAATAGACTGATACATTTAAAATATCTGTGAAAATATTGGCTAAACATCATAACAGCATTAATGTTTTTTCTAATAAAGAAACCTTTTTTCTTCTTTTTGTCTATATGTGATAACTCCAAGTCTTTTTGCTGATTACATATTTTCTTCAATTTTAGGAAGTTATTTGTCCATGGTTTTCCTTGGCATAGGATTAAAGTCATAAACCATAGACTTAACATAATGGTTTATATTAAAATACTGCAATTTACAGGATGTAGCTTGGGTATTGTGTTTGGCAGAGGTGAATACTTTACTGTTCTATATATTCTCTGTACACAACTAAAGTGAGGATCGATATGTATCTCCATGCTATGACTTTAAATACATCTGTCACATCAAAGCTTAAAATTATTTCTATATTTCAGTCAATGTGTTGTGTCTAGATTCAGCTTCTTGAAGCATGCTGATAGAAATATTGATGTGCTAGAAAGAAAGCAGCTGTTTAGCAAAAGTTGCAAACTTAGCTGGGCAGTAGAATCCAGTATATGCTGTATTTTAAAAATTATTTTAAGGTTAAAAATGTAATCTGAGTTGCCACCATCCTAGAGAATGAGCAATGATTCACAAAAGAGAACTGTTTGTTATATAAAAATTTCTTTCAATTTTTGTCTTTTTACTACTAAATTATTAAATAGAAGATTGAGGGGTTTTTGTCCAGTAGATGGTTTCTCTGAAGGCAAAGTTTTTTAAAAAACTAGTAATTTTTTATGTTTTGCCATCACAGTTTTTCTATACCTTGGTTGCTTGCCTTTTAATCCACTTTAAGCTAAATAGTAGAGCCATGTGTCTTATTCCATTTATGTAATGATCTGTGAAGCCCTCATGTGTTTTAAAACACTTCTAAGAGATCATACAAGACTTATTATTTCACTAACATTTAGAAAAAAAACAAACCCACATATAGTAATGCACATTTTTGCACTAATTCTATAAATAGCTTCTAGAAATCTGATATTTGTTTTCATAATTTCTCTGTTAAAGCTATGTATGTTAAAGCTATTTTTGTTGAATAAGTGCAATAGAAGTACTAACAAAGTAATACAGCTTCCATTTCCTTGTCTGTTATAGTCAAATAATTGGTGCTATTTTCACTTATGACATACATCCTTGTGATACTGCAATACAAATACTTTCAGATAAGACAGATTTTTGGGACTAGTAAATGCCAAGTATACTTTTAAAACGTGTTATTTCCAAGCCCATAGCTCAAGGAATTACATGTATATGTAATTACATGTATTTCATGTAACGGTGACAAAAATGAAAACAGTGGAAATAACAGGGAGATAACTCTTTGTAATTAATATTTAGTTCTTATTTTTAGTTTTCTAAGTAATACCATCCATTTTATGTTTATGATTTTTTCCATTTTGTTAGAATGGAAAAAATCCATAAGATAGTAATTGCAGTGAATTTAGGAATGCTCTGTAGTAATCATCTACAAAAGTACGAATTTTGAAAAAAAATCAGATCACATCTAATGACATCCAGATCACAACACACATCACAGTTATAAATAGTTTTGCAAATCATTCTCACTCTGTCATCAACGTAAATTAGTAGTGTTATTCTGGATTTACGATTTACACTAATGATCCTCTGCTACTTATAGCTCTTGGGATGAACTGTTAATTTTTAGGATTTGGGAAGGTGTTATACTGAATATTCAGTCTTCCCCTGGTTCCTTGGCTACTTGATCACTTGAATTTCCAAATCCATCTCTTCCTTCCTAATTAGTCTCACTGTTAGTGACTGTAAAACTCTGAACACTAGCATTTCTTTTTTGATCTTTTTATTTCTAGCTTTTAAAAATATATCGACAGATAAAACAAAGTTTTTAAAATCTATCTGAACTCACACAATTAATAGCTCTTGTGTTAAGTTTTTTACTTAGTCTTTGTACCTACATTGGCAATTTTTGGCTTAAGAGCATCATTCTTATTCAGATGCATTACCATGCCTTTGAGTAGAATGTGATGGTGATAACCAGGTTATGATCTGCCCTTTGCAAAGAACAATGAAAAAATATAATTTTATAACTCAGACTTAATTATTTCTAAAAGAAAAAAGAAAAGTGCATAGACTTATTAACTTATTTAAGTATAGTATAGTGACTGAGGACCTCTTGTTGCCACTTAAGAGAGCTTTTGTTTCTTAATATTCAGCTATAATCAAATTAAATCAAATCAAAATGTAGTACTTGGTACTTTTTTGTATGTGGCTTGACACTGGAATGCATTTTATGCCAGCAAGAATATAACCTGTTTCCTTGGTGGCAGGAGGGATGCTATTGTCTGTCTTGAATGCCTGTGTGCATATAATTGCATAAGTAGTGAACTGTAAAATAACAACTTTTTAACTGAAAAATGGAACTAATATTTTTCTTCTATGTTCAGTGGCCTGGGCTAGTTCTGACTTCTGAGCAGAGAGAGATTAAGGATGTTTCTTTGTACTGTTGCTAATGGACATTAAACACCAATAGGGATCATCTTCAAAATTTATCAGATTTTTGCAACTTTTGGCATGATATCACAAAAAAATACCTGGCAGCTTTCTTTAAGCAAGTTTTGGAGATTTTATGAGATAAAAATATTTTTAGGTTGACTTGACAACGATGTTAATGGAGTTTATTTGATGAAGGCTCTTTGTCAAAATACTTTTAAACTGAGATTATTAAGCTATAATGTATCTGCTCGTTGTAAGTTGAAATATTGCTACTATTTTAGTTAGAAAATTCATTCCATAGTATGCTTCCTACTTTCATATATGTCTGCTGAATATAGTCTTTAAACAGAATGAGCGGAGCATTTGAATATATCAAGAAAAAAAAAGTGCTTCTGTTCTTAAAACAGAATTGATTTATTTCCATACAGATATTATCTACTACTTGTTTAGGTACAGCACTGTCATCTTACTTAATTATGTTTCTTCAGGCTCTTGTAAAGCTATCCCCTCACCCCTGATTTCCATTTCTTCATCCCAGATGCTTGTGGAGGTATTGCATGAAGCTGAATGATCACAGCTGTGAGAGATAGGAGCTTATGGCCAGAGAGGGCCATGTGCCAAATGCTAATAAATGCTATAGGAAGAGCAGAGTACAGTACCTTATCAAGACA
The DNA here is from genome assembly GCA_023637945.1 of Phaethornis superciliosus. NCBI lineage: Eukaryota > Metazoa > Chordata > Aves > Apodiformes > Trochilidae > Phaethornis > Phaethornis superciliosus. Next base: position 44,393,547 of record JAJQWJ010000004.1, on the reverse strand, counting down.
GTTTCTGAAGCACCTTTGTTTTAGTAAAAGGATATAGTTGTCTCTTTCCTGATGTCATTACAGCAAAGAAGGCTATAAAATAGTAGGACCACCAGTGTCAGTATTGAATATTGCTATATCCCTGATTATTAATGAAGAAATAGATATATATACTTCTGCTACTTACTCTTGTGCAGAACAGCAATGGCTATTCAGCTTCTTTCTTTCACCATACACATAATATGATGCAGTGAAATAAATCAGGAGCAAATACTACAACATATATAATTTATGTGGTTTTGTAATTGATCAGACACAATCCTGCTGTCATTACCATTCTGTAGAAGAGATCAACAGTACACAATTAAGAAAAGAGTTCTGCGAACATCTAAGAGCAGGTTGTGTTGCTACAGCAGCATCTCACATACTGTGATGTATTTTAATTAGTTGGTGTTATTATGATGACCTGTATTTCCCTTTTGAAGTAACTAGTCATTCTGATAAAATCTTCAATAGTACTCTTGACTATTTGCTTAGTACTTTGTTACATGTACTTTCACATTAAAGGTGAAGGAGTGTGGAAAAATGAATCTCCTTGAATCTATTTTTTATGCAGATAGCAAAGTAAGATCTCATTAGATTTTCTGATGTGTTCTTCCATAGTTCTTACAGTTATAACTCTGAAGCACATACATCTCAGATTCTCCATGTGAGGCATGTAAGAAAAAGTTAAAGAAAATGCAGAGACACTTTTTTGCAATTGTTTTGTCCCATTCAGCTGGTTCACAGTAAGACTTTTTTTTTTTTTTTTACCTTGGTTACACTGTTTACAGCTAGCAAAATCAGCTATTTATGCAGAGGGAGCTGTTTGGGTGCTCCTGATTGTTGAGTGTACCCATCAGTGTAAGAGACTGAACACTCAAATAGGCAACATAAAGCTCTACACTACATTTAAGTTCATTTATTTAGTAAACACCTGGTAGTGCAGTTTGCAAAATGATGCAAACTTTGATCTGGTCATAAGGGGGTTCTGGGAAAGAGTGGAGAAGAAAAGTGAGCTGGTGTTTTCAGTGACGAGTGGCAGGCCTGTTTTGCCCTTTGACACTGCAGTGTAATGACATATAGAGAAGCAAGATGTACTGTAGTTTTTCTACCGAAGTGTCAAACTTCTGTCTTTGCAATGTCTCAATGACTTGACTGCTCTTTGCTGAAGGATTCAATACAACATACAGCTTTACTTACTCACTATAAAGTTTTGCTTTCCTACAGGGCAGAGCAAGGCTGCAAAATTTCAGCACTTTTTCTATACAGTGGTCTGGAGAGTAATCCCATTCTCATTTATACATTTTTGTTTATTTCTTTTAACGCCAGTCGAGCATGTATCCACTTTGCTAATTTTGAAAATTTTATATTTGTCTGTTTTCTTCCTCTCCTGTTCACTAATTGTCAATGAGAGTGACAGCAAGTCATTATTGCAGTTAAACTGGCAGTTTCAAGAAGATTTTTAATAGTTTTTTTTTGTTGCAGCACTCTGTGTGAGAACTCACAGGGATGAATATGGATGCTCTGTCTTTAAAACCAAAATCCACTGAATTGCTTCATCAATATTATTTGTAACAGTAGACATTTAGGCAATTTTTCTTTAGATACAATAATTATATACAAATCTAGTAAGCATTTTACTATTCTGTAAAATTTCAGTAATCCAGTTCCATATGGAATTGAGATAGAATTATTGCCAAAAGTCCGAATAATTCACTGATCTCAGAATGTAAATTTACAGCATTTTTGTTGCCCATTAGCAAGAGAAGTACAATTCATTTACTCTGCAGTAGTTATGCACTTGTCAATATTAAAAAAATTGTTCAAAATGTATGCTGAAGAGATGATTAGAATGTGATCATTTCTCACGAGAGGAATGAGGCTTCAGTTTCACCTTTCATTATGAAGTTGTTCTTCACACATGGTTGCATGTATTTCTGTAAAAGGCAGTAGAGAAAATCAAAAGAGATTTCATACATGTGGAATATATGAGTTTTTCATAGCCTCTTGCAAGAGTTTGAACTCATAAACATCTTGAAAACAACTTGTTTCTTTGTTGTGTTTTGGTTTATTTTTAATAACTTCAGCATGGGGATAAATCACGACAATGACCACCAATCCTGTGCAGATGGTCTCCATATCATGTCTGGGGAGTGGATTAAAGGACAAAATCTTGGGGATGTTTCATGGTCTCGGTGCAGCAGGGAAGATCTGGAAAGATTCCTCAGGTATATCATTCAAGACAAAGAGCTCTTACTGTAGGTAGTTTACAAATAGATGCAGTAAGTAATTGGACATAACCATTTTCCAATATTTTATAATTTCTGTGGGAGATTTGTGTTTGCATAATCCATTAAAATAATTTAAGTCATTAGGAATTATATTAGATTTGACAGATTGATTAAAATCTGTTTTCAACAATTATTTGTATTGTTATTTGACATTTTCATGCCTTAATATTTACGATTATACTTATATGTTTATAGGTACATTTGATATAAGTGGAAATATTTTAAATATATTAGTAACTTATGTATTGAAGAATGTTGGATGGTGAATGACATATGAACATAATGTTGATTATCTGATCTGTGTTTTGCCATTCAGTATCAATCAATGCAGTATAATGACATGTTAATTTTTAATAGAAATTTACCATGAAATATTTAATAAAGAATGATATACTTAGAAACCAAATAAAAAACTTTAGTTTCACTCCATACTCTTAAACAAGATGTCTTGCCTGAAGTTCTAGTCCTTTATTAGATTTAGAAATGTATCTGTTGAGAATTTATTTGCAACAGTTAAGCAGTTCTCAAAAGATCTGCTTTATTACACTGCAATAATTCATGTAAGTACAGATATGTCAGCCTGACACGTTTGTACTGAATCTAGAGAGAAATCGGAACCATTATTTGGTGCTTCAATAGCTTTAATATTTTCAAATATTTTTTCTCTTTAGTTTTTGTAAAAGTTAGATTTCTGTCTAGCAGCTCAGAAATTTATGTCTTTGAAATCTGTTTATATATATGTATATAATCTGAAGTGACTACTTTAAGGTCTTGCTGGATGAGAAGATGAAAAGACTAATCTACATATGCTTTATAATGCCTACTGATTATAAATTGTCCACTTTTAATAATTGGTTAAATCTCTATTCAAACCTTAATTACTTAGGTAAAAATTACACTAAAATGTCCAGAACTTTCCTGAAATTCTTATTATAGTTGAAAAGATACATGATCTTTCTGCAGATCTTCAGTGCCAGGAAACACCAATAAATTATATCCAATAAGCCATATTAATTTATACTTAGTAATTTCTCTAAATGAAAAAATCTGGAGTCCCCGTTTTTCTAATGTTAAATGCATGTTTTAAGTCAATGACAATCATACTGTTGAGGGTTGCTCAGCATATGAATCTCTGCATATTGCCAGGTCAAAGGCCAGTAACTGTCTGCTACAGACGAATCCTCAGAGCCTCAATTCTGTGATTATTCCCTCCAGTCTCCCAGGAATGACTTACACTGCAGATGAACAGTGTCAGATTGTTTTCGGACCAACTGCTTCTTTTTGCCAAGAAATGCAGGTAAGGATGAGTGTATACTTCAGAAAATACACCTAACAGTTAAATTTTCTGTGAGAGATACTTTTGTCCGTGTATATGAGAGAAAGAGAACACAGCACTTTTGAAATAAGAAGTTTACATTTCATTTTGAAATGAGAAATTAACACTTCATTTTCTGAATTTAATATGAACATTTTAATTTGTTTATCTTGTATGCTTGGTTTGGATCTCCAAGTATTCTGTATTGTGTTGTTTTGTATCATTCTACTGTTCCCTGTACTTTAGAAATAAGAAGTGTCATAGTGTGAAGTAAACTTGTTGCAGCAAATGGAATATTTGCAGTTTATTCTAGTGGGACCAGATTTTGTATGTAGGTGACATTTCAGTATGTTTTGTCATAAAAATATAATAATATCTGTATTTCAGTAGAGTATGCTGTGCCTGTGCAGGCTCTGAGGGAGAACAGTGGTGTTAGCTGGCCTTTCTGCACCACTGGATATACCCTGCCTCACAGCAAGATCCTGTAAGCCCTGGCAGAGCTGTGCACTGTCATGGCAATAAGAATTCCAGTACTGAAGTGAGTTTGCTGACATTGCTTCATGCCATTGCATGAAGCAATATAGTGTCACTATCTATTAGGCTTGAAAAGTCAGAATAGTAGACATTTGATTGAAAAAGCACTTTAAGTATGGCTTTAGCAGAGAAAAATCATCCTTCTTTAAATTTCTTTAATTGTCAGGGCAGGTACCGGACTTGTTGGATGCCCTTGAAAAGATAACCAAGACAAGGTGGTGGACAGGTGATACTACAAATGCATAAAGAGCATGGAGTAAAGGTTGATGGAAAAGGAGCTAGGAGGAACTGCGAAATAAAATTCATCAGAATCAGAATGGACTGATAGCCCAGAAAGGATAGGAGTATTTAGTATGAAAGCATAATTCCTGACTCCTTTAGTTCTTCGGTTCTCTTCATCTTTTTAGCTTAGATGTAGTACTCTTTCTTTAGTCAGTTTCAGTGAGGGTAGCCTTTCTCCTAAAGAGTCTCAGAGGAAGTATTGCAGTATGTGTAAGACTACTGCATGCTGAGAGTGGTGCAGCTGAAAGAGAAGGATTGTAGGTTACTGGATATTAATTTAACCATCTTACTGGGAAACTTTTCACTCTGAGAAATGAGCAGTAGAACTGAACTGTAATGATTCTACAAATGTTCTTAATTACTTCCAAGTGCTTTTTTCATGAATTGCAATCTGTTTCTTATTTTTTAGTACTTTGTTTTCAATTAAAAGCTGTGATTTTGGTTTCTCATTCTCTAGAAACCTGTTTTGAACAAGAAGATGGTACAGCGTTAGCCCATTATTTCTTCTAGGTCTTCTTTGCCAGGTAAAAGAATTTAAAAAGTAATTGAAGAGATAGTCTAAACCTGGAGACTTGCTGTTGCATAATACCTTTACATGCTTTCCATTGCTCTGGGCACTTCCTCTCTGATACCCTTGTATTTAGTTCTAATTCAGGCATTTAAATTCAGATAGCCAAGAGGTCCCATTCCTTTTGTGTGTCATTCACAGATGCAGCACATATTCCTCACTCGGTGTCCTGACTCCAAGTTTTCTTTGGCTTTCATTATTGTCTTAGAAATAATAGGAGGCTAAATAATTGTCTGTTTCTCATAGTCAACAATCATTTTGTCCTCTTGGCATTTTGTATGTCACAGGACACATTTCAACTAAATCACTCATCATCATTCTTTTTTTTTTTTTTTTCAACTTACTGGATCATTACTTTATATTGAAATATTTAGCTTAAAAAAACTCATATTGTAATACTAGTATTAGGATATCATTGTAAGGTAAATCCAACATATGCTGGCTTATTTTGAGGAAACAGCCTACTAATGATGCACTACAAAAAGTCAGTGATCTTTTCAAACTGTTCTTTTTTTTTCTGAAAAATTGCAATTTAATTTTCAGTTTTCTTCATAACGCACATCTGTTCCTTGATAACCTTGTGGTCTTAAAAGTAAGAGAAAGAGAACTTGAGAACAGTTTCTGAGAAGAGAGCAAGGTGAAGAACCTTCTCCAGTTTCACCAAAATCTTCTACAAAACTGGTAACCTTTAACCAGAAATCATATAAGGAAATACTAAATCACAAAGTTACTATAATGCATCTAGAAGAGCTTTGAAGCTATTAGAAATGATATAAAATGAATAAAACATACTAAGGACAGAAATGAGAAAATCTGGTGAGGGCACCGAGGCAGAAGTTCTTTAAAGCTCGACTGCCAGCCTCTATAAAGACACCTTGTTGTTTTTTCTTAGTGGTCTCTGCTTAGAGGTAAAATTTACATTCCTACCTTTCCTTCAACAAAAAAAAATCCAAGCAATTTGATCCTCAGACTGTAGACCTGAAGAGCTAGTTGCAGCTAGCTTATACACTATATTCAAACCTTCTAATTTTTTTCCTGATTTAGATCTTAAATTTAACTCTTCCCTTGGGAAAGTTTACAGTATCCTAGTCCAATTAGGTAAGATTTCTCTGATGAACTCATAATACAACCCAAAATATAAGAGAGCTGTCTTGGTCTTACACATGTTTCTCCTATGTATGAAGAGAAAGAAAAAAGATGTTACAACTTTAATTGGGCTAGAACCAAGCAATATAAACTTTCCAGAAACCCCTCATGAATACATGGACTGTGCAACATCAACATTGGCAGCTGCTAGTATCTATTTTTTTCTTCTCCCTCTGAAATATGAGTATGTTAGATGGAAATAACAAATATGTTGAATTTAACCTATCAAATAATTGCATTTCACATATTATGAAGATGATTCAAGTTCATTGTGTTGATTATGCATATTATTGTGGCTGCCCCCATGGTAGTCAATATTTTGAATACTTTTCTTAATTGAATACAGCATCTAATTAGCTACAATATTAATTTATTAGAATAATTATGTTATTATACTTTAACACCACTGAATTTTCCATCAAATTCCAGCTACTTTCTTTTGGTTTTGTATACTCTTGTCTGCTCTGACAATGTATGGCAGTTAGCTGTGGTGGCAATTGCTGTCCACAAACCAGGAAATGAGAAACAGTTCTTGAAGGTGCATTTAAACTTCAGTAAATCAAATAATTTATAGCCCTGTATTTCTTGGGTACATTCTACTTGCTGAAAAGTTCATGCACTTCACTGTAACTATGTAAAAGAAAATTATGACATGTGTCACGGTCTTACATTTTTTTGTGACTGGAAGATAATTTGATGACCAGACCAATGATTTTATATTAATCAAGTGTGTATCATATGTAACACCTATTCAGTGAAGGAAAAAATTGAGTAATGATTGAAATAATTTCCTTAATGATCTAAAAATAATCTACAAAAAAACAGTAGTACAATCAGTTATGCATTTCTATAGGGTATTATTTTCTTCAAATGCTGTTACTGGCTAGCACTGTAGGATAATTTACAACCACATTACACAGCAACCTCTGAGAAACACTGCAGATGCCAGTGATTTTAATTTTCTATCAGGAACTCCTCTTTGTAATCTAATGGGTAAAGCAAAGAACTGAAGACACCATTTCCTGAGTCCCTCCCACACCTCTTACATGGTTGGTTCTCAGACTTATTTTTTCCTTTTCATCTTCATTTCAAATACTTTTTTTTCATAGTCTAAGCAAAATTTGTAGAGCCTGAGAAAAGTGTGAGTGGATCTCAGAGTACAAGACTTATACCAAGTCACCATGCTTATCTTGTAAGGCAGCCAAGTTTGCTTTTATGCTCATGATGTCTCATAAGTAGACTGTAACATTGCTTCACATAACAGATAGTGAGATCATGGCGCAGAAGTAGTTCTTGATGATTAAATGTGATTTTAGAACTTGACAATTGAATATATTTGTTGAACTATTAAATGTTGGCTTTTAAGATTAAAGTCCAGGATGTGTTATCTAGTCAGTTTGACTATAACAATTTTTGTCATAACACAGCTGTGATCTTTGCAAAGAACCAGGAAAATGCTTATATTTCATCATGATTTTGAAGGCATTTGAAGAAAAGGTTACAATGAAAAAAAATAAAAGTCATGGAAACATTATAGCCCTGGTGAACTATCTGTCCTTATCTCCATCACCACCACACTTTAGACAATGTTATTTTGCACAAATACTGTTCTGAAATGCTGGTTTTATCTCTGGCCTTTTCTCTCAGCTAGACCTTCTTTCCAGATGCCTTTATGATTGGAAGAGCATCCTCCTGACACACACAGACCTGTGTCACTCGTTTCATTAAAAAATAAAAACAAACAACAGCTCTCCGTCCCCCCCAAAAACCCAAAATAGAACAAACAAGAAAAAAACCAAACCAAACCAAACCAAACCAAAACACACAAAAAAACCCAAACACAAAATAACCGACCAACCAAAAAACAAAAACAAACCAAAAAACCCCAACCAAATAAAAAAACCCACACAAAACTCCAAAAACAAACAAACAAACAAACAACAAACAATCTGGAACAACTTCTGCTATTTCTCTATTACTTTATGAGAATTTCTACAATGTGACTTTCTACATTTTACTAACTTTTGCTGTTAAAAACTCTCAAATGACACATTATTTTGGAAAAAAAAATTGTTTGTGTGCTTGGTGGTATTTTGTTTTCCAGTGAAGACACAATGAGATATTTTACAGGTTGCGAATAGTTAAATATCACAATTATTGGTTTGTATATCCAGTAACTCCTTTAGGTAGTCTAAAAAGATGTAATGGGTGTTGAACTGTATTTACAGTAGGTAATTAGTAAACACCGATGAACATTAACAGCTATGCTGATTTTCACTAAATGAAATTTTTTCTCCAAAGAAGTTTCTAATTTAGAAGTTTGTGCTCTGATTTTGGAGTGACTGTATTATAGGCAGTGACCTCCAGTATCTATTAGTTTCTAAGTTAGTCCTCCTCGGCAGCATAGCAGGAGGAGGAAGAGCATCTGCACCTATGGGGAGAAAAAGGGTGACTCCCATGACACACGTGGACCAGTCACAGTATTCTTTCCCATGATACTCAAATATATGCTTCTATTAAAGTCCTACTCTTCCTGGCTGGTGTGCTGGCTGGATTGGGGTTTCTTTGTCAGTCATATCTCCGTCTGCTGTTGTTCCTGCATCCTGTTTTCTGTCCGGAGAAGAATGTGGTTCACAGAGAAAGGTTGCCTTCTCTTTTGCCCCCAAACAGGACTGGCTTGGCTGCTCCAAGGCTTTTGTGGACTTGCCTCTGGCACCCCCATCTGCTCTAGTCCAGTTTGGGACTTTTCTGGTTGGGAAGTAATTACCAATTCAGACGTGTAGTTTCGATATTTTTATATATTTGTATGTAATTCAACATCATTGTTATTACTATTTGTTATTTCATTAGGCCTGTTCTGGTATGCTTTTTCCAACCTTAAATCTCTCTTCTGTAAGCCCCTTTTTATCTTCTTCTGGGAGGGCAGTGAGGAAACAACAGAGCACATCTGTCACCTGGTTATTGCTTAAAACTGTGACATATGTGCAAGTGAAATTGAGCACAAGATCAAACTGATAAGGAAAAAGAACTGGAAGACTTCTGATTTGCCAGGTTATTTTGGAGATTTTTTTGTTGATAATAGTTTTGATTGCTTTATTGAGATACATTCAGAGGAATGAATGAATTCTAGAGGTATTACAACTTGCTGGAAAAGTATAAGATAGCAGAAATAATTGGGGTGGTACGAACAAAGGGGATTTAGAAGTCCTAGAGAATCCTCAAAATTTCTTACAAACACATTTTGACAAACTTTTGTGAGCATAGTTCTTCGTAACTGCACAAAGACTCACTAGTTCCTGTTTTAGAATTTATCTAATTTTAAAACCTTGGATTTTTTTTCTAGTAGCTGTGCTGTTTTTCTGCCTTTCACATAAAATGAATGAGAACTAAATAAATGGAGTGAAAATATTAATTATTTTTTTAAATTACTCCCACAAATACCATGCCTCTTCCAGTCTCTGGGGTAGTATATCTGTTCAGTGTCCTCTTCACATCATGGGGCAAAGTTGCCCCTATGTGCTTTGTCAGATCTGACATACACAAGGACTGTGGACCCTGGGGTTAGACTTACAGGGTGTTTCCCCCCTCTCTGTCAAGACAACAACTTGGCTTCTTCCAGATGTTTGTGATTAGTAAAAATCTAAATAGAGTCTACAGATACTGAGTTTTGTGCATGTTTAACCTGTCTTTAAACATACATCAGCACAATCAGTTTAGTGACTTTATGACAGCATGAATGGATTCCATGCAGAAAATAACTTTATGTAAGATAGATTTTGTTCTTACATGTATGCTTGGTTTTCAGCATGTCATTTGCAGTGGTTTGTGGTGTAAGGTGGAAAGTGAGAAGGAATGCAAAACTAAACTGGATCCACCAATAGATGGAACAGACTGCGGCACTGGAAAGGTATGTTTCTGGTGGAAGAGAAATGTAATTATAATGAACATACAAAATTTGAGGAAACACTGTGAATATGTCTTTGCACTTTAAAGTTACTTTTTATCTTAATTGTAATTAAAATCATAGATACATAGTTAAATGTATTATATGTTATATAAATATATCATATATTTGATTAAAATATTATTATAATAAATTATAATTTAATTATATGTTATTGATGTGAGATGTAAATGTAGCATATGTAGCCTGTCTCCTATGGTGACAGGCTGAGAGAGTTGGGGTTGTCCAGCCTGGAGAAGGTTCTGGGAAGACCTTAAATAGCGGCCTTTCAGCACCTGAAGGGGACCTACAAGAAGGCTGGGGAGCGACTTCTTACAAGAGGATGGAGTGGTAGGACAGGGGTAATGGTTTAAACTGGAATAGAGGAGACTTAGGTTTGACATTAAGAAGAAATTCTTTAGTTTGATGGTGGTGAGACACTGGGACAGGTTGCCCAGGGAATTTGTGGATGCCCCTTCCCTGGAAGGCTTCAAAGCTAGGTTGGATGAGGCTTTGAGCAACCTGGTCTACTGGGAGGTGTCCCTGTCCATGCAGGGGGGTTGGAACTAGATGATTTCAAGGTCCTGTCCAATATAAACCATTCCATGATTCTGTGATACTGATTTATACATATACAATTTATATGTAATCTTTGACAATGTCAGAACACAATACTGAACGAAACAAGTCCTGAAAACAGCCCTGTATGTGCTGTGCTCATCTATAGAGTTCATCTAGGTGATGATCCTTGCCATGGGTTTTAGCTGGATGCAAAAAGACATTCCTGGGCAGTGCCCAAGCTCAACCAAAGAGGATAGCATGGTTTGGGGACCATTTCCAGCAGGCTAAGGCATCCTTTATTGGGAATGAATTTGTGGACAAATTACATCTGCTCCTTCATCACTGATTCAGAGAAAAGTGTCTACTTGTTGTATTTACTAGAGCAGAAAACAAAGCTATTGGGAACAAAAGGAAAAAAATACGTCTGACCCATATGAAAACTATGTATTGAACAAAATTTATGTGTTGTGCTTCCCATGTCCTTCTCGAGCAGTGAATTTTTTGAATATGCCTTGATTTATTTACCTAAGAGCTGAATTTTCACCTAGTGGTGTAAGGCTGGAGAATGTGTCAGTCGGACCTCTTTTGTGGAGCATATGGAGGGAGAGTGGAGCACGTGGAGCACTTGCAGCCGTAGTTGCAACACTGGAATCAGCAGTCGACAGCGCAGATGCTCTGGGTAAAAAGAAGTTCTGGCTTCCATTGATGTTCATTGGATTTCCAAACAGAATCTCAGTCATACCAGTACAGAAACCCACTAAGATATATTTGTCCTATACATAAGCAATTGTTTTTTTATGAATACTGAAAAATACTTAAGAGAATTGGTATTTCACTTTTTCTGTTGCGAGGTAACACTTTTTCCTCTTTTCTACTTCTTTCAAATGCGTAGATAATGTTTTTGAGGGAATACAACTTTCTCTGTAAGATTCACAGAAGAAACAAAACATTAAATTCATAACTTGAAGAGCCTCAGTGTGTAATTGTGGTTTTTCAGGTTTGTTGCTAGAGAAAATTTATTTCTGTCTCATTTGGAGACTCAAGGAATTGAGGCTTTTACAAAGAGGTTTTACTACCAATTTCACAGATATTTAGATAGTCTATCTGGAAACAACATGTAGTATGAAAAGAGAAACCTTGTGCCACTGAGAGTAAAAGGAATTTTATCATTTACTTAAACTGTTTCAGCATATCTCAGTGGCCAGATAAAAGATGCTTTCAGTTACTTAGAGCCATATCTCTCTTTTGGATAGTTTATACACAAAGAAAAAAAGAACAGGCAGACAGATGCAAACAGAGTAGACCTGAACAATGAAGACAAGTGTATAGAAGGCTAGGCTAGCCTAGTTTGTCTTAGATCAGATCTGAGTAGATTGGAGTGGAGTAGGGTAGTGTAGGGTAGGGTGGAGCAGAGTGGAATAAGATGGTTACAAAGCTAATAGAACAGAATCGGAAAATGAAGAAAAGTGAAAGACAGTGTAACAGATTTGAGGCAAAAATGATGACAGGAAAGACAGAGGGATTTAAAAAAGAGAAGTTTGCATAAAGTAATGTGAGAAAAAATTATATATAACTATAAAAAAACATGATATTTTATCAGAAGTCTTGAATATACAGAATTCTTTTGTATTTCCAGCCATATAAATGCCACTTTCTGCTCTGTGCCTAAAAGTTATTTAGGGATATTTAGGTATTTTTGTATATATAAGGGTTTTTTTTTCCACTATTCCTATTTAGGTATATGGGATTTAGGGAGGCCTTACTTTAGGTTTAATTTCTTAATTTTTCCAGACAAATTTCCAAACCAGTCTTGGTTCCTGCAGTTTACTGTTCTATTGCATTTGTTCATTGGGACCATCAGGCACAACTGGAGCAACAAAAAATAATTAAAAAAAAAATTAAAATTGTCTCATGTTTGCAACACCACACTTTTAAAAAAGGAGAAAATCTGCAGGTGTCTCTCCCTTTTAGTGGTACCTTTGGCTCTGGGCAGCTTGCGAAAAATCACCTGAACTATATCAGAACTGCAGTTGAGCTGCTTCTTACTGAATTCTGTTAATTTTAGTACTCTCTGGGGCCAAGTGTAAATTATGGTTTAGCACACATGACTCTTCACATGTAATGTATCCCGTACAAACATAAGGCAAAAATGTTTTGTTCTGTGACTTCAATTTTTTGTGTGTTACTTCTTAATGCTATGTGTCAACAAATAATCTGCTATTTAAATTGAATTTCTGGATAGCATAAACAAACTGTGCTTTAAGCTTGATGAAACATTTCCAGCCATAAAGCATGTTATTTATGCCATCTTTTCTAGTTCAGGGCTTGAAGGAGAGTGTCATGGACCCACCATGCAGTATAGAATATGTGAAAATCCTTCTTGTCCTGCCGGTGTGCCTACCTTCAGGGACTGGCAGTGCCAGTCTTTCAGTGTCAGATCTTCATATCAAAAGCACGTGCACCAGTGGCAAGCTGTCATTGATGATGGCAAGTATAAACTATTTCCCCTGTTACCATCTGCTCATGTATCTTACAGCTTGTTAGAGGTGGTGTTGATTAACAAAGAGTAAAAAATAAAGCAAACAAACCCCAAGCCCAAGATCTTTATAAGTCATTTTTATTTTATTGTCATGAAATATTGTATATCTCCGTTATACTTCTTACAAAACCCAAAAATACACTGGGTATTGTGAGCTTCTTTTTTTGAGGAAGAGAGCACTTTTAGCTTATTATTTGAGTATTTCACACACCTGTGTTTTGGCAGAAATGCATTTGTAATGCATACTGCAAACTTAGTTAAGATTTATAGAGAGCCTAATAGCTGGCATACTGCATACATGCTTTAGTGTAAAAGACTTGCTTAGATACTCATTACTTAGATAGTCACTAGGAGCATGCTCAGGTAGGAGTATAGTAATGTTAAACTTCCAGTATCTGCAAAGATGGCAGTAATAAATGTCAGTAACTACAAAACAAAACACACTGCCCACATTCATGCTAGAAATGTGAATAACAGTTGTCATCCCGCTGAATTTTCTCAAAATCTCAAAATTTTTACGATATGATTTATTTAATTAAAAAAGAAAACATGAAAAAAACACAAATACTTCAGTTATTACAGCAGTTAGAATCATAGAATCATTTTTTTGTTGGAAAAGATGTTCAAAATTATCAAGTCCAACCATAAATCTAACTCTGCTGAGTACAGTGCTAAATCATGTCCCTGAGCACCATATCTATGCATCTTTTAAATATCTCCAGGAATCATGATTCAATCACCTCCTTGAATAGCTTATTCCAGTATTTAATAACCCTTACAGTGAAGCCGTTTCTTCTAATATACAATCTAAGCCTCCCTTGGCACAACTTGAGGCCAGTTCCTCTTGTCATATCATTTGTTACTATGGAGAGGAGACCTACCCCAACCTCACTACAACCTCCTTACAGTACGTTGTGGAGTGATCAGTTCTCCCTTGAACCTCCTTTTCTCCAAAGTAAACAACCACAGTTCTCTCAGTTGATCCTTGTCAGACTTACGCTTCAGAGCCTTCACCAGCTTCTTTGCCTTCTTTGGACTCCCTCCAACACCTTGGTGTTTTTCTTGTAGAGAGGGGCCCAAAGCTGAACACAGTATTTGAGGTGCAGACTCGTCAGTGCTGAGTGCAGTGGGACAATGACCTCCCCAGTCCTGCTGGCCACACGATTTCTGATGCACACCAGGGTGCTGTTGGCTGGCAGCCAGCACCTCCATGTCCTTTTCTCCCAGGCAGCTTTCCACTCCATGGAGTTGCTGTGACTTAAATGCAGGACTCAGCACTTGACCTTGTTAAACCTCATACAAGTGACCTTGTCCCATTGATCCAGCCTCTCCAGATCCTCCTGGAGAGCCTTCCTACCCTGTGGCAGATCAACACTTCCTCCCAACTTAGTGCCACTTGCATACTTACTGAGGGTGTACTTGACCTCCTCACCCTGATCAATGATAAAGATATTAAACAGAGCTGGCCTTGGTAATGAGCCCAGTGGAACATCACTGACTGGTGACTGGCTAGATTCAGCTCCATTGCCCACAACTCTTTGGGCCCACCCATCCAGCCAGTTTTTTACCCAGTGAATAGTACACTCATCCAAACCATGGGTAGCCAGTTTCTCCAAGAGAATGTTGTGGGCAAGAGTGTTGAAGGCTTTATCAGAGTCCAGGTAAGCAAGGTCCACAGCCTTTCCCTCATCCACTAAGCCTGTCACCTTCTTATAGAATAAGTATTACAGGAGTACTGTAGGTATGTGTTGCCACATTCAAAGTAGTTAATTATTACCATTTATATTTAACTCTGGAAACAAATTATCAGAAACCATTAGAAAGAATATATTTTAGGAGCACTATTGTGCTGAATCTCAAAAAATGTGAATTATTTATCGATAATTTAGTTTAATACCTCTCTAACTAAACAAGGGTGGTGGTTTTGTTTCTAAGCCTTTTCTCTGTGTGCCAAAGTACAAACTTTGGAGACTATTTCAGTTGAGCTTGTTAGCTCATTCCATAGTAAGTAGAACTCTCTGCAGCTATTTTATATGTGCTCATCTAGTGAATTAGTTTCAGTTTGTTTTCATAAATTTCATTTTAGCACAGGAACACATGTTTTATATTCTAAGGGAGCAAAAGGTTTCCACCTGACTTTGAATAATTAAGTCATCTGATGAAAAATCTTTACCTCTTCTGTCCCATCTTGAGAATCATGGAGGTTGCATTCATCTACCTTTGTTCTGAAACACACTGGTTTCTTGAGCTGTCCCTCAGGAGACAAAATAGTGAACACCAGCTGAAGGCTTCCAGTATTAGAGAAATATATTGTTCCCAAATCCTTAATTATTTGCACTCTTATACTTTAGTAGGCACCGTGTACCATGTCCCAAAGAGTTTCTGTACTCAAGTTTTCCTATAGTCAGTTGAAGTTGTCCAGTGTTGTTGTGTTCTTGTCTCTTTGAGCTCAGTGACTTTAAAATAATCTGTAGGTTGTTAACCTTTAAAAAATGGTGATACATCCTGGGGAACTTCAGGATTTACTGCTGAAGAACTGTAAGAGGAATACAGAGAGCACAAATTCAGGCAGATACTTGGCTGGATATGGCTTGTGTCTGTGCTCAGCCCAGTATCTTATGTCTAAGTCAGCTGGAACAGAAGCCCTGTGTTCATATTTTTCAGTTCTTTTGCACTCAAAAAACAATTGTGACATCCAAACTGCTTTTTGGAACTGGTCCTTTGTGCCAAAGCAAACTTCATTGCTTATGAAATGACCACTAGGAAAACATGGATACATAGGGTATTATTACATTTTTATCCTCTTTTAAAATTAGAATTTTTTTTAAATGAAATAAAAATGTAATAGAAATTTGCCGAACCTTGGTAGGTTGTGTTAAATGTTAGAATGTGTTCAGGATTTTATCTTTTTTTATGTGGAGTTTGTAAATTCATATATTTTTTCCTCCTAGGGCGTCTGTCTCAGTGTAGATTACAACCAAAGTATTCCAATAGCTGTAGTGTGGATACTTTTAATTGCAACAATGAACATGACATGAGTGATGTGTAAAACTGTTTTAGCACCAGTGTGCTCTATCAGGAAAAAGAACTTGAGTTTTTCAAACAGATCAGAAAAGGGTCAATTTTTTTTTAAATTTCACTGCATCTAAGATAACTTGTTATGCCACATAGATAAGGGAAATCAGCTTTAAAATTTAAATTGATAACAATTCTTTAAGTGAGCTTTTGCCAAATTTGTGTTTTTTCCCCATTAATTGCTACTACAGAAAAACCATGTGCCTTATTCTGTTCACCAACTGGAAAGGATCAACCCATTCTTCTAACAGAAAAGGTGCTAGATGGGACTTCTTGTGGCCAACATGGGTTAGATGTCTGTGCTGATGGTAGATGCCAGGTATGAATTACTTGTTTTGAACCTGGATCCACAGGTACATGTATGTAAGCAAATAGCATTTGTCATGCAGATGTCTTATTTCTCTGATAGCATGACTGAAGGGCTCTTTTTGTATCATAATCAATTATTTTATGCTCATTTCAGTGCAACACAGAATGTGAAGCAGCTCCATGGCTAGCTTGTGCAACGTGTATCTGTGACAAAGCATTTCAGCATTATGGTTGTAGCAAAGAACCACCTGTAGTTTGATCAGAAAGCAGCAAAGTGGCACGCACGTCTGTCACTGAGCAGGAGGCACTGTGGGATATGTGTCACACAGTGGCTCAGAAGTGTCAGAGACCCCAGGGGAAAGTGGGAGCATGGCTGTGTTCCTCTCGGGGAGTAGCTGGTATAGTTACCCAACAACATAGGAAGAGTGAATGCAACAGACTACATAAAATCATAGAAAAAATTACTCTGAAAGGGATCTCTGCACATGAACTAGTGCTGCACTCACTGAGCAGGGCTAGATCATGTTGACTAGGGCATCTTGCCAAAGGGTGAGATGCTTACTACAAAAAGCAGCTTTGTGGAAAACATGGCCTGTGTCTCAATAGCTTTATTTTCTTCTCCCACAGAAATTTGGCTGTGATGGCATTTTAGGATCTCTGGCTCGTGAAGATCATTGCGGTGTGTGCAATGGTAATGGAAAGTCATGCAAAGTTGTTAAAGGTGATTTTAACCATACTAGAGGATCAGGTATGTCTCTTTTAAATACTCAGAAAAACAGTAGCTTTTGTATTATTTTGAGCGTTGGTAATTTCAAAAATCTATGCTCCTTAAAGTTATGCTGATCCTCACAAGAACTTAAGATCTACTTTTTAAAAGATACTACAACTTTTAAGACTAGAATATCTAGGTATTTTAAAATTTAATTGTTGCAAAATTACTGCAAATTGTTTCAATTTTATCACTTATCTTCCCTTAAGTACATATTGTTTTATAAATCATCCTGCCTTTTAAGTAAATTAATTAAGTAAATAAGTGAACTATAAATTCTGATGTGTTTTGGTATTCTTCAAAATAAATATCCAAATTTTGATCTGTCACCTAGAATAACACCATTAAACCAAGCCATGTGGGAGAACATAAAGCTCAGTGTGTGGAGAAGTCTTTATCGTCTCATAATTCATTGTCTTTTTATTAATAACATAACGTAAAAAGCAAATAGATTTTCTGATGCAAAATGAACATGAGACTTTTACAACATTACTGTGATCTGTTCTTTGAATGAAAGTAATTAACTCCAGTACAATTGTGTTGGCAGAAGAGAAGACTGAAAACCTAATAATGTGCACCACACACCATGAATAGCTTCTCTCCAAGAAAAGCCTTTTTTTTTTTTTTTAATAGCATCTGTCCAGCTGTTTTCAACATTTGTTTGCTATTACACTTCCTGGTTTTTGAGCGTAATATATATGCACAATTTCAATACAGTAAGTAAATCACATTAAAAATGCTGTAATTAGCAGCAAATCCTATTATCTCTCAAAACTCAAGGACTAAAGTGCATTATAGCGTGAAGTACTTGAAAAAAAAGATGGTTAGGCATAGTCTTCAGAAGTTTATATTTGGCCTTCTCTTAAACCAAAAGCAGTGCAGAGCAGGGATCCCAAACTACATATGAGTTTGGAGGACTAGAAGATTATAAACTACAAAGAAGGTGGCTGCTAACAGAGATTACTATGTGTCAGTTCTCTTTAATAGCTAATGTGAATACCCACACACTTTCAAGTTTATTTATAGTTCTTCATCAATCCACAGTGTTGTGATTACTGGGGTATGGCCCTTTAACCAGCCATACAAGATATTTTTCTACCAAAGAAGCTGGACCGCCAGCAATACATATAAAGTGTTATTAACACTTAAGTAGATTAATGTTAATTAATGCTGATTTTCATGTTTCATGATTATTGAAAATGTGTTGTAAATGCTCAGAATTTTGTTATAGAACATTATATATCTAAAGGGAATAAAAACTTGGTTTACTGTCCACTTCTTAAAGTTCACCTGGATAATCTAAAATATGGTTTTATTTATTTATAACATTGCTGCTTGTGTTGTGTTTTTCAGTTATATTGTCTTTGAACCCTGTTTTCCTTAAAGCATATTCCTCAACAGCATGTCAAAATCCCACACTCTAAGGAAACAATTGTAATGTAAAGCAAATAATTACTAAGTAGACTTCAAAACTAAAATAATTCATAACAGTTTAAATATGTTAAATCAAGAGAGAAAGAGCACAAAATATTAACAAAAAACCAAACCAAACCAAATAAAAACACAAAACCAAACCAAACCAAACCAAACCAAAAAGCAAAAAACCCCAAACAGTTAAAAGGGGTTTTGTCTTTTAGGGTCATCTCTACATGCTGACTGAAATTGGAATTTTTTTTATAGTCATCTAGCGGTGATAATGACATTAAACTACTTGGCAAAAGACAACTTAATCTCCGTCAGCCCCAACCTAGTCTCACTAGTTCTTGTTATGTTTTATTTTGCTATATGCTTTTAATTGTATATCATGGAGTATATGTATTACACATGAATGCACACTTTCATACCTTGTTTCAACATTTTGCAAGAATTCTCAAACCATTGCTATATAAATTACAACCTGCTACATTTAAAAAGCAAAATACAACAGCAGAAATGCAAAACATAAAAGATATACTTTTCTACACTTTTTTATCTAACTCAGGACATTTGGTCTCTCGTCTAGGTTATGTGGAAGCTTTGGTAATACCTGCTGGAGCAAGGAGAATTAAAGTTGTGGAAGAAAAACCAGCTCACAGTTATTTAGGTAAATATATGTTTTGCTGTTTGTATCCTGGTTTGGTCAGCAGTGAAGAGTGCAAGCTAGACATACTTTTGTGATTAAACAAAACTCTGAATGCAAAAAAAAAAAATCTGTGATGAATGTCCAAAGAAATTTTGTGGAAATAGCAAAATAAAAGAATGGTTATAGCATCATTCTTCATATGGATTTTTTTTTTTTAAACTTTCACCTCATTTCATCTGGATAATGATTAAAGGATTTGTTTAGATGATTTAAGAAAAAAATCCTTATACTTTTAACAGTTTTAATTAAAACAGGAATCTACTAAAGAAAATACCTCATTTTAAAACAAGTGAAAAGCATTTTATGCTGAAACATTGAATATTTTTTTCTCAAAGATAGACCAGCATAGAGCAAACCAGCAACAAAGTCAAATGAAATTTCTAAAATTAGTCTAAGACAGCAGAAAAGTATCTTTGCATTACTTTGAATTGACTGAATATTTTAGAGACAAATCTAATAACAATAATTTATTTATTATATTACTATTAAATTGCTTTTAAAAATTTTTTTCTTTAATGAGTTATAAAAGAATAGTGTAATTTGTTACTATTTTTGTTAGAGGTTTAAGTCAAAGTATAAACTATCATAATCAATGCTGTTACTTGCATTGCCTAAGTTTAAATCAAGAGAGACTTAGCATAAGAACTAGGACAACGAAATGAAAAATTATCTGGTTTGGTCACTATTCTTAGTTCTGCTCATAAGTAATATCTACATTTTAAGAGAATTTTTACCAGAGTATTCTCTCTGTTAAGATAGTAAATCTTAATTACGGCATCTTAAGTTATCAATGGGTGACTTTTGGTTTATTGTTGAGCCTGCACCTGCCCTGTTAAGATGTCACAGGATATTTAGAGATCTGGATTATTCCTATGTTCCCCATAGAAAACTAATGGAAAAGCCTGTGTTCTCAATGTATGAAGTATCTTACCTGGCTTGATGATGCTTTTGAATATAAATTAGACCAACAAGAGGTATGATTCAGCCAAGAAGAAAATTTCTTCCCTATTTGTTAGAACTATCAAATTATGTGGTGAAAGTGTTTAAAATATGTGTTTAGGTATGATGCCAGTAGCATTGTCCCATTCTAAGGAGAAAACAGGCAAATATAAAGAATTCTGAATTAGATTTTTCTTTTAAGTTTTAGCCTAATTACACAAATCTTAAAAATTGTCCTGTGAAAATTTTGTTTCCCATGACTCTGTGGATTATAGAAGAGATCACCCTAGGAACAAAGCGTTGTTGCTTTTGCCTTAAAATAATTCAGTGATCAAATTGTGAATTATACTGGAGCCTGTCAGTCTCTTTAGGCATTTAAAACACCGATGTTAACTTCAAGTATTGTTAAATACACATGGTTTGGGCAAGCATTCCTTCCAGAAAGTGTTTCTGAAGCATGTTCTAATTGAAGTTCATACATAACAAGGTCCATAAATATCTTTGCTAACAGAGATAAGTCATTTCACCTACTTGTTTAATTATACAGACTTGAAGTGAAAGACACTTTACACGTTGGTCTTTTCCCATATGTTTTGCAGTGCTTCGAGATGCTGGAAAACAGTCGATTAATAGTGACTGGAAGATTGAGCATTCAGGAACATTCAATATTGCCGGGACCACTGTCCATTATGTTCGGAGAGGTCTCTGGGAGAAAATATCAGCCAAAGGTCCCACAACATCACCTTTACATTTATTGGTATGACAATATGGATTTTTACCTGACTCCTATCATATAGCATAGTAACTAGTATTTTCAGTATCCAAGATACTAAAGATAATGAGAACTATGTAAGATATACATGCTTTTATATTATGTATCTGCACACGTGAATATCAGTACATAGGTTAGTCAGGCCACTTCTCAGAAGATGTATTTATGTCCAAAATGAATCTTTAATTTATTGAGGCAGGATGAAGGCCTCAGCCTTCTTACAAATGTCATAAAAGCTGATATGCCACTTAAGGAGAGAGATTCAAATTAATATCAGATGGTTTTTGTCCTTGCTGACCACAGCACAGCACTGATGTTTCAAGATTCCAGTCACCAAGTTCTCCATGAAGAAACTGAGTTTTGATGCATTTTGGTTCATTGGAGGAAAAGTTGATAGCCACCAGAAAGAAAGAAAGAAGGAGAGATGATGAGGGAGTACTTCACAATTAAAAATTAAATGCAAGAAATTGTCTGATATATCTAAAGCAGTTCTAAATGTGCAGCATCTAGGAAATAACTCCTCTACTTAAGAACATTGAAATCACATGTCATAATTGTCATCCAGATTTCTGGTGAATTTGGTTTGCTTATTTCACTCTAGAATGTTTTTGACCTTTATTTTAATTAAAATATTTTTCCATTGTCTTATTTGGATCCTGTCATTAATTTCTTCCACAAAATGGATCAGGAGGATTGGAGGGTTATAGAGCATTAATTCATTCCATTGTGCTTTTTAAGACGATCTCTCATAGCTGAGAGTTTGTCTTCCACAGTGTCTGTGTACATGCATACGTTTTCCTTCTCTGTATCTTGCAGGTTCTGCTCTTCCATGACCAGAGTTATGGTCTTCACTATGAGTACACAATCCCACTAGATCCTCCTCCTGAGAATCAAAGTTCTAAAGTACCGGAGCCTCTTTTCATGTGGACTCATTCTGGCTGGGAGGACTGTGATGCTGTATGTGGAGGAGGTAAAATAAAAGAAAAATAGACAAACACATGGACGCACATGCGTATATTAAAAATGTGGATGTATATACAGCATGTATGTATATACACAATATGTACATATATGTGAATACAATATACATAGATATGTATATACACTGTGAGTGTGTGCATATATCTCAATTAAAACAGATGATGAATTAATAGTTGACTATGATGGTCAGTGCTGTATATTTAATAGTAATGTCCTCATTACATACACTGGTGGACAAACCTCTGTCTTATGCTTCCTGATTACGCTAAAAGAATAGTAATAATTCCAGGAAGATTGAAACAAATAAAGGAAGTAGCAAAAGGTGGTAGTGCTGGAACAAAATCTGGATTAGAAAAGCAAATTCAGGACAAGAAGAAATAAACAGAAGAAGACATACAAGTGCAGTAGCTAGAACTTGTAGAAAGTTCATATGTATTCCATTCTGTTTTGGAACAACTGAAGAGAAATTCTCTTTAAAAGACATTGCAAACTACAGAGAAGCATAATTTTGGTCTCAGAACAAATATGTACAGTAAGTAACATGAGTTGAAGATGATCCAGAAACACATGGAACAAATATTACAATGGCAAATATTAGTATGAAGATGTGATGCTTTTCCTGTGTTTATAATGATAAAAAAGTAAATTTGGAAGAACAAAATATGTTTATGAAACAAATATTGCTGTAACAAAATCCTTTAAAGCTGCTGCTTAGAAGATGGTTATTTAAATAAACAATTACAGTGAAAAAATATTTCAGAGTTTTTTTAATGAGTGTAGTATATAAATATCTGTTCATACCTTGTGCAATTAGTCAGACTTACTCTGTGATTGTGATGATTTTTGTTACCTATCTTCCCTGCTTATGACCTTGACATTCAGGGTTGCTCTGATCAGCAGTTCTAAAAACTTGTGATTGAGTAAGAAGGCCTGGAAACACTTAGCTTTTTCCTAATGGCAGCATAACAACACAGTGTGCTGGCTCATTTGACTCTGAACAATCCTGGTGTCATGACAAATAACTGTAGTCTCCATCGATACGCTTTTTGTGGTTTGGTAAGAAAGCTTCTCCCATGATGGTATTTTGTGGATGGTTCTAAACATATCCTCTGTTTCTTAATAGTGCATTCCTCTTTACTTATAGTATACATCAGTCTTACAGTTTCCTAAAGTATATTAAAAATTATTTTAATGCTCTCACAGTCTCTTATCACTGCACCAAAGATTTCTCAAGTTACCTGTCATCTGGAGAAATCTTCAAGTGCAGTATGTCAGTAGTTTATTCTATGATAATGCTCAAATAACTATTTAAGCGTTCTATTGTAATACTTATTTATTGTATTTTTCTGTTGTAAGTTGCTTTCATTTTATGATATAGTCTAAAATAGTGAAGTTAATACAAAGTTCCATAAAAGGTATTTTTATTGCAAATATTTTGAAGTATAAGTGAAAGATTATCGTACATTAGATAAAAACATTTTAACTGTTCTTTGAGTGCTTGGCTTGAATATGAATCAATGAAATTAAATGCTGCATCTTGTACCTTATGTAAATGCTTGTGTTTCAATTTTTAACATCAACATTTTTATAAAACTAATTAAAGAATGTAACAAATATCAGTAGTTTTGCTTGAAACCTTGTAGTGCGTGTCAGGAACACATTGAAGACTTGTTTGGCGCATGTTTATATATGTAACTCATCTGTGACCACCTGTTGCAGAAAAGCTTTCTTTATGTGGGGCAGAATATGAATACACAGATGTATATGTAAATGCAGAAAGAATTGTCAAACAGTTTAAATGCTGTATGTGATTAATTAGTTGTATTTGGTCTTACATGCCCAGTAAAAAAAAAAAAACATGTAAAATTTTGGCTGTGGTCACACACACAATATGCACTTTAACTTAAGTGTTCCATCCACTAGCACATTTCTGACAGCTGGTGCACATTGCATGCTTAAGTCTGCCCCAGTCCTGCATACAACCTGTTTATTGGTAAACTTTGAGATAAAGTGTTAAAATGAAACCACAGGAACAAATGGTTATGAACGCATTTTATGCTAATTGAAGATTTTAATTCAAGGATTACTAATTTCATAAAAATTAGTCTCCAGTCTAATTATAAGTTACTGCTTGTGGTAGTTATTACATTAAATTCTGATTTGAGAGACACCAGGCTCCAACCTACCCAATAAGGTCAAGGTTTCTGTACAGCACATGCACTAGTTTGCTGCAGGTAATACACAGCTTCCTAGGTGATCACCCTACAGATGAGGTCAGTTATGTGGCCTCTTAATTAATGGTGAATAGTGCAGGCTGCTTACTGAATTTTGCATGTGATAGTTCCCTTTAGATCAGTGTCAGCCATACGTGCTAGTATACTGCTAAACCAGGCAGAGGTACTATGCTTGAGCAAGACAGAAGGGCAGGACTTGTCATTAATTTCCTTATTTTATATATTAATATACAAACATACTTCCTATATAATATGTTTGCAAAGGTTTCTCAATAAGGGGGTTTCTGTTGTTGAGAAAGAAACAATTCTTCAAGTAAGATTAAAAATTTAGCCTATTACTACGTACAGGATTAAAGCAACAAAAATCTCTGGAAAGCGGTGTAATAAGGATGGATTAGAAAATTACATTGTTCCCTACAAACTTTAGGTTTCCTGCTAGCATTTATGTACTTGTACAGGTTTTGCAGTTCTTTTATCCAAAAATGTTCATTAAATTGGTGTATATGATGAAGACACCTTTGCCCTTCCTTTTTTAGCAAAATAGCATACTCCTGGTTTCCCCACATACCTGTTTTTTTGTTTTTGTTTTTGTTTTTTTTTACTAGGTGAAAGAAAAACAACTGTCTCTTGTACAAAGATTATGAACAAGAATATCAGTCTTGTGGACAACAAGAAGTGCAGGTATTTAACAAAACCTGAACCACAGATCCGCAAGTGCAATGAGCAGGCATGCCAGACCAGGTAATAGTGATTTGGTTTGATTAAACTGTCATATCTTGATGTAAGTCTTAGAAGCTAAGAGATACTATCTCTGGCAATGAATATGCACTGAGTACATCTATCTGAAAGATTATAATGCAAAACATAGGGAAAATAGAAACACTGTCTGTCATTTCTCCTGAGTTTTAGCGAAAAATTACTAGACTAATAGTAGTAAACTGTTATTCACTAAACCAGAAGATTACTTCCTTCAGGAAGTGTTCTCACAGACTGTGTACTATGAAACTGAAAATCAAATGGTGTTTATATAAAGATGGATGTAATCCCTTCCTTTTAGTTAATGAGGCATTTTAGTTAAGGCATTTAGTAAAGTTGAGGCTTCACTTCTTTAAAGGTTCTCAGTAAGCTGTGAGTACACCAAGTAGTATGTAAGTAAATAAATAAGTAAATAAATTTTAGTCAGGTTTTCTACACTGATATTACTTGAAGTACAGAAAGCCTTCTCCTCAGTTCTCTCCTCCCTCTCCCTCTCCCCATGTGTATGTGGATCTATAGGCAAAACAAGATCTTATGGTGGAATGGTGGAAAGAGGAAGGGTTTCTGAAGGGTTTTTTTCCCCAAGAAGCAGTTGCACTGTGCAGCCTGTGGCCTGGATATCCCACCTAACTTGGTGTCCCTGCAGCTCGGCTGGCAGCCTACTGCTCCTTTCACTAGCTGGCCAGGCTAGTACAGTGACACATTTCAGAGTTTTCCATACAGCTTCAAATATCTGCTAAGAATTATGACTAAGGAAGTCCCAAGTATTGTGTGGACTTGGTTAAATTATGTGCCACCTTTTAAGGGAGGGGAGAACAGCTAGCAATAGTTGTCTGGTGTCCCCAGGATTAGACACTGGAATAGGTATACTGCAGTAATATAGAGGAGAGATAGATAGTATTTTGAAAGAAATAAATTCCAAGTAAATAAAATGCAAATACTACTGAAGAAGGCATATAAAATGAACCAGAGGGCATAGCTTTCTTGGAAAGGATTAAATAGTGAAATTAATAAAATGGAATGAAACATTCTAAGTAAGACCAGACCAAGGTTTGAACTTCCCCAGACTAAGACATTGCACTTTGGAGTGATTATTTGTATTTCATTATGCACGTACTTGAGCAGATCTTTAGTTTATATTACAAGCATCACTGTGTGCTTTTTGGATAGAAGTGGAAAAGGCTGATCTTTTTCTAAGGCATTGCCAACTATAAATATTCACTGTTTTGTAATTTCTTTCTTACTAAATGAAACATTTTAAATGTTGCTAATCACTACTTAAATATGCTGCATTGCGAAATGGAGAAACATATCATGATCCTTAACATATATCCAGTATTTAACACTAGATTAGTACAAAACAAATATTGTTTGCTTTAAACTTAGTGCAACTAAAGCGTATGCTTGCATAACTAGTTGGTTGCTATTGGCACTTGCAGAACTCCATTGCATTATCTTGGCAGGCTGTGATTTGCAAATTGACTCTCTGGACTGATGATAAAAAAATCTTAGTTCAATGTTTTATTTTCTTATAACAATGTACGACAGAAGGTTGGAACTGATTTGCTAATTCTCAGTTTCCTTAAAACTCTCCCTTGCAATCTAAGTCTCCTACTGCATCAGTGACAGAGGTATTTGATTTTTTTTTATTTTGATAGTCTAGAGCTACAGAATATTTGGGACAAATTATTTTCTAGAGCAATTGCTCTCCAGGTATGTGAAT
The DNA here is from genome assembly GCA_023637945.1 of Phaethornis superciliosus. Lineage (NCBI taxonomy): Eukaryota > Metazoa > Chordata > Aves > Apodiformes > Trochilidae > Phaethornis > Phaethornis superciliosus. The sequence continues at coordinate 44,366,667 of JAJQWJ010000004.1, read as the reverse complement.
TCTGCCCAGCTGCATCACCCTTCCTTGTTGCTGGGATTTAAACTGCACAACTTGCGTTAGGGGTGACCCCAATGAATAAATCTGAGCTTTTATTCATCCTGCAGAGCAGCAAGCCTATAATATGTGAGGGATTTGTCTTGCAACTTAGTATTTTCAAAGAAAATGGACTTTACATGCATGGCATGCATTTGATGTATAGATCATTATCTAGACAGAGAATAACAGGCTGATCAGTGATCTCTCATCTCTAAAATGTGTTTTGGAGCTTTTAAAATTGGAATTATAATAACCATGTTCTGAAAACATAGGGAGAATGTGCTGGGGAATCATATTTTATGAACATCTACACCTTTTTTAGTGTAAAATATGTTGTTTAATAAGTAGTCTATTAACAAAGTGAAGTTTAAAGGAGATAGAAAATATGCAAATATGTCTTGGTTGTGTGTACTAGTACACTAGAGAATTAGATGATGTCATGGTACTTTTCCTGCTTTCTTGTTACTGCATTTCTTGTATCACTTTGCAGATGGATGATGACAGAATGGACTCCATGTTCAAGGACATGTGGAAAAGGAACCCAGAACAGACAAGTAGCCTGCACACAGCAGCTCAGAAATGGAACCCTGATCAGAGCTCGGGAGAGGGATTGCCCTGGGCCAAAGCCTGCTTTTGCACAGCGCTGTGAAGGCCAGGACTGTATGACTGTATGGGAGGCAGGAGTCTGGTCTGAGGTGCTGCATTTATTGATACAAATAGTTCGCAGTGGTTATTGATGCCTTGCTATTTGCTGAATAAGATTTTTTCAGCAGCAAGTGTCACAGCTCAGCCTAATGATTTTCATTGTTCTCATGTAATTAAGTATTTTCTGACTATAGTAGTGGGTAACTAGGTGTAAATGTAATTAAAGCCATTATTCATCAGACCTTGGCTACCAGACCTTGGCTTATGAGTAAGAGCATCTCTGACAAACTTCAGTACCAAGGGATGATCAGCAGATGGTTGCTACTGTTCTGCTTAAGAGAGGCTATGAGGGGAGCATCTTGCAAAGGATATTTCCTATGTTTCCTCTCACTTCTTGCCTTTTATCCAAAGAATATTGGAAGCAGTGGGCAAGTGGACTTGTAAATAACAGAATTTTGCATAATTTGCATCTTGAGGCATTGTTTTTAATGTAATTATTATTCAAAAACCTTTATTAACTTATTTTAATGTACATACCATTTGTCTTTCCTATTCTAAAAAACTGTACTAATTCTAGAAGTAATTGGCTGTGGAGAAAGAAAGGTATTGTTATCACTGCCATATGGACCAGATGAAGGAGTTATTGGAGGATTCTTCCTCCACTGGAAGCGAAGAGGCAATTCTGATTCCCTTGCATACCAGAAGCTGTGTGCCTCCAGGTTCAAAATAAATTTTCAGCTTCTGAATGTGTGTATAGTCCCATCCTTGGGTTTCCCTGCTCAGCAGCCCCCCTCAGTCCCCAAGGAAGAATGAACTGAAATGTCAAGAATGTTTTCAAAGACAAAAAACAGATGCTAACGTAGAAATAAATAGCAGTTTCTGGTTTGGTCCACAAGAGTTTAAAAGGCAAGAGCTGGCTGCAAGAAGAATGGTACTCACTTAGAGAGGTGCAAGAAAAAATTCCAGATTGTTTAGTTAGTTTGTTTTTCTTGAGAGATGAGAAATAAGTGTGCATATTTTTGTTGGAAGCAATAAATATATTTTGAAGAATGAGGTGTTTCCCAAGGCCATTTCTCTTATCACTGTTACATTAGAAGTTAGCCATTACTGCTTCCTGCAGTTGTAATCATCTTGGCTAAGGAGAGTTTTGATCTGCAAGTGGTGGGAAAATGTTTTAAGAAGGAATTAGCATAATTTTGGCAGTGTAAGTGGGAATGGTGGAAAAAACCATAGATAAGACCTGTGCAACTTGAGAGTTTTCACATTCTGTCTATGCAGTCACTTTGGATTTTCAAATTCAGTATGTATTCTTGCATAGTATTAGAATATTTACTTTTCCATTTTAACTTTTTTCCCTACAAAAAAGAGGCATATTAGGCTCTAGGGAGTTCTTCTGAAGTTGATTTGTATCTTATTCTTACGAATATTTGCCTAATATTTTCAGTATAACACTGCATTCATTTCATCATACCTTTTCAGATGTTTTCTTGTCCAGATACCTAGGTTTTCCTTTATCAACTAATTTTGATCTAATAATGTATTTTTATCTGAAAATGCAGCAATTATCATTCTACTCCATAAAGAACTGTTGTTCATTTGTTAGTTTTAATCAAAACCAATGTCTATGCAATTGAAGACAGGAAATCAAGAAGTCCTGAAATATTTGTTAGCCTGGTAGTGGTCATTAGAAAGAGGTAAAATGGGCAACTATGAGTTTTGTAGAAACCTGAAAACCATCTTTTTCCTACAGTGCTCTGTGAAGTGTGGTAAGGGAGTACGGCATCGGACTGTGAGATGCACCAATCCCCGCAAGAAATGTGTTCTGTCCACAAGACCTAAAGAAGCAGAGGACTGTGAGGACTACTCCAAATGCTATGTATGGAGAATGGGGGACTGGTCTAAGGTGAGGCATCCTTAATACTAGTGCCCCACAGCATAATACATTTTGCAAGGTGAGATCTTTGTACGAATTGCTTTCATCAGAAGTGTGGGACTCTCCCTGCTGAGGAATAATAAGGCTACAAATAATCCCCAAACAAAAACACATAGTCACACTGAGACCACAGTATAAATAAAAATTTGAAATATGAAGAAAGTATGGGTGAATCTTTAATATCAGCTAAGTCTAGTATAAATATGGTGTTGTAAGCAGGCAGGCAAACAACTCCAGAAACTGCAGCTCACTCCAAACCTCCTAGTTTGCGCATTTCATTAATTTGTGTTCACTTTTCTTTTTAATTTGTGTGTCCAATAAATTACACCCTGCAGTCTTACAAGGAAGGACTGTTAGCCTATTAAATGTTCACATAGACCATTTAATATCTGTGAAGCATATGACCACTTGATGTAGCTGTCAGTACATTATTTCCTTGCCATATGAGGTTTGATTTCACTGAGGTTCATAAGCATAGCCCAATCCATCTGTTACAGAAAATATGGTGTAGATCTGTGATTGAGTGTGTTATTGGACTGCAAATATCTGATACAGTTTAGAATATCCCAAACATGGTGAAATACTGAAATTGAACCTTGTAAAGGGTTTCTCTTGCCGTATCACAGACCACACTTTATCAGGAAGAGTATAATATTTTTTTTTCCCCTTTGCTTCTTTTCATAACTTGGCACATAACTCTTGCACATTACTGTCTAATATTACTGCAGCAGTTTTTAACTTGCTTATATGGAGAAGTATTTAATATATTTTTAGTTGTCTTTCATGTGATGTAGCAGCTGGAAACAAGGACTACAGCCAGCAGTGTATGACCAGACAGCCTTCCAAGAATTAGCTGCAAGTACTCTGTATGCAACTAGTGCTTCATAGAATTCTTTTTGGAAGATCCCATTTTATGATAATGGGGTACAAATTGTGGCTATCACAGTACTATTTATTACATTTTCTTTACTTCTTTCACCTTTAAGGAACAAAATATAGTGTCAAATGCTTTTTTTCATAATAGTGATGATCATTTAAAATATTTGGTATTATTTTGGAACAGTCTTACAGAATCCAGAAGGTAATCTCTCTACCTTAGTTACTTCAAAAGCATGAAGCTGTCCAACCATTATTTTGTTAAATAAGAGAAGCAAGTAACCTTCAATAGGAGGGTTACTTTTAGAAGAAGATGTGTTTGGCTATAAAGTTTAGTCTTTGCATTTCCATACCACAGAAATGCATTGAAAACCTGCATCATTCAGCACTTGTACCAGCAGGGGATAGAATGTTTTCTTAGCTGAATCCTTCATTCACATTGGGTTTGCTGAAGCTATAAGGTGATGATCAGATAGTTACATTGTGTTCCCAGTGTCCTCTGTAGAGAAGAGCTATATTCTCTAATTCACTACTTTTTGTAAAAATCCATGTCATAGATGAATGTATAAGAACTTACTTCTTCCTCTTTAAAATTTACTGGCATCTTATGTATTCCACTTTCCTTCTACAGTAAAAGCTGTGACACTGTCACTTAAATTGTACTTGAAATTTCAAAATTAGGAAATGCGGAAATATTTAACATTAAATTGACAAAATGTTTTTTGAATAGCTGATTTGCTGTTTGACTCTGACTGGAACAGCTGAGATTTTTCAAGTGTTAAATAAAAAAAAATGATTCTTCAGTTTCTGTACAGAGACATGAGTTCAGTTTAGGATATTCTTCTTTTCCCCTCTGTCACTATTCTGTTCCATTGCTAGGAACACATTCTTCTCACACATTGCTTCTCACACAGTATAGCAGAGGCTTAGTGTGATTCTTCTTGGCTTTGCTGCTCCTCTTGAACTCCTAAGTCATACTTTTAAATGCACTTTAAGTTGCAGTATTACTGTAAAGATAGCATTATTAATAATCATAGAAATGCAGTGATTTCTATGTTAATTTGTTAACTCCATTTTAATGGAGTTAATTTGTTTTAGAGGTACAGTTATACACAGATAATATTATTCTTCTGCTCAATGTTTTAACACTATTAGCAAAATCAAAGAAAATCTGACCAGAACTGCAATCTTCAATAGGTCAATAAGCACAATTCTTCTAAAACTCAGACTTAAAGAGTGCTGTGTAAACTAGCCTATATGCAGTATTGAATACTATAATAGCTTTTAAGTTCACCATCTGTCTCAGTGCACTTAACATTGTTATTCTTAACAACAGTTGTGTTCTGTACCTGCATATGTGAGGAAAATAAGTATGATGAGAAAGTAAAGAGTGAAGGCTCAAACTGAGCTTCTGGACATTACCTAGCAACAGTACTAATTACACTCTTTTCTCAGTGAATGTCGTCTTTGGAATACTGTATTTAACAGTGTATAAGTCATCTTCCGATGATAAAGATCACCCTATCTACTACTCTAGCACCAGCTAGGGTAAGGTGTAGCCCAGTGTCCTTTGCTAAGGAACTAGTAGCAGTGTCCTTTACTAAGCTGCTCATTGCCACTCATTTCAAATGTATATGGGGACAGAGACATGCTCAGAGGAATTTGTCATCTAAGGATAAACAAGTAGAAAGGGAAGAGGTGTAATGAAATGCATCTGAACTGCATGTTTACACATCTGCTTGGCTTACTAGAGCTAAGTTCACATTATTTAGACTAGGTATTAGGAAGAATTTCTTTAGTGACAGAGTAGTCGGGTGCTGGAACAGGCTGCCCAGGGAGAAGCCACCATCACTGATGATATTTAAAAACCATATAGATGAGGCACTTCAGGACATGCTATAGTATGCACGATGATATATATATAATTATTTATTTATTATTTCTTGAATTTGGCATGGGGGTGTTATTGGTTGGACATGGTGATATTAGCGTTTTTTCAATTATGATGATTCTATGAGTTTGTGATTCATCACAGAAGTAATTTTAAAAAAAAAAAATTAAAAATCAACAGCATAAAGTGCTCAAACAGCAGGTCCATGGCACTTTGTATAGAAAGCTATGTATATTTTTTTTTCTATTATCTAGAATCTTCAAAACATTGCTGCAATAAATGAACCATTTGGTGATGAATTTTGGAACAGAACAGGATTAATTATGGAAAGGAGAATAATTTGGAGAGTGGATTTTGAAAATAAAACTTAAAAACTCCAGTTTGATATGATATACCAACAACTTTGGATAAGTTCAGCAGGGTGTGATAGGATCATCAACAGTGGGCAATGGAGTAGAATGTTGGAGCAGTCATCTGTAATATTCAAAGAAGTATAAAGTATATGTGTATATACCAGTGAAGATAAATTATAGAAGTTTAAAAATCATCTTTGACTATACACAGTGAGATTAAAATTGTGAATGTCTAGAATGGCAAGAATGTTCTTCAGGTATTCTTTAAAATTTAAAATTAATTGCTTCAGCTCCCAAAAATTAAGCTGAAATGCTTTAAGGAGAAGTGGATTGATAAAACAATATTGTCAAGTGAACACATTCTTCAAATGGCTTTTTTTGGACCAACTAAATGAAAGGATTCATGAAACTTTACAGACTAATACAGAGGTATGACTTCAGAGGGAAAATTTAGTTAAAATGTTTAAATATCATGACATATAGTGAGTGTCTTCACAAAGAGAAAATTGTGCACATACATTTGTATAGTAACATTAATCTTCAGTAATGGATATGATTTTTCAGAAGGAAATGGGGCTTGACTTCAAATGAAAAAAGTTACATTAGCAACTATAAAACAATAATTAGAAGCAAAAATAAGCAAAACACACACAAACCCCATGTTAACTATAATTATTAGTGCTGGAAGTAAAAATACGATACGTCTGAATAGCTGTTAAGCGTTTCTACTCCAGAGAAGATCACAGGAACCCACTTGTTTGGGCTGAGGCTTGCTCAGTGCTGTCCTTGAACATTTGGATATTGTGGCCTATTGAAGGAAACAGGACCAGGCAAAGGATACAAGTTCACACCTAGCAGAAGATGTGTCATACTGCTACAAAGGCAGAAGTCACAGAGAGTGTCAGGAGCAGCTTCCCATCACTTTCTTTGCCACTTCAAAGCCATTGTAGTGCAGTCTAGAGCAGGCTGAATACCAATTTTTCTGGTTATAAGCCAGGTGTTACTGCTGCAGAGAACTTACATATGCACAAGTATGCTTATAAATATTGATTAAAAACTTCTTTTGGTATTGCTGAATAGGAGCAATAACCTATAGTTAGGACTTCACTATGTGCTTTCTCAGAAATACCTCTTAATTGTTGTTGAGGGCTGCTGGGATCTTAGAGCAATGGAAGGGGGATACACAATGCAGCAGGTGGATAAATTTCACTTTACTGGTGAAATCTTTTAACATACTATACACACCTATTACAATGAGAAACATTATAGGCCAACTAGCAGAATGCATATCATCAGAATTTCAGGGTCTCTAAGGAGCTATGCTGAATTTATGTGTACCATCACATAACATTACAAGTGGGAAAGGAACTAATGAAATAACAAGTAACATTGGACAGGAGAGAAGGGGATAAAACAAACTAGAGGAGCAGCTTCTCTTATATCCTCCTAGAATTTCCCTTAACTGAAATATGTGTATATGTACAGCCCATTCTATGTTAGGATCTCCAGTCTGTTTACAATAACTGATTATGTACCTGAGTCTACATTGTAAAACTGCAATTAGTCTAAATTTTCATGGTTGGTCCCACAGTATAGAGGACAACGCCAGTCCCCTGACATTTTGAACCACAGACATTTTTCATATTTTCAGCATGAGCTTTTTCTGCATGCTCATTACTCTAATTTCTGTCTTCACATTCTTTCTTACTTTTGCTTAATGATACAGATTGTCAAAAAGATTTTATCAGTATGCTCATGATAATGCCTAGGTTCTTTCTCTGATAGCTGACAAATCATTCTAAAGATTTTAGTATGTACAGGTAAATTGAATTACTCAGTCCAGTGCTGTCAGTTCAGTAGGCATTGTTTTGCTTGGTGTATCTCTATCTCTTAAGATAACGTCTCTCCCTTTTCAAATATTTTCTTTATTATCTCTGCCTGTATCATCTGCCAATGTGTAACCAATTAGCCAGTTCACTTGGGTTATGCTAGAGTTCATGTAATCCTTCTGCTCTTGTGGGATATGACTGATTTTTCTGTCTTGAAAAACCTTTTCTTTCATGCATTTTTAAATCAAATTTTTCATGGAGCTAACATAGATACTAATGCTCAGATATGCATTATTGTGTTAAACTCAATCTTCTACCAAATCCTTGTTTTGTCACAAATGTATTTATTGTTGGGGTTTTTTTGTTATTTTGTTTTAATCTGTGATTCTTATTTTTTACTGTTTTCTAATTGCTTGTAGCTGAAAAGACTTAAAAAATATAATTAGTAGCTTATTATTGGAAATTTATTTTAAAATAATTGCTTTAACCTAAGGTATGTAATTTGTGACTGACAAGACAGAATCAGAATAGCTACTTAAAATTTCTAATTTACGAGTCTCAAAGAGTTACAAGCAATATTGCATATTTCTAAATAGTATAAGATTTACTTTTCTGCTTTGTCTGTGCTGTTCCAGGCTGTTGTTCAGAGATTAATGTTTAAACTCCAGAGTTACCTCACCTAATCTTGCTCAAAATATTTCCAGTACCATTGACATAAATAAGAATTCACACAAAAGTAATGCTCATTTTCTGGTAAATTGATCACAAGAAGCCAGGTCAGTGTTGTCAATCTCCTGACCCTGTGATAGCTCCCTCAGAACATTCATGCTTTTGGGTCACTTTAGTATGTCTACATAATGAAAGTCCTACACTTCAGTATGGTTTTCCTACTAATAAAGCAGTTAGAATAATGTTCAGGAAATCCATTTTCTTCCAAAGAAGATTGTGTTTAAATATTGTGAAGAGAAAATTAACCAAGTTTTATTGGCAGTTGTAAGTTATCTTCTACTTCGTTTTCTAAGTTTCTCTTTTACGGTTTTTGTCTCAAAAGTAATGACCTGTATGTACTGTCATGGTACTTCACTTAAAAAAAAAAAAAAAAAAAAAAAAAAAGTCCATAAGGCTCAATTTCCTCAGAAACCCTGAATTTGTTTTGGCTTGTTTTTTAGATATCTTTTATAACTGTTTAGCTGAGCTACCTGGTGTCACTTTAGACCGTCTCATGATACAAATTTGGTAGATACAGTGAATGGAAGTAAAGTCATTACTAGGAATGAGCTCTTTCTTCTACTTATATTACCAGAAAAACTTGAAAGTGCTACATAGTGTGATGTTATCTAAAGGCAAATGCTTAACTTTCTGTGGTACAAAACAGCTAAAGTTACTGTAAAATTGTACAAGCAGCAAGACATGAAAGCCATTCCTGTTTAAGATTACACAAATTCTGGGATAAATACAGTTAACAGTTCTTTTTAAAAAGAAGTTTTCTTTCTTTCAAATAAAATCTACCCAGCCTGTTTGAATTTTGTCTTACTTCTGAACTTCTTTTAGACAGTGGATGACTGTGTTTCATGAGTTCATCCAAGACAGATATTGGGGAATGGAATCTAGGTTTCAAATATAGAATCATGGACTGATTTGGTTTGGAGAGGACCTTAAAAATCATATAGTTCCAAACCCACTGGCAGGGGCATCTTCCACTGAATCAGGTTGCTCAAAGCCCTATCCAGCCTGGCCTTGAACACTGCCTTGAACACTGGAGGTATCCACAGATCCTCTAAGCAACCTTTGCAAGTAACAGTGAAGAATTTCTTCCTAATACCTAATCTAAATCTACTCTCTTTGTGCTTGAAATAATTCCCACTTGACGTATCACTACATGTCATTCTAAGAAGTCCCTCTCCAGCTTTCCTGTAGGACCCCTTCAGGTCCTAGCGTGCTGCTATAAAGTCTTTCTGGAGCCTTCTCTTCTCAAGTCTGAACAACCCTAACTATCTCAGCCTGTCTTCATAAGACAGGTGCTTCAAGACTCTGATGATCTTTGCGACCCTCCCCTGGACAAGCTGCAAGAGTTACATGTCCTTGTTATGTTGGGGGCTTCAAAACTGGACACAATATTCCAGGTGGGATCTCATGAGAGCAGAGTAGAGTGCGAGAATCACCTCCCTCAGCCTGCTGGCCACACTTCTTTTGATCCAGCTTAGGATGGGGTTGGCTTTCTAGGCTGCAAGTGCACCATTGGTGGCTTGTGTTTAGTTGTTCATCAATCAACACCACCAAGACCTTTTCCTCTGGGCTGTTCTCAATCTGTTCTCTGCCCAGCCTGTAACTGGATTTGGGGTTGCCTTGACCCAGGTGTGGAACCTTGGATATGGCTTTGTTGAACTCTGTGTGGTTTGCATGGCCCACCTCTCAAGCCTTTCACGTTCCGCCTGGATGGTATCCCTTCGCTCCAGAACGTTGACCACACCACAAAGCTTGGTGTCTGAAAAATTGATGAGGGTCACTCAGTCCTGCTGTCAATGTTGCTGGCAAAGATGTTAATCAATGCTGGTCCCAGTACTGGCACATGGGGAATGCTAATTGTCACTGATGTCCACTTGGAATATAAGCGTTGACTGCAAGTCTTTGAGTCCTGCTTTCAATATCAAGTGGTCCATCTGTCACGTCCATGTCTCTCCAACTCAAAGACAAAGATGTTGTATGTGACAGTGTCAAATGTTTTGCACAAGTCCAGGTAAATGATGTGAGTTGCTCTCCCATTCTCCGCTGATGTTGTGACCCATCATATAAGGCTATCAAATTTTTCAGGCATAATTTGCCCTTAGTGGTATGCGTAATTTGCCATGTTGACTGTCAGAAATCACATCTTTATTTCCCATGTGCCTTCATGTAATTTGTAGGAGGATCTGCTCCATGATCTTGCTGTCCACTGAGGTACATCTGACTGGCCTGTAGTTTCCTGGATCTTCTGTTTTTCCTTTTTTAAAAGTGGGGCTTATGTTTCTGCTTTTCCCATCAGTGGGGACTTCACCAGTCTGCCATGACTCCTCAAATATGATAGATGGTTGCTTAGCAACTTAATCTGCCAGTTCTCCTAGTACCTGCAGATGTATCTCATCTGGTCCCATAGACTTGTACACCCTCAGGTTCCATAGATGGTCTTGAACTGGATGTACCTCTTTCTTTGGACGATTTTTCTTTCTCCCAGTGCCTGACTTTGTCTTCTGTGACTTGGGAGGTTTGGCTTGAGCACTGAGACAAAAAAAGTCATTGAGTACCTCAGCCTTTTCCATATCCCAAGTAACCAGGTCTCAATTTCCTAAGTTTCTTCCAGTGAAGGTCCACATCTTTGCTAGTCTTCCTTTTATCAATAACATACCTGCAGAAGCTTTTCATGTTGCCCTTTGTATCCTTGGCAAGATTTAATTCTTTTAAGGCCTTCCTAACGTGGCTGCTCAGACAATTTCTCTGTATTCCTCCCAGGCTACTTATCCTTTCTTCCACCCTCTGTAGACTTTATTTTTACATCCAAGTGTGTCCAGGAGCTACTTGTTCATCCACACAGGCCTCCTGACATTACTGTCTGCCTTTCTCTTTGTTGGAATGCATTGCTCCTGGGCTTGGAGGAGGTGATCCTTGAATATTAACCAGTTTTCTTGGGCTTCTTTTCTCTCCGTGGCTTTATCCCATGATACTCTACCAAACAACTCCCTGAAGAAGCCAAAATATGCTCTCCAAAGTCGAGGTAGTGAGCTTGCCTTATGTCCTCCTCATTGCCCTGAGCTTCTTGAACTCCACTGTTTTATGGCACTGCTGCCAAGGCTGCCTTTGAGCTTTACATTTCCCACCTTGTTGGTGATAACAGGGTCCAGCACAGAACCTCTCCTCATTGGGTCCTCTGTCACTTGGAGGAGGAACTTATCCAGAAACTTCTTGGATTGCTCATGCCCTTGTGAGTTGTCCCACCAACACATGTCTGGGTGTTTGAAGTCCTTCATGAGACTAGTTAGCCTCATGCAAATTTGAGGCTGCTTGTATCCATTTATAAAGGCCCTTGTCCATTCAGTCTTCCTATCTGGGTGGCTGTTCCTTCCCTCCCTTTAATCCTGATCCATAAACTAGTGGTCAAATCCTCATCCACAACTGGATCTCCATGCACCCCAGCTGGTCCTTGAGGTAGAAGGTAACACCTGTCCCTTGTCTTCTCCGAGTGTCCTTCCTCTAGAGCCTGTATCCAGATATAAAAGAGAAAAAGAATTTGCTACTTCCAAACTGAGTCCAGAGAGTCTCTTAAGATTGAAGCCTATCAAACTCACCTAGAGTACATGACTAATTATATTTTCAAGTATAGATTTTTATATACTGTCCTAGAAAAAATTATGTTTGTTGCTTCATTACTCATCATATTACACCAAGTTCTACATGTCTTCTACAACCAAATTTTACTTACAGACTTTTGTTTGCTTTCTGTCTTATTGCCAAAGCCAGTTCTGCATCATCCATCAAACAATTGAATTGTTCCACATGGGAAGTTAACAAGGATTTTTAAGTTAAAAATTAAAAAAGAATAAATGAAGAGTCCAAATTCTTGAGATTTGGTGATGAGCACTTCCTCCATAGGAACTCTATCTCTAGTCCAACTTACCAAAGGTGAGTTGAGGCTCTGCCTGTTTTAAATCAAAATATTTTCTCTTTTGAACTGTTACCCAGTACTAATTATTCTGGAAAGGAAAGCTAGAAATAAAAATCAGAGGAAAAAGAAAAGGAGAAAAGAAAAAATAAAATAAATATAAACAACTCAAACTTGCTAAGCTTTGGAGAAACCAACATCAGAATTTTTTCAGATGAACTTGCCACAAGTTCTGAATTTTAAATTTGGCATTCACATCCTGAGGAACTGGGTGTGTCAGAAATGAGAGAGGCAGAAAGACCTTCCTGGAAGTGATGTGTGGGAGAACTGGGACTCCATCTTATGTCTGGATCCTGTAGTCTCTATTTTTTGTATTAGTTACACTATTGATAAATGCCGTTGCAAAACAAACAAAAAAAAAAGTTCATAAATAAACTTCAGATTATTTGCTATATTTAGTAGCATTTAAGTCAGTATGTAGATTTTGTTCAAAACAATTCTACCACTTTAACTGCCTGCTTTCAAAGCAAACCTCAAAATAATTCAAGATGCACAGAAAGACTGCAAGCATGGCAGCAAATATGAATGCTGCTGCTAAAGTTTGAGTGCTTGCTATCCTTGTTTCATACTCATTTTATGAAGAAGTTGAAACTCCGTAAATGCTGGAACTGATGAACCAGTAAATAAACTATTAGGAATGTTCTACTAATAATTTCCAGTAGAACTTACCACTATGTTTCCTTATGGGCACATCACTCTCCATTTTGAATGCTACTTACACTTGTCACAGATTGAGTTTTTTGTTGTATCAGCCTATGCATTGATTGCCTGTTGTCTTGTCAGACAGTTGCATTTTGATTGTTACTGTCTGCCAGTGACAATTTTCCCCTTAATTTAGGAACTCTTATTTTTTATGAAGGCCAGCTGGAAACAGCTAAGGCATTACAGCACCTTCCCCAGCTGTTGGCCTTGGGAATATGCATTCTGTCCAGAATATCTATCTTTGGCAGGGAAGAGAAAGAAGGAATCCTGGGTAATGGTTGTGCATGCCAAGTGTAACAGTTGTTACATTTTATGCCTAGATTTTTTTCCTTGAAATTATGTCTAAAAGAAGTTCAAAAGTAGGACAAAATTCAAACAGGGTGGGTAGATTTTATTTGAAAGAAAGAAAACCTCTTCTTAAAAAGAGCTATTAACTAAATTTTCCCAGAATTTTTGTAAACTTAAAGAGGAATGCCTTACATGTCTTGATGCTTGAACACTTTTACAGTAACTTTAGGAATATGTCCAAAATGCCCAGATTAACAACCACATAAAAAAGCTCTGGCTGTGTATTAGAACATTTAGTATAAACCCACAGACACAGTTGTCCTATGGGAATTTTTGCTACTCGGCTACATGGCCTTAAAGTGTAGGTCATCTGAACAGTTAGAAGTAAAATGCAGTTAACGACCATGAAAATAAAGTGCAGCATTTGTAAGAGTGATATGTGGGAGGTGGAGGGTGTGGGGAGAAGAGTTATAGAAAAGTATTCTTCAGACATAGTAATAAAAGCTGTGGGTTGAAATTAATCTATCTAGTGAATCTGTTGCTACAGATTGTTTTGCAGTGGGCATTTTCTGTAAATTTTATATAGGTAAGCCTTATATTAATAAATATATTTCTATGTAAAATCATAGAAAATGCAAGCAGTTTTGACAGATTGCTTTCTGATTAAAATGATTGTTTAACATGTAAAAGTGAAAGTATGTTTTGTTTGCAGTAAGTTGATAGCTTTGTAATAATTTTAAACATAGAAGCTCCAGAAGTATTCAGAAGCCATGCAGCTTTACCTACATAATGCAGCTGCTAGCTAAAATCTGAAAGCTGCACATCCAGTGAGAGGTATTTGCCTCAGGCTGAATATTTTCAGTGAGACAAATCGAAAAGCGGGGCAAGCTTAGGAGACTGTTTTGAAAGACTCTACTTCCACTAGAATGCAGAAGTGTATATTCAATAAAATGGGTATCAAAATGAGGGTCAGAGCTGTTGCTCTTTGTTGCATTTAACTGCTTTTCAGGAGTCGAGGTTTCTCCTAGTTGAAACTGGACCATGTCCATACCTTTTCAGTGAGAAAAATAAAAATATCATGGATGCCTTTTTTTCTCCAATGTTTAGTGGCTGCTCTCAGTTATACAGCTGCACAATGCAGCACAAATTCAGGTTTAATACCACTTAATGGAGGCAAGCAGAAATTGCACTGTTCATCTGTAGCTAGCAAATGCACTGCTAAATGCCATACCTGGTGTTTGTTTTTCCTGTTTCAAATTATTTCACACTACTTTGAATGTGAGATAATATATGAATGGTAAAGAGATACTTTTTTTTTTTTCTTTCTTTCTAATCAAGAGAATTCTTCATTCTGAAGTTAGACCACTGCTGCTGTTGCTGTGTGAACACAGAAGAATGCAGCTTGCATATTAGATCCCTGGTTGGTTTTAAAACACCAGCAGTTTGGAAAAATCTCTCTTTACTTGTAAACCAATGGGACTGGCTTTGAAAGTTTTCAATTGCAACTCAGTGCAATTTCCAAAATATCTTTAAAAACTTAATAGAAGTTCTCAGTTTGATAAAATAGGAATAAATACAATGTTAAAAATAAGTATATTTCTGTGAAAGGGAAGAAGATAAAACAGAAGGCAAATTTCTTGTTTCCTGCTTTGCAACAAATTTCCTGTATGAACTGAGACATTTTGTTTTATCATCTTTTAGTGTCAGTTTCTTCCTCCAAAGCTGGGATGATAATAAATAGGTCATGCAAGAAAACAACATCATAATGCTTCATAAAGCTCTTTGCAATACTTCACAAAGGCCAGCTCAGTCATTTAAGGGATGTTAATTCACCAGTTAAAATTTTAAGGCCAAAATCTTGCCAAATGCTGCATAGAAACTCAGGGTCTAACCACTCATTAGCATGTCAACACTGCTGGCTGCTTGTTGCTTATTGTCTCAGTTGCAGTCACCATAAACTTTTAGGCCACAGCTCATTTGATACAGACAAGATGTGACTGCTGGCAGAGTGCTGTCCACAAGGTCTCCTACCTATGTGAATTTTTATGTATTTTCAATTAGTACATAAATCATTAGACACCATTTTGTCAGAAGTCTTTTTTTTTTCAAGTACCTTCCTCCTCTCCAGTACTCCATATGGCTAGGCTGCACCGACTTATTTTAGGATAGCTGACGGTTCGAGGCAGATAAATCAATCTCAGGAGATCTTATATACCAGATCCACCTGTCTTTTCTGTCCTGCTCATCTGTAGCTGATCAAATAAGATGCATACTTACCAGCTTTAGTTATTAAAAAATCTGGTGTTCTATTGAAGGGAAAAAATACAACACCTTGTGCAAGATTACTCTAAATTAAGACCACTGTGATAATCTTTAGAGATTATTTTAATGTTATTACCTTCATAGTATTATCTTCATCTTCCTTTCATTCTCAGATTTTGGGGGCTTTTGTGTTGTTAGTTTGTTTGTTTTTTTAAAAAAAATTTCACTGTACCACTGTGTCACTCACTCTTCCATTAAAATATTCCTAAGAGAAACTTCTCCAAAAATTATAGAGAGAGGAATCTGACAAGTGGCTGGAATTTTGGCAAGACTAAGATTGATGTTCTGGCTGCCATTGGTGATTAAATTGGGTATGTATATATATAATCATACATGTTTACATGTGCATAATGATGGTCATTATAGAAAGCCAGATTACTTTTAGCTGCAAAGGGGAAAGTGAGGAAATTCAGTATAAGGAATTCTGCTTGGAGGCTTCTTCTTCAGCAGTTTAAAATCAGTATACTACATTCAAAGTTGATAACAGACTTCTATGTCAAAAATATTTTCATACCAGCTGGATTCTTTCCTCTGAACAGTTTAAGGGTTCATATGTTGAATAGAAATGTGGTTGAATAGAAAATAATAGCAATAGAATATAAATTAATAGAAAATACTGTATAGAAAATAATGTATTCATTATATTGAATATAATACATATTATTGTATAATATATTATGTTATATATAATATTGAATATATTTGCATGTGTTAGCTCATACAGGCTCTATGTGAGTAACTTTGTGAGAAATTTTAGTTCTTTATTGACTTTCTGGAGTTATTCTTGATAAACATCACTGTGAACAGAAACAAAATCAAGTCCCCTTGCTGCCTGTATAGAGTGCCATTGCTTGATTTCATACGGTTACAAGTTGAAGTGTGCTTTGGGCCTCATTCAGTCTCTCATAAAAATACCCTTTAAGTGTATATGCTAGTCTCTTGTATCCCTTCTGGCATGTCATGAGTCCAAAAGACATGAGTCTCATTTCCACTGATGTACACATATAAGGGCAAACCCTCTCTTTACCATTTGGCATATGTAAATCTTTCTTCCAACTGAGAGCATTTAAAATATCACTTAAAATCAGATACCAGAACTAAATGTGAAAAAATCCTTTAGTGTTTCCTGCACTCAAAATTTATTCTTTCTTTTCAGAAAACTATACTACTTCATCACCATCTTGTGACAGGATGGTTGGGAAACCTCTTATGTTATAGCACCCTCTCCTTGTTTTTCTCTCTTTTTTCAACATTTTTTGGCTGTTTCTTTAAGCATCCTGAGGAGATATGTTCTGAATATTTATGTAATTAAAATTTTTTAGAATAAAAATATTTTCATGATTATGTGGATGGTGTTATGATAAATTTTGAGCCAGTGCTCCTATCATTTGTTGCAAGGAATTTGTTAATAATCAAAGATTAATTCTACAGTAAATTTATCCAAAACTTAATGCAATTTGTGAGTACTTGAGTCAAAACCATTATCTGGTAGGAGCAAATTACAAGATTCAAATTTTGAATGAACTTGTAGTTAAAGCAATTGAACATCTGTTAATGGAAGCAAAAATAAACTATGGCCTGTGAAAATTTATTCGCAAACAGCAAAAGGGAAAGTATGCATTTTGTTGGTTTTGAATAGATTTTGTATGCATCTGTAGTGTACTGCCCAAACTTTCATTCTAATATGTTGCGTTACTTTGATAGAAGAAGAATGCTAGCATTGTTACTGCTCAGCTGTTCTACCTCTGTCATTTTCTGTGGCTATAAGATGGGAATGTTCATGAAAGGACCAGCAGCTTGTCCCATCTTGTGTGTGTTTTATTTGTGGGACACACATGAAAGCATGAAGTCGTGATGCAAAGATGAGACATACTCTCTGCTCAGTAGGAAAACCACTTTTGCACAGGCAGAAGTAATGGCTTAATTAAAAATGCTTGAATTGGTCAGTGCTGTAAGCATTTTATTTTGTTCCATCACTTTCACTTCTAACAAAAGTAAATTAGGATATGGATACCAAAGAACAGCCCCTGCTCTCTTTAAGGCACATTACATCATTTCGGTTTCATCTCAGACTCTACGGAAGTGAACTAGACAGCAACAGGATGCCAGAATTAGTTCTTCAATAAATATTGTCAATTTATTCTGCCTTTAAAATTGATTTTCATTTAGCTTACAGAATGGAAGGCTGAAATCTTGGAATGCTGACAACTGAATGAGCAGCCATTAATGTCACCTGGACTGGCATCTCACTTTCATGTTTACAACAAAAACACCTTTCAAATTAATGTGTGCTTTATGTGTGTTCCAGTGCTCTGTCACCTGTGGCAAAGGGATGCAGTCTCGAGTCATCCAGTGCATGCACAAGATCACAGGAAGACATGGCAATGAATGCTTTTCCTCAGAAAAGCCTGCAGCTTACAGACCCTGTCATCTCCATGCCTGCAATGAGAAAGTTAATGTTAACACAATAACGTCACCTAGGTTAGGTAAGCAGTTAAAAGGACACATTCCAGATGGAAATCTCTTCTTAGTTCTTTCTTTCTATAGATTAATGACATTCTCAATTTGAAAACAGAGGGCTAAATCTCAGGAGATGTATGTTCTATGCTCATCTCTGCCTCAGTTTTCCAGTGTGTACATCAGAGAATGTTCCTTAGAATGGTTGAAGTGTTTATTATTCAAGGAAGGACAATATTATGAGACTGTATGAAATTATGGACACAAAACAACTGAGATGAAAAACATGTTTATATTAGAGACATTATAAATGCATTATATATGCTTGTCCACTCAATTTTATCAAATATTTCTGAAGTAACAAAATATTTTTTTTTCTCTTCAAAAGCTCTGTAGATTATGTTTTTGTGATATTTGTGAGATTAAGGAGGTGCCTACTTGTTCCTCAAATACAGAAAGCTCTATCTACTTGCTTTGAGTTCAGATGTCTAGAATCTATGCCTGATGGATTAGAATGTGTAGAGGAAAATTATAACATGAAGATATTTGCTGTTCTGGAGAAACACAGGTCTCTGTTGATCTTAAAAAAGTGAAGTTATTGCATAACTACATAACTGTTAATTCTGTTTATTTTTATTTCTTCATGGGCTGTGGATGAGGTTCTTACCATTAGCTGCCCAGATTGCTTGTCTGCTCCTTGAGCATGTCTAGGGAATATTCAAAGGCTTGCTGTAAAACATCATACCCTTTTTTAGATAATTTTCCAGAGCCCTTATTAAGATAAAACCTCCTGCTAAATAGATTACTTGTGCATAGAAAACAAGTCTAGCTCTTCAGGCTGTATGTAATCACAGAATCATAGAATGGTTTGAGTTGAGAGAGGCTTTAGTGATTATCTAGTTCCAAACCCGCTGCTGGGGTGCTTCCCACTAGACCAGGTTTCTCAAAGCCCCATCCAAGCTGGCCTTGAACACTGCCAGGGAGGGGGCATCCACAATTTCCCTGGGCAACCTGTGCCAGTGTCTCACCACCCTAACACTGAAGAATTTCTTTCTGATGTCTAACCTTAATCTACCCTCTTCTGGTTTAAATTCCTTACCCTTTGTCCTATCAATATGTGTCTTTATGCAAAGTCCCTCTCCAGTTTTCTTGTAAGGCCTCTTCAGGTAGTGGAAGGCTGCTATTAGGTCTCCCTGAAGCCTTCTTTTCTTGAGACTGAACAACCCTAACTTTCTCAGTCTGTCTTCACAGGAGAGGTGCTCCAGCCCTCCATCATCCCAAGGTCCCTCTGGGTTGCATTCTTTCCCTCCAGCATGTTGACCACACTGCATAGCTTGGGGCTGTCAGCAAACTTGTTGAAAGTTGCACTTAAATCCACTTATCCTGTTACCAACAAAGCTGCTAAAAGAAGGACCAGTCCTATTACCAGTAATCCTTCCTCAAGTCAGTGAAGAATATTTCTCTTTGAAGTTTTTAATCGTTAAGAAATACTGAGTAATGGACATTATGTCAGTTTACTGGATGAGATGGCAGCTGTTGCATATAGCCCTATCACTCTTGCGAGGTTGCCCTTCACAGTTTCTTTTTCTTTGTTCAATTGGTCTCTCAGAAGCAAAAGAACATTGCTCCATCACTGAGACTCTCCTTCTTGGAAGGTATAAACAGCTTTGTGTCACAAAGTACAATGAACCACCAAGTTGACCAGAAAAGATAGTCTCAGATTCATTAAAACTTGACTTAATATGAAGGGCACAAAAAAAATATTTGGTTATGTTTTCCCCAGAGAATGGATTACATAGCTCTGATATTAGTAATATACAGGTTAATTTCATCCAACAGGAGTAAGAATCCATTGCATCTCCGAAATGCATAATGCAGTGCTTCTATTGAATATATTGAACATTTTTGCCTCCATTTACATAACTATTATGCAGTAGAGATCCCTTGGGCTTAGAGGTAGGGCTAGTGGAAGCTGATACGGATAGCACTATCTCTTCTCTTTGATAAATACATTCTCAGTTTCTCCTACCCTTCTGTTAAAAAAAAGGAAAGTAAGTCAGACTTTCTGTGAGATTGACTTCTTTTTCAGTTCAATGTTTATAATGATTTTTAGATTATGCCTATTTCTTTTGCTCTGTTTCTCACAGTTTTCCCATATTAATTCCACATATATCCTACAGCTTGAATAACTGCAAAGATCCAGATTTGAGGTACCCTCATTGTAAGAGGATTTTATAAGCAAAATGGGTGGATTAACAGGTGGCTTCACAAGAAAAAAAAAAAAAAAAAAAAAAGACAACACGCATGAAAATATGTGTGAGTTGTACCACAGGCATACAAGGAGAGGTCAGGCTTCTACATTTGAACGTTTATGATAGCTATAAAAAACCAATGAATTATAACAACCATGGGAAGAGGGATAGTGCACCAAGTAATGGATTTTCGGGCTAATCTAGTGACCCTGCATTTTGGAAGGATTCTGGGGAGAATTTTGTAGTCAGGGATACCCACAGTTGGAAAGCATACTGATACTACTAATAGAACAACCTGAATAACTGGGTGAAGATCAGACATGAAAGACATGAAGGTAACACCCAGACTTTTACATGGAAGGGGGAAGACCCATCAGAAGTGGCTAAAAGGAATGATGTAATCAGACCATTGTATTGGAAGACAATTTTGAAAAAAATATCCAACATTTCTTATTATTTTGAGAGGAGAAAAACCCTGCATATCAGGATGTTGAAATGCAGTTTTGTATATTTTGGAAGCACAAAATGTGACAGTTGGGCCTGGACAGGTGTATTTGCCTATGTACCAACAATCATTGATTCTATGAAATGTACTTACATTATGAAATGACTTATGAGACTTGCTAGTTGTCTTCAGACTTTATAAGAGTGCCTCCTAGTGTGGCATCTGTAAAAGAAAAGTGAAAAAACAGAAGGTCCAGATTATTTCACAAAGATCATGTAAAATATAGTTTTGTTCAATTTCCATTCATTGACAACATGACAGAACTCTTTATTTCCTGAGCCAAAACTAATCAGAAAACCATCAGCACTCTATGCTTTATTTCCTGCATGTTCCTACCTGACCCTGATTTAAAAAAAAAAAAAAAAAATCATCTTACATGTGTCCTTATTAGTCCACTTCATGTATTATTCAGACTAGGCTTCCTGTTTTTCCAGTGGCAACTTCAGTCTCAGGTTGAGGGTGGTTTCAGCTAGAGCTGCCTCTTCATGCTGCTTTGCCTGAGCTGGCTCTGCAGTCACCAAAAAGCTCTCACCCCAGGTCACCTCTATATAAGGCAGAAAGGTGGGCTTCACTCTCTCAAGAGGAGACCACAGTGTGACATGGAACTAATTGGTTTCAATGCAATTTAGTCGAGTTTGTAAGTTACATTTTAAAAAAAAAAGTCGCAAATATTGACAACAGGAGGATTTTTTAATTTCTTTCTTTAGTTGAGTATCTACAGCTATTCTTCTTTCTGTTCCCCAGATACACTTCTGGTGTCTTTATCACCTTTGCTACCTGATTCTCCACTAATAAATGTAACAGTCATGTATATTTGGTTTTGTTGTTATTTCACAGCTGCTTTAACATTCAAGTGCCTGGGAGACCAGTGGCCTGTGTACTGCAGGGTGATAAGAGAGAAGAACCTCTGTCAAGACATGAGGTGGTATCAGCGGTGCTGTGAGACATGCAGGGACTTTTATGCGCAAAAAATGCAACAAAAGAGTTGACCTCTGCTAGGCTGTCTGGCTCTCAGCTCTTTGCAATCACTATTTATACACACACACGCACGCACGCTTATTCAGACCAAATATTATCATGTTACATGTAATTTAATCAAATTAATTTATTTTTGCCTGCTAGAAATCCTTGATTATTGTGGTTAGACAGCCAACTTGTTTTATACGCTGATATTTCTGTAATGAACTTTTATATGACCAATTTTTGATACATTCATCAGAATTCTTAACACATAGTAAGTAATATTTTAAATCTTTATTTTCAGTAGGGAGTAGGGTCATCTCTCTGTTGAAAAAAAAAAAAAAAGAAAAAAAAGATCATATTATCTTGAATTCATTTTAATTTAGCTGAATAGTTTTGTTGTATATGGAAATAATCTCCGTTTTAATTTTACTATATTTTTGGCATTCAGAGACAGAATGAGCTTGTGTATTCTGCAACAGATATTGAGGTAAATAAGCTAACATTATTGAACAGGTTATTACAGAATATATTGTGAAATCAGTTCATTTGATTTAGAAACATACTGAAGGGGATAATCTACTGTAACTTATATTATAAACATGAAAATTAAAATACCTAAGTAGGAATTCTGATTATTCTTATGGACACATACTTGAAAACAAGTATTAAATCAATGAAACACTGTAGATATTTACACTGAATTACCATTGCACTGAGGTAGTGTAGAGAAACACAGTTCTAGAACTTGTACTGTCCTATGAATTCACATCTATACTGTTTTAACATGTTACTTGATTGAAACATTTTGAAGAAAAAACACATGCCCCTCTATGACTTTGTGTGTCCTCTTGTAGGTTAACAAATGAAAGAGTCCTTCCTCCTGCCATTTGTGCAAATTAATCTGTTAAACATTTTCAGTTCTCTGTTGACAATTTAGAAAATGGCTTTGTAATACTACTTCGGTTTTATATTTGTTTTATGAAAAAGTCTTTATAAAAATCAAATGTTTTACAATTTTGTGAAACATTATGAAACAGCTAAAATTTTCCTTATGAGAAAATATTGTACATGATTCACATGATTTTTACATTTTCAATAAAAAGTAAAGCTTCCTTTGTTATTTGTATTTTTCTTGT
Organism: Phaethornis superciliosus; assembly: GCA_023637945.1. Lineage (NCBI taxonomy): Eukaryota > Metazoa > Chordata > Aves > Apodiformes > Trochilidae > Phaethornis > Phaethornis superciliosus. Next base: position 44,343,786 of record JAJQWJ010000004.1, on the reverse strand, counting down.
TTTGGGCATCTTTGTCAGATAGCTGAATCCATCAAGCCCTGCATCGCATCAGGTACAGCTAAAGTAGTCCCTAGAACAAATATTTCTTACCTCTTGACTTATGCACCTTTCTGCAGCAATAGACAGGCATGGTACTCAGTGACCTGAGCTATATGAAAGGTTGGGTATAACAGAGTAATATTAAGTGGAGGAGAAGTTATTTGTTTCAGGTGACTTCTGTAACCACTGAACTTTATAAGAGGAGAGGGATAGCTCTTCTGCCTTCATTTTGTGATGCAGGCCATTAGGCATGCTCTGAAAATACATAGGATAGCAAGTCTTGAAGGCAGGACAAGTGGAGAAATTAATCTGAAGGTCATATTTTTCACTCGAAGCAAAAAAGGAAATGCATCTTTTATTTGAGTGATGGTTACTTTTAATTCTCTGCACACTCTACTGTATAGGTGTGGTGTAAATACCCACAGGACTCTAGTATACTAGGCCCTCAGTCACAGCTGTGGCTCTACCCATGAAGGATACTTAGCTGCAGGTCTAATTACTTTGAAATCAATATATGTGCTTTCAAATAGCTGTATTGTCAGAATGTTTGTGTTGGCACCTTACTGCTATGCATTTTAAAACTGCAACTTTAATGATGTGTTATATACTATTTTAAATTAATTATTTTCTGGTTTTAAGTAACAAGGAAGAAAAATTACATCATTGAATGTGAAATTATATTTGATGTAATTAAAAAATTTCAGTTCACAGAGAATTCTGTTGCTGTTGGGCATAAATCCTTAGTGTCACAGACACACACTTGAAGGTCTAATAAAATTATTGCTTTTGGAAGGCAAAAGAAATAATCATTAATTTAAATTTTCTTCTTAATTACTTAGTACCCACTCCTGCAAATACTTCTGCACTCACTTAAATAGCTAAAACAGTAATAACTAAAAAGAAAGTTAAAGGAAAGATGGCTTCAGACTAGGGGCCAGAGGACGGTCTTTTATCAGCCAGTGATATAATCCACACAGTTTTGAATGTTTTGCTCTGCTGCTACTAAAAAAGTGTTGGCTTTCTCTGAAAAAATGGGTAAGTATATTTTAACTCTGCCTGTTGAAAACACGGGTGGCTTGTGTTGAAATCATCCTCCCATCACTTTTCTACAGCATCATAAAAGAAAAAACTTTTGGATGGGAACTAGGAATGGAACGGTAAAATGACATTTTTTTTAATGCAGTACGTAGAAAGATGATATTATAATGCTGATAGATCTGGCCTTGTTTCCTTCAGCATCAGTAGTACAAAGATATTATTTAGATGTGTATAAGTCATTGTGAAGCACTTTTGTATCCATATAGCAAAAAACCTTCTTCATTCTCTGCATGGCTTTTGAAGCAAGTTTATGTTACTGCCTCTCTACATCCATTATGCAGCACGGAACAAAATACCTCTTTTGTTAGAAAAATTAAGAATGTTTTGAGAAAGTGCTTAGCCTGTAGCCTGAGCCCCAGCATATTGGATGACATGTGTTCTTCTGTCTGCCCTGCAGAGGTCTGCCACAGCCCTTCATGGCAGCAGGCAGCACTTTCCAGCTGTGTTCAGGGAAGCAATAGCCTTCTGCACGTGTAGACATTCTCGCCCAAGTTTACTTTTTGGATTTGGTCTTTCTTTTTCACCTGCAATTCCTCTGCATTAGTATGTTTTCCTTCCAGCCTAATGATTATGTACATCTTCAGGCAACCAATGTCACATCAGTCAAGTTGGGCTGAGAGATAAACGTGAAATTCACTCAAGCTCACAAGGGTTCAAGTAGGCCTCTCGGCCAATTAAATCACACTTGTACTCTACTTTGTTGGACAAAGTGGAATATGGCTGTGTACGGGGCTTGTATTAAGCTGGTGCACTGTGGTCTTACTTTTTCCCATGTTTGTTAGCTACAAATGTGCTGCACCTCATACCTTTGATATATTAAAAAAATAACTGTCATTTTAATTGTGCTGTCATTTATTCTGGAGATAAATTCCTGCTTTTTTCTGGAGGATGTGGTTTAGGTTTTCATTATTTGTGGTTTTTTTCATTCGATTTTCATTGACGTCTTCACTCACAAGAGAAGCAGCCATTTTTTAATTCTAAAAATATATTAAATATTTAAAAGTTTGCCTGAATGAGGAGATCCTAAAGTCTTGTGGGTCAACTGTAAACTGAAAAGTAAGAGCAGAAATTAAGAATAGCAAGTCCTTTCTGAGCTCTGAAGAAAAGATGCTAAATCTAATAGTAAAAAGGACTTAAAATACAACAAAAGCAGGAAGCCAGTTAGTATGTCAGCGGAGCCAAGTGATAACACAAGTGTGTAAGGGATACTCGGGGATAGTGGAGTTATGAAAGGGAAGTTCAGTGATTTCTTTGTGTTGCCCTTTCCTGCTATAAGGTTGCAAGGGTTCTCATACCTTACTTGTTTCTTACAGAATAGATACCAGAGAAACTATATCAAGTTGAAGAAAACATATGAGAATGTAAGAGCAAATAGGTGTGTTAAATACTAACAGGTACCTAAGGTGGCCATCATGTGAGATTCCTGGAAGAATACAAATAGGAAATAACAGGACTGCTTGCCATGGTGCATAAATTGTTCTTTCAGACAGCCACTTTGCCAGAGGACTGGCAGATTGCAATGCTATTCCTACCTGTGGAACATAAAACACATGAAAGTAAACACTTCAGACAGGTGGCCTGCTTCTCGGGGAACTGGTACAAGGAGGTTTGAAAGCAATTAGACAAATTTAGGGACATCTAGTTCACAGATACATAGTAAAAGCCCTGGGAAGAGACACTGTAACACAAAAAATTTGTATATCTTCTGTAAAAGTAAAAGAACAACAAACTGCAGAAAGGAACCAGGTGTTGAGACTCTCTTGACTTTTTCAAACACAGTGATAGATCCTGGTCTTATGGTGTCTAATCAAGTACAATGTTTTTTGTGCTCTTAGGTCGTGTTTAATGAAAAAAGTGGCGTAGGTGAGTTCACACAGACACCACATCATATGCTACAGTAGCTCAGGAGAATCCCATGTTCAGGGGCATGTGAAAGGTTACATTTGTTAAAGAAAGAAGGCATGGTTATGTATTTCTAGCTATTATAGAATACAGATTTTTACTGTTGTAGTTCTGCACAGGAGAAAAGGGAAGGTCCATGCCATAGTAAGGATAAACCAGCAGCTTCATGGCAGTCCCTTAGGGTGCCCTGTAAAGGTTTCAGGGCTTCATTACACTGGGGATAAATAGTTCTAAATGTTATAGTAGCTTCCCCAGAAGCACTCAAGCAAATGCAAAAACACGGTCACTAGTTCCTCTTTTGTGACTGCTCAAATATTCTGAGTATCTACTTGAAAGCTGACAGAATAATAATTTTTAACAGGTGTGCTATAAAATAATTGCCAGAATTGCAAGAAAATAATTGCCAGTATTTGCAAGAAAAATAAGGACCTTTCTAAATAGGTAAGGGATTTAACTCATGTTTATATCAAAGTGTTAAGTTACTACATTAGGTTATTGCATTAGCAATATTTTAAAAGCTTACTGGTTTTATTTTATTTTTAAATTTCATCAGTCTTCTGTAAGGAAAATAGATTGGTCTGATTCTCTGGTCTAAATACAAAGCTGAAATTTTCATGATGGCTTAATTCTCAGTAGTGATTTGGCCCAAAGTAAGATTTCCTGGATTTCAAACAATGAACTTTCAAAGGCCTATCCTCTGTAGAAATATCTTTTAAGAATACAACACACCTTAGAAAAAGAGAAGTTAGGAAAAGAAAAGGTTAAAATAGAAGTGAGAAGAATATGTTTGCTCATTGTATGAAATGGCCATGATGAGTAGGGGAATTTCATTAGCTGAAAGTCAAAAGAACTTAAGACTTATAAAATAATGATGAAAATACCAAATCTCAAAATGAAATTATAAAAGCAAAGGGTCTGAGGCTCCTGTCATTATAATCATTAAGAGTTTATTCTGTTCAGTTGAATGGCAGAATCAATTCCCTGAAAACTTCTATTATCAAATATTTGAAAGAATATAGTATTTCCCAGGGTCAAGATGAATTAACTGTGAAAGAAATCCCCGAACCCAAAGAAGTGCATGTCACAGCTGTCACAGTAAGCAGTACTCACCCACACAGTACAACCGAGCCTCCTGGTACTGCCACAGAAAAGGAGGACTTGCTTTGCACTGAGAGCTGCTTCTAGTTTTCTGGGGGAAAAAAGCTTACTTGGAAGTATTGTCAGCTTGATGTTTTTGGCAGGTCACTTGAGGAAGTTCTGTTATGCATTTAAGTGTCTCATGCACCTACTACTCAGTGGTACTCTGTTATCTTCAGTGAGCAGATATGTAACTATCAAAATATACACTGAGCTTGAAAACTTAAGCTGTGCACTTACAGAAATGTGTCCTGTCTTCCCTGCTGATTTTAAACAATCTTTTATTATTGGCAGATGATGTAAGTGAGCCTGACACCAAACAGGGGTCAGGTACAGTTTCAGTTAACTGTTGTATCCTTCTTCACGTCATTAATAATAGAAGGAGTGTGCACAGTCAGGAAGCAGAAGCTGGGGGTGGTTTCATTATTACTCTATGGCACAGAAACATGGACTTCTCTAGTTTGCCAAACAACAACCATCCTGATAAATTCCTGCAACTGGAGGTGAAGTCTTTAGAGAAAAAATCTGCCTTTCTACAAGTCAGCCTGGCAAAATTACCAGAAGCAGCTTTACCTGGAGTGCAGCAGTGGCACAACAAGATCTATTCACAGGTGAGGTCTAAAAGAGGCTTAAGTTTTATTCCTGATTTTTCTACCTGGAAACGACATGAGGTTGAGACTTCACCTGTGGATTCAGCTTCCTGCATCTCTGAATCTGCATCACTAATATGCCTTTAAGTTTTCCCTTTGACTTCAGTGAGGATCAGGCTCCAAGAGAACATTTACTGTCTTCAGGGCAGTCTGCTGACTTAATTTGAGTACATTATCCTCACTGTAAAATTTTCATCACATTTTCCAGTCTACTGATGTAATATACTAATTAATTGCTCTAAAGGAGCAAACGGAACGTGCCCTCCAAAAAAATAAGAAAAAGGAAAAAAAAAATCCAACAAACCAACCAAGACCTAAGTCTGCAAGTTAGGTCATATCCCTCATACCTCATGAAAAGGCATATTAGAGAGAGGATCAGATATTCTTGCTAGTGTCTCATAAGCTTCCCCTTTATTTTGCTTTGTTGTTCTCATTCTACTTCATCTTTCCTGTTACCCTGGCTGACAGCTGTTGGAAGTGTGAAACATACTATTTATTCAGGTTGTAAAACAAAGACAGTAGCAGTTTCATGGTAAAAAATGTAAATGTGTTCTGCCTAGTAGGGCTCCTGGACCTCCTGGATGGAGGAGAAATTCATGTCTAGATCAACAGCATGCTGCAGCAACTTACACCCCTCTTGGCCCCACTTGCTGCTCCACATCATGCCTTTCCTGCTGCCTTGGGAGCTCCTCGCTTTTCCCCACCCCTGGCATTAGCAAAAGCTCCAAGGTCTGGTTCTTGTCAAGTGATGGAGACACACATAAGCGATTAAAGGGATGCAGAAGGGTCTGCATTCTGATGGCCTTAGGGTGAGAGTCGAATTCCACAGAGTAATGAGGAGTGGGAGAAAAATAAATATCAGTAGGGTGGTGAGGGGGCGGGTGGCTGGGGGGAAGATCCCTACAGTCTCCTATAATTTGCAGTTCTACTTCTCCTGTCTCAGACATTTCTTCCCATAAGCTTCCCAAACCCTTTCCCTCCGTAAATCCATTGTCCACATTCAAAAGTCCTCCATCTCCTGACATTTGCTTCCATGACCTCTCCTTGCCTTCCCATGCCTCTTCTCCACCCCAGACACCCTTCCCTCTGCCTGCCCCAATGCCTCCAGCCACATCTTCCCATATTGTGTAATTTGTGCTGGCAGTTCCCCAAGGAGAGCTGGAAAATGGGGATTCATGGTCACCCATTTTCTTTTATCCAGAGAGCCCTAACCAAGGGGAGGGGACTGTAAAATCCCAAACAATGGGTATGGTGAAATGCTGGCCTCAATCCCCACCCCAGCTTAGCTGGTCTTTTGTGTAGAAGGGGAGCAACCACACACAGAGCCTCCTCTGCAGCAGGGATGCTTCTCCCCATTGTCATTTAACAAGACACAGTGTCATCAAGCCAGAGCTGCAGTACTGGGAGAGGATTGAAAATGTGTGAAGAACCTGTGCTTTTTCAACTTTTGCTCTGCCCGTCACCACACTGAGAAGGTTTTCCTGGAACTCTGCTCCCAGTTCCGGCATGGTAATTTCAAAGGAAATGTCTGCTCACTATGCTTCCAGAAATGTAGCTTTCAATGTGGTATGTTTTATAAATGTTAAGCCTAGGGCACAACCTGTTCTTATAAAGTGTACTCATTAGTGAATTCAGGCTTTCAATCTGTCCACATATGATTCATAGTGCTGTATTTTCCCTCCCTTATGAGTTTGCCTCATTTCTTTCCTTTTGCTGACAATCCAATAAAGGAAAAGAACTGATGAGTTTCAGACATTAGAATAAATGAGATGACACAGTGGAGAACTAATGGTGCATGAATAGCATGTTTTTCATTAAGATGAAAGAGTTAATGGGATTAAAGATCAGTTAATTCAGAAAACAAAATGGGAAGGCTGGGAGTGGCAAAAGAGAATTTATTTCAGAACGTATGCGCATGACTTAAAAACATGTTGTGAAAACTTCAGAGTAGCTTTGACTCCCTCTTCAGATATTTTCAGAAATTATTATTTCTCTGGCATCCCTGTGCGAAATGATTTATCAGTGGCATGTATTCTCCACCTATATGTTTCAAAATTTATTTCCACTATGAAAAGCAGCTAATTAAAAAGTTGCTGCTCGTTCTCCTTACTTTTCTCTTCTATATAAGGGAAACTGAAACAGCTTTCCTGCTTAGTGTATATGCTGCAAAATTAAAATAGTCAACGTAAATGCTTCCTTTTCTCTGAATATTCCTGTCATTTCTGCCTAGTTGTTCATGATTTACTGATCTCCTTCCTATATATGTCAGGTGGCTTCCCAGGTTGCTTTGTAATACCTGGTCATGACCTGGTCATGACATATATCACTTTGAGTACCGCATGCAATTTTGGGTACCACAACATTAAAAAAATATCAAGCTATTGGAGAGCATCCAAAGGAGAGCCATGAGGATGGGGAAAGTTCTGGAAGGAATGACTTATGAGTAGCAGCTGAGCTCACTTCTATTGTTAAGCTTGGAGAAAAGGAGGCTGAGGGGTTTCATTGCAGTCTAAGGTTTCCTCATGAGGGGAAGAAATTGGGCAGGTACTGATCTCTTCACCCCTGTGACCAAAGGCAGAACTCAGGGAAATGGCAGACAGCTGATTCAGGGGAAGTTTGGGTTAGATATCAGGAAAAGGTTTTTCACCCAAGGGGCAATCAAGCACTGGATCAAGCTCCCCTGGGAAGTGGTCACAGCACCACTCCTGCCTGAGTTTAAGAAACATTTGCATGATGCTTTCAGGCACGTGGTGTGATTCTGGGTGTGTCCTAAAAAGGGACAGGAGTTCGGCTTGATGATCCTAATGGGTCCCTTCCAACTATGATTCTATGATACCATATATCTCTGACAAGCACTTCCAGTCCCCGTCTGTTCCTTTGATAGGAAAATTTGCTTTTTCAGGAATCCTTGATGTCAGCTGTGTGTCCTACTCTCACTCAGATCTGCTAGCCTACCCTTGACTACACCTCACTTTCTGATTGCTTTTTGCAGCCTCCACTATGAGATCATATTTTTTCAGGAAATTTTGAAGAGCTGGTAATTATTTATTCTGATCAGTGAGCCTGTTTTTATTGAGCAAATGTCCACCAATAGAGTTGTTACAACTAACACAAGGCTTCTTGGGTAACTACCTAGCAGCATTTTTTTTCTTTCAGACCTTTTGTCTGTAGCAACACATCTCTACATCACAAAAATGCCCTTCCAGTTGCTGGGAGAGTCTTCCAAGGCTTTCTACAAGGCATTCACAGTCTTATTAAATAAATTACATGCAAATATAGCAATCACCCTGTTACCCACTGACATGAGGATTTAGGAGTTTGTTGTAAACACGTCCTGTAGTATCTGGGGGCCTTAAGTTTATTAAAGACTTCCTTGGTTAAAACCTGGTGTAGCTGCCGATCAACAGCATTTTTCATTTCCAATGTGTAGCTCCACCAGCTTCAGCTGGAGACTGTGTCTGGCCATGGAGAAGAGGAATTAACTCTGTTAGGCAGAGAGAGAAGAAAAACTTGGCTTCTAGGAAGTAAATGTCTTGACTTTTTTAGGTGTTTCTTTGATCTCTTCTTTCAGGTAGGTGGGCTTGAGACCAAGGCCTACTCTTAATTGTTGGTGACCTGGTTTTGGTGGTTTATTAGCTTGATGTCTCACATCCCAGACTGAGGAAAGAATGCTTGGCTCTCATGAAGTTACAGTGCTAACAATAATGACAACAGAAGGAGCAAATAGATGAAGTAAAGGTAAAAATGAGATTAAAATGTTTCCTAGCAGTACAAATACATTTATAATTTTAATTATATATAATATAACTATATATATTATCCCAGCTCAAGTGCACGTACACCAATGCACAGAGTATGGGGAGCAAACAAGCTGGAAGCCATCATGCAGCAGGAAAGCTCTGATGCAGTCACCATCACAGAAATGTGGTGGGATGACTCGCATGACTGGAGTGCTGCCATGGATGGCTACAATCTCCTCAGAAGGGACAGACAAGGTAGGAGAGGTGGAGGGGTGGCTCTATATGTTAGTCTCTTGACTGTAGAACCTGGGGTCCGTAACAATAAGGTTGAGTCAAAATCAGGGCGAAGGCCAACAAGGCTGACATCCTCATGTGTCTATTACAGACCACTGAACCCAGGGAATGAGAGTGAGGAATTATTCTACAAGCAGCTGGCAGATATCTCCAAATCTCCAGCCCTTGTTCTGGTGGGTGACTTTAACCTGCCAGATGTCTGCTGGGAACTCCACACAGCAGAGAAGAGGCAGTCCAGGAGATTCCAAGAACATAGAGAGGATAATTTCCTGCTCCGGCTGGTAAATAACCCACCAGGGATGGGGCCCCACTAGACTTTCTGTTCACAACCAGACAGGATCTGGTGGGAGATGTAGTGATTGTCTGGGGCACAGTGACCATGAATTTAATAGAGTTTTCAATACTCAAGGATGCAAGGAGGGCCAACAATAAAAACTCTAAGATGGATTTCTGGAGGGGAGATTCCGTCCTATTCAGAAGTCTGTTTCAGAGTGTACCCTGGGAAACAGCCTTTGAAAACAAAGGGTTCCAGAAGGGATGGAAATACTTCAAGAAGGGAGTCTTGAATGCACAGGAGCAGTCTGTCCTTGTGTGCTGAAAGGCAAGCAGGAGGGGGAGACAGCCAGGCTGGCTGAACAGGGAGATTTTGGAGGAAATTAGGGTAAAAAAGAGAGCTTACAAACTATGGAGAAGGTTTAGGTTAGATATTAGGAAGAAATTCTCTACAGAGAGGGTAATCAGGCACTGGAATGAGCTGCCCAGAGAGGTGGTGGATTCTCCGTCCCTGGAGGTTTTCAAGAAAAGACTGATGTGGCTCTCATGCCATGGTCTGGTAACCACAGTGGTAGTGGATCAAGGGTTGGACTTGATGATCCCAGAGGTCCTTTTCAAACCAGCTGATTCTATTCTATGATTCTATATGCATAATTAGCATTATGAAATAACCAGCAAGAAAAACCCATGAAATAAGCACATACTGAGTCAAGGATGGAACTAATATTTAATCTCTATAGATCTCCATAGTTTGTACAGAACCTTCTTTTTTGTACAAGACAGCTTTCTGGGTCTGTCAAAGTGGGACAAATTGTTCCCAGTGAAACACAAGTTATATAACAGCTTTCTTGATTGTAAGCTGTGCATGAAACATAGTTATGTGTTTTCAGACTTGAGCATTTTTAATGTTGGTAAATTAGTATTTCCTCAACACATTTCAATTATGGCTTCTTAAGAGTTCTTCATAATAACTGCTGCTTTGAAATTTTTTTATCCCCTCCTTCCATTCAGAGAACAGTAAAATTGCCTTTGATTTCATCCGTTCCACACTCTTTCACACTAGCTTCTAGTACACAGTGTATATTGTGTAAATTCTGTAATGCATATGGGTAGCTAAGTTTACAATACTTTTCTCTTTCTTTGAATATTTCCTTCATTATTCAGAATCATAACATAGAAATCTGTGAAAACTCTAGGGAGATGTTTTGAATCTTAAAAGAAAAAATTTGCATTTTTTTCTACAATTAATACTAGCAGGCCTACTTTTATTATCTAATCTTCTCTTTCCTCATACATTTCATGCAATATTATTTATATTTCTTTATATTATCTCTTGGACCTAAACAGTTTGGTTTTTTTTTTTTTTAAATGTGTTTCAGGCTTCTCTTTTCCCTAACTAGTCTCTTGGCCATAACTACTGGACAAGTTTTGAAATCAAGCATTTGCCTTCAGTCCAGTATATTCTCCCAATTAACTTGGCACTTCAATGTCTGTTCTCTAAAACCACCAACTACATCTTACCCCAAGTTACAGTCTAGTTCTCACAGTAAACCCTATTGCCCCTTGTGTCCTATTCCCTCTCTGCCTCTGCTCCAGGCTATGACATGCTTATGTCCATGAAAGGGAAGGTAGTGTAGATAGAAGAGGCAAAAAGTTTTGCCACAAACCACTGTCTCTATGAGTAAAGTTTGCATCATGCCATCTACTCCAAGTTTTATAGCATTTTATTTAAAACAGCTTTATAAATTACTGTCAAGCCCCATTCTTTTCACATTTTGTCCTAAGGAGACTGAGCATTCCCTGATGACCTAGTTTGCATTCCTTAACAAAATGTGCTCCAAATGCAGCTCTCTAGCAAGCCTGAGGGAAGTATCATTACAGCCAATGACAAATTTTCCAATAAAAAAACTACATAAGATAAAATTTTAAAATAAAATAAAATAAAATATAAAATAATTCAGTCAGAAACAACCAGCTCATCTGAAATCTAGCCAGTATAACCCAGAGGGCTTCAAGTGCCAGCTGGAACTACAATGCAAAGAGTAATACTGTCAGGGGATCTATCAAGGCTAAGTAATGACATATAGAAATTATGTACTAATAGGGGGACTGAGAGGGCACTGAGAATTCACGCACTTACCAATTGTAAGTTTTGATGGGAAACATGCTTAGTCACTTGTGCATGATTTAGTGATAAAAATGCCAGCATAATGTTTCCTCCTAGGGTGTCATAGACAAAGTCTCTTGTTTTCTCCACCTTTCCTTCCTGAATGAAACCAGTCCTCCCACTTGCTTCTACGCTGAGCTGCCCCAGAACAGCACACACATCTATGCATGTGCACAAGCACCGAGGCATCAAATAGGTGATTACATGTATCTGATAACTTTCTTGCTATCAGCTTTGTGACCTGCACTGTCTTATCTGGGATTCCAGCAGCTCCCAGCGAGAGTGTGCAGGAGGAGGTGGGATTCCCTGGTCTCCCACAAGAAAGGTGGAAGGTGGAGCAGGACATGCCCATATCAGCATCACGCCCATGACACCTTACGAGTGATCTCAATGTAAGTGAAATATTGGGTGGAAGACATCCTTTCATGCAAAGAAGTTTCTCAGGTGTCATCCTCTTGATCAGATGTTGATGATGGGCGCTCACTTTATGGGAGTCTGGCAGCAGGTGCTACCCTCATCTTTGTGATTTCTGAGGGTGGAAGAGAGCTGGGGTGTGCCCCGTTCTCAGCATACCCACAACAGGGCCACCAGGTCAGACGAAGGCTCCCCTTGTCTCACCACAAAGTTCCTAAGGACAAAGGTGTTAATGAGGAAGTGGTGTTTGCTAATGAGCAAAGCTGAACGCATATTGTGACAGTCCTATAGAAGCAGTTGTGAGACATGGGAGAAGTGTTAGGGTGAGGCAAGGGTTCTGCCAGAAACAGGTGTCACAAGAATCTTACATTGGTGACCAATTAATTCAGTCTCTGAGACAGAAGGTTGTGGTGGATCAAAATGTTAAACAGCTTGCATTGAAGAGTACTGATTGAAAAAGATGGTAACAACTATCTTAACAGCTCTTGAAGAGGTTGTTGTGTTAAGCAGCAACTTGTGAGTTCTCTGAGAAGGTGATCCCACCAGAGCTGTCTGTCCTCCTCCTTTGCCACCCCCCTGTTCTAAAAGGTCAGATTTCATGATTGTTATTGCTGGGAGACTGCTCAGATATTTAATTACTTTGAGTTCTGACACTACCTGAATTAAGGACTCTCAGTTGAATGAAGGGCATCTGACATCCTGACACTGGGCTAGCATTCAACAGCATGAACAAAGCTGCAAAACCACACACCTACAGACAAAGGTGCAACTGCACTTACACAGCTACTACCACTGTACTTCATTCTGCTTTGCCTTTGCAGCTTTACTTCATCATCATACATCCATGGCTTTCATCAGAACTGCCTCTTCTACCACAGTGCTCCATAACACTGTTTAACTAAAGCAGAACCTTGCTTTCAGTGGGCATTATAATGTCAGTTAATATTTGCAAAGTAGCTTAATGTTCAGATTGTACCCACATGCTTTCCCCAAAAGGAAGGAACCCTCCCAGAGTGAACAGTTGGGCTCCATCTGTAAATGTTTGACAGAACAGGAAAAAGTGTTGCAGGTGTCATTTAAAAAATTCTATTCTATTACAAATGATGGTGTTGGAACAGGGCCTGCATCATAGGTAAATGAAGATGAAAGCCAGCTTCTGGTCTAACTTATACCTTACAGAGAGAAAAGAGAAATTTCATGGAGCTGCCGGGCTTAGACTCGAAGGGGGTCAGTCAAGAAATGACAGATGAAGCCCTCGGGAAACACATTACACTCAACACCTTGAAATCCACAGTCAAAAGCAACCCCTTATATATTGATAATCAGGTGGATTATGACTGGGAGGAGAAAAAAAAGACACCTTCCTGGACTGTGAAAGACTATGACAGACACTCACTGCACTCTGACTTGGCCAGTCACATAAAGGTAACATGCTGTTGCACTGTGTTTGAAAAAGTGAATTGCTGTAAGTCATGTGGTATGTGAATGAACCACTATGCAGCCTACTTGTTTGTTTTGGTGGTATTCCAGAAATAAATATGAATGTATTTTCTAGTTCAGATATGACACTAACATGAGTCTGATCAGGGAAAGGAGTCTATGTTTCTGGTTAGAATGGAGGGATTTCAGTTCTGCAGAACATGACCTCTGTGACCAGAGAAAGTCTTAAACTGCAGCACCTCACAACTCTGCTTCCCCATTTATATAAGGAAGAGCCATAAATAAGGCACTTACGTACTATATACACACTTTAATAACTTTTCAGAACATTATTCTGTTATCAAATAACATACATTTTTCCTGGCCTTATCCACAGTATGCAGGATTCTGCCTGCATGTGGGTTGGTATGAATCACTTTTGTGAGATTTTTTGTGCTGTTCTATTTTTTGGAAAGGGACTCAGATCTGTGTTTATAAATTGATATCTCTTCTTGAGAAGACAGCATAGTTTTTCTGGGTTTTAAATCACATTTCAAGGGCTGATGTCTTACATTTGATTCCTGGCCATAAAGTGTGGTTTTCATTTTACCCAGAGGAGTATTTGAAGCATCTGGCACGTTGATGTTGTTGATGAACAACAACCTATGTTTAAGCAAAAGTTTCTTGTGTTTGTGTTGTGTTTAAACTAATTAGTCATTATCTGGTGGAACTCAAAATACTTCTGGATATGTTCTAATGATTTATGTGCAAAAGAGTGGAACTGAGTTCATTTTCTGATTTTTCTTTTAGGAAAATCCTAATGATCTACAGTTCTGGATGGGGGATATTTATACTCCCGGGTATGATACCTTGTTAAAAAAGAAAGAGAGAGAAAAAAAGCATTCCAAATATTGCCGAATTATTCTGCTGATGGTACTAGTTGTTTGCATCCTGATTACCATAGTCACACTCAGCGTTTTGCTTGCTTAGTAGAGCCAGATGATGTAGATGAGATCTTTTTTTAATAAATATTTTTATTAAGCTATTTCCCTGCCTTCTTTTATTTGAATTCCATTGTTTTTGTCACAAATACAATTTGCTTGACATCACTATTTCACAGTATTCCTGTGCAGTATCAGGAATCAATCCTGAAAAGAGACACATACTTTGTGCACAGAAGAATCTCTCCTTTTGGATATAATGAAGAAAAAAGAAATTATAAATATGCTACTTCTCTTAATGCCTTCCTCCTTTGGCTAGTGATTTGCGTCAGTATGTGTGGTTATGGTACATACTGTACGTACAGAAAACTATCTGGCTATTTGCTTTAATGGTCCACCACCCTGTTCATCTTTTCATGATAGCTACTACTGGAAAAATAAAAGAAAAAAAAATACTACTGGAAAAGTAAAATAAAGTCTTGGAAAAAGCAAAGTATGATAAAGTGACATACAAAATATCACAAAGAATTCTAAACCAAAAATGCATGCATTACTTAGTAACTGGAGATATTGCTGCAATCATTCAGCAGTAGCTGAATGTAAAAAAGTAGACTGAATGCATAAGTATTTCTTTATATTTTTTCACATGGAAAAAAACCCAAAAGCCCACTGAACTTCTACTAAAAGAATTCTTTGAGACTTGAGACAGAGTTTCTTCATACCTGTGTCCTATTCTTTGAATATGTATCATCTCTGTCACCCCAAAAGATATAGTGCCAATGTTTTTTTAATCTGAAACATCAGATGGTACAAAATTCATGGAGTATGAGGGTATAAACTGGAATCAGAGCACATTTTAAAAAGCTTACAGCTATATAGCCATGTTGTGAAAACAAATCTTTGCAAACGAAGGGACAAAAATTAAATGTAAAGAGAACTCAGACAGTTAGGTTCATACACCTCAGAATAATTCAGAAGAAGTATAAAAGGAGATAAAATTACAAAAATGGAGTCAACAGGGAGAGAAGAAGTTAAAATATTTATTTCCTTTCTGAAATATACTTGGAGTGCTGTGAACCCTTTATACCTCTATTCTAGGGCAAGATGCTATCAATACTATTGAGATGGGAAGCTCTCCCAGTCACATAAGAGAAATTCACAGGTGTACAGAAGCTGGAAATTTGGGATTATATCAGATCTACTTCTCTTCACACAAAAAAAGATGCTTTTTTGGATCAAGGTAGAAGATTGTGTATTGCCCCTTTTGTGTTCTAGCAGGTGCCCTACTTACAGCATCTTTGCAGTGCTTTAACCAGGTCAACATGAAATCGTCTTCAAGGAGAGTGTGACAGTAAGATAAGTGTGTTTAACTCCCTCCTTCCTCACTTGCTCTCTGTTTGAATCTCATTTGTGTTGTAACTACTTGGACCCTAATCTCTCTTGTACCACAAACAATTTGAAGGCTCAAGCCAAAACACCTTACTGCTTTGATCTGGCGACCAGCCAACAGAAGAAGTGTAACACTATTTTATGCATTGGCATAAAATAAGTATCCCTATTACAAAACTGAACATTCATGAAAGTGTGTACGGAATCTCAGTCACCTTGCTTTCTTCATTTTCAGTGTAGACTGGTGCTCTCTAAAGCCAGGTCCATTCATCTAATGAATGTAACAACATGGAAGCATATTACAATACTTATAGATAGTACTCTGAAGTAATTATTCACATTAAAGCAACAATACTTAACTGTGTCTTTCAGCCCAAGAACATTTGCTTCAAGTGCATTGCATAGAAAATAGAGATGTATTTTTGTAAATTATTGAGGGCTGTAGGTGGGAAGTTTAAATGCAGAGGGCTCTGTAACTTCCAGAAAACTATCCAATAATGAGAGTTACTAAAACTATCCAATAATGAGTCTCTGAGGGTTCAGAATTTGGGATAAACTTGTTTCCTTCAGAAGTCCTTACTTGATGTGTCTTTCATAGAATCATAGAATTACAAAATTGTGTTGGAAGGGATCTTTAAGATCATTAAGTTCCAAACCCCCTGCCACAGGCGTGGTTTTCCACTAGACCAGGCTGCTCAATGCCTGATCCAACCTGGCCTTGAACACTTCCAGGAAGGGGCAGCCACAGCTTCCTTGGGCAACCTGTTCAGCACCTCACCACCCTCACAGGAAAGAATTTCTTCCTAATGTCTAACCTAAATCTCCCCTCTTCAAGTTTTAAACCATTTCCCTGTATCCTCTCACCACACACCGGTGTAAAAAGCCCTACTCCACCTTTCTTGTGGGCCCCTTTGGATATTGGAAGGTTGCAATAAGGTCACTTCAGAGCCTGAACAATCCCTACTTCCTCAGCCTGTCTTCACAGGGGAGCTGCCACAGCCCTCTCATCATTTTAATGGCTCTCCTCTGGACATGTTTCCAGGAGCTCTGTGCTGGGGACTTCAGAACTGGACACCCTTTCAGCCTGGTTTTGTTGCTTTCACGTCAGTGGCGAGTCAGAAAAGAGGAAAACCATTTCAGGCACGGAGGTGCCGGTTTGCAGTATCCGGGCTGGTGCTTCGTTTTTCGGGAGGAGGGCTGGGGGGGGGGGGTGGGGGGACGGGATGTGTGTGCTTAAATTTTTTATTTTCAGCCCGTTAAGATGCGGGTTCCTTTGCTGCCACCCAGTGTCACAGCGCGGAGGCTGCCTCGCCCTCCCATGCCCCGGCTGCTGCCCCACTCAGTCCCACACGTGTTTTCAGTCACGGGTGTGCAGCACTGTGGAAGACTGGAAGGGAGGGGAAAGGCCCATTCACCCTCTGTGGGAGCGTCTGCCTGGCCTTTAAGGAAGGGGCTGCTGATGTCCATTTGAGAGAGCATTCACAGGGGAAATAGAATCACAGAATCATAGAATCGGCTGGGTTGGAAGGGACCTCAGAGATCATCAAGTCCAACCCTTGATCACTACCGCTGCGGTTACCAGCCCATGGCACTGAGTGCCACATCCAGTCTCTTTTTAAATATCTCCAGGGATGGAGAATCCACTACTTCCCTGGGCAGCCCATTCCAATGTCTGATCACCCTCTCCATAAAGAAATTCTTTCTAATATCTAACCTAAACTTCCCCTGGCACAACTTAAGTCCATGCCCTCTTGTCTTGTTGAAAGTTGCCATTGTATGCCTAAATGTGAGCTGTGTTCTAAAGTTTGAGAAAATAAACAATGATTGAATACTTTGAGGTGAAAAAACCCAAGAGACTGACAAAGACCTCTCTTCAAGGGGGAGTGGTGGAGCATGGAGATCTTTTGTGTGATAAGCTCAGTGAAAAAGCAATTAGGAAGACACCCCTTCTTTAAACACTTGAGGCAATACTAGGTTATGTGTGTTGTATGAAAACTAATTTACTTTTTAGTTGCTGAGATTGCACTGTGTTGCCTCTTTTACCATGCAATTTTGTTTAAGTTTTTTTTTTTGGGGGGGGGGGTTGTGGGTTGGTTGGTTGGTTTTTGGTTTGGTTTGGTTTGGTTTTTTTCCAATTCATTAGTGGCAAGGACAGAAGAAGAAAAGTCAACATGTAACATTTATGAAAGGTGTTAACAAAGATGGAACATATGACATTGTTCCTCTGAGCTCTACACTTATTGGTCTCTTCCTGGCCCAAGAGAACAATTACACATACATACTCTTTGAATTCAATAGCATTTAAGCAGGTGCTTAAAACTAAGATGGTATCCAGATTTGGATTAGAACAGAAACAAATCTTGGCATGCTTTTAAATTTTTCATTCTGATGGTAATTAGCTCAAATGGCAGCTAAGTTTCCTACGTCATTGTCAGTTAAAACTCCAACATGCAATACAGGTTGATACTTCAATCTTCTCCCCAGCATCTACTCATCCTGTAGAACAAGGATTTAATTTTAGTAGAATACTACCTTTGGCTGTGAAAGCAAGCATTTACTGTGAGATGTAGCAGAAATCAGTCCTTATCAAATGTACAGCTGCTGATAGGCCCAGTTTCCTCTCAGAGTGTCACCACCGCAGACCCAGCTTTTCTTTCCCCATTTTGCATGAAGCTACTACCATCTGTAATTAAGTCTATATCTGCAGTACACGGTGGTTCATCTTTTAAATCAGGGCTGCTGGCATAGAGCTGTTTGATAGTATTCAAAACCTGGAGATATACAAGTCCATGCGACCTGACAAGATTCATCCTAGAGTTCTGAGGGAATTGCGATGTAGTTGCCAAGCCACTCTCCATTATGTTTGAAAAGTCCTGGCAGTCAGGTGAAGTCCCTGGTGACTGAAAGAAAGGAAACATCATGCCATTTTTAAAAAAGGATAGAAAGGAGGACCCTTGGAACTACCAACCTTTCAGCCTTACCTCTGTGCCTAGGAAGATCATGGAACAGATCCTCCTGGAAGACATGACGAGTGGCTTTCTACCATGGAGTGACTACATCAGCCAACAAGGGAAAAGCAGTGGATGTTGTCTATCTGGACTTCTGCAAGGCCTTTGACACAGTCCCCCACCATATTCTATTCACCAGTTTGGAGATATACGAATTGGTGGACTGTTAGGTGGATAAGTAATCAGCTGGATGGTCATATCCAGAGGGTAGTGGTCAATGGCTTGAAGTCCAGACAGAAACAAGTGACAAGTAGTGCCTCAGGGCATTTTTATCAACAAAAGAGACAGCAGGGTCAAGTACACCATCAGCAAGTTTGTGGATGACACCAAGCTGAATGGTGCCGTCAATCATCCAGGGGGACAGGATGTCATCCAGAAGAACCTGGACAAACTGGACAGGTGGGCCCAGGTGAACCTCTCTCAACAAGACCAAGTGCAAGGTCTTGCTCCTGGGTTGCAACAATCCTCATTATCAGTACAGGCTTAGGGATGAGGTTTTAAAAAGCAACCCTGTGGAAAAGGACTTGAGGTTGCTGTTGAACAAAAAGCTCGCAGCCCAGAAGGCCAATTGCATTCTGGTCTGCATCAAAAGAATGCAGCAGATCAAGAGAGGTGATGGTGCCACTATACTCTGCTTTGATAAGATCTCACCTTGGAGTACTGCATACAGCTCTGGAGCCCTCAGTGCAGGAAGGACATGGATCTGATGGAGCAGGTCCAGAGAAGAGCTAGAAAAATGAGGCTGGAACACCTCTCCTATGAAGACTGAGGGAGCTGCGGTGGTTCAGCCTGGACTAAAGGAGGCTCTAGGGAGCCCTAATAGTAACCTTTCAGTACCTGAAGAGTGTCTATAGGAAGGCTGGAGATGAACAGTTTATAAGGACTTACCTTCACAGGATGAGGGATAGTGATATTAAATTAGAGAAAAGTCTAGATTGGGTGTTAGGAAAAAATTCTTTACCATCAGGGTGGTGGAAAAGTGCAACAGGCTGCCCAGGGAGGTAGTTGAGGCCTCATCCCCAAAGATACTCAAGGTGAGGCTTGATAAGGCTCCGTACAACTTGATCTAGTTGAGGGTGTCCCTGCTTACCTTTAGAGGTCCCTTCCAACCCTAATTATTCTAAGATGCCATGACTTTATGATTCTGTTATTCTTCCACAATTGACCACAGGGTGGCAAGGTTTAACGATTACACAGTTTTCAGAGTCCTGTTGTACAGATCTGGCAAAGTTCATTGCTAAACAACCTGGAGATATCCAGGTTGTCCTGATCAGTTCAGTATTGTACGTATGGCATGTGGAACAAACACCATGACAGATTGCCCTTCATTCAGCAGAGTGGTAGCTGCTACAAGATGTTGTAGACAAGCAGGCCATCATTTGTTTACTTCATCTAGCTGTTCTGAAAAACATGCAGCCACCCTTTTCTAGTTGCCAAAGGTCTGTGTCAGAACTCCCAGTGTCACTTTGTTGTCTCTCTTGCATATAGCTGAAATGTCATGTCAGGCAGGCCTAGAACAGGAGCTTCTATTAACTCTTCTATCAAATCAGGACTCTGCATTCAGTAGGTTACTTCCTGGACTTCTAAACGCCTTGTATAAAGGTATATACCAAATTTTGATATCCATATTTGACACCACTCAGCCTTTCCCGGGAATACTCTCAGCCCACACTTGGGGTACTGCAATTCAGCATATTGCCTCTTTATATTCAGTACCTAGGTCTCTGTGTCCTTTTGAGATCTCAAAGACCAAACACTAGACCTTTTCTTTAGCCACCTGTGGTTTCTTTCTGGAGACACTGTAGCCTGTCAGTGCCAGGACACTAAACTAATGTTGGCTTTTAAACAGTCCTTTTCCCTACCAGCACCAACTGATATGTCATAAATAGACTGCAACAGTGTGATTGTTACCTTAACACAGTTGCGGTTCCTTTGCTAGTACGTTACTAAATGGTAGGAATATTTTTGAATCCTTGTGAAAGGACTGCCCAGCACAGCTGGGCTTTTCTCCCTGTTCTTGGATTTTACCATTCAAATGAGAAAACATTTTGGCTTGTCTCATTCACTGGCGTGCAAAAGAAAGTGTCCTTCAAATCCAGAGCTGCAAAATAAACATTTTTTTATTAACTAAAGTTGTAAGCAACGTATATGGGTTGGGAGCAATAGGATGCAGATCCGGCTTCCCTGATTCTAATTTGATCCTGAACCAACTCATAGTTTTGAGGCCAAAGTTTCTTTACCAGTAGCATAGAGGTGTTATATTCAGACTGGCATTCCCACCACAGTCCATATTTTAAAAACAATGAATGGTTCCAATCCCTTCTGTGCTTCCAGTTTTCTGGAATACTGTTTCTTTCTTGCTGGACAAGTTCCAGGCTTTTAACTCTATCTTAATATGTGTCAGGTTCTTAGTTCTATGTGGTTCTTCCAAAGCTCATACCAGAGGAATCATCACATTTGTCACTGTGTTTGGAATGTTGCCTTCATGTTCTTTAGCAGAAGGTGCCTCTGTTAGCAGGCAAATCTGGGCCTTCCATTACATCTCCTGGAGAGTATGTAACTGCAAGGGGTTCTCAGATGAGGTTACTTGAGCATTCAACTTGCACAACAAATCATGTCCTAAAGATGGCAGGGGACAATCTGGCAGATAAAGAAATCTATAAGTTAATTTCTTATTTCCAGCTATGCACTCATTCAGCTTCAGCAATGGCTTTAAAACTTGTTTTCAGTTGCCTCAGTGATAGGTCTGTAATTTTCCTAAAAGGGCCCTTATGACTAGTAACAACTGAGTGTGTGGCTCTCCTTTCTAATAAAAAATCTATAGCCTCACCCCCCAGCATAATTAGAACCAGAGGATCAGATGAGAGTATATTAATAATTTCCTCCAGTCCTCTTCTGTCCAAGTCAGTTTCCTCCCACACCATCAAATTCACACCAGTTTCCAAATTTTCCTGTTCCCTATATTTTTTGCTTCTGTTTGGGCATTAATTTCTCCTGTGCCACTCCTCCTGGAAAACTGCATACTGATGTAATCCCAGCAGGGCTTGATTTGAGCAATTTTCCCACAAACTTACGCTTCTCACTTTGACCTGGCCTCTGTTTTTTTCTCTCCTACATCTCTCAGGATCACTGTCACTAATAACAACTGCAACCTCATTTTGTTTTGGTTTTCTTTTTCTCTTCATCTCAACTACTGTACTTCTTATATGCTATTTCAGACAATGTGAGATTGGCATTCCTGCTGCCTCATCCACTTTCTACAATTTCTTTTGGATATCTGAGGCTGACTGACCTATAAACAACATGTTGAACATCTTTTAGTCAGCTTCTTCTTCTGAATACAAATCAGTCCACTTTCACAGAATCATCCAGGTTGGAAAGGACCTCTGAGATCAAGTCCAACCCTTAATCCACTGCCACCATGGTTACCAGACTATGGCACCGAGTACCACATCCAGTCTCTTTTTAAAAACCTCCAGAGACAGAGAATCCACCACATCCCTGGGCAGCCCATTCCAATACCCAATCACATTCTCTGTAAAGAATTTCTTTCTAATATCTAACCTAAACCTACCTGGCAGACCTTAAGTCCATGCCCTCTTGTCTTACTGATAGCTGCCAGGGAAAAGAAACTGACCTTCCCCTTGGCTCCCACCTCCTTTCAGGGAGTTGTAGAGAGCGATGAGGTCTCCCCTGAGCCTCCTCTTCTCCAGGCTGAACACCCCCAGCTCCCTCAGCCTCTCCTCACAGGACTTGTGCTGGAGTCCCTTCACCAGCCTGGTTGCCCTCCTTTGGACCTGCTCCAGGACCTCAATCTCCTTCCTGAACTGAGGGGCCCAGAACTGGACACAGGACTCGAGCTGTGGCCTCACCAGCGCTGAGTACAGGGGCAGAATCCCTTCCCTGGACCTGCTGGCCACGCTGTTCCTGATCCAGGCCAGGATGCCATTGGCCTTCTTGGCCACCTGGGCACACTGCTGGCTCCTGTTCAGCTTCCTGTCAATCCAGACTCCCAGGTCCCTCTCTGCCTGGCTGCTCTCAGCCACTCTGTGCCCAGCCTGGAGCTCCCCATGGGGTTGTTGTGGCCAAAGTGCAGGACCCGGCACTTGGCCGTGTTGAACCTCATCCCATTGGAATCAGCCCAACTCTCCAGTCTGTCCAGGTCCCTCTGCAGAGCCCTCCTGCCTTCCAGCTGATCCACACTGCCCCCCAGCTTAGTGTCATCTGCGAATTTGCTGCTGGTGGACTCAATCCCCTCATCTAAATCATCAGTGAAGATATTAAACAGAACTGGGCCCAGCACTGATCCCTGGGGGACACTACTCATGTGCAGCCACCAATTGGATCAGCACCGTTCAGCACCACACTCTGGGGGCCTCCAGCAGTTCCTAACCCAGCACAGAGTGCTCCTGTCTGAGCCCTGGGCTGACAGCTTTTCCAGGAGAATGCTGTGGGAGACAGTGTCAAAGGCTTTGCTGAAGTCCTGTAGGTAGACTCCATCCACAGCCTTCCCCTCATCCACCAGGTGGGTCACCTGAGCATAAAAGGAGATCAGGTGGGTCAGACAGGACCTGCCCTTCCTGAACCCGTGCTGGCTGGGTCTGACCCCCTGTTCATCCTGTAGGTGCTGTGGGATTGCCCCCAGGATGTTCTGCTCCATAACCCTGCCAGGCACTGAGGTCAGGCTGACAGGCCTGGAGTTCCCTGGGTCCTCCTTTCATCCCTTTTTGTGGATTGCTGTGACATTCCCCAACTTCCAATCATCTGGGACCTCTCCAGTGAGCCAGGATTGTTGGTAAATGATGGAGAGCATCCTGGTGAGCTCTTCCCCAGCTCCCTCATCACCCTGGGGTGGATCCCAGCTGGTCCCATAGATTTGTGAGGATCCAAGTAGCTCAGCAGGTCACAAACTGTTCCCTCCTGGATTACAGGGGAGCTACTCAGCGTCTTATTTCTGTTTACAAGCCCCAGAAGCAGCTGTCCTCAGGACAACCTGTCTTACTGTAGAAAACTGAGGTAAAGAAAGTGTTAAATACCTCAGCCTTTTCCACATCTTTGGTAGCTCTGTTTTCCCCCATGTCCAACAAAGTATGGAGCTTTTTCCCTGCCCCTCCTTTCTAGCACTCTCACAGAGCCTCCCATAAAAGATTGAAAGTTCCGTATCAGATCCTTGTCTAATATCATATAATTTTGACAAGTTTTTCAGTTTATGAGTTCCATGCATAATCCCATACAAGATTATTTGCTGATATTACCTAAGCCTGTCCAGGTCCCTCCTGGAGTTAGGATCCCAGCCTAGGTTCTCCCTGGGAATAACCAGATTAATGTCATGTCGTGCGTATCTGTTCCCCTTCTTCAGTTTTCAAAAAAATTATTCACCTTCCCTCAGTAAGTGCCTAGATATACCCCCAAGTGGAAAATTGGATCACCATGGTTGTTTTGAGTACGTTTGAGTCCACACATCCCCTCCAGAGTAGCCCAATGTGAAGTCACAGACTATTTCCAATTTAACATGTCTAGTTCTATAAAAAGGACATGTATTTAAAACAAGTTGTCCCTCCACCCCAATTTCTTTTCTTAAAGGGTCCTGAACAGCAGAATGGTGGCCAACGGATTGAACTCTGTATCCTCTGACCACCCATTCATTCTATTTTATACTCCCCTCATATGCAGGTGGTGCATTACCAGAGTAGAGAGGGGGACCTGTAAGTGCCCACAGTTATTCATCTTCTGCATCCTCATTCCCTCTCAAAGATTTACAACAATCTTTCTTAGTAGTTCACAATTCTGCATTCAGAATATAATCCTGTACTTCTTTTGAATCTCTGGATTTCCGTACAAAGTCAAAAAAGCATACACATGCAGCACTTCATCTGATTTAGCCATGTCACAACAAAATATCATCAGCTAGAATGTAATGTAATAATTCAAAGTTTCCCAGACTCAAGCTTATACTCCAGCTGCAAATGATATACAGTACATTATAATTTTCTTTTTATCCAAGAGGACAGTCAGGAGGTATCTTACTGGAAGTGGGTGGAGGTTTGCTCAAGTTGTCCATATATGTCTCAACCATGCTTCCTTCCTTCCTTCCTTCCTTCCTTCCTTCCTTCCTTCCTTCCTTCCTTCCTTCCTTCCTTCCTTCCTTCCTTCCTTCCTTCCTTCCTTCCTTCCTTCCTTCCTTCCTTCCTTCCTTCCTTCCTTCCTTCCTTCCTTCCTTCCTTCCTTCCTTCCTTCCTTCCTTCCTTCCTTCCTTCCTTCCTTCCTTCCTTCCTTCCTTCCTCCCTCCCTCCCTCCCTCCCTCCCTCCCTCCCTCCCTCCCTCCCTCCCTCCCTCCCTCCCTCCCTTCCTCCCTTCTTTCTCTCTCTCTCTCTTTTGTCTTGCAACATATTTGCCATACCTTCATGGGGTTATATCACTTGGCTTGTGTTAACTGTCAAATAAAACTTTATGCTTGCACCTGTGCCTTGGTAGTTGGACTTTGACCCTGAAGATCCAGATATTTTAAATTACTTCAAAATGTAACAATAAAGTCACGTGAAGGGACAGGCAATCCCATAGCTACAAAAATGACTCCTTTTGCCTTCAAACACTTTATTATATGCTATTGGATCCTCAGTAACTTGGATGTATTTCAGTGAAATGACAAACAGATGGAAGGAAAAATCTATGACTTCTGCTGGGAGAGGAGCATCTTGCACAATAAACTTACAATTGCATATAAATACAGGCCATACCAGTGATCTTAAGCATCAGAATTAGAGCTGTCTTTACAGGCACAGTGATCTGAACGAAGTTTCATGCTGTTCTCTGTCATCCTGAGATGTGGACAGAGCAATGACCCCGCGAGCGGGAGGATGATGAGCATCTGCCTCAGCATCTTGTAACTCCTGCTACTAAAACTACTACTGATATTCTGAGGCCGTGGCAATTCTCGCCGCAGAATAACACATGGTCAGGGAGGGCAACTGTTCTTGGCTGTAAAGTTGTTAACTGTTCGGGGCCAGGGAGCAGAGAGGACTGCTTCATTCCTCTTGAAACTACACCCCTGACCTGCCTTTCCATGACCACCCTTTGGAGGAAAAAACAGGGCAGGATAGTCCCACCCGGCGTCCCGTGCCGACCCTCGGGTGATGCGAAACTAAGGCCGCAAACGGGAGCCGGGACTCCGGCGACCGAATCCGCACCGGTGCGCGCCCGAGGAGAAGAGGCAGGGCCTGAGGTACGGCGGGAGGCAGGGCGGGAGGCAGGGCCTGAGGTACGGGGGGAGGCACAGCGGGAGGCAGGCCGGACGGTGTATGGGGGCGCCAGAGCGTGGTGGGGCCGAGGGGCGGAAGAGTTGCGAGTGGCATCAAAAAAAATCGTTTCCTTCCGGAGTGGCGGCGGTGGTGTCTCCTTCCCCGGCGCGCCTCAGGGGTGAGGCGCTCCGGAGACGGAGAGGAAGCCGCCGTCTGGGGTGTGAGCGCAGAGCGGGTACCGCTGCCGCGTGGAGGGGCCGGCAGAGAGTAACCCCTGCGGAGGTGCCAGCGGAGCGGAGCGGAGGGGCCGCCGCCCTCTCGCCCGCATAAGTTTGACTCGGGAGCAGTACGGCGGCCCGGAGGGAACTGCGCAGAGAGCCGCCCTGCCCGGGACAGCCGCGGGACTGGGGTCGCCTCCACCGAGAAGCTGTTGGAGAGGGAACGCCGGAGGCGGGAGCCGCCCCGCCCACGCCATGGCAGCGCGGTCCCGGAGAGCCTGGCTGAACGTGGCGGTGGGGCTGGTACTGGGCTTCACCGCTGCCTCCTGGCTCATGGCCCCCAAAGGGACTGAGCTGAGCGAACAGAAGACGCGCGGCGCTCGCCTCTGTTCCTACCACGGCCGCTCGGTAGGACCGGGGGCGGCCAGCGGCGCGGCGGTGCCGGGCGGGCAGCAGGCGCCTCCGGAGGCAGCAGCGGTGCTGGGAGGCACGAGTTTCAGGAGCAGTCCTTGGGAGCGGACGGCGGCGGAGGGCACGGTCTCCAGTCCTGCCGGCGGCGGGGAAGGGGATCCAGAAGAGGAGGAGGATAGTGGCGAGAAGCGGAGCGGCCGAGCCAGGGGCAGCTACAACGGGAGCGGGGACTGGGAGGACGCCCCGGGCTGCGTCAAGCTCCGCAACTTCCTCTACGTGGGCGTGATGACCGCCCAGAAGTACCTGGGCAGCCGAGCGGTAGCTGCACAGCGGACGTGGGTACCCTCGGTACCGGGCCGCGTGGAGTTCTTCTCCAGCCAGGGTTCCGCCGCGCCCCCCGGGTTGCCTCCCCTGCCCGTCGTTGCCCTGCCCGGCGTGGACGACTCATACCCACCGCAGAAGAAGTCCTTCATGATGATCAAGTACATGCATGACCACTACCTGGACAAATACGAGTGGTTCATGCGGGCCGACGACGACGTCTACATTAAAGGTGACATCACCGGGGCGCGCGCAGCGGGATATAGGGTGCTGTCCCGGCGCTGAGCTCCCGGTGGGAATATCGAGGTGGTCCCGCAATGCTAGGCCGCCTCTGGGGTGGCGTTTAGGAGCTGGACCAGAGCGGTCTCGGAGAGCTGCGGGTGTGGGATCTCAGTTCTGCGGGTTCCGCTCTTTTGCGGCGCGGTCCTGCTGCGGGCCGGCGGAGAGGATCTGTCCGCAGGCAGCGGAGAGGCGGAGTGATGCTCGCACCGCTCCCCGCCGCGCTTGGGTGCTCAGCCTGCGGGGGGCAGTCCCGCATCCTTCCGCCACCTCTGCGCCCGCGGCGGGGATCCTGCGGGCTGCTTCCCGCCCTGTCCCGGTACCCGCTGCTGCTCAGTCTGAGGTCTGAGATTCGATGCTCGTCGGAAATTGTGTTCAGCACTGGCAGAAAGGTCTCTGCTGGTCCAGTCACGCTTCGGCTGAACAGAGGCAGTGGCCTGTGGAGGCTGCGCTGCTGCTTTGCAGGGTGTGCCTGTTGGTTAGGGCAACCAGGCTGGTGAAGGGATCCAGCACAAGTCCTGTGAGGAGAGGCTGAGGGAGCTGGGGGTGTTCAGCCTGGAGAAGAGGAGGCTCAGGGGAGACCTCATCGCTCTCTACAACTCCCTGAAAGGAGGCTGGAGCCAGGGGGGGGTTGGGCTCTTTTCCCAGACGACTTTCAACAAGACAAGAGGACACAGTCTTAAGTTGTGTCAGGGGAGATTTAGTTGGATATTAGAAAGAATTTCTTCACGGAGAGGGTGATCTGGCAATGGAATGGTCTGCCCGGTGAGGTGGTGGATTCTCCGTCCCTGGAGACATTTAAAAAGAGACTGGATGTGGCACTCAGTGCCATGGTCTGGCAACTGCTCCGGTGGGTCAAGGGTTGGACTTGATGATCTCTGAGGTCCCTTCCAACCCGGCTAATTCTATGATTCTATGATTCTATGAAAGTACTGGCCCTATTTCCCTGCAAGTTTTGTGGCACCATTAGAAAACTATGTTCTGGAGCCCCCTTACTTCTGGCCTGCGCTTGTTGCTTTTGTTACTGATAGGGTGTCCTGCTCTTATAAAAGCAAGAGAAACTGAAGTTTTAATTATAAACCTAGGTTGTGAGTGTGGTTGCTTGTTCCATTGAAAGTTCCCCGTATACTCCGGTATCTGTCACTTCATTTTGTTTGAGTTGTTCTTGCTTGCCGGTGTGTAGACATTGTAGCACTGGAAAAAACTTTGAATAGGAGCCTGGGTCTTGTGTCATTCCAACAATTTCTCTGTAATAAAACATATTTATCTAGGTATGCTTAGATTTGCTCTGGTCTTTTAAAAAAATTAAATCCTAAAAATTAATCCTAATCTGGCATTTCCCCTTCCTCCCTGGCCTGGAACTATATTGGCGAGTGGTCCTTCTTTAGAGTGTTTTTAAAAAAGCAAGGGAGTGCTTTGCACCAGTATCAGTTGAACAGAACAGGGTTTACTGGTAAAATTGAGTTTTGATCATCTTCTGGCTTTGACTGAATGTGTCATTGTAATGGTAATTAGTTAAAAAAAAAAAAAACAAACAAATCCGGTGAAAGCTAAACTTGTCCAAGGATATTTTCATTTAGTTATAGGGTACTACTTAGGAAGTAATTTTTCATGATGGTCTCAGGTACCCGTTACGTTTTTAAAAACTTGAGGTCCAAAACCAAAAAGAGCTGCTAGACTAGGCAGACAACTAACAGTCATCTTTTCTCTTTTTCAGGTGAAAAATTGGAGGAGTTCCTTCGCTCACTGAACAGCAGTAAACCTCTGTATTTGGGACAGACTGGTCTGGGTAATACTGAGGAACTTGGAAAACTCGGGCTGGAGCCTGGAGAAAATTTCTGCATGGGAGGGCCAGGAATGATCTTCAGTCGAGAGGTTCTCAGGAGGATGGTGCCACATATAAGCGAATGTCTTCAAGAAATGTACACCACTCATGAGGATGTGGAGGTGGGCAGGTGTGTCAGAAGGTTTGGAGGAACTCAGTGTGTTTGGTCCTATGAGGTAAGTGTCAGTGTGAATTGCAACCTGCTGTTTGTTTACAGAGTTTCACGTCTTGCAACATAAGTAGTTATGTCCACTATATCTTTCCACCATAATTATGTTTTAATGCATGCATCAGAATATGAACTTCAGATTGCAAGGAGTAAAGAGAAACATGAACTTCACGTTCATGTTGCTGCAAGTATATTTATTTCTACTTGTGTCGTTTAGTTTTCAACAGTGATAATTAAATGCAGACATGATGTAAGTATTGCTGTGCTTTAAGTTGCTAAAGCATTACCTTGAGTTTTTCTACATATGCATCCTTGACTGGGTGCTGCTGTATTTGACTTGTCAGTTTAGGCTGAATCTTTTTAGAACTTGGTTTTGAATAAGTGTGTGGCATATCTGTTCACTCTGCATTGCAGGTTCTTAAAATACATTGTGGTATTTGAATAAGAGTTGCCTGTACTTTCTTAATTTCTCCTATGTATTTTAGGAGTTCATTATTGGCAACACAGAAGTAGATAGGTTTGGTTTGCTGTAAATTAAATGCAATTAAATTTGTAATACTGCCTGTGTTTTATGACACACAATGTTCTTTTTAGTGTAAAATGGTATTAAAATATATTAAGGATTCCTGCAGTGTAACTAATCTTCTCACACTGAAATAATTTTAGGAAAAATTACTTCATGCAACAGTAGCATTTTCTACAATAATAAAGGTGTGCTGCCATACCCAAGAAGTTTGTTTACTGTGCCATAACTAAAATTCAGGCTTACTTCTCTGCAAATATTCCGGTTAGTGGCAAGACTATCTTTTTAGATGAAAATAGTGGAAATGTGCAACCACCATAAAGGATGATGGTTAATATGATGAATGTGGTTTTGGTTCTTTTGACAGGTTCTTTAATATTAATACATACTTGCCCTTGTGGCACTGCCTTTTAAGTGGTCCAGTGAAAGGCAAAAAAGACAGGAAAGATAATTCATTTTGTGGATCAATATTTTTATGAGTGGCCTTGGGGAAAAGCTTAAAATGTGTTTGGTAGGCTAAAGTGCCTGTAAACAGATGAATTAAAGTAAATTTTAAGTGGTTGATGCTTAATACGTCGAAATCTGAGAGGCAGAATTCAAACCCTTTATTTCACAGGAGGTCTTTTAGAGACTGTTTCAATAAATGGCTTAAATATGAGTGTAAAATAATACACCCATTGCACTGGTAGAGGAAGGAAGGCATTTATTGTGCAGATCAATGTAGGACTAGTGGTTCTTAACCAGACTTGTAAACTGTGAGGTACATTGGCAGCTGAATCTTGAACTGATGTGTTTGGGCCCTGTCTGTACAAGGCCATTTCCAAATCCTTAGGGGGGCATGATGCCTGCTGGTCTGTATCAGATAGTGGCATTGTGATTCTGCTTTGATGGAATGCCTGTTATTTTGGTTTTGGTTTTCTGGTTTGTCATCTTGGGGAAAAATCTGGGGAAGGGGAGTAAACTGATACTAGATAGTAACACTATGCTTATAATTTATTTTAATGTTGAATGTCAGGAAGTTTTGGCACCAGGCACAGATCCTAAGAGGGATAGAGTAAAAATATGTGTTTATAGAATCATAGAATCATAATTTTTGGAAAGGATCTTAAAGACCATTGCGTGCAACTATCCATCCTACACCACCTTAAACACTTGAATCATCTCCCAAAACAGCACACCCACCTGTTTTTTTTAATACCTCCAGGGATGGTGAATCCAGCACCTCCCTAGGCAGCCTGTTGCAATGCTTCACCAGTCTTTCAGTGAAGACATTTTTCCTGATACCTAAGAAATTTTTCCTGATACCTAATCTGAGCTTCCCCTGGTGCAACTTGAACCCCATGCCTTGTCCTGTCATTAATCACTGGGGAGAAGAGGCCAACACCCACCTCACTTTTCATGGTAGAATTGGGACCTGGAAACAGAAACTTCAATATAATGCTGAAAGCAAGTCACATTGTCTCACAGTTTCATGGCTACAATTCCTTTCAATGCAATATTCTGGCCTATGATTGGTTAGGAGTGAGGGTGGGACATGACTGTTGTTTCCAGTAACATTTTCAAACTGAAGCACTCTTTCTTTTTTTCTTTCCCATTCCCTGATATTTCCATTTTCATTATTTCTGTACTGTTAACCAGAAAGGAAAATATAGAGTCTACATATAATGAATAAAAAAGTTCAATGAGTATAAATCAATGGAATAAAAAAAAATGGCTTGTCATTTACTTGTCTTAATAAAGGAGAATCTGATAGTAGAAGTATTAGAGATAGAATCCATCCATGTAGAAATAACAATGGAAATAATCATGGATTAATGGAACTGAAATTGGGAATAGATAGAGTAGGCTCAGGATAGGAAAGGCAACTGATGAGAATTGAGAAAAATCCCCAGAGTGACTAATTAATATAATATCTCTCCTCATGTGACATCTATGAGTAGTGGCTAATTTTTCCTCGCAGTTAAAATATAAAACAATTGCTCAGGTCATAACATGACAGATACGTTGTCTGTCAACATAAACGTGCCAGTCCAGCAAATCCATATATATTAATCAAGTAAATAGGTTCCTATTTACACCATTAGTCCTTTCACTTTTATGTGAGAGGATTTTACAGATGTTTTGGATTGAATAATGCAATATTTCACAGTTGTTAGTTTACGTAATAGTCAGGGTCTTCTGCGTAAGGTGGATGGGTTGAGTTTTGGGTGGGGTTTTTTTGTTTGGTTGGTTTTTTTATAAGTGTAATCTATATTTTCTGAAGACAATGAAGTATTTTTAATAGTAGCTACATCTATAGCTGTTACTCTCTGAGAGCTGATGTATTTGTCTGCACTTTGTGTTGACATTCTAGTAGTGATGACTATGAACTTGAAGATAGTGCTTAGGACCATTTAGTTACAGATTGCCCAACATACTCTGTAAAATTCGGCATCTTCATCGGCTTGAGAGCAGTACTACGTCTGCTCTTATACACCTCTCAGCTGTGTGAAGCCAAGTAGCAGCAGACACAAGAAGTGTAACTGCTCTCTATGCCCAGCCCAGTATCTATAGATAAAAGAGAGCATATATTTTGAGGAGTGGAGTCTACAGATTGGAAATGGAAATTTCACAAGATCACTTAGTTCCTACTTCCATGATCAATTCCTGTGTTATTCTGATTAAATTTTTAGAAACCCCCCATGAGGGACAAACCATAACCTCATTACAGAGTCTGTTTCACTATTAGCCAAGGTTCTTTTTCAGTAGAAATTATTTTCTACTCTTTTAGGGTTCTGAAAGATTTGTTGGAAAACAGTATTATCAGTATTATGGGAAGAACTAGATGATTGCTCCCAGATCTCCAAATTGTCTGCTTTTTTCATCCCTTTCCAGTCTATGAAAATACTAGGCACTGGGTTTTTAGGAGTGAGAAATCGTTCTTGATACTATCTTACTCATTTACATGTTTAATTTTCTGTTTTCCATAACACATATAAATGTTCCTAGCATACACTAGATCTGGTGTCTTAACTGCTCTTGGCAACATTTCTCTTGTACCATCCTCCTAATCTGTTTTGCCCAAACAGTACACCTGTTTTCTTTTATATCCTTTAATAAAATATACTTTTTCTGGTGAACATAGTTGCATCTGATTAATTAGTAAAATAATCTGGTATCATGAAATACCTGTATATTTTTATTGTTATTGCCATTGCTTATTTTTTATTTGTAATTACTTTTTATTGAAAGAAAAACAATTTTCTTTCTGAGCCAGCAGGGCAATAATAACAGGAATTGCAGCTGCATATTATACTACAGTAGAAGAAATAATTTATTGAATTTATTATTAAATATACGTATCTAGAAATTTTAATATTATACATTCTTCAATTTTCTTTGCTTGTCAGTTAAAACCTTCAGATATTTTATAGTTGGGTAGAGACATACTTCAGACTATAGGTAACACTTTAAAATTTTGCTACAATTAGACAGTGGTATTTTCCTGTGAACAGTTCAAGAATAATTTTCAGTGTGTTCACATATGATCTTGTGAACCTAAAATTTATTTCTAACTTTCTGCTCCTACTATTTTTATATCAATATTTAATTGCTTGCAATATTCCAGGTTTTCATGGTAGCTTACTTACTGTGAAGTGGTGACATTTAAATGTACTACCTCTAAATATTACATGAAAACTACCTATTTATGTCCAAAAATTTTGTGTTTCATTTTTTATGTGTTTTATTTTTTATGTGTCTTTCGGTTAGCTGTGAAATTTAAAAGTGAGTTGATACTGAAAGAAATGTGTATCAACACAACTTCTAAGTAGTATTATCTTTTAGGTGAGTATTTAAAAACAGTGGCTTATGTTCCTTTTGTTTTTTCACAAGTGAAGAAGGTTTGACTTAATAAGCAAAGAATAATGCTTTCAAAGACAGTAAGGTACAAAAGGCAAGGCCTGGCATCTGTAGATTGTGGCTCTTGCCTGTAGCTACCACTCTTAATTGTATGGTGCAGAACTGAACTGCTGCTAAAGTTCAGTGCGTGTATGCATTCAAAATGTGCTGAAATCATGAGGGTGAGAAATATGAGACATACTGGTGTCATAGTTAAAGTGATTTAAATTGGCTAAACCAATTTATATTAAGCTCATGGAAGTTCTTCTATGAGTATTTAGTTTGATTGCAGTGCTGTTCAGTTTCATTTAGCCTCTGATAATAGAGAATTTATTTGGCTAGGCTGAATTCCTGTTAGTATTTTTAGCATTTTAAAGTTCTACTTTTATCCAAACTGTTAAAGTCGACTTTTACAGAAAGCATTTG
This sequence comes from Phaethornis superciliosus, assembly GCA_023637945.1. Taxonomy (NCBI): domain Eukaryota; kingdom Metazoa; phylum Chordata; class Aves; order Apodiformes; family Trochilidae; genus Phaethornis; species Phaethornis superciliosus. The sequence continues at coordinate 44,310,026 of JAJQWJ010000004.1, read as the reverse complement.
CTTTTTTAAAACATGGAGTATGCATAATGCACTCTGAACCCATTCTCATGTCAGATGAAGGAGACAAAGAAATGTGCCCTCTGACGGTCTAACCTTTTTGGGGGTGTTTGGACATGAAGCAATTATAACCATGAAGATCATTGAAACTAAACGAATTCTGTTCACTGAGACTTACCTAAGTCTACTTACGAATGTAAATTTATGAGTATAGAAGTATGTTCTTAGAAGTGTCCCAGGTAGGATACTGACATACCCTGTTTGATGTCCTCATATAGTTTTTCCGCTGTGTATAGCTAAAATCATATAGTCATAGAAAGTTAGGGGCTAGAAGGGACCTCGAAAGATCATCTAGTCCAACCCACTCTGCCAAAGCAGGGTCACCTATATCAGGTCACCAGGGAATGGATCCAGGTGGGCTTTGAACATCTCCAGGGAAGGAGACTCCACAACCTCCCTGAGCAGCCTGTTCCAGTGCCCTGTCACCCTCACAGTGAAAAAATTCTTCCTAATATTTATATTGAACTGCCTATGCTCTAGTTTATAATCATTGCCCCTTGTCCTACTGTTAGTCACCCCTGAGTAAAGCTTCACTCCATCCTCCTGGCACTTGCATCTTCCATATTTATAACCATTGATGAAGTCACTCCTCATTCTCCTCTTCTCCAAGCTGAAGAGCCCCAGCAGCCTCAGCCTTTCCTCATAAGGGAGATGTTCCACTCCCTTAATCAGCTTGATCTCCTTGTGCTGGACTCTTTCAAGCAGTTCCTGTTCCTTCCTGAACTGAGAGGCCCAGAACTGGACACAATATTCCAGATGTGGCCTCACCAGGGCAGAGCAGAGGGGGAGGAGAACCTCCCTTGACTTATGAGCCACCCCCCTTCTAATGCACCCCAGGATGCCATTGGCCTTCTTGGCCACAAGGACATATTGTTGGCTCATGGGCATCCTTCCATCCACCAGCACCCTCAGGTCCCTTTCCCCTGTGCTGCTCTCCAACAGCTCAGTCCCCAACCTATCCTGGTACCTGGGGTTGTTCTTTCCCAGATGCAAGACTTTACCCTTGCCCTTGTAATTCATTAAATTTCTCCCTGATCAACTCTCCAGTCTGTCCAGGTCCCTCTGAATGGCAGCACAGCCTTCTGAGGTGTCAGCCTCTCCACCCAATTTTGTGTGCAAACTTGCTGATAGTACACTCTTTTCCTGCATCCAGGTTATTAATAAATATAATTAATAGTAGTGGTTCCAGTACTGACCCTTGGGGGACTCCACTAGAAACAGACTTGCAACTAGACTCCATCCCATTGACTACAACTCCCTGGCTTCTATCCTTCAACTATCTCCTGATCCACTTCTCTACCCAGTCATCCAGGCCTCACTTCTCCAGTTTAGCTTCAAGGATGCTGTGGGAGATGGTGTCAAATGCCTTACAGAAATCAAGATAAACTATGTCTACTGCTCTGCCATCATCATCCACCTGGTTTTATCCTCATAGAAGGCTCTCAGGTTGGTCAGACATGACTTCCCCTTAGTAAAGCTATGTTGACTGCTCCTGATAAGCCTCTTGTCCTTGATGTGCCTGGAGATGGCATCAAGAATGAGTTGTTCCATCACTTTTCCAGGGATGTTGGTGGGTCTTACTGTACTGTAGTTATCCAGGTCCTCTTTCTTGAAGACTGAAGTGGCATTTGCTTTCCTCCAGTCCTCAGGCACCTCTCCTGTTCCCAACAACTTGCCAAAGATAATGGAAAGAGGCCTAGCAATGACATCCACCAGTTCCCTCAGCCCCTGTGCGTGCATCCCATCAGGACCCATGGATTTATGGATGTCCAGCCTCATTAACTGATCTTTAACCCATCCCTCATCAACCAAGGCAAACTCATCCTTTACCCTGACTTCCTCAGCAGCCTTAGGGGCCTGGGGCTCCTGAGGACATCCTCCAGCAGTGTACACAGAGGCAAAGAAAGCATTTAGCAATTCTGCCTTCTTTGTATCTTCTCTCACCAGGGCACCCACATCATTCAGCAGTGAGCTTATATCACCTCTATTGTTAGTTTTATCTGCTATATATTTGAAGAAGCCCTTCTTGTTGTCCTTAACCTTGCTTGCAAGTTTTAGTTGCAGGGAGGCTTTACCTGTTCTGGTTGCCTCTCTGCATTCTTGGACAAGTCTTATATTCCTCCCAAGTACCCAGCCCTTTCTTCCACAATCTATAGGTTTCTATATGCCTGTTTTTAATGTACAAGCAAAATAACTTCACTGCAAATCAAATCCTATTCTTCATCCTATTCTTCATATCCTATGTAGCCTAAGGGCTACACAGACATGAGGAAAAGTTTATAACTACATTCTCCATAGTTATTTTTTGAATACTGGAAGCTTGCTATCTTATTTTCACTCATTTTTCTCTTTCTAAACAGTTCATTCTGTTTATCCAGCTGTACTGTGTTTCCAGCATGAACTGGTTTTGTGCTTCCACTGACCTCTGTAGGTTATATGTGCTGTCATTAAAAAAATGTGCCCAAAACTGAAGTTAATATTCAAGGTAAAGTCTCACTGTACAGAATATATTTCAGAATAGCTTTTTAGAACCCCCTAGCTTCATTTAAACATGATGGCCAAGCATACCACATGGGGTCTGTCTTCTGGAAGCTGTAGCTATAAAACCAACAGCATTGTAGCCTATCACCTGGCTAACTTAAAAACAAGCAAACATACTTTTCTCTCATCTTCTTTTATGTGTTATATCTTCTTCAATGAGACATGATCATCACCTTATTCCCTGCTGTTGACCTTGATGGAGAAATATTTGGAACAATCGTGTCTTGTGCAAATTTCAGAAGATCACTTAGTTCCTGCTTCCGTGATCAATTCCTGTGTTATTCTGAATAAATTTTTAGGAACCTCCTGTGAGGAACAGGTCATAACCTCATTACAGAGTCTGTTTCACTATTAGCCAAGGTTCTTTTTCAGTAAAAATTATTTTCTACTCTTTTAGGGTTCTGAAAGATTGGTTGGAAAACAGTATTACGGGAAGAACTAGATGATTGTTCATAGATCTCCAAATTGCCTGCTTTTTTTCATCCCTTTCCAGTCTATGAAAATACTAGGCACGGGGTTTTTAGGAGTGAGAAAGGGGAATGATGATGTTCAGACCTGATGTTATGTATTGGCATTTCTTCTCCTTTTGAAGCCATATTTGTGTAACCTTCACATGTTCTCTAACAGATTAGTTTCAGGCCACACACAGCTGTCCTCTGTTGGAAAAGAACGAGTTAAACGTTTCTAGGGTCATATGTAGTTGGTTTAGTTTTAGTTTTTGAAATCTTTTAATGGCCATTATGCACCTGATGTTTTATTAGGTCTAGGACATTGAATGCACTTAGCCATTAGAGGATTTTTCTTTTCTGCTGTTTTGGAGGTGTTAAAATACCAGTGTGGAAAGCTGTTTTCTAGAAGAGTTTAGAAACAACTGTTTAGTTTTTATGACTTTGTGTCACTGAGTTCTGTCTCTTAAAGAAGGCTCTATAGATTTGAATATTTTCTCAGCTATCACTCAGAAGTATGAAAAATGTTGTGATTTTAATATACCAGGTACATTTTTACTAACTTAGATTCAAGTTGTTCTTTGATCCTAAAATGAATGTTGAATTACTGTTGGTCCAGTAGACATACTGTACCATCAAGTAGAACTCAGTGGGTTGTGCTTTGTTTTAGGGAGAAATTTAAATCATTGCTCAGATATAGGTATTGGTCACAGTCTTATGTAGCTTATTAAACCTAGTGTATATTCCAAATGAGTTGTCAGCTGGTGCAGCCTTAAATGCTGAATTCATGCTTGGTTTTGGCTTCCTGGCTCAATGATCTTGGAAATATGTATCCTGGTAGCTCTTTCCAGGCAAAATTAGAAAATTAGCTCCTGAACAGGACTTATAATGAAATTGTTGTGTCTGGAATATAGAAACTTTTCATGCCAAAAAAAAGTGTTTGGACAGTATTGTTGGGGTAGTTGCTCTTGTAAAACTAGAAGCTGATTGTCAAGCATTTGACCCTGTGTGGTAGCTGAGCCTTGGCAAAAGACAAAACTCCCACCCAGCCACTTGCTCACTCTTCTATCTTCATGGGTGTGGTGGAGAAATAATCCAGACAGGAATATCACTTACCAGTTGCCAACATGGGCAAAGCAAACTCAGCAAGGGCAAAATGAATTTAATTTATTGACAGTTAACATGGCACCTTCTCTGACCTTGATACTCTCTCTGCTGCTTTTCAACTCTTTTTGTTCCCTTTCTCTTTGTCCAGTGTTTTTTGCCTTTCCTTAAAAATACTTTGACAAAGGCACCGCTGACATGGCCAATGGTCTCAGTTGTGTCATTTATGGTGTCTCATGGAGGTGGTTGGAAGAGGCTGTACGTGAGCATGGTGGGCACATGGTACTGTGCAGCCCCCTCCCACCAACACACTGGACACCCAGAACATGGTCACAGGAGATAGAAGGTACCTCTTGATACAACCTAACATCTTGATACAACACTACAAATCTAAATATAAAGCAGAATGAGACCTCTTTTTTTCTCTTGTTTGTTATTTTAGTTCATTTATATGACTGAAATTTTCATATCCTGACTGTTTTTTGTCTGAGGAGCCTGTAGGGAGTATACTGAAATAGGCAGTGTTTACATCTCCAGCATGTATTGCTAGAGTATGGTGTCTGCCCAGATCTGAGACCCAGCAGCTGATGGTCATTGCTGCAGAGCTGTCTGCCAAGGTCAGTGAAATGGTAGCAGAATAGAGCTATGAGTGGCAGCTGCTTGCAAAACCAGAAGAATTATTAAGTATTATGGGAGTCTTAACTAAGCAGTTTGTATCCAATGATACAGAGTTGGTATTTGGTGTCATAAATACATAGTGTTATGGTGGGAGGATGTTACATGCTCTTTAAGCCACTTGAGTGATCCCTGCAAATTTCTACTCCTTGGTCCAAAACCAATTACTTTGTACCTGAGAGCAGAGAAGTGAAAAACATCTAGGATAAACTGATACTTGTCTGTTGCATAAGGTATTATCCAGGGAAACTTTAGATGCCACTAACGTTCTGTGGTTTCTGTGTTTATGAAAATTCTGTTGGCTTGGATCGCCTGCCTGTAAAATAATTGATTTTTCCATAGGTGGTGAGTATAATGCTCATCATGTGTATTTGACAGCAAAGCAGATCTGATTATGCGTGGATATGAGACTGATTAAAAAAAAACAGAAACCAAAGCAACACAGAATTGACCTGGTTCTCCTAACAGTGATGCTATAGATAGAATATATTGTAATTTTATGGCTAAAGTACAGCAGTTGAAAGCTCCTATATGTGCATTTGTACCTTTAGGATCCTGGGAGCTCTTATCACTGGAAAAGGAACAATGTAGGAGGGTCTTTTGTATTTTTTTTCCCGTAGAGAGTCTGAATCTCTGGTGCCTAATAATACTACCATAAAATCAGTAGCTCTGTGCTTTTTTACTGCATTAGCTATATTGCTACAATCAAACACCTTTGCTTGACTTGGGTTGTGTGGTAAGGCAAAAAGGTTAAGATGGTGAAAAGATTAGGATATAACCCAGTCTTTTAGGGTCTGAAATCTAATCATTGCAGAAAAGCATCCAATTACATAAAGACTATGTCTTTTGACAGCAAATCTGGATTAAACAGTCAAACTAATGACCATTTTTAATGGGAAAGAAAAGAAACCCGTAAAGTGAAAGTAAAGTGAAAGTAAACACTGGGGGGACACCCTGCATTTATTCATTTATTTCTACAGTCTCTCAAAAATAAATATTTTGTAATGTGTTTTAGAGTAGATTTATGCCTTTGTGTTTATAGGACTTTAACATGAATGGAAGTTAGATGGAGAGATCAGTTTAGCTTAGTTTTTAAGCCCAAGAAGATTTATTTACTAACTGTTGCTAGAGAGAGCATTTGGTGGTAGATTCAGGCAGATGCTGCCCTAAATACTCTTCTGTTTATGAATCAGGCAAACCAAGAATACTAGTTTTGCCTTCAATTTTTAAATCTCTCTTGGAAATAAGCTGAATAATATGACAGTATTTTCATATCTTTACAGAATGTACTTTTTAGTGAGGCTGTTTAATTTGCTCTCCTGTTTTGTTTTGTGACGGCTGTTGTATATAAGCTTAAGACTTTAAAATCTTCTTTGCTCTAAGATCTACGGGTTTATATTATTCAGATGCGTTTACATAATATGAAGTAAACATTAATCTGGCTAAGCATTTTTGTACTGTCTTGTTGCCTCTTTCTTAATGCTGTAATTTTTTTGTCCTTGACACTTTTTTTTTACATCCTTACTTGTTCAGTTCCTCCAATCTGTTCTTACTTTAAATTATCAGAATCTTAAATGTTCTTCACCTCTATTTTTAGGAGCCAAGTAAAAGCCAAAGAATTATAAAATGTACTTTTCAGGTAAATCAGTTGCATACTCTTAAACATGTAGACCTAAGTAGCCTGATATTAGATTCCATATCCTGAATTTAGCTAGTTGTGATCCCTGTATTACAGCCACTGGTGCTGTGGTCCCTGTCATTCCTTTCTCAAAACCAGTGCAGAAAATAGGGAAGTAATTTCCCCCTAAACTGCAGGATTTTCATCCTGCTTTAAGTTTACCTGAGGAGTTTTACATTGGTTTCCATAGCACATGAAGAGGAAAACAGGTCAGTTGAAATACATCTTTAAGCAAGAAACTGGTGTTTGCTTGTCTGTACAGATGGCAGAACTGAAATAAAATTGGTCGTCACCGTTGTACACGCATTTTAGTTAAGCAGTCTTGTATTTGATGTTATTTTAAGTGATCGTTTGGAGTATTAAGAAACTATGGCTTTGTAGGGAAATTCAAATTTCCTGTAGGTATTCTTTCACTAACCATGTGAAGAAGTTATATAAAAACTATATTTTACACACACAATTTTATATAGTGATGCAACAGATCTTTCTAAAATATGCACAATACTTCATGTGAATGAATTCTTTCATTTTATTCTTTTATACGCCTTGCAATATACAAAGCCTCTCTCTTTTACCTATTCAGTGCTTTAACTGTTCATGCCTGTCCAATAGGTTTTCCTTTAAGAGGAGGGCCTTTAATTGAGGCACAAACAGATGATGGAGAAAAAGGAACAGGTTTTATTCACAATGTTTAAAGCTATATTTTGTTTTAACACCTGCTCATTTTGATTGCACTTCAAAAAGATGAAGAAATTATGTATTTCCTAAAGATTCATAACATCCAAGTGTATCCAATTAAAGGCAGAAAAAATCAGAAATGCCTTTCTGTGTCAATCCAGTCTTCTTAAGACAAAATTCAAAGAAGAGACAGTTCGATTTTTCTATTAGTTCTATGGTTGAGAATCCAGAAAAATCTCAGAACAATAACACAAACCTTTCTAACTTTTTCTTTATGATGTTGAGACAACAGGGGTAAAATTCCTCTCTTACTTTAGTGATGAAATACCTAACTACAATCAGGCTCACAGTTGCTAGCAAATCAAATTTTGACATCTTTCTTCTGAAATTATATATTGTAAGACTTGATGCTGATAGTCCTATATATGAAAAGGAACTAAATTCTATGTACTATTGAAATACCAGTTAGAAGATTATGCTAAAAGTAGCAAAAACTTTATTGGTAACGCTGCTAACCCTTGTTACATGTTATTAGAGCAATTTTCAAATTAGGTCCTCTTGATTTTCTTTGGTCTTTAAAAACTAGAAATTCCTAAAGATCACAAGTCCTTGGCAAAACTTTCTGATTCTATTATTTCTTTCAGTATTGCCTTGGCAAAGAAAAATAACCAAAACTATAAGTATCTTAAATTTTTCCAGAATCTAGCTATTTCTCTGCTTATTGCATTTTTTTTTTTTAATTCTAGCCTCTACTGCTAATAGTATTCACAGGCTGTGATTCACAGATTCTTCTACAAATGTTAAGATGCTGAGAATGTAGAAGAAAAAATGTTGTTTTCTTTGGAGGAATAGAACAATCATCAGTTCGTGTTTCTTACAATAACATCTTAGAGAGAAATATGTATGAAAGGAAGTTATTCTAACAGTTTAATATAATTAAATATATATATTAAAATATTAAAAATAAAAGTTTATATGCATGGATATTATATTGCTTCTATGTTTAGAAATTCTATAGGTTCTATACACTGAGAACATCTAAGTATAGGACATTTTGCTTTTCAAATTTGAAAGACAAATGCAAAGTTTAGAAAGAAATAGATACCAGATCCAGCTGTATTCTGCAAACACAACACCTATCAGCTAATCTAGAAAAACCAAGAAGATTTTGCATTTTTTTTGCAGCTTACTCTATTTTCTCGGAGTGAGCTCATGTTTCCAGCCTCATGCATTGCTGTTGATCTCCTGCATTTCATTCCCCTTCTCTTGAAGCTAATTCCTCTTCTCAATTTTTCATTTGCTCATTTGTTCCTTCCTCCCATTGCTGTTCCGTTCCTTCCTTCCATTGCTCTTCCATTCCTTCCACTTGTATCACCATTACTTTTTTTTTTTTTTTTTTTTTTAGTTAAGAGTGGCAATATTTGGATACCTTTAGTTGCTCTTAATCATCTCTTACCTGAAAAGAAAATTCAGTTTGCAGAATTTTTTTTTTTTTCTTACAGTGTTTCACATGTAAGAAATCTTCACCTCAAGCCAGATAAAAGCATGAGGAGGTAGAATAGGGAAATACCACAGAAACACAACAAAGAGCTTCTTTAAAGGGTAGCAGAGCACTGGAACAGGCTTCCCAGAGAAGTGGCAGAGTCTCCTTCTCTTGAGACATTCAAGAACCTGCTGGGAACCCATCCTGTGCAACTACTGTAGGTGAACCAGCTCTGGCAGCGGGGTTGGAATAGATGATCTCCAGACATCCCTTTGAACCCCATAACATTCTGTGTTTCTGTGACTTGTGCTCTAGACCCTTCACCAGCATCATTGCCCTAGAAGGAAAGGGTTTCACAGACATACCAATAGCTTGATCCTTTGTTTTAAGCAAGCAGACTTCTGTATTGTAGGAATTCGTCAGCATGTTGATGCTGTGAGTATGCAGTTACCATAAATCAGTGTGCTTTTGGTAATAGTGAAAATAGTTGAAAAGTTTGCAAGCAAACTAAGAAATATTTTAAAACCATTTGCAAACTATGGAAAATACAGTAGACAGCTATACATAAAAATGCAAGTACTCATAAGTTGTCCCAAAAAATATCAGAGAAATCATTTGCACCTTGTAGCTGAAGATTTTGCAATTTCCATTGCTGAGGCAGTGATTAGCGAAGAATATACCTGCAAGTTTTAATATAAAAACAAATGTACTTTTATACTTGGGTTAATGGTCTGCAGTCCTTGAGAAATTAATTTAGAATGGTCACTGCAATACATGGTACTTCTGGAAGCAACATATTGTTGCATTTCATATCGAAATGAGATAGATGATGCAGCTGACTTAGTGGTCATCTTCTTTGTACTCACAGCTCCCTTGCAGGGTCCTCACTTGAATTAACCAAGATCAGCATATTTGAGCTGCAAACTGAATGGGACACAGACAGGTGCATGGATCTGCTCCTGTGTCAAGCTGGTCCAGGGCAGGCAGCAGATATTTGCTCCAGTGTCTTCTTTACCAACACAGCTCTGTGGCTTCCAGCTGGAGAAGTGGTACTGCTGCTTCAGGGCAGTGCAGTGCTTGGCCTGATAAACGTGCATCAGGCAGCACATAGACCCATGCAGAAGCATAGCTACACAATACTGCTGGCAGTTCCTTCCAATTGCTGTGGTGTCTGTTTTATCCCATCATCTTAGGAATTCTTTTTCTCCAGCCTTTCATTACAAAGTTTTACATTGGTCTTGCCCCTCCACCATTTTCTTTACAAAAATTCTTGATCTGAGTTAAGTGGTAAATTAAGCTAATGTCAAGCAGCCCAGGTCACAGTGTGGAATGGAGTTTAAAACCTATGAAGTGCTGACAATTGAACAGCAGTTTTAAGGAGCTGTGGAAACTGGTAGTTGAAGAGATGCGCAGGGTGACAATCAGTCAAGCTGGCTTAAGTATTGATTTGTAAGATGACTGCTTTTACTTGGGCTAAAGTAAGAAGAGTAATTGAGGTATAATAGGTTGAGCTAATTGCTCCACTGAAGTCCTCATTCTGACCTCATTCTGACTTAACAAAATTAAATGAGGTAAATTTGCTTGCTTAATTATTTATGTTTAGGAAAGTCCCTAATGCTATATAACTGGTACGAAAGCATGATCTTAACCTAAAACCAGGATCAAGCACAACAAAACACAGTTTTGAAGTTTTTTTCTTGGTGATGATTACTCTTTTTAGAGTAAGAATTTAGTTAACATAAACTCTGTGTTCTTGGCCAGTGATGCACTTCAGTGTGTACAATCTGTCCGTTCCTTGGGAAGGATCTTCTCAATTGCTTCTCTTTCTAATAAGACACTTCAGCTGTCATAAGGTGCTTAGCATATTTCACAGCAGCTCTGATTTAAGTTATATGCAGCTTTTGTTTATGAAAAATGATAGCATATTTCCATCATTATTATTATATCAGTGTGACTATTGCTAGGTCAAATGTAAAAGTTGCCCTTTTTGGGGTACAGTTCAGTGCATTTGTATTAGCCTGTTGAAAAGTTACATGCATTCTCAACAGACTTCCAGAATTTGTACTGATTTATTTACCTGTGGCAATACCACTGCTTTGCTGTAGGCATTGTAAATCATTTGCTTATACTAGAATGTCAGCACTGGAATGCAGTTATTTCTCAGCAATTGCTCTCCTGAAGAACAAATTATGTATGAGCTGCAGTGATAAATGCTTACAGTTATCAATGAGGACAGAGACAAAAGAACCTGTAGTTTTAGAGTGTGCACCTTTCAGAGCCAACAGCAGTTCTCTCATTTCTTCACTTCTTTTTTTCTTCCGTAGCTAAAAGCAGACTGGAGATTTTTTTCTAGTTGGCTTTTCATTAATTCAAAGGATGAAACCTGTGCTGAGGATCTGGAAGACCAAACAGTAGTAGCAGGCAGGAGAAAAATGGTCCTACCAGTTATTTGTGACCCAAGTTTGAGCCTTTGTGCTTTGAACTCCCTAATTTTCTAGCCATAGGCTGCCATGTTCTATACCTTTGTTCCTGAACTTTCTTGTGAAGTTTTGGACAAGATCAATTTTTTATGTAGTATGGATGTAATAGCGGGTACTTGGGTTTGTTTGGTTTTTTTTTTTTGGTTCTTATCAGGGTACAGGGGACCAGTGATTTTTAACATCTTGGTTGATGGCATGAACAGTAGGATTGAGTACCATCCAGAGAGACTTTGGCAGTCTTGAGAGGTGAGCCCATACAAACCGCATGAAGTTCAACAGGGCCAATTTGAAGGTCCTGCACAGGCAAGGCAAGGCAAGCTCAAGACCTGTATTAGGCTGGGTGGAGAATGGATTCAGAAAAGCCTAGAGAAGGATTTGGGATGTTGCTCAGAAGGTTTTGGATGTCCCCTCCCTGGAAGTGTTTAAGGCCAGGATGGATGGGGTGTTAAGCAACCTGGTCTATTGCAAATTGTCCCTGCATATGGCAGGGTTCTTGTAACTAAGTGATTGTTAATGTCTTGGGGTTATTGACCTTACTGAATGTATAATAACACGCAAATGTGTAGCTAATTCTTGCAAATGCAATGAGGAAAAAATAAGAAAAGAGAAAAAGTTGAGGCCAGGCAAGACATGTACTCGGTGGCAATATATATCTGACTTTATTCATCATCAGCGCTCTTTTATAGTGCAGAGTAAACGTGGCATCATGATAAGGTGGATTATGTTTTTAAAAGCAAGATACAATAAAAGGAGACCATGGTCTTACTAGATACAGACATTTACACCACTTTGCCCCAACAGAACATCCTGGGAAAACCAAGAGTTGATAGAATATATGCTCTCTTTGTTCAGAGCAGGTGTCCTCCAAATTTCTTACTATCTCTTCTGGCGATGAGCCTTGCCCCATCTTGATTTTTTCTGGCAGCAGGCCTTGCCTTGCTGCTATTTCTGGCCAGCCTTGCTTTTCATCATGGGGCCCTGCTTTTTCACTAACTCTTAGGTCTCTCGAATTATTGAGGCAGCTCTCCAGAGCTGCTGGATAGGGTTTGGGGGTGTTGACGTGCTTACTGTAATTCTGAAGGGGCTGTCAGCTTCAGAAAAATAGTGTTGGTATCATGAGATTCAGAGTTAAGTGTTCTAAAAAAATCTATTTGCTTGATTATGCTGAACATCTTTTACTGTAGTGTCTGAACTGATAACTTAGGGTAATTTTCACTGATCCTAAACTGGAAAATTACTCATGCATTTCACTGATATCTTGTGTAGTCTCTATGAACAGAACTGCATTGTATTGTGCTTATTTGAAATGAGACCACTAAACACATGTTCTGTATATACTTAGATAGACCTAAGATAGATAGAACTGATAAGCAGGTGTGTTGTCTATACATGCAATACAATAAGCATGTAGAAAATGTTTTCAAAGACTAGGGAATACATTACACTAACAATTCGGTATTATTTCTTCTTACCTTTTGTGTTTATTTATTCAGAGCCAGGAGTAAAGCTTTCTGGCAGTCAGTCAGTGTCAGTTAAACTAATCATGGTACTATGGAGAGATAGAAGGGTATAAATATAAAGGGATCAAGTGAAAAATCAGTTTATAAAGTACAAATCTTTCCTTTAGCATGTATTCTATTTACAGAAAACAAGCTCCTTCGTGGATCCTGCCAGCTTAAATTTGGTGGATATAAATGATAAGCAAGAAAAGGGTAGTATCCATTCCAAATGAGAAATTCTTATCTACTGCTTCTCTGAACTTATTAAATAAAAGTTTTCCTACTTCATGGTGCTTGTTTTTATACTTAATTTTTTTAAACTTCGTGTTTTTTCAGATGAGTGAAGACTTCAGAGGTGAACAAAAGCAGGCACATGTGGCTTTCCTAGGAAAACAAGTCACTTAGCTTAAAAAAAGCTGCTGTGGGTCATCTTCCAGGGAAATATTCAATAAGATATTTCAGCTCCTTGAAGGCAGTTATATGTTCCCATTTGTATCCATTTGAAGGGACTGATAAAACTCTGTCCGAGGATCTGAAATCTTTAATAAGAAACACTGGTTTTGGATAATTTTGTGTATTAAGTTGTTGGTTTTTTCCTCTCATGCTTTTAATATAAGTCAACTGTATAAAGTCAGACTGCACCAAAAATACACCTCCTGTGTTGTCCATTTTAAAGCAGTGATTATGTATAATTGTCTGTGGGTACTCCTCACTTTGTGTGTTGCATCAAGGTTTTGCTTCCTCTTCCATGGGAAGTCTTTAATGGGAAGGATTTTCAGGAAAGAAATTGGCGAAAATGCAGTGATTAGGATTCTGAATCTATTTTATACATAAATAGCTTTCATGTCATTATGTGTTAAGTGTTCTAATGTGGGCATTTTTAAATGAGGGGTTAATAGTGAGTAACTTTGTATACACGTATCATGTAAAGAAAAGTGAGGGCCAGTTCATATGCCTACGGTTTCTTCAAGCTGAATGAGTTAAAGAATAAAATGGGAAGTTTTTCAATTTGATTTAAGTATAGACATGAGTTGATGCAACTTAGATGCTCTTTCATTGTTTACATACAGAAAGATCCTCTTGGCTATATGGGTATTTTTAATTGTTGTGTTGTTGACCTACTCTCTTTCACCAGTGTAACTATAATTCAGACTTGTAATGATTAAAATACATTACTATATAGCAGCTATTGCATAGCCAGGTTAAGTAAGTATGAAAAAGCTTAAATCTGAGTTACTAGCAGCATTATTTTCTTTTTACAAACAGATTAAATGCAATATGCCTGTTTGGTGAAAGAGGTCACTGCAGCTCCAAATTGTGACATAGGTGTATATTAGAAGTCTTTTTGAATGAAATTCCTGTTGGTGCTGTATGTAAGAATGTTGATAGATGTTTTAGATGTTGAAGAACCCATCTGACACTGAAGAGAAGAGGCCAAAACTAATTTCCAAAGTGAAGATAACTGAATGTTCTGCTTGCTTGCTCAAGTCTTTCAGCAAACAATAGATCAGTTCAGCATATTCAGAATGTTGTTAGCAAAAATAACCAATTAGGTGCCTAGTCATAGACCTAGTACATTTTAGCTTATTATCAAGACTTTCCAATACATTATTTCTTCCTTCATTTTTAATAAGATTTGTGAACTTCATGTATGGGTGAGGTCATTTGCACATTTTAGAATATAGTTTTCCTCATAAGGTAAATCTAGTTGGTTTTGAGACAGACACAGACCTTTCAGCACATCCTCCTAAACCCTATCTTTGTGCAACTTAATTGTCAGTACCCTTTGTGTCTTACTGCTTGCATCCTCACATTTCACATCTGTCTTCCGACATGGCCCAGGAAAAATAATTTTCTTGCCACATTTTATAATGAATTTATTCCTATTATCATGTCTCTCTAGTGTTACTGTATAATGTCTCTCCCATATTTTTCAGCATTTTAAAAAAATATTGTGCAGTTTCACTCTTAATAGGAACTGGTAGGCAGAGATTTAAGAGGAATAACAATTCTCTGTAGGCATAAATGCAAAAAGCCGAATGTAATAAACCTATTAGATGGGTTTCAGACACCTCTGTGATGATTTTTCAAGTTGATAATAAAATGAAATTGTGTGAGAAAGAGTTTATCATGCTATATTATGCCATAAAGATGAAACAGAACTATTTGTCACCTTGGCAGAGGAGCCATTTTCTTAATATTCATCATATTAAAAATAAATGTAATGTTATCCTACAGAGATAGCCCCAGCTCTCCATAGTTCTTGGCTCATTCCTTCAAGGTGTAACATTTTACAGTGAGTGACAGGAAGAAATTACAATTACGTTTTGTGTTGATTTTTACTCTCCTTTCCCTGTTCCCTTCTGCCCTACTTTCTCTATTCAAAACACAAGTCAAGCCAACCAAGTATTAATAAAGAACAAAGGCTAAGTAATTTCTGAATAGTGTATGTCTATTGTATGGATAAAATCTGTAGTTTATAGGGTTTTTTTTAAATTGTTTTCACTAGCAATCGCTTCTTTTGAGTATTTCTCAAATTATATCAATCCTAGCAAACTGCTGTATCCCATTGCATCTCCTGGTTTGTCATCCTGTTTTGTTTTGTTTTGTTCTGTAATCTATATGGTAAGCATTTCTGCTTTATGTATATTTGATTATGCTTTGACAGATTTGGTATAAAGACACAGTGCGTGTACATTATGAATTCCTTAAGTTGTTCCTGTTAGGTCTGAGATTCAACAGGAAATCACAAATACAAGCTCCTTATAAACCTACTAAAAACAGTTTTATTAGACCATCCCAACTATAAGCATACAGATACAAATGACTTACAATACTGAATTCATTGACAGGATTCACAAAGCAAGTCTTCACCCAAATCAAACTCAGAGTAGTTGAAAAAAGTTTACCGGGAGTCCTTCTGAGGAAAAACTACAATGTTCCCCCAGAAGTCATTCTCTGACCAGCTTTGAGTTTTCTCTCCCTTTTATGCAGAGGACACACTGTCATGTGCAATCAATACACCCAGAAGGCCAGACAGGAAATGGGCAAAATTCGTGTTATTTGTTATTTGCAACCTATGCGAACACCAGGCTGGGGAGAGGGAGGGGGGGTTTCAAACCTGATGTTAATAAGCTCCCAATATCACACCAAACATCTGTCCTCTACAGATCAGAATTATTTCCTTCAACACACAAGTTAATCACCATGCTTTCGTGATTTTTAAGAAGATTGCTAGAGCTTATTAATGAAGAGCCAATTAATATGCAAGTCTTTTATTAACTGGAAAAAAAATTGTTTGAATTCTATTACTTGAATTAGAAATTCCTACTAGAAGGGTAATACCACTTTTTAAATAACATAAGTCTTCAACTGTGTATTAAAATCAGTAACACAGTAACATTTTCAGCTACAACAGCACATGAGGCAGCATAAAATGGGTTTTAAATTTCCACTCCATAGCTGGAAGACTTTTTCTTTTTACTAATCAGCAGCTCTTCCCAATTCAGAAATCCAACAATGAAATATCTTGTTAAAGATATTCAATACTACTGAGAAGATGAAGAATCACTGTTCAATTCAACGTCTCCA
Source organism: Phaethornis superciliosus (assembly GCA_023637945.1). Taxonomy (NCBI): domain Eukaryota; kingdom Metazoa; phylum Chordata; class Aves; order Apodiformes; family Trochilidae; genus Phaethornis; species Phaethornis superciliosus. The sequence goes on along the minus strand of JAJQWJ010000004.1, from coordinate 44,293,794 downwards.
GTCCCCATGAAGCATGTAACCCACTAGGCTTAGATATCATTTATGTTTTTTTTTAAGGAAAGATGGAAGAATACATTCATGTTAATTAATTTTCATCCCATCCAGTGAGAAAACACAGGTATGCCTGTGAAAAAGTGTAATGGCAATGTAATTAAGATTTTGTGTAACAAAAACATCGTAACAGACATCCTGACATGCTTACATTATTTTAATTGGATATTTACTTTAAGGGTGTTTTTTAATTTATTATAATCTTTAGTTAATAAGATCAGATGGAAGGAAGCTATGTGTAATCTTTTTGACTACACCATAGAAAGAAAAATCTTAATTTGAGCATCCTTTTTTTCTTTTACTGATGAATCAAAAAGAGAAAAATAGGTTGATAAGTAGATCATGCTGTTTACTTCCTCGGATGAGTAATGATTCAATATAGTGTGAGCACAGGACAGTTAATTTAAAAATTAAATGAAAAAGAGAGGAAATCTTGTCTATTTTGTAAGCTAACAGTATGCAGACTGCTGAGCAGCTTCTATGTCAAGGGAATGGAAAAGCAGACCAGAAGGTCTTACTGTACTGATCTCAAAATATGATTATAGGTCAAGCTTACAATAGTACCTCGAACAATGTTTCTTTCTAATTAGCTCATTTTCCTTATGTATTGATCACAGACCAGTCTGCAGTTGAGAAAGCAGCCTCTGCTCATTTATATCATACTCATGTATCTGCTGTTTCCTGTGCAGCCTACTCAAGGGAACCTTCTCTGTCAGAAAGTTCATCTCAAGAGGTCACTTCCAGACCCTGACATTCTGTGATCCTATGATTCATGGGAAATAACACTGTTTGTCTGGGAGTCAGTAGGTGCTCACTTAGTAAACAGCAGTGGGTCTTAAATGAACTTACGATGTTAATATTTTATTTCTCCACATCACTCCCCAATTAATAATAAATATTCAGCACATTAAATTAATAATGAGCTAAGTTTTCTTCCAGGCAGGGAACCAGGTTAGATAAAGATTTATGGTTTTCTCAAGCACAGAAAGGTATAAAGGCTAGATACTTTAAATAGTAGACATGTGCTTCAACCATAAAATGCTTCATTATTTAGAAGATATTACAATTGCTAATTTGACATAAATGGACTATCTTCTTTCACCACAGAAATACATTGGAAATTACTCATCATGATCTACAGCCTAACTGATGTACTCTATTATATATGTATCCTTGCCAACATACATATTCCAACAGTTATACTTCAGTCAATAAATTATTTGTTCAAATGGAAAAAATGTTTTATTGAAACCAAGTCCATTCTGTTTTTGAATGTGAAGTAGCACTATCCATTTATTTATCCATTTACCTGTAGGAAACACACGCAACTTTATGCTCCATACACATAAATCTAAGGTCGTCTTAAGAAACATAATCAGTGTTGCTAACTTAATAAGGATTTAGATGTAGTTGACGGCTTAGTGTTTTGTGCATGGCAGCATTCAGACTGCCCCTAGGAACTCAGAAATATTACCAAAAGACCATCTGTTGAGTATTTAATTTAGTTTTGCAGTTTGATGATGTAAAGATAAACCCAAGATATCTGCATTTCTGTTTGGTTGGAGAGCAATATTTTCTTCCTGTGGATATCACTGAAGCCAAATAGCATAGGTAACTCCTACTGAATACTTTAATGTTCTGTGCCCCAAAATAGCTATGGTTTATAAGTATTGGTAATGAGCAACAGTACCAATGTGGGACCTTTTGTGGGTAGAAGCACTTCCACTTAAATTTCTTTTCTCCCTCTCTCTCTTTCTAGATGCAGCAGTTGTTTCACGAAAACTATGAACACAGCCGCAAGGGCTACATTCAAGATCTTCACAACAGCAAGATTCACACAGCCATAACACTTCATCCTAACAAAAGTCCAGCGTACCAATACAGGCTGCACAATTACATACTGAGTCACAGAATTTCTGAACTGCGGTATCGGACCATCCAACTCCATAGAGAAAGTGCCCTGATGAGCAAGCTTAGTAACAGTGAAGTAAATAAAGAAGATCAGCAACTAGGGATGATGCCTTCTTTTAATAATTTTCAGCCACATGAAAGGAATGAAGTCATTGAGTGGGAGTTCCTGACAGGAAAATTTCTCTACTCAATGGTGGAGAACCAGCCACCCCAGCAGAGCCTGAGTAGCATCCTTCAGACTGCACTAGATGACACTGTGATGCAAATCATGGAAATGATAAACGAGAACTCTAGATCTAGAGGTAGGCTTATTGATTTCAAGGAAATACAGTATGGCTATCGCAGGGTGGACCCTTTGCATGGAGTGGAGTACATCCTGGATTTACTACTTTTATACAAAAGACACAGAGGAAGGAAAGTTACAGTTCCAGTCAGACGCCACACTTACCTTCAGCAATTATTTAGCAAACCTTTCTTCAAAGAAAGAGAGGAGCTGAATGTAAGAAGCATGCTGGAGGAGACCAATACTGACACTCAGTCTTTATCTTTTCTTTCAAATTCCTTGAAGATTTTTTCCTCATCATTTCAGGGCACCAAAGATACTGGGGAACACAGTGACAAGAAAATACATATTCTTGTCCCTCTCACAGGAAGATTTGACATTTTCTCAAGATTTATGGATAACTTTGAGAAAACTTGTCTGATTCCCAGGCAGAATGTAAAGTTGGCAATAATTCTGTTTAGTTCTGAGTTGGGTCAAGACTCCAGCAAACACATAGACCTAATAAAAGAATACAAGATTAGGTATCCTAAGGCAGATATGACCCTGATTCCGATGGCAGGAAAGTTTTCTAGAGCTTTAGCTCTTGAAATGGCCTCATCTCACTTTGACAATGGCACTTTGCTGATGTTTTGTGATGTTGATCTGATATTCACACCAGGCTTCCTCCAGAGATGCAGAGATAACACTATTCAGGGAGAACAGGTTTACTACCCTATCATCTTTAGTCAATATGATCCAAAAGTAATATATGGAGGCAAGCCTCCATCTGACAGTAGTTTTGTCTTCACAAAGAGAACTGGCTTTTGGAGGGACTATGGATTTGGAATTGCCTGTATTTACAAAAGTGATCTATTTACTGCTGGTGGATTTGATACTTCAATTCAAGGCTGGGGACTTGAGGATGTAGACCTCTTCACCAAAGTGGTGAGATCAGGCTTGAGAGCTTTCAGAAGTCAAGAAGTAGGAGTTGTCCATATTTTTCACCCAGTTCAGTGTGACCCTAATTTACATCCAAAACAATATAAAATGTGCATAGGGTCCAAAGCAAGTATGTTTGCCTCTACTGTGCAGCTTGCTGAACTCTGGCTACAGAAACATTTGGGTGTCATGTACAATAGAACTCTCTCCTGACACCTCAGCCTATTGAGGCCTTTTTAGGGAAGTTTACCTCATTAATGTTGTTATTGTTATTATTTGATTTTGTTGTTGCAGTTTTAATGTCCTTCCTTATTGTCTTCCAAAGACTGTTGACCTCAAACAGGATGTCTGCTGTTCACTGATGTTTCTTATACCTACTGAACTGGAGAGATGGATTCCTTCATATTTCCTTTATTTGAAACTCAGTGAAGTTGCAGTAATCATGTGATCCCATGGAGCACATCCATCAAAAGAGACTTCATTAGAATATTTTCTTACGGTTTTGGGATGCAGTATCATCTTGTTGCATTTCTCAGATTTGATGTGACACAAATACAAATATGTACTGGTGAAGGTACCACAAAAGTGCTTTATGCTTCTTCTGGGGATGAAACTCTTTAAGATAAACTTGAGTTTTATAATTTATATGAAGTCATATATGTATAAATGCTACTTTTCATCTTTAGAATTTTTAAAATAAATTAATATCTATGACTGTACCTTTATTTTTTGGGAGGGAAAAAAAAAAAAAAAAAGGAGCAAAGCTGAGAAGCTACTTGCAAATACAACTGGTACTGGCTACCAAGGTCCTTAAATGTCTTATTATAATAACAAACTATTCATTTTTGTTCACTCTAAGTGTAAATGAACTTTATTTTCACAAGGAACGGGAATTAACCAAATGCTTATATACACTTTAGAACTCTTGTGAACCAACATCCTAATTTTCAGGCAGGAAGAAACTGTGACTTGGTCATTTATGATAAAGTCCAGACATACACTATTCTTTTTTTGACACACATAATAAAAGTTGTTTATCTTTTTAGAAAAAATATATAATAAGCAATTTTCTTTTACATTCCCAAGTGTAAAAAGCTAAAACTGTATAATTTTACATTTATCATGAATATTGGTAGTCAATAGCAATTTGTTGTTAATATTAAAATAACTGGAGAATAATTATTTGAGTTTCAAAATTTACTATTGCTGGTCAAAGTTCCTTGCCAATTTATTTATATTAGTGGAGGTTATAAGATGGTATTAAGATCTACCTCGGGGCAGTCTGAAGTTGTCATATTCTCAATTCAGGGAGTGAAGAATTTAAAATTATACTAACATAATAAATAATTACATAAACTTCTTTACTTTAGAGAAATGTTTGGGTAGGACTATAGATGTGTGTATATGTGCACACATATGTGTGTTTATCCCCTATGTGTATTGAGATATGTAGAGAAATTATTTCAAAATACGTTTGCCTTTTCAGTTCAGGCAACAATTTGTTACAAATTTCTCTTTTTTTTCGCCATATATTTAGAATTTTTCATGTGACATTCTGGTAACAGCCCAAAGACATCCAAGAAACTGTCAGAATTCAGCAAAAGTTAATTAATATAGTGGGTACATCTAATAATCTCAGTACCCTTGATTTCCAACTGTATTTCAAATAGAGCAGGGTAAGAAAAAGTAAGCAATTACTGAATTTAAGTTTGTAAGTTTTTCAGCTGCAACCAATGCCTTCTGTGTTTACTTTCAAAAAACAGCTCAGATATTGCAATTCACTGACTCATTTATTTGTATGAAGATGCCCTGAAAAACAGCTTAAGGCAGGAGAAAAGAGAGTAGGCCAGTTAGTGTCTGCAGATTTCTGTTCCGGATTTACCAGGCAGGGAAAAAGGCATCCCTCAGAAGGAATGAGTACTCAGAATTGAAGGGCTGGCCATAGCTTTCTTTATGCTTTCAAGGAAAACCAAAACAAAACAAACAGCCAAAAAAAAAAAAAAAAAAAAAAAAAAAAAAAATCTCCATTTCCTTGGAAAAATTAATAATAGTGGTAGATAGAAAGTAATTCATACTTGTCTGTCCTCACCAAAGAGAGCTCCTGGCTTTACTTTCCTAGCCCAGTTTTGTTAGCTCAGATACCTAGAGAAAGTAAAATTCAGTACTAATAATGAAATAATTTGTGGAAACTGCTCTTTATTGAGTGCAAAGGTAATGCGTTGTTCAATAAGTAAACCAAGAACAGGGAACATTAAAATTTCTTTGATCAATCTTGACTGATACAACTCAGATTGTAAGTAACAAAAACTGTTGATAAATACTTGTGATGATTTCATTAACATGAAAAAAAAAAATTATACAGACATCTAAGGAATTAATTGCTGAGATGTATTCCAGTGATTATTTCGATTACTTAGCTTAGTGGCCAGAGAGAATTTGCTCAGATCAAAGCAAAGTAGTACATTAGAATGAAAATCATATACTAATCATTCAGTGGGGATAAAGATATATACAGAGGGCTTGCAGGATCAGGTCCTACATGATACAGGCAAAATGCTAGTATTTACCATTACAAATACTTATTTAGTGGTTTACTAAATACTTATTTAGTGATTTACTGATTCATATGTTTATATGTTAAATTACTTTGTTAAAAACTTGATTATAAATCTGTATTATGAAATATTGTATTGTTTTTAAAAATAACTTCCCTGAAATAACTTGAGAACTTGTGCTTGTTTCTTTAAGGAGTATTATGTCTGCCACAAAGATCATATTAAAAGTAAAAAAACCCACAGAAGTGTTAATGTTATGGATGTGTAGATTAAGATGGCTGTGTCTGTGCTAATCAACTGTTGGCTATGTCTAGATTGAATCATAATGGTGACTGTAAAATGAAAATCCTAGTTGTATGATTTCCCTTTGTAAATGCATGACTCATTAATTCAAAATAGAACATAATGACCAATTTTTCCCACAACCTCCTTACGCTGGGAATAGGATCCATGATTTGACTGCTGAGAAGTGGTTTTAGAACTGCTCATACTTTTCAGATGCTGTCTTTCTTAAAAAAATATTCTCAGTAAACGCACCACAGAAAAGTCAGAAATCCCCATGCCACCCCCATTCCGTCATGTTTTCCCATTCACAGTACTTAATTTAATAGAGTGTTTGCATCTTCTAGATGAACAAAGAACATCTGGTTGGGCTTCCTAAGACTTGGCTGGGTATACTCTGCATCAGGAGACTGGTTCTTAAGCTGCTTAAGAGCAAAGGGCCAGGGGAGGTGTGACACTAAGCTGTGGGATTCAGCACCTTTTTTCCCTAAGTCACCCCTTGTACCAGCGCTGCCAGGTGCCCCTCCTTGGTCCTGCAAATAGGCAACATAAACCAGTGCAGGAGAAGAGCTGCAGCTGCTGCCACCAGCAGGTTTTGGAAAGCAAAGGAGCCATTGTAATGAGGGCCTGGGAGTAGTGGAAGCGGGATGGGAAACAGGTATCATTGGGTTGGGGTGGCAGGATATCCTGTGCAGGTGTTGTGTCTCAATGTCCCCAGGTGGAAAGAGGCTCTGGTCCCACACTGCTTCACTATTTCTTCTCAGAGGGCATTGCAAAGTAAGGGGATTGCAAAGCCTTGCATTCAGTAGGTCAAGCACTTGGAGTCCTACCTCTCATGTAACATCTGAGGGAAAAGGTGCCAAATGGTCTGCCAAAAAAACAGGACCAAGAGACACCTTGTGCACTCATCAAAGACCAGAAGGGTGTATGCAAAGGTGACCTTTGGAGCCTTTGTACCAGTGAATGCTTAACAGTGCCTCAACCCTCTTGCAGAAATTATAATGCTGGTAAAGTAGCTCATAGGAGTGTATTGTGGGTCCTGAGGAACTGTGGAAACTTCCAAGGAGCATGAGTTAACAACATCTTTCCTTAAAAAGAGCAGATAAGCAATTTAAGCTTCTTCTGGTTCCTTAAGTAATTCTAGTGATCAGTTAAGACAGTTTGCCACTTAGAGGATTTTGCTCTGAACAACAGTGCTAGCTCTAAGATAAAAGCAAAACACAGGTGCAGTCTACTTTTTCCTGCAACTTGAAATCAGTTTAAATTTTTGGAAAAAATATGGACTAATTGCTGAGCCACTGACAGGAAGAAAGTTTTGTGTTTCTGCTCTATTTCTAAAAGAGAATCAGCTGAGAAGAAAAAAATGCCTATAGTAGATATACACAAAAATCAGACATGAGATGAGTGTAGCAGTGATGCTGATGGTTCTAAACTGCAGCACAAAGAGATGTTTACAGAAGTCTGCTTGCAATAACTGCGTATCACTGAAACTGGTACTCTGTCGTAAATCTGTAAGTAACATATATAATGTTAAATCAACACAATTTTAATTCTGTAATTTCTTAGAGTAATGCTATTTTCTTCTTTCAGCATTTATTCACTTGATTATTAGGCTGTCTTTTTATGACTTACTGTCTTATTTTTATTTTTCTATTCCTTGAGTCTTCTTTTTGCAGTATATATTACTACACTATTTGAAACTTTTTGACATAGCAAGGAAATGCAAAAACTTTCCAGTCTTTTAAATCTACAAAAATTAACAGAATCTGTGAATTCAAATATGCTATTTAGAATTTAAAAAGCATATTTATCAGTTTTGTTATTTTATTAAAATAAATGATGGTTACTAAAATACAAGACAGCATATATATGGGGTACATTATACAAAATGTAATTTTACATCCTTATTTTTAGGAATCTCATTGTTCAACAGATTCTTACTATTTGTAGGGTCTTTGAAGATAAATTTAAAAAACACTTGATGATTTAGTGTTTATTTAGCATTAGAGGAAAGCCTAACCATGTAGGCAGAGATAAAAAGATGTACTATATAGTGTAGGCTGCTGGGGCTTCTTTCTTTTATAATGCTGGTGGTAAGATTTCCTCAGTACTGAATAGGATGCCTGCAGTGTGGTGGTGGTCTTCAGAAATCAGCCATCTCTAGCAATGGTTTTAATTAACTGCAAAGCCATACACATAACATTGAGCATCAAATAGCAAGCAGGACTTACTGGGCTTACCTAAACATGCAAAAGACTGGTCCTCAGATTCAAAGGAACTCTACTGTGGCATAATACGATGGTAGGTACACAGATCAAATACATCTGCTGCTACAATTTCTGGGCACACCCACTGGAGAAATCTGTTTAAAAAGGAGGCCGCAGAAATGCAATGGACTCTGTGAAAATATTTCTGAAATAACATAGGTGCCAAATAATTCTACTTACATTTTTTGATGCCATTAAAAAAAAGATAGAAAGAATAAAATTATTTTTAAAAAAAAGAAAAAAACTTCTGCTTGCAATTTTTATTACTGGGTGATGGTTGAACCCCAAATGACCAGAGAGGGAGCTATTGAGCATAATTAAACCTCCAAACTCAAAACTGCTGTCAGGTAAGAACAGTTCTCCTGGCTGGCTGTCTGGGACCAATGTAAGATGTAGAAGCCTGAGTTTGTACAAAGCATCATGGTATCTCTGCAGCCCTGGAGGGAAGCCTTGCTCTTAGGCACATGCTCCTGGTATTTAAAGCCTCCTGGGCTGCAGCAGTCGGCACACACATCCCATTGACTCCTCCCGTGGCACAAGTTGGGGCCGTTTCCTCTGGCTCTATGGCTTGTTCCAGGCGGCTTTCTCCCGGGGCCAGCCTGGCTGAGCTCCTTCCGAGAGGGTGACGACCCCCAGGGGACCCACCTCTGGAGCTGGGGGGGGACGAGTCCCTTCCGCGCACGCTGCCGCCTCTCCGCGCTCTCTCTGCCCGCTCTGCTGGCGGCGCTGCTGCTCGCCGGCGCTGCCCGGGCTGCTCTGGGGAGCTGTGGGGTGGCTGAGGCCCGGATCCGCTGCGGGTCGGTCCGGTCCCGGCGCCGCTGCCTCGGCGAGGGACGCTGCGGGCGGCTCAAGCGTTTTGAAAGCGTCCTCGTTGCCCTGGCAACGGACCGGTGGCGGCGAGGGGCGCTGCGGGCGGTTACAGCGGGCAGAAAGCGTCCTCGTTGCCCCGGCAACGGACCGGTGGCGGCGCTCGGCTCCGCTCGGCTCCGCTCGGCACCGCTCGGCAGCGTCTCGGCCGCGCTCGGGTCTTTTCGGCAGCGCTCGGCGGCGCTCTTTCGCGTCTCTTTCGCGCTCGGGTCTTTTCGGCAGCGCTCGGGCGGTCTCGGCAGCGCTCGGCTCCGCACGGCTCCTGTTGAACATCTCCACACGGAGGGTGGGAGCAGAGTCCTTGCCGGTGGCGACTTTTCACCTGGGATGACCATCTCTCCCCTTTCCTTTTGGAGTGGGCCCACATTTCCCCTAGTTTTCCTCTTACCACTGACGTACCTACAGACACTTTTCTTGGTGCCCTTAACCTCCCTTGCCAGATCCAATTCTCTCTGTGCTGTTGCTTTCCTAACCTGATCTCTTGCTTCCCTGACTACTTCTCTGTACTTCTCCCGGGCTGTTTGTCCTTCCTTCCACCCTCCATAAACTTTGTTTGACACCTCAGTGTGTCCAGGAGTTCCTTGCTCATCCCCACAGCCCTCCTGGCACTCTTGCCTGCCTTCCTCTTCACTGGGACACATTATTCCCAGGGTTCAGGAGGTGATCCAGCTTTCCTGGGCTCCTTTCCCATGCAGGGCTTTGTCCCATTCTGCCCTCCCAAGCAGATGCTTGAAGAAACCAAACTCTGCCCTGTTAAAAAGTTTTGTTTTGCTGCCAAGAACAAACTTGCTCTTGTAGGCCCCTAGGGCAGAGCCAAGCTCTCCATGACTTTGCTGATGGCTCTCATCTCTGGCACTGATGGCCATGGGGAAACAAGTGGACCTTCCAGCACTGGGGCTCAGGGCCTCCTTGTCCCTGTGCAGGAGCCTGGGATGTGCTGTGCAATAGTCCTGGCCTTGGCCATGCCCATCTCCACATCACACTGCTGCCAGGAGAGCCCTGAGGGCTGAGGGAGGGACAGGATCTCCCTTCCCAGGGGCTGGCACCTCCAGGCAATGGGCTCAGGGCTGGGCCCTTTGCAGGCCTGACACACAGCCAGGTTTCCTCAGCACCAGATCCACCTGCACCTTCCTTTTCCCCACCTGCAATCACTGCCTCCTGGTTCCTGCTCCCCCTCACCCCCTGGGGATGCTTTATCAGGGGTGTCCTTCAGGGAGACCCAGGCACATGGCAAGAAACTTTGGACTTGGACTCTGCCTTGGACTTGTTGAAAAGGTTCTGCAGCTTCCTCTCATAGCCTGTTGAGAAATTGTCATGGGCTCAGCGTCAACTCCCCAGAGGGCTCATGAAAGTTGTGAGCTGGGCTTCTGGGTTGGAGGGAGCTGCTGGCAAGTGAGCAGTGCTGCAGAGGGAGAGCTCTGGGCAGGAGCAGCTCCTCTGCAGAGCGCAGCAGGGCTGAGGGCACTGCCAGGGTATCTCGGGGAGATAAGCAAGGCAGAGAGAGCTTAAACGTGGTGAAGATGCCTTCCCTTCTCTTCTGCCTAAGGTAGAGAAACCCTGTGTAGAATCCATCCCAGTCATAGCCCAGGAGCTCCAAGGAGCATTGCTGGAGACCTGGTGTAGAGTGTGCAGGGCATGTGGGGAAAGAAGAGGGACACGGGTCAGGGGCAGCCTTGGCAGCCCTGGGTGCAGGGCTGGACTGGGTGATCTCCAAGGTCTTCTCCTGCCCCCCAACTCAACGAGATGTCACTCCCCAGGGCAGTGACCAAACCCGGGGCTCTCCCCCACCCCCCTGTCTCCACAGCACACAGCTGCCCCGGCAGAGGAGAGGAGGCAGCACTGACCTGTTATGATGTGATGGGCCTTGTGCTGGCCAAGCTTGAACACTCTTGGATCCATTGCAGACTCGAGACCCAAAGAGAAATGTAAATATGCGGTGTGCCAGGTGGGGGGACCTGGGTACTGACCCAAAGGCACTGCAGGATGCACTGTCAGGGGGCACAGCTCACCCTCCTGCTCCAGGCAGCAACAAGCAGCACCACGAGTCCTAGCACCAAGCTGGGAGAGTGGCGAGGAGATGGCTGTGCAGGGCCTGGCCAGCTGGTGGGATGGGGACAGGTGGGGACATCAGTGGGCTTTGGAGAGGGTGGTTAGCAAAGGAGAAGAGGTGGGCTGCCAGAGCAGATTCTGGCCCTGTAACTCCTCTCCCTGAGCACACTGCTGTTCAGACTGCCATCTCCAAGGCCTTCCCACTCTGCCACCCTTCCCAAGCTCACTCCACTCCCTCACTGTCTTCTCTCCCAGTGGCCTCCCACAGCACAAAGCTGAGCTCCCCTTTGGGAAAAATACCCATTTCTCTCATTTCTGCACCTGGCACAGAGACAATCCTTCTCTGTTCCTACCATGCCATGGCACAACGTTGTTGCTGCCACCATGGTCTGCTGCCTCCCTTTGCTCCTGTTCCCTCAGCTGTACTCCCAGCCTGCTGTGCAGGAAAAGTGTCCAGGGTTCCATCCTGCCACATCCCTTGAGGAGGGTGTCACCATGGTAAACACTTAGCTGTTTTTCCTTATTTGGTAAAAAAACCTACATGATGCTGAAACAAATAGTACAACTTTAATTTTGGATAGGACAAGAGGGCATGGTCTCAAGTTGTGCCAGGGAAGGTTTAGGTTAGATATTAGAAAGAATTTCTTCACGGAGAGGGTGATCAGACATCCACTACAAGAAGTAGTGGATTCTCCGTCCCTGGAGGTATTTAGAAAGAGACTGGATGTGGATGGTCTGGTAACCACAGTGGTAGTCAATCAAGGGTTGGGCTTGGTGATCTGAGGTCCCTTCCAACCCAGACTATTCTATACTTCTGTGACATGAAGTGGTTCCTGAACTGGCTCCATTTTATTGTCCACAAGATGCTGAAGGAAGCATTGTTGGTGGGATGGAGCTTGGAAAATGAGGTCAGCTTGACCCTTCACATTTGGTAATGGCTGTGATGGGTCGAGTAATGAGAGATGAAATTTAATTTCCCATAAAAATTCATCTTGCACTGGGAGTAGCTTTAATGTTGCTCACTGGTATGGAGGCGTTGATGGCTTGTCAAATAGGAGCGTCGACGGAAGCTCTTCCCACACTGGGGACACTTGTAGGGACGTTCGGCCCTATGGATCCAAAGGTGTTGGGAGAGGTTTGAGCTTTGTCTGAAGCCCTTCCCACACTGAGGACACGCGTAGGGTTTTTCCCCAGTGTGGATATGTTGGTGATTAATCCAAGAGGTGCTCTTGTTGAAGGCTTTCCCACAGTGAGTGCACGGATACAGCTTCTTTCCTGTATGGATGAGCTGATGTTGTGATAAATTGGAGCTCAGAGTAAACTCCCTCCCACACTCCAGACACTTATAGGGTTTCTCTCCCGTATGGATGCGCTGATGCTCTGATAAATGGGAACTCTGAGTAAACCCCTTCCCACATTCCAGACACTTATAGGGTCTCTCTCCGGTATGGATGCGCTGATGCTCTGATAAATGGGACCTCTTGGTAAACTCCTTCCCACACTCAGAACATTTATAGGGTCTCTCTCCCGTGTGGATGCGTTGATGTTGCGACAAATTGCAACTCTTGGTAAACTCTTTCCCACACTCCAGACATTTATAGGGTCTCTCTCCTGTGTGCGTGCGCTGATGCTCTGATAAATGGGATCTATGGGTAAACTCCTTCCCACACTCAGAACATTTAAAGGGTTTCCCACCCCTATGGATCCGTTGATGGCTAATCATATCTGATCTCCTGATAAACTCTTTCCCACAGTCAGGGCAGGTGTAGGACATGGTGCAGGACATGGTGCCTGTGTGATGGTGTCACCGTTGGACCAGATCCGAACTATCCCTAGACCATCTCCCACAGTCAGGACATCTCTGGGGTCTCTTGCCCCGATGGATCCTTCTGATGGTGGAGATGGGCCCAGCAGATCCTAAACCTTTTCCCGTGTTCCTCACCGATGCCAAATTCCTCTGCTGGATGGATTCAGTGATGTTTCACCAGTGTCACACTTTAACCAAAAGCTTTCCCATCCTTGGGCACCCAGAGAGGTTTTCACCCAGATGGAAACACCCCGTGTCTGTGAAAGAAGCCATAGTGCAGTGACAAAGTAGGGGTGGGTATTTTGTGGGGTGATGGCAGCCAAAACCTACATCAAACCTATTGTGGGTGAAAATGGAGTGAGAGGTGGAATGAGGAGGTTACCCATAGAGTTGGACACCCACTGATCATCCTTTACTTCATCTTTAGGAGCTACACTGGCACCCAAAACCCAAAGGGGGCATTGGGTGGGGCAGAGGGTACTGGGGTTGTCAGCCACTCCTGGCTTGAGCTGGGATCACCCCCTTGCACTGAACTCCACGAGATGATTTAGGGCTCCCCCATTGATGCCCACAACCCCTGGGGTGATTTAGGGGTCCTTACATCCCACCCAAGCACCCCAGTATGATTTTGGGTCCCCCATCATGGTACCAAATCCCCACCACAACCTGGGGATTCCCCCATCACACCCACATCCAGATGAGCTGTCATCCACTGGGATGAGTTGGGGGTCTCCTGGGATGTTTTGGGAGTCCCCGATTGTGGCTCCTGAGCTCTGGGGTTATTAAGTCCCCTGGAAGGATTCTGAGGTTGCCATGGTTACCTCTGGCTCCAAGGTGATTCAAGGGTCCCCACTTGCAGCCCCCAAACCCTCAGGATGACTTGGGGGTCCCCTATCACAGCCCCACCCTGGGATGAGTTGAGATTCCCCGGATGATGTGGTGGGAGACCCAATCACAGCTCCTCCACCCTCCCTATGGGGTGGGGGTCACCAATCCCCCCACCCTCACCCCAGGGATAAGTTTCAGGCTCAGCTTGTTTCTGCTCCTGGGACAGAATTCACTTTCAAATTTTTCTGTTCAGAGCACCTGGAGGCTGCAGACTCCAACTCTGTGAGTGCAGGGGAGATCACAAGTGTTGTGTTGGGTTCTCCCCAAGTCTGGAATGTGGGTTCCACAGGGACCACGGGCTCCAGCCCAGAGCAGCTGCTCCAACCTGGACAACCCCAGTGTTCCACACCGTGACCACCAACACCTTCCCTGCAGAGCAGGGAGCTGGAGGAGATGATCTGTAAAGGTCCCTTCCAGCCCAAATCAGTATGGATCAGAACTGGGATGTTACTGGTGTGTCACTGGGAGGTTCACTGGTGTCTCTGGTGCCCATGCCCACAAGGGTCAGTGCCCCAGACTGGAGGCATGGAACTGGTGTGACTGGGATGTTACTGGTCTGAACAATAACACACTTAATACCCTGGTGGGGGATTGGGAGGGACTGGGAGGTGATTAGCGGGGACTGTGAGGGACGCTGAGAAGGTGGTGGGCACTGGGAAGGACTTGGGGGGGCACTGGGAGGGGACTGAGAAGGACTACGATGAACTGGGAAGGGACTGGGAGGCACTGAGAGGAGACTCAGAGGAACTGGGATGAACTGGGAAGGAACTGGGAGGACTGGAAGGGCACGGAGAGGAATGGAAAGGCACATGGATGGCACTGGGCACACTGGCTGGGACTGGGAAGGGACTGGGGGTACTGGGAGGGTCTGCAGACAAGTTGGGAGAGGACACTGGAACAAACTGGGACATACTGGGACGAACTGGAAACGCCCCTCATTCCCCCAGAATGAACTGGGATGTAATGGCACTATTCCTATAACAAACTGGGCCATACTGGGATGAACTGGTAATGTCCCCCACCCCTCCCTGGGTAAGATGAGCCAAACTGCGATGACCTGGAGCAACCCCACTCCCTCCCACCCCCTTCCAGTCCCAAACTGGGAACGCCGAAGATTCGCTGGGGGTGGAGGGCGTAGGGGACCTACTGCTTTATACTGGTTTATAGGGATTTGTACTGGTTTATACCAGCTTGTACTGATGGACACTGACCACTCCTGTCCCCTCACTCCTACTGCCCTTCCCCCACCCCCTTTCACTCCTCCTTCCCCTGGGAGGGGGCTTGGGGAGCACTGGGGGGATGGGGGGAACTGGAAGGAGACTGGGAGGGAGGGGGGGGGACTGGGAGGGGACTGGGATGAACAGGGGGGGACGGGGAGAAGTGGGAGGGCCCCGTGGGGAATTTGGGGTCCATGAGGGTTCCGGGGGTTTAAGCGGTCGCTATTTTACCTTCCGCCTTCCACGCCGCTCCCGCCGCTCTGACGTCAGAGAAAAGCGCGACGGCGCCGCTTGAGGAGGGGAGAGTTCGGCCTCGCGCAATGCACGATGGGAGTTGTAGTCCGCCTGTACGCGCTGAGCTGGGCCGCGCAAAGGCTGACGGGAAATGTAGGCACGGACTCCAAAGGGACTGACACGAAACTCTGCAGAACCGACCCAAAATCCGTCCCGACTCGCCCTGAAATGCCCCAAAATGGAGCCCAGCCAAACGGAACAGCCGAAAAACAACAAATAGCCACGAAAAAGCACACAGAAAATGGGATTTGGTGGTGAAAATTCGGGATTTGGGGTTGAAAAGGAGATTTAGGTGTTGAAAAATGGGCATTTCTGGTAACACTGAATAGATATAGGGTGGAAAAGGGAGATTTGGGGTCTAAAACGGGGATTTTTGGTAAAACTCAAGGATTTACGGTCAAAAAGGTAGAATTTGGGGTTGAAAATGAGCATTTTTTTCTGAAAACAGAGATTTAGGGTCAAAAGGGAGATTTTGAAATTGAAAAGGGGCTTTTGGGTAAAATCTCAATAATTTAGGGTCGAAAAAGGGGGAAATTGGGCTGGAAAAGGTGGGGGTTGGGTGGAAAAAAAGAATTTTTGCCCAAAAGTCAAGGATTTAGTGTTGAAAAGGAGGGTATGGGGTTAAGAAAAGGGCATTTTTTAATAAAAACCTCAGTTATTTAGGCTCAAAAAGGAACATTTAGGTGTGAATAAGGGGGATTTTGTGCATAATAGGGAATTTTTGGTGAAAATTTCAGAAATTTGGGATCAAAAAGGGGCATTTTTGTTGAAAAGGGGTATTTGGCCATTCTCAAAGCCACAGCAGACAGTGCCCAGGGCTGGAAGGAAGAAGTGCCCTTGGTCAGTGGAGATCAGGTTGGTGACCATCTGAAGAACCTGAAAGTGTCCCCGGGACCCTATGGATACCCCTACGGGGACTGAGGGAACTGGGGAGGGGGTTGCTAAAGCCCTTCTGGGATATTCCAAAAGTCATGGCAGTCTGGTGAAGTCCCACTGACTGGAAAAGGGTAAACAGAACCCCCACATTCCAAAAGGGAAAGAAGGAAGACCCAGGGAACTCCAGGCCAGACAGCCTCACCTCTGTGCCCCCTGAGCTCACGGAGCAGATCCTCATGGAGGCACTGCTGGAGCAGAAGGATCACAAAGAGGGGATTGGGGATAACTGAGACACAAGGATGCTCAGAGGGATGGAGCACTTCTCCTGGGCAGACACTGAGAGAGTTGGGGTTGTTCAGTCTGGAGAGGAGAAGGCTCCGAGGAGACCTTATTGTGGCCTTCCAGTATCTGACGGGGTCTGAGAGTGTAGGGTGCAGTGTGGGGCAGTGTGCCCTGCCACAGGTGGGGACAGCACCAGAGCCCAGGAGTGAGGAAACAGGGGACAGAGGGGTCCCTGCCCCATGGGGGATGCCCCATAGCAGGACAGATGAGTCCCAGCCCCATAGTGAGAGGAGGGGGAAGAGGGAGTTGGTCCCACCCCCCCTGGGGCAAGGAGGGCTCCACGGAGTCTGGGGAAGCCTTAGGGGTCCTGGAGAGGGGGCAACCAGGGCCCTGGGGCTGACATCAGGGTCAAAACCAGTGTTATCCAGCAAGAAAAGCAGGTTGAGGGAGATAATTGTCCCACTCTGCTTTGCTCTGCTCTGCTCTGCTCTGGTGAGACCCCATCTAGAGTACTGGTTCCAGTTCTGGAGCCCCCAGGATAAGAACATAGATCTGTTGGGAGAGAGTCCAGCAGTGGTCCCTGAAGATGATAAGAGATGACAAGAGAGCATAAGTCCTAATGCACTGCTATTAAAACATCCACTATCAGTAAAACTACAACCATATTTTAAAATTAAAAAAATACTCCGAAGACCTATTAATAGAATTTCAAAGTACTAAAACAACAAATAACTCATCAAGTAAAAATGTCATAGAGAAAGTGTAAAGAGTGGAGCAGCTAACGCCCTGCAAAGTTAAAATGGAAGAAAAAAGTAGAGGGCTTTTTAAAAAAAAAAACCACAATGTTGAAATGATCCCACTAGAAG
This sequence comes from Phaethornis superciliosus, assembly GCA_023637945.1. Lineage (NCBI taxonomy): Eukaryota > Metazoa > Chordata > Aves > Apodiformes > Trochilidae > Phaethornis > Phaethornis superciliosus. Next base: position 44,276,381 of record JAJQWJ010000004.1, on the reverse strand, counting down.
CTGCTGCACATCTTCCTCTACAAGTCCCCTGCCTCTCACTCTCCTCTTTCTTCCCTCCAAAAGCACCCCCACCTGCAGGGGGAAACGTAGGAAGAGAACAGAATGCTGAGTAACTATCAGTCCTTGTGTCCATTTAACCCAGCAGCACACACAGCAATTGTACTTCCATCAGGTGCTATAAAATACGTCTGGAGAGGCAGCCTGGAACTGGAGAATGGGAGGCCTACTCTTGAAAGAGCAGGAATTCTTCACATTTTGCTAAACTTCACATAGAAAACAACAACAAAACTAATTAAAAGGAAGGTGCTCCCACTCTGCAAGCCGTGTTATTTCTGTGTGCGCTCACCACCATGGATCCCAGCTGCCAAATGTCAGATGAAGCACGTCCACAGGTGTGTACTCAGGCACTGCACAAGCACAGTAATTTAACAGGAGGCAGAGTGAAGTACTCACCCTGCAGACAGTAGCTAAACTGTTCTGATCAATCCTTTCTGTAGCACTGGGCTGACAGCAGCTCGCTCAGTTACCTCTAAAAAATGCAGAATATCTTCTTAGCAGGGGATTTGCCATTGTGTAAACAGTGCCTGCTTTTCCTGACGGATCTCACTCTTCTACAGATGTGGCAACGGGCTCACTTCCTGATGGGAACTGTCCCTCTTCTGTCACTGACACACATAAATCCAAAGATAATTCAATATTTTCTTGAAATCCCTTTAAGGAGAAGAGTAACTCTTCTGCTCTGCTCCAAAAGGACACCTAGTAAGTGTTGAGTAAGTGTTTCTGGCAGAAAATAAACTCCATTGCAATCCAGCTGACCGGCAGGTATGAGAGGAGCTGGGGACAGCTGGGCCTGAGTGATATTCTGAGTGACAGCCAATTCTGAGTGAATAACCAATTCACCTTTAGTAGGCCAGAAAACAAGGGTCCAGATGCACTACTGACACCACACTAGGAAAGAAATGATTGTAGACAGACACTAGAACTCGGTGTAGCTAAATAAGGCTTCTTACCACCAGAGTAATGAACAGCCTGCTCTGTTAAAGCAGCAGTATACAAGTTACTTGGGAGTGCACGTGATAAATTTACTGCCTGCAAAAGAAACACGTGCAAATACCTGGGCTGTGAGCACTCTACAGAGATTTGCTGGGAGCGCCAACCAGGCCAAAACCCCAGGTGTAGAGATTTACACCATTAAGGAGACAACACAGAATTAAGGGGAAGAGAAAGGGAGGGGAACACTTGAGTGCTAGGTATTTCTCTATTGTCTCACCTGAGAGGTGGAGCTTGAGTGACTCCAGTCAAGCATATCTTTATTGTGACTGGTGCCAAGTTCTCTTGCTTGACATTTAAAGGTACAGGCCTGGGAAAATTCAGAGCGCAGGCTCAGTGAGGGGTGGTCGCACCTCGGAGGTGGATAATGTTAGGAATGAAAATGTGCTTTTTATATTATAATGAGATTCTGCTGAGCCAAGTTCACCTCAAGGTGAACAGCATTTGTCAAAGGGTGGCAGGTTGCTGGCCAAGGGTATCAAAAGGACAGACAGTGAGTATTGAGACTGTCGCAGACAAAGGACGGGGAGACAGTTTGATGCAAACTAAATTCCATTTATTAGCACTTTTACATGCAATTATATACCTTTTTCTTATCCTCACACAACGTATGGAATTACCTAATTGATTAGTTTAAGCTAGCATGTCACTACTTGATTGGCTACATGGCTATGGCTACATGGCTATTTGCCCTAATAAGGAGATGCTATAGATACTTCAAGCCAGGTAGATTTATTGTTACAACTTCTGTCTCTGGCTTCAATCACTTCTTCAGGTTATCTTATGCTGACCTTACAGAGCAGGGGGCTGTGTCACCAGGATGTCTGTGCTTATCTTTTTGGAGACAGAGGAGATAGTACGAGGCTGTGTTTACACAGAGCTCTGCCATGGCCTGTACGATAACCAGTTTGCTTTGACTGATTGCTCTGTGCACGCTGACTTCACATCCTCTGCACCCACATGAGACCACTCAGCTCTGCCCTCCATGACACTTCTCTTGGAGCTGGCACACTGAGTACACCCGATAATGCCAACATAGTCATGGGACACTATCCACATTCCACCCGGCTCCAACTGCTGTGCCTTTACTTTAGAAAGTACAGATGTAGTCTGGGTCACTTCTAGCAATTACTGCAATTATTCCATGCTTGGTAAGGATGGTTTCCTAAGCACAGCTACTTGAGAGCCGTTGGGAATAAATGCAACCAGTTTGAAAATAAGCTCCACTAAAATCTAAGAGTGCACTTTCCTTCAGGTCCAACAAACTGCTGACTGACCCAAAGGAAGGTTTAGGAAGCTCAGCGGCACTCACCAGAGCACCAGGAAGTAGAACAGTCGTGGGTGGTGGTGGTGGACGTGGTGGAGCTGGTGGCTGCTGCTGCTGAATCTCCATGTGGAGTCGGGTTGTGCAGCCAGTTCCATTTTTGAAGTTGTTCACAGCCTGGAGGCAGAAAAACATTCACAAGAAGGTAACGTGAAACCTCAGTAGATACACAAAGAGAAGCCTCCACAGAGTCAAACAACTTGTGGATTCATGGCAATGCTATCAACCCTAAAAGAAATCAACTTACAGATAGAGGAGCACATCGCATTAAACACCGATACTCAGGACTGGAATCACAGAGTTTCTCATTTAAAGTCCTTCAGTGTCAACACCAAACCTGAGTGTGAGGCAATCCTGTTAAACAAAAGTGTGGCCTGACTTGACCAGATGGTCGCTATGGAGCTGTAAGCCTCTGCCACAACTGATCATGTGTTTGAAAAGTAAATTTAGCCTTGTTCCATTTAGCCTTCCTAAACTCATGTTTTTTTTCCTTTTCCGCTTTTTACAGATAGGTGTTTCTTACAAACTGTCTATATAAAAGTTCTCATGTTACCTGGTACAGGGATATGTTAGCACCTAAAGCTTCTGGAGAAACACTCACCTGATGACACCTTGGGATGTATGTTCCTCAGATTCCAGGAATACCTGCAGAGAGTGAAAAATATCAAAATACATTTCAACTGAACAAAAGAAATGTTGGTTCTAATCAATTACAAAATGTACATTAATGGGTGAATATGGTCTTGAATGGAGACCATGAAGCTACAGATATTCAACAGTGTAAATATAAATTTCTAGTATGTAGTAAACAATCACAGTTTTGATACTTTAATTTTGTAACATTTGGAGAGAAGGTGGTGTCTCCATGCTCCCACCATTTGCCATGGACTGATCCGCACTGCACTGGGGAAGGAAGGGTAGAGCTCCAGACCATCTGCAATACATTGAGGGTATTGCTCTGCGGGGTAGTACAGCTGAAGAAATCTTTGAAAAGGCAGGAAAGTAATTTGGATGCTACTAGAAACTGGTTTTGCTGTAAAAGGAATTCAGGTCAGGGGACCTGCCAGAGAGATCCAGTTCCTGGGAGGGAGTTAAATGGCAAGATGGGCGCCGGCACATCCCTACGGATGCGGTCAGCAAAACTGCAGCCATGTCTTCACCCTCTGATAAGAAAGAGACGCAGACCTTCTTGGGTGCGGTGGGATTTTGGAGGATGCACATTCCTGGGTACAGTCCCATTGTAAAACCCCTTTCTGGCGTCACCCCAAAGAAAAACGGATTTACACAGGGCCCTGAACAGCACCAGGCCTTTGAGCAGATACAGCGAGAGACACTCCATGCCGCGGCCCTGGGACCTGTCCCAACAGGACAGGAGATGAAAAATGTGCTCTGCCCTGCAGCTGCTGGCAGAAAGCACCCGATGAGACTCGAGGTGGAGCCCTGGCTCGCAGGTGTTACAAAGGCTGTGGGTCACAGACCCGAGTTCCCCCATCTACACAGAGTTTCCTCGCAGAAGGCCTCAGGGGAGGTGCTGGGGCCGTGGCAAATGCAGTGAGGGGGAGGGGAGGGGCTGGGGGGGCTCAGGGGGCTCTGGCTTTGGGGTGCCTGTGCCCGGGGCTCTGTCTCCGCCTCCTTCCCCTCTGCAGCTCTCCGGTCACTCCCGGAGCTGCCCCGGCAGGGCCCAGCTGCAGCTGACCCTATGGCACTGAAGGGTTTGGAGCCCTCTGGGCAGCCCCGTCCCTCACCTCACCCTCACCTCACACCTCACCTCACACCTCACATCCCACCTTAGCCTCAGCCTCAGCCTCACCTCACCTCAGCCTCAGCCTCACTCTCACCTCACACCTCACCTCAGCCTCACTCTCACCCTCACCTCACACCTCACCTCAGCCGGGCCGCAGCTGCAGCAGAGACGGAGCCCCCCGAGACCAACACGGCCACGGGAAAAGGAGAGGGGGGGAAATGGTCGGGAACCCAACATGGCTGCCCAGCAGCCCCTGCCCCAGGACTACAGCTCCCGGCATGCCCCGGGGTGCTCCACCAGCTCCCTGCCCCGCCCCACCCCACCGGAGACACTATGGCCATTAGGAGGGAGGGAGGGACAGGCAGACAGACAGACAGCAGCCAAGCGAGGGAGCGGGAGAGGGAACAGAGAGCCAGGCGGAGCCCAGGCAGGTGACTGCTCCGTAAGCAGCCAGCCCCGCTGTCAGGCAGGGAAGGGACAGGAGTCAGGAGCCCCGGCCAGGCTGCAGGGGCGAGGCCATGCGGGCTCCAGCAATCCCGGGTGTCGGGGGAGCGGCACACGGATGATTGACAACGTGTCTGCCCCATCATCGGGTGGGAAGAGCAAGGGAGGGTGGGCGATCCCAGAGAGCGAGTCCGAGGAATGGGAAGATCCCCTCGGGGATTGGTGGGGAGGGAGAGAGTGACCTCTGAGACAGCCAATCGGAGAGAGCATCACCCCCCGACCCCGCCCCTCCGGGCAGTGCTGGCACCGCCCCTGGGCAGCCTGGGCGCCTGAGGGCCAATCAGAGGCAGCCCTCAGGGAAGGGTGGGACCCTGAGGTGCCGAGGGAGAGTGAGAGCCCCTGGGACCAATGAGAGGCAGAAGCACCTGGGGAGAGGAGACTGACAGCCGTGCCGACCAATGGCAGCGGAGACAACGGGAGCGGGAGGCGGGCTCTGCCCACAGGCAGGCCGAGCTGGGCCGTGGCGCACGTGGGGCCCGCTGCCCCTCCGAGCAGCCCCCGGCCCCGGGGCCCCTCTGCCCCCTTCCGCGCTCCTCCCCCTCCGCTCCTCTCCGGGGCTGCCGCCATGTTCTGGAGCCCCTCTCTCGGTGGGAGCCACTGGGCTCCTGGCTGCCGTTGCTGCTGGCATCCGAGCAAGGAGGAGGAGGTGAGGGTGAGGCTGGCGGGATGGCAGTGGGACAGAGAAGCATGGGTGAGGGGGCTGATGCTCGCCGTGGGGCTGCCTGCCATCACATCACCCGCCTTCCCTCCCTGCCGCCCAACCAGCCCTGCAGCAGCTTGAAAGGGGGTGAGGAGGAGGAGGAGGAGGAGGAGAACGTGGTGCCTACCCAGGGCCCCCCCTGAGAGGGTGCCTGTAGTGCAGGAGGGCTGGGCCCCTCTTGTAGGGCTCAAAGCCTCATTCTGAGGTCCCAACGCCTCTTTTTAACAGTCTTCCTTTTCAGGGTCCCCAACATACGTTTAGAGCATCCACACGCTCTTGTAAACCTTAAGCCTCCAGTGCAGTACCCAAAGCCTGTGTTTGGGACAAAAGCTTCCTTCCTTCAATGAATTTCCCTCAGTTTTCAGGTCCAAGGCATCATTTCTTTCTAACCCAAAGTGCCACCATCTCTCAGTTCTACCTGAGCCACCTGCCACTGGATCCACCTGTCCAGTCACTTAATTCAGGTACCTGCCACTGAGGAAGTAAGTTCTTTCTCCTTTCTTTTGTGTACTTTTACCTCAGCGTCATTCCCCAGCGGGAAGGGATGCAGAGCCCTTTCTGGAGGCATTGGTTGTATTGGCTGTGCCCCGGCCTGACTGAATTTTAATAACTGATGAGGCTGCAAAAGAGGTCAGGTCATGTTTTTTATTTCCTGCTAAGAAATTCCCGTGGGTGGGGTCGTTTGTTCTGGGGGGCTGTCTCAGTCTTTGCAATCGAATTTCACCAGGAGACAGTTTTGTTGCTCAGGGGCATCCTTGTGAAACATTCATGAAGGCTGAAGGAAGTGCAGGCAAGGCGTGTTTTTTTTATTGTGCTGCAGCCCCGTTGTTGCTGGGGCCAACAAATTCTTCAGCAGTGGCTGGGCTAGGGCTGCAGTCCCAAAAGGCCCTGGGTGGGAATGCCTTTTTTGGTATGGGAGTCAGGTACTGCTGAGGTGACAGAGGAAGGTTTTCTATCCCTGCTGTCCATATTCCTTAGGAATCTCTGGTTGCTCGTACATTTTCCAAGATTCCCTTCCTTCAGCAGAACACCCACAAAGATATTTTCATCCACCCCATGTTGGACAATTGTAAGCCCAGGAGCTGCCAGAATTGACCAAACAGAGTATTCCATCCCATACACGTTATACTCAGTATAAATTTGAGGGATCACAAGGGTCAAATCCTTCTTCCTGCCCTTCCTGTTTCTCTTCCTCGCCTGTCCCGGTATTTTGCTTCAGCATCCTGGGAGGATTCCATCCATCCCTGTGCCTGTGGTCCTGATCCATGCCAGCCTGAATCTGTGTGTTCCTGCCTCCAGCTCCTGACTGCTGCTGACTCCAGGATTCCAGCCTGGACTTTCCCAGGGCTGCCCTGCAGCATCGGTGGTGACGTGAGAGTTACTGGGGGAGAGGGGGGAGGGACGTGGTATCAATTTTCCTATATATTTGTATATATATTTAGTAATTTTTCCTATTTATCATTACTGTTTCATTAAAGTTGTTTAATTTAGTTTCCAACCCATAAGTCTCTCTCCCTTATTCTCTCTCCTTCCTTTATCAGGGAGGAGAGGGGGATTAATAGAGAGCACCTGTGATTTGGTTTAATTGCTGGGCCAGTGTTAAACCGTGTCATTCTCCTAACTTCAAAATTTCTGTAAAAGAATCTGAAACTACAGATAGCTTGTTAAGCTGAGAAGCTTGATTCACTTGTTCCCTCATTCTGTCCTTTTTCAGGTGTCTGACAAGATGACTGCATCGTATAAATCAAGGCTAAGCCCACTAACAAGACGGTGCAGATCTCCCCAAGTACCCTTCAAGGGTGTCCTCACAGGTTAGTCATTACAGGAGCTTCTACCTGGAAGACAAATCAGGACTTTTCTAACAAGAAAACATCAAGAGACCCTTCCACTTGATTTTGTGCCTCCTTCTCCTCTTTTTCCTCCACCACCGCCTCTGACCTCTCCACCTGCTCCTCCGCATCCTCGGTTTCTTCCACGTCCTTGGGATGTTTTGATCTCAGGATCCAATATCATCCCCATCTTTCTCTTCTGAATTCTCACCATACTGATGTTGACTCCTTGGCCACCTCCTTTTCTTTTCCTTCTTTATTTCCGTTGCACACATTTTCCACATAGTCTTTTCTCCCCAAGACATCTCCTCCTTGTGTTCATCCTTCTCCTTGTGTTTCTGCTTTCTCTTGTATCCTTTACCTTTTGCTCAATCTCCTGTCTTCTACTACACGTCTTTATCAGGATGTGCAGTTTTATCCTCCTTTATCCTTCTCGTCCTTCTCTAGTACTTTGCGGATCTCTCATCACCTTCCTGCTATTCCATCATTCTTCCTCCGGCAGCTTTTAATTTTTCTGCCTTCTTCTTCCCTCCCACTGACATACCATGTTTTTTTCCCGCTTCTCCTAATCCTCGTCACTTTGATTCTGGTGCCTTTGTTTCGCTACTCATGATGATCTTATTTCCAAGTCCGTTCCTTCTCGTTGTCCTGATATTCTTCTTTCAAAGTTGCTCTTTTCCTACTCTTCCTCGCATACATCCTCCTCTGCCTCCCCTGCCTTTTCTGCCCCCTCCACCTCCTCTGTGTCCTCCTTTGCCTCCGGCTCCACCTCCTTCCTTGCCTCATCCTCTTCTTCCTCCTCTTCTGGAGGTTTTTATTTCAGGCTGCAATCTCATCCTTTGTTTTCATCTCGGCATGCTGCTTATTTTCTGGTTGTTGCTACCTTCTTTTATGCATTATTTTCCTTCTTAATTCTTTTCCTGTTGATTTACTTACCTTCTGCTTCCTTACCGTCACACTGTACTTACCTGTTGTCCCATCGTCCTCATTCTTAGGCAGAGGAGGTGGAAGAGAGAGAGGAGGAGGAGGCAGAGGAGGAGGAGCAGAGGAGGAGGAGGCAGAGGAGGAAAATAATAGACTTAGAAAGCAGAGCGTCATGAACAGTAAATGCATGTTTTGGTCTCAGTTTTCCCCTTTTGCATTCTGTAATGCCGTAATGTTCTACTTCCACGTCCACTTTTTCTGCTCCTCTTCTGCCTCCTCTTTTGTCTCTTACTCCTCCACCTCCTCCTCCGCTTCCTCCTCACTCTCCATCTCCTCAACCTCCTCCCCGGCCTCCACCTTCTTTTCCGTCACCTTCTCCTCCTGCGACTCCTCGGTCTCCTGGCCTCTGCCTCCTCCTCCACTGCCTTCTCCTTCTCCATGTCCTCCTCCGCCTCCTCCTCCTCTGCCTCCTCCTCCTCCGCCTCCTCCTCCTCCTCCTCCTTCTCCTCCACCTCCTCCACCTCCTCTTCCTCCGCCTCCTCTTTGCCTCTGCTCCTCCTCCACATCCTCCTCCGCCTCCTTTTCCTCTGCCTTCTCCTCCTCCGCCGCCTCCTCCTCTGCCTTTGTCTTCTCCCCTCCTCTGCCTCCTTTTTCGCCTCTTCCTCTTCTTCCTCCTTCTCTGCATGGTTTGCTCTCGGGTACCGATCTCATCCTCAGTTTTCATCTTGGCATTCTCATCAGACATTTTCTTTTGCCTCCCTTGCTGCCTCTTTCATTTTTTTCTTTTTTTTTCGTTGGCTAATCTTTTCGATACGATTGTCGTCATCCTCATCATCTGGATGATGTTCCATTTTTATTCATTATTCATGATGTTTAGATTTCAAAGCCAATTTTGTTCCACCCCTCCTCCTCCACACCTACCGCTTCCTCCGCCACCGCCTCCGCCTTTTCCGCGTCTTACTTCTCCTCCTTCACCTCCTCCTCTTCGTCCTCCGCCTCCTCCTCCGCTTCTTCCTGCGCGGCCTCCTCCTTCTCCTTTGCCTCCGGCTCCACCTCCTTCCTTGCCTCATCCTCTTCTTCCTCCTCTTCTGGAGGTTTTTATTTCAGGCTGCAATCTCATCCTTTGTTTTCATCTCGGCATGCTGCTTATTTTCTGGTTGTTGCTACCTTCTTTTATGCATTATTTTCCTTCTTAATTCTTTTCCTGTTGATTTACTTACCTTCTGCTTCCTTACCGTCACACTGTACTTACCTGTTGTCCCATCGTCCTCATTCTTAGGCAGAGGAGGTGGAAGAGGCAGAGGAGGAGGAGGCGGAGGAGGAGGAGGCAGAGGAGGAGGAGGCAGAGGAGGAAAATAATAGACTTAGAAAGCAGAGCGTCATGAACAGTAAATGCATGTTTTGGTCTCAGTTTTCCCCTTTTGCATTCTGTAATGCCGTAATGTTCTACTTCCACGTCCACTTTTTCTGCTCCTCTTCTGCCTCCTCTTTTGTCTCTTACTCCTCCACCTCCTCCTCCGCTTCCTCCTCACTCTCCATCTCCTCAACCTCCTCCTCGGCCTCCACCTTCTTTTCTGTAACCTTCTCCTCCTGCGACTCCTCGGTCTCCTGGCCTCTGCCTCCTCCTCCACTGGCTTCTCCTTCTCCATGTCCTCCTCCGCCTCCTCCTCCTCTGCCTCCTCCTCCTCCACCTCCTCCTCCTCCGCCTCCTCCTCCTTTGCTCCTCCTCCTCCGTCTCTTCCTTCGCTGTCTCCTGCTCCGCTGCCTCCTCCTTCTCCGCCTCCTCCAACGCCTCCTTCTCCTCTGTCTCCTCCTCCTCCACCTCTTCAGCCTCCTCCTCAGCCTCCTCCTCCTCCTTCTCCTCTTCCTCCTCCTCCTCCTCCACCTCCTCTTCCTCCGCCTCCTCTTTGCATCTGCTCAACCTCCTCAGCCTCCTCCTCCTCCTTCTCCTCCTTCTCCTCCTCCTCCGCCTCCTCCTCCTCCTCTTCCTCCGCCTCCTCTTTGCCTCTGCTCCTCCTCCACATCCTCCTCCGCCTCCTTTTCCTCTGCCTTCTCCTCCTCCGCCGCCTCCTCCTCTGCCTTTGTCTTCTCCCCTCCTCTGCCTCCTTTTTCGCCTCTTCCTCTTCTTCCTCCTCCTCTGCATGGTTTGCTCTCGGGTACCGATCTCATCCTCAGTTTTCATCTTGGCATTCTCATCAGACATTTTCTTTTGCCTCCCTTGCTGCCTCTTTCATTTTTTTCTTTTTTTTTCGTTGGCTAATCTTTTCGATACGATTGTCGTCATCCTCATCATCTGGATGATGTTCCATTTTTATTCATTATTCATGATGTTTAGATTTCAAAGCCAATTTTGTTCCACCCCTCCTCCTCCACACCTACCGCTTCCTCCGCCACCGCCTTTTCCGCGTCTTACTTCTCCTCCTTCACCTCCTCCTCTTCGTCCTCCGCCTCCTCCTCCGCTTCTTCCTGCGCGGCCTCCTCCTTCTCCTTTGCCTCCGGCTCCACCTCCTTCCTTGCCTCATCCTCTTCTTCCTCCTCTTCTGGAGGTTTTTATTTCAGGCTGCAATCTCATCCTTTGTTTTCATCTCGGCATGCTGCTTATTTTCTGGTTGTTGCTACCTTCTTTTATGCATTATTTTCCTTCTTAATTCTTTTCCTGTTGATTTACTTACCTTCTGCTTCCTTACCGTCACACTGTACTTACCTGTTGTCCCATCGTCCTCATTCTTAGGCAGAGGAGGTGGAAGAGGCAGAGGAGGAGGAGGCGAGGAGGAGGAGGAGGAGGAGGCAGAGGAGGAGGAGGCAGAGGAGGAAAATAATAGACTTAGAAAGCAGAGCGTCATGAACAGTAAATGCATGTTTTGGTCTCAGTTTTCCCCTTTTGCATTCTGTAATGCCGTAATGTTCTACTTCCACGTCCACTTTTTCTGCTCCTCTTCTGCCTCCTCTTTTGTCTCTTACTCCTCCACCTCCTCCTCCGCTTCCTCCTCACTCTCCATCTCCTCAACCTCCTCCTCGGCCTCCACCTTCTTTTCCGTCACCTTCTCCTCCTGCGACTCCTTGGTCTCCTGGCCTCTGCCTCCTCGTCCACTGCCTTCTCCTTCTCCATGTCCTCCTCCGCCTCCTCCTCCTCTGCCTCCTCCTCCTCCGCCTCCTCCTCCTCCGCCTCCTCCTCCTCCGCCTCCTCCTCCTCTGTCTCCTCCTCCTCCGTCTCTTCCTTCGCTGTCTCCTGCTCCCCTGCCTCCTCCTTCTCCGCCTCCTCCAACGCCTCCTTCTCCTCTGTCTCCTCCTCCTCCACCTCCTCAGCCTCCTCCTCAGCCTCCTCCTCCTCCTTCTCCTCCTCCTTCTCCTCCGCCTCCTCCACCTCCTCTTCCTCCGCCTCCTCTTTGCCTCTGCTCCTCCTCCACATCCTCCTCCGCCTCCTTTTCCTCTGCCTTCTCCTCCGCCGCCTCCTCCTCTGCCTTTGTCTTCTCCCCTCCTCTGCCTCCTTTTTCGCCTCTTCCTCTTCTTCCTCCTCCTCTGCATGGTTTGCTCTCGGGTACCGATCTCATCCTCAGTTTTCATCTTGGCATTCTCATCAGACATTTTCTTTTGCCTCCCTTGCTGCCTCTTTCATTTTTTTCTTTTTTTTTTCGTTGGCTAATCTTTTCGATACGATTGTCGTCATCCTCATCATCTGGATGATGTTCCATTTTTATTCATTATTCATGATGTTTAGATTTCAAAGCCAATTTTGTTCCACCCCTCCTCCTCCACACCTACCGCTTCCTCCGCCACCGCCTCCTCCTTTTCCGCGTCTTACTTCTCCTCCTCCTCCTCCTCTTCGTCCTCCGCCTCCTCCTCCGCTTCTTCCTGCGCGGCCTCCTCCTTCTCCTTTGCCTCCGGCTCCACCTCCTTCCTTGCCTCATCCTCTTCTTCCTCCTCTTCTGGAGGTTTTTATTTCAGGCTGCAATCTCATCCTTTGTTTTCATCTCGGCATGCTGCTTATTTTCTGGTTGTTGCTACCTTCTTTTATGCATTATTTTCCTTCTTAATTCTTTTCCTGTTGATTTACTTACCTTCTGCTTCCTTACCGTCACACTGTACTTACCTGTTGTCCCATCGTCCTCATTCTTAGGCAGAGGAGGTGGAAGAGGCAGAGGAGGAGGAGGCGGAGGAGGAGGAGGCAGAGGAGGAGGAGGCAGAGGAGGAGGAGGCAGAGGAGGAAAATAATAGACTTAGAAAGTAGAGCGTCATGAACAGTAAATGCATGTTTTGGTCTCAGTTTTCCCCTTTTGCATTCTGTAATGCCGTAATGTTCTACTTCCACGTCCACTTTTTCTGCTCCTCTTCTGCCTCCTCTTTTGTCTCTTACTCCTCCACCTCCTCCTCCGCTTCCTCCTCACTCTCCATCTCCTCAACCTCCTCCTCGGCCTCCACCTTCTTTTCCGTCACCTTCTCCTCCTGCGACTCCTCGGTCTCCTGGCCTCTGCCTCCTCGTCCACTGCCTTCTCCTTCTCCATGTCCTCCTCCGCCTCCTCCTCCTCCGCCTCCTCCTGCTCTGCCTCCTCCTCCTTTGCTGCTCCTCCTCTGTCTCTTCCTTCGCTGTCTCCTTCTCCGCTGCCTCCTCCTTCTCCGCCTGCTCCTCCGCCTCCTCCTCCTCTGTCTCCTCCTCCTCCACCTCCTCAGCCTCCTCCTCAGCCTCCTCCTCCTCCTTCTCCTCCTCCTCCTCCTCCTCCTCCTCCGCCTCCTCCACCTCCTCTTCCTCCGCCTGCTCTTTGCATCTGCTCAACCTCCTCAGCCTCCTCCTCCTCCTTCTCCTCATTCTCCTCCTCCTCCTCCTCCGCCTCCTCCACCTCCTCTTCCTCCGCCTCCTCTTTGCCTCTGCTCCTCCTCCACATCCTCCTCCGCCTCCTTTTCCTCTGCCTTCTCCTCCTCCGCCGCCTCCTCCTCTGCCTTTGTCTTCTCCCCTCCTCTGCCTCCTTTTTCGCCTCTTCCTCTTCTTCCTCCTCCTCTGCATGGTTTGCTCTCGGGTACCGATCTCATCCTCAGTTTTCATCTTGGCATTCTCATCAGACATTTTCTTTTGCCTCCCTTGCTGCCTCTTTCATTTTTTTCTTTTTTTTTCGTTGGCTAATCTTTTTGATACGATTGTCGTCATCCTCATCATCTGGATGATGTTCCATTTTTATTCATTATTCATGATGTTTAGATTTCAAAGCCAATTTTGTTCCACCCCTCCTCCTCCACACCTACCGCTTCCTCCGCCACCGCCTCCTCCTTTTCCGCGTCTTACTTCTCCTCCTTCACCTCCTCCTCTTCGTCCTCCGCCTCCTCCTCCGCTTCTTCCTGCGCGGCCTCCTCCTTCTCCTTTGCCTCCGGCTCCACCTCCTTCCTTGCCTCATCCTCTTCTTCCTCCTCTTCTGGAGGTTTTTATTTCAGGCTGCAATCTCATCCTTTGTTTTCATCTCGGCATGCTGCTTATTTTCTGGTTGTTGCTACCTTCTTTTATGCATTATTTTCCTTCTTAATTCTTTTCCTGTTGATTTACTTACCTTCTGCTTCCTTACCGTCACACTGTACTTACCTGTTGTCCCATCGTCCTCATTCTTAGGCAGAGGAGGTGGAAGAGGCAGAGGAGGAGGAGGCGGAGGAGGAGGAGGCAGAGGAGGTGGAAGAGGCAGAGGAGGAGGAGGCAGAGGAGGAAAATAATAGACTTAGAAAGTAGAGCGTCATGAACAGTAAATGCATGTTTTGGTCTCAGTTTTCCCCTTTTGCATTCTGTAATGCCGTAATGTTCTACTTCCACGTCCACTTTTTCTGCTCCTCTTCTGCCTCCTCTTTTGTCTCTTACTCCTCCACCTCCTCCTCCGCTTCCTCCTCACTCTCCATCTCCTCAACCTCCTCCTCGGCCTCCACCTTCTTTTCCGTCACCTTCTCCTCCTGCGACTCCTCGGTCTCCTGGCCTCTGCCTCCTCCTCCACTGCCTTCTCCTTCTCCATGTCCTCCTCCGCCTCCTCCTCCTCGGCCTCCTCCTGCTCTGCCTCCTCCTCCTCCGCCTCCTCAGCCTCCGCCTCCTCCACCTCCTCTTCCTCCGCCTCCTCTTTGCATCTGCTCATCCTCCTCAGCCTCCTCCTCTCCTTCTCCTCCTTCTCCTCCTCCTCCGCCTCCTCCTCAGCCTCTTCCTCCGCCTCCTCTTTGCCTCTGCTCCTCCTCCACATCCTCCTCCGCCTCCTTTTCCTCTGCCTTCTCCTCCTCCGCCGCCTCCTCCTCTGCCTTTGTCTTCTCCCCTCCTCTGCCTCCTTTTTCGCCTCTTCCTCTTCTTCCTCCTCCTCTGCATGGTTTGCTCTCGGGTACTGATCTCATCCTCAGTTTTCATCTTGGCATTCTCATCAGACATTTTCTTTTGCCTCCCTTGCTGCCTCTTTCATTTTTTTCTTTTTTTTTCGTTGGCTAATCTTTTCGATACGATTGTCGTCATCCTCATCATCTGGATGATGTTCCATTTTTATTCATTATTCATGATGTTTAGATTTCAAAGCCAATTTTGTTCCACCCCTCCTCCTCCACACCTACCGCTTCCTCCGCCACCGCCTCCTCCTTTTCCGCGTCTTACTTCTCCTCCTTCACCTCCTCCTCTTCGTCCTCCGCCTCCTCCTCCGCTTCTTCCTGCGCGGCCTCCTCCTTCTCCTTTGCCTCCGGCTCCACCTCCTTCCTTGCCTCATCCTCTTCTTCCTCCTCTTCTGGAGGTTTTTATTTCAGGCTGCAATCTCATCCTTTGTTTTCATCTCGGCATGCTGCTTATTTTCTGGTTGTTGCTACCTTCTTTTATGCATTATTTTCCTTCTTAATTCTTTTCCTGTTGATTTACTTACCTTCTGCTTCCTTACCGTCACACTGTACTTACCTGTTGTCCCATCGTCCTCATTCTTAGGCAGAGGAGGTGGAAGAGGCAGAGGAGGAGGAGGCAGAGGAGGAGGAGGCAGAGGAGGAAAATAATAGACTTATAAAGCAGAGCGTCATGAATAGTAAATGCATGTTTTGGTCTCAGTTTTCCCCTTTTGCATTCTGTAATGCAGTAATGTTCTACTTCCACGTCCACTTTTTCTGCTTCTCTTATGCCTCCCCTTTTATCTCTTTCTTCTCCTCCACATCCTCCTCTGACTTCCTTTCCAAGGCATCCTGCTCTTCCACCTCGTCCTCTTTCGCCTCTTATCTTTTTCCTCCAACTTCTTCTTCTCTTTCTTCTCCTCTGCCTTTTCTCTCTCATCCTCCTCCACCTCCTCTTTATCTCCTCCTTCTCCTTCTCCTCCTCCTCTTTCTCTTTTTCTGTGTCTGCATCCTCCTCTGCCTAGGTTTGCTTTGCCTTTTATACATCCTCTAGCTCCTCCTCCCTCTCCTCATTTCTTACTTCCTCCTGCTCTACATCCTTTTCCTTCTTCTCCACCTTATTTACTTGAACCTCTGTATTGATGATAACAGATTCCTGATGGGTATGAGACTACTGATCAGTACTTTGCAAGTCCCCAAACTGTTAGCCTTGTGGAGAATTGATCCAGGTATTTGACTCTATTTGCATATTTTACTGTTAAGATCCCTTCTAATTTGTTATCCTGACACCTTGCTCCGGTACCCTGCCACCCTTACACTCATGTAATACCATTTGTACCCATTCAGCCTACTTTTTAAGATCCTTTGCTCTTTACAATAGATTCTGTTTATTCATAGACATCTCACCTGCTGTCTTGTCCCGTTCAGGACATTTTGTCAGGGATTTTTGAAGCAGCCTGAACACCTTCCACTCTCATGTGTGAATCGAGGGCAGGAATTAATAGTTTGTACAATGCTGATATTGCATAGACCCAACCCCAGTTATTCTCAAGCAATTTTGTAACACGTTATTAAATTCTGTCTTACCTCCTTACCAATGTAGTTGCAGTTAAACTCTTCAGCAGCAAGATTTCTGATTCAGTATTGAAGAACCAAGCTCACCACTCAGAAGCTTAAACAAAACTACAAACAAACAAAAAAAAATCCAAATAAACAAAAAACAGAAAACAAAAAAAGAGAAAAAACCCCAAACATTCCCTCACAGAAAACCCCAGCCCTCAGAGCAGAAAAACTGCACAGCTCTTCTCAGTACAAAAAAAATTCACACCGTTGCCCTGATGGTTGTTCCAGCTCACTCCCATCTTACAGCTACTGCTCATTTCGATGCTCTTGAATTAGAATGAAAAAATAAATGAGGAAAGTGTCTGCAGCCCTGGAGGGAAGCCTTGCTCTTAGGCACATGCTCCTGGTATTTAAAGCCTCCTGGGCTGCAGCAGTCGGCACACACATCCCATTGACTCCTCCCGTGGCACAAGTTGGGGCCGTTTCCTCTGGCTCTATGGCTTGTTCCAGGCGGCTTTCTCCCGGGGCCAGCCTGGCTGAGCTCCTTCCGAGAGGGTGACGACCCCCAGGGGACCCACCTCTGGAGCTGGGGGGGGACGAGTCCCTTCCGCGCACGCTGCCGCCTCTCCGCGCTCTCTCTGCCCGCTCTGCTGGCGGCGCTGCTGCTCGCCGGCGCTGCCCGGGCTGCTCTGGGGAGCTGTGGGGTGGCTGAGGCCCGGATCCGCTGCGGGTCGGTCCGGTCCCGGCGCCGCTGCCTCGGCGAGGGACGCTGCGGGCGGCTCAAGCGTTTTGAAAGCGTCCTCGTTGCCCTGGCAACGGACCGGTGGCGGCGAGGGGCGCTGCGGGCGGTTACAGCGGGCAGAAAGCGTCCTCGTTGCCCCGGCAACGGACCGGTGGCGGCGCTCGGCTCCGCTCGGCTCTGCTCGGCACCGCTCGGCAGCGTCTCGGCCGCGATCGGGTCTTTTCGGCAGCGCTCGGCGGCGCTCTTTCGCGTCTCTTTCGCGCTCGGGTCTTTTCGGCAGCGCTCGGGCCGTCTCGGCAGCGCTCGGCTCCGCACGGCTCCTGTTGAACATCTCCACACGGAGGGTGGGAGCAGAGTCCTTGCCGGTGGCGACTTTTCACCTGGGATGACCATCTCTCCCCTTTCCTTTTGGAGTGGGCCCACATTTCCCCTAGTTTTCCTCTTACCACTGACGTACCTACAGACACTTTTCTTGATGCCCTTAACCTCCCTTGCCAGATCCAATTCTCTCTGTGCTGTTGCTTTCCTAACCTGATCTCTTGCTTCCCTGACTACTTCTCTGTACTTCTCCCGGGCTGTTTGTCCTTGCTTCCACCCTCCATAAACTTTGTTTGACACCTCAGTGTGTCCAGGAGTTCCTTGCTCATCCCCACAGCCCTCCTGGCACTCTTGCCTGCCTTCCTCTCCACTGGGACACATTATTCCCAGGGTTCAGGAGGTGATCCAGCTTTCCTGGGCTCCTTTCCCATGCAGGGCTTTGTCCCATTCTGCCCTCCCAAGCAGATGCTTGAAGAAACCAAACTCCGCCCTGTTACAAAGTTTTGTTTTGCTGCCAAGAACAAACATAGATTGTGTGCTTTCTTGGGTATAGGGCAATTCTTTGTGATCCTTTAGCTGAAATTTTAAGCTGTGTTCCAATGACTTTCTTTTTTCACCAAAACTAATACTTGACCTAAGAAACTGTTCAGAGTACAAGCAACACCCTGACTGTGTCTCAAAGCTCAACTTTTTTGCTCAACATGTGTTTTGTCTTTTCTTGGACATCCAGATGAGGTAGGTTTAACCCATGCATCACCTTAAACTAGGGTGGCCTTTTAACTCAGTATAAAGATTAAGCAGTTTTCTGTATGAGGTTGTAAAACTGGGAGAGCCGGGCACAAACCAGCATGCTGGAGAGCCAACATTTTGTTTCTGTCTCAGCCATCACCAGAAGCTTGGCCCTGAGATGTCAGCTTCACTCTCTCTGGCTTCTTGGCACCAGACTGGGTTAGCACAGTGGCACTGAAGCTCAGAAGGGAACTCCGTGCCCTGTTGTAAATTTCTACATGTTATTTTGCTGATGACTCCAGGGTGACCTTGCCTCACAGAAGTGATGGGAGAACTACAGAACTAAAATCCCTGAGGTGAGGTGCAAGAGTGTCAGGCACATTGCTCTCAATGCTTTTCCAAACTACAATAGACAATGTTGTAGCCTCCAGCTGCTGGAGAAGTGCCCTCAAAAGAGCTCACACAGACTTCACTAGGACCTTGCTTTGTATTTGACAGGATGAGAAAAGGTCCTACAGTACCCTGTCAAGGCCTGAATGTTCCCATTTTGTCCACGGCAATATTTTTTTCTGATTTGCATTTTGGCTTCAACGAGCTCATGGCTGATCGGTGGCATAGTGAGTCCTCCCCATTTCCCTCTGTCACTCACACACAACCATTAATGCAAAGATGAATGCATTTTAACAGCTCAAGAGATGGAGAATGTCTGGAGAAGGGATACAATCTCTAACAACTGCTTTCTTCCTGCCCTGAACAGAGAAGCAGAGTGAGCCCTGAGAGGGGCAGTGTATTCATTTAGGACCTCAAGATGGGGCAGCCTTAAAACAGCACTATAATCACGCAGCATTAGGTAAGGCTGAGACATCAGGCTAATTTCAAGCACCTTGCCTTTTGAATGAGTACTGTCTTGTACCCTCCAGAGTCTGGGCTGCCAGAAACAGTGACGGGAAGGAATGGAAACCCAACCCCAGTACAATGCTGATATCGACTGGACCCAACCCCAGTTATTCTCAAGCAATTTTGTAACACGTTATTAAATTCTGTCTTACCTCCTTACCAATGTAGTTGCAGCTAAACTCTTCAGCAGCAAGATTTCTGATTCAGTATTGAAGAACCAAGCTCACCACTCAGAAGCTTAAAAAAAACTACAAACAAACAAACAAAAAAAAGCCAAATAAACAAAAAACAGAAAACAAAAAAAGAGAGAAAAAACCCCAAACATTCCCTCACAGAAAACCCCAGCCCTCAGAGCAGAAAAACTGCACAGCTCTTCTCAATACAAAAAAAATTCACACCGTTGCCCTGATGGTTGTTCCAGCTCACTCCCATCTTACAGCTACTGCTCATTTCGATGCTCTTGAATTAGAATGAAAAAATAAATGAGGAAAGTGTCTGCAGCCCTGGAGGGAAGCCTTGCTCTTAGGCACATGCTCCTGGTATTTAAAGCCTCCTGGGCTGCAGCAGTCGGCACACACATCCCATTGACTCCTCCCGTGGCACAAGTTGGGGCCGTTTCCTCTGGCTCTATGGCTTGTTCCAGGCGGCTTTCTCCCGGGGCCAGCCTGGCTGAGCTCCTTCCGAGAGGGTGACGACCCCCAGGGGACCCACCTCTGGAGCTGGGGGGGGACGAGTCCCTTCCGCGCACGCTGCCGCCTCTCCGCGCTCTCTCTGCCCGCTCTGCTGGCGGCGCTGCTGCTCGCCGGCGCTGCCCGGGCTGCTCTGGGGAGCTGTGGGGTGGCTGAGGCCCGGATCCGCTGCGGGTCGGTCCGGTCCCGGCGCCGCTGCCTCGGCGAGGGACGCTGCGGGCGGCTCAAGCGTTTTGAAAGCGTCCTCGTTGCCCTGGCAACGGACCGGTGGCGGCGAGGGGCGCTGCGGGCGGTTACAGCGGGCAGAAAGCGTCCTCGTTGCCCCGGCAACGGACCGGTGGCGGCGCTCGGCTCTGCTCGGCTCCGCTCGGCTCTGCTCGGCACCGCTCGGCAGCGTCTCTTTCGCGCTCGGGTCTTTTCGGCAGCGTTCGGCAGCGCTCTTTCGCGTCTCTTTCGCGCTCGGGTCTTTTCGGCAGCACTCGGGCCGTCTCGGCAGCGCTCGGCTCCGCACGGCTCCTGTTGAACATCTCCACACGGAGGGTGGGAGCAGAGTCCTTGCCGGTGGCGACTGAGGCAAAGCAGTCACTGAGTGCCTCGCTCAGCCTTCTTTTCCTCTGATCGTTTCTTGAGCATGGGGTCATTCTTTGTGATCTTTGAGCTGAAACTTTAAGCTATGTTTCAATTACTTCCTTTTTTCACCCAAGTGTCATTGTCCTCCCGAAGGAAGGAGGCACAGGGTTGTATGCAGCTATTTTTCTTCCCGTCTCTTTGTTTCTATGAAAATCGTGTTACACGGACCTAATTTCCTGTAAAGTAACAATCCCCAAGGAGAAAATCTGCTGGCTGCAGAAGAGGCAGCACATCCTGTGGTCTGTGCAGATCTAGAGAGGGACTCTGCCCGGGAAGGCTGCAGCTCTGGCTCCAGTGTCTCGAGTGGCAGCGGCTGTGGGGACACCAAGACCCTGCCTTTCACCAGGGGAAAGTGCTCTCTCCAGGCGCACCAAAGCAGCACAGAGAAGGCTGGCACAGCCACTTCCCCAGGGATGTCCAACTGGCCCACACTGTGCTCATGAGAGAGCAGGAGGCGGCCTCTGGAAGGGCACAGGCAAGTTCCTCTCAGGGCACTGCCCGGGCTGGCTCCTGGCCACGACTGCCCAGCAGAGACTGGGGAGACACAGAGTGTCCGGGTGCCACTGACAGCCTTGTCGGGGAGAGCGTCCTGCAGCCATGCCGCAGGGTGGCAGCTGTGGTGAGGCTCGTCCCAGGGCTCTGCTCTCCTGCCCAGCGGGGCTGCAGGGCACAGCCTCCCTGCGGCACCTCCCAGACCGCTTCTCCTCTCGGCAGTCACGGCTTGGTGCTGCCTCTGCATCGCCCTCGGCTTCCAGGGGAGCAATGAATCGGAGGAGCCTGTCATGCCACCACCTGCAGCCCCAGCAGTCATCATCCACCTGGCAGAAGGACACTCAGCTGCCCCAAATCCCCATTTTCCTGCAGCAACCCAGCCTTCAGCTACAGCACCAGCAGCTGCAGCTCCTCTGGGCAGCCTCTGTCCCTACGTCTGGGCATTCTTCTTCTAAGAGGACTCAGCTCTGCTCCAGCCTGTGCTGTCCCAGCTGCAACAGAATCTTGGTCTGATCTTCAAGGATGCCCAGGAAGCAGCAGCAGCAGCACAGATGTGAGTCCTGCCCCACTTGCTCCTCTTTGGCCTGGACGAGGAAAAATTGTTACAGCACCTGCAGGACACCCTGGGCAGGCATACAAGGAAATATGTGCAGTAGCTGATCAAAACCATTGTGGACATCAGCAGTGGAGAGGCTCAATGTTGGATTGGCCCGGGGAACCAAGGAGCTGCCAAGGAGCAAGAGTGAAGCCCTGCAGCTGTCCCCAGCCTTGCTGCCTCCTGCAGAGGATCTCCTGCCCCTTGCCCAGCCCTTTGTGGGGGTTCCAGCAGCACTCCTCTGCCTCCATTCCTGTCACGGGGGAGCAAGAAGAGCCACAGGAAGATGCAGAGGAGGATGTGCCTGGCTCCTCCACTCCCAGGTAGATCAGCAAACCCTCCCCTTGGTGAAGGCTCCTCTGGGTGTCCCCAGCAATCCCTGAAGGGCAGAACCATCTGGGAAACCCTCCCAGACACCCAAGAAGCCACCCCACCACCAATGACACTGGGAGGCTGCCTCAGGGGCCAGCCAAATCCCATTCTGATCAGCAGCTGGGACTCAGGCTGATCCCCAAGAGATCGCAGAGGCTCTATGTACTGATTGTGCAATAAAATGAAATTAAGGCCTGAAAGCTGCAGAAAAAGCCTCAGTATTACTATTACATCCCTGACACAGATGCCCTTTGCAGGACACAGAAAGAGAACATTGTGGGTCAGGATTAGAGCAAGGATTTTCTAGTGCATGTCAACTCATTGAAACTGCACTCTTAAGAGGCTGCTCTGTCTTCTCCTCTCCGCAGACTCTTTCCAAGTGTGTGATGGACTTTCCTGGGAAGAAATCTACAGTTTAGTCTTGTCTTTGGTTTTGAAAATCAGTGCCTGCAGCCATAAAGAAGGTGCTGGGGGATTTGTTCTGACCCAGCAAGGGACAATCTGAACAGTTCACAGCCAATGAGGAGACCAATAGGCTCTCAGTAGCAGTCCAGGTCTAATTCCTAGATAGTACAAGCAAATGGAGGATTGAAGACTGCAGAAAAACATCTTCCTCTCGATTAACAATGTTAAAGGGTAGGGTGTTACCGGTGGTGGTTTCTATTTGCTCCCATTTGGATCTCCCTGGCAATCTGATATGATTTCCTAGCTGTTTGGGCTTCTTGGCCATCTGGACATGCTGCTGGTTCACATTCAGCCAGCACCCTCAGGTCCTTTTCCACTGGGCAGCTTTCCAGCTGCTCCTCCCCAGGCCTGTAGCATTGCCTGGAGTTGTTGTGACTGAAATACAGGACCTGGCATTTGGCCATGTTCAACCTTATACTATGAAACATGCAGGTAATTGAACAACTTGCTGGAGCATCCCACTGCCCAGCCTTCCACCACTGAGCAGCTCAACACTCCCACCCAATTTGATGTCATCCGCAAACTTACTGAGGAAGCACTCAATACCCTCATCTAGATCATGTACTGGTGGAATTCACAGTGCTAAGGGTGATGAGTCAGTCAAGGAGCATAGTTAGGACCCTGAATTTTAGAAAAGCAACCTTCCAGCTCTTCAAGAAGTTTGTCAATAGGAGAACCTGGGAGGCAGTCCTCGAGGGACAAGGGAGCAGAACAGAGCTGGCAAAGTTTTAAGGACACTTTCAATTAATGTAAGAGATCTCAATCCCCAGTTGTAAGAAATATATCAATGAAGGGAAGAAACCAGCATAGGTAAGCCATGATCTGATGGTCAAACTAAAATGCAAGAAGGAGCTGCACAGGCAATGGAAGCAGGGATAAGTATAGAAGAGTATAGAGATGCTGCCTGATTGTGTAGGGATGAGGTCAGAAAAGCTAGGGCACAGTTGGAGCTAAACTTGGCAAGAGGTGTGAAGAGTAACAAGAAGGGATTCTACAAGTACATCAATGCAAAAAGGAAGGTTAAAGAAAACATACCTCCCCCCACCCCTGAAGAGCAATTCTGGTGAAATAGCAACAACAATGAGGAGAAGGCTGAGGTTCTCAACAACTCTTTTCCTCAGTCCTCACTAGCAACCTCTCTCCTAACACATCCAAAGTTAAAAAACCACAAGGTGGGAACCAGGGCAGCAAAGCCCCTCCCACTGTATGTGAAGATCAGGTTCATAGGCAGCTGAGGAACCTGAACATATATAAGATTATGGGACATGATGAGATGCATCCCAGAGTCTTGAGGGAACTGGTTTATGTAGTCACCAAGCCACATAATATTTGAAAAGTCCTGGCAGTCAGATGAAGTCCCTGGTGACTGGAAGAAGGGACACATGACACCAATTTTTAAAAAGGGTAGAAAGGAGGACCCTGTGAACTACCAATCCGTCAGCCCCACTTCTGTGCCTGGGAAGATCATTGTGCAGATGGAGGACAAGGAGGCGACCAAAGACAGCCAGCATGGCTTCACTGAGGGCAAATCCTGCCTGATTAATTTAGGGGCTTTATGTGATACCAGGACTGCATCAGTGGACAAAGGACAACCTACCAGTGTGATCTACCTGGACTTCTGCAAGGCCTCTGTGTCAGACTCCCACAGTATCTTACTCACCAAGTTGGAGAGATACAGATTTGACAGGTAGACAGCTCAGTTGATACGGAATTGGCTGGATGGTTGCATCCAGAGGCTACTGATCAGTGGCTCCAAGCCCAGATAGAGACAAGTGGTGTCCCTCAGGGCTTCATACTGTGACCTGTACTGTTTAATATTTTTATCAATGATTTAGACAACAGGATTGAGTATACTATCAGCAGGTTTGCAGATGACACCATGCTGAATGGTGCTGTCGATATGTCAGAGGTACAGGATCTAACCCAGAAGGACCTGCACAAGCTGAGGAGTTAGGCCCAGGTGAACCTCATGAGGTTCAACAAGACCAAGTGCAGGGTCCTACACCTGTGTCAGAACAATCCTCACTATCCATACAGGGTGAGGGTGATAGAAAGCAGTCCTGCAGAAGAGGACTTGGGCAAGCTGGTGGGTGAGAAGCTGGTTGGCTAGAGCCAGCCGTGTGCTCTAGAAGCCCAAAAGGCCAGTTGCATCCTGGGCTGCATCAAAAGAAACATGACCAGCAGATCAACAGAGGTAATTCTGCCACTTTACTCTGCTCTGTATAGATAAGATAAAGGTAGCTTATCTAGTTAGAAAATGTAAAATGCACCTGAGATGCACAAAATCCTGTGCTCACTGTAGTGCATCATGTTTAGGCAGAAGCTAGGCAAGTTTAAATGCAGCCGTCGCAGTTTTTAACATGTTCCAGTGCAGCAAGCTACTACTGCAGAAGTCAAAAGTTGCCAGTGATCAGGACTCCCCTTATTGCAAATCCTTATCCCTATCAACTGTTACCACACGAAGAAAGGATAGTGGGCAGACAACATGCTAAATTGCATTTCCCTCCTGCATGGGGCTCTCTGACAACTGTCTATCCCCAGCTCTCCTCTGGACACTTCTACACTGGTGACCCCCTGTCAGGAAAACTCTGTGCAGATTAGCAGATGGTGCATGGTGATGTATCAGTCCTTCCTGCTGAGCTGCAGCTCTGTGCTGCTCCTCAGTGCTGCCCAGCAGCCAGGTTCTGCATCACTCTCCCGTTGTGCAGTGCCGTGACACTTCTGCCCCTCAAGTGACACGGTGCCAGCCCTCCCCGCAGTGAGGCAGCTACCTGCTCCCCATCTTCCCCAGAAAAACCTTCCTGTAGGTCTCCCCACTCACCTTCCACCCCACCTGTGTGTTAGCTCTCCTCCAGACACTCCAGGCCTGCTGTATCAGAGGAGGATGAATTTAATAGCAGTCTTACTCTGCCCTCAAGTGGCCCCGCTGGGAAGCACATTTAGAAAAATTTGCTCAGAAATGTTACCTGCCATTTAAGAGAGATAAATCTTTCATTGAAAAGAAATACCAGGTTATTTTACTTTGAATTCTTGTGTTTTATTTTTCATTTTACGGACCAACCAAAGCACACATTATTTCAATTACAGAACACACACTGGAATCAGAATGACCTGCATCAGATGCAAGCAAGTTTTGCACTACTGCGAGAATTTTACAGTTGTATATAACTTGGTGGAAACTTATAAGGATTTTCAGAAGTACTTACATTCCCATTGAAACTAAACAAAATTTTGGCTTTGAAATTTACACAAGAGCATTTGAAATATATTTCAATAAAACACACATAAAAATTTCACTTACTGCAATGCTCTTAACACCTGGACGAAGGTGTATTTACCTAATGTCCTGTCTCTTAGTCTCAGTTTCCCATCATCTCATTATGTGTCTTGAAATTCACCTTCTTCCTGTTACACTATGTGATTATTAGATATGTGATTGTATTAGTCTTTCTTTTTCTACTTTGTTCAGCTATTGTTCCATTTAAAATGCATTAGTTTTTTTTTCTTAAGCTCATATTGCTGCAAGATCATCTTCAAAACATATCAGATGCAGTTAGTTTCATAAGTTTTAGCAGCTCAAGAAACTAATAAAATATTTCCTTGCAACAGACTGCTTCAAAGCTATTTTGATCTATCCCAGTGTTTTTCAAACTGGGAACAGAAAGAAAATTAAAACTGATCACAATGGCTTACAAAAAATGTAGTGCTAACCAGCAATAATATATTTTGTTTGGGGCAAGAAAAGAGAAAGAATTTTAATGGCTGTCTACAAGTGTTGAGATTAGCCAAAATGCTCCTACAGGTACAGTTCAGGAAGTTTTAATCAGCCACTCCCACCAAATAATGCCATTTTTCAATTTCTGAATCCATGTTAACTAACTGGCCTTTAGACCTAGAAGTTCAAAAGACAGTAAAATTCAGGTGCCAGAGAAAATAATAGTTTTTCCTGTTTGAATGAATCACAGTACCAGTTAACCAAATTAATGTTGTAAATCTTTTCAGCATTATTTACAATATTAGCAAGTATATTTACATCATGTGTACACCTTTGTTTCCACTTTTCCCAGAATATAACCATATAATCATCAAAAAAGGTTTGGGTTGGAAAGGGGCCTTGAAGATCATCTATTTAGTTTCAACTCCCCTGCATGGGCAGGGACACCTTCCACTAGAAACAGGTTGCTCCAAGCCTGGTCTTGGACACTTCCAGGGATAAGGCATCCACAGCCTCCCTGGGCAACCTGTGCCAGTTTCTCATCGCTCTTACACTATGGAAAGTCTAAAGTAAGTCTACAACCTTCCATCTTAAAACCACTACCCCTTGTCCTGTCACTACACACACCCAGCTTTCCTGGTGGCCCCTTCAGGTCGGGAAAGGCCACGGCAAGATCTCCTTGGAGCTTCCTCTTCTCCAGGATGAACAGCCCCAACCCTCTCAGGCTGTCCTCATAGTAAAGGTGCTCCAGACCTCTGATCATCTTCATGACCCACCCCTGGGCTTCTTTAAGAGCTCCATGTTCTTCTTGTGCTGGGGGCTCCAGAACTGGGCCATCCATCAAATCCATGTATTTCCAATTTAGAGGCCAGGATGTCATGTGAAACAGTGTTGAACATTTTGCACAAGTCCAGGTAGATGACACCTGTTGTTCTTCCCTTGTCCACAGACACTGTGCCCCCATTGTAAAAGGCCACCAAATTTGCCAGGTATGATTTGCCCTAGCTGAAGCCATATTGGTTGCCACCAGCAATCTCCACATTTTCCATGTGCCTTAGCAGAGTATTCAGGAGGACTTTAGGTAAAACTGACTGCCCTGTAGTTTCCAGCATCTTCCTTTCTCCCCTTTTTGAAAATGGGGTTTATGTTTCCCCATTTCCAGTCAGTGTGAACTTCATTGGACTGCCATGACTTTTCAAATATGATGGAAAGCAGCTTTATAGCTTCATCTGCCAATTCCCTCAGGACCCATGGATGGATCTCATCAGGTCCCATGGATGCATGGTACATGCAGAGTCCTCAAATTAGCAGCTGTCTCAAAACTGCTGCCTTGACATATTCACCATTGTGCTTGGCTGGGTCTTTCTTTGATAAACTACCTGGACACTGCTCTTGCAAGGGGAGCCTTGATAAGCAGGGCAGTGTCCTTATTCCATAAGGAACAGTGAATAGCAAGGGGGGTCCTGTGGAGGCTGAGCACCTTCTTGCAAAAATCCTGTGAAAGGCCACTGAAAAGGGTGCATGGGCAGAAATAAGGTCCATTGATTAGTCAGCCTGATGGAGGGAGGCCAAGAGACCACCTGGACCCCAATACCCCACCAGTTCATTTATAGAACACTCTAAAACTCAACACTGAATCTGCACAAGATGCATCAAGTGCCCCCTAAAAGGAGGGGACGGTTAGCATAAAAGATCCAAACTTGGGATATTTGGTGCATCCTTTACCACCCAAGGACCACAGCTTCATGTCAAGATCACAGATGGATCCACGGATGATGGTATCTTTCCTATCCCCTTTTCTATGTATCTTTCTGGTTCTCTTTTTGTTTCTAACCTTATCCTTTGCACACAAGGGTGACATTGTTTCTAATTTTGCTAAGTTTTTG
Source organism: Phaethornis superciliosus (assembly GCA_023637945.1). Classification (NCBI taxonomy): domain Eukaryota; kingdom Metazoa; phylum Chordata; class Aves; order Apodiformes; family Trochilidae; genus Phaethornis; species Phaethornis superciliosus. The sequence continues at coordinate 44,248,904 of JAJQWJ010000004.1, read as the reverse complement.
AAAGTGTTGCTTTTAAAGTACCAATTTTGCCAAGTTCTGCTAGTTGTAACCCTTTCCCTAAAAGTACCATTTTTCTGAGTTCTGCTATTTGTAGTCCAATACCTTCAGAGTGTAGTGTGGTGTGTTTTCAACAAGCTTTATAATATTACCCAATCTTAAGTAAAGTTGTGTTTTGTATAAGCCTCCTGGGTAATAGTCCTGGAGTAATGTGCAGAGAACTCAAGACGTTCATCTTGCCAAATGAGAGATTGATCAAGAAATGGTTGACCATCCCCCTGGGGCAGTTAGAAAAGGTTAGCACTAACCTTTATGACCCTCACTGAGTGGGACAAGTTTGAGATGAGGACAGGATCTAACCATACCTCAGCTCTTCTCTGTGAAGTCCAGTCTGGATCTCCCTGGGTTGCCCACCACTTGGGATGTGACAATGCACCTTCAGGTTCTTCAGAAGGTCTCAGACCTGCTCTTCTACAGCAGGCTGGTCTTCTTTCTCCCAGTCCCTGCCTTTGCCATCTGCAACTTGGATTGTGTGACCAGATCCCTTGCCATTGAAGACAGAGGCAAAAAAGTTGGGACGCACTGCTCCTGAGTTTGAAGGAGGTGATCCTTGAATACTGAACAGCTTTCTTGGGCTCCTCTGCCTTTGAGAGCTTTATCCCATGATACCCCACCAAGCAGATCCCTGAAGAGGCTGGAGTCAGCTCTCCAGAAGTCCAGGGGAGTGAGCTTGCTTTGTACCCTCCTTGTAGCCATAAGTATCCTGGATTCCATGATTTCATGGTCATTGCAGCCAAGACTTCCCTTAAGCTTCCAGCTCTGTCACCAGTCATTGTCCACCAGCCTGTTCTGGTTGGTAAGAACAAGGTCTGGTCTCAGAGAAGTACGTTGTCATCAGTGCAGTCCAGGAGGTACCTGGAATGCAGGTGCCCTGCTGTGTTGGGCCTCCTACAGATGTCTGGGTGGTTGAAATTCCCCATAATGACCAGCTTGTGAAGGCAAAGCTGCTCCTATCTATCTTCAGAGGGCCTCATCTGCTTAGGCTTCCTGGTCAGGTGGCCTGTAGCAGACCCCCACTATGGTATCACCTGCCCCTGTCTTCCCATTAACTCTGACCCATAAGCTCTCAGGTCAGCTCCTTATCCATATCCAGACAGAAGTCCATGGACTCCAGCTGGTCATTGATGTAGAGGGTGACATCCCCTCCTCTCACCCCCTGCTTTTCCTTCTTGAAGAGGTTGTACCCATCCTTTCCCATGCTTGAGTCATAGGAGTCATCCCACCACATCTCAGTGATGCACCATCACAAGATGATAACATCGTAACCCTGCAGGCATGCACACACCTCTAAGTCATCTTGTTTGTTCCTCAAGTTATCTGCATTTGGATAGAGGCATTTAAGTTGTCCCCCCATTGAAGCTGAGTGAGAACTCAGTTGTCCTATAAGCAAAATAGGAACTAGCTTTTCTAATTCTTATAAATGCCAGGTGACACAAGAGGACTAAGATTTCACCAAAAGTTCATGGGTTGGAGTTTCAGATGCCAATACTAATAGAACACCTTTTTGTTTGGATGTAACCAATGCCAGTCAGCCTATCATTATTACAATGATCAAATCTGCTTTGTATCCTTTAACATTCTAATTAACTAGTTATGCTAACACTTCGTTATGTGTTTTATAGATGCTTACTATAAAAGTATTGTGAAATCAAATTATGTAAGAATCTACCATTATCCACAAGTAGCTATTTACTTACAGTTTTGCAATTTTTAAAATTACCATTTTTTAAATCTATGAAGCTATATAAAACAACAGAGGCTGAAAAACAAACAAAAAAACAACCAAGAATGCCAAGCAGAACATCTTAAAACTCAAACACATAAATTTGAACAAAGACTTTTCTTTCAACATCTGTTTCATATCTTTTGATACCAAATTTGAATGTTTCTATGGCACAGCTGGAAAAGCAAATGCATACTGTTTGCTCTACTGTGAATAAAAGAAGCAGCAATATTGTAGATACTGCTGAGCTATTAAACCATAAAAAAGACACAATATTAAGAAACAAAGGTCATTTTTCTAACTAGAAAAACATGGCAACAAGCTGATGAAATCCATCAAGTGTAAAACCAAGTGTTCTTACTAAACTGAGATCCAAATATAATTTTAGAAGTTTTTGGATTAAAAATTAAACCTAGATAAATCCTTTTGCAGAAATTATTTTGAAGAACTGTGATTTGCAACCTAAGTATTGAACGCATTCCAATCAACAGACTACATAAAGGAAGACCTATAAAGTACAGTGATGTTAGGTTTGTTGCCATACCTTATTGGAACATCCCTTCTGTGCAGGAGTAAGGTAATGTCATAAAGAGGTGGATGAAGTCTGATGCAAATCGAGGCACTGAGCCTCCCTTGACTTGCCCTGGATTGACACACACAGAGACCACTAGCACGGAGCTGAAGCATAGAGATGCAGCCACTCTATGGAGCTGCACAACTTCACCTCCAGATTTCTACACCTGTGCACTGACCAAAGGACCCAGAGACCACAGCACTGGGAATACACGAGTTCCCAATGCCACTTAAGAAAGCAAAAGGTGCCTTTCATGAGAACATCCCTCTTCTTGCCCTAGCACAACATAAACAGGTACTGACCTGTGCTGCAGCACCACTGCATTCAAACATCACATTGTCTACAGTTTCTTTTTTGACTCGCCTCTCCCTTTACTTTTCCACACAGGCACCTTGTTCTGGAACAAAGCTTATGGAATGGTTATTCCACCCATACTACACCGACTATAATCTAGATCTTATAATAATTAAAAAACCCCAAAAAGCCAGCCAGCCCCCCCTGAAAAACAAACAAACAAATCACAAAAAAACCCAAAGCCAAACCCAAACCAAACAAACAAAAAAAAAAAAACAAAAAAAAAAAACAACAAAACAAACAAAACCAAACAAACAAACAAAAACAAACAAACAAACAAAAAAAACCAACCCCAAGTCATATGGATTAATGGTATTATTTCTGCAGTGGTCTCAAGCAAGAAGGTTTGAACAATGTTGGCATTTAGAGACTAGCTATTCTTGGAGAATAAAAAAAAAAAATCCACCTGCAACACATGTGCACATTTTAAAAATTAACTGATAGAACTGTTTTTGTTTTGCAAGAGAATACAATTTCAAGCCCTCCAAGAGCTTTAAACAAAAGACAAGCTACAAGGCAGAACACACTCCCTTCTCTCCATAACTAGGTAACAGGGTAGGGCCTTTCCACATCTAGTTTCCAGCTTTCAACCAACATAAAGTATCAGTATGGTGCTTCATCAAGTTTCTAGAGAATATGTTTTTTTCTTCACAGCAACAGGAGTTTTACATTGTCAAAATTTGACAGAAACACAACTACCACTACAACATAATTAAAATATCTGATTGTTTTGGAGCACACTTCTTCCCAGCTCTGATATATCTGCTGTATAAGACTGATTGGTACTTGACCTTCAGACAAACCAACAGCACAAATCCCCTCAGACAAATGGGTCAGGAACTACAGCTCCAACCTCTCCTACTGCCCCATTACCTTGCACATCCTTAGGACATTGTCCCCTGTAAATTTGTTTTTACCAAGCCCAAGTTTAGCAAGCTCACATTTACTCAGTAACTTCTTTATAGGTGTTGCTGCAGTCCCACTACATAGAACATTCATGAGGGCAATATATTTTTTTACACTTTGCAGGCAGGAACATCAACTTTTTCACTCTTATCGCAATAGTCTCCTTCTGAAAATTCCACACAATTTTTCCTTCAAGACCCCTCTGTTTCTCAGTAAAAAAACCCAACAAACATTTGCTCCCTTGAAGTTCTCTCCTCTAATGGGCTGGATCCCTGGGTGTTTCCCAGGGATCCTTTACATACAGGGGGTCGGGTAACTGCTGTACAGGACATGAAGAAAAGCTGTGAGGCTACCATTACAGGACCACCTTTTTTTCTTAACTCATCCATAAACCAGAAGTTCTAGTTGGTTTTCCAGATGAAGTTACAATGTAACTCTGTAAATCACAGAGGAAAAACTCTGAAGGTTCAGAACCTTCAGAAGTACTTAAAAGAACTTTCAAAGTGAACAAATTCCAAGGACTTCACCAAACTGAACATATCTTTTTCTAAATACAAATTGCAACCCTGAAACTTTACCTATCCACCTTCTACACTGCCACGTTTCTTTCTTTACCACCTTTGGTGTTAAAATTGTTAAATTCTCACTCTGGAGAAGTGGTGCTCATAAAGCATAAAAGTTTTTCTTAGGGCATCTGCCTAAACACTTTCAAGTATCTCCCAACATAAAAACTTGCTAGCTGTGACGTCCTGATTTTAACAGAAAGAACAGTTGCTTTATATTTACACTAGCAGGCATCTGTAATCCTAACTTCAGGAAATTTCAGTGTCAGGGTTTCAATGACAATGTTTCATGAGAAACTGTAGGCAGCAATACAGAGAAAGTACTATTTGCTGAAGGACAAAGTCTTCCCCCAAAAACCTAGAATCTAAAATGTGTATGTACTATATCATGCTGTCTCTATGCCAAGATGAAATTGCTTGATATCTTCTGAAGCCCTGCAGAGTTCAGTATTTTCATTTAGATCCTCAATTCCACCAAAATCACAATGTAGAAATAAGTATCACTGTACTATACAAGAATTACAGCTGCCAAATCAATCTATTGCTTTACTCCTTCTCATAAGAAGGATGGGGCCACATAAGGCAGCCACTGACAGAAGACTCCAGCAGGAGCTGCACATTTCCAACACATTGCGCTGTACTGACACATCCCTTTGCAGGGACGTTCAGAATTTCATAAAACAATACTTAAAGAAGAGCCCAAACATTTAAATAGCAGTGTAGACTGGTTTTATGAATATTTACGCACTACATTAAAAAAAAAACTAAGTTTTCTTCCCAAAATACATGAAATACTACTAAGCAGTTGCCACTTTAGTTTCAAATGTTTCAGCAAGAAGCAAGATTGTTAACAGCAGACTGAAACACATGACATACCTAAACTCCAGAGAATACCATTTTAACTTAGAGAATTGTTTCCATCAGTAAGGCACACCAGACAGAGATGATTCCCACATGCTAAATCTTTATTGTGCAAATGTTGTTCAGAGCATTTATTACTCTTCTAACACAGTCAAAAAAAAAAAAAAACAAACAAAAAAAAAAACCCCAAACCCAACAACAAATCACAAAACACATTAACAGTGGCTAGCTTGATGGGCAACACATTAGGATCCACTTGGTGGTGACTTGTGTGTATGCAGTTAACTCCTGTGGTGCAATAATGTTAGCCAGGAGGCCAGCCCAGCTGCCGACCACCCAGAACATGTAGATGCAGGTGATACACAGACTGCCCGCCCTCGGGCCCTTCATTCACAACCATCCGGAATCCATTCTTCAGGCCCAGGGTAGCAGCACACTTCTTGCCAACGAGCATTAAGTGCCCAAGCAGCTGGAGGAGAGAGAGGCAGGGAAAAAAAAAAAAAACAAACGGGGAGAGAGAAGGAAGAGAATACATGAGGATAGTGAACCATTCAGATAAACCAGTAAGCTACTTGGAAATTCAGACATTGCTCTTTAAATTGTTGTCTGCCTGCAAGCAACCAACACTTTCCTATAAAGACTGACAGTGCATAATGCAGACAACAAAACAGAGTAACAGATGTTTTTTCAAGCTAGGCTGAAACAGCTTACAAAAGTGTCACAGAAGCTAAATCTATCTCATGGTTAAGGCCCCTGTTGCTTCTTCAGGCTGCATTTGAAAAATAGGTGAAAAAGAAACACTACGCTGTCTTGTAAAGAAAAATCCCTGAACTTGACATTTACAATTACAAATGAAATATTCAGCACCTCTCAGCTAACTTTCCCTTCCTTCATTTCTGCTAAAAACCCCAAATCCATATTAGAATAAGTAGCACTGCCTGTAAACTGCAAAAGCAGACATCAAGACCATACTCCAGAAAAACAATGCATTTTGCACTGCAAATATATACGCAGAGATACCTTTTGCTTTATCACACTACTTTTACTGGAAAACCTTTACCCCATTCCTATTTTAAGCTAAAGGAATATAATATTGGACGTCTACCTTTGCTCTTTTAAATGTCAAGAGGAAAAGGGGGAGTGTCTAGTAAATTATAGAGTAATAAGAGGTACAGTTTGTTGTCCAGAAAACTTCTAACATACTTACAGATTCATCAGAATCTTCTGCTTCAGATAGCCTGACGATTGGCTTCTTAGGAACCACTAGGAAATGTGTTGGAGCTTGGGGTGAAATATCATGGAAGGCAAGGCACTGGAGGAAGAGCACATGGTTAAAACCTAGCTTGCTTCAGAGACAGACAATTTTTTAAGTTAACCAATATGCCCCACTAAGTACATATTTAAGCAAACTATCAGATACTACAAACATAAGTAGAGAACTTGATTTTTCTTAAGTCATGTTTTATTCAAAATCCTCTTATGTCTAAACACAAAACACTGGCTTACGGACACCTGCTGGTGGGAAAAAATATTATTACTATTCTGTGTTAAGTATTATTTAAAAGCTATAGTTTTCTCAGCAAGTTAATATGCAATTAGGTTCATCATTTATTGTTTCCACATATGTGCAACAACTGACAAAGCTGATAGCATGCAATGCCTATAGAAATTACATTTATGTTTATTTCACTTTTTTATTAACATGCTGCCTAACATAACAAATAGCAAACAGATACTAGTCATCTTTCAGTTATATCACAACATTACCTTGGTCAAAGAACCTGAAGTTATGCGATTGAGGCCACATTATATTTCTGTTCTAATAGCAACAAGTATTTCAGAAAAGTATTTCAAAATAATGTATTAGGGCTAGCTCTGCTTTAGACATTCTCAAATTGAGAGAAAAGCATCAATTCTTAAGTATGAACTACGTGTGGTAACTAGTTGCATCCCAACTAATTTTATGCAAGTACCAAGATTACTACCAGCATCTATCTACACCAAATAAACCTAAAATTAGGAACTGCCAGCAGATGAGAGAACAGGAGAGAAAGCAAAGGAGAAAAGGAGGCTGTGCCTCTGTGTAAATGGCCAGTGATGGAACCAGGAGTTTCTACTGCAGCCACCACTCTGCCATCACATTTAACAGCAAAATACACAGTAGTTACTGTTCAGTTATGCCACAATGAGTGTACACTTGTAAACACATAACCTTACATTCTTCAGAATATTTACTTCCTAGATGCTTTATTTCTGAACAAACAAAGTTAGTTTCTTCTGCAACTATACTGCTTTTTCATTCAACTGAAAGGAACTGCCACTTCTGCCTAGAGTAAAAGTAGTGAAAACTCCAAATTTTAATTACATTAACAATGTCTTAGCTAAAAATAGGACAGAATAGAGGTATAGAAGGTATCTTTAAGAAGAGAATACCTATTTTTAAATCTCTGATGAAGTGCTCACTTCTCTCAGAGAAGGATGGTAAGGAAAAATGGATTAATAAAATTAATTTGCAACTAGTTAAATAAATCTTGCTTTGATGATGGCGCAGGCAGCTTTTCTATCCCATGTGGTGCACATTGAGGCAGAATGCAAATGTCCAAAGTGACTCAAAGAATTTAACAAGCAGAAGATGGGTAGCAAATAATTTTCTACAAGAGAGAGAGAAGAAGTAGTATCAAACAAAAGGACATTCACACAAGTCCAGGGTAAACCAGCCTTGATTTCAGTAAGTTTAGTTTCAACTAAAACAACAGTGGTAAGTCTGAATTCCACAAAGATTTTTACTTTTCAATATCATGTTTTGTCTGCATGTCAATTAATGATTAAAAGCTTTCTTTACATTCCTCCCTGTACCATTTTCAGCCAGCACTAAAAAGACCTTCACAGAGTCAACAAAATTAATTAAAGATAATCTACTATAGTCAACTAAGCTCTAAAAGCAGTTCTACATTTCTGCATAGTTTAAGGTAAAAATCAAGTAAGGCACTGCAGATACTGTATTCTGATTTAGTAGCTATATGAGTAAGTTATGTACTCTCAAACCACTCATCAAAATCAGTGACACTCAACCTAGCACAGTGCTGAGGTCACGTTGCTGTAGCCACTACAAATGAGGAAAAAACTCATGCAGCGATTTTTCCAAGCTATGCATAATTTTCAGGCACACAGATCAGAGTGTAGATAATCCCCTATTTCAAAAGCAAAAAGGTTTTGTTAATGTTCGGTATTTCTGCTTTTAAAAAGAGGCGCTTATAATGGATACTAATTGAGTTTACATCTTGAGAGAGAAAACACAGTTGTATGTTTTCATAAGCAAACCACTTCATTTAGTGCACCATCATAACTGAGGGAGCTGGGGGTGTTCAGCCTGGAGAAGAGGAGGCTCAGGGGAGACCTCATCGCTCTCTACAACTCCCTGAAAGGAGGCTGGAGCCAGGGGGGGGTTGGGCTCTTTTCCCAGACGGCTTTCAACAAGACAAGAGGGCATGGACTTAAGTTGTGCCAGGGGAGGTTTAGGTTGGATATTAGAAAGAATTTCTTCACGGAGAGGGTGATCAGGCAATGGAATGGGCTGCCCAGGGAAGTAGTGGATTCTCCGTCCCTGGAGATATTTAAAAAGAGACTGGATGTGGCACTCAGTGCCATGGGCTGGGAACTGCTCCGGTGGGTCAAGGGTTGGACTTGATGATCTCTGAGGTCCCTTCCAACCCGGCTAATTCTATGATTCTATGATTCTATGAACTGAACGCTACCAGTCCCACCTAAGCACTGAAATTTATCTCTGTAGTCTGCAGGATGACCTTTGTGAAAGGCAGAAAAAGCTGCAAGTCCTTACTTGTATAACCCCTCGTTGATAACCAAAGCCTGGCCAGCAGGGCAGCAGCATCTCCAGGGGGGGAGGCACTGCGCAAAAGCAGCTAACTGAGGTGCACTGCTAAGATACACCAGCCCGGAATCCACAAGGAGATAAATAAACCTGGCGGCTGTTCATCTGAGCCTTCGGAACCACCCTGCTACAGACACCATGTGAAAAGTCCCTCCATAGCCAAGGCTGCACCCACCCCCTGCTATTGCGCAAAGCTGCCACACGGAGAATGGCAGAGGCCGCCTCCGGGTGTGCTAGCGCCTGCGGCCCTCCTCCCTCAGCACACGGGCCTCTGACACAGCAAGGCAGGGGCCCATCCCGGCCCCGCACCCGCTGTCCCGCACCGGCCCGAACCAGGGCGGCCTCCAAGGCAGCGCAGTGCTCGGAGATGCTGCAGAAGGGCGCGAAGATCCCGCCGCTCCTGCCGCGTCCACCCCCGGGGCTACCCCGATCCGGGCAGCTGAGAGGCGGAGGCGGCCGCTCACCACCCTCACCTGATCGTCCTCAAAGATGATGGTGGCGGGGATCTCCTTGCGAATGATCTTCCCGAAAATGGTGTCCCCGCCGGGACGGGCAGCCTGCGCTTTGCTGATCTCGTCCGCCATGGCGGCCGCCTCCCGCCCTGCGCCCTCGCACGGCGCTTCCTGCCCTAGCCACGCCCCGGCGGCCTCCATTGCCGCGGCAGCTCGGCGGGGTTCCGCCATTGCGGGTTTTATCTGTCACTTAACCAGTGTCCTCGCCCACCCCAACTCGGCCTCTGCTGCTCGGGGAGGCGGGGGCTGGAACGGAGCTCTGAGGGTGTTTGTTGGCAGCTGTGGGGAGGGCTCAGAGCGCGGTAGCTGCCGGGAGCCATTGCGGTCAGCGCTGTGGTGGGGTGGTAGTCGCAGGAGAGGTGGGAAGCTCGCAGGAGTGTCTGTGGCAGAGAGAAAAAACATTTTATTGCTGCTTCAGATCCAGCCCTTTGTGCCTTCTTGTGACTACAGCCTGTATCCAAATGACCGTGCCCCTGTACTCAGCCCTGGTGAGGCCACAGCTCGAGTCCTGTGTCCAGTTCTGGGCCCCTCAGTTCAGGAAGGAGATTGAGGTCCTGGAGCAGGTCCAAAGGAGGGCAACCAGGCTGGTGAAGGGACTCCAGCACAAGTCCTGTGAGGAGAGGCTGAGGGAGCTGGGGGTGTTCAGCCTGGAGAAGAGGAGGCTCAGGGGAGACCTCATCGCTCTCTACAACTCCCTGAAAGGAGGCTGGAGCCAGGGGGGGGTTGGGCTCTTCTCCCAGGCAGCTTTCAACAAGACAAGAGGGCATGGTCTCAAGTTGTGCCAGGGGAGATTTAGGTTGGATATTAGAAAGAATTTCTTCACAGAGAGGGTGATCAGACATTGGACTGGGCTGCCCAGGGAAGTAGTGGATTCTCCGTCCCTGGAGATATTTAAAAAGAGACTGGATGTGGCACTCAGTGCCATGGTCTGGTAACCGCAGCGGTAGTGGTCAAGGGTTGGATTTGATGATCTCTGAGGTCCCTTCCAACCCAGCCAATTCTATGATTCTATGAATTTAAGACCTCGTTTTATCTTCTCTTTGTCCTGCTCTGATTTGATTGGTGACAAAGTAAACTGATTTTGTTCCCCGAGCTGAGTCTGTTTTGCCCATGACCATTATTGGTGAGTGATCCCTCCCAGTACTTCTCCCCACCCATGAGGTTTCAGTTGGATTTTATATTCCCCATCCCACAGTGGGGAGGTGTGAGTAGACAGCTGGTTGTTACCAGCTGGGCTTCCATGGGAACAAGTCTATAACCTAGGCTGTACAGTTAATTCAGCATCTATTATATATTGTTAATAAATATAGGAATTAAAAATTAATAATATTCCTGAATGCAAGAGCTTAAGATGCTAGCAGGTTGTCCTTCAATTTTCCAGATTCTTACACAGTTGAAAGACACATTTCTTCAGCTACAAAATACATATACAATGTTCCTTTATTCTAAGATTAAATACTCTTCAACCACTCGTGCTTACCGAATTCATTCCACTGAATAGGTCTCCTGATCCTACATGAGCTGTGTGAACAAAGTTTGTTGGCTCCCCAATCATGCTGCGGTCAATTCTTCGACGTCTTTTCTGAAAGGAAAGTAAAGAAACGCCCACTGAGACTTGTTGCAAAGGCAAAACCAATGTCTGTCATAAATGTAAAAGTGTTCAGCCTGGAGAAGAGGAGGCTCAGGGGAGACCTCATCGCTCTCTACAACTCCCTGAAAGGAGGTGGGAGCCAGGGGGGGGGGTTGGGCTCTTTTCCCAGACGGCTTTCAACAAGACAAGAGGACACAGTCTTAAGTTGTGTCAGGGGAGATTTAGGTTGGATATTAGAAAGAATTTCTTCACGGAGAGGGTGATCAGGAAATGGAATGGTCTGCCCGGTGAGGTGGTGGATTCTCCGTCCCTGGAGACATTTAAAAAGAGACTGGATGTGGCACTCAGTGCCATGGTCTGGTAACTGCTCCGGTGGGTCAAGGGTTGGACTTGATGATCTCTGAGGTCCCTTCCCACCTGGCTAATTCTATGATTCTATGATTCTATGACTGCTTCTGCCATGGTTTGCAGGAGAAGCTCAAACTGCTGTCAGTCCTGTTCCTGGAGGCCACATTGCCTTGGCAGAGGTTTTCAAGATGAAAGCTGCTTGGTGCTTGGCACAGAGCAGAAGAAAAACAGGCCACACCAGTGTTGAAAGGCTTTGTGGAGCCACAGGGGCTGATAGGGAACATTTTATAAAACATCAGCATCTCTCCTGAAGGTAAAATCAAAAAACACAGGGGCAGCTGGAGGCACTGGGATGGCTTTTGCAGACAGGGAGTGACCAGCAGTTAAATGTGCCAGCCCTTCCACAATTAACCCATTGCCTAACGATGAAACAGACCAATCAAGATGACATTTTCTTACACATGACACCAGACATGATATAGGAGAGATGAAAAAGAATCACACAGATTCACAGAAGGTAGAGGCTGGAAGGGACCTCAAAAGATCATTCAGTCCAACCTCTCTAACAGAACAGGGTCACCTACAAGGAAGTCATGTAAGAATGTGTCCAGGTTTTGAATGTCTCCAAGAAGGAGACTCCACAAGCTCCCTGGGCAGCCTGTTCCAGTGCCCTGTCACCTGCAAAAAAAAAAATCTCCTTGTGTTTATATGGAACCTCCTATGCTCAAGCTTATATCTCTTTCCTCTTGTCCTGTCATTGGGCATAAATGGGAAGAGCCTGGCTCTGTCCCTTTATGTATTGTACAGCTAAGGATTGAACAATAGGCCCAAGCCAGAGCTGACCTATAGATAAATCCTGTTCTTGTATGGTGGTGCTGAGGCTTGGACTACAGGCACAGGCTGGAGCTGCCTTGTATGAAAATAGCAAAAATAATTGTGCTTGTGTCCTTGTATATCAAATATAATTGCCATTGTATCTTTATATTAATCATTAAAAACATCATTTATAAAAAATAATTAACTCGGTACTTCAAAAGAGAGGGTGTTAGAGAAAACCCTGCCAACCACATCCTAAACTCTGGCCCAGTCTTGGTCATGGGTGGCCAGGAGATGAACCAGGTAGTCCACATGGTGTAGTATGCAAAACTGTGCATACTACACAATGCATACTACACAGAATACCTATTTTTTCTGACTTGCAGGTTATTTAATATGTAAGGGTGGGCCCTCTTGCAGTGACTTTGGATGGGTGAATGCACTGTGTAGGATTTTCCCACTTGCTGGGAAGGGTTCTTCAAATTCTTGCTGCAACCGGGGCTCCCTAGTGACTGCAGAACTGGATGATGGTAACGTATGCAAGTGGTGATGTATCTCTCTTAATTACTGTCTCTTCTCCAACGTAGTAATGATGTGATGCATTACCTTGTATATTTTCTATCTATCTGCTTCTTTGCTCTGTATTTTTCTTATTTGGTTGTATTATTTAGCTATGACCAGTAAAACACATCTACTCTTTTCACTCTGGTGTCCAAGTTTCATTACCATCCTCAACCAGCAAAACATGTATTTATAAACATTAATGAGTTCACCCCTCCTTCTTCTCCAAGCTAAAGAGTCCCATCTCCCTCAGCCTTTCCTCCTAAGGGAGATTTTCCACTCCCTTAATCATCGACCAACCTGATCTCCTTTTATGATCAGGTGACCCGCCTGGTGGATGAGGGGAAGGCTGTGGATGTGGTCTATCTGGACTTCAGTAAGGCTTTCGACACCGTCTCCCACAGCATCCTCCTGAGAAAGCTGGCTGCCCACAGCTTGGACAAGCCTACTCTGCACTGGGTTAAGAATTGGCTGGAGGGTCGGGCCCAGAGAGTGGTGCTGAATGGGGCTGCGTCCGGTTGGCGGCCGGTCACGAGCGGAGTCCCCCAGGGATCAGTGCTGGGCCCAGTCCTGTTCAATATCTTCATCGATGACTTGGATGAGGGGATTGAGTCTATCATCAGCAAGTTTGCTGATGACACCAAGCTGGGGAGAAGTGTTGATCAGCTGGAAGGCAGGAGGATTCTGCAGAGAGACCTAGACAGACTGGAGAGATGGGCTGACTCCAATGGGATGAGCTTCAACAAGGCCAAGTGCCGGGTCCTGCACTTTGGCCACAGCAACCCCATGCAGCGCTACAGACTGGGGACAGAGTGGTTGGAGAGCAGCCAGGCAGAAAGGGACCTGGGAGTCTGGATTGACAGGAAGCTGAACAGGAGCCAGCAGTGTGCCCAGGTGGCCAAGAAGGCCAATGGCATCCTGGCCTGGATCAGAAACAGTGTCACCAGCAGGTCCAAGGAGGTGATTCTGCCCCTGTACTCAGCCCTGGTGAGGCCACACCTCGAGTACTGTGTTCAGTTCTGGGCCCCTCAGTTCAAGAAGGATATTGAGGTCCTCGAACAGGTCCAGAGGAGGGCAACCAAGCTGGTGAAGGGACTCGAACACAGATCCTACGAGGAGAGGCTGAGGGAGCTGGGGCTGTTCAGCCTGGAGAAGAGGAGGCTCAGGGGAGACCTCATTGCCCTCTACAACTCCCTGAAAGGAGGCTGGAGCCAGGCGGGGGTTGGTCTCTTTTCCCAGGCAACTCTCAGTAAGACAAGAGGGCATGGTCTTAAATTGTGCCGGGGTAAGTTCAGACTGGATATTAGAAAGAATTTTTTCACAGAAAGGGTGATCAGACATTGGAACGGGCTGCCTGGGGAGGTGGTGGACTCTTCGTCCCTGGAGATATTTAAAAAGAGACTCGATATGGCACTCAGTGCCGTGGTCTAGTGACTGTGGTGGTAATTGATCAAGGGTTGGACTCGATGATCTCTGAGGTCCCTTCCAACCCAGCCTATTCTATGATTCTATGATTCTATGATTCTATGATCTTGGAGGCTCTGTGCTGGACTCTTGCAAGCCGTTCTCTTTCCTTCTTGAACAGAGGGGTCCACCAAGGATACTGGGCTGATTCCAGACTCCGTGCTGCAGATTGCCTTTGAAGTGAGCCTCAGTTATTTGGTAGTGCCTTTGGGACCCTGGGATCATTGTGTCCTCTACTCCAGGATGGTTTGACCCACTCTGAAATCAAATTCTCTGGAGTCTGGTATGATACATCCATAGAAGTAATCTGTCATAATGTATCTGCTGTTATATGGTTAGTAAGTTGCTTCACTAGTGGAAAGTTTGTAGTAACCTGCAATAGTAACTTCCTAGCTGATTGTTACCATTATTGGGTTTGACAACAACATCGATTGCTGCTATACAATTGAGTGGTGTTATTATTGATTGCTAATAGTAATGGTGGTGTTGGGGCTTATAATAACAAGTAATTTGTAATTCGTCATAACCTGGGACAAATATATTTCTTAATTACCATAGCTACACTTACTAGTTGTGATTATTTTGTGGTAATCTCAAATAAAGTAAGGAAATTCAGAGGATGAAGCTTCCATGTCCTGGTGTATTATTCATCAAGCTCATGATGGTGACCTCCATACAGCCACAATCTGGGCCACCCTGGCAGGTCTGGAGCCCCTGTCTGGGCCTCTGCTGCTGCAGCTCAGGCCCTGGGAGGCTAACAGTGAGCTGGTGTCACTTTCCACTCAGAGGAAGACAAGTGACTCAGATTTGTAAATCCCCAACAAAGTGGGCAACGGTGAGACAATTCTCAAAGTCTGTACACAAACATTTGCTAACTTCCACAGGGTATTAACAGAATTTAAAGTATTTACCATGTATAAAACAAATTATGGCAAGCAGTATGGTGTGTCTTGCGTTACTTGTATGTTCCTGATGTGTGACTTGGGTAAAATCACAGCAAGGCTTTCATTACTTAATGATTTTAGGAACAGAAAAAGAGAGAGAGAGAGAAGGGAATAGAAAGAAAGTTAATACAGAGATCACTGGACCCAGTGCTGTTCTTCAGAAGGGAACAGCTAAAATATTTTATTTCTCACACCAGGCACGGCCCGGCTGTCAGGCCCGGATGCGGTGACCCCAAGAGGGAGGCCTGGGGCTGCCGGTGACGCTGACGGAGGAGCCTCCGGGCAGCCCCGGCTGCTGTTGCCAGCCCGCTCCAGCTCCTGAGATCAGCTTCGGCCACAACAACCCCCTGGGGAGCTCCAGGCTGGGCACAGAGTGGCTGAGAGCAGCCAGGCAGAGAGGGACCTGGGAGTCTGGATTGACAGGAAGCTGAACAGGAGCCAGCAGTGTGCCCAGGTGGCCAAGAAGGCCAATGGCATCCTGGCCTGGATCAGGAACAGCGTGGCCAGCAGGTCCAGGGAAGTGATTCTGCCCCTGTACTCAGCCCTGGTGAGGCCACAGCTCGAGTCCTGTGTCCAGTTCTGGGCCCCTCAGTTCAGGAAGGAGATTGAGGTCCTGGAGCGGGTCCAAAGGAGGGCAACCAGGCTGGTGAAGGGACTCCAGCACAAGTCCTGTGAGGAGAGGCTGAGGGAGCTGGGGGTGTTCAGCCTGGAGAAGAGGAGGCTCAGGGGAGACCTCATCGCTCTCTACAACTCCCTGAAAGGAGGCTGGAGCCAGGGGGGGTTGGGCTCTTCTCCCAGGCAGCTCCCAGAAAGACAAGAGGGCATGGACTCAAGTTGTGCCAGGGGAGGTTTAGGTTAGATATTAGAAAGAATTTCTTTACGGAGAGGGTGATTCGGCATTGGAATGGGCTGCCCAGGGAAGTAGTGGATTCTCCGTCCCGGGAGATATTTAAAAAGAGACTGGATGTGGCACTCAGTGCCATGGGCTGGTAACTGCAGCAGCAGTTGATCAAGGGTTGGATTTGATGATCTCTGAGGTCCCTTCCAACCCAGCCAATTCTATGATTCTATGATTTGAACGGCGGCGGCGGCCACAGAGCGGAGGCAGCAGAGGTTCCTTCGACCGCACCGGAGCGGCTCCGGGGAGCCGATGGCGAGCAGCCCGCCGCCGAGCCAGACCGTGTCTGCCCGGAACGACGGCGACACGGACCGACGCTCCGGGGGGGCCACACTGCCGGCGGCACCCAATATCCCCGCGGCGAGGCGGGGGCGAGGGGGTGCCGTATCGTCACTTCCGGCTCCGCCACCTGCCCGCTCCGCAGGGGCGGAAGAGGACGGCAGTGGCCATGGCGAGACGCCTGCAGGTGAGGGCAGGGCGCATGCGCGGAGACACCCCCGGGATGCCGGGCGGGGAGAGCGGGGGCTGCTGCGGCTCCTTCTCCCTTAGGGACTTGATGGGCCTCTCCTTAGCCAGGTCCCATCCTCCAGCGTCTTGAGGCTGATGAGGGGGACTGGCGCCTTCCCGGTACGCGGGGATAGCCCCGAGTCAGGGAGAGCCGGGGCCGCTGGAGAAGAGAGAGAGGAGGAGGAGGAGAGGGAGAAGGCGAGGGAGAGAGAGAAAGAGAGAGGGTCCGCGCGGCGTCCCTCCTCCCGCTCCCCTCTTCCTCCTCCTCCTTCTCCCGCTCCCCTCCTCCTCCCTCTCCCCTCTCCCCTCCTCCTCCTTCTCCCGCTCCCCTCCTCCTCCTCCCTCTCCCCTCCTCCTCCTCCCGCTCCCCTCCTCCTTCTCCCGCTCCCCTCCTCCTCCTCCCGCTCCCCTCCTCCCGCTCCCCTCCTCCTCCTCCCGCTCCCCTCCTCCTCCTCCCTCTCCCCTCCTCCTCCCTCTCCCCTCTTCCTCCTCCTCCTCCTCCCGCTCCCCTCCTCCTTCTCCCGCTCCCCTCCTCCTCCTCCCGCTCCCTTCCTCCTTCTCCCGCTCCCTTCCTCCTCCTCCCGCTCCCTTCCTCCTCCTCCCGCTCCCCTCCTCCTCCTCCCGTTCCCCTCCTCCTCCCGCTCCCCTCTCCCCTCCTCCTCCCGCTCCCCTCTTTCTCCTCCTCCCGCTCCCCTCCTCCTCCTCCCTCTCCCCTCCTCCTCCTCCCTCTCCCCTCCTCCTTCTCCCGCTCCCCTCCTCCTCCTCCCGCTCCCCTCCTCCCGCTCCCCTCCTCCTCCTCCCGCTCCCCTCCTCCTCCTCCCTCTCCCCTCCTCCTCCCTCTCCCCTCTTCCTCCTCCTCCTCCTCCCGCTCCCCTCCTCCTTCTCCCGCTCCCCTCCTCCTTCTCCCGCTCCCCTCCTCCTCCTCCCGCTCCCTTCCTCCTTCTCCCGCTCCCTTCCTCCTCCTCCCGCTCCCCTCCTCCTCCTCCCGTTCCCCTCCTCCTCCCGCTCCCCTCTCCCCTCCTCCTCCCGCTCCCCTCTTTCTCCTCCTCCCGCTCCCCTCCTCCTCCTCCCTCTCCCCTCCTCCTCCTCCCTCTCCCCTCCTCCTCCTCCCTCTCCCCTCCTCCTCCTCCCGCTCCCCTCCTCCTCCTCCCGCTCCCCTCCTCCCGCTCCCCTCCTCCTCCTCCCTCTCCCCTCCTCCTCCCTCTCCCCTCTTCCTCCTCCTCCTCCTCCCGCTCCCCTCCTCCTTCTCCCGCTCCCCTCCTCCTCCTCCCGCTCCCTTCCTCCTTCTCCCGCTCCCTTCCTCCTTCTCCCGCTCCCTTCCTCCTCCTCCCGCTCCCCTCCTCCTCCTCCCGCTCCCCTCCTCCTCCTCCCGTTCCCCTCCTCCTCCCGCTCCCCTCTCCCCTCCTCCTCCCGCTCCCCTCTTTCTCCTCCTCCCTCTCCCCTCCTTCCTTCCTCCCTCTCCCCTCCTTCCTTCCTCCCTCTCCCCTCCTTCCTTCCTCCCTCTCCCCTCCTTCCTTCCTCCCTCTCCCCTCCTTCCTTCCTCCCTCTCCCCTCCTGACACCGGGATCCCCGGGCTGCCGGGGTCCAGAGGCGGTGCCGGGGGTGCTGCTCCGTGCGGGTCCCTGCAGGATCCGGGGTGCCTGTCTCCCCTGTGCTGTCTCTGCCTGGTGCCTGCGGTGCCCAGGAATCATGTGTTCTCCCTCAAATATGCAGTCTGAGAGTGTCAGCAGGAACTAAACACAAATTACAAACCATGGGACGTTTTTCCACAGAAGGGTGGGAACCTCTTTTTTTCCGAGTAGGAAAAAGGTCAAGGGGAAAAGGTTTTCTAGCCGAAGGAGGACACAAAACTTGGTATCGGAAAGTAGCGTTTTGTGTGCCAAGGTCACTGTGGGAAAACGGGAGAGGTGACATTAGAAAGGGTGTGGTCAGTAGGTCAAGAGAGGTTCTCCTCCCCCTCTATTCTGCATTGGTGAGGCCGCACCTGGAGTATTGTGTCCAGTTCTGGGCCCCTCAGTTCAAGAAGGACAGGGAAGTGCTTGAAAGAGTCCAGCGCAGGGCTACTAAGATGATTAAGGGAGTGGAACATCTCCCTTATGAGGATAGGCTGCGGGAGCTGGGTCTCTTTAGTTTGGAGAAAAGGAGACTGAGGGGTGACCTCATCAATGTTTTCAAATATGTAAGGGGTGAGTGCCAGGGAGATGGAGTTAGGCTTTTCTCAGTGGTGACCAGTGATAGGACAAGGGATAATGGGTGTAAATTGAAGCATAGGAGGTTCAAGTTGAATATCAGAAAAAATTTTTTTACTGTAAGGGTGACAGAGCCCTGGAACAGGCTGCCCAGGGGGGTTGTGGAGTCTCCTTCACTGGAGACATTCAAAACCCGCCTGGACACGTTCCTGGGCGATGTACTCTAGGTGGCCCTGCTCTGGCAGGGGGGGTTGGACTAGATGATCTTTCGAGGTCCCTTCCAACCCCTAGGATTCTATGATTCTATGACAGTCGAATAGAGGTTAAAATGTATTGAGAGAATGAATTGTGACGGGAAGATTAAGAAAAACAAAGACAGAAAAATTATTCAAGCCTATACTTGCAGTATGGAGTATTTTTGTGAGGAGCTGAGCCCCTGCTTCAGAAGTGTTTGAAGCCAAGTATTGGGGGTATTGGCCTAGTATATACACAGATAGTAGCAGAATTCAGTTTCATTAGGTGCCTGTAGAGCTCAAAGGAGTCTGTGCATTAAAGTATCTTGCTTCAAAGTATAATTACTCTGTGGTGAAGAACTTTCCAGGCTGGGTTTGCAGAAATAATCTCTGCAAATAGCAGAGAAAGATGACTGAAAATTTTTGATCAAAGAGTTCAGAATAACCATCTTCAGGTTTCACCATACATGTCTTCTACTCAAAACTATTTGTAGTACTACTTTTACTCTTTGCAAAAATGGTAAAAATATTATGTGGTAGATACATTTAGTCAAATCTCATAAATGACTTTAGAAAAAAGTAAATTTCTTTGACGACTTTTAATTTTGTTCATTTACTTTCCTCAGATTCAGCCATTTAGGAAATGCTGCAATTAAAGGCAACATGTTCGGTTGTAAACAGAAACAGTGAAAGGGAATTAAGAGTCCATGTTCTCTTTTGTATGCCTTTGTCCAGAATGATTTTGCATATGACAATCAGTTAACTCTTGTAATTGTGACAAAAGATTCTTACTTAAATATTCCCGAGATGTCTAAGCAACTGTGAATACAGAGTTCATTCACTTTCCAGAAAGGTCTGTAGTGTAATAGCCTGTACTCAACAGGAAGCTAAATCACAGATTACAGTAGAAATTGTGTTGTGGTCTAATTTATGTCATAAAGCGAGTTTTGAACTTGTTCATATTTGTAAATTGTCCCTTAGTTGTGCTAAAGTTGTGATACTGTAATATTAAAGTAATACTTAGCTGGGAGGTTGCCAGTTCTCACTGTTTTACATCTTCTTTCTCAAAGCTGTCTTTGTCTGTGTATATTTCTGGATTAATTATCTCAAGGTTTAGCCCAGTGACCAGCTAAGCAGAGGGTGAGAAGTTAGCTTGTAAACTTACAAATACCTTGACATCCAGTGGAAACAATAACTTCAGAGAAGCTTGCTGTTTCTCTGCCATTTGCAGATTTCAAGCAGGACTACACTTTTTTCAGTGCCCTGCCAGAATGTTTTTATTGGCCTTGTAGTCTTGTTTGCATCTCCATTTTACAGATACAGAGCATGCTGATGCAGAAGATGTA
The DNA here is from genome assembly GCA_023637945.1 of Phaethornis superciliosus. Classification (NCBI taxonomy): domain Eukaryota; kingdom Metazoa; phylum Chordata; class Aves; order Apodiformes; family Trochilidae; genus Phaethornis; species Phaethornis superciliosus. The sequence continues at coordinate 44,228,568 of JAJQWJ010000004.1, read as the reverse complement.
CAGTTTTCAGTTACATCCCTGTATTTCCTCTTCATCCTCCTAAGAAATTTTTTTTAATATTAATTGTGATAAAGCATTTTAATATTATCATGAAGTACCTGGAACTGTGCTTTCTACAGATGCCAAAATACTGCTAGAAATAACTTCAAAAGGTTTTCTTTTCACCAGAAAATAAATTTAATTATAACAACTTGAGGATTTGTGTTCCAAACAACAACAATCATTATCACCTGCAGAAGACAATTCCCAGGTATTATACAGAGACATGAAAAATAATTGATGAATTTGTTAATATACACTTTGAGATCCTTTTGAAATTAACTTTTCTCACATTGGCTTGTATGTGTGAGAGTACTTTAGCCATTTATATTTCTATTTTTGTTTTTGTAATAAGGGAATATCCAGTAATGTACTCTTGATAGTTCCTTCAGGTGACTTGACTTCTAGTGTTATTCAGGTTCTGTTGGCTGTGTTTGATGTTGGTACAATAAATGTGTTTGTATTGATGTATTTGAGTATTATGTTCATGTCATGACAAATGATTATTTAGGACTGTAGCACTAATACTCTCTAGTGTCTTAGATAAACCAAAACATCTAGAACTCTCTAGATTTTTATTTCCACACATCTGCTTTGGCTGCAAGTTACTTGATCGGGAATTGAGGTAAAGTACCTTTCATACTGATTCTATGCCAAATTCTGTATTAAATGGAAAGAACATGAAAGATTAACCAGAACAAAGAAGACTCTTAATTGACACATGTTCATTTTATCTGGTAATCCTGGTAGCATACCATCTAATTTTATTGGTATTATATTTACAGGTTTTGAAGCTTTTTAAATCATTACACAGAACCCGGCAAGAAGTTTTTAAAAATGATACCAGAGCCCTTGAAGGTGAGATACTTTTTTTGTGTGTGGAGAATACTCTCCTGTTTTTCTGTGAAGCTTTTTTGTCTGAACACAGAAAAAGAATTGTTAACATAATCTTCCTCTAAATTACTTCCTTCTACATTTAATAAGTAATCAATGGGAAAACTTGTCTGTCCATAGCCAGACATCCTTTAATTTCAAACAAAAAACTTGGGTTTTAGACTCAAGCACTGAAGCCACCTTTTGTAGAGAAAACATCTCTTTTTGGAACCTTCCTAGAACTTTTATTTTTTTACTTTTTTTTTTTTTTTCCTCCTTTTTGTGTATTTCAGTCAAAGCTTGTATGACTCTACTAAGTATTTGAGTTAATTCTCTTTGTCTTCTTCTATGGGCATGTAGTGATAGAATGAGGGGTGATGTTTTTAAACTGAAAGAGGGTAGGGTTGGATTAGATATTAAGAAAATTTTTTTACAGTGAGGGTGGTGAGACACTGGGTCAGGCTGCCCGGAGGAGTTGTGGATGTCCCATGGAAATGTTCAGGGTCAGGTTGGATGGAGTTTTGTGGAAGGTTTTGCAGAGGGTTTGGATGTAGATGATTTTTGAGGTCCCTTCTAACTCAAACCATTCTGTGATTCTATGAATCATTCCTTCTCCATTGTTTTTTTTTTTGGTAATCTAATTTCTAGTAGTGCTTTCTATATGTTAGTTATTTTTAAAGTGCAGAGTGCTAGATAGGCAGTCATATTTTATTCATATACAAGTCAACTTAAAATTACATCTGCTGAATCTCATGGAAATCTTACATTCAAGTATTTCAGGTAGAGTGTATCAGGGAGGTGCTATAAAGGACTGGAATTCTGATCGTTGAGGCAGTTACAATTAAAAGATACAATTTTGTGTTCACACTATAGTTTTTCTGTTTACTTTATTTAGCTGCAAGACAAAAGATAAATCAAGAATTCAAAAATAACCAAGGTGAGACATCTGAAGAGAAGATAAATGAGGTACTTCCTGGTTTTGTTGTGGTTTTCCACTTTGCTTAAGTACATTTATATATGAGTGTTTTACTTGAAGTATCTCTAAACCAATGTAAGTACTTATTGAGACATTGTGAGGGACATAAGATTTCCAGAAGGCTTTTAAAAGGATCTTTGTTTATTAATGTGTTGATACCTCCGTTGGTATTAATAGTATTTTGTAGAATTTTGCATATACAAAAAATTCATAAGGAGAAAGTGTCTTCTGATAGTTCAATGTGCTTATTTTGAAGCTTGTAATAAAAATATGGGGGGGAAAAATGGTTTACATTGCTGTTTTCATGTAGATTTTTTTGTGTAATTTGCTTGTAATATCTATCTGAACCATTGTCATTTAAATTTGTCTAGTCTTTGTTATATAGACAAGCACAAGAAAGCTACCGAGAAATTAAATAATCTTCTCAGTTACTGGCAAGCATGAGAACTTAATTTGATTCTGTTGTGTGAGGATAGAAACAGTTATTATTAATATTGTAATAATGTGGTATTAATTAGGTAATTTTCTGCTTCTTTTTTTCTCATGGTACATTAAAAGGAGTAGGCTATCCTGTTTAGGTCACAATGTGTTGCTTAGTGTTCTCTTTATACTTTAGCAAGTAAGCTTTCTAAAACTTACTGAAGCCTGAAATAAACGTCTGATTTTAGATACTTTTAATTACTAACATCTATACAGAGTGAATAATTCTGTCATTGTCATTCAGCCTTTTAACTGAATTTATATTGCATTATTATTGGGCATTAGTTAAAAGAAAGTGCCTCCATCTGTCCTTTGCAGAAGTAAATCTAAATCTTTGCATCATACCATCCACCGGACAGTAGTATTAGTACTTATGAGCATTTATTTAGGACTTTCTAATATTTCTGCTTGTTACCAGGCCCCTATGATAACACTTCTCTGATACGTTAAATTTTATATTCTTTTTGTTCTAGATGTATAGGGTAAATAGTAATTGTAATTTTTTGATCTGTATTTAGGGATGGCAACGAACAAATTACACATACGTAACTTCTTAATATGGCTTAATTGATATCTCGTTTAAACGTGTCAGTGAAAGAAATTCTGGACTTCCATCACAACTTCTTCGTAGAAGCTGTCATATTTATTTTTTATATATATACTGAATACACTGAGATGCAGAGGAACTGAATCAAACTTTGCAGGACTTGTGAGAATCTGGTCACTAGCTTGCATAAACACGGAAGTCTTAGTGTTCTGCTTTGGACAGCAGCTTAAAAAGTAAATATTGACATGCTAAATGTGCATTACTTTGTCAGAATAAAAAGCTGCAGTGTGTTCTGACATGGCATCAGATACTTAGTTAACACAGTTAATGAAGGAGGTAGGAGTAATTATCTCCAGTATTAGAATGTTAGATGTGGCAGCTAAATTTACTGCAGCATTTTAGTTCAAGCAGGAGCGCATGGTTATCTTTGCTTCCTGTGATCTGGCTTCTTTTGTGAAGCACCTGGAGACAAATGTCAGAATCCCTGCATGAACCTGGAGTGGCAGGTGTGCTCCAGGAGCATTCAGGCTTGCTGCTGCTGGCCATGCAGTAGGGGGAACTGAGAGATACCTGGCTTGAACCTGTAAAAGGACAAGGGGGGAGGATGTCAAATCGTGAACTCTTAACTCTTGCAAAGAACCACTTCTGTTGGTACACTCTACTTCCTCGTCTAAGCATGTCTCCTGAAGTCTCTCAGCTGTGCAGTTTCATTTATTTCTGTTGTAGGTATCGTATTGGTAGGTATATATTTGGTGTAGGTATCGTGCAAACAAGTATCAATCTTCTCTTAATTGCTCAGCAAAGCTACCAGGGATGCTTGTGCTTATCTTCTTGATCTTTTGCTAAACAGTAATGCCTCTAGTAATTTTTAGGTAGTGCCTTATTCCTGTACTGCTTTTCTGTGAAACAGCAGTAATCTTATTTCTTGTCATGCTTTGTCCTTATTTCAAGAGCGGAAGTATTAAAAGAAGCAGATTCCCTTTTCACTAGGGCTTGTCAGATGTTACTGAGCCATTCACCAATGTCTATGATCGCTGAAGACTTATTATTTCTTTTGGTAGTTGCATTTTGCCTTATTCATTTGCAGGTTTAATAGGGTGTATAGATTTTATACTGCAGGATGTTACTGAGCAGAAGTTTCCTTTCTCTCAACATATAAGTTATTCCAGGATTCCCAAAGTAAAAGCTGTGTATAGTCCATAACTAACTAAATCATAGAACTGACTTGATTTATTATTTGAAAAGCTGTATAGTGTGGAAAATACTTTCATGAATAACTACATGTAATTTAAATACTCTGTGTTGTTTTGTTTTTTATCCCTTTCACTAGCTTCTGAAAATAGCTTCAGATGTTGAAGTGATTCTCAGAACTTCTGTTATTCAGGCAGTTCATACAGATTCTGACAAAATATGTGAGTAAAGCTGCATGATAACAAAATGTTCATAAAATATTGTTGTTCTTTAAATAAATATAAAACTTGAAAACTAAGTAGAGAGATGGAGAAGGCAAAAATCACTTCATCTGTCATTTCTATGCCCAAATCCTTAATTTAGGCCTAGTGACTTACATCTCTACCTAGGACAGGTGGAGGTTTCAAAGGTACAAAGTTTACACAGATAGTTTGAAATACAGAGGCCAGTAGAAAAGAGACAGTGAGTGTATTTAATCTCTTCAGAAATCATGGGCCTCAGACCATTGGGATTATCAGGAGCAAGGATGACTTACTTTTGGTAGAGGAGAAAAAGACTAGGGAACATTTGAACAGATGGGAAATACATGAATCCATGGGACCTGATGCTGTGTATGCAGGGATGCCAATGGAGCTGGCTTATGTTATTGCAAAGCCAATCTTAATTATCTTTGAAAGGTCAGAGTGATTAGAGGTGTGTAGGAGGTCTTCCATAGTCTTGTATTTATTACCTAGGAAAAATTTGTCCTGCAGCAAAAAATTGGAATGCAGCTGTTAGCAAGATACATTTGACCCACTTAGTGTTCTCTTTATACTTTAGCAAAGGATGTAATTATGCAGTCTCTTGCCCATTTTATGGGCTTTTTTGTGTACATATCTGTTGTGGATGGGTCTAAACTTTACTTCTCACTTCTAATTGATCTTACTACAGTAAAAACACTAATCTTGAAACAGCTGTCACAGTTTGACTGTGTTTTGTGTGTGATTAGAGTATATAATGAAGTGAGAAATACTTAGTAATGATAATGTATTGACAAAAAGGATCAGGAGCACTTAAAAAAGAAATCCATGATAAACACCATGATAAAGTTCACAGAGTAAGAATAAATAGTGTAAGAAAATGTGTAGAACAGATAGATATTCTTACTTGTCCTGATATAATTAACATGTAAAGAGCATTCAGTGAAGTTGGAACTTACATTCAAATTGAATACCAAAAACGTATACTTTTATTTTACACAATAAATCATCCTTGGAGGTAATGACAATGAAAAAAATCTTTGTGGCCAGGAGAAAGATATTACTCAAAAAAGAAAAAGGCAGAAGATGCTTAGCTTGATACTGTAGTGAAAGAGTAAAAGCAAATCTCCTTGCAGAATGAATATACAGACTTTTGTAGCATGATAAGTTGATTAGTAACAGAACATTATTCCTAAATGCCATTCTTTGAAGAAGGAAAAAAGAAAAGTGCAAGTGCAGCCCTAAGGTTGCTGCTTTAATTGCTGTTTGTTGACAAATAGAAATAAGCAACCCAGTTGAAAAGTTTATTTCTCATAGTGCTTCACCTTAGGTGCTGTATGTTTGTTTTGAAAACTTTTTAGGTGAGAGTTTAGTTTGCTGTCACAGAAAGTATATTGGCCTATTTAGTAAATTAAAATGTTATAAAATAATTAGTTTTATATTTGTATTAGTATGATGGCCTTGCTTCTTCCCAAGCCATCACCCTCCCCCCCACCTGCCCCCAAAAGATTAAAAGTCAACAGCTGTTTGAAAGAAGAGCTAGGGAAAAAGAAACTAGCTCAAATGTTTCAGAAACCTATCACTGCAGCTGCTTTTCTTCAGTGAGTTACTGTCAGAATGTTTTAACTGCAGCTTAGTTAACAGTGAAAACAAATATTGTCAAGGGGAATGTGTTTCCTAATGAAATGCAATTATTCTGTGCTGTCATAGAAGCAGTGCACGGGGCAGTCTTTTTCTTCAAAAAGGATTTGAGATGCAGTGGTGTGTAGTCATGTTGGGGTTAACTGGTAAATTTAAAAAAAAAAGAGATTAGTCTGAGTTTTTTTACAACAGAGAAGACAGCTTCATTTAGGAGTTTATTAATAATTAGATTTTTTTTCTGAATTTTTAAGAAATTGTTTCTGTATGAGTTACTCAGTACTGTATAAATGTCTTGGTCAGGACCTTAGTTTTTCAACACTTCATATGCAGTTGTGTTTTTCTTTGGTATTTTTGTTTCGAGTGTGCAGATCAACATGCTTTGTCACAAATTTACTCACAAGTATAACTGAGAGAAATTAAATTGAAATACTACTTAAAACTCTTAAAAACAGCACCAGTGCACAGGTGCAAAAGAACATACACATATCTTCAAGGAAATCTGTTTTCTTACTAATGGCATATCAGTGCCCTTTGTACAGGATGTTACTTATTACATAAACATACAAACACAATTCTGCAGGTTTACTGTAGTCTGTGCAGCTGCCTGACCTAGTCAAAGTTGGTAGTTTGTAGTATTTCCTAGGTAAGTAGTTTGTGCTTTAGTTTTTGCTGCAATATGAAGAAAGGACAAGCCAATTTCTGAAGAGATAGATGACAAAACTTAGAGTAAGGAAGAGGTTAAAATGTTGTATAGACAAACACATGACATGTGTGATGACACAGTGGTCATGATTTTCATTCAATGCTTTGTCTGTTGACCTTTAAAATACATGTGAGAAAATTAATCACAGATCAGACTCCAGGATGTTTGGGAGAGGGCTAAATTAAATTTAGTGTTAACTTTTGGAGCTGTTGAAGTATACAACCTGATACATTCATGATAAAATTCAGATTCTCTTGCTAAAAGTTACTGTATTGCTCTGCCATTTTTTAGGGATTCTCAGTGCCATTAAAATATCTTTAGAGCTCTTAAAAGGAAAATGGAGAAGGTAACATTATGAACAGTAGAAAGTGAAAAACATTGGATACCAGGCTCCCCAGATGTTCAAATTCTCTTTTTTTAGTAGTAACTTGGGGCTTTTTTTGTTTGTAAATGTAAAAGCATCCCTAGTTTTATATAGATAAGAAAAGATTGTAAAATGGTATTTTTTATTTATATACTCTTTTTTTCTGCTACAGTACTTATACCCAGGAAAGATCTGCTTCAAGATAACACTCCTTACATTGATAAACCAACAAAAAAGCATGAATCCTGACAAAAGTATGGCAGTCACCTCAGAAGTTTAATATCCTCTTATGAGATCTCTGAAAACTGGTAATGGACACCTGTTTTAAAGCTACATTTTTAACACAATTAAATATTGTTACCAGGAAAACAGACTGAAACCAAGCCATGCATTTTATTGTGTGCTGTTATGTTGTTGTATAATTTTTCTGTGAAGGATACTAAGACTTCCATGAGAATGCAAGATGTGCAGTTATTTTAGCTGTTGTGTTACTTTGGTTCATATGGTTTATTAATTCAAGGGTTTGTTTTTATCTTGTGATTATAGCATGACTTGGTGAGGCATTTTCCAAATCAAAGAGGCTTACTGATTAATTGCACGTGGTCTGACTTGCCTAGAGTGAATTTATGGTGAGTTTTTTTACAAGCCCCTGTGATTTCCATTTTTTAAAGGAGACTTCTTTGCATCTTGTGGAATTCATCCTAATGATCTGTTCATTTTAATCATAAGCAGGTACAGCTACAGTGATACCCAGAATCTTCACTGTGTGAAATCTGTAACAAGCACTGTACTAGGGTCTAAATATCTCACACAGTAGTGAAGTAGCCAGTAATACCTCTCACCTATATTTCAGGCCCCAGTGATCCTGTTTATTTTTTAAAAGCCACCAAGATGTTAATATTACAAATCCATATGGGTTCTGGCATGGCTTCACTGACTTCCTAAAATGTTAAACTATTGCCAGCATTCAGTCTTTTTTCCTCACACAAGATGTCAGTAGGGTAAGTACTCCTTTCTGCAGAATTTTAGAGCAACTGTACATTACATACCTTGTTTCAAGAACTTTTCATCAGTCTTACAAGATTAATGCTTAGAGGTAATGGTTCTTTAAACTGCAGTTTAGCTATCTCTTATAAAAAAAATCTGTGGATATCTTTGGTTTACAGATAGGAAACAAAGGGTTTATTGTATTTTGATTTAGAGTTGCTTATTCAGATCTGCAACACTGTTGCTACTATAGCCATGAGGTTAGTATGGTCTAACCACTGAGCATTGCTATCTGGAAGTGTCTTCATGACCTGAACAGATACACTTAGCAGTGTTGCTTAGAGTGATCTGTTATTTCAAAGGTGTGTGGTTCAGGACTGCCTGAGATGGTCACATGCTTACAGAGAGTTTGGGAGAATAGGTGTCACCTCAGTGGTAACACAGAAGAAAATTCTAAGCACTTCAGCTTTTGACATCCTCTGCCTGAGATCCGTCTGTTAGAGCCTTCTGCCTCAGTTTCTCTTTTATGAAGTGTTTAATTTGTGTACACTACAGCTTCTTAATGAAAACAGCCAAGGAACATTTCCTGCTTTGTTCTAACCACCTTTCCCTATCCTTTATTTAAGTTTCAAAATACAAGGTTTCTTCATTTTATTTTTTTTCTGCAAGCAGTAGCTTGGCATAGGGAACAACCCTGGTATTAGTACATTTGCTACAGTACGTTAAACACAGGTGATAGATTTAATCTGTAAACTGATTTTGCTTGCATGGATAGGATTTGTGCTGAAGTCTTAGTGGTCTTCAGGTGAAATGGCTTTTCTAATTTAGTAGGGCCAAATCAATCCCTTTCTCCTGTGTGCTTTGGTAAAGGAAGCATTTGGTTGCTATTTTTTACAGGGAGTGCATCTGAACACCACACAGTACAGCTTTCTGTCCACAAAGTGACAGAGTTCATATGGAAGTAGCATAAAGAATTTTACCTTCTCCAATGGGCTGAGTTCTCAGGCAATATTTCAGTAAGAGATCAACAAACCTGTCACAACTTCAGGGACTAAATCTGGGGTTAGCAGTTATTCTTAGAGATATAAGATCATGCCAGCTGAAGCAGCTGAACTAATCTGAATGCTGCATAGCATCATCAGTCCTGTTTGTATCATACTGAACCTGTAAATAAAGTGATTTAACTTCAAATACTTGTGGTTCTTTACACTTTCTTTAAAATAGAGAAAAAAAATACAATTGAAAACAAAAAAATGAAGGCACTCAGGCCCACTGGGTGCTGGGAAGAGCTGTGAACACCTCCCCTGGGTTAGCCTTGCCACAAAGGCTCCTCAGACACCTGCCTCCAGGATCACTGAGCCTGGGCTTCGTGTATTTGTATATATTTCTTCCTCATCCTGGGTGTTACTGCTCTGTCCCTGTCCTAGTAAATATGTTCCAGTTTTAATTTCCAGCCTTTAAGTCTGTTTTCCTTACTCCCTTTTTATCTTCCCTTGGGAGGGTGAAAAGGGTTAACAGAGCAATTCTGTCTTCTCACTTCCCCTGATCACTAAGCCAAGACAGAATATTCAGTGCCCAGTGTGGGCACGAATTGAAAGTTTTCCTTTTAATTGAAAATATTTGGAAAGCTGGAAATTGAAACAAATTGTCTTGATAATGGTATTTCTGCAACATTTGTTATATCATGCCTTTTTGGAATTCATTTTAAAGTTAATTCTTGGGATGCTGTCCTGTCTTCCATCTATGTTACTTTATTGTTTCGTTCAAACACTGCTTTCCAATGGGGTGAGCTGGGTTAAGGGTTTGCTTGGGGAGTTTGAGGTCAACTTTATGGATCTCAGCATCATGGAAAGTGATTCCGGTCCTTTCTCTCTCAAGTTCACCTTGCCAGAGTTTGGAAGCCCCGGGAACGACTGGTATTGTTTGATTTCATGATTGTTGTGCCTCAACATCTTCCGGGGGCCGTTCATGGTTAAAAATTTGCGGGGGAAAACCTCCCCTCTGAGCCCTCCTGCGGGAGCTGCGCGGAGTTAGCGCCGCATCCACCCTGCGGGAACTGCAGCAACAGCGGAACCACCCCGACTGGGTCCGAACCGGCCTTTATCGCTCCAGTAACGACCCGCAGAAAGAACTTAAAGAACTGGGACCGCCCGGGTAGGGATGCTGAGCCAGAGAGGCAGAAAATCCTGGTGAGAGAGAGTCAGCCTGAGAGATGAACAGCACAGGGTGGTAATTCAGGCCCTGAGATAACTGTTTGATCCATGACTCTGAAAGTTACGAATTTAATAGAAGATAACACTTGTGATGAGGGCGAGTCACTGATTTCATGGCTATGGTGGTGTTTGGGCAGGGGAGCTGATAGGGTAGATCTGGAAGGCAGAGAGGGCCAGGAGCTGGGATTGTTACCATTGACAAGATAATTGGGAGAAAAGCTGGAATTCAGCCTCTGGAAGCGCCTTCTAACAGCTGCAAAAAGATGTTATCCTTATAGGCAGGCAATGAAATGTCACCCTATTAAATAGAGCACCATGGAAAGAGGCATCAAATAGCTGAGAGAGCTGGCAATCTGGGCTCAAAGCCCCATCCAACCTGACCTTGAATGCTTCCAGCGAGGGGGCATCCACAATTCCCCTGGGCAACCTGTTACAATGTCTCACCACCCTCACACTAAAGAATTTCTTCCCAAATGTCTAATTAAAATCTACCCATTCACAGTTTAATTACTCCTTGTCCAAGTGCTACATGACCTTATAAAAAGTCCCTGCCCATGCAGAGAGGTGAGACTGACTGGCCTGTAGTTCCCTCCATCTTACTTTTTTCCCTTTTTGAAAAAGAGTGTTAAATTTCCACTTTTTTAGTCAACAGGGATGTCACCAGACTACCATGACTTTCCAAATAAGAGGGAAAGTGGCTGTGCAGCTTCATCTGCTAGTTCCCTCAGGAGCCCTTTATGGCTCTCATCAAATCCCATGGACTTGTGAATCCTCATGTTCTGTAGATGGTCTGAAACGTGCTCTTCTACATTGAATGGATCTGCCCTCTCTGCCTTTGCACTGTGCGACTTGGGTGTTGTGGTCAGAGCTTTTGTCAGTGAAGTCTGAGGCAAAAAAATCACTGAGTACCTCAGACTTCTCCGTGTCCCATATAACCAGCCTCTCCCATAATCTAACAGGCAGGACTGGATCCTCCTATCATCCTGGACCATGGTAGAGGCAAGGAGGCTGCAGGCACACCCTTAGCCCTGTTAATCAGTGGTGATTAGCAATTATTAGCCCTATGCACAGCAGTTCTTGGTGTCTAAGCACAAACACAGGAAGATAAGTGCTGGAGAAGGCATGGGAGATGATGGAAGTTTGTGGAAGACAAACATTGTCCCAAGATGAAGAGCTGAGTAACACAAAATAAGAGGATTTATGAAGATATCAAAATGCTTCTCAATGGTTCCCTTCAGAGCCCTTGAAATCCAGTGTTTTTGTAATTCCCTTCAGTGGCATGAGAGCTTCCTGCTTAGACTTCCTTTGCAAATTAAGCCAAGTGAGTGCAGCACACTGAGATTCAGTTAGGATTAGAGGATTATGTGATGATACTGAGCACAGAAGCTCTTCCTTGGCTTTGCTCTCCTTTAACCAAGTAACTCAGTGGGATCCAACAGCCTCTGGGTCTATGCCTCCCCCTCTCATGGAACAGTCTAAGTGGGCTGCATTTTGGGCTGCAGTCCCAAAATATCAGAAGTCAAGCAGGTGAGGCAGAAGGCCAGCTTGGTTTGGTAGGGATCTTGCAAATCAGGCAATAAAGGAAAATATACCAAGTATACCCAGTGGAAGTTAGGTGAGGTGACATGGGAAGAAGACAGAGACACTGCTAAATACGGTAGGGAGAAAATCTGAGTGTCCGAAGCTCAACTGGAGCTGTGTCATGTCTCAGCTGGTACAAACCAGGCCTCTGCTAAATCACCTTTCACCCCCACTGGAGGAGAAAATCCACCCAAAGACTGATTTATCGAGACAACAATAGGGAGGTTTTCATTCCCAAATTACAGAAACAGGCAGAAACAAACAAGTTCAACTTGGAAAGATAAAATCAAACACTAATTTACTCTACAAGGAGAAAGAGAAAATATGGCCTGTTCTTAATACCTTAGAGCACTGCCCCCCCTCCCCTTCTTCCCAGGCCCGGATTACTTCAATGCTGCCTCCCCCTCAGTGGCACCGGGGATGAGGAATTGGGGTTTGGGGCCAGTTCCCCACACGGTGTTTCTGCTGCTCTTTCCTCCTCAGGGGAGGGCTCCTCACATTCTTCCCCTGCTCCAACATGGGGTCCCTCTCATGGGACAGAGACCTTCAGGAACCCCTCTGACATGAATCCCTCTCACCAGGTGCAGTCCCCCAGGCACAGACTGCTCCCCCCGGGGCTGCACACAGAGTCACAACCTTCTTTGGGAAGTCACATCCTCTGGCACGGGGTCCTCCACAGCTGCAGATCCACATCCACTTCTCTCCATGATCCTGCACAGGCTGCAGCATCACATCTGCCCACCTGTGACACCTGAGGGGCTAGTAATCCACACCTGCCTACCATGGTCCTTTGGTGACTGCTCCATCATGCTTCTTCAGGGACTGCTCCACCATACTCCTCCTCAGGCTGCAAGGGGACGGCTGCCATATCACCAGGGAAATCTCTGCTCTGGCACCTTCTGCCCCTCCTTAAACACTAACTTTAGTGTCTTTTGTCTGGCATTTCTTTCCTACTTCATCGTCTTCTCTGCTCTGTGGGTCCTTTTTTTAAAAAAAATATTTTTGCAGTTTTGTTTTCCCTTTCTTGCATATGTTACTCACAGAGGCCCAGCCAGTTTCCCATATCTGCTTGGCCTTGGCCAGAGGCAGGGCAGGGACTGGAAGTGGGGGAGCTTCCATCAGCCTCTCACAGGAGCCACCTCTGTGGCCCCTCAACTTCCAAAACAGCAGTGCACTAACTCAAGGCAGTCTTTTGGTCTTTATGCATGTCACAGTTGAAAAACTAGCTAATTGGGTACTTTAAAGGAGGATTGTAATGATTACATGAAAAAATTAATGCTGGAAGCTTATAGATCATTAATAATTGGCAAGTGTGCTGCTTGATGTTGTATGTTTCTACAACATAGATGTAAAAAAACCACACAGCATGTTTGTGTTTAGATTGTCCTATAAGAAGGTTTGAAAGTTATGGTTAAGCTGTTAATAAAATGCCTTAGATTGTGCTACAGAATTCTCAATGAAGCACATTTTATTTACATTCTTGCAAGAGTACTAACCCCCAACACAAGGAATAACATAACATCCTATTGCTATTAATATTCCTGCCCCTATTGTTAGTGAGATAAAAGTGGGCACTACCATCCCTTTCCATCTGCCAAACCAATAATCTCACCACCCACTTAAAGAATTATCTTTTCCAGAATTCTCAGCAAGCACTAAGGTTGTGAGTCCTTGAAGAGCTCTTGTGATAGTACCATCTGGTGCTGTATTATTTGGTATGAGAGTACAGCATTGATCCCCTAACATTATGCATACTCCACCTTTCTCAGCTAACGTAATGTCTAAAGCTATCCTATTCTCCCAAGCCATTCAATTAGTAACACCGAGTTGTTCTCCAGTCCTGCTTCTTTGTTATAATTTATAAATATTTATTGATTGTAGTAAATATAATGGATACAATCTACATTTTTGTTTTCTTTTACTCACCAGAATAAAAAATATTCAAACCCTGCCACTATTTGATTTCTTGACTTATGCTCATTGGGGACTCCAATTGAGTCTCTATGTATCCACTCATCAAACAATTTTCCTAGACTTCTCTTATCTCTGCTATTTAGGATTGAGAGCTTCTTTTGAAATGCCAGGGTGAATGGAATGGCCAACTGAACAATGGCACATGTGGCCTTCCAGTTTGCTGGTAGTACAGATAGCAGGATTTTTTTCTCCACAGCACTACCATAGGTCTGCTCTGGGAATATGTAATGCTGAATAGTTCCCTGCATTGTATTCAGTTATATTCAAGATATCAGTATGCAAATCAAATTCTCCTAAGACTCTGGTAGCAGTTACATCCTGATGTGAGAGTCAAGCTGTATGGTTACCCATTGTGGAGGAGAGAGCCAGTGGCAATCTGATGTCTTCTATTCATAGGGCAGGAAATAATAGTGAGAGAAACCTGCAGGTTTCATTTATCCGTGCAGCCTTTTCTTGGTACAGAGTGATCATACACCATGTTCTTTGTGGATCTTTTGTCCACCCCAGTTAGAAGGGAACAATTTGTGCCATGAGTCTCCCTGAATCACAAGCATAACAATTGGTCTGCCCTGAACTCTGTGCTGTGTTATTAACCCACACCACCCAGGCATTGGTATCCCTATATCCTGTTTAAATTTCAAAAGTTTGTTTTAAATTTTTTATCTCGTTTACTGTATTATTTTTGGTTCACTCAATGGGTTCTGTTTTTCTGTTATGGGAAAGACAGTGTTCAATTCTTTTGTGTTATTCTGTTTTAACTCTGGTTTCCATACTACTACTCTAAATCCACCTACTGGGTCACATCCAGTTGTCTTCCCCAAGTCCATATGTGCAATGGACTTCTTTGTCAGCCCTCTTGATAGTGATCACTTCAGGCTAGAATGAAAAGTAACACTACTGTTACCTTGAATACTGTAACTAACTGATTCTTTATTTTTGTATTTTTTTTTATGATTTCTTTCTCCCAAACCCATGTTTTTCTAAAGAACAATGAAAGAAAACAGTAATATTTCCTGCTCCCAAAAGCTTGTCAATTAACATTTGCACTTCAATGTGTACCAGTTGCTGCTCTTTCAATGTAAAGGATTGTCAGTGGCATATATATCCCACTGTTTAGCTGTGCGTGGAGGATCCACTGGTTCTTTGAGTCAAATGTAATGGGTCCAGCCTCTCTCAGCCATCCTCACTGCTGCCTCAGTAGTCAACAACACTTGGAATCCATCTCCTCATTTTGGCTGCAGCTTGTTTGCCTTTGATTAGGACCCACTCTCCAGATTGAATTGCATAGACTGCAAATTCTAGAGGAGGGGTTTAAGCAAGGAGGCCTTTAGTCCTGAGAAAAGATAAAGAAGATGAAAATTTCAGTACATAATTCTTAAATAAAGCATTCTTAGTTTTGAATGTGCGTAAGTCTCCCCACTCCTGGGTCGATACTCCTAACACTGCTCCTTTATCTACCATGATGAACAACTGGAACGTTAATCTAAAACTGCAGTGGTCATCAAGTTTTATTTTCATTCTCATAGTAATTTCTTCTTTTTTCTGTCCATGCTAATTCTTTTGATTCCTCCGCTAGCAGTTTGGAGCATAATTTCTTAGTCTTCTGTGCATACCCTTCTATCCACATTGGACAATAACCAATTAACCCTAAAATTTTTCTTAATTCCTTTTTTGCTCTGGGGAGGGGTAATTCTACTATTCCTTTAATTTTCTCCATAGTTATTTTGTGACTCCCTTCTCTGACTAAATGCTCTACATTTTTTTGACTCTACATATTGTAGTTTTGCTTTTGAAACTCTTAACCCTTGCTGACCTATAAAGTTTAACACCTTGTTGGTTGCTTTTCTTATAAAATCTTTTTCATTTCTCAAAATCAGTAAATCATCTTCATACTGGAGTAAAATTATCTCTTGAGCAAGCTTAAATTGTTCAAGCATCTGTTCCAGCACTTGTTGCTGGAAGAAGAGAGAAGTTCTAGAGGCTCCAGTATCTACCAAGAAAACAACCATTTCATCCTGGGGTACCACCTAGTTAATACCATCCTGGGGTACCATCCTAAGGTTCCCCGTGGGACTTTAAATTGAGGAACTTCTGACTTCCCTATGCATCTTCACCAAAGTTCATCAGCGATGCCACTTTCTCTTCTGTCTCTAAATCAGCACAGCTTCATCTAAGATGATCCACTCCTCTAGATCCACTTTCCCATACTGACGGCATCCTGACGTTCTCGGTTATAGGAAGCAACTGAGGTGGTCCCCTTCCTTGCCTTACATTGCCTCCCTAGATGTCCCTGCTGTTGGTTCTTTGTTCTACAGTGAAAATCATCATCTTTTCTTTTAGTATTTTTTCTCTTCTTTTCTTTTGAACTTTCAAATGAATGGGCCTTTCATTCCACCCATATATTATTTTGCATACAAGGCAGCTCCAGCCTGAGCCTGTTGTCCAAGCCTGAGCACCACCATACAGGGACAGGATTGATCTATAGGCTCAGATCCATTATCCAAGTCTTAGCATTACACACATGCACAGGGTATGCTGGAACACACTGCATGTCCCTGGTGGGCTGCTAGTCCCAGTTAGATCTGTATAACAAGAAAGGTACAGCCAGGAACAAGAGGCAGGTTTGGTGTGTTGCCATAACTCTGGCCGTATCCAAACAGTATCCTGGCATAAGGGCACTCGTGTATGGAGACACTGGAAAGACAGTCACAACCCAATTAATAATATATGGTAAAATACATGCAACTGATGGTGGCAAGTAAACATGATATTATCAGCATAAGTGAGGGCTTTTCTGAAACAGAATCAGAGCTGTTCCTGCATTATAAATTTGTGTGTGTGGAAGAACAGATTGATACAGAGGGGCTCTAGGGAAGGGAGTAATTCTGTACCTCCAACAGAAGACTTTGATTTCTCTGTGTGTGTGTGTTCTTCTTAAGTCTCATTTTGGAGAATTAGGAGGAAGAAATTTTTAAAAGAACACCAGAGCATATTTAATTGCTCTGTTCCCACTCTAGATTGTCTGGGAATAACAATTTTGATATGTCTTATGTCTCTAATTTGATACTTTGAAAGACCCTCATTTTCTTTTTGCTCAAGGCAGACATCTATTTTCCTGTTAAAGTTTCTCTAAAACTAACTAAGCTTAATCCAGCTTCCATGTAAATCAGTGGGATTTAAAAAATTTATTTCACTGGGAACAGAAACATGTCTCTATGATACATCCTTTGGTTGGTTTTTTTCTATGTTTTGTTTCTTTCTGTTTGGTTTTTTGTTTGTTTGTTTTTGGTTGGTTGGTGTTTCTGCAGTTTTTGGGTTGGTTTGGTTTTTTTGTCACATTATTTTATCATAAGCACTTAGGCATTCTTGAGGAATGTATATTGAGGGAGATAAGAGATAAGTAAAGAGTTTAACTTCCCAGGAAATCTCTTGGGTTTTCCCAAATCTGGAATGGTCAGGGAAAAAAACTGGAAGAGCATTCAACATCTGTCCCACAATCTAAATGAGTCAGTCATTTTTTTTTTGTTAAGCCCCCCATTGACATATGCCTACACATTAAACCCAGTTTGCCACTACTAATATCTTATAAAGTATCTTAACAATACCAATGCTAGCTGCTTTTAAATTTTTTTGTCAATAATTTTTGAGTGGCTGGTGCAATATTACAGCATTACAGAGAATACTCTTGACAGCTACATGGAACAGTTTTGAGCAGCACTGGTAGCCAGCAGCATGTCTTTGCTGTTACTGCCACTTGTTCTTTGCACTGCTGAAGTTGCCCCAGCACTGGTAATGTGTAGGTTAAAAAATACAAAAAAACCCCAAACCCTCAAAGACAAGCTTAGCACTTTTGTGGATTAAAATGTTTTTAAATGTGATCACATTGCATTTATAAATTGTGATAGTTACTTTTCATCAAGATTTTGGTTTAAGCCCAAATCTGGCCAACAGTACTTTAAGTGCCTGAGGGACAGGACCTCAAAATAGAACTACTATATATAATCTGATGGAGACAAAGCTGTTAGCATTTGGGGGACTTGTGAAGCAGACTATCTTTCCCAATCCTTCACACACAGAAACAAGTCAGTTCCTTTTAGTGTCCGACCAAAAAAGACCCTCTTCTACACAGTAAAGCTACCAAAATAAAGCTTTTAACAAAAGCCTGTGTGATACACTGGTGTTACTCCCTGTTTTGAATTCCTTGCTTTCTGGATAGGGCAATGCAGAATGTTAACAACCAGAACATCTTTGCTGGTTCTGGTTTTGTCACTCATGTAGGCTGCATATGTTCTCAATGAAATAAATGGTGGTTAATAATAAGTAGTGCCTTTGGATTAAAGGGGCTAATGCAGAAACCAAAAGGGAAGGAATCATGTGGTGGAAACCAGGCACCAAAGTACATACTGACTTTTAAAAATCACATATCCACCAGGGCACAGTCCTATTTAAGTATCATTCCCGTGTACAGCTCATCTGTGGGGTTTTTTAGGACAAGACCCTTTACGTATTCATAGATTGATTTGGATTGGAAGGGACCTCTAAAGGTCATCTAGTCCAACCCCCTGCAGTACTCATGGACACCCTCAATTAGATCAGGTTGCTCAGAGTCTTGCCAAGCCTCACCTTAAGTATCACCAGGGATTAGGCCTCAACTACCTACCTAGGCAACCTGCTCCACTTTTCCACTACCCTCATGGTAAAGATCTTTTTCCTAACATCCAATCTAAGTGAATCTGATTTTCAGTGAGGTATACAGCATAGAAATACTCGGAATATTTTCCTAAATATATAAATGTGAGTCACATTCCCTAGAGTTATCCTGCTGTCATCCTCCACCTTTTCACTGTATTTTATTTTATTTTATTTTATTTTATTTTATTTTATTTTATTTTATTTTATTTTATTTTTGCACACTGTAATAACTCCTTTTGCCAGAGATTTTCAAAGAAGAGAACAATTTATCAACATTCTGCTAGGCCAATTTTGGGTAACCTGCCAAACTCTTGAACCTGGTCTGGTCCTTACTTTGAATAGTAACTATGCTAGTGTGCTTCGTTTACAGAATGAGCTTCTCTAGAACGAATAGCTGAAATTTACTCAGATGCAATGGAAGTTGTATTGATTTTTAAGAAGAGATGTTGCTGAAGCTGCTTTAAATTTCAGTGGGAGTTCAGTATGTGGAGGACCTCCAAGATCTGGCTCCTACTTTGGAACCTGAATTACATTTAGTATCCATTTAAAGCCTAGATTGGTTTTAAGTATGTCCACCAGTTTTATCATGCAATGCCTGCTTTTTCTTTGCAAGTACTCAGAATCCACCAAATGCTACTAAAATTGCAGAACATGGATATGCCAATTAGCAGCTGGATGCTTCTATTTGCAGGTGTACATTCCTGCAAATTTTAACAGACACTTAATTGTATGAATTAGTGTGGTTGTTTTATTACTTTCACCTCAAGATTTTTTTTTAAATAGTTCCATAACATGATGGAGGTAAGACTTGGGTATAAGTGGTGAAATCTGAATGGCCCAAGATTGTGAAATCTGAATGGTCCAAGATTTCTTTGAATGATTGCAAGGGGACATGTTTCTCAGCACTGCAATCTTCTCCTGATGTGCTGCTATGGCCCTCCCACAAAAAAGGAGGTTCCAGGAGTATTTGAAATACAACACAGAGCAATAAATCTTCGTTAAAACTACATTTAGTGCCATTCAAAGTGTTGGTTATCATAATAAGGCCATCTCACAGGACAGAGGCCAGATAAATTTGCTACTGCAGTGAGAAGGAAGCTTTGGCTAACTCACCCTTGTTGTAGCAGTGCTGACCTACTGCAGTTCTCCAGCTTCTGCCTGCCAGGTAAGACCCTGAAGACATGGCAGTAAGGTAGTTCCACTGAGGACCTACACCTCTAAAACCCACTTCTCCTGACATGTCTTAGAAAGTCATACTTGATAATCTTTTGGTTTACAACTCTACCAATTAATTCATCTGGGGGTTTTTTTGTTTGGTTGTTTTTTTTCAGCACAAATTCCAAAACAATAAATCCCATTATTGTAGAACACTTACTTTTCTCTTGGGGTACAGCAGGATTGTATTAAATTCAGTTTAGATAGCCTAATGGTCTGCTATATTAAAAAGCAATGTTGCTACAGAAAGCTCAGTGATTACATCTGAGAAAATATTCCCACGTTTCCTATTCTTTTGTGAGGAAATGAAATAAATCAAGTGTAATCTAGTGAAAGGAAAGAAAATGGTTGATCAAATGCTGCTTTCTTAAGTTCACACCATAGGGGAGAGAAGGCAGCTGCTCAAAACAGAGAGGAGATAGAGTTTCAGTGAATACTTGTGTTACAATGCAATTAGTGACAGGATTTACTGCTACTATGTATTGCCAAAGGTGTAAATCTGCTAGAAGAATTGTGAGAATTTCAGAAAACTCCCAAGCCAAGCCAGAGTCAAGATTTATATGAAGCTGCCTCCAAAATGAAGCTCAGATGCTAACTATGCCATAGAAAATGACTGTGTGAGGTTAAATTATTAGAATTACAGATGTCAGGTTGGAAAGGACCTCAAGGATCATCTGGTCCAACCTTTCTAATATTATAATTTATATGATATGCCTCAGCACCTTGTCAAGGTGAGACTTTAAATTTTACAAAGTGGGGGAATCCACCACTTGTCCTGGGAAACTATTCCAATGTCTGACTGTATTCATAGTGAAATTTTTTCGTCTTGTTCTCAAACAGAATGTCCTCAGGAGGAACTTGTACCCATTGCCCCTTGTCTTGTCTGTGTCAATCCTTGTAACAGGGACTCTCCATCTTCTTTGTACCCCCTTGTAAGTACCAGAACATGGTAATTAGGTCTCCCTTAAGCTTTCTCTTCTCAAGGCTGAACAAGCCAAGTCTTCTCAGCCTCTCTTCATATGGCAAGTGCTTTAGTCCTCTGATCATCCCCATGGCTCTTCTTTGGATCATCTCCAGACCGTTCACATCCTTTTTGTACAAAAACTGGTACCAAAACTGGACACAATACTCCAGGTGCAGTCTGACAAGCAGTGAGTAGACCAGGATGATGACTTTTTTGTCTCTGTTGGTGATACCTTTGTTGATGCAAGACGTAAGAGGAAAAAGACACAGCTTTAATGAAAAGTAATGATAAGAAAAGGAAAAAATATTAAATATATACAAATATACAGAGAATATATTATTTTCTTCCCCCATCCCCTCCAATAATTCTCATGTCACCACTGAGGCTGTAGTGCAGTCCCTAGAAAAGTCCAGGCTGGACTCCTGGAGTCAGCAGCAGTTGGGAGCTGGAGGCAGGAACACACAGATTCAGGCTGGCACGGATCAGGACCACAGGCAGAGGAACATACAGAATCCTCCCAGGATGCTGATGCAAGCAGGAGAAGCAGGGAAGAAGGGGCTTGAGCGTTGTGATCTGTCCTATTTATACTTGAGTATGATGCATATTGAAGGAATACTTGCCTTGGTCAATTTTGGTCTGTTTTGTCTGCTCCTCCCTAAAGGAGGGTTGCAGGTGTGACCCCTTTATTCCCTTTCTCTTTCCAGAGCATAAGATGTTCCTCAGAACCAAACTGTGGCCTCAGTTTTGCACACCATTCTCCAACCATAACTGTAAACATTGAGAGTTATCAGTCCCAGAAGTAGACACTGACTGAGAAAGTTGCTGTTAGTTTCAGCAAGTATTGCTACTTAGAAGAGACTCAGCCTACAGTAAAAATACAAGACAGAAAATTAATTCTACCCTGGCCCAAACCAGAACACACTGGAGTCATCAAAGTTCTAAGGTCAGGATCCAATTGGGGCACATCCCTGTGTTTAGTACAATCAAAAGTACATTTTATTGAGAGGAGAGAATTTACCTTAGAACACAAAATACTCCTGCTACCAGATACTGCATCCTATTGTATTTTTAAAGTGAGAAATACCATTATTTTGAGAGTATTAGGAATGCCGAATTCCTTTTCATGTTCTTTTTTTTTTTTTTTTTTTGGAGGGGTAAGCAGGGGTGAGTGGGCGAGAGGACAGATGGCTTTGCACATGATAAAACAAGAAGAAGGAGTAGGGATTAATAATCCCTTTGTTACAAGACCAAGAGTTATTGTCTCATCATCTTTCCACAGTTAAATTGACCTGGCTGTGCTGTAGGTCAATAGTAGTGAGAATATGAACCCACCTGGTCTGCAATTGAGAACAGGACTGGAATGGTCATACCAAAAGAAAGTGAGTATAAATATTTAATGTAAATAGCAATTTAAAACTCAAAAAGAAAAAGAAGAAAATTAATTTAAAATGGAAAACAAGGGAGCCGTATCAGCTTTCAAGGTGCTGGCTGAGTTCCTGTAGGGCAACTGTAGGTGATTCAGAGACCTAGTAAGTCATTTAACAAAGTTACTGTTGATTTCAGAGGACTTTTCCTAGATAAATAACATCTAACTAGATAAATTATCGAACTTACTCAACAGCACCGGACAGATAAGTCTGTAAAACTCTCTGCTGTTAGTAAGGCACCCAGGAATAATAAGAGTAATGGTGAGAAAACATTAGATGTCAAGGAGGATTCTGGGGGCTTGCTTCTCATTCCTAGACCTGCTGCCCCATTGTATAGTATCGTGTTGTAAAGCCTCAAGAGGCTAAGACCTGCTTTTTACAGTGCCTAATGGAACGTGCCTGATCTCTGGTAAAACCAATAAAATTATATTTTCATAAACAGGAAAGCAAAGTTAATCGCTAGAGCTTCTGAAATAATATGAAATTTTAAAAGTGTAGGATTATATTTTACTTGTATCACAATAGCAAGTAAAGAAGCCAAACAATTGGGAGCTGCTTAATACCAAGCAATGTGTAAACATAGCACAAGCTTAACAGAATCCTGCAGCCTAAACAGACCAGAGCCAGAGGATGCAGGTGGAAAAAGAGATACATGTTAAATAATTATGACTCTCCACAATGACATACACGCACAGAATGAAAGCTAAGGGAATTTAGAGAAAATATATTAGAAACTTAGTAACCAGCCCTTGTTCTTGAAAGTGTAAAAATTGCCTTTGTTTGTGGGGTTGAATTTCTTTCAGAAAAAAAGGACACTGAATGCAGATATACAAAGATTTCACTGCAGACTGATGATGCAGTAATTTGTATCAGTGCAGCTTTTTTGTATGAGTGCAGCTCACTCTGTGAGCTTTTATTCAAGGATCTTTTTATTATGCAGAAAAGCTCTGAGCGACTTTGCTAAGTTCAGATATTCACAGGCTGTTTGAGAAGTGACTTAGCAAAAATGTTCTTTCCCATTCTTCCCATACGTTCTTAGTGAGGGGTAAATCTGCCTCCAACTACTGGGTGAAAGAGCACCTTAGCTTGTGATTCAAGCACCTTAGCTTGTGATTCAGGTCTTTGGATCTAACACAGAGAGAGACTTAAGTTACCTAGAAAGCCACAAGGGAGCAGGTATGGTGCATTGGCTTCCACATGGACAGTGGTCAAGCCATGTACAGGGGCTTCTATCCAAAACCTGTGCAGATTCAGAGGGTTTGCTGGGATTTTCAGGTGAAACTTCAGCCTACTCCAGAAAAAACAATGTGTTCCCCTTACCTGGACTTGTTCCCAGGGAAGACCCATTTTAGAGAAAGCAGTGGACAGTGAATATCCCCAGTGGCTTTCTCTTTCAGCAGAGGAGAAAACAAGTAAGAGGGCAGACTTTCTACTCCACAAAACCACTCCCACCCTTTGGGCTGAGCACTCAAAGCTGGCACTTGTGACTGGATTAATCTTCAGAATTGGTCTTAAACAGATCCTCGCAACCCACCAAATGATTAGAACATAACATGTTTCTTCTTGTAGGATGAGCCACATTAATGTACTGTACTCCTGGCTCTTTGCCTGTGGTAACTGTGGAAAGAAATGCATTTTCAGACTGCCATCACGAAGGTACATGGTTGCCAGAGGTAAGGAATGCAGGTTGGTCAGCTAATGCAGGTCAGTGAATACCTAACTTAACCACTTGTAATTGCTAGTCCACACATTCACTGACTTGCTCATGGCTACAGCAGAAACAGAGGAATCCCATGGAGCTCATGAGTGGTATATGCATACTGCTATTTATTCACAGCTAACATGTTAATTTTATTTTTAATTTTAAAAAAAGGAAGAATGTGTTGTTAAATTTGGCATTATAAAGTTATTTTTCCCTTTTAAAAAGCAATCTTTTTTTTTCACTGGTACCATCAAAGCCACCAATGATGGATTTCTGTTTGTTGTGTTTGCTATGCTAACTAGCAAGCTCTCTGGCCCCTAGGGTGGGAATAATATCATTTATCATTAAAGGTTCATGCAGATACTAACTTTTTCTTCCTGGCAATTCTTTTTATGCTTTGGATCAAGGCTTCAAGGGTAAGCAGGGAGGAAAAGGTTTTTGAAAGATAAAGTTTTTGCCTAACTGTGGATATAGAGGAAATAATTAGCAAAAGTAGCCAGTAATATGGCAAGAATGTCACTCAGGAAAGAAATAAGAAGAATCATCAGTATTTAATCAGAAGGACACAAGACATACTTGGATAGTGGTAAAGAGAATGTAACTATGCTTTTGAGGAACTAACTGTAATAAAGCAGACTACAAACTGTTGGTCAGAGCATATTTGTCTAACTCAGTTCAATCTATTGAAGGCTTGAGGTTATTTGCAAGCATGTCTGGCTTGCTTATTCTCACACACTACATGGTTAGTACATGTTCTTACATCACATGCCTTAAACAAACCATATTGAAGCAGCATGTTGCATGGTGTTCCCCTTTTTGGTTTGTACACTTACCAAATCAGGATAATGTTTCTGCAGAAGTTTTCTATGTAAATTTGCCTACTTGCAACATTTCCATCTAACTGCACATTTTTTTTGCATGAGCTCAACATAATTTCTGATGGTGTGTCTTTTTCAATGTTGTTTCGCTCCTTCTCACAAGAATTTCAGGAGTGGAGTTGTGAGAAACATAACCTGAGAAAGAGAATGAACATGTGTTTAGACTGACTGGATTTTCACACGAACTCTGGATTAAGTTTCTGGTTTCACCACATAGTGTATGCATGACCTAGAGGCAAGCTATACTGCTTCTTCATGCTGCAATTTCTCATCTTGAAAGTGGGGATAAGGCTACTTTCTCTGCACCACAAGATTCTTGTGAGGTTCTTCAGAGTAATGAGAAGCTTAAGCAAAATGGAGGAAACCATCATAGCTGTTGTTTGCAGGCATCAAATAAGGCTTCTAATAATCTAAACATGTGCAACTGAAACACCACGGGCAGGGTGCTGGGCTGGGACTGGTTTTTAGTGCCCACTTCTGTTCAAGGGGAGGTCAGTGGCTGGGCGTACCAAACAGAGTCACCTCTGACATGTGACATTTGAGGGTAAATCAAGCATTACCACATCCAGTACCTCAGTGAGTATGAATAAAGATCTCCTAGAGAAATGGCCAAAATCATAAGAAAGTCTGGAAAAAAGTAGTTAAGACAAGTTAGCTAATGCAAGTCTTATTAACAACTAAAAATCTATGTTTTTTTAAGCGTGCCAGGGATTCACACAATCTTAAGAGGTCACAAGTTTTTGAATTTTCTTTTTACATGCTTGATATCCTTTTCAGAAATTTTTGTGGATTTTAGTATAGAGCAGGAAATTTTTTACTCTACAGTTGGTCTCCTCAGCCTCTTTCTCTGTGACACCATGTAAATTCAGCTTACTGGCAACTTGCTAGAACTGCCATATTTTCCATTTTAACCCAATCTGCTGAACCACAGATGACATGCAAAAGCAGGACAAGTAGTGCACAGATGATTTGGCAGAGGGCAACATCCTGTTTCAGTGAGGAGATTTGCAACTTGACAGGCACCAAGGTGTCACTAGGTAGAGCTGCCAGCTGCACTCTGCCACCCAGCAAGGAACACCACCAGATCTTGAATATTTTTTATGCTTCATACTGAGACATGCTTTCCACTTTAAACTTTTTTTTTTTTTTTTTTTTTTTTTTTTTTAAGAAATCAACATATGGTCCAGTGGAGGGGAGTGGAATAAAACATAATGGAGAGAATTCTCTTTGAGTTGCAGTAGCACCATAGTATTCTTAATAGTTGGAAAAAATTCTTGAACTCCAGGCAACTGCACCTCTTTCATATACCACAGAATGAAACCTATTTTTCTTGTAATTCATGTGTCAATAGTGTGGCACCATACCTATTTTGAACCAGCAAATCAGTTATGAGTGTGGATCACCAGTGACAAATCATCACCTCCCAGCAGCCAGGTGAGGTTCAATTGCTGTCAGGGACTGCAGAAGCTGCTGAGGGGATTATAGGATGGGGAGGTGCAGCAGAGGTTTGTTGCTCTCAACAACTGGGGGTAAGAATCCAGTGTTCCTCTCTTTTCCTGGAGGCCCAACCCTAACCACACAGCTTTCGCGACCTGCTTTCCACACCTCTTTAATGCCTCCAGTGCAAAATTTTGGACAGCAGCTCTTCATTTGTCCATGCAGTCAGACCTTTGTGCGAACTGTCCCTGGGCTTGCTGTCTCCTCACAGACCGAGGGGAGGAAAAACACCTCAGGAGGGGAGATCACCTCACCCGCTTCGGGTGAGTCTGGAGCCGTGACTGCTCCGGCCAGCTACAGACAGAGAGATCACTCCTCGGTAGAGCCTCTCTTGAGGACCCGGACCCTACATCCCACTGGGTCTCCTAATAAGGCCCACGACGGCTCCGCTCCGCTCCGCCCCGTCCCGTCCGTCCAGGCGGGGCCGAAGTGGGCGGGCAGAGGCGCTGCCGCTCCGACCCCTGACGGTGGTTTGAAAGCGCGGCGAGGGAGGAGGAGCCCAGTGTATGGATAGGGCTGGCGGACCCTGGCAGCCTTTCTCGCCGCTGCCCGCCTGCTTTTGTCCCCTCCCCTCCTCGGTGTGCCCGGCCCCGCCGGCGGCGTGGAGTTGGTGGTCCTGAAGATCCCTTTCCCGCGCCGCCCAAGGTCGCCATCTTCACCCCCCGCTCCTTCTCAGAACGTCCCTCCCAGTCGGGCTCACTGGCGCCGGCCGGGAACGCAGGAGGGGCCTGCGCCGGGCGCGCCCGCTGCCTATAGCGGCCGCGCGGTAGCGGCCTCCTGCGCGGATCCTCTCCGCGTTCTTCACGGCCCCAGCGCCGCAGGGAGAGGGAACGGAGCGCCCGGTAGCCGGAGGCTGAGGTACCGGGGCGCGGCGGGCAAACAAAGGAGCGGGCGCCACCGTGGTCAGCGGTGAGTGGCGAGGGCAAAGGGCTGAGGTGTCTCCGCTCTCGCCGCCTCTCTTCTGCGGCGCGACCGCGGGGTAGGCACCGGGGTAGGCACCGGCGTAGGCACCGGGGTAGGTCCCGCCGGCGGGCCGGGCCGGGCTGCTCTGCGGCCGCTCGCTTCCCCGTCCGAGCGCAGGGACTCCGGCTACTGCCGGGCGAGGCGGGGTGGCTGCCCCTCTGCCGCCGCCACCTGAGACCCCGCCGGCGTGCCCTGCAGCGCCGAACCCGCGGCCCAGCAGCGGCTGGCAGGGGCTCAGCGGTGCGGCCGGGGCGGTGAGGGGGCAGCAGGGAAGGGGAACGGGGCCGGGGCTGGGGCCGGGCAGCGTCGCGAGTGCGGTGGTGATGCTCGGTGGTGATCCGTGTGACATTCGGGCGTGAAGGAAGTGGCCGATTAGAAGGCAAGAAGTGAGGTGCTTGTGTTTGTTGTTTCGTTTTTCCCTCGGCGAGGCGTGTGGCGGGAGGATAGGTGTTGCCCTGAGCAGGCTGGAAGCGCAGCGCATCCGCGGCCCCAGCCCCTTCCGCGCTGGGCAGCGGGCGCGGTGCGGTGCTGGGGATGCTACGCGCCTCCCTCCGCTCCGGTCCGCGGCCACCCGTGTCACTGAGCACCGTGGGGAGCTCGGCAGAGCTGTGTGAGGGCCAGGAGGCCGCTCTGGGCTGGGGTGCAGCCCGGGAGGTGAAGTCGTGTTTAAAGCTGTTGTTTGAAATGCAGGGCTTGACTTCTGGGCTAGGAGTTTGCTTTTCAGGCAGTTATTCAGCATGTGTAACCTTATGCTCTTACCGAAATTATAAATCTTACTTCCACATGTAAGGTCCTGTGGCGTTTAACTCTGAAGTTGGATATACAGTAAACCGTGAGTCTTATGGTTTGGTTTTTGAACTTGGATGGGTGAATGATTATTTCACATTCGTGAGACAAAACCTCCAGGGGCAATTTAAGTGAAATCCTAAACAGAGTTGTCCTATGCATAATCCAAATATATCCTTCCTGGACTGTGATAACTGGTTAAAAACCAGAAAAGTAAAGAGAATCTGTAAAGCCTTGGGGAAGGCTTTGCATTAAGCTTTTTTTTTAGGTATTTTCTTGGTGATGGGTCTAACGTACTCTTCAAGGGCTTACAGTCACCATTAAGTTTAAATCAATGTATAGGAAATACCTCTAAGTATAATACTACCATGTTTTCTTATAGTTAGCTGAAGTAATTGAGATTACATGCTGCACTTTTTCACTTACAAAGAATGTTTAGTCAATTAATTTGTTTAGGTAATCTAATTATTAATAGCTCGGCAAAGTTATAAATATGTTTCTGAAAGATGGTTTTTTTTGTTGCTGAAATATAGATGCAATTATGAAAGATGTATTAAAATACTAAATTTATATTTTAATACATTTTTGAAGGATGAAAGGGACTGTTGTAAATGAAACTACAGAAAATCATCAAGCAAGTGATTACAACCAGTAATAAACTAAAGCAAGAATTCCTCAAATGAGCAATGTGGTAATTCACTGTATACATTTTACTATCTACCTAAATATAATTTTGTGTGAATAGTTGCATCACTGCAGTGTTAAATTTAATTTCTCCTAGTAGCTTGGATGAGAAACTAAAATCTGGATATAGCTGTCTAGATACATTAAAATTATTTTGTTAGTTGGTAATACATTCTACTCACTTTCTTCTGGTTTGAAGGAAGGTTGGTACCCTTCCCTTTCAAGAAACTTCCTGGTGAAGTTTCTGTATACCTAGACCAAAGTTGTGCAGTTGTATAGCTGTTCTGTGTAAAAAAAAACCAAAACAAAACAATTTACTTATATTGTCATATAACCAGAAATAACAAAATAAATTGCTCTGACCTTATGAGTGGTGGTGAAGTTTGTGGTGATGAAATTCTATTAATCAGCAGTTGCTGCTGTAATTCATTGTTGACTAGGAAGGAGTGAGGAGTGTGTAACACCTGGTAACCTGAGTAAGCCTTAGAGCTAGCTTGCACAAATCCTTTAGATATTTGTGCCAGACCTTCAAAAGGTGGCATGTGAAGGGGTTGAGTTAAGGTTTTTCTGCTAGAATTACAACTATTAAAAAGCCACTAATGTCTCTTGCTTTACACTATTGACACATGAATTACAAGAAAAATAGGTTTCATTCTGTGGTATATGAAAGAGGTGCAGTTGCCTGGAGTTCAAGAATTTTTTCCAACTATTAAGAATACTATTAAGACAGTCTTTCAGTTAAGACAATCTTTCTTGCTTTTTCCTTGATGTGGAACCCGAATGTGCAAATGGAAACCCACTGGGTTCTGGTCAGTGTCCCTAAGTACTCGTGGAAAAATTGAAGTGTGAGTCAGTATCACTTTTAAACCATACTTTGACCATTCAAATTAGCATTCAGCAACTTAGTTGCAACTCTTGATTCCACTTGACCACCTGAGTCCCAGAACTGATTAGCACTTCAGCAGCAAATTCATTACTAAAACACATGTTTTTACTAGATAGCGTTCCAGCTAATACTGAAGACTGTCCCAGTGCATAAACATGTGCTGGGATGGCCCAGTTATCTTTGGTGAGTGCCTTACCTCTGGCTATCTCTTTCTTGCTGTATGCCTCTCTTTATGCTCAGATAGAGAAAATGGTTGAAGGCTAATGTGGCCTTTCATAGAGATTTGCTCTACCTTGCTGTCTTGTATGCATTAAAATGTGGTTGCTAGTAACTACCATATCTGTTTAATATTGTGCTTTTAATAATATAATACAGGCCTGTAAAGCAAATAACTGTTTTAAAAGAAGGGAGACTGTTGTGAAAGTGTTACTTCTCTCTGACTTTTTACTTAAGGTATAAAAAACTTTCTTCCATATGCTGAAGGACTGTAGGGAATTGGCTGCTCTTTGCTTCACAAATGTAGCTGGTAAAAATATGCCTGTCCTGTAGTGCAGTTTTATCAGTGCTTAAAGCATACTTAGCAGGGTCAACGTGAAGGATTTTTTTAATATTATAGATATCTTGCTGAATTACTGTTGTGTTAGAAATGCTGAAGCTAAGTGTACATTATGACAGCTGCACAAATACATAGTTGTGTTTTTTTTTTTTTCAAGAGCAGATTTTTGAATACACTAGATAGAGCTGCATGAGAAAAGCAGGAACATGATGTTCCTTCCTGTATCTAACCTTGAGAGGAAAATAAAGGGGGCTGGGGAAGGAATGCTTCTCTGAAGGATGCTGATCCTGACATAGGCAAATGAGATTCCTTTTTTTTTTTTTTTTTAAATAAGTCAGTAAATCTGAAGAGTTGCTTTTCAGTATTGACAGCCACTTAAAAGTTTCAGAATATTTCTATAACAAGTGTGCCTTGTATAATTAGTACTTCCTATTTTATTGCATGCCTAATGGTGATGTCAAGAAGTAATGGCAAATTCAAGGAACAAGCAACCTGAAACAAATGAAAGTGGTTAAGAGAGCAATCAAAAAGGTGCACTAAACATATTGAAGTGGGAGGCTTCACGTAAAGAGCAGATTGATGAGCAAGTTTAGCAGTGAGAAAGTTCACTGTTATGAACAGGGAGAAGATAGGAAAGTTATTCTGGTGAGTGTCCTACCCTGGACTGTTTGTTCTTGGTGCCTGATGCATAGCTGGGTAACTGCCTGAGCACCCCTTTGGTCTCTTTCTAGTTCAGTGTTTTGTGTCTGGTTAGCAGTGAATCTGCAGTGGGAAACTACAAGTCCTAACATAATTATTGTCCCAAGAGGAACAGAGGTTTCTCTTGATCTCTTCTCCTCAGCTCCAAGAGAAAGAGGAACCTCCTTGTCTGTAAGGAAGGCACTGTTAAGGGAGGGCAGCACTCTTCCAACTTCCTTGTCAGTGTCACGTTAACAGAGTTTAGGAGGGAGACGTAAGGAGGAAGACATAAATTGTTAATGTGATCATCAGCAGGTTTTGCAGGCTTCTTCCCGAAAACGTGTGTACACTGTATCAACTTACTCCTCTGGTTTAGTTAGCTTTCTGTCCAATCAGACAGGTAATAGTTTTCATGAGTTGTCAGGGGGGCAACTGATGTACTTTTCTCTGCATGTGCAGCTGTGCATTGGAGTGGTACAAAGGAGAAATCAAACTACTGACAGCTAAACTTCCTGAAGAGCTAGGAGTGGCTTGCTTCAAAATTATGGTTAAGATACATTCAACAAACAACTGAAATGGATGTCTTTGGATTATGTTCAGTGGAGGTCTTTCTTTTTTTTTAATTGATGTTGAAATATGGATCCATATTGCTGGTATAGGCCAAGTTCTAGTAGTGTCTGAGGTCTATCAGGTTCATTTACCTAAGCACTTGATTTGATACTGTGGTTTTTGGAAAACTGGCAGCTCGGTCCTTCACCGGGAAGGGTTTGAATGCTCTCATACATAAACTGTGGCAGAAGTTTGTACTTCATAAACCATTGCCTCTGAATTGGAGGAGAGGTACTGGAGGAGAAATTGCAATTCATTTTTAGCATAGTAAAGAAACTTTTAATCTAAACAGCAAGGGGTGCCTAATGCTGGGAGATTACACATTGTGATGACCACTCTCATTCAACACTTTTTCACAGTGAAACATTTACAGTACTTATGGTTGCACTTTAGGCACCCAATAAAATATTGGATCTCTAGGAGTTTAAGATAGATTAAGATTTGTATTTATTATATTTATAAAATAGATTAAGATTTGTATTACTGATCATACTAGAAGGGCAAAACAATGCATGAACCAAAAAATTTTTACAGCCTGCATTTACTGCTGTCTTGTGCTTTTTTTACAAATTACTGTACATCTGAACATGATTTCTGGCTATACCTGCCTTGAACTTGGTAATTACACAGACTTCAGAAATGTTTTCTTAGGAAACCTGCCTTTACACAGTTTCTTGTTGTCACCAGTCAAAATCTTACCATCCTCATAGATAAAATAAGTGTGTCTTTTGAATAAAGATGGTGGTTTCTGTCTCAAACTTACTGCCTTCTCTGGTATAAAATACAGGCTTATCTTTCTAGGGGTAAGGAATTCCACCTATTCCTTTAAAGCTTCCTGAAAACAATTTTTCATCAAGAACCTATTTCCTCTCTTACGCCTTCAAGTGAATGTATCTTGCTCTGACTTTTTGTGCTGAAGTCCTTTTCTAATAAGCTGAGCTTTTAAAGTTTTGTTCTACCTTGAAATAATATAAATAAATTAAAAGCAATGTAAGAAGGTAGTTTGGAATTGAGTAGTCATGTTCACCTGCACTGTGTAAACATATTTTGAGATAAAATAGAAATTTTTTTCCAGCCAAAAGTATGTGTATGTGGAATCCACCTGTTTTTTATTTGGTGGTGATACATCTGTATAGTCAATCCACAGTACTCTGAAACAAGGATTTAGAGTTACATGTTTTAATTAACTTATAATTTTTTAAGGGCAGGGAGCAGGAAGTAGTGTTCAAATAATTGTTTTAATTTCGGCATTTCATGCACTCTTTGCATATGAGGGGAATAATTTGTGGAGCCAATGGAAGACTAAGTCAGTAGCTCTAATGCATTTTTTTTTTTTTTTGGTCATCCTATCAAAAATTCATCTTATACAAATGCTTAGTATATCTGCTCACAGTGGGGACATGTCACTGATCATGTCACTAGTTCAGCCTGGGTTTGCTGCATAATCAAGTGCTTTATTCCAGTTTTGAAATAGTGATTTACTATGAATGATAAATCTAGGTGTCTAGCTCTGTTTTTTGACAGAATTGTGACTTCTTTTTTGCTACACTGTCTTGTATGGCTAAAGCATTGCAATGCTCTTGAAAAATGTTAATGTGACTTAAGACTGTATTGAGGTGAATTTAAAGGTATGTCAGTACAGGCATTACATAGTGAAGTACGTGACTGACTAATGCAGTTCCTCAATATGGACCATTCCCCATGGTTAACCATTGCCAAGCTTCCTGTAAGAGCTCTAAAGAGCCTGTAAATCTCTGCACTGGTGCCTTTTTTTCACCCGTGCATGATTGTTAAATGGTGCTTCCACTTTACAACAGGCCTTTTCTGGGAAGTAAGTAGGAGTGGTAAGGGATGCCTTTGACTTCTAAGTGTTTCAAGTTAAGCACTGGCTATGGTGAAAGCAGTGGTCGAGCAATTGAGCTGCAGGTAGTGATAACAGTGATAACAGCCTCTTGTATTTCTTCATTAGAGTCATACTTGCATTATTTGTTGTCCCAAGGTATTTACAAACTAAGACATGAGATATTATAAAGGTTCTGTACACAGGCTGGGGAAATCCCAAGCACAAATACAGACTGGGCAGAAAATGGATTGAGAACAGCTGAGAGGAGAGGGACTTGGAGGTGTTGGTGGATGAAAAGCTGAATATGATCCAGCAATATGTGCTGGCAGCCCAGAAAGCCAACTGAGCCCTGGACTGCATCAAAAGAAGCATGGCCAGCAGGTCAAAGAGGGTGATTCTCCTCTGCTCCACTCTTGTGAGACCCCAGCTGGAGTACTGTGTCCTGTTCTGGAGTCTCCAATATAAGAAGGACATGGAGCTGTGGGAGCAAGTCCAGAGGTGGGCCAGTGAGATGATCAGAGATCTGCATTGCCTCTCCTATGACAACAATCTGAGAGAGCCAATGTTACTTATCCTGGAGAAGAGAAGGTTCCAGGGAGACCTTGGAGCAGCTTCCAGCACCTGAAGGGGGCCTACAGGAAAGCTGGGGAGGGACTTTTTATGGTGGCGTGTAGTAATAGGATGAGGAGGAATGGTTTCAAATGGAGGGTATTAGGAATTAGGTATTAGGAAGAACTTCTTCAGTGTTTGGGTGGTGAGACACTAACAGGTTGCCTAGGGAAGCTGTGGATGTGTTCCCTGGAAGTGTTCAAGGCCAGGTTGGATGGGGCTTTGAGTAACCTGTTCTGGTGGGAAGTGTCCCAGCCCATGGCAGGCAGGGTTGGAACTAGTTGATTTTTGAGGTCTGTTCCCACCCAAACAATTCTGTGATTCTATGTGTAGGACAATACCTACATCAGAGGTTGTGGTGGATTTGTTTTTTTAACCTAGTTTGGCTGGGGCACAAAGAATCAATAATTGTTGCCTTTGCAGTCAGTTCAGTGGCCTATATGTATGTATTTATTCACAGTAAGACAATCCTTTCATTTCTCAAGGTGATGGTGGTGTTTTCTCAAATTGCTGTTGAGAATTACAATAAATAAAAGGAAACTGCACTTAGTGGGATACTCACAGCAAACATAGACTTGTTATAGTCCAAGCAAGTGTGCATTTTAGTGAAATAGTTAATAAATTAAGAATTCTTTTAGAGAAAATGTGTTGTTCTGAAAGGGACTCTTTGACAGATAGCTACTCAAATGTTGACCAAGATAATGAGCAGTTCTAGAATGTTCTTTTTCTACTGAAGGTATACTGTTTCTAAACTTAGTTCCCTTTCTTCCAGGGACAAAAGGCATAACATGAAAGCTTTATTGTTTTGTTTCTATTGTTTGAGGTCATATTAAGATATTTTTGCCAGTGTTATTCTGTGATCTGAAAAGACAGCTTTACCAAACAATTTGTGGCTTATTGTCCCTTTTAGAGTAACTCTAATTGTGTTTCCATCTTTTCAAGGACTTTATAAACAGAATCTGTTAATATTATATATGCTAGTACTGCTTGTTCTTTGAGGTAGATAGCATCTTTGCTTAGTTAAAAACAATGTGACTCAGCTAAAACTGTTTATAGTCGGGTATGATATATTTTTTCATGATTCTGAAACTAATACACTGAAATAAATCAGACATGTAAGTAATCACCAAGTTGTCTTTCTGTTTGGGAAATGGCATGTAAGAATCTTGTAATCTAGCAAAGAAACTTTAAAATATCTTTGTCTCTCTAAGAACTTATGGGTAGGCTTGAAAATTGGTGTTTTACAACTGGTGCTATGTACCAAGGACACTTACTACTGATAGCTCATGTTCTGGTAATTTCTCTCAAGACATTGTGATTGTTTCAGTTTTTTGTTTTGAGTAAAGCTGTCTGAATGCTTTTGTACATGCTGTCGTTACCTTAGCCACACAATTAGTTCAGTAATGTAGCTAGTTTAAATAAAATGGAAAAAAAATATTAAGAGGAACTTTGGAGTGCTGAAACTGCTTCTTAATTACCCTTATTCAGTCAGTGCTGATAGCACATAAACCTACAAATTTCTAGGAATTTATGGGAAGACTCTCTGTTGCTATGTATGGGGGACATAAGTTAAACCTGACATTTCTTGGCTCACAATGACTGTAGTCTAAATAAACTGAAAAAAGTGGGAGACTTGGATGAAGGATGACTTATTTTCCCTACTATTATATTGCTATAGTTTAAGGAGTTACAGTAACTTCCTAGTTTAAAAATACTAGCTCACTTCTATTGAGAATTCAGAGTCATTGATACTGGTTCAAAATGTAGACTAATTCATAATTACTTTTGTGTTAGATGGCCTGAGAGAATGGGATTTTTCACTCTCATTGCATAGCTAAACCCTATAGCAAAACCACCATGGGGATTATGGAGTTGAAATATTCTCTCTGCATCAGAATTCAGATGAGTCAGGGGAGGCTCATGAGAGCTCCTCATGCCTCTGGCAGAGTGTAGTATTTACCTGGTGTGACATGAACATGCAGACTGTCCTGAACTTAGTGTCAGCTGCAGGTCTGAGCAGTCCATGTGTACACTCACGTCACTTGGTGTATTTTATTCTAACAATGCTATTCACTAGTTTTATGCAGTCTGTCATAGTAATGATGCTTATTATTATAGACTTCTTTGGAATTTAGGGTCTCAAAAAGAGTGTATATCTTCAGTGGAAGCACTGTACTAGTATTAAGTTTTACCTTTTCAAGGTAATCCTTATATAATGTATCGTTTGTACTCTGTCATCTTTGTTTTCATACGCAGGTTTTATACTGAAAAGGGTTAATATGACTTTTAATCTGTGATGAACTAAGAAAACATCTGAGCAGATATTGTCAGGATATTGATGAAATTGCCTGCTAATGTTGCAGCACTAGTGATTTCTTGTAACTGGTTAAATCAGTGATTTAATTACTGTTTGGAGATACAGGAAGTGTACTGAACTGTTAGGTGTGAAAACAAGGTTTCAGACAAGCATAAAGCTTCAAATTATCATGCAAATACTAACATTTAGACAATTGCTACTTAAAACTGACATCCTTCATGAATGAATGAAGGGTGTGGACAGATCTTCAGTAAGCTGTCCAGGCTTTCTATAAAGTGGTTACAGCTTGGTTAGTAGTGTGCCTTGGCAGTACCTGCAAGCAGCCATTCTTTCCACTCTGCTGACTGGTATGCTGTGCAAGTTCATCTGAGAGCCTTCCAAGCCTTAAGTCTACATGCTTCATTCACCTGGGACTCTAAATAGCTGTGACAGCTACTGGTTCAGTTCTCATGTATGTCTGACTTAAAACATTTATATATACAGTTCAGCTTTCATTGGTCTGTTCTCTTGGCTCTTTGCAGCATGGCCCTAAATTTCTAATGCTATGGTTCAGGAAAGCATAATTTATGTATTTTCTACGTAGTCTATTTCTCTTTGAGAGGAGTGGAGGAACACCCTTGGCTTAGAAGTTATAAATACAGATATATATTACCTTATTTGTATAAATACCTCATTTGTGTAAATATTATTACATATTGAAATGGCTTATACACCTGCAATTGCTGCATGGTTTTAGGATGTCATGTGTTCTATAAACATGTATATGTGCTAATTTCTCATAATGCAGAATTGTTTCAGTTTTCTTGTAGTAAAATCTACTAATAAGAATCTTTCTCCACTCTGTTCAGTTCCATTGCATTTAAATGAGGTAGTCTGTGTTTAACTGCAGTTAGATTAGTTGGTTCTCTTATCTATATATTGGATATTATCCATGGAGTCTTTAATTAGAAGGTAGTCAACTTGAGGTAATAATTCAGTTACAGAATTTACATTTGCCCTAAAATGCATGTTTGCCTTTTTGGCTTCCTTTGCTTTCTTACTGAACTTTCTAGGCAACCAGTAGAATGTCATGTTTTATAAGCTTGTTGCTCATCTGTTTTTTCTGAGAAACAGCTTATTGCAATATGTTTTTTTTTTACCAAGGGAAAGAAAACTCATCATAACTTTGCTTATAGAGTTACATCACTGAATATATTTTATGTGGAGCCCAAGCATTGTGATATTGTTGTGTTTCCCTCTATGCCTCTGCTATTATGTTATTAGCTTCTTGCTTTGTTCAGACAAGATGTCACATCTCTGGGATCTGTAATTCTCTTACCCCTCCATCTAGTAAGTCTACACCATTCATACAGTCCATAAAGCTTGTGGTTCTGTCAGTTCAAGTGTCTTCATTATTCTGAAGCAACTAAAGAAAAAAACCAAATACTGAAAAGCTGCTGTCTGACTCAGCCAAAGGGAGGATACTCAAATCTCATTCTTTCCATAATCTCCTTTTGTTACTCTCAGGGCCATGCAATCATCAAAAATTATTTTGACATAGGTAGTTATAGCCAATTCCCAATACTTGTTTTTGTTAGTAATCCCCTGTTGTGAAGTCTTTCTTTTTTTTACCACCCAGATTTCTATTCTAACAAAAAAAGTGATCAAAGCTTTCTGCCTCTAACATATAACACTGTCCAGACAAGTTTGTTTCTTCTCACTTCTCCTCCCCAGGATTCTTTTCTGGATTTACCATTTTTCTTTATTTATAATCTATTTTACCTCTTTCATTTTCCTCAGCTCTTTCTTTCAGGTCCATACATTTTTTTATAGTCTTTTCTGACAACTACAGTGTTAGAGGTTAAAAAAAAATAATTTACTTTTAAAAACTGTTTTATGTCAGTCTGAGAAAAAAAAAACTGCAAAACTCTGTACCCCAGTTTATGAGCATAGAAAGGCTGAAATATGACAAACCACAATGAAAGTCAGCAAACAAATGTCTTGTCATGTAGTATGGAAGATAAATACCAGGGAGCCTGAGAGCAGAGGAGAGTTGGGGTCCTGAAGGGGATTTTTTGTTTTGAGTTTTTTTGTGATTTTTTTTGTTTCTTTTTTTGTTTGTTTGTTTGGTTTTTGGGTTGTTTTGTTGCTTTTTTGAGGTTTTTTTTGTTTTTGTTTTTTTGTGATTGTTGATGATGTGTGTATGTGTTTGTGTTTTTCCAGATGTACAAAGCATTGTCCAAACTAACATATGCATCTCCTGATGCAGAAAATTCTAAGCAGCATTTAAAGTTCTTCCCTGGTAGAGGCCCCGATGAGAAGTCCCACTGAATTATGATATGCACATGTCCTTTGTGCTCATAGTAGATACATTTATTAATATTAATACCTAATCTATACTAACTTTGATAGGCCTTCAACTAATTAAAATAAGATATTTTTGATTAAGTAGTCCTCTTGCCCCAACAGACCTTTGGTATTCATGGTATGTGCAGCCATACATACTTCATCTAGCTTTGCTTCCCTAATTTTCTTACCTAAGTCTATTTGCAATGG
This sequence comes from Phaethornis superciliosus, assembly GCA_023637945.1. Lineage (NCBI taxonomy): Eukaryota > Metazoa > Chordata > Aves > Apodiformes > Trochilidae > Phaethornis > Phaethornis superciliosus. Next base: position 44,189,919 of record JAJQWJ010000004.1, on the reverse strand, counting down.
ATTCGCTAGTTACTTTAGGTCAGTTTCACATTCCTGTTCCTTTGTTCAAAGTCAGTCTTCTAAATAGATCTCCAATACCTAATTCTTCAAAACTACTTTGGTATTCTCTGTGTGATAGCTTTCCCGGCTTTATAATTTAATATGCAATTTACTGTATTTAACATCACATCAAAGCATGTGTACTTGATGGGCATTAGAAAGTAGTTAAGTAAAGCTCTTTCGAAGTTGAGCAAACTAGGTTAAACACATTGTTAATGTAGCTGAATGGTCAGTGGTTTTAATCAGCTGAATTTGCCTCCAGCAGAATTCTGGTATAGATAAATTCCTATTTGACTTTGGTAAGTGATATGATTGTAACAAGGTCCTGAATCTGGGCCGAGGCAATCCCAAGCACTGATACAGGCTGGGCACTGACTGGCTTGAGGGCAGCCCTGGGGAAAAGGACCTGGGAGTACTGGTGGGTGAGAAGTTCAACACGTATATCATCAGTGTACACTTGCAGCCCAGAAAACCAACCAGATCCTTGGCTGCATCAAGAGAAGCATGGCCAGCAGGTCCAGAGAAGGGATTCTGACCCTCTGCTCTGCTCTTGTGAGACCCCACCTGGAGTTCTGCATCCAGTTCTGGAGCCCCTATTACAAGAAAGACCTGGACATGCTGGAGTGTGTCCAGAGAAGGCCATGAGGATGATCAGAGGGCTGGAGCACCTCTCCTATAAAGACACCAAGAGAGTTGGGGTTATTCAGAATTCAGAATGGAGAGGAGAAGGCTTCAAGGAGACCTTATTGTAGCCTTCCAGCATTTGACTGGGGCCGAGAAGAAAGCTGGTGAGGGACTTTTTAGGCTATCAGGTAGTGATAGGACTAGGGGGAACGGGCTCAAACCTAGAGGAGGGTAAATTTAGCTTGGAAGTTAAGAAGAAGTTCTTCACCATAAGGGAGGTGAGACACTGGAACAGGTTGCCCAGAGAGGTGGTGAAAACGCCATCCCTGAATGTTTTTAAATGTCAGGCTGGACAGGGCTCTGAGCAACCTGATCGAGTGGGAGGTGTCCCTGCCCATGGCAGGGGGCTTGGAACTAGATGATCTTAAAGTTCCCTTCCAACCCTGAAAATTCTATGATTCTATATTTAGGTAGGGTTTATTTCTGTGGATTACATGAGTACTGATGGAACAGTTAAACCCTGAAACTACTGGTTTCTTATGAGTTCAGTTCTGTATAGCAACTTTAATTTTAGAAGCTTGTAAATTCTACTTGAGTGTTTTCTTTTACTGTTACATATTTTAATGTCTAAACATCCAAATGACCGGTGAAAGATTCTTTTAAGTAGCAGTACTTTAGGAAATTATCATAAAAGTCTGTTACATATGCTGTGCTGCTTGTTCAGAAAGTCATGTAACATGTGGAATATTGCAGTTCTCCATATTGATACCAAAGCCTGTAGAACACTATTTCATTTCTCAGATACTATGAAATATCTTTCGATTTGATATTACTCTTTGTGCTTCAGAGCACCAATGAAAATATATGATTCAAGTAACAATCAAACAAGTCTTAACCCTAAAAGCACTCAAAGTGTGCTGAATTTCATTTGAACACCAGCAAATGACTAGCATTTTCTTTTTCCTTCCTTCTTTCTCCCTTCCTCCATGTTCCCTGGAGAACTGAAGTATTTTCAGTATGACTGACAATACCAGACATGTTGGGGCTTATGCTTCCTATTGTGCACTTTCTTCTATGAACACACCTGCTTTTTTCACCTCTGACTTCACTAGTCCTTGTAAAATCTTTCTGACAGAGAGCCTGGGGAAGGAAGAATATCCACATAAATTCACCCTGGAGAAGTAGATGACAGGGAGGTGGTTTTGTTGCTAGCAAGGAAAACCAGAAGTGTAAGTGGCATCCAAAGTGGGAGCTGCAGCCTTCCCTGCTGGCCCTGGAGTTTCTCCTCTGGTCTGCCTCTTGCTGCTCTGTTTCGGGAGCAGCTGTTAATACACCCACCCTGTGAAAAAAACATTTCCTTGGGAATGAGAACAGTGTGTGGGGTGGGAAATCTCTGTCCTTGAGAATCTTGCCAGGAGAGGGAGGGAAAGAATAAGGGAATGGTAATGCAAGTGGGTGATTTAAAAATAAATTTTATAACTACCAGCCTCCTAAAACCAAAAAAACCCACCCTGTGGAGGTGGATGAAAACGGGAGAAGACAAGGTGTTAAGTAGCAGGTGTAGAGGTGATGAGGGCAAGTAAAAGGTGGTGATATCTGTTTGAAGGTTACTGAGAGGAACAGAGGAGGAGTATTTATGACTGGAGGAGAATAAAGGCTATACTGCAGTCACAAGTGGGGAACAGAAAGGATTTCTCCTGGAGCACTGGCATCAGCCAGTGGTGATCCTCCCTGGGGCACGGTGAGGCAGGAGCAAAGAGAACTCTACATTGCAAAAATACACATTTCATTATTATGCAAGAAATAAGTGAAGTGTTCCAAGCCTTTTGGCTGCCCTTTCTGTATGTGCTTCAGGAGTGCCCATAGCAAACTTCAGTCAGGTCAGGAAGCATGGTCTTCTTGACTTGCTTCACTGGTAACTATGCAAGTGGCTAGTGTAATATCTCCATAAATATCTTACAATCTGTCCTATTCTTGCTAAAAAAATCCCAAAGTCTGAAGTCTGAATATTTTCCTTCATTTATTTTAAATGCTTTGGGGCTCAAACTGATAGTTTGTAAGATACTGATGCAGAACATTGTACCAGGACCATTCCTTTCTGTCTCTTTACCCAGAACCTCACAGCTTTCCCCCCTGCAGTCATGTGGCTGGACTTGATCTTCCTTAACATAGCCAGTGTTTTTTATTGCATGACTGAACACATGGTGGGAGGATGTACTTCAAGTCATGTGAAGGAGGAAGCATTAAGTCCTGTGGCTCTTCACCATAGGTTATATACTCCTTATCTAGTCTCATGATACTCTGAAATGTATGCTTTCCAATTGCTTAGAGGAAGCTCAGAACAATCTGGAAAAAAAACCAAAACATGATAATGTTTTTTTTCCTTAAGTTTTCCATTCTAGTGTTGCTGTTTATCCCTTAATTCACTAAGGGTCTTGAAAACTGGGGGTAGAGGAGAAAGTAGAGGAAAAAATTTGTCTCTCTGTATGTAATATTAAAATGCTAATGATTTTTAGATAAATACTTCTATATCAATAAATTGAGTTGACATCTAGTATTAAAAGCTTCTGTAGTATTTCTTGAAGTACACTCTTGCAGAGAAAAGTCCTAACCTAAAGTGATGGCATCTGTTGGTTTTGTGTCTGGATACTACCACAGAGAAGCCTGCATATCTTCAAAATCTGAAATAAATCTCTTCTGTTACCTTGCTTTTGTACTATATGATTTTCAAATTTGATTCATGGTCTTGTCTTTTTTGAGTATGTTTGTCATGCATTTTAGTTTAATTTCTGAGTAATCATTAAGATTACTCTGATTTCCAGTTGAATATTTGGTTCATAACCTTAGACCAAAGGGAAAAAGAAGTTTTAGTTCACTTAATTGGCATGTAAATGCACCTCTCCTATATCTGTTTTCACTGTGAGATAAGTAGTTTCTTGCTGCTCCTGCTTCCTTAAGTATGAGTTAGTAGCTGCAGCATTTTTTCAAGAATTTGGCATTTTCTTTTGAGTGAAGCAGTTCAAAAGATGCACATCTCACCATTGTCTTTCTTGGTATGGAAATGTATATCCATCTTTAATCCTTCTAGTTTTTCTAGATGCCTCGTTATTAATCCTAGCAGGAATGTTATCTGTTATGGACTAAACTGGGGAGGAAGGAAAAGCTGGGCAATATTTCCATTATTCCTGTTGTATAAAAGATCTGTGCCCCTCTCTAAGTGGATTATGCATGACTAGTCATTCTTTTGAGGCTAGTTTGTTAAGACTATTCATCCTAAGTATTTGTCAGCATTTATTCTGTTAGTCAAGTTGGTCAACTTCAGAATTCAACAGTTTTAAGTACGAATCATGTTCAGAGGCTCTGCATGTGAATTTGCATATCCTAAGCACATTGATTCATTGGAGCAGGAGTTTGAAGAACTGAAAGAATTGCCTCAAGCCTCAGTTTCATTAAATCCCATTGACAGGCAGAAGAGGAATGCTGCTTTTGACTTGACTGGGGCAGGAAAATAGGGGGGTGGGGGGTGGGGGTAGGGGGGGATGGAGGAGGAAAGAGTTGCAGGGGCTTCAGTGGGTTTTTTGGTTTTTAGTGAAGATGAGTGAAATAAAAAATGAGGATGGTAATGCCAGCCTAGCCCCCTTTTAAGAGTAGTCTTTTCAAGTCAATGCCAGTTTTGTTATGGAAGATGCTTTTACTGTGGTAGATATGTGAAATGCCCTCTTTATAGAAGAGTGCTTGGGTGGCAGTTATTTCCTAAAGAAGTATATGGAAGTGTTAATTTCCTTATGTAGAAGAGAGAGTGAAGGCATGGAAAAGTTGTAATTAATTACTGAGGTGCAGGACTGCCATAGAAATTGTTTGTCTTGTAAAGCAGCAAGGCAAATCTGTAGTTGAGTAGCATTTGCTTCTCAAAAATGTGGCATGCTGGATACTTAAGTACTTGTGAAAATCTAGCTATCTAACTTACCAGTTGTGTTTTAAGATATTTCTAAGATGAGGCTCCTAATTTGAGATGCCACAAGAGCCTGAGGTGCTGCTGTGTTGCATGTTTTCTGCCTCTTAATGTGACATAAGTAGTAAATAAAAAGCCACACTGTGACATGAATCTCTGTAGCCCCAGCTCATCTTTGAGTGCAGATCGCTAGACTAGTTTGTACACAGATGCTATTACTTTACTTATGTGTTATAGGGAAAACAAACTCATGAAAGATTGCTGAAATTCCTCATTATTATCAGATTCCACAGAAGAATAATATTTACTGTCAAAATTTCATTATTACCTTTGGATAAGCCAGTCTGGAACATCATTTTGTCAGTGAGTTCTCTCCTGTAAATACAATTGTTCCTTTTTTTCTGTAACATCTTTCTTGTGCTCCCCATCCACCTTTTCAGTATCTCCTGCACCTATTTGCCTCTGGATGTTTAGATACATTTCAGCAAAGCTGCTTAATGCAGTGGGATTATCTGTTGTGGGATCAGGAAAAGCAGATTCACCCTCTCGTGACAAATACAGCATTATTCACTACATTCCATGTTCAAGAACTGCAATTATTTCAGTACAACTACTTTTTTTTCTACTGCTCTCTGACCTTACTCTCTTTATTCTTGTAGGTACTTCTAGCCTTAATGCTGTCTGATGAGAAACATCATGTTTTATTTTATTGTTGTGTTGTTTTTGTTTTTTTTTCTTGGGGTCCAGCAAATGTATATCTTTAACGTGGAAGTAGAAGTTCTTCCTGCCAGTTGTTCTACCATCCCAGTTACAGAGCTATACATTGCTGAGTCCTTTTATGTTTGTGTCTTCATCCTACAGACACTTCTCAACACAGCTCTTCTTGAAAGATGAGAAACATTAGAAAAACTTCTTCTTACCGGTTTTAAAAAAGCTAATCTCATCCCACTAGTTCTTCAGGCTAACTGCAGCGTGAACTTCCCACCAAGTCATGACTAAAGGTGGCTGGATTGTAAATGAGCAGCTCTGAAGACCCTTGCCCGAAGGTCAGGAGCCTGTGCTGGTGTCAGGCAATCAAGGAGGTCCCAGGCTGCCTTGGTCACTACTGAGTGGCTCTGCTGCCTGCCTCCTTTCTGGTGAGGCAGAGAGGGGCAGTGCTCCATTCTTGCACTGCAGTGCATGTTTGGAGGAGCAGATAATGAAACCCTTTGTGCCCTCTCCAGAGACATGGGCCCTGCAGCTGCAACCCTAGCAACCAGGAGCTGGAGGGAAGAATGAGGCCAGCTTCCTAGCCCAGGGTGGCCCTATTAGAAGATGAGCAAATTAAACCAGTAGCACGGTATTTAGAACTACCTTTGTGCCTGTTATTTTCCCGAGGGATATTTTCTTTATAAACTTTAACCTTCTGAGTATAATCTGTTTTTTAATACATAGATAAATCAATGACCTAAGAAATGCCACTGTCTTTGTACCGTTAATGGCATCTTGTTTGGGGCTTTAGGAATTTCTTTTACTGAATGTAATACTGTAAATTTGTTCTCATAACAAGTAGTAAAAATATTTTTTTTTCTTCCTTGTTTAAAAAAAAATGTGACTCTAAAGCCTTGATTTGATAGAGTATTTCCTGGAGAATTCACAGGACTTTTTGGTACAGCACACAGTTAATTGTCACCACTGAAACAGCATCAGGGAATTCACTTCAGATTGATTTTTGTAAGGTAGATGAACAAAATCCTTTAATAAGGTGTAGTTTGACAAGCTAATTTATTGTAAAAATAATGCATATATATTCATAGGATGGTTTTCAAGATTTGCACTGTGTCCAAAAAGTGCTTTTTGTGCTTATGCTTACTGTCACAGATGTTTTCTGATAAAATACTGGTAAATGCTTCATTTGTGAGATAGCCACATCTTATCTATTTGCATCTGCAGTCCTGTGAATGAATTTGTGTAATGCTACTGATGTGGATACAATAGGCTTCATTAATTACCCAGATGTGGATAGTACATCACAAGCCATGTTCTGGCTGCATGTCTGGGGGAGAGGGGAGTGTTCATTGGAGGGAGGGACTGAAGAATGAATAGCTTGAACTAAGTGATCTGTGGCTGAGTGGCAGACAAAGAGGGCTTTTGGGAGGTGACTGATGATCCTGCATGACAGGATAGCAGTCATAGCTGATCTTTATGGTAAGCCTTGCACATGAGCCATCGCCTTTCCTTTTTTGCAAGAAAAAGAGGAAATCAGATCCACTGAGGAAGCAAGTACACCTTGGTAGTGAAGGCATTTGTGACTGTATCATATCTGTCTAGTTACTGTAATGAAGAATGGTGAGGTTTATTTTTAGGTTTAGTTACTTTAGTTCTGTTTTCTATTTTGAAAATGTAGTAGCCATTTTCTTGCAAGATATATATATATATATTTTTTTTTTTTTCTGTTTGTTTTCTTTTTCACTTTCTTACCTCCTAAATGCAGTCTCTAACATCAGTACTATGAGCTACCAGTAAGCAGAACCCAGAGCAAACGAAGCAGCAGCTGTGATGATTCCTGAATATTCTCTGATCAGGATGACATGCTGACCTGGACCAGCAAGAAGTCAGGAGCACATTCTTGTCTGCTGACTCTACTCCACAGGTAACATTGTCCTGTGAAGAATCTGGGTGGAACAATGGAACCACATAAACTGTTCAAGAAAGGTTTACTGGAACTTGATTCTAGATTGAATGAGTTACTAGTTTCCTGGCTTTTTCTCTCTTGTGTCTTTGCTGACTTGTTCTGTATTTAAAATGTATGTAAATTATTTAGAGACAACTGGAGTCTCAGGTGATAAAATTTTCTTTTTTTTTTTTTTTTTGAGGAGTAGGAAAAGTAAGGGAAATGTTTTGTGCTGGGATAGGGCTGTACTTAAGTGCTACATTTAGCAACTGTACCATGTGCTCTTCAGAGAAGTTACCACTGGAAGCAAACCTACAAATTTAAAAGAACTTGACACCCCCTTTACTAGCTCTTTCCTTTGTTTGAGAAAGAGGAACCATAATGGAAAGCACATTTAAAGAGCAACTAACTTTTATCTAAATGCATACATCTTACATCTTAACCTTTCAATTTAAAATTGTTATTGCAGGCAAAGGAATTTGTGTATGGTTTTGTTTTTTGTTTCCAAATATACACAGAATATCTTTGACAGCAGATTCAACAACGTCCCACACCCACACACAAAAGAGAAAAAAAACAACAGTTTTGTGGCATTGAAGGAGACAGGATCTCACTCAGATCAGGGAACTTTCTATGGTAAACTGAATTGTCACCATACAAATGTTTGACAGTTACTGATTGCTTTTCATTTGTGTTGATTTACTTAAGTCAGTTCTGTTGCAGACTTGATTGTACCCTCTAGCAAAATCCTAGTGACTCATCTCCAGATGTTTCATTGAAAACAGTTACACAGATGAAATACTGTTATGTATTAAATAACTTACAGAAAAAACAAAACAAAAAACCCAACAAAACCCAAACACAACTAGGAGACATGTGTTGGCAGAAAAGATTTTTTTTTTTCACCTCTTGAATACAGCAGATTCCACCAAATTTTACAGCTAAATTTGTCAGCGATAATGGAGTTTGCCATCAGTTCTGTAGGGTGCTGAAAGAACACTCATTAAAAAGTATGTGAAGGTCAGTATCAAGATACTTAGCAATTGTATACACTTCCATGCTATTACAATCTCTTCTTCAAAAGTGACTGCAAAACTCCTTAGGAGTAAAGAAAACGGTGCATCATCACTCTCCTTCTCTCTCAAAAAAACCCAACCCAAGCCGAAAACCTAACAAAGAAACCCCAACCCAAACACAACAAAACCAAACAAACAAGCAAAACCAAACAAACTGATCTCTTTAGTAAATATCAGTGTGCTAGTTTGGGCTATTTTCATCTTTTCAAAACTTATTGCTGTAATTCCTGTTACTTGGACATTCACCATAGCAGTTCTTGAGAGAAAATGAAGCTGTGCTACTTAGTGCTTCATATCCTCAAAGTGCTGAGATCTGGCATAAACTTCAGCCAAAACTTCACTTTGTTTAAAACACAAGCATAGCCTCATTTGAAGAGAAGCATGTACCAGTCAGTATTCATAGGCTTTCCTGATCCTGGCAGTGTCAGAAAATGTCATGGGTTGGTATGTTAGGGAATTGTAGTGATCTGTCACATTTCATAACAAAACCTGGAGCCAGGATGATTCTTCTGAATATCTAGTACATATTTACCATGTAGTCTAGGGAGTTAAGTATTTGCCATGAGAAATAACTCTGATTAACTAAGTTTACCTTTGAAAAGAATCATATTAGATGACAGTGGAGACGAGAGTAGCTGATGTTAGCAAAGCATTTCTTTTTTTTCTTTTCTTTTTTTTTTTTTTTAAGCCTTGAACTTTGAAGCATCTAATGTAAGATCCATCATGAACTGAGCCTTGTAATTAAATCACTTCACTGTCTGTGACTTGCTCTGCAATCTTCATCAGCATAGTTTACAAAACAAGTTTTGGAGAAACTTGACAATTCTTCCCAATATCAAGAGCTGCTGTGTTTGCTGCTGCCATTTTCCTTATGGCTTTGTCATGTGTTACAGAAAGTTTGTTGCATTGGCTATCTGGGGCACTCCTGTAATCTGTCCAAGGACACAAATAGTTTTGACAGATACGAGGTGTACTTGAGTCTTCATGATTATAGACATTCTTACTCTGTGCAGCAGCATTTTTTTCATAACGTAGAAGCACAAGCCTTATACTTCATATTTGTTATTCAGTACCTTTCAAGTTTATCAGCAGAAGTACTGTATGTCTAGTAACTGCTTTGGCATGAGAAATGCCATGGTCAAAACTATTTTTCAGGCTTCAGAGATTTTGTTTAGGTCAGAAGCCTGGAAAGAAGAAGGACAGTATTCTCTGTGTGTGTTTTGTTTCCCTTCCTTACCTGCTTGCAAACAGGTAACTAAAATAATGTTAGATTGTTTGGAGACAGGATGTCTCTGATCAATACTACAATTGCTGTTACCGTTTTCAAATGTGTTTTCTTGTATGTAATAACTTGTCTGAAGTTACAAGCAACAGAAAAGAGGAAATGGCATCAAGTTGCGCCAGGGGATTTTTAGGTGGGTTGTTAGGAAAAATTTGGAACTGGAATATGTTGCCCAGGGAAGTGTTTGAGTCATCCTCCTGGAGGTATTTAAAAGATTTGTATGTGTTGTGCTTAGGGATCTGGTTTAGTCGTGGATTTGCAGTGTTCCAGGTTAGCTGTTGGACTTAATGTTAAAGGGCTTTTCCAACCAAAGCAATTGTAGGAGTATACAATCTCATTTCTTTCCTTTCCCTTTCCTCACTCCCAAACTAATCCTCCAGCACTAGGTCTTTGTACCTGAAGGTGTTTATTCAGTATGGGTAAGCAAATACTGCCAGGTAATGTGATAGCAGAACCAAAGTGCCCATAATGGGAAAAAGAATGCAGCTTCTTTGCTTTGCTGTGTTACAGTGATAAGATTTTGTTTCATGCTGGTAACATCTGCTGTAATAGATACTATTTTGACCATAAAAAAAATACAGTACTGAATCTTTTTTCCTTACAATATGTGTATGTGGAGGAGAATATAGATACAATGAAGAAGGAATGAGAAAGCAAGAAGTAGGTAGAGCAACATCTGAAGACTGTGCTGAATAGAGTCCTGGACAGTGCAGGGCTGGAAGAGGAATCACAGCCATCTCTTTCAACAAAACTTCTATGAAATAAAGTGTAAAAAGGCTTTATTGCAAAATCCCCTAGTTCAAATCACTTCAAAGGGTTGTTTTTCACCATGATTGTATGAAAGAGGTGGGGGTTAGCATTAAAAGGGTTGCCTGGCTTGTTCTTTCTAATTTATTTCCCAAGTTTTGGCTCCTGTCCCCACTGCAACCTGGATTCAACATACTTGTTTTTCAGTGCAGTACTACAGGGAGGATAGAAGCAGCACAAAGCAGAAAAATGCTAGAGACTGAGTATCTGGCAGCTTGACTCACCTTGAGGGCAATTTCTTTGTTTGCAATATTGGCAGAAAAGATGACAGGTGCTCAGAACTCTAAGATCAGTTTCAGGGTTAGCAGCAAAGTAGTAGTACAGTTACCTTGAGGGAAGAGTCAAGATGTTTACTCGATTGGGTTCACTTTTCCTAAGTTCTTGTTGCCCTTTGTCACTCCAGTATTTTTATTCTTTTAAGATTTGAGCTTTACTAGGTAGATAATCCTAAAGAAGATAGTTACATAGAAAAGACTGTTAGAATTTTTTTTAAACCAAATAGAACATATGCGTTTCAAAAATGTCAAGATAGGTTGTGAAGCAGGGAAAAATTTCACAAAGACTTGATAATTTATTTAAAAACAAACCAATATATTGCATATCTTTTGTTAGAATGTCATACAAAATGAAAATCATAGTAAAAGACATTTGGTGCGTAATTTTCCTCCATGTGCACATATTCCAGGTGCTTACTGATACTGTTTCGTGTATCTTGCTTTTTGAAAAGGAAGGAAGTTGAGAAAATTTGTTTGAGAAAGGAAGAAAAAATTAAGAAAAAAATAAAGGTTTTTTTATAATTCTGAATTTTACAGAAACAAGGGAAAACTTAAGACTTCACTTGTTTAACCATCAGAATAACTTTTTGAGGACACTAGTGTATTCCCCATAATTTGTTAAAAACAATGTTGTGATTTTTATGTGTAGGTTTTTTAAGCTGAAAGAGGGCAGATTATTTATTAGGAAGAAATTCTTTAGCATGAGGGTGGTGAAACACTGGAACTGGTTTCCCAGGGAAGTTGTGGATGCTCTCTCCCTAGAAATGTTCAAGGCCAGGGTGAACGGGGCTTTGAACAACAGAGCATAGTGGAAGGTGGGCGGGGGGTTTGGAACTAAATGATCTTTAAGGTCCCTTCCAGCCCAAACCATTCTATGATTCTATTCCATTCAAACTGTTTGAATACAGGAATTTATAGTTATAGTGGTAGAATGCAATAAAGGACACCAAGACAGATGTTCAGAGTTTTTCTAAAGTTCATTGCATATTAAAGTTAACATCAGTATATATTCAGTGGTTGTTTTCTATGCAGACTATTCAGGACAACTTCAAAGTTCTATGAACAAAGCTCAGAAAAAGTTCTGCTGATAAACACCACTGTTGCTTTATAGGAAATTATTTTCCTAATCTTTCCAATGATTGGTCATAAAAATGTAAAAGAATAACATACAGAATTCTGAAAACTAATATACATTTGCAGTCTGGTTTTGCAGGTGAAGGGTTACCCTGTGTCACTAGCATTGCAGAGCAGTTTCAGTCTCCTGGGTCTGTGAGAAGACATACATTGAAATCCATAAAGTGCTGGAAATGCACGTTCAAAATGAAGTTGAGTAAGAATGTGCTTGACTATCTTGAGTTAGAAAATAATACTGTCATTATGCCTCAGCTGCCAAAAAAGTAAAGTGAAAGAGGTCAGGAGGCTTCCTCAAAGTTAGAATCCTCATGGCAAAGCCTATACCTGCCATAAGCCTCCCAATTGTGGTGTGTTTGGTTTTTTTTGTTTTTTTTTTTTTTTTTGTTTTTTTTTTGTTTTTTTTTGTTTTTTTTTTTGTTTTTTTTTGTTTTTTTGTTTTTTTTTTGTTTTTTTTTTGTTTGTTTGTTTTTTTTTTGGTTTTTTTTGTTTTTTTTTTTTGTGGGTTTTTTTTTGTTTGTTTGTTTTGTTTTTTGTTTTTTTTGCTTTTTTGCTTTGCTGGGGGGGGGAACAGACAGTTTTAACAGTTAAACTTTAATTTCTGTTAAATAGTTAGGAATACAGTTATTGATAATGGATTATATTAAAAGATCATTATACATATGCATGATAATTTTTTGCAGTAGTTCAGTAGTTATCAGCCTCTGGTATGACAATCCTGTCCCAAAACTGACCTCACAAATTCTGTCAGTGAAGTCACTGTGGCCCAAGTTAGAGTTATGCCTGTGGTAGGATGCTGAGAGAACAAAGTTCCAGAAAAAAAGCTACAGTTCTTTTAGGTGCTTGATGCAAAGTTTTTGCCAAGTCTTTAAATGGTTACTGAATCAATTTTTTTTTTTGCTACCGTAATTCTTTAACAATCATTAAAGACCTTTTGATTTCTTCCCCACAAAATCATTAAGAAAAATGGAATGGAAAAGATCCAATCTGCTCATTCATCTGTTAATATCTTTGCCAAGCTGTGACAGTTCCTGTGTGAGATTTTTTTTTTTTTTTAAGTAATGCTTTGTACAGTTTAGTACTGATTGGTGCATGTACTGACACTCACCATTTGCTTACTGAAACTGTTCTACAATTTAGAAAAAAGTAGGTGGGGCTATTTTACAATCACCTTCCTTTTTCCCCCTCTGCTGTAGATTTTAATGGTAAGCTATATATTTATTTAATTTGGGTCAAATTGATTAAATCTGTGTTAGAGAAAGAAAGCTGTATTCCAGAATACAGAAGTGCTGATCTGCAAATTTATTTTCAGCAGTATTATTAGTCCATTATATTAACATATATAGTCCATTATATTAACATATATATACACATATGTGTGTGTGTGTGCTTTTGGGCATAATACAATTTTTTCTGATTAAAGGTATGCATTTTTTTCATCCATTACTGAAAGTATTACCACATAATTTATTGAATGTGGCATTTTTTATTTATCTAGATTAGTTTCTCATGCAACTTCTCAACTAACTTCAGTTTTTCATTTACTGGTGAAAACACTGTGCTGATGTCTTAATTGCTCTTGGTGATTAAAAATATTTACTTGGTATCACAGAATCATAGAATGATTTGGGCTGGAATTGACCCTAAGGTATATCTAGTTCCAGCCTCCCCTTCATGGGCAGAGACACCCTCCATTAGACCTGCTTGCTCCAAGTCCTGTCCAGCCTGGCTTGTACACTTCCAGGGAGGCAACATGTACAACTTTCCTTGCTAAACTCTTCCCTCACAGTCAAGTACTTCTTCCTAATGTCTAACCTAAATCTAACCTCCTTCATGTAAAAAACATGACTCCTTGTCATATCACTACATGCCCCTGTAATGTGTGGAGGACTTTCTAGCTGGCATCAACTAAATGATAAATTCTTGTCTGTGTTCAGCAAAGGCAATTCTTTGCCCTCAGGGCAACAGAATTTTGCTGTGAAATTGAAACAAAAGCATTTTGCTGACCTCTCTGAGGTAGCTGTGTGCTTGGAGCTTCTCTTGAGGTACTAGTTACTGACAAATCAGCAATTTTTTTATAATAGCGATGTGCCCATAAATGCATTTCAATAAGGTGGCAAAAAAACGGATCCTTTAAGTCTGGATATTTTTTGTTGTTTTAGAGAGTAACTAGACAGTGAAAAATGCTCTGTTATTCCCCACTACCCTCCCAGGGAAAGATGAAGGAAATAATGGAGAGAGACTTTAAGACTGGAAGAAAAAACTTTGGTAGGTAGCTCTCCCTTAGATGTTCTGTCTTGCCTATGTCTTTTGGTAACACAGGGCTGAGCTTGCTTTCTTCACTTTTTGGCCACAGGAGTAAGCTGCTGCCAGCATAGGCAGAGGGATGGCAGAAGTGCTTGTTGCAGGGTCTGATGCAACAGTGACCTGTGCCAGCTTGGGCAGAGGGATATCAGCAAAGGCTGCTGTCAAAGTCTGAGTGGTGGTCATACTTGTGTTCTAACTCCAACACCTGCACCTATGCCTACTGATAATAAACTACCTTGGCAACACATTAATCGTAAATAACATACAGAAACAGATACAACTATTTCCAGAACCTCCAAAGTCTGATGGGGTCAACTTGGTATTAAAAGAACATGAATAATTTCCCATAAAAAGATTGAAGATATGTATAATACAGTTCATTACAAAATTGTCCACTACCCAACTATTGCAGAGTAGGCTAGTGGAGTCTAGTAGGATTGGACTCCGTAGGATTTAAATTTATTTGCACTTAACATGCATCTGAATATCAAACAAAAAACAACGTCCTTTGTGCAGAGCCCTGACCAAGAGGAGACGAAGACATACTTAAGAGGCTTAAATAATAAAATATCAAATAAGCTGGGCAACAATGCTGATAGAGTGTTATTTGCAAGGAAAGAGTATAAAGTATCAAAGCAAAACATGCTAATCACTGTTTTAAATTCTAACCTTTCAGAGCAAAGCAAAATACGGAAATATTGAAGTATAGACCTATGAAGTTATTCGAGCCCCACACTAGGTGCCAATAAATCTGTCTTGGTATCTAGGTAGTAACAGATGCTCACTGCTATTCCCAACAACCAGCCCAGGGGAATATGAAGAAAGGACTGAGAGACTTTAAGGTTCGAAGAAAAATCTTGGGTAGGTTTAATGAGGAGTAGTAATAGCAAATTACAAACTTATATAAAAATATGTAAATGTGGAGCTTGCCTTCCTCGATCAGTAATTACTTCCCAACTACAAAAGCCTCACACTGGACTGGTGGGCATGCCCAAGTCCAGGGTTTCAGTAATAGTCTTAAAGTCACAACAATATTAAAGCAATCAAGCTGGTGAGAAGATGAGGCACAGCAGGAGAAGCAGCAACAGAGAAACCATAATTCAGCTAGCATACCAGCCAGAGAAACCACCAGTGGCCTCTCTTGGGAGGCATTTTATACTGAGCAAGGAATTTTTATACCATGGCAAGGAATACTGTGATGGGGCCATTTGGGTCATCTGACCCACCCTCACCTCCCCACAGATTCAGGTGCTACCCATTATAATTGTCACATTAGCATGCTGGCACTTGCTGGTGGTGTCTCAGGCAGGTTTTTCTTATATCCTGGTCCTCTCAAACTAGGGCACCTGGATATAGTTACTTTAGATTTTTAGACAGTGCTAAAAAACTGGAACACAGGAGACTCAACTGAAACATATGAAAGAGCTTTTGAGGGTGACAGACTGGAACAGGCTGCCCAGAGAGGTGGTAGAATCTCTGTCTCTGGAGACATTCAAAACCTGCCTGGATGCTGTCCTGTGTTGTCTGCTCTAGATGAATGTGCTCTGGCAGGGTGGTTGGGCTGGACTGTCAGATATATCCAGCCCCTAACACTCTGAATCTGTAATTTCATATCCAGCATGTTCTTGGTTAGTTTTGTTTGTTTTGTTGTTTTTTCCAGAACAGGTTTTCTGATTTCTTTGTTAATAAGGTAGTTTGTTCTTAATGTATTTCACAGGTAAGAGACTTTCAAAGGCAGAGGTCATAGTATAGGGACATAACCGTAACTGAAAGCTAATAGGAAGTAAGCAGAAAATGCTGGCTGGGTTTGAGCATTTGGGGCTGGATGGGGTTGTGCTGTGTGATTGTTTTGGGGATTTTTGTGGGAGGTTAGTATTTTTGGGAAGATCTTAGGCTGTTCTTATAACTGCTTATAACTGCCAGAATAGATCTCTCTGGTCATCTGTGGGAACCAAACTTGATATGAAGAACTGGACAGATTGTTAATTTTTGTTTAATGCAATCAGTGTCTAATTTAGACTCCAGATAGCACAAGCACTGTGGTTGCCTGTGTGTTTACACCGTAAGTTGTAGACGGTACAAGAAAGTACTGTTATTCAAACTTCCTTTAATTAAGAAGCAGATATCTTTGATGCAAGTTGAGTTTTAGTGTATAAAAAATATTTTCTGCCAATAAGAAGACTAACAATTAAGCCATTGATTGTAAAGGTAAACTGAGCAAAAAAAAGTTATGCTATTTAGATCTTTATTGCCCGGGGTAGAAATGCAGAGCAGATTTTCAACAGTGTGTGCTTTTTGCTTTAGCTTATTTTTCATACTGAAGTGTTCTGGCATATAAAGCAAAACTATGTAGTGGAGTCAGAACTGACAACTTCAGCACTAAGATTTTTTGTGTAGAAGTCAGTGGCACTTTGTACCTTGTCCTTCATATTCCCTGGCTGGGTTGAGATTGAGCCTGGAAGTATGTCTCTTTTCATATGATTCTTAATGTCTTTTGGAGTATTCTTTTTTAATTTTTTCGCAAGCTTTTGCTTTAAGGAGGAAAAAACAGTGTTTGATTAATTTTCAACTTGGTCATATTGAACAGCTGGCATGACTCTTTTATAAATGTCATGTAGTAGTTCTGCCTCTAGTGAATGCAGTTTCTATTGTGTGACATGAACTTAGCCTAGAATGTATTGGGAAAAGAATAAGAAGGGTGTTTCACATGCAAAATATGCTTAGGAGCAAATAAACAGCAGAGGTTTTAAGGAAGAAAATTAACAGCACATGTATGAGTACATCAAAGCCAAATTGCTTCTGACTGCAAACATGCAGTCAGAATAGCTCATCAAATGTAGTGTAGGTGGATCAGGTTGTTGTGTTTTTTTTTTTTTAACTGTGAAGAAAAAGAAGACTTCAGTAATGTAAGTATCCATCAAGCAAAATCAGTGAGGCCTTCCCTTGGGCTGTTAAGGAAGTTTAGTGGCAATCCCTTTGCCAGGGCTTGTCACCTGGGGAAGGCTGATCTGCCTGTAGCAAGGTAGATGCACCCACCCACCCTCATGCACTCTTGGCCAAGAAACTGCTCCAAATGTGTCCCTGCCCATGCAGGGGGCTTGAAACTACATGAGCTGTAAGGTCCCTTCCAACCTAAACTGTTCTATGATACTATGAAATCTTGCCAGTTTACCTGCTTATCTGGTTGTCAGTACCAGCTGTGACATAGCCCAAGTCTTAAACAAAACAAATACTTCTATTTCACATGAAGCCTTCAAACTGGTGCAACAGACACAATCGAGAAGGTGGATATCTTGAGGGCTGGCATGAGACCACTCACGGAATCCAGATGTGTCCTGAAAGGTTTGTCTGGATATGGAACAAACCAGAAGTGGCCAAGTGTAATGTCTCAATCCTCTCCTGCATATTAGTGTAATGCATTGAAATATTTCCTTTGCCTCACAAAGAAGAGTAAAGTCTTTAGTTTGAGAAATGTTTTTATTTCTCATAATTCATTCCACAGGAGTGTGTTTTTATATTTTTAATACATTTTTAGGATGTTTTCTTTAAAAACAAAACAAAACACCAAAACCTCAGAATTTAAAGAGGAGTTGTTTGTGTTGTGGAGCATTTTAAACACACTCTGTTAATAAGCTTTCAAAAAAAAATTGGATAGTTTGTGACATAGGATAGTCTCTGAAATTTATTAAAGGAAGGTCTTTAGAACTGTTGACAGACTGAATTTGCATCCAGAAGATCAGATTTTAACTGTGATATGCCTGTTTCTCAACAGTATGTATAAAAGCAAAATGTATAACCACATTCTATAGGAGTATTTTCTGTCTACTGTTTGAGAGTACAATTCTGATTAGCTGTAGTTAATATAAATAGAAGTTCATTGTGGAGTTCAGGTAATGTCATCCTGTGGTTCTTTGGTGTCAGAGTATACTTTCCTTATTGCTTATTCTCTATAACAAGCCACTGACTAAGAATACAAGATCCATAAACTTTCTTTCATGTTTAGTAGACAAGCAGTGCAGACTGTAGTTGCGTATAGTTTTGTCAGCAGCTTTCAGTTTGGGTAGAGTCAAGATGGAAATCTTAGAAAGGAAGAGTGAAATTAACCTGCATTTACAGGTATGACCAACATGTTTCAAGACTTGTTGGAAAAACAGCTCTTCATCTTAAAATGTCTTTATTCTACATTTTCTGCTCACTGGATACTTACCAATGTAGGTGACCCATATGCTGGTCTATATGTGGGACTTTCAAAGGCATGCCAAATGACTTGAGATTTACAGTGGTTTTACAGTGACAATAAAAATCTAAGTGATGTAAGCACCACTGAGATATGACCCACAAAGTTTTTTCCAAATGGGCATTTTTAGCAGTAATGACCTTGAACTTTCTGTCGATATGCAGGAAACATGATTCAGCGTTTCTTGGTGAGATAGGCAGCTCATTTCTGAAGAGACAATTTATCTTCCTGTGCTTTCAGATTTCAGAACGGCAGTAACTGTTCTGCTGAGAATACCTACTTTGTTAAAATGTTTCTGGAACATTTTGAAACTCCCTTTTTTATACAACTGTTTCCTAACTTGGTCAGCAACCCTGGTGTCTCCACTGAAATTGCATTTCAGTGTTGGAAATTTGGCTTGTGCTCTGTGTATTTTTATTTTAAGCTAACTATATGTATCTTTGCCTATTCCACGTACATTACAGCATAGTGTCTTTTTGGTTTTGAAGTTGCCCATCTCTCTACCTGATATCTTAAACTTTATTTAGTTGTAAGAAAACTTAATTCTGTAAAGTTGTTCATGCTTTCTACTGTGTAAAAAGATGTGTTGCAGGTGAATTAGTAAGAGAAGTTGTCATTATGGGATTTACTAAGATTAAACAATGATCAAATTATAATTAATTGATGATTGAATGAAAAATAAATGGTATATAAATTGTAATAAGATAATAACTGAATGGTAACCAAGCAGTGATTTAACTAAAATTCCAAGAAGGATGAGAAGGAAGACCCTTGTAGTTACAGGCCTCTCAGTCTCACTTTAGTGCCTTGTAAAGGACCACTGAAGGAGGTCCCAAAATAGGACACTGAGTTATAGGATTTCCTCTAGGAAACTACCCTGTATTATAGGTACAGATGTTATAGCTATGTCTATGTGTGAATGCATACTGGCTTAGTGTGAACAAGTGTAGGGATAAAAACATTCTTGAGTGTTTCTCTGTGTTCTCTACTCTCAGGCTCTCTTTCTGTTCTGTGCAGGTCCATACATGGAGTTCAAGTCACCTAAAGCAGCTAGTAATGGAGTAATGAAAAAAGGGCTAGAGAATAAATGTAATGTTAAATAAATATATATGCTAGGCCCTAAAATTCTAACAAATGCAAGTTGAATGCTTTTTAACACTTGAAACAAAAAACTGTTACTGTTTTGTTGCTTGCAAGCTATGAAACAGAAATCTAAAGAAGCATGCTGTTTCACCTAATGCTCAGAGGGTGACGGGTGAGTGAGCTGACAGCTGGTTCTGTGGTTTTTTTTCTTTCAATTTTTGGAAATGTTACCCTTTTAGAGCCTGCCTCAGACCACTAGTTTGCCTTTCTTTTTTTCTGAGTGATATTACCCATTAGAATTAACAAGAAGGCCAGCTGAGGAAAGGGTTGTGTTACCTTCAATAGGACTTGCCACTTGAGAAGATAATGTTACTGACAATTAGAACTTTTACTAACAAGACTTTTATTTATAATTTTTAATGTGAATGGACAGGCAATATGAACTCAGATTTCCTAAACTATGAGTGGACTCTCAAAGGCTTCTCACTTGTTCCTAATTGACTGTCTTTATAGGAAGGACTAAATATATTACACCTAGACTATGCCTTAGGTAGGGGAAAACTTACTAGTTTTGTCTTTAGTTTGTCTTCCTGTTAATTTAGTGAATAGATTTGGACCATTAGTTTTCTGTTAGTCTTTCTGTGGTTTCATAATGCAGAACTATTAGATGTTCTGTGGTTTTCAGAGAAGTAGGTTGCTGTCTGCATATATATGTGGGGAATAGTATGTGCTGTGAATCAGTTGTTTCAGAAAGCTGCACTGAACCTGTGAAAAATTGTATTTTAAGTTGTTTTAAAGTAGGAGTGGGGAATTTTAATAGGAACAGTGTAACTGTTGACTGCTTCATTTGTTGGTTCTGTGCAAAAAGTAGTAAGTCCCTTTCAAGAGCCAGGCCACTTGGTTGGAATAATTACATTTAACAGAATGGTTAGAGAGTAAGTCTCTGCAACTACCTACTAGCAATCCTGGTTGTGACTTTGTGCGTACACGCATACGTTGTGGTACATCCTGTCATGTCATGACATAGCATGACATGGTATGGCATAATCATACATGACTTTGTGCAGGCTACAGAGACTTTTTTTACTTTTTCTCTTGAAATAGTAGTCTTGGTTTTGGAGCACATCTATTTAAATGCAGGTGTTAGCACCTTCCTGTAGTTTTTATTTATGTCAAGTAATTGTCAAAGAGTTTTGTTACTACACTTCCTGTTTGATGCTATAGTGAACAGTATGCAGTCAAAGGATAAAGAGGTTTTGTACTTAAAAGGAAATTAATTGCTGTTTCTAAAAACAGCATACTGTTTGTTCTTAGGCTATATAGTTTAAAAGTGTCTTTATTCTCACTGACTGTTCACAGCACACAGCATATTACTGTTTGGATCAATTAAGGTAAATGCTCTCTAACCTGCCTTTTGCCAGTAAACCTGAAGAGCCTGGAGGAGAGATTAATTTCTTTTTTTACTCTTTTTCCTTTCCTACTCTGTTTATTTCAGTGTTTATTTCCTAGAGAAAATACAACACTGTTTTAATAAGAAAAAAATGCTGACACTGTAAGAGAATGTATTCTATCATCACTACCTGTTAAAGCAGTTTTTGTTCCTAATGACTTTGACTAGTATTTAACAATAAGCAGTAGTGTTGTTTTTTTATTTGATTAGCTGCAGTGGAATAAACTTCATATTATTTAAAATTATCTTACTGGTCTTCACTTTAAATTTGAAACAATGTGTCCTTTTTAATATCTTAATTTCTTCATATGACTTAAAATTTCTATAAATGGTATTAAAGTTGTACATAAGGTATAAAAGCCTTAAAATGTGACAAAGTTGTTCAGCATGATAGTCCTGTGTGTTCTCGCAATGTGAATTGTACATTCTAAAATGTTATATTCAGAGTTCAGAAATTTTTAGTGGGGAAAAAGCAAATAGGAGTTTCACTGTTTTCCACTCTGGTTAACTTTCTGGTTCAGGCAGAATATTAACTGCCTTGTTTTTTCAGCAGGAGCTGTATGGTGTTCTGCCACTGAACACCACAACTGTGTAAAGAGCAAAACACGTAGTGACAGAGCTGTTGTCTTAAAATGTGTTCTTCAGCTTCTGTTGTTTTCATCTGGAAGTCTACACAGACAAATGCAGCAACCCTTGCTAGCAGCCCCTGTATTAAAACCTTGATTGCTCAGCAAGGTGGAGACCTAGCTGTGAAGTGATGAGAGAGTTTTTTAATTGCAGATAGTTTTGGGGCACAGTCCAGGCTTTGCAGAAAAACTTTCTCTTGAGATTGCCAGTAGGCTGAAACTACCTAATTACCTGACTGGTAGCTATAGTCAGTATGGAGCTTTTTTCTATCTTTATAGGCAGTAATTTGGAAAAGAATACCTGTTTCAACTTGCTCCTTAAATTAGCAGTGTAAGAGAAACCCAAGCAGTGCAAGTATGCCTGTTTGCCTTTAGTTTAGTTTTTCTTTCTTTCTATTTTGGTGCAGTAGATTTATACCTCATCCTTTCTATTAATTTGTAAAATAATTTGTTTAGCAGAGTGGGGGTGTATAAAATTACAGTGCTCTAAGAAATATTGCTGACTTACTACTTTTTTTTTTTCTATTATGAGGTACAGTTACTCTGTTTTCTGCAGACTTACAGATATGGTCTCCCACAACCATATGTTTTGTTTAATTTGGTTGGTTGGTTTTGTTTTTTAACTATAATACAGGAAGTTTAAAAACTGCTTGGTACATGGTACATGGTTGCAGAACAATGAAATTAAAGGCAAGTGTGGCACAATGTGAGCTGTAAAGATAAAATATGTTTTTAAGAATTAATGTCTTATCAGAGACTATTATTCACAGACTCTGGCTTCACGTGGCCATTCAGCAGCTTTTGATTTAGGAGAGGGATTAAAGTATTAAAGACAACTCATTCCTGGAGGACACAAGTCCTGCACACTGATGGTGGCTGGGGAGGAGAAAGTGTTTTGTACCCTTGAGTATGGTGAAACAGGAGCATATGAAAGCCCTTCAGTTTTGTTCCCAGGGTATCAGTGACTGTCAGAATTTCAGGAAATGTGAATCAGCTAATTGGGTCGCTTGTGCAGGAAGAAAGGCCCAATGCATTATATCAATTTGTAGCTCAGGCAGGTTACAATATATTAGGCTTCAGAGTGCTCTGATTTTTAGTACTTGTTTTCTTAATTTCTCATAATCTGACCAACTAGCATTTGAGGGACCATTGCTGCACTTCAGAACAATTTGGAGACTGTCTTCTCAGAGTTAAAATCATTAAATTTTAAAAAGAGATAAGCTGTTACTGGACTAAAATTGTCAATTGTTACGTCAATGCTTAGCAGGAGTTAACCATGTTTTAGTTTCAATTTTGTTACACACCAAATCAAGTTTTGTAAAACTGTGTAGCATTCAAATTCTGAGGTTTCAGAGAACAGTACAGTATTTTTCTTATAAAACTTTTCTAAGTAATTCCAGTTCTTGCTATTCAAGGTCGATCGAAGTTTCAGTAGCCAAAAGAACTTCCCTAGAGACTTCTATTTTCAGTCTTGGATTTCACACTGGTGGCTGATAATTCCCATGGTTTTTGCAGCTTCTGGACACATGTATGGAATTTAGGTTATCACCTTTGAAGTAGAAAAAAATCGTAAGTACTGAAAATGTCACATTAATACTCTACCAAGACCTTTTTTTGAAGTATCTGACAAAGGGATAGTTAGGTAGAAGAATTTTTTTGTTTTGTTTTGGTTTTTTTGTTTTTTTGTCTGTTTTTTACTTTAGTTTTTTTCTTTCTCTCGAGTTGTTCTGTTGAATAACATTGATTTGCTCTTTCTGATGTTAGTGATAGGAACAACTAGCAAAGCATTTTTTTTCTCTCTTTCTGTTCTGATCTTCAGGCAAGAAATGCCACAAGCAAACACTAACTTAATTTAAACATTAACAGTAGATTTTTCAAAGCAAGGAAAACCAAATATGTTTGCTGGGGGTTTACTGTTTAGATGGAGTTACTGCAGCATGAATTTATTTCTTGAAGAGCCTCTGTTAGTCTCTTAGAAGGTGAGAAGTGGCATGGCTTCCCTGAGGGTTTGTACTTAGTATATTCTCTCATAGCCAACAGTTCTGTAAAGTACCTGGCTAGTAGTTCCTGCACAGTACAGGGACTTGGCATGTATGTACTACATAGGGGACCTCACTGCTTACGTGCCTGGCACGTAGAAAACTGCTGAAGGAAGTAGCTAAGTAGAACTATCCTGCCAGAGGATGTGAGTGTCTGTATGTTTATATATATGTATTTTATGAATCCCATGGAGTATCCAAATCAGTTCGTACTGTGAGGAATTGTGTGGAAATCATGTTGCATAGTTATGCAAACATTTATATGATAAAATGCAGTTGTATATAAAGTTATTGAGGAGTATGTATAGGAAAACTCCTGAATACTCATTATTTCACTTTCTCTGCAAGTAAAGTTTGTGATAGGTGGCAAGATAAACAAACAGGTGAAATCTTACAGGAATTTTTATTGCACCCTTACTGAAATAAACCAGGTTGGAGATTAACCAATAAACATTACTTTAGCAAAGGAATGGTCAGAATCTGCAGCCTCAGTTGTTTCACATGAGGAATTTTAGAGGTTTAAGGAAACAGTTTAAAACTAAAAGCAATACCCTGATTTGAAACCAAGTGTATGTGAAGCATGAGGGTAGAGAGAGTGGAAGCAAAATAGCTTGCATTTATCAATTCTAGTCATTTTGCAAATATTCTACATATAGGAGTTCCTTTGTTTGTTTCTTTGATGTTGGAAAAAAAAAAAGCATATCTTTGCTTGACAGCTGTGCAACAAGGTTCAGGTTGAATACTCTTTAAACCTCTGCTGCTAATGGGCTGGGTAACTTTTGCATTGGGAAATACAAAATGGCAATAGGCACAGTTCCCTTAGAAGTTTAAAGGTATGTTGCTTCCTATAGTGATGTTTGAAAGTTACAAACAGATGCCTGCAAAAAGATTGGACACCAGATTTTGGTATCATTTTATCTCATTAAAGCTTGAATGTAAGCCTTGTAGATTTCTGGTCTATGCCAGTTTTGGTTGGCATTGTAGAAATAAGTGTGTGACTTGCTTACTGGTGTCTCTTCAGTCTGTGGTTCGAGATACTACCAAGAAATCTCTGGTGTGGGTGGCTGTCTGGGAACTCGAGGTTCTTTGTATTATTCCTTATTGATGTAATGTACTTCTGTTTTCAGGTTCATATAACACTAGGGACCAGAGGACCATATGTAACATTCTGTGGTGCTGGGACCAACCTTCTGAAAGAACAATCTAGAAACTTTTTGCCTTCCAAGTTGTTTGTTCTGGGACTGACTTGGTTTTGGAGAAGAGCTCAAGAGAAAAAAAGATTTTCATGTTGGAATTATAAATAACCTATCTAAAGAACTTGCTACCTGAAGACAAAGGCTGAGTCCTGCTTTTCTCCTGTATTCCCACTTCAGACTGTAAACAATGAGTGAGTTTTGGTTGTGTTTCAACTGCTGTATTGCAGAACAACCTCAACCTGTAAGTATGAATATTGGCAGTGCTTTGTATTTATGTAATTAACTACGTTGTCCATGTTTGTTTTGTTTTTTTTGTGTTTTTGTTTTGTTTTGTTTTTCCATTAGTGCTGTTCAGCCAAACTCAGTTAGAATGAAGGAATTAACTATGACATCCTGGCTCAGTGGGAACAAAAAATTGTCTGTTCTAGACTATTGTCATTAAGTATTTTCCTGTACTTAAGGTCATTTCTATTCAGACTCTTTGGAAAGAATTTTTCTTTTCTTTTTTTTTTTTTTTTTTTAATTGAAGAGGAGGAAAAAGGAATGGAAAGGATGAGGAGGACCTAAACTATCATTCTAAAGTTAGTAATTTTTGAGTAGAGATCTGTAAATGTCCTGACTTTGTTATCATTTTAGGCCTGCCTTTAAATAGGCTGGACAATCATGAAGGAGGGAAATGATTTTGTTAAAAAGTTGAGAATGAAACCCACTCCTCCTCCTCCTTGTACTTAACAATTTGAGCCTTAATTGTGGTGTTAAATTTTAGATGAAACTTTAGGAGAATGAAGGGATAAATTTTACCAAAAATATTTTTATAATAGAATTTGGTGTGGCTGTTGTGTAAACAGTCAGTTAAAAGAACATTTCAAAACATATGTAAATAAGACAAAGTATAGATATATTCTTGTAGTTCATATACTCTCATGTACCTCTAGTGCATGTTTCTAAGTCAAGTACTTCTGTGAGAAAGTCTGCCTACATGAAGGTAAAGCTAACCAGGGATATTCAGTAGCACTGTGAGAAAAACCATTGTATGGTGTGGCATCCAGATCAAGCCAAATGAATGTATAGAAAGGATAGTTATCTTGTAAATATCTGGAAAAGAGCCCAGTTACTGCTAAAGTTTGTTGGAATTACAGTGACCAAGAGAATCCCATGGTGAATAGAGCTCAGATAATCATATTTGGCTTTAGAGCAGTTAAAGGATTAAAAAATATATCTGATGTTAGGTGTTGTCATTGCACACAGCCTGAGTGCCAGACTGATCCTTGGGTGGTGATTCAAGTATTCAAGTGTAGCCATTAACATTTCTAACAAATTAACACAACTTTATCTCACTCTTAGTCAAGTGGAGTTGTGAGAGATGAATGCTGAGATGGCAACATGGGAAGGTGCAGTTGTCCCCTATTGCTTGAATACCATGAAGTCCTTTAGAATGCTAGCTGTGTCCATATATAGCTGAAGATATTTGCCTTTGGTTTGGAACATATGTTTCAATTAAAAGTAAAGCATGGCTGTTAAAAATGTTTGAGGTAGAAAATGGCATATTCTGGTTGTTTACAAACATCCAGAGGTTCAGTTGTTATAGAATCTTGACTCATGCTTTATGGTACAGTTAAGCTTTTGCCCAAGAAATGCAAGATTTGTTAATACAGCATGTAGTAATCTCTGGGTCATGATTCATGGAAAAGGTGGAGAATACTTTGCAAGTGGAGAAAACAGAAACGGTGCATTTAGTATGTTTCTGCTGCTCCTGTGGTGTGCATTTATTTGCTTAGGAAATGAAAATCATCCTTATGTTTAGGATACAATATCAAGCACTGACCTAGTTCCTGAAATCTGGCTTTCAAATGTTGTAGGAGCCTAGTTCATTATGATGTGCCAGAATTTTTCAGGATGCATCTCGGAGAAGAGTAGTGGGCCCTCCTTGGCATGCTTGACAATAGTGCTTTGTTGTCCATCCCCTGAAATTACTCAGCTCATTTTGCAGTGTTGTATAGCCACTGTTCTGCCACGCACTATTGCAGTAAGTGAGGTATTTAATATATATCTTGGTATGAAGAGGAATACTTTTCTTCTCTGACATTCAGCAAAGCACACACTGTTAGTGTAAGCAAACTGATAAACCAGACAAATGGTAAGGAAGCAGTTTTTTCCTGTCTCTGAAGGTGTTGTGAGATTGCATGTTTGGATGCCATGATGAAAAACCTGCTATTTTTTTTGCCAAAAATACTACTACTTATTGCCCTAATGTTGCTTAAAAGCTGCTTGTCTGTCCACAACTGTGGACATTTAATCTGTCAGTTTAGTCCACCGTCCCAGGAGAAATACCTCATCTGCTCAATTTAATCTCTTTCTTTTGTCCTCTTTCTCTTTACTCCCTGCATTTCAACTTCATGTCCTAACAGTGTTCCATCCATCACTTGAATGTTCAGTCATTAGATGCTCAGCATCCTCCTTCTGTGGAAGGACTAAAGGGTACTAATTATAACAACACGAGTATCCACTCTCCTCTGAGAAGTAAGTTAGTTAGCTATTCGTTGTGACCAATGCATAAAATGTTCCTTTTGTTCTTAAACTTGCATTCTCTGAAACATGATTTTTTTCCCTCATTATCTTTGCTAAGTGTTAATGTCGAGGACAACTTAAAACCTCTTCACCGGAGAGAAAAAAAACCCTGAAACTTTTAGTAGTTGCATATTTTCGGTGATATTTATAGCTTGAGCTAACAGATTTCTCTCCCTTCTTGAAATCCAAAATGCAGGGACTGTCTCTTTATTCTGGAAAAATTCTAGCATATTATATTAGAAACATTCACTTTATTCTTTGAACCTATAGCGTCCTTAAAATGAAAGAAACTTACATGCACTGAGGCCTTTCAGTCAATATTAAGGACGACCGTCACTCAGATGGTAGACAAAACTATTTTCTAGGTTGGAGAGTTGGAGAAGTTGGGAAGGAAGGTTGCCTGTTGGAGAGTTTTTGGAATAAAATGGACATGTGAGCAATCCTGACTATTTAGCTTTCTCCAGAGTGAGCTAAGGGCCTTGAGGCCCAGCTGCAAGGTTATTAAAATATCAACTATGGGCAAAAGATAAGGGAGCTGGCAGCAGAAAAGAAGAATAACAGGATGGGAAAGCATCTCATAGACAACACATAAAGAGTTGTATTTAACCAGTTAGATAGTGCCCTGGGGCATATGAAGAATGTGTTGTACCTATCAGCAATATACTTATGTTATCAGACTGACTGTGTATAAACTCTCAACGAACGGCAATACTTTGATTATATTACTCTGCATGTTCTCCACTGATCTCTGCAATTACCAATACTCCATATTTTTCAGACTCGCACACTGGTGCTTTCCAGTGCGTTTCATGGTTTTGATCCATGTCTTTTTAGGTAAGATATTCAAACTTCATGGCAATAAGAACAAATTTGTTACCTAATTTCACTGCCATGTTGATGCTACTTATTTAATATCATACTAATTGATTGGATGGACAATAGCTCTGAGGGTTTGAAAACAGCAATTATGTCAGCTTTTTGTCCATGAGATTGTATCTTGCCGTTATCAACATATTTGAAGAAGGACATATTATGCTTTTAATACCTATAGGCTCTACAGAGCAGAGGTTTTCTCCTTAAACGTGGGGAGGAAGTACATTGAGCTCTTTCATCTGGACACCAGTGTTAGTGTGCTTGAATTGCTTGCTTTTAATTCTCCAAATTTTTCAGTGAGAAGGCATCTTCAACAGCAAAACTCAGTATAAGTCACTGACAAAAGGAACTGACACAATAAATAGCTGGTACTACCTACAAAAAGTTGATAATTTTGCAGCCATCCTTGGAAACTGTGCTGGAGCATTTCTGCTATTTATGTATCCAATGCAATTCTTAATACTTTTTTTTTTTTTTTCCTTAATGGGAGTTGAAGCTGCAAAGCTGTTATGTTTAATTTTAATGCTCAGCAGTTCAGGCATTTTTCTCTTTTTCTGCTTCTCATGTCAGAGCATGAGAGATAGGGATCTTATAGGTTTAGGGGCATTTCTACTTGCTAACAGGTAGAGGGAGAGGTAACTTGGACATGCTGTAAGAAATGTGCACTTTCACTAACTCCATATGGAAATATTCTTTATATTAGTATATACAAAAAGTCAGTTGTTACCCTGAAGCTAAGTGTTCAGCTTGTTACTTTTAACTGGGTTTGATATGAAAGGAAGTTTTGAGAGTAGAAGCTTCCTCTGCTGCTGTCCTACTCTATTGTTAATATAACTTTTCTGTAATGGATCTGCGAAATTGTTAGAGATAGTTCTTAAGACCAATAGCAACTCACAAAATATGCATTTTTAAATGGATATTTTCAAGATCTCTGCTCACACTTACATTTTTTAATTCACAACATTAATTCTCATCATTTTGCAATGATTAAAGTTGTCCTTTGTCAGAATTTTTCTCAGACTTTTGGTTCTACATTTCCTGTCATGACTCTTTCTTAAGTTTGACACATGCATATCAATGTTGCCACTGAATTGTATTACAGATCTACAGACTCACTCTGAGTTCAGAGAGTCCATCTAAATCTTTTCCCCACAATGGTGCAGTAAGCTTCCTGCGAGTAATCCCTTTGCTTCAGCTCACTGAAATTTAGAAAATATTTTTGGTTGTGCCCACGGGGGAATAGAATTCAATTTATCCTCTTAGCAATGTTGTCTCTGCAGGCATTGCAGGAATGAGTATCACTGACGATTTATTTTTTGTGACCAAACATATCAGACACTTATGTTTGCAATGCATGAGACAAGATGAAACAATGCATTTGACAATTAATTTAGCCAGGAGTTGTCAGGGCTTATCAAAGGGGCTTAAAATTAGATTTGAAGGGGGAATGGGATAAAGTGAGGCCAACTAGAGATGAGCCTAGGGGTGGTATGGCAATTGTAGGGGTGAAATCGATAGCTGAGCTCAAATGCATCTACACCAATGCATGCAGCATGGGCAATAAACAGGAGCTGGAAGCCACTGTGGAGCAGGACAGCTGTTGCCATCACAGAAAAATTGTGGGATGAGTGAGGCGGGGGCTGTCTCGGGCTCAGCGACCACAAAATGATCAAGTTCTCAATCCCAGGTAAAGCAAAAAATAAAAGAAAGCATCTTAATTCAGAGCAGGTTAATTTTGATAAGACATTAGTGAGAAGTAAGCAGTACAGTATACAACTAGAAATCCAAGTAAATATTTAGTTATTTCATTGCATATGTGGAAAACAAACAAGAAGCTCCTCCTTTATGGGCAAACCGGTGTCCAGCTTCAAAGATAAAATTTACAGATTTATTTAAAAGCTGATGAATTCACGATGTTTGTAGTTGTTGACTCTTGAGGATATTATTATTAAATATTGTGGCTTTCCTTTTGCAGAAGGAAGGATTAGAGTTTCCACCCTTGAATCATACAGCTAAAAAATATCAGTGCCATAATTCCTAAAAGTCTATCTTCTCCCAATAAGGGAATTACTATGAGTTGAATGCAGAGGTTTCCTGAAAATACCTTGTGTGGAATGACTGTGCAGAACTAAACTGCTGCTTGCAAATATGTATGGCAATGCTTTTAGAGCTGGTATATTCATTCAGAGCAGTGATGTTTTATCCAGCTGGTCCAAAGAAAGTGTTAGACTTAAATGACTGGTTTTGTATGGTGCGACTGGGGATCCTGTGTCAGTGACTGTTAATGGTTTGAGTGTATTATTTCAGTTTATTTTTTGTTCTTGTACTTTTCTGCAATGGAGTCTGGTATGTACATATCATTCTCTTTAGGAGGTTATGCAAAGTGTACATGAGAGTGCAGAAGGCTTATATGTAATGTACTGTAGGCCACAGTTATGCTTCCATTAGATGCAAAGATGTGTAGATGCTTGCATATGCAGGCTATAACAAGCCTGTTTATATTTGCCTGCTAGCACTAGGAAGTCTTACTGCAGGATGTGTGAGCATGAAATATAATTTCTTAACAGAAGAGCTTCAGTATGAGGTGTACTTAAGGACACCTGAAGCTTTTATTTGTGTTGTAGCTGGCAGGGAGTGACATTCATTTGGCTGGTCAGGAAAGGCCATGTGTTGTAATCCTGATATACATCCTCTAGAGAAGTACTGTTCTTGTCATGCTAGGTGACCTTTCAAATATTTCCTCCCTTCTTGCTGGAAAGGGTCAGCCAAAGGAAAGAGCTCAGTATGATGCTCTTGACAGTGTGTTATTATCAAGATTTTGGAAGTTGCTTTTTTTTTTTTTTTTAAGAAGCTATTGGAAATTTCCAGTAAGTTTGTATTGTGGCATATCTTCACATAATTTGTTTAATCTGTATATTTTAACATTGTTATTTAAATCACTGGGAAGACTATACTGCACCTGTGTTCCAGTGAAGTCAGTTTGTGCCTGTTCTACATTCTTCCTTATCAGCTGAAGTTAAAGACTTGGAAAATAAATGTATATGACAAGAGACCTCTGGATGCTATCTAGTACAATTCACCTAGTAAAGAAGAACTAACTAGACTGGCTTTTGTAGGGCTGTGCCTGGCTGTGTTCCGGGGATTTATAAGGATGGAAGTTCAGATTCATTGGGGTTTTGGTGCACTATTGGACTACCTACATAATAATTTTTTTTATATTAATTTTTTTTTCTTTCTTTCTTAATCAGTGTTTTCTATGTTGCACTTCAGATTGCAGCTTCTCATACTACCACTCTCTAATCTGCCTGTCTTCTGTACCCTCCTGTTAGATAGTGGAAGATTATTAAAACCACAAGCAGGTATCTCTTCTTAAGGCTGAAGGAACTCACTCTTTCAGTGTCCCCTCCTGTAAATACCACGTGCACTAGAGTTTTTGTCTCTTACCAGCTGTATGGGCTTGGTAATAAACACTTGTTCCAAGCAGCAGCTAACATGTTGGAAGAAAATACACCTTGGTGACTGTTGAGTATATGTTAAGTGCTAAATTCTGATATTTTATAGGATACTGCAAGCCAGTATCACAGACTTCTTCCTTTCATCACGCCCTGGTGTCCATTCATTGATGAATTACCTGTTACTCTACTCTCAGACTACATGGTCTGTATTTTAGATGACTGTTTTCTTTTATATTGATGTTGAAAGAGAAATTAATCACCAAGAGTAATGAAAATGCAAAGTAGAAAGAGAAGTTAGTTCATGGTATAATGTGACAGCCAAGTTTCAAGTTGTAAATGTTATCTTAAAACTGTGTTATTGTGTATTTGGAAGAGGACAGTACTTACTAGCTATTACCAGGGAACAGATCCAGTTTTATCATGTGACTTCCGGATTGTTTAAGCATCTGGAATAGAACAATGTGTGAAATAAACAAATTTTTTAAAAAGACATGTTATCTTTCAGAATCATTTTACCTCATCTGGCAAAATTTCCTGTTTATTTAGAAAACATGGGCTAGAGTTACTGGTTTTTTTGTGGGATGACTAACAGCATCATAATATAATGGAATATTGTTTAAATAGATCAAAAAGCACAAACTTCAAATGATTCAGGAAGGTGCTAAATATGCCAAAAGCAAAGATGCTGTTATTGAGATAACGATATGCAATCCAGTTTGAGGTATTAATTTACAAAATAGATTCATTCAGTTTAAAGTTGTACTTGAAATCAGGCTGGAAGATTTTATAAAATCAGCTTCTCACCATTTTAGATTCTTTTTTTTTTCCTCAAGTCTCTTTAATTTCATTGACTCCCATATAATACTTACAGCTTTTATAACTGTTGGAATTCACAGTGGGTTGCCAGTAGTGGGTTTAAAAAGATGGGAGAAAAGAAAGAATGGGAGGGTACCAAAATATCCAGGGAAATTTTTAGGAGGTGTGCAGCCTTTTCCTCTTCAAAAATATCATCCTAGTTATATGATTATGGTACACATCCAGCCATTAGCTTCACAGTACTAGTTTGATACATTAATGATCCAGTTACTAGAGATGGGAGTGTACTAGCATTCCAGCTGTATAAATGTACATGCTTTTTATTGTTTTTTAACATGAATCTTGAGGTTTCTAGTTAGGGAGAAAGGTGTGGAGAAATGCATTTTAAACACACAAGACACAAAAACAAATACAGGAGACACCCTTGTCCCTGCAACCCCTTTATGCAGCATTTTATGAAAGATGCTCTTTAAGACCTTTTTAGGTGGTTTTGATCAGTTAATAACCCAGACATGTCACTCAGACAACAGCTAGAGAGACAGTTATCCTGTGATTTAGTATGAAAAGATGTACTATCTCTAGATCCCTTAGTTTGGCAAAGGATTAGATTATACTTTATTATGTTAAAAATACCCTGCTGTTATTTAAATATCAGGCTTGCAAAGAGTTAGTAGAAAGTGAATTGCTTCTTACTGTGCTTGAGGTTACTTCAATAACTGAGATAGCAGTGACTGATTTGGCAAAACAGACCCACATGTCCTGAAGACAAGTTTAAAAGATGTGTAACTTGCAAGTGTTAATCAATTCACATTCACCTCTGAAAAGAGCAAAATTTTTGGAGGCAATAAATATGGGTGGTCTTTCTCAGCCCACAGAAACTCATTCTGCAAAATGACAACAGTGTCCAGATGGATTGTTCACTTCCCTGTTCGCCAGGGAAAGCTTTCCAGTAGGGAACTGGGAAATAAATTTATTAAGTCTTCAAAAAGGAAGTGCTATCTTCTTTAGCTATCTTCTTGCCAAGAGAGATACACCTGTGTCTATGACAGTAATCATTTAAGAAAAGGGAGAAAATCTATCTTAGGTTGCTGAGACTGTAAGCCAACAGTATCGGAAATGGTGGAGGCGATCCTGGTGCATGAAGCCTCAAATCCTGCTGCAGTAGTCCAGTCTAGTACGGAATATTATTAATACCTTGGTTTACACAATCTGAACTTCTTTTAAAGAATTAAAGTTTTTTAAATAGTCTGAAACTGGAGAAGAGACCGATAAAAGACCGGAAAATTAATATCAGGAAGTTGATGCTCTTAGTCTGCATCAGATAAGGTGCTAAAGAGTGGTGTTTTGTTTTGTGTTTCCTTGATTAGGTATCAAGGCTGTTTTATGCTAAATTACAAAAGATGTTTCTCATAATTTCGTTCAGAAAGGGACACTAGAAAGTGCTGGGATTATGCCTCAACAAATGTCACTTCTTAGATATTCTGCATATGAGTCTTTGTGGCAAGCTTACAAAATTTGTATTGAAATAACAGAGAAGCCAAAATAACATGTCATGAAAGATAACTGAGGTAGTCTTGCAGAAGAAGAAGAAATTATGACAAATTTGAAACAAAGTCCCTCTTCTACAGATAGTTACAAAAAGATTATAGACAAAAAGAACTAGGTCAAAAAAAGAAAGTTGCATTACTTGACATTATGGATCACTTCATATTGATTTAGATCTG
Source organism: Phaethornis superciliosus (assembly GCA_023637945.1). NCBI lineage: Eukaryota > Metazoa > Chordata > Aves > Apodiformes > Trochilidae > Phaethornis > Phaethornis superciliosus. The sequence goes on along the minus strand of JAJQWJ010000004.1, from coordinate 44,155,706 downwards.
CTTGGAAAGATGTTGCACACAATTAGACTAGATAGATCAGATCAGCATGCTATTTCCTTTCTTAATCAGTGTATGGTGCTGTACATTTTTTGAAACAGAGGTAAATACAGTGTCAGAAAAATGTCAAGTCCAGCCCCCCTGCTGGAGCAGGATCACCTAGTGTAGGTCACACAGGAATGCATACAAGCAGATTTTTAATGTCTCCAGAGAGATTTCACAACTTCACTGGGCAGCCTGTTCCAGTGTTCTGTCACCCACACAGTGAAAAAGCTTTTCCTGCTGTTTACATGGAACCTCCTACACTCCAGTTTGCACCCATTGCCCCTTGTCCTATCACTGGATATCACTGAGAAGAGCCCACCCTCCTGACACTTCCCTTTACATATTTATAAACATTAATGAGGTCACCCTCAGCCTTTCCTCATAAGGGAGATGTTCTGCTCCCTTAATCACCTATATGGACTCTTTCCCTCTCCTTCAACAGAGGGGCCCAAAACCAGACACAATATTACACCAGGGCAGAGTAGAGGGAAAGGAGTACCCCTCTTGACCTACTATCCACAGCCCTTCTGAAACACCCCGGGATGCCATTGGCCTTCTTAGCCACAAGGGTGCATTGTTGGCTCATGGTCATCCTTCTGTACACCAGCATCCCCATGTCCCTTTTCTCTGTGCTGCTCTATGACAGGTCAGTCACCAACCTATGGTGTTGTTCTTTGCTACATGCAATATTCAACACTTGCACTTGTTGTAATACATTAATTTTTCGCTGCCCAACTCTCCAGCCTATTGAGGTCTCACTGAATGGCAGCACAGTCTCCTGGTTTGTCAGCCACTCCTCCCAGTTTTGTGTCATCAGCAAACTTGCTGACAGTGCACTCTGTTCTCTCATCCAGGTGACTGAGGAATAAATTGAACAGTACTGGTCCCAGCACTGACCCCTGAGGGACTCCACTAGATACAGGCCTCCAACTAGACTCTGTCCTATTGACCACAGCTCTCCGACTTCTTTCATTTAACCAGTTCACAGTCCACCTCACATCATCCAGACCACATTTCCTCAGTTTAGCTGCAAGGATGCTGTGGGAGACAGCTTAAAGTCAGACGCTATACTGAAATTAAGGTAAACCACATCCACTGTACTGCCATCATCTATCCACCTGGTTATGTCCTCATAAGAGGCTGTCAGGTTGGTTAAACATTACTTCCCCTGATAAAACCATGTTGACTGCTCCTAATGGCCCTCTTATCCTTGATATCCCTAGAGAGAGAGCCTAGAAAAAGTTGTTCCATCACCTTTCCAGGGGTGGTGTGAAGCTGACTGGTCTATAGTTATGTGGGTCCTCCTTCTTACCATTTTTGAAGAATGGAGTGACATTGACTTCCCTCCAGTACTCAGGCACTTCTGTTCCCCACAGCTTACCACAGATGATGGAGAGTGGCCTCAATTACCTGCTGTGTAATTGAGATGTCACAGTTACTTTCCAGAATTATTTTCTCTGTTAGAGCCCTCAAGTTACACAGATATTTTTTGTAGTTATGATTATTTTAGTTGGCTGATCTTCTCCAATTTGTTGAGAGTAGAGAATTCACTAACATAATTTGCATAATTTTTTTTTCTGTTTCTGTGGGAATGTTTTATGTGTTTCTTCTCAACCCAGCTATTAACATGATAGAGTAAGGTACTGAAACCTACTGAAATCTGCTTTTAGTAATTGAGAAAAGGTACACAAAAGGATTAAGTTGGTTTTTTATTTGGTGGCTAAACCCCATGGGGTATTCTCATAGTTGTGGGCTGTGATTCATAACAATTTAATCTGCAGCTGTGTTTTAATAGCTAGCCCACTCATGAGGAATGTATCTTAGTGTCTTAATCCTGGGTGGCTGTTAATTTCAGCAAGTGCAGCTACTCTAAAGAGACTTAGCTGAAAGCAAAAGTACAAGACAGAAAATTACCTTTATCCTGGCCCAAATCAAGATAGTCTTCCGATCTCATCACAGACTAAAAATTTTAAAATGAGACTGAGTGGATTTTAAGATTATGGGAAGCTTTTAATTGAGCTCAAGCAGCTTATTAGCTATTATACTCTATTTTATATGACATATTAAATGAAAACATTCATACTGTGCATCATCGCTATGAGTTGTTTTGTTTTGTTTTTTCAAATATAGGATACAGGCATATAGTTACTGCACACTGCATGGTTTCCTCTGTGAAAGGTCACTATCTCTTGCGTAAGGAATATGGATAAGTTTTTCTTGTTTTATTCTTTTGATGCAATGGATGCTGCAGGGAAAGCAGCTTTAGTTAGATAAAGTCCTTAGTGCCTCCAATTTTTTATTTGCTTGTTATTACAGTAAATAAAAATTGAAGCTAGCTCAAAGAAAGTGGGTGTAGAAGTTAAGTAACTCCTGCTTGCTCTCTTGCAGCACAGAAATCAGACTCCATGATCTGTCACCTGCCTTGCTGTCACACTGCACTCCTACAGCTTGCACTCCACAACCATGTAGACTGGAAGGTTTCTGAGTGTACAGGGTTCAAGAAAGATAGGTCTGTGATGTATGACCCTGTGACTTATGTGAGATATGCCCCTGATCAAACTCAAGACATTGTTCTGGATGTCACTGAAGTATTTTACAAGTAATTTTTGAATAATGGGATGGCCTAAAAAGCTTCTGGCATGAGATGGGATTCACCTTTTTCAAAGCAGGAATTTGTCTCAGCAGCTTGCAGGACTCACTGACAGGGATTTAAACTAGATTTGAAGGGGGCTGGGGATATCAGTCTTCCTTCAAGCTGTGGGATGACATCAGGGTCAGGGTGCTATCAAGGGCTCTCAGCCTGTTGATTGGGGATGTTCTATACACACTGCAGCACATTTGAAGTATTATGGAGATGATCCAGGGGCTCTTGCGGTAATAAAAGCCAACAGAGAAGCACTGGATAAATACCTCGAAGGAATTCTAGCTGATCTGGCAAGTAAGTCAAATTTATTGGGGGCCCAACTTAAATGCCTCTATGCAAGCACATGCAGTATCGGAAATAACCAAGAGGACTTAGAGGTGTGTATTTTCCTCCAGGGTTAGTAACTTACTGGCATTATAGAGACATGGTGGGGTGACTTGTATGGCTGAAATGTGGAAACGGAAGGTTATAGGCTCTTCAGAAAGGACATGTAGGGGAGATGGAGTGGAGATTTAGGTTAGACATTAGGAAGAAAATTTTCACTATGAAGCTGGTGAGGCACTGAAACAGGAGTTCCAGGGAAGTTGTGGATTTCTAATCCCTGGAAGCGTTCAAGCCAGATTGGATGAGACTATGAGCAACCTGGTCTAGAAGGAGGTCTCCCTACCCATGCATGGGGTTGGAACTATATGATCTTTTAGACCCCCCCTTCCAACCCAAATTGGTTTATGATTCTGTGAAAAGAACTCTTGGACAAACTCAGGCAGAAAAGGAAAGCCTATAGAGGGACAACAAGAGCAACAAGAAAAGTTTCTGTAGGTATATGCTGATAAAAGGAAGATTAGGGAAAATATGGGCCCTCTCCAGAAAAAAACAGGACATCTCTTTACCCAAGATAAGGAGAACGCTAAAGCAGCCACTGACTTTTTTGCCTCGGTCTTCACTGCCAAGTACTCTAGGCACATCACCCACACACTGTACAAATCACTGAAGAAAAAGGCAGGGACTGGCAGAATGAAGAACTGCCCATGGAAATGGCAGGACAGGTTCAAGGTCATCTAAGATCCTGAAGGTGCACAAGTCCATGGGTCTTGATGAGATCCATCCACAAGTCCTGAAGAAAGTGGTGGGTGAAATTGCCAAACCACTACCCATCATATTTGAAAAGTCATGGCTGTCCAGTGAATGTTCCCACTGACTGGTAAAGAGAAAACTTTAGAAAATTTAGAAATCTCCATTTCTAAAATGGGAGTAAAGGAAGATCCAGGGAACTACAGGGCGCTTGGTCTCCCCTCTGTGCTCAGCAAGATCATTGAGCAGATCCTCCTGGAAACTGTTAAAGCACTGGGAAAACAGAAAGGTGATTGGTGACAGACAACATGGCTTTACCTAGATCAAATGGTGCCTGACAAATCTGGGGGCCTTCTATGAGAGGTTAAAGCATTGGTAGGTAATGGAAGAAGGGAAGAACAAGTGTGGTCATCCACCTTTTGCAAAGCATCTGACACTGTCCAACTTGATATCTTTGTCTCTAAATGAACTTGACAAGTGTAACACACAGTGGTTAAGGAATCGATTGGTGGGTCACACTCAAAGAGTTACAGTCAATGGCTCAGTGTCCAAGTGTTGAGTGGCTTTCCTCAGGGGCCAGTATTGAAACTGAGGCTGCTTAGGGTATTTGTTGATGACACAAAGAGTGGAACTGAGTGCACCCTCAGCAGGTTTGCTGATGACACCAAGCTGTGTGGTGTATTCAGCATGCTGGAGAGAAGAGAAGCCACACAGAGGGATCTTGACAGGTTTGAAAGGTGGGCCTGTGCAAACTGTGCGAAGCTCAACAAGGCTAAATGCAAGGTTCTGCACCTGGACCAGGGCAATCCCAAGCTGAAATACAGGTTGGTTGGAGAATAAATTGAGAACAGCCCTGAGGAGAAGGACTTGATCATGAAAGAAGCTCAACATGAGCCAGCAATGTGCACTTGCAGCCCAGAAAGCTGTGCCCTGGCCTGCATCAAAAGAAATGTGACTAGCAGGTCAAGGGAGGACTCTCCCCCTTTGCTGTGCTCTTGTGAGACTCCACCTGGAGAACTGTGTCCGGTTCTGAAGATAAATCAAGAGGTTTTAAAGGTGTCTCATGTTAACCAACTTGTCAGAAAAGGCTGGAAGCCTATACAGATAATTGGACCTAAAGAATGCAGGAGGTGATAAAAAAGAACTAAAACAAAAAAGACTGGCTGCTGAACCCGTCTTGGGTGGTTGGAGCTATAGAACTTGAGATATTATGTCTTTTAGGTAAACTTACATTATTATAATAATAATAACAAACACATCCCCAGGCCAAAAAGACCCCTACCCAGGTGAAGACCCTTCCCCTGACTGTGCATGATAGTAGAAATAGTGATGCAACCATATTACAACTGTGTAAATTGCTAACCAATCAGTGTGAGCAGGATGGATTTGAAAGCTTACTAACTTCACGGTTTTGTCTTCAAGTGTCTCATGGAAAATCTCATTTGGGGTGCTTGATTTGTGGGAAGGCACCATGCACTCATCTTTGTACAAACCTGCAATAAATAACATTATCTCCTTCCTAAATGTAGTATTTTTGTCTGCATTTCAGGAGCTAACTTAAAATTGGTAGCGGCATGATTTAAATACAAGAACAGGTGGAAAATACTGTATGAAATGTTGCAAATATGGCTTATTAAACCATGGAATGTAGTGAAGTTTTTTACAAATATTTTCTTGGCCTAAATGTTAGGCATGGTATCAGTTCTGGTCTAATCATCTGCTGAAGATCAAGTTAAAAAGGAGTATTACCAATGTTATAGTTAACCTGGGAATTTAGACTTTGCTTTTTGACTCCATGAATATCTTACCACATATGAAATATCCCATGGACAATTAACTTTTACATTTATGACAGACATTGGTTTTGACTTTGCAACAAGTCTCAGTGGGCGTTTCTTTACTTTCCTTTCAGAAAAGACGACGGAGAATTGACCGCAGCATGATTGGGGAGCCAACAAACTTTGTTCACACAGCTCATGTAGGATCAGGAGACCTATTCAGTGGAATGAATTCGGTAAGCATGAGTGGTTGAAGAGTATTTAATCTTAGAATAAAGGAACATTGTATATGTATTTTGTAGCTGAAGAAATGTGTCTTTCAACTGTGTAAGAATCTGGAAAATTGAAGGACAACCTGCTAGCATCTTAAGCTCTTGCATTCAGGAATATTATTAATTTTTAATTCCTATATTTATTAACAATATATAATAGATGCTGAATTAACTGTACAGCCTAGGTTATAGACTTGTTCCCATGGAAGCCCAGCTGGTAACAACCAGCTGTCTACTCACACCTCCCCACTGTGGGATGGGGAATATAAAATCCAACTGAAACCTCATGGGTGGGGAGAAGTACTGGGAGGGATCACTCACCAATAATGGTCATGGGCAAAACAGACTCAGGTTGGGGAACAAAATCAGTTTACTTTGTCACCAATCAAATCAGAGCAGGACAAAGAGAAGATAAAACGAGGTCTTAAATTCATAGAATCATAGAATCATAGAATTGGCTGGGTTGGAAGGGACCTCAGAGATCATCAAGTCCAACCCTTGATCCACTACCGCTGCGGTTACCAGACCATGGGACTGAGTGCCACATCCAGTCTCTTTTTAAATATCTCCAGGGACAGAGAATCCACTACTTCCCTGGGCAGCCCATTCCAGTGCCTGATCACCCTCTCTGTAAAGAAATTCTTTCTAATATCCAACCTAAACCTCTCCTGGCACAACTTGAGACCATGCCCTCTTGTCTTTCTGGGAGCTGCCTGGGAGAAGAGCCCAACCCCCCCTGGCTCCAGCCTCCTTTCAGGGAGTTGTAGAGAGCGATGAGGTCTCCCCTGAGCCTCCTCTTCTCCAGGCTGAACACCCCCAGCTCCCTCAGCCTCTCCTCACAGGACTTGTGCTGGATCCCTTCACCAGCCTGGTTGCCCTCCTTTGGACCTGCTCCAGGACCTCAATCTCCTTCCTGAACTGAGGGGCCCAGAACTGGACACAGGACTCGAGCTGTGGCCTCACCAGGGCTGAGTACAGGGGCAGAATCACTTCCCTGGACCTGCTGGCCACGCTGTTCCTGATCCAGGCCAGGATGCCATTGGCCTTCTTGGCCACCTGGGCACACTGCTGGCTCCTGTTCAGCTTCCTGTCAATCCAGACTCCCAGGTCCCTCTCTGCCTGGCTGCTCTCAGCCACTCTGTGCCCAGCCTGGAGCTCCCCATGGGGTTGTGGCCAAAGCCCTCTCTTCTTCCTGGTCCAAATTACTTCACTCCCAGTTTGTCTTCTCCTCCGCCATGGTGGGGAAGAGAGATGAGGAGTTGGGTTTACATTCAGTTCATCATTTGTTGTTTTCTTCTGCTCCTTCCTCAATGGGGAGGACTCCTCACATACTTGCCCTGCTTCAGGGTGGGTCTCTCCCATAGGAGAACCCCTTCAATGTGAGTCCCTCCCTCCATGTGCAGTCCCTCAGGCACAGACTGCTCCACCATCAGCTGCCCGCAGAGTCACAGCTCACTCAGGAACAGTCACCTCCCCTGGCACTGGGTGTTCTGTGGCTGCAGGTTCATGTCTCCTCCACTGTGACCCCCCCCCCATGAGCTGCATCAGGGGCAGCTTGCTGTCTCACCTCTGCTCCTGCACCTCCTCCCCCTCCTTCCTCAGAGTCCTGGGTATCTCTGCTCAGGCACTGCTCTCACCTCCCTCCCTCACCTGCCCTGCCGGTCTTACAGTAGTTTTGGTTTCACCTTCATGAATAAATGCAGAATTGCATCCACCGTCACTGATGGGCTCAGCCTTACCCAGAGGTGGGGCTGGATTTGGAGCCAGCAAGTTTCAGCAGCTTCTCATGGGAACCACCTCTGTGGCAACCCTGCCATTAAAATCCTGGCACACTGACCCCAAAACAAGAATACTTCTTGATAATTCATTCTGATGGCATATGTCAACCAAAATAGTGAAATATATATGATCAAGAATACTTGAAAATATAATACAATGTTTTAGAGAAAACATTTTAAGTCTCTTTAAATTGACAGTTTTCTTAAATGGTTTCAGCTATTTTAAATATTGTTCACCTAAAAGTGTGATTTAACCTTGGTTTATGATGCATACAAGTATTTTTGTGTGTCCTTGTTGAGGTTTTTCTGTATTCTGAAGCCCTCTTTGCAGTGTGAATTTGTTTCAGAGCAAGCAGAGGTGTCATGCAAATTTCTCTGGCTTCCTGTAGATGATAGGAGCAAGAAATATTTTTATCTCTCTGAAAGTGAAAAACTGAGGCTAAGATAGATGCTGAAAATCATCTTATGAGGATAGATTTCTTTTGTACAGCTTCATATTTATGTGAAATGTTGATCTATTTTTAAGGTCAGTAACACGGAATCCCGAAAAGGGGTGTAAGTAGACAATGATGAAAAATACTTCTTGACCTTAATAATCCTTTTTATAGGAAAATAAATGTTTTGTGAAGAAAATTATGAAAAATATATCTTGATAAAAGAGAAGAAAGTTCTGACAGAGGTATCAGAACAGAAAGCAGGGCTGTAAAGAAAAGAGACCACTTTAATGTAGGGAAGAGTTGTAATTTGTAGCTTCATCTATTTTATAGCTTATTGAGATCTGGCATAAACTTTTGTAATGCAGTACATATTGAGAAAGGGAAAGCTAGAAAATCTTACATGATAAAAATATACTACATTTTCCCAGAGATAACCTAATGGGTTAGAAGTGATTTGAAGTAAAATATCTGTAAGCAAGTTAAGTGGACAGTTACAGCTTCAAATCGATAAGATTCATTTAAAGCTAGTTACATATTTAATGCAATACAGTACATTATTATTTAAAACTATTATAAATTGAAATAATAAAGCAATGCTAAAATGAGCCGTTTTGGGGTTGTTTGTTTTTTTAAAAAGCACAGCTTTCTGCTTTTTAAATGCTTGCTCTTCCTTCTGTGGGAACCTTCATTCTCACAGCTGAGCTGCCTCAGGTGAGTTTTGTGGTTGTTGCCTGAAGCTTTGTTCTTTCAACTCATACTTTGCCCGTACTTGTCCTCACCTTTGCAATGTGTACTATCCAGTTAATCTCCAGATAGTAGGTAATCTTTATTGTGTTTCTATGTATACTTTTTCATTTTGAAATCTCATAACTGGCTATCGCTTTCTCTTACTTTTTTTCTTTTGGATAATGTGCTGCATCAGTGACCAGAGTTACTTTTTCTGGTTCCAGACAGAAAGAATCTGTATGTAAAAGACAATCTTTTTTCTTCTCTCTTTCTTCAGAAGCACAAATATCTTACTTTTTCACACTACTTTTTTTCCTGCCTCTTTTGTGCTGATTTACAGTTTTAATATTGAATGCCACCTCCTTGTTAATTCTTGGCAGTATATATTCCAAGATTATGGTGTTAACTTTCACATTTTTCTGATGCTTAATTTCCTTTTCAGTATGACCAGTACAATACTTATTGAACCTCCTTTTGCCTTCTCTCTTCTCAATACTTGAGGAGGGCCTTCTGCAATTTAATTAACTTTTCCCATATAAATTAGTGTTTATATCCACTATTCCTCTCTGTGCCTTTTTTGTCAGCATTGTTCTTTATTACATGCCCTTTAGATGCTCCTTTAGGAGCAAAATATTTTGCTTTTTTTGTTTGCCTTCTGTGTAGAGCACTTAGCTGCTTTGTCAAAGATATGATTAAACAGTGGGATCCTTCTGTCCACTGTTTTTTCCTCATTCCTATCACTTTCTTTCTTAATTTACCTTTGTATTTCCTGGTAAAATCTCTCACTTTCTTCTACCTAATATTCCTCAGTTTAATTTTTGATTTCAGGTATTCTGACCTTTCCTTAATTTTCTGTTGTTTTTCTGCTCAAGAACCATCTTTTTTATTTCTTGATTTTAAAAGGGAGAGGGGAAAAAAAAAAAAAGGAAGCGGGAGATGAATGAGATAGATAAGTGGCACAACAGATTTTGTGATCTTCAATTGGTACAATCCTTCTTCACTTATAAAACCTAATGCTATCTAAAGTAGACATAAGAGAGAAGAACCTTGCTGCATCATCAAAGGAAGGCGGAGGAAAGGGGAGAGGGGAGGAGAGAGGAGGACAGGAGAGGAGAGGGAAGGACAGGAGAGGGGAGGGGAGGACAGGAGAGGGGAGAGGAGGGGAGGGGAGAAAAAGGAAAGGGAGAGGGAGAGGAAAGGGAAAGGAAAAGGAAAAGGAAAAGGAAAAGGAAAAGGAAAAGGAAAAGGAAGGAAAGGAAATTTCATGGTGCTTGTTCTTATATCTCAGCCTCAAAAAGAAGGATGCTTCAGAGAGAATGCTATCTTATACACCTACCAGTGTTAGACCTGCTTTTTACTTTGTGTTATTTACATTGCACATCTGCTATAGAAGGTTTCATATATAAATTGAAAACTAACTGGGGGAAAGGATCCTCAGTCCATCCCACTACCACCATTTTGGGGCCAGTGCCAGTAATATATGCTCTGAGCCTGGATAAAGGTCACAAGCCAACACAAAACCACCTGATACACAGATGAATGTAATCACAGCCAGGAGGACTGTGGAGGCTCAGCTGTGGAGGCTCAACTTAAATGCCTCTCGGAAAAGGCATGGGGAACAAACGAGGAATTACAGACATGTGCATACTTGCAGGGCTATAATGTTATCACCATCAATGAGATGTGGTGGGGTGACTCCTGTGGCAGAAGTGTGGGAATGGGAGGTTATAGGCTCTTTAGCAGGACTTACTAGAGTATTGACTCTGAACAATTTTATCCAAAGGAAAATGTGTTTATAACATTGCTTTGCTGAATCCCTTAATTGAGCAAACCACCAATGTGTATAATGATTTAACACTGTGTTACTTAACAACATAAAAATCCTATCTACTGTACAGCACTATCAGATACGATTGTGTTGAAGACAAAGTTCCTAAAACAGGTCCTTTTTTTCCCATTTTCTTGAGAAGCAGTGTGTAAGAAAGAGTTGTGCTGATTCATTTTGTGTGTGTGCATGTGTTTCGCTTTGTGGTAGAAAACAATATACCTCTTTGTCTTTCTAGACAGGGTAAATATCTCACAAGCTACTTGGAAATATTTGTCCAGTGCTGTTTTAATACAGTTTTCTAGTGTTGTTTTGAAGTCTCTGTGAACGACCATACATATGATAATTGCAAATGCTGCCCTGCAGGCACAGGCTTTGCTGCAAGTTAAATTTCAGAAGCTGCAGCCTTGAATTAATATTTTGTGATCCCGGTGTACTTGTTATGTATGCCCTGGGGTGCAGAGAGAAAAAGGCCATACCATTAGTGTTGAAGCTGGTGATTTTGACTCACACAACACAAGCAGGAAAGATCTGTGAATTCGGCTTTTTTTTTTTTTTTTTTTTTTTTAACCTTCCCTGGGCAACCAGCATCTCACCATCCTCACAGGAAAGAATTTTTCCTTGTTGTTGCTCCTGGCCTTGTTGAACTTCATGCAGTTTGCAAGGGCCCACTTCTCAAGTCTGTCAGGGTCCCTGTGGGTAGCATCCCTTATGTCCAGTGTTTGGTGTTGGCAAACTTGCTGAAGATGCATTCACTTCCTGTCCATGTTGCCAACAAAGATGTTAAACAGCATGGGTCCAAGTACTGACCCTTGAGGATCACCACTCAGCAGACACCATAATGGTATCCCTTACCCCTGACTTCCCTTTATTCCTGACCCATAGGGTCTCTGTCAGCTCCTCATCCATCCCCAGGTGGAGCTCCATGGACTCCAGCTGGTCCCTGATATATAGACAGGCAGACACTCTTCTCTTTTTCTCTTTCTGTCCTTCCTAAACAGTTTATACCTGGACATCCCCGTGCTCCACTCACAGGAGCTGTCCCATCCGCAGTGATCCCAATAACATTGTAGCCTGCAGGCATTCAGAGATGTGGAACTCATTGTGTGTGTCCCCCATGCTTTAGGCATTTGCGTGGAGGCATTTCACAGAATCATAGAATCGGCTGGGTTGGAAGGGACCTCAGAGATCACCAAGTCCAACCCTTGACCACTACCGCTGCAGTTACCAGCCCATGGCACTGAGTGCCACATCCAGTCTCTTTTTAAATATCTCCAGGGACGGAGAATCCACCACTTCCCTGGGCAGCCCATTCCAATGCCTGACCACCCTCTCTGTGAAGAAATTCTTTCTAATATCCAACCTAAACTTCCCCTGGCACAACTTGAGACCATGCCCTCTTGTCTTGTTGAAAGTTGCCTGGGAGAAGAGCCCAACCCCCCCCTGGCTCCAGCCTCCTTTCAGGGAGTTGTAGAGAGCGATGAGGTCTCCCCTGAGCCTCCTCTTCTCCAGGCTGAACACCCCCAGCTCCCTCAGCCTCTCCTCACAGGACTTGTGCTGGATCCCTTCACCAGCCTGGTTGCCCTCCTTTGGACCTGCTCCAGGACCTCAATCTCCTTCCTGAACTGAGGGGCCCAGAACTGGACACAGGACTCGAGCTGTGGCCTCACCAGGGCTGAGTACAGGGGCAGAATCACTTCCCTGGACCTGCTGGCCACTCTGTTCCTGAATTTGAATTTGAGATGTGTCCCCTTAGCAGCAGCTTTAGTGGCAGGGCTTGTATCTGTCAGTACACACATTTTTCTCTTAGCCTATGATTCTATTCCAGGCCCAGGAAATCTGTTAATGGCTTTGTCCTTAGCTTGGTGGGTGTGGAATGACCTGAGGATCCTCTCTCCCAGCATCTCTAGTTTAAAGCCTTTCTAACTAAATTGGCAGACTCTGGCCAAAGACTCTTTCCCCCTTCTCTGACAGATGGACCACTTTGGCCTCCAGCAGGTTTATCAAAATGGGCCTTATGATCTAGGTAGACAAAGTCCTGATTATGGCACCACTCCTTCAAGCATTTGTTGAGTTTTCTGTTTCTGTTGGTCTTTTCCTGTCCTTTTCTTCTGACTGGGGGGATTGATGAGAGCAATGCCTGTGCTCATAAATCTTTAACTGCTGCTCCCAGCACTCTGTAATAATTCCTTATAGTTTTCAGATTAAATAATTAATGTGTTACCTTGTCTGGATTATCATATTTGGGAAAAAGAATTTTCAATATAACAATATAAATTACAGCTTGTCAGATGGAGTAGAGTTGGATATTAGTAAGAGATTTTATTTATTTATTTACTTATTTATTTATTTTGAATGATCAAGCGGCTCAGTGAAAGCCTGATTCAAGGCATTTTCTTTAGGAAAGAGGGAAAACCTGTGCCTTATTGACAGTTCTATCACCTCTTCCTCTAAACTGCCTGCAGAAGTGAAAACTCCAGGAAGCCTAGGCTGGTAACGTAGCTTTCATGGTGGAGGAGCACTGAAAACCAGACCTGAGTAAGGAATAAAATTGAAAGCAAGAAGACACCATAGCTTGCTGACTGCCTTCCTTGTTTTCTCTAACCCCCTTTTCCTTCTGTCTTCAGGTCAGCTCAATTCAGAACCAAATGCAGTCCAAAGGAGGCTATGGGGGTGGCATGTCTGCAAATGTTCAGATGCAGCTTGTAGATACAAAGGCAGGATAACCCTGGGGAAACTTTCCAGTAAGTATTGCACTCTGCTTTCTAGGCATTGTTAAGAGTAGGAGGAAGAGTCACCATACTACTTCATAATTAGCTCCCTATAAATAGCTATGTGCTTATGATGCCTAATTTTAAAATGTATTTCTGAATAAAACAATTCAGCATCAAAATATAGGCATGTTAATTTTTTACACATTGAACAAGAGATTGTCCTTGCAGATTGCATCTGTCTGCTTGTACATCTGTTTTTTACTTAAGATGATATTGTAGGCAAATCTTTGCAAGTGAAGTTAGCCATGTAACTTAATTTAAATGAATTTTGTAATATGACTAGGATACCATTTTTGCAACAGTTCCATCCATTTAAGTACAATAAATATAGTGTTATATCAATTAATAGCAAAATTACAATAGGAAAATGGTCACTCTGAATGTTCAAAACTCAGTTTAATATGTTTTTTCTGTGTTCCAGGTTTATGTGGGTTCCTGTATCTTCTTTCCTGTGTCCCCCCTTTGCCTTGGTGACTGCTTTCTGTGCTCATGGTGAGAGATATGATTGCTGATTGCTCTCTCTTTGTGGTTACTCTGGTAAAAAGTTGCTGTTCTGCTCTGATGATGCCATTTGTCAGACTGGTCCAACCGTGCCTTTTGGTGGCGTATACATGCTGATTTTTACCACTGTCATGGACATTAATCTGTTTATGGTTGGTTTTAGCTTTCTGTTTGTTTTAAGCCAAATTAAAGCACCGACTGTATTCCCTCATCCTTTGGAAATACTAATGCACAACATTATCTTGTGTTTTAGTCTTCAAATCTTTTCTCAAAGAATTTAGAAATGAGTGAGTTACTAATAATGTCTTAAATCATCTGTTCTTCATACCCATTTTTTGAAAGGTCTGGGACATGCAAGCACAGTGATTTCATACAATGACCACATAGTTTGTGAGGTAGTTTTGTATAGTGGAAAGAAATATAGAAGAAAAAATTAAAACTGTGTATTGCAGACTGGTGAAAAATTTGGCTGCAGCATCCATCTGTCCCTGTTTCTGAAAAACTGTAACTTTGCTATTGCAGAGCTATGTCATTAAGACAGTTTTTATCCAACTCATCTTGATATCATAAAGAGAGAGCTTGCATTCACGAGGCATTTGTTGTAAATTTTCAGTATATTTATTTTGAAAGAGCTGACCTTCAGACTGTAAACCAGTGTAGTACCTATCAAATCTAAGTTTGTGGAAGTTTTTTAGTTATTTAAAAAAGATAAGTATCATGTTTGGCTGCTTCTTTTCTTCTACAGGTTTTCATAATTTTAGGCTGTGTGATCATTTCCAGTAGCACCATATCAGACTGCTTGAAAAATTAGCTGAAAAATTTAAGAGACTTAGCTCTAAGTAGTTGTCAGTTTCTGTGTACTAAATATTTAAGGGTCAGAGCAATTTACTAATCTGGCAGAACAAATGGCAATGACAACAAAATACAGGGTAACTTTTTACTCAATCAGTAAAATGCCTTTTGCTCAGGTTCCAAAGCATGTTTCTTTTACACATTGTGAAAATAAGTTTTATTATCATACTGTTATCATTTGCATCTATAAGCTTTCCCTTTTTTCCCTCGTGATTGATGGTTTGAGAGAAGTTGATGCTTTGAGTCCTGGTTGAGTTAAATTTTTATATGATTAAAAAATTTCTTAACAAATAAGGCATAGCTGAGCCTGGTCAGACCCAGTTTTATACACGAAAACCTCATGTGTTCTTAAGTAGAGACTACTATCATAAATTATTTTTATTCTTTTTACATCTTTTCCTTAATTTCACATTGTCACAGCTGTCAGGTTGATTGAAGCTTAGGTATGAATCTATCTGATCTCTCAGTTTGCAGACAACACACAAAAGACAGGGCCAGGGAGGTAGTATGCCTTCTCTGTGCTGAATTCCAGTGATAGGTGTCAGTTATCTGGTTGAGTAGTTCCAAGTAGGTTGGATAGTCAGTCTTCACTGATTAAGGTACTGATTTGTAGTGAAGGAAGATCAAGATGTCCAGACGTCTGGGTGCACAAGCACATGGCAGTGCAGTGATTGACTTTTTTTTTGGAGGTCAGCATTTCCAGTGCCACTTCATCAATGCGTCCTAAATATGCTACAATTACAAAATTATTTGAACTTTGGTCATTGGTAATAGAAAATTAAATTTGCTTGCCAAACCTTGAAAATGTCAAAATGTTTTCAGTTCAGTAGCCAGAAAAAAAAAGGACATATTTTTATAACAGACGTATTTTTTTTCTACATTGTGTTCGTTCTTGAATAAAGTCAGTTCAGTGTTGACTTGTAGATATTAAAAGGAAAATATTGTCTTTGATTTAATAAATGCTTTCTTTCAGCTGGTGTCCTACCCTTTTTCTTTTTTTTGTAAATTACATGTGCATTAGAAAAACGCAGCCTACGGATAAATTTGTGGTGAAAATTCTATGATGAGTAGCCTGAGTATCAGTAAGTAATTTGCAGGTTTGATTTTTTTGTTTTTATGTCACTTGGCCTTTCTGCTGCCAAGGGGAGTAAGCCATAATTTTCTTGGCCACCTTGTTGCATCGATTTAGAGTATATACCAGGGATTTCTTCAAGGACCTCCAAGGAAATAATTCTTAAAAAAATACACATACATTCATATACAAAATTCTTTCCTTTTGACTATGAGTGGTATGTGTTTTGTTGTTCTAATGCAGATTACTGCAGTGATCAGTAGAAAACTTAATTGAACCAACTAATCATCATAATATGCACATCTGCATTAAACATACCTGCAAGGCGTAATATTGTCTACTCTGTATTTAGCTCAATTAATTTTTATATTTGACACTTTCCAAGTTAATTTCCTATACATACATTTACTATTTTAAACTTCATGCTAAATTGTTTTAAATACCAATAACGAATTCTTTAGCTTATGGCAAGTTCTTAAAATTTCTAGTTGAGGAAACAAGATAGTTCTAATGGAAAAGAAAGACCAAGATAAAGTCATGATATACCAATTGACTAGAGGGTTCTTTTCTTTAAATATTGAGGTTGTAGAACCTTAGTACTGTCTACAAAGGTGTATCTTAAAGAACAGATGTTTTAATAACATCCATAAAAGTAACCCTGTCTATAGAAATAAGGAGTTTCAGCTTCTTAAAGAGGGAATCAGGCTGTTCACACTTAGTCTGTCTAGCTGTCTAAAGCAATTGTATGGGGCAATCTGTCCCTTTTGTACCATTTTTAATTAAGAAGTTGCTGCATTAGAAACCAAGTCACTGAACATAGTCTGTATTCCATATCCCTTTTTCATGTCATAGCTTCTCACAAAACACTATGCACAACATGCATATTATAATTATTCACTATTTACTTTTAAACATGTTCTTATTCCTTAAAAACAGTTGGTAACATGGCAGAATGATGAAATCTGAACTAAATTGTAAATTCAGTGGTATAATGCAGTCCATGAGCACAAATAGTTATATCAGGACACAACACTTTCAGGATAAAAGACACAAACTCAGTATCTGAAATGAGAGTTTGTGGGTTTTTTTGTATTAAGTCTACAAAGACATGCTGGCTACAACTATATAAAAACAGGCTACAAGTTCCCTATAAAAGTCTACTACTAATGGAAAGAAGTAAAAATTATAATCAGCACAGCACTACCTTGTTTCTGATGTTCTTCTGCCTGAGACATGCAAGAGATACTGAGGAAATGACTAAGCAGTGAGTAAGATTCCCCAGAATCAGACATAATTAAAATGTAACCATTTCCTGATGGCAAAAATTGTGCATCTAACTAGCAATAGGTAAGTTTTAGATGATTCTTTCAGTGTTTGCTCTTAGGTGGTAAGTAGTGCTCTTTGTGTCTACACACAATAGGCCAATGTAAGTGAAAGTTCTCATGAACTGGGACAAATTACACTCTTTAGGTTCAGGCCCTACAAGTGGAATCATCACTTTGAATGTAGATTCATGAAAATCAACACAATTAAAAAGCTACATCATCCTCACCAAGAGTCAGTCAACCACAGGCAATGTGACTAATTTCTGCCATTGGTGCTAATTCTGTCTATCACTACTACACAAGACATGACTTTATCTCTTCACACAAAGTAGAACTAATAGACTAACAAGGTCAGACTATAAGCATGTTTCCTATTAAGCCCAGGAAACACAGATTGCTTGTAGAGTTGGCTGAGTATTTGCTGGATACTAAGCTTGCTGAATACTTACTTAACTGATCATGCAGAATCATATAGCAACATTTATGAATGATTGAGCTGTCACAGAAAAGGCACATTGATTTATTTTAGCTATTTAAGCATTTGTGTGAGCTTCTAATAGCATGGATTGTCTACAGCCAAACTTTTTTTTTTTTTCCCAAAATGTTGAGATCTGTGTTTAGACACAAGTTAGTAGAAGAGCCTTTTAGCGGAAAATAAAAGTAGTTATATGTTTTTGTTTATCAGTTCTTTCATGTGAAGTAGATGCTCCACTTCTGGACTTGGGTTCTAGAGGACACTGCTGGTGTGCCACAGGGCTGGGGATGTGGTAGGTAACAGTGCAATTAGCTTACTCTGATTTTCCAGCAGTTGAAAAAGGTGTTGGTATACGGAAGATAAACTTGTATCAATGAGACAATGACTTTGAGGGGAGGGTATATTTCAGCATGAAACAGTGAGCCACCCACTCTGGATACCTGTGATTTTCCTTCAAAATGCTAAGCAATTAGAAAGCTGCATATATAATGTCTGCATCCAGGGAGCGCTGGTTTTCCACCAGTGCTCTGTATATCAGAGCCAGGGGCAATCATTTCCCAGGAATGTGATGTGCAGGGAGGCTGAAACTAGATGATCTTTAATACAACCCAGACCATTCTATGATTCTGTAATGTGCATGGTTTTGCCTGTACTATGACTTGAGTGCCATGAAGGGGCTGATAGCTTTTGGTTTGTTTTCTAAATCTCTGACCATTACATCAGCCTTTGCAGTTTATAATTGGTTTGAAACATTTGCTAGGCAATATGAATCTATTTTGCATTTATGGGTGTCATGGTAGGACGTTCAGATGAAAGACCACTGTTAATACAGCAATGGTGTGATGAGCTGTCACACACCATGTAGGAGCTGAGCTTTACCTTTTCCACCTACTGTCACCCTCCACGATCCCTCACCAAATGTGTGAGGTGGGCTGTTATAACAGAAAGGCCAGTTCTTAAAAGATCACTTTTAGGAGGAAGATGATTATTACTTTGAATTGATTATTACTTTGAATTTAAGTCCTCAGATTCCATGAAATGTGGCAACACTTTCTCCCTCTCCATCCTCACCGACCTCGGTATCTCTACTCCGGCACTGGTCTTACCTTTATTATTTCTCTCCCTCCTCCTCCTCTCTCCTCTGCCCTCAGCTCTTACAGCCAGTTGTTTCCCCTTCTTCGATATCTTAATCACAGAGCTACATCCATTGTCAGTGATGGGGTCAACATTAGCCAGAGATGGAGCCGGACTTTTTAAAGCCGGGGGAGGGAGCAGCCACCCCTGGAGGCCCCCCCCCACTACAAAACAAACAAAGCCAGCACCACATCAGGGCAGAACAGAAGGTTTTTCCTTTTAAATGTCGAAGTTCTCAAGCTGAATTAATTGAACAGGATGCTAGGGAGAAGTGCATTTCAGTGTTTAAAAATAAATACAAAACAAAAAAAAACAACAACAAAACCTTTGAATTGAAATAGTTCTATTGATTAATGCACAGAAGTTTCTTTGTAATTTTTTCTTTAGAAAGTAAGCTATATTGAAAATAACTATAGATTTGCATTTGGAAAAATTCAGATGCTGAGTATTAATAAGACTGACAGTTTCCTCACAGAGATGAGAAATGGCTCAGCTGAAAAAGGAAGTCTGTAGGGAAAAACAAGCCATCTGTCATTACTGAGCCCACTGTAAACAGCCACGTACTAGCTGCAATGAAAGTTCACTAGTAATAAACCAAGTCTCCAGAAGTACAATTGAGACTCAAAATTTGAGCCAAAGGTAGCCTTTAAAATTTTGTTATTTTCTATAGTAATTTGACAAAAAAAGCCCCACTTTTCAACTCAGCTATAAATTCATCTATATTCTTGGTTCTCAGCTCCCTGATGCTTCTCTAAACCCTGTGGCAAGTAAGGCTTTTTTTTTTGAAATAAGATTTCCCAATGACAGTTTGAGTTTTTCAGCTCCCCCGGTTTAAAAAAAGTTACGCTGACAAACTTGATATCCAGGGTGAACTCCCTAACTAAACACAAATCACGTGCTTGAAGAAAGTAGCAGCAAAATAGAATTTATTTTTTTAAAATTCACTATATGTTGGCATTTTAGTAAAATAAAGCTACAGGTTTGACTAGTTGACTTTTTCTACTTGACCAACAGCTATCACTTTTTCAAAAGCAACAAACAACATGCATCACACTGATGCATGTTCATGTTACCAAACTTTAAAAATAAAAATACAACCAAGTCTGGATACAAATGGAAATGGCTGTGTAGTCAATTGACTATCCAGGCAACTGCTATGAATTTGCAACTTTTAGGACAATGCTGGGAAAAAAGTTAACTCTCATGGGATGTCTGGCTAGGTGACTTTCCTGATGACAAGAGAAAACTCTACTTAGCTGCCACAGAGGCTTAGACAGTTCTTCAGGAAACATCACAGCCTCATTGTGCTGCATGTACTCATGTTTTGCCCCATTCTGAACCTCTGTCGCTGGAGATGAGGCATGGCTGTGTTGAAAGCCACTAGACTGAAGAAAAATTGATGAAGCAGATGTATTTTCTCCAACATTAACTATATATGTTTGAAATTAAGAAAAAAAAATTGCAAACAAACCAACCAGCCCCTTGAGAAAGGAACTTTATGGCCATTATGTATTCTGGAGGTGCTTTCCTTATGTACTGTTTCAGCCAGTTTCGATCCTGGCAGGCTGTTGATAACTCTTCAGTCATAGAATCGTAGAATCAGAAATTTTAAGCCACTGAAGAATAAACCTGTCTAAGCCATGAGCTTCCAGCTTCTCTAGGAGAATACTCTGGGACACAGCATCAAAGGCTTTACTGAAGTTCAAGACAACATCCACAGATTTTCCTTCACCCACTAGGTGAGTCACTTGGTCACAGAAGATCAGGTTGGTCAGGCAGGACCTGCCCTTCATGAACCCATACTTGCTTTGCCTGATCCCCTGGTTGTCCTGCACATCCCGTGTGAGCACACTCAAGATGAAGCACTCCATGACCTGATATCACTCCCCCGGTACAGAGGTCAGGCCGACAGGTCCCTACTTCCCCAGCTCCTCCTTCCAGCCCTACTTGTAGATGGTCACGTTTGCAAGCCTCTAGTTTCTGGGACCTGCTCTGTTAATCGAGACTGTGGGTCTGGGATTGCCAGAGCAACGGAGGGAATGGAATGACACTGAACTGACATTGGAATGGGCTGCCCAGGGAAGCGAAGGACAAAGCCATTAATTTCCTGGGCCTGGAATAGAATCATAGGCTAAGAGAAAAATGTGTGTACTGACAGATACAAGCCCTGCCACTAAAGCTGCTGCTAAGGGGACACATCTCAAATTCAAATTCAGGAACAGCGTGGCCAGCAGGTCCAGGGAAGTGATTCTGCCCCTGTACTCAGCCCTGGTGAGACCACAGCTCGAGTCCTGTGTCCAGTTCTGGGCCCCTCAGTTCAGGAAGGAGATTGAGGTCCTGGAGCAGGTCCAAAGGAGGGCAACCAGGCTGGTGAAGGGACTCCAGCACAAGTCCTGTGAGGAGAGGCTGAGGGAGCTGGGGGTGTTCAGCCTGGAGGAGGCTCAGGGGAGACCTCATCGCTCTCTACAACTCCCTGAAAGGAGGCTGGAGCCAGGGGGCAGTCGGGCTCCTTTCCCAGGCAGCTTTCAACAAGACAAGAGGGCATGGTCTCAAGTTGTGCCAGGGGAGGTTTAGGTTGGATATTAGAAAGAATTTCTTCACAGAGAGGGTGATCAGACATTGGAATGGGCTGCCCAGGGAAGTAGTGGATTCTCTGTCCCTGGAGATATTTAAGAAGAGACTGGATGTGGCACTCAGTGCCATGGTCTGGTAACCACAGCGGTAGTGGATCAAGGGTTGGACTTGATGATCTCTGAGGTCCCTTCCAACCCAGCCAATTCTATGATTCTATGAATTTTAAAGGCTGCAAAGGGCCCTGCCCCTCAGACGCCGAGCGGAGCAGCTTCGCAGCACAGCAGCGGATCCTGGCGAACTTGGATCTGTTCTCACTGTGTTCTGCGTTCTGCTGTGTTCTGCTCTCCCTTCCCCAGAGATTTCCCCTGGGAGAGGCACAGGAGGAACCAGCAGTGACAGCAAACAGGAAGTGACGTCTGAGGAGGGCGTGGGGCGGCAGCGCGCGGGCGGGCGGGCGGGCTGAGCCGGGCGGGCGGAGCGCGAGCTCCGGGAGCCCTCCGGGGCGTGGCCGCGTGCGGGCGGGCGCCGAGCGACGGGCGGGGAGCGGTGGTGAGCGCGAGCGGAGCGGAGACTGAATCGCAGCCAGGGCTGAGGGGTACCCCCCACACGCACACACACACACGCACAAAGCTCCACCCACCCACCCACCGGTACCCCCACCTATACACGGCCACCCCCCACCCACACACGGCCACCCCCACTCACCCACGGCCACTCCCCCTACCCACGGGCACTCCCACCCACACACGGCCACCCCCACTCACCCACGGCCACTCCCCCTACCCACGGCCACCCCCCACCCACACACGGCCACCCCCACCCACGGCCACCCCCCACCCACGGGCACTCCCACCCACACACGGCCACCCCCACTCACCCACGGCCACTCCCCCTACCCACGGCCACCCCCCACCCACACACGGCCACCCCCACCCACGGCCACCCCCCCACCCACGGGCACTCCCACCCACACACGGCCACCCCCACTCACCCACGGCCACTCCCCCTACCCACGGCCACCCCCCAACCCACACACGGCCACCCCCACTCACCCACGGCCACTCCCCCTACCCACGGCCACCCCCCAACCCACACACGGCCACCCCCACTCACCCACGGCCACTCCCCCTACCCACGGCCACCCCCCAACCCACACACGGCCACCCCCACCCACGGCCACCCCCCACCCACGGGCACTCCCACCCACACACGGGCACCCCCACCCACCCACGGCCACTCCCCCCCCCCCACGGGCACTCTCACCCACACACGGCCACCCCCACCCACACACGGGCACTCCCACCCACCCACGGGCACTCCCACCCACACACGGCCCCTCACCCCTACCCACGGGGACCCCCACCCACCCACGGGCACCCCCACCCACCCACGGCCACTCCCCTCTACCCACGGGGACCCCCACCCACACACGGCCACTCCCCCATACCCACGGGGACCCCCAGCCACACACGGGCACTCCCCCCCACCCACGGGGACCCCCACCCACACACGGCCACTCCCCCCACACACCCACGGGCACCCCCACCCCCGCGCGGCCACCCCCACCCTGGCAGAGAGAGGGAAGGGGGGGTGGAGCGGGAGGTGTCCGCGCAGCCCCCACGGGGAGTGGGCAATGCCCAGACCTGACCGGCGGTCCCGGGTGGGGTCAGTCCTGTCCTGCCCAGGTGACAGGTGTGTGCAAAGTTTGCAAAGGCACCTGATTTTTAGCCATTATAGTTTCCAATATATATATATATTGGAATATATAATGATCAATATATATATATTATATATTGCAATATATAATGATCAGAGTCTAAAGCCTATTTGAGGAAAGTCACACATACATATTACTAAGTTACTGTATTTGAAAGGGATTTTTTTACAGAATGCTACTTCCAATTCTTTGATACCTGGTCTCTAATGCAAAAATGCTCTCTAATGGCAAAAACAACCACACTGTTTTACAGGAAAATCTTTAGTTAGTCCTGATATAATGAAGAATATTCATTGTTGCTTTGGAAGAACTGGTAATAAGAAAAAAAAATTAAAAAAAAAAAAAAAGAAAAAAAATAAGTATACCAAGAGTATGTAACTCTTTTTAGATCTGATAATTCTAGTTCACTCCTCTGACAGAACCAGATTGATCTTTTGTAATATACATTTAAATACATTTTATTTAGAGTGGGTAATCATAAGAAGAAATCTGGCCAAAAAAAAAGCAGATCTACTGTTGGTGTGAACTGTGCAGGATTTTATCAGGTTTTAATCAGGAAGTTTGAAAGCTTGAAAGACTGGAATGTCAACTCTCAATATACATACATGTTATTACACATCAGTAACATTTATCCTCCTTTAAGCTAAGAAGTAACCATAGAAATAGGAGATAGCCATGTTTCGTTTTCAGTGTCGCAATACAATCTTGCCTCGTATAAGTTTTCAAGACAGATTTCAAGAAAGACTGGGAAGAAATATTGCACAATTAAATGTACAGTGTACCCATTTCACTGTGCAGGCTTGTAAACATTATTATTATTTTCTCCTGGAATCATGACTGTGTTTAGGTTAGGCTGAGCAGCACAGCCCTTTATAGCTTTTCAACTACTGTTCTTTATTTTACTAATTCACACATAAATGGATGTTCACTTATGAACACAGTATACTGCTTAAACTGCAGTCAAATAGCTAAATTGGTCATGAGTCCCATGAGTCAGTACTTGGCTGAAATACACACATGAGTTGAGGAATCAATTGCCAGTTTCCAGTCCACAAAGTGAAGGCTGCCCCAAAATGGCCATTTTAATATGCAGAAGTTGAGCAGCAGCTAGGTGTTCATTTTCAGCTGCAGGCACAGAGAAGAGGATGATGACAGTTCTTCCAACATACCTGATGCCTGAAAGCATACTGGCAGGATAAAATTGAATTTTATGAGGAGTTAAGTGATTTAAGAAATATTTGGAGTCATCTTTGCACTAATGTATTTGTATGATAATTGGTAGATTTCTCAGATGTTCAGGAATAGGAAGGTTAAGAAGATTGTAAAAAGAGTGGGTTTGCACATCAAACGACATTGCACTTCATGACAAATGGATCCTTCTTAGAGTACACTGACTTTCTTAATTGCCAGCCCTCAAACGTGGGAAAATAAGACAAACCAACAACCTTGGAAGCTCTCTTTTTAGGCTCTACAGTGAAAGTTTTATATCATTTGAAGACACAACTCTGGATTTTCAAGTCAGAAACTCATTCAGATGTGGAAATATACTCTTGCATAACCTGTTCACCTACCAGTGAAGAACAGCTATAGACAGGTAATGTTTTAGCACTTTCCCCCTGCTATGTCTTTGTACTGCAGTACTCTCCAATAGCTCCTAATTACTTACATGCATTGGCACTACTTATACTGTAATGAGGGAACAGTCTTATCTAAAAAGCAGATTATCCTTGCCCTAAACAGCTATCAATCTAAGGGACCAATGTGACAACAGCTGAATATAATTAACAAGAATGTGTGAGACACGCAGACTGGTGTGTGTAGTGGAAGCTGCCACAGTGCAGCAGCTACCTCACTAGCAAAAATGCCCTTTGCTGGCAGAGCATAAGGGGTGATCTCCTGGGGGATTCAGAGGAGGCAACAATTGTTCTGTGTTTTTCCTGCTCCTTGCGTTTTGCAGTACTTGCAGACTGCTGTTCTGACCAGGCTGCTGTACAAAGTCAGTCAAAGTTCTGTACAAAGTAAACACAATGTATTTTGTTTTGTGGACAGAAATAAAAGTAGTTCTACAAAACTGGGATGTTTTGGGTGTCCAGGGATACCAGCTGTTAAATTCTGGTTACAGAATGTACAGGTTACATTATTCTTCTGACCCAGATATACCTTAAATGGGCACTTATGAGCTTCTGTTGATATTTGTACCTTGAGTATTATATATCTTCAGTACTACATTCAAACCTACCTTGACTTAGTATTAGAATACAATGTCAAGGGATACCAGTTCAACTTGATTAAATTTAATCAAGAGAGAAATATTTACATCGGGACTGGTATTAAATTTGGAGACATAAGTTTTTAAGAAAATTTGAGAGGGAGTTTTTAAGAAAAGCTAGAAATTATTTCCCACAGAGTCAAAACAAACAGTTCAGATAAGTCACCTACCTTGCACTCCCCAGGACAGTTTAAGGTGTTAAAGAAACAGGATGCATCTGCTGTTCCCTGACTAATCTATCTATACACACATGGTAAGTGTACAAGGAAATCTCATACCCTGACATTATAAGGCAATGATCTATCTCAGTTCCAAATTACAGAACATCACTGTTTAAAAAAGATAAGGATTGCCACTTCTACTTACAGCCTCTGATGATATTACTGCTTTCCATTATTCCTTTTGTGTGATGTTGTTTAAAAGCACATGCATAGCCCTACAAGGTTTTACAACCATAGCTAAACTACTTCAAAGGTAATATATTTTCAAGTGACTGCTTCACAGCTGTTGGCTCTGTTAATAATGGGACTAGTACTTGTATAACCTGATGCTTTTATGAATCATTGTGTCACACATACTTGCACCCCTTTTAGAAGAATCAAGAAAACAGAAGCAAAGCAGTGTTGCCCTCAGCATGAGCACCTACAGAAACTGCTGAAAATATCCATGGCTAATCACAGAATCACTGAATCATCCAGGTTGGAAGGGACCTTTGAGATCATCAGGTCCAACCCTTGATCCACTACCACTATGGTACCAGATCATGGCACTGAGTGCCACATCCAGTCTCTTCTTAAAAACCTCCAGGAACAGAGAAACCACCATCTCCCTGGGCAGCCAGGTTCCTGTTGACTGAATTTTCACTTTGTCTAGGTCCCTCTGATGAACCTGCCAGGCCTCCTGATGGAAGACATGAAGGCACGGACCCCAGTTCCTGTGCACAATCAGAATCAGTTTATTGTGTGGTTTGTTACACTTACATAGTATCCCAATATCTATTGATCTATAATTTGCACCTCAAAGTGCTCTCTCTACTAACATAAAACCTTATCTATCCATTCCCACTGGAGGCACCTGATACCAGGATGTAACATCGGCCAGATGGCAAATTCCTTAAGTTATTTACGGCTCTTTGTTCTTCAGGGTCAGTGAGTGCCAGGGAATCTGCAGCACTCCTCTATCCCACGCAGGCCTGCTCCTCTGATGTTCTCCTACAGCCTCCAGCATTTTAACTGTCCCCAGGATTTTTTTCTGTATATGTATTTGTTGACAACATTCCAGGAAAGGTAAACATATTATTTTCTGGAGTATAGATATGCAAGCGTATTTACTCACCTGCACTTATTCCAAGAATACTGAGATAATAACCATTCAGATTTAATATTATTGAAGAGTCTTAAATAATTTTATCCTAGCACTTAAAGGTTTTCAAGATCCTGTTTTGTTTTCTGTTCTTTCTGGTTTGTTTTCAGTACACATTACTGAAAACAATAAAAGCAAACAAACTCTTCATCTTTGCCCATGAATTAAATATATGGTGCTTTAAAACTATTATGAATGTAGTCCTTATCTCTAGAAATACATATATTTTAAGTTGAAAGCATTACCCTGTTTTCATAAGACTCTTTGTTATACATGTTAGCTTTTAAATAACAATTTGAATGTTTACACCCATAATATTGAATAGAGATTTTTAAAATTTATTTATTTATTTATTTAAATTTTACTCTCACGGTACATGTGCACCACTGTATCCAGTTAGAGGTATACAGATTGACTCCTGACCCGGGACTGGAATGTTTTGCAGTAGGTTAAAAAAAAAAAAAAAAAAAAAAAAAAAAAATTAGTATGCTGGAAGTTAGATATATCTGGGGAGAAATTTGTATTAAACCTGGGAGAGGTGATCATCAAAAAGTAGAATCACCGAATACCGTGTGAGGGAAGGAGTGATGGTTTGGCAAGGGACAGCTGTCCACAACTATCAGCTGCAACCCAGTCTCTGCCACCACCTCTCACGCCCCAGGAAATCTCCGCCAGACGCTTTTACATCCGCAGACCCTCCACCGGGACAGCTCCGCGGGACCCCGGGGCAGCACAGGGCAAGAAGCGGGAGGAGAAGGTGTAGAGTCAGCCTGGGCTCCTCCTATTTTTCTCTTTTTATCCTGGTGTTGGGGGTGTTTTTTAAGGTGAGGGACTTACAGGCACTGCGTCTTTGCTGCCCCAGCACCTTCTTCGTCCCCGAGCAACCGGGAAGACTGGAAACCAGCACTCTGCCCCTGCTCTTTTCCCCCCCCTCTGCACAAGGCGCATGACGGAACCGGCACCGGTGCGGCCAGGGGCATGCGGCAGCGGGGCAGCCGGATGCTCCCCGGATTCCCGGACAAATAAATCCCTTCTGTAGTCTTCCCTACACTCCTTCCGTCCCGCCTGTTGTCTTAGATGGCCACAATTTTTATTTTTTTACATCAAAACGGCAAGGCCCTCCCGCCAGGCACTGTCTGTCTAAGGCGCTGTCAGGGAATGGTGTTGGGCCCAGTCCTGTTTAATATCTTTATCGATGACCTAGATGAAGGGATTGAGTCTGTCATCAGCAAATTCGCAGACAACACCAAGCTGGGAGGAAATGTGGACCAACTGGAAGGCAGGAGGGCTCTGCAGAGGGACTTGGACAGACTGGAGAGTTGGGCTGATTCCAATGGGATGAGGTTCAACACGGCCAAGTGCCGGGTCCTGCACTTTGGCCACAACAACCCCATGGGGAGCTCCAGGCTGGGCACAGAGTGGCTGAGAGCAGCCAGGCAGAGAGGGACCTGGGAGTCTGGATTGACAGGAAGCTGAACAGGAGCCAGCAGTGTGCCCAGGTGGCCAAGAAGGCCAATGGCATCCTGGCCTGGATCAGGAACAGCGTGGCCAGCAGGTCCAGGGAAGTGATTCTGCCCCTGTACTCAGCCCTGGTGAGGCCACAGCTCGAGTCCTGTGTCCAGTTCTGGGCCCCTCAGTTCAGGAAGGAGATTGAGGTCCTGGAGCAGGTCCAAAGGAGGGCAACCAGGCTGGTGAAGGGATCCAGCACAAGTCCTGTGAGGAGAGGCTGAGGGAGCTGGGGGTGTTCAGCCTGGAGAAGAGGAGGCTCAGGGGAGACCTCATCGCTCTCTACAACTCCCTGAAAGGAGGCTGGAGCCAGGGGGGGTTGGGCTCTTTTCCCAGGCAACTTTCAACAAGACAAGAGGGCATGGACTTAAGTTGTGCCAGTGGAGGTTTAGGTTGGATATTAGAAAGAACTTCTTTGCGGAGAGGGTGATCAGGCACTGGAATGGGCTGCCCAGTGAGGTGGTGGATTCTCCATCCCTGGAGATATTTAAAAAGAGACTGGATGTGGCACTCAGTGCCATGGTCTAGCAACCGCAGCAGTGGGTCAAGGGTTGGACCTGATGATCTCTGAGGTCCCTTCCCACCCGGCTAATTCTATGACTCTATGATTCTATGATAAGGGCTTCCCCTCTCCGCCTCCCCCGCCGCTCCCACCCCTCCCTGCGCGCCTCCTCCTCCTCCTCCCCTCACTGCAATGTGCACTGCAGGAAGGGCAGGAACCCGCTCTCTGCCGGCTCTTCCTGCTCTTCTCCTGGGATCCCCCTCACTGCCAGGCACTCAGCTCCTGGGATCCCCCTCACTGCCAGGCACTCAGCTCCTGGGGTCCCCCTCACTGCCAGGCACTCGGGGCTCTCCGCGGCGCCCTGATGTTCATTCAGGAGGTTGGTGTAGGTCCCTGCGCGCCGGCGGTACCGGTGTCACATTGACAGGCGGCGGGGAGGAGCGGGCCCGGGTAGAGTTGTAGTGACAGGCAGACAGACGGCAGTGTGGAAGCGTCCGGCAGAGAGTTGTCAGGCGCGGGGAGCTGACGGGGAGTTGTACTGAGCCCTGGTGGTTTCGGTACCGTGCCTCACAGCAGGACGGGCAGGGATGCAATTCGAGCCCTGGAAGAATGTAGGGCTGTATGCCAGATAGAAGAATCATTCTTTCCCAGTTAAATGGTGTCAACATTTAATCCTGTCTGGTTTGGTCTTCCTGCCTCAGTTGGTTCTTTTTAAATCTTAAACCATTAAAAAAAAAAGTTGCTCTTAAAAGTATAATATAATTGGCAATTTTGTCAAGGATAAAAGATGGT
This sequence comes from Phaethornis superciliosus, assembly GCA_023637945.1. NCBI lineage: Eukaryota > Metazoa > Chordata > Aves > Apodiformes > Trochilidae > Phaethornis > Phaethornis superciliosus. The sequence goes on along the minus strand of JAJQWJ010000004.1, from coordinate 44,126,278 downwards.
TTGAGAGCAGTTTTACTAATCCTTCACTGCAATGCAGAAGAGCAGCACTAAGAGGTAAAATATCCTCAGTCTCCTGAGAAAAACACAGAAACAAACAAACAAACCCAGTTCCACCCCCCCCCCTCCAAAAAAAACCCCAAAAAACCTAAAAGAACCAAAACACCACAAACCAACCAACCAAAAAAAAACCCCAAACCCCATCAAACCATCAATGGAAACCAAGAAAAAACTTTCATTTCTATTAAATCTAAATTTATATATAAACTTAAGTTTATATAATCTAAGCATTTTATATTAAATCTATATTAAAAATCAAATAAATGCATACAACTAAATGTAGACCTTTCTGCTTGAAATCACTGGAGGAGACCACCTTTCTATTGCTTGCATGTTCTTTCTCAGCACCTATCCATGTGGTGTCTGAGCTCCTGCTAGGGCTTGAAACAGCACAGCTAACGTCCCCCATATGTTGTTTGTGCTCTTATCCTTCCCCCAGGGAGGGAAAACAGAAACAGTCAAGAGTTGTGTTTTCAAGGGGACTTGCTTTTGTTGTTTGGGTTTTTGTAGCACATGTAACAAATTAACTTACCATAGCTTTCCTCCAAAAAAAATGGAAATTCACTTAGACTCAGTTTGACAAACATTGCCAAGTCAGCGATGTTTCCACTGTGGATGGCAAAGCACATCTCAAGAGCACCACTGAAGTATTAATATGTGGGTGGGAGATGGTTTAATCCCCATCCATGTGAGTATCAGAGATCTAACCCCAAAATCCTGAGTTTAATTTAGAAATTCAGAGGCACACAATTACCTCAGTATTACAGGTACATGATGCAAAACACCAAGCAGTGACATTGTTCAAGCACTAGTTCTGAGCACTATTAAGGTTAAGATCTATGTGGAGTGTTTATAGTAGCCTGGTTTTTTTGGTATATGCAACTTCTGTCATTAATGACACATCTTTCTTACACAGAAAATACACCTAAACACAGTGGCCATCTAACAAGATCAGTACCTAGAGAAGGGGATGTGTACCACATCCTGAATCTTCTACACCGCTTTTCATTTTTTGTTCTTTTCTTTTTAACATAAGGTATAGTTCAGAGCACTTCTATCAGTGTCACATCTTTCTGATCCTTATGATAGTTCGTTTAGCCTTCTTTGAAACTGCTTTAGCTAGTTAAACTTAAGCAGCTCCTAAATGCCAGGACATCATCACTGGTAAAGCACATGAAGAGCTGTTACAGTTATGATACTGAATGGCACTGATAAAATCTAAAGATCTTAGAAAAATCCCTGTGGCAGACATGAGCAATACAATTCTTTCTAACATCTTAGTTTTGTCTTCAAAAGTCTCAGGTTTTGCTATACAATAGTTAGTTTGTCTCAGCTTTTAGGGTAAGTGCCCTCCTTAATACGAATGATCTTGCCGATAGGAAATGCCATTTCTTAGCCCCTCCAGAAGGTAAACACTTTTACAAAAAAAAAAAAAAGGAAATGTATGTCAGAAAGAAGTTTCATCAACTGTCTCATGACAAACACTGCAGCACAGACTTTCCAAATGGAAAACTAGCATAACTGTGTCAAATGAAAGTTACATAACTACAGGTAGATTAAGTTCCAGAAATAAATAGTATTTTTCCAATGAAATATTACTGTGCACCAATCTAACATCCCTCGGACAATTGCTCTAACAATGCCCTTTTCACACTGAATACATTTAAGAACAGTTTTTTAGTGTTGCTGTTGTCTTTTAACTAGAGACTGGCCCAAGACTGGAAACCAATCCTAGATAAGTCATAGGTACTTTAAAAATATTTTGATTGTAATGAGACCACTGCCAGTTCAGACTCAAAATGGTAATTTTCTGGTCCTACTGATGAGTCATAGCGCACAACTGTTCCATGCAGGAGCCTTCTAGGGTTAGCCCAGCACCTTGCTTGGCTGAATGAAAGACATTTCAGGATTTCTAAGGATCACAGGAAACCCCGTTTCATGAAATCTAATATCAAGTGGCTTCAGTGTATTGCCTCTCCCAGGCAACCAATGGCTCCTGGTGCCTATCATTTTGCATCTGTAAAAAAAGTATGCAGTTTCAAGTTTACATGGGCAGTTTTCGTAGGTTGAGTAGTGTAATTTTTTAACTTCACTTATTTCCACAAAGGTCTGGGAATATGCAAAATATATTGCTTCTATTTTCAGAAAAGCAAAACTGAAGGATAAAAAATCAAATGTCTGTGAATCTAAATTCAGTTTTTTACTTTATGCTTTCAAACAAAGAAAATGAGGCTGATTATTCCTAGTTAAGTTTACCAATTTACAAAAAAATGAAATCCATGAAAGACACTCCACCGGGATTTCTTAGATGGAATTTAAATGCATTTCCTCTCTAACACAGAACTTTTCATAACTGGGCACCTAAATAGCTGTTCTCAGGTGCTGGTTTTGACAGGATGGAAATCTAAACCAAGTAAACTAATTGGAAAGTTTTGTAATTGATGTCTTGTACTTGACCCTGCATTTCTGAGGGTAACAGAATTAATTTCTGAGTGCACAGTACTTGAAGTAAGCATAAATTCACATCTTTGGATACTAGAACATGGCAGGTCTTCTACATTAGTGGAAGCAGGAGTAATCCTCTTAGGTCAGTTACAGCAGACAGCCACTCTCAGCTGTCAGAGCTACTTCAGTGAGTTGTAGAAATTTACACCATTCACCAAGAATTACTTTTGTGGCAGGTTTTCAGCATCTAGCCAGTAGTGATTCTCTTTCATCTCTCTCCTTTTGCAGTTGTGGGGACAACAATTCTGGTACAGAATTTTTGATCAGTTTTTTCTCTGAGGCAATACAAATGTGTTTGAAGGTAAAAAAAGGGCTTGTTGCTGTAGCTGGCCACACCTGTCTAATTTTGTTTTTATTTAACAACAACAAAACAGAAAGAAAGAGAAGAGAAGAGAAGAGAAGAGAAGAGAAGAGAAGAGAAGAGAAGAGAGGAGAGGAGAGGAGAGGAGAGGAGAGGAGAGGAGAGGAGAGGAGAGGAGAGGAGAGGAGAGGAGAGGAGAGGAGAGGAGAGGAGAGGAGAGGAGAGGAGAGGAGAGGAGAGGAGAGGAGAGGAGAGGAGAGGAGAGGAGAGGAGAGGAGAGGAGAGGAGAGGAGAGGAGAGGAGAGGAGAGGAGAGGAGAGGAGAGGAGAGGAGAGGAGAGGAGAGGAGAGGAGAGGAGAGGAGAGGAGAGGAGAGGAGAGGAGAGGAGAGGAGAGGAGAGGAGAGGAGAGGAGAGGAGAGGAGAGGAGAGGAGAGGAGAGGAGAGGAGAGGAGAGGAGAGGAGAGGAGAGGAGGAAGGAATTTAGAAAAAAAAAAGAGGGGGGGGGGGAAAGCCAAAAAAACCCATTTGGAAAATGTATTGTAATTTAGCAAATGTTCTTTACACATTTATTTCTCCATATGGAATAAATAAATGTGTCTGGGAATGCTGGTGCCACAACTCCAAATTATTACTGTCTCGCTCACTTCCTGATGAGATCCATATACAAAAAGCTTGAAATATGAATTGATGGTGAAAACTCCTGTTGCACAAGCCACTGATTTCACAATAATACTGCTGGGCTATTTAATAATGTATGATTCTTGTTTCACCAGCTGTGCTTGGAGCAAAAGAAGACTCAGGTGATGTTACAACATCACAAAACTGCACACAAAATCCAAGGAACTATTAAAGGAAAAATGCTGACCTTATTTCCTTCTACATATATACATGCATGATCCAAATAATCAGACCAGGACCTTTTACTACCCCACTAGAGAAACAACAAAGGTTTGCTTAGAAGTGCCTCTAAATGTTCTCAATAGTTTTCTCTTTTTGCTGAAAAGTAAATGTGTTAGAATTGAAAAATGCAGTAGACTGACCAGGATATAGAGATTGGATCACTTCTTGGTTTTGGTATCAACCATCAGAGCTGATAAAGTTTTCAGCTTCTTTGCAGAGAGATTTAGCAAAAAGTATCTTCTTCAAGAATGCAGCATTTGTCAGACTTTTCTCCAGATTTCTTCCCTTCCCCCAGAGAATCAAGTAGTTGCATTTGGATCAATCAGTGGCTTCTTTTATTGGTACTGGTCAGAGAAGGTAAGCTCTCATCTCACATTCTTCTCTGTTTGATAACTACCCAGATAGCGAACATGGTTGTCCTGTCCTGCCTCTGGAATAATAAATCAGAATCTTCATAGAGTTGCTCCATTTCATTACTATGCTTAAATATAGAGAAACTGATTTTAATTTGCTTTATCATCTTACATGTTAATTAAGACTAGTATAATCTTTTAAAATAATCAGTCAGAATATAACCCAGGAACACAGAAATATAATTCCCAAAGAAATAGCAAGTGAAAAGGCTTGCTTGTTTTCCAAACCAAAAAGACACAGGCTAGGTAACCTACAATCCACTATGTTTCTCAGAAGCCTGTTCTAAGGCATCAGCTGTCCTGTTCTTAATATGAATTCTGAAGTGAAACAATGGTATAAATGGGAATTCATTATACTGTTATACCCAAGAAATGGAAAAGTTTTCCTTCAGAGAAAAGAAAATACTATCAGGATAATAAGGAAACATTAGGACCATATTCAGACTTAGTAGTTTTTTCACTTCAGCAGCTGATGTGAATAACCACGTGCAACAAGCTTATCTTCCACTACAAACATTTTACAGAAGAAAAGCTACAAAAACAGTGAGCATCTAATGATGCTGAAGAGTGTACTGGGATATTCTGAAATGCTTCAAGGAACAAGTTACTCTTTTGCTTGATTCCAGCAGCCTTTAATTTTGATTTTCAGAGGTATCAGAAGAATCTGTCTTACAAATGAACATTCACCCACTAACAAAGAACTGCACTGTTGTGTCAATTCCCCCTTCAACCCTAGTGTTTATGTCCCTCTGAAAGACACATTTCAACAATTATTTTGTGTGGAAAACTTGTGTAGAAGGGTTCTCAGTCCATTTCCTGGCATTATAATTTTATCCAATTCATCCTTTAGATGTAAATTGCCTATAATTACTTCATTTTCTGAAACACCTGAAGCACCTGTTGATGCTTAAAAATAGAGATTACAGCTTGTATTCCACTAATTGTTTTGAAACAGCAGTTGAATAGGGAAGTATGTGCTTAATCAGGCATCACTGATGTAAAAGCATACTGTTTAAAAGCCAGGCAAGAATTTCAGAATAGCAATGTTCTATCAATTAAAAATTGCTTTCAGCCACATCTGTTCTAATAGCACTAAGGTTGCAACATTTAGAGTAGCAAACATACGCGAGTTGTTGCTTGTCAGACTCTTCCAACACATGCACACACATTTTACCTATAACCACAAGGAAGTGCAGCTTGTGTTCTAGTATGTGTTATGTGGATTTGCAAACAAAACAGTGCTTTTTTGTGCTTCAGTGGATTTGACAGAAAGATAAGGGCAAAGGACTACTCTGTGCTTTACTGGATGAAATTTAGTTGATCCTTTCATGTTCATTTTTACAAGTATATCTTATAAGGAGCAAAATTCATGGTAAAACCATGCGTTCAGAGGCTGAAGTTACTGTTACTTTTCAGACTTCTCACTACTTTGATAACACCATCTGAACTCCTCCCTTGTTTCTAAACTCAAGTATGCTATTAAGAATTTTACAGTCTGTCATTGTTTGAGTGGACCAGGATAGTTTTTGGTACCAGTATGTGGACCTAAAGAGAGGGTCTTTGGGGGCAGAACCCCTAAAAGAGAGGTCAGTATTCCCTCCCATTTTCTGCCCATTCTCTATAAAAGTCAGAAAGACTGGAAAACCAGCTCTCTTTCTTCTGCTCCTTGTTCTGCTGCCATTCCTTTGCACTCCTTTATCATCACCGTCTTTATTTTAATGCATCTTTTTTTGATGAATCTAGTTGCAGTTATGTGCAACTCCCTACATAATGCTATCCTGCTTCTCAGTACTGCAATGTCTAAAGCTCTCTGCATCAGGATGACCTGCAAATAACATCACTATTTGTTTTGTAAATGCATTCTATTTAGAGACCTCAATTTTATGCAACTCAGCCAGTGGATAATAGTACTGCAGGTGCAGGGAAGTTTGTACAAACCAGTGTAAGCTTTCTGTAACCACACAGAGGTTAAAGAGCTATTTGAGCTCCATCAGGAACCAGCTTTTTACCTAGTAAGACCACCAGAAGAGGAAGTCCTCCTTTGAAGCTTCCATGACAAAATAGTAAATATGGAAAACACTGCTGACAAGAAAGCTTAGATATTTATTTTAGACTGGAGTCTTCAGGTAAATAAGCTAAATTGACTCATATTTAACATTCCTTTTCTTCTCTTCTAGTTTCATCCTCAAGATAGGAGGCCTGCATGGTGACAGTTAAATTGAACAGTGATTAACCTGGTGGAATTTGAACCTTTGGAGCCAAACCTCATGCCCCGCTGTTGGCCACCTTAACAATGTCCAGAATTTGTGCCAATTCTATTTTTCTTCTTATCTTGCAGGTCACAGGCTTTGCATTTAATACATTGCATCTAATGCGTGTTACGTAAAATTAACACCAGATTAGCCCATTAGATCCCTTTTTTTAAAATAACATATGAAACTTACTTTTCAGCCTAGAAAAAGGTTTTCAGCCTCATGAAGACACACACCTTTATGACATATCACTCTGTACAAACATTTGAATTTGGTAGAGTTTGGGATATAGAATTCATCAGTGCTCAGACCAGCAGGTACCCTCACTCCTTCTTGAAGCTGTCATGGTTTAGCAGTTTGGGCAGGCCACAGACCTAATGACAGAATTCCTCTCTATTCTGCACACACACACACGAAGGGAAGATTAAAGGGGAATGAAGACTGAAGATCTTAAGTTGGAAACTGAAAACACTTGGATACAGATTTTACTAACACAAAGGAAAGGTAATAACATAAAGGGTAAGGTACTGAAGAATACAAATGTATACAAATATATATACAACCTGATAGCACCGGGCAAGCTGGCAGGAATGAACAGTAGCACAGCCAGCAAGAAGTGAGAAGAAGATGAGGGAGGATCTGCTGGCTTTCAGATCTTTATAATACAGTATGGCAGGAAATGGGAGGGAATAGATTCCTTCCTTTGCATTCTGCTCCTCTAAGAGACATAAAAGTCCTCCTTCGTTAGTTCCTCCTGTTCAAAGAGTGACAGAAGCTTATGTCAAAGGTTGCAAACTCCAGATGTTCCCTTGGCAAATCTAAGACAGGTTTCTGTTAGTGAAGCTAATCCAGAGGTAGTTCAATATAGAACTAGGGTTAAGCATATTTCCAAGATCCAGTGGTTTGTGGCTTCAGATAACACTAAATTTATCCTGTGCTCTGCTTGCCTTATGAAAAATTACTCCTCTGCAGATCAGGTAAATTATAGAACTTGGTACTGAAGTTCTTCTTGGCACTTGCATAATATCCTTGCAACATGTTTCTGCTTCCCATTGAGCAGAAATGAGGGCTGGGGTATGATTTTTGGCCTTAACACTAGGGTTCAACTGACTTCAGACATTTTCTGTGGTTGCTGCCAGCAGCATCTTGGTTTCAGACTATCATGTTTCAAGGAAACAAAAACTAAAAAAGGCTTAACTAGCACTATCCTGCTGTTCTTCTTGCCAGTACAGGATTGTTTTCCCAATGCTTTATTTTTATGGTAGCCACAGAGCCAACAAGTTATAACTAGGCACACTAAAACCACATTAATATAAGCTAAGCTTTCCCCATCCAGAATGTGTGATGATGGTTGCACATGCTCCCTAATGTCCTTGGCCATCATCCTCCTTCTGTGTGTGTGGTTGGAGGAGGCAGGGGAAAGGTGAATGACTCTCCAGACCTATTCCCACTAATTCCCTCTTCTCCACCCTTCCATGTGCATGTATCTCTGACACAGCAACACAAGTAGGATGGTAGTAGCAACCATTGCCATCCCCTCACAGCTCTGTGCCACTTCCTATTGCCATTCTCCCTTCTTCCTAGCTGATAAAATACCAGGGTGAAACAGGTTAGCAGTGAGTTCCAGGTGTGCAGAAAGAGGGTGGACTTCATTCCTCACTTCAATTTCCAGCCCCTGTTATCTGTCTCATATTTGACAGAGTAAGAATGAAGAAGCCAGATGAAGAGCTAACAGAATGTAAGCAATAGGGTAAAGTGGACCTCAGGTAACTGGCATTGGCTACCTCTGTAATATTTAGGAAAAATAGAAGTACTGATAGCCATACTAATTCCCAATTTTCTGCTACTGGAGTGACCTGATAACTGCAGATAACTTGTGTGCCCATGCTGACCCAGAGGAACTGAGCTGTGAATTCAAAGCAGGATGTAAGAAATGAGCAGATTCACGGGGAAGGTCCAGAATAAGAGCAGTTCATGAAAGCAATGTAATTGGAGGATGGAGGACAGAAACAAAATTTGACACTTCCAGAATGGGAACTTCCACGGGGCACTATTTCAATAGCTTTAAGTTTAGAGATAGACTCAGGATGTTCTTCCCCTCCTCTTCCTTCCCAGCATAAACCACCATTGTGAAGGACCTTTTCCTCCACCTTGCTGACTTTTTTTGCTGTCAGAAGTGTAGAATCCTTAAGAAATTAGGATGTCTTGTGTTGAAACAATTACTCCAATGAACAACAGGGACAGACCAGAGAGATCCAGACCTATGATAATCCAGTCCAGGAACTCCAGATTCATTGCCAGAAAATTACTGCTCAGTATGTTGTTAATTTCACTTCATTTCAAGATGGAAACAATTCATCCAATGTTTCACAAAATCAGTTCCTTAGTCTCCTGTACACATGCATGTTGAATATTGAACGTCAGCATCTGTTTAAAGCAGGGGCATAACTTAATATGCAGCCACCGAGTCAACTAATGTGGCCCACTTTTCTGAGGGAAATTTAGGAGTGGGACTTGTGCTAGACACATTCTTTGAGACTGGTAGTAGCAGGCATCTCCCAAAGGGACGAGACTTATCTCAAGGATGATGCACGGGCCACAGAAGTACTTAAAAGCAAACAGAATCATCTTAATGTAGCTAAAAAACCAAAAGGGACATATCTTGAAGTTTCTGATAGTCTCAAATCACATTTTTTCTCTACTGAGTAAAGATTGGGATTTGAGAATTGTCTTATAAAGTTCAGAAACTGGGGAAGAAGATCAACAATTACGCATTTCCATCAGCAGGAAAGTGACGTTCGCTAATTTTAACCATCTGATTCAGTAAAACTATGGCTTACTCTTAAGCCCAAGGTTTTTGCTATTATCTGTTTCATCTGCTGCTGTCCCAGGTTCCTCTCTTTAACCACGGTGAATTCTAGTGAGTGGTGCCCCAAGGTGTGCAGCTCTACAGTGCTCTCTCGGAAGACTATCAGAAACCCACCATGGCTGTGTAGCTTTCATGAAGCAGTGTCCAAACATCTTCTTTAGCAGTTTTGTCCTTTCTTCTCTTTCCAGCAAGTACTACCTGACTTCCAAAGTGAACTTTTTTCCAGCTCCCCCTTCTCTTCGCTGCCATTTAGTGAGCTGCTCAAGTTCTGCACAGGTGTGCACAGGGACTCAGCCCCTTCCCCACACTCAGGCACATCCATGCAAGATCTTCACTATTTCTTCATGAGATTTGTCTCTCCTCAAAAAAGTTCAACTTTTAAGGCTGCTCACTTTGGCAAGACTCTTAAAGCAGTACTTTCTGTTATTATTTATCTTCACTGTTTTTTTACACTATACTCTGCTATTGCAGACATTGGAATGGGCTGCCCAGGGAAGTAGTGGATTCTCCGTCCCTGGAGATATTTAAAAAGAGACTGGATGTGGCACTCAGTGCCATGGTCTGGTAACCACAGCGTATTGGATCAAGGGTTGGACTTGATGATCTCTGAGGTCCCTTCCAACCCAGCATGATTCTGTGCTTTATCATTCATTTCGTTAGCCAGATATCTCAAGAACTATTTCTTACAGCAATGAAGTCGCCAGTGACAGGTACAGAACCAGGAGGTGTAAGGTGTGCAGATGAGGCACTGAAGCACAGATTCTGCCACCTAAGTCGGTGTGGGGTCAAAGATGGACATGGGTGTGGAGAGAGAGAGGCACCAAGATTACCAAGATTATTCAGACATTGGAATGGGCTGCCCAGGGAAGTAGTGGATTCTCCGTCCCTGGAGATATTTAAAAAGAGACTGGATGTGGCACTCAGTGCCATGGGCTGGTAACCACAGCGGTAGTGGTCAAGGGTTGGATCTGATGATCTCTGAGGTCCCCTCCAACCCAGCCGATTCTATGATTCTCTGATGACGACAGCACTTCCAACAAACAGGACCGGGTTTGCAATGCCATGGGGATGTACACAGCAGTGCACCCCAGTTTTCCTGCTGACGCCGGTTCAACCTGTTGCTGAGCACCCCCGGCCGCTAACGGGCCTCCCGCCGCCTGCCCTACTCCCGCCGGGCCGCAGGGGGAGCGCTCCCGCACCTCTGGGCCCGCCCCTGACGCCAGCGCACGGCGGCGGCTCCTGGGCCGGGCAGAAGAGGCGGAAAGGGGAGGGAGCGGTGATGGCAGCGGCGGGCATGGGGCAGCAGTGGGTGCTGGTGGAAATGGTGCAGGCCTTCTACGAGGTGAGTCTGAGTCGTGGGCCCAGGTGTGGCCGGTGTCCCTCCGCCGGCGCGGGGCGGCTGGGGTAGGGCCGAGCGGCTGGCATTCGCCGGCGGGAGTCCGGGGAGGGAGTGGGTGTACCCAAGGGATTCCGCCGCCGAACCGAACCGAGCCGGAGCGGAGCCGCCTCGGCTCAAGGCGGAGGGGGTTCCCGGGCGTCCGGTGAGTGTGGTGGGAGGGAGCCCTGTCCGTCCTGCAGCCGCTGGTTTAGGCTGGAGGAGCAGGAAGGCAGAGCACGGCCCGTGGCGGGGCGGGCAACCGGGGAGCCTCGCTCGGTGGAGGCGGAAGGGTGGTGGCTGGGAAGGTGGTGCCGGGCCTTGCTCCATGGCTTTGGGAGACGGGGATCAGTGCTGCCTCTGTGAGACCGCACTTGCCAAATGATGAGTACAGGTGTGTGCACCGCCTTGGGAAAGTAGTGCACGCAGTTAGTCAGTTTTTGGGTGCATACACCTTCATTTGAGGTGTACACCATAGCAGTAAGCCTTAGTAAGATTCACAGTGTTCTGTGAGCATGAAGTCACGGTTTGTAACTTACAGGTGTTATTTGCAAAGGAAATGCTTGGTGTTCTTAAAACCTACAGTCCATCACCAGTGACAGCTATCATTATTTACAAAGAAACTATTCTTATCGACCAATTTTTGCGAGTTTTACAGACACTTTGAGCAGGTATAATCCAACACAGTCACCAGTCACCAGAAGCAGAAACTTAAATGCTTGTATTCTTTCCTGGAGGGGATCTGCATCACATGTTTGTATCCCGACTCTTTTTTTTAATAGTGTACTGGTGATATGCAGTGTTTTTGTATCAATGGTACGTTTCCTTCCCATTGCACAGCTTTGTGACTTTTTGAAGAATTCATAACAGTGTTTGCAGCTTAAATACAGAAATGCATAACTATTGAAGCTGGCAGCACACTTCAGTGCTCAGACTTCAGGATAGTTGTAGGCACTAGAAAGCATGGGGAAGTACTTTCAACTTCTGCTACTATGTACTATGTGTTCTTTAGATGTCGTGGTGTATATATGTATTCTCAATATGCTTAGTGAACTGAGAAGTACTCTGCAAATTATAAATTAATTATTTGTAGTTTGATATGCCATGGGACTCCTTACTGGTTTTAAAAACTCGTATTCAGTTTCATTAAGTTTATAGATGTGTGATGCATTTTACTTTCTTTGTTGGCAGGTCAGATCCCACTAGAAAACCTTGGTGTGTGGGAGATCTTCCGCTAGTGTGTGTGCACTTTGAATCTTTTAAAAGTAGCAGAAATGCACAGTGTAGACAGGAGCCTTTCTGAAATGGAACAGCTAAACCCGTCATTAAAAGCTGGTGTCAAATGCTGTTGCTTTAATTATATATTTACTTAAAACTAGCTGTGCTGCCAGACCTCCCTTCAAGCACCCCAAGAGGCTTGCTTTTAACATGGGTCAGCTCTTTGTTCTGGTGTGCTCTATATGTCCCTAGATAGTGTGTCCTCACAATAGAGGCATCTAGAGTAGATGACACAGGGGCAAAACTGCTTCTGATGACTGTGTTGAATTATACCTGCTCAAAGTGTCTGTAAAACTAGCAAAAATTGGGCCATAAGAATAGGTTCTTTGTAAATAATGATAGCTGTCACTAGTGATGGACTATAGGTTTTAAGAACGTGGGAGTGAAATAAGTAGGTGTGTATAGATAATAGAGAATTTCAAGCTCTTGGGAGACTTCATGTTGTGAAAGTTTTCTGCCTTCAAAGATGCTGATGCAACCTATATGGCTTATTTGCCTTTACTCTCAATATTAGATTTATGTGGAACTGAAAACACTTACTAGTTTAGAGTGTACCTTAGTTATTGACATCAGAATAAATCCATTCAAGCTCAAGTTAACAGCCATGAGTAGTAGTTGCAAAGCAATCCACTTTCAATTAATTATAATTTTTACAGATTTAAAAATACATCAGATTTTTTTTGTGTGGGTTTTTTTTGAGTGTACAAGAAGAAACAAAACTGTTGCACTGTCACACTGATACAAATAGAATTCTGTGTAGGTTTATTTTTGGCCTTTTGTTTTCAGGCTCCTGCTTACCATCTCATTTTGGAAGGAATTTTAATTCTATGGATAATCAGGCTTCTATTCTCCAAGACTTATAAGCTTCAAGAACGATCTGATCTAACATCCAAGGTATGGTGGAAAAATATTTTTCTTTAGAGAAACAGTAGCTATTGATATATTTTGCTATAGAACCACGGATACATCAAAATTGTGCTGTTTTTTTCTTAGGGCTTCAAAGGGTAAGCTTACTTTGAACTAAGAAACTCTTTACTGCTGAGATGCTTCATTTCGTGCTCTTAAAGTAGCAATGTTTGAGAGTCTGAGGAAATATAAAAGAACTGATGTGATCATGATTGCTAAGATATAAAAAGCTGGCATTACCTCTCCTCAGTGGATGCCTTTATTTTGAATAAAATATACTAAAAAACCCCAGAGCAAGTGAAATTAACAGTAAGAATGCAGATAGTGGGAAAATAATCAGTCTGCACATGTAAAGTGTCTTCCAGAAAGCTTTATAGTTAGCAGCATTTTTCTTCTTTTGCAATATAATTTTCTCAAAAAAACCACCCCAAACTGTAATTGGTTTTGAATACAGAAATTTATCCCTGACTTCTGGCTGGAGACTATGAGGAGTGACAAGAGCTTGTTTTGGATTTTTTGAACTAGTTTGTGTAACTGGGCTTACTGCATATTGTCAGCGACTGCCACTGTATATATTCAAAGGATGTGTTGCAGGGCCTGAAGAAAGCCTGTAGTATAGCTGGAGAGGGTCTTTTTACAAGGGCATGTAAAAAAGGGATAATGGCTGTAAATGGAAGAGGGCAGACTTAGCTTAGACATTAGGAAGAAGTTCTTTACTGTGAGGGTGGTGAGACACTGAAACATTGCCCAGGGAAGTTGTGGATGCACAATTTCCTAGAAGTATTCAAGTCTGGGTTGGATGGGGCTTTGAGTAACCTGGTCTCGTGGGAGATGTCCCTGCTAATGGCAGGGAGGTTGGAACTGTGAGATCTTAAAGGTCCCTTAGAATCATAGAATTGGCTGGGTTGGAAGGGACCTCAGAGATCATCAAGTCCAACCCTTGACCCACTGCCGCTGCGGTTCCCAGCCCATGGCACTGAGTGCCACATCCAGTCTCTTTTTAAATATCTCCCGGGACGGAGAATCCACTACTTCCCTGGGCAGCCCATTCCAATGCCGAATCACCCTCTCCGTAAAGAAATTCTTTCTAATATCCAACCTAAACCTCCCCTGGCACAACTTAAGTCCATGCCCTCTTGTCTTGCTGATAGTTTCCTGGGAGAAGAGCCCAACCCCCCCTGGCTCCAGCCTCCTTTCAGGGAGTTGTAGAGAGCGATGAGGTCTCCCCTGAGCCTCCTCTTCTCCAGGCTGAACACCCCCAGCTCCCTCAGCCTCTCCTCACAGGACTTGTGCTGGAGTCCCTTCACCAGCCTGGTTGCCCTCCTTTGGACCTGCTCCAGGACCTCAATCTCCTTCCTGAACTGAGGGGCCCAGAACTGGACACAGGACTCGAGCTGTGGCCTCACCAGGGCTGAGTACAGGGGCAGAATCACTTCCCTGGACCTGCTGGCCACGCTGTTCCTGATCCAGGCCAGGATGCCATTGGCCTTCTTGGCCACCTGGGCACACTGCTGGCTCATGTTCAGCTTCCTGTCAATCCTGTCCCTTCCACCCAAACCATTCTATGATATTATTGGATGCGTTCTCAGATTGTGAAAATAGTGAGATGAACAAGGACTCGCTCATTTTTCTCAAAGGTGAGCTATAGTGATGTACATCAATGTGAAAAGCAGCCTGTGTACCTGAGAATTTGATCTGCAGTCTCATACAATAAACAAGCTTAGTTTGCTGAGCTTCAGAGCAACAGTATCCTTTACAAGTGGGATGAGACACTAGAATTTCATCATGGTACTTAGTAAGATTTGTGAAACAGAATATTTTGCCTTGTCATTCCCAACTCTATCATGCTTTTGCTTACTCTTTGATCTTAGTCTATCTTAAGGATACACGTTAAGCATGTGTGTTTGGCTTAAGGCATAAGTGAACGGGATGTAGGGTCTATAGGTACAAGGGTGTAAAAGTGGGTAAAGCCGCAGGCAGTACCTTCTTTTGAGGACTACTTGCTAAGCTAAGAAAGCTTAGAGTATTCTTAAGAAGCACTGTAGTATGTATATAGTATTTATTGGAGAACTTTAATATTGAAGGCAAGAAGTGAGCTGAGCAGGATTCCAAAAAGGCCAGTTCAGTTTTGTACTTGGAAGGGTTTGACTTGATCCAAGGATTCTTAAAGCTTGCTGCCTTTGATAAGAGTGTTCAGATCATCTAGAAGTGCATGAGGTGGCTTTGAAGTAGACGCTGCTTGTCCTTCCATAAACTGTGATAGTTCATTTAGTAGAATTTTCCTGCATCATGTGGTTTTGAGCTCTGGTATTTTGAAGGATAACTTTTCTTTTGGAAGTTTCATTCCCTCTGCAGTAGATGGTGAGAAGAGCTTCTTTTCTACTGTTGTATAACTGTTGACCTGAAAAAGCTGAAACATATGTCTTCATCACAGAGTGAGGATTACACTCAGATACTTCTATGTGCACCTTCAGTGTTACCACCATCTGTTTGCCCATCATCTTACTCATTTTCTGTCAAAGTGTTTTGCTGAAGCTGAGGTGTTTAAAGAAGGTGCTCAGACAAATCTCGAACAATCGTATACTGGGAAGTAAATTGTTTTATATCTTCCTAATTCAGCACAATGAGCAATTGGGAGATTGCATATGTAGTTGGTCTGCTGCAGCTCAGTGGAAGCAGGGGTACAAAGTTGGTCAGGAGGGAGCAGAACATTTGGAAATGTTCTGGATGGAAAATGGAAAAAAGGACACTTACAGTCCTACTTTTGCTGGAGAACAGCAGAGAAGTTCAGTGTCAGGACAGCAGTAGCAGGCTTTCTGAAGAGTAGAAGCATGCCAGTACATAATTACTGTGATACTTTTGATCAGATTGATGCAAGCTTGACTGAGCTGAAGGGATGATAAGGATTGTGAATAGTAGCAAAATTCCCGTGTGATCAAGAATGGCATTTTATAGATACTGGATACATTGAGTTACTGTTCCAAGGCACAGAAGAAAAAGGCTTGCAGAGTGCTAGAAGCTGTATTACAGCAAAGTGACTTGAGTTCTTAAATAAATCAACACCTCTATCTCTTAGTTACCTGTATCTTGATGACAAAAAGAACAGTATGGGGGAATGCTCTTTGGTCTGATTGGTTCAAATGGGCTGGTTATGAAGTAGATTCAAGTTAGTCTGGTTGGATTTACTGTTAACCTCTTAAGATAAATCAATGTCTTCTTTGGGAAGAACTGTATTTGGAAGACAATGTCTTGTCTACAGATAGTTTATTGAAAGTAAACATAAATGTGACTATGAAGTGAAAGTGTGGATAAGTCTTCCACAGTTGGAGGAGTTAAGCTGATACATACAAAATGATACATCAGAAGTGTAGAGTAATTCCATGTCTTTTTCTACAATGTAGGTAATTGCTGTGGAAAGACCTCCTTTATTTATTTGAGGGGGATAGCTGTAGGGTGTAATATAGAGGAATTATAGGATCATGAAGGTTGGAAAAGACCACTAAGATCGTCAAGTCCAGCCATCAGCCCAACACCACCAAGTAAACCATGTCCTGAAGTGCCATGTCCACAAGATTTCTTTAAAACCTCCAAGGATGGTGACTCCACCACTGCCTTAGGAAACCTGTTCCAGTGCGTAACCATTCTTACAGTATTTTTTTTTAAATACAATATCCAATCTAAACATCTTCTGGCACAGCCTGAGGTGATTTCCTCTTTTTCTCTCACTTGTTATGTGAGAGAAGACACCAACTATTACTTCACCACAACTTCCTTTCAGATAGCAGTGGAGAGCAGTAAGGTCTCTTCTCAGTCTTCACCAGACTGAAAAAAATCTCAGTTTCCTCAGCTGTTCCTCACAGGGCTTCACCATCTTATTTGCTTTTCCCTGGACACCCTCCAGCAACTCAATGCTCTTCTTGCAGTGAGGGACCCAAAAGTGAGCACCATATTTGAGGTGCAGCCTGACCATCACTGAGTACAAGGGGGAGAAGGGACCATCACTGAGTACAAGGGAGACCTCCCTGGTCCTGCTGGACACACTATTTCTGGTGCAGGCCAGGTTGCTGTTGACCTTCTTGGCCACCTGGGCACACTTCAGGCTTGTGTTCAGCTTGCTGTCAGCCAGCACCAGATCTTTTTCTTCTGGGCAGCTTACCAACCTCTCTTCCCCAGGCCTGTAGCCTTGCATGGGGTTGTGCAGGACCTGGAATGGGAAAGGAAGAGTAAAAGAAAGGAAACCTGTGAGTGAAGATAAAATTATTTATAAGCAAAGAAGAACTGAAAGAAGAAAGGGAAAAAAACCCCCAAATGATGTGAAAGCAATCACTTACTACCTTCCATACATGAACCAGTACCCAGCCAGTTCCTGAGCAAAAGATGACTAACTTTCCTGAATGCCCCCTTTTCCTTTTTATTGCCAAGTGTGACAGTGTGGTATGGAATATCTGTTTGGTTAGTTTGGGTAATTTGCTTGGTTGTGTTTTCTCCGAGTCTCTTTTACACTCCCCAGTCCATTTGCTTGGAGGTAGAGTGAGAAATACAAGTTCTGGACACTGTACTAACACTGTTCAGCAAGAGCTACAACATTAGTGGGTTTGGTCACAACCCAGTGCTATGCAGGCTGCTATGAAGAAGTTTAACACCATAGCAGCCAGACCCAGTACAGTCTGTTTCATACAGTATGGGATCCCACACAGCAAGGATTCTGTGCGTGTTTTGAGCTGCATCTAGTAACGTGCCAGCTGTTCATAAGGAGCTTTCTGTCATATGGGAAAGTATTTGCTTTCTGATTTGTTGTTCTAGTTTGACCCATGCTATGAAGTAATACTAGGTTACTTAGGTACAGGTACTGAAGACAGGCCAGCACAGGCAACTTTTATGTCAGCCACTCATGTAATGATACTTGGAGTTTCTCTGTGAATTCTTGCTGGGGATGCTGCCAGAGCAGAGCTGGCTCAGCATAATAATTACTACTGAAGAATACCACTATTGCACAGCCATCTTAATGTGATCTGTCAAAACAAGTCTGTCCTGGGGAACAAGGTGTTACACTGTGCAACCTGGTGCATTTAGGAGTCACACTTTTAAGACAGTGAAGAAATCCACCCTGAAAGGGGTTCTGGGTTTAGCCAAGCATGTAGCAAGAGTACTGTGAAATCCAGTGCAGGAACTGGCTTTCAGCTGACCATCGGTCATCCTTTAGTAACAGTGTTTGTAGGTATTCCTATTGGTTCTGTTCCCAATAATGAAATATCCAAAATCATTAACTAAGGAGGTAAAGTACTATTCTGTGATTGTAGAAGCTGGGATAGGGCTTTATACATGGGTCGGTAGTGAGAGGACACAGGGAAATGGTTTAAGACTTGAAGAGGGGAGATTTAGGTTAGACATTAGGAAGAAATTCTTCACTGTGAAGATGGTGAGACACCAGAACATGTTACCCATTGCAGTTCTGTCTGCCCCTTCCCTGGGGTGTTGAAGGCCAGGCTGGGTGGAGCCTTGAGCAACATGGTCTAGTAGAAGGTGTCCCTGCCCATGCAGAGATGTTGGAACTAGATGACCTTTAAGGTCCCTTCCAACCCAAACCATTCTGTGATTCTGTGATGATTCTATGATAGTAGATATTTTGGGATTTGGGGAAGTACAGAGAAATATGTGGACAGACAACAGAGAATTTTGTGGACTTTTCACCAAAAATCAAATGTAAAAAAAAGCAGATAATTGCCTCTCAGGAATGGAGCTGGCTGCAGGAGATTGCATGGCATCATTTAGCTACAAGCTCACTCTCCAGCTAGTAGTCATTTGTGGAAGGCAGGTCCTGTCCAGGTACATTTCTTTTACTCTGCAGGAAATTATACTGAGCTTTTCTCTGAAAATCTCTGGAATCCTCCTAGGAGCCACGTCTTACCATTTGTGGTAAGCAATAGCTGTTTTCTTTGTTTTTTAGATTTTTCACTGCAGTACTAGCATGGAAACAGTTTTATTAGAGTGATATGAGTCAGGAGGCTGAAAATTTCCTGTTGGAGACAAATGTTGAGCACATGACTGAGAGGTACTCTATGCCACATGAGCTCTCTCATGCAGGAAGAGCATTCAAAAATTATTAGATGTAGTTCTACACAGAAGAGCAGATGCAGTCTGCTCTTGTAAAGTAATTTTGAGCCAAGTCTCCTTATTTAGAAAATTATGCTCTTAACTATTAGCATAGTTTGAAAAAGAGGTTTCAAACTATTGTGTCCATTGTTTGTGCAGATATATACCAGGCTGATACATGCATGATTCTACAAATACCATATAATAACCTGTTATTTGAGGAACAGAAAAAATTATTATTAATATTTGGATATTAATCTATTGGATATTGACAGAGAAGCATGTCTGAGAGTATTTCAAAACACTAATGGTAGCTAAGAACTCTCTTGATGGACATAATCACTGCCTTTTCTTAAAAAACGGTTAACAAGGCAGCTTTACACCCAAGTGTTTCTCTTAGACAAAATATCTGATTTATAAAAAGTAAAATCTGCAACTGTCAAAATACAGCCACCAAATCCATTTTATTTCTCTCAATAGATATATGTGTATTTAGATGAATACATTTAAAATGCTTATATACACAAATGTATACATAGGCTTGCCTATTATAGTACATGAAATGTACTTAAAAACACTTAATATCTTTTATTTTCATGTGCATCGTATATTAGTAATAAAAATATGTTTTATATTGATGTAAAATTGATACTTATATAGCAGAATTACAAAAGGGAAAGTGGAGTAGCTGTGAGATGAGTTCATTTATATTGCAGCCTCAGAGAGGGGAAACGAGAAGTTTGGGGAGTTTGTACTTTTCAACAGGTAGATGTTTCCCATGAAGTGGATTCAGGAGAAGTAAGTGAATCAACTGTATGTTGAGGATGTCAACTGACAACAATTGTATTATGCTAATTTATTGTAGTTACTGCCCTTATATACAGTTTTTCTTTCTGCTAGTCTTCACAGCAAAAAAAAAAAAAAAAAAGTTAATCAATTGTGAAATAGTTGCTAAACTGCTTGGTGATACTTTCTATGCTTAATTAAAAAAAATCAAGATAGGTATGTTATTCTTTGAAGAAAATGCATGTTACTCTTCCTGCTCTGCTTTTGCACGGTGTTGTGTAAAAGCTGTTCAAGGAAAAACATGCTTCCCAAGTCCTTCCCCTTTAGGCATTTGGTGTCATCTAATGCTTCTCTTACCATTCCATAACTGATAGACTGTACTAGTTCTCACCTGATTTATTTTGCTTCCTTATTAAAATGGAAAACATCAAAAACGGAAGGAAAAAAAAATAGCCTGACGCTGGTCTAAAATGAACATGAAAACATTGATGCAATCTACACCATGTGTCAGGGATTTCAAGCCTTTCTGCACCATTTTTAGGAGCAGTGTGAAGCCTGTATGAAGACGTATCCTGTTTTCTGATTTTCTGAAGTCTTTCTGAGTGAAAGTTATAAGATCCTACAGAGCAACTGTAACTTGGATTATGGTTTCACAGTAGAATCAGCCAATTTAGGCTGGGACCACTTAGTTGTGAGACCTAGTTTAGCTATATCCATCCTGCTTTTGCTAGTTACTTTTCATCTGGATCCCTTTCTGAATAAGGTGATTATCTGGTTTAGTAACTGGCTATGCCAGCACAAAGAACAGCAATGTATCAGCAGCTGGGAGAGAGCTACAAGCAGCTCCTGGATTGTAGTGCTCTGGAACAGTGCACTTAGTGTTAAATTACATATTTAATTTTTATTTTTTTTTTTTTTCCCAAACAGCAATACAGTATAGAGATGCACACTAGTACCTGTTCTGAGACAAGGATGGAATTATTACTCTGTCTTGGATCACTGGAGTTTAGCATACAGGTTTATGGTTGTGATTCTGCTCTGAGATTAAGCGGAATTTCTGTTCTACTTTTCCACTATTTTGATTCAGTGTTGCATGTTAAGCCTTGTAGGGTATATAATCTGGTAATCTTCTCCCATAAATTTATTGAGGTATGTGCTAAATGAAACACAGTTTGATAATGGCAGACAGTAATTTAGTAGTCAGTGGTATTTACAGCTTAATTTATTATTGTTCTGTTCTCTGGTGCTCAGTTATTTGTTTGAATTTTTTTTTAACTGAAGCATTAAAATTTATGGTTTGACATACTGTGAATGGCACCAGTAGAGGGTAGGTTAACACAATCCCCTACTTCAGTGCTTGCCTTAAGATATGCAACAGTATTTCAACATGTAAAAAACTGCCTGCAAGGCTCCAGCTGGGAACTGTCCTATGGTGGCTAAAGAAGATAACCATTTTTTCTAATATAAGTGTAGTTACTTCAGAAACTGAAATATATTTCAATTCTGTTGCACTTACCAGTGGAACTTATTTTATTTCCTTAAAAGTATATGTCCCATAGGTTAAATTTCAATTAGAAAAATTAAATAAAGTTAAATAAAAAGATTTTTAAAGTACATCTGCAGAATATTAGAAACACAAGTGACTGCTCACATAAAAATGATCTTTTCAGAATGACAGGTCTAGTAAAATGTACATTTTTGTTTTGAAATTGACCTTTGTTGAGGGGTTATTAATACTCTGGAAAAACCTAGAAACAAAGGTATTAATTAGCTTAGTAGAGAAAAGTAATGAAAATGCAGGAGACTTTTTGCACTCTTGCATGTAATTTGCATTTGAATGTTTCTTATCTTAATTTAATTTTGTACTTTGAATGCATTGAAAAGTGTATTTGGAAAAAATAGAAGTGGAAAAAGGTATTGCCATGGTGTTTCAAAAATCAATTGGAGAAATTATATTTAGGTTTTAAAGTAAAAACTCTTAAATATTCTACTGCTTTTTGAAATAATAGACTAATAGAAACCCATTGCAGTCAGACCATTCAAAGTTAGTGTGTTAATAAATAGGCTCTCAGGTGTGTCTTGCTGTATTTGTAAATCTTCAGGCAAAGGTCTACTTTCAGGGTATGAAGGATGATTTTGGTCATTTGCCTGAGTGCTAATTTATGTGGAACTTGTCTAATGCACCTGTAATGGTGGTCTACTGCATGGCCTTTGTAAAATCAGCTAACTGAGGTTTTCCAAATTGTTCAGAGTACTTTGAAAATAAATGTGCAGTGAATGTTCCATATATAAATATGGAATATAAAGCAAGGCAGTTTATATTCAATTATTATGTAATTTGTATTCAATTACATAAATGGTAGAGGAGGCTTTTATAATTAATATACTGAATGAAATTGTATTGATTACAATTTGGCAGGGACACCAAATTAGTATATTTTCTCTTGATAATTATACATGATATCTTTAATGCACAGGCACAACTGTGCTATCTTTCTTTACACCTCATTCCCTTTGAAGAGTTCAGAGTCCCTCAGTCAAAGACAACTAAGATAATATAAACTCTGAGTGTCTCAGAAAGGTGACACATACTGGAATACATAATTTCTCATATGACTATTGACAACTTTTTATTATCATTTAATGTCTTTTCTAATGGAAATCCTTTTTGAGCAGTATTTTTTTTTTCTCCTGTTCAGGAAAAAGAAGAGTTGATTGAAGAATGGCAGCCAGAGCCTCTTGTACCTTCTGTACCAAAAGAACACCCTGCTCTCAACTACAATATTGTTTCAGGGTAAACCAAAATAAATTCTGGTTTTTATTTCAGCTCTAATACTTGATGTCCATATATTTAGTCATATTTCTTACCAAGCATTTTTATATCCTTAAAACTTTCAATAAATTATTTGCATTTGTAGATAGCAAGACTGAATTTGCCACTGAAGAGATGGTCTTGGTTTTACAACATTATCAACATTATCTTGTGAAAATATTTCTTACTTTAAAATGTTATAATTATTTTTTTTTTAATATTGTGAGTGCATGGAAGAGCAATTTGTGTTTGGCTTCATTGTGTCTGTATTTTTTGGTCATAATTTGCTTCTTTTTTTCTGAATATGTAGACTTAGACCTCCAAAAAGTGGCTAGCACCTTCTGTGTTAGGGTTGAGGGGCAAACTGTCCTCACAGTTCAGAAGGACCTGATTTTGAGACTAATCACTTGGCACTTTCTGAAAAGCTGTTCTTTGGATAAGCAGAAGTGGAGGTGGAAGTTGTTTTGTAAGGAAATTATGTCTTGGCATTACTTTCTTGTGTGTTAAAAGGCTTTAAACTTTTTTTGCTGACTTAGGCAAGACAGTATTTCAGAAATTGCTTTGAAATTTTTTTTATAAGCTTTACACTTATTTATGTTAGTAACTTTCACAGTGTAAGCATTCTTAATATCCTTCAGTAATAATTTAGCCTGACTGTAATAATTTATAATAATTTACAATAAATGTATACTAATTTAATGACAACATAATTACTTGCTACCATAGGGAGGTCCATCTTGATGTTTCTTCCATCACAGAAAGGTCTGCCTTAGGAAAGGAATTCCTATTTTAACAACTGTGATGTGAACAATACAGTTATTGTTCAGAATTTTGAAATGAGCTGTACTGTGACTTTTTAGAGAATATTGGATGTTTTAAAAGAATCTGAAAAAAAATACAGATTGATTCAGAAAATGTTTAAATTATTTAGGCCTTCCCAGTTCTTACAGCTAGGGAATGTATTGTGACAGAATGTTGGTGTGTTGTAGCTGTTAATAGTGGCTATGGGGGAAACTTTGCATTTTGTCTTGTAAGATTTAAACATTCTTAATTGTTTGAGCAACTTAGGGGAAGGTATTAAGTTGGCAACAGCTGAAAGATTGTAACTTGAGCTTAACACACATTTCAGAATTTTATCCAGAAATTAAATTCTCTGCATCCTAATTTCAGCTCAAGTGCATATCTATCCACTTTTTATGAACATTTTCAGGGGACCCCATTGATGCTAATAGTCTTCTTTTAGTCTTTGTGTTAATACCTACCATGAATGTTGATTTACACAAATATAATAATTTTAATGTGTGATGTTTGTAGAAATGTGGGTAGGGTATATATAAGCTTATAATCACTCATAACTACAATTAAATTTAATTAAAAATTTTAACCCACTTTGTGCAGGAGGCAGTCTTCCTCTGCCCTCAAAAGGCACAAACTACTTTGCATAATGTTCATATGCTCCTTTCTGCTGAACACTTGCATAATCCCATAATGCTGCCAAATGATAAGCAATGCTATCTATAAAAAGAGTTGGTCAAACTAAAAAAGTGACCAGTCTGGAATCAGGAGTGAAGGAGTTACAGATGATAGCTTAGTGACAGTTCAGAAATTAGTTGCTTCCTGTTTTAGCCTGTGAACTAATCTATGCAATAAAGCTCAGTTATACAATATCTCATTCAGAAAATATAAGACTCTTTTTTCAAAACAGTGTGACTGCAAAATTCTCATGCTGTTTCTTGTTTTGCTTTAAAATCAAAAGGTGCTAATCATCTGGCTTTTAACTTTATCATATTCTGTGACAAATTTTTCAATATGTGCAACACTTGAGATGCAATTGAGAGAAGGTCCAAAAGTGCTTTTGATCCTTATAAGAAACAAATTTTGAAGATCTTGCTTGTGAGTTTTTTTTAATATAGCTTCAAATTACATTTTATTTAGTTTCAACTGGACCAATCTATCTCATAATTTTTGTCCCTATGATACCAAATGAACTGTCTTATATTAGATGAGATACATTGAAACACCCGATTTCTTTGAAATGCTCTGTTTTCCTTTTGCAAAAACCTGTTTCTACTGATACTGCAAGGAACAATTTGTCATGCTGTTAGCAACTGTGTTCTGGATATAATTACTCACTGGCCTATGCTTTCCCATGTGTGTTTTCTGCCTAACCATGAGTGGTTTTTTTAGAAGGCTGGGTAAAGTTCTGATAGTGTGAAGTGTGGCCACGTTTTTCATGAGGGCTGCAACTTTGTCAGGAGCAAGTTGTAGCTTAATCATAGTGTAGGAAGGTATTTATGGTTTCTTTATTAAACTGCAGGAATAGAATTTTTGCTGAGTATGGTAATACATTTGTGATTTATTTTGAACTTACATAGAGTTTTTTTGGTAGATGCAAAATTCATGGAAAGGGGGAAGATTGAAAAAACTGTGCCTTTTACTCCTGTAAAAAAACTGTTAAAAAAACAAAAATCTGTTTTTTTGACTGCTCATGAAAATGGCAACTGTTTATTCATAACAATAGGTGTGTGATTTTTTTTTTTTTTTCCAGACCTCCTACCCATATAATCACTGTTAATGGCAAGAAATGTATAAACTTTGCATCATTTAACTTTCTTGGGCTTTTGGATAATGAAAAAGTTAAGGTGAGTTCTTCCAGTTATTGTATTTATGTGATTATTTCTTTTACTTTGTGCATTGTCTTGAAATCAGGAATGATTTAAGATGCACAAATATTGTCAAGGAAGAATACTTATGAAGTAGGAAGGAAGATTATTAGCCTTGTAATTTTGTCTTTTTTCTGAAGTTTAATCTGTTGTATTGGCTGTGTAGTAGCTGATTATCAATCTAGATTAGTCCTTAATCACTAGAATACAATGAATGGGAGTAAAACACTGCTCTAAAATAGTTCTGATATAAAATAAAGTCATAGAATTAAGTACATTATTAGTAAAGCAGGTCTTACTACATGATGCAAGAACTGGCCTGTGTACATTGCTATGTAATTGTCAACATGAACAATATAGAAGAGTTAACAGAGGTAGTGTAGAAATAAACATTTAATGTATTTCTTTTCTGTTAAAGAATGCAGCCCAGGCATCTCTGAAGAAATATGGTGTTGGCACATGTGGACCTAGGGGATTCTATGGTACTTTTGGTGAGTAACTTTTGATCTGCCTTAAGTTCTTCAGATTGCTTTGGCTAGTCAGCCAAAATAGTACTGTATATAAGCTCTGCATCATTTCTGTCACTGTGAAGAACAGTTACCTTTACAAACACATTTTACAGTAATTGTTAAGGACTGGTAGATTTTATTGTTCTTAGCTATTTTTCTTTTTCATTTGTTTTTCATTTTCTTTTTTTCTTTTTTTTTTTTTTTTTCATTTGTTTTTCATTTTTGTTTTTCATTTTCTTTTTCATTTTTCATCTTTCTAATGCTAGTTCTGGAGGACAGTTGTGAAGTTAAATATAATCTGTTTTAGTTTTGGTCACTAGAAAGAAAATATAAAGTAGAAAGAAAATATAAACAGTAGAATTTATTAACGCAGGATGAGTTTTAAGTGTAACTCAGTAGTAGTAAGTTTCTAAGTAGACCGCAAGAGGGCAGTCTGATTTCTTTGATAAAGGTTATAAAAGTTTATCTAATGCTTTAGTCAGAATGGATATTTACTTTACTGATAACTTGAATGTTGTAATTAAGAGGTGAAACCTGATGAGAGCAGGTGTTACTAAGGGGTTCTTTTTACTCCTTTTAAGAAGTAGTAGGTTGTAAAATATGAACTTCTGGAAATAGTTCTTTATGTGCACAGGTATTTTGAAATATTCCATGGAAACCAAAGAGTAATACAGGAATAGCTGCACGGTTGCAGGCTAAAACCATTGACTCATCATATTGTGAACTTTCTTTGCAGTGGTGATGCAATTCACCTTGTGTTTGTACTCAAAGTATTTCATTAAGTTAGCTTCTGTGACTTCAAGTCAAGACTAACTTTTCCCATTTAATCAAGCTAGTTCTTCAAGCAATCAAGGTGCTGTACCTATCTTTATTTTTTAGAAGTCTGTATGTCAGAACGAAGCTGAGTCTTCAGTATTAATCTTACAGATTGTTCATTACATTAGAACCATAATTCATTTCTAAAGAAGGTGATGGTAGCCCATTGATTAGGAGAGAGCTTTTAGGAAACTAGATTCCTTTACTGATCTCAGTTCAGCAGTGATCCATTGGAATTCACACAGGTTCTGTTTTTTTCAGTAGCACTGAAAAGCTCAAAGAAACTCATGGTCTGCTTTGAGTCTACAAATTAGTCAAAACAAACCTGCTGAAAGTTGGTTTTTCTCTGGTGAGAGAATCTTTAGGTTGTTTCCTGCCCTCTTTGGAGGTAAAAACTTAAGATATAAACTATGTGGCTTTTGCATTTAGTTTGGTTGCTCTTCACTGGCTTCTGAAATTTTTTTTGGTAAAAGCTCCATTTCACAAAGTAAGGAGTATAATATGTGGTATGGATGCATG
Organism: Phaethornis superciliosus; assembly: GCA_023637945.1. NCBI lineage: Eukaryota > Metazoa > Chordata > Aves > Apodiformes > Trochilidae > Phaethornis > Phaethornis superciliosus. The sequence goes on along the minus strand of JAJQWJ010000004.1, from coordinate 44,099,223 downwards.
ACATCACTATTGAAGAAATTATTTTATACTCACCTATTTGAGGTACCATCTTTTACAGATGTAGTAATGGAGGATTGATTTAAATTTTGAGACGAAGACCTGCTGTTCTTGTTGCATCTGTAACTGTCTTCCCATTTTTGCTTGACTTTAAGCATTCAAATATATTTCAGGATTATGAATCTCTGATAAGAAACACATCTTACATCAATAATGTTGTATGCCTCAAACTTGTTGTACTCTGTGACTTTGATAAATGGGTCTTGTTATATCCAGAACTATGCAGTTTACTTTTACTTAACTGCATAGGATTTTTTTAATGATTGGCAATTTCTGTCATTCAGAATTACCCCTCTTAGGGGTTAATAATTTCATAGCAATATTAAATATCACATTATTTGGAAATGTAGATATTCTGTTATAATTTATTTTGAATGGAGGCTTGATTCTACACATTTCTGCGTGTTTGAAGGGATTTTATAGGTTTAATGAGTCCCTGTTAAGGCAGTTTTGCACTGTGCTGTATCCCTGAAAACTGCATCAATGCCTTTATCCTATGATAAGCTTGAAATACTAGTATATTCATAGATACTTGAATCTTTATGGCTATTTTCTGCACAGTGACAGCTGAGGGTTGTATCAGTTTCTTGATGGTGAAGCTTTTTAAAGACTGTTGTCGATTGCTTAGGAGCTGCAATTTCAGTATTACTATGAGGATCAGGACTGGCTCCCCAGTAAAATATTTTGAAGGATAATGAGGGATTTGGTCTTAGTTCTTCTGCTCTTGTCTTGCATTATGAATAAGTTCTAGGCACTAAACTGGCACTTTGTAGCAATTGTTAACAATAATAGCTTTATTAATGTTCCATAATTATGTAGAAATCTGCTTCAGTCATGTCTTCCTCTGGGCAGATATGCTCTAGGCAGTGTTGACAGCTTTCACTTAAACTGGACTAATCCTAATGATATAACCAGATTGAAGCAAATCATTGTAATAAAGGAGAACTGGGTAGGGTTCTGGTTTTTTATGATGGAATGATAGTGAAGCCTTAATTAAGATTTTCAGCCTCACTATCATAGAATCATTTGTTCCCTTATGTAATAATCTATTACATTACCCCATGCTATATGTCACTGAACTTAAATGCTCCTGCCCTTGGCAAAATTTACTAGACTTGTAAATTTTTCTCCTTAACACAAATCTGATTATATTAATTAGCTTATTATTGGTGACAGTATTTCTTTTGCCCATGTTTTTTACAGATCCCTTGTTCAGTGTAGTGGTGGCTGTTGCTGAGTAAAACTCGGAGAAGCATTCAAGTTTTCATTTTTAACTGTGATGGTCTCATTTTTTTCCAGTTTGTTAAAGGATATAGAATATATATTATGCTCAAAACCCCCCATCTTTCCCCATTAGGTTTCAGTAGCTGGGCTCTCAAATTAGTAGTCCAATCCTTGTTACCTGTAACTTTTGATTCACTACTGACAGGGCTTCAAGAAGGAGCATTTTTGGCTGAATGTTGTTCATAATGGAAAGTTTAAATCCTGTGTGGCCAGCCTCTTTTATTTGGTGCTTGATGACAGAAAAAGATCTTTCTTGGGCTTACTGTTCAATAATAGATTCAAAGTTCATCCATCCTGTTTTGAAGCCTGAATGGAGGTTGTTTAATTGGTCCTGAAGTCCATGCAACAATAAAGAAAAATATTCTGAATGTAGATAAGATTGCTCCAATAGGTAGCCTTCCTTCTGAAGACTTTGGAGAAAAAAAGCTATTCTAAGTTTCTCTGAATGTTTTTTTAATATATAATACAGCTGGATCAAATTGGTAAGTAGCAAAACAAAACTTTCAAATAATGTGACTGAACTTTTTGTTTCCATTTAAAACCAATGGAAAACCATATAAAAGAATTCCTTTGCATTTGACTTTTTTGATGCTCAGGTAAATATTAGCCAAGGATGTTGAATATTTATAGTTTGACTGTGATTTGGAGGCTGTTGTTTAAAGCTATAACTATTACTTTTATTCTATAAATGTATGAATCAGGCTACTGTGCCCCTTTAGGGGAAGATTATGCTAGATAGTTGTTTAATATGGCAAAATTTCTTTCAAAACCCTTTCTTGCTACACCTTTGCTGTTAATCCCTGGCTAGAAATAGGAACCTTGACATAACCATTTCTCATCTGCTATTGAAGAAGCTGTATTTTTAACTGGTGCTGCTTCATTTGATTTTACTTTCAGCGAACATTTAGTAATTGCAAAAAGGTAACATATGGCCAATGATGATCTTCCAAGTCACACACCAAGGACGTCTTCATCCAGTCTTGTTAATTCCTTTTGATAAAGGGCATTGTTCCCTGACTAACATTTGCTGGTAGGAGCAGATAATGGTTAGGAGTTAGACAACTGAAGTAACAGATTGTCTGGTACAGATTATTTTGCTTAGGCAGAGTATTTAACATTGTGATCACCTTTCTGCAGTGACAACTCACTCACCATGTGGTGTTACCCTTAATCTTTTCATTTACTGGGGTTTTGTTTCTGACTGGTCACTTCAACTGAACTGATGTGGGAAATGCTTAGGTGTGTAATTTTGTCAATTTATCTTAAGGCTGAGCAATCTTTGGCATAAAGATGATGATGTTTTCAACTGGCTGAAATGTGTTCAGGTGGTGGTATGTGATTGCAGTGTGACAACAGCAGATTTCTGTTGTAGTGATAGTTGTTACAATGATAGCGATGCTATATGCAGTGGAAGAATGAGTTTTTAAGAACTGACAGTCTGCCAACAGGACCTTATTGCTATTTGTAAATTTTCTAGCTATTTGTTGTCTGAGTGTAGCAACTATTCTTCCTATCTGCAGTCCAGGAATGCAGCCACTGGACGAGGGAGGGAACCACATTATATAAATATTTTCAGATCTATCAGAACTTCTGATTAGTATTGGGTTACTTGTCATCTTAAGTAAGGCTACATTCGTTGCAGCTGATTTTTGGAAGTTATTTGTTATAATACTCTTCTTACAAATAAACTTTTGCTTCCTTTGATTCATTGATATCTAAAAGCATTTACAGTCTTTCTGATATGAAAGCAAGTAAACCAAGATCTTTAATTTTTTTTTTTCCTGAAATAGATGTGCACTTAGAATTAGAAGAACGACTAGCAAAATTCATGAGGACAGAGGAAGCAATTATATATTCTTATGGATTTGCGACAATTGCCAGTGCTATTCCTGCATATTCAAAAAGAGGGGACATAGTGTTTGTGTAAGTATCATTTTCTACTTAAAGAGGCTTCTGTTCAATTTCTCTTTTTCACTATTGTTAATTGCATTAAGGCAACTAGTTAGAAAATAATGTTGGTTTTGATTAAGTATTTTGTTATGTAAGGGTCAAATATCTTTTGTTACATCGTTCTCCAAATCAAATCTGTTACTGCTGTTATCATGGAAGAGCAGACTTGGTCACTCAGCAGAAAAAGAAACAATTCAGAAACTTGGGGATGTGAGAACTAACAGAATGCTAATACCTAGTTTTCTGCTTAAGAAACTGTACCGTCATATTTGCTTTTTTTCTGTTTACATCTATATTTTCAGCTTTCTTGCAGGATAGTTGTTTCCCTCATGCCTTTTGCAATGGATTAGTTGGATAAATATTTATACATATGAAATACCATAAGAACAGCTGTGCAGGGTGAAGCTGAGGGTTCAGCAAGCCCAGCATCTGATCAGTCATAGTTTCTCTAGAAGTGTACAAAACCAGGAGAAACAATGTAACAATTTTCAGCACTTTCTGAGCCAAAGAGGAAGGTTTGGATTTAGTAGTTTTTAGTGGATTTTTCTTAAGCCTTGGTATTCCTTTAGTGCCTTTGTAAATATTTATGATCCACAATTCTTCTGTGACCTCTAATTTCACAGTTTAATTTGAAGATTATTAGGAAGTAGCTGTTTTGAATACAACACCTACTCATTTCAATAAATGCATGTGACTGATTTGTAGACAGCGACCTGTTACCTCTTCTCCATGGAGACAGTGTGTGGCTATGTGGAGCTTAGATGCCTGCTGGGGTTAAGCCACAACACTGTGATAATGCTGTATTCACCAAAATCTTTCTTCAGTGCTCTCTTCTCTCCAGGTGCAAGGATTGCACCCTATATGACTTCTTTTACAGCAGTTACTTCAGAATTTTTGTCACGTTTTTTTGTGATCTTTGAACATCTTTTGGCTCAACTTTTATGAGACAAATGCCAAATGTGCACACTATTCAAGATGGCAGTACATCCTGCATTTATCTACCTTGTACTGTTTCAGCTTGTCAATGGCAAAAGATCTCACCAAATTTAAAAGCAATTTTGTTGAAATTACTGCATTTAGTGTGTGCAGAAGGTTTGATTTAGTTGCCACTTTAAAAATAATAGTTGACTTAAGCAGCTGTGAAATTGTATATCGCATGATGCTCAGAAATTTGCTTTTCCAGCACTTAAAATTGATACGTAGTTATTAGAACTATGAGATAGTAATTTCCAAAGGATACTAAAATACAGGTTTTGAGTAACTGGAGGGCCACTACAGGTGTTATGGCACATCTTTGTGCCTTCTTGGAAGGACCCAGAGCAAATGGAGAGCGAGGTTTCTGGGATGATTATTGTGGTATTGTGCCCAGTCCATGGCATGTTATGCTCAAATAAAGCCCTGTCACATACAAAAAGACCAGTGTACCTAATCAAGAAAAAAAGTGCTTGCATCTGGTGGCTATAGTGCATAGGAAAGTTTAGAAGATTTGGAAATAAGTTTTCAAAATGTAAATCAAATACATGATGCTTCAATAAATCTGATTTTAACTACACCTACCTACAGATATCTGCTCAAAAGCAGGACAGTCCGAATAACTCTCTTTCTCTAAGAAATTATTAAACCGAGTGCAAACTTAGAAAGGCTTACTGTATTTGCAGAGATGAAGCTTCTTGCTTTGCTATTCAGAAGGGATTACAGGCATCTCGTAGTAACATCAAGTTATTTAAGCATAATGATATGGCTGACCTTGAACGACTGTTGAAAGAACAAGAAACTGAAGATCAAAAGGTACCATTCCTTTGAAGAAATACTTGTACCCCCGTGTTTTTTTCCTGGGTTGCATAATTAAGTGGATGCAATGTTTATAGACATTTCTTTGGTTTTCAGAGGTGTTTATTGAGCAGTTAATGTTCCTATGTAATTTAGATTTTTTTTTTGCTTTAGAAATAGTTGTTTATTTACATTTGCCTGCTTAAATGAAGAAATACTTTACAGGCAGATGACTGAGGTGTGAGTTTATCTTCTTTTTTTTAAATACTATTGCAGAGATGGGTTGTTTTGGTTTTGGTTTGGTTTTTTTTGGTTGGTTTTTGGGTTTTGGTTTTTCTAAGAAATCATTCCAGTTAATTTGCAGCTCAAATGCCACACTGTAAAGTCAACACAAAAGCAGCTAGTCTTAACCCTTTCATTTTCATGGAACACTTCCAGGGAGGGGGCAGCCACACCTTCCCTGGGCAATCTATTCTAGTTTGTCTCCACCTCACAGTCAAGAATTCCTGCCTTCAGAGACTGGAAGAGTGCTTTAAGGTCTTCTCAAAAGCTTCTCCAGTTTTCATGCAGTTTGATGGTTTGGCTTTCATTCTGACAGAAATGCAAAAGGTTGTCCAAAGCAACTACTAAAATCATCATCAGCAAGTACAGATAACTTGCTTAAATTACTATTAAAAGAATTACCTGTCACCATTATGTGCCTCACTCAAAGAATGCTGGAAATTTACAGGCAATTGGGAGATTTTGTGTGAGCATCTAAAAAAAAATAAAGACGATAAACTGCATAATCATAAGCCAGTCTTATTAACATCAGTCTAAGTCAGTAATGGGTCATATTAATTGCTGATTTATAGATAACATGCTAGTTAACATGCCTTCATGGAAAATACATTTTGTCAGATAATCTTTATATAAGTTTTTAGATGTGGTTGGCAGACTAGTGGTGCAATTTGTGTAATACATTTGATTTGTTAGAGCAGAGTGCTTTCATTTAGCTACATGGTTAAAATTTCTCAATCTAATTAGCTTAATGTGGACATAAAATTTGTTGCCACAAGCTTAACATAGACCATGTGTGTATAGCCTAAGACATACTGACTAGGAAGGGGTGGATCTCACGTATGGTGTTGGTCCAACTTGTGGAGTGGACAGTGTCTAGTTTTGATGCCTACCACACAGAAAAGTCAAATAGATGTTCTCTGGGTCTTTCTACAAGAAAATTAAAAGATGAAAAAAATGAAATATCATCCTAAGTCAGAAGATATCAATAAGCTTTAAAGTAAATGTCAGAGGAATGGCATTTTAAAACAACAAAACTGAAATCACGCCCTGAAGTCTGAACAGAAACCATTACAGGATGCTCATATGGCCTCTACTGTCCAGAGACCAGACAAAGATCAGGCAAAGATATTGTAATTTGATTTTTATTCTTTGAATGTTATTAATACTACAAATTGTGTTTTATAAATAAATGCTAAGATTGATGATGGCTCTGATAGAGACAACATTTGTAGTACTCATTCTGTGGTTGTTTGTATTTTATTAATGAAGTTCAAATGAACTGGCTATAATTTGTTACTAAGTAAATGACCTAAAATCTTGTGGAAGAGTTAAAAGCTTTACAATTATTACAAAGTAAAACCTGCTTCAGTGAGGCATTTCAGCTTTTTAATGTATGATAAATATTAAGATTGAACTGAAGTAAAAGCTTACTTGAAAAGAAGATATCTTCTTTCCCTTTGCATTACTGTCCTTCTCTATGAAAAACTCTTCAGAGCTTCACTTGTAAGTAACAATTGATATGAACTTAAACCATATCTTTGTCTGAAGAATCCTCGCAAGGCCCGTGTAACTCGAAGATTTATTGTAGTGGAAGGATTGTATATGAACACAGGAGACATTTGCCCTCTTCCAGAATTGGTAAGTTTGTCTTTCAGACTCCACTTATGAAAACATGTGGCTAATGGAATAGTATAATATTGTTAAGCCTACATAGAAAAGCTCTGCATGCAGGTTTTTTGTTTACCTTCTTGCTTTCTTGAACATTTATGAAATGGCAGTCCCAAAATTTACATTGTTTTGAAACTTCTGATCAGGACTACAATTCTGAAGCTGTATGTAATGAGACTTGAAAATTAATATCTGGTTATGATCACAGTTTTTAATGTCTGAAGCATACTGTGTTTTCAGCTATGTCATATGAGACTAAACTATTATAGTTAAATCTAAAAAACAGAACATGAGGTTTCAGAGAAATCCTTACTGCGCTGTTGTAAACAGTGGCTCTAAGGAAAACATTTGCTATTCATAATAAATTGACATTTTGTGCAGACTGTATTCTAGTAGAAAATTGAAGAAATGCTATGAAAATGCATCATCTTGAAAGTACTTGATAATGTATCTTAAAAAAAGAGAATTTTTTTTTTGTACATAGTCTTTATTAAACTTGTTCTTGTCTTACATGATAGAAGACTTTCGAAGTCTTCTTTCGAAGTCTTCTTCTTTTAAACATGTCTTAATGACTGAACACAAATCTAGAGCTGGTATTTTTCATAATTCAGCATACTGTGCATATCTGTGTTTATCTTTTCTCCCCCACCCAACTGTTACTGTATCATGATGAGCTTGACTTGTATTTTATATCATCTGCTCTGTTTTAGATAAAACTGAAGTATAAGTACAAAGTTAGAATATTTTTGGAGGAGAGCCTTTCCTTTGGAGTCCTTGGAGAACATGGAAGGGGGATTACTGAACACTTTGGAATAAATGTAAGTGTCTTTGTGAGTTTGTTGTGAAAACTTGTGGATAAGCAGTTTGCCAATTCATTTTTTATAACTGGCTGTAATAAAGTTTAGTGTCTAATAGACATTTAAACATACTTTATCAGACTTACAGTGTTCAAGTCTTGGCATTTCTGTTTCAGATGCTTACTGGAAAGAATTTTACCTGTCTTTAGTGAGGAAGATAACAAAAGAATTTTTACAGTGCATATTTTTATAATATTTTTTGACACAGTGATTCTCCTGCTGTACTTGGTGTTCGTGACACCACACCTTGAATACTGTGTTCAGTTTTGGGCACCTCACTACAAGGTCATTTTGGTGCTGGAGTGTGTCCAGAGAAGAGCAGTAAAGCTGATGAAGGGTCTGGAGCGTTTGTCTTACTAGGGGTGGCTGAGGGAATTAGGATTGTTTAGCCTGGGGTTGACTGAGGAAAGATGCTTTATTGCTTTGTACAGCTACCTGAATGGAGCTGCCTGTGTTGAGGTCATGGTTGGTCTCTTCTCCCACATAACAGGTGATAGAATAAGAGAAAATGGCTTAAAGTTATTCAAGAAGACGTTTAGAGTGGATACTAGGAAAAATCTCCTTACTGAAAAAGTTTGTCGTGTACTGGAACAGGCTGCTCAGAAAAGTGATGGACTCACCATCTCTGGAAGTGCTCCACCTCCAGGTGGAGGTCCACAAAAAGACTTGTGGACATGGCACTTTAGAACACAGTTTAGTTGGTGTGGTGGTGGGTTTATGGTTGGACTTTATGATCCTAGCACTGTTTTCCAACCTTAATGATTCTATGGCAACAGTGGTATTTTCCAGCTGCATATACTTAAAATTGCCATGCTTACACAGAAATATTAAGGGAATAGGGGTAAGTCAGAAAAATCTTCTTATTATGTGGACAGCCTATGTTGCTCTGGTGATTTTTTTACTTCAGTGGGGAAAAATAAAATAAATGAAGCTTTTGATGATCGTTCAAAGATGCTGTCATACTACTTTACTGAAAGACTATGCCAAACTATTTTTCCAAGAGTCTACCTTTTGTGGTGTTTATTCATCTGAGGAGCACTTTGGAAATACAAACTGGTATCTTTGTAGTTGTTTCGTACCACAGCCACCTGAGCTGGGAAAGGAAGAAGTGCTCTTTCCATTCCCAGTGTCTTAGAGTGATACATTTCTCTTACCACATTCTGACAGCGTCTGAGCTCAACTTGGAAGTGAAATACTAGATTCTGAGGATTCGTTCTCTCCTATCTCTTGTTGCTTTTACTTCAAGTGTTTTGATACCAAATGTGGAAAAGAAAAAAATGAATGTTAAACAGCTTTAGAAGAGGAAACAGTGTTACTGTGGTGCTTGCCAAGTACCACCTGGTTTATTGGCTTCCATAAATTCATTTACAGGATTATGCAAATGCAAATTCATTTACAAAGGTAACCTTTCAGTTTTGTCTGCCTAGAATGAGAATTTGTAGCCGTGGTCCTCAGTGTGCATTACAGAACCTGCCAAGAATAAATTTGCAACTAGAAAGTGAAATAAGACTATTGTGTCTCTGAGGTTCATTTTCTGATTTGACTAGGATTATGGTCAATTTAAATCACATTCTAGCTCCTGTTGACTGCAGTGGGACTACCTATATTCATAAAGGACTTTGTCACACTGAGTGCTTTGACAAATTGTCGCCAGCATCTGTATTTTGTTTTTTCTGTTTGTGTTCTTCACTTTGCAGTGCCTGGAAAACAGTAATCCTATATATATTATCGAAAAATTCTTAAAAATAATTATTCAATTTAATTGCATTTTAATCTGTGGTAACTTTATGGATCTTCTCTAGTACTTGTGATTTTATGAAACAAGATATGTCTTTTAATAGATTTGTAAATAATCTTGATGTAATCAAAAGCATCTCTTAATAACTTTTCAATTTATATGGCAGATTGATGATATAGATCTTATTAGTGCAAACATGGAAAATTCACTTGCTTCTATTGGAGGATTTTGCTGTGGAAGATCTTTTATTATTGACCATCAGGTAAGACTGGTTTGATTTCTGTCTGGTGTGGCAGAATTAATTAATTAGAACTGAGAATTAGTTAGTAATATAAATTTGCAAGAAGTGTTAAGATGTATATTACTGTGCAACACTTGATTCCATAAACTGTCTCGTGCTATGATATATTCTAGATTAATTCGATACCTACTTCAGAATCCTTCCATGAACCTGTAAGTGTGAAGGAGAGATTGTTTAAATAGATGTGAGTTGACTTTTAGAACATTGTCTGTACTATTACAAACAAGTTGTTTTTATATTATGTTTTTTCCCCCTGACAGCGATTGTCGGGTCAAGGCTACTGTTTTTCTGCATCCCTACCTCCTTTGTTAGCTGCTGCTGCTATTGAGGCTCTGAATATTATGGAAGATAATCCAGGTACTTAATTCAGGAAACTCTGAATACATGTCTTTCTTTGCTCAAAACTATTATCTTGTACTTCTCCCTTCTTTGATTCCTCACCCTTTTACTTTTTCAAGTCCTCTCTTTTCCAGCTAATTAACTTTACATGCATGATTTTTTTCTTCATTGCTTTCCCACCCTGCTTCAGTGTTTTCTCCTCTTTCCTCCTTCCAGCTGAAAATGAGTTAGTTGAGGCTAAGAGGGACAGAGATGATTATCACTATGCAAATAACTTATTATTCTGCTATGTGGACTAGTGATATGCTTCTTCCTTGAGAAATGGTTCCTTCAAGACAGTTGGAGAAATGGAAGGTTACAGAGAAAGAAATGGAAATATATGGACTGAGCAACCATTTCCTTCCTGCTTTCACTATAGTTTTATTCTTTCTTCAACTAAGCCTTCAGGCAAGAATCTCAAGAACTATGATGGTGCAACCACCTGCAATTTTGGCAGGACCAAGCAGAGGACATTTGGATAATGTTGGTAGTCGAGAGTTCCTGTTTAGGAGCCAGAGAACTGCCCTTGTTGCCAGAACCTAAGAAATACTCTTTTTGTCCTGAGGCAGGAGGGAAGGGTGGTGGTGTTGCAAGTGGTGAGAGGTATATGAAGTCAGTTTTGATGGAGGATGTCTGCAGAGAGGTGCAGTATTCAATTTGTTTCAAATAAGTGAAAACTACTGGGGAACCCACACCTGGTCCTCCGAAGTTAATCAAAAGCAGAAAAAAATTAAGAGTCAGTTATAGAAGTGTTGGCAGTTGCAGAGGGAGAACCTTTAATAAGGAAAAGAACCAAGGTTTACAGATACAGGAGCCAAAGTTCCCTGTTTAACCATTTGCAATGAGTTAGTGAAAGGATTAAGCAGCTGAGTCTGCATGGCTGTAGATATTTTATAGATAAGTTGAACATGCCTTTTCAATCCCCTTATCAAATCTTTCTGTCACCTTTCCGTATGATAATGAACCAATGCAGTTGGAGTAATAAGATAAAAGGAAGCAATGCATTAGTGAGATCTTAAAAGTTATCCAAGCCTTTTCTTTGTCTTATTTTTATGTGTGTAGACATTTTTCAGATTCTTCGGCATAAATGTGAACGAATTCACAAAGCTTTACAGGGGTAAGTGTTTAGTGTTCTTTTTTTTGAAGGGTGTTGATTGTTTTTTATTTGATCATACCTGTATAATGCCAACTTCAAATAACTCTCCTTGCCCATATCTATTTCTGGCTTTATTGATGCTTATATTGGGATGTCTATACTAAATTATGTATATATTAATGGAAGAAAGTAATCGTTTTCCAGATGTCTTCATTATGCTACGAAAAAGAAGTCCGAGTTCTAAAAAACCCTTTACAGGTATTCAAATGAGACTATACCCTAATGCTAGTGAGGATGTGTGCAAGCCCTTACACAGCCTTTAGGAAGGTGTAATAGATTTCAATTGTATGAAGTGCTGGTAAGCATTTTGATTAAAGTGTTGGTTAAGTAAACCCATCTGGGATACACCAAGTAACTTAACAGATACTCTTTCAGGCAATTGAATGCATCTTGCAGTCACCTTTAACATTAAAACAATATTGTTCTTATATATGAGATTTTAATTTTAAAAAGTAAAAGAAGTATTAATTATTCTGAAGCAAATAGAAAATTGTAGAATTTATGTTAAAAATAAGGGTGCTGGATAAAACTGACAAACACCATCCTATTTTAGAAGACGACTGTACTGAGTAATTGCATTTCTCCTAACAACTTTTCTACATATTCTAGTGTGAAATTACTGTGAGTATTCAACAGTTGTTCAGTGTGCAGAATAGCTATGTTAGCTGGTATACTACAGTTAATTTTCTTCAACAGTTTTCTGTTGCATACTACAGAAAAGAATGACATTTGAACACACAAAATCTGTAACGAATTATATTAGCTGATTTTTTTGTAGTATTAATTACTTAGTCATTCAGTGAGTTGCTTGTTACTTCATATAAGTGGTTTCCTGCTTAGATAATATATTATGTTAGAACTTTAGGTACATTAATCTTCTCCGGAGTAATCCTGTCATCAAATAGTTCTTGTCTCTTTTTGCTGTGTTCTATTTCAGCATGGGTTTAAAATGCGTAGACTTTCAGTCAAAGATATCCGGATATGTCTGTATTTGAAATTAAAATTTTAGAGTAATGTGAGAGTTGTTAGCATCTCTTATTTTCTAGTAATAGAATATTATGACTTTGCTGACAGGAGAGTAATTGTAACATTTTTCTCTACCTGTAATTTTAAGGTGATAATTGTAAATATGTTTAAAATACGGGATGGAAATATAAGAAAAATATATCAGCCTTTTTCTTGTTAATACTTGCTGTAAAGCAGAAGCAAGTAACTCATGGCTGATACTTTTCTACCTTTGACTGATTCTAGTTTTTCACTCCAGTGATTAGTATAGCCACAAATCAATGAGTTTGCAAAATGGCTGAGTATCTGTAATAGAGCTTGAGTAGTTTTGCCTTAGAAAAACAGTGTGGTGTTCTAAGTTTAAAAAAACTTGCAAAGGAGGTAGTTCTTTGAGGTGATACTGGAAAAATTTAATGACACCAGAGAACTGGCTAAGCCTACAGCAAGCAAGTAAGCTATTCTAATTCGTGCATAAAGCAATATGGAATAGAAGATTCAAACTAATATTTGTAGGGTCCAATGTGTTTTTCTTTTAATAATAAACATACTAGGAAAAGCATGTAATGGATTGAAGTTCTTCATAGTATTCTGACAATGTTAGAATGGAACTAATTGTTAGTTTAAACTAACTGTTTAACTAGAACATAGAATGGTGATAGAACTGTACCCAAAGACAGTGGGAAAAAATGCAATTTCTCTCCTTCTCATAATAGAACAAACATACTGAGAGGAAATCTGTATTTTTTAGCCAAGATGTAACTAACCTGTGAAATGTAGAACTTTATAAATAAGGACCAGTGCATAATTAACATTAAAAAGATATGTTGGACTATGTATGGATTATGATGGGAGAAGAAACCATAGTGTTGTAAGCTAGAGGAATAATGTGTTTATTCCTGCTCTGGGTACAAGCCAAGTGCTGTTTTTTGAAAGAAATGCAAGAATTCTTCTGAATCCTGCATACTTACTTACTGTCCCTGTAATAGATGATAGTTCTGCAGACGAGCCTCGTAGAAAGCTGTGAGGAGGGAGCTCCCAGAGGCTGCATCCATACTGGTACATTAATGTCAGGCAGCATTGCTTGGCACTGGATGCTGATTTCCTACTTTATCAAACTTCCAGAGTGATACTGGCATGGATTTGGGCCAGGCCAAGCAGCACTCTCTTTAGAAAGGATTCAAGGATACACAGTTCAGAGTTGGTGTGAGCTAGGAGCTGTTCCCTGTAGTCAGTTTGACTATGAACAACCTTAATGTAGAGGCTCAGATTTTTGAAGTATGAATGTGAGTTATTCTGTATGCAGTCACCACTGGGCCAGAAACCAGTCCAAAGTATGTTTAATTTAGTAATACAGAAGCAGTCTTTTCCCCCATGTTACTTCAAAATCGCATGTTTCAGACTTGTCTCTTTTTAATGTGGAAGTTTTAAATTTTTGCTTGAAAAATGCACTTTTCCAGAATGACAAGTGAATTCTGATTCCAAGAAAGTTAGTGTGCATGCCATTTGGATTCTCAAATACTTGTTGAATCTTAATTTGTTAGAGGCTCAGAAAAACATAATTAATACTTAACACGAAAGTTTTTCGATCAGAATACCTCATATTAACTCTTGGTTTCTTCATATGAAATTACATAGTTCCCTTTACTACAGCTCTGACTGACAGAAAAAGTTTTAAGATGAAAACTGAGTCTGAGGCTTGTAAGCAGCCTGTGTGAAAAAATATATAGCAATTACAAAGAATGTTGTTCAGGTAAGGACTAAATTTGAATAGAAGTGATACAAAGCTTGCTTTCTACTGACCTTTCATCATTTACTCTTTGAAAGGGAACAGCTTATTATCTGTTTCAATTAAAGAATTATGCCTATTTTATAACTAGATGGTAATACTGTGTTTTTCTAAACAAAAACTAATTGTTTTTGTAGATTGTCTTAAATTCTGCTCTTCAGCTAATAGATTTAAATTACAGTGAAACTTCATCAGCTTTCAGTCTTACCTCCCTACTTGTAAAATGGCACTTCTTAGAAGTCAGGTCACTCCTAGGGAACATAATTAGGAATGGATATATTATATAGCTGTATTGTGTTTTGTCTTTCTACCTTTTAGTTGGACCTTGGACTCTTTTTCCTTTTATATTCTGTCTGTGTGCAGTACTGAGACAAATGCAGTGTGTGTGCCTGTGCATTAAAGAAATATAGCCTCTGTTTTGTTAGTTTGTGAGTGTATGACACCAGAATGTTTGCAGTTTTGTGACTGAAGAAGAATATCAGTTTGATTTGTCTTTCTGGAATGGACTGTGATTTGAAATGGCATTGTAGAAATAATGCAAGATGCTTTCCATGCTAGAGTAGAATTTTTTTTTTCAAGGTTATAACTGATTTGGTGTGCTTGTAGCGCAAATTCTCTCTCCTACAGGCTCCAATTCAGTTGTTTATGGATTTACCATCTTGTCTGCTGTGACTGGGTCTTGAAAAAAAAAAACAAAAACTTGTAAAAATAGAAACCATACTTGAAAATGAGGATGTTAACTTACAGTGTGTGTAGAGCAAGCTCATCAAAGTCAGGAATCTGGAATTATTGCTGATAGTAGGTGTGTTTATGGAACATGTTAATTCTAGAAACCAGAGATCTTTCTTGGATATTGGATAAGCTTGCGAAGGGGAATAATGAAGTCCTGAATATGATGATATGATATGTCAGGACAATGTCAATCAAATTTCAGTCATTTTTGGACTCTCAAATCTCAACCATACAATCAATTCTTGGAACCTAAATAACACCTCTTCCTATTTACAGATATGGGCACAATTCTAGTAATACAACTATCTGCCTGACAGATGATGTCGTAAGGTTTTGCTATAGGAAATAATCTAAACTCAGAAGTCTTGCTTCTTTCCTCTTATAACAAAAATGGTTAAGGAGATATGTTACTTTTTTCATATAGACTCTGGAGGCTTGACTTAACTGTGTTTTTTCCCAGCAACATAGGGGCCTAGCACCGACATTTCTTCTACATCTTCATAAGGATTTTATCAAAAATTCTGAATTGTTTCTCCTTTTTGCAAAAGGAGATTCACTATTGTTACACAAACTTGTACACTTCTTAGGAAAAGACATTCTCTTGATAAGTTTTTTTTATCTTTACCTCTTGCAAGCTGAAATGCACCTCGGTTTTGTCTGCATTAGTATTCATAAAGTGAAATACCTGTCTCTTCTCACTACCTGTAAAGGGAGAACACTACCTAGAACTTTAACACATTTGTTGAAAGAGGATATGTGTTAAGACTTTTTATTTGGTTTAGGATTTCTGGCTTAAAAGTGGTGGGAGAATCATTTTCTCCAACATTACACCTACAGTTGGAAGAGAGCTCTGGATCTCGAGAAAATGATGTGAAGTTACTCAAAAGAGTTGTGGATTATGTAAGTGACCCTATAATGAATAAATGATAACATTGTCTTTGGATGTGAATAATGAAATGTATGTGTTGGGAGGTTTGTTGAGTAACTTATAATGTCTTGCAGGAATGCTGCAAGAAACTCAGGATCTTTACTAACTGTAGGTCTAGATTAAAGACCATCTTCTAATAATGTCTGGCTGCAAATGTAGAGGTCTATAGCACTGGATAAAAATATTTGTTAGGCCTTTTGTTTCAGAAAACAATTATTTCCTATTATGTACTTCAAAACACAAGGTAAATTTGCATATAAAATTTTTGGTTAGAATACTCTTATAATGTTCATAACAATTAAGATTTTAATTTGAATAGAATTCTGATGGTGCATTTTAACCCTTTGAGGTCTACCTTTGGTAATTTTGCTTGGCTTACTCTATGAACTTGTTTTTTGTGTGAAGAATTTCCTGTTTTGTATGTAGTATTTTCTCCATCTTTGACACACATTGGTTCTTTTCCTCCCACAAGAAGGGCATGACCTGACAAATTTAACATTTCATGTGGTAGGTACACAGGACCACACACCAGAACGAAACTCGAGAGTTGATTTCCTTGAAAACAGACTTATGTCATCTGATACCCTGCTTAATACAGCATTTTTTCCTATTTATTGGCGATGAAGGCTAAAGAAGCTACACACTAATAAATTTTATAAGTTTATGCTGTCTTAAAATTACAGACAATTTTACATGACTTTCAAACCTCCATTTTGGAAAGAACTTAGTTATTCTGACACCAGACTTGTTGAAGTTAGTTGTGTGTATTTGATGATAAAAGGATACGCCATCAGAAGTTCCCAGATTGATGACTACTGTATTTTTGTTATTTGTAGTGCATGAATAGTGGTATAGCATTAACTCAGGCCCGATACCTGGATAAAGAAGAAAAATGTCTTCCTGCACCTAGGTCAGTAGAAAGTCAATACGTTAATTAATTTTAGTGGATATGACTCTGTGTTTCTTCTCATACAATGATGGGTTTTTGTTCAGTATACTGAACTGAATAGTTGGTACTGTGAGAAAATGGGAAAGGCTCCATTTTAAGATGTGTTTTCAGTGACTTACAAGATGCTAATACCCTGATATGCCTTTATCAAAACTATTCCAGTCTCAGTGATCATCATGTTGCTTGTTACCAAGCACATTTCCCTGAGCTGCACAGACACAGATAAAAAGGATAACAGTCATATTTCTGTGGTGTGGATGGTGGGGACTGAGGGGAAATAGTCTGAGTATTTCTGTTTAGACATATGTCTTTATTCTGGTTGTCTTTCAAGGAATAATAATTTTCCTAGACATAGTGTTCTAGAGAAGTCTAAAGCTGAAGGCACGGAGTAAAATTTACAGTGTATGTTCTGGTTTTCTTTTTCTAGCATTCGAGTAGTGGTAACAGTGGAACAAACAGAACAAGAACTGGACAAAGCTGCATCACTTCTTAAGGAGGCTGCACAATCTATATTGAATTAGACTGCTGTTGTGGATTCCTCTTTCCTCAAATTATCAGGATAAGTGTTTTACACTGTATAGTGACTTTTCTACCATTGATGGCATTGAAACCTGACCAACAAGATTGCTCCACAGTATTACAAATGCTGTGAGGGAAAGAATGGTGAATTTTGGAACTGGTGCATGACACATTGTTGCATCTTAAAAAGTTTTAGGGGTTTGGAGAGAAAAAAGTGTTTTAAAAAATGGGTATAAACAGTTTTTCCCAAAATTGTTTAAAATGTATTGTTTCCACTGCATATTCTCAGGATGTATAAGAACTTCAAATAAACTTGAAGACACTATTCCCTCCTCTTCCTCCCCAGTAAAGATATGTTGTTCATAATACTGCCAAAAGGGAGAAAATAACATATTGATGGATAATTTGGTGCTGTGTCATTTATTATGGAATTATAGAAGAAACTTCAATTGTTTTTTATTTATATCCTTCACTAACAATTTTTGTAAACTAGTTTTTAAGAATGCCTGGCCAGATAATTTCCTTGTCTAAATGGTAAATTCATGTTAAATTCTATTTGCTTCCTTCATTCCATACATAATTATATGCATGTTTGACATTATGGGTGAGGATTTTCCTGTTACTAACTTTGAAACATCTAAAATGACACCTCTGAATTGTGAAACTGGTACATATAGTCCGTGATAGTATGTTTAGTCAGAGAGGCTTTTTTACCAGTCTTGAAGAGGAGTCATGAGCAATATGAAGAATGAACCAAGGTTTTGAAACAGCAACTAAATACTAGCTTATTCAAACTACTTCAAAGCACTAAAACGGTGTGTTTATTTCTAAGCAGCTATGACTTAGAAGGAAAGATTCATAGACAACTAACCAGAGTTTATATGGTACAGATACTACTGAAGTAGAACTTCATATGCACATAATTGAATTGTTATATTTGGAAGTTTTGATGTCAGGAGTTTTAGTAAGCACAGATGGACATTACACAGATGGACACACCAATTAGAGGAGACTGGCAAGGAAGGATGACGGAAAGCTATTTATAAAATAAAACTACAGTAATGTGTTTCAGGACTTTAAGAATGCCTACTTTAAAATTTTAATATTCTACATTATGTGATTTCTGGTTGGTTTGTACTCATGTGCCTTTTTGGTTGCTGCTACAAAGAATTATGGGACTATTGTTGAGAATCATCGTTTAAATAAGTTAATCATGTGTGATTCATAAATTTACATATCATATAATTAGGTTTTATATAATGATCAGCCCTATTCTGTTGAGTAATCTGTGTAAGATGAGTGAGCATAGTCTAACTTCTAACTTACCTCCTTCAGTTCTTTATGACCTTCTGCACTGGCTTTCAAAACTTCTAATCTGTGTACATTTAGGTAAACCAGCTGAAGTTGTGTTGGGATACTTGTGATTTTGCTTTACTATTTTAAACAGTCAAATAATTATCAAGGCAATTGAGAGAAACTTTCATCCCAATGTGTAAGAGTATTCATGTCTCACTGCTTATTACACCTTCTCTAGTAAATTTGAGTTAAAGCCTGTGAGAAGCCAGCAATTTAAATGAACAAAAATGTAAGGAAGTAAGTTGATTCCCATTTTACAGAGTAGACTTGGTGCAGAAAAATCAGTCTTCTCAAGGATCTCAGAAACTGCAAGAAATGGAAATTAAAACTTACCACTATACTTTGAGCTTGTGAGCCACTTCTAGTTTGATAATTGAAACCTGAATATTCAAGTAAACTCAATCCTTTGATGTAGAAGTAGGGAAAAAAATGAGGTACTTGGATTCCAATGCAGCATAATAAATATTTTGGTGTTAAAGGCAAGCAAATCACCAGTTATCATTAAAATATGAGATTGCAGAATTTATACTCACTTCTTGCGCTTTGTTTTAGGTTATCTGAAAATTGAGGGAGTTTTTTTGTTGCACTTTTGAGAACTAACAACATCTTTAGATACATGGGTCTGGTTTGTTGTTCTTGCTTTTGTTTTGTCCTTTAAAATGGAGTGATAAAACCTAAAATGGTAGGAAGCATAGTGGAATTTCTGGCAATGTCAAAGCTGTGTATAGGTAATTCTGACTGTAATAGTAGTAGTTCTGATGGTATTCCAAGTTCAAGTGTTTTACTAAGAGATACCATCATCTGATTCGTTTGGCAAACACGCAGCATTAAAATACTGGTAAAACTGCCTTCGTCCATTTATTTTTGCTTAATATCTAGAAAAGAAAATCTTTTCTGAAGATCAACAAGATCTTAGTGATGTAAAGATCTGTAAGATCAAACTAAAGGTCTTATGGTTGATATAATTTGAATTATTGTTACAATTTATGTTGTACTGACAGGTTATATACATGGTCTCAGTAAGAAATGAAGATGTTTATGAGATATAGCTGATGGAGAGAGAGATCCTTAGGCATTTCAGCATGTCTGACCCTATCATTTTAGGTTTTTTATAAATGTCTCTGACATGGCAAGCAGACGAAGGAAAGGGTGACTGGGGAAGAAGTCAGTTGGGGTTAGGAAGACAGAAGGTAATTCTCGTTAAACTTTTGACATAAAAAAAATCAGAAACCTGTTAAGGTGCTTAGGTTCTCCATGCTGTAAACTGATAAATACATGAACAAGCCTGTTTTAGTTGCTTTGTGTTCATGCTTGGCTGAAGCAGGACTTTTAAACCCATTTCTTCAGACATGGAAGTAAGGCTGGGATGTTAGTAAATACCTCGATTCAGCAGGATACTGAATGTTAGATGTATCAAACGCAAAAGGACTTATTCTGAAAGAACCTTCAGAGTTTCTCTTGAGAATAACTATTTGTATTCCTAATTTGTATTGAACTAATTTATGTATTTTGCCTTGCCTTGTGTTTGGAACAGCGTTTCAGTGAAGTGGAAGTATCAAGATAATTTTTATTAAAAAAAAAAAGTTAGGTTTGTTTTTTTGGTTTTTTTTACTGAAGATTAGTATATGGTAGTTGAGAAGGAAAAGATTTGAACTGTAGTAAGGTAGCTGTTTACTGAAATTGTCCTGATGAAAGTAATTGTTAGCAGTATGTGGGGACTGGAATGGACTGAAAAGAAAGGTATTTCAGCTTGAAGAAACATGTCTACGTGACGTGTATATATATACTTTATTTAAAAATAAAGAGAGATCTGTTTTCTTTGAATATTTAAAAATAATTGATTGTTATTTTTACAGGTTCATTGTTTTTATAGGAAGAATTTTCTGTTTATTACAGTAGTCATTATTTTAGGATAGGAGGTGTAATGCATAAGGAGAGCATTAAGAAAGGAAAAGACGTCTGAATAACTGAATTTTTAAGCTTTTTTTTTACCTTTGAAATATGATCCCAGTTACTGCACAGAATGGTGTACTGTCTCCTTTCTGTTACTCCATCTGGACTTCATTATTCTAAACAGGGTTGTAGAGTGTTGGTATTCACTGTCTATGAAGTTACTACTGCAAGTGTCCTGAATCTTAAGATAACCTGAGAAATGAACTTGAGCTGTAAATACTTGAGCTGTAAGAAGAAGAAAATACAACTAACACAAAGCATTTGTGCATTAAAGTGTTTCAGTGTCATAATAAAAGAAAGTGTCTGAATAACATTTTTGGTTGTGTTTTTATCTATGGCAATTTTCATATTAATAAGGTAGTGGACGTGCTCTCTCGTACTGTTGATGGATTTCTCAGATTTTAGTTTCTTGTCCAGTGTGTGCTAGGTCATTGCAAAATATGCGTAGTAAAAGTCACATAAGCTAATAAATCAGCTGAGCTGTGGATTGCTGGAAGTATCTATCCGGGAAGGACAATTCTCTACATGACTAATTTCAAATACTCAGTAGCAGATAATAATGAAAAACTGTTGGAAACTAGGCACGGGGCCAAATACAGTTTTACTGTGACTCAGTATAGAATTTCTAATGTGTCAACAAGCTCAATTCCAGATGTCACATGCCCTAAGACCTTTACAGAGGAAATACTGCAGTTTTTGCTTACCATGTTATATGGATAAGATTTCTTGATTTACCTCTACTATTAAAGATGTTACCACCTGTCTTTGGATAACTGAGCTACTTTTTCCAACAAGTGACTCGCCATTGGTGAAACACACTGAGGGTCAGAGGAAAAGTTTAAATAGAATTGGAAAGGTATAACCACTGATTAACTTACTTTTGTCCTGCATCAAATATAAGAACATTGGGGGGCATTACTAACAGAGAAAGAGATATGATCAACCATCAATACTCAGCACTTGTCAAACTGTTTGTCACCACAGTTTAAGAAAGACAGGGACAGACTGGAGTCTCATGGAGATGACAAGGGAGACAATAGGTACAAGTTACACTGGGAAAGGTTGCTTCTTGACATAAATTTTTTACCTAGGGAAGAATAGTCAGTCACTGGAAAATTATCTTCCCAGTGATGTGTTGGAGTTCCCATCACAGGAGGTTTTCAAGACACAACCAGACAGGGTATTACGTAGCTGCATCTGGGCTCCCTTTCCTGTGAAAGGTGAGACCAGATGATATTTTGAGGTCTCTTCCCACCTGAAGGAGGCCTACAACAGAGATGGACTTTTTTTTTTTTTTAGGGCTTGTAATGATAGGGCAAGGGGTAGTGTCTTTATTTTGGAAGAGGGTAGATTTAGATTAGCTGTTGGGAAGAAATTCTTGTCTGTGGGTGAGACACTGGAACTGATTGCCCAGGGAAGTTGTGGACGCCTCATCCTTGGAAATGGTAAAAGCTAGGCTGCATGGAGCTTTGAGCCACCTATCTCATGAGATGTTTCTCTGCCCATTACAGACATTACATTGGAGCAGGTCCAAAGGAGGGCAACCAGGCTGGTGAAGGGACTCCAGCACAAGTCCTGTGAGGAGAGGCTGAGGGAGCTGGGGGTGTTCAGCCTGGAGAAGAGGAGGCTCAGGGGAGACCTCATCGCTCTCTACAACTCCCTGAAAGGAGGCTGGAGCCAGGGGGGGGTTGGGCTCTTTTCCCAGGCAACTTTCAACAAGACAAGAGGGCATGGTCTCAAGTTGTGCCAGGGGGAGTTTAGGTTGGATATTAGAAAGAATTTCTTCACGGAGAGGGTGATCAGACATTGGAATGGGCTGCCCAGGGAAGTAGTGGATTCTCCGTCCCTGGAGATATTTAAAAAGAGACTGGATGTGGCACTCAGTGCCATGGTCTGGTAACCACAGCGGTAGTGGATCAAGGGTTGGACTTGATGATCTCTCAGGTCCCTTCCAACCCAGCCAATTCTATGATCCTATGATTCTATGACTGGAAATAGATTGTGGTGTATCGATGCACAGACTCAGTTACTTTTCCAAACTGAAACAAACGTTTATTAAATTGAAGGTCCTATTTATAAATCTACGCCTTTCCAGGGTCCTCTCCTCACCCCTCACCCCCCCACCTCTCTTGGTGTTTTTTCAGTGATTTTCCATTCTCCTTGTTAAGCAAATGGCTTCATTTGCACATTAGTTTCTTATCACTCACATCTCTTTGCCAATTCCCACACTAATAATCCTAAAGTCCCTTCCAAACCACTCTTTTGTTCATCTCCCACATAACAAGATAAAGAAATGGCTGTTCAGTTAAGTGGCTGTAATGAAGTTCATGAAAGTGAATGAAAGTGGCTGAGGGAAAATCCTCCCACATTAACACAGTGGTTTTTAATGATAGTGACTGCATCAGTGGACAAGGGACAACTTTTGGATGTGATTGGTCTGGACTTCCACAAGGCCTTTAACATAATCCTCTCACTGAGATCCCTACTCACCAATCTGGAGAAATACAGATTTGATGGTTGGACTGTTCAGTGGATAAGGAGCTGGCTAGATAATCATGTCCAGAGAATAGTGGCCAATGGCTCCAAATCCTGATGGAGACAAAGTCATATCTCTCAGGGGACAAGACAGCAGAATATGGGTGTATAGATGGTGGGATCAAATGCACCATCAGCAGAGGTGTGTTACTGCTGTCTGATGGCAGGCAAGGGATGTACAGAAGGTTGCTTTCAATTTGAGGCTTAATATGAAGCCACAAATTAATTTGATATATTTGATATATAGATTTTGATTCCAGGCAAAGTGTGATGACTGAGTTAAGTCTTGTTCCAGTGCTTATCTCTGCCTTGGTACATAATGCTGGTAAATGCCATGCAATTTTCATTACATGCATATTTGAGGTCTGAAGCTGTAGAAACAGATAATGACTCAAGTATCAATGATTGCCTCTAAGCACAGAAGGCCAGCTTTTGCCATTTTAGTAACATTTTACTATTCGTAAACAAGGAATTAAGTGTGGGTATGATATCACAGATGCAGGATCAGAAATACTTGAGTTACAGGGTGATAAAAGGAAACATTTTCTGAATGTTATAAGAAAAAGACAGCAAGATAGTGATGTTTTTTACAAAGGTGGGGTTTGGTACTATTTGAGGGCCCCTCAGTCTGAACATAAAAGGTAAAGTACTCAGTAAATGCTGGTTAAGAGAAATAACACATTAAGAATGTGAAGTCCTGCAGTGGAGAAAATGGACAGCATCGATCTTACCTTTCATTAGTAATGAGATATTCCAGAATTGTTGCTCACCCATTGTTGGTCCACCCAAGCCAAGGGAGTAATGATGCACACTGGAGAACAGTAAGCTTTGTTCTGAGTACTGGAAGTTGTTGCATATCAGAAAGTGTCTTGCAAAAAGAAAGAATTTTAGTAACTCACCTAGCAGCAAAATGAGATGCAACTGCAAATCATACAGAAACTAGCAAATGAATGAAGTTTACATATACTCTTTGCAAACTGGAGTGGAGCTGTGTGATAACAAGGGAATTTATTATGTATGCACACAACCTTCTATAAATGCATCTGATATGCTGGGCTAAGAAAAGGGTTGAAAATAAACAGGTTGGAAAAAACACAGACCTTTAAATGATTTTGAGGAGAGCTAAGAGATATCAAGATATCAAATAGCAAGGTTTGAACAAGTTTTGGCTACTTCAGCTCTTAAAATAGATTTTACAAAAGTTCAGCATACATGTACCACTGTGGTTACATTCTCAGTGCAGCCAGTAAAGCAAAAGAAGTTAGGAAGCTAACTCATGGGTGACAGAGTTCTTGTTGTCATAGATGGAACAATGGTAGCAATATTTGCCTTTGGGGTGGTTAACTGCAGAACCATTAATGGGCAGATGTGCAGGAAGCCAATCAAATGCCCAATCTGTTTAGCATTTAAATATCTTATTTGGTGACTGAAGGGACTGATACAGCCCTTCCAGAAAACTGGAGTAGCCTCAGAAGAGTCTTAGGCTGCTAGTACACAGCTTCGGTTTGGTTTGGGTTTTCGTGTTTTGTTTTGGGTTTTTTTGGTTTGTTGTTTGTTTGGTGTTTGTTTTTTTTTCTTTTAAGTTGTCCTTTAAGGTAGTATAGTATTAAGTATTAAGACACTATTCGTCTGATCCGTTCTCATCACCGCTGTACTACTTCTCCTCTCACTCCCAGTTCTTGATGCTGGAATTACAATATTGCTCACAGATCGAAACCTAAACACCACATTCTTTGACCCAGCCGGAGGAGGTGACCCCATCCTATACCAACATCTATTCTGATTCTTTGGCCACCCCGAAGTGTACCTACTCATTCTTCCAGGATTCGGAATCATCTCCCATGTAGTAACTTACTATACAGGCAAAAAAGAACCATTTGGCTACATAGGCATAGTATGAGCTATACTATCTATTGGATTCCTAGGCTTCATCGTATGAGCTCACCACATATTTACAGTAGGTATGGACGTAGACACCCGAGCATACTTCACGTCTGCCACAATAATCATCGCCATTCCAACTGGAATTAAAGTTTTCAGCTGACTGGCCACACTACATGGAGGTACAATCAAATGAGACCCGCCAATACTACGAGGCCTCGGATTTATCTTCTTATTCACAGTGGGTGGCCTCACCGGGATAGTCCTAGCTAACTCTTCACTAGACATCGCCCTACACGACACATATTACGTGGTCGCTCACTTCCACTATGTCCTATCAATAGGCTCTGTATTCACCATCCTCGCAGGCTTCACTCACTGATTCCCACTATTCACAGGATTCACACTCCATCCCACCTGAGCCAAAGCCCACTTCGGAGTAATATTCACAGGCGTGAATTTAACCTTCTTCCCCCAACACTTCCTTGGCCTAGCAGGCATGCCACGATGGTATTCAGACTACCCAGACGCCTACACTCTATGAAATACCCTATCCTCTATTGGCTCCTTAATCTCAATAACAGCCGTAATCATACTAATATTCATCGTCTGAGAAGCCTTAGTGTCAAAACGAAAAGTCCTACGACCAGAATTAACAACTACTAACATCGAATGAATCCATGGCTGCCCTCCCCCATACCACACCTTTGAAGAACCTGCCTTTGTCCAAGTACAAGAAAGGAAGGAATCGAACCCTCATACACTGGTTTCAAGCCAGCCGCATTAAACCACTATGCTGCTTTCTTATAAGATGTTAGTAAAACTATTACATAGCCTTGTCAAGACTATATCACAGATGAAAACCCTGTACATCTTAATATGGCAAAGCACTCACAATTAGGATTCCAAGACGCCTCATCTCCAATCATAGAAGAGCTTGTAGATGAGATAACTGGAGAAAGAGCATCTTGCTGTGGAAGCAGACTCTGTTCTAGCTGCTGTGTCTCTATTCACTAGAACATAGCCCAAAAGGCCACTGATTAGTCCTGCTCTTTACAGATCTCACAGTGTTGCTTTTGCCAGGCATTAGTGGCAAAGGCAGAAGTTTTAGACTTCTGTGTTACACATGACATGAGAATAGCAACTTCTAGATCAATGGATAAATTAAAGTGTTCCTGTGTTTACCCAAAGAACGTGGAAGTGAAAGGGTATTAATTTTCAGGTTTTCTCAGAAGATCTGGGTTTGGGTCCTGTCTTCTAATTATCACTTTTCCTGTGAAGTTATCCACTGTCTTGACATTATAAAATAATCTCGGTTTCTCAGGTAGCACAGGAACATCATGCCGTGTTACACAACAGTCTTGGCATGTATAACCTCCTTCTTACTTGCAGTTCTCTGCCTGTGTATTTTTGTAGTGTTTTCAAGTTGGATTTTTTCCAAGAACCACGTGAAACTATGGGAGAAGTAATCAGGGTGTGATTATATTTTGTTGTTGCCATCTAAAATAACTCATTTTCATAAATTCTACGTCTGCCTGAAGTGTGTCAACTTTTCAGAGATTACTGGAGTGGAAATATATGTTACTACATTTATGTGGTGTTTGTCATCTTTCAGATAGTACTGGTGATTAGGAAAAGTGCTCTGCAACAGAGAGAACAACAGAGAGTGCTCTGCTTTCCTTTGTTAAAGAAAAATATTTCACTGCTTCTGGTAAGCAAGAACAAATAGAAATGCATATATTTTGTGTAAATGAGAGAGAACATATCCCTCTCACTTGTAGCTCAACTTTTTCTTATTCCATTGAACACATATAATATGAATGACCCCTTGTGCAAAAACATGTTAGCATTTTAGAAAGTGCAGTTTAAACTTCACCTGCCATTAATAAGCACTGCTTTCTGAAGACACGGGTATGTATATTCATGTAGATGTGGTGCTTAGGAGCACTGTTTGGTGATCAGTTTCACAGTGCTAGATTAACAGATGGACTTGATAATCATAAGGGTCTGCTCCAACCAAATGATTCTATGATTTTATGATTCTATGTTATCAAGAGCTGAAATTTCTAATTTTGAAGGTCAGTCTTGGGCATGCAGGTTTTCCAGAAAAGTCTTCAAATGGTTGCAGAGATGTTGATTCAGTCATATAGGGAAAACTGCTCATAGGTCACATGTTGTTCTCCTCATATATATGCTAACTTAAAATTACAGGGTTTGTGTTTAAACTTTGAAAATAAACTAGTCTGGTTAACATTATTTCCTTTAAAGTGTACTTTAAAGTCCTAATAAATACCAATTTTTTGATTAGCATGAGAGAATCCTTAAAACACAATGTAAGGGAGCATTTTGATGTTCTGAAAGACTTATTGTTCTATTATGTACGAGCACATGCAATGAAATAATGGAAAGCATTTGACTCAGGTCACTGAACAGCTGTTTCTGTCTGACATAGGAGTGCTGCTATAATTTGCTTGTGGTTTTTTTATTAGACAGACATGTTCCAAGTTTTAGTCAGGTAAGCATTTTCCATAAGTACTACAGGGACCACTTAAATCATGAGGTATTCCACGCAACTGTGGTACACCATGTAATGATAATACCAAGAGTAAGTAGATTCCCTGTATCATGGAAATGAGAATATTGCTTTCCACTGAAGTCATGGTTTCGCTGGCTTTGTGCATACATTGCTGCTAATACTTGCCCATAAGGGAAGGAAACTGGTGACATCATGTACATAAATTATTTTATTTGTTCTCTCTGTACACCCTTTTAGTAGAGTAAAACAAAAATAAACTTAAGGAGCAAAACTGAAATACTGCATTCTTGATCAAAAAATAACAAAAATAAACCTAAGCAGCACTGAGGAAAAACGGTTTGGTGATGGTAGTAGATGAGAAACTCAACATGAACCACCAGTGTGCAGAAAGCTCAATTGCATCCTGAAGTGCATCAAAAGAAGTATGGGCAGCTTCCAACAGTGAGGGAAGTGGTTCTGCCTTTCTACTCTGCTCCTGTGCGACTGCATCTGGAATATTGCCTACAGCTCTGGAGTTCTCAGCACAGAAAGGGTATAGAACTATTGGAGAGGGCTCAGAGAAGGCCACAAAGGTGATCCAAGGGCTGGAAAACCTCTGCTATGAAGACAGACTCAGAGAGTTGTGGCTATTCAGCCTGAAGAAGTGAAGGCTCTGGGAAGATCTTATGGTGACCTTCCAGTACATGAAGGGGACCTACAAGAAAGCTGGAGAGCGGCTTTTTACCAGAGACACTACTACCGGTAGTGTCAGGATAAAAGTTATGGTTTTAAACTGAAAGAGGGTAGAGTTAGGTTAAATGCCAGGAAGAAATTCTTCATCGCAAGGGTAGTAAGATAAGGGAATAGGTTGCCTAGAGTGGTTTTGATGCCTCCCCCCTGGAAGTATTTAGGTCCAGGTTGGATGAGGCATTATGCAACCTGGCTGAGTGAGGGATGTCCCTGCCTATGCAGGGGGATTGGATCTTGATGATCTTTAAGGTCTGTACCAACCGTGACCATTCTGTGATTCTAATAATGTACGATTAGAGCATTTTTGTTCTGATTTTATTCCAGGCATTGTAACTAAAACAAATTATGTTGGGTATTAATGCTGCTTTTTACCATCAGAATGCAAGTGTGTCAAATTCTGATTGGGATCTTTGAGCTGTCTTGACCAACTGACCAGTGCTGAATCTCCAAAGGTCTACCCTATGTACTTATTTTCTTTTCCTTGGGTTTTGGCCTATTACAATTTTTTAATCATAGAATCACATAACAGTGTGATTTGGAAGGCACCTTAAAGATCATCTACTTCCGACTCCCCTGCCATGGCCAAGGACACCTACCACTAGACCAGGTTGCTCAAAGCCCCATCCAATTTGGCCTTGAATTCTTCCAGGGAGGGGGCAGCCACAACACTCCTGGGAAACCTGTTCTGCCATCTCACCACCCTCACACTAAAAAATTTCTTCCAAATATCCAATCTAAATCTACTGCCATCCATTTTAAAGCTGTTACTCGTTATCTTTTTGCTACATGCCTTTATAAAAAGTCCATCTCCAGCTTTCATGTAGGCCCCCTTTAGGTACTGGAAGGCTGCTGTAAGGTCTCTTCAGATCCTCCTTTTCTCCAGGCTGACAACCCCCAACCTTCTATTTTCATAGGAGAGGTGCTCCACAACAGGAACACTTCTGTGGCTCTTCTCTGGGACTCCATTCCAATAGCTTCATGGTCTTGCTAGCTGGGGACCCAGAACCCTGGAGACACTACTCCAGGTAGGGTCTCATGAGAGTGGAGTAGAAGGGGGGCATAACCTCCCTTGACCTGTTGGTCATGCTTCTTTTGATGCAGCCCAGTATATAGTTGTCTTTCTGGGACTCAAGAGCACAATGAATAGCTCATGGTGAGCTTTTCATCAAACAATACCCCCAAGACCCTTGCTCAAGTAATCAAAACTAGACTTACTTTTATGAGACTCATAAAAATTACTGAGAATCTTAAGGGATATGAGCAAATTGGTATCAAATACTTTGTTGGATCCTGTTGGTAATAACTACTGCATTGGTTGGTTTGAGAACTGTAATATGGGAGGCAACTGTAATATAACAGCTAGATCAAGAAAGCAAAACTTGTGCCCTCAGGCAGGTGGTTGTGTTTTTGACCCAGTGTAGCTTCTTTAATCATTTAGCTACACAACAGATCTGAGAACACTCCAGATGGAGGCTGAACCTACAGCCCCCTGACATACAAACATCTATGATACCAATTACACCATCTGTTGGTCATAAAACCACATTCTCTATCTTTTCTTGGCTCTTGTGTTATACAAAAGACGAAGGGTGATACTTGGAGCTGTTCTAGTTTATCCATGCAATTTAATGCAGAACACATTTTCACAGTGAGGGAGAACAAAGCATGATAGTACTAAAGTTCAATTTACATTCACAGTCAGTGAAAACAAAAATTAAAATAAAAAACAGTTGTCCAAGTCATTATTTATATCCAAACTATGGCTTCAGTTTTGGTTTTTCCCCCCAGTGCTTAAAAATCCTGAAGGAAAACTTACACCACCACAATTCCAGCTTCTGAGGGCTCTGAACTGAAAGAAAATCTGTAATGGTAAAAATGAAATTATGGAAGCATTGAAGATACACAGATCACATTAGCAGACAATATGTGTCTTACACTAACTTTTGCACTTCTTTAGGGATTTGTATTTGGTGATGTTTGGGAATGGAATGTAGAGTACCTATCTGAGTGTATACTATTGTTAGGCTGGAAATTTAACCAGTCCACTCAGAACAAGTCTCTCCCTGCAGAGGCTCATCAAACTGGCATTCTGAAATACTTTAAAGGCTTTCAAATTGGTTCTCAATTTTTATCCTCTTTAGGTACAATAGTTATTCCTAGATGATTTTGTGGTCATCAGAAATGACAATGGAATGCTGAAGTCTAAGATATAAGGAATGATGCACTGAAGTATGTGATGTCATGTATTACGGATAAAACTGGTGTCATAGGTCCATCAAAGTAAGGAAATCAGAGAACATGTGTTACCTGTGTGGAATGGATAACTGAAATAAGCTATGTTTTACCTCTTTTAGGAATGTTCTGTTCATTCAATAATTTTTTGTTTTGTTTTGTTTTTAATATTTGACAGGACTGTAGTTCTAGCTAGGAATAGCTGCTTAGGGAGGCTAAGTCATTAAAGTCAGTGATTGCTTTTGCATATATTCTCTTATAGCAAAAACATTTTGGACACCTTTCTTGCTTTATGGTGGCAAGTTGAATAGTAGTCCTGAAGCCTAGCAAGCTACTCCCAGAAACACAAGTGCCTGTTAATTCTGGTACCATATCTGATGGATGGTTCTGTGCTTTGTGACCTCTAAGTCCCTACAACACAGGGAAACTTTAAGAAATTTTGTGTTCTCGTACCACTATTTATCTGTCTAACACAAAAATAAATATCTGCTATACAACATAAGGGGTCTAGATATAAGCTAGCTGGAAATATTTCTTAGGAGAAAGTCCAAAATCCCTACATCTTGCTAGTTCTTTCATGCTTTGGAAGCTGGCTTCCTAAGCTAAGAATGAAGCACAGAATCAAAAACTGTTGAGTTTGCCATTAAAACATTGTTGGTTTTTTATTGTTGCTCTATCGTTACTCTTAAATAAACCAACTGTTTTTCTTTCTTAAAACCAATAAATAATTCATCAAAACAGAAGGGAAATAGTTGAAAACTGAAATTGCAGAGTTTCTGAAGAATTTTTGTCATTGGTTAAACTGAGTTTTGTATTTTAATGTGGTCCTTTTGTGTACATATCCAGAGGGATACACCACAGGCTTGGCAAGTACATATGTCTAGGCTCAAGCCAAAAAGAAGGAATATAAGTAGTACATGCCAATCAGTAGGACTGATAAAGTGACAAAAGGACAATTCAGATACATTTTTCTTCTGCCAGCAGAACAATTGAACATACTGTCGTGAGAACCTTTGTGCTTGGTTAATACTAACATCTACCTTAAAAAAAGTGATTTTCATAATTTATGATAGAATCTATACTCTGAAATATAATACTATAAGTTATAACAGCAAAAAATTTTGTCTGTATTTTCTAAGTCTTCAGTCTTAACTTTTTTATATTCACCTTCACAAACAAATTTGGATGTGCCAGTGTTTGTTCGTGCCTGTGAACTTGTCTGTCATGGCAGAATTTACCATTTCATTGTGGTCACAGTTGTGGGTTTTTTTGATACTTCACATGTTAAGCATAATACCCATCCTGCAGTTTGTTTTTTTTTTAATTATCTTGTAAAAGATCTTGAAAGGCCCTGTAATCTGTTTTGAAGCAGAATCAAGTACAAATCAGCAGTTTGTGGTAGAATCTAATCTTGCTAATATTAGAAAACTTCCACTGAATACAGTTTATCAAAGACTAACCATACTGGATCAAGGTCTTTATGCTCAGAAACTTGTTATTAGATTGCTCGCTACAGAAGTCTTAGAGGACACCATAGAGGATGATGGCTTTACCTTGGTGGAGAATATCCTTTATGTTTTTAAAGATCTTGATGACCTTAGTGATGAAAAATAACTCAACACCACACAACTTTGTTAGTCAAATCCTAAAGTGCTAGCCTCATTTCTGTTACTTAGTGTTACTACAAATATTGTCAACAATATATTTTACTATCTGAAATATCCCTCCTGCAGTTCCTACAATGTTTGAAAATGTTGTAAATTAAAGTGTGCTTTTTTGCTTCCACTTTACTTTTTAGTGTTCAAGATATAGGAAGTAATGAAAGTAATGTTTGGCAGAGAAGAATGCACATCTTGAAGGATTAGTAGACAAGGTAGGATTTTTCATCTAGATTAAGTCCCGAACCACAAACTGAAAGTCAAATTGATAACAGTTTTTGTATCCTGGTCTGAGATGCAGGTTTTATTTTTCATACTGTCAAAATTTCTATAAAACTTCGGTAAATTGCCCTATAGTTTTATTTTTTGACACTTAAAAAGTTTTTAACACAGCTTCATGTTCATATATTCATGTTTCTATATGACTTTTAAAATCTCTGAACTGGTAATTTGTGTAGTAGAATTCATGATGGGGCAAATCTGTCTTCAAGTCTCCTGTCTTCTGATTCAGTGCTGTGTAATTTACAGCGAATATCTCTTTAGCAAAAAACTGTTTCATCTGTTTCATAACTTCTGACAGGCCTATCTAAATGCCAAATTATAGCAGCATTAATAGTAAAATTTAAAAAATAGTTTAAATATGGCAGGTTGTAAAGATTATGGTTATCAGCGTTTGTACTTCAGACAGAGATCTCTCTCCTAGAATTTAATAGGACCAAGTGAAGCTGGACAGAATAAAACTGGTGGAAGTACATTATATAAATGTTAATGTAAATGTATGGCCTTTACAGTGGAAAATAGTGACAGATGACCTCATAAAGAACTATGCATTGGATATTATTTAGCTAATTGGCTACACATTTTTTTCTAAGCTTAATGCCATTAAACTGCACAAAGTATTCCTATATATGGTAGGCCTAAAAAATATTAACTGTGATGTTTAATCCCTTTGTTGGAAGGTTTGCATGTTTTCTTTATGTAGAAGTTTGTTACATTACTTTTGTTAAGCATATCTGATTAAAATTTGCCAAGAACGTTATAGAATGGATCCCATGTGGAAACTTCCCTTTTGTAACATTTCAGATTTTATTTTTTCCATAAGTGTTCAACTTAATTCAACCCTTTGTTTCAAGTCTTCCCAAAAAAATTTAGTTATGATTGTTCAAATCTTCTTTCTAATACATTTCATCTGATTTTAAAGTAAATGCTGACAGCAGTAGTATTACACGCTGGATACCAAGCAGATACCACATGGTTTGAATAACAGATGCCCCTGTTGAGTGTGGATCAAATCAAAATACTTGCATAGGCATATAAAATGCACTGATAGAAATCTGTCTTTAAATCTACTTTTTTATTTTAAAATGGGTTCTTTTAAAGTTTTTCCTACTACTGATGGATGTATATTATTCCCACGAATGCTAATGAAAACTGAAAATACATTGCTTCAAGTAGTCTTACAAGTCTCAACTTTTATACCAGTAAATAAAATAAAACAAAACGTATCCTGTGGAGTTTGCTGTGGATAGTAGGAAGGCTATGTTTAAGGTATTAAACATCATAGTCACCTGGCATTGCTATCAATACTAAAGACAAGATTTCTTTTTTTTTTTATTAGGCTTTGGGCTGGAATTCATAGCAATGGTTTTCTTTTCTTCTACTTAAAATGTTGAAGATGTAAACTAATTGTTAACAGCAGAAGTTAAATTTCCAAGGATAGCATTAGCATTAGCTCATTCATGTTGTATATGATTAATACGTGTGTTTTTGGTGGAATTTTATTGCCTGGTAATATAGTAACATAATTTTCTGAAATTCCTAATTGAAACAGAAACTAATAATAGAATTTATATATGCAGAACTGTGGTTTAAGTTATATTATCCTTATTGCACTATTAATTCTTTCTTCTTTAGGTACAGAGAAAATGGTCTGAAGTTGCAGCAGGGGAGGTTTAGATTAGATTAGTAAGAATTTCTTTACTGAAGAGTGGTCAGACAGTGGAACAGCCTGCCCAGGGGGGTGGTTGAGTCACCATCCCTGGAGTTATTCAAGAAACATATAGATGTGGCACTTCAGGGCATGCTCTAGTGACCAGGATTGTAGGGGTTTTGGTTTTGTTTGTTGTGTGTATGGTTGAATTCTGTGATCTCAGAGGTCCTTCCCAACCATGACTATTCTGTGATTCAGTGATTCTGCAATTCTTTATTTTACTTTCATAGCATTGTTTCCAAACAATTTAAACAAAAAAGCAAAAGAAAAAATTGAGCTTGGGGTACTGGTAATTTGTTGCAGTAAAAAGTTTTGTAAGGTTCTTTTTTCAATAATATACACCCATCAGAATAAAACCACAACTGTGGTACCTCATTAATAAAATACACATATATGTAGTATACAGTGTCCATGTTCTAGGAACTCAAGCTCTTGTTCACAAAGAAAATTCTTCAGTGAGCTTAGCATAAATGGAAAGATTTCACATGCAGCCCCACTGGCAACAGTTCTGCTAAAAAGTATTACAGTTCCCCCCCCCCCATTTTACAGTGGAGAAAAAGGATTTCTCATGGTTCCTTCCAACCAGATGTATTTATTTAGTTGTTATTTCTAGTGCCTTGTGTGGCTCAGAAGCAGTCTGCTCCACTCAGGTTAATTTCAGTGCAAGACCTGTACACTGTAAGTCATTATATAACAAAAGTTTCCAAATTCCTTTCCTGCCCTTTTTAAAGTAAAATTATCTATGCCATCTTTCCACTCTTCCTGTTAAACTAAAAGCTATGCAAGTGTAGAAATGCAAAGTTTAAATAGATCTCTTTCATATGTTTTCTGTTACAGACTAAACATCAGCTTTTCTGCCAAATCAGTCTATGCCTTGTTGTCTGACCTAACTGCTATTAAATATTGAGTACTTCAGAACTAGCCACACAGAGAAAATATTATATTATATTATACTATATTATATTATATATTGTATTTATTTATTGCATGTATTATATTTCATTGTCTTTGCTTTAACAGCTTACAGGCAAGAGAAAAAGTGCTGTTCCAACTTTTCGCATTTATCCTTGAGGTTCCTAGAGGGCTTTAGCTTGGAGTTGGAAACAAGGTGTCCTGTTTTTCCACTTCTTACTTTTCTTATCTGGGTTGGTTCCCAAGCTGCTGAGTAGTTTCTGAGAACCTGATAGAGTACAGTTGTGCTTGGGGTCCGAGTTTCACTGGGCCAGCACTACGTAACATCAGCTGTTGCACAAGGCAATATCTAGCATATGTTGGTGCCTTTTAGATTAATTCCGCTACACAAAAATGACACTAGTGTCTCTGAGATATCAGCAAGCTTCTGCAAAAACTGAGAGTATCTGCGTCTAATTTCACTGCTATTTAATTTCATCCAGAGTTGTTTTAAGAAGTTGACTGCTGTTGCTAAGGTTGGTTGAGAAAGAAAGATAGTAAGAGGTGTTCATTTAAGAGGGTTTAATGTAAGGCAGGTAGACACTTGTGTAGTACAGCAGACAATGTTATGTAAGTGAGACAAACCTCCATCAAAACTTGAATCACAGCAATTCCTGAGCAACATAGGAACCAAAATTAGTTTTCTATCCTGTTTGTGGCCAAATTACATCTGCTGGGGGACAACAGCAGTGACTGATCTGATAGTCCGTTCTTGCCTTTTTTCTTCAGAGTGGGGAAATTATTCCAGATGAGGGATACTCATCTCTCTACGCAAAACCTTGTATTATGCAGAAATTCTATTGCATAAATGGGATTCAAAGCAGGAATCATATTCTCATGTTTCCTGTAGCAAGACGAACCTTTCTTGGCGTATGACTCTCTGAAGTCAGACCGGTGCTCTGGCAGAAGCTGATGCCTTCAGGGTCAGTCAGTCTGGGTCAGTGCTGGTGCACCCAACACAACCAACCTCTCCTCTGGCCTGCTCTGCAAGTGAGCTGAGCTTGTGCTGGAGGCCACGCCTTTTATGCCATATTTCTCCTGCTTGCAAACCGCGTGGGTTGACTCCCATTCCTAGGGCAGGGCCAAATTGTGCACACTGAGGGCATGCTCTAACAATTCCTTTTGCAACTTCCCATGGAATTGCAAACATGCGCTTCAGTGCCCTGGCGTTCTGGTGAAACAGGGAATGGCAGTTTTGAGCCTTCCCAAACTGACTTACAGGACCCTGCATTCCTAGGCTGACCAGGGAGTCAGCCCTTGCGTTTCCTTCCCTTAGGCCCAACGATGTTTTATGGCTACGGATGTGGAGAATACGGCACGGCTGTGTGCGAATTTTCAGCGCGCGCGCTGCAACGTAAGGAAAACTTCCAGTAGCCATTAGTCTGTACTGGCTTGACGAGAGCATCCTCGATAGGGTTCACCACTCCTACTGCATACTGTGAGTCAGAAATGATGTTAAGGCGGACACATCGCCACGTCGCCTCGGTCCCTTGTTCCCGCTCCAACCGCACGGCCCTGGTAGAGCAGCCCCGGGGTAGCCGTCACGCTGCATCATTCCTCCCCGGGGAGTCAGCAGCTTCCCCGGCTGTTCCTTTTGCACCTCTCCTAGCGGGGCGGCTGTGGGCAGAGCGGTACCGACTGGTTGGGGCCGGTTCCCCGCGCAGGCGCAGGCCCGGTAAACAGGAAGCGGCAGCGGCCAGGAGCAGCGGAGACAAAGGGGCTGCGGAGAGGCGAAAGGAGAGACTCACGTTGGCTCGGCTAGGCCTGGCCCAGCGAGCGGGGGTCCTGGCGGCGGGGGGCAGGATGGTGCAGAAGGAGGGGCAGGCCCAACCCGGCTGGGGTACCCGGCGCTTCCTTAGAGCCACCAGGAGCCGCCGCAGGGCCGGTCCCGGGGGGCAAGGAAACCGACACCGAAACGGAGACCGCGCTGGGCTCACGCCGTTTTCTCTGCGGTGTTGTCAAAGGATTTTATGGAAGACCTTGGGTTATGGAGCAGAGGAAAGAACTTTTTAGAAGACTTCAGAAGTGGGGGCTAAATCATAGAATCATAGAATCATAGAATTAGCCGGGTTGGAAGGGACCTCAGAGATCATCAAGTCCAACCCTTGACCCACTGGAGCACAGTTGCTAGACCATGGCACTGAGTGCCACATCCAGTCTTTTTTTAAATGTCTCCAGGGACGGAGAATCCACCACCTCACCGGGCAGACCATTCCATTGCCTGATCACCCTCTCCGTGAAGAAATTCTAATATCCAACCTAAATCTCCCCTGACACAACTTAAGACTGTGTCCTCTTGTTTTGTTGAAAGTCATCTGGGAAAATAGTCCAACTCCCACCTCGCTACAGCCTCCTTTCAGGTAGTTGTAGAGAGCAATGAGGTCTCCCCTGAGCCTCCTCTTCTTCAGGCTGAACAGCCCCAGCTCTCTCAGTCTCTCTTCATAGGGCCTGTGCTCGAGTCCCTTCACCAGCCTGGTTGCCCTAAATACGTACTTGTATGCTCCAAAGGATGACTACAAGTACAGGATGTTCTGGCGAGCAATGTACTCTGTAGAGGAAGCAGAGCAGCTGATGACTCTAATATCAGCTGCACGAGAACATGAAATAGAGTTCTTGGGGTATGACTCTCTGAAGTCAGACCGGTGCTCTGGCAGAAGCTGATGCCTTCAGGGTCAGTCAGTCTGGGTCAGTGCTGGTGCTCCCAACACAACCAACCTCTCCTCTGGCCTGCTCTGCAGTGAGCTGAGCTTGTGCTGGAGGCCACGCCTTTCATGCCAGATTTCTCCTGCTTGCAAACCGCGTGGGTTGACTCCCATTCCTAGGGCAGGGAATTCCCATGGAATTGCAAACATGTGCTTCAGTGCCCTGGCATTCTGGTGAAACAGGGAATGGCAGTTTTGAGCCTTCCCAAACTGACTTACGGGACCCTGCATTCCTAGGCTGACCAGGGAGTCAGCCCTTGCGTTTCCTTCCCTTAGGCCCAACGATGTTTTATGGCTACGGATGTGGAGAATACGGCACGGCTGTGTGCGAATTTTCAGCGCGCGCGCTGCAACGTAAGGAAGACTTCCAGTAGCCGTTGGTTCTGTACTGGCTTGACGAGAGCATCCTCGATATGGTTCGCCGCTCCTACTGCATACTGTGAGTCAGAAACGATGTTGAGGGGGACACGTCGCCACGTCGCCTCGGTCCCTTGTTCCCGCTCCAACCGCACGGCCCTGGTAGAGCAGCCCCGGGGTAGCCGTCACGCCGCATCATTCCTCCCCGCGGAGTCAGCAGCTTCCCCGGCCGTTCCTGTTGCACCTCTCCTAGCGGGGCGGCTGTGGGCAGAGCGGTACCGACTGGTTGGGGCCGGTTCCCCGCGCAGGCGCAGGCCCGGTAAACAGGAAGCGGCAGCGGCCAGGAGCGGCGGAGACAAAGGGGCTGCGGAGAGGCGAAAGGAGAGACTCACGTTGGCTCGGCTAGGCCTGGCCCAGCGAGCGGGGGTCCTGGCGGCGGGGGGCAGGATGGTGCAGAAGGAGGGGCAGGCCCAACCCGGCTGGGGTACCCGGCGCTCCCTTAGAGCCACCAGGAGCCGCCGCAGGGCCGGTCCTGGGGGGCGAGGAAACCGACACCGAAACGGAGACCGCGCTGGGCTCACGCCGTTTTCTCTGCGGTGTTGTCAAAGGATTTTATGGAAGACCTTGGGTTATGGAGCAGAGGAAAGAACTTTTTAGAAGACTTCAGAAGTGGGGGCTAAATCATAGAATCATAGAATCATAGAATTAGCCGGGTTGGAAGGGACCTCAGAGATCATCAAGTCCAACCCTTGACCCACTGGAGCACAGTTGCTAGACCATGGCACTGAGTGCCACATCCAGTCTTTTTTTAAATGTCTCCAGGGACGGAGAATCCACCACCTCACAGGGCAGACCATTCCATTGCCTGATCACCCTCTCCGTGAAGAAATTCTTTCTAATATCCAACCTAAATCTCCCCTGACACAACTTAAGACTGTGTCCTCTTGTTTTGTTGAAAGTCATCTGGGAAAATAGTCCAACTCCCACCTCGCTACAGCCTCCTTTCAGGTAGTTGTAGAGAGCAATGAGGTCTCCCCTGAGCCTCCTCTTCTTCAGGCTGAACAGCCCCAGCTCTCTCAGTCTCTCTTCATAGGGCCTGTGCTCGAGTCCCTTCACCAGCCTGGTTGCCCTAAATACGTACTTGTATGCTCCAAAGGATGACTACAAGTACAGGATGTTCTGGCGAGAAATGTACTCTGTAGAGGAAGCAGAGCAGCTGATGACTCTAATATCAGCTGCACGAGAACATGAAATAGAGTTCATCTATGCAATCTCACCTGGGCTTGACATCACTTTCTCCAATCCTAAAGAGGTATCCACATTGAAACGCAAGCTGGATCAGGTTTCCCAGTTTGGCTGCAGACCTTTTGCACTGCTGTTTGATGATATTGATCACAACATGTGTGCAGCAGACAAAGAAGTTTTCAGTTCCTTTGCTCATGCTCAAGTTTCAATCACAAATGAAATTTATCAGTATCTAGGAGAACCAGACACATTCCTTTTCTGTCCTACAGAGTACTGTGGAACTTTCTGTTATCCAAATGTTGCCCGCATTCTCCACCAGATGTAGCAAGACGAACCTTTCTTGGGGTATAACTCTCTGAAGTCAGACCGGTGCTCTGGCAGAAGCTGATGCCTTCAGGGTCAGTCAGTCTGGGTCAGTGCTGGTGCTCCCAACACAACCAACCTCTCCTCTGGCCTGCTCTGCAGTGAGCTGAGCTTGTGCTGGAGGCCACGCCTTTTATGCCAGATTTCTCCTGCTTGCAAACCGCGTGGGTTGACTCCCATTCCTAGGGCAGGGAATTCCCATGGAATTGCAAACATGTGCTTCAGTGCCCTGGCGTTCTGGTGAAACAGGGAATGGCAGTTTTGAGCCTTCCCAAACTGACTTACGGGACCCTGCATTCCTAGGCTGACCAGGGAGTCAGCCCTTGCGTTTCCTTCCCTTAGGCCCAACGATGTTTTATGGCTACGGATGTGGAGAATACGGCACGGCTGTGTGCGAATTTTCAGCGTGCGCTGCAACGTAAGGAAGACTTCCAGTAGCCGTTGGTTCTGTACTGGCTTGACGAGAGCATCCTCGATATGGTTCGCCGCTCCTACTGCATACTGTGAGTCAGAAACGATGTTAAGGGGGACACGTCGCCACGTCGCCTCGGTCCCTTGTTCCCGCTCCAACCGCACGGCCCTGGTAGAGCAGCCCCGGGGTAGCCGTCACGCCGCATCATTCCTCCCCGGGGAGTCAGCAGCTTCCCCGGCTGTTCCTTTTGCACCTCTCCTAGCGGGGCGGCTGTGGGCAGAGCGGTACCGACCGGTTGGGGCCGGTTCCCCGCGCAGGCGCAGGCCCGGTAAACAGGAAGCGGCAGCGGCCAGGAGCGGCGGAGACAAAGGGGCTGCGGAGAGGCGAAAGGAGAGACTCACGTTGGCTCGGCTAGGCATGGCCCAGCGAGCGGGGGTCCTGGTGGCGGGGGGCAGGATGGTGCAGAAGGAGGGGCAGGCCCAACCCGGCTGGGGTACCCGGCGCTCCCTTAGAGCTACCAGGAGCCGCCGCAGGGCCGGTCCCGGGGGGCGAGGAAACCGACACCGAAACAGAGACCGCGCTGGGCTCACGCCGTTTTCTCTGCGGTGTTGTCAAAGGATTTTATGGAAGACCTTGGGTTATGGAGCAGATTAAAGAACTTTTTAGAAGACTTCAGAAGTGGGGGCTAAATCATAGAATCATAGAATTAGCCGGGTTGGAAGGGACCTCAGAGATCATCAAGTCCAACCCTTGACCCACTGGAGCACAGTTGCTAGACCATGGCACTGAGTGCCACATCCAGTCTTTTTTTAAATGTCTCCAGGGACGGAGAATCCACCACCTCACCGGGCAGACCATTCCATTGCCTGATCACCCTCTCCGTGAAGAAATTCTTTCTAATATCCAACCTAAATCTCCCCTGACACAACTTAAGACTGTGTCCTCTTGTTTTGTTGAAAGTCATCTGGGAAAATAGTCCAACTCCCACCTCGCTACAGCCTCCTTTCAGGTAGTTGTAGAGAGCAATGAGGTCTCCCCTGAGCCTCCTCTTCTTCAGGCTGAACAGCCCCAGCTCTCTCAGTCTCTCTTCATAGGGCCTGTGCTCGAGTCCCTTCACCAGCCTGGTTGCCCTAAATACGTACTTGTATGCTCCAAAGGATGACTACAAGTACAGGATGTTCTGGCGAGCAATGTACTCTGTAGAGGAAGCAGAGCAGCTGATGACTCTAATATCAGCTGCACGAGAACATGAAATAGAGTTCATCTATGCAATCTCACCTGGGCTTGACATCACTTTCTCCAATCCTAAAGAGGTATCCACACTGAAACGCAATCTGGATCAGGTTTCCCAGTTTGGCTGCAGACCTTTTGCACTGCTGTTTGATGATATTGATCACAACATGTGTGCAGCAGACAAAGAAGTTTTCAGTTCCTTTGCTCATGCTCAAGTTTCAATCACAAATGAAATTTATCAGTATCTAGGAGAACCAGACACATTCCTTTTCTGT
The DNA here is from genome assembly GCA_023637945.1 of Phaethornis superciliosus. NCBI lineage: Eukaryota > Metazoa > Chordata > Aves > Apodiformes > Trochilidae > Phaethornis > Phaethornis superciliosus. The sequence continues at coordinate 44,057,455 of JAJQWJ010000004.1, read as the reverse complement.
CCTACAGAGTACTGTGGAACTTTCTGTTATCCAAATGTTGCCCGCATTCTCCACCAGATGTAGCAAGACGAACCTTTCTTGGGGTATGACTCTCTGAAGTCAGACCGGTGCTGTGGCAGAAGCTGATGCCTTCAGGGTCAGTCAGTCTGGGTCAGTGCTGGTGCTCCCAACACAACCAACCTCTCCTCTGGCCTGCTCTGCAGTGAGCTGAGCTTGTGCTGGAGGCCACGCCTTTTATGCCAGATTTCTCCTGCTTGCAAACCGCGTGGGTTGACTCCCATTCCTAGGGCAGGGAATTCCCATGGAATTGCAAACATGTGCTTCAGTGCCCTGGCATTCTGGTGAAACAGGGAATGGCAGTTTTGAGCCTTCCCAAACTGACTTACGGGACCCTGCATTCCTAGGCTGACCAGGGAGTCAGCCCTTGCGTTTCCTTCCCTTAGGCCCAACGATGTTTTATGGCTACGGATGTGGAGAATACAGCACAGCTGTGTGCGAATTTTCAGCGTGCGCTGCAATGTAAGGAAAACTTCCAGTAGCCGTTGGTTCTGTACTGGCTTGACGAGAGCATCCTCGATATGGTTCGCCGCTCCTACTGCATACTGTGAGTCAGAAACGATGTTAAGGGGGACACGTCGCCACGTCGCCTCGGTCCCTTGTTCCCGCTCCAACCGCACGGCCCTGGTAGAGCAGCCCCGGGGTAGCCGTCACGCCGCATCATTCCTCCCCGGGGAGTCAGCAGCTTCCCCGGCCGTTCCTGTTGCGCCTCTCCTAGCGGGGCGGCTGCAGGCAGAGCGGTACCAACCGGTTGGGGCCGGTTCCCCGCGCAGGCGCAGGCCCGGTAAACAGGAAGCGGCAGCAGCCAGGAGCGGCGGAGAGGCGAAAGGAGGGACTCACGTTGGCTCGGCTAGGCCTGGCCCAGCGAGCGGGGGTCCTGGCGGCGGGGGGCAGGATGGTGCAGAAGGAGGGGCAGGCCCAACCCGGCTGGGGTACCCGGCGCTTCCTTAGAGCCACCAGGAGCCGCCGCAGGGCCGGTCCTGGGGGGTGAGGAAACCGACACCGAAATGGAGACCGCGCTGGGCTCACGCCATTTTCTCTGCGGTGTCGTCAAAGGATTTTATGGAAGACCTTGGGTTATGGAGCAGAGGAAAGAACTTTTTAGAAGACTTCAGAAGTGGGGGCTAAATAAGTACCTGTATGCTCCAAAGGATGACTACAAGTACAGGATGTTCTGGCGAGCAATGTACTCTGTAGAGGAAGCAGAGCAGCTGATGACTCTAATATCAGCTGCACGAGAACATGAAATAGAGTTCTTGGGGTATAACTCTCTGAAGTCAGACCGGTGCTCTGGCAGAAGCTGATGCCTTCAGGGTCAGTCAGTCTGGGTCAGTGCTGGTGCTCCCAACACAACCAACCTCTCCTCTGGCCTGCTCTGCAGTGAGCTGAGCTTGTGCTGGAGGCCACGCCTTTCATGCCAGATTTCTCCTGCTTGCAAACCGCGTGGGTTGACTCCCATTCCTAGGGCAGGGAATTCCCATGGAATTGCAAACATGTGCTTCAGTGCCCTGGCATTCTGGTGAAACAGGGAATGGCAGTTTTGAGCCTTCCCAAACTGACTTACGGGACCCTGCATTCCTAGGCTGACCAGGGAGTCAGCCCTTGCGTTTCCTTCCCTTAGGCCCAACGATGTTTTATGGCTACGGATGTGGAGAATACGGCACGGCTATGTGCGAATTTTCAGCGTGCGCTACAATGTAAGGAAGACTTCCAGTAGCCGTTGGTTCTGTACTGGCTTGACGAGAGCATCCTCGATATGGTTCGCCGCTCCTACTGCATACTGTGAGTCAGAAACGATGTTGAGGGGGACACGTCGCCACGTCGCCTCGGTCCCTTGTTCCCGCTCCAACCGCACGGCCCTGGTAGAGCAGCCCCGGGGTAGCCGTCACACCGCATCATTCCTCCCCGCGGAGTCAGCAGCTTCCCCGGCTGTTCCTTTTGCACCTCTCCTAGCGGGGCGGCTGTGGGCAGAGCGGTACCGACTGGTTGGGGCCGGTTCCCCGCGCAGGCGCAGGCCCGGTAAACAGGAAGCGGCAGCGGCCAGGAGCGGCGGAGACAAAGGGGCTGCGGAGAGGCGAAAGGAGAGACTCACGTTGGCTCGGCTAGGCCTGGCCCAGCGAGCGGGGGTCCTGGCGGCGGGGGGCAGGATGGTGCAGAAGGAGGGGCAGGCCCAACCCGGCTGGGGTACCCGGCGCTCCCTTAGAGCCACCAGGAGCCGCCGCAGGGCCGGTCCTGGGGGGCGAGGAAACCGACACCGAAACGGAGACCGCGCTGGGCTCACGCCGTTTTCTCTGCGGTGTTGTCAAAGGATTTTATGGAAGACCTTGGGTTATGGAGCAGAGGAAAGAACTTTTTAGAAGACTTCAGAAGTGGGGGCTAAATCATAGAATCATAGAATTAGCCGGGTTGGAAGGGACCTCAGAGATCATCAAGTCCAACCCTTGACCCACTGGAGCACAGTTGCTAGACCATGGCACTGAGTGCCACATCCAGTCTTTTTTTAAATGTCTCCAGGGACGGAGAATCCACCACCTCACCGGGCAGACCATTCCATTGCCTGATCACCCTCTCCGTGAAGAAATTCTTTCTAATATCCAACCTAAATCTCCCCTGACACAACTTAAGACTGTGTCCACTTGTTTTGTTGAAAGTCATCTGGGAAAATAGTCCAACTCCCACCTCGCTACAGCCTCCTTTCAGGTAGTTGTAGAGAGCAATGAGGTCTCCCCTGAGCCTCCTCTTCTTCAGGCTGAACAGCCCCAGCTCTCTCAGTCTCTCTTCATAGGGCCTGTGCTCGAGTCCCTTCACCAGCCTGGTTGCCCTAAATACGTACTTGTATGCTCCAAAGGATGACTACAAGTACAGGATGTTCTGGCGAGAAATGTACTCTGTAGAGGAAGCAGAGCAGCTGATGACTCTAATATCAGCTGCACGAGAACATGAAATAGAGTTCATCTATGCAATCTCACCTGGGCTTGACATCACTTTCTCCAATCCTAAAGAGGTATCCACATTGAAACGCAAGCTGGATCAGGTTTCCCAGTTTGGCTGCAGACCTTTTGCACTGCTGTTTGATGATATTGATCACAACATGTGTGCAGCAGACAAAGAAGTTTTCAGTTCCTTTGCTCATGCTCAAGTTTCAATCACAAATGAAATTTATCAGTATCTAGGAGAACCAGACACATTCCTTTTCTGTCCTACAGAGTACTGTGGAACTTTCTGTTATCCAAATGTTGCCCGCATTCTCCACCAGATGTAGCAAGACGAACCTTTCTTGGGGTATGACTCTCTGAAGTCAGACCGGTGCTCTGGCAGAAGCTGATGCCTTCAGGGTCAGTCAGTCTGGGTCAGTGCTGGTGCTCCCAACACAACCAACCTCTCCTCTGGCCTGCTCTGCAGTGAGCTGAGCTTGTGCTGGAGGCCACGCCTTTCATGCCAGATTTCTCCTGCTTGCAAACCGCGTGGGTTGACTCCCATTCCTAGGGCAGGGAATTCCCATGGAATTACAAACATGTGCTTCAGTGCCCTGGCATTCTGGTGAAACAGGGAATGGCAGTTTTGAGCCTTCCCAAACTGACTTACGGGACCCTGCATTCCTAGGCTGGCCAGGGAGTCAGCCCTTGCGTTTCCTTCCCTTAGGCCCAACGATGTTTTATGGCTACGGATGTGGAGAATACGGCACGGCTGTGTGCGAATTTTCAGCGTGCGCTGCAATGTAAGGAAAACTTCCAGTAGCCGTTGGTTCTGTACTGGCTTGACGAGAGCATCCTCGATATGGTTCGCCGCTCCTACTGCATACTGTGAGTCAGAAACGATGTTAAGGGGGACACGTCGCCACGTCGCCTCGGTCCCTTGTTCCCGCTCCAACCGCACGGCCCTGGTAGAGCAGCCCCGGGGTAGCCGTCACGCCGCATCATTCCTCCCCGGGGAGTCAGCAGCTTCCCCGGCTGTTCCTTTTGCACCTCTCCTAGCGGGGCGGCTGTGGGCAGAGCGGTACCGACCGGTTGGGGCCGGTTCCCCGCGCAGGCGCAGGCCCGGTAAACAGGAAGCGGCAGCGGCCAGGAGCGGCGGAGACAAAGGGGCTGCGGAGAGGCGAAAGGAGAGACTCACGTTGGCTCGGCTAGGCATGGCCCAGCGAGCGGGGGTCCTGGCGGCGGGGGGCAGGATGGTGCAGAAGGAGGGGCAGGCCCAACCCGGCTGGGGTACCCGGCGCTCCCTTAGAGCCACCAGGAGCCGCCGCAGGGCCGGTCCCGGGGGGCGAGGAAACCGACACCGAAACGGAGACCACGCTGGGCTCACGCCGTTTTCTCTGCGGTGTTGTCAAAGGATTTTATGGAAGACCTTGGGTTATGGAGCAGATTAAAGAACTTTTTAGAAGACTTCAGAAGTGGGGGCTAAATCATAGAATCATAGAATTAGCCGGGTTGGAAGGGACCTCAGAGATCATCAAGTCCAACCCTTGACCCACTGGAGCACAGTTGCTAGACCATGGCACTGAGTGCCACATCCAGTCTTTTTTTAAATGTCTCCAGGGACGGAGAATCCACCACCTCACCGGGCAGACCATTCCATTGCCTGATCACCCTCTCCGTGAAGAAATTCTAATATCCAACCTAAATCTCCCCTGACACAACTTAAGACTGTGTCCTCTTGTTTTGTTGAAAGTCATCTGGGAAAATAGTCCAACTCCCACCTCGCTACAGCCTCCTTTCAGGTAGTTGTAGAGAGCAATGAGGTCTCCCCTGAGCCTCCTCTTCTTCAGGCTGAACAGCCCCAGCTCTCTCAGTCTCTCTTCATAGGGCCTGTGCTCGAGTCCCTTCACCAGCCTGGTTGCCCTAAATACGTACTTGTATGCTCCAAAGGATGACTACAAGTACAGGATGTTCTGGCGAGAAATGTACTCTGTAGAGGAAGCAGAGCAGCTGATGACTCTAATATCAGCTGCACGAGAACATGAAATAGAGTTCATCTATGCAATCTCACCTGGGCTTGACATCACTTTCTCCAATCCTAAAGAGGTATCCACACTGAAACGCAAGCTGGATCAGGTTTCCCAGTTTGGCTGCAGACCTTTTGCACTGCTGTTTGATGATATTGATCACAACATGTGTGCAGCAGACAAAGAAGTTTTCAGTTCCTTTGCTCATGCTCAAGTTTCAATCACAAATGAAATTTATCAGTATCTAGGAGAACCAGACACATTCCTTTTCTGTCCTACAGAGTACTGTGGAACTTTCTGTTATCCAAATGTTGCCCGCATTCTCCACCAGATGTAGCAAGACAAACCTTTCTTGGGGTATGACTCTGAAGTCAGACCGGTGCTCTGGCAGAAGCTGATGCCTTCAGGGTCAGTCAGTCTGGGTCAGTGCTGGTGCTCCCAACACAACCAACCTCTCCTCTGGCCTGCTCTGCAGTGAGCTGAGCTTGTGCTGGAGGCCAGGCCTTTTATTGGCCTCCTGATTCTGCCCCTGCGCAGTTGGGGCCAGCCCTAACCAGGCACAGGTGGGCTGAATGCAGGCTCACGCCCACTGCCTGGTGAGTAGCAGCACCTGGGTGTTGCCTCATTTCACTACATTTCCTGAAGTGAAACAGGGCATGACACCATCTAAGTCCCATCTAAGGTACTGCTAAGGCCTCTTGGGAAAAGAGCATACAACTCAGCTTCCTTTTTGTGGCCCTGAATCACTGAATCACGGTGTGCTGATGTTAGAGATTGCCTACCCTTTAGCTAAGATTAGCTGTAAAAAACAAAACAACAAAAAACCCAACAAAAACACAGGAAAACATGGAGTCCAAAGCAAATGAAAAACCAAAACCCCAAACCATACCAAACCAAGAAATTTCTTACCTGTTTTTTCCCCTCTCCCAAATTCCCCTGTGACTGTCCTTCAGACACTGACATGCCATGTCAGGGCACTCAGAAGTGCACTCACCATGGTTAGTACTCTTTGGGTGCTTACTTGAAGTCTCTTGGTTCAGTTCAGTGTTTGACTGACACCTTCATGTTCAGATGATAGTCTTTTGGAAAAAAAAAAAAGTACTATCTAGTTTTATGTTTACTTTTAAAGAATCGACACATAGACTTGTTAAATTGAGCTGCATTTTAATCCAGCATAGTGTAATGTTCTCTGGTATCTAGATTTACTGACATTGCTATATTTGCCTCACTGAGAAAATGTTGTATTTTTGGTGTTGCCTTGTAAACAGCAGTACTTAACATAATAGAATCATAGAATCATAAAAAGTTAGGGGTTGGAAGGGACCTTGAAAGTTCATCTAGTCCAACCTTCCTGCCAAAGCAGGATCACCTATATCAGGTCACACAGGAACGTGTCCAGATGGATTTTGAATGTCTCCAGGGATGGAGACTCCACAGCCTCCCTGGGCAGCCTATTCCAGTGCTCTGTCACCCTCACAGTGAAAAAATTCTTCCTTATATTTATACAAAACCACCTATGCTCCAGTTAATAACCATTGCCCTGTGTCCTATTGTTAGTCACCCTTGAGAAAAGCTTCACTCCATCCTCCTGGCACTCACCCCTTACATATTTATAAACATTAATGAGGTGACCCCTCATTGTCCTCTTCTCCAGGCTGAAGAGACCCAGCAGCCTCAGCCTTTCCTCACAAGGGAGATGTTCCACTCCCTTCATCATCTTGGTCACTCTGCACTGGACTCTTTCAAGCAGTTCCTGTTCCTTCTGGAACTGAGAGGCCCTGAACTGGACACAATATTCCAGATGTGGCCTCACCAGGGCAGAGTAGAGGGGGAGGGGAACCTCTCTCAACCTACTAACCACCCCCTTTCTAATGCACCCCAGGATGCCATTGGCCTTCTTGGTCACAAGGACACATTGTTGGCTCATGGGCATCCTTCCGTCCACCAGCACCCTCAGGTCCCTTTCACCTATGCTGCTCTGCAACAGCTCAGTCCCCAACCTATCCTGGTACCTGGGGTTGTTCTTTCTCAGATGTAAGATTTTACACTTGCCCTTGTTGTAATTCACTAAATTTCCCCCTGCCAAACCCTCCCAGCAGAGCCTTCTGGGGTGTCAGCCACTCCACCCAGTTTTGTGTCATGAGCAAACATGCTGATAGTACACTCTATTCCCTCATCCAGGTCATCAATAAATATGTTGAATAGTACTGGTCCCAGTACTGACCCTTGAGGGACTCCACTAGAAACAGACTTCCAACAAGACTCCATTCTATTGACTACAACTCCCTGGCTTTTATCCTTCAACCTGCTCCTGATCCACCTCACTGCCGGTCATCCAGGCCACACTTCCTCAGTTTAGCTCCAAGGATGCTGTGGGAGATGGTGTCAAATGCCTTACAGAAATCAAGGTAGACCATGTCTACTGCTCTGCCATCATCCATCTACCTGGTTATATCCTCATAGAAGGCTGTCAGGTTGCTCAGACACAACTTCTCCTTGGTAAAGCCATGTTGACTGCTCCTGATAAGCCTCTTGTCCTTGATGTGCCTGGGGACGGCATCAAAGTGTTCCATCACCTTTCCAGGATGGAGGTGAGGCTGTCTGGTCTGTAGTTACCTGCATCCTCTTTCTTGCCTTTCTTGAAGACTGGAGTGACACTTGCTTTCCTCCTGTCCCCAGGCACCTCTCCTGTCCCCAGCAACTTACTAAAGATGATGGAGAGTGGTCTAGGAGTGACATCCACCAGTTCCCTCAGCCCCTGTGGGTGCATCCCATCAGGACCCATGGATTCATGGATGTTCAGCCTCATTAACTGATCCTCAACCCATCCCTCATCAACCAAGGCAAACTCATCCTTTACCCTGACTTCCTCAGCAGCCTTAGGGGCCTGGGGCTCCTGAGGACGTCCTCCAGCAGTGTACACAGAGACAAAGAAGGCATTTAGCAATTCTGCCTTCTTTGTATCCTCTCTCACCAGGGCACCCACCTCATTCAGCAGTGGGACTACATTGCCTCTAGTGTTAGTTTTGCCTGCTGTGTACTTGAAGAAGCCCTTCCTGTTGTCCTTAACCTGTCTTGCAAGGTTGAATACCAAGGAGTCTTTAGCTTTCCTAGTTGTCTCTCTGCATTCTTGGACAGTCTTACATTCCTCCCAAGTGGCCAGCCCTCCTTTCCATGATCTATAGGTTCTTTCTAATATTTGATTTTACCTAGCAGTTCCCTGTTCAGCCATGCTGGTCTCCTAGTTCCCTTTGTTGATTTCCTTCTCACTGGGATGCATCAGGTCTTGAGCTCAGAAGTGGTCCTTGAATGTTAACCAACCGTCTTGGGCTCCTTTACCTTCCAGTGCCCTGACCGTAGGATTTCCCCTGGCAATCAAGTGAAGAGGCCAAAATTGACCTTTCTGAAGTTCAGGGTTGTGTTTCTACTTGGAATCCTCATGTAAGATCCTGAACTCCACCATCTCATGGTCACTGCACCCAAGGTTGCCTTCAACCTTCACAGCTTCAACCAGGCCCTCCTTGTTGGTTAGGACAAGATCCAGCAATGTTCCTCTCCTAGCTGGCTTGTCCATGAAATGCATCACTGCACTGGAGGAATCTCCTGAACTGTTTGTGGCTGGCTGAGTGAGCCTTCCAGCAAATATCTGGGTAGTTGAAGTCTCCCATGAGAACCAGGGCCCTGTCATCACGAGGCTGCTACCAGCTGCCTGTAGAAGATCTCATCGTCTTCCTCATTCTGATCAGGTGGCCTGTAATAGACACCCACCACAGTACCTCCCACATTAGCCTGCCCCTTAATTCTCACCCACAAACTCTCAACTTGCTCCTCATCTACCCCTGGACAAAACTCAATACATTCAAGTTGTATGGCTCTTATGTAAAGAGCAGCTCCCCCACCTCTCCTTGCTGCCCTGTCTTTCCTAAAAAGGACAGAACCATCTGTGACAACATTCCAGCCATCTGAGCTGTCCCACCCTGTCTCTGAAATCACCACCAGATCACAGCCCCTTGACCTCACACAGATCTCTAACTTGTCCTCTTTGTTCCCCATGCTGTGTGCATTTGTGTACAGGCATTTCAGGCTGTGGGCTGAGCCTGCTGACCCCACCCGAGGGGAATGGGGGTTCTTCTGGTCTACATTCAGACTGGTACATTGCAGCACTGGTGCAAACCCAGCTACACCCCCTTTATTAGATTCCCATTTTGAGTGGGATGGCAGACAGAAGGCCATCCCTAAGCTTGTACTCTCTGAGCCTGCTTCCCCACCCCCCCTTTTCTTCAAGTCTAGTTTAAAGCCCTCTCAGTGAGGGCTGCTGACGCCAGAGAGAAGATCCTTTTCCCACTCTGACATAGGTGTACCCCGTCTTTTGCCAGCAGGCTCAGAGATGTATGTATTGATCCATGATCAAAGAACCCAAAGCCCTGCTGTTGACACCAGTCCCTATGCCCTGAATTAACCTGTTGGCTCTACCTGTTAGTTCCCTCCTCCGTCGCTGTCATTAGAGGGATGGAGGAGAACACAGCTTGCATGGCTGATCCCTTAACTAGTTGTCCCAGGGCCCTGAAATCTCTCATGATTGCTTTTGTTGATCTTGATACCACTTCACCGCTACCCACATGGAAGACCAGAAGTGACAAGTAATCAGAAGACCTCACCAGGGTTGGAAGTTTACTCATGACATCCCTTTTCCTGCTGCCAAGGAGGCAGCAGACTTCCCTATGAAGTGGGTCTGGTCTGCATAGTAACCTAGTACTGACAACTTGGGTTTATAGTTCTGTGTGAACTCAACAAGTAAATCATGTTTTTAGGGGCATATAGACACCCTTTTTTGAGTTTGAAATCCATCAAATGTCTAAACGTAGCTTGACAGCTAGAACTTCTTTTGGAATTTACAAAACTTAAATAGTTACAATTCTAATTGTTCACATGCTATTTACAAAACTATAGTATTCCAGTGCCATGGTCGTGGCTGACATAATCAAGCAAAAAAAAATGTATTATCATAGTACAAAGATAAATATATGTATTTTTGTACATATTGTGGTTGTGAAGTGGTGTTCCTCAAGGCTTGATACATGGACCAGTATTATTTAACATCTTTGCTGTCGATATGGACAATGGAATTGAATGCACTCTCAGCAGGTTTGCTGGTGATACCAAACTGTGTGGTTAAGTCAACACACTAGAGGGAAGGGATGCCATCCAGAGGGAGCTTGGCAGACTTTGGAAGTGGGATGGTGAAAACTATGTGAAATTCAACAAGGCCAACTGCAAGGTTCTGCATCTGGCCTGAGGCAATCTCATCCACGAATACAGGCTGGGAGTAGAAAAGATTATGTACAGCCCTGAGCAGAAGGACTTGAGGGCTGTGGTGAACCAGCAGCTTAACATGAGCTGTCAGTGTATCCTTGCAGACCAAAAATCCAACCAGGTCTTGGGCTGCATCAAAAGAAGCACAGCCAGCCAGTCAAGGGAGATGGTTCTCCCCTTCTACCCTTCTATTGTGAGACCCCACTTGGAGTACTGTGTCCAGTTCTGAAGCCTCCAACATAAGAAGGACACAGAGCTCCTGGAGCATGTCCAGAGGAGGGCCACTAAAATGGTCAGAGGGCTGGAGCACCCCAAGCTAAAGAATTTGGGGTTGTTCAGCCTAGAGAAGAAGCAGCTCCAAGGGTGGCCTCATAGCAACCTTGCAATAGCTGAAGGAGGCCTACAAGAAAGCTGGGGTAGGGCTTTTTATATAGGTGTATAGTGAGAGGACAAGGGGAAATGTTTTAAAACTGAAGAGGGGAGATTCAAGGTAGACATCAGCAAGAAATTCTTTAATTTGATGGTGATGAGATGCTGAACAGGTTGCCCAAGGAATTTGTGGCTGCCCTCTCCCTGGAAATGTTCAAGGCCAGATTGAATGGGGCATTTAGCAACCTGGTCTAGTGGAAGGTGTCCCTGCCCATGTAGGGGTGTTGGAACTAGATGAACTTTAATGTCCCTTCAAGCCCTAGCCATTCTATAGTTCTATGATTCTATGATATTAATGTGACAAAATCATAGAATGCCAGATTGGAAAGAACCACAAGGATCATCTAATCCAATCTTTCTAGGTAAAAATATAGCTTAAATGAGGTGGCCCAGCACCCTATCAAGTTGTGTTATATTTATGTCATGTATATTTAAAGCATAATCAATAAAAGTCTGGAAGTATGAACCCTGATATTATTTGGCCTCCAGCAGAAAAAAGAGTTTTCTGATGAGTGTTTCTGTATAGACTTCCTACAACTTGCTCAGTGACAAGGACACATAGCTGGGCTTCCCCTTGTGCCTCCTCTCTTTAAATCCAAGACTTATGCATGTTTACATAAAATGGCACAGCTTCTACCCACAGTAAGTGGGGTAGAGTGTGTTCCATTCTTCTTTGTATCGTCTGTTGGTACAACACTCCTTGAGGGTCTAGATGCTGAGAAAGGTTAAGAGTTCAGGTCTTCATAGGTTAGGCTGGCATTTGCTTGACCTGTCCATAACAGTGAGTACCATCACTAGAGTTTACTTCCAAGCTATGCTTTTCAGAAGACAGCAATTAAAACTGTTTTGGTGGTCAAAATCAGGTACTGGTTGTCAAGAACCTCAAGATTTGTGTCAGGAAAGTTTCTGGACCTCAACAGAACTGGGCATTTTTTTGGTATGGCTGGGATGTGTAAATGTCCAGGTGTGCAAGCAATGCTTACACCAAGCAACAGGCAGCTACTGAGATGTTCAAGATTAAGCAGGTACAGTTTAGGGCTACTAATTTGAACTCGGGTATCTGAATCCTGTCTGAATACTATTTTAGATGCCTAAATTGTTTTATCAGCTTTGACCCTTATCAGATTTCTGTGGAACATACTTAACTCTTGAAGAAGAAAACACAAGAGTTGATCCTGCAAATGTGAAGCATATAGATGTTGTGTTTGCAATAATGTTTTCTGCTCTGCTTTTGTCACAGGAATATAAAGATCAGGTGTGGATTAATTTTTTAAATAAAGATAGCACACCAATTAAAACTTACCTAACCTTGTAGAAGAAGTAAAAGGACGCTAAGACCTTGAAGTTTGAACTACATCTGATCTTATATTTTCTTTAAAGTTACTTTTATTATATCTACTATGAAAGCAGACACACATGGCAAAGGGAATCCATCCAAATTCTGTCAGGGATTTCTAAGCAAGTTCAGGCTGCATTCCAGCTTTGTCCATTACAGCTCCAATCAGGCACATACCATATGGTCATGCAAATAAATACATGCACAGCTTTTTCTTTGTCAAACAATGACAAAACATTCTGGGACCATATGCTACAGAACACAAGCTAGCACTCTTAACAGCTTACATGTGTAGGGTGGACCAATACAGAAGAAACGTGCAGTTGTCCATGCTTCTTTGCTTGCTGTACCTGTTTTTCTACAATACAGAACAAGAACTTGTTCTGTGGTTTTTTCACTGTAGCAAATTCACCTCAGTTCTACCAAGTGATTCTCTCTGCAAATGCAAAGTATGAAACGGCAGATTTTGTGGTCAGTGACAAAGTAATTTCTGTTTATAAAGGAGACTTTAATTCTCAATAGCTAACTTTTTCTAGTAATTTAGTGTTCATAACTTACCAAGTTTCCCCTCATAAGTCAGAAGAGTAACTTACAACTGAAGCTTCTATCAAATGCTAATTTACTCCCAAATGAAAAAATTACTTGGATTCATTTCCTATTTATTTAGAGAGATTATTTGAGAGCATTAGAGAAAAAAAAATGAAAAGGAACAAAACAAAATATTATTTCTTGGGAAGATTATGCAAAATGTAGACCAGCTTATGCAATCATTAGCTCCAAAGGAAAACTAACTCAGAGTTTGTACCACTATAGGTTTTAACCTATAATTAATCGTTGTTGTGAAAGTCACAGCATTGTTTTTGCTTTAGCTTCTTAGGCAAGCTTCTTGGCACTCAGTTAATCTATTGCCCTGCACTGGAAAATTAATCCTATCACCTACTAAGGTGTTCTTTTCATCACAAGCAAACAGCAGATATTTTCAGGATTATGAAATAAAATAAAAATGGGGAAAGTTGAAGGAATAAAATCAACTGCGGGCCTTGTTACAATTTTTCCATTCCTTTCTCCATCTCTCTTGTGTAATCTGCTGAAGGGGCTGCAATATTTTATAACTGGGAAGTAATAAGCCGGCTATCTACCTATTGGTAGTGTCAAGTAAGTTTTATTTTGGAATGGAGTAGAAAAGTAAACTGTGTTTTGTAACCCTCAGCTCATGTGCTACATGTGCTTTCTGTATCACATTATGTGGCTATGTGGCCTTGGTAATTTCCTCAGAGATCAAGGTTTTGTTCAGCTCTGTAGGTGATATTTATGAAGAGAGAAAAATGTCATCCAGATACCTACAGATGTATTAGTTTGGCATCAGAAATTTACAAAGCTATGGAACAGTTTGGAAGAAATAAAAAGCACTTTGTGGAAATTAATAGAATAAGACTTACTTACCGAAGAGATATTATGCCAGCTGAGCTTAATAACTTCCTTTCAGTGCTTTTCAAAACAAAGGACACACTAGATCTCATTCCTCTCAGCTCAAGTTCATAGTTTGATATACCTCTATCTGGGAAGTTATGGGTGAAGACAGCATTTACTGGGATTCCTTGGTACCCTGTAAGGGAGATGATGAGCTGGCAGAAGAGAGGAAAATTACATGTTTTGAATTGCAAACTATTAGGTAGAGGGATGCTCTTTGCTATTGATCCCTGATATTTAATATAGATTTATTATATTTTTAAAAGCCTTAGGGCATATTATCAATGTGCAGCCAAAATTAGATGCCATAGAAAGGGGAACAAGGAAGCTATTTAGATGAAAGGACAATATTGACACAAGAGATAAGGAGTTTAAACTGGTCATGAGTACATATGGGCTGGAAATCAGGAGTAGGTTTCTAACCAACAGAGGCAACATCTGAAGCAACCTTTAACTGAAAGAATGGAGCTTATAAAAAAGATTCTCACTACTTTTACATTAGATTTCCTATGTTTATGAAAGGGATTATAAAACGTGTTGTTGTGATGGCAAGGGACTGAATTCAGTCATTCATACATTCCTGCCAAAGAGGGATCACAACCTTCCACAAATCATCTGTGGGTGGCAGAAGAATTTTCAACATGGAGGTGAACACCTGAGAAGGCAGAAACAGGGTAAAAAAGGAGGAAGAAAGAATATGTTGGTGCGTTAGCTTTTCTTTGCAATAAGAAGTAAATTTAATGGAAAAAGTCACTGAAAAAAATTGTTAATCTAAAGCTGTATTCGGAGAAGAACTTAAAGGGATGTTCTTTATATTCAGCAGTACTCAACATCAAATCTTTAGCAATTACAATAGGACTGTTGTATTTATAGGGAAGACACTAAATTTGCTGATACATAATAGCTTTAAAAAATATGGCAAATATTCAGATATTGCTCTGTTGCTTAACACGTCTGTTCACAATTCTGCGTTATCTTAAGCGTACTGTTTTATTACACTGAAAAAAAAATATTTTGAGAAGCATATTTAAATTGTACTCACAATGTCCTTATTTCTGGTAGCAAATAACTTCGAGATGTTTTGAAGCTGTACTGGGAGCAGAATAATTTTCTGTCTGTTGAAGGCATTAAGTAAAACAGAAGAGAATGGGTAGGGCGTGCAGAGGAATACTGCAGTCCCAGTAACCCTTCCTTCTTGCAGAACCTCGTGCGGGGCTGACGCCTCTGGGCGGTTTTGGGGCAGGAGTAGCGGTTTCCAGTACATGTTTTGTTGTTGCAAAAAGATGTCAATTGTGCAGCGAGAAGGAGGGAGGAAAAGGCTAGAAGCAACAATAGTTTTGGCCTATGCCGTGGTCTTCGTCTACCCTCCCCGGCTTTATGTGTATGGGGGATTTTTCTGAGGAATCCCGAAGGCTCCCGAGGTTTCTGAGGACAGGAATCGCCCTTCAGAAGGGCCTCAAACCCTTCAGACTGCAGGAGGTCACCAGCCCTCCCCAGCCCTGTGAGTGGGGAAAGGCGGGTGCGGGCTGCCCCGCAGCTGGGTCGGAAGAAGGGGTTCTGCCTCCGGCAGAGGGTGCCGGCGTGCAAGGGCTGTCCCCGTCCTGTTCCTGTCCACCCCTCCGCTCCTTTACCCTCCCCTGTGCCGGATTTGTGCCGGGTGACGTTGGGATGCTGGGGAAGGCGGAGGAGAAGGAGGGGAAAGGAGCCCGGGTTCCTCCGCCCCCAGAGGCGGACAGTCCGCTAGCGGGAGCGCAGGGCAGGGCGGTGGTGCCGAGAACTGGGATCCAGCACCGAGCCTCCGCGGTACCGGACCCCGCTCCGCCCGCAGGAGCTGCTACCTCAGCGTGGGCTCTGTACCGGGTGGGCAGCGTGGGCTCTGTACCGGGTGGGCAGCATGGGCTCCGCGGCGGTGGCCGAGCGGCGAGGGACTGCGGGGCGATTCCTGGCCCTCCTGGTGGCCGCATCGCTCCTCCGCCTGCGCGCAGCAGGTAAGAAGCGGAATACCCGGCCTGGGGGGAAAGGGGGTGCTGCTTTTCGGAAAGGCGTATGCGGGGCCAGGGGAGGGAGGGAGGGAGGGAAAGCTGCTCGTGGTTCTAGGGAAGCTGAACCTATGCGTTTGGGACCGGCGGAGCCGTCAGCATCCCGTTGGTGTTGGCTACTTTTCGTTTCTCATTTCTGCTTTTGTTTGTTCGGTTGGTTGGTTTTTAATATATACTTTTCTCTCTCTTTTTTTTTTTTTTTTCCTTTTTTTCTTTTTAAAATTTTTTTTTCTTATTTGTTCCTCCTGACAAAATGGAAACCTGATGTTGCATTTTTTTACGAGGGGGCGGGTGTTGGCAGCAGACGAGGGTAGCGGTGGCAGCGTTGAGCAGGGTTCGCTGAAACTTTTTTCCCGACCTCATCCTGGCGCCCACGTCTGGGTCGGACGGCGGGGTTTTTCGTGCCTTTCCTCGTCCAGATCAGCGCACCAGAAGCTGGTTGGTGGCGACTGGAGGGAGGGGGAAACATGAGGAAGACAAAGGAAAAGTGAGGGGTTCTGTTGTTGCCCAGGGTATATAGCAATGAGTGGAGCCCTCCCTCCGGCCCTCCCCTCGGAGTGGTTATAGTGTGTTATTATTTGGGCTGTAGAATGTTGCGGGAATCTCAGCAGGAACGAGGAGGAAAGATGGGGGATTAAATTGAGTGAGTGAGGGGGAAGTCACCGCGGTTGCAGCTGATGGAGGCTCGGCGAAGTTTCTGTGTGTTTTTGAGCTTAGAGGGTCCCATTTCCTCTGAGTACTTGGCCGACCCTCGGGGGCTGAGGTCAGCCTTTGGGCTCAGGAAACACTAAGACTCGGTTCAGCGAGTTCCGCGATTACTTTCAGGGCTGAATAAACTGCCCTTATTAACATCTGACCTTGTGCCGTGGCAGCGGCAGGCGGCTGCTGAGTATTTGCCAGTCTGTCCGTCAGCTCCGAGGCTGGAGCAGCCTTAGGGAGCTGGAGAGCCACGAGTGTGTTAAAGAGTTACAGTTCCTGTAAAAGAACCCGCAGAAACTTCTCTCGGGTTTTTTTTGTTTGTTTTGTTTTGGTTTTTTTTATATATATTTTTCCCTCCACACACGCCCAAGATGTGTGGTGTTTTCCGAGCACAAAGAGGGAGGTTTAAGGTTTTCCTTCTCCCCGAGATGTGAAATGCACTGGGGAGGTAGGAGCTGACGGGTTCTCTTTGATCTTTCGTGAAACCATTCTCTGGAAAATTGCCCTTTCGCCCTTTGCAGTAGATAAACCTTGCCGGGGCGTTTTACCCAGGGACAGAGATGGGAGGCAGCACCATTTCCCTGCTGGGCTTGTAACCCTTCCCGTGTCCTCCCCGCCGGGAGGTTCGGGAGCTCGGGGGGTAAGCAGAGCCTTTCCCCCTCAGCCTTCCCTCCTTTAATTTAATCGCACCGACATGCAGGAGACCGATGATGTCTTTAAGGAAAACTGTGATGCTGCAGATTAGAGGGGATTTGTTAATCAGTTGAACGTTTGAAAGGGCTTTTATTCCCTTTGTTGCCTTGGCTAATCCATTTACCTCTCCCCGGGAGGTGACAGATGCCTCTATTTCCTGCTATTCAGCTCCGGGGTCCTGGGTCTTGCCATTTGTTGTATTACCGTGAAGGGAAAGGGTCAGTCGAAAGCTAGAGGAGGTTTTCCGGGGGGAGAGCGAGAAGCGAGCGTGTTACAGCTGGCGGGTTTGGGGTCAGTTCCCGTAGCGTTTATTTTTCCTAGAGCCTTTATTGCTCCCTTTGAAGGGGGTCCGCTAACAAATTGCGCTGCCTCCCCCGCCCCTCCTGCGGGGTCCCGGACTCCGGGGGTCTCTCGGCCCTCTGGGGCGGGAGGAGGTGGGTGGACGGGGGGGTTCTGTAGTCGAAGGCAAGTGTCTCCTCCTCCTGGAGCCGCGTGGTGGAGGAGAGTCGTCCTCTAGGGATGTCGAGGGAGATGCCGGGATTTCTGGCCCTCTCCCTACTTACTTTCTTCCGTACCGAGCAGCTGAATCTGGGTTTTTTGCGGATTCACCGGAACTATCGGCACCGCACGTCCAGGCACGGAGCTGCCCACGGGGGCTGCTTAGCGGGAGAGGGGCAAAACTGGCCAAAAAATGTTCGGGTTGCGAGTGTGGCAACGTGACTCCCTCTTCTTCTGTGGGCACTGGTACCTCTCTCTCTGCTTGCATATTCCATAATTTCAAATTTGGAGGGATATTTAATCAGGAGACATTGCAAGTTTGGTGAGAGTTTCAGACTTCTCGTAACAAGTATAAATTCACAAACGACCTATAAAAGCACATTTTTAAAAGGGGATTTTAAAAAGTTATTATTTTTACTTTCTTTTTTAATGCTACTCCATAAACGAGTTTGTGATAATCGTCTCAGCCACCTGTGGAAAATGTGGATTCGCTGTATTTCAATCGGAATGAAGTTCGAGGCTCCATTTTCTTCACAGCACAGTGGTTGAGAGCCCATCACCACAGCATCAAATACTTGCCTTCTTCTGTTGTTAAGCGATATTCTTCTGCTTAATTAGATTTGCTTAATGGTGAACAGTATTTTTTTAATCTACATTTCATTTAAACGTTTATTTTTGAAAATGTCTTTTCAGCCTATTCATTGTTAACTTTACAACACGAGAGGCAATAGAAAATAGGATGGTCATTTGTTGAAACTTGTGATGGCGCATGTACATGGCTGACAGGCTTTTCTTCCTTACCATTAAATAGGAAAGAACGTTTAATGAATCCAAAATTAATACTCTCATGACCTGAGAATTATGCGAAACATAGTGTTCAGAAAAAATTCTGTTAATGGAATGTCTGGAAATTAAAACACAATGATAACTTGCTATGATTTTGCAAGCCTTGAAATTTGTAATAAAGTAAAAACCCCTCCTAATTTTGCGGAGTACAATGTTCGTGGAGAAAGTAATACAAGTACAAATGACTTCTGCATGCCTTTAAGTGCCTAAATACATAAAGTTGTAAAATACTCCTTTAAAGTTGCATGAGACTTAGCTATAGCTCCCTCATGACTTTTATAAGTGAGATTCAGCTCTGGAAATTGTACACAGGTCACCTGGTAAAAGTCGATACAACTTTGAATACAATAGGTCTTCACATAGGTTTTAATAAATGACATGACTACGTTAACTATTTTTAGGTCTAACCTTAATAAACCTTTTCTAGTGTTAATTAAATCATTAGATAAAGTTTACTCTTGGCTCAAGGGCTGCCACTGAATGTTGTTTTTTTTTTCTTTTTCAGTGTCTGGATTATGTTAGGCATTTATAATGGAATTGCAGTTTTCTCCTTAATCTCTTTTCTTTTCTAAGCAGCATAGAAATGCAAGATGCAGAAAGACAAGAACTAGTTGACAGATGAAGTAAGTGAATCCTGCTTAGTGAGCTTCCAGCTGTTTGCAGGAAAGCTGATACTATTTTTGTAAACTCACTGTACTTTGTGTAAGGTGTGAATAGCTTTCAGAAATGTCACTGGTATTGAAATATATTTTCCCACTAATTTGAAAACTGACAATCTTGGCCCACTAGCCAATGAGGAGAATTAAATGGAATAGGAAAGAAAGGTAATAAATACTGAGTTCTGTTTTGAGCATTGCAGGCAAAGAAAAATTATTAAGCAAACTTCCTTTGTTTTTTTATACATGAATCTTTCTATAGATACTCTGTGTTGTGTTGTGCAGTTGCTCAGAGGGAAGAAATGCTACATACAGTATTTCATCTAATTTATAGCATCTGTCACTGTGTTCTCTGTGCAAAGGATGGCTTGCTATTTAAGTTTGTTTATTCAGTGTGAGGCTGCTGCTTTGTAAAGGAAGTTGTTAGACTCAGCATGTCTGGAAAGTATTCAAGTCCTCAAGTCCTCTAATCCAGAGACTACAGAGTAGTTGAAGCTTCAAAGAAAAGAAACAGCGTTTTGCCTTACTGAAAAAAGATGAGTTGGTAATACTGCTTTTATTGTTACTCATACGAAAGCTGCACTTCTAGTAACCATTTGGAACAATCAACAATTTAACTTAAATGATTATTTTTCACTTTGGCTTTGTCTAAATGTATAAATAGTTTGAAGTGAAATGTTCTTTGCCAACTGTTTTAACTTTCTGAGGCCTTTGCCATGCACCAGTATTCATTGGCAAACATCCTCCTGGTTAGTTTTTCTGATGTTCTACACAGACTTGACTCACAACAACCAAAAATGGAATCCTCCTTGGGAAAGCTTTTTACTGTATTTTTCAAAGTGATGTCGATCAGTGATCTTTTTTGAAACTAAAAGTTGTGACTTTTCTGGTGGCAATGAGATGCTTTTCAAAAAGGGTGATACCTTAGCTATAGAGTATGACTTTGTCTTTTAACTGGCAGTGGACAAAAGCTTTCATTTAAGAACACGAAGAAATTGCATTGCAGTTTCAGTGAAAACAAATCATAGAGGTAATACATTTCACAAATGGTACACAGTTATTGTGATGGCAGTAGGATTCCATCTACATTAGCTAGGTAGTCTTTGCGTAGGTATCTCTCAGGGTGGTAGCTCTGGTCTTGAGCAGTTTGCAAAGCCTGCTGAAGAAGTGTGGGTATGTTATAGACCCATGCTTCTGAGCTCCTTTAAAATTATTCTGTGTATGTCTGCATGAGTTCTTGTGCACATGTATTGTGTCAACAATGTGCCCTGCTTCGTGAAACAAAGTACCTATACTGCTCTAATTGAATTATTCTTCATTTATATTGATGTTTTCAAGTGCAGCCCTGTCTGTGATGGTGAAAAAGTGTGGTATACAATAGCTGATAAAGGAGAAAGGATATCACAATATTAGTTATTCAGTAGAAGGTATTTGAAGAATGAGCATGGTCTTATGTAACTGTTTCCTCTGAGCCCAGAGCAAAGCTGACTGGTATCTCCTAAAGATTGTGTGTTCATGAGGATGCAGTTTCATGGGAACTTGAAGGTCTTTATTTTTTAAGTTAAATTGGCAAGTGTGCTGGAAAGTAATGATAGGACCAAAGAATTCTGCAGGACTGAAAGACAACGTGGGCATAGGTGAACACAGAATTAGCATGATGAAAAGAGGTAAGACCTTTTCTTTTTCTACTATATTGGTTTTGCTGGAGCAACCGGAATGTGTTTTGTGAGGGTGCTGCTTGCAGAAACAGCAAAGTGAAATCTGGACTCCAATTTGGTTAGCATCTTCTAGTTCTAAAGTGTGACTGGTTCAATCAGGAAATTAGATTACCCTGTTATTTTGTCACTGAGCTCTCCATTGATTTCACATGAGAGACATGAATCTAAGTGTATTTTACATTTGATACTTCCACTTCAGGTGATGTGAACTTGTAAAGAGAAGCAACACACACATATTCAGTATTATTTATTGAAAGAAAAATTGCCATGTGTATACTGTCTTATCTATGAAGCCTCCACTGAACTTAGTTCTGTCTTCTGATTGCTCTGTTTGGACACCTCCTTTTACAGGAGCAGAATAAATGTTCAGTTCTGTAGCTCCAGGTTTATTGCCCTTCGTCCTCAATAACATTATGCTAGGATGTTCACTTAATATTATTTTAAGATTAAAGGGCTTCTATAAGTGATTTTCATTACTTTTGGTAGTTTAAGGCTTTAACATTTATGAAAGTAGAATGACTTGGCTAGTTGTATAAAGAGAGAATAAATTCTGTTGAGAGTTCTCCTAAAATTGTCTTACTTTTCAAAACAATGTACACAACGGTCTAAGTGAATCAGAAACCAAACTATCAAAGGAACAATTTTTTATCAAGGTAATAATGCAGTTACAATTATTGTGTAATATTGTGTAAATAGAGGACAGATAAGAGCAGGGGCAGGAAAAAATTTATCCTTGTTGCTTTAAGAAAAGTATAAAAACTGTCATTGTAAATAATAAATTTTAATTCTACTCAGCAGAAACACTCTCTTCTTCTATATCATATGAACTATAAACATAGATAAATTAATAGTATGTATGTCTCAACAAGGAATTACAGAACTCTTCCCAATGCAAACTAGTGAGATTGGCAGGTTCCTGCACAAATGGAGGAGCTGTCTCTCCTCCCTGCCTACAATAGAGTAAATAAATCTCATACCTCTAGCTTGGATGTAAAGGAGATACAAACTAATTTTTTAGGAATAAATATCAGGGCCAAAGATAACAAGCCAGAAAAATCTTAAGAGCAGGTTAAGTCAGAGCACAGGTATTTCAGCTGTGTATCACAACAAGATCGTATTTAATGTAGAGTTCCATTTGCAGGACATTAATCTTTAACTTCTAAGGTCCTTAACAATTTCATAGAATCATAGAATCATAGAATTAGCCGGGTTGGAAGGGACCTCAGAGATCATCAAGTCCAACCCATGACCCACCGGAGCAGTTGCTAGACCATGGCACTGAGTGCCACATCCAGTCTTTTTTTAAATGTCTCCAGGGACGGAGAATCTACCACCTCACAGGGCAGACCATTCCATTGCCTGACCACCCTCTCCGTGAAGAAATTCTTTCTAATATCTAACCTAAATCTCCCCTGACACAACTTAAGATTGTGTCCTCTTGTCTTGTTGAATATCGTCTGGGAAAATAGTCCAACTCCCACCTCGCTACAGCCTCCTTTCAGGTAGTTGTAAAGAGCAATGAGGTCTCCCCTGAATTTGCAACTGTTGTACTTTTTTTCTTGCACGTGGCAAGGCACCATCCCTATCTTAAGTACTGTTAAATGCAGTTACCTCCTTCCCCCTCCCCCGGCTCTTCGGTGTTTCCATCCTGTGTGATGTTGCCACCTTCCAACGTGTTTGCCAGAGCCGTGGGGGAACATTCATCAATCTGTTTCAGCCAACATCATCAAAATCCTGCAGTTCACTTGGTCTGAACTAGCTCAGCTGATTTTGAGCTCGATGGATAATAGGTCTTCTCAAATGAGCTGCTCTGCTCAGTAACTTCTACAGTGCTGTTAACAAGCTGAGATTTAGCAGGGAGTCACCAGTTCACTAGCTTATTTAGAACTGAAGGAGGCCTTTGGTAAAAGAGTTTTGCTTTGAGCAGGTGGTAAGAGGACAGGAACAGTAGCAGTAGCAACATCTTCTAACAGCAGATTTAATGAAATGTCACATACTTTTTTGTCTTTGTCATGCACTTTTCCTACTTCATTCCTTCATGCATCATAGGGTCTCCCCATAAATATCTGGAAAACTAATTATTATCCTTTGCTGTTGTGATGTCTCCTGCAAAACTCATATGGAAGTTTACAGAATGTGGAAAAAGGAATCTGACACTTAGGAGAAATACAGGAATGTTACCAAACCTTGCAGCAATGCAACGGGGAAGACTAAGGTCCACTTGGAATTAAATCAGGCAAGGGCTGTCAAGTAGAACAAGAAGGGCTTCTTCAAGTACATCAGTAGCAAAGGGAAGAATAGGGAAAATGTGGACCCACAGCCAAATTAAGCAGGCGACCTGGTGATGGACGTCACAGAGAAAGTGGAGTTACTGAATGCCTTGTTTGCTTCAGTCTTTACAGCTGTCGTGGTTTGAGGCTCGCTGGTAACAAAGGACCACGTGGCCACTTACCCCTTCACCCACACCCCATTGCGGGATGGCGAGGAGGAAATTCACCCAGAACCTTGTGGGTCAAGACAAGGTTTTCACTGAGTTATGCTCACATGCAAAACAGACTCAATTTGGGGAAAAAAATCAATTTAATCTAACATTAATAAAATTAAAACAGGGCAAAGCGAAAACACAAACCAGGTTCCTCACAGTCTTTAGCTACTCCGATTTGGGGTCCCTCCCACATGAAAGTTTTTCACAAACCCTTCCAACATGAGTCCCTCCTGCCAGGCACAGTTCCTCAGGAACAAGTTGCTCCAGCACTGACAGCACACAGAGCCCTGGACTCCTTGGGGAACAGTCCCCTCCATGGCTGCAGGGCCACAACATGAACTCCGTGGTCTTCCCCAGGCTGCAGGTTCGCAGCTGCTCCTCCAGGGTCCACAACACCTGCTCCACCGTGCTCCTCCATGGATGCAGGGGCCAGGCTGCCATCTCACCACAGATGTAGCGAAAAATCTCCTCAAGCCCCTTCTCCCTCTCCATCCTCATTGGCCTTGGTCTCTCTGCTCCGGCTTTGCTCTCCTCTGGTGCTGTTCTCTCTTCTGTTGTCGTTCTCTCTCTCCAGTGCTGCTTTCTCTCACCGCCCCCTTGACTCTGCCCTGCTCTTAACTACCATGTATCTCCCCTTCTTGAATATAGTAATCACAGAGTCAAAAATCTTTTTTGTTCACTGATGGCCTAAGGCAAGGCCAGGCATCTTAGAGCAGGGAGAGCTATTCTAGCTACTCACATGAGCCATCCTTGGGGGAGGGGACCCTACCCCTCTTACCAGAAATGGCACAGCATCAACCCAGACCAACAGCTAAAGGCAGCTCTCAGGAATCTCAGACCTTGGAGGTAAGAAGGAAAGCCTGGAGAAATGAAGACTCTCCCTTGATCAAAGAGAGTTGTGTTAGAAATCATTCAGGCAAACTGGATACACACAGATACATGGGTTGCAATAGGATGCACCCATAAGTGACAGGGTAAGTAAGAGGGAGCTGGCAAATGTTATACCTGAGCTACTCTCCATCATCTTCGAAAAGGCACAGAAAACAAGAGGTTCTGCCTGAAGTCTTCAGTCTTCAAAAAGAGGAGGAAGGAAGAGCCAGGAAACTACATGCCAGTCAGCCTCACCTCTGTCCTTGGAAGATGATGGAACAGCTCATTCTGAATATCGTCTCTTAGCATGTGTCCCAATATAATTTATTTACCTGTTGTGAGAAGTCCAATCCACACACCAAGACGAGTTACCAGGTTTATTACAACGTTGTGCAAGTTTAAGTTAGCAGGTTAATGCCAAAAAACTAACACATCTTCCTCGTAATACAGTGCTCCTTTTATGTATCAAAAAATGCAGTTTTATCTTCTCTTTTGAGTACATTAACATTATAATCTAAATACTTGTTCTTTTGCCAAAATTGGGTAATTCCCTGGTAAGTTTAACTGCTCATTGTTCTCAGGATGCCTGTGACACTCAACTCGTGTGGCTACAGGCAGCACTCTGAAGGTATTCCTACTAAGCTTAACTACTCAATTGTTCTCACTGGTACCTATCTCTTGTGGCTACAGATACTCAGAGCAAGCAGCCCCTCCTTCCCTGGCCATGCTGACCTGTCCTTTCCATCAAATCTGGGGGAAAAGAAGGCTATCAGGAGTAGTCAGCATGGATTCACCAAGTGGAAATCATGGGTGACCAATCTGATAGCCTTCTCTGATGACATGACTGGCTGGGTAGCTGAGGGGAGGGCCGTGGGTGCTGCCTATCTAGGCTTCAGCAAAATTTTAGTACTGTTTCCCATCCTCCTATAAGTGTAGGAAGTGGGGATTAGATGGGTGGACAGTGTGGTGGATTGAGAACTGGCTGAATGACAGAGCTCAGAGGGTTGTGACCAGCAACCTGGTTGGAGGTCTGTGGTTAGTGGTGGTCCCCAGTGGTCGGTACTGGGTCCAGTATTGTTCAGCATTCACTGATGACCTGAATGAAGGGACAGAATGTAACCTTCAGCAAAGTTTGCTGATGACACAAAAATGGAAGGAGGACCTGACACACCAGGAGACAGTGCTGCCATTCAGCTTGACCACCTGGACAGGCTGGAGTGCTTGGCAGACAGGAACTTAATGATTTTCAGCAAAGGCAAGTGTAGGATCCTGAATCTAGGTCGATATCACTTCATGCACCAGTACTGGTTATGGGTTGGAAATTGTCTTCAGAGAAGGACCTGGGATTTCTGGTAGACCAGTTAGCCATGAGCCAGTAATTGTGCCCTTGTGGCCAAGAAGGCCAATGGCTTCCTGAGGTTCATTAAGAACAGTGTGGCCAGCAGGTCAAAAGAGGTTATCCTCCCCATCTACTCTGCCCTGGTGAGGCCACACTGGGAGTACTGTCCAGGTCTGAGCTCCCTCTTCAAGAAGGAACTACTGTAAAGAATTCATCAGAGAGCTACGAGGATGATTAGGGGACTGCTACATCTTGCTTATAAGGGAAGTCTGACAGATCACTGGAACAGGCTGCCCAGAGATGTTGTGAAGTTTTCTTCTCTGGAGACATTGAGAGTCCTCCTGGAAATGATGCTGTGCCACCTTCTCTAGGAGGGTTGCACTAGATGATCTTCAGAAGGTCCTTTATGACCCCTACCAGTCTGTGATTGTATGATTGCTAGAAATCTCTCATTTGAAGGTTAATCTGACTGGTATCATGCTTGTCACTGTTGTGTTTCTCTGTCTACTCTGTCTTAAATTTGTCTCATATTGCAAGGTTTTTAGTACAGTTTAATACATCATTGACTAACTCTGGTTTCCTCCTGGATTTCTGGTAAGATACAGGTATATAAGAAATAATAATCTGTTACTTGGGTAGTAATCCCATCAGAGAGTGCTAATGATAATATGGGATTATGGGATATCCCAAAATCCCAATAATTATGGGATCACCAGTGCTGGCAGAATGGGCTGCATACTGAGGGAGAGGAGAACTGAGTCACAGCAGTGACACCTTAGATCAGATGGAGGTGTTGGAGGGCCGGGTTCGTTCTTTCAGATGTAGAAATAGAACAAACAGAAGTCTGATAGCAGAAAGATAAGGCATCTCTGAAAGGCAAAAGCTAAGGACAGTACTGGAAACACTGGTCATATTTGGGTTTGCATCAGAAATTACTTTTAATGCATGCATCACAAGTTCTAGTGAATAGAGAACAATGAGAATATTAAAGAAAAGAAAAAAAAGAACCCAACAAAAACTTTTTTTGAAAGCTTAAGAGGCTCAAGATGTGTTTGAGAGAATGTGTATTCTGGGAGTTAACATCTGGTTTTACTGTGGTTGTTTCTAGTTTAGAAAAGTGACATGGCAGATTGTGTTATAGAAAAAAGAAACCCAATATTACAGCTAACAATATGGTGGCAATATTTCTGTATATAGCAAACTTTATCTCTTTTTAAAAAAACAAAGGCATAAAAAGGCAAATGAAGATTTTTAGATAGATAAGACAAATATAATACTGTATACTTATTTAAGTCTGTAACAATTCTGTTATGATTCTGAATACGTTTTGGATTTTACATTTTGCTGATAAGTTAGAGAAGCATTTTAATTTTTAAAAAGTCGTCTGAGGGATGCCTACCCTGAGGGATAATTGTCAAAGTAGTGCAAAACCACTCAAACTGTACATCAGAGCGCTGACTGGACAAAAACTAAGCCTGCAAAATCCAACCCATTTATGCCTGGGCTGCCTGAATTTTCTGACTTCCTGTCCCTGGGAGCTCCAGGGCGGCCATGGGGAAGAGGCCAGTCCGGGTGGCTTGAGTGCTGGGAGAGGGAAGACAGCCCCAGCACGGAGCATCTTACACTGCCCAGAGATTGCCTTGCAGAAATATTAACCCAGTGGTGTGGGCTAGATATGTCCATTTCAGGATATTGTTTTGTCCTACAGAGCTGAGAAGTTGTGCAGTTTAAATAAGAGAATTCTTGAAAGTCTGGTCTGCAAACAAGTGTTTGATTAGATTCCAGGTAGTTATTGTTACCACAAATAATCTGTGTTATTTCTCTCTATGTTTTTAAACAATCGTCGCAGTTGTTGCTAAGCTGAATCGTAGTATTCTAGCAAGTTTTTTATTGCATTGCTGGGTGAGAATGAATGATCTTTTGAAATTAAATATGCTAATAAAACAAAGGAGATTTTTTTTTTTTTTGGTACAAAAACCAGGAAATGGACAAACGGAGAGTTTTGTTGGCGGTCCTAAAAATCTAGCAGAGCTTTCAGTGAGCTATTTAAATATTTTAAATCAAAATTAACAAGGATCTTGTAGCATCTAGACATAATTACTCTTTTAAATCTTACAACGTTATGCTGATATTTACTTATATGCTTCTTTAGAACAGACATGAAACATTTCTTTGTATAAAGTCAAAAAGAAAATAAGGGAGGATGTCTGTGACAGACAAACAAGAGAATTTTGTTCATGTAAGAAATTACTGGGCAATAGGAAATAAAAATCATTGTGGTATCTTAGGAATTCAATAGCTGAAGGGTGAGTTTAAACATTAAAATCTATTTTAAAAATTGTAGTTGTAGTCATGGTTAATGATTACATCTTTCATGATAGATCAGAATCCCTTACCAGGGGGAAAAGTGGTATAATTACAAGCTCCAGCAGGATCTGATCCAAACTTACATGAAGAAAATATATGTGCTGTTGTTTTTAATTTTTAAAATAACTGCTTCCTAGCTCTGCCTGGAAGCAATTTAATGCAGCAAATTGATGCAGGGGTTTTTTTGTTTGGTTTTTTTTGTTTGTTTGTTTGTGTGTAGTGGGTTTTTTGTGTGTGCGGTTTTTGTTTGGTTGATTGGTTTGATTTTTTTTCTTTGTTGCTATTGCTATTGTTTGGGTTTTTTAGTATTTTCAGCCAAACTGGAAGCAGTAGATAATAAATAATTTGAGAGGCCGTGTCTGTTTTTTATGCTTAGTTTTGCAAACTCAGTGGATGTGGTTTTTAATATCTGAAGTGTAGGTAGTAATTCAACCTGTTTTTCTAAAGTTGATCTCACATTTATCTTGTTCTCTCTGTGTCAATACAGAAAGAGGATTCAGAAATGTTCCCTAACAAGAGGTAATAGAGCACCAGTTACAGAATTCATGATATTATGTTTTTCAAAGCATAACATAAATAAAACACCACAACATTTATTTCAAATTTTATGTCTAGAGATATTTTGGATACTGTTCTCTTGGGAAAAATACTCATATTTTTGTTAATGTGTTATTTAAGAACACATCAGTTGTAGAAAATGCTTCAAAGATCAAGCATGTGAAAGAGACAAGATCATGAAGACTTAGGAAAGATAGAGTTCAGTAGTTATAATTTTGTAATCCAACGGCCAAATTTAAATCTAGAAGCAGTTTTGATTCTGGAACTTGGGGAGGGTGTGTTTAAACAGGAACAAACAACAAAAAGCAAAGGTGTCAATTTACAGTGCATTTTCAAAATTAAGAAAAGTAGAAAATGTTACTTCTCATTTATTGAACTGTGCCCACAGAGGTGGCTGTTAGAAAGTATTCATTCAGTGTGAAACCACAGAGTAAATTTGAATAGGAACATCTTCCTGCAGACAAGTCTCTAGTGATCAGTGAAATACTTGAAATGTCACCTTTATTTATGCTGGCCACTGGCACGTGATTTATTGTTTCTAGAAATATACAGACAAAACTCAAACCTTAGTACTGTGAAGTTGGACTGTAGAAAGTCTTCAAGTGTCTTTACATCTGTTATATTTTTCTAGGAAGCTCAAGATTTTCTGTAACTATAGTATGACTGGGGAAAAAAGGATGGGAAAGGACCTCGAGAGAGTGGATTATCTGGTCTGTACTGCAGAATCAGCTGTAGCTGGCATATCTCTTTTCAAGAAGCGACAGGAACACTGGTTTAGTGACTTCGCAGGCAAGATAAGCAGGCTTAATGCTTGCTTATGCTAGAATGTAATTTAAGTGGATTATTTCCCTACAGAGCTTGTGCTTCTACCCTTTGTAGTTGTACTTTTTCTTTTTGTGTGTGTGATATCTGAAACAGTTCCCCCGATCTGACACTTTTCAAAAATTACCTTTTTTCCTTGTAGCCATTTCTCTTCTGATACCACGTTCTCTCATCTGTTTTCTCAGCCTTCCTTATTACACCATTTTTTCTGTCCCTCATGACTGGACTTGCTCTGAAGTATCTTTCATGAAGTGCATTAAGCAAAACCAATGTATTCTGACTCAGGCTACACCAGCACCAGCAAAAGACAGACAATTATTTCCTCTATTTAGCAGAAGAAGTTGTTTTTATTTCCTGAAGTGATATCTGACAGCCTCGTGGAAGGATGATACTGCTTGAATTCTAATTTACTCCAGATCTTTCACACAAAGTTGTTGCTAAGTCTCTATTTGATATCAGTGAATTATTTTAAGAACATAACCTTCTGCCTGTCTTCACACAGTTGTACATATTTATTCTCATATTCACATTTATTCCATACCAAATTTTTTACTAAAATTTCTTTAACTTAACAAGACCTAGCGTATTGCCAACACTTAACATGTTGGTATTGCCTGTGGAATTCAGCAAGGGAGGTATCCATAGCTCTGAAACTTGTGAAATTCAGTCAGTACCCATTAATTACTGAAAGTTAATTCTCACTCTGTTTTTCCAATAAGCAAGGATTTGCCTCTGTGATTTCTTTGTATTTCACCTATGAGAATGTTATGTGGAATAGTTTTCCCCCCAAAGCTAATTATCATCTTTATTTCCTGCTAATTCCTGAACTTCATACTATAATTCAGTACAGGATAGGAGCTGTCATGCTGCATTCCTTGGGAGCTAAAATGTCCTCAGCAGAAACTCCTATGACCTATTGAAGTCCTCTGTGGTTTCTTCTTAAAACAACTTACTTTTCTGTAACTTAGCTGATAAGGTAATTTGTCATACTGTACCAGAAAGTGATATTATCAATTTGAAAGGTAGAGTTCAAACTTGATTATTTTTTGTTTTTTTTTACAGAGGTCATTTTTTGATTTTTGTTGTTTTGTTTGATTATTTTCATTTTTACCCCTAATTCTTTTGCCCATTACCTATCACTTCAGATCTTAAGAACTCCCAAATATTCTGTGGTTGCCTACTTGTTGTAGGAAGTATTTCAAATTGATCTGTTTATACCAATCTACAGGGGCTATTGCTAGCTGTCTGGGGAAAAAAATGGGTGAGCAGCACGCCTGAAAAATGCCTCCAAATGGATGGTTTTCTGTGACCAAATGAGCTATTAGCATGCTCCTTCATAATTTATGTTGCCTGAGGAACTGCTGGTATCAGCAGCTGTACTTTTTTTGCATGAGATGAGAGGGTAAAGCCAGGAAATCTCAAATGAGGTGGCAGTGGGCTGGGGTGGATGGGCTTGACTGAACAGAGGATCTCAAACATGTATGGGGTGTGGAAAGGGGCTTAAGGTTGTGGGAATGTGTAATAGCAAGTGTAGGGGAGGCTAACATGCTCGTAAGCATGGACTGGCAGAGACTTAGAAACTTTTTCAAGTACTGTACAAAGCACCACTCTGTGCTTGGGAAAGTCCTGCCTGATACAGTGGTTACTTTTTTCTTTTTCAGGCTGTATTATGTGTAACAGTTTAGGCCCAGCAGGTACCAACCAGGCCTCTGCCTGCTTACCCTCTACCCAACCACCCCCACTGTGGGACAGGGAGGAGAAAATCGACCTAAGGGCTCATTAATTGAGACAAGGATTGCAAGCTTTTCATTCCCCAGTTCTAGTAATGGGCAAAAAACAGGCAAGAAAAAAAAAAGGGAAGGACGGAAAAAAAAAAAAAAAAAAGAAAGAGAAAACACGGCCAGATCTTAATACCTTCCCCACCCCTCCCCTTCCCTTCTTCCCAGGCCCGGATTACTTCAATGCTGCCTCCCCCTCAGAGGCACAGGGGATGAGGAGAGGGAGTTTGGGGTCAGTTCCCCACACGGTGTTTCTGCCGCTCTTTCCTCTTCAGGGGAGGGCTCCTCACATTCTACCACCTCACCAATTCAGGGTCCCTTTCATGCGACAGAGTCCTTCAGGAACCCCTGGGACATGAGTCCCTCCCACAGGTGCAGTCCCTCAGGCACAGACTGCTCCATCCCGGGCTGCTCGCAGATTCACGGTCTCCTTTGGGAACAGTCACCTCCCCTGGCATGGGGTCCTCTGCAGATGCAGATCCACATCTGCCCATCTCCATGATTCCTAACAGGCAGTAGCTTCACATCTGCCCACCTGTGACACTGCAGGGGCTACAAATCCACATTTACCCCACTGTGGTTCTTCACAGACATTTTCACCATGCTCATTCAGGGGCACAGCTGCCATCTCACCATGGGCTGCTGGGAAACCTCTGCTCAGGCACCTTTCCCCCTCCTTCTTCAATGGCCTTTTCTCTGGCATTGCTCTCCTCTGCTCCGCAGGTCTTTTGTTGTATTTTTGCAGATTCGTTTTCCCTTTCTTGCATATGTTACTCACAGCAGCACATCCAGCTTCCCACATCTGCTCAGCCTTGGCCAGGGGTGGGGCAGGGATTAGGACTCTGGAAGCTTCCAGCAACTTCTCACAGGAGCCACCCCTGTGTACCCCCCACATCCAAAACAGCACTGAACTAACCCAAGACATAATGTAAGCAATGCCCTTGTCTTTCACCATCTGTCGAACAGCAAAGTTTAATAAAGAAAAAGCGGTAAGGCAAAGTTGAGTCTTCTGCAGTGGTCGGGTATTTCAAATATCTTCTCCAATCTGAAACACTCAGAGTGGATAGAGAGACATGAAGGAAGTAATTGCGGATTTGCCACCTGTGGATCCTGTCACTTTGAGAGACATAATAATGTAGAACAAAAGTGGAGTATACTTATTTTTGAAAATATATGTGCTTTTTTTTTTTGGTCAGGCCAAAACTAAAATTATGAAATTACTATTTCCTTTATATTTGTGTTTCTCTGAAGTATGCAACCCTTTTGTGGGGTTAATTTGTTTTTTCTGTGCTTTTTTCTGTTGTGTTTTTTGTTGGTGTTTATTTTATTTTACATTTCTTTCCTTGTTTTTTGTTTGTTTACTTGTGCTTGCTTTTGCCTTTTTGCCTCTTTGAACAGATTAAACCACTCTCATTGATTACTCAGTTAGGTCAGTCCTGGGCTTTTCTGTTCATAGCGGCAAAGTTTTTCTAAAATACAGGTGATTTTTAGTGATTAGAATGAATTTTCAAATAGAACCAAGACTTGAGACCTCCAAATTTGGAAAGGATCCATCCGGAGTCCCAAGAGAAGAAGTGCCAACACGTTTGTGTCTATTATTAGTTACCATTCTCTCCACTATCAGGGTTCCCCTCCTTTCTGAAAAGGCTACGGTTTGTTTTGCTGGTTTAACAAAACCAAGTTTGGTTGATTTAATGTTCTGTTTTGTGATGAAGTGTCTTTCCTATGTCATAGTTTAGCTGGTAACAAGACATTTATGAAGTGGTAAGAATTCTCTGCTCTGTGGTGAATTTAATCTCTAGAGTGGAGCAAAATGCTATTTAATTAGCAAATAAAGTAGTTCAGCTGCAAATTATGTCAAAATTAAATGTAAAAATTTCAATCTTCTGGTAACCCCCTAAATAATTAAGAGTATCTGCAACTGCTCAAACATATGTAATTTGACCTCTAGTACAGGAAAAGCATTTCACATAGATTACTATTACAAATGGCTATTAAAGGGAGGAAACTTCTGGATTTAGAAACCAAATAAAATTCATACTTTTGCATTTAGACTGAAAATCTATTCTTGAGGTAATTTTTTTCACTAAGACTTGTTGAATTATCAAA
This sequence comes from Phaethornis superciliosus, assembly GCA_023637945.1. Classification (NCBI taxonomy): domain Eukaryota; kingdom Metazoa; phylum Chordata; class Aves; order Apodiformes; family Trochilidae; genus Phaethornis; species Phaethornis superciliosus. The sequence goes on along the minus strand of JAJQWJ010000004.1, from coordinate 44,024,431 downwards.
TACTGTGCTAAGTCTTTGTCAATATTTGAAGTTGGCATTTGTGATTTTCACTTGGAAGTGTTTTGTCTCTCATGTAAAAATGTTATCAAACATTTCTCTCATATTTGCATAGTTTTTACCAGAGCTTAACATGCTTACAGACCTAGTAGTTCAGATCCAAGCAGTGGAAGCCTTCATTTTATAGGTGTTCCTCAGACACGTAATGGAAATGCAGTTAGTTTGAAAGGAAATTCTGTATGAACCTCTGCTTCACCATTGAAAGTTCTGAAAATAGCATTGTTTGGGATATCAGTTGCATCTGTGAAGCATTAGTGTTTTGTCTGTGTGTCACAGACATGTGCTAAAAAAATTTTACTGTAGCACTTTATCTCCCCAGTTGTATGTCAGCAGATTTTAGCAGGAGTGATTTTTGATGCATTGAATTTTGTGGTACATAATAGCCTAGCACTTACAGGATTAGTAAGTAATTAGTGAACAATGTCACTAATTAATTTGCCATGCTTAATTAGCTCTAGAGTGCCAGGTCAGCTTCACACAAACAATTATTAATGGATTCTCAGAGGCTTTGTTTTACTTTAGCTTCAGTCAGTTGAATACGCAGTGCTGTGAAGTCTCTTTCTGTCTTAGTCTAGTCAGGCAGACCTTTGTATAGTGTAGGTTTGTCCTCCATTTTATTTTATATTTTTCCTTGTGTTATTATAGTTGTGACTGAAAATAAATCTTCAGGAAGATTTTTTTTCATGGCTTCTATGTGCGTTTATGTATTGAGATGCCGTCTGGACCACTGTAGGTTTTATTAATTTGGCAAACGATATTAGTGGACCCTAACCATCTAAAACCAAGCTTGCCTGTGTCTCTATGAGACTTGACAGTGTAGGAGGCAAATGAACCATGGGTTGTTCAGATTCATGACCCTAAAAAACTATTTTTGTGAAAACTGCTCTCCTATTTCTACCCCAGCAGCCATCTGCTGAGATGAACTTCAGAAGACCTGGTTTCATAAAAACATTCTGCATTCATTAAAACATTCTTTATTTTATTTTTCTTGTAAACAAGTTATCGTATATGATTTATACTCTCCTAAATGTATCTGTCATAATTAGTGGCACAAATAAAACTGTTTGCCAATGACTTCCAAAGTTCATGCACACATACAGATTGTGAGACCACACTCTCTACAGGAGTCTAGCAGTGAATAAAGCAATTCTGTTTGAGACCAGAATAGGTGAGGACAGACATTCATCTGTCACTCTTGTAGTGGCATTCCAAATTGCATGAGGAGCCATGCTGTTCTGGAGGCAGTCTGTACCTTTTGTGTAAGATAGGCAGGAAAATTTTAGTAAATAATTTAGTATTTATACCTCTTTGATGAAGGTAATAATGAGGTTTTAATTTTGCAAGAAGCCAGCTTCTCTCAATGAACACGGAGTATTTTTTTACTTGAAAAAAAGTTGTCCTAAGAAGAAAAAAAAGTCAGACCTACATGATTATGGTATAACTTCATAAACTGGAACTGAAAGGCATTTCACTTGCCAGATATGTGTGCCAGTCACTTATCCCATTCCTGTTCACACTCATCCTGTTGAAAGGAAGCAGCATCAGTACCAGGAGTTTAAAGAAGTAGTTTACATAGATATGTAGGGTGACTGTGAAGATACTGACTTGCCTTGAAGAAACAGCTTACTCACAGTTAATATTACAAAAAATGTAATGCCTTTCTAGCTGTTTTGAGTTGCCATGATTCCATTGTAGTCAATATAGTCACACTGAGGTTGTTAATAAACAGTCCACCAAAGATTAAATTTAGGGTCTCTTAGACTTGACAGAGAATGTTTCTAGTTCCTGAAGACGTTTTAGATTAGAAGGTCTGAGTTCAAGATAACTGGCCTCCCCTGGAAGCAATATAGATGTTGCAAATAACATTAGTCTGTAATCTTCACCTTTTGTACATCTTTGCGTTGTTTATTATTTTATTCCAATAGACCTGTTTTTCTTTCCTTCATTAAAGTGTCTAAGGGGTGCCTGAATACTAATGTTTGGATTACTTGATTACAAGTAACCTTTATTATAACATTTCATTGTTAGCTTTGTTTCTTTCCTAAGTGTAAATCAGGAAGGTGGGATATCATAGATTACTAACAGCACAGGGATTCTTTGTGACATGAATGGCAAATTGGTTAAAATTAAAGATGTTAAAAATGTGTCTTTGTGACGCTGATGTCTGCTATCCTGGTAGATATGCTAACAAACATATCGACGTTCAACACAGAATGATGTGCAGGCTGTTCTGAAATGTGATAAGTTTTCATTTGCCTAAGCAGCAGTTTTTCTGGATTAGTTTGGTACTGTAGTGTCCTATACCTCATGCTTATCAGTATGAGGTTTGTGGAGACAGAATTTAAAGCAAAATTCTGGGACCTGATGGGATTCATGCTTGGTTCCTGAAAGAACTGTCCTGAAAGTGGCTTTTGCAACTGTTTCTGTTGCAAAGCCACTGTCCATCATATATGAAAAGTCATGGCAAAACATCTGTGAAGTATCTGCTGACTGAAAAAGGAGAAACATCATCTCCATTTTCAAACATGAAAAAGCTGAAAAAAGAGAAACATCATCTCCATTTTCAAACATGAAAAAGCAGCAGACCCAGGGAACTACAGGCCACTAAGTCTCATCTCTGTGCCTAGCAAGAACATGGAGCAAATCTTCCTTAAGGCTTTGCTAGGGCATGCAGGTAACAAAGGGTTAACTGGTGACAGCCATTGGTAACAGATGGCTTTGCTAAAGGAAAGTTGTGCCTGACTAATTTGGGCCTTTCATGGTGGGGTCACATCCTTGCTGGACAAAGACAGAGAAGCAGACATCAGCTGCCTGGACCCATGCAAAGCATTCAACAGTGTTCTGCACAACATTCTAATCTCTAAACTGGAACAATATGGATTTGATAAATATCCAAATCGTTGGATAAGAAACTGACTGGATGGTCACACCCAAAGAGTTATCATCAGTGGCTCAGTGTCCAAATGGAGACGTGATGAGTGGTGTTCCTGAAGGGTTGTCTGTTCAACATCTTTGTTGGAGACAGGGACAGTGGAACTGAATGCAGCCTCAGCAAGTTTGCTGATGACACCAAACTGTGTGGTGAATTCAACACACTGGAGGGAAGGGATGCTTGAGAAGTGGACTTGTGCAAACTGCATGAAGTTCAACAAAGCCAAATGCAGGGTTCTGCACCTGGGTTGAGGCAATCTTATGCATTCTACATATTGGGAGAAGAAGCGATTGAGGACAGCCCTGAGGAGAAGGACTTGGGGATGGTGCTGAACCAGAAGCTTAACATCAGACGTCAGTGTGCACTTGCAGCCCAGAAAGCCAACTGTGTCCTGGGCTGCATCAAAAGCAAAGACAGTCAGTCGAGGGAGGTGACTTTCCTCTTCTGCTCAGAGGCCATCTGGAGTATTGTGTCCAGTTCTGGAGTCCCCAGCACAGGAAGGACACATTGCTCCTGGAACATGTCCAGAGGAGCATTTAAAATGATCAGCAGGTTGGAGCATCTCGTCATATGAAGACAGGCTGAGGAAGTAGGGATTGTTCAGGCTGGAGAAGAGGAGGCTCCAAGGTGACCTTATAGCAACCTTCCAATATCTGAAAGGGGCCTACAGGAAAGCTGGGGTACTGTTTTTTACACTGATGTGTAGTGAGAGGACAAAGGGCAATGGTTTAAACCTTGAAGAGGACACTAGGATAAAGTTCTTTCCTTTGAAGGTGGTGAGACACTGGAGCAGGTTGCCCAGGGAAGTTGTGGCTGCCCCCTCCCTGGAAATGTTCAAGGCCAGCTTGGTTCTAGTGGTAGGTGTCCATGGCCATGGCAGAGGGGTTGGATCTAATTGATTTTTAAGGTCCCTTCCAGCCCTAGCCATTCTATAATTCTGTGATTCTAAGTCTTGTTTTTTTCTTTTGATCTTAGTGGAGCAAGTACACAGGAATTTTCTGCTTTGAGTCTGTGTTAATTTACAGCAGATTGCATATATTCAGACTTCTCTCTTTTTTTACTGAAGAAATCTTTCTGAGCATACTAGAGCCCTCAAATGCAAAGCCTGACCAATGACCATGTGTGGGGTGGCTTTTATTAGTCTGGTTTTACAGTGGTGGTAATCCTGAAGAGGCAAATGTTCAGTTGCAAGATGAATTGATGACCAAATCTAATTGTGAAACGATGTTAGAAAGCTAAAGCTGTTAAAAACTGTTAAAAATGAAGAATCAGTTAGGTGAGGCACTGAGCTGCCAAATAAAGTGGAAATACATTCTATCTGGGGTAATTAGTGTTGTAAGGAACCTCAATCCCTCACAAGGTTTTGGCCCCTCTCAGAGCAGAGCTAACAATAATAAGTATTTTTTTCATACCTTATTTTAGAGATACCATTTCCTAGAAACTCTTTCTTACAAGTAGTCCTGCACAATTATGACTGACAGTAGAAATTATTTCTGACTTTTGGAGGCTTAAAGAAAGAGTAAATTCTAAGATTTTCTCTTAAACTTCCCTTCCCCCACAGATTCTTGGATTGTCAGAATAACTGAAATGCTGAAAATACTCATTGTTTTTCACTTGTCTTTTATTTACTGGGACCTGGTATATTGCATCTTTCCTTTCAGCCTTGGAGACCTTCCTGTGACTACTCTGCTAAACAAAGAAAAAATAGATTTCACTAAAGCATTGGGTTTTTTTTTGTTTTGGTTTTTTTTTTATTTTTTCAGTTCTGCTTTACAGAATTTTTAATCCTTAAAAAAAGAAGTAAATTTCTGATTTGTTATACTTCTGCCTAATAGTGCTTGATTTCATGTGAACTGACTTGACAGCCTGTGGTCGCCAACAATACTTTATTTCTCCCTATGCATGTTAGGAACGATACTCTTGTGTCAGTGGGGACTTGGATATTCTCATTGTTTAATTCTTTGTAGATAGGTGTAGTTACTGATAATGCCCAACCTAATCACTTTTTCTTTAACAAGGGTATTATTTTTTTATAATTTTAATTTTATTTGCTCTGTATACTTTAACTGTGTCTTAGAAATAGCTGCTGAAGTGTTGCCTAGCCTTAAGAACTCGTTTCTTTAAACTGGTCTTCTTCCTAATTGCCCTAGACCATCAGGAACTGAGCTGCCATTACATTTGACTAATATAATTTAGGTGGATGTACTTCCTAGTCCATCTGTTTCTTTGTAAGGCTGGCAAGTTTGATAACATTTTCAGGTATATTACACTAATCCTTAGTGCTTTGTAAGAGACTTTTCTTCTCTTTTTCTGTTATCAGAGGGCAGTGTTTAAAGTTATACAGTTCAGAGTATAAGAACAAAAGAAAACCTAATTCTCTGCATTCCAGTTAATATGAGCTTGTTTAATTAATGTCTTATTTTGCAGATTTGGGAAACATCAGTGCCTGTATGCTGTGTAGTTTGACCAGAATTTTCTAACTTGGATGTAAAAAATTGCTTGTTAATTTCAGGTGCCACTATTTTTAGAACCAATGAGTATCTGCGTCTTTTACTGAAAAAAACCCTGTGCTTTTGAAATTTTTAAGTATTCTTCATTAATTTTTCTCTTATTGTGACACATCATGTAGAAGAAGAAGACATGGTTGAGGAGTCTATTCTGTGTTTATATTCTTCCATTAAAAAGATGCTGCATTTCCAATATACTTTTTAACTATGGCAACTAAATAAATTATTTTTTCTGTTGTTTTGTTTTGCCTAGTATGTTTACAGTGTTACTCATTTTCTATTAATTTTGCAGCTCTTTTTATGACCAGAATCTTAAATATTCAGACTTGTTTGGGTGTGATTCTTGGCCAGTTAAGAGTTCCAAGTAGATGCAATTCGTTAACACTTGTGAAGTTTTGGTTCTTCTCCCACACCATCTGGTCTGTATTCCTCTCCTGTCTTCCCTTTTTTTTCTTTTTCTTTCCTGAGGGATAGTATTTATTAAATAATTTAAACTTTCTAGCATGTAATCTGAAAATGTAGGTTGCTCTGAGATTTCCCTGTGCAATGTGTCATTCAAGAAAGAAGGCTTTCTGTATGCAGAGGAGAAAGAACATGAACAGGAACCTGTGGACGGGTTGGAATGGCTGGAATGTGGTGCACAGTAAAGATGTCTGTTTCTTCACAGCAAAATGTTATTTAAGCACATTGAAAAAGTATAATTATTTAATGTCTCTGAGGTCTCATGGATGGCTCTCTGTGTTTCCCTGCCTTCACAACACATTCTGTTATTGGAGAGTGGCAAGAAATGTTTTAAAAATCAAAAATTGCTCAGTCTTTGCAGAGATGGATGTTAAGTGCTGCGGTGAAGCTTGTGGTCTATTGTTTTAAAATCTGGAGAACTGTTTGCCTGCATAACCTGAATACTTGTCCCTTAGTCTTTCTGTATGTTTTAAATGCTTGCTTTAGCTGGCATTCAGGTTATTTCTGGTTTATGTCTGTTTTTTGCTAAACTGAAGTTTATGATATGTAAACTAGAATGTTTGATGAGATAGGTCATGAGATGATCTTTTTGCTGTGGGTGTTGCCTGGGGGAAGAATCTTGTGGATTACACCTATTGTAGCAGTAGGTGACCTTTAGCAAGCTGTTATATGAAGAGAGGAGGGAGATTGGAAGGTGCCCATCCCAATTTGGGCTGTATTTGACTTGATGTCCTCGCAGCTATTCCTTGACACCTTCAGTCCAACTTGTACCCTTCCATACGAAGGTGATGACATTGTCTGGCTCCTGTGTGGTGCAGGCTGTGGGTGGTACACACAGTCCCATTGCTGACCATGCCTTCTTGGACTGCCTATATAGCAGCTAATTCCTCTGGTTGGGAAAGTGCTGGTCCAGGTAGCTTTTGAGTCACTGGCTCCTGATGTTTCAAAACTGTCACCAGCCTGTTGGCCTGGTCATTCTAGCAGATGACTTCTGGGCACCTCTTTATCTCACCTTCAAGTCTGTGTTTCAATACCATGGCACAAACTCTTCTTTTGTGTTTGCAAGCCTTGCTCCTCTTCAAGGAGTTAGCTTCTCCACATGCTGATATTCATGAGCTAAATTTTCAAGCATGGCTTAGTATTTTCTTCCATGGTAACAATTCTTGTAGAAGTACATCTTTCAGTTTTAGATAGGAAGATGTATTTCCTTGACTCACTTCTGTCCCTGTGATGACAGATAAGTGAAGTTATGTAGAAAGTCACTGTATATGTAGTGTCTCCAGTTTGCCTATCAGAGTTGGCCAGTCTGGTGACATTTGATTAGCACTGTCTACTTTCCCCCTATCCCTCTTCTCCAGCAGACTGGTTTCCCTCATCAAAACCCAACTTTTAAGTTTGCCAGACCAGTGCTATTGTCTCATCAATCAGTTTGTGCAGGATAAAGGCTTGTCTTTCACTTCTTTTTCAGTGAAGCCAGTTTATTCCAAAACAGATCTACAGATGCCAAAACCTACATCTTTAGCATGTGCCATTACGGTAAATTTCACTGGGATCTAGTACAAGTTATTTTGTCCTTTGAATTTTATTTTTATTTTTTTGTATAAGTCATGAGGTTTTGGCAAGTTAGTAAAATTAAAAAGAATTAACCATACATGCGTTCACATACATATCCTGTAATTTTCTGGGTTCCATTTTATGTGCTGTCTCTAGTAGTTACCATGCTTTTATCCAAAAGCAAAAAATACCCCAACATAACTAATGGAATTTTTAAAATGGTATTTGTACTACACAGTATTTCCTATCATTTTTCTGCTGTACTGAGGGTGATAATTTCAGGTTGGTTGCAAAAAAAAAAAAATCCTGGTAAATCTTTCCAAAGAGAGGTTTTAAAGTTGATTAATCCTGACAGAATTCAACAGCCAGTCATTCTCTAAGAACATTAGTAGATTTACATTTTGAAATTAGTTGGAAATCAGTTTGAAATTCATTAGTTGTGCTTAATTTTAAAAACTGAGTGAGGATCTTGCTCTGTTCTCTCTTTTTTCTTGTGATTTTTACTTTCTTTTCAGAACAGTCGTGTGAATGGCCTTTATTCCAAATATATGATCTTTGTAAAGGATCTAAGAGATTCATTTCCCCTAGTTATATTAGTGTTTTGTTTCAAGTGTCTAGTAAATGTTTAACTTGAAATATATTATTGATATATTTCAATTGATATATATATATAATTGATATATATGATATATATAAATGATATCAATTAATATCAATTGATATCAATTAATATCGATATATTAATATATTTTGATGATGCCCTGCTGTAGATTGCAGACAGATGCATTTCAGGACCTGGTGTAGCAGGAGGATCTGCCTCAGTGGGCCTGTCTCTGTTTCCCCTTTGTGATTCAGTTGCTCTTTTTCTCTCAGCTTCACTGTCCTTAGCTTAGATTTGGAGCATCACCATGGAAAGCAGAGGGCACAGCAAATTCTGTACGGGTGACAATCTTGAAAGTAGTGACAGGAGTTAGTACTGTGGTTGGTATCTGTGGTGCCAGCTGCTCTCCTGCTTTGAAAAACACAGAGCCCAGCTTGGCTCCAGCTAGGACAAAAAAAACCCAAACAAGAATGGACAGATAAATGAAAGAGTTTGCTTAATAATGGAAAAGGCTTTCTTGGCTTTTCCTTTGTTACCCTGTTGTTCTCCAGGAGAGGATTTTTGACAACTGGCTAAGTAGTTAAATAACAGCAGCCAATTCTATAAAAGTCTAGTCTTCTCCCATGATCAGAGAGAGTCCTGTGTACCTTCCCTAGAAGGTGTGCTGGATCTTCTCCCCTCAAACGGGGATGCCCACTCAAGTGGTTACTCCTCAAGGCTGAGAGCAAAGGGACATCCAGCCATACCCAGAGAAGGGTAAGAAGTATCAGATCTCTGTACATAAGTTCTGAAGTTTAAGACTTTAGGATCCTGACTACAGTCGTTGTATTACTATATTGTTTCTAGGTATTGCTTTAATAATTACTCTAGAGCTAGTATAAGGCCAATTACTAATAAGCAAGTTGCTAGTGCTGAAACAGCCTTGTGTAGAAGTAGTCTGGATATTTGATTATTTGCATCTTTTATTGTTAAGATATTTTTCTTGTTATCCTAACACATTGGTTTTTATTCCTTAATATCCTAACACTGTGAGGGTGGTGAGATGCTGGAACAGGTTGCCCAAGGAAGTTATGGCTGCCCCCTCCCTGGAAGTGTTCAGGGCCAGGTTGGATGGGGCCTTGAGCAGCCTGATCTAGTGGGAGGTGTCCCTGCCCATGCAGGGGGTTTGGAACTAGATGGTCTTTCATGTCCCTTCCAACCCAAACCATTCTATGATTCTGTGTTTTTTCTATGGCAAAGCATTTGTTCTCCTTCCCAGAGTTTATCAGGTCCTCCTGTTACTAGTGTTGGAAATGGAAGAGTGACCTTCTCTCTTATTTGACTGGCCGTGGTCTGGTGGTGGAGATTTGCCAAATAATGAGGCGGTATATCCAGTTTCTAATTTGGAGGAAATGTTGCTGACAAGTTGCTGCCCTGACAACTCTGGCATTTCCTTGGGTTCTCAGGTTACTGTGGTACCATTTGATTGAGTTTTACTTGAACTAGTTGTATTGATTTCTCTGCCAAGACATAACCTGTGATCTGCAAACTGATTTAAACATTTTATTGTTACTGATCGGTTGTTGAAGTTTCGGCAACGTGGTGTACATGTGACAGCTCAGTATCTTCTAAAGAAAGCCTCAGAGGAAAATGTTTAGAACTGCTTGCCTTCTGGGAGGTCAGCCAGCAGGAATCTGTCAGACTGTTACCATTTCCCTGAATGTTATTTTGGCTTGAGCCAGATGCTAGATACTGAGCTAGATGCTTTTACAACATGAGATTCCTCCATCATCTTTTGGTTAGGCTGTTTAAGATATTCAGACAGGACATGTGCTGGTATAGTCTTTTTTTTTTTTTTTTTTTTTTTTTTTTTCCCCAAGGATCACTTGGAAATAGAAAAAAAGAGAATTAAGATGCCCATTTGTCAAGTGAATTTCATGCATGAATGTGTCATGGGACTCCTTTAACATCTTCTGAAAGTCTACCTAAAACTTTCTTTCAAAACCTTGAAGCACATGGGTTACTCCTGCAGTTGTATATTGTGATGCAGCTGAGTACTGCATTGTGTACTTCTGTGTCCTAGAGTCTGAGCACAGTGTCTGTGCCCAGTGAGGAGGGAAATCTCCTGCCCAAAGGGTCTGTGTGGCAACAGCCACCTGAGGATTTAATTTGTTGCTAGATAACACTAGAGTCAATGGTAACATGGCTCATGGGAGCTACTGGGAAGGCACATTCAGCTTTCACTATTCTGCAATAGTATAAACGGGCTTAGGGCCAAAACAGAAAAGCTTATTTTTTTTTTTGGTGACTAACATGTATTTGTGCAGATGATGCACTACTGACAATTTGTGAGCTTGCTAACTGTTCCCATTTACAAACACATCCAAATACATTTTGCTGACCTTTTAGTGATAATTTTGATGCTTTCTATTCAAATTTTTTTGCTTTTTTTTTTTTTTTTTTTAAAAAAAAGAAAAAATAAAAAACCAACACACTTTCCCACAGTGTTACTTGACAGTATTTGAAAATAATGCAGTATGAATGTTTCCCCTTAAGAGGAAAAGAAGTCTTGAACCATGGAAGTTCTTTGTGGTAGTGATTCCATCATGCCAACTAGAATATCTGCTGTTGTCATTAATTTATTAGGTGCATATTCATTTAAGCACATTATGAGCCTGTTTAGTCTTACATTTTATGTCAGTTTTTGATGTCTGCAAAAAAAAGGAAAAACCTTGCTGTTAAAATATATAAGCAAAGTTTAATTTTAAGAGAGATACTTAGAACTGACGGCAATTCACAGTGACTGCCAGAGGCCAGACCTGGGATTTAATATATTACAGGGAAGACCTGCTTAGGTGCATTAACTTGCTTATTGCATTTCTGACTTAGTGTAAGTGGTGTTTAACAGAGCAGCAAAACTTGCTTTTACTTATTTTAGATAGCTTTCCTGTGCTATGGCAACAATCTACTATATGGTGAACTCATGTTTCTTTTATATTTTACAGTTTGATGCATCAAAAGTTTTCTTATTCTGCTTTGAGAATGTTTTAATCAGAATTTCTACTGCGTTTCATGTAGTTGAGAGCAAATATAACAGAACTTTTATTCTTGCCTTCATTGACATTGTTTTTCATTTAAACCATGTAGCAGAAGTTAGCATAAATTTACACCAAAAATGATACATCTGAGTTCTTTGAGTGGTCCTGCTGATTAAAGTCAAACATCAGGCATTGAATTTTGATGATTTATCAAGAGCTATAAGGTTTACCTGTAACCTGAGTGAAAAAATGTTATCTTTGACAGCAAAGGAAGCAAAAATACTGATTTTCCTAAACAAAAGTATTGAAGTGTGCCTTGACCTTTGTATAATTAAGTGGGAAAAAAAAATCCCCCTTTTCCAGGTTCCTAAGTATTTACAGTCATTTAACTGTATTGAAAATAGATGTTTTTATTGACTTCTCAAGGCAAAACACACTTAACCATTCTTTTCATTTTTTAATGAGAACACAATGTGTCAGTTACCGGTGGGAAGAGATTTCCATTAGGCAACAGGCTAAAGTTTGGCTTGATAACTACTAGAGTTACTTTATCTCAGAAAATGTTATAAGTGATGCCCTTTGTAGAGAATGGTGATCCTTGTCTTCTATTCTTGTGCAAATCTTACTTGCTTAGAAAAACAGGCCCGAGGTAATGAGTATGTCCTGGTCTGACCAAGCTGTCTGACAGGCTGAGTCAACATTTCTTTGTTTGTTCAGCTCGCTCCTGTGTCTAATGTGCAAATGAAGCATCAGCTTTATTTATGAAGCGGGTATTGCTGCCAGCCTGTCTCCAGAATGAAGTCCTAGAGGAAGGAAATGCATAGCTGAAAAATAGGAGTTTCTCGTTTCAGTCGCTGTTGCCTGGAGGGGGTTTCTGCCTCACCTGTCTACAGCTTGTGGTGTCAGTTTTACCTGACACCACTTTTTTTACCAGTTTTACCTGGTTGTTGCAATATTCATAAACGTGCATGCCCATTCCAGTGAATAATACACATTACCTTTTGCTTCCGTAGCAACATACAGCCTTAAGCATATCAGCCATGTATGGTTTTGTTAGAGACCTCTAACATCTACAAATTTGTATCTACAAATTCTTAAAGGCATTACTAGATTTTTTCCACAAGCTCCATCTTGCAGGAAGAAAGTGGCGTAGTAAGCATGAGTAGAGTCTTCTATGCCACTTTTTTTAGGGGTAAACTTTAAATGATTTTTAGTAGTTTAAAATCATCTCTTTCCAGATGTATGACTACTTATGACTACTTCAAATATGCATATTTTTAAATAATAATAAAAAAGAAAATAAGTAATTAAAAAAAAATAAAATGAGATGCAGAAATACGAGTATGGATATGTTAGATGTAAAAATCACAAGTCTTCTGTAAATTTGATGCCCAGTATCACCATAAAGACATTCCAGTGTAGAAAAAGAGGGTCTTAATAGCACTTCTTGTATTCATGTTTGGGACCATTGTGCATTTTACAATTCTCTATAAAACTCACAAATAACCCACCAACTGGCTCTTTTCTTCTTGCTCTGCCAGCATGTTACCTGCTGAAGGTATGGTTTGCTTATGTGCTCTAAACTGGAAAGATTTTTTTGAATAACACACAGGATCACATTGTATTGTATTCCTATACAAGTTCATAAAGAAGTCATAAGCTTCATTCATTTGTGGTTGGGTTTCTTTGGCTGTTTTTTTTTTCTTGCCACTCCTGCAAGGATTTGTTTCAGACTCTTCTGACTTTGATCAATTATTTTCAAAATCTCTCCCTTCAAATCTTCCTCTGAGTCTTGTAGATACTCTTATGTACGCTTACCAATATGATTGTGACTAAACTGGGTATGAAACAGCACAGTATGATTAAATTAGAACCAGCAGATAACATATTTCTTGCAGTGGAATAGCTTTCTAGAAAGAGAGAAGGAGATGGCTGAAAGAGACATTTCTGTTACTTATGAGAACTCTATGAAAAACAGATGTATAGTCAATATTCTGCTCAGGAAAGGAGAGCTGTAACATGAAGTTAAAGTTTCATCTTTAGGGTTTCAGCATGGTGGATGAAAAACAGAGTCTCAAAATAAAATGATTTATACTATGTTGGCTGCTGGCAGTTCATCTAAAGTAAGAGGCAGAATAACTTTTGAATGGATTTTGGATCAAACCCATTGGCTGAGGAAAGTTATATATAATTTTAATTAGTCTTATTCTCTGAAATTAGTTTCTCTGGTTATTTTTTTGTGGGTTTTTTGTTTGTTTATTTTGTTGTGTTTTTTGTTGTTTGCTTGTCTTTTGTGTGTGTGGGTTTTTTGTGGTTTTTTTGTTTTGTTTTGTTTTGGGTGGGGTGAGGTGGTGTTCTTTAGATTTTCCTGCATTGGGTTTTTGGGTTTTTTTTGGTGGCAGAAAGTTTGCTCTCTGAAAGAATGTATGTCCACACATTATTATTAGCCTTATTAGAAAAATATCTGTGTATCTTTTGCTTGGACAGTTATGTGGTACTGGAAAATGATCTCTTCCCTGCCAACATACTGTTGGGCTGAGTTAATAAATGGTTACAGTTTTGCAGAAGTAGTATTTAGACTCAAATGTTTTACCTATTTATTTTGTAGTCATTATTTTTAAGTGTCACATAACAGTTGGTGAACCTGAAGAATCATTGATCCTATACCATTCTCTTTTAAAAAACAAAGAAGATTTCAGGCACAGGCTATGGCAATTGATATCAGATTAAATCTTAGATTTGCAGCTGTTTTGGCCAAAATTCAGACTCACTGGGAGTAGTGTTCATGAACTAATCTAGAATTCTGCATGTGTGTCAATTATTCAACCTCTAATTTAACCCTTACAGAAGTTTGTAGTCTTGCTTTGTAATGGAAGGTATGTTTTGAAATGAAGTATGTTGCCCAAAGGAAAAGTTATGGAGAGAAATTATGTGTAGTAGAGCATGACTGTGTTTGCTGGGGCTGTGCCAAGTGAAAAATAGATGCTTGTCAGGTCTGATTAAAGAATTCCATATTGTAAGAATTCAGTATTTCAGGATGATAATGGACGGATGGAAAAATCATGAAAAGAATGCAGGTTTGGACAGAGTATTGTTTTGTTTTAATAAATTCTAAGTCTAAAGAAAAACAGAATTGCAGAGGGATTAAAGTAACATTTTTTTAAAAAAAAAAACAAAACCCAAAACATGCATGCTTTAAAGTTAGAATAATATGGTGTAGTATTTCTTTGCCTCTTACATGAAATTAAACATCATAGTGGAGATGACAGGGATGGGTGAGGGAATCTGGGGACCATCTGAAAATAAGTGTTAAATTTTTTGTAATTACATGTTCTCAGTAATAATCACAGACTTTAATATTTCTGTACACGAAATGAAAGCAGCTGTCAGAAGTAAATCTCTCTTTAAAAGAAGTCATGAGTAGCATTATTCAAAACATACTTTTCCTTGGAAAATTAGGAAAACTAGCACTGACCTGTGATTATAACAGTGGTGTTACCACTGATTTGACATCTGCATTAAATTTCTTAACCATTTTGAGTATTTTTTCCAGAAAATTTGTCCTTTTTAATTTTTGTTCCTTAAATAGAAGTAACAGCTGCTTTACAAAAATCTGTAACCACAACACAAATAGTTAAAATTCCTAGGCAAAGCCTTTATTTCAGATTAAATAAGAGTAATAATGGAAAAGAGCAAAACAAAAAAAAAAAAAAAAAAAAAAGGACATTACCCTTAAATTCATACTGACCATTATCTTGGTGGCTAAGATAGCCAGTGTACTCAGTACTATTACGTTATCTGCTTGCAGAACTGGTCCTACGTTTGTGTCAGCCCATGTAATTTCCCTTTCTATTTTTATTTACTTTGAAGACTGTTTCCTCTGTGTCATTGCTTCTGTAGAACAGCTTAACTTGTTTGCTGAATACTGATTTTTTCTTCTGGAAAATTTCCTTCTGGATCTTTCCTTCTGGAAGTTACTTGGCATCTAAGATCCAGATGCAACTATCTGCTTACAATCATTTGGAATACAAAGTTTTCCAAGTACAACTAATTTATGTTGCTTCTCCTTGCACGTTTGGGCCAGCCAAAAAGTACAGTTTGAGAGGCTGCTGGATGCTGTACTTGGAGGAGGCCAGCTCAGTGCTCAGCTCAATAGCAAAGCTCCCTGTTGGCTCCACTGAGGATTGGGTCAGGTCACAGTTTTCAGTCAAGAAACAAATTCTCTCTCAGAAGCCCGCAGTGAGCATTATTTGTAGGAGTTGTCTTCAAAATCTGTTTACTCCAAATACTACAGCGAGTAAAGCAATGGGAAGACAAACAATTCCAGAAGCTTTGTCTTAATACAGCCTTATATGTAAAATTAAAAGCTACTTTGCAGGGACTGCAACATTGTTAGCATTGTTTCTTAGAGCCTGTCATAGCCCTCTTTCTTCAGCAAACTATTTCACATCTCATTTTTAAATTAGTGTGTCTACTTCTGTGATTTTGGAAACCTTCAATAAACTTTCCATCACCTACAGGCTGTGTTCTGGTTTGAAATGTGCTTCTGGAAGGATTAAAAATAAAACAGGAAATGGAGCTAGAAGGTGCATTCCTGGAAAACTCCATTACAGTTTGCAGGCTGTCCCAGAAAGTTAACTGAGGCTGGGAAAATTGATTCATAAATCTCCTACAGCTTTCATGCAAATACTGTCATCAGCTGAAGTATTCTAAGGAATATATAGGTGTTGAAGTCTGATCTGAAGACTTGATAGTATACAGGTGTTTGTAATAGTGTGTCTTTGTTTTAAATGCTCTCTGAGATGGAGATAAAATGTACTTATGATCTTCCATTTGTATAATATTTTAAAAGATGCTGGAAACATTTCTTCAATCTGAGATTCTATGAACTCACAAAAATCATGATATAAAAATAATGTTCTATTAAGATCTTTTCCAAAATAAAACTACCAACCTGATTTTGAACACAGTTTAGGAAAATCATGTGTGTTGATGACCACAAACGAGAGACCAGAGTCTCTGCTTGCACAAAATTTTTTTCAGTGATATGAGACCAGTTAAATATGTTGGGTCTAAGTACTTGAAAAGAATTGAGTATTTTAATGAAGTTCCAACTTCTTCCTTTTAAAGTATAAATTCTGCCATTGTAAAAGCTTCAGTAAGATATTTCACAGAGAATGTTTACAATTTTGGAATATTTTAATTTTCCTTCACTTTGCAGGTTCTGCTTTTCACTATATCAAACTGTTTTCTTCTAACCATGTGTACCTGTTATGTTTTTCCATGTGCAGATGGAAGATGTTTAGATACCTTGTTTAGGCAGACATGCCAATAGGATCAAAATACAGTGCAATATATATTGAATGACTTCAAGTCATATTGGATTGATTACAGAAAAATTGATTTGAAGATTAAAAAAAGTTTCTAAAAGAGTACAAGACCAAAGCAACACATGATAAAGACAGATATTACAGTGCTTCCAGGAAAAGAAAATAAACAGACAAGTGAAAAAAACCAAACCAATCCAAAAAACTATTGCACTATTATAGTAGAAAATGCCATTAAAAAAAATGTTAAACTCCCTTAAGTGTCACACCTACAGACAGAGAAACTCAGATTCTTCTGCTAGCCTTAATTCTGAGAATACATAGACTCATACTGGCTGCTGCAGTCAGTCTCATAGCTAAAGCTGGGAAGCCAAGCAGAAGCAGCACAGATGAAATCAACAGAAAAATGTTTTAGAAATAGTTGCATGCAGTTGGTTGAAGGAACAATGAGGCCCTTGTGATTCTGTTGCTTTTATGTAACACCTGGAACACACATTTAAAAGAGTTTGTTGTGCCAAACCTTTTCATTTTCTCCACTTCCCTATCCCTATCTTTATTCCTATTTCCCCTCCCCTTACCTTGAAAGGAAAGGGTAAGGCAAGGTTGTGAAGAGCTGAAGATCCTAGTCAATCCCACTTTGCAGTTCTTTTTTTTTTTTTTTTTTTTTTTCTTTTTTTTTTTTTTTTTTTTTTTTTCCCTCTTCCCTACTAATAGACTCTGAAATTGTTAGTAGAGAACAGGAGTTGTCTCTGTAAGTCAGTGCTTTGCAGTTTGGACCAACCATGTCCTGAATACAGTGTGTTCTATTACATAATAAATTAAGAAAACAACCAAGGAATCCTGGTCAGCAGTAAAAAAATAATTTGCATAATCTTTATCTCATGATGTCAAAAATCAAGTGTGGGAACAACCAATAGTATTTCTTTTACCTATCAGACTTTACTTAATCTCCTATGATTGTGATCCAGTAATGCAAATTCAATGAATGAAAATGTAAAAACCAATTTTATTTTGAAATGTGTAGCCCTGCTCTTCTTTCATCTTGAAAAACATGAATGGGGAAACATTGTCAAAAAAAGTAGTTTTAAAAGCATTAACTCAAGATCTACTATTCTTCATGGGGCTTAGTTTAGGCTTCTGAAAAGAATTGTGGCTATATAAATGGTTAAAATAGTTGGAGATACATTAGTCTGAAAGGATTTTTATGAATTTACTAGTGCTTCCACGTTTGTTTTGTTTTTGTTTTTGTTTTTTTTTTTTTAAATTAGAACTGAAACTTGAAAGAAATGTTCTTGATTATAATTTAATATTTTCATTATACATTGTAATTTCTGGAGCTATAAATGTGTTTCATTTAAGTGTTTAAGACTGTAAAAAGTTTTTAGATAGTAAAATTATAAAGCGTTTTCATACCTAAAATTACCTGCTCTGAAAAGTAATATTCCCATTAAGATGATGTCAGAACAGATCTGCTTCTACATAAAGTTTCCACAGGATTAATTAGTATTTTTAATTTTCAACTTTTTCTTCTGCAATGATAGCGTGTTTCAATAGACTTCTGTGATGATTTTCACAGCACAGTAGTTTCCAGGTGGGGATTGCAATTTTCCTCTTCTGTAGCTTGGGTTTCCTATGGATGTAGATCAGAATAGCAGGTCCGAGGAAGTGAAGGATGGCTTTTATCTTGAACCTGGCATAGTCCAGGCAATGTGGTCATTGGGAGACAATTAAATGGTGTCTCTAGTTGTCATATAAGAAGACAAAATGAAAGTCAGTTTGTCAGAGGTAATTTATGATCTCAGGTCTTTGAAAAAGCAATGACTCCAAAGATATTGTGGCTAAAGAGCAGGGCAGCACTGATGATGTGCTGAGGATTCTTTTTGACTTGGCTGGAGGCAGCTGTGCTCCAGTGTGTAAACTGTGGTTCCATCAAAGATTCCACATTTACTCTTTTTGAGAAGGAATACCTTTAGTCAGGAAAAATATATGTTTATGTCAGTGGAAACTTTGTAGATGGTACTCAAAATGCATAGAGCACTTGTTCAATAAATTTTTGACAGACTTAGTACCTTACTACAATAGCAGATTAAAATTATTTTAGGATTAGGAAGGTACATAAATGCCCTTCGTAACAGTCAGTCTTTACTAGTAGAGTTCTTTTACATAGATAGCTCTTTTAACATATGTGAGGAAGTCTGAATGTGTTTAAAGTGTCTGTCATATTTTGTTTTATTCCCAGAAGAAAAATATACAGGAATCTATACTTGAAATTGTTCAGTTTTAGTTTGCATTAACTAAACTTCCACAGTGTCTCAAGTAACATACTAGTTAGATGCCGGAGAACACTAATATGAAGAGATGTTGGGACTGCATGGCAGTATGGGAAGGTATGTTTATTTATATAGAATCACAGAATCATAGAATGACTGGGTTGGAATAGGCCTTAAAGATCATCTAGTTCCAACCTTGCTGCATGGGCAGGGACACCTCTCACCAGACCAGGTTGGTCAAGGCCCCATCCAACATGGCCTTGAATATTTCCAGGGAGGGGACATCCAGAGCTTCCTTGGGCAACCTGATCCAGCATCTCACCACCCTCACAGTGAACAACTATTTCCTAATGTCTAACCTGAATCTCCCCTCTTCAAGTTTTAAACCGTTGTCCCCTTGTCCTCTCACTAAACACCAATGTGTGCCCTACTCCAGCTTTCCTCAGATTTTGCAAGGTTGCTGTAAGGTCACCTCAGAGCCTTCTCTCCTCTAGGCTGAACAACCCCAACTTCCTCAGCCTGTCTTCATATGGGGAGGTGCTCCATCCCTCTGGTCTTTTTTGTGGCTCTCCTCTGGACACGCTTAAAGAGCTCTATGTCCTTCTTATGCTGGGGACTCCAGAACTGGACGCAGTACTCCAGATAGGGTCTGACAAAAGAAGAGGGGGAGAATCACCTCCCTCGACTGACTGTATGTGTATATTAAGTTTCCATGTAAAGGGAGAATGTTCAAAATGTCTTCTTTCTTGATACTGCATCGTTATTAGTTCCCCTCTTGATTCTGTACAGTATCACATACCTCAAAAGTCCAACATTTGGATGTTGAATTAGTTCAAAGCTGCTTGTTCTGTAAAGGACACTACTGTGTATGAGTAAGTCTGCATACTGCTTTTTAAAAGGGTAGATTTATGTTAAAGATATTAAAACTCTTAAGTATGTTTACATTTTAAAGTTATTAAATGCTTGATAGGGGAAAGTAATTACAAGTATGATGTATGTAAACCTAAATTGTCATTGTTAAAATCATATTGAAAATGCATACTACGAGATTAGCTGTGTAGCAAATTTAACCATGTTATGTGAATAACCTAGATGATAATCCAATGTATTTCTTTTTTATGTTTTGTTCGTAGATTTTAAAGATAAGAAACCAGTTGAAATACCATAAATCTTCTGGTACTTTCAAAAGTTCCACTTGGGCACGTGTGTCCTCAATATGGTTGTTGACCACAGATCTGGCTTGAGTAAATATTTTCCCCAGGTGCTCAAGATATTATGTAGCTCAACACCAGTTTTCATTTAAATTCTATTTGCAACTGTAGCCAGAGGCAGTTTCACACTTCCTTAAATAATGCACACTAGCTGGCCCCTAAATCCCCCAAAACAGATCACAAAAAAAGTCCAAGGGAATTCTCTTCATTTTGATGTGTATTTTGAACATCCACCATTTTATTCAGCTAAAAGAAGTATCTTTAACTTAAGCAAGCAAAGAAATGTCTCCATCCCAAAGATATCTTAACTCTCTGGTCTCTCATACTAGGATCCCTCTG
This sequence comes from Phaethornis superciliosus, assembly GCA_023637945.1. Lineage (NCBI taxonomy): Eukaryota > Metazoa > Chordata > Aves > Apodiformes > Trochilidae > Phaethornis > Phaethornis superciliosus. Next base: position 44,004,154 of record JAJQWJ010000004.1, on the reverse strand, counting down.
TGTCTTTCTCATAATTCCCACTTAACTTGTCACTAATTCTGTGCTCCCTTGCATGCAAATAGGCAGGTGCACCCTGTGATGAGTCCATGTTCTCCCTCTTCTCTCATAATTTCCACTTTTTGAAGAGGTGAGTCATTTGCGATATTGGCATATTCAGTTCCTTGAGAACATGAATGGAGGCAGGGTCCTCCTTAAATATACTTCATTGCAGAGGATTAAAATATGGGTAGCCTATTCACTGCTTAAAAAGTAACAGATGTTTGTTTGTGTCTGTATAGCAACCATTTCTGCTGTTTAGAGCTAGGTCAAGGTGAGTTTTGGTTCCAAAACCTAAACAGTTAAAACTGCAATTCGCTGTGCCAGTTCTCAGACCAGGGAGTGAATGAGAATACTGATTGTACTCTGAGGATGCTGATCCCAGGTTTCATCTAAGTCTTGCTTGTTTTGAATGTGTCAGCTATCCTAACTTTCTTTCCAGGTATCAGTCCCAATTTCTTAATTATTTCCTAGCTTATTTGGCAAATAGAGGTTCTGGTCTTTAGAGTACTGAAATAAATGCCGTAGAAATGTTGTGGCCAAGAAATTGTTTTGGCTTTTTTTTTTGCTTTTTTTTTTTTTTTTCTCTGTGTGGTTTTATTTTTTTGTTGTTTGTTTGTTTGGTGTTTTTTTGGTTTTGTTTTGTGGGAACAAGTCAAGACCATTTATTCTAGGCAGATCATGTTAATAAAAAACGTGTATGAGATTGTTTAATTAATTTTTCTAGTGATACTAGTGCAAATGTGAGGAATGAACAATTTTTCATTTGTCAGTGGTTTAGTGATGTATTATCTAGCGTTATAATTGAGAGGTCACATGTCTAACTTTTTGCCTCCAAAGTTAACCTCTTTATTTTCTTATTTTTGCTTGAACAGGATTTATGCCTGATTAAGTTACTGTCTTTTATCATAATTAAAGAAAAATGTTGTAGGGGGAAAACTAAAAGCTCTGTTCAATGAAAAACAGATTCTTGTGCCTGTAATGAAACAAAAGTCAACCTCTGTAACACACAGTGCCTCCCACACCACCCCCTCCCCCACCCCTGTTACCACCCATCAGAATAATCAGCAGTCAGAAAAATTTATCTGCTGTAAGAATGATTCAACTGTCCTGAGCTAAGGGTCTGTGGTGGGAGGCCACATATTTTATCTTTTCAGAAAGAAAGTAACATGCTTCACATGTTGCCTGAGATCACAGGAAGGGCAGCTCCAGCAACAGTGCTTATAACCTGTATTTGTAAACTATCTTGCCTGCTTCCAGTTCATGCCAGAAATGGATTAGCAGACTTTAACACTACCTCTCTTCCATTCAGCCAGGAGAATTACTGTATACTGTGATTTATAAAGGGTTGCTTTTTGTGGTGCCTTAGAGTCTCATTTTAAATGAGTGTGCTTGGAATTTTTTTTTTTTTTTAATGTGTGTTTCTGGCAAAAGAAACTCCAGTGTTGCTGTCAGTTTTTACCTAGTTGATGTTACTTTCAGGCAGTAACACATGGGATAGAAAAACTATTTCTAAGTATCAAATCAGAGAACTCAATAGATTACAGATTCTAAAGTCTTTATGTGCAGCTTTCACAATATTCTTTGCAATTATAGTACATGGAACTTGAAATACAAATCAATACAACTGCTGCATATTTTCTCTCCTTACAACCCTATATATTTACATATGGTGTTATAGTACCATTTTGACCCAGGCTACAGAGTTAATCTGTTTTAGGGTTTTATCACCTCTTAGTGTTGTGGTAACAATTGCATAAGGTTTCTCGTCATAACGTAAGCTGATTTATAATCAGAAATCACCAACTGAGTTAAAGAGCATATTGTGAATATAACCTTAAAATTATGTTAAGAAATAATAAGTTGTGTTTCTATTTGTGAATGTGCCAGTCTGGATTGTGATGTGGGATTTCATTTCTAAGTGTTTGAAACACGAGTCCTACAAGTCCAGTTGTGAGGATCATGAGTGTCGATGCTTTTCCCTGGTTGTTCCCCTTTGTACTCAGTCCCAGGTATTTGGCATACCTATGACAGAGGGCCATTCCAGTTCATAATTCATGACCAGTTCAGAAAAATCTGTCTGAAAAGCAGAAGTAAGACACATGATATAGTATTTTCCTCAGTGTTTCTGAAGTTGTATCTTCTGTTTCAGAAGAAAGACTCTTGATGCACTTAGACTTTTGTTCATGTAACAATAGTGTCAAATTATTACTCATTTAATTTCAAATTGTTCCTGAGAAGTTAAGTGGCTGAGACTAGTTTGGACGTAAGATGAACTGATCTGGTTGCACATCGAAGGATTTCACTGCTGTTGTTAAGATGCCATCTCATCCTTTAAAAATCTAACATCAGAGATGCTTGAGGAAGAGATATCAATGTCTTCTGCCCATGGAAGGGGACAGTCTCACCTTCTTGTTTTTCATGTGTTAAAAAAGCTTCTTATTGTGTTTCTGCTTAGACAGAGAACTCTCTGTTTAGCTAGGTAACTAAAGAAAAATGTTGGAATATTGATCAGTGCTAGCATCCTGGTTTTAGATTGAGAAAAATCTGCTGGTTAATAGTAATAATAAAAAGTGATATATTTTATATAGTATTTCTTCATGTTCTCACTAATACAGAAGTGTTATTGGGGCAGGAAAATGGCAACTGGACACCAGCAATTTTATTTTATTTTTTTTTTCTTGGTTGTCTCAGTTTATTTGGAATTTATACTGATTGCCAAGAGATGTTCCATATCAGTTTCAAAGCCATCAACCTGAAACAGTATAAAATGCAGAAATTTCAAAGGTGTCAAAACCTTTTGGGTTTTTTTCAATTGTAAATGGCAGCAATGGAGATGGAAGGTTTTTTAATAAGCATAGTGTTTGCTGTATATTTCACATTAAGAAAGAATTTATGTATCTGTACCATATACTATATCTGTGCCATTTACTATATATTGTCAGGGAAGTTCAGGGAACTAAACACTTCAGTATTGCCTATCAGTTTTGTCTGAAGTCAGAAGGTTTATCATGTATTGCAAGAGAGATCAGTTTGAGCAAACCTGCCTGACTTCTCTCAGTGTCCTGCAAGAGATTTGTGATCTTGCCAATGGCTCCAGTTTAGCCATGAAATACAAGACTTAACTGGTGAGCTTCAGTGAAGAGCTGGATGGAGACAGTGATACTTCAGCTAAAGCCAGAGTGTGTCTACCCCACTAAACCATACACTGCTATGGAGACAGCACGCTAAACTTGTAATCCTGTCATTCATCTGAGGTGATTTTATCTTTCTAATGGCTCATCTTTCATCTGGCTTACTGACAAGGCAGAAATGCAGTCTCTGCTATGCTGATGATGACAATATGTTTTCTGAAGCCCTACATATGGCAGAATTTTGTTTTGTTTATTCCTGATTTCTGTATAGAGAGGAAGTATCTCAGCTTGATGATTGGGTTCCAGGTCAAATGTGCAGAGAGGGAATGTAAACTGAGCGTAAGACTGAAAAACCTTGAGGCAATAACCCTGAAATACAGTAATGCACATTAAGAAACCACTCAAAGTGGACCCATAATTAGCATAAGAAATGAGAAGACTTAAGGGAGACTTTTGGGTTCTAATTTTTTTTTTTCTTCTTTGGTCCATTGATTTTTTTTTTCTAATTAACTTGCTCTTTCATGATTTACAAATCAGAAGTGAGAAGTATGATTAGATTTTTTTTTGAAGTTCTGTAATTAAAGGATTCTTGGTTTTTTGCTACTGTTTTGGGTTTTTTGGATGGTTGTTTTTCTGTTTATGAGGATTTTTTTGTCCTTTTAGTTTTTTGTTGTTTTTTTTTTCCTCCCAGCATATGCACAATTTTAATATCCATGGTCAAGCATCATTAGTAGAAATTGACAAATGATAAATCAACATCAGTTCCCAGCTAATCTGCTCTGTATTAACACAGAGTCTATATACTATATTTAGGATTTAGCTTGGGAGTTGCAATGAAAATATGTGGACTTCCCTTTGTATGTATTAATTGCAAAGCAAGGTCCATCAATGTCAAAGTGGATGGACCATTCATTGGATGAGGAACTGGCTGGATGGTCACACCCAAAGAGTTGTGATCAATGTCTCAGTGTCTAAATGGAGATGTGTGATGAGTGGTGATCCTCAAGGGTCAGTAGTCAGACCTGAGTGTTTAACATCTTTGATGGTGATGTGGACGGTGGAATAGAAGGAATGCTCTACAGAACACCTTGTAACCGTGAGCACACTGACCGTCCATAGCATAGAACTTGATGTACATACTAATTTCTTGCTTGCTTGAGTGCCTAACTATCCTTCCAAAAGGAAACAAAGTATGTAGGACCAGTGCACAGCCAGTCTTACCCTGACATAGAATCAAAACACTCTGTGATGCACATGAGAAGATGAGAGTGAGCAGGAACATGTACCATACAGGGGCAAGATAGCAGATGAAGTGTGTATGTACAGTACAGGATTTATTGAAAATAGCAAAGGATATTAAAAATTAGACACCACAAAGAAATTCTTTCCTGTGAGGGTGGTGAGACAATGCAACAGGTTGCCCAAGGAATTTGTGGCTTCCCCCTCCCTGGAAGTGTTCAAGTCCAGCTTGGATGGGGCCTTGAGCAGCCTGATCTAGTGGAAGGTGTCCATGGCCATGCAGGGCATTTGGAACTGGATGATCTTTAAAGTCCATTCCAGCCCTGGCCATTCTATGGTTTTATGGTTCTATGAAAGGAACTCATACCCATAGAGGGCTGCACTGTTTATATTGGGATGTAATTCTTGTAGTTACTTAGCAGTGAAAGAAAATATCCTACTGGTGCTGTTTATTTTTACATAGTTGAATTAAGGGTTTGGGATTTATTTTTGAATGTTTTTTCTCAGCCACTGTCATGATCAGATACAATAAAATGTCAATTTGTGGAGAAAATAATCTCTTTGTGCTAAAATGGAAATCTCTTTTAAAAAAAAGATTGAGCTATGTTTTGTATAGGAAGGCAACTGACCTCTTCCCCTGCAATTCAGGAGTTTTTGACATAGAAATGAGGGGAAAATTAGTAATTTAGCACTATTTTGACTTTTCATAATATGCATGAAAAAAAAATTGCTCTCCTTTTGGCCAGAAGTGAAAGAATTTCTGGGAGGAGTGGCACAGGAAAATAAGTCTTACTCCCTCTCTTTCTCCCATCTCTCTCGCTCACTGGCTTCTATTCCAAAGTAGACTGTTTCCTTTGTTGAGAAAAGGGAAAGACTTGTGTTCTTCTCCTAGAAGTTCCACTAGGGTCTTTGGGATGTGCTTTATGTCCCATGGGCTGTGGGATTCCATAATTCAGCATAAACTCACTTTTCAGCTGTTCACTGACTGGAGCACAAAGCCTGTCCAAAGTCTTCTTTGCCTCTCTGTCTCTTTGCTGTAGTGAAGGTGAGATAGAGGTGGCTTCAGCCCCTTACCCATCTTGGGGGGGCTATAAAACTCAAGTCAAGGCAAGCCTGCGTGGGTGAGATGAAGCATAGCTTAAACACTGATGATAGTAAACAGCAGCACTGCTGCCTAACAGTAGTGGTAGTATGACTTTACACAGTTTTAGGATTAGAGTTTGGCTGAAGGAGATGGATTTTAAAAGTTGGATTTCTTGTTTATGTTCTTGTATTGGCATAATTCTTTCATAGCATAACTACTGTAGTTGAAATGCTTTGTAAATTTTTCATCTTCACAACAAAAGGTGAGAAAACTAAAAATGCATGAGTAGTAAGTGTAGACATAACTTTACAAACACACTTGTTCTGCTTTTTTTTGCAATTCACAGAGAGTCTGCAATGTTAATTTATTAAGAAAGGCATTACACACTGTCTAGCAGGGACTCTGGTTTTGAATTGGAACTAAATAACACTATCAGATGTAAGCAAGACAAAATGATCAGGTAAGTAATGGATTCACCCTCCGTGACAGAAAAGAGTGTGTCTTCATTTCAGGGCTACCCACGCTGCAGAAAGTAATTTTTCTACTGTTTATTAAATGAAATAGTTACCCACTTTGACAAACAAGGCAGGCAGAAAATTAGGGTAAAAGCCAGTAACCTTAAAAAAAATGCATATATGCAACCCCTCTCAGGTGCCCTCCCATCAACCCAAGTGAGTAATTTAATTTTTGCATTTCACTTTTTCTTCATGATAAATGAGAAGATAAATTCAGGAAAAAAGGGCTGGTAATAGGATGAGGGGAGTGGACATAAACTGGAACACAGGAAGTTCCACCTCAATATGAGGAAAAACTTTGACTATAAGGGTGATGGAACACTGGAACGAGCTGCACAGAGAGATTGTGGAGTCTCCTTCTCAGGGACTTTCAAGACCCACCTGGATGAGTTCTGTCCTGGTTGAGGTCTGGGTGGTCTCTGGATGAGACCTGCACTAGGTGACGCTGCTTTGGCAGGGGGTTTTGACTGCATGGTTTCCAGGGGTCCATTCCAACCCCAACCATTCTACGATTCTACGATTCTATGAGTCTGTGACTCTATACTTAATCTTTTGTATGGGTATTAAATTTAAAGTGCGGGATAGGTAGCTCATTATATGAAAATAATCAAAAGTATTTGGGAGGAAGGGCAAAGTTTCCTATCCTCAGGTTCATGCAAAGTTTGTTTCAATCTGCATTTCTTAGAAATATTTTTCAATGGAGTGTTTTCAGATTTGGATCTATGCTCTCTCTAGAAATGTCAATTTTTTCCAAAGAAAAAAACAAAAGATGTGTTAGTAGCTGAGAGAAATAAATGGCATTAAAAATAGTGACTGCTAGAGATCAATTATTATCCTTGCCATTATGGCTGTCCACCTTCCATCATTGCTTTATATTGTAGAATATGCTATCATACAGCTGGACCACCCAGCAGTCAGTTAGATGTGAAGAAAGTGTGCTGTGGAAGTACAAAAAGTGTATGGATATCTTTATGTTTGGATCACTTTGAAGCATTTTCCTATGTACAGCAAATTTTTAGTGGAGGTTTAAATGCAATAAATAATTTTATCTGAAAACCACTTAAATCTAGTTTCAGTGCAGAAACACTGAAATTAGTTTGTTAACCTACCAGGGCTTTTTTTTCCTGCTTGCAATTGGTTGTATGTCTTTTTTTTAGTGTGGAAAATACAAAGCAGATAGTTTGATAGAATAGTACTGGCCAAAGAGCACTTCTGTTTACAGGATGATAGGACAGAATTGAAACAGACTGAGGTCTTACTTTTTTTTGGACGATAATGCCTGTGTCATAACCAGTGTTTTTGCTATAGTTGAAGTTAATTTATTAAAGTTATGTAACATTTTCTGTAGAGGGGACCAAAGCACTATCATGATTTTAATTAATGTAAATGCATCTTAAGTCTCTTTAGAAGTTAAAATTTGGCTAACTATAGAATTTAATTTTTAAAATTCATAATCACTTATATGAAAGAAAATCCTGTTCATTACAGTTATGGTTTTGTACTGTTACTTGCATTATGTTGGTGAATCACTTGTATTTTTTAGTGGAAAAACACTTCTGTGAAATAGACACTAGTATTCCACCTTTACATTCTCTAATAAGAAGAGACTTAGTGATCTTTTCACTTTTTTCCATTGTATGCAAGCTCACAGTTTAAGACTCCATGCTTTTTCTGAAGGTTGGTTCATGTGCTTAAACATGAACAGAAAAATCTAAGTTCAGGAGTTAAGAAGACCACTTATCTCCTCTCCCTTCTCCCAGAATAAATCAGCCTCTGGACTGTGATGAAAATTTACTTACATGTCTAGCCAGTATGACTTCATGCCTGCTTTAGGCTCAGTGGGTCTCTAGAGGGGACAATTGCATATTAGATTTGCTCTTTTACATAGCAAGAAGGAGTGGAAGAAACAACAGAGTATTATTTATGGGAAAAGACACCTCTAAACAGCACCTATTTAACAACTATTACAACCAAATTCAAGCATGTTGCATTAGGAAGGGCTTTAGGGAGGTTATTGGCTTCAGACATGTGAAGGATAAATTCCAGGTTCTTCTTAATCTGTTTTATAGTGCTTCATGTCTGCTTAGGCTGCACATAAAAGCCTTTATTTACTGCTTTGCTATGTACTTAGAATGAAAGATTAATGTGTGTTAGTGCTTTCCTCCATGACTTGGGGAGTGGTATTTCAAATCTGCCAGTACCAAAGGAACCTTTAATTAGTAATAGCTCACCCCTACTCTCTCCGTTACTTTCAGTTTTCCTTTTCCTTTCCCATAGGATGGATATTTTTGTGTAGCAAGATTTACCTATGTCTTTCCTTATTCCTCTTCCACCAATTTCAAAGCAAATGTTGGTAGCTATTTCATTTCTACCAAGTTTGTACTTGGGAAGAGAAGGTTGATGTAATAATTATCTAGGAATTTTCTCAGAAGGAACTGTTACAATATTAGGAGCTTAAACAACTTCTTTTAAAGTAGAAAACTGTATCAGTTCCTTGTAGATATTTCAGCTGTAGGATAAATCTTGCAGTGAAGTTTAAATATTTAGAGCAGATTTAGGTTAAAAAAAACAAGAGGTGATGCTTTTAAACTTGCCGAGGGTGCACTCGATGCCATCCCTTTGTTTAACAATGATGTTAAACAGGACTGGTCCAAATACTGATCCTTGAGGGACTCCACTTGTCACTGGCCTCCACTTGGACACAGACCCATTGACAGCCACTCTTTGGGTGCAACCACCAAGCCAGTTCTTTATCCACTGAGTGATCCATCCATCAAACCTATGTTTTACCAGCATGGAGACCAGGATGTTGTGCACGGCTGTGTCAAAGGCTTTGCTCAGGTCTAGGTAAATGAAATCAGTTGTTCTTCCCTTGTCTATTGATGTTGTGACCTCTCCATAGAAGGCCACAAGTTTTGTCAGGCATGGTTTGCTCTATTGATTATACCCAATCATCTCTTCGTTATTTTTCTGCTCCAGCAGTGCCACCAGGAGGATCTGCTCCATGATCTTACTGGGCTGGGAGGTGAGATAAGATACACCTTCCTGGCTTCTAACACAGACTGTCTTGGCTGCACACTAAGGTGATTTCTCTTTCTTCTTCATGTACTAGAAATTAAAACATATGCTATGTGTCCTCATTATAGCAAACTTTTTATACACATGCTTACCTATGTCTTTCTACGCTTAAACCTAGTTGTGCAATTTTTCTTTATTACTCATATTTCCTGTGGCTTTTGCACCTTCTGTTGATCCAAGTTTTTTAGTGGTGCCCAAAGGTGCACGAGGACCTTGGCACTTAATCAGTGGAATAATTATTTTCAGGTCTTTTCAACATCTAGTAGAAGAAAATAATCCTCTCTGGTATCTTACTATGATAGCTCCAGTAAGATTTCCATGGGTTCTAAGTCTTAAGTATCTACAGTCTACTTTTTTATTGTCTGCAGCAGTCAGAAGTTTTTCTGCAGTATTGCAATCCGAATAGGTCTTTTTCGTAATTTTGTAGTCTCGTAGTTTTTGAGTGTTACTAAATTTTGCACGTCAGATATTTTTAAAGTTCATCTTTTTTGATGTTAGACTCTTGTGTTTGTGAGTATAATTTTGGATTCTGAGTCTGTTTCTAAGGATGCTTATACTTTCTGCATGGGAATTATTCAAAAGTTTGATACTCAGACTCCAGTCTACCATTCAGGTCACTAATGAAACTATTTCATAGAATAAAATCCAAGGCAGCAGATCTGTGGAATCCTACTGGAGCTCCTCTTATGGTCTGGCAGAGAAGAATTACTCTGCAAACAGTTTTTTCATTAGCTGTGAGTCCTCCTAGCTGATCTTTCTGCCTGTGTCCAGTTCCCTGTTTGAAGAGGTCAGAAGCTGTAGGTAGTAAAGATACTGCAAGGCTGCCATTCAGACATTCCTCCTCAGTTCTGACAGTTGCATAACACTGCAGACACACAGCTACAGGTCATCTAACCTGGCATGCATACATGTGGTTCTGCCTTGAGGTGATATAACCAGGATCACCATAACCATTGTATGAGGTAGGAGTTTGCAGATGCTGCACATACCTGTTGTGCCTTTGAGAAAAAGTATGGTGGGAGGAATTTGGTGGGATAGAGCATGACAGATAGGGTCCTGACGATGACAAAAATAATAACTCCAGTTTATATAGCACTTGCTTGTTCTAACTTAAGCTTAAATTCATATTCCTTTGTTAGAAAAAACAAGTCACAATTGAGTATTTAAAAACAAGTTTGAGAAAACATCTTCTATCTACTCTTTTGTTTGTTTTCTTTCCCACTTAATTTTGGACCTTCTGATATTTTCTTTAAACATATGTCTTACAGAGAACATGATTTTACTGTCTTCTTTGTCTGTGCTGACTATACTCATTGCCTACTTTGGCCTTTATAATTTTACACATACTTGTTTCTTTCTCTTAATTACTTCATACTATAACTATTCATTCATCACAGGTCTCTTATACAGCTGTTGGTCCCTTGATGTGCTTCAGGTTTTTTCACTTCTTTTTAGTCATTTTTTCATACCCAGGCACTCTGCTTACTGGTAGCTTTAGCATGTTATTGTATCCCTTTCTGAATACAACATTCCTTACTGTACCAGGTTGTTTGCTAAGTTGTTTTGTTTTGTTTTTTTTAACTGTTAATCTTGTTTGTTTTTTTTACACAGAGTAAAGAATTTATCATTTTGTGGCCACTAATTTGACTTCTGTTTCTTGATTTGCCTTTTTTACTTGCCGTTAAATATAAATAAACATCACTTAAGAAATCTCAAAAATCCTATTGGGCTTTCCATATAATTCTTTTTCCCTTTTCTTCTCCTGCCCATGGCTTTCTCGGTGAGGTTCCCATTATTATCATCTCTTTTATTCTAGATACCTCTATTAGTTACTTAATGTAAAAGCATCAATCATTTCTCCCTGATCAAGCAATGTGTAGCACATCTGCAACAAGACATGACTGTAATCACTCTTTTCACTTTTTATATTTGCTCAGAGATACTTAGAAGTCTTCTTCTCAACTTGCCTGAATTTCAGACCAAATGTGTGCATTCTTGATTTACAGTGTAAGACCTTTTTTCTTTTTTTCACCCTACTATATTTCATCAGGAGGTTCTTTGCACCCCTCCACACCAATTCCAGCTCTGTGATTTATTCCCAGTTTTTGAGATGCAGATTCCATGGTAATTGTGTTGAGTTTAAAGACTTAAAAGTTCTTCCTATTTGTTGTTCTTGCTTCTGTCATTTCTGTATAGCCATTTCAGATGCTTGGTATGTTGCCCTGTTATTCTCACTGTTTTCTTTCCTATGACCCTCAGAATGAATTTTGACTGAAAAAATCTGGTTACTTGCAATTCTCATCTAGAGGCACTTCAAAGGAACCCACTTTCATGAAGCTGCTGAGTGCTCTCTGCCAATACTCAAGCCTTCTCAGAATGTGTGCCGTTGATTATTCAGAAGTGGAGGTGTGCAACATCATTAGTTTTGAAATTTCCAGCTACAAATCTAGAGTGTACTCCAGTAATTTTTGTTTTTTTTTTAATATAATTTTTGTGGGCTTTTTAATATAATTTTTTTAATGTTATCTTAGTTCCCTGCAAAACAATGACAGTTTAAGAATCCGGCAGTGTTTTTCAGTGTGAGTCAGTATGGAGGAAAAAGCTAGAGCTTTAATAGTATTTTATTTTGATAATTGGCTTTTGAATACCTGCTGTGGTTCAGATTGAATGATTGGTATTCTGGGGTAAGTTTTCAGTAAACATATTCTGATTATCAGCTTTCTGGTATATGATTTTAAGTGTTCCCATCAAATGAATGTGTTGACTTGCCAACCAAAGAGAATCAATGGAGCCACAGTAGGTGGAACTCCAGTGGGTGTCCTAGTTTCTTTTCTGGGCAGAAGAGGGAACGTTTCTAGGGCATAAGCAGTAATTCACCTGATCTTTTCTGTTGACTCAAAGCCCTGCATGGGCTTGTTTGTTACAAGATATTAGGGACCAAAATTTGTTTTCTTTCTCACTGGGCATTTTTCGTCCTCTGATGTACTCTTTGGAGGGAGGTTGCTTGGCAGTGCAAGTTAAATGTCCAGTATGTATACAAGCAGAGATGAGTGGAGGAATGGAAGCCAACAAAGGAAGTGATAGAAGTCTGAAAGTCTAACTACAAAATAGTACTTCTGCCAAAAGGAGATTTTATGCTTTCTGTTTGCAATAGCTGACTCTAGGTCTTACTGATGGGAGTGAGTCTGTATGGAACCTGGAAGTAATTTTGCAAATGGGAACATAAAAGAAGCGTTTTTGTACTATTTTTAAAGAGAAAGAAATGGAAACTTTTAAATATTTACAGTAGATCATGACAAATGGGCTTGTCAGCAGCCTAAACTTCCCCCTATATTAAAAAAAAAAAAGAAAAAAAGAGTTAATATTATGAAAAGATTATGAAAATTGGGATTTAAGGATAAATCTCTATGCAACCTGTTTGATGGCAGTAATCTCTGTTGCCTGTATATTCCTTTATGATAAATAAAAGTTTTAAGATTTTTCCTCTTGATTTTTAGATAGCCACAGTTATTTTTCAACATGCTTTTGTTTTACACCTTACCCTATCCTTCATGTGAGTGGTTCTGTCTTTTTGTCAGATTGCATAGGGGTTCTTTTTTATAGCTACTACAGCAAATCAGGATGCCTGACTTGATTTCCAAACTTCTGAGGTTTATTGAAATTTGGTTGTATATGTTTTCTTGATTCCTGCAAAACTTTCAAGAGGATTGTGCATACTATACTTCTGTACTCAGAAATATCTTTTAAAATATGAGTTTAACTGCCTCATCTCAAACATCACTCTGCACCATTTCTGGGGCAAATCCTGCAGTGCAAGGTGCAGAACTGTATTTGCTGCAGGCCTTGTACAGCAATCAGTGATACACCTCTAGTGAAAAATGGGCCTGTTTCTCTTCCTTGATCTCCAAGGTGGACCATTTACTTCTTTTTAAGGAACTTTTATGAACAATTTAAGGGATTTTACAAAGAGGAAATTGATGCAGAGTAATATAAACAATGTAATATGAAAAAAATGTGAATGTGAAATTTTATTAAATGCACACAGCTGCAATGTGAAGTGCGTGGGGTTGATTGAGACCTCAGTTTACAGAAAAGGTTCTTGGCTCTTGAGAAACAATCTGGAAAGCTTGCTGTAAATATGTTGTGCTTGCTTTACTAGTGATGCCCAGTGCTATTATTCCCTATTTGAATCATTATTGGCCTTGAGGTATGTCTTTATCTTGAGAAGTATGGGTATCATCAGGATCCTGTACATTGAGTGGTTTCTGCACTGTATTTAAATGTATTTTTTTACTCTACTCATTATTTAATTATGAGCTTTTCCTCTGCTGAAACAGAAGTTAATCCAGTTTTCACTTCAGAGCACAGGAAGACACCTAAACTTCTCACTACCTTTAGTTAAGTGCCATTGGAGAACATAGAGCAAAAGTGGCATGCTCTTGTTTTTTTACTCACTACTTTTGTTTGAGAATATCATGTTTGTATATATTTTGTTTGAAAAAACACCTTACATGTATGTTTTCTGTAATTAAAGTACCAAAACAGCATTGGCTGCATATCCACTTAATTAATTTTTATTTTTCTGCCTGAAAGATGTTCTATTCTTGGTGTTCATATTTCCCTTTTGAAAGAAACATAGGGAGTAGTATAGTTCATTGCAGGCTCAGAATATCCAAGAGATAAAGCTGTAAGGAACCAGGTCATACCAGGCAGAAAATAAGTCTTCATGCATCTGGCAACAGAGATACAGAACCAGTAGGCAAAGTTTGTTTGGGATGCTGCTTGTCAATATGTCATTTCAATGAAGAATATGGTCCAGGTCATACAAGAGTAATCTAAGCTAATGTATGGTAAGCATACATCCACCTCAGGAACTTCCTGAGCCTGAAAAGAGTTTGAAGCAGGATGACTACTAAAAGGAAGAATCATATATGAATCTAGACTTGGCTGTTCTTAGAGACAGGGCACTGGCCTATATTGTACTTTGATCTTATGCAATGTGGCCAGTTGTACATATTAGTTTATTTCTTATCAATTTTCTCTCAGAGTTTTTAGGTGGAGTAAGTTTTACAACTTGTTCCAGGTTTGCATATTAAGGGATCACTAGAACTTGCAGAAGCTGTTTAAGACCAAGAAGCCACCTTTTAGTTCTGGAAGCCCTTCAGATGCAGGCAGTTAATAAGTGTGATATTATTCTGGAGATACCATTTTAAATGCCCATTTCTTTTTTTTAATAGGCTTTTCAAAACAACTGCCACAGAATGCTATGGGAAACCCGGTACTTGAGGAGGTAGAATGTTGGCTTGACACAGCCTAGCCTTTTATATTAGAAAGTACCTGAACAGTGTGACAGTGATTATGATTGCATGGGTTTCAGGTGGTTTTGGCACTAAGAATTAGTAATAATCATCAGTGGAAGAATCTGTAGTTTACCTTTGTGACTTAAAAGCATATAATGTATTTTAGGTTCCACATCAAAAATAGTGTGCATGGTGCATACCAGAGGGGTGAGAAAAAGTAATTGTTCTCAACAATGTATGGTTGTAAAAATTGATGGAAGGAGTGCTTTAAGAAAGAGAACCGTTTAAGTTACTGCTTAAAAAATACATATTATATGTATAATTTGACTTTCTGATGACAAAAATCTGCAGGTTTTCAATAGCTACCTGCCTTCCATGTGAATGAAGCTGCAGCATTATCCAGTGGTATTCTTTTTGGAATGGTAAATCTATTACTCTAATTGCAAATAATCCATCTATTAAAATGGATTAAAATAATATCTGTTCATTCATGGGTTGAGAGAGAAGAGCATTCGGGCAAGAAGACAGGTGTTTCTTTGTATTCTTGTTGAAATTAGCATTTCTTTCCCCTCCAGCTTGGGGACCCACCTCACAAACCATGTCCAGGGAAACACAGCATTTGTGAAAGGGAAAATTATGTTTGTCCGCCCTTTCCTTCTTTATTACTGATTAAGAAGGTCTGAAATGTTCTTATCTATCTGCCTTTTATTCACCAAAATTGCATTATTGCTATTTCATTGCTTTGTTTCCTTGTTCTTCATCAAACAAATACTTAGGAAGGTTGAGTGGCAATGAACAAAAATAAACTTGAGTAAGCATGAGATCCATGGTCAGATCCATGACCCTCAGTACAAGGCCAAGTATGGCATGTGAACAGTATTTATTCTGCAATACTTGCCACTGCTTCATAGTGAGAAAATCATTAATATGGGAAGAGAAGATGAGCTTGTTAGTATTTCTTGGGTCTAGCTGGGACACATACAAATGAATGTCCCATTCCTATGTCTTTATTAGAAAGAGCTATTGGAACTTGTCAAGTGTGGGGGTTTCAGAGCATTGTAATTCTGGCAGAGCACATCTTTTTGCAGCTTTTTGAGGTAATACTATAATATAGTCCTACTTGAAGTGGCTACAGATTCTGTATAGTAAACGTCTTGTCTTCGACCTTATTACTTAGCATGAACTTCCTGGCAACTAACTGAAAGCTTTTAGAAGATAGAGGCAAGAAAGGCTAAATTTTCTGTCTTGTCATAATAATTCCTTGATCTAATTTGTTAAGATACATATATAGGTTTTGCTAGCTCTCAGAGCTATGTAAATAGAACTAAAGTTACAGTATGGTTCCTATGCTCACCTCTTGTGCCATGCTGAGGGTCTTACATCTCTATTTTGACAAATGCATTTCCCATTTCAGATGCTATGATTTTCTTTCCCTTGAAAAATATTGTCCTGGGGAGCAGTGGTGCCTCTAATGTTGTATTTCTCTGTTGTTTGTTTGTTTGTTTTTTTGTTGTCTTGAGAACACAGAAAACTCCTTTTGCTACAAGTCCTACTTCCATACTTGTTCCCCTTCTGTACTGAAATACTGCAGCTTCTTCCTGAACAAGTCTTGGGTGGGTGACTTTTTTTTTTTTTTTTTTTTCAGTATGACACGTGTAAAGACTAGAAATTAAGTTTACTTCTAGCATCCAAAGAATTAAATAAAGATAATTCTTTATTGTATACAAAGCAGAATACTTAGGAAAACTGCAGCTTAATTTACTCTGTTTTATAGTAAGGTCTCAGTTAAATGATAGATGGCAGTCTAACAAGTTGAACCAGAAGACACAACATACTAATTGCTCAGAGAACATAACAATTACATGATAATATAAAATGCTGTATTATAAAATTACACCAATGCTATAAATCCAAGGTAAGATACTAAGCAAGGCACCCAGGGCTATGAAGTCGCTCAAAGAAATCGGCTGCACACACTTTCCTTCTGAAGTTAAAGAAATCAGTGTCAAAATAGATAATCTGTGAGTACTAAGCCTACATGCCCATTGCTTTTCTGAATACATATTTAGTTCTTCAGATTTTGGTAAAGTTACACAGGACTGGATTGTGTTGTGTACACGTACACACACATACAGACACACTCCTGCACTCCTACCTACTGACAGCCTCCAGCACAAACCCACACACATACACCTCTATATTTTGCCACCTGCATAGACATCTTTACACCTCTCTATGACACCCCACACCAATATACACACACAATTATACCCACATATATTCTATGCACTGCACTACACACCCCTAGTCAGGTAGGGAAACACAGACCTCTGCACATATGCCCCTGAACACTCCGCACACGTGCACCATCACATACTCCTTTGCACAGGTTGTGCACAGCTGCACACAAATCCCATCAGACAGTCATGCAAACTCACATCTACTTACACATACATCCCCCCCGCCCATGCATGCACCTGCACACAGAATTAAGATATGTGTCCCTATACCCACACATGCACAGACATATCTGCAGGTGCTCATCTATATCCAAGTGCACATACCCTCCTAAAAAGAACCCCACCCTACATGAACACCTACACCCATTCAGAAAGACACAAACACAATCATGCACACCCCACCATACATGGATGTGCATATGCACACACAGAGAAATATCTACCAGCCTGTGTTTAAATTTAAGAATAGGGACACACTTCTTACAGGCCCTTTTCACCTACTATTGAGAATAGTGTATTATGTTACAGCTATATCTCCATACATTGCCTTTAATGTATGACCCAGTCTTTACTTATTACCAGGTAGTCCATAAATGTTTGGTGGGCATTAGAGAACAAAATCTTTGTTGGCTGGCCTTTTGGGGATAGCCTGAGCTCAGAACAAGACTTTTTCTGTTCTTCATCAATGTGAGAGACAAAGCTGTGATTACATGCCTTCAAGGCACAGTCTTACAAAGTGCCATACAGAAACACTCCAGGCAGCCCTGATGGCTGTGGGCAATGGAAGTCTTCCAACTGCTCTCTTCCAGCACCAGCATGAGCTATGCCATTCTGTCTTGTGTGTTTCTTATACTGTTCACTGTACTTTATTGTTTTATATGCCTGTCTTTGATCACTCTTAAGAACTAAACCACTGAATTAAAATGTGTCCTGAGCTGTTGGGTGTCACAGTTTAACACTGGGTCAGCAATTGCCCATATGACAGATGCTCTCTACTAATGCCTCTCCACTCCCTGATAAAGAAAGGAGGGAGAAGCAGACACTGACTGAGAAACTTGCTGTTAATTTCAGCAAGTACAGCTACTTATGAGAGACTCAGCTGAAAGTAAAATTACGAGACAGAAAATTAGCTTTATCCTGTCTCAAACCAGGACATTCCACCACTTATTCCATACCATGTATGTCATGCTCCAATCATTACTGTGTTTTGTCCCTAAGTACACCTATACACAAATTATTAGTACCTTTCTACACAAAGAAACCCTAAGGTAATTTACTCTATGACTGCCGATGTTCATCTATTGTAGCAGACTTATAAGGCAATGATTGTCACAGTTTGTGTCCATGGTCCTCAGGACTCTGAGGAAGTCACTAGATGTGAGTTATGAACCTAGTTCTGGTTTCCTAATCATGACAGTATCCTGAAATACACTCACAGAACACTCTTTATACAATAATTCACATAATAGCAATTAACATGGGGCATGAGTCCACAACCCTCCAAATTCTATGCTCTTCCGATTGAGTTAGTCAAGCAAAAATTATATATTCTCACACAATGTTAGATTCCCTTGAGGTACACATTGTACTTCTCCCTCCTCCATCATCACCCAAGGATGCCCAGGCCCTTGAGTGAAAGCAACCCCATGACTGGGTTTGCCTTTGCCTGAAACTGTTTTCTCTAGCAGATTCTTTTCATGCACCACAGGTACTTTGTCCTCATCCACTGTGTGTAGAAGATCTGACTGAACAGGACCAGCTCAATTGCTGGAACCCCTGGTGTTAACTAACCAGGTGGCTTGTGCCAAATGTTTGTCTGAATTTTTAAAGGTTCCACCACCCACTGCCTTCAGGGTAGTTTTGAACAGCCCATTGTACCTTACCATTTTCCCTGAGGCTGGTGCATGAGTGGGGATCACAGCATCTCTGCTGATGCAGTATTGTCATCAGTGCACTATTTAGGTAGCAGTTGGCACCTGCTGGTTGTCAGCTTTCAGCAACCCCACTGCAGAAGAATCAACTAAAAGGCCAAGCAAAGTATGCAGCCATTCTGTATTCTCAGTCTTTACAGCTGTTATGCCAAAGGACTACTGGAACCCTTTTGGGTCCTTGAAGTCACCTCCCTTGAGGTAGTCTATGCCAAGGATGCACGGAGCATCAGGGCCAGTGACTATAGGGTATGTATGCCACGTTATGCCAGTGAAGCTCACATCAGCTTTCATGACACTTAGTTCTTTGGACACGTAGTTCTCTTTGGACTCCAGATATGCTGGCAGTGCTCACCAGCCATGTCTGAGTTGTGACCTTCCATGAGGGGGGGCAAGCAGTGGCAGCCTAGGAGGCAGAAATGGCTGTGCTGTCTTCACAAGGTGTACTCATTGCCATAATTGTGGTGGTTGTCTTACTCCTCGCCAATATGTGAGAATATATTAGAATACCTATCAATATATGAGAAATGTTAATAATGACAGTCAGGAGAATTATCATAATAATTATCATAAGTGTAATGCTATTTTGTGTAACATCTGGTCAGCTCAAGATGAAAATGAGTGGTATAATTTCCCAAATTAAAACTGAAAATGTAATTGCCAACAAAGTTTTTTATCTCTGTATGAAACATCATTGCACCATGTACCACACTGTATATTAGCATTGCAGACCATATGATGACTACTGTTCTTAAGCAGTGCTTATTAAAGATAAATGACATATTAATACTAATCCCAGCTGCAAAGCAGCATATTTCATACCCTGAATACCAAAGGTACAGTATTAGTGGTTTCATTTCCAACCCTGTGAAATTTTCAAAGGAAAAGGTTTGATTCCCACTCAGTGGAGCCATCTGGGTATCCTCCCACTGGAGTTGGAATTCAAACTATTCAGGCAAATTAGTCGAAATTTGAACCTGGGCTCGAGCTAATTAGCTTAAGTGACGTAGGGCGCCATAAATCTGTCACAGTTTAAGGCTGGGTCGCCAATTAACCACATGACAGATGCTCTCTATTAATCCACCTCCCCTGCCTGATAAAGAAAGTAGAGAGAATAAGGGAGAGAGACTTACAGGTTGGAAACTAAATTACACAGCTTTAATGAAACTGTCATGATAAAAAAGGAAAAACTATTAAATATATAAAAATATACAGAAAAACGATACCATGTTTCTACTGCTTTCCCCCCAGTAACACTCAAGTCACTACCAAGGCTGCAGGGCAGCCCTGGGAAAGTCCAGGCTGGAATCCTGGAGTCAGCAGCAGTCGGGAGCTGGAGGCAGGAACACACAGATTCAGGCTGGCACGGATCAGGACCACAGGCAGAGGAACGGATGGAATCCTCCCAGGATGCTGAAGCAAACAGGGACAGATGAAGACGGGCCAAACACAAGAGTGAAGGGTGAAGATGGAGAAGGGGGTCTGACCCTCGTGGTCCCTAATATTTATACTGAGTATGATGCATATGGGATGGAATACTCTGTCTGGTCAGTTTTAGTCATTTGTCTTGTCCTCCCTCAAGGAGGGTTGCAGGTGTGACCCCTTTACTCCCTTTCTCTTTCCAGAGCCGAAGATGTTCCTCAGAACTGAGCAGAGGCCTCGGTTCTGCATACCATTTTCTAACCATAACTATAAACATCGAGTGTTATCAGTCCTAGAAGCAGACACTGGCTGAGAAACTTGTGCAGCCACTTATGAGAGACTTAGCTGAAGGCAAAATTACAAGATAGAAAATCAGCTTTATCCTGGCCCAAACCAGGACATATGAAAATAAAAACCAGTTTTCCTTTAAGATTTAGAGATACACTTAAATCCTTGCTGATGACAGACTTCAGAGTGTTTATCACCATACAGAAAGATACTGACAACAGTTTTACAGTTTACATTGAAAAAAAAGACACAATAAGTACAGTGAAATTATGGCAGACAGGGGATTCCCTTGTATGATGTTAACAGTTGTCAATAAATAATTTAATGATTATTGTATTACAAAAACATATTCTTCCTTTACAGAGGAGTGTGCAGTTTAAAAGTTAAATGTTTATATATTGAATGCAAGTCCAAAACTGTTTCCTGCTGCTTCACAGATACAAAAGAAGGGTGGAGGGCAGTGAGATTTACCTTTTGTTGCCTTCTTTTCAAGCTAAGCAGAAGAATAAGTCCCTGTGTCCTGAAGATGCTGAGTGTTGTTCTTCATTCCTAAAGTTCTGAGTAGTGCAGAAATCTATTTTAGGTGAGAAAGAGTAATTAGAATGTTTTGAAAGGTCTTTGTGGTGATTTTCAGATGATAGTTGCCTCTTGAAGGAGAACAACCTATAATTCACTGTCGACTGTGTGTCAAGTATGGTGTATTACTGTGGCAGTAACACCACACCACCTGGCAAGTCTCTTTTTCATACTGTACAGTTCTGTACCATTGCTGAACCTGTGCAAAACCTGTGAGTCACTGACTAATGACAAAAAGACAACAGCAATGAGATGGTATCTTCCATCATAGTTTTAGGTACTCTGTTTGTCTACTTTAGTTAGCGAGAAGAGGTAATGAAGAGGTGCTTTTAAGAGTATCTCAGTTGTGCTCACTTAATGAGCATCCATGAGAGGAGCATGAAGGGGATTTTCTATTAAAAATTCTACATTTTTCTTCCAGAAAATCTGTTTTGTAAGAAATAGATTGAATTCCTAAGGCAACCATTCTTGAATACTTTGTGCTCTGCTATATGTGGCTTGCACACTTTTGGCAGAGACCCAGGTACTTTGTTCTTTGGTTTTCTTGTGGGTTTAATTTTCACTTGTACAGATGGAAGTTATTAATATACAGTTAAATTTAGCAGCTATTGTTATGCTTAAATGCCAATTTTATGTATGCTCTTTCTCTTTTGCTGTTGCTTTTTCCTGACTGCTAGGTTCTGAACACCTATATGATGTAAGGTTGTAAACATGAATGTAATTAGCAGTACAAAAATGTTTGGAATAACTTAGGTCCCAATCCTACAAAAAGCTGCTTTTTTTAGCATTGCATTGTGAACAGCTACTGCAGGAGAAAGGTCTCATTTTGTCGGATGCACTGAAAGTTACAATAAGCTATTTATAGTAAGTCAGGTTTTAAAAATTATTCTTATCTTTAGTTCCCATCATTTTATCACAATATGAAGCTTTATGAAATATGACGTTTTTTCCTAAAACTACAGTGCCACTGAAATTTTTATCTGAGTCCCATGTTTTTCTTTCAAAAACTATCGGTCCCCGATATTGATGGGTTTGATGTTTTTTGAAATTAGGAGAATAGGAAAGAGTAGCTGCATTCTTTTCCACTCCAGTATATACTGGAAACCAAGAATATAGATTTTCAAGGATTTCTTGTTAAATTTTGTGTTTGTTCTTTGGGATATTGCTATATATATGGAACATCTGTCTTGAGGACCAGAAAATACAGGAAAACAAACACTGGGGAAAGCTAAATAATAAAATAAAATTGAAAAAAAAAATTCACCTTAGTTTCTTCGTTTGCTATAATATATATCGAAATAGTTAAAATATTTTTTAAAGATACATAAATTCACTGTTGTTCAAATGATTTAACAGTGTTGTGAATTATTCTTGCTCTTGTTCTCATTTTTAATCTGGGAAATAATATCTTATATAGACATCTGTCCTATAGAGTGTTTTACATTTACTTTTCTAGACATCAACATGCAAAAATTGGCATTACTTGAAAACTCTGCAGAAAGAATTCAGCTGCTGTAGTACAGACAATACTCTGAAGAAAGACATTCTACAGAGAGCTTGGTGGGGTGGGTATCTGTGTCTGTTTTTGTCCTGGGCTCTTTTACATGAAGAAGCTGCTCATGTGTTACCAGGATTTAAGAAACCTGGTTTGGTAAGGAAAAAAAAGGCCATCTTTTCTTTCAGTGTTGTGTTATGGTGTGCTTTCAGAAGCTTCATTTATGACTCTGTCTGCTAGGAACTTGTTTTGGAGATCTTCTTGTGTCAGAGCTTAATAGTGAGACTCCATGACTGGAGAGATTACTGGGGAGGTATGACTTTGGCATAAAGCCTTGCTGAAGTCAATAGGCATGTGACAATACACACTAAGTGGAAGCATGAAACACATCTCTGTATCCTGCACTTCCCATACAAGTTCACTGACTCAAATGCACTTCACCCTACAAAAGAGACGACTGACATCATCAATGTGTTATATTCTCAAAAGGTGCCCAGCATCTTTGTGTCTAACAGTAGTCTCACAGGTGAAGCTGCTATGAAGCATGTCAAGTGGTGTATATGGTCCTTCCTTCATGTTTATTCACAGTCTCCTTCCTCTTTTCTATTTCTGGCTGACTTTCTGGCTTATGGTAAGATGCCATTATTAACAAAGGTTTAATCAAAGAGATGACTCTTGCATTTAGACCTGAATAAGATATAACTGCATGATATCTTGTGACACAGAGTTTTAGAAGGATTATTTAATGTTTGATATATGGCCTTCTGCTTTTCTGTGCTTTGAACTCTTGCTTAACTATTGGGAACATTGTAAGTCAGAAATTTAAATTCATCTGGAAATGAATAAGCAAATGAATCTCTTGCAATATTGGTTTTATGTGTTCATAATTATCCATGCTGGTTTGTAAATGTAGTTCAGGAGTTTCAGATCCTTGGTGGATCTGTGATTTATCCTCACATGATCAGAACTAAATAATCTGTTCTAGAAAAGAAAAAATACATTGATTTCAGGGGCAGTTCCTTCACTGCAGAACAAAGGACGCTTTTCATTTGCTAGCAGAAAAGGAATAGTAAATGTACCTTTGTCCTTTGTGAATTCTGTGTGTGTTTTACAGCAAGATTTAGCACAGGCTTAATCGCTATAGGTTTGAAAAGACCCTTAAGATCATTGAGACCCACCATAAACCTAATGCTACCAACTGCACCACAAAACCATGTCTCTAAGTGTTGTGTCTGCTTGTCCTTTAAGTACCTTCAAGGAACTGTGCTCAACCACTTCCATAGGCAGCCAGTTCTAGTGCTTGGCAAGCCCTTCAGTGAAGAAATTTATATCCAATCTAAACTTTCCCTGGCACAACTTGAGTCTGTTTCCTCCCATCCTATCACTCATTACTTGGGAGAAGACACTGACCCTTCCCTCTCTACAGCCTCCTCTCAAGTGGTTGTAGGGAGTGATAAGGTCTTCCTGAGCCTCCTTTTCTCTTAGCTAAACAACCCTGTTCCACAAGAGACTCCTCATAGGACTTGTTCTCTAGACCCTTCATTAGCTTTGTTTCTCTTCTTTGGACACATTCCAGCACCTCTTATGTGTACAGCCATTATCTTAGTAAATTTGATGATTATTTTTTTCTTCCAAGCAGTTTTCTTCTACTTTCCTTCCTTGGCTTTGAGTGGCTGCCCTTAGGTTAATGGTTTGTGTATTGTCTGGTGTAAAATTTTGAGGTACTTAGGTTAAGACTGTAAAATTTCTTCATTCTACAAATTGTCTTTTTACCCAAGGTTTTTTTTCTTTTTTTCCTGTTGCTCATTTGCAATCAAAAGCTTTATGCTGCAAGAAATTTAAAAATTCTTGTGACAACTGAGACAATGTATGGGCATAAGTGTATCCAAGAATATCTTGATTTAAAAGAAGTTCTTCTCCTACTTCTATATGGCTACTGAGACAGGGTCTGCATTACCAAGTTGAGTAATGCAGATGGATTTGGAAGATAACTGCCTAAGTTAAATCAAGGCCTCCAAGTATCAGTTTAAGAAGCCTGGTGTTCCTTTGTGTTGAGTGTTAGACATTCATCTCCCAATTGTCTGTTACATTCTTAATGTTGATAGTTCAAGAATCTAGTTTGTTTGGTTTTCTTTTGTGGGGTTTTTTTTCTCTTTTTCCTTTTTTTTTCCCCTGGTGCTACATCAGTGTAAACAGTTGTTATATCAGGTTGATTCTGTAACTTGATACAGGTTTGACATGATGATATTCTGGTCCTTTTCTCTTTAATACAACTCCAGACTACTTACAATCGTGTTCTCAGCTCTGGATAAAATGTTAATATCTATGGTTTCATATGTCTTTCTGGAGTTGTATGACAAACTTGCATACCTACTTCATCTGTGAGTAGTCAAAAGAAGAGCTGAAGAGCTGTGGGGATGGAAATCTCACTTTGTTCTGTATTCCCTGATGTAGCTATTGGAAACTGTTGAAAAGTCTGTAATTATGTTTGGGTTTTATGCACAGGTTGTGAAGGCAAGGCATCCTATTATGCAATTATTTTACCAACTAAGCCTCAGTGGTAAAGCTGTTTTTCTCGTAGCCTGGTAATGGTGACATCTCTGTTTAGATATTCACATCTTGGTTTTCTCCTCATAATTTCATTTCAGCAGTTTTCCCTTTCCTCTGTCTGTCTCATTTTCACATATCCATCTAAATTTTTCACAGTTGCATTGCTGATGAATAATTTTTTTTATTCATGTCTATTCTGGCAACTGTTAGAGCATTTCTTCCTGATATGATTCTGCTCTGAAGGGTATGTCCATACTGTTAAAATTTTGACTCCTGTCACCTGGTGATAAAGGTGTGCTTTCCAGGGGTGGGGGTAGGAAGCTGAACAAACATATGTTATAGGCTGTATGTGGGAAGGGGCAGCAGGGGTTTAGGACTAGTCCTGGGGGGGGAATAGGTAGAGGGGCATGCTTCTCCAGAGCAGGACACCCCCAAAAGGCTCCAGCCCACAGGGAACCCAGATCAGGCCAGGAACACACCTGTGGGAGTGCAGCCTACAGGTAGCCCATGCTGGGGCAGAAACAGGGAACAGGAGGGCAGAAACCATCATGTGAAGCTGCAACAGACTGCTAAGCACAGAGTGTCACACAAAATACACTAAGTGTACAGATTCATCCTCTGTATTGGCTGTTGCTTTGTCAGAGCCATGTGGGTGCAGTGAGCTTAACCTGTGGTGAACATTCTTTATATAATTGTTTGAATAATAGTTTGTCTTTTTTTCCTGTTCGGTGATCAGAAGTTTGAGTTAAATGGCAATAAACTAAATGAAATAAAATTTCCCAGCTCCCAACAGTTTTGCCTGCAGTAGGATTTTACTCAGAAAAATCAATATAGTCAATTAAGATGTAGAAGACTAAATGCAGTATAACTATGTAGCACAATTCACTTTATGTTCTAGGCTGTTTGATGAATACATTAAGTTTCACTCAGTGAAGTGTGACTTTTTAACACTCTAACCTCTACTTGATTTTATTCAGAATACCTAGAGCCAGGGAAATTCCCATTAATACATTTACAGTGTATAGCTTAATGTTCAGGCACTTTGTTTTTGGGTACAGGGTAATGGGAATAGTTTAATTTTAGTTTTCACTCTCATATATCAGTGGCATATTCCACCGCAGTTTCCCCTTGTGAGGGCACAGCATGGTTTCCTGCAGTAGTACCTTTTAAGTAACTTGAATTTCTTTCTCTTTTGGGAGGAACCAGTTTCCTTCTCTTCATTAAAGGGTAGTGCTGTGGTACATTGTAATACACTTACCAACTATAGTGCTGGTTTTTCATTGCTTTGATCAGGAAGAATCTTCAGTGAGGTTTTGTTCTTAAAAGAAATTTCTGAGGATACAGTGACTTTGACAGAAGGGTATGTATTAGTGGCGTGTTAACATGCTATATTAAGTTAAATAAATCATACCTGTTTGTGGTTTCATTGTTGTAGACCTGATGTTGATTTAACTGGAGATGTAGTGAGTTAAATGTAAGGGGAAGAAAAGCAGAAAATTACACAGCATGTACCATCCTTGTTTGTTTGCTCATCCTCACAAACAACAAAAGTATGGTAGGTGTGGTAAAAGCTAGGACAAAATATTAATCCTAACACAGTTATCTGAAGCCTAAACTTAGCCTTTGAATCCTTCTTTTCCAGCCCAACCATAAACTGAGAAGTTGTTGCAGGCAGACATAAGGCAGAGCAACATTCTTGGGCTGAACTGGAAAAGCAATCATTTCCTGGCAGAGAACACACTTGGTCAAGTTATAAAGTAGTTTCAGAACAGAGCCTATGCTATCAGCTTTTATTAGGGCACTGTTTATCTTGGGCCTTTTGGGAGTAAAAAGAAATGGAAGTTTTAGGTAAAACCTTGTGCTTCATCTATAGGTTCATGCCTTTATGAAGTATGGGACTGGAGAGAAATGTTTTAATTTTTAATTGCTTTCTTTTCCATTCAGAAATTGCCTTTTGTCAAAACAGTAAGTTTTTAAAAAGTGGAAAAAAAGAAGAGTAATTCCATTTCAGAAGTCCGCTGTTTCCTTAGTAGATGGGCTTAAGAACTACATGATGCATGTATCTGAAAAACAAGCTATATGCTTTTAAGAAAGAAAAAGGGGCTGTGACCACTTTTATTGCAACACTAAAAGCTATGATCTTTGTTCTCTAGAGCAGCGGTTTTATGTTGCTATGGCCTAGCTACTGGTGTTTGAGTTTCAGAATCTAGCTCTTCATCTTTAGCCTCTTCACCCACATGCCCAAAAGTTGTCACACTTAGCCAAGGATTTTCATTTTCTGGTGTGTCTTTACTGCATCTAGATCGGCACCAGGAGTGCTGGGATCATCCAATAAACTCAGATGAACTGATCTGTGACTTTTCAGCGCAGTGTTTGGAACTCCCCAGATACTACTCCCTAAAGTTCCAGCAGCTGCTCTCACAGTGAATTAGGCCACACTCAACACATACTTAGATTCGATGTTGCAGTTAAGGTGATGTAACATTGCTACTGCTAAAAGGGGCAATCATTTTCCTCTGGCCCCAGCTGTTTTCCTCCAGTGCTGCTTTTGGACCAGCATTTATTCCAGAGTGAATGTGAAACTTAAGTCACATGAGATATTCTGTGGCTGAGGTGACACGTCTGCCACCTTCTTAGTCAGGCAAGACCCATTTGAGGTATATCCTGCTGGAGCCAGTCCACATCTGCAGGCTGAAGTGCTAAGCATATTGCTGGCTTCTTATTTCCTCCTCTTTCTGGTGTTAATCACTATGGCTCTTGGTGGTCATATTCTGCACTGTCTCAGGGACTCTTTTTTCACAGCCAATAAGTTGTAACAGGGACCAGTTGGAAGGAAAAGTGTGGAAGTCCAAGTTCTTTATGAGCTGTTGAATCCAAGTGGAAAAAAACAGGTTTCCTAGAACTGTAAGTAACCTCCTGCATCATGGAGTAGTTTTCTGTTGTTGGAGATACTGTGCTGTATAGCCCCTTTATAGATTATCTGTATAACTTATCAAAGTCTGTATGAAAAACATCCAATGTTTTCTTGCCTCTGCTACTTCCATTGGAAAGGCTTTTCAAGACCTTGATTGCTTTAGCAGATAGGAATTTTTCAGTTTTAAGCAAAAACTTATCCACTCCTCTTTTATATCTGTTTATTTTTCTGTAAGCAGTTACTTGTTATCCTGAGCTTACTTATCTTGAACATTCCATGGAGTGCAGATAAAAGTTATCTTTTATTTATTTTTGTTACGGAAAACAAGCAAATCTAGTTTCCAAATTTTCTGTAAGTACTGTCTCTCAATTTCTTATTCTGCATCTATCTATTTTCTGTTTCATTCTTTAATGAATGTGATAATAATTAAAGGTTCCATATATGATATACCACAGTGGTATTTATTAAGCAGTGTTGCAGTGTCTCACCCCATACATTTAAGGATTTTATTTTTCTGTGTCACATCTGTAATGTACTAGTGCATTCAGACCCATTTTCACCTCAATTATATGATGAGCTTCCAGTATATAATGGAATTTTATTTTAGTCCCTAACTCCATGATTGTGGTATTGATTTATTCAATTTTTGTAATCCGGCCCTCAAGGTCATTCTTTTCAGACATTTTATAGTGTCATCACTGTACATTGTGATCAAGTGATTTCACCATCAAACCTCTGATATTTGTTCCAGCATTATCAGTAAAAATAGTAAGCAAGACTGGTCAAAGCATCCAACTGTGAAGAACCTCCCTAATGATCTACCCATGTTAAACCGGTAGTTGGTACCTCTCATCAGTACTTATTACCATATCTTTTCTGACTTGCTCTTGTTGTACCTGATCATTTATCTGATGCTGTGTATAACTTTGCACATATCAGATGGTGCATATAAGCTAGAAGACACTGTTTATAAAATCAGTGCTGTTATTAAGAGAAGCATATTGGGTAAAACTGGAAGATTTATTATAGACACTGTATTATATATTTCTTTTTTTCTGTTTGCAATTTATCTGCATATTAATTGTTCTTTCCTCAAAAAATATGTTCTGAAGTCTTTCCCATTAGTGACATCCTGGCCTGGAAATGCCTGGATCACATTTTGGTTACATCTGATTGTTTGCATTCTAAATACTAGCTGTATAAGGCACGGTCCTGTCAATTACTTTTTTTACATAGCTGATTTCTTTTCTCATTCATATTAGTACTTTCCTCTAGCTTTCCTTCTAGTGCTCACTGCTTTTTTCTTTACTGCTATAGTCTTTAAGTGTCTGGTTTACCTTCTGTTGTGCACCCGATACAGAAATTAGAGATGCATGTCAACCTTTCCCCCATTGCTCAGTGTAAGACTCCTCTAGTCAGTCACACCATCCTTACTCAGAGAAGCACATTTCTTCAGATTTTCAGCTGGAGCTGAAGTTCACTGCACCTAGCTTTTTATGGCTGGCTTCCTGTAAACACACCAGTAAATCCAAATCATAAAAGAAATGCAGCTTTCCTATACTATCACTCCTAGATAGCGAGGTTAATCGCAAGGCCTTTCTGTCATTCCTTCTGTTCAGAAAAGGAAGGGAAGCAGTAATGATTGCCAAAATAAATTTGATCATAGTAAGTGGTTTGTTTCTCTGTGGAATTGCTTTTGTTTTGTTTCCTTAGATAGTGCTATGCTGACTTGGTCTGCTGTTTCTTGAATTGTGTTTTCCTTTTCCTCTGCCCTTTTAGAGAAAGAACAGAAGTTGCCTGAAGTGTAGGTAATCCTGCCAAGTCTGTAAAGTGAATTTTCACTTACTCTGCTAATACAAATATTATCCTAGAGAAGGCAGAAATGTGATGCACAGGTAAGATGCAACATACAATGAGATCTTTAAGGTTCTCTTAAGTGCATTTTCAAAACATGGAATATGGAAAACGACAGGAAATGGTGAAGCTACCTCTGCAGGACCAGCAGTGAAACTTTTGTAGTCTTTTTCTTACCTATAATTGTCAGCAGTATGATATAGTAGATCTTTTCTGGATTATTTATTTATTCAGCATTGAGTTAATTGTGTGTGCCTTCCATATAATACAGAAAAGTTTTGCAACAAGCAGATGCATATTTTTATGACATAGTCTACTGAGTAATTAATAATCGCAAAGCCCTTTTTACAATATTCTTTCATCTTTGGGTGGCTGAGCATATATTTCATGCCTTCACTAGCTGGAGAGTAAGCTACTGCTTTGTTCTGTGCTTGGATCAAAACTGAAGATTGTCTAAGTGCAAACTGTAATTCTTTGCTTCATGGACTTTTCATCAATCTTTTGTATGTTTTTCATCAAACTGAACATCTGTTTACCTACAGGCATTCAGTTCTCATAGTGTTGTCACTGATCTTTGAACATTTATTGTATCTCTGCTTTGGATATTGCTGGGCTAGATGTCTGACGAAAGCAAGGTTTTTGATCCCACTGCAAAAGTTAAAATCAGTATTTGTGACAAAAAGTTCAGTGTAGAAGGCTAGAATCCCTATGCTTACTTCACTGGTGATGAAAATATACTGTGTTGTTCTAGATTTAAATACAGACATTTACATTTAAATATATACATTTAAATATATGGAAAATATTCCATTATTTGGAATACGGAGCAAAACCAGGCCCTCTTACCTGATTTTGCCTGTATCTCATTTACAACAATGAGTGCTTCTTTGCACTTCATCTCAGCACAGGGCTCTCCAGGCAGGCGATGGAGTGCTGCTCCAGACACTCTTTGACAAGATGTTCTTCATAAGAAGATGCTATATTTTCATGGCCATATCCTTTTCTGGCAGTGCTGTTCTGCATTACAGCTACTGCTTTCTGCTGCACATTCCAGTCTCCAGAGTTCCCATTAATTGATTGGTATAACAGGATGCACCAATGTAGTGGACTGGGCTGGAAAACTGATTTGCATTAGAAATGGCCTTTTCTTTTTCTGTTTTGGCAGGTTATTTTTAGCCTGCTTAGTTACTTGAACAGTTATACTGCTACCATAGCCATACAGAGAAAGTAAGTTCAGGGCCAGGGAGGTAAAGACTGTAAAGGCAGCATGACTTCTGAAGGAAGGTCTCTGAATGTTCTTGAGAAGGGCTGGAAAGTAGGCTGCAAAGAAACAGTTTTGTGTAAAACAATATATTCTGTGTGGTGGCAAGGTATTGTGCTCAGCTGTTGCAGGTGTAAATTTGCCATTAAAAGAGAGATATAAGTGAATTGAAAGGAGCTTGGAGGAAAGCAATAAAACTAATTGGACACCTTGTGTATGTGTGTGTGTCCATGAAGAGGCTTAGCCAGATGTGAGTGTTTTGAGGAACTGATGATGGTATAGGAAGGGATAAGCACAGAAATACTTGGTGTACGAATCACTGATAATAAAGGCTGTGGTAAAATAATGAAGAACAATAAACTCATGCAAGATTATATTATTTTTTTACTGTCAATATAATGCACTGTATCATCAGAAGGCCTTTGTCACTGTCAGGAATAGTTTCTCAAGAGACATTCCAGTTCCATTTCTTGGAAATCATAAAACTGGGTTGGATAAATGCTAGAAAACATACCATATGCAGTTATTCTCCATTGGCAAAGAGATGAATGACTGATGTTAGATGTTTATATCTCTTAGCAACTGGGAGTTGTAGGTGGTAAATTCTGTTAAAGACCACAACGGAATTTTGTGTGGTAAGTTCAAAATAAATGAAAAGTATATTACAGGCTATGCCTGCTACTCTTATCTGCCTACCTGTTCTCTCATTGAATTTGAAGGGCAAATCTGAATGATTTTCACCTATAATTTGAGCCCAGATCCTGGTTCTGATTGTGCTTGGCTTTAATTATGCTGGATTCCTGGAAGCTGCTATCAGACCATTTCATTCCCACATGTAAAATTATCATGAAATCAAACTATTTTGTAAGGTTAAGTCACTATTTGACTCTGCACTGGAAAAAGCAGAATGCATTTGTGTTTTGGATCAGTGCCTCCCAGGCACTGAAGAAGACTAGATGTTGGGCTGTCTTTTAACCCAGCTGTATAAAATATGTAATATGCAGATATGGACTGAATGTAATTGGTTGTGTTTTTTGCATAAATATGTAATTTGAGAATAAGCTAATAATTTTTACTTTAAAAGGACTTTTAAAAGTACCATCATGGTATGCTACCTTCCTTGAAGTCTGCATAATTTGAGATTCCACTCTCATCTAGTGTTTTATATATCCTTCTTGTATGTTAGGTAGTCCTGACATTTTCGTAATTTAAAGCCTAATTCATAATATGATTTGCATTTAGTCACATAAATAATCCTAATTATTGTAGCTCAACGTGAAAGCCCTTTTAATAGCATTTTTACTGTCTTCTTTAAAATGCATATATACTAATGGTACTGTACAAGAATAACTAGTTTAATCCTTTTTATGATTACCTCCTTCAGGTCTAGATTGTGTGCAGATTGATGAAAATTGAAATGTTTTGGATTTACCCTAACTTGGATAGTTCCACAAATACATGGTCTAATATATGTTAAGTTTCTACATATTTGTCTGATATATTTTAAATTCCTTCCAATTTCCATAACAAATAAAAATGTCAGGTTTTGTTGTGTATTTAAATTGTTCTCGTAGAAAAAGAAAATTGCATGAGTTAATGACTACTGTTGACTGTGCACCTGATGTGTAGTATTGACTCAGCTGCTTTTCTCTTCAATGGAATGAACAGGCAGACAGTAACAATAGGATGATGTGGACAAGAAACAGAGGCTATTATTGGCAGTAAAAGTTTGGTTTATTCTTTTCTTTGGGTGATCATGGCCACCACAGGACAGTACTATGAGGCCAGCAGAGTAATCTGATCACCTTAGAATGCAGCCCATATTTTATGCTACAACTTCAAAGCTTACTTTAAGATCATGAGCCACATGGAGTGATTTGATTAGTAAATTAGTAATCCCGTAGACTTTCTCTTAGAATCTAGCTTCTTAATCTTCATTTTGTTTATTTTTTACCTTTTAGATCCAAAGATTTTAAGGTAAGTATTAAAATTTTAATTTCACTGAGCAATAGAGACAGCTGACTGAAATGCAAGCATTATTTACAAAATCATTTCATCATGTTGTATTTCTTCATTCAGTGCTAATCCTGAATACAGTATATTCCCTAGTGTCATAGCAGTATATTGTAAGTGGTCTGTAATGCTCTATCTAGTAGAGGATATTTGCTAGGAATGATTATTCCACTGTTGTTCTTGAAACCAGATACTTGTAATTATGAGATGTAGAAAGAAAATTATAGAGACAAAGGCACAATTTGAATTCAATCTTACCACTTCCATTAAGGATAACAAAAAGTCCTTCTCCAGATACATTAATATCAAAAGGAGGGGCAGCGAAAACCTCCATTCTTTGTTGGAGGTGGCTGGAGTTACCAAAGATGAAGAAAAGGCTTTGGTATTTAACACTTTCTTTACCTCAGTTTTCAGAAGTAAGACAGGTTGTCCTGAGGACAGCTGCTTCTGGGGCTTGTAGAGAGAAATAAGAAGCTGAGTGGCCCCCCTGTAATCCAGGAGGGAACAGTTTGTGACCTGCTGAGCTACTTGGATCCTCACAAGTCTATGGGATCAGCTGGGATCCACCCCAGGGTGATGAGGGAGCTGGGGAAGAGCTCGCCAGGATGCTCTCCATCATTTACCAACAATCCTGGCTCACTGGAGAGGTCCCAGATGACTGGAAGTTGGGGAATGTCACAGCAATCCACAAAAAGGGCCGGAAGGAGGACCCGGGAAACTGCAGGCCTGTCAGCCTGACCTCAGTGCCTGGCAGGGTTATGGAGCAGAACATCCTGGGGGCAATCACACAGCACCTACAGGATGGACAGGGGATCAGACCCAGCCAGCACGGGTTCAGGAAGGGCAGGTCCTGTCTGACCAACCTGATCTCCTTTTATGCTCAGGTGACCCGCCTGGTGGATGAGGGGAAGGCTGTGGATGTGGTCTCCCTGGACTTCAGCAAAGCCTTTGACACCATCTCCCACAGCATTCTCCTGGAAAAGCTGTCAGCCCACAGCTTGGACAGGGGCACTCTGTGCTGGGTTAGGAACTGGCTGGAGGGCTGGGCCCAGAGAGTGGTGCTGAACGGTGCTGATCCAATTGGCAGCTGCTCACCAGTGGTGTCCCCCAGGGATCAGTGTTGGGCCCAGTTCTCTTTAATATCTTCATTGATGATTTAGATGAGGGGATTGAGTCCATCATCAGCAAATTTGCAGATGACACTAAGCTGGGGGGCAGTGTGGATCAGCTGGAAGGCAGGAGGGCTCTGCAGAGGGACCTGGACAGACTGGAGAGTTGGGCTGATTCCAATGGGATGAGGTTCAACACGGCCAAGTGCCGGGTCCTGCACTTTGGCCACAACAACCCCATGGGGAGCTCCAGGCTGGGCACAGAGTGGCTGAGAGCAGCCAGGCAGAGAGGGACCTGGGAGTCTGGATTGACAGGAAGCTGAACAGGAGCCAGCAGTGTGCCCAGGTGGCCAAGAAGGCCAATGGCATCCTGGCCTGGATCAGGAACAGCGTGGCCAGCAGGTCCAGGGAAGTGATTCTGCCCCTGTACTCAGCCCTGGTGAGGCCACAGCTCGAGTCCTGTGTCCAGTTCTGGGCCCCTCAGTTCAGGAAGGAGATTGAGGTCCTGGAGCAGGTCCAAAGGAGGGCAACCAGGCTGGTGAAGGGACTCCAGCACAAGTCCTGTGAGGAGAGGCTGAGGGAGCTGGGGGTGTTCAGCCTGGAGAAGAGGAGGCTCAGGGGAGACCTCATCGCTCTCTACAACTCCCTGAAAGGAGGCTGGAGCCAGGGGGGGGTTGGGCTCTTTTCCCAGGCAGCTGTCAGTACGACAAGAGGGCATGGACTTAAGCTCTGCCAGGGGAGGTTTAGGTTAGATATTAGGAAGGAATTCTTTACAGAGAGGGTGATGAGACATTGGAATGGGCTGCCCAGGGAGGTGGTGGATTCTCCATCCCTGGAGGTTTTTAAGAAGAGACTGGATGTGGCACTCAGTGCCATGTAACTGTCCACCACTGTGGACAGTGGTGCCACTGTAACCACAGTGGCAGTGGATTAAGGGTTGGATTTGGTAATCTCAGAGGTCCCTTCCAACCTGGGTGATTCTGTGATTCTTTGAGATACGGGCAATTAGGCTGATACCTAAGTTACAGTCAGAAGTAAAAGAACACACAGAAGTGTGGTCTTTTGATATATGTGTGGCATGTCATGCCACATGTTCCTGAAGGTCTGGATTTACTCTGGTGTGTAGTTTGCACCTCTGCCCTGCACAAATGAATATATTGCTTGAGATGCAACTGATAGCGCATTAATTGGGCAAACAAATATCTTGGAGGAGACTACTTAACTAACTAAATTTCTAATTAAACAAATAGCAAAATGACGTTTCAGATTAGCAGAGGTCAAATCTTTCCACATATTAAGTGTATTTTTTAAACTACACCAGCTAAACCTTTATTTAAGAAAAGTTCTGTGCTTTGCAAGGCTTCTGTTGCTTGTGATAGGTTGCTAAAATCTACATGATTGCATTCCGCTGCCCTCTAGATCTAAAGCCCATCCAATTTTTTTCTAAGGGAGGGAGATAAACTCTTCCATTTTAGGTTTTTATATATATATATATATGTGTGTGTGTATATATATATATATGTATGTATTGGAGCCTACTGTTTGGCTGTGTTATTAAACATGCTAATACTGAGTCTTATCTATGCAGTGGGAAAAAAACAAACAACAAGGCACATCTGGAAAGCAGCCTTTTATAACCTTTGCTGCTATCAAAGAGTTAGCCCACTAAACTAATTGCTAACACATGGGGAATATTTGTAAAGAGCAGGGTTTGGGCTCAGAAAGTGACTGATCTCCTTGCTCTGGTTCAGCATATATGAATGACAGCCATTACTAGCACTGTACCCTGTCAGAGCAGGTCTGCTTCATCAAACTGTGACCAAGTACAGCTGCTCTGCAGGCATTAAGCACCCCAAACTATTTTAATGAAAATAGCATATGCTAAAGTAAACAAATTCTGGGGAAAAAAAAAGTTACCTTGATTAGAATTCAAAAGGACTTTTTGCTTATCAACTATCAGTGCACTGCATGCACTTGGAAATGTGAGGAGAGTTGGCAAATCTTCTGTATTTCTTTTATCTTTCCAGTGTTACTTGATGCTTAGCAAGAGTAAGTAATGGTAGTTATACAAAAGCTGGCCTCTGCACAGCAGGGCTGTGACATCATAGCCTTAAAGTATTGAACACATAGTTAATTTTCTCTTCCCCTGTGAAGCATTCTTCTCCAGAAATGCTGAGTTTATTTCAAACAGGATATGGAAAGAACAATAATTTAAAAAGACTGAAGATTCTAGTTATTTTCTTAATAGTTTGCTCACTGTGCAAGGGCTGGGTTTTTGTGGGTTTGTTTTGTTTTGTTTTTCTTTGGTTTATTTTTGGTTGGATTTTTTTTTAATGTAAAGTGGTGAGTACACCGAAGATGTTATAATTAAGTTTCCTTTGCAACATCACTATTGAAAAGTGAATGCACTTCTATTTTTAGTGAAGTTTAATACATTCTGAGGATTATTTTAATTAATTATTGGGAAAATATGACAGATTTTATTACCAAAAATTTCTTCTAACCAAGTGGCTAGAATGTGAGCTGCTGTCTGGCTCCATAAAGTATTTTGGTGCCTACAGAACTACTTCTGAACTCTCAGGAGGACTGTGGATTTTGAAACCACTCTTAATGGTATTTGGCATTTGTTCAACTACCTCTGTCATCACCAGAAAGTACAAAGTTACTTTCATATGCTTAGCAGCAAGAAGGGCTTTGAGAGAGAGATTTAAGCTGTTGTTTTCGTGGGGGCCATTTTATTTTTCCCTGCTGAGAAATCTGGGCTATTTGGTCTATTACTGAATTTCCTTCCAGTTAAAAGTCACATAGTATATATCCCGTTCTGCTGAAGATTTGAGTGTGTGCTCTCAGTCAGAAATATGAGTGGTCTATATACCAGCTTGTGTATTGCTGCTTCCTTTCCTTCTTACAGTTTTTTTTCATCACGTGTAATGCACACAATGAGGCTGAGGCTTCCTTTCATGCAGTTCTGAGGTACTAAAAGAAAACTGCATGCAAGGGCTTAAAAAGAACACAACTGTCTATGTAGCTTTTACAGTAGTTGCCAGAAATTCTGGCCTTGTACCGCCAGCTTTCCTAAGAGCTGGCTGTGTATATGGATCTAGTTCTGTCACCATTTCAGACTTGGTACCTAGGCAAATGGTGCGGAGTATACTCTGAATTACTACTTGCATTTTGAAAGTTCTGTGAAGTACATATTTTAAGTTTAAGAATTTATTCATGATATGTGTAATGTTCTATGGATTTTTCTTGTAGTACTTGAGGTGGTGCCATAGTATTAGGATCTCTACTGTCCTGTACATTGTCAAGTTAATAGTGGCTATTTTAATTTAATTACTTTTGTTATTGTTTTTGTTAATTAACATTATTTAATATTATAATTATTTACTCTTTATTACCATAAAGTTCCCCACTGACTCCAATGCCTTTGTTTCTAATAAAATATTGCATTAAAAAAGTGTTGGAAGTTGTGGTAGTGTAGCAGACCTTCAAGAGCTTTTATTGGTGTGCTGGACTATGCAGCACA
This sequence comes from Phaethornis superciliosus, assembly GCA_023637945.1. Classification (NCBI taxonomy): domain Eukaryota; kingdom Metazoa; phylum Chordata; class Aves; order Apodiformes; family Trochilidae; genus Phaethornis; species Phaethornis superciliosus. The sequence goes on along the minus strand of JAJQWJ010000004.1, from coordinate 43,966,592 downwards.
CTATGTACTCTAAACATAGGGACAATATTATAAATTTTGTTTTTGTTTAGTTCGGCTTTTGCTGTTAGATATACACAAGCAGGCATATAGCAAAGTAATGGTGTTTCTCAAATTGTTTGAGTGATTTAGCTGTTTTTTTCTACATAGCAATCCAGTTGACTACAGATGGTTTACTGAGTGTCATTTTGACATTGAACTCTCAACATGCATATAAAGGTTGAGCCCTACCCAGCAAGAATTTTTATAACATCATCCATAATTTATCAATATTCTTTTCTTTATCCCTTTTCTTTACCGTTTCCCACTTGGTTTCTGTCATAACTGTTAAAATTGGCTAATGTTTTTCAGGATTCTTTTTCTTAATTGTAAGGGGCATGAAGAGAGGGAAAAGCGCTATCAATGCGCCATGTACTTACACAGAAGACAGAAAAATCAGAATTAGGTTACTCCAGACTTGTAGAAACAAAAATAGCTTTCACATTTTTTGTTCATTTTCCTTGTACTGCTGTAGTTCATGAAGTTAATCAGATGTAAAACTATTGCAGTAGGTGAGAAATTTCTCACTCTGTTATAGCACAGCCTTCTGAGCGACACTGTCGTTTGGGAAGTAAAAATGTCCTGATTTCTTAACATCTTAAACATTTTTTATAAAATATTTAACACATTTTGATTTTTTAAAAAAAGAATTTATAGGTCTTCAGGAGTGAAAGAAGGATTTCATTTGTGAGTTCATGTTCCTGAAGTGTTTATTCTTCCATTCAGGACTTAACATAAAGGAAAAGTAAGTTATATCAAACATCTGTGCAGTCAGAAAAAAAATGGAACATTCTTTGGAAACATGTTTGACTTTAAATTAGTCATCAGGAAAAGCATCCCTGAATGCAGTTTTAGAACGTATTTGATAAAATTGTAAAGTATTATTCTATACTGCTACGTAGTAGTATTTGAATTTCAGGGTCAACAGCTGTATTAGCATTACTTGATGTTGTCTTTGGCAAATAAAACCAAATAAACAAACAAACAAAACCCATCAACAAATGCAAGCAAGCAAACAAACAAGCAAAGAAAGCTGAAACACCATTCCAGAAAAAAAAAAAAAAAAAAGTATGAATTTTTTTTTCATATTTATAGGGTAGAATGAACTTATTTTGATCTGAAAGGTTAAGATCTGAAACACTAACTTACTGTTGTGGAGCATATCTGAAGAGTTAAGAGGAATACACTGTAAAGGCAGAAATTCATATACATTTTTGTTGACATTTTTGGAAAACAGTCAGGCTTCTAGTATGACTGGGAAAATTATGATTTTTTGTTTTTAAAAAAGAGGTTTTCAAAGACTGAATTCATTTAGTTTGGCAAAAGCTACAAAATTCATATGTATTTAAAAAAGCAAAGACTTAAGTGATCACAGCTTTTGGCTCTCAGGGAGAAGGAAATGCCTTTCAAAATTCCATATTACACCAAAGTTCATTCTCTGCCTTCTCCCTCTTTCTAGCCCCTATTTAATGTTGTGTGGAACATCTGTTTTGTGAAAAGCAATGCTAAAACTGAATTTGTTAACCCTTCAGCTGGTAGATGTCCAGGTTTATTGTGAGATGGTTGTTTCCTCAGAGGACTAATGTGTTTAGGGTATCTTCTACTACTTTTACATTTTTCTGCCTTTCTCTTACAACCTGTATGTGGGGTTTGTTTTTGTTTCATACAGGAAATAAGAGAAATGAGAGAAGAAATGCACTCAATTGTTTTTCACTGCTTTATTAAAGACAGTGCAGACCATAAAGCAGTGAGAAACAGATGCATTTGATTGCTGTGCTCTCTCTTGCTGTGTTCACGTGAGGAGTAAAGATCTGAAAGAACTTTTCCGCATCTCCAAATGAAATTTTGTGAAGAAGTGCCTTGTGCCCCTTGTAACAAAGGTATTCTGGACTTCAGAATTTATAAGGGCCAAAACACTTCACAGAGAACTGAAAAATTAGGCTACAATTTATATTTATATATATGTATATTTATATCTTAACAGCAGAGGATATGTGGTGGATAAGCATAAGGCACCTCTGTTAGCTACCAGCTGCAGACTCTCAAATAAGAGGAGTGATGATCTGGATCTGCAGTCTCTACCTGTTTCCCTAGGCCCAGTGTCCTCACAGCCCTTGCTCAAGTATTTCCAGTTACAGAGTGGTCTTTAGACATGCCCCTTTGTCCAAGACCTGCCTCCATTTTTTCTTATTTCTGGATTACTGGGACCTGATTACATTTTGCCAGGAGTCCATATCACATCTTCTGCTGCTGCTAAGACAGACATAAGCCTGAGCTGGCCAAGGCCTCACACATTTAATCCAGAAGGATTTCTTTTTGGCCCTTACAAATGCTAGCAACTGAATGCTGCTCTTCTCTCCACTGCAGAAACTGAGCTCCTCTTATGAAATATTCCCCATCTGAGTACAGGAGAACAGTAGTTGTCTTTGTAGTGCCTGGGTCACCAGCTGAGCTAAAAGCTCCTCTTTCCCAGAAAGTTTTTCTTAAAGCACTGTCTCTTTATTCACTTGACTCAACTAAAGTCATCACCTACTTGCTGTAGTGCCTTATGTTTTGTTTGTTTCAGGTAACATTGCTAACAGAACTGAAAGTCCTCTGTATGAAGACACATGCTTTTCATTAATTTTTCTCTAAGTCAAGGTCTCTTTTTCACCCAAGTCCATAACTATTGTTGATGAACACAGCAAATTTAATTAAATTACTATTTCTGAGACATAACTAATGAGGTAAGGAGAAAGAGATGGATTAATGGCATGACAAACCTGTGTTTCCTCATGTGACTCTAGGGATTTCCCTTTGGCTTCTGAAGAACATTTCTAATGTATGTTTGAGAGGGATTCTCTGGAAATGTTTTAGAAGGAGCATGACAGCTGATTTGTCTGCCTTTAGCTCACAGAGACAGTGCACAAGATTCATAATGCCTTTAGAAAAGAGAGTCTTCAGAAAAGAAATGAGCAAAAATGTGCTGAAAATTAATAAAAAATTTAAAATAACAATATTATAATGTTCTTATTTAGCTAGACTGATAGTTTTTAGAATGTATTTATCTACTAAACCAAGAGATCTGTTCAAGACATCTCTTATCAGTCTTCTAAATTGCTGAATATCAGTGAAAGCATATTTTAACCAGCCCTTATTTTTTCTATTGATGGAGATTTTTTTGAGGTGATAAGTGTTAAGATTACAAGGGTGGTAACTACTAGTATCTGTGTTAAAGAAAGAGTGTTCAATAATTTGGACAAAACTTTGTTCAAATTATAGAAGCATAAATCAGGAATGTAAACGAGAGAGAGACTAGTGGCACTGCTGACTATAAAACCTCTAAGAAACTTGGTCTAGCATAGGTCTGATCTGATGCTTCATTATTTCACACCATGATTAGTTCCTCCAGCCCTCATCTATGAATGCAGGAGCAGAGGCAGTTCATTTTTAACCTGGACTATCTAACCTACTTCTCTCCAGTCAAGTTCAGACACAGGCAGTATAAAATTTTTATTTGTTTTAGAAAATTAATTATTTCATAGTAGGGTTATTACATGTGGGCACTAAGAATTTAAATTCTATCCTTAGCAAATAGTCTGTTATAAAAATTAAATTAAACTAATTCCATCAAATTTTTGCTTTGCTTTTATAACTGTTGCATTTTACTGACACTTATAAATAGAATTATACATCAGGAAATAAAGGTCTTATGGTAAGATTCCTCTACACCCAATGCCCAGCAGCCATGGAAAGAATGTTCTGTGAAAGAGAGTTTAGGGGTGCTGATTTCTTTTGAAAATCCAGCCTTTAGCTTTTGTGGTATTTATCAAGGGTCAAGTTTTCATCCCTTTTTAAGTCTTTTAGGATTATTTAAGATTTTTCATTTTTATATATATAGAAAGAAGATATTGACCAGATACTCTGAAATACATATTAAATATCTTGAACAGAGGCTGTTAAAAATAAATTCTTGTGAGGTCTTCTGGATTACTGTTTCATGTTCTGTTTGAATGACAGGAGTTAGATACTGTGTTGAGATCAAGGTACCAAATCCTGTCCTTAGTATTTTGTTACTTACTGATGTTTCCTTGCTATTCTGTTTCTTCACAGAACTGCCCCTGTTTGGTCAGTACAATTAACTTTACATTGCTGCTACTGCGTAATTACAAAACTGCAGGGTTGATATGCCTAGTACTTACATGCTTGAGAAAACACTGGAAATGGGAGTGTAATGTTTCACTGACTGTTAGACAAGTGTGATACCAGCTGTGGGCACAGCTATGAATTTAAGCCATGTGTGGTGATGGCTGTACAAGAAAGTAACATATTTTTTAAAAAGGCATGATAAAACACCTGAACTGGCAGAATATGTCACAAATGTTTGTATTTCACTTCAAGACTGGCCTGATTTGTTTTATCTGGGGAAGGTGCAAGAATGCTTATTGCTGCAAAGGCAGACCATGTAACCACTCTAATCTGGCTTTGGCTTCTATATCTGAGCTACATAGGTTCTGGGATCCAGCCAGTATTGCTATTACTTCTGGTTTGTGTTTAGCAAACACTTAGCTCTATTTCTGATCCGAGTGTGTGGGGTTCATTTCATTTGCAGCCAGATGGAGGTGACTTTGCCCTTCTTATCTGCTGTCAGATGTTGCAGGATCCATTTTCTCAGGTACTTCTGTCTCCTTTTATGGTCTAACGGAAAACCATTTCTATTGTTTTGTGCTGGATGCTGAGAAAAAGAATTTCCCTCTGGATATCAGGAAAGAAAAAATCTGTTCACTTGCCCATGCCAGGACTTCTACCAGTTGTAGCAATATTTGTTTTAGGCTTACTGCTAACTCCTCAGTGCTCTGACCATTGAGGTGTTCCCAGAAAAGTCAGGACAACCTACTTCTTCAACAAGAAGCTGGCTAGTTTTCCAATTCACTTTAATAAATTCCTGTGAGCATCTGAAACCCAACAGAGCAGATAGCCACCTTGCAAGATGAATGGGAAAGTAAGCCTCTTACACTGCTGAAAGCTTTTCCTGTATGAACTCCAGTTAGTTTTCTGTCACAAATATTCCATCTCTTCTGTCCCTGAGCAAGGATAGACCATTGGATTTCTAGTGGAAGATGAAAGGAAAAGTGGTTCTCAGTCGAAAGGAGCTTCACGGGTAGCAGATGATTAGGCAGAATCTGCAGAGAGCATCACTCAGGTCCCTCCTATTTTTTTCTCTTCCTTCATCCTGTGCCCCAAGTTCTCAGAGCTGCTCTGAGTGTGTCCTTGAGCCTCAGGGTGGTGCTGGAGGTTATGGCTTGGAAAACTGAAATTCTGCTCAAAAGCTTGACTGTATGCTGTCATACTGCATATGTCTTTGATACAGTCTCCTATGTCCTCTGATTCTATGAGCAAATAGCTGAAGGACAGGAGTGACTGCCCACTGAAAACCAGAATGTTGGTGGGGCCACCGATCCCTGAGGAGGCCATGGATGCAAATATTTTTATAACAGTAGAGTATTACCCATTTTGTAACATTTTTACTGCCTAGATTAGTGTCAGAGCTCAGGCAAATTAAGATTTCTACCAGCATAGCTAAGTAGCTCACTCCTCCAATCTGTTGGAGGATGTCCTGGAGATGACTCTGCCTTCTGGGTGTCAACCTCTCCACTCATCTTGTTGTTATCAGCAAAATTCATTAGGCTGCTCTTGATCCCAACATCCAAGTTGCTTATGAAAATGTTAAACAGCATCAGGCCCAATATCAATCCCTCAGAGAGTCCACTTGTGACCTGTTTTTAGTTTGAGGAGGAACTATTTGATATTACCCTCTGATTATGGTCTGCCAGATTGGTCCTCACCCACAAAGACCTTGTTCCTTGTCCTTGTTTGCAAGGACATCAGCCAGCTCCCTCAACACCCTAGGGCGGATGGCATCTGAACCCACTGATTTGTATGGGTCAAGTTATGGAACTGCCTGGTTAAATAGAGACCTTTAGGCTGGGACCAGAGATGCATCAAATTGACTGACCTGGCAGTATGAATTTTTAGATAATTACAAAGTTGGCTAAGCTACTTTGTCTTCTATTGGTAAATATAGCTGTAGCAGTTTGCTGGATGTTCAAATGGAAAACAAAATAAAAGACATTAGTTTATGTCTTATTTTGCATGAAAGTGTCCTCAACATGTTTATTATCTCTTTGAATCCAAGTGCCAGCCCTACTAGGCACCAAGCTCACATTAGGGATTTGAAGTGGTCTGACTTCATCTTTGCAACTTGACTACCACAGAAAACACCCCCTCGTAGCCTAAATGGGCCCTTTCAACTCCCTGCGTGTTTCTTTCTGACAGTACACTGAAAATAAATTGGTAGCATCAAATTACTTAATTGAAAGCAACTTGATGATGTCTTTTTACTGTATAATCTCAGTAATTATGGAGGTGTTGTTACATACCAAAGAGTTTATTAAGCTCCCACCCTGAGACTTTAAAGCAATGGCAGACTGTGGCCTCAGATGGGGTAGGCTTGTGCCTTCCTTGTCCTTTTTATTAAAGTATTTTAATTTTGGGGGGAGTTCTCTATCCTTTCTGTTTAAAGACAAAGGGAAAATACTGCCATAAGAAGGGGAGGAAACCTGTTGTATAAAGGAGAAGAGCTCTTTTTTTTCTTTTAAATAATAAAATAATAATAATGGGAAAGGGTGGTGCCAACCAGAAAATCCCAGTCAGTTTCATACCAGCATATTTTTAGAGGGTTTTTTTTTTTTCAGCACTTTTAATTTCATTAAAAGAAGAAAATTAATCTTGTGCTCTTTCTCAACAAAAGTAGTCTCAGCTCTGGAACTTCCATCTCTGGAAGTTTTTAAGGCCAGGCTGGACAGGGCAACCTGCTCTAGTGGGAGGTGTCCCTGCCCATGGTAGGGGGGTTGGAACTTGATAATCTTAAAGGTCCCTTTCTACCCAAACCATTCAGTGATTCTATGATAAGGAGTATTTTCTGATACTATAAAAGAAACCTGAAACACCCTTAGCAGTGGGGCTGGGTTGTTTTCAAGGACTACAACCAATTCACTTTTTCTCCTGGTTCTAGGGAAAGAAGAGCAGAGTAGAAAAATTTAAAGTGCATCAGACTGTAATTTAAATTGGAAAATAGGAAAACTTTCTTTCAATCTTCTGTCAATTTTTGTGCTTAGATTTTGGGTTTTTTGATAGGGAAAGGTTGATCGTCTTTGATAATTAAAACAATTTAAAGGTTGATAAGTATATTACTGGTATCTATCTTATCCATGGGGCACTGCACTTTAGCAGTAGTGTACTTTATATTATCTTTCCTAATTTTCACAGCATTTAAGAAAGTTATTTTAAGAATTTATTACCTGTGTTTATGCTGTTTGTGCATATAGCAAGCCTTGGAAAAAATAGTGAAATAAAATATTTTTGACATGTTTTTGAGAGAAAATTTTAAAAAATATGTTTTTAATTGAAACATCATCGTCATGACTTGGCTTCATGAACTAAGCTTTAAGAAAGGCTCTCCCTAAGCTTTAAGAAGGGCTGATGAGGCCAACATGGGACAGGCAGTGTGGCTGCAAAAGGCACAGCAGAAAGTCTCCTGTGAGGGGACAGCCAAGGTCTCCCAATTGAAGCATAATGATTTAGTAAATACAATTTTGTCTTTAGTAGTGAATTGAACTGTTTGTGTCTCTTCACCATGGGCCTCAAGATTTTAAAACTACATCTCAAACTCTCACCTCATTTTATTCATGGATGTCACGGTTTAACCCTGGCCCGGCAAAACAACAGATTTAAACCGAGTAACAGATTTATATATTAATCTCTCTCTCCTCACTGATAAAGAAAAGAGAGAGAATAAAGGAGAGAGACTTATGGGTTGGAAACTAAACTACAGAACTTTAATGAAACAGTAATGATAAATAGGAAAAAAATTACTAAATATAGACAAATATACAGGAAAATTGATCCCACGTTCCTCCCCCCTTTCCCCAATAACTCTCACGTCACCACCGAGGCTGCAGGGCAACCCTGGGAAAGTCCAGGCTGGAATCCTGGAGTCGGCAGCAGTCAGGAGCTGGAGGCAGGAACACACAGATTCAGGCTGGCATGGATCAGGACCACAGGCAGAGGAATGGATGGAATCCTCCCAGGATGCCGAAGGAAGCAGGGAGGGCAGGAAGGAGTAGAGGGGTTTGACCCTTGTGATCCCTCATACCGAGTATGACGTGTATGGGATGGAATACTCTGTTTGGTCAATTCTGGCATCTATCTTGTCCGGTCCTCCCCAGAGGAGGGTTTCAGGTGGGATCTCGTTGCTCCTTCTGGAAGGCAAAATGTTCCTGAGAGCTGAGCAGTGTCCTTGGCTCTGCACACCAGTCTCTGGCAGTAACTATGAACATCGAGTGTTATCAGTCCTAGAAGCAGACACTGTCTGAGAAACTTGCTGTTAATTTCAGCAAGTGCAGCTACTTACAAGAGACTTAGCTGAAAGCAAAAGTACAAAACAGAAAATCACCTCTATCCTGGCCTAAACCAGGACAATGGATTATAAAAAAAAAATAAGGCTTCCTGGCTTCTAAAATCCCAGTTAGTTTCTCAGTTTTGAATGAGGTGGTTGAAATTGAATGAAATTGAATCATTCAGCTGAATGAAGCAAATATTTATTATGCACCTGCAGAATAGTTTATTTCTGTTAAAACCTGGTTTAACATATCAGCTTATTCTAGCTCCATTTTCTTTGGCTTTGGCTTCTATTTCTTTAGAGATTTTATTTTTATTAAACATTCTATATACTACTGAATTATTTTTGTAGCTCAAATTGTATTTACTAGATTACTACTTTGCACAGGATATAATAATTTCACATTTAAATATAAAATGGGGAATCTGAAAAGAAAAATGTCTTTAAATCAAGCAAGATCTGAAAGCCAGCTATAATAAAATTTCTTTCATTTTTACTCACCATGCCTAGGTCACAGTGAAGATCTGAGAAGCTGGCTCCCTGAATAAGGGAAATTTGATAGAAAGCGTTAATAAGTTTTCCCACTTCACTGAACTTAGTTTTACGTGTCACTTCAAAAGGAGACAGATGGGTGTGTGAGATGTAATTTCATTCTGCCATTTATATAAGTTGATTGTTTTGTCCAAGAGTTAGAATAAAAGTTTTAGTTGAAATTATTCTGTGAATAATTTCTGCCTTGGCAAAATTTCACTTTTAATTACAGAGCTGTATATTCTCTGCATTTCTGGCCCATAAGTTTGTTTGAAACAGACATGTTTCATTAAGGAATATGTGATCGTTGCCTTTTACACCAATAGAAAGTTCTGCCATATAGTGCAGGTGGTACTGTTTCCAAGTCAAACATGCAGGGAGCTTTGCTGCTGCAAGGCAGGTCTTCTTCCACCTACCATGCAGAACTCTACTTCTTAGAGGTGACAAACTAATTTTAATGTCAGGCATCTTTACAGCCTGTTGGAGAAGGATGACAGGCTTAATTTTCTTTTGCAAAATAATTTTAGCTTCATGTGATCATTCTTCATTCCTTCACAGTATATTTTTGAAAGTATTTTTCTCAGTTGATCCAGAGCATAGAAAACTCTTTCAAAATCTACTTTGCTATGTAGGATTTTTGTATGTTTATGACTTCTATCACATAATTTTTCTTTTAAACTGTGTGCTTACATAGGGACAAGCAGGAAAATCGAGTGTTTCTTTAAGGCTGTCTTGACAATCAAGGCAATGTCATATTTTCCATCAAGAATACCAGATCTATGTCGTGTGTGATTTAACCAGCAGTTTCTGCATGAAGAACAGTGTTCACTTTGTTTACTGGAGGATTACTGAAAATCCTATAATTCATCACTGGTCTGTTAGAAGCAAGTTTTGGCTGATTTAGTGCCTCATTCGGAATTGAAATGTACATATTTTGCCTTAAATGTTGAGTATTCTGTTTCAAGTCCTGCATTCTTTCTTTGTGTAGAATACAAATAGCCTTACTATATATTTTTGTAAAATGACAAACCATCTTAATGAAAGAAGATACTCTGAGGCACGTTGCTACAAGATTTAAAAAGTGTAAGAAAGCTGTTTTTCAAAAGGAAATAACTATTTCAACTGTACGGCTATTATAATGAATTATGAGGATCTGCAGTACTTTTTCACACATGAACTAGTATGTGTAGCATTAGAGATCCGGATGGGTTGATTTAAGGAGAATAAATGCCTGTATTTAATATCCTGTTTCTTACATCAGTCACAACTCATGCATTTACTTAATACCTTAGCATGTTAAGCATTAAGTACAGGCTGCAAAGAATCAAAGACATTTAAAATTTCTGCTTCCTTAAAATCCTTTTCACTTTCCTTGATCTGCTGGTATTTTGATCACATGGTATAATCCAAATGATAAGCAATCATGGCTAACTGTATCTCTGTTTTATCTAAAGCTATGTTTTCTTTTTCTGTAACAGTAGAAGCTGCATCATTTTCATTGTGAAACGACTGGGTTGTGTTGGTTTTATGAATGTACAGATTACAACTAAAGCACTGATTGAAGCTGAGGCAGATGTCTACGCAAACATTTAGACCAAAGCTTTAGGATGGCTTATGTTTCCTCATATGTGCTTCCAGAAGGCTGAATGACTTTACAGAATTAGATAGTTAGCTGTTCTTTCAAAAAAAAAGTAGTTATGGATATGGCTCATTCTGGCACTTTATAGCACTTCACAGCTTCAACAAATGAGCTGCAGATAATAGCTTTTCCCAGATATTAATTAAGAAATTTGAAGATAATAGCTTTTCCCAGATATTAATTAAGAAATTGAGGCAAGAAGAGGATTAGCATCCAACATTTAATTTTCTTTTAGTTAAAAAGTATTTTACCCAAACATCTCTTGCTCTTCATTTTAAATTAAGCTATTACTCTAAAAATAAACTCAATTGAGCATTCAGACTCAATACTTTCAGCCTGGGACTAAAAATAAAACTTGCACTACTTCAGATCATTAATATCCTTGAGGAAAATAATTGTGCACTTGATGCCGTATTTCTTGACAAGTGAGTAGGAGTTCTGCTGAGAACTTAAATTTACCAGCTGGCTTCCTGTTTTTCCCCACTGGGACCTCTTTCCCTATACCACTACATCCATGCACTTCTCCTAGAGCTCTGAGGTTCTTCCATATTCAAGCTCTCCATTACCTTCTAAAGACTTACCTAGACTTTCCTAGGTCCCCTGCTTCCGCTTGGCCCTCCTGCCTTTCTTTTTAATAATTTGTATATGGAAGTTCATCCCTCCTTTGGTTTACCAAGCAAAGTTGCAGCCCATACAACTTAGCAAGACCTGAGGCTGATCAGCCAGATGTGTACCTTACAGCTGTCAATACACCTTTCCTCACTCAGCCAATCTCCATTTTTCCAATCAGGAGACTTGCATGCTTGGAGAGCCTTGGGCTAAACACCACTGCCCACCTTTTAGTCAAAATACTGAGAATACAGAATTTCATCTTTGTGCACATGTTGCAGATCTGTGTCTACTTACTTAATGAAGAAACAGTGACTTACAGGAGTAAGCAAGGTGCTTTTAAATACTGTATGTAATTTCTTGTGTAGTTGTCACTTTGGTTTTCCTGTCTTTGGCAGAATTAAATGTTACAACAGAAAGCTGGGGTACCATGTTTCTACCATCCCTTCAAAATCAAAATAGCTCTGAAAAAACCCCACTGTGCTCTGTAAACAAAAGCCATTGCTCTGGAGAAAGCAAATGAGAAATCACTATTTTCGAGTGACCAGGGCTCTGCTAAGAAAAATGCACACAGTGGTACCCAGTACTGGAGAATACAGGAGACACCAGTGAAGCCCAGTGCAAAACTTCACATTTGTGCTTTTTTTTCCTCTCCTTCCATGCCCAAGGATCAGCCACAGCAGTTACCACCATTGTCTAGGTCTTCTTACACAGTTCTTTCTCCAAATATGTATCCCCACCTTTGTCCATACCTACTTTCCTTTCCTTCCACAGAAACAGGTGTATTGTCCCAGTGGTGGCTTCTGAGTGTTAGTTGAGAGTGCAGGCCTGATGCCTGGGATCATTAAAAGAAATGGAAATCCCATTTCACTAAGCTGGTAAACAATCACCTTTGTGCTGGTTCCCTGGTCACTTCTAGTGTTTTACCATGCAACCCTTAACTTCTTCAAGTGGTTTTCATGGTCTGAAATGTGGTATTCAGAATACTGGTTTACTAGTTTCTTAAACTAGTTTTCAGAAAATTACTTAAATTTCTACATTTTTAAATTTCTCTTAAGAGGTAAATGCTTAAAAGTTACTGGAGGAATGGGACTAGAGATATAAAAACCCCAAATATTTACTAAATGCATTTTTATGCACATACAACATAATCCTACCTATGCTAACACTCTCTTTGCAGTACGATACAGAGTATCTGTCCTACATGCACAGATAAGATTTCAGATTAACTGCAAGTAATCTATTCTGTATATGCAGTCAGTTTTGAAAGGCATTTAAAATGCAGGAGATAAGAGATGAAAGAGTTTCTGATAGTTCTGTGGGCACTGTGGATCTCCAAGATCAAAAGGCTCCCTATTTGAAAACCTCTTTCTATTTTTGAAAATCTACAGAGCACTACTCTTGGTTTCTGGTTCAGTTATGAGATTGTTTAATATGTCTTACATAACACTTGTCTCCAGAGCTGTTGTGTACACATGAACAAAGTGATATATTTTTTAAAATGAGACTTGAAAATGTAGCAATGTTTGTTTATAGATTTAACAGTGTAAAATCTTAACAGTCAGGCAATGTGAGTAGAAGATATGAGAAATAACTTGATCTCATTGTTTGTTTGCAAAAACTGTTGCAAAAGATTTTAGGGAAAAATATTTTAGTCTTACAAGTGCACACATTTTAACTCAACTTACTTTGGTTGATTAATGTTAATTTTCTTCATATATATAAAATGCACAGCTTACAATTGTACAAATTTAAGTCAACTTACTATGGTTGATGAATCTTAATTTTCTTCATATATTTAAAATGCACAGCTCATCTCTGCACAAATGCACAGTTCCTAAAACAAACCAGTCACTGTTTAAACATCTAGTATAAATAATGAACCACTCCATTACCAAGAATATAAATAAATGGAGACAAGTAAGGGTTCTCTAGAGCTGAAAGTTTAGATTATGCAAAAACTTTGACAGCTGTAATTTGTAGGTCCTTGTAGACTGAGGGGTGTGAGTGATGTAAGCTCTGGAACACAGGCATTTAATGTATGTCTATTTTGTCATTTTGCCAGAAAGCAGGACTTCACTGTTATGCTTGTGTACAAATTGTGGCAACATCTGGCAGAAAAAAAATCCACATAATGCATTAAACTTTGCAGTACAGAGCACAGTGCTCTACTCCATGGTGAGGAAGAACTCAACATTTTAGACAAGTCTGATCATAAACATCTTTTCTCTGGATAAAACTGAGAAAGAAGAATAGGAGAGGAAAAGATACTAATTTCTTTGCATGTTAAGATTTAAAGTTAATTTAAAACTAAAAGCTAGTTGAGTCAGAACTGTGCTTCTGATTACATTATAATCTAAAAGGTTTGTTCATTTTTATGATGAGCTAGTTGAAGAGATGTCAGTTCTTCTGATTTTAGCATGTAAACCCTCATGCCTAAGAACATAAATAGAAGCAACTCAGTTCTCCCTCAACCCAAAAGTAACTGCACACCTCTAACTTCAGTGAACCACAGAGGAAAACACCTTAGCCAACACCTGGTCAGTTTTGGTAAGAAATAACTTTTTAAGATCCAATATCAAGCCAGTAAATTTTAAGTATTTTCATTAGGGTTAGTGCAAGTCTTAAATGGATAATCTCAAAATATAAATAAAGACAAGTTCCCCCCTTGGGGTCGGGGGGGAGAGAGAGGGAAGGAGGCAAAGAGAAGGAAAAGTAAAGATAGATGGAGAGTATGGACTGACTGTGAGCACACCAAGATGAAATGTATCCTTAGTCCAGGGAATTTTTTAAATAAACAGAAAATGGTTCGTATTTTATGGCTCTTGTCCAGAATATTTACAGAAACATTGCAAGCTATTCTGTCAGTTGTGTATGATAACACAAGCAATCATGAACTACTCAGGTTCCATGCTAAGTAAGGTGCTCTTCTTAGCTCTCAGTTTTGAAGCACTCACAGTATCTCTTTTAGTTCATAAGGCTGTTCGGTTATTCTCCATAAAAATGCTCTTTTTTTTTTTCAGCTATGATTAAACTGGTGACTTCTAGCTGTTTACTGCAATACAATAGTAACACTCCTCACAGCAATCAACTTTGCTGTTTCTGACAACCCTGGGGTAAGGATTGCCACCTAAGCAGTCATTCCTCTAGGAAAAGAAGAGATAAGTGGGAAGAGAAAAATAAATTAATTAATGGTTTTAATTATAGTGGTATTAGGGATTTCTATGTTTCTGAATAGTATGCAGCAGCTTTAGATATTGTTTGCACAAGTAGTGATCAGTGTGTGTACCCCTTTGATTCTTCATTTCCATCGTCAGCAAGACTTACATTAAATATAGAAAAGACAAAGCTTGCTAATTAAGTTTGTCTCATACCTGCCAATGGGAAGCTTTCTGCAGCCTACCTGGGGGAACTGCAGCTCCAGGCAGGAGGGCTGGAAAATGCCAAGAGCAGTGTTGGCCGTGTTGCTGCTCTGCTGCAGTACATGCAGGGAAGGGTAACAACTCTGTCTCTTCTTTTCTAACTGCCCATGGGATTCAGTCTGCAGTTAACTCAGGTTCCAAAGACTGTGGGGGTTGGTATTATACATTGTGTTTATTCATACACTCTCCCAACTTAATAGAAAAAGTTACCCGGTGTTACCCAATGTGTTTTTGCTAAGATGCTGGTCTGGGAAATAACTTTCATTATCAGAATTCCTTAATTATATTTATTCATATGAAAAAATAATGCTTAATGACTTCAACCATGGCTAAGGCATCACAAGTACAAACAGAAGGGTTTTTTTGCCTGGTTTGCCTGCAACCTGGTTATGCATAACTTTTACTTTTGAAAAGATTTCCCATAATTATAGTAGCAGAACCTCTCATAAAATTGCAGTCTAATACTGTGTGTAAATACTGCTAACACTGAATAATTTCATTCCTATTGGTACTGAATTATAATTTAGTCCCCAAGACTAGATTTTGATCATCCTTTTTATATTCTAGTTGACTGAAGTGGGATGAGTATTAACTACCTTCGATCCTGCTGCTCTTTGCCTAGCTGTGCCCAGTCTCTCCAAGGTGTATCTCTTACAAACCTTAGCTAGTGGAAGAAAATGGCAACATTTAGGCTTCACATTACTTTTTTTGTATCATGTTAAGCAACTTCTTTTGAATGCCTGATCACTAGAATGTGGAAAAACTACAGCAGTTTAATCATATTTGTATTCTGTAATGAAGCATTATGCCCTATACATACTTTTGTAGTGAACTGACATAACTAGATTTTTTGTTAAACTTTCTAACGTAATATTGCATTATAAGGTAGCACTTAAGACGCTGATGTTGAGTGTTACATTCTTTAATTGAAAAGAAAATGCATTAGAAAATGCGTCTAGTTGCACTATGAGAGGATTAGATTGGATATTAGGAAAATTTTCCTTTGGCGCTGGAACAGGCTTCTCAGGCAGTGGTGGAGTCACCATCCCTGGAGGTGTTCTGAATACAGGTAAGATGAGACACTTCAGGACATGGGGTTTTTTGGGCACAGTGGTGTTAACAATTGAACTTTATGATCTTAGATCTTTTCCAACCTACTAAATCTATGATTCTATGAAAGTGATTCAGTCTTTTATACTAGTTAAAACAGCAAGAGGGTCTTGCTCGAGTCAAATTTTACAATAAAGTCCACTAAGAATTACCATTTTATGACTCAGTCTGTTTGAAGGTCAGTTCAAATCTGCAGTATCGTAATACAGTATATATGTTGATATGTTTTTTTTCTTAGTAGTTCAAAAAAATCCTGCCAAACCAAGTGACAGAAACTTTGCAGTAGCCCTTCTCTCATGGAAGGTGAGGGGTAGAAGGTAGATGGTAGAATTATGGTAAGGCAATTCAGTCCTTCCAGTCCTACTAGAAGTTGAGTTGCTGTGCTGTAGAGTTAGATGTGTATTCCTTGGAGCTGACTGTTGCAGTCTACCAATCTCCTTCTTTGTCATTATAATTTCATTTTTCTTTTTGCCATTTTGTAGAACTGGAAAGAGGTATGTGCCAATTAAGGACTTTATCTGTTATTGTTCTTTTTTAAAAATCCTATTGACAGCTGTTAACCATGGAAGAATTGCAGTGCTAGATAGTAAATTGACCTACGCTTTAATTTCTGAATGACATGTGAAATTTGGAACCGATCAAATGAATGAGGTTAGGTATTTCAGATACAAGACATCATTGAGTGACAGAGCAGAGAAAAACAATCCAGACAGGAATAACAAGGTCGGGGGCAATACATCAGCTGGTTGGCTTTCTGGGTCATAGTAGTTATAAATATCTGAGAAGCCATTCCCAGAGTAAAACAAGAGATGTTTTGTTTTAGATCTTAGACCAGATCTTATCTGGATTGATAGGACAGGACTGTAAATCACCCACTCTTTTTCATGTTGGCTGCTGTGTAGAAAACCTAAGATGCAGTAAGTAGTAGTTGTAGTGGAAGATCCAGAGAAGCTTTTTCTTGGTGTCTTCCTAGGTTCGTATCTAGTGATAGAAAGTGCAGCACATGCAAGTAAAGACTCTGCCCTTTTCAAAGATGCATTTTCCTCAGTGCTACAGCAGAGCTAATGGTGAGGGTGTGGACAGCATCCTACCTGGTGCTTTGAACAGAATTCCTTAAGTTACTTCTCAAAGCATTGGAAAATGCATACAGAGCAGGAAAACTAACCTCTACCTTCAGTAACACAGTAACTGCTACCCAATGCAGGTACTCTGCCAAGATTTAAGAATTTGGCTATGGCTAAATTTTCTTATGGATAGAGGTAGATTCTCACATACCTCCTAAAAGTAAGGATGAAAAGAGCTGAATGCTTACAAAGGAAGTAATGTTGTAAATAACAAGAATTTTTAAAAGTGCAGAGAAATTCCTTCTTGGTTCCAAAGAAGAAAAAGCTCTGCTTTCATGAAAGTGGTGGCAGATAGAATAAACTCTCCTAATCTTTGGTACCATGATAGATTACATCTTTCCACTTTAATGAAGGCATGTCTGCAACTGCTAGGAAAGGTATCTAGTGGTTGCTAATTTTGTGGTAATCTTTCGTCATGTAAATGTCACTTACTATAAATGAGGCTGAGCCCCCAGGCAGCCATCACATAATTATTTCTATTGCTGTGGAGCTCTGTCAGGTTGAACTCAACCAACTGGGCTTATTTCAGAAGAGGAATCTATGCTTTTGATGGGAAAAAAGCTGTTGGTGTCATATTAATGTTGAATTGTGGCACTGAATTCACACTCACAAGTAACCCTTGCTAAGACAAACTTCATCCAAGGGTTCTTTTTATACTCTTAACCATTCCCCTGGATCCACGTGCAGGACCCTCCCAGATTCCTCCCAGCAAGGTCCAGTATTTTTCTGTTGTTTTTCCAGTGCTTTTCCACTCTTCCTTCTAGTAAACAAGGTGGCTTCATCAGCACATTTCTTTCTAATCACCCACATTAACTTTTGCACCTCCCACATCTTCCCCTTCCTTGTTTTAGCAAGCTTACTAATAGCACAAGCTAATACAAACTAAAGGTAAACAATATCAACAGAATGAAATCTCCCAAGATAGTAACTCCCCTTAACAACTTTACAAAAAATTCCTGTCCCTTTTCAAATTCAAATTTTTAGGCTCAACAACACAAGCCATCAGAATGATGATAATGAACAAAAGCAGAACAGGTGTTCCTTCAATAACACAATGGGCCTGCTGAGTAGAAACTGCTGTTGGAGGTCTTATTTAAAGCTTGACGCGTTTCACGGGTCAACGATCGGGGTGATGCTAAGTCTGGACTGCCTTTTATTAATGAAAACAGAGGATGAGTATCTTCTCTGGTGATCCCTAAAAGAGGCCTGATCCAATTAATAGCTCCCAGCAGTCTCTGAAGGTCACTGAGTCTGCACACTTGGTTTAAGTTTCATTTTCTGCAGAGTGATGGTTTGATTTTGTATTGCCCACCAAGATATTGCCATGGAGACATATTTTGATTTTTTTTCAGGTGCTTCAGGCAGCCCTACTGCTTGCAGACTTGCAATAACTGCAAAAACATCATCTACTTGTTTTTGTTCTTTTGCTGCTATCAAGGTATCATCCATATGTTCAGCCTGGAGAAGAGGAGGCTCAGGGGAGACCTCATCACTCTCTACAACTCCCTGAAAGGAGGCTGGAGCCAGGGGGGGGGTTGGTCTTGTCAGTCTCTTGTCAGTAGGACAAGAGGGCATGGTCTCAAGTTGTGCCAAGGGGAGTTTAGGTTGGATATTAGAAAGAATTTCTTCACGGAGAGGGTGATCAGGCACTGGAATGGGCTGCCCAGGGAAGTAGTGGATTCTCCATCCCTGGAGATATTTAAAAAGAGCCTGGATGTGGCACTCAGTGCCATGGGCTGGTAACCACAGCGGTAGTGGATCAAGGGTTGGACTTGATGATCTCTGAGGTCCCTTCCAACGCAGCCAATTCTGATTCTATGATTCTATATAATGATAAATGAGAGTACTTGGCACTTGTTCCAAATGTATGGGAGCGAGTACTTTGGCAACAAACCACTGACAGATAGGAGGGCTATTATGCATTCCTTGAGGCAGGACCCATCAGGAGGAGCCTAGGCATTTATGGAGGGAACTGAAAAGGCAAAACATGGACTATCCTGAGTACAAGAGAGTTGTAAAGGAGCACTCTTGCGGATCAATGATTACTGGAGACCACTCCTGCAGTACCACTATCGGGGAGGGCAAGCCGGGTTGCCATGCCCCGTGGGTCCTATTACCGCTCTCAAGCGGCGTAGGTCCTGTGACAGCCTCCATTCCCCACTCTTCCTTTCAGTCACACAGACCAGAGTATTCCAGAGGCTCGTAAAAGAGACAATATGCCCCACATGCAGCTGTTTAGAAACTAAAGACTGGAGATGATGCAGCTTCTCCTTTGATAGGGGCCACAGATTCACCCGAACCGGGCGATCAGCCGTACCCGTAAGGGCCTCGGTGCGCTGGGTACCAACAGCCCCTATTAAAAATCCGTCCCCAGCTCCGTACTGACATAAGGCGGCGGAGATCCGGCCCCTGGGATGTTACAGATGGCCTTCAGGGCCAGTCCAGCGAGCTGAGCAAGCGCAGGTGGGATGGCGGCTTGCGAGGAGGACTGTTGAAAGCTTCCCCTTTCTCTCTCTCCCTCCCTCCCTCCCTCTCTCTTCCTCCCTCCCTTTCTCTCCCTCCCTTTCCCTCCCTCCCTCTCCCTCCTTTTCCCTCCCTCCTTTTCCCTTCCTTTCTCTCCCTCCCTTTCCCTCCCTCCCTCCCTCCCTCCCTCCCTCCCTCCCTCCCTCCCTCCCTTCCTCCCTTTCTCTCCCTCCCTTTTCCTCCCTCCCTCCCTCTCCCTCCTTTTCCCTCCCTCCCTCCCTCCCTCCCTCCCTTTCTCTCCCTCCCTTTTCTTCCCTCCCCTCCCTCCCTCATTAAGGTTTGGGCAGCTCCCGAGTTCTCGCCTCTGCTGTCTCCGCTCTGGCCGCCGTCGCAACGCCGTTCCGCTGCTACCTGGCGGGGCTGGCGCTGCACGGTGCCTGGGCCGCAGGATGCGAACGCCTCCACGTTTGGCTCCTCCAGCTCCGCTCGGAACGGACCCGCTGAGAGGGTGGTGGGCCGGGGGGCCGGCGTTCGCTGACAGCCACCCCACCCCACCCCACCTCACCTCACCTCACCCCCCCACCCCACGCCACCCCGCTCCTCCCCGGGTCCCTCCCGCCGCTCCGGGGCCGCTCTGCGCTGTGAGGAGCAGAGGGAACCTGTGACGTCACAGCACCGGCGGACTCCGCGTGCTGCGGGAGCGATTTCCTCAACGGCTCCAGGATGAGGGCTCCACGTGCGGGAGCGCCGCCATTTTGCGACCCGTCCCCGCGCTCCTCTCCCGGGGAGGCGCCCGCCCCGTCCTCCCCCCCCCGCCGGTCCGTTACTGGACGCCGGGGAAAGGAGGAAAAAAGTTTGTATCCCGCTTCGGATCTATCCCTCCCGGATCAAACGGAAAAAACTCCCGACGGCGTCTCCGGTGGGGCCGACGCCACCGAGCCGACGATATGGGGACAGACCGGTCCCATGTCTGAATAGGGTCGGTGTCACATTTCGAAACTGCAGCCTCGTCAGGCTGTAGCAAGTTAACTGTTTCTGACACCACGGAGCAGACAGGTAGAAGGCTTGGAGCACACGCAGATCTTCCAGGCTTCAGAAAGAGTTCGCCGCGGTCCCAGCAATATAGTGGCGCTTTTATCATAGCGCCTTGCCAAGTCCCATAATCGGACCCGATTCTGTCCCATGCTTCAGAATCATAGAATCATAGAATAGGCTGGGTTGGAAGGGACCTCAGAGATCATCGAGTCCAACCCTTGATCAATTACCACCACAGTCACTAGACCACGGCACTGAGTGCCATATCGAGTCTCTTTTTAAATATCTCCAGGGACGAAGAGTCCACCACCTCCCCAGGCAGCCCGTTCCAATGTCTGATCATCATGCACGGTCTGCGAGTTTAAAGAGGGATCCTGCTCCTTGGACCATAAAAGAAACTGCTTCAGCACTGTAGTGTCTTAAGACCCGAGCCTGTTTTTCCAATGTGTGTCTAAGCACAATCAGAACACCTTCCTTTTCTGCCTTAAGAGAATTCACCATCTCTAGTTTGGTTGCTCACCTTCTGCCCAGCAGAGGTAATCCCACGGTGCACAGTTTATTTTTCCTTTCCTTTTTAGTTCAACCTCCGGAGCAGACTGCCATCTGCTTTTAATCTAGCGCCATTTGTGCCACTAAATTCACAGACTTACAACTTACTCTTGTCTATGACAAACCTTAGTTATCTAAAGGTCCTATTTATACTCTTGGCCATTTCTTCCCCCCCCAGGATCCGCCCGCAAGACCCTCCCAGATTCCTCCCACCAAGGTCCAGTATTTCTCCGTGGTTTTTCCCGTGCTTTTCCACCCTTCCTTGTAGTTTACAAAGTAACTTCATTAGCACGTTCTTTTCTAATCACCCACATTAACTTTGGCACCTCCCACAGTGAATAGTGTGTACAGCAAATCAGTCAGATGAGTGAGAAGAAAGGAACTCTGCTTTTAAGTCATCTTGCCATCCA
This sequence comes from Phaethornis superciliosus, assembly GCA_023637945.1. Taxonomy (NCBI): domain Eukaryota; kingdom Metazoa; phylum Chordata; class Aves; order Apodiformes; family Trochilidae; genus Phaethornis; species Phaethornis superciliosus. The sequence goes on along the minus strand of JAJQWJ010000004.1, from coordinate 43,945,224 downwards.
AGTGCATCACTGTAGTGAACTCCTCTCTTCCATCCTGCTCTGCTGTTGTCACTCCTACTGCCTGACTCCTTTCAGTCTTGGCTGAGCCTCTGATCTCTGCATCTTGAGCTCAGACTGCTGTTTTCTCAGGTCTGTCAGTTTCCTTTCTGAATTAGCTGATGTGCCAAGTATCGCAGATCACGGTGCAGTAGTGCAGAACAAGTTGGCAATTGTCTTCTCAGCTTTGCAACAGCCAGACCTGGGAAATTCACATAATGCAGGGAAAGTAGTTTAACTACATGTGTGAGCGAGGGTGGAAAACGTTAATTCCAATTATGTTTTAGTACCAGAGAAATTAAAGGCAAAACTCAGTATTTTAGAATATACCCAGTACTGAGAATAAACAAGAGGGGCTGGAGGAGGATCTGAGGAACTACAGGCCTGTCAGCCTGACCTTGGTGCATGGCAAGGTTATAGAACAGATCATCCTGAGTGATACTAAGCAGCATGTAGAAGACAACCAGGGGGTCAGGCCCCGCCAACATGAGCTAGGTCCTGCCTGACCAATCTCATCTCCTTCTATGAGTGGGTGACCTGCCTAGTGGATGAGGGGAAGGCTGTGGATGTGGCCTACCTAGATTTCAGCAAAGTCTTTAACATGGTCTCCCACAGCATCCTCCTGGAAAAGCTGGCAGTCTGTGGCTTGGACAGGGGCACCCTTTGCTTGGTTAAAAACTGGTGGGATGACCAGGCACAGAGAGTGGTGGTGAATGGTGTTACATCCAATTGGTGTCTGGTGACCAGTGGTGTCCCCTGGGATCAGTACTGGGCTCAGTCTTATTCAACATCTTTATTGATGACCTGGATGAGGGGATAGAGTCTATCCCTAATAAATTCATGGATAACACTGATCGGGGGAGGGGTAGTATCGATCTGCTGAAAGGTAGGAAGATGCTGCAGAGGGACCTGGGTGGGCTGGGTCAGTGGGCTGAGGCCAATGGTGTGAAGTTTAACAGGACCAAGTACAGGATCCTACCCTTTGGCCACGATAAACCCATGCAGCACTATAGACTGGGGGAAGAATGGTGGGAGAGTGGCCTGTCAGAGAGGTACCTGGGAGTACTGGTTGGCAGTGTGCCCGTGGCTCAGAAGGACAATGACATCTTGACTTGTGTCAGGAACAATATGGCCAGGACTAGGGATGTAATTTTTCCCTTGTACTCAGTACTGGTGAGGCCTCACCCTGAGTGCAGTGTACAGTTCTGGGTCCCTTACTTCAAGAAGCATATTGAAGTGCTGCAGAGGATCCAGAGGAGAGCAATGAGGCTGTGAAGGGATCTGGGGGTAAGTCTTAAGAGGAGAAGCTGAGGGGGTTGTTGTTTATCTGGTTGTTGTTTAGCCTGGAGAAGAGGAGACTCAGGGAGGATGTTACCACTCTACAACTACTTGAAGGGAGGTTGTAGGTGTGGGTCAGGATCTTCTGCCAGGCAACTGGTAGCAGGATGAGGGGGCACAGCCTGAAGCTGCACCAAGGGAGGTTTAGGTTGGATATCAGAAAGCACTTCCTCATGGAGAGGGTCATCAGGCATTGGAAAAGGCTGCCTGGGGAAGTGGTGGAGTCAATGTCCCAGGAGGTGTTTAAGGAAGGGCTGGATGTGGCACTTAGTGCCGTGGTCTACCAGTGTGGTAGTGTTAGGTCATAGGCTGTACTCAATGATCTCAATAATTCTGTGATTCTGTGAATTTGCATTTTAAAAGTTGCCTGTTAACCTCATCAGTTTTCTGTCCTTCTGTTGTTCAGTGAGTGCCAACTATGTATACATCTCTTTCATGTACATCACACAGCATGGGAAATTTCAACTGAAGCTTCAAAATCTAAAAGTATCTAAAGTGTAATTTCTTGATAGTAGTCTCTGCTGTAATGGCTGCTTTGACTGCTATGTTGTATACTGGTGTATTCTGGTTCTAGCATCCTCTCCTGCTTCTTAGAGTTAGCAGTCTTTTTCTATACTTTGGGGGTTATACAGTTTTAATGCTGTCTGTAGATAACATCAAGGCAACAGCTTATATGTTTAGAACAATTCATTTAACAACTGCTTACGCTCATTACAAAAAGTTCATATGTGAGGACATTTAGATTGGCATGGTTGGCTTTTGCTTGCAAAACTTTATGGTAATGTATAACACAAGTAATACCTGTGCAAATATTTGCTTAAGGCTAATGAAAACCACAGTTTGTCCACTCTGAGTAAGTAAACAGTGGTTACAAGAGAATATAAATATATAATCTAATACAAGAGTAACGTTTGGGTCTGAGCAGAATACCTGCTATGTATATTTTGAAATGTTGAAACCTAATAAAATTTATGAAAAGAGAATACAAATATGTCACAAACTTAATGTTCACTGTGAAGAACATTCTCTTCCTGAAAATATAATCTGTTTCCATCCCAAAGCTGAAGGATCTGTATTATGGCTTAGAAGTGTTGAGAATTAAGACCAGCATGTTTAATAGTTGCTTGGAGAGCTGTTGTCTTTTGCATTCTCTGCACTTCAGAGATGGAATCAACCAGTTTTCCACTACTATCTATGATTATGGCTGCAGTAATTTACTCACAGATGTGAGCTTTTTTGTTGCATACGTTAAAAAGATTTGCTGCAGGTGAGTATTTTTCTGTTGACACATCTATGAAGTGTCCGCTGTGGTTGTATGTGACATTCAGGCAAGATTTTTTCAATACATAAGAAGCTGAGGTCATGGCTCAGTGCCATAAGTTAGCCTTGCATTCTAAAATTATGTTTCGTGTGTTGTTTCTCACAGTGGTTTATTTCCACAGTATTTTTTTATGATGAAGAACCAGATCTGTTCCACATAATGAACAAAAAGTTTAGTTCTGCCATTACTGTCAAAAAAAGCTGAGAAATATTGTTGTTTGCAAAATATGATTTTTAAAATGCAAGATTCAGAGCTCTTCAGTGGGAAGATGCAACTTTAAAAATGTACTGCCAAAAGGCAGTATTGCATGTCACTTTCAGGACTCATTAAAATGGCAATGTAGAAGCTTTGAGGGCTGCTGCTGAAGCAAAGTTGTAATATAATGGTTAAGGGTGATCTTCTAGTTAGCATGTTACAATCATTAAACAGAATAATGAGAAATCATAGCAGAAGCTCAGGAAATCCCTATCAAGTGCCAAGTGCTTTGAGCCTGCCTGCTAGTGAGAGCATTCCCTGCCATCCTCTGCACCAGTGGGTTAGGGAAGATGCTCCTTGCTTTGCAGGCCAAGTGTCTTATCCATCACTATTTCACTTGGCAATAGCCCTGTTGGCTAATGGCAGTGGCACTATGACCAGCTTTTCATTTTGTTCTTTGACTGTTCACCCACTGAGGATGTCATGTAAGCATCTGGAAGCACTCTGCATGCTCATTTTTCCACCTCAGGAACTCAGCTCTTTTTTTATTATTGTTTTTGAGAAGAGTATAAGCAAATAATATCCCCTCTCTTTTAATGTAGAAAAATGTTTCTTGGCTCTGTTAATTACAGACAAATAGAAAAAAGCAACTATATCAAAGTCCATTTTTACATCTGAGCTGTGTGTTTGTTTGCTTGTTTGTTTTTTAAATCCTGTAGCAGTGATGGTAATTTAAGCAACAGGACAAACAGAATTTCTTTCCAAGAAGGCAACTCCCTACAGCACCACTGTATGCATTCATTTGCAATCCAAGAAGTGAAACAGGTGTTACAGAAGGAAGGAAAAATTTTTCTTATCTAGACTGGACAAATTGCTCATTAGCAGAAATATGTGGTTTAGATATTTTCTTTCAAGTGAGAAAATATTTATACTTTATTATTAACACTATTTAAACAAATAAATTAATAAATCCATACAGCTAACAGTGAAAATTTAGAAAAACCTGCTAAAACAAAGATATAACATAGCTTTTAAACTTTCAGTTAGAATAACTGGTTTGCATTTTCAATGGCTAAAATATAGACCAGGTGTGAGTTTCCTTTGCATCCTGGCAGAATTTCTTGTATTTGTCCTCCATTTTCCACAAACCTAGGCAAATGTGCATGTGCACTCACACAGTGATGTTTAGCCACCAACAGCATTTGGTCTGGTCAGGAGTGCAGGGAATGCTCACTTGTGACCTGCCTGGCCACTCTACCTGCACACGGACTTACTTGCTCCATATTTGCTCCAGTTGTCAGTACAAGCTGAACTGTTAGTGGAGGAAAGGAATTAGGCTTTTATTTTTGTGTGTACCAGCCATAGTTAATTATTCATTATGAAAAGGAGTTTCAGTAGAAAATTGAGAATTTTAAGTGTTTGATCTAGAGACAAGACACTTTACACTGAAAAAAAATTTGCTCTCTTTCAGAATTGAATCTATTGCTTTTAACTTTATTCCAATTGGTCTTGAGCAAAACCTGTGGTAAGAAATAATTTTGATTAAGGAGCAGCTGCTTCTCTTTGGACATAGTATTAGGTGTTAACATATTAATAGCATAATTTTGTAAAATAATATTTTAATTGAATTTAGAGGAGGCAAATCCCAGGTGGGAGGTGGAGCTCCAAATATCCAGAAGGATAGTTTTGCATCTGCTTGGATCTTTTAAAGATTTGTGATGTTTGGAGAGAGGAAAGTAATTGGGCATCAATTTAATTCTTTTATTTACAGATGTCCCTTTCACCAGTCTTGGTTTCTTACAGTGTCGGTAATCCAGGTCTCTTGCCTGGCTTCCCAGGTTTCTCCAATTAGTGTTTAGTACCAGGTATTAGTCTCTGAGAATCAATTATTCATTGGTCTCCACTGTATCCTTTCTGTCATGATGATATAAAAAACATTCCTATGATTTAATAATTCAAAAAATGCTCTGATTAACACAAGCATGGTATTTACTCTCACTAGCTGTAACTGTAATCTTCCAAGACTGTTGCTACAATTCCTGCTTTTGAAAAAGAGAGGGAAAACTAAACAAACTGTAGGAAGATTTGTTTGCACTTAAAATAGTTCCATTGCCTGTAATTGTTCACAGTCTGTAGTGATTCCACTGCCAGCAGTTGTCTTATAATAATATAATAATATTATAATAATAATGAGAATAGGTAATGGCAGCTTGTACTGTATTCTTTACACTCACTTCTGATCTGTGCTCATTTTATATTACCACCTAGCCTGAGGGAGATTAACATTGTTTTTAGTTACAAATATAGGAAAGCATTTAACAGCGTGCTAAGAAATAAGCCCATTTTCAGGGATCTGAAAAGACCTGACTAAGAGTGTTTTTCTGAATTGAAGAGCTAAAGAGTTCAGCCTAAGGCTGCAAACAAGACTGGAATTTTTGGATTCTAAGTTATTTTCCAGAAAAAAAAAAGAGCACTGTGAAAATCATTGTTTAACTCAGTTGATGGAGTGTTACACTCATAAATCATGATTATTTTCAACTTTTTGCTTGAGTCTATTTTGTTTTCTCAGCCAGAAGCAATAAAATAATCAATCATGTAATAATGCCATGGATAATTATCATGTTGTTTGGTGTTCTCTAGGTTACTGCAGGTCTGTTTGGAGCCTTTATTGGTTGTATTTAAACTGAGATTTTAGAGCTGAGGTGATGAAGACCTTTGGAATATGTCCAGAATTGTTTTACTTTTTTTTTTTTTCCCTGCATTGTGCATTGGCAAGGATCATTTGTTATGAAAAACAGAATGACTTAGGTTTTTTTCCACGGTCCAAGGCCTGTCTTATATTTTGTCTTAACTGTTGAAAATATAGTTGTACAGAAAAGCTATGCTTATGATAGCTTAGTTTCATTGTTGCTAAATTAGAAATTAGCTTGAAATATATTTGTAGGTTAAAAAAACTGAAGTATTTTTCTGCTTTAAATAATGTGGAGTTCATTCTTACTTATTAAACATTCAGACCAGTTTTATTGGCATAATTAACGTCTTAATTTGTTTCTAAAAAGTCCTATGATTTTTGCCTTGTTTTACTAGGAGCAAAGCTAGCTGTCTGTAGTGACTCTAAGGTTTCACTGCCTTAGTGTCCAGGATTCAGTTTTAAGTCTCAAATTCTGTGACAAGTTGGAAATGGCATAAATCACCACAGTCAACAAAAACCTTCCTGATGCCCTTTCCTGCCCCAGTTTCTTTCTTCAAATGCTTCTCCCATCCTTGTGCTGACTGAAACACTCATGCAGCTGCACCAAGAAGTACATCAGTGTACTGATGTAACCTTTCCTCCTCTCAGCCTCTGGGCAACAGAGGTACAAAGAAATAAGAGATTCTTACTGAAGACAGGAGAGTTAGGCGCCCACATGCTTTTGTAAATCATTGTAGACATCTGTCTACATTTTCTGGTATCAAATGTTTTTAGCAATCTGGCCTAAGTTTACTTGGCCAGGACTTTTCTGAAAGTCCTAAGAACTGAAAATGGGATTTGGATATTCCTTTGTGCATGGTCAATTCCTGTTTAATGACCTCTATACTGTGTTGTAAAATAAGAGGAGATAAAGTTTATTGTAATTTTACAAAAGAGGGATTTTTTTTATAATTAATAGAATACCTTGTGATCCAGAGGTTATAATCCTCAGAATTTTGCTGTGTACTGAAAATGGTGACTTAAAATTTGTACCTTCTTTTACATGGGTGCTTTTTGTTTTATAATAATGTTGCAGCAGCTCTTAATGAAGGTTCCTCTAGGAATACAATATGAATACATTTTAATCTTTAGTTTGTCTCACAACATTTATGAGCTTTCTTTTTAAGAGGCAAATATAAAATGCAGGAGGAAGAATTTAAGTTATTTGATAGATAAACTCAGTGATGAGGGCTTTATAATGAATGGGTAAAGGCTGACAGTGCAATTGAAAATTCAACTCTATTATTAATGTAAAATATGAATTATCAGGATAAGGCATTACAATAAATCAATGTAGTCATTCAAGTCTGTGTTTGAACTCCTAGAAATACTGTTTTAATGAATTATCTGATTTTGGTCTTTCTACCCTGACTTCACAGTACATGGTGAGGCACCAGGCTGATGACTAAGATAAACTTCATTTTCAGTGTAGTTTTTCTGTTTGGGAGGGTCATTGCTGCTCTGTGTGGAAACCAATAAATATTCCTTGTCAGTGCTTTTGTGCTGGTGGTGAGCTGATTTCTGTTGTGTTTTAGAGTGGTTTGATGGTAGCTTAGTAAGGATTGTTTTAATAAAGGATGAAGTCCCTGCAGGAACCTTGTGAAATTTGTGAAGCAAACTTTTCATCATGCACTTTACTAGTTTTTCAAAACAGACAACTAGTCTATCTTGGACCAGTCTGTGAGCACAAACATTCACAGTAACAGACTAATGCAATGTGCATTCACAGTAACAGAGAAAAATGCAATGGGCAGATTCCATTGTTATGCATTTAATTGACAAAAAGATGACAAAATACAGAATTTTGAATATCTGTTAAGATGTGTTTGAGAAATGAGGTGTCAATGTGATGAATGAAACTTGTTTAGCATTTGTGTATGTTCGGATTTTGCTTTAAGTCAATGATAAATTTTCTGTCCAAAACAAACAGTGAAGCGTTTCTACACACTACGAACATCAGATCTGCCTTTTATGCCCTAGTGTAGTTCAACAGTTTGCAACAGACTGTTTTTCCTGCTGTTTACCAAAATAAAACCATTTAAATATAGCTATTACTATAGGCAAAATAAAAAAAATCAAAGGAGAGAAAAATTCACTCTAGTGGAAGAAGAAATGTGTTTCAATAAAGCATGATTATCAACTGTGGGAATTTATGCTGTATAACTCAACCCCCCTTCTTGTAAAGGGTTTCTTGCCTACATTTTCCAGGAGCTTGCTGAAGGCTCTGTGTCTTGCAGCTTGGTATTGGTATTGGTTTTGCTCTAGATATAGCTGCTTAATGTTATTTTGACATTATAACAGAACAGGATTAGAAAAACCCTTTATAATGGGCTCATAGTGAGAGCTTTTTTTACTATGAATTCAGCTAAAAGTAATTTAAAAGAATTTTTGATGGCTAAAGAATATAAATTTAAATCAAGTAGTTAACATACTATCCTGTGACCAGTATGCTTTGCAAGCTGATAGCAAGCTAAGCTGATAACAAATCCCTGGTTTTTAGAGTTGACAGTTGTCAGAGTGACTGCAACAAAAAGTGCAGGTTATTTCCCCCACCTTCAGCTATTTTTATGTGAAGCTGAAGCAATTAAGTAACGTGTACTGTGGAGATTCTTATCTGCCATAAGTATGAAGGGGGCACACTGATTTTATGCTACAAACTGCATCTTTTGTAAACTATTCACTCCCTTTACAGGTCTGCAAGCTCACTCTGCAATTGGTTGCCAGGGGCTGCAGGTGTTGGAAAAGAGAAATTTCAATGAAAGGCCCTAATTCAGCAACCCAAGCAGCCTACCTCCCCCAGCCAAAGCAATCAGATTGGCAGCTGAATCAAAGGGCACAGTGGGGCCTTTGTTTGGGAGCTCCAGAGGTTAGTAATTGACAGAAGGTCAACAAAGTTTTATGAAGAAAAGAACAGAATATTGAGGGTATTAGACTGAAGAGAGGGAGTTTAGGAGTTTTATGTTATTAGAAGAAAGTCAGAACCTGAGTGAAAGGTTACAGCCATAGGAAGCATACTGCTGTTTAATCTGAAAATAGTTTCAGCTCCAAGAACAAGCTTATTGGTAAATGGTAGGAATGTCTGAAAAAAATCTGCAGATTCCCTCACTGCATCTATGTGCAATTGTGTTGTGTTTGTAAGCTCTGGAATTTAAGATACCACGTAGAGGGATGGTTTTATGAAAGATCTTAGGAGGTCCTGTTTAACCAGGGCAAAAGAAGCACTAGTTGTATCTGTGCAGTGTCACATGGGACATATGGTTATCTATCACCCTGGAAAATTTTAATTTTCTGAGACCTGTGTATTTCAAGAATGCTAACTCTCGGTGCATGCCTAGTCTCCTTCAGACTAAGCAGGTATAGCAGTCATTATTTTTTTGTTGTTGTTGCTCATGTTTGGTAGACCTTCCCCATGGCACTAATTGTATTTCAGTTTGACCCACAACTATCTTGAAATGGAATACAAAAGAAAGTACTCAAGGACCCTACTAGCACTGAGTAGACTAGAAGGATTACTACTACTACTTTTGTGTCCCAGTATGATGTTTGCCCTGTTGCAATAGCTTGAGATTGTTGACTTATGTTCAGTTATGATTCATGTAAGCCATTTCAGTGTTGGCTTCTGTGCTGGTCATTACACATTTCCCTGCTGTATTGTAAATACTGTAAAATAACCTCTTTGTTCCTCTATTTTTCCAGGAATTGAAGTTAAACTGATGGGCCTATAATTCTTTGGCACTCCTTTTCTACCCTTTTTAATAAATAATGGGAACTATTTGTGCAATTTTCCATCTTTTAAGATCTCATCTGTGCTATCCAAGGACTGAAAGACAGTTATTAACTTTGCATGGTGTTTTATCAGCCAGCCCTTAACTACTCCAAATTAATCAGGCCCACTCTGGCTGAAAATATTTGACTTTGTTATTCTCTTCCTGTGTGAGGCTGAGGCCTTGGCTTGTCCCTGTTGTCAATTATGAAAACTGCCTCCTTATGACTGGCTTTTTGATGAAGATTAATGTGTTGGTTTGATGTTTGCTTATGGCCATGAGCATTTCGAAATCTGTTTATTGCAATTAAGGCTCAAGTAATGAATGATCTGTGAAATCTAAGCATTCTACTGTAATAAGTCAGAGGAACATTTTGTACAGCAGAAATACGGATTTTTTAAAAAAATATTATTTCTTTTTTGGGCTCGAGATTTTTCTTAAATTGAAATAGCTTGCTTTATTGCCCTGAAAAGTTAAGAAATTATCTGTTGTGGAGGTGAGCAGTTTAAAAGAGGTACTATTTACAGCATCAGCATTTTACTTTACTGTGTCATCCCTGATAAGAGGGGTATTCCTAGGAATCTGACATGTGGCACATCAGGCACATGCAGCGTCCCATAGTGGCTATTGGTATTTAGGCAGAGTTGCTGGTTCATCCTGTCTGGTCATGCATTATGACAAAGGGCAGACACTGGTGATCTTTTCCCCCTCACACTATCACCGCTAACATAAATTTAAGAACTAGGTGTTTAGAAATAAGCAGCACATTTAATATCTGAGCAGGGAATATATGGAAGTGAAAAATGTAGGTTAAACCTACAGGAGCAGACGAGAGATGTATGTAAACTTTGGCTCTTGGGGCTTGAGCAAAAAGGAGATGCTGAAATAGAAGTGTAGAAATACACTTAATATCATTGAGTGGCATACTCAGTGATACTTTATGCTGGGCACTTACCTAGCCACCAGCCATTCTGAGCTCAGAATTTTCCTTACTCACATAGGATTTCTATGAATTAATTAGGTCTGAATAGATTTCCATGTGTCTCCATTATTCTCATACAGCTCTGCCTTTACTCTCGTTCCCTGTCTGCTTCGCTTTTGTTCGTAGCCTTGAGTTTAATAGCCTGTATGCCCATTAGCCATTTCTTTTTTGTCTTTGCCATTCCAGGAACATCGGGGCCACCCAAACCCCTTTGCTAGGAACTCTTTCAGGCTTGACTGTGCATGCTTGAGCAGACATTTTCTGTACATACCTGCATAGCTGTCTAGCCTGCTGTGGGGTTCCTTATACACCAGGGTGGATATGTTCACAGAGACACTTTCCAGATGCCTTGGTGATTGATTTGCCTTCAATTAGCTATGTATTTATGTAGTAGCATGCTAGTTAGCATATTACTTGGCAGCATGAGTTGATAATATCACATGTTATGTTAAAATGAGCATTTCTCTCCTTATCAGTTTTTAATGACACCAGTTTTGTGGATTGCTGTTTTTCTTTCAGATTTCTGTTTTGCAAGTCTTTTTCCTTAGTATTGTATGATCTCTATTTGCATTAGATATGAAAAAAAATGTGACTGTCCAGTTGCATCTAAAATCAGTTTAATGAACAGTTGCATTTTTTCTAGGGGTAGCTGGTTAGTGATCAAGACTGACACTGAAAGTTGGGCAAGTAAAGTTACCTTAAGAATTTCTCTCCCCTTCAGGCAGTAGAAAAATATACAGAAGTGTTTCCAGGAAAAGGTGGAGTAGGAAGAAGAAAAGTAAAAAGTAGAATACCCTTACTGAAATTTTGAATAAACAAAGGAGGAAATGTGACATGAATTAAAAATCAGAGGCTGACAGGAACAGCCTTGTCTTCAAACAAAATTAATACTTCAGTCTTTTAGTCCTAGCATGAAATCTGTACTAAGTTATTAATGCGAAATCAGAAAACACTGAGAATAATATTCAACAGGAATACACAGCTTTTCCTTGAAGCTCCTGACAGCAGGGTTTTAAAATTCTGTTTTACTCCAGAGGAAAATGTTTTATTTGGTTATCTGATCCAGAATAATAGATTATGTAAAAAACTTAATGCTTCGTATTAGTTCCCATGCTTCCAGTTGCTGGTTTTAAGTTTTTTTGTACAGAGTTTCTAGAGTTCAAGATTGAAATTCCTACTACATATGTGTCACGGTTTAACACTGGCCCATCAATTAAACTGAATAATGGATGCTCTCTATTAATCCCCCTCCCTAATAAAAAAAGGAGAGGGAATAAGGGAGAGAAGCTTATGGGTTGGAACTACACAGCTTTAATGAAACAGTAATGACAAAAAGGAAAAAAATTACTAAATATATACAAATACACAGGAAAATTGATGCTATGTTCCTCCCCCCTCTCCCCCAATAACTCTCACGTCACCACCAAGGCTGCAGGGCAGCCCTGGGAAAGTCCAGGCTGGAATCCTGGAGTCGGCAGCAGTCTGACTCGTCTTGACTCTCTGTCTATGCTTCTTTTGATGCATCCCAAAGCATGGTTGGCTCCCTGGGTTGCAGATGCACATTTACTGCTTGTATTAAGCATCTGGCCCACCACCCCCTCCAGGTCCTTCTCCTCAGGGCTGTCCTCAATCCTTTCTCCTCCTAACCTGTATTCATGCATGGGATTGCCTCCACCCAGGTGGAGAACTTTGCACTTGGTCTTGTTGAACTTGCAGTTTGCACAAGCCCACTTTTTTAGGCTGTTCAGGTCCCTCTGGACAGCATCCCTTCACTCTAGCATGTTGACTTCACCACGCAGTTTGGCATCATCAGCAAAACTTCTGAGGGTGCAAACATCAGAAATACATAAAAATATCGTACGTAAAAAATATCTTTGTTTTAAAAAGCTTAAAAGTTGCTGAAGAGTCTAGAGAATAAGTCTTATGACAAGCATCTGAGGGAACTGGGGTTATACAGTCTGGAGAAAAGAATGCTGAAGGGAGGCTTCACTTCTCTCTACAACTACCTGAAGGGATGTTGTAGCAGGAGGATTGAGCTTTTCTCCCAAATAGCAAGTGACAGGACAAGAGAAAACATACTTAGGTTGTACCAGGGGAGGTTTAGATTGGGTTTTGGAAAAACGTCTCCATTGAAAGGTTACTAAGCACTGGAACAGGTTGTCCGGGTATTAGGAAAAATGTCTCCATTGAAAGGTTACTAAGCATTGGAACAGGTTGTCCGGGGAAATGATTGAGTCACCATCCCAGGAGATATTTGAAAGACATGAAGATATTGTACTTAGAGACATGGTTTAGTAGCATGCTAGGTTAATGGTGGGACTAGGTATCAAAGAATCATAGAATGATTTGGGTTCAAAGGGACCTTAAAGATCATCTAGTTCCAACTACCCTGATATGGGCAGGCACACCTCTAGTGGAACCTCTGGAACCTCTGGTTCCACTAGACCAGGCTGCTCCAAGCCCCATCCAACCTGGCCTGGAACACTTCCAGGGAAGGTGCATCCACAACTCCTCTGGGAAACTTGTTCCAGTGTCTCATCACACTTGCACTACAGAATTTCTTCCTAATATTTAACCTAAATCTACACTCTTCCAGTTTAAAACTATTACCATCGTCCTATCGTGACCTAAAAAGCTCTTCTCCAGCTTTCTTAAAGGTCCCCTTCAGATACTGGAAGGCCACTCTAAGGTTCCCTGGAGCCTCCTTTTCTCCAGGCTGAGAACCCCAGTTATCTCAGCCTGACTTCATTGGAGAGCTGCTACAGCCCTCTGATCATCTCTGTTGCTCACCTCTGGTCTAACCTCCCTCTAACAGCTTCTTGTAATTTCTGTGCTTTTCTTTGGCCATCCATCTCCAATTCTTCAGTCTGCAGATGAAGAATATCTATAATTTCTATTGGCCAATGCTGGGAATGGTGGAAGATGACATCTATTCAAGCCTTAGTTGTTCACATTTGAAAGATAGTGTCTTACCAGCAGTACAGCACTGTCTTCAGCCATCACTCTAGTTTGTGTGTCTGAGAATGAGACACAACTGAAGTAGAATCAGTATTGCTGCCACAGAAAGAACCTCAATCAGTGAGAGACCAAAGGAGAGATGTAGTGACAAAGTGACAAGACTGGGACAAAAAATACTTTCAGACCCAAGGTAGAGGATGTCTATGATTTCTGTGTCTAACATTTTCTGTTCTCAAATAATGAGTACAAGGAAATATAAAATATAATTATTTTTTTCTTTTTTCTTCTTTCATGAGGTAGTGGAAAATAGGGGTGGGGTTACTTATGCTTCATCAGGACGACTTCCGATCAGAGTGTTGCGGGGTTTAATCTGAAGGAAAGGAAGTGGGGACAAAGGAAAGAGGGAGAGCTTTTTCTCGAGTTTCATTTTACCCAAAATGTCATTATGTACACTCCTGACAAACATACTGCAAACCCCCTATCTTTTGTTATGAATTCTGATGAACTTAGATTTGTATGCTCTCTTCGTGATATGCTGAGGTGATAAGGAATTTGAGTAAATGAATGTAAACTAGGCAATACAAAAATACGGGGGATGTAATTTGAGAAGCTGTTTTAGTAAAAACATCCCTACTGTTTGATTCATGAGCATAACTCTGTTCTGCACAGCATCATTCTTTCAAAAGGGAAAGTGGATTGACTAACTCCTGTGTTCTAATGGTCATTCTTTTTTAAGATCTGCAGAAGCAGAGGAACGTGGAAGTACTGCCTGCTCACAGCAACTGCTGGCTAAATACTGTTTCTAGCTTGTTCTAATTTGTTAAATAAGGAAGGCACGCAGATTGTATGTTTGGAATAGTTGTCTAATGGTTACTATGTTTTCATTTCTGGGGCATATTTTCCAGGGATGTATCTGGGAACAGGGTAAGAAAGTCAGCAAAGGCAATGAGCTTGACATCCAGAAATAGAATCTGAAGAACTGTAATGTAATTTTCAACAGCAAATTTATGCCATGTTTTGACAGATATCGATAAACCTATTGCTTTTTCCTGGGCTAGCTTTCAGGAATATTTCTGTTCTTTGTAAAGCTGAGTGAATTTTATTCTGGCAAGAGCAGGAAAGTAGTTTTTAAAGCTGTCCATATTTGCCAAGCAAAAGGCAAGTTCACAAGGTAAACTGTTACACGATGGACACATCCTGACCTTGCTAGCAGGTGTCTCTTGTGTGATGCATTGGAATTAGGAACTGGACTGAATGAGTTTGCTGAACTCCTGGTTTTAACAGTACTAAAGAGAAATAGTAACTCAGAACCTCAATTCAACAATTTATTTATTTTTCTCTAGGTGAAATGGAAATTCCAGATTCAAATGACCCCGTAGGTCATGCAGATGGACTCGAGAGACCAATTCCAACACCTAAAGGTAAAATTTATTATAATTACTGCCCAAATATAAGTGTATTTTAGAAAGGAGCAGAAAAATCCTGTTATCTGTTCACTTGATTTACCTATGAATTTAAGTCTGTAAGAAAGGCATCCTTGTCTGAGTTAATACTTCTGATTCTAAGAAGGGATAGCAAGGTTACAGGACTACATAAAAATTAATTTTAAAGCATATTCAATCCATATGTCCATATCATCCTCCCCTCAAGAGATTAAATGTTTGACTGAAACATAGAGGGCTATTTTATGTTCGTAGCATGTTTTCAGTCATGTTGGTGCCATGGAAATTATTTAATTTTGTTCAGTGGCACACTTGGCATCTATAAGTAAAACTTTGGTCTTAGTATCTCTAATATCTTTGGTTTGAGGTAATTAAGTCTAGCTCATAGCAACATAAGAATACTTACTTTTTAAGTAGGTCTAAAGATGTAAAAAACCCAACCAACCAAACAACAAAAAATCCCAGATTGTAATGGCAGAATTTCTAGCAGCTTGTTAGCGTATGTTTTTATCATACTTTATCACTTGAACTATAGGCCCAAACACCATTTTGGGATCTGAAAATGCATATATTTATTGTAATTACAATGACAATGTGGTGCATCTTCCTCAAATGAGACCTTTTCAATATTCTACCTGAAGAAACATGCTTTCTTACTTGTAATACAGATTTTTTTCGTTGTATTGATGCAGTGCTGTAGTGAAGTCAACCCTGTACTTAGAAAAAAATCAGATAATCCTGTTAGCATGAAGAGCTCAGCCTGTTTTCTGCCTTATTATTAGCATTCTCAGCAGGATGAGCACATGAAGCCTATGGCACTCTAAGGTCAGATATTCTTCTTGGAGCTTCTCTTCCAGAAGAACAGAAATTTTGCCAGTACCTTTTCATACAGTCTCTATTATCACACAGATAGCCAAAGTAACGTAATCCTTATTGTGCTTCACATGAACACTAGTTAGATTTCTTACTTGCACTGTGTTTATAAGAAGCTTCTTGGGTTTTTTGGTTTTTTTTGGTTTTGTTTTGTTTTGTTTGTTTGTTTGTTTGTTTTTCCCCAAAAATTACACTAATTTCTGTTCTTAAAAGGATAGAAATAAGACATGGTATTTCCATAAATAAAAGAACACGTGTTTATCTTTGTCTAACAGTGCATTTACTGATCATGCTGTGGGACTTTGTCCCTCTCATTTGGGACGAAGCCTTGGTATATTCCTCTCCTCAATCCTTTTCTAGTTCCTGAAGCTCGCAAATTATTTTAGAGAAATAAACTTTGTTCTCCATTCAGCACTGTATACTGCAGTTGTTTTATCCACACCACACTCATATAATCACTACTTATGATGAGGAAAGATCCATGTTTCCTTTTAACTGCATCCTACAGTCTTGTTTACCTGGAAATTTTGGTCCCACTCCTACACTTTTGTTGTGTCTGAACTTTTAAGGGCATAGACATAAAATATTTTCTTCATGAGACACTACTTGGTTAAATTCTTTCTGAGAATGGAGTTGCAGTTATTTCCTTTTTATGCAAGGCTACAAGCAATACCTGTCTAAGGAAGTAATTAATCACATCACAAACATTTCTACATCATAAGGAATTTGTATTTCCTTCAGAAAGGAAAAAAGAGACCCTTGTTCTTACATGACTCATTGATACAGGATCAGTTGTTAGTTTCCAGGATGCCTGGTCTGGAAATGGCCTCATTTTACTCCCCTTTTATTTTTATTTTAAAATAAAATAAAATTCTCTAAATAAGCAAAAATCCCTTTCTTAATTTTTTGTGTTTGTTTTTTGGCTGGAATTTTACTCTATGTGTTTCTGTATGATAGTGAGGTAGCAATTTTTGTTTGAAAAAAGCACTGGACAGTTCTGCTTCTGAGTTTGTGCATGCCATTGAGACCATCACACTGATCTGCTTTCCCTCCTTGATAAATGTTCAGTAAGTTTGATTTGGTTTTGACCTCTATTTTTTCCTGATTGTAGAATAGATTCAAACCACATAAAAATAATTGTAAATAGGCTTTAATAGTGCCCCAAATTAAAGCCACGTTAGAACTACTGTGTGTCACTACCTTTAAAACCTACAAAAGCCTGAAACATGGTCTGTCTCCAAAAAAGTAACCAGGCTAAGCAATGTATTACTAATGTTGTGCACTTTAAAAAAGTTGGAAGAACCTTCCTACAAGAGAATCTAGATTTCACATAGCTGATCCCATAGGACCATGACTCAACTAGGGCTTCAGGAACTTGTCTTTTTCTGTTTCTTTTGAGTGAGCATCTGAGCCACCAGAAAATCACTGCCTCTGAGCCATGTTTCACTGAAAACCAGAGCAGAACAGTGAGCATTTGCAGTAGAAGAACTTAAGTCTTCTTTGGATTAAAGAAAAAAAAATGGCTGATTACAAATCTTCTTCTAGTCCAATGAGTCTTTGCAAAGATGTTCTTTTCCCCAATCTTGATTTCAGTCAAGCATCTCTTGGTGGTTTTCTGTTCTGAAACAAACACTAACAAATTGTCTCTGACTCCTAAAAACTCTCCTTGCTCATTAGATAGAACTGTGTCAGCTCTGTGCTCCTCTCTGGAAATACACAGGCTTGCTGCCTGCTGAGTCTTGCACTGCTTTCTGCCCACTTTCATACAGTCATCCAACTCTTCCTGCCAGGGATGCTGGGGAAGGAAGGAAGGAAGTTCTCTCTCTCTCTCTCACTGCAGAAGAGCGTAAACCATGATAAGGCCAGCAGGGAGCTTTCCTTTCTGAAGAGCAGCAAAATAATGTATCTCTTAATGGTAAATCAATGTGAGAGTTGTGGCAAAGTTTTTCTTTGGTGGTGAGCACTACTGTACTCATCACAAAGGGTCTCACTCTCATAATCTCAACAATCTCATAGTCTTAAAACAAGTCTGAAGGTGTTAAACAGTAAAATATGAATTCTTCATGCATAGATAAAATGCCAGAAAAATCTGACATCATAAATAATAACTGTTGGTGGGATTGTTAGAGCAATACACTCTAATAGCTAAAGAAACACATGAGTAAGGCTAGCCTACAATAGCAGAGACACTGAGTGAACTAGGTTGCTCCAGGAGACATGATGCCTCAAACTTCTGACCTTTAACAGTGGCTTCTGCACAAGCTTGTCTAGGAACTTATTCTGATTCAAGAGGTAGATACCAAGATACCTTGGTTAATATCAGGCTGTGACTGGACTATCCTCGTTAATTTGACCTGATATAAGGTAACCCTTCAGGAATAATTTGTATGTATTCTAAAAGTGATGGCTTTTTATCTAAGTTAGTGGTGACCCAAAGAAGAGTCTACATCCTAAGTGCACTGTTGTGACCCCCATTTAGATCTGCTCCTAAATGGGCAGTAACCTAGGACAGTAACCTAGTACCTGCCCCTTCACAATCTTATCTGAGTGTTCAAAAAACAAGAAAACCGTTCCACCTCACAGAACTGAATTCTTGGGTGAGGTAGGCTCTTCAGTTCTTTCAAGTATGAGAAAATACTGCTCAGAAATTAATTTCCTGATGCTATTAAAAGACCTTAAGCCCAATAATTTCACTGTGGGGTACAGTGTACACACTGTGGCGGGATTTCAGTGCTAATTGTGTTTCATTACTGAATTGACTACAGTTTGTTTCAAAGTACATTTGAAGAGCAGCTGTACTTGAAGGGGGCCCACAGGAAGGCTGGAGATGGACTGTTTGCAAGGGCTTATAGTGATAGGATGAGGGGCAATGGTTTTAAATTAGAGAAGAGTAGGTTTAGATTGGATGTTAGGAAAAAGTTCTCTACCATAAGGGGCGTGCAAAAATGGAACATGTTGCCCAGGGAGGTAGTTGCGGCCTCATCCCTGGAGATACTCAAGGTGAGGCTTGACAAGGCACTGAGCAACCTGATCTAGTTGAGGGTGTCCATGATTACTGTAGGGCAGTTGGACTAGATGATCTTTAGAGGTCCTTTCCAACCCAAATTATTCTGTGATTCTACAATTCTAATTCACATGCTTATAGCTGCATTTTTTGTACACTGAGAACACAGGTCGTATGGAAGAGGGGGTGCAAGTGGTGGGACTGATTTAGGCTGTAAAGGTATCAATTTATCTGGAAACAATATATAACAGTAAATATTAGTACTGGTTGCACACTATGTAAAAAAAAAATAATTAAAGAGAAAATTATTTTAGAGCATCTTTGCTTTACAGCAAATGCAGAAACATCTACCTCATAACTTTCCTTTTGAAGTACTTTAAGCCAATCCATAGACCACTAAAGGCAAAGGAAATATTCTCCTTCATGTCAATGAAATAGAATTGTTTATAATAAGGCATTTACAAGTTTAGTAAGTATGTTCATACATAGCAAGTCAAAAATATTTTATAGGGAGTTTTTATTCCTTTTTCAAAGGTATGTCAGTATTAAAGCAGATTAACAAATCTGTTAAGAGTTTTTAAAAATTCTAGTTGACTAATACATAACAGAAAACATAGGACATGAGTGAAATACATGTTATAGTGTCTTCACATTCATTTTTCCTCTATATTTGTACCAAAGAGTATTTGTTGAGAGAGTGAACTAAGTTGGAAAAAATTTGCTTTGCACATTATTGGGGTCCCAATTTATCCTGGGAAATGACTTGTTTTTTTCCCCAAACCACTGCATCAAACTAGCATCCACACAGTGTTTATGGTGTGATGTGCGTCACAAAAACTGCAGATTATCACCAGATAAGTTAAATAAGGAAAATATTGTTTAAAATATGGTTGGTTAATTTCCACTTCTTTGAGAGATTTGCAATTAGTTGTTACCCAAAGTGGACAATAAATTACAGAGCAGCACAACAAATGGCTGCTTGCTCAGCCATGCTGTTACTTCACATTCACTAAGTGTAAATACCAGACTTGAACATAATTTCTCAAAAAAGAGATGAAACAATCTGAGAGTGTGCCCTTCAGTGTATAGGCAGAGATTGTGGATATGCACTGGGCTGCATGATTGTTCCCAAGCTGCTCTGCAGAATGCTAAAGAAAACATTCAGTACACTGAATTCAGTATTCAGAATGCTAAAGAAAAATTCAGTAGGTTAAAATATTAGTAACTGGGTAATACAAAGAATTGCAAAAAATACTGTAGAACTCTCAGGAGAAATAATGAACTAAAATTAAATTCTGACCTGCAGAAAATGTATTGGTACTCAGACTTCGGAGGAAGTGTATCTAATCACACTGGGACTGAATTAATTCAAGAATGTTTCCTTCCAACTGCTTTTGGTTTTGTTATAGTTATTAATAAGATATGATTGATAAAATAATATGAATCCTATTTTTGATTAATGTGGTATAGTTTGAGCCTGGCCGATAACAAAGGACCACGCAGCTGCTCTCTCCCCCCCTCCATTATAGGATGGTGAGGAGGAAATTCACCTACCAGACGAGGTATGAGAGCTCCACTCATCAGTTATGGCTATGGGCAAAACAGACTCAACTTGGGGTAGAACATCAATTTAATTTATAATTAATCAAATCAAAACAGGGCAAAGAGAAAACAAAAAAACCAGATCTTAATTACTTTACCCCACCTCTTCCTTTTTCTGGGGTCCAAATCACTGTTCCTGATCTCCCTACCTCCCGTCCCCAGGTGGCTAGAGGAACAGAGAGTGGGGTTTTACAGTCTCTACATCACAGGTTTCCTGCCTCTCCTTCCTCCTCAGGGGGAAGCATTCCTCACAGACTTCCCCTACTCCAGTGTGGGGTCCCTCCCACTTGAGAAAGTCCTTCAAGAACTCCTCCAGCCTGAGTCCCTCCCTCAAAAGGCACAATCACTTCCTTGCTGACCTTGGTGCCTCTGCTCTTGCATTGCTCTTCTCTGATGTTTCTCTCTCTTCTGGGCTCTCTCTCTTTCCTTCCCCTGTCTTCTGCCCTAAGATCACCCAGGTGTTTTTTCCTCTTCTTGAATGTGTTAATCGCAGAGGCACGTGTCTGTTGCCCCTGATGGCCTCAACATTAGCCAAAGGTGGAGCCAGACAGTTTAAAGGCAGGAGAGCCTGCAGATGCTACTTACAGGGGGCCATGCCTGAGGCCCCATCCCCAGCAACCAAAACTGGCACATCAACCCAGAACTGTTACTTAAAAACTATGGAATGAATTACTTCCTACAGTAATTATGGTTTAAGTGGCATAGCAGAAGGGTCTAATATGGATTTAATCTTGAGTTAGTAATATATGTTGGTCCTAGTAAGTAAATTTAGTATCTGTTTTCTTCAAAATTGATTAGAATATAATATCAGTGGCTAATTTGAAACGGAGATTCAACCCAGCTCATTTTAAATCAGGAAAAATCAAGTAGTGGTATCTGAACAAACTGTATGCTGAGTAGTCAGACAAATGCTGATGAATGATGTACAAGCAACGTAGATCTTTCATAAACCTCTGTTTTTAGAATAAAAACTGTGTCAAAGAGGTAGAAGAACTACATGCCCTGGCTGTCAACTTAGAGCACTTGAAATGTACTCACCTTTACAGAAAGCATTGACATAACAGTCCAGGTTGAGAAGGATGTCAAAAGATCATCTGATCTAGCCTTTTTTGGGAAAGGGAGCCTGGGCAAGATCATCTACCACTTTGTGCAGACAGGTGGGGAGGAAGCTGCATCCCACAGTCTAAGAGGAACGAAGACTTCAAGGCCTTGGGACAGTTGGTGAAAGAGTCTGGGGCACGAGTTATTTTCTCTTTCCTCCTTCCAGTTGGGGGTGATTACATGGGATGCAATAAAGGATCCAGTATGTAAATACCTGCTTCAGAGACTGAAGCTATAGGCAGGCTTTAAATTCTTTGATCATGATTGTGTTTATAAGACACTGTGTCTGCCAGTAATGCATTGGAAGAGATTATCTTCCAGAGGGAAGAGGCTTCTAGGACAAGAATTATCAGGGCTCATTCACAGAGCTTTAAACTAGATTATAAGGGATGTAGAGTTGTAACGGGGTTTGAACCAGTGTAGCAGTGTTTTTGCATTAATGAAGGCCAGAAGGCCTCCCAACCCCTAGGGTAGAATTAGTGTGCTCAGCTCACTCCCTGAAATGTCTATACACTGCTGCACACAGCATGGGAAATAAAAAGGAGTTAGAAATCTGTGTGCAGTTGAGGGGTTATGATACGCTGGAAATTACAGAGACATGGTGGGGCAGCTCACATGACTGGAATGTGGTTATGGGTGGCAATGTCCTTTTTAGTAAAGACAGGTCAACAAGATGAGGTACTGGAAGTTGCTTTTCACATGAGAGAGCAACTAGAATGTATTGAGTTCTACCCAGGGGTAGATGAGGAGCAAATTGAGGGTTTGTGGGTGTGAATTAAGTGACAGGCTAGCATGGATGATACTGCTGTGGGTGCCTATTAGAGGACACCTGATCAGGAGGAGCTTGATGAGGCCTTCTACAGGCAGCTGGAAGCAGCCTAACAATGGCAGGCCCTGATTCTCATGGGGGAATTAAACCACCTAGATGTTTGCTGGAAGGCTCACTCAGCCTGACATTCACATTCCAGGAGGTTCCTCCGGGGCATTGATGACAACTTCTTTTTGCAAACTGTGGATGAGCCAACTAGGAGAGGATCACTGCTTCATCTCACACTCACTAACAAGGGGGGTCTGGTTGAAGCAGGGAAGGTTGAGGGCAGCCTTGGCTGCAGCGACTATGAGGAGGAGCTTGCCACATGGGAGGAATATAAGACTGTTGTCAGGGGATGTAGGGAGGCAACTAGGAAAGCCAAAGCTTCCTTGAAATTAAGCCTTGTGAGAGAAGCCAAAGACAACAGGAAAGGCTTCTTCAGCTACATTGCAAACAAAACTAGCACTAGAGTCAGTATAGGCCCACTACTGAATGAGGTGGGTGACAGAAGATATGAAGAAGGCAGAGTCACTGAATGCCTTTTTTTGTCACTTTCACTTTATACTGCTGG
The DNA here is from genome assembly GCA_023637945.1 of Phaethornis superciliosus. Lineage (NCBI taxonomy): Eukaryota > Metazoa > Chordata > Aves > Apodiformes > Trochilidae > Phaethornis > Phaethornis superciliosus. Next base: position 43,922,495 of record JAJQWJ010000004.1, on the reverse strand, counting down.
AGACTGTCCTCAGGAGCCCCAGATCCCTGAGCCCTCAGAGGAAGTCAGGATAGGTTTATAAGGACTGGGTTAGGGATCAATTAGCAATCTGGACATCCAGATATCCATGGGTTCTGATGGGATGCACCTGCGGGTGCTGAGGGAGCTGGCAGAAGTCATTGCTAGGCCACTCTCCATCATCTTTGGTAAGTCGTGGGCAACAGGAGAGATATTTGAGGACTGGAGAAAAGAACTGTCACTCCAGTCTTCAAAAAGGAGGACCCAGGTAACTATAGACCAGTCAGCCTCACCTCCCTTCCTGGAAAGATGATGGAACAACTTATCCTGGGCTCCATCGCTAGGGATATCAAGGATAAGAGGGTCATTAGGAGAAGTCAGCATGGTTTTACGAAGATGAAGTAATGTTTAACCAACCTGACAGCTTTTTATGAGGACATAACCAGGTGGATGGATGATGGTAGTGCAGTGGTTGTGCTTTGTCTAGATTTCAGTAAGGCATTTGATACTGTCTCCCACAGCATCCTCACACCTAAACTGAGAAAGCGCGGTCTGGATGATCAGGTAGTGAGGTGGATTGTGAACTGCTTAAAGGAAAGAAATCAGAGAGCTGTGGTCAGTGGGAAAGAGTCTAGTTGGAGGCCTGTATCTAGTAGAGTTCCTCAGGGGTTGTTACTGGAACCAGGACTATACAATTTATTCCTCAGTGACCTGGATGAGGGAATAGAGTGCGCTTTCAGCATGTTTGCTGATGACACAAAACTGGGAGGAATGGTTGACACATCAATAGGCTGTGCTGCTATTCAGTGACACCTAGATAGGAGAAAGTTAATGCAATACAACAGGGGCAAGTGTAAAATCTTGCATGTGGGAAATAACAACCCCATGTACCAGTATAGGTTGCTGACTGACCCATTAGAGAGCTGTATAGAGAAGAGGGACTTGGGGGTCCTGGTGGGCAGAAGGATGACCATGAGCCAGCAATGTACCCTTGTGGCCAAGAAGGCCAATGGCACCCTGGGGTGCATAAGAAGGGGGGTGCTTAGTAGACTGCAGAAGAACTCCTCCCCTCTACACTGCCCTGGTGAGGCCACATCTGTAATATTTTGTCCAGTTCTGGCCTCTGTGTTCAAGAAGGAGAGGGAACTGCTTGAAAGAGTCTAATAGAAAGCCACGTAAGTGACAAAGGGAAAGGAACATCTCTCTTATGAGAAAAGGCTGAGGGAGCTGGGTCTCTTCATCTTGGAGAAGAGGAGAATGAGGGGTGATCTCATTTATCTTTACAAATACGTAAAGGGTGAGTGCAAGTAGGGCAGAGCCAGGCTCTTGTCAGTGATGTCCAATGATAGGACTGTGGGCAACAGGTGCAAGCTGGAGCATAGGAGGTTCCACATAAACATCAGTAAAAGCTTTATCACTGTGAGGGTGGCAGAGCACTGGAACAGACTGCCCAGTGAGGTGGTGGAGTCTTCTCTGGAGACATTCAAAACCCACTTGGACACATTCCTGTGTGACCTGCTGTGGGTGAGTCTGCTGTGGCAGTGGGGTTGGACTCAAAGATCTTTCAAGGTCCCTTCCGACCCCAGAATTCAGTGATTCTGTGTTTCAAATTACTCATCAAGGCAGGATTTCTTTTGAAAGGTCAGTAGTGAAGAACAACATAATACTTAGTTAAACTTGCTTTTCCAGCAATATCTGGCTTTGCACATTCATATTGTAATGTTCCTTTTGCTTTCCACTCCATTGCTATACCTAGCCAGTAGAGAGGAACTGTTTGTTGTGGTCATATCAAGCTTAAATCAGAATATTAAATTTTAAGTTATTTCAGCAATTAGACTACAAATGTTGACTGCTGCATTATTGGTGTTAGATTCGTGCACAGTGATATGCTATTTCCTAATTAAACAACTGCACAATAATTTAACTGGGAGAAGGCACGTGTGGAAATCCATCGATGTTATTTGATATTTGGGTCCAACTGACATAAAAATGTAATGTATACATTAATTGAAACAAATATACTAACGTGACAGCTCAGTCCTTCTCATTTGTTCTGCCAGTCACATCATTATTTCAGTGGAATTACATGCCTTTAAGGTTTGAATGTGGGATATATGTCACTTGCAGCACTCAACACCAAATTATACTTAAAAACAATAAGGTGCAGATTTTTTTATTGTCAAGTTTCTACAGTGTTCCATTTTCTAGTGTTTTTTTCCAGTCTTTACAGTTCTTCCTTCAATTATTTCCTCCTTTTTATTATTATATGAGGTCACCAATATGGCATATGTGCTTCTTGACAAGGCCTTTGCTTTCAACAGACCACAAATTAATGCTTTTAGTTTCCATTTATAAAACTAAACCCTTGCAACCTGATTATTCTATATCTATAAAGACCTTTATTTGTCCAATTTAACACTATTTTAGGACTTGATAAAAAAATGGAAGCTTATAAATTTAAAGGGCCTTCTGTATGACAGATGACTTCCACATCTGAAATATAGTTTCGTTAAGTCGAATGTGAGACTCACAATCTTTAAAATTCAGTTGTAATATAGATCTATCCTAATGAGGCTCATTTTAAGATTTTCTTGACATATGAGTACCTGACAAGCCAAATTAATATGCAAAAGTAACTTTTCCAGCTTTGCTATGAGCTACATTTTAATACAAATAAATAACCATGTAAAAAGATAAATTGCAAATTTGGTGTGTTGGAGCTGACATGGTTGCAAATGGCATTATGCTTTTATAGAATAAAGCTGTATTTTTTTGTGATAGCACTAACCTTTTCCCAAAAGATATAGAAACTAACCAGAAAAAGTTGTTATTTTTCCAGGACAGGTGCCCACAAAGGGATTTAGGATTGTAATGGTATTAATTCATGCTTAATCTCCTAATCTGCATACCCACCTGCAGTCAAGCATGAAGTCAATCATGAAAGAAAAATTGCAGTGTAATGTGCAATTTCCATGAATTGCACATCTTTTGGAGCACATGCTTAAAAGAACACTGAACCTTTTCAAGATCCTCTCTTAAAAAATGTGCCATTGGATGGTCTTTTATTGCAACTCAAATTAATTTTGATCTTTCTGACCTTTTACTCTCTTAGGTTACTTCCTGACGTTTTTGGAACCAGTAAATAATATCACTGTAGTCCAGGGTCAAACAGCAATCCTCCACTGCAAGGTAGCAGGAAATCCATCTCCAAATGTCAGATGGCTAAAAAATGATGCTCCAGTGGTTCAGGAGCCAAGACGGATCATTATCAGAAAAACAGATTATGGTTCACGTCTGAGAATCCAGGATCTGGATACTACAGACACGGGATACTACCAGTGTGTGGCTTCGAATGGAATGAAGACAATAACTGCAACAGGAGTGTTGTTTGTAAGGCTTGGTGAGTTCCTGGCTTTTATAATTACTCAGACTGCTTTATGGACTAGCTATTAGTTTTCACAATAGCATAAGGAAAAGTGAATTTGATGTCTTAAGAATTCTCAGCATGAAAAGAAATAAATAAAGCCATGGCCTGGAGCCTCTCTCCCATTGTAGAACTTGCCAGTTGAGGTTGATACAAGTTTACTGGCAGTAAAAGAAAGTAATATAGATGGAAAGGTCTGTAAATACATAGTGAAGAAATAAAAATTAAAGAAGTGCCAGTATAAAGTACAAGAAGGTAATGCTCATTGCCTGGAGTTTTCACTGTACTGCTTAAGCACAAAAACTGGTGAGAATAAGAAGCAATTTTCTGTGTTCACAGTGCTGGGCCCGTCCTTGTAAAATGTCATGTCTGTACCACTACATAAATCCTAGCCTCAAATTCTGACTGTTGACGGCTGGCCAAGCCTTTCAAAAAGTACCTATGTTGCATTTTTGGAAATTAATCATCTAGCCTGGGAAACAACCTTTGATTGAATTTGCTTCTGAAGCAATGGGAAAAAAACCTTCTAGAGACTTCTTCCTAAAATTTCTTCTAATTTTGTGACGAAAATTATTAATGCTACAGTTTAGTTTGTAACGATTCATTAGGTGATTCATGATTCATTTGTTGGCACCTTTTTCCTGCTATGACAAAGGTTGAGACCATGCTCTTGCCATAACCATAAACAGTGGTAGCAAGGCTCAGGTAAGGCTTATTGAGAGGAAAATTATGTGTCAAGACAACACACTGTATTTTAAAAAATATTTTTTTAAAGACTATATTATTATGGTGGGAGATGCTTTATAACAAAAATTACACTCAAGTTGCTTTCCGAGCAGAGAGAAGATGAATGGCTTTGAAAATAACAATATATACACATGTGCAGGAACACTGAGGATTTCACAGACGACCTTGAGACAAACCTTTCTTAAAGAGACATTTTCCTTTAGATTACTACTGACCTTTTTTATGCTATTGTCCTTTAGTCAAACTTGCCAACAATGTTTTCTTTCTTTTATGTTTTCAGGTCCAACAAACAGCCCAAATCACAATCTTCAGTAAGTACTTTTTTGAAAATTACTTAATGCACCCTGACCTATTTTGTTCTGTTAAGACTTTAGTTCAGAAACTCAGTAAACACTGCCTGCAACCACAGTGTACTTGCTAAAAGTATCTAATTTAATCAAAAACTCACAGAATGGATGAATTTTTTTCAGACAGAGGTAGTATTCAGCTTGCTTATATCTTATTTTAGACAAAAAAAATACCACAAAATCATGATTATTGAACAGTAATGGTTTACAGAGCGAGTTTGGGCTGTATGAATGGCTAAAAATGAGTGGGCAGAATGTTTAGGTTGCCGTGGCTGTAAATTTATTCTTGTTAAAAGTAAGACAAAACAAGAGTAGATTCCTGTCTTTGGGTAGCTAGGTAAAGCCTCTGTTTATTAGTGTAATTTTGATTTTATCGGTGATTTTTGTTAGCTGCCTGGGCTAACTTGCTTGTCTATTCATTAGGATGAAAAACCAGTTGTTTTTCATCATCAGTTAGTTTTTATGTAATACTTATTGTAAAATGTCTTGAAATAGATTCTGCAGCTGATCAGAATCCATCATTAATGGAATGAGAAATTAAGTCTGAGGCCTTTTTATGTGTTGATAGCACAAGATGGGTGTTAGTGATTGGGTAATTAAGAATAAGAGTAAGAGCAAATTTATAAAATGGCATCGATGCTTTTCAGAAGTACATTACTGGTTAGTGTCTGAGCTTTCTGAAAGCCCAACAGCTTGGCTGAGAACATTTTAAATAACAACAGTTGGCTGAACACCAATCCATCCATCTTGCACTCATTCATCTTACATATATGAAAATAATACCACATTGTACACAATCCTGTATTTTATATGAACAGAAAGTATAACTTAATTTAAATTATTTCAACAGTACCTGTATTTAACAAGTTTTCATATTTTTCTTAAAGTTGATTGCTAACTATTGAAGATTAAAACTAGCTGTTCATCTCAGTGTACAAAAATTTTGTCGGTAACAATTGAAATTCTACTTACAATCTTGCAGCACTTAATAAAACTGTTACGCAGTGATTCTACAAAGGGCAAAAATAGTGAAATACTAGGAAGCTGTTTGATCTTTCACGGAGTCTGATACAAGAGGCAACAAACTGAAATATGCACAGTGAAGCATTGAACAGTTCAAAGCACAGTTCTCAAATGCAATTGAAGAGTACGAAGCTCCAAGCACAAGGTGGAAAGCTAGCAAACAAGTTTTAGATTGATCCACTTTTTGTTACTGGGCAAGTAATTAATCTGATATCTTTTTTGTTTCCCTAGTATTTCCCAAATTCTCCTCCTGTATCGAGAATCAGCTTAGCAATATTTTTAAAATATCACCAACATCACCACCCCCAGCCAAGTGAAAGGGAATAAGGTTTCTTAGCCATCTTATATGCATTCTGGCTTTGCCTAGGTTTTGAATGGTTGGCTCTACAACCTCTGCTGGTTTTGAACTAAAATAAAAAATAATAAAAAACAGTTCAATCATTTGGATTATGACTCCTTATTATGACACCTCTAAATTGGTCTTGTACCAATGGTGTTGGTGGTTGACCTGGAAGCAGTAGTGTGCCATCGTTGTTTTGAACCTGCTGTTAAAATGTAAGGTGAATCATATACTGCTGTTACATTTTTATTATTATTGTTGTTATTGTTATATCCACTAGACTGAAGAAAATGCTGAAACTTGAGTAAAACAAGCTCAGGCCAAAGGGTTAGTGAGAATTTGTGAAGGATTTGCCACAGGATTGAACCATACAAGTTCAAGGAGTTCTCAGGGCTTAAAGATTTTTGCTTCATCTCATGCCTGCTTCTGTTACAATCTTTTTTCTCTTTCCTTCTTAAATAGATTTTTCTCACCTTTCCCTAATTCCTATCCAGCCTCTGGATACATTGGTTTTTTTTTTATGTCTCTCAGTAGTTCCCATGTTCTTCTGCTCTATGCCTCTGAGCTAGTCCTTCATACAAAATGCTGTAATTTAGCAGTGTTATTTTTTCTTTCCAGAAACTGATTATGATTTCTCTACTGAATGTTTCGTATAAAATATTGCAGGTTGATTTGTATGGTGGAAAAGGCAGAAGGGGAAAAAGGTGAAAGTAACTAACTGCTTGGAGGAAGCCCACATAAGACAAAATTGCAGGGAAGACAACTGGCCTGGCTGAACAGGGAGCTTTTACTGTGACTTGGGAAAAAAAACAGAGAGGGGAAACATTGCAACCAAGGATAAAGAAAAGGCTGAAATACTTAATGCCTTCTTTGCCTCCATCTTCATTAATTAGACCAGCCACCCCCATGGTATTCAGCTCCCTGAGCTGTCAGATGAGGACAGAGAGCAGCACAACTCTCCCATAATCATGGAGGAAGCAGTTAATGACCTGCTGTGGCACCTGGAAACCCACACCTCAGGGGCTGGATGATATCCACATGAGAGTACTGAAGGAGCTGGCAGAGGAGCTCACCAAGCCTCTGTCCATCATCTACCAAGTGTCTTGGTTAACAGGGGAGGTCTCAGTTGACTGGACACTTGCTAATGTGATGCCCATCTACAAGAAGGGCCAGGAGGATCCAGGGAGCTATAGGCCTGCCAGCCTGACCTCAGTGCCTGGAAAAAGTTAATGAGTGCACTCACATGGCAAGTGCAGGACAGCCAAGGGATCAAGCCCAGTCAGCATGGGTTCAGGAAAGGCAGGTCCTGCCTAACCAACCTGGTCTCATTCTGTGACCAAGTGACTCACCCAGTGGATGAGGAGAAGGCTGTAGATGTTGTATAACTGGACTTTAGTAAAGACTCTGAGACCATCCCACACAACATTCTCCTTGAGAAGCTGGTGGCTCGTGAATAGCCTCATATACTGGTCATGGGTTAAAAACTGGCTACATGGCAGGACCTGGGGAGCTGTAGTCAACAGAATTTAATCCAATTGTCTCCCTGTCACTAGTCGTGTTTCCTCATGCTCAATTTTGGGGCCGGTCCTTTTCAATATCTTCATTAAAGATCTAGATGAGGGGATTAAGGGTTCTTGAGTAAATTTGCAGATAACACCAAGTTGGGTGGGAGTCTTGATCTGTTTGAAGGTGGGAAGGCTCTGCAAGGGGACCTGGACAGGCTGGACCAGTGGGCCAAGGTCAGTAAAATGAGGTTTAACAAGACCAAGTGCCGGGACCTGTCCTTTGGTGACAACAACCCCATGCAATGTTACAGACCTGGGGAAGAGTGGCTGGGAGGCTGCCAGGCAGAAAAGGACCTGGGGGATGTTGGTCGACAGTAGCCTGAATATGAGCCAGCAGTGTGCCCAGGTGGCCAAGAAGGCCACCAGCAGCCTGGCTTGTATCAGGAACAGTGTGGCCAGCAGGAGAGGGAAAGTGATTATACCTCTATACTCAGTATTGCTGAGACAACACCTTGAATGCTGTGTTCAGTTCTGGGCCCCTTGCAACCATAAAGACATTGAGTTTCTGGAGTGAGTTCAGAGAAGAGCAGCCAAGCTGGTGAAGGGTCTGAAAAACAAGTCCTATGAGGAGTGGCTGAGGGAACTGGGACTGTGGAATCACCAGCCCTGAAAGTATTTTAAAACCATGCAGATGAGGCACTTCAGGGCACACTGTAGTGGGTGATACAGATATTGATAAATATATATATATATATATATAATTCTGTTTGGGGGTGAGGGGGGCAGGGGATATGTTGACAGCTGGATACAGTGATCTTAGAGGGTTTTTTTCCAACTGTGACAATTCTGTGTTTCTGTGAACAAGGCGCTCTTTCTGTTTTCTTATGTTGAACCACCCAGGAACTATTCCTCCTGGCCCTAATTCTTCCAAAACTTTACGCTTCAGTGGAAGCACTGAAACCTAAACCCATTGTAACTTAATTTTAAACTCTATACCTAATGAATTGTTAAAAGATAAAAACTTCACTTAAGTGGATACCGTATCTGAGTAGATACCAAAATATTTTTATGCAGTCCATGTGTTCTGCTGTGGATTTCTAGAAATTATATACAATGAAAGATTGCCAGAGATCAAATGTGCCCTAAGCAGTCAGACTTGCCAGTGCAAAAAAGGGCACTGACCTTCAGGTAATGAAGTTGAGTAATTTCAAATTCAACCAAAGACATAATCTTAAAATGTTGTGTGTGGACGCTTTTGAGAGCTTGGAGTGGGCTTTAATTTCTTGTAAGGTCTGTATCTGTAAAATTTTCTAGAGTTTTTCCTATTGAAAAATATAATCAACATCACTTATTTACAAAAGTATTAAAATTATTGCAACTATTAATAGCCACTGAAAATTAATTTTAAAAGGAAATAAAATCAAAACACGATCTGAAAATTAGTCCCTGTCCAAAGGACTCTGCTGCTAGAGATAGAGGACAAGCAAATTGAATCCTTTATTTCACTGCATAATGCTATTATCTTTTGTATCATTAAGATTATTATCTTTTCACCTTCTAAAGAGAAATATCCTCCCCATTCAGAAAAGTACAAGTGTGTGGAAATAACATAAATGCATAGCAAATGCCATAGAATACTTTTTCAGCATGATTTAAAATTAGGGAATGGATATTAATCTCTTGGAGTTAAGAGTAGGAGGAGAGAAACTGTTGCTTTCCCTTATAGAGGTGTTGCTCTTACAAATTAACATCATTCCAAAAGACTATGTGTTCTCTAGTCTAATATATTTTTCTCTTGAATTGAACAGTTATATTGAATTTTATGCATTGGGCAAATTCCTCTTTTGAAGATGTTTAGATATCTTATTAAGGCTATACTACCTTGAAGAAAACTTGGAATGGAACATACCTGGAAGCTTGTTGGCCCTAAGGGCTTCTGGAAAACCTGATGAGGCTTTAGTATATGTGTGAAAGCACAACAGAGTAGAGGCAGAAAGAAGTAGGTATAAATCTTAAGTGTTTGTGAACAGAACTGCCTCTCTTACCAGTGCTGCACTTTTCCCACATGAACCTCATGCAGCCTGCTCAGGATGCCAGGAGGTGAACATCTCCTGCCATAGCTTTGCACAGGAGCTTTCTAAGAAACTTTGAGAAGTCCCTGTTTCTCATCCTATGACTAAGATCAGTTCTGTGTTTGCAGATGTTGATGCCTTTATTCTAGACCCTTGGAGAAATATGTGGGAAGAAATACTGTCATCAAGAAGAAATTGTCATTACTTTGGGGAGATGTTTTTGTTGTGTTAGTCATTCAGAATAAATATACATGCTCTCATGCCTTATTTTCTTGAAGATTTTGGGACAAAAGTAACAATTTTTAGGTTCAGTCCATTGAAGAAATACGATGAAGCAACTGTAGTTGAAAAAAAGTTCTTCTAAACAATAGAAAACAGAATGCCTTTAAAACTCAGTAACATGTCTGAGTTAAAATTCTAGTGAGGAACACTGGCTGTGGTGGGCAGTTTATTCTGTGTGTCTGCGTATGTCATGGCTTTTAACATATAGCCAAAGCATACCTCCCCAAAGGGGACTTTCTGTATGATATGACAGGCATTTGTACAGATTTATGATGGACACAAGTATGTTTTTATGATGTGACAAATCTTCCTGTAAAGTGGAAAATGGAATATGGGTCCTTGCGAAAAGAAGGTAGAGAGGAGTGAGTCATCAAGACCACTTCACCCTGAGGCCACTTTCCTGCAGTTTCCTTTTTTGTTTTCAAGATTGGTGGGGAGGCTGTATTCACTCTGGTGTGGGGTTAGGGGTCCTTTCAGAGAATTTGGTCCGTGATCACAAATCTGCTTCTGGGATCACTGCTTTAAATGTTCTTTCATAGTTGCTCAGGCCCAGAGTAGGAAATTTACTGAGGAAGGAGTGAACTGAAGCCAAGGCTGCACTAGACTGTCTTACATACTCTTTTCTCTGTTATATTTTAGAGTGTAGGTTTTTTGTACAGTGACTGTTTTTACTCTGCCTGTGTAGCATACAGCCTGTAAGGGCTCATAAGTATACTGTGTTACAAATAATATATAACTAAATGTTACGCTCTGGTCTCTCCTGATCTGTAAAGTACACTCAGAAGAAGCTGAGCACCTTATCTAGTAATGAAACTGTGAGCTTTTTGTCCTAGTCTTATTTATGCATTTAAAAAAATTTTATTTTACCCACATAAGAAATACAGAATATGTGTAATTCAAGGAAAAGGTAAAGAGCAGTGAAAGTACATGTCTGAATTGCTTTGCAATGCACCAGATCCCAGCTTCTAGCCACACCATTATTTCCTCATCTTTAATCTTCCACTTAAATACTTTCTAATCAATAGTAAATAAATTATGAAAGTTTTAATGCCTTTTGTATTATTCAGTGATAGAAGTAGAAATTCAACATGTGCATGCAAAATCGACTAATTTAAAAAAACTAAACATATATTTAAACTACTATACATGTCATCATGGAGGAGTGTCTTTATTCCCGCAACTTATTATCTGGGCAAACTATTGCAAGTAGTAATTTTTACTTTCCTACAAATGAAGAGAAGAACAAAGGAGAGAAGCTGACAGGGCATATAGAAAAGATTGTAATAGTTTCTTTCCATCTGCTCTTTTCACCAGTCTATCTTGTTCAGAAATCCCCCAGAACAAAAGGACAGTCAAGCATATACACAGGTGATTAAAAATAGCCCTTCAGGAAAGCTTTACCATCTTTGTCCATTTTTACAGTTAAGCTAAGCTAGGAGGGTTAAATGTGAGCAAGTGCCTTCCCACTTGTGATTACCATTACTGTCAAGATACTTTTAAACTGGTTAGGTCATGCAGAGTAATGAGTGTAATACTTACCTTTTGTTGCATATATATTGGGTGCTACAGCATGCAGGGCACCAAAGCAATTAAACATTTTTTTTTTCCTAAGAATTCTGCTTTTCAAAATTCAGAATTTTAGCTCATAGGTTAATGTTGAAAGAAGCTGATAGTTCCTGTAAGGGACTGTGTGCTGGGACAGCTTCCATACTCTTCAGGATGAGGGTTATCTTTTGGTAGCCAGCAGGCTATCATATTAGGCAAGCTGTAAGATGCAGCTCTGTGATGTGCAGTGTATAGCAAAACTACAACTACTGCTCTGACTTTGTGAATATGTGACCCAAACATGCCCTCTTCCAGCAAATTCCAGCTCAGCATCAGGTGGTTAGATTTGGACAGCTCAGAATTTTTTTATTAAACTAAGGAAGTTGCAATCGAAAGAAGACATTTGTTAATCTGCTTCAGGATATATGTAAATTTATATACAAAGTAGTAATGGCCTTTGTGCTTTTGGCAAGTAGCTGCTGCAGCTGTTGGACGTCCCTGATATAACCAGCAATCTTTAGTTTGCTCTGATTTTACTTCCTCCCTCTCTCCATCCATTCTATCCTTCAGTAGCTTAACTGGCTTTCAAAGTATTTATTGTGTGTCCTACAAAAGGACAATTATAGGTCCCTGAGACTTCCTGTCAGCATTTGATGCCACATTGAGTTTAATTAGAGTTTCTTAGGATGCTGAATTGCCTCTAAGTACATGCAAGGAAAGAGAGAAGGTTGTAGTTAGACACAAAGATAAAGGAACACTATTCTAATGAAAAGAAGGCAGTTCAACACAATGAGATGTTTTAACACCATATCTCAAGTCATCCTTTCAATTTTTAAGGCTTTATGGTTAATCTTTCTCTACTTTTTTCATTATTTTGTGTGCCATTTCAGTTTGAAAGAGACAAGCTATAGATTCTACTAATTTAGTGTACTTGGGAAGGGAAACAGATGGTACAAACTGATAAATCTTGAACATTTCCATTAAAAATTAATAAATATTAAGAGTGATAGAAGACATTTAAAAAAAAAAAAAAGGCAAAAGAGTAAGTACGAAGGAAGTCTGCTCTTTTAAATTGTACTCCTCTGCTAAGTCTAAAATCTAATATAAAACTACCTAAAAATACAGTTGCAAGAAACATGTACTCCTCTGTTAAGTCTAAAATCTAATGTAAAACTACCTAAAAATACAGTTGCAAGAAACATCAGCAATCCCTCTCATGCTCTTCAAAAAGTTCAATAATAACATGTCCCATTTCTCACTTTTTTTTTTTTTTTTTCATCTGGTAATAACATAGAAAATGCAATGAATTGCTTTAGGTGGCACACAATAGCTGTTATATCACAGGAACTTTTTTTTTTACATATTTATGTGTGCACACTTGTACACATAATTCCAGCCTGCTACCCACCCACCACCCCCACCTGCCCCGGGGATTTCTAACAGCTCAGTTTCCAGGCCAGAGAGTGCACCAAGCCCTGCTTCACCAGGCTTTCTCTCAAGTTTGAAAATCAGTCTCTTTACTTTGGTGAGACACTCCCAGCAGGCTGACCTGCATGTGGAAATCCTGATACTTTCATCTGACTCAGTTATTCAAATTACAATGAAAAAATTCCATTTTTGCCACCTATCTAATGCCAGCAAAGTAGTTTCAGATTGCAAAACACTGAGGAGAGGGGTGAAGGAACGGAACAGAACAGAACAAAATAGAATGAAATAGTTCCAGTTGGCAGGGACTTACGTGCTAGTCCAAATGCGTGTCCTCTCCAGAGCTAAGCAAAAGTTAAAGCATATGATGAAGGTCATTACCCAATGGCCTCTTTTTAAGGCACTGACAGGATGGAGCATCAATCACCTTTCTAGGGAACCTGTTCCAGCATCTGACCACCATGTCAGTAAAGAAATGTTTCCAAATAATATCATCTCTGAACTTCTTGCAGCCATTCGCACATACTCTGTCACTGGATGCTCAGTAGAGGAGATCAGCACCTCCCTCTCAGCTTTGCCTCCTCAGGAAGCTGCAGAGATCAATGAGCCTCCTTTTTTCTAAACTAGACAAACCCAGTGTCCTCAGCCACTTGGCATCCATCTGATGAGCATCTGACAGAGATGGTTCTTTTCCAAGCAGTGAAGAGCCCCTTGTCAAGCTTCTCAGAGCTCTTCAGGTTGATGCAGAGAGCAGCACCAAGTCATGACTCTGCACAAGAGGAGAGGTTTGGGTGCTGGTGTAGCAAGGCTGCACCCAGCACTACAGGCTGGTAGGAGAGCAGAGGAACATGGGTCAGAGGGTTCAGGGAGGACAAAGCCAGGCCTGGGGTGATGACTGGTGAAGCATGAGCTGTCTTTGGAGACCACCTGCCTGGAAACATTTGCCCTGGGACCAGCTGCAGAGATGCAGGCCTGGAGATGGGTAGCACTTGCATTTGTCAGGGAACAAAAAAATAGTACATGGCATGCATAGAAGGACCCATCAGCATTAACATCCCACTTCTCCTGTCAAAAAAGGGGAAAAATAGCACTGCAACCTGCACTGTTAGTAAGATTGAGGTATATTGCATGGTTTTCATTTGCTTATTTTGTTTGCATAATTACATCTGAGGGGCTGGGAGCACTTGAGGGCTGGCATGTGCCCCAGCTGATGGCCCAGTCCTGGTCTGACCATCCCCTAAGGTATCCTCCAGGGTCACTGATGTGGTGCTGGCCTCTTGTTGGCTGGAGAGTCCTCAGAGCTGCTGGTCCTCCTCTTTGGGGGGTGTCGTAGCCCCCCAGAGGAACATTCACTGCCCTGGCTGGAAGTGGCAGGCCTGGGCACCCACTCCTGTGTCTCCTCCCGTGGCTTGTCTTACTTCACAGGGATGGCAATGGGAGGAGAGGGGTGGCTGCTGGGACCCCCACCAATGGCAGTGGATGAGATGCTGGGGAGCTCATCTGTGGTGGGTCCCTCAGAGCTGCCGATGGGCACAGGGCTGGGAGAGAGAGAGAGAGAGAGAGCGAGACCTTCCTTGGGAGGCAGTGGGATCAAGAGCACCTATGGAGCTGCCCTCCCATCCCCCAACAGCATGTGTGTCCTATTAGACCAGATGACAGGCCTCCATGCTGCACCATTGCACATGGGTAAGCTGTTGTGCAAATGTCACTGTGTGGTCTTGGAGGGAGATCTTCAGTACCTGGACCAGAAGCTCTGTATCCATCCTGTGGCTGCTCAGGATGGCTGTGATGTTGTCCTCCACCATGGCTGCCTCTGACTCATTGCCAAAAATCTGCCAGAGACAGGCATGGGGTACTGCCTACCTCTTTAGGGAGCCTGTTCCACTGTTTCATCATCCTATCAATAAATAGATGTTTCCTGATACTTAGTCTGAACCTCCCCTGATGCAGCTGTAAGCCATTTCCGTGTGTTCTGCCACCAGATCCCTGGAAGAAGAGATCTCCCTCTCCACTTCCCTTCCTCTGGAAGCTGTGGAGATCCATGAGGTCACCTCTCAGCCTTCTTCTCTCCAAATTAGACAAAACCAGTGTCCTCAGCCACTTTTCAAAGGAAATGCTTTCCAGACCTCCTACCAGCTTTGTTGCCCTCCTCTGGATGCATTCAGGTTCCTTAACATAACTCTTAAACTGTGGGGCCCAGAACCACACACTGTGCTTGAGGTGAGTCTGCTCTAGCACTGAATACAGTGGGATAATTCCCCTGCTGTGTTTGATGCAGACCCAAGGATGCAGTTTCCCCTTGTGGCTGCCAGGGCACATGGCTGACTGACGCTGAGTCTGTTGCTGACCAGCACCCACACATTCCTTCCTCTCCAGGCACTTCTCTCCCAATTCCTATGAATTGTTCCAATTCATACTGTGTGTCATTGTTCTGCTCCAGGTGCAAAAGCCTCATTTGTCTTTGTTATATTCCATGCCACTGATGGTTGCCACTCATTTAGATCTCTCTGCAAGGTCTGTTGTCTCTCTAGAGACTCAATGGCACATCAAAGATTACTATTATTAGCAAAATTAACAACTACATTCAACACCTGCTTCCAGATCATTGATAAAAACGTTGACACTGGAATTATGCCCTGAGGAGGACTGCTGATTGGCCACCACCCAGGTGTGGTCCAATTAACTACAACCCACTGAACTCTGCTGTTCAGCCAGTTCTTCACCCAGCACACTCTATACATCCCCAAGAAACACATGCAATGTTACCCCAGTTCCCAAAACAGAAAGAGTCTTTATTTCCAGAGTAAGAAAAGTCTGTCTCAGCAGCATGCATTATAAGAAAATACTATTTCACACAGGAATAAATATTCTATGATTTCAGCAAAGAGTGCAGGCTGTGTTTTTGCGTTCTTCTGTAAGAGATTACAGTTTATTACATAAAATTGTAGAGTCATCTAGGTAGGAAAAGACCCTTGAGACCATCAATTCCAGCTATAAAATGTTACATAAAAATGTGTTCTTAACTGTAAGATCTGCTAAATACACAGGAATCTTCAACTTAGAAGAAAGGCATGCTTGTGAGTATGCTGTGTTAATAAAGTTAAAAACTCTAGCTAGTTTTTGACTCTGAGCTTCTGTGGTGGAATTCCCCATTTATTGTTAGTAGCTGCAAGGTAGCATGCTAATACTTTTTTTGTTAATTAAAGTGGAAAAGCCAGCCTCAGTGAGTAATGGAAGTCTAGCTGCATATTTTTTACTTCACCATTAGATTACAAAGAAGAGAGAAAAGCAAAAATGTGGTACAAAATCAGTAGTTCCAAGATGCAGGCACTTCAGCAATGTGTGAATGGGTGATCAGTGTACTTTTAAATTGTCATTCAGACTGACAGCTAAATAAGTATCTTCAGGTCTTAGTTTTCTTACATTAAGAACTAAGTGCTGAAATGCTAAACTTGGAGAGGAGTTTGATTTCCTAATGGAGTTTCCTACATGTTTTGACTTATGAGGTGTTTATTAATGTTAAGCCTGATTAGATTGATTTACAGAGCTATGGTGCTAATGCAATTGCCACTTACAGCCTATCAAGGTAATTTTTCATGTGTAGCATCATTCGTGAGGCATCTGAAAATAAATTATAACTCTGACTTTGGAATGTGAGCTGCTTTGCTTTGCCTGAGATACAGTGCAGTATTATGTGAAGATTTAAATGAACAAATAACGACATTCAGCCATTAATTTGATATACATAGGGGAAAAACAGAAAAGTCTTTGGAAATGACACGTGATAAACATTCAGTAAATGTCTTTTAAGTCCAAAGGAAGAAAAGTAAAGGGAAATTATTTTCTGGTATTACATGAGGGCTGGACTTCCCAGCAGTTTTGGGTGATTCAGGGTGCTGTGCCCTCAGCCCCAGCGAAGGGTAGCCACCGAGTCAGAGGTTATACCTTTCTACCCTCTTACAGTGGCTGAAGTACCAGAGTGTCTGTTTATTTTTAATTCTTGAGAACTTGATTTTAATTGAAACTGGCATAAAATTTCCTCTGCACAAGAAACAAGATCAACAAACCTATTATGTGGAATGATAATTACACACCAGAATTATTTCATGACTTATGGATTCCCTAGCTATACCACTCAGTCCTCTGCCACTGTAACATGTTGATAGTGCTAATAATAGACTGCTGTTTCAGCATAGATTAACCCAGAAGAGGACATACATATGTACTCATCTATTGACAGAAAGAATTTGCAAAACACAAAATATATTAGGTTTTGCTCTGTTTTTTGGAGGATCATGTGTTTACCTGGTAGTACCCCTTTTATTCATCCCTGTCCTGCCTCTTCCTCCTACTTCCATAGCCTCTTTCTTCCTGGGCTCCCATCAAATTCCATACACCATTGCCTCAATTAGCTGTAGACACCATCCCTGGCGTGGGTGCCAGGCAGCTTTATGTTCTCATACACATCTCCAAACTTGCTGTAGACAGAGTTTTTGGAGAGTATTCGGAGAATGTATCAGAATGTATCAGTCTTGTAGTCTGGGCTGAACACATGAAGATGGAAATGACATAAAGGGTGGAAAAACTTGGGTAGTGTTTTCAGGGACCAGCAAAAGATACATTCCAGCAAGTCTGAGATGTCTGCTTAATGGCAAGGGGACACTAGTACCACAGTCAAATGTCTGCTCCTTTTCCTGGTGATGGTTTTGTTTTGGGTTCTAATTTTCTTTCGTTTTATTGCTTGAGTGTTGATGATTTTTTTTCCCTAAAGAAAAAATGTTAATTTTTTTCTGACATAATTTTTAAAAACACCTGAACCTTATGTTTTGAAGTAAAACAAATAGACAAATATTTCACTTTGGACTTTGGAAAATTCCAGCTCAATTAAGTTCTACAATGCTTAGAGCAGCTATGAAAAAAACTCTAACATTGAGAAGTATTCATGAACTGTACCTTTCTGCAACATTACTTAGAGGAAGTAGCATATATCGGATATATGGATGCATAAAAAGTATTAGCGAAGTTAGCAAGTATTTCATATTGATGCTTTGAAGTTTTTTAAGAAATAATTTAGTCTATACTGAGGTTTTCTGATAAATGGAATATGGTTATTTCTCCTTAAAACTGGAAAAACTACTGTGAAATTGACACTGAAGTATTATATGCTTAAAAATAGTTGTTTGTGTAACTTTAATAAAATAAAATATGCTGTGAAAGGATGAATATGAACACTTGAGTATACATGTAATTATGCAACCAATTTATTGCTGATGCTGTGATAATTTCTGGCTGTTTTATAAAGCTCTTTCAGATGTGTAATTACTGTGTTAACTGAAATAACAAAGCCACCTTTGTTATGCTAAAAAAAAAAATTACATCAGCAAAACTTTTTTTTTTTTTTTTTTTTTTTATAAGTGATCACAATTTTAATGGCATGGTCATTTATAAGTTTTTAAATTATGATAGGATTTTTTAATTAATTATGGTTTTAACAATTAAAAAAAATATATTAATAATTCTGCAATTTAATTTTTCCTAACAAAGAGCTAGGAAACACTGTGTGGGAAAACTGACATTACCCATCCTTCAAGAAGAAAAAACAAAATGGAGAGCCTGAGGCATTCTACCGGATTCTGGTTTTTTGTTTTAAATTATTCCTTTGCCTTTCTAAAGAATAATTTCTTTAAATTATTCTTTGCCTTTCATACCATAATGGGTATGTGGATACATCGTGCTTTCTAAGTCTTCTTTTCTATCAAAACTTTCTATTTCCTACTTGTCTTCTTGGCATACATATCAGATTCCATCATCAATAGATTTTAATGAACTTAAGAATAATATAAAAATATTATTTTTGCGTGGAAAATCTGTTTGTGTGGCTAAATCATAATGTATTATTATCTCCTTAAAAACTAGAAGAATTTTTAAAAAAAAGACCTTATATCGTGCTTATACCTGGTGACTTCTATGGGGGAGGGTGAGGGTTGTTTTGGATGGTGCTGGAGCAGCCTAGCAGGAGGCGGGCTGCCTCTCTCACCACTCCCAGATGTACACAGGGACCCCTGTCTCCAGAACAGCCCTTTTGTTGAGACCTGATACACTTCCCTCCCTTCCTTCCTCCTGTGGCATCACATCCATGAAGCTACCTTTCACTCCTTCTTCCTCCCCTTGACAGCTTTCCTTTTCCCCTGGGCAGCCAACACAGCTTTTTGCTCTGCCCTCTCTGTCCAATCCCTCCTTCAGCCTAAGTAGCACAGAAGCAGAGGTGAAGCCCCCCAGGCATCTTCACCTGCCAGTCCCAGTGCTGAAGCCTTCCCTGGGTTGACTGGGATGGCCCCTACCAGTTTTAGTACTACCTGCAAGTGTAATGACATTTTTGGCTGGCAGATTCTTCCAAGAAATTTTTGGAGCTGACCTGTATGTACTCACGCAGGATGGCGTGGCAGGAGGGGCAACAGTAAATGAAAAAAAAGAAGTTGGCTTTCCTCTGGCAGTGAGAGTAATAGGGAGCTGCTTATCAGAAGATCCCTAGGGGGATCATTGACCCTTCTGTTTTTCCTTGAGATGTTTTATTAGACAGCTGTAATACACTGAGAAGGATAACTTCCCTGGGGAAAAAAAAAAAAAAAAAAAAAAAGGAGTGCGAAGAAAGAATGATAATGATTTATTTTGGTAGGTGAGAAGCTGGAATGCTGCATGGCTAGCTAGGTCCATGTTCTTGGATGCTGAAATTAGCTTTGTGGAGTTTTTTTTCCAATTCTTCAGTAACAGAGATGTTTCTGTTAAAAATATCTGATGCTCAACAATAGATCTGCAGTATTCCTTGGATTTCAAGATTTCATAGAACATAGAATGGTTTGAGTTTTAAGGGACCTTAAAGACCATCTCGTTCCAACCCCCCTGCCATGGGCAGGGACACCTTCCACCAGACCAGGTTGCTGCAAGCCCCATCCAACCTGGCCTTGAACACGTCAAGGGATGAGGATGTTTGATTCCATCCCAACATGCAGACAGTTAGGAAAACAGAGGGTGAGCTTGATGAAGAGCAGGTTTGAGACCACCTGAAGAACCTGAAGATGAACAAATACATGGGATTTACCTGTGTCTTACCTGTCTTTACTCATACCTGTCTTTACCTGGCAGGAGATGCAAAGCCACTGTCCATCATATTTGAAAAGTCACAGCAGTCTGGTAAAGTTCCTGATGACTGGAAAATGAGAAATGTAACCCCAGTTTTCAAAAATGGAAAAAAAGCAGACCCAGGGAACTACAGGCCAGTCAGTCTCACCTCTGTGCCTGGCAAGATCATGGATCAGATCCTGATGAAGGCTCTGCTGAGGCATGTGGGTAACAAAGGGGGGATTGGTGACAGCCAGAATGTCTTCACTAAAGTCAAGTCCTGTCTGACTGACTTGGTGGCCTTTTATGATGGGGGTCACAGCCTTGGTGGACAAAGGCAGAGCAACAGACTTCATCTACCCGGATCTGTGCAAAGCATTTGACAGTGTCCCATGCAACATTCTGGTCTCTAAACTTGAATGATACAGATTCAATGGATGGACCACTCATGGGATAAGAAGCTGGCTGGATAGTTGCCCCTAAAGATTTATGATTAATAGGTCAGTGTCCAAATGGAAATGTGTGATGAGCCGTGTTCATCAAGGGTAGTATTCAGAGCAGTGCTGTTATATCTTTGTTGGCAACATGGACAGTGAAATTGAGTGCACCCTCAGCAAGTTTGAAGATGATACAAAACTCTGTGGTGAAGTCAACACGCTGGAGGAAAAGGATGCCATCCAGAAGGACCTTGACAGGCTTGAGAAGTGGGCTTGTGCAAATTGCTTGAAGTTCATCACAGCCAAGGGCAAGGTTCTGCAGCTGGGTCTAGACAATGTCATGCACAAATACAGGTTGAGAGGAGACAGGATTGCGGGCAGCCCTGAGGAGGACTTGGGGCTAGTGGTGGACCAGAAGCTAAATATGAGATGCTAATGGTGCTTGCCAACTGGGTTCTGGGCTGCATCTAAAGAAGCAGCTGAGGGAGGTGATTCTGCCCCTCTGCTCCCCTCTTGTGAGACCCCACCTGGAATACTGTGTCCAGTTCTGGAGTCCCCAGCATAAGAAGGACACAGAGCTCCTGGAATGTGTCCAGAGGAGAGCCACTAAAATGATGAGAGGGCTGGAGCACCTCTCTGTGATTGATATTAATATCACAGAATACCTGGTTGGAAAGCACCTCCACTATGAAGATAGGCTGAGAAAGTTGGGGTTGTTCAGGCTACAGAAGAGATGGCTCCAAGTTGACCTTATAGATGACAATACCATTTTCCCTTTATTTTTTCTCCCTTAAATAGCTGACCATGTTATTTTTTAGGAAGAACACAGCTTCTGTGTGAGTGTTGATGCCCACTTAAGGCAATGGTTATTTGTTTGGTTCATGATTCTATGAAGGCATATACTTAAGTCTTATAGGTGTCCTCTCCCTTGTGCTTATTGCTTGTTTGAACACCTTGCATTAAAAGCATCCTTTCATGGTAACATCAGAATGTATGTTTAAAACATTATTTTAGAAACAGACTTTGGAACCTGACTTTTTTTTTAAAAAAACACTGTTTTTATAATCCATTGTGGAAATAATTGCAATAGGCTAAGATTAAGTTTGGTTACAAGTTGCCTTTTGATGGAGTCAAAACTTTTCTCTAGTTTGTCACAAACAGTAAATGTATTTGCAGTTGTATTTTAGTAGTGACATTTCTCAAATTGTTATCACCATTACCTGGCTTAAAACAGTGTCTCAAACCCTATCATTAACATTACAAATTCATCATTCATTCACTTCAGAAGGGAGAGCCACCCTGCAGGAAGATCTGGATAGGCTGGAAGAGTTGGGCTAACAGGAACCTGGGAAAACATAATTCAGGTGTGCAGCACTGTCTGGGATATACCTGGCTGGAGATAAACTCTGTGGAAAGGAACTGAGGGGTCTGTGTGGACAACAAGCTCAGTATGAGTGAACACCTTGCAGGAGCAGCAAATAAAGCCAACAGAATGCTGGGCTGCATCACCAGTGGAGATAAAGAAGCCACGCTAATCAGCACTTGTGAGGCCACACCTGGAATACTGTGCTTTGTTTTGGTCCCCACTATCAAAAAAAAAAAGATGTGGACAAGCTGGAAAAAGTCCAGAGAAGGTCCACAAAGATGATCAAAGGACTGAGACTGCAATAAAGAAGATGGAGATTCCATTTTTACAAAGTCACATGGAAAAATTGAGGGGTAACTTGTTTGTACAAGTAATTCCTGATTCTCATTGTTACTGAGGTTCTGATTAGACACAAAAGTCAAATGTTTCACAATGAGAACTGTCAGATACTGAAATAATATTTCCAGGAAAGTGTTGGATTCCCCAACACTGGACGTCTTTAAGATTCAGCTGGGGAGGATCTTGTCTGGGAGGTGATTTTGCCAAGAAAAGTTGGACCAGCTGGTCCTTGAGGGACCTTCGAACTTGCTGTTCTATTACTCTATGATTATTTAGTAGCATCTGCGTAGTAAATATCAACTCGTATTTTTTACTGATCTTAGAGATTGAATCTGGAATTTTGGTTGTCAAATTTTTTTAGGAACTAGCAGATAAACATGCTAAACAAACACAGCACAGTTGCTCTGTTATAAATGTGATTTTAAGTACTCTTTTAAGGGTTCTCTTGTGTTACTTTTCAGATAAAAAGCACAAAACCGAATTGTATTTGTAATTATTTATCAAAATTCTATGCTATATGTAAGCGAATCTTGCTTTTGGGGCCTGTTGTTATATTCAGTGAACATTTGGTAACAAAATTCATGAGCCATAGCCCTCATGAGTGTAAGTTGTGATAGGTCTGTTGACTTCAACTGAGCTATGACTATTTATACAAATTACCCTGCCTGTTATTTTTTAGCTTTTTAACACTAAGCTTCACTCCTTCGCTGATATATTTATTACATTCTGTTAGTGTATGAGAAAAGTTTTTATATCCCTCTTGTGTTTTTGTGAAGTCTTTGAGATGTTAACTGCTTTCATGGGCATTTTCTGATATACTGGGAACACTGATTTTTAGATGCAGATCAAGATGTGCAAACATTATTTTTTGCTGATGGAAATGTGGGTTATTTGCAGATAAATCTTTGATCAGAGAATGAAATTGTTCATAGCATGGAAATGCTATGGGCAGAGAGGGCAGAGAGTCTGTGCCTTTCTCCCATGATGTGGCTGCAGAGTGACTTGATCCAGGCAGGGGCCTGATGGAGAAGCAAAATTGTCCCTGCCATTCTTGAGCTTCTTGGCTTCATCAGACAGGACACAGATGTGCAGGTATTTGGTGTGTTATGGTTTGTGAGGTTTGTCTGATGTTTTGAAAATATTGCTTAAACCTCACATCAATTTGTGTATGTCACTGAATTTCTGCCCTGTATAGGCAGAAATTATGGATGATGTTAGATGGACCCAGCATTAGCCCAGCTCTCTGAATGGGAATAGCTCAAACAACACTGGTTTTGAAAAATCCCATTATTTACTTCCATCAAATGTTTATACCCCAGTCTTGTTGCTTTGAATATCAGCAATAAAACTTCAGTTGGTCTCCTGTGCACAACAGGAGGCCTGTCAGAGGGAGCAAAGAAGTTGTCTATTGTAAATATCAATTTAGAAGACAATACCCTTGACAGATTTCAATTCAAGGTTAAACAAGAAATTGAGTGCTGTATTTGATATTTCCATTTACCTAAAAGGTAAATGTACAAACCTGACTGGAAAATACCAAGCATTTTTCTATGGTAACACTGCTATAAATTCACGATATTTTTGACAGCAGGCAAGTTTTCTAGATACAATATAGCATATAACAAGGGTAGTATGTTACTCTTTTCTCAGGTATTCTCTGTGACAGGGAACGTCTGTTTTAGCCATTGAGAAGTGATTCCCCTGTGAGCTGAATTCACTCCTCCACACTATGACATGATTCATGTCAAGAGTAAGAATAAAAAATTACAAGGTCTATGATGTCACATTATAAGAGGTTCTGATTTTTAGATGCAGTATAAACAAACCATTAATAAATATGTATATGCTTTCCTTTGTCTGTTGCTATCTAATTGGTTTTCTGTGCATTTTTCTTTGTTTTGTGACTCTACTTGTAATGGGATATAAGAGGGAGTTCTAATATCCTCTCTTAGGGTTTCACAATTTTTAATTAAATGCATTTTGATTTCTGGAAAATACAAAAACCTCAACAAACCTCAGGTTTGCTGTTTGTTATGGGAAATTTTATAGGAAAATTTAACTCCACTTAGTTTGCTTATGAAGCCATTGTAATGAATTTTCTACCATCTTTTAAAAACTTCCCTTCATGAACCCTTGCTAAATTTTGTTATGCCTTCATATGTTTTCTCTTCACCAAGCCACTAGGTCTGCACTTACTCTGTTTTCAGGGGCATCAAATACATACTGAAAGCTCTCATCACATTTATGTACTTTGCAAGCTAACTTTATTATTGAACAGTTGCCTTTTTTTTTGCTGGTACTTTTTTGTTTCATATGCCATCTGGACTGTTCAGCTGTGACAGCTGCATACAATAGATTGTGTTACATATGTATCATACAGTGTATTGTGCCCAGATGTATTCTTTCAGCATTTCAGATTTTCCATGAAGAAATGCCTGTCAGGTATTTTCTTTTGTAATCTTTTGTTTGGTGTTCTTTCTTTGGCACATATGAAATTAAATTAATGCTTTATGCAAGGGTAGGGGTGGTGATGTTCAGTATATTTTTGCAGCATATGCAGTACTCCTAGAAATTTCTTAGTATGCTTTTAGGGGAAATGCCTACCTTATGGAAGTCTTGCATGACTTCCATCTTGAGAGATTCCTGCTCATGCATGCTGGATTTTATTGCTCCTCAGAGGCACCTGGTTCTTCCAGTACTTGCTTTATAAACCCAGATATCTCTGGAAGTTATGGTTTCTGTTAAGGTGAGGAGATTCAATTAGCACTGTACCACTGATTCTGAGTCTTTCTTCTACTTCACTTGTTTGGTTAATTCTCTGTTTCATACAGACAACTTCTGGCCACAAACCTAGAGGTAGACTGTGTAGTATCAGGCAGTGCAATGCATGTGTAATAAGGAACTTATAATTGTTGTATCAGTGCTTGGTTCTTCAAAATATTTCATGTCCTGGTAAGCCCGGTCAATCTTAGGGACATCCCATATTTATCATAAAAGCAGCATCAGTATTTTCATTTTATTTGTAAATGTCCAAAATAAAAAGTTCTCCTGCTTTAACTTTATATTAGAAGGGTTAGTTCTTAACTTTACAGTTCTGTCAGAAGATCACCCTATGGCCCTGGAAAACTAATGGCATTCATCTGCAGAAAAAGGAGTTGGGGTTTTAGGAATAGAGGGTATATATAGTCAGATCCTTTATGATTTTATTTTTAAATCCAAACTCTGGTCAAACATCTGACAGGTAGTTGAGAGGGAAGTTTTCTCAGCAGGAGAACATACCTTACCTCCTCTCTGAGTGCTGAGAAAATTCGTGTTTTGGATGTACTCTCTTTGGGACTGTTCTCCAGTGAAAGTGAAAAAAAAGGTAAACACTTCATGTCTCTATTTTGTAGAAAAAATTTAGTTATGTAAAAATGGAAGAAGATCACTAGTGAGAAAAGGTATGCCATTTTAAAACATTCAGAAAAACAATAAAGAAAAAAGGTAGATAAGTTCCTATGATGGTGCACTTGTAAGATTTGAGCAAGTGGAACAAATGGGACTCTCCTGGCTTCCACTTCTGCAGTCAGATTTCTGTGTTTACTGTGGTTCTTGATCAGAGCAGACTTTACAGGTCAAGCAGCAGGAAATGGAAGAGTCAATATTTCTGCCTATTTTCAGCAACTTCTAACTATTCCTCTGATCAGCAACTGAAATGCTGGCATATGTTTTGGAGAACAAATCAAAGCCACAGGTTGTTGCAAAGACTCCTATTTAAATTGAGCATCATGCCACTCCTGTGCTGTGTTACCAGATTCCCCCAGCTTGCTTCTTGCTGTGGACATTTTGACATGTTTGAGTGTAGCCAAGGGGAAGTGTAATCTATAAGGAGACGTAAGTGTTGCTGCTTCTACAAATCTCTTGAAATCAACTATCTTCATAAGAAGAATTGTGTAACATATTCCTGTTGATCACATGTATTAGTCAACCTGTATTCACTGACTTGCCTGAGCTGACAAAGACGTCAGAGTATGACATCAGGTTACTGTTTACTTTTTCTTGCATCCATGGTAATAGTCTTATCCAGTTTATTTTAATCAGCAGCTGACTATATAACACGAGAGAGAGGAGCATATGTGTGTATATATAGTATCTAAGCTGTATTCAGAAGTTCTTGACAGAAATAAACTCAGCTAAGAAAGATCACACTGCTTCTGTCACCAAATCCATGCTGTTTGGAGTGCTATTTTTTATAGGGTTTTTTGTGTGTGTATGTGCTAGCAAGAGAGAGCTATGCTGGAAGTAGAAGTGTGAAGTACAGTTTCAGTTAGATATATTGCAGACTTCATTCTGCAGGAGAGGTTATGAATTTACTCTTGAGAAAGAGGTCAAATAGGGGTTTCATATTCATTCAGCTTCTTAAGGAAACTGCTTTCCTATGGAGGTGGTTAAGGATCATAAAACAAGCATAGACAAAATTATTTCATACTTTTATCCTTTCAGGCATTACGCAATTATTGCAAAATTATAGAGTATGTTATGAGAGTGAAGGAATTTTACTGCAGGAATTAATTTATCTTAAAAGATTCTTCCCTTACTTTATCCAACATACTGAAAAATCTATATATCTTTGGGAAAGCAGAACTTGTTTCGGAATTTGTAGACAAAATGTTACTTTCTGATTATCGAAAAATTATAGTGTGACAGGAAATAAAAGTCAGATCTGGACAACAACTACATGAAACACTTGGTATCACCATGGTTTATCTAGCAGCTGTGTAATGGACCAGGTCCTGTTAAGTCATTGTCTGGGAGAAAGGGAAAGATGCTTCTCAAGTGGTGATTGATGGTTCCAGCTTTTGACTGCACTGTATGGCCAGTTGCACCCAATTTTCCACTGCCAAAAAGTTAATACTTAAAGAAATATTGGTAACCTTTCCTGGAAGAGATGAGCTCTATCAGAGAGGCACAGCAGAGGAAAAGTGAAAAGATGTTCCTAAAACAGAATAACATACCAGAAATACCGAGCTGCACTCTGCACTGTGTAGGTGTTGGATGATGTGCTCATCATGTCTTGCTGTTGTCAGATGTTAGTTTTTCATGCTGATTTGGCCCAGCTGAAGTTACGTGGTTTTACAAATATACACTGACAGCCCTGGTCATATGGCATGATACAGAAGGGTGAGCATATTTGTAAGAGAAGTGGAAACATGAGTGACCAAACCAGGTGTTGATATCCAAAGGTAATAAAGTACAAAGTGCAGAAGAGTATTGAAGTAATACTTCAAAAATTACTGGTATAGTAGAAGTACTTCAAAATTTTGAACTGACTTTTGAACACAAGCTGAATAAGCTCTTGGGTGTTGTAGGACTACCCCAAACATGTGTTATTCAATATTACATTTTATGCCTTTTTTTGGACCATCATGCAGTAAATTACGTGTTGTGAATCAACCAGGCTAATGAATAGCATGACAGAAGCTGTGTCATGCCAGAGAAAACACACAGCTTACTGGATATTAACTGTGAGAGTGCTCTCACTCTGAAGCTCCTTTTCAGTGCTCAGTTACGATCTGCATATCAGAGCTGTATTATTTACTGGGGCTTTGGGGATAATGTGTCGAAACATTGAGTCTTTAGACTTGGTGCTTTTATGCCAAAACATGGTGATGGAAGGGAGTAAAACTTACCCCGAAACCTCACTGAATCAAAAAATTTATTTAAGAACTTGTTGGAAGAGGAATTTGGCAATAACTCTCGTCTAGAGGGAAGAGGAAAAGAGATTAAATCTTGATTAGTTTTTATTCTGTTTACCTAATTCAGAGTTCAAAATTATACAGTGTTTTAGTTAAAGTTCAGCAAGTTCCCTTGTGCTGTTCACTACAGGAAATTAAGTAAGGGAGAGAAAGGTGGGAGAGGAGAACCAACCATTTGCCTAATCATACTGGGTGCTGTTAGATGCCAAAAATGTATGGGATCATGTAACAAAATCTATGTTGAGGTCTCAGTCTAACAGCTTTTTAATAGATTCATCTGTCAAATGCTATTACTGTTAACATGGAGTTTTAAAATTAATCTTGGGGTTTGGTTTACTGGTTTCTCTAATAAGGCATCTATAGGGTGCCTCACTAATACTCTAAGGCAGTTTGGAGAGAATTGGAGGAGAAAGCTGCAGCTGGAACCTGCAAAGGGGCAATTTCAGATTTACAGTCTTCAGGATTTTTCTCCTTTTATAAGAATATATATTTTGTAAAAAAGACAGCTAGAATTCTGCTTATAAAATCCTACCATGTCTTTTGCAGAGAAGATTACCATGAAGATGGGTTCTGTCAACCATACAGGGGAATTGCATGTGCACGAATCATTGGAAATAGGACCATTTATGTGGACTCCCTCCAGATGCAAGGAGAAATTGAAAACCGAATTACTGGTAAGCTTATACATGTATGTAATGGGGCAAAAAATGTACATGAAAGTATCCAATTCAGGTATAAATAATACTATGATACTTTTCAGTTTTATCGGTCAATGTCTAAGGCATCATTAAATATGACCTTAGAAGAGGTGAACCAGTTTTCCACTTGTACTGGTGAAAAAATTTGAAGCAAGAAAGATGAGTGTCTGCTGTCATGTATAGGAGCTTTTTCTTTAAGAAGATGTCCTTAAGTAAAATGTCAGAACATTGACTTTTTATAAGCTTGCAGTTTGTACTGCAGCTTTTTGTATAATGCATACAAGCAGAAGATTTTTTTTTCCAAAATCAATTTCTTTTGTGATAAAAAACACATTTTAATTTTTATTGAAAAAGATGTGGTGGCTTTTCCCTTGGGTTTCCTTTCTGTTGCAAAAACTTGGCAGATTTCACATTGATTTATATAAAGCATGAGTTGACATTCCTGTGCTCTGCTCCTGCTGATTATTTCTCTGTTCATCATTTTGGTACAGAGTCACAAACATGCATCCAAAACCTCAGTGACTCTTAATGGATTGTTCATCCACCTGTTAGCTGAGCTTAGCAGCTGTGACTCTGATGTACACAAGTGACATCTACTGCTGACACCGAGAGCATTCAGCAAGGTTACAGGCAACATCTATGGGGAATTTTTATTCTTGATTTTCCTTTTCCCATGGTACTGAAGTGTGAAATACGTTCCCTGTGTCTCTATGGCCCCTGGTGCTGCTCAGTCCTGGCCATGTGGTTTGGTAAGAATTGCAGCCTTCTGTAAAAGAAGAAAAATGTTTCTGGAGAAAAACTTGAGACATGACTTGAACGACTGAAGTCCAGCAATAAAAAGTCTGGACGCAACCTCTGTGAATATGTGTGGCTATTAATGTCTTTGCTGTGCTGTTTAATAGCTGTTAAATAACAAAAATTATTCCCATTAGATGCCACCACACAGTCCTGCTGGCTTTTGTGCCTCCCAACAAAACAAGGACATGTTTCTGAACTGTGCCACTCATGCAGATCTAAATTCTGTAACACCTTAAGAAAAATCAGTGGTGTATTTCAAGTAGCCAACAGTGACTGATTCTCTCCTCCAGGTTTGTTTGTGGTCTTAGGGACCAGCATATGTTACTTCTGTCATTTGGAGCCTGACACTGTGCTTGCATGCAGTGTTCCCTACATGTCTGATGAACAGTTACATTCCTGTATTCAAATAAGAAAAGTTGTAAACAGTACAAGAGGCTGCAGCTGCAGATGCTTGCTTCATGTGTGGTGTTTAGGAAGAGACATCAAACTCTCTGATAGCAGACAGCAGGAAGAAATAGATAGTTGAAAGGAGACAGCTGGACAAGAGGGAAAGAATTGTTTTTTAAGTTTGAAAGTTGCAGACTGTGGTATGACTTGAACTGCTCTTTTCCTCTCTTTTTAGTGTGTGTTGGTGACACATGCAGTGTAGCAAGCCTCATTCACAAATTATGCTTTCTACACTGGGAATGAATGTTCCTGCATTTAACTTTTGATTCATCCCCAGATACATGATGCACATGCATATTTGTCATTGCAATATACAAGAAAACTTTCAGATATATTTCAGCACATATATGCTGAAAGTTATAATGGAGGATTGGGTTCCTAATTCATTATGACTTTCATCTTAAAGTGGTTAGTATGTTGAGATTAATTACATTTGTTTTTCCCCAAACTGCTTTGGCTTCTCAGGTCTATTAATAGCAGTATCTCCTCCAATACCAATGGTACCCTTCCTTTTCCCTGTTGAGAGTTGAGATTAACACTTGTCTTGTTTATTGATCAAAATATCTACAGGTGGAAGAAGCTTGGTGATCTTAATTCAGATTTTATCTGCTTTGGAACATTGGAAATCCACATCAGTGTCCTGGCAGGTGTATCTTGCCTTCACTCTTTATTTTTTCAAGTTAAAATTAGTCAAGCACCAACAGTTTGCTTAATACTAATCACTTGAGCACTGAGGTCTTACAAGTTCTGTCCAAATGTCAGAGGGACAATAGGATGCTGGGTTTGCTCTCTGCATTTGTCAGCTCATCTTTACAGCAGAAGTTACCTCATTTCCCTGCTGCTCAGCAAACCTTTTAGGCCCTCAAGAAAAAAATGGAAGATGTAAAAGGCAAATGGCACAAAAATTATGTTGTTTCTCATGCTTTTAATTAGTTAAAACTTAAGCTGTACTTTTGTTCCTTTCCAGCTGCATTTACCATGATTGGCACCTCCACACATTTGTCTGATCAGTGCTCACAGTTTGCTATACCATCCTTCTGCCACTTTGTGTTTCCCCTGTGTGACGAGCGCTCTCGGACTCCTAAGCCACGAGAGTTGTGCCGGGATGAATGTGAAGTTCTGGAGAATGATCTCTGTCGACAGGAGTACAACATTGCTAGGTCAAACCCCCTCATCCTGATGCAGCTACAGTTACCTAAGTGTGAGGATCTCCCACGACCAGACACCTTGGAAGCTGCCAACTGCATAAGGATTGGGATCCCTGTAGAGAGACTGAGCCAGTGTAAGTTCAGGTGTTTCATCACTGGGAAAAAGGGGGGTTTGTTGCTTCCTCAGATTGGGTCTGAGATAAAATCTTATCTATTATTTTTTTTGTAAAGAAAGTACTGCTATACTGGATGTTACGACTTATTATCATGTTTATACCGGCCATAATCTTGCACTTTTGTAATAAACAGTTAGGACCATGAGAAAGTTTAGAGGATGCTGCCTAATTCTCAGAAGGGTCATATCTACCAGCCTGGGCTTTAAAACTCTATTTGTGCAAGAGATTTGACTCAGATTTCTGAGGGGCAGCAGTGCGTTGCAGGCTTCCTACATGCCTGCCCCACCTCTGGCTCAGTCCCTGCCTTTCTGGATGCTGGATTCTGGACCCCATACAGATATTTATGAGGTCTGTTTGCTTATCCCTAAACCTCCAATAGGTTGTGGAAGCTTCACTGAAAAACTGTTAAGAAATTAAACATTTAATATTCATTCTTTCTATATGAAATCCTCCATAATATTACTTCTGTAAATTGAGTAAGGAGTGTAATAGTTTTTCCTCACCAGTACAGGGTGGGTGAAAACATTGATCCTACTTCTTGAAATTTATGTTTGCATCCAGGAATAGACAGTGTGTTTCACTGTTGGTAATTATGTGCTGACAATTTTTCTGCCTACTCCATTTCCTAGCAATTAATCACCATACCCTACAATGTTAAACAGGGAAGCTCCAAGAGACTAAAGATACTTAAGTTCTAAGCGTAATAAGATTATTCTGAATATCTGTTGTCTGAGCTCACAGTTAGGTGCACAGGGATCATGTCATAACAGTGGGCATGGAAGACTAGCTGTGTGTTAATAAGACAATAATGTAGTGAGAAGCAGAGATATATGAGAAACTTATGACAGAGACCAATCAGGCAGGGAAGTGGTATCAATAGAGAATAAAATCAACAAAACATCTGGTAAAAGTTGTCAGTGATCCTCAGAGCCAGTAGTGCTAGCTCTGATGGAACACTAATACCCCAGGTGTTTAGAGAAAGGGCTTTGACAGATTCCTGAGGAATCTGGATTCCTGAGGACTGGGGAGGAGGACTTGGAAAAATAGAGGAGGTTTTATTGCAGAGAGGGAAAAAATGCATGATTTTGATTGAGTGATACATATGGGAAACAAACACTCAAAAAGTAGGAAGAAAGGAGACAGAGAATAAAGATAGGAGTTCAGCAGATATGAAAGTGATCTACTCAAAGAGAAGAAAAGCCTGAATTCCATCTTCCTAAAGAGGATAAGGAGGAAGCATTGGCAGGAAGTGTTAGAAAATGCATTGATTTCTCTAGGATGCAAGGAGTGTGAGGAAGGCAGGAAGGTTATGACATATAATAGTGGTGGGAAGTTTATACTATTGACACCTGAGGACTTTACCTGAAGTGAAACTCCTTCTACAATTTAGTTTAACTTGTGCTGTATGAAAAGGTCCATACAAACATCTCAGTATCAATTTGCATTCACAGTTATGAAATATTGGTATATATAGCCACAGAGCTGAGATGCTTCAGTGCAGAATCCAGAAATAACTGGGTATAAGAGTACAGTCACTTGCAGAACTGAAACCCTTTATTCCTGAAGTACCTGAATTCAATTGTGTACGTGGTCTGTGCTTCAAACCTTTTGGTTTTGGTAGCCCCTGATTGTGCTGTTATTTGCAAGGTTTTGTCAAACTCTGTGTTGCAGATCATCAGTGCTACAATGGTTCTGGAGCAGACTACAGAGGGACAGTCAGCATCACCAAGTCTGGCCACAGTTGCCAACTCTGGGACTCCCAGAGTCCCCACAGCCATGATCTAACAAGCATACAGTTTCCAGAGCTAGGTGGAGGACATGCATATTGCCGCAATCCTGGAGGTCAGATGGATGGGCCCTGGTGTTTTACAAAGAACAAAAACGTACGCATGGAACTGTGTGACATTCCTTCTTGTAGTATGTATTCGCTTTCTTTTTTTCCCCTACTACTGCCCCGAACCCTTTGCATTTTCGAATGTTCCCTATTTTTACAATTTGCTTGAAAGGGTTATGCTTTCAAGTGTTTCTCTTGCTATAATGTGACACCCTTGTTTTGTATTATAGACATTTCATATTTTCTGGAGATCAGAGCTTGTAACTGTGATATTGTGACATTTTATTATGTGTGGAATGCTTAAGATGAAACAGTAATTAATGGTACTGCTGCAGCTTGTATTCTAACTTGCTAGATGACAGACTTGACATACTTACCAGCTGTATGCGTTTGACTTGCTCACAGTACTCAATGGTATATTGCTATCACTCTTTATGGCATCTTGAAAGCTACAAGGATTTTTAGATCCTGTAGAGGGGGATATAGCACTATGCTTTGCTGGAAGGAAACCTTGAAAAGTGCAGAAGCAGAGACTTGTAAAACAGATTATTCTATCAGAAAGGGTCTACACTATTTGCTGTGATGATGTGATTACTCAACTGATAGTAAAAAATAAAAAGCACAGCTCTCACAGATTAATACTGTCCCACCCATTGCACTCTATCGGTATGGCTCTCACCTTAAAGCTGTTAAAGTGGTAACAGTTGTTGGACGTAACAAAGCATCTTAATACTGTGCTTCATTAGGAATAAAAGCATGTTTCCTGCAGCAACAAATGTATCATGGGAGCCATAGCCATTACCTGATTATTTAAGAGTGGTCAAAACTGATCTGACATTCCATAGTTTAGTTCACCTTTTTAAAGTTACATGATTTGACATAATAAACTTCTATATTGCACTGCAAAGATAACAGAGTGATGTGGTTGTGGTGAAAACAGTAGCTACAAATAGCAGTTCCAATGAATAGTTTGGACATCACTGTGCTTTCCTAGAGTCTCTAAGTAACAAGAAAAAGTATTTTAGGAATTTTTATGATGTCTGTCTCACTGTAACATAAAAACACTTTAATTCTATTAAGTACAAGACAAATAATATCTTTGCTAGTGAGACAAGAGGTTTCTTTTTTCAGGGCAGAAGCAGTGACAGTGGAGTCAAAAAGGGGGAAAATGCTGATGAAATGGTTGAAGTTGGGCAAGGAGGCCAGATTGCAATGTTGTCCTGCAGTTTATCACATGCACTGCTTTAAATACTGTGATGAAGACTACTTACCTGTTTTTTATACCGTCAACAAGACGATGCAATAATATCCTGGTCTATGTTCTGCAGTTTCCACAACCAGAAGCCTCAGAACTAAAGAGAAATAAGCCACATACTACTACAGTAAACACATTAGAAGTAGGGGTCCTAGTTTATCTTCATATTGTTATTTGCTATGTCAATTCAAATTTCTTTGAAAAATTTAATGGAAAATTATGGAGAGAAGAGAGAGAGGGTAACAGTGACTTCTGTTTTTAAGCTACAGGAGTTTACTTTTTCTTTAAAATACATATAGCATTAATAATAATCCCATACTATTTTCATTTTTTTTTTTTACTATTGAATGCATGAAAAATGTTTATTGTAAACAATGACTAATTCTGTGCCTGACAGGTCCGCGTGACAACAGTAAAATGGGAATCCTCTACATCCTGGTTCCCAGCATAGCCATACCTTTGGTTATTGCCTGCCTTTTCTTCCTGGTGTGTATGTGCAGAAACAAGCAGAAAGCATCTGCTGCTACACCACAACGCCGCCAGCTAACGTCATCTCCTAGCCAGGACATGGAAATGCCACTTATTAATCAACACAAACAGGTATTTTTCCCAGAATTCGCTTAGGCCACACACTTCCAAAATGTTGTCATTTTCAGTGTAATAGGTTGTCAGTGTTCAAATTTGTGTCCTAATTTTCATACTGTGCTGGCCACCTGCTTCAGTGAAAACCAGTTCTTGTACTTGCTAATTGTATCTGGAAATCCTGGTCTCAGAAAATTGTTTTCAAGGCAAAGAATATTATGACATTTGCCCTCCCTTGTACTTCACCTTATTGAACTTCTTAATTGTTATGGGCCCACCTGTCAAATCTGTCAAGCTCCCTCTGGATGGCCTCCCTTGAGGTATTGACCACACCACACAGTTTGGTGTCATCAGAAAACTTGCTGAGGGTACACCCAATTCCACTGCATGTCTCCAACAATGATGTTAAACAGCACAGCTCCCAGTATTGATCCCTGAGGAGTGCCATGCATTACTGGTCTCCATTTGGACATCAAACAGTTGACCCCAACTCTTTGAGTCTGACCATCCAGCCAATTCCTTATCCACCAAGTGGTCCATCCATCAAATGTATGTTGTTCCAGCTTAGAGATCAGGATGTTGTGTGGGACAATGTCAAATGCTTTGCACAAGTCCAGGTAGATGAAGCCTGTTGCTTTTCTCTTGCCCACTGATTCTGTGATCCCACTTAAAAAGGTGACCGAATTTGTCAGGCACCATTTGCCCTTACTGAAGCCATGTTGGTTTCCACCAACCACATTTGCATTTTCCATATGCCTTAGCAGAGCCTGCAGGTGAATCTGCTCCATGATCTTGCCAGGCACAAAGGTGAGTCTGACTGACCTGTAGTTCCCTGGGTGTTTGCTTTTTATCTATTTGAAAATGTGAGTTAAGTTTTTGCTTTCCAGTCAGTGGGAACTTCACTGGGCTGCCACAACTTTTCAAATCTGGTGGAAGGCACCTATGCAACTTCATCAGCCAGGTCCCTCAGAACCCAAGAATGGATCTCATCAGGTCCCACTGACTTGTGCACTTTCAAGGTCTTTCGATGGTCTTTAGTGGGTGGATCTTCCTTCTCCCAGTCCCTGCCTCTGCCTTCTGAAACTTGGATTGTGAAGACTAAAGCAAAATCATTGAGTACATGGATCTGGAGAAGGACTTTTTGTTGTCCTTAACGGAAGTGGCAAGATTGATTTTAAATTGTGCCTTTGTCTCTCTAATTTTCTTTCTACATGAGCTAACTATATTCCTAAACTCTTCCTGAGTAGCCAGCCTTTTTATCCAGAATCTGTAAGCTCTCTTTTTTACCCTTATTTCCTCCAAAATCTCCCTGTTCATCCAGAACAGTTGTCTTCCCCTCTGGGTTGCCTTTCGGCACACAGGGACAGACTGCTCCTATGCATTCAGGACTTGCTCCTTGAAGAAGGCCCACTTCACATCTGGATAATACACATTTGATTGAGAAGTGGGTAGTGTGAGATGTACAATATTTGGCAGTCTTTCATTGACATCCTTGATTTGAGCCCCTGGTGAGCAGCAGACATGTATAGCTAGCGAGTCAGTCGGTCATTTGTCTGTACCTGTCAGTGCCCTTTTTGCTTGTTATCTCAAGTGACTGGAAATGTTACTTCTGATTAACTTATCAGCATGCAGCTCATCTTCACTGCTAGTGATGTCACAGCCAGTTTGTTTAAAGGAGGATGCATGGTAGGGTTTGTTGTCTCATCCAATGGCTCAATCCACTGGTATACTGAACCATCACCAAGTGGGGATCTGAGCCACTGGGCAACATGTTTCTAAGGCTGTGTATCACAGACAGCCGTGAAACAGAAATGGCTTTGAAATTGTGTCTACAGATCTCAGCTCCTGCATACTATTTTCTGGGTCAAGTAACTGATCTCCATGACAAAATCCTGTTCAGAGCTAACACTGAAGTTTTAGCCACAGCATTTACAAGATATAAGATCTAAAATGAACAATTGTCAACATCTGTTAAGGAAACTGTGAGATATTACCAATTGTAACAAATTTTATTGATTTTGTGTGATAAGTGAGAGGTTTAATTGCTGAGTTGGTGAGGTGGTGGAAACTGATCCAGTACAGTCTGTTGGCCACTAAAATTATAGCTTATTCTCTTATTATTAGAGCTTATTCTGGCTCACTCAGGAACTCTTTCAGCCCCTGCTTGTCAGGATGGACCCATAATATCATCATCACAAACTCTTGTTTTCTCTGCCAACTGCAGGAGGAAGGCTCTTGGGATTTCTTTTGTCTTTTTCACCTTTCCCTTCATGTACCAGAGAGAAATTCCTTCTTCCCACTGCTCCTCTTCCACCTGTGTCTTCATCAGAGCTTACATGATGTTTCTCAGCAGAACCGTGTACTGATATGCATGGGCAGGGGCTGTTAGAACAAAAAGACAGAAGTTTTGTCCCTCCTTCTGCTAGAAGGAGATTTTCAGTTTATCCTGAGGCTCCAACCTGTTCAGCCAGTTACCTACAGCTTTTCTGACATCTTCAGCAGGCATCTCTGGACACATCTGTAGGACAAGTGCAGCTGCTGTTAGTAGACATTATCATCTGCCAGATGTACTCTGAACTCAATTATTCATTTACCTTGCAAGAAATATGGTTGCTCCTTTGTAAAAATAATTATACTCATCATCCTCCAGCATAATTCAATTTACATTTTGCATAGTAGTATAGCTCATTTCAAGGTTAACTGTAAAATCAGTATACTGATGTGAACATACAAAGATCTGAAAAGTCTTTTGGGCCCAATTTATTTTCCATTTGGAGCATATAATCACTATGAACCTTTCTGTAGTAGGATATTCCATTGTTTAGAAAACATTGTGATTTCTACTGACTTACTTTCTTTATTTCATTTCAGGCTAAACTTAAAGAAATCAATCTCTCCACTGTGCGGTTTATGGAGGAACTAGGAGAGGAGAGATTTGGGAAAGTTTACAAAGGTCATCTTTTTGGCACAGCACCAGGTGAACAGACACAAGCTGTTGCTATCAAGACACTAAAAGACAAAGCAGAACTGTCTCTTCGGGAAGAATTCAAACATGAGGCAATGATGAGATCACGATTACAGCACCCCAATATTGTTTGTTTGCTGGGGATTGTGACAAAGGAGCAACCCATAAGCATGATTTTTAGTTATTGTTCCCACAGTGACCTCCATGAGTTCTTGGTGATGAGATCTCCCCATTCAGATGTTGGCAGCACTGATGATGACAAAACAGTAAAATCCACCCTGGAACCAGCAGACTTTTTCCACATCATGACTCAAATAGCTTCAGGAATGGAATATCTTTCAAGCCACCATGTTGTCCACAAGGACTTGGCCACTAGAAATATATTGGTGTTTGATAAATTGAATGTGAAAATATCTGATTTAGGCCTTTTCAGGGAAGTTTATGCTGCTGATTACTACAAACTGATGGGAAATTCCCTCCTTCCTATTCGGTGGATGTCCCCTGAAGCTATTATGTATGGCAAGTTTTCTATTGATTCTGACATATGGTCATATGGAGTTGTGCTGTGGGAAGTTTTCAGCTATGGCTTGCAACCTTACTGTGGTTATTCTAACCAGGATGTTATTGAGATGATTAGGAGTCGACAGGTTTTGCCGTGTCCTGATGACTGCCCAACATGGATATACACTTTGATGTTGGAGTGTTGGAATGAATTTCCCAACAGAAGACCAAGATTTAAAGATATACACAACAGATTAAGAACATGGGGAAACCTTTCTAATTACAACAGCTCAGCACAAACCTCTGGGGCAAGCAACACCACTCAAACCAGTTCTCTCAGCACAAGCCCTGTTAGCAATATCAGCAATGCTAGGTACATTGGACCAAAGCAGAAAACACCAGCTTTCCCACAGCCACAGTTCATACAAATGAAAGGGCAGATTAGACCGATGGTCCCACCTCCTCAGCTTTACATTCCAGTCAATGGTTACCAGCCAATGCCTGCCTATGGTGCTTACTTGCCAAATTTTTACCCTGTCCAGATTCCAATGCAAATGGCTCCTCAGCAAATCCCTCCCCAGATCATTCCCAAACCAGGCTCCCATCACAGTGGGAGTGGATCTACCAGCACAGGCTATGTAACAACAGCACCTTCCAACACATCAGTGGCTGACAGGGCTGCTCTGCTCTCAGAGGGCACAGATGACACACACAATGGAATGGAAGAAATTGTGCAAAATGCCGTCCAGGAGGAGGAGGAAGAGGCAGGCTCTGTGCCTGAAACAGAGTTGCTGGGTGATAATGACACACTTCAGATGGATGAAGCAGAAATTCAATCAGAAGCCTAAGGAATCTGGCCTCATTATGAAGAATTTCACATCACTACCATGCATGGAGACTGTAGTTCCTTAAGCTTAATAGCAGTGTTTTTAATTTTACTAAAAGAAACAAAACAAAAAAGCCTACATCCACATGAAGTGCAGCAGAAATCATATACTGGGTTTATTGACCATTTCCACCATCAGATTTTGCACATGATGGTATAGAATTGCTACGTTTAATCTTTTTTACTGTCCTACAGTTATTGAGGGAAGCTGCTTTCCAGTTATGTACTGTTGCTGTGCAACATGTTGCTGAGTAGCATTGCACATCGTGTATATCATGATACGTGAGTGTAATGTTAGGGAATTATGTTTAAACCAATAACACAAAAAGGAATCCATATATGGTTGCACAATTGCTTTGAGCATAAAAAAGTGCCCTGGATGTGATGGACAGATTAGTTTATAGTATTTATCTCTTTGGTAGAATGGCCATGAGATTGTTGTTAGTTTTTTGAGTCTGAAAAAAGAACAATTTGAGAACCCTGATCTGTTTTTTTATCTTACAACAACCAGAAAAGAAGGGAAACCGAAGATAAAATTGGCTGTGCTGCATCAGACCATGGGTAAGCCCAGCCCAGTGGCTTGTCTTGAAAGGCCATCGATAATGTCTGCCCAGGGAAGACTGCAAGGTTAATTTACCTTGTGGAAAATCTCCAGAGTATTTTCCCAGCCTCCAGCAATTTGTGGCATAGGGACTTCCCAAGCCAGAAGTGGACTTTTTTTTTTTCTGTTCAATCAGCCTTGATGGAATCTTCTGCCATGAATTTATCGAAATTATTTTCAATCCACATAAGCCTGTAGCATCCACAACATCCTGTGGAATAACATGAGAGGAGAGAGATTGGCTTTCTTCCGTCATTCCCAATGAATAACTGACAGAAGCTTCCAAAGGAGATCGTCTGACTGCGTTTGTGGATGGAAGTATCCCTTCTTTGCTGTGTATTTTCAGCAGCAAGCAGCCTTAATACACTGTTGACCAAAAATGGGGATATTGTAGGGGATATTGTAGGTGTGCACTAACTTAACAATCCAACTTTAATTGCGTATTGGTTATCAAGTATAGAAAAGGGCTCCATATATATGTTCCTACATTGTAAAGGTGTTGGGTTTGTGCGGGGTTATAGACTTACTTGATTTTCCACAATTACTGCTGGATTGCATGTGAAATGGTGTTTTTTCCTGCCTTTTTAGTGAAAATGAATCTTTGAACTTCAGAAGACCAAAATGAGCTATACTGTACAAAGTGCTTGTTTTGAGATTCTATTTGCAGGATGAATCATGTACAGACCTTTAATTGTAATTTATGTTTTACTATATTTTCTATACTTTTTTCATTGAAATATTTGGATTTTTGACATAATGACTTAATAACTTAACCATTTACAATATTCACATGTGGTGCAGTTTTACTATATTGCTGTTTCATTTTGTTAAATATGCAGACAGGTCCATACATTTCATGACCCTTTCTGTAATGCAACCAATAGACATTCTCACTGTAGCAGTGTGGCCAGCACACACTATAGCTGTAAGCTGTACATCCAACATGGAGTATTCAATAAAGTGGTGCAAAAAAGTATGATTAAGTATGTTATCTTTATAGCTCCTACAGCTGCTGTATTGTTTGGAACTTTGTGGAAACAGAAATCTAAGGGTGTAATCCCTTAGATTACAGGTTTACTACAACTTCCTATTTTCTTACATTGGGATTCACTTGTAAGTCATTTATCATTGTGATCTATACCTTGTGTTCATGGTATGGCAGAATTACTTATTTCCAGTATTACACCTGACTTTGGAAATGCACTGGTAGGAATAAAATATGAAAGCTTTATTACTTGTGTTCATATAATGCAGCTCTTGTTGCTATTACTAAATAAAGGACAAAAGAATAAAAAAAACATGCTTTACTTAATTTGTTCTTTGTTTCTAGTAGGTTTCCCACTCTCAGATTAATGAACTTTATTAATTGACTACATTAGCTTCCTTTGCTAACTTACTGCCTGAAAATGGAGAGTAAGAAGTTCATTCTACACAACAGATATGTCAGTGAGAACAGAGATATAATAACCAAACAAGTGGCGGTCAATGGAAGCTTCCATGCAGCACCATCTGAAGTTCAGCCATTTCTGACTGTCAAAGAGCATTACAACTTTGAGTGCTTTGGTACAATTTGGAAAATTCCTTATTCCCTTATTTAGGCCTCATAAATTCATGCCTAAAAATCACTGCAAACAGAAAATATAGGATAGACTTGTATACTGATTTTCCTATCCCCACTGCAGTGTGGATGTGTTCTTGAAGTGACAGTGGAGGAATGATACACAATTCTCTAGGCCAGCCTTGGTGACACACACAGTGCTGCAGAAGGGTTGCAGAACTCCCTGCAGAGCTGCCTGCTGTTGATGTGTATGCACTTCCCTCAGCTGCCATGATTTGAGCCACGATGGCATGCAGGCACCTTGTCTGCACAGGTTACCAACACTTTAATGTTTACTGTAAATCACATGGATTGTCAGTAAGTTGTTGCAGTGCAATTCCCCAAGGTACTTCCTTGTGTCGTCTGCTTCAATGACCCAGCCAGAGTCAGAATCTGGCTTTCCTTCTCACAATTCGGAATCAAGACCATGGAAGAGTGGAAAAGGGATGTGATAGTAAGTGGATGGAGCAAGGTGAGGATAAGGGGGGGGGAAGGGTTGGGTCTGGGGCACAGCAGACCAGCACAATACTTCTCACTGGGGCATGCAAAGTTACTTCTTCCTGCCAAGGCTATCAAAGGTGGACTTTATCCTGATGGGACAACAATTTTTCTAGACAACAAATACATGTTTAGACGGTGAAGATAGGGCAGACTTTTTGAGAAGGCTGTGGGATGTTTCAAAAATTTTCTCTTGCCCCTTTCTAGTTCTTCTACTTCAAATTATACCATCTTCTTAAGAAGACAGGGACTGACCTTGGGAAAAATTGATGGAGTCTCCACAGCAGCCCACTGATGAGACAGGAGTCTGTGCCTGACAAAAACTTCCTCTTCCTTTATACCTCTTCCACTGGTATATGACACTGGATGTGGTGCCTCCCCCTGCACATCTCAAATAGTTTATCTGTCCTCACTCAAGTTCATTTTTCTGACATGGTGCAGTTACCTGATCTTGGCTCAAGCTACTGTGAAGAAAGACCAGTTAGAGAAAGAGGTAGAAGGCGCCCTGATGACATGAGCCCCTTCTCTTATGTGCAGCCTATACCTGCAGAGCGGGAAAATGCTTCTTAGATTCACCTGATGGCAGGGCAAAGCACTCCTGTGCTGTTCAAAAAAAAACATGTGGACATGACACTTCAGGAAATCATGTAGCTGGCATGGTGATGTTGGGTTGATGGTTAGACTTGATCATCTTAGAAGTCTTTTCCAACCTTAATGATTCTGTGATTCTAGAACAGATCCCTGTAGAGGGTAGAGATGAATATGGGGTTTACCCATATTCATGAATCCTAGTGAGAAATAGGAGGGAGAAGATGAAATGTGAAGTAGAAGGGCTTTCAGGATAGTACAGTCAAAAGTGTCTTCACCCATGCCAAGACTTTCTTAGGGTTCCTGTGTCTCAGAGCATGAAGAACCAAGGGCCTATAATATCCAACAGTGCCTTGGGCAACCAGGCATCTATGTCTGAATGAAATTTGAGTCCCTGTTTGCAAGTATATGGAGTAGGTGGGGAATGGTTTTGCAATCACAGGGCAGGGAATACTGGGAACTGTTCATAGTTGGAGGTGGGAAGTGAGTGTAGATGTGCATACCTCCTCCACTATGCTAGTGCAGCCTGACAAGCACCAATCTGAATTCCATCCTGATATTGTCATAGATCTGGATTATTGCTGGGTGCTTTCATTTATTTTACCCGTTGGGTCTATAGGGAAGACAAATCTATAAACAGTGCCGCATAAACAACTGTGTAAGAACAGAGGATAGGTCATAATATGACAATTCCTTCACTTAATGCCACTAGTCTCAGTTTTGTCTAATGACTTCACGAAAGGCCGATGACCAATGAAGTACACTCTCCTTCTGGAGATATGAGATATGAGGTAGGATAAATCCTTTGTTTCCTGTATCTGCCGTGGCTACAAACATCATGGTAAGTCAAAGGGAAAACAATCGCAGTAACAGTACCTCAAACTTTTATTAGAGAAATCAAAGAACTTGAATTTTTTTCCAGTTTTTTTTATGGAGTTAATTAGATGTTGCTTGTTGAAGGAAAGAGGTATAATGTTTTCTGGCAGAGAGCTCAGGGACATCTGTTGAGTTGGAACACTGAAAATATATTAGGTCTACAGATGTTTACCAAAGCAAAAGTAAGGATAAAACATCCAGCTACAATCACTGTTGGTTGTATTTTCAATTAAAACCAGACTTTACTTATTTTAAGTCATAGTTTGGCCCTGCATAGACAGCAACTGCTTCTAGAAGGGCAAACCCCTACCACAAACTGCAAAAACACCATTTCAGCTATCCAATTTTATAAAGAAAAAAGTCCACCACCAGAGCCATCCACTCTTCTCTTTGAAGAAAGGGCCTGAATTCATATTGTAAAGCACAATGTATGTTACTTTTCTACAACTAAATTTTAGAAATGTTAGTGGAATAGTAGAAATAAAGTTTTGGGGATTTTCTCAAACACTAGGAAAGGCAGATCAGAAGAATAGTGACATATGCATGAACAAGGACATGGCTCAGAGATGAGGTTTAGTTCTGTCTTACTAGAAAATTGAATTTTGTTCCCATTTTTTCACAAGTAAAGTAGTGTAATCTTTCTGTTTTCCACAGCTTGCATAGAGGACAAGTTGTTGACTCCTTTCGAGGTCTGAGCAATCTAGGGAATATCAAGCAATACTAAATGTGCTCAGTGGCAAGATAAACTAAGTCCATAAAATCCTGGGTAGGCAAATCATCCTCTAGACCTAAAAGTACTATATCTACTGTAATAAAATGTAGGATAGTTGATCTGGCAGGGTTTTCTTCCAGAAAAATACTGAAAAGTTGTAGCCGCTGCTCCTATGGTAGATACATGGCAAGGACTACTAACACTTGGTGGCTACTGCAGAAGACCATCCCTTCCTGGACTGTTTTGTGGAAAGCA
Source organism: Phaethornis superciliosus (assembly GCA_023637945.1). Lineage (NCBI taxonomy): Eukaryota > Metazoa > Chordata > Aves > Apodiformes > Trochilidae > Phaethornis > Phaethornis superciliosus. The sequence continues at coordinate 43,878,375 of JAJQWJ010000004.1, read as the reverse complement.
ACCCATGTATACGTATGTGTACAATGCCTTTTGTTGGAAGAAAAAATATCCTGGAATATGAAGCTATAGCTTTGTGTTCAGAATCAAATGAATGTGTCTGTGCATGCACATACTGATGTACATGCACACATACAGATCATGCACATCCTCACACAACACCAAGCAGCAAGAGGCAACACTCATTCCAACAGTAACAAATTCATTTGGGAGTGTTTTTCCCTTTGTGCTCTCTGTGTTGTGCAGAGGCCCCAGGTGTGTGTGTCTTGTTCTGCAGCTTTGAATCAGTTCCTCTGAGTACAAAGTGAGGTCCTTCCCTGGCACTGCTTACATTCGGTCACAGTGCTTGAAGCTGTGCCAGGAGAATTCTCATGGGGCAAGCTTGGCACAAGAAACCCTCCAGCAGCAGTCGTGGGTGCTGCTCTCATGTAGGACTTTTAGAGGGGGTTGTCACTGTCACAGTTATGCTCCTGCTCTCCCTCTGACACCTGTGTTGAGGATCTCAGCACTTTCCTTGACTCAGGCCACATCCAGTTGCTTTGAATGAGATAACATGGCTCTAAATCTTAGCTGAATACTGCAAGATTGCAAAAGCAGAGGGAAATAATATAACTGAGGTCATGGCTGTAGCTGGAAATAGTTTGGGGTTCACAGGGTTGTAAATCTGCAGAAGAGTTGGAATTTAAAATAATACTGAGGAAACATAGAATCTGATGTAGACACTTCTCATTTCTATTGATCTGAAAGAGGAACCTTATCTGAATTACACTATACCTGATGGTTTAACTGTCCTTTTTAAGACATGTATCTAAAACTGGAAATAACCTATCCATTCAGTATGTTCTTTTGTAGTTTCTTTTCTAACTCTAATAGTGGTGAAATTGGAGGGGAAAAAATTAGATTAAAATTACTGCATTCATTTAATTGGATGTCTGTTTCCATACACCAAGTAATAAATAATAATGAAGATTTACTGAAAGTCAATTTTTTTCTTTTTTCTTGCCACATATTTTGTATTTGTTTTTATTTGAAGAAGGAACAACCCTCCGCATAGATGTCTTGCAAGTTTCTTTTCAAACTACTGAAGTAGTGACTAGATATGTTAGGAGCTGTTGTAATTTTTGTTGAAAACGATTAGTTCTAACAATCTTATTAAGAAATTAAACTGTAATTCTTAGCTTTCTTGAGAGATAACTGTTGGATACATACCACCACTAACACATGAAAGGAATTTTAGAACTAGGAAACACATTGTAATTAATGATGGGGATGGTGGGAAGCAAGATAGGTGGCAAACTGAAGAAGTAATTGACCACATAGGGCTTGTGTCAAAGCCATTTTAAAACAAACATCTCAAGTGTATAACATTAATTTATTTTAGCTTTAATAGAATTTCAGCTGAGGCAGATTAGTCCCAAATGTAGTCTGAGGTTTTACAGCTATGGTAAAGATCTTTGCCTTGCTCTGCTGTTAATCCTACAAATAAGTTTTCTCATAACTTGATTTAATTTGCCATTTAACCACCTTCATACCAGATTTTAATAAAATATGTATCAGAGATGTTACCTGCAACACTGGGAAAAATATCTTGTAAAAGAGCTAATAGCCATGTATTTTTAATACCAAGGAGAGGATGTTGTGTTCTGGTTTTTCCCACTTCCTTTTTTCCACACCAAATCATAGAATACAATCATAAAATGGCTAGAGCTGGAAGTGACTTTGAAGATCATCTTGTTCCAATCCCTGTGGATGGGCAGGCAGGGACACCTCCCACTAGATTAAGTTGCTCTGAGCCCCAGACAGCCTGGCCTTGAGCACTCCAAGGCATGGAGCTTCCACAGCTTCCCTGGACAGCCTGTTCCAGTGAATTCGTATCTGCCTTCCCCATAATGGCAATGTGACACTATAACACCTTAAATTGTTCTCAGCATACTAAAATGTATTCACAGTACATACTGTAATTTCTTGTAATTGTTTTGTTTCCTAGCCCATGCCCTTGGGAAAAATATTTGTCAAAACAACATCCTTGAAAATAGCTCTTTTTTATTTTGTGGCTTTGCTTGGGAAACAGCATACATATTTGCAATAATCTCCCTTAATAAGTGGGAGTAATACACCAATTTTGTTCATGCATTTTTAAGCATGCTAACACAAGCATGTTTTTTGGAGGAAGGGACTGGAGAGCTGCAATCTTGCCACTTTGGAAAGTGGATTTTGGGTCCACCTCCAGCCTTTCAACAGCCTTTCAGGCAGGGCTGTTAGTGCTTACTCTCCCCAGAATGGAAGTGCAACCCTTCAGACCTCTTGTCACTGCCTCACCACTTCTGTTTCTATCTGCCCCCAGAAAATGGAGAAATATGCCATATTGAGAGGAGATGAAACTTTTGGAGACCCAGAAAGCAGTTTGTGCACATCCAGTACGTGTTTTAAATTAGTTGAACTTTTATATAATCACTTTTCATGTTCTTTATGTGGGCTTAATATGCCATATTTATTATGGTATTCCTTAATACCAATTTATTTTTTATTATTTATACCAATTATTTATTATGGTATTCCTTAATACCAATATGGTACTCCTTAATTCCGAGGCAACTTTCAACAAGACAAGAGGGCATGGTCTCAAGTTGTGCCAGGGGAAGTTTAGGTTGGATATTAGAAAGAATTTCTTTATGGAGAGGGTGATCAGACATTGGAATGGGCTGCCCAGGGAAGTAGTGGATTCTCTGTCCCTGGAGATATTTAAAAAGAGCCTGGATGTGGCACTCAGTGCCATGGGCTGGTAACCGCAGCGGTAGTGGATCAAGGGTTGGACTTGATGATCTCTGAGGTCCCTTCCAACCCAGCCGATTCTATGATTCTATGATCAATTTGGTACTAATGTAACTTCCACATTTATCCAGTTTGTTTGCTTTCACTTGCAGTTTTTCAAGATGTTGTTATCAATGTGTGTCGTGTACGTACTTTCACCTTGTATTTCTCCCTGGGTGATTTTTTCTGTGAATTCTACATTGCATGTCAACTAATTCTTCAAGGTTTTCACTGAAATTTCACTAAAGCTAGAATAATTTAAAACTTTACCTGGAGTGAATTGTACATACTTTACATTCTTATTTATTTAGATCCCTGCTGTACACATATGCATGTCCATACCTTTTTACTCTCACAGATGTTGTGCAGGCTGTTGAACAAATACATCATTGCAAATCTGCATAATATTTCCCAGTGTTTTGGAAACTATATTAAAGAGACTGAATTTCCTTCAGACATTCACTGAATCATTTTGGTTGCAAAAGACCTTTAAGATCATTGAGTACAACCATAACCTAAATCTACCAACTATAACTCAGTTCTACCAAGTCCAGTGCTTAAACCATGTTCTTAAATATCACATCAACACATTTTTTTAAACACCTCCAGAGATGGTGATTCAGCCACCTCCCTGGGCAGCCTATGTCTGTATTTAATTACCCTTTCTATGAAGATGTTTCTTTTAATATCTCATATAAACTTTGTCTGGTAAAACTTGAGTCCTCTTCCTCTTGTGCTGTTGCTTGTTGCTTTGGAGATCAGCCCCCACGCTGACTACAGAATCATTTGAGGTTGTTGTAAAGGTCAATAAGGTCTCCCCTCAGCCTCCTCTTCTCCAGATTGAACAACCCCAGTTCTCTCAGATGCTCCTTGTAAGACTTGTGCTCCAGACCCTACACCAGCTTTTCTGCCCTTCTCTGGACTTGCTCCAGCAACTTTGTCTCTCCTGTAGTGGAGGACCCAAAGCCAAACAGAGTATTTGAGGTGCAGCCTCACCAGTAGCAAGTACAAGGCTATGATCACTTCCCCAGTCCTGCTGGTCAAGCAGTTTCTAATGCAGACCAAGGTGCTGTTGGCCTTCTTGGCCACACTGGCCACACTGTTGCTTCATATTCAGCCAGATGCTGATCAGCATCCTTTTCCTTCGGGCAGCTTTCCAGTTGCATTGGGTTGTTAAGGCCCAAATGCAGGACCTGACACTTGGCCTCATTGAATCTCATACAATTGTCCTTGACCCATTGATCCAGCCCATCCAGATCTCTCTGTAGCAGCTTTGTATCCTCAGCCAGATCAACACCCTCCACTCAGCTTGGTGTAATCTTCAAACTGACTGAGGGTGCACTCAATCCCCCCATCCAGATCATTGGTAAATATATTAAACATATTAAACAGAATAAACCCCAACACTGTGTTCTGGGGAACACTACACTTGTGTCTGGCTGCCAGCTGGATTTAACTCCATTCACCATAACTCCATTAACTCTTTGGACCTGGCCACCGAGACATTTTTTTCACCCATCATAGTGTACACTGGTCTAGGATCCAAAAGCTCCAAGAAAATTCTGTGGGAAACAATGCCAAAGGCTTTATTATGGTCCAGGTCAATGACACCCATAGACTCTCCCTCATACACCAAGTGGATTCTCTTGCCATAGAAGGAGATCAGGTTTATCAAGCAGGACCTGCTTTTCATAAACCCATGCTGACTGGGCTTGATCACCTGGTTGTCCTGCATGTGCTGCTTAATAGCACAAGGGATAGATGTTCTCCTTAGACCTCCTCCTTTTGTTGTTTATATATTTATAGAAGCATTTCTTATTAGCTTTAACATCTGCAGACAGATTAATTTTAAATTGGGCCTTGGCCCTTTTGATTTTGTCCCTGCATAATCTCAAATCATTTTAGTTCTCCTAAGTAGCCTGCCCCTTCTTTGAATGGCCAGAAATTTTCCTTTTTTTCCCTGAGCTGCAGCCAGATCTCTCTATTCAGCCAGGGCAGTCTTATTCCCCATCAGCTCATTGTTCAGCACAGGAGGACAGCCTGCTCCAAAGCCTTTAAGACTTCCTTCTTGAAGAATGTCTGGCCTTCCTGGACTCCTTTGCCCTTCAGGACTGCCTACCAAGGGACTCTGTAGACCTGTCTCCAAACCAGGACAAACTCTTCCTGCTGGAAGTCCAAGGTAGCAGTTTTTCTGACCCTTCTCCTTACTTCTTCTAGAGATCTTTATCATTTCATAGTCACTATGCCCGAGATGGCCTTCAACAATCATATCCTCAACAAACCTGTCTCTGTTGAAAAATAGCCAGTTCAGCAGGGTACCTTTCTTAGTTCACTCCCTCACCAGATGTGTCATGAAATTACCTGCTACACACTTGAGGAGCCTCCAGGACTGTTCCCTCTCTGCTGTATTCTAGCAGACCTCTGGGAAGTTGAATTCCCCAAAGAGAAGAAACGCAAGTGATCCAGACATTTCTCTCAGACGCCTATAGAACGTTTTGTCTGTCTCTTCATCCTTGATGGGTGGTTGTTACGCAAGTAGTTTACACCACACTTTATTGCAAAACAGGCCTGCAATTGATTTCTGTTATTGGCCCAGGGACATGGTTGTGAGGATTTTTTTGGGGGGATGTCTCTTTTTTTTTTTTTTTTGTTTTCTTACCTTTGCAGGACCTCCACAATGATCATCAATGAAACATGGCTTGTTCAAAAACAAAAAGGGGGATTTGTGGGTTTTTTTCCATGAAAACAGACATGTACTGAACAAGCCATGTTCAGGAATGTGTTAATGAACTGACCTTGGCACAGAGAATAACAACAGAGTTGGCTGTGTAGCAAAACAAGATAACAGAGAGCCGGCAAGAGCAAATATTTTAAGTCTGGATGGCTCAGCATAGGCGTGGACAGTAGCCTTTAACCAATTAGCTTAACTGTCAGGAGTGTGATCATCGCATTATTACCAGTCACTGAATGTTCTATATTTAGTAACACACTTGAATATATATAAGCGCCGTTATGGAGGTGAATAAACGAGTTTTGCTTCAATCATGTTGATGGTATTGGCATTTTACTCCAAGCCCTCTCACGGCAGGTGATCTATAACAGACCCCCACCAAGATGTTCACTTTGTTGTCCTCCTCACTGATTTTTACCCATACATGTTCAACACAATTGTTGCTATCGTCAGCTTCCAGGAATCCATGGCACTCCCTAAATACAACACAAACCCACCCACTTCTCCTTCCTTGCCTATCATAGAATCATACAATCATAGAATTTTCAGGTTTAGAAGGGACCTTAAAGATCATCTAGTTCCAACTCCACTGCCATGGGCAGGGAAACCTCCCACTAGATCAGGTTGCTCAAAGCCCTGTCGAGCCTGGCCTTAAAAACTTCAGGGATGGGGTTTCCACCACCTCTCTGGGCAACCTGTTCCAGTGTCTCACATCCCTCATGGTGAAGAAATTCTTCGTAACTTCCAATTTAAACTTACCCTCCTCTAGTTTGAGTCCATTCACCCTAGTCCTATGACTACCTGGCATTCTAAGAAGTCCCTGATGAACTTTCTTCTAGGCCTCCTTCAGATACTGGAAGGCTATAGTAAGGCCTTCTCAGAGCCTTCTCCTCTCCATGCTTTTATGATTTTAAAAAGTGTGGGAGCTAGGAGTGGATTTGAAGATTTGAACAGCAGTACTTCAAAGTATGTCTTTAATAAGGCATCTTACATTTCAGGCCTACAGATGTTCAGAATGAATAACCCCAACTCTCTCAGTCTGTCTTCATAGGGGAGGTGCTCCAGCCCTCTGATCATCTTCATGTCCTTCCCCGGACACACTTGAGAACATCCATGTCTTTCTTGTAACAGGAGCTCCAGAACTGGACACAGTACTCCAGGTGGGATCTCACAAGAGCAGAGAAGAGGGGGAGAATCACTTTCCTTGGACCTGCTGGCCATGCTTCTCTTGATGCAGCCAAGGATCTTGTTGGTTTTCTGGGCTGCAAGTGCACACTGTTGGCTCATGTTGAACTTCTCACCCACTAGCACTCCCGAGTCCTTTACTTCAGGGCTGCTTTCGAGCCAGTCACTGCCCAGCCTATATCAGTGCTTGGGATTGCCTTGACCCAGATGCAGGACCTTGCACTTGGTCTTGTTGAACTTCATGAGACTGGCATGGGCCCACATCTCCAGCCCGTCAAGGACCCTCTGGATGGCATCCCTTCCCTCCAGCATGTCAGCTGCACCACACAGCTTGGGGTCATCAGCGAACTTGCTGAGGGTGTGCATTGTAAAACAAGGAGGAAAGTGGACTTTCTCTGATCATCTTTAACCTCTACCCAGGAAGGCAACAACTGTCCCTATGAAGTGGGTCTGGTCTGTATATTGGTCCTTCTGTTCCCTTAAGAAGCGAGTTGCATAAAATAGTGAATCCCCTTTTAGTGTTCTGGAGCAGTTTTTGGGGGTGCTTAATGATTCAGCCTTGGTGACACCTCCAATTTAGATGAACCATCATCTCTGTCAGCATTCAGCTGGCCTTGCAAGCATTGTACCCATTGTACAAGGGCAGCTGAGGAGGTATGGTAGCTGCTGGAGAGGAGCACCTGCAGCACGTTGCCTGCAGCATCTTCTGTGCTGGGCAAGAACTTGCTGCCATTTACCCTTTATCCTCTAAGTCAACACATTAAACCAGGCAAAGAGAGGGTAGGGACTTCTCCATGTCACGGGCCTTTTCAGCCTCTTGGGCTTGTTTCAGGGAAGGTAAGCTGGGGCACCAGTGGCCTCTCTCTCTTTCTCTAATTCCCTGATGCTTCTTGACCTACTCACCTCCTTCAAAGAGCTGGGCACACCTCCCACAGGTGTGCTCACTGCTACCATCACTGCCAGCAGGGTGCACCCTGCAGGATGACACCTGGAGGACAGAGATTTCCCAGGAGAACTCAGTTCCAGCGTGTGCAGAGCTGAGGGATGCTGCAGTTTTCTGACGGTTGGGTACCACCATTCCCAGCTGAATTCCATTGTTCTCTCTGTGATCTCCCTGTGCAAACTTCTGTGCCGTGCCCTGACTGGCACAATACACTCTGTTTGCATCCTATGGTTACAGGTCTCCAGGCAGCCTTTTTATAGGCATTGCACTGGTAACACCCAGATTTTGCCAGGGGTTCTCATGAGAGTTTTTTCTCCTAGAGTGTCACCCTGGTCTTCTGCCATTTCACCACAAGATACCCCTCGAGATAACACAATCAAAAGCAATGCTGTTTCGGCACTTAAAAAAAAAAGAGATTTCAAAAATAATGGCTCTGAAAATATATTTTAAATGAAGTAATCCATCTCATTTAAGAACCTATCTCAGGAATATTTTTCTTTTCTTGTTTTGCTTATGCCATGGTCATATCCCTACAAGGAGATCCCAGGATCATTTGAAAAGGTGATGGAAAGTGAACTTAGCTGATAAGTTTTGCCATAACTGTGCTAGTTTTTCTGTACTTAGGGAGAGATGCCATATCACCAGTTCTTCGGAGTGAGTCTGACTGTCACAAGGTTTGGCACTTCTGATTGATGTAGACAAAATCTGAAAATCTTCCATGTTTGAAAGATGAATTTCTTCTAGTATAGAATATAGGAAGAAATTAGGCTAATTCAGTTAATTGCAATGCAACTTCCACCTAGCAGTGAAAATTCAATTAAAAGTGAGTGTAAAATTATCTTTCTCTTGGTCTCTGACCTTGATCTCTACTTTGTCTTGAATTTCACTAATTATGATTTTAAAAAGTGTGGGAGCTAGGAGTGGATTTGAAGATTTGAACAGCAGTACTTCAAAGTATGTCTTTAATAAGGCATCTTACATTTCAGGCCTACAGATGTTCAGGTTATATGAAAGTCTTGTTACTTAACAGGCATGGTTTTTTTCAGTTTAAGCTAAATAATTTTAAAAATTATATAATGCTAAAGGATTTGATAGCAGACTCTTTCAAGAGAGTGGGCTTTTCTGTTTGATGATATAACCTTTCTGCGCCACCAAACCCATATTTAGGTCTCACTTTACAAGAAAAAGGATGTGAAAGAAGGAGGTTCCTTTTTATGTTTGACATTTACTCTGTGATTATTTATGCATAAGACCAGATCTGGTAAGACTTGTAGGGATAAGTTTAATGTAAGGCCCAAAGGGCACAAAAGTATTTCTTGGGGCTACCATGACTAATGCTGAGCATACACCTGTAATGAGATAGCGCAGTGTCCTAAGAGTCACATTAAAAAAAAGTAATTTTCTCCTTTACCTTGGAGTGTAACTGAATGTGTATTACCAAATATTGCTGCCACTGCATAAACTGCCTAATTAAAGGTAATAGCTTGAACTTCCCTGTTTACAGTGCCATAGGTGGCAGCATGGACATTGGTGACATAAGAGGACTGGGATAAATAGAGGTGTGCAGTTAGAGACAGTGAAAGTCTCTTTAACTACACTTTTTGTTTGTTTGTTTGTTTGTTTTTTCTGGATTCACCAGAGGATGTGACCAAGACGTATTTCAACCACAAGTTTAGCTTTGACCTGTGATTTCTAGGTTGAGAGGGGTAGGCCTTTCGCCTAACAAATGAAATAAGTGTGTGTCTTTAGGTAGTTACATCTGGAAGGTGGAGATGCAGCTGGGGAAACAAGGGAAAAGTTTCACTGAAGCTGTGTTCTGTGGAAACAGATATTTTCTGCATGTCATATATCTGCAATAGGTAGATTTTTGCAAGTCTACTTGTGATAGAGCAGCATTAAGTAACTTACTAAGTGAAATAATCATAAAGTGAAAACAATGATAAACTGCTTATAGAAGTAATATGCAGTTCTTTTCACAGGTGTGAGGTGGGACAGGAGACATGTAATGACATGTACTTTTGAAATTCAGTTTGCACATGTGCTTTCATGTAATTGAGAACTTATTAACTTGTACTGTATTAAATAACAGGATAAAATCATTAATAAAATTGTCCATCAGAATGCGTTGATCTACTAGTAGGACCTTAATAAATTATCTAATACACTGAATTTTGTGTGTTTTTCTCAGAGGCATGACTCTATTACTAGTAATCCTGAAACTAGGCAGAATTTTTAAAAGACAACAAAAATAAATACTTATATGTTGTCACTTAATTTTACAGTATTAAAAAAGGCTACTTGAAATCTCTATGGTTTAATAAAATGAAGGACACTGAATGTGGCAGATGCTTTTTTGAATATCCTAGAGTGTTGTGATAGTCAGACAGAGTTGCCCATATGCTTCATTTCACACTTTCTCTAAGGTTTTTATTGATTTGATTAAAATGTTGTATGACTGGAGTGTTGCCAATAGCAGATTATTAAGATATGTTGCCCATGATGGCACTGTTGCAATGAGTCTATTTAGAATCCTTTTCTATGCAGCAAAGCATCTTGTGTTGACAACATTATGGCAAACTAGGTAACTGACTTGATCGTTCACTGCCTGATGCATCCCCTGTAAAATGGAACTAAGTACTTGGGTAAAACATTTATTTTGATCAGTAGTTGTGATTTACCAAGACACCAGTCTTCTAAGCTTCCACCTGTGCACCTTGTCTCTCACAATAGGACAATGTTAGTGCAGATGACACTTTGGCATATGTTTGGCTGTGTTCCTACTCCCATAAATTTCATATACATCTATGCATATATTTTTAATCTGCATACAATCCATTACATTTCATGTTTCTTCTGCAGTTTTATTTGTATCTCCATTAGATTTACTTACAAGACATTTTTTTAATCATTTACCTGTGTTTAGCTAAAGAATTTGTGCTTCTGCATAGTCATTATATATTTTTCCCTTAGTGATGAAGGACACTTTTGTTGAGCAGTTTCAGTATAGATGGCAAATATAACTAGGAGTTGATGAAAACAATCCAAAGGTGTACAAAAAGAAAAAACACAGCTATATGCCTAGACAGCTTATTTAGGTGACATTATATATAAATTGTAGTCCACTTAAAACACTGTCAGTTTCACTTGTACATCTTGGTTTAGGTCTGCCATGTTGCTGAAATACTATGGAATGAGTGGAATATGCTACTCCTTCTTTTGTATTCACATCCATTTTAGTTTTAGAAAAGGTTCACTCATAACTCCATGTTACTGAATGACATTTACATCAGAGGTAAGTGGTGATTCATTTTCCCAGCATAATAATTACCACGGTCACCTTAGTGACACTTAACTTGCAAAGAAACATTCCTCTTTACAGTTATCACAGATAGAAACAGTGAAGGTGTGGTGCTTTTTAACTTTCAGAGATTCAGGCTTTAATAAGTACCTATGTTTATATATTACACCAAACCAGTCTTTCAAATACATAGATATTGACTCATCACTGTTTACCACAGGTATTTTTCATGCCTACATTCACAAAGCTTTTATTTTTTCCTTCTTCTGTGACTGAGTCTTGTATTTAACCAAGATAATTCCCCAGGGAAGGAAAACTGTAGGAATTTTAACAGACTTTTTCTTATGCTCCACTAAGTCAGTGTTCTTTGCTCCTCCCTCTCTCTATTGAAAAAGTAAGTAAATATTTATTTTGGAGAAAAATAAAGGCAGTTCTTCTACCACAGTTTTTTTTTGGTTTTTTTTTTTTCTTGGTGTGTAGGGTCAGGGGCAGCTATGTCGCCTTTTTTGTTTGTTTGTTTTTAGTCTGGGGTCATAAAATACTCTACAAAATACTTTTGTAGAACTTAGCCTTGTCAAGTTGTTTCAAAGTTAGAACTTGAAAAATGTAACTTTTTCAAATTTACAGTTACTTGAAAAAACATTTAAGAATGTGCTGTTTGTACTCTGTGTATTAATATTTCATGCTCTTAGTTTTTGACCATGAAGGTCTCTTATAAAATCTTATTGAAGTCTAAGAATTAGATAGCATATTAAGTTTAAACCTGGTTAGCATGGCTCTGAGTAGTTTGTATTTTTCATTCTCTTCCCTGTGTCAGTAGATGGGCAGAAAGTAACATTCCCTTCCACATGGCTAATCTTAGCAAACATTTTTATTAAAAAAACACTGAAGCTCCATGAAAAAATTCTCTAATACTAGATTTGCAATTACAGCTTTAAATTTGCATATGGCATAGCTGGTTCTTTATAGTAATTCCAATGGGATTGGTGATATACAAAACTGAAGCTGTGTCAGTTTCCAACATTAATTTCCACTGTAGGATTACATTCTCAGCACATACTTGTGGTTTTGACAAATTTTTGAAAAGTTTTGACAAATGTTATCTTTCAGAATTATATTTTCCATTTTATTTTGTTCTATGAAAAATTCAGCAGGTGCTATTAAAAAATGGATGAGTAGAGCAGCAACAAGTTCCTAAACTAATCATAATGGTGCTCTCCACAGTATAATGTAGGTCACTCTGTAAAAAGGTTGTACTTCTTAATGGCTCAGCATTTAACAGTAAAACTAACAGAAGAAGCCTCTTAGTAGCATTTACACTCTCTGTACTTTGTTTTGAAATAGTTTAAAATGGTATTAAAATACCAGTCTAAAAAGCTATTTTTCCTTAATTTGTACTTCACTGTTTCAGTAGAAATATTCTGCATGACTGTCTCAGATGAATAGATTGGATATTGGCTTTGCTTACTGTCATTGCACTAGAGGTTTGCAAATATCTGTGTGTTTATAGAGACTTGGCAGCTTCTATATTAGATCAGAGCTACTTTATTTTTTTTCCTTTCTCATTCCAAAGGATTATATTTTGCCAGGAGACTAAGTTATGGTTATAAAATGCAGCTTCCAATATGTGCTTCATATTTTACCAGAAAGTTTGTACCTTTCCCCCCCTAGAAGTACAGTTTAATGACCACGTGAAATTAAGTTTCATATTTATGTTTAGTGTGTTCGGTGGTGTTCTTTTCTGTATGAATATGCTTAGTGTTATGTAGAAAGTGTGATCCAAAGTTTGTCTTCTTTCCTGCATCCTTTTCTTATTCTTAAATGTAGTTAGTGGGGGTTCGTTTGTGGTATTAGACTATAGGGCACTGCTCAGATTTAAACCCCGTTTTAAATTTTTTAACAACATAAAGGTGAAACTAATGCATAAATGTAAATTCTCACAGGGCTTACAAATTTGTATGCTCCTACTAGGTATGATCTTGTTTTTTTATAGCTCTGGTATAGTAGTGCCTTACAAAAAATTTCAACACTCACCTAGTCCTAGTGTATTCTCATCCTAATGTATTCTGAAATGCATTTTCCTTTTAAATGAAACACTGAGAATCCTGCTTTGATGCATTAATTTCTTCCAATGCACTTCTGAGTGTCATGTAAAGATAACAATCTATAGTGAAGTTCATTTAATTTGATTAATTTCGTAGTAGTCTCAGAGCACTTTGTAGTTGAAGAATCATACTTCAAATTAATTTACAAATTAAACAGCAGTGACAATAATCTGCTGTTCATCAAATGTAAAAAGCTCTTATCTAAGATATAATTTATAACTATCTGAGAAAGAATCATCAAAACACTTTGTAAGTGTTCATTACTGTCCTGCCATTGTAAAGGCTTACAATAAAAAGAATCTTTAGTATTGAAGCTGACACTGTTTCCACTGTAACAGAGAAGGTGTTTTGGGCAATGACATATCCACGGGCACATAGATGGTAATATCCTCTGCTTTATGCACAGTTTGGATACAAAATACTGAAGTGGGTTGCGTTTCCTTGTCACAAGGCTAGAGAAACTGAAGTCACCCCCAGGTCCTCTGAGGCAGGTAATTACACTTTGCACACCACTGCTACTTTATGTACAAAGGGATTAAAAAGGAGAAACAAATCATGCCAAGAAGCAGTGAAGGAGTGTATCGAAAAGGTCTGACAGATGGTGAGAGGGTAGAGAAGAAAAGTTAATCATTAGCTAGAGTGTGAAAAGTGAATATGGAAAAATGTCAGGTTCTCCAATGACAAAATTAATTTCTTAGTATGTTCCACTCCCATTAATCTTTCAGAACTAACAAAACAAGGGTGCTGTGACCCAGCTCCTCTTTCTTCAGCTTGGCAATTTCCATGGATCTTTATGTGCATTCCCTTTGGAAATATTGGAGCTGCATGGCTATTACTAATGACATAATTTGAAAACTGTGGGTCTTTTTATATGTTATTAATAATCTAATTTGTCTTGCAGAATTGTTATTACTGCTGATTATATACTTCAGTTTCTTGAACACAGGTTCATTAAAACAGCTACCAAATTGCCCTATGAGTCAGGTTGGCCTCAGAAAACTTTATTGACTTCTCTGTGACAAGGCTACTTAGATTTAATTTCTAATAAGATTCAAGAGCTATGGCATTGCCAGATCTCACACATAATGTCTGGCAGATTTCTGAAACACCAAACTTGGAAGCAGGAGATTGTGTCAGGAATTTACCCTTCAAAGACAAAAGGAAAGCAGGATTCCACAGGACTTTGAAGTCTCAAAACCAAGGTAAAAGCTCCTTTGACTCAACTTCATGCTTTCACATATTGCAAATTTCAGTGATTAATGTTTCTGTTAACACTAGACAGTGCCAAAAGATCAGAAAGGGGCAAGTCCAGGTGGTGCACCCTTTGCTGGGTTAAAAACTGGTGGGATGACCAGGCCCAGAGAGTGGTGATGAACGGTGCTGCATCCAGTTGGTGTCTGGTGAGCAGTGGTATCCCCTGGGGTCAGTACTGGGCCCAGTCTTATTCAATATCTATATTGATGACCTGGATGAGGGGATAGAGTCTATCCCTAATTAATTCATGGATGACACTGACTGGGGGGGGCAGTGTCAATCTGCCGGAGGGTAGGAAAATGCTGCAGAGGGACCTGGGTGGGCTGGGTCAGTGGGCTGAGGCCAACAGTGTGAAGTTTAACAGGACCAAATGCAGGATCCTACCCTTTGGCCACAATAATGATCTTGCCAGGCCCAAAGGTGAGACTGATGGGCCTGTATATCCCTGGGTCCTCAGCTCTCTTAATCAATCTATAAACTGCCCAAGATCACACGTCAAGAGAATGGATCTGGGGTCTGGAAGAAATGCTGAAGCAGAAGAGGTGTCATAGGGATTCTCAGTGTGTACAAATTTGGTAACCAAGTCTAAGCCAAGGCAAGAAAGTTACTTGAGGCTATATTAGGGATTACCACTGTAATTCAATGCTGAGTGGAAGATTTTGACCAGAAAACAGAACACAAACAGTAGCAGCAAAAAACAACTGAGAAGGGCACTTATGTGAATTCTCATTACAAAAGAATGTACATTACACATTCTGAAAGGAAGAGAGTCTAATAATTTGCACTTTGTCAGCACTTTATTTTATAATCTTGTTAATCTGGATGTGACTAAAATGTCAATTCAGTTCTGCTCCTACTGAAGCATTGTCAACAATAAGCACCTATAACAACTTGATTTTGGTAATTACACCCAAAGATGGTACTGGAATCTTTCCACAGGCTTACGTTATGGAAAAAGTATACAAGCGTGTCCCACATTAAGAAGCAATGTATTTGTGTTGGAGTAAAACTGGCTCACGGCAGCTCTTATGTCAGCATGACATGGGCTCGGCCTGTACAGAGAGATTGCAAGTCAACACCTTCTGTTTGCAACCTTGATACTGAGTTTTCAAAGCCTCTGCAAACAAGGGCATACAGCAAAGGGGTGGTGTGGGGAGCTAGCCAGGACCTTAGGCCTGTATACAGTGTCCTGTTGTACCACCTGGTGCAGACCAGCGTAATACAGGGGCTGGGACTACATCTTGTTTGTTTTGAGTCCACTCATGGCAGTGGTTAAGAAATGTGGCCAAGAAGAGAGACTGGCAAGGGCTGTATGCCACCAATTCCAGGCCTTACAGCTATAGGAAAGAGACCCGTGGAGCTGTAGTTTTTCCACAAACAGGAGATGCTTCTGTGGTACTTTGTGTTGCGACTGACTCACACCTAATGAGATCTTGACATAGCCCAAAGAAAAAACTCATATCATCCACAAGCACTGGAATTCCCCTGACAGGTTCAGCACACTTTGAAGGTACAAAGGTATTGCATCTACAGTGAAGCAGGAAGGGCATTTAACATGTCTGAGGAATCTGAACAGTACAATCTGAATGAAGTCAGTGCAGCAACACGTTAGCATAGTACCTTGCCATGCCGAGTGGCTTTTATTTAAACAATTACCCAGTTTGGTGGTCTTGACATTGTCATCGGAGAATTCTTGACCAATTCAAATGTGTCATATACCAGTGCAAGAGAGCAACATCTGCTTTTAGAAAGCTCAGTTACTTCTGAGGTGAGTGGTGGGAAGGAGAAAACGGAGCAGCCCCTGAAATGTTTGCTGGATTAGACTGTACCTAGGCAATTTTCATTCATTTTACAGTCAGCACATGGTGCTTATCTCCACTGTCACCTTATTTGATATACTGAAACATAATCGAAAGATAACCCTAAATATAAGGAAAGAATTCAAACACTCACACATATAGTTTCAGAGTGGAAAATAGAGATTGACTTTACTGATTCACATTATTTCTAAAAAGAGCTGCACAGTTAAATCCTCAAGCATTACTGTTATTCCATCACACACTTGTTGGAGTTTCCTGGATCTTATAATTTATGTTCTTCTGTGAATGTAATCTAACAAGTGTCTATAGATTAAAGATAAGATTTAGGTAGGTGTTTAGATTTCCTACAGATAGAATCATATGGGTGGAGGAGAGGAAACAAAGATTTATCTTGTTTCAATCTCTGATGGATTGAAAGTGGACTTAGAACACAAAGATGACCTGAATCTTTTGCAAAATAATACTCTCTAATCTTCTGAGAACTATATGAGATAACACACTCCTGTTTAAGTTTCTATGGCAAAAGTTGTTTCCAGACTTTTTTGTGTGCTTTCTCATTTTCCAATTACACCCAAGTGACATTATATTGGATAACAGAAAAATTAAATTTGATATTTCATCATTTTGGTAAGTTTTTCTTTTTTTAAAAAATATTGTCATTGTTTGGGGTTTTTAATTTGCATGTTTATAAATTCAATTAAGCAAACAGTGGGTATCTGTTTATAGAACAATTATTTTGTGATTTTTGAAAACTACTGACAAAAATAAATTCTAAGCCAGCAGTCAAGGTGAGAATAAGCACTCTTGTTGTGCAACAAATTTTAAAAGAAGTGTATTATCTTTCTGTAAAATCTGAAAAGAAGGAAGATCTAAAAAGCATTTAGAGCAAGGAAAATAAATCAGGGCTTTATGGTGGAGACCACACAATACACAAGGCGTACAGAAAGATAAATCACTGAATTTAGATAAACTGACCAAAAATACTTGACTTTAAGATGCTGACAAACCAGGCTACTGCTTCACAGGCAACAGGTTTTCCATGTAGGAAGAAAAGTTGGGTTGAACAATTATCATGACATTTCTGCTATCCCAAAGCTATGCAAGAGGTTGAGACTGTCATGCAATTAAAGTTTTTTCCACGAGATG
This sequence comes from Phaethornis superciliosus, assembly GCA_023637945.1. Classification (NCBI taxonomy): domain Eukaryota; kingdom Metazoa; phylum Chordata; class Aves; order Apodiformes; family Trochilidae; genus Phaethornis; species Phaethornis superciliosus. Next base: position 43,861,085 of record JAJQWJ010000004.1, on the reverse strand, counting down.
GCATAAGAAATCAATCATTGTCTTCCCATAACAACATTACTTTCTCTATTTTGTTTCTGACAAAACAGTATACCCTAAATAGGCTACTAAGCAATTAAAATGTCCTGTCCCCAGCTGACAGTTAGGAAGCTGTTATTATGCATCAATAACTGATGGATAAGCATGTGTTGAGGGGAGCATTTCTTATTTGTTGGCTAGGGGACAAAGAAAAGTATTACTATAGTTGGATTGTTTGTAACTAATAACATAAGTATTTATGAAACTCACATGAATTAAATTACAAAGGCATCTCTTAAGCAATGAGACACTTGATGCTCAATGGTCACTTAATTGGACACAGTTGGAAAACCATATATAAAAACCCTCTCAACCCAATCCCTTTTCATGTGGCTAAGGTACTACAACTTATAATAGAAGCCTATTGAAACACTGAGTATAATTGCTTTTTGTATTTGAAATAGGCATGCTAGCAATGGAGGAAATCAACCTCTTGTCCTATGCCTAGATGAGATTCAATAGTGAATTATTTTCTTCTTTGCCAGTCCTGATGGTGTTTTTGGTCTAACTGCGGAGCCTGAGTAGCAGATGAGCACTTAAGATGTTGTTCACAGTTTGTGATTTGGAGTTCTTGTCCTTTATGGTGGTTTGCTTTGTTCCACACCAGAGCAATTGTAGCAACATTGAGCAACACACCACAGCTTGCTTTGCAGGCCTGGATATGGGGCAAGCATGAGAACACAGGTGAAATGGGAGAAACAAAATTTTTTGTTTTTCCTGAAGCCAGTTATTCCGGTTTTAAAAGTGTTTTTCATTATGAACAATTTAAGTGTCACTGACATAATTGATACTACTAGGACAGACAAAGGTTCAGAAGTCAGCTTGTAGCAAAAAGTGTGTCTATCTTTCTAGGAATTAATTTGGTCATGGCTAGTGTTTGATGCCTATCATGTCATGTTGTGAGGTGGATGAGTATGATATAAAGGCTTAGCATCTTCAAAGTGCCATTTATTGTGGTTTTTTTGGCATACAAAAAAATTAGGTTATATGCCACTGTTTCAGTGAGACGCATTATCACATGCAGCATTGCAAATATGCTTAAGTATGCTTGTTTTAGGTAAATTGTCTATCTAAAGCAGATTACTGTGAAAGTAAAATCAGGACATGCCTGGATCAAAAAAATGCAGTGAAGTGTTTCAGTTTATTGAAATCTCTAGATCTTTTTGATTCCTGAGTTACAGTACATTAATTACAAGGTCAAGATTTGCTTTATTATAAGACCTGATATTCTTTGAATTCTTTAAACATAGTCCTTTTATTATTATAAATATACTATCAAATTCATTTTAGTTCTGGACAGAAAGCCAAGGACAAAACCTTGCCACAAGAATGGTAGTCCTTGCTCACAGAAGTTGTGGATGCATCGTCTCAGGAAATGTTCAAGGCCAGGTTATATGGGACTTTGAGCAACCTGGTTTAGTGGGAATTGTCCTTGCTTACGGCAGAAGATTGAAACTTGACCATCTTTAAGGTCCCTTCTAACCCAAACCATTCTATGATTCTATTCTATGACTGTACCCTACTACTTTGCTTTCTTGAGAGCCCAACTGGACTACTGTGTCCAGCTCTGGAGTCCCTGCCCCTCACACTCTTCCAGATACATTCATTACATTGAAAACTATCAGCCACCAGCTTCTGACTCTTTTCATCCAAATTTTTATCAGCTGTTTGTTTTTCCCTTCTTTGTTTACTTTAATAGGTAGTCACTGTGGTGGCTTAGTTTTGGTGTATTCATGCTAAACTCTAGCTGAAAATGGTTTAAAATGTGGTGTAGTTAAGATTTGAGATGTGAGAGGTTTTAATGGTGAAGACTGGGCCAGGTTTACAGAAAGATTTTATGACATTCAGAATACTTTTTGTTATTGGAGCCTAACCAAATTTTGTCCAACTACTCCCTTCCCCATATTTTTCCTCTGATGATAAAGATGAGATACAAAACTTGACTGTTCGTTTTGACTGTTTTGGTTTTCTTCTTCATTAATGAGAAATAGAGAGTAATTAATTTTGAGGAAATATTGTGAAGTGAAAGAGGCAGCTTTAGTACAGTCAGTATAGGACCTGTGGCTGTCAGACAAAAGGCAAGAAAGGGGAACTCAGCAAGTCCAAGCAAGCCTTCTGGAGCTGCAAGTTACACTTTCTGAGAATAACAATATCCTCAAATAAAATAGTTTGGTTTACAGTGAAAGGGGGGTGTGGGAGTGTGTGGGTGTGTAAACCTATGTGCATTTCTTTGCCTCTGTATTTGGAGTGTATAATCAAATACACCTTCTCAGTGTATTCCAAAGATAAGGAGTTTTTCTGGGAACCACTTCCAAGGGCACAATATATTGTTATGGTGCTTCAGAAGTCTCCAGACATTTGAAGACTTTAACCAAGCTTGAACCAGACTGTCTGGAATATATCCATCACCAGCTAAAGCTGTAATGAAAGAGATTTGAAGAGATATATTTTCTTTCTTTGTGTTTTCAAATGAAAATACTCCCCAGCTCTCCTTTGTGCAGGAGTGTTTTGCCAGAATCCTTAGGGGAAAAATGAGCAACCAAACCGCATGCTAGTTCACTGAGATACTACTACGTGAATGAATAAATAATGGGTAGATAAATAATTGAGTCTCAGGTTTTTTTTTCATGTTGTAAACAAAGACTGAAAGTAGTCTTTAGGGACATCTTATTCACCTTATCCAGTACTCAGGATTCATTCCACTAGAAGTATTTTCTTCTGAAGTGACGATGTGAATAAGAGTATACTAGCTGTATTAATCCAACTTGTATTTCACAGCTGTAGATAGTGTAAGCTGGGTGTTGTTTTGGCCAGGTACAGTATATCCTGGGTTCAGGGTGGTTCTGAACATTAACCTGGCATCCAGTTTGTCTATCTGCCCTTCATAAGGGTTTATAAAAAGTAAATAAAACTGTGGCATTCTAGTGTGCTTTGTACCTATTAATAAGAAATTGGTTATAGCTATTATATTCCAAGGACTGAGAGAAGAGCTGACAGAAAGGAAGCAGAGACTGGTTGTGCTTGAGCTCATTACAATGTCCTTGGTAGGATGGAGGCAAGGTCTCCCCAGACCTTTCCCCTCTGCATTTTGCAAAAGCAAACTCCTTTTTTCTCTTTCACTTTCTGCTATAAAAAACAGCAGTATTGAGACTTGCTCTACTTGGGAATTCCTCCCCTGCCTATTGTGACCCAGAGACTGACATCTGCCTCCTTCAGACCAGTGGGGACCTCTAACCTAAGCTCCATTCTGAAATGAATTTTTCTCCATCTGCTGCAGGATAAGTACAAATCAGTAGTTAAATATTCATGAACTCTGTGTTAAAGCACATTTGAGATCTGTTAGCAAGTCACTTAAACACTTCTCTTTAATTTTATCAGCTGGTAAAATGAAGATCAGATCCTTGGGAACAGCTCCAGTTTGAGTGTTGGCCCATCCATGAGAAGGGAACCAACAAAGGTGTTGGGGACAATTTGCGGTCTGACCCAATATCTGCCCAGATGACTCTCTGACACCCTCTATCTTTAATCTCTATGTCACATCACAAGATGAAGGCAAACACATAGCCCCAGGCACCGTGTGGGAAGAGGTTTTACAGGCATATTACCTCATAATCTCTGGCAACTATGCAACAGCTTTGGTATCCCAAGCACTTGTCTGCACTGTAGCTTCTCTGCCATTCCCCAGGCCCTCCAAAGTCTCACAGTGCCAGGTGAGTAGGGGACAAAATCAAAACAATGCCTCTCCCTCTCATGCCCCATCTCTTGCACATTTACACATGGTCTTCCCTTAGTGAGACATTTCATACTTTTTTACATAAATTTTTTACATACATAAATTACGTACATTTCCAATCTGCAGTTCTCCTTTACAAGAAAAGGCATTTGAAGATGGAGAAACAACCTCTAATCTACGGACTGTGTAGTTAGTAAATAGTGCCATAATTCCCTGTCCCTTTGATTGAAGACAGGTCTTCTAATGACGAAAAGGGGAAACAAACTCCTGAGTTTCAGAGCCTGCATGTTTCTTAAATGATGATGTGAAGTAAGAGTAAAAATAAAAATTTTTTAAAGAGTAAAATAAACTACATTCACTGGGTAGCAGATATACATACAGTAATAAACTGTATATATACATACTGCGTGCACGTGTTGATGTGTATATATATATTTTTATATATATATATATATGTATGTATTTCTGTAGTGTGTGTTTCAGGCAGACAATTGCACACCTAGAAATGTTGGATCCTTTTTAGACAAAGCATATTGAAGCAGTACATTTCTCTTGTTAGCTAGAAAGAAAACTAAATTACACTTTGGAACAAATTGGACTTATTTTCTCTCTTCCAGCACATGGTTGTCTTTCCTGTGTAATACTTGATATTCCCACTTTCATCAAGTATTCCTATCTCTTCAGAAAGCAATTTGGAACAACTTGGAAGAAAGCCACCAAATATAAGTATACTTGACGGAAAAAAGAACATTAAAGTGCTGTTGGTAGTTTCATTCTCTTGGAGCAAAGTGCTTACAACAATGTGTTTGGAAAATATATTGGGCTTATGGCATTTACTTTCATGTAAGAAAGATAATGTCTTTGGTGTTACATTTATCTGCCAAGACTCTCATGAAAAAAAAGAAACGAGAGGAGACTTTTCTTTAAAGACTGTAGATTATACAAACAGATTGCTTTCTATAAGCTCGGGGGTGCACTAAATGCGAGTTCAACTTGCTGAGGGTCTCTGAAAAACAGACCAATTTTGTTTACGTACTTCGCTTGTATTTTCTCACAGAAACAAAACTTCAGCATTAATCTTTTAAATATCTTGTGAGCACTTGTCTTACAAATCTGAATCTGTCTCTGAATATTTTTTCTGGAGTTTTTTTCACCTGCGAATCTTGGGATAGTTAGTTATTTTAGCAATTCAGAGGAAATCAAGCAGTAACAGCAAGTAACATGTTGATTGTAGGATGCTGCTGGTTTTACATTTGTCTTCTAAGCAAGTAGGGCTGTGCACATAGTGGGTATGATGAGATGAGGTGAGCTTTAACAACTACAAAAAGCATTCTTTTTTCCTTGTATTCTTCTTCCTTAGTATGCAGGCCATGTACAATGCATGGTGCAGTCATTGCTGTAATTGCCGAGTTTCCAGAATCATGTTATAATTTATCTATAAAGAGTCAGTTATTAGAAAACCTACCAAATAACAGCTGTATTTTAGATCAGTCTGACACATGGAAGTTGCACCTATGGGACAACAAATCTCTATGGTCCTGGCTTTAAGCTAATATGTTCCTTTGCAGAGAGAAAAAGCTCATCTCACAAGACTTTAAGGTATCCCAAGGGATATTTTGGTTTGGTTCGGTTTTTAAGTAGATTGATTTACATCAACAACCAGGTAATCTTGATACAAATGTTTCTTGGTTTGGTTTGGGGTTTTTTGGGTTTGGTTGGTTTTTGGTGGTGGGGTTTTTTTGTTTTGTTTTTAATAGTAACTTTAATTTCTTAAATAACACTAGACTTTTGTTGCTTGGCAACAACCAAAATATTTTGATTAGCAAATTAATGAACTATTAATGAACTTAGTGTTCTCATTTATATGTAAGGCTAACAAAAAGCCTATCGTATACCTATGCATGTTTATTTAAGAAGTTTGTAACTTATTATAACAAAAATAGGCAGTGGTGCAATTCTTATTCAGTGATTATTCTTTTTTTTTTTACAGTTGATACCAAATTGGTTTTGAATAGAGCTGGAATTCAATTAAAATTAACACAAACAGTATTTAAAAAGTACCTCTCTAAGTCAGTACCACTATCATCAGTGTGTTGGATAGATAATCCATTTTTTAAAATTAAATATTGTTAGACACTAAATTAATATATCTAGTCAAGCAAGAAAGCATTATCTACAGAAACAGAAATTAAAGGATTGTTTCTGTCAGTTTGTAGATGTCAAATTCTTCATTCTAGTTTCACAGGAACAGAAAGAGTTTTGGGTTTTGGTGTTGCTATTTTTAATGTCTCATTCAAAATATCAACAGTTTTGTGCATTGGTTTGAATTAGTTAAAAAACTGAAGGAAGAATTTTCTCTAAGTGTGGAACAGAGTTTCTCACCGTCCCAATGTTACTAGGGTTCTGGTTTCCACAATTTGGTCATTAAAACTTCGGCAGCAAACAAATATAATTTCTTCCTTTAAAAGGGTATTTAGTAAGATTAAAGACTGTGTATTTTAACTTGTAATTCTCTGTGTAGTTCTGATATTCTATTGATACTAGTTTGATTTCACAATGTAAAAAATCTGCCTGGTGTACACTTGAGAGTAATTTTTTTAGGAAAAAGTTTAGAATTATTTTATATGCTCTGAAATTCATGCATGTATGAATCACCAAAATTAGAGGAACTTCTGGAAATCATGAAATTGCAAGTATTTTTTTTTATGTCTAAGTTCCTTCTGCAGGCCTACTTCTAATGTAGCCCAACTTGTAGGTATCACAGAAAAGATTTAGGCCTTTAAGCAATTAAATTCAAAGTAATTTCACGTCAATGTGGCCTTAGAAGTTTACCTTTGTAATATTTGAGTTTTAATGAAGTAATTTCTATGTAATTTTATGCAAATATCAACTTTTGACTTCACTATAAGCAGAGTTCTGAAAACACTGAATGTGCCAATTTTGTGTCTGGACAAAAAAATAAAATAAATTCTTACACAATTAGAATCTTCTCTTTGTACTGAAATTTCATTTTACACTACATAAATTAAAATTATAAAGGCTTTGTTTTAAGGCAAAACACTGAAATATTGAATTCACTTTGAAATTTTCAAAATCTGCTATATATGGTATTTCTTATGCTTGAGGTCATTTGCACACTCATCATCAATCTGAAACGGCATTTTCCAGGGCAGTTCATCTGAAAAATGTTCCCTAGTTCTTCCTGTGAAGTGCATTACGCTACTTTGATTTGCCTAAATGTAATTTATTTTGTGCAATATTTTTTTTCATATTTGTAAAAGCACTCTTAACTCATATGCTTCCAAACAAGGAAAATCTAAGTATATTTAATTTTGAAAAGTGTTTATTATTAGATATATAGAAGCACCCTGGGAACTTTCTTGTAAAGAAAACTTTTTTCATATCAAATTGACACGAAGACATAAACAGAAGACCTCTTTTTCAGACCAAATGGAAAGCTTTCCTTTTGCATTTTCCACCAAGAAAATATATAACCTGATTGTCATCTGTTCACAGTGATTGATTTATAAAGCATTAGTATGAATGGGCTATATGAAGCCAAATTTAAGGACTGAAATAAGTGCTGAAGAAAATATATTTTTGATGACTTCTGTCCCTTGTATATTTGGCACTTATAAACATGCTGATTTTTAAAAGGAAGTATACATTATTACTAATGAGGCAAGACAGCTGAAGAACAACAGATCTTACACAAAATCAATTAGTATGAAATTAAATAACAAGATAAAGTACCTTTCTTATAAAATAGCTAAGTAAAAGTAATGTTGAAATACACTGAAGTTTATTCTCAGCATTTTATGTACCAGGTCTCAGTATAGCAGGAAGACTGGGGCCCCTCTTTCATAGGTGGAGAACTCAGTTTGAGAGAATGTAAGAACTGTTTCAAGCCCAAGTCCCTTTCCCCCCCAAGACTGCTTGCTTGTTTGCTAGAATTTGACATTTGGACATTCAGACAATGGTCTAAATGCTTTTCATGGTGTAGTAATGAATAAATACATGGGTGCAGTCTCCTGATTCTCAACTCTAGGATGTGAAATCAGAGAGCAGGGTTTGCTGTGCTGTGTGCAGGGGCTCAGGATGCTTGACAGATATATCTAGATATATCTTGCCTGAATACATGTTTCTCCACAAACAAAGAAACAGAACAGCAGCACATGCTCAAGATAGAAACACTTTTCCAGAATAATCCTTTGGCTCCAGTATGTTATGGTTTGCATTGCTGTTTTTGTGTCCCTTTTTCAGTTTTTATGACAGCATCTTCAGCCTCCCATGGCAAGAAATTCAACCACTGAACTCCTACACGTTGTATGAAAGAGTATCTTCTCCTGTTTGCTTTGAAATTGTCACCTACTATCTTTATACATTCTTAATGAGCTTATTAACAGGGAATAATTACACATTCCACTGCTTGTGGTAATATAAAAGTTTTGATGTGCCCTGTCTGATCTGTTACTTGCTCCCTCATAAGCAGGTAGTACAGTTATTTAAACTTGAATAAATATAAGACCCTCAAGCTGAGAATCTGTTTAGGAAGAAAAGCCAATATTGATGCATTACATTTAAACATTTTTGTGTAGTAAGGAGACCAAGACCATATCAGGCTTTTGAAACTTCTGGCAAAATAGTTGGCTGTGTAACAAATGTCATCTAGCACATTGGTTCAACACCTAAATATAGTCTAAGCTACCTAGCTTAGGCATTCATATTTGAAAACTGGGTCTCCATGAGTCATTTACTTTAATGATGCTTAATTGCCTCAAATTTAATCCTTTTTTAAATTACACAAAAAGGGTGTTATCCACTTTAAATTCCTAAGGTTATCTGTATTCAGTGAGTTAATGCTCATGGTAATGTATATTATGTGGTAATGGCTGTAATTATTACATCTAAGGAATCTGTTTTTAATACAGTTTCCTGAGGAAATTATGATTATGCAATTTCTACTTGTCTGTCTTACTTTTTTTGATTAAGAACTTTTAATCTATTGGCCAATAGGAATAGAAGGAATAGAGGAATAGAAGACTCAAAAATATATTCTTATAACGTCTGTTGAAATCACTGTCTAAACAGGAGAGAGGGAGGGTGGGAAGAGAGACTTGAGTCATTAATAAATGAGTGTTGTCTGCAAAGATACAGTGTGTTTGGCAGAAGTGATCCAGTCAGTTTACATCATGTTTAGACTAGCTGGTGCTGCAAACCTACACTTAGCTCCAGATGAGCAGTTATGATATGCCCTGTCTCTGGCCTGTTACAAGAGGCTCAGGAGAGTGGTGTGAAAGAATTCTGCAATAGGCATGAAGTTCAGCTGGTCATGAAAAGCTGAACTTTGTTTCTTCCACTGCTTAAAGAACTTATAGACCAAATTGCTTTGCTTGGTGATCTAAAAATCATGCTGAGATATGGAAAGAAGAAATGTGAAGAAAAATAAAAACCAAACCAAACCATACAAAAAAGAAAGAAATGTCTCAAGTCTACACAGAAGAGGAATTTCAAATTACCTCCTAAAATAATCAATGTAGCATCCTTTTAACATAGGGATATTCACAGCAGTTTAATTTCTGCATGGCTGAGAAAATACTTCATTTCTAAATTAACTACTTTCAGTCTATATAATGGTCTGGAGTAGATACTTTCTACTCCATATACTTACTTTTAAGGTTTTGGTAGCATTTCTCCATACCTATACATCTATCTGAAAAGGAACTGGAACCTCAAGGTCACAGGCTAGTCCTCCAGATGTTCTAGTAAATCTTGGTTTATTCAGAATTGACTTGGAGAGGGCACATATAGGTATATAATGTAACTTTTTTCCATAGTGCAAAAATTTTAAATACCCACGATTTGAAAACATGACATGCTTTAACAGTCTGTTTCCAAGTTGTTCATGAATAGGATCCCCTGACTAAAGCAACTAAGTCAAAAGCAATGGTAGCTAAAAGATGATAATCCTCTGCTAAGATTATCAAAGCTTAGAGCAGAAGAGACAATCCTACCCTGCTACATACAAGACAGTTCATCATGCAAATCTTCTACTGCCATTAAGAGCATATCTTAAGGGGTACCAGAAGCCAAGAAGAAGCCAAGGCTTGAAAGATGTGTAGAAAAGCCTATAGAAGGGTTCTGGTGGAGCATCTCAACAGAAACATTTGTTTTAGGGAACCTAACAGTGGTTTGAGTTTCATATGCTAAGTATTGGCCTTAAAAACACATTTGCTAACAAAAGATCTATTTTAATCTAGATACACCATCCAGAGCATGAGTCCAAATACATTCCCCTTTCCTTGGAGAAGGGACTAATGCTATGTGAAAGGTAGGCAGTCTTCAAGACAGAGTATGGGTACAGCGCACCATGACAATATCTTCAGTGGTTCTTTAAGAATAAAGATAGCCACATGATAAATTTACACTGCTTAGAATTAGACTTCAGTTTTCAACGTAAAAGAAGTTGGAAATGCTTAGTTTTCACTTCCTTAATAAATCAGCATGATGAAGAAATCTGTCAAAGTGATCACTGGCTTAACTCATGAGAGGTGTGCATATGTGCACAAGGTAATTTGATGAGCCAGTGACATGACAGACTTTGGTCCTTTGACTGGTGATCTCAGGTATGTACTCTAGAGGAGACATAGCACAGCTATTAGAGATAGGGCTGTTTCTCATCACAGCATAAAAAACTGCCTTCTTTTAGTGACCGTACTCTGGGTCTGGCTGACTCTGTGTTTTAGTACATTCTTTGGGGAGTATAACCACTACTTAAATCTGTGAGAAAATTCAGCCTTGGTCTCCATTCTGGAGAGGACTTTAGGGGCCTGGCTCAAGCCCAGAGCAGGGCTGTGCAGCCTGGTGGTGCAACAAGTGTCAGAGAGTTACCCACTGCTGGCAGAGCAGACACCAACTATGGTGCTACCCTGGGCAAGGCTTCTGCTTCTCTGGCCAGCTTACATTCTGCATAAGGGCACTGTCACTCACTGTAATAACAACCTCAGTGATTTCCAGATGTTCCCTTAAAGTCATTAAGGAAGACAAAATGCGGCTGGACAGCAAGGGCTCTCAGAATTACAATTTAGATGCCTAATTTCTTCTGAAATTCCATTGTAGCAAGTCTCTTACTGGAAGAAACCTATAACCTCAAAAAGCTATTTTGGAGCCTCTTTCAATACAGTGAGGACAAAGATGATAATATTTTTCTACTTTCCATCTTTTGCCTCCCTTTTAGACATTTTCAAGATTTTCTTGAAAAGCTTTTCAAGGGCAAGTGAAAGTAGAATAAAATCGTACTTTGAATAGAACAGCATGAATCACACACGCAACTATTCAAAAGAAATTTTAGTTGTATAAGCAGTTTTTTCCATTCATGTCATCTCCAGCTCAGGAGTCAAATGAAAAAATATTTGTGCATTCTCTTCTTCATATATAGAGCAATGTCACTGCTGGTGTAAAATGGGATTAAAACAGAATTTCAATTTATTTTGGGTGTTCTACTCTCTTTACAATGTATTTATCTTTCCCAGATATTACTGGGTGCATTATGGAAAGTGAAGGCAAAAATTTATCATCTGTTTCTTCACAGAAATAATAATTATTTTGGCTTTTTTCCCCTGATGTTTTGACTGAGTGCTGTGCAGTACTTTGTTTCTGTCTCCCTCTAAATGGGTGGTTTCCCTGGTGGTTGGCAGCATCTCTCTTGGGCAGTGCAGCTGGGCAGATATTCCCTCTCCCCCTGGGTTGTGTAATACACACAAAAAGATTCCTGGTCAAGCTATGTTTGTGTTGGAGACAGATAATGAATAGTATCAATTAACAGCTCTGCAAATCAAATGAATGCAGACAGGAAGTGAAATACTGTTCTATAGAAGTATTTAAATACTATATGCATAAACATCTGCACCCCTCCTGTGCAAATGGTGAATTTATTTTTTACTTTCAGGAGTCAAGCTTTCCTTTCACCTTTGCTGCCCAAGCAGGATGCAGGACTGCAGCTGCTGCTTCTGTAGCGGATATCTGAGTGTTGCTTCTGATAGAGGCAGAGGCAGCCACAAAGGTATATCTTCCCCAGCAGTGCTGTAAGGATGGAAACTCTTTCTGCCCCCAGCAAGTGTTGCTTTGATGCTAAGAATGAGCACAAAGCTGTCTATGAGTCTTAGTACTGGTTTTTAAGCACTGAAGTCACTCTGGGCTCTATGTGCAGTGCCAGGGGGTGAAAGGGTAGTGAGGGCTGTCTGGAGGAAGGGCAGAGGAGAGGTGTGAGTCTGGAGCCAGGAGGGACTGGGGGTATTTTTTGCTCCAGGGAGCCTGTGTGAATATATAAAAGTTGATATATAGAGCTAAGCAGATTGTATATGTGTAAAATAGTAAGTAAATTATTGTTGGTTTGCTGGCAGACAGTAGTCCTCCAGCAACTGGAACTAGCACTTGAAACAGCCAAATGCACTCTCTGTTTTGGACATCCAGCAACCACATTTCCCCTGTCAGCCAGCTGAATTCTATGTTCTTTTGGTCCTCCTGTAACCCGAAACAACCAGTCAGCCTGTTGCTCACTCTCTTCTCTTTTGGTCCTCCAGCAACATGATAAGGTGGGGCTTAATAGATAAGGCTAGTGGGGAGATTCTGATTGGACACAAGAGATAAATTTTTCACCATGTGGACAGTCAAACATCAGAATGGTCTCCCAGGGGAAGTGGTAGATTCCCCCATTTTAGAAAGTGTTAAGCCTCAGCTCTACAGCGTGCTGAGATACCTCATGTAAACCATTGTGTGACCTAAAAGGGTTGGACCAGATGATCCTTGACTGCCACATCCAACCTGACTGATTCTATGATTCCATGGTTCTACAGATCCTATCCTCTTCAGAAAATATATCAGCAATCCACATGCAGTAAGTGCTGCAGAAGCACAGCCACATAGAATTGATAGGAGCTGCAAATGGTTCCACACACCATCTTACCATTCTAGACTTAATCTGTCAATTATCTGTTATAGATTCGAATTTCAAGGGGTTTATTATTATTTCATGATAGAAACATTTCTGGACAGGATTATGGAACATAAAATTCATCTCAGGATTGCCTTGATATACAGTGTGTATACAAAAGTAAATTCAATAAGGTTGATGATTTATTTTCAACATGAATTGTTTAGAAAAGGAAAGAAATGTTTTGTGGAGTAAAGCAGAACAGAGTAAATTTTAAAAGAGATTTTTCTGGCTTTCATTCTTCTATGTGGAATGTTAAAAAAATAAAATTTCATTTCAAAAGGGAAAGGTTAATGTGTTACATTCACTGCTTATGGAAATGCTCAGTCCAATGAACTCCAAGGCTATGCACCCCAGCTGTACGTCAGCATATCCAGCTACATTTTATAGTGAGAATTAGCTTCTCTCTTTTTTATCCCTGGTCTCAATTGTAGTCTGTAGACTGAAAGTAATATACTAACATTTATTTTGAAAATTAAATTCACACATTAAAACCTAAAGGGTGAAAAGCTACACTACAAAATACTGAAACAGCTAGGAAGAATGAGAAACATCTCTGACAAGAGAGGATTTTTCCTAGCGATGTGCCTAGATAGATACAGGCATTTTAGTAAACGCAATCCACACTGCACTTTAATATATATGACCTGTTTTGCCACATCTTAGTTATACCTTCATTTAAGAAAATGTGTACAGACCTTAGACTGTGTATGAAATATGAATGCTAGCAGGGATGCAAAACCTTTTCTTATTCAAATTTCCTTTGACAAGCAGTAAGGTCACTGAGGTAAACTTTAATATAAAAGAAGGGGCAATTAACATTGAGCTATGAAATGCTCTTTGTCTGTAAAGGTATGCTGATTGAGACACTGTAATGATGTGGTTTTTTCTCATTTGGCACCCTTATTGCTTAGACTTCTGATGCCTGGGTGTTGTTTTCCTAAGGATAGATTTCACTCCTAAGAACTAATCAAAGTCATGGGGTTTTGTTTAATATTAAAGGTGTTTCATGCCTCCACAATATAATTCCTTGAATAAAATTTTTTATTATGGTACATTTTATAATTATAGATTGTATGTCACATTTTTTCTCATTCATCACTGCAGAAGAGCTGTGCAAATACCATGCCTAGAGCACATTATACAGTCTCCAGCATGCCAATAGTGACTTTCATAAGTTCTCTCTCATGGCCCTGAAATGTCATCAGCTTTTAAAAGCAGCTGTATTTGATGCTAAAAAGTTACTAAGACTGAAGGAAATCAAAACTTGGAAACTAAAAAAAGTCAGCTATGGGCTTCATGGGTTGATGCTGCTCCCTGCTCTTGGGTCTGTGGTAGTACAGTAATACAAATATTGTGGGTCCCAAGGGACAGCCACCATACAGAAGTCCATGCACCAACACAACACAGAGGTGATTCTCCAGAGTGTTGCATGACAAGCACTAAATCTTTCTTGAAAGTCAGCATCTTCTGGAGCAGAAAGTATCGATAAAATAATGCTGACCAGCATGGCAGGGGCACAGTGACTCTGAATAGTTCCCCAAGCATCCTCACGAATGAGGGGGCTGCTGCCCCTTCACTGGACACTCCGTCCGTGTCGCAGCACAGTTCCTAGTAAAGTAGGGTGATGCTGGCTGGATGGTTGGTGTAGCTAATTGCATGGAGGCTGGAGTTAGCCCCAGGAATGGATGGGGAGAAGATGGACAGAGGGAAACAAGCAAAACTTAGGCTAATGAGTGAGAGGAAGCAAAGCTACAGCAGATGAGAGAAAAGCTAAGCTATAGGCAGTGAGAGAAATGTAAAATCATACTGTAGACCTAATAAATACAAACCAATTCTTTTTTGCAGGTCAGCTTACTTTGCAATACAAATGTTAAAATTACTTCACATGAAGCTGTCTGATTTTGGGTGTGCTTTTGCACTGAAATTAAATGAAACAATTATTAGGAAAATGAAAGGTATCTGTAGAAGTTGTATTGTTGCTGACAAAGCTGTGTGGCTGAAAAGCCCATGGAGCTCTTAAAATTTTATTAAGAGTTTATATGTGCAGTTCAGTGTTATTTGCCATTTGTACCCTATGTGACAGGTGCATTCTAAAAAACATGAGAAATTATTTCTAATGATGATCTAAGACCATTTGATCACTTAGTTCAAAAGCTCTAAAACCCAATCTCTTGCAGTATGGGATGTGTTCCTCTTAATTGCCTGTCCATCACTCCATTTAGGAGGTATTTAACACCTGTGTAGAGGCAACATGTTTGAGAAAAAAAATATTTTTGTTTTTCTCTTTTGGAGCACAAAAGGAATAATTTCTACTGGAACCTCTGAGGAACTGATGACAGGGATTATTTGTTGTGGCCAGTAATCTAGCATACAGCAGTAATTAACTTTTTTTTCTCTGTCACTTAGCAGCCTTTGTTTGGTTATGAATAGCAGTGATTTTTAAAAAGGTATAGATTTGTTATAGAGCTCTAAGATTGACTTGTGCCATGTAGTTCTGATTATGTATTCCCAGAAAAGCATTAAAATGGTGTTGTGTTTGTTGTGTTTCTGGGTTTGGCAGACAATGTTCTGTTGCCATTGATTACAAAGAAGATAAAAATGTCTTTTGGAAATTGTATGTTTTATCAAAACTACTGTAAAATACAAGGAGAGCACTTGAGAATTCCATAATGCCTTGGGATCCCACAAAATCTGAGTCTTCACCATAATTATCAGACAAATATTACAGTTCTGGATTTACCTGTGAATATCCAAGGCAGCTTGTACTTTCAGTGACATTTTAAGTTAGAGAGTCCATAGAAAGCTTGAGGGAAAAATCCTTGACTTTTTGCCCAACACTTTTTCTTTTGAGGCAAAACCCCAAAACAGCTAAGGGTGCATTCCCTTGCTAAAAAGTGTTACGGACTTTCTGTATGTGAAGTTCCATATACAGGTATGGAGAATATCAGTCTGTCAATTTTTCTTTCATGCTGTTCCCTTTTCATTTGGGACTTGTGATGGGGAAAAAGTGACCAAAGATTCCTTTGATTGAGCGTGGTTTTCAGAAGTACAGAGTATAAATCTTCTAAAAAGGGAAATACTTTTCCTGGTGTCTCTGTTCTCCTACAAGCATCTGTACCATAAAACAATGTCCACAGAGTGGCTGAACAGGCAGTTCAGTATCTAATATATATATGGGTGATGGTTACATGGTCTTCACATTTCCTATTTCAGGAATTTCCTATATTCTTTCCTTATTCAGAGAAAAAAAAACTATGGGGTCAGAACTTAGGAGACAAATGTATCTGAGAAAAAAATCAATCCTTAAAAAAACCTCAGCAATGGATGTAGCAAAGAAAAACAAATAAATTGGCAATAAATTCAGATTATACAGGCCAGTAAAGCTACTTTGTTGCTTTTATCAATTTAAACAAGTTCTCCTTATTACATTTATTAAGAAAGAGAAGATCTGAAAAGATTAATATCAGTTGACACAAAATTTAAACGGAGGATCATATAAATTTTTGTATTTTAATTGTTCTAGTCAAACAGAGGAAGGTATGTTTATTTATGCTGGCTGAACATTTGAGCACTAGCTCAAATAGCCCTGCTCCCTCCTGGTTCAAGGTCATGAAAGAATCATGCACATCCAAAGCAGGAGTAAAGCTAATTCAAGTTACAACTGGAGATGGGCCCATATAGGATTCCTCTACATGCCAGAGATCAGATCTAAATTATGAACAATTCTTCTTGCAAGAAACTGCTCTTGATTGTCTCATCAGTAAAACTGGATGATAACAAGAGTACAATTTCCCAATACCTAAGAGGATGATTTTAAGATTGCTTGTTTCTGGTGGTTGAAAATATAAATCACTGTGTTTTTATTAAGATATAGATCACTTGACTAAACACATTTTTTTTCTTCTAATGTACTGTAAGAGTAGGATTATGGGCATCTAATAGTCTGAATTCACATCCTCTGTAATAATATTCATGTTCCCTTTTACCTGCAATACTTAAAATTCCTATGTTTTTATGTATGAAAGACAAAATAATCTCATGCAGTTCTCAGAGACCTGGTTATTTTAAAAAAACAAAACCTGAGCCTAGATCAGCAGCTGGTTCTTTAATGCCCTATGCAGGAAGTCATAATTCTGTGAGCAGAAAATTAAACTGCTGCCATACGTGCCTGGCAAAATGCTTGCTGACACTCCAGGAGCAGGTTCAACATGCAGAGGCAGGGCTGCTTGCTTCTATTAAGCATTTAGAACATTTGTCCCCCGTGTTGAAAGCCCTGTGCTGGCATCTGTTGAATAGCAGATCATTTGCAGGTTTGTACGTCATAGGTTTAGCTCATTCCAGTTTTGATAATCTCTTTATTCTCTGCATGCCTGCCATGATATGAGATCTGCTGACACAGAATTTCTGTGATTCATAACTTCCATCTCAAGACACAGAATATGGCTTTAGGGCTTGTACTGCTTTGTACTGCTCTGTGCTTTCCTGTTTTGAAATTCATTCCCACTTGATGAGGTTAAAGCTCAACAATTGTTTTGGTATTCAAGCATTTATTTCTGGCAAAGGCTTATTATCACTGTTTACTCTGTGGTGAGTGGAAACACATTTCCAGATCTTACTGTGGGATAGGGACTCAGGAATACCTTTAATCTCAGGTGCTGTAAACGCTATCCATAGCTTGCACATGGAAGTTCATGTCATTACATAAATTCTACACCCTGTTTTCTTCCAAGCAAAATAGGCATTGCGTCTCATGAGCGTTTCAATTAACTGATTTGCCATTTTGGATATAAAGTTTTTAGTTCATCTCAAATGTCAATAAATGCCAGTTTTATGTTAAGATAGCACCAGATATCTGAGGGAGTACCTGAGCTCCCTATTCACACATCTGTGAAATGTTTTAATTGTTCTCCTTGGATAGGGTACCCTTAGATGCATGAGGACATGTTTTAAATAAACACTACTATCTTTACAACCCTATTTAAAGTCTTTGTATGGTCCTACCTGGCTTCATAATCTTTATTGCATTCCTAAGCAGGCCTTTTGTCTGGATATTGGTAATCCTGAGCAAAAGGCCCACATATAAACAGAATTTTTCTTAATTTTTCCCTGGACCAGGCCTCAGACTTTTCATGTGGCTCAGCTGTGTGATTTCCACATGTGGGTTAGGTGACCCATTTAGGGTGGAGATCTCCTTACCTAATCAGTATTCTTGTTGGCAGATGAGGCGTTGTAGTATACACTCCTGGACAACAAAAAGATTCAGTGCCAGGATGTGGTAGAGACACCTTTTCTTACACTGGCTTTACAGAGCCACTGATTGTTGTTCTCCAAAAGGGTGCTTCCCAAGTCAGCATGTAGAGGACCCAAATCCATAACTGCTGACCCCCAAAGATCAGGATAATGCAAAAAGTAGTAAGAATTATGAATGGCGGGAAATGTGGCTATTATCTACAGTATGAACACTGCAAATTCAAAAAAACTCAAGCTTATCCTTTGTATGTCCTGAAGTACTGTGCCAGGGTTGTGGACTGTCTGAAAAGCTGATGCACTACTATGCGTTTAAAGACTCACCATTGCAGTCCTACAAAGATCATCACATTTGTCAGTTACCTTATAATCACTCTAACACTAAAAGACTAAAAATCTGGCCAAAGATGGGTCACAAGATGCCAATGGTGACAGAAGCAAGTGAGCAGAAATAAAAAGAGAAAAAAACATCTACCTACTTACAGATTAGATCCGTAAATGTCTTGTTGCCCAGCCATTGCTCAGCTTATTGCTGGTTATAAAGCCTCACACCTGCATCACTTGCTATGTGGCTCTGGGGTCAGACCTGTCTTTTTTCCATTTACAGGTAGTAGAATGGGTTTGTGAGATCAAGTTTTTTTGGTAATCATCCAAATGTATGCTATGTGTCTGTAACAATGTCCTAGCCCCTACCCAGCTAAAAGTTTGAGACTTCCAACAATTTTATGCCCCTTCCAGTGAAATGTTAATGACTCTCCTCATAAATAGGTGTGGCTATCACCAGCCCAGACAGTAAACAGAGTCAGCTAACAATTACTCTAGTCCTGAGCTAATGGTTAACATAGTGCGAGGCAGAAATTTTTTTTCTTTGGGTGTGGCAGTGTTTAAAGGCCAGAATACAGCATTTCATATATCACACAGATTTTCAAAATGCGCTTTATACCAGAAACTGATCTCATTAACTGGAGTGTGTTAAATATATCATATACTTTCATACAGTAGTAACCAGATTTTAGGACTGAACTGAATTTATCCTACCTACTTGCAGCCTTTTTTGGAAGGATAGTATGAAAATACTTAACTCATCTGGGAGTCTTCCATTCTATCATTAACATAGGCATTGTCGTGCCACTTTGTTTCTGCTCACCTGCTTAATCTTACAGAAGTGACATCTTTCCAGCAGGAAGAACTGCAAAAGTGAGTCTGAATGAGGGACTGTCTCACCCTAAGTTTTTCCAGCAGAAGAGGTAGGGACACGGCAAGATGTTGAGGAATTACTCATGCTGAGAAAGAGATGATGCAGAGGGTGTCTTTGTCCTGCAGACATCCCAGACACATGTGCACAGAAGAATAGACATTAAACTTGTAATCTCAAAGGCCTGGCTAGTGGATTAGGTTCTACTAAAGATAAATCATATTCTGTGTTTGAATACCCATGTAAATTAATTCAATTAAACAAAAAACAAAATTAACTTAAATCTGCCCTGCAATTGTCTGAGGGATGAGGTATGTCAGATTATCCCTGATCTGAGCAGCCCAGAAAGCCAGCCATATCCTGGGCTTCATCAAAAGAAGCATGGCCAGCAGATAAGGGGAGGTGATTCCAAGGGAGATGGTTCTCTGCCTCTGCTCTTGTGAGACCCCACCTAGAGTTCTATGTCCAGTTCTGGAGCCCCAGCACGAGGACATGGAGCTGTGGGGCAAGTGCAAAGTTGGGCCATAAATATGATGGAGCTGAAGCACCTCTCCTGTGAACACAGGTTGTTCAGCCTGGAGAAGAGAAGGCTCCAGGTAGACCTTTTATCATATTTCCAGTACCTGAAGGGGGCCTACAAGAAAGCTGAAGATGGACTTCTTACAAGGGCATGTAGAGATAGGACAAGGTGTAGTGGTTTTAAAGGTGAAGAGGAGAGATACAGGTTAGACATAAAGAAAAATTTCTTTAGTGAGGGTGGTTAGACACAGGAATAGGTTGCCCAGAGAGGCTGTGAATACTCCCTCCCTGTAAGTGTTCAAGGCCAGGTTGGATGGGACCTTGAGCAACCTGATCTAGTGGAAAGTGGCCCTGCCCATGCAGGGAGTTGGAACTAGATGATCTTTAATGTCCCTTCCAACAAAACCACTCTATGAGTCTATGATTCCATGAATCAACCTCTATTTTTAGTGTTCATTCTACACCACAAACTGTTAAGCAACAAAAGGTGAAAATTACGTCGGAAACTGAGATCCAGATTTGGTAATATTGAGGTTTATGAGAAGAAGCAGCAGAGATGATTTTATACAAACCAGCTTCCCTTCCCCAACATAGCTTTATTATTGGATGAGGCCTTGAGAAACCTGAACTAGTGGTGGGTGTCACTGCCCCTGGCAGGGGAGTTCGAACTGGACGATCTTTAGAGTCCCTTCAACCCTAGTCAATCTGTGATTCTATGATTATATTATCACTCATGCATTTGTATTCTTTTCTATTATTTCACTGACTTCTTGTCACAGTTTAATACTGACCCAGCAATTAAACCAAATGACAGATGCTCTCTATTAATCTCCCTCTCCTCCCTGATGAAGAAAGGAGAGAGAGTAAGGGAGAGAGACTTATGCATTGGAAACTAAATTATACAACTTTAATGAAAGAGTAATAGGAAAAATTACTAAATATATATAAATATACAGGAAAATTGATACCATGTTCTTCCTCCCCTCCCCCTAGTAACTCTCACATCACCACCGAGGCTGCAGGGCAGCCCTGGGAAAGTCCAGGCTGGACTCCTGGAGTTGGCAGTGTAGAGATCTGGAGGCAGGAACACACAGATATGGGCTGGCACAGATCAGGAACAGAGGAAGACAAACAGATGGAATCCTCTCAGGATGCCGAAACAAAACAGGGACAGGTGAAGAAGGGGAAGCAGGAAGGGAAGGAAGGGGTTTGATCCTCATGATCCCTCAAATTTGTACTGAATATGATGTGCACGGGATGCAATACTCTGGTCAATTTTGGCCATCCATCTTCTCCATTCCTCCTCAAAGGAGGGCTTCAGGTGTGACCTTTTTACTCCTTTTGTCCTTCTGGAGGGTAAAATGTTCCTCAGAACTGAGCAGTGTCCTTGGTTCTACACACCAGTATCTAGCAGTAACTATAAACATCAAGTGTTATCACTCCTAGAAGCAGACACTGTCTGAGAAACTTGCTGTTAATTTCAGCAAGTGCAGCCATTTACAAGAGACTTAGCTGAAAGCAAAAGTACAAGACAGAAAATTACCTTTATCCTGGCCCAAACCAGGACACTTGTCTAAATCACTTTGAAAAGTAAGGCTGCCTCCTTTTGAGACAAATCCAGGCCTCATTAAAATACATAAACTGGCAACCAAAAACTTTGACCACTTTTTCCACTAGTGTTGAAAATGCCTGATAGCATATTATTTCAAAGGGTGTCCACATCCACATAGACAACTGGGTTTTGATTGATAATATTTTCAACTCACTATGAAAGAAACTGATTTTCATTACAGAGTGCTGTAAACTAATCAATGGTATCTCAAATCAGCACCGTTTCAGCACTTTTTCACCATATTGATAAACAGTTTTTGAAAGAGAAAGCAGAAGTAAGAACCGGAATGAGCCTGTTAGTACCTCAGTACTTCTGTTTCCATCCAATTAAAAAAAAAAGAAAGAAAAAACAACAACAACAAAAAAAACACACACAAAAAAAACAAACCAGAAAAAACACAAAAAACAAAACAACCAACCAACCAAAAAGGCCACCAAACAAAACCAACAGCAACAAAAAGCCACAGGACTTTGCTGTGAGCCTGCCTGGCTGGTGTTTAATACTGCCACTCCATCAGGATTGTAGGGAGACTGATTGTGAATGGCAACAGTTTGCACTGTGACACCTCCAGCTGTACCTGAAATTTTTACAACAAAAATGTAATTATGTATATTTACATTTAATTTGACAGCATAATTCCAAAAACATTGTCCCAAATGCTACCTCTATGCTGGTTCTTCAGGAAGATTTGTGGAGTCTGTCCTAAACTTCCATGATGTGTTGTACATAAACAAACTATTTCTTGGACATTCTCGCTTTCATGAATTCTAGGAGGTAATGAGCCAAAGTGTTAAATTTATAAGCAAAGCAGTTAAAACTAGCATTGTTGATCCTCATAGAAACTATGTTGTTTGCTACCACTCAGAAAGTACACAGTATAAATAGGAAATATTATATTTGTTATTAATAAATTATACATAGGATTAAGGTACTTTTTTGAATCTCATCTTTTATAACAAGGCCCAAAGAAATCCTTTTATAGCATGAATTGCCCTGTAGATCTGATGGTGGATTGCCCTTGTAAAAGGCATCGCAAACGCATGCTACCCTACAACTTTTATTAAATGTGTCTTCAAAATAGCAGTAAATAAATAGCAGTAAGTAGCAAGTACTTTGTATTTGAAATCTGTATGCCTTCTAGGTTTGATGCATGAATTCAAACCACCCAACAGAATTTTTGTAACCTTGTGTTTGGCAAATCAAAATAAAGATGGGGAGTTTGTAGTAAATGGGTTTTCAGCCAGTTTGTAAAACAGGAATGTTTTTACTTATCATAGTTGGTAGCCAAATTTATTTTGGTTCTCAGTCAAAAAGTTGTGATTTCCCAAGGAGGGCAAAATAGAGGCACTCAGTGGAGAAATTTATGACTGTGAAACACACCCGTTATTCTTAAAAACACATACTGTGGTAAGGAATGCCCTTTCACAAAGTTTTTCACTCTGACTGCCTCCAAATACTTGGATATCTTTTTCCTTGATATCTGGAATGAATAATACCCAGCTTTGAATCAACAAAGTTGCTCTTTTTCTGTGTAATACAGGCTTGTTATTTTAAGTCAATTGTGTATTAGCTCTGTGAAGTCAGTGAATACTTGATGAAATGCTTTTTCCATACTGAAATATTCATGAAGCTAATTTTCAACAATCAAAAAAATCAACTAATGTTTTTGAAAAAGAAAACAACATCTTTCCTTATCTGCATGTTGAATACAAATTTTAAAATCCTCAAAACCTTAAAATAGAACTGATCAGATTAATTTTTTTTTTCTCCTGATTTGATGAGAATTTGGAACCTCAATCAGCCTGCAAGTGAACAGCTCCTTTATTATTACTTTGATTTCAGTTATGAGCCATCCTCTTTTGGGAATGAGTACACAGTACTGAATTTCATACTGCATCTGAAACACTACCCTGAACATAGCAGGCACTAACATTTCTATGAGGGAATTAATTTAATCTAATTTTCCAATATCTCAAAATCTTATTAATGTTTCCTGTTTTGTGTATATTCACAAAAAGTTTAGGTGGTTTTCAACAAAGTGTATCTGACTAATATTTTCATGCTTTCTAGAAGAAAACCTGAAACAGTATTTACTAGTTTTAAATCTTCTCAAGTCCATCATTTCACTTCAGTTTGGCCTTATCACTGTTTTGGGGGTGGTATTTTTATTTGCATGCTGTATAAAATTGAGGTTGAGAATTAATTTAATTTGTAAAAGATTCTTTCTGTATGTCTTTTTTTACCTTTGAGCTTAGGAACATATTCTGAACTTTCCCAGCCATGAGATCCAAAAAAAGACTACAAATGCATTGAGGATAGCTCCTACAGCACTTCTCACTTTAGCTGAGCAACCTAGAGACTGACACAGTCTCAGTTCTAATTGAGAAGAATGTACAATGACAATTGCATGGGATGGCTTGGAAAAATGTATAGTAGCAGCCAGGAAAATGGGTGGAGAAGGACAAGACATGGGATGGTGACTTCCCTATCCATGTGGCAGTGGAGCTTGGGTAAAATAACCCATGACTTCACATAATGCATGTAAGCTCTCTATGTGGTGCACACTGAGAAGCAGGCATTTGGAAAAGCCACACGGAGAAAATCACAGCCATACTAATGAGCAACTTGCTTTCTAGAAATATGAGGGAAGTTTGCAAAATGCAAGATACTGGAAATCCTGCCCATGCAGGGAGCCAAGGTATGCTACTCAACCACTTAGTTCTTCTGATTGAGGCTATCTGTGGAATGGAGATAAGTGACCATTTAGAAAGAACACAAAACTGGGCTGGAGGAGGATGGTGAGTGGGCTTGCCTTAAGAAAATAATAGAGTAGTTGGAGTATTCACCCAAGGTGAATTCACTGCAAGCCTCACTCTTCCTGTGTAAGCTTTTGTCCTACAAAATAAGAAATATAAGAATCGTTAGGAACAACAGAAATACTGTAAGAGGACACTGCAATGTGACTTGTTTCCAAAGGTTAGGTGAAGTCTAAGAGTGCCCACAGCAATGTACATTTCCCAGAGGTCTCTATCAGGAACAGCTTATTCTTGACTCCTTGTTACATTGTTCAGCAAAAAAATGGTTCTGGCCATCCACAGAGTTGCTTCTGTAGGTACCTGGGAATGTGAGAATCAGACGAGGTGCAGGGCAGCTCCAGGCTTTGCTGGTATCTGAGCCTGGGAGGGTCAGAGCTGAGGGCCCAAACCCAAATGGTGTCTCAGGTTTTCTGCCTAAATACTCATATAAGAATGTCAGTTGTCTATCAGATCTAGCTGTAACTCCTCTTAAAAACTGAGATTATAGATTCATTCTAGTAAACACATTTTTTTAATGAAAGGGCATGTCAACCATGTCATAGTTTAACACTGGGCTGGCAATTAACTGAAATGCTCTCACCTCTCTGACAAAGAAAGGAGAGAGAGTAAGGGAGAAGGACTTAGGGACTGGAAACTAAACTACACATCATTAATGAAACAGTAATGATAAAATACCAATAATTATGAAATTTAAATTTAAAGAAAAATGATACTATGTTATTCCCCTTTTCCCCCTCAGTAATGCTCACGTCACCACAAATGCTGCAGAGCAGCCCTGGCAAAGTCCAGGTTGGACTCCTGAAGTCAGCAGCAGCTGGGAGCTGGAGCTGGAACACACAGACTCAAGCTGGTATGGATCAGAACCACAGGCAGATGAACGGACTGAATCGTCTCAGGATGCCAAAGAATGAAAAGGGCAGGATGAGGGCCTGACCCATGTGATGCCTTAAATTAATACTGATATGATGCTTATGGGATGGATTACTCTGTTTGGTCAATTTTGGTCTGTTTTGCCTGCTCCTCCCTAAAAGAGGGTTGCAGGTGTGACCCCTTTACTCCCTTTTGCTTTCTGAAGCACAAGATGTTCCTCAGAACTGAGCAATGTCCTTGGTTCTGCATACCGTTCTTCAGCCGTAACTATAAACATCGAGTGTTATCAGTCCTAGAAGCAGACACTGACTGAGAAACTTGCTGTTAATTTCAGCAAGTACAGCTACTTATGAGAGATTTATCTGGAAGTAAAACTAGAGGACAACCCCCGTAGATTCAAACCATTTTTCTTGCAGAAAAAGCTAAATTAGAAAATGAAACATCTTGGCAAATAAGAATGTGTCAGCCATACAAAGAGCCCTCATTAACAAACAAAACAAGACTCACAAAAAAAAAAAAAACAAACAAAAACAAAAACAAAACACAAAACACAACAAAAAACCAAACCAAAACAACCCAGAACAACCCAACCTCCCCAAAAAAACCCAGCAGAAGAAGACGGATGTGAAACTATCAGGTTAAACAAAGCAAGAGTAATGTTAGTTTTTCTGTCTTCAGACTCACAGTTTGCACATGATATATCTGAACAGGGTTGTGGGGGGAAGGTGATGCTAGTTAACTTCACTGCTTGCTGAAATAACTGACCTTTTCTCAGCTGGCAGGATATCTAGGTATGATTTTTTGTGTAGATAAATTCCATTTTCAAAAATTATTTTAAAAAGACCCAGGGAACTACAGGCCAGTCAGTCTCTTCTCTATGCCTAGCAAGACCATGGAGTAGATCCTCCTGTAGTCTCTGCTAAGACATGTGTATAACAAAGGAGTAATTGGTGAGAGCCAAAAGAATCACGGAATCACAGAATGTCAGGGGAACTCTGAAGATCATAGAGTGCAACCTCCCTGCCAGAGCAGGACCAAAACTAGGTCAGGGCACTCAGAAATGCATATGCAACACGTCTTCACTAAGGGCAAGTCCTGCCTGCCTACTTTTGTGGCCTTTTACACTGGGGTCAGAGCCTCAGTGGACAAAGGCAGCGCAACAGACAGACGTCATCTATCTGGACCTGTGCAAAGCATTCAATAGTGTCCCACAAAACATTCTGATCTTTAAACAGGAACAATAATTTGGTGGATGGACCACTTATCTGATAAGGAACTGGTTGGATGATTGGATCCAAAGAGTTGTGTCCTTATGGAGATGTGTGATGAGTGGTGTTCCCCAAGGGCTGGTACTCAGACCAGTGCTGTTGAACATCTTTGCTGGCAACACAGACAATGCACCCTCAGCAGTTTTGCTGACAACACCAAACTGTTTGGAGAAGTCAGCACATTGAGGGGAAGGGATGCCATCCAGAGGGACCTTGTCAGACCTGAGAAGTGGACTAATTCAAACTGCATGAAGTTCAACAAGGCCAAGTGCAAGGTTTTGCATCTGGGTCAAGGCAATCCCTTGCACAAATACAGCTGGGGGGAGAAAAGATTGAGAACAGCCCTGAAGAGAAGGACTTGGGAGTGGTAGACCAGAAGCTTAACACAAGCCAGCAATTCCTGCAGGCAGCCCAGAAAGCCTGTGGTGTCCTACGTGACATTAAACAAAGCATAGACAGCCAGTTGAAGGAGGTGATTCCCCAACCCTGCTCTGCTCTTGTGAGACCCCACCTGGAGTACTGTGCCTAGTTCTGAAGTCCACAACATAGAGTTCCTTGAGTATGATATAAAAAATGACCACAGGCTTGGAGCACCTCCCATATGAAGACAGGTTGAGGAAGTTGGGGCTCCAAGGTGACCTTATATCAGCTTTCCAATACGTGAAGAGGGCCTACAAGAAAGCTGGGGTAGGGTTTTTGCATGGGTGTGTAGTGAGACACCACAGGGCAATGGTTTACAACCTGAAGAGGGGAAATTGAGGTTTGACATTAGGAAAAAAATATTTCCTCTAAGGGTTGTGAGACTCTAGAACAAGTTTCCCAGGGAAGCTGTGGATTCTCCCTCCCTGGAAGCTTTTAAGGCCAGGCTGGATGGAGCCTTGAGAAACCTGATCTAGTGGGAGGTGTCCCTGCCCATGGCAGGTGGGTTGGAACTAGATGATCTTTAAAGTTGCTTCCAACCCTACCTATTGTATAATTTCATAATAAATTGTTCTTCTGGCTAACGTGGCTCTTTTTTAACAAAATAAATATTTTTGGAATAGTGAACAGAGCATAAACCTGAGCATGTCATAAATATCAATGTAATTTAGAATAACTGCTCCTGGTCAGACTGACTTACTTGCATTTTAGCTTGTTTACTGTGCTAATTCTAGTGAAAACAAACAGAAAACACTGTCATATTAGCAGAGAGTGATGAGAAGAACGATCTGGGCCTTCCAGAGGGATTGAAAGTACAGTAAAGACAAAAGGTTTTAAACACATTTGTACAAGACAACCATCTTCAACTGGGAAGACTGGGGACTGTGGGATATCCTCTGTTCATTATGGATCAACCACTGTTCTCTAATTCTCCAGGTGTCTTTTACTGACCCCATACCTGCAGTGCAAGATGTAACAGGTGTTCCATGGCCAGACAAACATGCTTTTGTTCACTAACAAAGTAGTGAGTGGCTTCCCTGATTCCTTCTTTTGAATATATTTTGGGTTTTGTTTGATCCTGTGCTTAGTTAGTGTGCTTTTATGACACTGTTATTATAAATTATCACGAATGTCATTCTTTACCAGAACTAATGTTGGTAGCACTGTCATTCTCAGAACACCAAAGTATTGTTTACATGAGGAAACTAAGAATTATATTACAGTGATTGTATATTATCTTATACCTGTGTCATATATATCTATATATAGATACTTATCCGTCATGAAAAGTGGGCTTTTTATTTCAATACCCTTTGGAAGTAGGTTACACTAAAAAGTAAATATACAACATTCCTGTTAACACTGAAAGTTAACTAGGATTCAAGTAAAATGTTAATCTAAAATAAATATCTTCTAAGCATTTATGCAAGAGTGTAGTAAGAATGACTCATTCATATTTAATTTAATTGCCTTTAAAACTGGATTTAAAAAATATCTTCTTTCACTGGTAAGTGTTCCACATTAAGTTATTTGAAAATAGATCTGGAGTACTTATTCCCAAAGTAGAGATATTTGCATATGTGATAATTTTGGTGTAGAATAAAATATCCTATTTTATACATTTTAATCTGGACTTCTCAGATAAAAAGGATTTGATTATTTCACCCAGTTTTGTCCAATCTGCATATAAAAACAGCATCAGGAAGCCAGATAAATGGTATAATCCTGACAGATGATGTAAAGAGCTGATCAACGGGCTTCTGCAAGGAATGCCTAATCCAGTTCTTGTCATCCTCATTCTGGCAAAATCTCTGTATAATCCAGAGTAATTTTGCCTGTGTGAAATGTCTGGATTAGGTGTTGAGATTAAGTGCATCTCTGAGCTGCCTGTCAGAGTACAGTTTATATTTTGCTGGTGGCTTGAGGCTGCAGTGTACAGAACACTACAATGCACACGGTTTCAGTGCTTAGTTGATTATTCTTTGAACCATTGTCAAAAATCAGACATCTATGTCCTGATTTAGAGTCCACTCCATATTCTGCCTATTTTCTGCATAACGCATGCAGAGGATGTTGTGTATCACTGCAAAGAATGACTAATTCTTTCCCTATTATGACTCACTACTTGCTGTTCTAAGAAAGTCTTCTCAAATCATGTCTCTCCCTTAAGTTTTTTCCCTTTCTTCTATTCTTCCCCACCCCACCCTTCTCACATGTACTATTTATCCATGTAGACAGAAAAGTGACTTTTAAATTTCTTCGTAAAAATTTTCCTCCAATATTGTAAGTAGTGTCTGTAGAGTTTTTACCTCCAACATGAAAACATAAGGAAAGACCATTCAAGTATCTCACACAATGAATAATTTAGCATTTTAAAGACATACTCTCTCCACACTACAATTAAAGCAGAGTTGCTCTGTACAATTACATATAAATAAATTTTCCATCACATCTGACTGATTAAACATGTATTCATTTTTTGCACTAACTAGCTGTCTAAATTTACAAGCTTTTTGTAATTATTCCAAGCACATACCTCCAAACTTCTGCTGTTCTAGCTCTCAATAGCTAATTAATTGCGGAAGCAAACAGCTAGGTGTTGGGCATTTGGTAGCATTTGGATAATTTATTTCTGCATTTAGTATGTCCTTTGGACTGATTCATAGACAAGGCATGCAGCTGAGATGTTTCAGTTTACAGATTTTGCTTCTTTCCAAAATTCTGCATTTTTTCTCCATTTTATGGTACACATAGAAATTTAATGTGCATTAAGCCAGTGTAATAATATTATTGTATCTTTTGGCAATGTCAGCTACTTTTAATAATAGAATTCTTTTGAAAATACCATCCAGCAATAAATTTTTGTGGCACACACTTTGGTTTTCTGAAATTATTGTTTTTGTTTGCTTTGGATCAGTGTTTGTAGGCACATTTTTAAATTGCCATGTCATAAGTGATTTTCTTTAAATAATTATATTTTTAATGTTTGTGTGCCTTGCAATGCCCAACATTGGCTGCATCATTAATTCCTGGTGAAAAGAACTACAGATTTAAGATGTACTCTATCTTTCTGTTAGATGTATGTTGCCATGCAAATTTGAAATCATGCCCCCTTGGTAACTATGACAACTAGTGATAGACTCTGGGGTATTATCAGTAAATACAAAAGTTGCTGGATAGCACAGAGGCTAAGAAGTATGTTTCTTCAAGCTTTGTTACTCTTAGTTCCTCCACTGCATTTCTTTGCAGCCTTGATAGTGAGGACATGCTACAAGTACCCCAAATTTATGTCCAAGTTTTTCACATCCCAGGTGCTCTGTATGTATGTGCAAGAGGACGTAAAGGAACAAAATAAGTTGAAAAGAAAAAAGGCATCATGTAAAATGAGGTTTCCTTTTCAGGGTCCTTGTTTTGTTTTGTTGTTTTGTTTTTCGTTTTTAGTAATGCATCTCCATCTTTTCTGTGTGAGGCTTTCTTTTTAGCAAGAAACCCCAATGCAGACTGTGCGCTATGGAGAATTCATCATCCATCTGGACAGGTATGTCCTCCCTCCTCAGATGACATTAGGGTTCAGGAACTGGGAATGGAAGGGATAATCTTTGCAGCATGCTGTGGCTATCAGCATCCTTCATGTGCTGGAAAGGGGAGAAAAGGTGTCTTAGCCTTCAGCATAAGAGCCAAAGTCCTTCTGGCATTTGACATGCAGAGAAAGTGTACAATTAAAAACATTTGCTAGAAACTCCCCTCCACGAGTCAGATCTGCCTTGAGATGTTTCTGGCCTAGAAAAAAACCCCAACAAACCCCTGCTGTCTGCACCCTTTGTCAGCTCTGTCAAGATTGATTTAAGCTATCTGGAAAGCAACAAGAAGAACCCTGGAGAACAGATCAGCTTGGCCTTCAGACCCCTTCAGGGCACACAGCTTGATTTTTGCTATTTAGAGACTTATTTGTCAGGCAGTCATCTTAGAGGCAGAAGAAGTAACTTACCCTCAGAATACTAAAACACTGTTTTAAGTGTTCCTGCTGGACTTACAGAAAGCAAGTAGTCAGCACCCACTAGAATGGAATCCACTACAGAAATCAGAGGGAGAAAGAGAGGGAGAGGGGTAGACAGAGAGGACTACTTTCCCGAAATAACTTGATAGTGGTATTTATCAACTGGAGAAAAAAACAGCATGTGCTAGCTTTCTTGGTAAGAGCACTATCAAACGTGCCGACATCTATTGGAGCTTCTGAGACAAACTGGCAGCAAGCCAGAGAAACTAAACCAGACAAAATAGCCTCAGTCTGTGGAAACAGCCACAAGCTGAAGGAGCCATCCTAACCGTTAGGAATCTGCTGGTAAAACCAAACTAGAAATCCCAGGAGAGGGTGGGGATTGCTGTGAGTGCAGTGGACTGGATGTAGGAGGTGCAAGTAGTACCCAGCAGCAGTATACAGAATATTTCTTATTACAAGCTGAGAAGTATTAACTTTGAGGAGAGGGCTGAATTTGGACAATGTTTCAGTGATTATTTCCAGGGCCTTTCCTTGTGGTCCAAGGGCTCCAGTGACAAAGCATCATAGTGCTTATTTAAAGGTCTGAAGATTAGCTGGTGTGGTTCATATTGTGGTCTACAAGTTTTATGACTGGCCATGAGCATTTCTGGCATGCATGTAGCAAATCTGCATGGCTGAAGCATTTGCTGCCTATGTGCAGTCATTCTTGCTATGCTCCTTTCATTACAATCACTCTTCCTAATGGAGTCTACCAATGGGAAAAAAAAAAAAAAGCTACAAAAAATCTTGTACATCACTCTGAGTGTGATCTGTTCAAAAGGAGGCTTGTGAATATTGGTATGATCAAAAGCTGAAAGAAAATCTTGATCTGTGAATCAGAGGTACGTTGACTAGCAATTTACTACATTCTGAACTTCCCCTGTTAATACACTAGGCTGTACAGATGACAGAATTTCTGACTTTGTCAGAAAAATTCCTTCTGATCTGCTTCTGCTTTTCATGTTTTTTCTGACCACATTTTAAAATATTTTTTGGATCTGGAGAGGGTTAAAACATTGAGTAAGTCCAGGGTTATGAACACTTCAAAATATTTCGATGGAAAAAGTGCAGGCTATAGAAAAGCCCAAAATAAGCATTATGCCTGGTGAACGCGAAGACATTCTTTGAGTACACTTTAAATTGGCAGGCAGAAATTAAATGAATTCAAATAATCTTACTTGGAAGACAAAGCTGTGTATCAGAGGAAAAAGCAGGAACTGCCTAACAAGATCAACAGATTTTTTTAAATGGACGTCTTTTCAGTATTTAACCTATTTTTTCTGCATCTTTCTTATATGTTCATCTGTCTTTAATAAAATCAAAAGACAGAAGCAAAAGAACAAAATATTACTGCTTGTGCTATTAAAAAATAATTAATTTTTGCAACATGTGTCATATCCTAAGATTTTTATTGAGTGGTTGTTATCTCCTTGGCAGCCATTTTCAATCTGGTTTAGGATACACCATTGCTTTCCAGATAGCTCAGCCTATGTCTTAGTACTTGCCTAGAGGTTTGGGTGATGTGCATACATGTTATCATGATTTTACATGTGTTCATGTGCACTGCTCTTCCAGTGGCAGAACAAGTCACTTCTGAGCATACTGCAGATATTCTCTCAGTACATAGAATCATACAATCATAGAATTTTCAGGGTTGGCAGGGACATTTAAGATCATCTAGTTCCATCTCCACTGCCATGGGTTGGAAAAGATCATCTGGTTCCAACCCCCCCCCCACTCGATTAGGTTGCTCAGAGCCCTGTCCAGCCTGGCCTTAAAAACTTCCAGGGATGGGGCTTCCACCACCTCTCTGGGCAACCTCTTGAAGTGCCTCACCACTCTCATGGTGAAGAACTTGTTCCTAACATCTAATCTAAATCTGCCCTCCTCTAGTTTGTAACAATTTTCCCTAGTCCTATCACTCACTACCTGACATCCTAAAAAGTCCCTCACCAGCTTTTTTGTGGACCCCCTTCAGATACTGGAAGGCTACAATAAGGTCTCCTTGGAGCCTTCTCCTCTTCAGACTGACTAACCCCAACTCTCTCAGTCTGTGTTCATAGGAGAGGTGCTCCAGCCCTCTGATCATCCTCATGCCCTTCCCTGGAGACAGTTGAGAACATACATGTCTCTCTTGTATTAGGCTCTCCAGAACTGGACACAGTACTCCAGGCGGGGTCTCAAAAGAGCAGAGCAGAGGGGCAGAATCCTTTCTCTGGACCTGCTGGCCATGCTTCTCTTGACGCAGCCAAGGATCTCATTGGTTTTCTGGGCTGCAAGTGCACACTGATGGCTCATGTTGAACTTCTCATCCACCAGTACTCCCAAATCCTTGCCCTCAGGGCTGCTCTTAAACCAGTCACTGCCCCATCTATATCAGTGCTTGGGATTGCCTCGACTCAGATGCAGGACTTTGCACTTGGTCTTGTTGAACTTCATGAGACTGGCATGGGCCCACATCTCCAGCCTGTCAAGGACCCTCTGGATGGCATCCCTTCCCTTCAGCATGTCAGCTGCACCACACAGCTTGGGGTCATCAGCAAACTTGCTCAGGGTGGACTCAATGCCATCATCCATGTCACCAACAAAGATGTTTAACAAGACCGGTCCCAGTATCAAACCTTGAGGGACTGCAACTCAAGTTGCTATTGTTTCATGAAAATATTGGAGGAAGTCTGTTTTTTCCTATAGAGAAAGGAAGTCTGTTTTATAGGAAGTCTGGTTTCTCCTTTCTCCAATTGAAGTTGCCACCTGTGTATTCAGGTTTTAAGCATGCACAATAACTGATGAGAATTAATAAAATGAGGTTTATTACTCACATTTTGGTGCTAAAGGCATTTCTTTTTGTGGCATATACACGTGAGTCTTGTTATAGTACTAAAGCAGAAAGTGATAATTTCTTTAAATACACAAATAATGTATATATGGTCTGGTTAAGTCTACCATCTCTGCATGGAATTACCTTACTGTCTTCAGCAGCCAGTGATACATCTCTGTAAATTATCTTGTTATGGTACTTCTGAACTAATATTTTTTTATTATTTTCTTTTACAGCAAGGAAAAAACCTAGAAAAGAAAGCCACCTGTCACAGTTTAGGCCCAGGTGGTATCAACCAGGCCTTCACTCACTCACTCACTCACTCACTGCCTCACTGAGGGGTAGGGAGCAGAAAATCTACCTAAAGGCTCATTAGTCAAAACTAGGATAGGGAGGTTTTCATTCCCCAATTATGGTAATAAACAAAAACCAGACAGGTTCAACTTGGGAAGGAAAAAAACCTAGTTTAATCTACAAGGAGAAAGAGAAAACATGGCCAGAGCTTAGTACCTTCCCCCCCACACAAACCCCTCCCTTCTTCCTGGGCCCAAATCGCTTCACTGCCGCCTTCCCCTCAGAGGCATAGGGGAAAGAGGAGTTGGGGTTTAGGGTCAGTTCACTGAATGTTCCTTCTGCCGCTCCTTCCTCCTCAGGGGGAGGACTCCTCACATTCTTCCCCCCCTCCAAGGCAGGGTCCCTCTCCCGGGAGAGTCCTTCAGGAACCCCTGGGCCATGAGTCCCTCCCACAGGTGCAGTCCCTCAGGAACTGCTCCAGCCCGGGCTGCACACAGAGTCACGGCTGCTGCAGGAGCAGTCACCTCCCCTGACACGGGGTCCTACATGGCTGCAGAGCCACATCTGACCCTCTCTGTGATCCCACACAGGATCTAGCTTCATATGTGCCCACCTGTGACACTTTGGGGGTTGGAAATCCACATTTACTCCGCTGAGATCCCTTGGCTTCTACTCCACCATGCTCCCCCATGGGCTGCAAGGAAATTTCTGCCCTGGCACCTTTCCCTACTCCTTCTTCACTGACCTTGGTGTCTTTGCTCTGGCATATTTCTGTCACTTCATCCTCTGCTCTTCTCTGCAGGTCCTTTTTTTTTTTTTTTTTTTTTTTTTTTAATATTTTTGCAGTTTGCTTGAGTATGGTACTCACACAGGCACATCCACATCCAGCTTCCCATATCTGCTCAGCCTTGGGC
Source organism: Phaethornis superciliosus (assembly GCA_023637945.1). Lineage (NCBI taxonomy): Eukaryota > Metazoa > Chordata > Aves > Apodiformes > Trochilidae > Phaethornis > Phaethornis superciliosus. The sequence continues at coordinate 43,826,288 of JAJQWJ010000004.1, read as the reverse complement.
AGGCCCAGACCTGGAACCAGCGGAGCTTCCAGAAGTTTCTCACAGGAGCCACCCCTGTGCCTCCTCCTCCCCCCCCAGACTTCCAAAACACCACTGCACTAACCCAAGACCCCACCCTACTTCAGTTTAGAGAACCAGAACATAATGTGTTTGAAATGCAACTTCATTTTAAATGCAGCTGGAAAAACAAAGGAAATTTCATCTCTTTGAAAAAATTACTTGAGAACTTGTTGGGGTTAGACACAAAAGTTCATGGGATCTGGCCACTTAACTCTGTTGGGCTCCTCTGAAAGCATCAGTTAATACTGTCTGTTCTACATGAAATATTTTTGGACTTTCTGTACCAGAACAGCAGAATTGCTCTATTTGGCCTGGTAGAAGTTCTGAACTGAAATTGGAGTCTTTACAATGGTATGTGTTGCTTAATCTTAGTGGTGAACTGAATCGTTCATGTTGCCTGCAAAGATGTGTCTGAGGCAAGTAGGAATTGGTATCTCAGTTGGATCTTACTGCCCATCTGGCTCCTTCTGACAGATCCTTGAAAATCCCGCAGTTGGATTCCCTCACTTGTCAAAGCAAGGTAATCAGAGAGCCCTAGGTATTATAGCAGGTGTTTGGTGTTTTCTTTCATCAATTCTGTGCTTCAAAAAATCATTTTTGTCTCTTAAAAATATTTAGAAATATGAGCAGGCAAAAGATTTGATCACGGAGACAATATTGGCTGCACCCAGCCAAGATCTATTTGACAGCTATTCAGTAAGTTTTCCACCAGTGCAGCTTGCTGTCTTGGATAAGATCAGCATAAAACAATTTGGAGCAATGTAAACATGTCAATTGTTAGGACATACTGATGTCCTTTGCTAGTTCACTAAAAAAGGCAGCATGCTTGTGCTTCAGTGTTAACCCTTCTGTCAGCTATCAGTAGATTTTTCAAAACTTCTATTTAACCTGCCTTTTAGATCTGCACTGGTGCAGCTAGCCATACCTATGGCTTAGCTAATTATTTGTCCCTATATGGATCTGCTCTACTTGTTTCCAAACAGGCTAAAAAGCAGAGATGGAAGGGAAAGGTCACTGTTGCCTACACATTTCTTCCAAAGTGTAAAAATTCTTCTTTCATGCAAAATGGCTGGCTTGATCTCACTGCTCTAACTATTCAGATCTACCACACCTCTATTATCTGTCATGCTTATACTAATCATCCTCACTGACTGTAACAAGAACTTTTATGGCGTTTAGTGATGTCACTTTCATTCCTCTACTGACCCAATCCAGAAGCTGCCAGATGTTATCCACCTGCCATTACTGAAACCAATCTGACCACTGCTAATTGAGAGCTTTATGTGGTTTGCCAATCTGTTTGCCAAGTTACTTGAAGGTATTTTTGATATTGAAATGGTATGGCAAATAGCAACAGATTTACTGAGTTGTCTTCACTAAAGGTGATAATATTTCCAACAGATTCATTCAATTTTAACTGCCCTTCACTACAATCATTAATGATTCTAAACAGCTTAGAAGATATTACTTCCAAAGGCTTAAAAATCTCAGTTGGCGATCCCTCTGTGCCTGCAGCTTTTTTTCTTCATGTTGACATATACTTAATTACCTGGCTAGTTTCCTGATAAGAATTTCAGTCTCTTGTCTAAGCTGTTGCATCTAACTTGAGAGGGATTTTCTTCATGAAAAGTATAGCAGAGTTATTTCTCTTGGTGGGAAAACATAAACTTCGTGTGAAGTCAGTCTGATAGTCTCAGTATTAGTTGACTTGGTCCTTGTGCTGTTTTGCTGCTGTAGCTGTATTTCAGAATACTTAACTGGAATGTTTTTTTTCTGAACTGTCAAGTCTTCAAGTCTGCTTTTCTATATTTTCCATAATAAATTTCTGTAAACATCAGAAACAGACAACACCCAAAATCTATGGTACAAATGCAGCCTTTAGATTGCACAAAAGCTTTGGGAATTTTGATTGTGCAAACCATCTGGCTGACACCAATCTTATCAATGCAACTACAGTCTCTGCCAAGAGGACAAAAACTGGTGAACATCTTCAAGTAATCACATTTTTCTCAATTACTTCCATATCTAAGAACTGTTCCATACTACAGGGATCAGATAAAGAGATGAAGTCCCTGACTCAGAGCTGATGGCAGCCTGCACACTAGAGGATATGGGAGTCTTGCATTCTCATGCTATGGCAAGAGAAACTGTAGACACAATTAAGAGATTACATTCAAGGAAACTGTATACTGTAGCTGGGTGAGTTTAAAATATACTTCACATATCATCTAATCCTTCTTTAAATGCTGATTTCAACTAGCTCTTTACATCTAGGTGCAGTGTGCTTTTTCTTCCAAATATAAATGTTTTCTAGAGGACTGAAACAACACTTTCCTTTTTAAATACAGTTACAGCACTGCTTTCCAGGCCTGTGGCTTGGCTACAGCATTGAGAAAGAGCCCCTAGGCAGAAAGGCTGCAGAGTTAGGTCATGCTAGGAGAAGTCACCAGGCAACCCTAGCCCTGTAAGAGCGTGTGCACTTATTGCAACACCAAATCTCTTTCCCTCTCTCAGACTGCACAGATCAGGAGCAGACCTTGGGTGCTGTATCTGGGATGCTGCAGTTGTAGGGAAATACTGTAAAACAGTGTGTACGTGCATGCGTGCATGCAGGTCAACACAGAATCACAGAACTGTCAGGGTTGGAAGGTACCTCTAGAGATCATCTTGTCCAACTCTCCCACTAAAGCAGGGATCACCTGGAGCACATTACACAGGACTGCATCCAGGTGGGATTTAAGTATATCAAGAGAAGGGGACTCCACAGCCTCCCTGAGTAGCCTGTTCCAGTGCCATGCCAACCTCAGAGGAAAGAAGCTTTTTCTTATGTTTAAGCCACTGCTTTCCAAACAATTCTAAACCAAACAAAACAAAACTAGACTTGGGTTAGACCTTTTACTTTGATCCAAACCTGCAGACTGGAAAACTTTTATCCAGACATGTGTGTGAACCTCTGTCTTTTTAAGTTGATCTGAACATACTGAGGCTGCCCTTGCTTTCCAGGAAAATGTTAAAGGAGAAAAAGAAAGATATTTCCCAAAAAAGTATATAAACACGCAGAGTTCTGCTCAGCAGAAATATGCTGTGGCCTCTTTCTGAAGGGAAGGCAGAGAATATTTGCATTTCACCCTTCTGACCTCTTTCAGAAAAACTGTCCAAGCCATGTAGTTACATTTCAGTGTCATCCTTCAACAGAGTTCCAAATAAAGAATGAAGGTTCCCTTTCCCTTTTCTCCTGAGCACAAGTTTCAGTTCAGAACAAGGAAAAAACTATTATTATAATGTCATCATTTTATGAGAGAACTATAGTGTGTCCAGTTCTGGGCCCCTCAGTTCAGGAAGGAGATTGAGGTCCTGGAGCAGGTCCAAAGGAGGGCAACCAGGCTGGTGAAGGGACTCCAGCACAAGTCCTGTGAAGAGAGGCTGAGGGAGCTGGGGGTGTTCAGCCTGGAGAAGAGGAGGCTCAGGGGAGACCTCATCGCTCTCTACAACTCCCTGAAAGGAGGCTGGAGCCAGGGGGGGTTGGGCTCTTTTCCCAGGCAACTTTCAACAAGACAAGAGGGCATGGACTTAAGTTGTGCCAGGGGAAGTTTAGGTTGGATATTAGAAAGAATTTCTTCACGGAGAGGGTGATCAGGCACTGGAATGGGCTGCCCAGGGACGTAGTGGATTCTCTGTCCCTGGAGATATTTAAAAAGAGACTGGATGTGGCACTCAGTGCCATGGGCTGGTAACTGCAGCGGTAGTGGATCAAGGGTTGGACTTGATGATCTCTGAGGTCCCTTCCAACCCATCCAATTCTATGATTCTATGATTCTATGATTCTATGATTTAATTTTTTAATTTCCTTTTTGGATGCATGCAAATAAGAGAGCCTCTTTAAAAAGCCTAGCATGGCATTTTCTGAATCCATGCACCACAGTCAGTTTACAGGAAAATATGAATTTCTGTGACCATTGCTGTATCTTAAAATCTAGATTCTAAGACATCTTGTCCATGCTTTTTGCTTTTAAGGTACAGTCCAAGTCACAACTCTGAGATTCCAGTCCCAGAAGAGCTGCTGGCATCTTCCAAAATCAAAACATGCTGTTAATTTCCTTCTGTGACAACACTGACACACCATCATCCTACTTCACATCTGATTATATCTGGGTAGACTTAGTGCTTGAAAGTACTAGACAGCAATGAAAACAAAGACAGGGGTGGCAGTGGGGGTTGTTTCACAACAGGATGGCAACACTCCAAGTTCTTGAGGATAGTCTCTGACAAACAGTGAGAAATTTTGTTATATAAACAGTGAGCAGAATAGCCTTGGGTACGCATTTATCCCAAGTCATTGCAGCAAGGGGGTTCTGGTGCTGCTTGGGCTGTGAGGGCAAGACCTCAAATTCCCTGTGTTATTAAGGAGCAGGGCACTGCAGGGGCCAGCACTTATGGGGCAAGGGACAGGGCAGAGAAATGAGAATGGGAGTAGGAGAAATTTCATGTGGTGCAGGTGCTCCTGTGGCTTACATTTATCCCAAAAGTGGTCACTGGAGTTCATAGCAAGATATATACTCCAGTAAATAGGATCAGACTTAGAAAGATTAATGATGTGGCAAAATTGTCCCTTCTGCATTTAGTAATATACATCCATGGGTTCTTTAAAAGTATATGAGAATTATGTATGTGTTCTTAGGTTTGTTTACCATTAGTTAAGATGTCATTTGCTTCCATTTTTACATTTAAACTTTAACATCACCTGCAAAGGCTGTGGAAAAGCCATGGAACTGAAACAGAAACCGTATGCTTTTTCCAGATAAAGATGTCTTTAAAAAGCCAGTGTCAAAGATTTCAACTGAATATTGGTGTCACAAGTGCAACGAAACCTCGAACCATGACTAATAATCCTGAAGAATAAGGGAGAATAATAATCTTCTCTCTGCATTTCTTTCTGCATTCCCTTTGTAGCCTCATATTATCAGCATGAATATCAGTTCCTGGGATCACAGCTAACACTGCAGTGGTATTGTTAAAAAGATAATATATGTAGTGGAATAAGTTAATTTTTATTTGGATTTGTCCTTCTTTGTAGAATTTCATGAAAAATTTTCTAACTGAATTTGAACCTGAGAAACTTGGGTTCATCCCCTGGTGCTGCTAGCTTTATTCCTAGGTTAAACAACCCATGTAATAAAAGTCCCTCCTTCCAGAATTATCTAAGGGGCACTAAGAAAAGCACTGTAAAATAGAGAACTAAAGTACACTAGTGGCAGCCTTAGGTTTCAGAAACGCTTTCACTATATTATCATCACCTTTTCCAAAAGCCGCTGTGGCCTCTGGTGACCTCTCTGAAAACACTTCTATTGTGAAGAATAATAGATGAGGCTATTTGTCAGTTCTCTTTCAACATGTGCTTAGGAAAATAGCAGACTGCGTCATCAGGCAAAATAAAAGCAAGGAAAAATAAAAAGAAATGTTACCAACAGACACTAGTGTAACTTTGGGTTGATGATACTGCTTATAGTTCTGATTTTCCTTAGGTTGTCTTCAATCCCAGCTGCCACATTTTCATCAGGGTCTGAACCTAGTGTTATTCAACAGTTTTCCCTTTAGTATATGAGGTAATTTGGCCTTTCAGTGACTAAAATATTTAGGGGATTTGTATATTGACAGATACAGAAAAGATGTTTCAGGCAAAGGGCTGAGCTCTGTTTAGGAAATTCTCCATGTAAGTGAAGAGGATGCACTGATGTAATATATTTGGTGGGTTTATTAAAATTCTTTCTGAAAAATATCTATGGTAAAAGTCTATTCCCATTACAAAGTCCTCTCCATTGTCTAACTCCTTCCTGAATGAGTTAGAAACCTATGTAAATAACACAGCAAAAACAATGAATACAGAAATATTTTTGAAGTCTCTTGTCTTCATATGCCTGTTTATACCTGTGAAAATCACCAACAGATCTTCCAGTATAAGCTAAAGCTTGAGGCAGTTTCATGTCACTGTTTAAAAATAAAAGAAGTCAGAAGTAGCAAATTATCTTCTCATTTACGTACTGTTTCTATCTTGCTTAATCATGGTACTTGAATGTAAGAATACTGGTAGTCTATGTAATACAGTGACCAACCACCTCTCTCTCTATGCAAGTGTAAATACAAACATATCCGTATTTACTGATATGGAACTAGATTGCATACACGTATTGGTAAAAGAATATTATTAAGAATGCACTCTAAAGCTCTCAAAAACATAAGATTTTTTTTAAAAAAAACATTGTGACCAACTTTGATTCAGTTTCCTGGTGTGTCTTTGCTACAACTGAAGATGTCTGGGAACTTCTCTATACAAAGTTTTTGTCACAAGATGCCCATCTATCAAAATCAAGACACTCATGTAAATATTTCAGTTTTGTCAACACTTTCCCCAAGCCTAGACTGGAATCTTTTTGATGAGAGAGTCAATTCAGAGTTGTTTCAGACCAGTTTTGTAAACCTTTTTTTTTCAGGACGTAGCCCTACTTGAGCCACTTCCAGGTGACTTCCCAGATCTCGTCTTTTATCTTATGTCCCTGTATTTCCTTATTTTCAGACTCAAGGCTATAGGACCATGTTGCAGAAATGCTAGATGTTCACAGGTGTAGCTGTAGGCAGTGGAAGCTGAGCATTGAAACTACAGTGATAAATAATCACAAGAAAAAGGTTGAAAATGTTTGAAATGTCAAATTACCAACTTACTGACTGAATATCTCTGCCTTTCTTCTCGTCTGTGAATTGATTAACGTTTGTGTATCACTGCTGTTATAGTAAGCACCAGAGAAAAGCCCTTCAGGAAATTTTGTATCTTTTTTTCAGAGGAGGCTTAAACAGTATTCAATGCATAACAGATGAGGCAACAGTGTATTGAACAAGGAAATACATACATATGACAAAGGTTGAATCAAGATTGTGCAGGAAGCCTTAATGTTGGGATTTCCTAAATCCTGAATGCTTAGCTTTGTCACATTTTCGAAGAACAGTATTAAAATGGCTTTCTGTGGGTTTAACATGTATTATGCACAGAGAAAATATATGTCAAAGATTTGACAGAAAGATTTTATTGTGATGAGTTTAGTTGACCTTGTTATTTAGTTACAGTTATTAGTTGGAATTATATTTAATGAATATATGTATTAAAGTTAAGTACATGGATATGTGCAGGAGTGGAGAAGGAATAATTTTGCCATTAATATGCTTTTGAAGCCTCAAATCGAAGCTATGTTCTTTCTTGAAAACAATCATAGCCCATATTTACCTCCAACCCCTATCATACACTTGCTGTAAATTTGCACCAGCTGCAGTCTCCTTTGAGCCTACTGAGCTGCAGTGGGATTCAGAATGAAGGGAGAGGCAGACGAGAAAGAGGTGAGGGTAGTTCAGGGAGTGAGGTTACATTTTAAATTCAGGTGTCAGTGGCTCAGTCTCTAGGCATGTGTGTAGCACTGCTGGGATCTTTTGGATCTGCAGTCTGATTTTTTGATGTCTCTTGAATCTGGGCATTGTCTCTTTTTTTCTGATTGAAATGGACAGTCCTTACTGCCAAGTGTTCTGTGGTATGCCCAGGGTTCCTCATCCAAAGGATCAAAAAACTAACAAATTGTTTTCTCAGAGCTTTAAACCAGCAAACCCCAGAGCACTATTTTTTCTTTCTTCTATTTATTTAGAAGAAACATCACCAAAATATTTTGAATCAGTGTTTAGACACTTAGGCAGAATGAAAACAGAAGAGAGAGAAAAAAAGTGTTACAAGCAGCATTATCTCCAGTACTGCAGGGAAAGCCATGCTGTGCAAACAGGTATTTATATGAAACTGCCCTTATGAGCTATGAAATACCTCTGTCACCTCAAAGTATATGCATTTAAGAATGAATTGCCTTTAATCAGTAGAGATACATTAGAGGTGGTAATCAGGCATTTCTTTGCCTTATTTCTTTGCCTTCTGTGAAAGCATAGGTTATACGTTACCCTCTCTGGAATGTCCATGAGAAAGTTATTTAATATTCTGAACAATACTTACAAGGAAAGGGAAGGCAGCTCCTATCACTTGGGATGCCCTTGGGGGATGCTGTGATGATAGCTTTCTTGTTTAAAATTGTGGAATACATAGCTCACAAATGAATGAACATCTTTGAAGTTTCCTATGTGAGTCATGATGAAGATTCCATATAATTGTATTAAATTTACAGGGACAGGAATCAGCATGCAAACAGGCCATGGGCAAACATATAGTTATGTGATTCTATAACCTATAGAAAGAAAAATTACCTCTCTTTCTCAGCTACTTGCCATACTCTCTGTAAGTGTTACATAAGTTAGTGATAATATCTAAATACCTTATCAGAACATAGACAAATCTTGCCAGGAAAATAAATCAGTGTAAAAGCTTTACAGGAAATTTGCTGAAAGCCAGTATTAATAATTAATTTACCACCAAACCTGTCAAATATTGATATTTTAGGGGCCCAAATACAGAAGCTTAAGCCAAGTACTCAAGTAAGCATTTTGCATCTCTATTCAGACAACTTGCACTGCTCTCTATGTCAATTTCACATTTCTAGAGTGGCATGGAGGCACATTAAAATGATGATAGAGTGCACAGGGTGGATGGGAAGTAAAGAGATTTTTAGAAAAGGCTTACTAAAAGAACAGAGCTACAAATAACTCTAATAGAGATTCTCACTCCAGAGGTTGTCTAACACACACCACTATTATGAGGAGCCCAAGCAAACTCAGGTTGCACACACTTTTACTCCTGGAAATTACTTAATTATTATTGATGGCAAGCAAGAGCTTTCTCCAGATCAGCTGAAGCTTGAAGTGGACTGCAAACTTTTTTGTAACTCTCTGAATGCTTCTGAAGCCTCTTGCTACCTGGTACATTGAGCAATTTCACAGAGGGTAAGGAGGAGAGGGCAGAGGGAAGAAAGCCTTGCGGAACAACCTGAGAACAACTTTTGACACTGACCACTGCCTGCTAGTTATTTTATTTATAAGTGTTTTCTCTTCCATGTTATGAAAAGAAGTCCCAAGTTTTTCCCTGTGACAAAATCCAGTGTGTTATGTGATGTGCAACCAGAGCATATACTAAATGGGCAGTTTTTCTGAATCAGTTTCTAGTGTCCTTCTTCTTCTCTCCAGGCTCAAACAGAACAGCAAATACAGAAGGATGAAGTACATATGCACTCTGCTTTCATCTGATATATTATCATCAATACATTAATTTCTATTTAATTCCCTGATTATATCAGCAGACTGGACAGATTTTTAAAGTGAAGTCAGGTTCCTTTTCTAGTAGTTCTAGTTCTGCTCACTTTAATTTTGGGTTGTGCCTGCTGCAGAAACAAGCTGAACCCCCACTGTAGGAGAAGAACAGGTTCATGACTCTCTGAAGAACATGAAGGTGCACAAGTCTATGGGACCTGATGGTGTCCATCCACGGGTCCTAAGGGAGCTGGTAGAAGCAATTGCCAAGCCTCTGCCCATCATATTTGAGAGGTCATGGCAGTCTGGTGGGGTTGCCGCTGACTGACAAAAAAGGTAACATAGCCCTTATTTTTAAAAAGGGGGAAAAGGAATCCTGGAGAACTACAGGATGGTCAGCTGCACCTCTGTGTCTGGTAAGATCATAGGACAGATGCTCCTGGAAAATCTGCTGGGCACAGGGAAAATAAGGAGGTGATTGCTGACAACCAACATGGCTTCACTAAGGGCAAATCATGCCTGATCAATTTAGTGGCCTTCTACAACAAGGCTACAGAGATAGTGGATAGTGGCAGAGCAAGTGACATCTTCTACTTAGATTTCTTCAAGGCATTTGACAATGTCCCATATGACATCCTGGTCTCCAAACTGACAAGACATGGATTTGACAGATGGGGCACTAAGTGGGTAAGTAATTGGCTGTGGGTGTGCAGCTGCTCTTTGTGATCTGGAGGCAGTCACCTCATCATCCTGCAGTGACTGAACTGAGAGTTACCCACTCCCAGATCACTTCTCTGGAGCCCACTGGTTGCCTGTAAGTGGTCCAGAACCACTGGACACCACCCCTGGAGACCCTCTGAGCCTCTGACATAAGAGAGGGGTCCTTCAAAATGGTTGCCTGGTTTCAACAGCATTTCTAGACATTCTGGGGCTTTATTATGTTCCCTCTGGAAAATAAACTTTAAAAAAACAATAATCCTGTGGAAAGAGACCCTGTTCATGGCTTGAAGAGTGTCCCCTTTCTGCCAGCAGGAATCAGACTTCAGCCCTGCATGGCATGCCATTTGCTAAAGCCTGTGAAGTAATTACAGGACAAACAGTGTTAAAATGAACTTTGTGTAGTAAACATGGCGAGGCTTAAGTTCATTCAGTACTTAAGAGGGTAAGTTTGCAGAAGTTCTTGTAAATCCCTATTGCACAACAGGCTTAGTGCAACTGTCACCCTTAAGTAATAGATATTCTTCAACATTGTGAAATATAAATTGGTTTCTTAGTCTGACTTCCCACATCAGCAACGATCAGTGCAGAATGTTTTCTTCTTTGTTCTTATATTTAAAACAGTACACAACAAATGTACACAAGTTTCTTAACTCTTGGGTATGGTCTTGTTTCCCAAGTCCTGGGGACAGGGCCAAGCTCTAATCTCAGTCACACAGCATGCATAATCATGTATCTCCATAGACATTTCCAGGTACCTAGTGCAGTTTACAGTTCACTCGAGATTACAATCTGACCTGCAAGAGCATTCTGGGCATGGAGGATACAGCACAAAGAAGTCACGTGAAGGAGCAGGAGTAGAAGCAGCAGCAGCATTCCTCTGTCTGCAAGCCCCAAGTGCTGCTCACAGTAACAAGCCCCTAGTGATGATAGGCACTTTTCAGAACAGTGCCTTTATGAAGAGGTGATAATATTATTAAATATTTGGATCCCTTTCATTATAGCATACTCAGAAAGTGGGGCAGACTGATGGTCAGCATTAAAAAAAAAAAAAGAAAAAAAGCTGCAAGGGGTGTAACATTGCCAAAGTTTTGACCCAGCTGGTATCAACCAGGCCTCCACTTGCTCACTCCCACTGTGGGACAGGGAAGAGAAAATCCACCCAAATGTTCCTTAATCAAAACAAGGATAGAGAGTTGTAATTTCCCAATTACGGTAACAGGCAAAACCAGACAGGTTCATGGTGAGGAAAGAAAAACCTAGTTTAATCCACATAGAGAAAGAGAAAACATGACCAGATCTTAATACCTTCCCCACAAACACCCCTCCCTTCTTCCCGGATCTGGATTACTTCATTCCTACTTCCCCCCTAGGTGGCACAGGGGTTGAGGAGTGGAGGTTTAGGATCAGTTCCCCACACGGTGTTTCTGCCACTTCTTCCTCCTCAGGAGGAGGATTCCTCACATTCTTCCTCCAGTCCAGTGTGGCACCATTGGAAGAGAATCCTTCATGAACCCCTCCAACATGAATCCCTTCCTCAGGCACAGACTGCTCCAGCCTCGGCTGCTCACAGATTCATGGTCTCCTTTGGGAACAGTCACCTCCTCTGGCACAGGGTCCTCCACAGCAGCAGATCCATATCTGCCTCTCTCCATGATCCTGCACAGGCTGCATCTTCACGTTTGCTCACCTGTGACACTTCAGGGGCTACAAATCCACATTTACCCCGATGCAGCCCTTCAGAGACTGCTCCACTGTGCTCCTCCATAAGTTGCAGGGGAACAGCTGCCATCTCACCAGGGCTGTGGGGAAATCTCTGACTGGGCACCTTCTCCCTGTCTTTCACTGACCTTTGTGTCTTTTCTCTGGCATTGTTTTCTCATGTTCTCCTCTGCTCTGCAGGTCTTTTTCATATACATGTATTTCTGCACTTCATTTCATTTTCTCTGTCTTATAAATGTTACTTGCAGTGGTGCATCCATCTTCTCATATCTGCTCGGACCACAGCAGAGATAGGGCCAGAACTGGAACTGGAAAGCTTCCAGAAACTTCTCACAGGAGCCACCCCTGTTGCCCCCCCTGCTTCCAAAACCACTGCATGAACCCAAGTCAAATATCAACACTGTTGCTTTAAATTACAACATTAGCTGTGTTTCTGTAACTTTGTTTATCAGGGGCTGGGAATACTTTCTTGACTGCCAGCTCCACATATGAATGTCAGCTCTTTGGCTGCAGATGAAGTTTGGGATGGCTATAATTCCTCGAGCATGCTCTGCCACTGCCTTTCACCCTGAGCTTGGCACTGCCCTCCTTCAGCATCTACTTGGTGAGCAAACCTATGCCCTTTGCACAGCTTCAGAGACAGTGAAAGTTGGATATCATACTCACAACAACTATTTCTGTTGCTTCACATATCTTCAAAGAACTTTGTAAGGAGTCAGCTGAGCTGTATGGCTGCCTGAGGTGGAACAGGATTGCAAGGTGCTTCATATATCAGATCCCTTAGACGGAGTCAGAGATGTCTGCAGCTCTGGCACACAGCAGACACAAGAAACAAATGAGATCCAGTGATACTTCTGCAAAAGGGTGCACTGGATCAGTTCACTGAATCAACACAGGGGTGAATCCACCACCTGACCTATCTGCTCACTGAACAGCCCTGCATCTCCTGATGGCTCTGAGAGTAAGATGGGTCATAAGCAGAACCAAACAAAAAAATGGGGAAGGAAGGAAGAGGAGCGGGCATTCCTTTTAACAAATCTCCCAATTGCATTTATCTGGCTGTGGTGCAGAACTGCACACTGAACAAAGCATGTGGATGTGGAGGCAAAACATCCTCTCTGTTTCTCCTGCACCAATCTCTTCTTATTGATGAGGCATACTATTCTCCTAAGACGGGAAACACTGCACCTTTCTCACTTACATCCCATATTTTGATTAGAATATTTTTTCTACTATTAGACACTCAAAGAACTGTACTCGCAGTATAGTATTGTAAATCAGTAGGCTAATACGTCAGCATAGAGAAGAAGGGAACCAATAAATTACATAGGATTTTTACAGTCAGTCCTACAGACTGAATCACATTTGTTGATGTTCTGTTAGAAAATACCTTCTGGTTAACAAGCTGCAGTTAAATTACAAGTTGGTTCCTGTGGCTTATGGGTAGTTATCAGTATGAAACTATCCTCCTTTAATATCTTAATATGTTTAAGATGTAGGAGGTATATTTTATTATTTCATCATGGTTTTCTTTTCTTTTCCCATCCTGAAAACCAGCTTTCCCCAACTAATTTCATTAACAGTTTTTGCAGTGTTGCATTCTGTTCTTTTTCAGGGAGCTGTGGATGCATTTTGTTCACAGGAATGATGACAGAAATGCATGTTTGTGTTTTCTGCTAAATATAGACGTAAGCCTACTCCTTCTTCCTTTTCCTCCTCATGGCATATACTATCATTGTGAGATGACGCAGAAGTATATCACCACAGAGTATCATGACTTGTCAGGACAGGCATTGCTTCTAGCTTTCTTTTTTAATAGCTGGCCTACAACTGAAATGAAACTTAAAAGCTGTCATACTAGTGGCAGCCAGTAAATATTACTGGGAGTCAAAGTTACAGATAGAAAGCTGGCAAGAAAAATCACTCACCTACTCAATATCAAAGACTGGTGTCTGTTCCAAAAGCAGCAAGAGCCAGAGAAAATGTGTTGCAGTAACATTACACATTGCCTTTCTGTGCAAAAATACTGGACCAAATTCAGCCATTGGTGTAAGCAAAGGGAGTTCTGTGAACACTTCTTGTGCTGTAGTTATGTGTTTACAACCTTGTGGCCCAGAACTATGTGTTTAAGGTATATTACGTGATTAAGAGGAATTTGCTTAAACCAGTGCAAACAGAGAAAATTCAGTTCTAGGGTCGATGGCATAACCTCAGCTCACACTGATGGGCCTTGGGTGTTAAGGGATAAAAAATCACCAGTCTGAACTCTGAGAAAGGGCAGGGCAACATGCACAGGAACTCTTTTCCACTGAAGAGCTTGCTGGAGTACCAGGTCATGGGGAAAGCTCCTGGTGCCTTTCAGCTGATGTTTCCATTCCAAACAGGACACAGAAAGGAGATCATATGCAACTTCTTAAAGCATGTTGCCAGGTGTGCCTGCCTAGCCCCCTCCTCCCCAAGCAGGGGCTCTCACCCTTTCTGCCTGCAGAATCATGGGCTACAGACTTTTCCCTCCCAGCTGCTGCACAAGGGCAGCTGCTGAGCATGCTCCTTCATGTTCCAAGACTGGATTTTGCCCTCAGTGTTGTTTATTTCCAGCTTTGTTTTGTACCATAGTGTTTTTGCCTTAAAATGCAATTATCTTTAACCAGATGAAAGCATTATTATGGAAAACAATGTGGCAAGGCAGTGCGGTCACAGACTGGTTAAACATGAATGTAAACTGTTCTGTAATGAACACTGCTGGTATGTGGGCTACAACTCTGAATAATTTATTAATTAGCTATATGTCAGTAACTGTTTATAAAGGGCACATTATTTATTCTGCAGGCAGTTGAACATGTAGTTACATGTTAAGAATGAATGTGATTTTATTGTCAGGTTATACAAATGGGTAATCCGATAGCCAGACTAAACTTTCTTGGAGTCTCTTAGCAGTAAGACTTACATTTTTTTTCAAAGCTGTTTTAATAAATAAAAAAAAAAAAAAAAAAAAAAAAAAAAAAATCTTTTCCTTTATTTTCCAATCTGTTTTACAAGAAAGGCATACCACATATGATGCTAAACAAAACCAGGTATATTTACTGTTCATACACAAGTTCTTTATAAAAGAGCATATAAGGTAGAAATAAATACTTTAAGCCTGTAGAAATATCACATGCTACTGCAGCTGCTGGTTACCAGGCTAACTGCTTATTTGTTGCAGACTGTCACTACCTGGCCTGGCTGAGGTTGTTGTGGTGACCTTACTGTGAATTTCTGCTAGTATAAATTGCACTTTACATCTTACGTGTTTCTAATATTTGCTATGGGGGATAACTGCAATGTTCTTGTAATATTTATTTTGTCTACATTTTCAATCTATGCTCTCTGTTTTACCTGTAGTGTTAATATAGCATTGGTGTGAGAAGACTATACAGTAGGTATAATGAAGTAGCCAGATGACAGCTTTACATTAGGATTATGTACTGCAATTTGATATCTGCACTGAGAGAGCTAGTGCCAGCACTGGAGCTGAAATTGCTAATACCATGGTGAGCACTCCTTGGGCACACATTTGCACAGAAAGTGCCAAAATGTGTTGATACTGGCCTTTTGAATGACGATCCAGAAGAAGGGACACAGCAAAAAATTAACTCAGCAAAGGAAATAGGACTAAATGAGATGACAAGGAGCAACACTGAATCAGAGTTAGGATACTTCTAGAGAGCTCCAGTGGGAAAAACTGAGGCTGCAGATAGTCTCAGCATCAGATGAAGAAAATCATCTGCTTTCATCTTGTTTTAGTTTGTTATTCTAGAGAATGTGCTGTATGACATTCAGTTCACACTGGCTGTAACCATTTGTAGGGAGATGGCACCACCCTGGTATCCTCCCAGACAAGCTTCCCATCCCATGATGCCCTTGCTCACTGAGAAGTATGTCAAAGCCTGGTCCCTCAGCAAACCTGACAAAGGTTGTAGGCCATATGTGATCTTCATGTTTTACTGGTGAGTCTTAGCTCGTCTGCAAGCAGGACTCAGCCACTCACTTTTTGCTGACAAAGAGTTCTTTCCATACTTTCTGTAATATAAAGAAAAAGTGTAATGAGACACAAGCCAGGGAGCTACAGATTTTGACGACAACCTCTTGTGCTCCTGGGCACTCCATGATTTTGCTCATCAATGGATCCTGCTCCAAATCAGGACACTGGTTTATTTTATGTTTGTTTTATGTTTATTTTATGTTTAATTTATACTCAGATTACAGAGTTATTTGTCAAGCATTGTAGGCTTTATTTTCCCCTACTTCATCATGCTGATTGTCAGCATAAGCAGCCAAGCTCACGAGTCAGGATAGGTCTTTGTTGTTGCATTGGTTAAACAACTCACAGTGGTTTATAACTCTCATTTTAATGTGCATGATCTTGTATCTCAAGTGATAACATCTATGGATGAAAAAGAATTCTCCTGAATTTGGTTTCCTTTAGTCAACCTAAACCCAAGCCCATCTCTAAAAACTAAATTATAATCTATTCCCAAAGCAAAGAAAGAACCCAGGAAACCATGTGTTCCATTTGCACTCTCAAAGTGTGCTGTACTCAGAACGATGCTCTCCAGTAGATAATAATATGACTTTCCTCACCACTTCCTCTGCTGGCAGAATACAGAAGAACTGTGCAACACCTTCCTAGGTTGTCCTTCCAAAGTCACATCAAAGAAATAAAAATGTGCAAATGTCATCCCCCTAACAGATACTCCTGTCATGTAAATATTGCACTAAAGAGGTGAATTTGCATAGTCTACTGATGTTGATATTTGGGTTGATGAGACCTGACTCTTGGAACTAAGTAGGGTAGTCACTGAAATAAGATGTGCCTGTAGAGTGGTGGGTCCCAAATCCTAGACATCACTTGCATGGAGGACCCTTCCTTAGAACCCTTGATAGCATTTTCATGCACTATTAGCACTCTATTAGAAGATTAAATGCTTGAAGCATTTTTTATTATAATCTTTTGGCTGTAGTTTACCAGCATAAATCTCACCTTGAGCTATAGATTCAAACCTGCTCACATGTATTTGATATTTTTTCTCTCAGTCCCTAAGAATGGCTATAGAAAAGTGAGTGACTGTGACAGCCTCCACTGGTGACTCCTCAGTACTTCAGCTGAGGTTTTTTGTCAGCTGGGTTGCTTTCTACCCTTGCAGCTGTAGTGCAGGCTTTGAAAAAGGAATTTGGTTATATGCAGATGAGATGCAGATACCTAATAAGCTTGTTAAATAATTGGCATAGAATATTACGCATGGTGCAGCACCAAACTTGGCAGCTACAATTGACCCTACTGTACTGCTAGTACTTCACTAGCACTAAACTGTTTTTTCATACCAGCTGAGGATCTGGCCCATGTAGCATATGGAATTTCCTGGATAAGATACTACTACCTGTCATACTTAATCACTGAAAAATACAGGGCAGTTTTATATGGTATGTATCTGCTGAATTTATTGGATGATTTTTCTCATTCTGCCATCACTGCAAGCAGTCCATTAAAAAAGTCATTGCAAACGTAGCGTGCTGTAGTCAGAGATGATCACATGCTGGCATTTAGTTTTCTTCGTAAAGAATAGAGGAAATAGCACAAACAAGTATGCTTGATTACTTTCCCACCCCCGTTCATCCATTTGTGAATCATGTTGGATTAACAACACTTATGAGACAAAGATATTGAATTTTATTAGCATTACTTGCTCACTGGTGTAATTATTAAATGCTACATTATTAGCTATTTGGATAAAGCATTCATTCTTCTTGTACCATTCATTCCTCAGAAAACAAGCTAAAGACAAATTGTTTTGTGGCATACTGAAACCAGTGCTGACTTTATGCAGCAGATGTTCATCTAGCCACGCATGTCGATGATTTCATAGATGGGGTGAGTGTGCTCACCAGTTAACACATATTCCTTTTTTTCCTCAGCCTGCCTGAATCATCATCTCTCCTTAGTGGTATTTTTTTTTAATGGAGAAAGTAGAGCACTGTGCAAACAGTCATGACCTTTCCTGTTTTTAACGAACATTGTTAAATG
This sequence comes from Phaethornis superciliosus, assembly GCA_023637945.1. NCBI lineage: Eukaryota > Metazoa > Chordata > Aves > Apodiformes > Trochilidae > Phaethornis > Phaethornis superciliosus. The sequence continues at coordinate 43,808,506 of JAJQWJ010000004.1, read as the reverse complement.
CCCCAATTCCAGGCTGACCTCCTTTTTCAGAGCTATCTTTGGAACTCAGATAATACTGTGAAAATACCTTTTTCATCTTCCATGATGAGTGATTTAATGGTGATTTTCTATCAGTGTTTTCTCTCTGCTGTTTGTGTATGGCAATTTCCTTTTTATGGACATAGAAAATGGTAAAGAGAAATAGAGTTTATTTCTTTAAAATTAACTCTAGTCTGAAGACACTTCTCAGGGCTGCACTTCATATGACATTCAAAATTAGAGAACTTGCAGGACTCCTTGAAGCTTTCATTCCATCTAAAGAGAGTAGGAGTTACTTGCTTTGCTGTCACTTTCTTAAATGCACATGCTTAACTGCAAAATGCTTAAATGCAAATGCACAGCTCTTTACAGCTAATCTAGCTGCAGTACTAATACTAATACACAGTTCTCAAGAAATCACTATGAGCAATATGGCTATGTTTAAGAAACAGACATCTAGAAATATAAAGCAGATCATGGTACACAGTTCAAAATTACTAATGTGAACTTTGTCATGTAGATGAGAGAACACACAGTGTCTGTTATGCTGCAATAGTGTGCTATCACAAAACTAAACTTTCTACAATTCTTTTTTAAATTTCAAGCCTCACCTCTGTCATCTCATGGTGCTTTCCTTTGCTACAGTTGTCACAGCAGAGTATAAAAATGGCATTTTGTCTTTGCAGAGGGCCCCTGAATCACACATGCCATTACGTCACTGTCTTGCAACTGAAACTAGCTTTAGAATATTGCTCACCAGCCTAGTGGTTAGGTTTGCAGAAAATACACCCAACATAAGCATGCTGTGTACATTCAGAACTCTTCTGTATCAATATCAACTACTTTGGAAGTTTTCTGCAGGCCAAATGGTGAATAGAACTAGTGAATTCTACATATATAAAAGTGTATATATGTTCTAAGACAAGGGTGCCTTTACAAACATATATAAAGATCTCTTTCCACCATCTCTTCTGTTTCTTGACTTCACTTTCTTCCTTCTTTTTCTCTTATCATGTTTACTGCTCTTGAGTTTTTCACTGGTCTAGACTCTTTATTTAAATTTCTACCAAACCCAGAACTATTGCAATGTGAAATAAAGTTTATAACATTCATACCTGCTCTGAAACAGCAGCAAGTTGCTTGAAACAAATCCTGTATGATTTTAGGAATCATATGCCAGTCCTTGATAAAAAGAAATCTGTGCTTTGAGGTTTTTTGTCCAGTAGCATCCAGTTGTATTTAGCACATGTTACTGCAGCTTTATCAACATACACTGACAGCAGATAGTACACAGATTTTTTTGAGCATTTTGCAAAAGGAAATGTAAACTGCAGGCATTGGTACACGGGTGGTGATCAGATACTTAAATCAAGCCCAAAAATCAAAATATCCACCTGTTATTACTCTAGTGCAACTAGAGTAAATTGTTAAACACTGATGCCTACGGACATATTTTTCAGGGTTATACATATATTGTACAAAGGGGCAGGATGTAGTAACATGTTAGCGTGTGAAGCTTCCAGGGAACTCATTTTGCTGGCCTCAGGTACTATGAAGGTTTTTCTAGATGTATACTGGAGGCTAATCTGCCATACTCCTGCAGCCAAGGAGTGATTTGTGGCTTCCAGCTGTTGCAAGGTTCCTGTGAACCACCTAGGAAGCTGGATACCAGTGACTACCTCAGTCTTGAGTAGCATACAGATACTTACATGACAACTGGACAAGTTTTGTGTCTCTGTTGTCTCCCTTTCCTGGGAGAGCCCTATTAATTAGCCATTACAATAATCATAAACAAATCACCTTCAAACACATCAAAAAGATGAGTAGGTATTGATGAGTAGGTGAGGAGTATAAGACACAGATGAAAACTTGATTCTTAAGAAGGTGTGGATACCAAACAGACTCTGCTCCAGAGTTCAGCCTGAAGTAAGAACACCAACAACCTAACCAGAAGTGAGGTAAAAGCAAACAAATATTAGTTTATGGCAGCCTAGCCCACAGAGCATCTGTTCTAATGAGCTTGACATCCAAACCTTGGTGTCATATAATGGGAAAGTGGAGCTTGTACCGCCTAGATGTGAAACATCTAACAGCTAAATTCACAGACAGCACCGAACACACATTTTCAGCTGGGTGAGGTCCAGTCCTGCACGCAGAGCATGACCATTTTGAACAATAACATAGACCACTGGAGCTTGCATCTAGCATAGTTCAGAGGAGTAAAGAACAAACTGTGCTGATGCAATGTTCGCTGCATAAATGCCTGTTAGCTGTTGAAGTATGAAAACTGGCAAAGTTATATGGTCACAGGTAGCCACACAGTGGGCAGCTAAAATCCCGTCTGATCCACATTAAGTTAGATTTCATGAGGTTTATTTAACCATAAACTACAGGGAAGTGTTTAAATCTCAAAAACCTCTCTAGCCATGAGGTGTCCTTGCAGTTAAGCCTTGGCATATGTGGCTATACATGGGAGACCAATCTCATTTCTTTCACCAAGGAGATGTAGCCATTGATCTGTTGAGGCCAGGAATTAAACAAAAACTACTGACAAGTATGAGAACTGTTCTGCTGCACTCAGAGTGGTTGTGCACTGAAGAGCAGCAGAGCATGTTCCTGGCTAAAAAGGTGGTACATTAATCACTGGGGTATCAAGGCATACCCTTGTCAAAAGATTTGAACCTGCTGTATTAATGGAGTTTTCTCCCATGTGTAGTCCTAAGCCTGAGAATTCTGCAAATAGGAACATTCAGTTTCTTCCTTGTTGCTGCGCCCTGTAGAACATAAAGCTCATAAAAGACTCTGTATGTACAGTCAGTTAAATATTGGCTAGCTCAGTAGAGTCAGTGAGGGCACAAGTGTTAACACTGATGGTTTGTTTATTTGTTGCAGAAAGCTGTTGTGTGACAAACATTTGTTTTTTATTGTTTATAATATACTTCGTTTTATTTGTGGCAAATAGAGAAGGGATGAGATGGAACAGAATGGGAGAAAAAATGCCTTTTATGGAGATGTTAATTTGTATGTTGAAGTAAAATAATATAATAAATGATATTTCTACAGCCACTGATATGGTTTATTACTACGGTAGGCTTTTGATTTTTTTAGAATGTCCATGGCCAGTTCTTTTTGAACCACAAAAAGATACGGGCAAGATTTATGACTGGAATAAACAGAGTGAATTTAAGTCATGAAGCACAACCATGAAACTGAACACAGAATATCCCAGTTCCATACTGAGGAAATTTATAAGAAAACTAGATTATGATGTCACATCATCTGAGGTGAGGTTGTACAGTACACACCCCCAGTGCTTGCTTGCCCATCGATTGATGGCATATGGTTATCCTAACCCATGTCTTTGATATTTTTACTCCAGACACTCTGCACTCTTAAGTCTGGGATGGTTCTCTTGGTTAAGTTCTCTACCTTCTGTCACTTGCTCAAAGTAGTGGTATTAGTCTCATTTAGTCCAGCCCTGCTAGTCTGTGCATCCAGTTTCTTTCTGGTATCTTTACTGATCTCCATAACCTCTGTTTACTCATGTGCTTCCTGTGCCTGTTCCCTTGTTTTTCTATCAGTTTGCTACTTCCTCTACTTTTTTGCTCAGCCACGTCATCTGTGTGGAGGAGTTTATGCCTTCTTTCCCATTAGTTTCTTTTGCTATCGGCATAGACCATAATAGTCTATACTGTGAACTTGTAATTCACAGAGGTTAGGTTTCTGTTTGAGTCACAATCTGCATCATATTTACTAGAAACACTAGTCTTTGTAACCTTCATAGTTTCTCATCTCACTAGCCACCTTACTGATGCTACATCTAGACAATAAAGAAAATAGTTGGTACTCCTCTATTAATGCTAAGTGTCAAAGATAACATGGTCTTTAGGCCTTTCCCAAGGGATAGCTCCACTTCTTCCAATTTAAACTTCCAGTTATCACTATTTCCCTTCTTATACATTAGGACCAAGCTTTATATTGCCATAAAATATTTTTCCACCAACTTGTGAAAAAAAAATGTGCCTGAAGAAATGCAGTACATACTTCAAAAACATATATAAAGATGTCTTGGTTTTGAGAGAGAGGATTGCACAGTGTAGAAACATGCAGAAAATTAAATTAAGAGTGAAGACCTAGCACCTCCTGCACATGATATGGTGATTTATGATTCTGATCTCTTGCTGCAGAAAACAACAAAAACTAGAGAGAACGAAAATAAAATTAGCCCTTCACAAAAAAATCAGTCTTTGGTGAAGCTGAAACCTGAACAACAAATTAACCAAATGTTTAAATTGGCATTGAAAGCTGAATGGAAACAATGAAAGAACTCAAGTGCTATATTAATTTGATTATGCCAGCCTGAGTCAGAGAGAGGGCAGGCAGCCATGACAAGTGTTAGAGCCCAAACACTTCATTTCATTACAGTCATCCATCCTAGAAATGACCACAATATTAATCTCCTGGTGGACAGGTTCCTCACAAGCAGAGATGGATGACTTTTCTAGCACCTTGAACTTGGAAGAGGACATTTGGGAGTCCTTGCATGGTACAAAAATGTCAGCGTGTCTTGCTATTTTGATTAAGAGACCCGTGTGTCTTTCAGATGAACTTCTTCAGAGTGGTTCTCCTTCCTGATCTCAGTTCACACCAGCTGGTCTTTATCCAAGACCTGATTTCCTGTAATGCTCTACATATGTTCACGTTAAATTAGTCAAAGATCTATAGGAGGGCACCAAGTCCCTAGTACTCACATGGATATTGTGAGATCATGGATTCATAGAATGGTTTGGATTGGAAAGGACCTGAAAAATCATTTAGTACCAAACCCCTGCAGTTTTCCAGAACTTACAGCATCCTTCAAGTACTACCAAAGAAGCCTCTGCTAGCCATTGTGTGATGCAAAAGGTTATTCTACAGTACCAAAAGAGTATATTTATCTGCCAAAAACCCTAACCACAACGTTTTCTCTTTTACAGAAAATGAATTTTAATGTCTGCTTTAGTAGTGACACACAGAAAAGGACAAATATATTCCTGTTCGAGATTTCCTGATCAAAGCTGCTGGCATTCATATGACATTTACTTGCACAGTAAATTCACCTACTAGTAGGACATGCCAGAATTACTTTGCACACATAGCTGTTTTACTCAACACCTTCCAGAACGCCTGTGACAGTGAGCCTGCACAGGGTTTCTGGAAGTGAAATCTCAGATCAGAGCTGTTGGGCACTTACAGCAACATCCAGTTCAGGAATTTCATATAGTTGTTGGGCTAGATGCATTACAGTACTCATCTCTGTAGAACTTCAAAATAAAGGGTGATTCAAGAGGGAAATGTTACACTTGCTGCTCTCCCAGGTTTTTTGACAGAAAGCATTGGGGCAATTCTGGTGCAGGGCTATCTGCTTCCACTGTGTCTCACAGTAGTATCTAAATTAGTCCACATGCAAAATCAGCTGTGCAGCTGAAATACTGATCTGAAAGTCCAAGATATGTACTTGAGGACTAGGAACAAAAATATTCTCTGTTAAGTTACCTCAGTAGAGAAGATAAGAAAGTCTTGAGATGGACAGTCTTCAGAAACAAGAACAACTCTCTACTTTGCAACATCCTTTGTTGTTATAAATGTCTCCTTTCAGATACATCTTTTCATTGCCAAACTAGTAATAGCTTCCTCACTCTCCAAGAAAAGAGGTATCTGACCTGAAAAAGAAGAGGCTGAAAATCCTTGGTCCTGCAGTCCGTAAGGGATATTGCCATTGCCACTCATGTGAGGCACTCAGATACTATTGATATGCAGCAGTATCTGCCGCAGATGACTGCTAGTGTGAGAAATATTATCATACAGTGGAAGATTTCTGTTCCTTCTCCATTTAACCCTCCCAGCAGAAAGACGATGTAATAGTGATAATATTTTCATTAATTTTCCAGTCACAGATAACATAATCAGTGAAATAAAATCCAAAGTGGTAAGAGTGGAAGAGAAGGGAGAGATAAATGCATCAAATTACTTAGCTAGAAATTGAATCCTTATACATTCCTGAGGTGGTCCAAATCCAAAACCTCAAACCTGAACTTCCTAAGACCTTAGAAGAAGAATCTGTATATGAACTTTGTAGATTGTCCCTCTCTTAGACCCAGTCTACTTCATGAGTCACAGATGCAAGAAAGAGCAGGAGAATCATTACATGGCCCACAGTATCTTAATAAATGTTTAACAAATGTTTAACGAAAAATAAAAACAAGTGTGACAGGCTTAGTCTGTTCTGGGGTTCCTGTTTGTGAAATGCTGCTTTGAAATACAGTGACTGAGAATAAGTTCAGTTTATCAGAGCAAGCAGAATCTTGTTGTTACTCTTAGAAAGAAAAGGATAAAAACAGGTAATGCTGGCTTTTAATATTTATACCAGACATATGGTAGGGGGGGATTAATGAGAAGTAAGAGCACAGAAAGAAAAGCAGAGAATTACAGGAGTTTCTCTTCTTTAACCTACATGTTTTACATTCCAAATTTTGCAGTTACAGTGCTCATAACTACTAATATTGAACTGCAAACTGACAGCAGGTTTCTGTTCATCTGTGAGATGAACTAATTTGAGTCAAAAATCTCATAATTATCAATATTTGTGAGGTACTTTAATTCATGGGAAGGGCTTTTTCTCTCTGCTTGCCTGTAAAAGTATTCCTCTAGTGTCAAATGACAATAAATATCTAATGACAACAGCCCAAGCTGTCTTTGACAGTGTCATACCCTGCCCTTACTCATGGCAGGCATGGTGGAGCTTAGCATTCCTGCAGAGTTGCACTCAGTCTCTTGAAGAGTCAGCATGAGCATTTTGAGTGGCAAGCACTGAAGGATCATTGCAGTGAGGTGTGCAGTAAATGTGCAACTTATCATAAGTGAAGATTGCCAGAAATGTTGCAGAGGAACAAGATACCTAGCTTGAAACACTGATTAATAAAAATCAGAATATTCTGTGGGAATGCCTATTTTAACAAATCTTCTGACAAAACACAGGCACATTGTTAACCTCTCCTGCCAGGTGGGTTTCAGGCAAATGCCTGCCTAGTTGCATGACAGCTTGCCAACCCAGCAGTCTGATGGAGAGAAAAAATGCCAGGCTTTTAGTCTTCTCAGTGATAGCACAGCCTCTTGAATAAAGTGTCTCAGCCCTGGAGAACCCTGAGCTTGCAAACTTTCCATCACAAACCTATAGTGATCGCTAGCTTTAAAGTTAGGCAAGATCATGGTTGTCTGTCCCACAAAGGGAAAGGAAGGTGTTTGCCTGGTATGTCTGGAACAGGAGTGGTAAATGAGGGATGAAGAGGAGTAATGGTGCAAGACAGCAAAATATCATTCCCTTTTCCCCTGGTTACTCCTGCAACTGACCCTGCTTTGCAGGATTTCAACTTCTGGTTCCAAATCCGGTTGAGAATGGGAGCACCACTTTGGCTCAATTACCTGAAGACCCCTATCAATCAAAGTGTCTATGCAAAGAGGTGTTTCAACCTTTTTTTCCTCGGGCTTATTTTAACTTCTTTCTGTGCTGGGCAAGACAGAGCAGCAGAGTCTCACTGTCATACAGTGGGCTTGTACCAAGATCAGATTACTGATGTGTACTTCAGAGTGGCTGCATTGCATTTGCATAGTAGATCAAGTTCTTACAAGCAGCAGAGGACTTGCCATGTGCCTGCTGTGCTGCATAGGTCTGAAATTGCCCAAGAAACATCCCAAGTATTAGAGGCAAATCAACTAACCTGTCCCTACCAGTGTGGACTTTTTCTTCAAGATCAACTCAGGAACATAAAAGGGAGTAGGACACAGATATAGTGAGCCATTCTGGAGGTGACAGTCTTCATTAGCAACTCTGGGGGCTCTTACTATCTCCTTTGTCCTTTAAAAGATGTGCTTTTTTCATGTAAAGGAAGAGAACATGAAGATCTCCACAAAAGCCAGTGGGTAGCAGTAGGCTTTTGTCAGCTCTCAAATTATTCAGCTCCCATGACCTGCTTCCTGATTGATCCCAAGTATTCACTAGAAAACCAGTTCACAAATTGTATGAGCAGGTCATTTGTGGCCAGAGATAGGAATGAGGGCTGAGAAAATGGTCTAGCTAAAACACTTCTTCAAGTGACTCTTTTAGTGGGTTTTTTGTTTTGGAGGGGTTTGTTTGTTTGCTTTTTTATTTGTTTGCTTGTTTTTGTTAGTTTGTTTTATTCTGTGTGGGAACAGATTTTAAGCCAAGAATAGTATCTACGGAACAATAAACAGAAATGGCAAATTGGGGATTTGGATGACAAGCATTCTTAACTTCTTTACTGCATTCCCAGTGCTGGCCCCTGGCACTAACACCAGTTCATATCCATGTGAATTGTTGACAGAAAACTATACCAGATTTTTGTTAAAGAAGAATATGTCAGTCTGAAAGGAATAATCTTATTCTTCTGCAACTTGATTACTGGCTTGGTTTCATGGTCAGTGTGAACCAAAAAGCAGAGAACAGAATTGCTCTCTGTTACCTCCCTCAGCCCTCCCAAAGGAACATAAAAGAGGAATAAGGAACAGAGGCTTAGGTTGGAAATCAAAACTGGAACGGGTTTGCTGCGGCAGGGAAGGCAGAGTAACACATGGGATGAGGAAAAAAAAATACATATAAATATACAAACCCCAATCTCAGTGATCACAGGGATAAGTCTCCAAGGGTCCTTTGAGGTAGAGCCACCTTGGGAGAAGGATCCAGGGCTCTTCTCAGCACCTGATGACTTCAGGTGCTGCAGAGCATGTGGTGATCTGACTGAAAAGCAGGATCCTCTCTCCAAGACCAAAGCAGCAAGAAAGAAAAGAGCAGGAAAGGGAGTTGAGCTTCTAGTCCTCCTGGCTTTTATAGAGGATGGCAGGAAATGGGAGGGAGTAATGACCTTCTCTGTCCTGCCCCTCACAGATCCCTCACGGTTCTAACAACCTCTCTCTAGGTCCTCATATTGGTACCATAAAAATAGCCTAGCGCATTCAAACTGTAACAATGACATTCATTTACAGCTAATTAACCCAAGCAGAATTTAGCTTAGGTACACTAGGGATCTGCATCAACCACCACTTAGCTGACTTTTGTATCAAAACTGTCTTCCTAAGCTCATGTAGCTCAAGCAGATATATTTTATGCCTTCTAGGTATATTATCAGTTTAAAAGGGGAAAGGCTTATGTGTTGAGAGGACTATTTGTGCCAAAGAAATAACATTTTTCTACTCACTCCCTTGTTTTGAGTCAAACACAAATCATGTTAAACTAAAAACATGGTCTTTTCCTTGTAACTTACAGTGATTATTGAAAAAAACTCTAGGCTTATTTTTATCAGTTGCATGAATAACATTTGGGATTTGGTCTAGAAAAGGAAACAATGTCATATTCTTTCCATGTTTATTCACTGTTAAATATCATCAGGAAGTCTTGCTTCCCTTATTTTCCTCAGATTTTTTTCTGTGAACAGTTGAAACAGTATTCAGTTTCTTGATTGTTTTGTACTCCTCATCACCAGCAGTGGAAGCCTGGTCTCCTTGGCCTAACTCTGGACAATGATTCTCTCACTGCTTGGAAAAAAGTTCATAGTTTGTGCTTCACACCTCAAATCTATGGAGCTACATCAGGTTTTGTCACTGCAGAAGCACCATCTCTCCTCAGCTCTGTCCTTCTCCCTCTCCAGTGTCTCCCCCTCTGTTTGAATGTGAGGAAAGGCACCTCAACATCTTACTTAACAAATCTTCATAAAATTTTCCTATAGGATGCATCATCACTAGCAGACATAAAGGACAGATTCCACTATCTTTTGAAGCAAGGTTTGGTGGTTTGGCAAGATGTGTGCCATATCCAGGTAACTGTAACTGGATGGCAGGAAAAAAATGTTGCCTCATTCGTTCTTGACCTGCCACAGCTCAGCTTTTAGACTTAATCCAAACAATTTCTCCAGTTGGTTTAACATTAAAACATTTCACTGGAATACTGGATGGCTACCTATACTAACACTGCAGGCTTTTAAAACCACTTATTGATTTGCTCCATTATTTCAAAATTTTGCCTTGTGTTTCAGACAGCCCAATGCAAAAGCAGGACTACAGTCAATGTTTCCCTGTGTTGATATGACTAGTGTTATCAGCAGCTCTGGAGTCATGTATGAACTAATTTTTCTGAAGATACTTGTAACTCTTTTAGTGTTACAACCACAAAGGTATATGGAACAGTAAACAGCATTTCATCTTCTCTAGTTCCAGTTTAACTTCACTATGTTTTTTTAATGCCTACCTGTTCTAACAGAAAAGATTTGTACTGAATATTGTTGTGAGGTTGATGTTTATGCATTAAGAGCGAGAGTACAGTATCTAAAATAGATTAACACAGTAGACTTCCATCTCCTATCTAACAAATAAGACACCTCTGAAACAGCTTTGTCTACAGACTGCTGAGTCTGACTGGTTTCATTGGACTACATATTTTCCAACTTCACTCTCTAAGATCTGTGTTCAGATCATTTTTGCACTACCATCTGTTTCTTGCATGAAACATAACAAAGAAAATATGTATACATTATTGTGTAAATCTCTATCATACTTATTTTTAGAAAACTATTTTTAGAGCTAATTAATAAGTAGTTTTTTGTGTGTGGTGCTCTATGGGGGAATCAGGAAAGCTCAGGACAGAATTAACAAGGATATTCAGGGTGGGGTCCAGCCTGCTCACTGCATAGGCTGTCCTTGAAGTAAGCAGAGAAAAACAGATATCCTTCTCCTATGGTAAATATCCTCAAGACTAATCTACAAAAGGCAATCTCAATTTTCCTCTTTATGTTTCCTCTGGTGACTTTTAAACTCCTTTTCTGTATACTAGGTCACTTTCTACCTACCCTCCTGTCCAAGAGTTAGGAAGCCACCAGCACAACAAGGGGTTATACCAGCAGTAGTTGGCACAGATCTTTAAAAATGTCTATCAAAGCCCTGCTCTGGACTTAAGTAAAAGACATTCCATTTTCCCACATCTCTAGGTCTCAGTTGGACTTACTTGCAACAAGGCCACCACCCTGCTGCATGTGCAGAAGAATTTCAGTCATCTGTGCATTTTAAGGGTAACAAGGAATGACGGCAATGTTATTTCTAGTACTTGAAGGTTACTGTGTAGCTAAGCAGGGAGTTTCAGAAGCAAAAGTTTGAATACACCCATCTGCCTGTCTTTAGACTATGAAGTCGATGTAACAATGGCTATTGAACAAGCATGAGCATGCTTTTCAATGATCCCTGCTAAGGGTGTTTTCAAGACTCTCTGTTGGCCTTGAGTGCAAGGGTCTAAGATTCCATTCCCCTTTCTCTCACAGGGCTAGAATTAGCCTGCCCACTGCTTGCATGGCTTTAATATACAAAGAACATAAAACAGCAGCACAGGCATCCCCTGCACAGAACAAAGGCTTCTTGTCTTTCTGGTAGTCATTTCTGTGTGACAAACATTTTATAGCTCTTGATGTTATTAAGTTTACTACACAATTTTCACTTCAATAGAACACATTTCCAACAATTTTGCAAAGCATAGTGGCTTCAACAAATGACTCACTGATATTTACTGTCATAAGAAAGCCAACTGCTCAGTATTTTAATACACATTCTACTATTATCAGTTGTTTTAGTTGCTGTGAAAATCCATCATTCAGTGTTTGTTCTCAGCATTATCCATCAAAGTACGTCATAGAAAAACGTCTGAGAGTGTTTGTGCACCTTCAGGGGCCAAACATAGTAGACTTTAAAATATTTTGCTGAAAATCAAGTGAGATACATGCTTCCACTTAAGTAAGGATTACTCACAGATGTAAATCATCAAAGTCAGTGGGTTCACTAATGTGAAAAAAGATTAAATGGCAAGACCAAGTCTCAAATGTGTGTAAGAAATGACTGCAAAAAAACCCAAACCAAAACAAACAAAAAAAACCAACACACCATCCCACTGGTTTCTTTACATATCTCTCCCCTTGGAACATGAAAAATGAAGCAGAAAAGTAGGTAACTGGAAAAGTAGTGATGAGTAGATATAAAAAACCTCTGCCTAAATTTTTTCACTTTGCTTTGTCCTGGTTCTGCTGAAGACCAAGCAATGAAGTTTTTTACTTATATCATAATTACTGATATGATCTAATCTCATTTAGATGACTAAATGATGATTAGATGAATCAGGCTTGAGTTAACTCCCTAATTTGGGTAACTTTTATGCAAGAAATTTTTATTTTGTTTTGGAGATAAGATGTCTCATATTGCCATGGACAGAAAATTGTCTTAAAGGGAAAATATGAAAATGTAGTGGGTTTTGTGTCTGTTTGCTTTTATGGTGGTTTTTCTTTGGGGGGAGAGTGGGTTGGGGTTTTTTTGTCGTGTTTTGGTTTTGCTGCTGTCAGAAAGTTTCATTTGCTTGGGCTTTAGACTAAAACTTTTAGAATACAACCTACAGCAATTGCTTCAGTTGCTGTAGACAAGGAGGAATAAGAAATCATGTTACTTTTCAAGAAATCATTGTTTTCCATCCTGCAAATTAATGACCTGTGTCATTTCACTGGAATGATTCAAATGTCAGCAGCAAGGCAGCTCTGACTAACTAAACAGGTCAAACCTCCTTGGTCCTTGGCAACCTTTGAGCAAGGTGCCATAAAGCTGGAACTTAGTGTGCTGCCTGTGAGCTTGTTTCACCACAGCCTGCAAACAGCTGTCCCCAGTGGCACTGCAATGTCACTTGTCTCCCCCCTGCACCATGGGCCATGAGAAACCACTCACCTCCCTGCATGTGTGTAATTTCTGCCTCCCTTTCACATGTGTATGGATGCGTGAGGTGTACCTTTCCTTCCCACGGGATGCTCTCCAGATTTCCTTCTTGTCATGTCTTCTGCTCAGTCACATAGAGAGGGAAGCTAGGACTCATTCTTTGTTGGTTTCTTAATTTGTTTTGGGTTGGGTTTTTTTGGTGGTTTTTTTTGTTTGTTTGTTTTAGGGGTTTTGTTCATTTATTTAGGGGGGTTTGTGGTTGGGTTTTTGGGTTTTTTTTTGGTGGGTGTTGTTTTTTGGTTTTTTTTCAAGGATATTCATAGTATTTCCCCTTTTACATATACATACTATATACTCAATGAAATGGCACATTTCACATTCTAGAGGGCTTTCCAGTGATATTTTTTTTCAATCTAACGTTGGAAATGAATGGCAATACATGTTTCTACTTCCCATAGCACCAGCAGCATTACCTGATAGTTCCAGTAACAGCAGTTTTATATGCATTAGAGGCATAACTGTTCATTAATTAAAAGAACCTTTTTAAACTTACTTCTTCACTTTGTGTTCAAAATATTCAGGTGAAATCAGGTATTTCCTGCAGTTCTAAAGACATTGCTGTTCTCTAAATTGTACCTGAATATAAGTACAATTGCATGCTAGCAGATCTGCAGGCAGAATTGTTATCTGTGTCCTAAAAACCAGGATTTTTTTGTTTGCTTTTAAACTCATTTAAAATATTTGACTATCACAGAATGTTCTTACTTTTGTGTTTTACATTGTAGCTTTGCTTGACAACATGAAAGCCACTCATAGTCATTGAATTTGCTTTTGCACTATTGTGTCATGTGAAAGTTATGAATGACCCATTAATCTTAAATTGGCTCTTGCAGTGCTGAAGTATCATGTGAATTTTCTTTGTTTAGTCCGTGCATATTGTGCAATTTCTAGTGTTTCCTCACATTCTACAGCTCCAGTAAAAATTGCCTCACTTATGTCTAAGTTACATGCGAAGATCTTTGTCTTTCAGGTTTCTTTTTAGCAGTAGTATTACAGCACAAATATTTTTCCAGTATAGTTTCCACAAATGTTTCCAGACGCATGGAAATGTTTTGATTAATACTTTGAACTATAGTCAGATTGCTTGCCTTTTTTTTTAATGTACTTTTCATTGCTCTGATCTTTATAAAATAGTAGTATTATCTATTTTATGGAACTTCCACTACTACTCACTTTGAGCAGGAAGCCCTGAAGGACTTGGCTACTTTTAAGCATTTTTGAGCACTGAATATATAAAGTATATAAAAAGACTGTGATTTCTGTGATTGCTTTGTTATGGAGTAAACCTCCCACAGATATAAAGCACGTAAGGCAAAGCAAGCAAGGATTATATCAGAAGTCACCATATCTTTGTTAATTCCAGTGTGTGCATGTGTGCACACATATATAAGAAAGTATATATATACATATACATAAAATCACTAAAATATGCTTAACAGATCATTTTATTTAAAAGTATTTTATTCTTACTTTGCTCCAAACTATGTGTTTTTTAAATTATGATGCATTGTCTGTGGACTATAGGATAGATGAAGAATTAAAGCCTTTCCTCGCTGGAGGCACTGGGACTTTTACTGTTGACTTCATCTGATTCTGAATGCCAGGCTAGGTCATACTCGAAGCTTTTATTACAGAAAGCCCAAGAGGTGTGGACACAGGTGAATGCAAAGGAGTAAATTAATGTTAGAGATAACAGACATTACTTTCTGTTATTTTTTGTTAACGATTTCTCAAACGTCCCTTTTCCATAACCTCCATGTAGTACTATGACTCAGTGTGGGCTCAGTAATACTCATTAAGACAATATCAGAGGTACCATTAAGAGGGTTTAAGTTGTGTAGTAATAAACATGGAAAAATCTTAAAGAAGCTGAAGCTGTGCAATCCAAGAGCAAGTCAGCTGAGAATTTAGCTAAAGATCTTCGTGACCTACCTCATCCCTCCAGCAGGAAAAACAGTAGACATGTATAACGATAGAAAAAGACTCTTCTTATATTTTTCCTGAAAGCCTTAGACTCCCTTTGTGCAGAATGCTAGCTTTTTTTTTTTTCTTTTTTCCACGTACCTCAGCAGAAGAGGATAAATTATGAATATGATCCTTCAGCCATCTATCTCCTGTTGGACTTAATGAGCACCGATCATAAAAGTATGAAGAGTAGGACAGTTCTTGCTGCCAAAGGTTTTTGACTCTCCTGACTCACAGAGTAGAAGTAATATAAAATATAAAAAGTATCTTTGCTACAAATCTGGGAGAAAGATCAGGTCTGGTTTTATGGTTGATTATAATTAGTGACAAACATATAAGAACACAGGTGACCAAACTTCATCTGGAATATTACTTCCAGTACTGACCACCCACATAGGACATTTTTGCCTTGGTGACTTCCTTCTACATTTCAAGAATCCAAGTTATGATGGCAGGTTTGAGCTACTCAGTTAGGTTTTTCCAGATAAGAGCTTTAAAATTTCAAAAATAAATGCGATACATAACAGATATTTTCTATGGTGAAAATGTTTAAGGATTTAATTTTGGTTTTCACAGTCCTGATGGCTCTCAGTGCATCTTATTAGTACAATACACATTGTACATGACATAGTACCCACTTAATAGTTTCCTGGCGTAAGTTCTCTAGCATGCCAAAGACTTTAAGTAGACCACCAATTGCTAAAACTCCCACCTGACATTTCCATGCTGGCATGCTGTCTCTTGTATGTGTGTGCATCCACTGGCAAGCAGAAGCATTGCAAAAAAAATCCCCCAAACTGTATAGTCCCCATACGGATGCAATGGCCGATATCTTGGGCCTGGGATCCGTGTTCTAGATATTAGAAACAGGGAGGAAAGAGAGGGGTGCGATGCAAGTAACTGTGTGATTAGACCTACATAACAACTCATCTGGGGAGATACACAGAAATTAATTGAAAGCACTTAGATGTATTGTGGAAGGATTGCATGGGTAAGTGTGATAGGAGATCGAGGACTGAGATAAACAAAAAACACGTTCAGTGGATTCTTCTGGTGTCTGATTTGCTTTCTGTTAGGTTTGCTTTGCTCCAGAGGTTTCTCTGTTGACAATTACATACGGGATGACAGAGTAGCCTGTAACAGGGCTATGTTCGTGAGGACTGGGATATTCTGTAAGATTGTTTAATAGACCGAGATTAAGGAATTGTGTCGGAATTAAGAGTTAATAAGTAAAATTTTCTGTTGCCTCTGTAGGTGTTATTTGTGAAGGAGAAAAGAGTGCGAAAACTGCAGGGAAAAAAAAAAAAAAAAAAAAAAAAAAAAAGAGAAAAATATATATCGCACAATTAAACGTGGTCATTCCAATTCTGAGGGGAGAACTGGATTTTTTGCTTTTTTGCTGTCCATTTGTGATTTTCTACAAAGGAGCTTTAACCACGGGTCAAATCAGCAGCACAGGTCAATGGAATCTCCGCTCTGTACCGCCTTGCGGAGTCGTAGGGCTCGAAGGTGCGGGAGGGCTGGGACTGCAGGTTGTGCCGGGAAGGATTGCTGCGGGAGCAGCACGGGCGTTTCTCCAAAAGGTGTCTCAGCTTTGGAGCAGTATTTCAGCGCTGCCGCCTCCGGCACGAGGGCAGAGATGAAGCCAGTGGAAAAAACACCGTCAAAATCCTTCACCCTCGACGATCGGTGAAGGCAAGCCGGGGCCACGCCGCGCAGGGAGAGCTTTGCACCCTGCTGTAGGAAACGCCGTACCGCCGGGAAGCACGCCCAGCGCGGAGCTCGGCCGCCGTCAGGGGGTTCTTTCCACCCCTCTATTTTTCTACTGCATTCTACGGGTATCGTTACCATTTTCCGTGACTCAAAGCCGAGGTGTGATCCACCGGCGGGTTACCCGTATGCGTGGCTAGGTGGCAGTTACGTGCCTCGCCAGCACGGCTCCCGGCTCTTGTGCAATTGCCCTGAGACGCCAGCGATCCCGCCGGGGCGGAGGGTTTGATTTTTACACGCCTTACAGACACCACTCGGTGACGCCACGCGGTAAGGCAAGGCAGCGAGACCCCCCGCGCCCCGTTCCGCCGGCAGCGTTGGGTGACAAACGGGCGGCCCCCCCGTTGCCGCGGCGCTGCGCCCCTGCGGAGGCTGCGCGGCGCAAGCACCCCCCCCCCCCTGCGCGCTGCCGCGGCGGTTACGTAAGCGCCGTGGCCCCCTGAGCCGCTTTCCCCTCGTTTCCTTCCCCGCCCTGCGCTCTCCTCCGCCCCGTCGGCGGTTATGCAATCGCCAGCACACAGACCTACTGTACCACACACCGCCCCGCCTCGTCCCGCCCCCGACCGCTCCCATTGGTTGCGTTCAGGCGGCGACCGGCGCCGATTGGACCGACGTCGCCGCCAGTCACGGCGCGGCGCGGCTGGCATGCGGGCTATGAGCCCCGCTCCGCGCAGTCCTGACCTACTAACACACATCCCTCCGCGCCGCCGCACGGTACCGCCCGGCCGCTGCGCTGCTGCCTGCACTGCACAGCGCGGCACCGCACGGCACCGCATCGTATCACCGCTCTCCTCGCCCGCCGCGGGGCGGGGGATGCTCGGCGCCTCGCCGTGCGCTACAGGTAGGAAAGCGCGTATATGCGCGGGGAGCCGTGCGCGGTTCTGAAGTTAGTGTGTCCGCCCGGTCTGCGTGGCCCGCCACACCTCACGTCGCCTCGCCCCGGCTGCGGCCGGCTGTTACATAACGCGCGCCCACCCGGCTCCGGCTGCCGCCGAGCGGGGAGGCGTACTCCGGGTGGGTCGGGTGTGTAGAGGGCTGGCGGCGCCAGAGGCAGCCCGGGAGATGCCCGCCGAAGTCTTTCCCTGGTAGGGTGTGCTCGTTCCCGGTCTGCCAGCCTACCCTCGCTTCTCACCACAGCGAGCCCGGGGCAGTGCGGCCGGAGCTGCTCTCCTGTGTTGCGTAATGTGCCGGCGGGGAGCGGGCTGCCGGCGGCGGCCGCCGTGTGGGGCGGAGGTCTGGGTCCCGACTGCCAGCCGCGTCTCGACCCCAGAACCCCACCGAGAGTTGTGTGCCGCCGCCAGGCTGCCGGAGCATGCCGGCGAGACCCCCTTTCCGAGCGCGCCGTGAGTGAGGATGTTGCCCGTGAGCAATGGGGATTACTGGCAGCTGCCCGGCCCCTGTCCTCCGCCTCGCGAGGCCGCGCTTGCCTCAATCCTTTTCGTCACTTTTTGTCGCTGTTTTTCAGGCGCCGTGGGACCGATCACATAACAGTTCCTGGAAATGTTGAATTATGTAACCAGAGAATTTGCTGGCAGCCGGGCTGGGGAGAGGGAGCTAATTATACGATTTTATAATTTTTGCTACAAAGAAACTAGGACAATTCTCTCCCTGCAAAAAGCCCCCCAAAACCCGTAACCGTAAGATCCTGCTGAAGTGCTTTTAATGAGGGAAGTAGACAACTGGGTAACTGGGGAGTGAAGGCTGTGTGCCGGGTGCCTTAGAGCGAGATTTGTGTTGGTCTATATTTAGTACCATCGCATTTTAGAAATCGTGGCTTCATGTGCTATTTCTGGTCTTTTCTTCAGAGCCGTGCGTGTAGACGTTCGAGGCTATTTGCTCGGATTTTTAACTCCACGCCTTCAGAGACGTTTTGATAAGGCTGTATTTTTAGGAAGGCATTTCGCCTAGACGCTGAACCATCTCTCCGGTCGGGCTTTCACTTGCCGTTTCTTAACATAAACAAACAAATAAACAAACCCCAAATCAACAAGCGAACAGAAAAGAACCCCCCAAAACCCAGAACAAGCAAAAGAAAAAAAAAAAAGGAGCGGGGCCGGGGGCGGGGGGGGAAGGGAGGGGGGCAGGACGTCTCATTTAAGGGAGAAAGGCATTTAGGAGATGTCAGCTGCGGCGGAGGACAGCCGTAAGAGCCCTGACGGCCCCGGCAGGCGGCAGGCCAGGAGGCTCCGGCCCCCGGCGGCAGCGGAGCCGGGCTCTGGGGGCAGCCGCCAGCCCCGCAAGTAGGTCACTGTGACAGATCCGTCGTGGAGCAGAGCGGGTACGTGGAGCCCGATCCCGCTCCCACCTTCCCCTCAGGCTTACGCCATGCCTCGCGCGTGGGTCGTCGTCTACGCAACGGCCGTTGGGAGCCGTTGGTGGCAGTTGGGGCGCGGCGGCGGGCGAGCGAGGGTTGGGGGCGCTGGAGCTCCCCCTCAGCCCTTTGTTCTGGGCTGGGGCGGCGGCGGGCGGACGCGGGGTGGAGTGGGGGGGGGGGGGGGGGGGGGGAGGAGAGCAGTGGGTTGATAGTGTCGGGGCCGCGCTGAGAGGTGAGCGGGCCGGGCGCCATGAGCCGTCGGTCACGTAGAGGGCCACATAGCCGAGCCGCGCAGCCTTCATGGCGACCCCGCGGAGCGTCCGCAGCATCGGCCCATAACCCCCCTTTTCCAACCGTCGCCTGCAGGCAGGCAGCGTCAGACAAAGCCCCCACCCCCAGCGCTGCCGTCTGCCTCCCCGCCCCGCGGGCGGGGGTGCGGCTCAAAGGTAGGCATGTGGATAACCTAGCACACAACCCCCTTCCCGTCACCCGAGTAGTTTCTGGTTTCTCCTTACGTAACGAAAAACAACTAAAAAAAGGCAATTGCCCAATTCTTCTAGTTTGCCAGCTCACTTCAGTGTTGCAGTGGCAAAAGCCGTGGTAGACCTCCTGTACTCAGGGGTCAGCTTGTTCTCTCTGTCTTCCACACTTTTACGTTCTGTAAAACTGCTGCAGGTAGTAGAAGCAAAGTATTTTAAAAATGTATTTTTTATAACATGCATACATTTTTTTCTGCTACTTGATTGTTGATATCAAGTGGAGGTTTGATTGTGAAGCTGTCTTGGGGGTGAAGATGTGTTCGAAAGAAACCTGTTTTCTTGTTCATGTAACTTGAATTATTGCACTCAGTTTCATTGTGCATGTAAACTATTTGGATTTAGCTTTGCCCTCAGTAAACAATGCAGTCCAGAGCCTTTTTTGCTATGTGCATCACTTTTACAGTCCTTATTCAACCAAAATGTTCATTGGATGAATAAAAATTTGGGGTTTGGCCCAAAGACATGATTTAAACCAAGGTCAAGAATTACTGAGCAAAGATCCTTACTATCTTTGGCACTAACAGTTTTTGTTATAAAAGTTCTTACATTAGAATCGTGTTTGACTATCTTTGTCTTTATAGTCTTATACTCTTTAAAATGATCTGCCTCTACTTTCTAGTTTTATTTATTTTATATTTTTAACTCATCCTCCAAAGATTGCTTAACTTTGCTTCCTGGACTTGACTTCAAAGCCTTAAATTTTCTGCTAAGATTTTGTGGGTTTTTGTTTGTTTGATTAATTCTTGTGTTGCTTTTTTGGGGGGAGTTGGTGTTTTTTTCTTGTTGTTTTTGTGGTTTTTTGTTTGGTTTGGGGCTTGTTGGTTGTTTTTTTGTTTGTTTGTTTGTTTTTTTTAAGGGAATTGGTTTGGAAAGTGTAAAAAAGCTTAGTTTTCTGATGAGCAACATGAACTTACATGACCTTCTCACAGTGTATCCCATCCTAAGAAGGAACAGTATTTCCTACGCTTTGTCCAAAACCTGTAGAAGATGTAGGAATTTTCTATTGCAATAAAGTCTAAATAGAGTCTGTGAAAGATATCAGTACCATGCTGCTCTTATCAATACTTTATCTGGAAAACAAAATTCATAAATAAGCCTTTAGAACATTTTAAGTTGACTTACTTTAACAAATAGTTATGCAAACTATCCTTATGCAATAGTTTTTTTTACAGACAGCAATCTCATTGCTGTTATAACATCACTATGATGCAATAATATGAACAATAAAATCCTCTGTTTGAGTCTTCTTACGCACTGTTAAGCAATGTATCTGACTCATCAGCTTACTTGACTCTTCTAGGTGACCTTGCAATGATCATTACAGCCAGTTATGAGATATAAATGTGCTTAGGATATGTAATTTTTAAAAAATGCAAAAAGATGGCCAATTTATGCTGTCCCAAAAAGAAAAAAAAAGTTGATTTTCATTTTTCAGAATTTTACAGTGTTTGAAAATAATACCAAAAGATCCAGTTTGTTTTGGGTTTATTTGTCTTTTTGGCTTTTTTGTGTGTTTGTTTTTTTGGTTATTTAGTTTGCTTCTTTGTTTTTTTGATTGGGTTTTTTTGCAGGTTTTTTTTGTATATTTTTAAAAGCATGTATATGTAACTGCTTAATGCTGATGGCAAGCACAGCTATCAGAAATGATGTTGTGTAAGCAAGGGCAGACTTGGACTTGATCAAAATGTGGTAGAGGCAATGTTCTTAAAAATGTATTAAAAGGTAGATCTGAAACAAATTAAGACCTCCTTAGATACGCCTCCTAATCTGTGTGTTTAGTTGATCCCTGTCCAAATACTATGAAACTGACAGATACTACACAAATCTATATTGTAGCCAAAAGAATGTCTTATTTGGGATAGTTCGTTTTTTTTCCCTTTTCTTGTGTTGTTCCATCTTGGTGTGATTTTCAGTCTGTCCTGGAGTACTTGAATAATTGACCAGTTTTTGTCACACAGGTTGCTGCACAGCAGTTAGCAGTGTAGGTGCCAGTGCCGCAAGACCTCCTATTATGAGTCAAAACACAACTCAGTAACAAAAACAGTGCTTGCCATGGGCAGTGGTCTTTCTGCGTGGACCATCTGGCAGAATTTGAGCTCTGAAGACTGCTGTTATTCCATTCTGTTTGTACTGTGTGGCACATAGCAACACTTTACAGGCAATGTTTCACACATTTGTACTTTAGTTGTTACATAAGGAAGTGGATGTTTAGAGCATCAGCTGGGTTTAATTGGCATAATTCTGTTGCCTTTAATAGCACTATATAAATTTAGGTCAGCTGAAGGTCTGGTGCATGCTTGGCATTTTAAGAATGCAGTTCAGTAATAGAAAGCTATTTGTTGTCAGAATAAGTAACATTTGATTTTGGTTTTTTTGTGGTTTTCAACTAGGGGAAAGCTAAGATTGTATTTCCAGAACTTTGCTATTATTGTAGCTTTTGCACTCTAGGTTTTCCTACTGTCAGGTAGCTATTGACAGGAGAAGTCATAGTACTGTAACTTAAGTAACTGTTGTTTGTATTTGGGTTTTACTAAAAAATACTAGAAAGTGATGCAATATTTAAAATGGCATGATTTATACACATATGATATATATATTTTATATATGTAATTAAATCTGTATCTAAGTTACCACAGAAAGCTAGGGGCTGGAAGGGACCTATTCCTTATGTTTACAGGGAACCTCCTGTGCTCAACCTTATATCCATTACCTCTTGTCCTGTCATTGGGCAAAACTGAGAATAGCCTGGCACCATCCTCCTGGCTCTCTCCCTTTATGTATTTATAGGCATTAATGAGGTCGCCCCTCATTCTCCTCCCAGAGGAGACCCAGCTCTCTCAGCCTTCCCTTATAAGGGACATGTTCCACTCCCTTAATCATCTTAGAGGCCCTGCATTGGACTATTTCAAACAGTTCTCTGTCATTCTTGAACTGAGGGGCCCAGAATTGGACACAATATTCCAGATGTGGCCTCAGAAGGGCAGGCTAGAGAGGGGGGAGAACCTCTCTCAACCTACTAGCCACCCCCCTTCTAATGCACCCCAGGATTCCATTGGCCTTCTTGGCCACAAGAACACATTGTTGGCTCATGGTCATCCTTCCATCCCCTAGTATCCCCCAGTTCCCTTTCTTCTTCAGTGCTCTCCAACAGCTCAGTTCCCAACCTGTATTGGTACTTAAGGTTTTTCCTCCTCAGTCGGAAGACTTTACACTTGCCCTTATTGTAATCCACTAAATTTCTCCCTTCCCAACTCTCCAGCCTGTCTAGGTCCCTCTGCATGGCAGCACAGCTTTCTGGGATGTCAGCCACTCCACACCCAGCTTTGTGTCATCAGCAAACTTGCTGAGAAGACACTCTGTCCCATCATCAAGGTCGTTGGTAAAGAGGTTGAACAGGACCAGACCCAGCACTGATCCTTGGGGGTCTCCACTGGTCACATGTCTCCAGCTGGACTCTGTGCCATTGATTACCACTCTTTGGGCTCTATTTGATAGCCAGTTCTTAATCCATCTTACTGCAGATTCTTCTGTCTCACATTTCATGAGCTTGCTCACAAGGATGTTATGGGAGACTGTCAAAAGCCTTGCTAAGGTCAGGGTAGGGCTTGCTAAGGACCAGGGTAACTGGTCTCCCTGCATCTACACATTCAGTCACATCATAGAAGGCTATCAGATCAGTCAAGCTTGATTTCCCCTTAGTAAATCCATGCTGACTACTGATAACCCTCTTCTGTCTCACGTGCTTAGAGATAACCTCCCTAATGAGCCACTCCATCATTTTTCCAGGGATGGAGGTGAGGCTGACTTGTCTGTAATTGACTGGATCTTCCTTCTTGCCCTTTTTGACAACTGAAATGACATTGGCTTTCCTCCAGTCCTCAGGCACCTCTTCTGTTTGCCATTTGCTATAGAAACATTTCTGTTGCTTCTCAAAGTCTTTCCTGGTGTTTTGAGTAACATTCTTAGATTTTGTGTCTAAGACCCTACTTTAAATCAGAGTAGTAAACAGCTTGTAGAAAAATTAAACAGCTCTGTTATACTCATACAGTCTTCTTAAGGAAATGAAAGAAAATATAGGTCAAATTTGCATGTATTAACCTTGACTGACCCTTTTGAGCAACATCTGCCTTTAACACATGGTTCATGCTCTCTGAATAATAATTTTATTTGCATAATCTGTGTAGTTTATCTTTAGGAAACAGGCTGTACTTCAGTGAGTTAGTTTGTAGTTATTAAGATAAAGGGTAACTTAAGTGATTTTCCGAACAATAAGAGCCTTTGGTAAATATTGCATATGACATCAACTTTCGGGGTACAATTTGGAGGTGGTTCTCGAAAGTTCAATAGAGTTCCAAATTCCATTATGATCTTGCTTATTTGTAGTTGATTGAAGTATTGTAATACATGATTTTTGATATTTGCAATTGGCAATACTGCATAGACATCTCTCACTTTTTTTTAATAACATGATCAACATTTTAGCAAAAATGGGTCATGTACAAAGCTATCATCATCAGTGTTCCACTGACCTGATTACACGTTGATCCTGAAATTGTAAGCACTGAAGATGCCCATAAGGTTGTAAGAAAAGGGAACTGTTTACAGGATCAATCATTCTGAATTTCTCTATGCTGCTGTAATGGATTCATGGCCTGTATGAATGCAACTATATAGTGACAGTAATTGGCGGTAACATGTATTGTAAATGCTTTTCCATTTTGTGACCATGGATAACCTGTTCATCATAGCTTAAAATGCAGTCGCCTATTTTTTTCCTGAAGGTTTGAACTCATTTGCTCTATGTTGCCTAGACCCTCTTGACCGCTAATCTGTCCTAGGAATAATATCACTCTTCCAGTGGAGCCAGTATTAAAGTTTTTTTCAATGGAAAATAATATTAATAACAGTGCTAGATAAAAGGACAGAAGAAGTATGTTGAAGAATTTCGAGGGACACTGCTATGGGACCACGTCCTCTGGTTTCTGAGTTATGATAGAGGTGCAGAATTTTTTGGCATAATTTTTGTCTGCAGCAGAAAAGCAGCAGAATTAGAGTAGCTCCGAAGTAATTCAGTACTATTTAGGGAGACTGAGTATTCACCACCTAAGTTTAAACTCAGTCTCCTGTTCTCCATGTGCAATGAGGGTGCTATTTTTTCTGTACCTCATAAAAGTCTCAAGACAGATAGCAACTGTTTTTAAAGCACTTTGAAGATAAAGTGTGAACTATACTCCTCAGTTTTTCAAAGTATGGAATGCAAGCTGGTCATTTTGGTATCTATGAACAGGTTCTACACCAGCTCTTCTGGTATGCAGACAAGATTTTTCAGACTAGATAATCTGTGACAGAATGGTAGCAGTAATACAGTTGTTGACACTAATGCAGAACATGGACAAGAGCAACTAAAAATATGGACAGCCACATACCATTATGTTTTTCTTGCAGTTTGCCAGATTGTGCTGGTGGTGACAGAGGTGTGGTCCTATTTTTTTTTAAATAAAAAGTTGTACCGAGCTGTTATTTTCTCCCATTTTAGAAGACAGATTTTTTTTGGATGTGCAGTGATGGAAAAGCGAATTGTGTTTGAACATCCAACTGCTAGAAATAAGTATTCAATTTAGTTTCATAGAATCGCTATCAAAATTTTAGAGTGAAAGAATTAAATAATTAGTTATGTCATTCTAGGATGTGTTTGAAATTATGCATGGAGATAGCATTAATTATTTTGCAAAATACAAACAATATGAAATTGCTCTGTAGGGAAGAATACACACATGGGGAGGCCCATGTGTATTCTCTAAAGCATAAAATGACTAAAGCATAAATGACTTGTATAATTAAATTACACAGAAGAGAGACAGGAGAGATTGTGGCTATGTCCTTCAGCCTTTAGAAACATGTCAAATATTATAGTGTGAATACACAAATCCCCAGGAGCAGGTACGTAACGTATTTTTTGACACAATCTTTGACACAATTACTTTGGCACTTAAGTATTTATCCACCTAAGTCTGTGGATAAATTCACTTTTCATTATTTCAGCATATATAATTTCTTGCTTCAGTAACACAAGTTCTATACAACAGTCTCCTTTAATATTTAGATCTCGGTTTCCGTCCTGCTTCTATTGAAGTCAATGGCAGCATTGCTATGCGAGCAAGACTGGGTTTGTAATTCAGTTAACAGGGTTGACTGTTACAACACTGTTGAATTGACACTGTATACCATTTACAGCAGCCAACCAAAAAAATAATCTTCAACAGTGACTCATGTAAGGCTGTATTTGAATTTGTTTTTGTAACACTTCATGAGGGTGTAATAAAGCAATTGAAAAATTAATCATAAGGGAAAATACTGAAACTTCAAATGTAGTCAGAGGAATTATTACAGGTCATTAATTTATGTGTAAATACAGATGATTTCCAGTGTAATTATAAAACGCAAGTGAAGTGCAGTGGCTGGTTTAATTGAAGGCATTTTGTCATTGTCAGGTGGAATTTAAGTTGTTTACAGACTCAGCATCAGACTGATCTACATGAAGTATTAATAAAAAAGGCCTGTGACTCCTGTTTGTCAGCAGTACCAGTTACCATCATGAAAGTGCTTAAGGAAGAATTGGAAAGAGCCAAAGAGATGGTTTTAGTTGACTAAAGTAATGGCATTAGAACTAACTACATAAATTTTAAACCGGTAAGACCGTGTCAGTGGGTTACACATCTGTTGTGACAGATTTACTTATGGACTCTGGCACAGAGTGGAGTTGAGTACTGCATGCAAAAACATAGCCTTTTTGAAACAGATTTCATATTTACTGTAGGCTTGCATACGATTTACATTTTGCCTGTTTGTGTCTGGAATACTGTATACAGGAAGGAGACTGGCCAAAACTAGGAGAGTTGCCAGTGGTACAGTGAGCAGGTTGTACACTGGAATAGCACATATTCCCATTGGACTTCTGCAGTCCCATGCAGAAGTCCCATGGAGCAAGGGACAGAAATTCTGCAGGAAGCTGCATTGCCAAGTGAAGGTCAGTGCCAGCGTTAGGGTGCAGAGGATGATGTTTGGATGTGCAGTTGAGCTTTTACTGATACATAGGCAGTCATACTGATGAATTATGTCACTAATCCTCATTTAGCGGAAAAACCCTCAAACTAACAATTTTTATTACCTGCATAATAATGATCATTAGAATAATAATTAATATAATTATTAGTATTCTTCCTAGATCACAGTGTTGGACAACCACCAAGGTTGGAACACTTTGAGCTGGAGACTATCTACATAGACAAAAAGTCATTGTTCTTATCCTGAAACAGTCTTGTTCAAGACTAAACATACTGCTTCTATATTGTGTGGAAATGGAAGATTGGCATATAAGAGGGGGAAAAAAAGTATTAAATCTTTGTAGATATAGTTTCATTCATTGAAATAAACACAAAATAAAATAAAAACATCTATAAGTACTTTCATGCTATTGCTACTGTTTCAATTAAGTGTAGATGTCCTAGGGTATAGGGCAGATAAATATATAGAAATAATGATATATTTGTATCCCTTTTCTAAGGGAATAACTACTTTGTGTTTGAATGTAGCTCTCTAGTACTGTAGTACTCTAGTACTGTTAAATACAACAAGAACTCTGCATTGATAAGGCCCTGAAATTTCATAGAAGTTATTTTGAACCATTTTGACTTCAGGGAGAATTGGCAGAGATGCATACTAAGAGAAGTGATGATTTCATAGGTATTTGTACATGTTACACTGCTTCTTGCTGTGTGCCACATGAGGTGTATATGTTTCACCAGAAATGCAGAAGTTGTTAATGATGCAGGTGAATACACTGATTGTAGTATGTAAGTTATGAATCAATAGCTGTGCATTTCCAATACAACAGGACAATGAAATCCAAGAATTTTTCTTCTTGTAATGTAAAGTCATGTTACAGAGACTGAATATTCCACAAATGCCACAAAAATCCAGGTGTCTTTGTCTTGCCTTTTTATTTTTAAGTTATGTGTGTTCAGTGATTTTTTTTCTAAAGTACTGGGTTGCACTGGTTTTAAAGTATGCATATTAGCTTAACCATTGATTATGTATGGCAGTGGCATGTAGAGAATGGCTATATAACTTCTTCAGAAAATCAAGTATTACCGAATCTTTGGACAAACTGGTACTGCTTTGTTGTGTGACTTTTTAAAATTATTTTTAAAACTGGTCCAGTTTATATTTAACTTGACAGAAAACTCCCAGTTTGAATTTTGGAGCAGTATCTAACTATGTAATTGGTTGTCTATTAGAGATGCATTTCTCCGTTACAAACATGGAAATTTCTGGTGCTGCTTTTGCACTAAAATACTAGATGCTGTCTTTGGCATGACTGGCTTCTAACTATTTTCCATTAAGGCTGTATTTGCAAATATCAGTAACTAACCACACATTTTAGAGAATTCTGCTTAGCTGTTCTATTAAATATTTTAACTTTTCATGACAGAGCTGGCATGGATTGATAGAACCCAGTCTTGAAACCCAAGTCTTTAAGACCCTGCTTTATTGTAACATCATTCCTCTTTGCCTTCTGGAAAAGGCAAGATAAACTCGCTAAGTGCAGTTAATTAATTCTTCAATAACTTTCCCAACTAATAAGGTTAGAATTGGTTTAATGAGTAATTGTAAAAACATTCCCAATAAATCGTGACATTAATCTGAAGTGTTTGGTTTTTATTTTCTGTAATGTTACACAGGCAAGAATCATTGCTGATTCAATAGTCAGTTCTATAAAAAATCTTGGCCATACTTGCTTTATCAGGAACGTCACTATTGAGCATAGAAAATGAGATACTAAGAAGCCATGTCTGAGATCAAAGCCAAATGAACTTATGAGAACAAAGTATGTTTGCAGTAAGATGGACAAAATAAAACAAAGGCCAATTTAAATATCATGTTCAAATTTAATGATTAAAGTATCTGAAGGTAAAGGTTAAGAGAGTTTTCCTTTGTTAATGGTAAGATTTTTAGATCCAAGCTTCACTTGAATGCAAACATTGTTTTCTAGAGGCTTTCTATGGTATTAAACTTTACTTTGATGTCATAAGACACTATTCTTCAAATGCAAATTATTAAGCATTATTTCTCAGTACCGAGACATTTCTTGATATTCGGTATTTCTCAGTATTAAGTGTATTTTTTGGTACTGATAACTGAAGTTTTCTTTGTAAGAGACAAGAAAAATATGACAATTTTTTGTCAATATTTTTATGTTAGGTATTTGCCAACATGTGTGTGCATTGACTAGATTGAGCTGATATGATTGGTCAAAAAGACATTTTAAAATTCCAAGTGTGTGTATAAACATTTGCATATAAATATATATGCATATTCTTATGGTAAGCAAACCCAATAGTTAGATTTTTAATACTGTATTAGATTTATTAGATAGTGGTGTTGTCTATGACAATAGAAAGCACTCCAGATCAGCTTTAAGTATTTTTAATTCATGAAGGACCCATTTCTAAGCCATACATTACAGCTCTTCCAGAAGAGATACTTTAATGTGGAAGGAAAAGTCTTTCCAGTGCTGCTTATCAACATGCCTGGTATCCTGCAGTATTATTGGAGGTTTAGGTTGGTCAGTGGTATCATTCAAAGTTCTGTGATAGAGCTGAACTTAATTTTTCCCTGGATCATATTGTATCTGTTTTGGAAGCGTATCTGCTTCTTAGGTATTAAAAAGCTTAGAATATGTTATATTATTGTTAAGCTATCTTCATATTACGTCAGGTTTAATGAACGAAATGCTAGTCTAAACCTTTTATCAAAAGCTACTTCTGCATGCTCTGAAGCATCAATTTCTAAATAATAATAAAATTCTATATTTGTTCCAGGTTTTTAAGAAGATTCCCATTACCTTTGCCAAGAAAATTGGACTTCTACCTTAGAATATGAAAGAAAAAGAAGAATGTGCGTGGATTTAAAATTACTGTATTTATTAGATTGTGGAGTGAAAAGTACTGTGGAAGTAGCTAGCTCTGTTGCTGATTGTAGATTTACTGCAAATTGTTTCTGATGCAGCTGAGAAAAATGCAGACCCTTAAAAAGGAACACAGACCTGTTGACACAAGTAGCAATGGAGAAAAAATCATGGTACTTAAGTCTACTTTAGCAGAAGTGTCTGAAGAATTGCCTACTAGTGAAGATATACTACTTACTGAAGCAAGTAGTGGAAAAAGCAAATCTTCAGCTTGCCGGAGAAAGAGAGAATTTATTCCAGATGAAAAGAAAGATGCTATGTATTGGGAAAAAAGGCGGAAAAATAACGAAGCTGCCAAAAGATCTCGTGAAAAACGACGACTGAATGACCTTGTCTTAGAGAACAAACTAATTGCACTGGGAGAGGAGAATGCCACTTTGAAGGCGGAGCTGCTTTCTTTGAAGCTGAAGTTTGGTTTAATTAGTTCTGCAGCCTATGCCCAAGAGATACAGAAGCTCAGTAGCTCAACAACTGTGTATTTCCAAGACTATCAGAGTTCCAAATCAAGTATTAACTCATTTGTAGATGAACATGAACCATCTATAGTTGGTAGCAGTTGTATTTCTGTCATTAAACATTCTCCTCAAAGTTCAATGTCTGATGTGTCTGAAATATCATCTGTGGAGCATACTCAACCAAGCCATGTACAAAACAACTGTAGAACTCCTGAAAATAAGTTCCAGATTATAAAACAGGAACCCATGGAAATAGAGAGAGAGACAAGAGATGACAGAGGTTCATATAAAGCATCCATATATCCAAACTACATGGGAGCTACCTTTAATGTGTATTCTCATTCGCCTCCTCTCTTGCAAGTTAATAGGTCCTCTAGTAATTCCCCTAGAACTTCAGAAGCTGATGATGGTGTAGTTGGAAAGTCATCTGATGGAGAAGATGAACAGCAGGTTCCTAAGGGTCCAATCCATTCCCCAGTTGAACATAAAAATGTTCATGCAACAGTGAAAGTTCCAGAAGTGAATTCTTCAGCTTTGCCTCACAAGCTTCGCATTAAAGCCAAAGCCATGCAAGTTAAAGTGGAAGCAATGGATGAGTATGATACAACACAGAAATTGTCATCACCCATTGATATGTCTTCAAAAAGACATTTTGAGCTTGAAAAACGTGGTGCACAAAACGTGGTGCATTCTTCTCACACTCCTTTCTCGGTCCAAGTTACTAACATCCAAGACTGGTCACTTAAACCAGAACTCTGGCATCAGAAGGAACTCAACTTAAAAATTCAGAATGGTTGCAAAACTGGAGTTGTTGAAATAAAAGACAACATGTACAATGTCTCTGAGTCAGAGAACCTCTATTTGAAGCAGGGCATAGCAAACTTGTCTGCAGAGGTTGCTTCACTTAAAAGACTTATAACTACACAACAAATCTCTGCATCTGACTCTGGTTAAAGTTACTACTGAATTAAGGCTTATTGTTTTAAAGGATGTCATTTGCAGTAGGTCAATATGTTTTGTATTATGCTGAATTTTCACTGGACTTGTGATGTCATTTCACTGTAATGTTCACATAATGTCTGATGGTGTATTTTTGTGCACAAATTATTATGAAGACTAGGTTGTGTTATGATCACCATGCCTTGTGTATAGTTAAGTAGCCTGTACAAAGGCTGTATATAGTGAACTTTTTTCCTTTTTGTTCTACTATAAAGTGTTAAAGTTACCAGTTACAATAAAATATTGGTGACAAACACAGAACATCTACTCTAGTTCAGTTGATTTTATGAACTTGTAAATAAGTTGTTAATTAAAAACTGGCTTGTTTCTTACACTGTGCTCAACTTCTCTTCCACATTTGGTTTTAAAGCCTAACAACCAAATTGCAGTTTACCATGTGTATAATCCTTCTGGCTACCTTTTTCCTTAACACATTTTTTAGAAGAGAGTAGAAATAAAATGAATATTTATAAATGAAACCGTACCAATTTATAGCCTTAGCCTTCTTTAATTTATTTATTGGTAGAAGCTAACCACAACCCAGTCAAATTCCAACCCAGTAACTGATATCAACAACCTTTTTTTCCTCATTTGGTCTCAGATGAGACGGTAATGAGTTTCCTGAATGGTTTATTGTGATGAACCATTTTTTCAATATTACAGCTTGTTTTAGATGAAATTAGTTAAGGTGGAATTGTGCATCTGCAAAGTTTTCAGAGCTTTGCAGTGACAGCATTGGGCTACACTGTCTTTGTTGAGAGGTGGCTTGTGTGTGCAAGTGTTGCAGCTGCAGAAGAAGCATGCAAAAAGGCTGCATAAAAGAGTCTGTCCCTCGTGCGTGCCACGGTTCATTCCATGGCAGAGCATGAGCCATCTTGTAAATGAAGGATAAGGCTACAGGATCTGTAAACTCAGAGCTCAACTAGGCAAATATCTACATAGGGGGCAAGCAACAGGAGTAGCAGAATTACAAGAGATCATCTGCTATTTTGGTTCTCTGTGTGGGATATAATGCAACTATAAATACAAACTAAGTCTTACCACCAATTTGGCCTTGGTTTTAGTGGCTTAGTTAACTGAACTGGAATACCCTGGCTCAGTACGGGGCATTTTGCAAGAATTTCTTAAATGTGAGAGACAATGTGAAGAACTGCTCAGTCTGAACACTACTAGCCCCTTACAATTTATGCAGATTGTAAATTCTTCACTTGGTGACCAGACAGGGCTGCAGAGTTGTCTTTGAGAAGAGCCATTGAACCATGGAGACAAGAATTGCATCACATATCCTTGGTTTGGCTCACCAAAGTCTTACATATTAAAATACAAAATAATTTCTAAATAGAGCATAGACTTGGCAGAGGTTCTTTTCACAATACTTCCCCTTTCTTTTAATGTACTAATAAATCAGACTAACAATCTTTTTCTGAAAAGGCTTTTTACTAATTGCCATAGTGTGTAATGAATGGATCTTTTCCATAGACTTAAAATACTAATTAAGAAAACAATATATAGATATTGTTTTCAAAATTCATACTTGACTTGAGTGAGAGGAAGTTTGTCAATTTTTTGGGGATACAAAGAGGAGTCTTGAGTCACTCCTGAAGCTCTGAAGCTTGGTCCAGCAGTCAAGGCGATGGCAAAACTCCTTGATGTCAGCAAGGCCAGGATTTAATTCTGTACCTTTTTGGGAGCTGATGATTCATGTTCTGGGAGGACCTTGGCACAGAAATCACTGGTATTTTCTGAGTTTTTTTGAGCCTACTAACTGCTGTGCTGTATTTGTGGTATTCAGAGTTAATAAACTGTTATTCTTTTTCATGCCTTAATAATACAATAGATCCCATAGCTGGGCTCTGTATGTATTGGGTAATTAATATGGATGACATTTCAATGTTACTGAAAATAAGCTCAGGATTACTGCATGAAATGTAAAAAATTGCATTGAATGATGGGGATATAAGACATGAGGCAGTGATTGCTACTGTCTCTTTGCTTGCTAAGTATCTTCTGTAAGCAACAATAAAATTCTTTAAATATTTTGCATATTATTTATCACATGTAATGTGTTCAAGGAGAGGACTTAAAACTCTCAGTGTTGCCATCTGTGTAAGCCTAGATCTGTTGAGGTTTTTTTTCCATTTCTTGTTACAGTTGTTTGTCATAATGGAAGAATGTTGTCCTCTTTCTAGCTCATTATATATTTTGTGTATCTGTTTTGTGCAATTAATACTTAAAAGTAATGATGTAGTTAATTTGTTAAAGGATGTCATTGCAAGAAAGTTACAGCATGGAGTTTAGGAGCACAATCAGATGTTATTTATACTCCCTTTATACCTTAGTGTTATGCTTCATTTGAAGAAATAAATAAATAATTTGTCTTTTGTTCAAAACCAGATCTAGTTACAACATGATTTTCTGTTATGCTTATCAGCCTAGTCCAACACAGAGGTATTATCTGTAGTTGATGACAAATCCTCCTGAAATCACTGTTTCTGCAGCAAATACTTGGAGTACCTTCCACAGATGTAAAACTACAAAATGCATCTCTGTGTGTGGTACATACAAAGCCCTGTTCTTGGCTACCCTTACAGACAGACCAGATGAAACTCTCAACTGCTCAGCTGCAGTAAATCTGGTGTCGCTGAGCTCCTCACCTATCTTCAGCCTGCATTCTTTTAGGGCATGATACTGGGAAAGATGGAGAATCACATTGATGGGGAGAGGGGGGACTGCAGGGGACTGCAGTGGGGCTCTGTTTCCCCTGCTCCAACTTTCAGCGGGTACATAGTTACATATGTATATCACTGGAGGAGCTGGAGAATCAGACAGCTGTGCCCTTCCCAGCCTGCCTTTCCTGTGCTGTAGAAAACAAGATGAGCCCCTTTTCACAAGATCAGTGAAAAGAGTATCCTTGGCTGATGCACTAGCCTCTCCATTTAAGATCAGAAGTTGGGTTTGAGAACAAAATGGGCTTTATACCTAAGTGGATATAAACTGGTATCACTCCTGTAGTTTATTTAAAAAAAAAAATGTTGCAAACTCAGTGCTTAACTCACAAAACAACGTAAAACATGCTGAAAGTGGAACCTTTCTCATGTGAAGTAAGATGGATAACTGGATAATAACTGAAAAGTGTGCCATCAAGTGAGAATGTTAAGGAAGACCACATACAGAAATACAGCAATTTACCAACACAAATTGTCATTTTTCAAGGGAACATAGCAATTACCATGCTAGAGTAGTCTGGCTAGTCCTGAGCCTTGCCTGTGTTAACAATCACTGTGATGAAAGGCTTCATGGAAAATTTTAAGAGAAGTACAGTGCAAATAACTGATGATTAGCAAAGTAAGATTTTCCCTAGTGACAACTGGTGGTTAATCAACACTGTAAAACATGAATATCAGATTCTGTGTTCAATCTGCCTAGCAATCATGCATTAACACAGTTATATATTCTCATGCTCTATCAAAACCTGTATTTTGGTAGGTAGAAAGACTGAATGTGGATGTACATACATCCATACATACACTCAGTTCCTACACCATGATTTTCTAAAGCCCTTCACCTTTCTGCCTTCTTTATAACTTGCATATTTGGTGGGATATATTTAAATTTTATTGGTATTATTATTACGCACAGCTAAATATCTCCTTGTTCATGAATAGGAGACAGGTAACTGGCTGTTCCTGATTAATCTTCTAGTATTTTGCCTATTTTCACTAAGGCCTTTATATTCCTGTGAGACATTTATGAAACTAAAAACATTATTTGTAAGAAAACAGAAATGTGAAATTGCACCATCAACACATTTATGAAGTTTTACAGCTAATAGAAATGATTTCTACTTCATAGTACATAAATACACTGCTGAAAATAGGCAGTATACAATGAATGTAGCAGAGAACACAGAAAGAATCCTTAATATGGCCTTTATTAATACCATATTACTTTAAAAATAGTCTTACAGTTTATTGCACAACACAAGCTTCATAACAAAATTCAACAAAACAATTTTTGGTATTGCATAAGAATAAGTAGGACATACTGTTCCATTACACTCCCAAATTAAAAGTTCAAAATACTAAGCCAGATCCTAAGTCATTTAACTCTGTCTTAGATTCTGCTTTTCTTAAAGAATCAGAATTCTTACGTGTGCAAGAAGAGACTCACTCAAGATCAGAAACATTATCAAGCCATCATCTTTACAGTTTATTCATGGCACTGACTGAGGTGGCGGAGCCGTGGCCCCTACTTTCTTTTCTTAAGAAAGTGAAATGGAGAGGGAGGTGGTGGTCTCTTTTCCTGCCCATCTGGTGACAGGGCACATGGGGATGGTTCAAAGCAGTGTCAAGGGAGGTTCAGGCTTGATGTTAGATAAACCTTTTTTGTTTTATTGAGAGGGGTGATGAGACACTGGAGCAGGCATCCTATAGAGGCGGATGATATCCTAAGTCTGTCAGTACCCTACAAAGAGGTATTTAGAAAATACTCTTGTCCTGGTCTGCTGGGACAGAAGGAACAACATCCTATCTCTAAGGCTGACTCCCATGTGATTCATAGTGATAAATCATATTACTGGAGTTAGAAAGTAGTTGCTCACATGCAATAGAAGGCAGTCTTCTATTATTTATTCAGTGATAGCTCTAAAATTACTCAGTGAATTATGAGCAAAAGCTTAAGAATGAAAGCATGAAAGCATAGGGTTCATTTTCTTGACAGAGAAAACGGACAAGAGACCATTAACAGCTAGGCAACGCTGTACCGTAAGAAAAACCTGGGAGCCATTTTCACAGCATTATAGAATGGTTTGGGTTGGAAGGGAGCTTAAAGATCATCTAGTTCTAACCTCTCTGACACCACCAGGGACACCTCCCTCTTGACCAGGTTGCTCAAAGCCTCATCCATCTAGCCTTGAACACTTCCAGGGAGGGGGCACCAGCCTCACAGAAAAGAATTTCTTCCTAGTATCCCATCTAAGTATCCCTTCTTTGACTTTGAAACAATTCCTCCTGATCCCATTGCCACATGCTCTTGTAAGAAGTCCATCTTCAGCTTGCCAGTTGGCATACGGGTATTTATATTTACTTACTCAATTCAGAGCTTTAGCTTTCCTAACCTGATACCTGACAGACAATTCCTTGGTATTATTCCTCCCAGGCTACCTGTCCATACTTCCACCCTCTGTAGGTTTTCCTTTTTATATCTGAGTTTGTCCAGGAGCTCCTAGTTCACCTATCCAGGATTTCTGGCATTTTTGCCTGATTTCCTCTTTGCTGGGATGCACTGCTCCTGATCTGGGAGGAGGTAGTCCTTGAATGCAAATAACCAGCTTGCTTGGGCACATCCACCCTCCAGGGTTTTATCCCGTGTACTCAACCAAGCAGGTCCCCAAACATGCCAAAGTCTCGTTTTTTGAAGTCCAGGGCAGTGAACCTGCTGTGTTCATCCTCCTCATCACCCTAAGGATCTTGAACTCCACACTGAATCCAAGACTTTCCTCAAGCTTCACATTCCCCAGCACTCCCTCCTTGTTGGTGAGAAGAACAAGGTCTATCATAGCAACTGTCCTTGTTGGCTCCCAAGCTGACTCACTGGTTAGAGTGGCTGCAATTCCTTTGTGCTAAAATTCAGATGCTCTCATGCTGACGTGATCATTCTCCAGGCTCTGGGTACATATTGCTGTTACTTGCATCAAACTGGTTGAAGTGGGATGAACTCAGCTTTCCCTTCCCCAGCAACTTTACATTCCTCTTCACCAGCTTGGTAAGCGTATGACCATAGATGCTCTTCCCTTTCTCTGCCAGATGGATCCCAGCATACAGATTTCTCAAAGCACATCCCATGGTCTAAGTAGTGAAACCCCTGGGTGTGGCACCAGTCCTTCAGCCACTTTGTTGGCTCCACTGGCTCCAGGTATGATTGATCCCTTCAAATCCCTTCCCTTCGGACAGGAGGATTGATGAAAAAACTACTTACGCTCCACAGTTGTTCAGCACTGCTCCCAAGGCTCTGTAGTCCTTCTTGAGACTCCTTCTGGCTGTATCACCAGTGCACACATGAAACTGCAGCAGTGATTAACAGCCAGTGGACTCCATGAGGCTTGGTGACATCCCTGATACGAGCCCCCAGCAAGAAGCACACTTCTGTAGAAAGTGTCAGATTGGCAAACCATGCCTCCATACCTCTCAGGACGGAGTTTCCTGCTACTGTATCACCTGTCACATTTTCATAGTTGCCCTAGTTGTTAGATCAGGATGCCTTACTGAGCTCCAGCATCCCTTCTGATGAGATGGGTCTCTCCTCTTCAGCTCACAGAGTGGTGAAGTTGTTCTACAACGGGGGAAGTGGCTTCTCCCTGCTGGATTTTCATAGGATCATTGTAGGGACCTCAAGCATCCTCTAAGTGTGGCCCAAAATGGAACTGAACTACTGGCTGGAATTCCTTTGCAAATTTTTTTCCCAATCCTCTCTCTCACAGTTGCTGAACATTTTTTTTTCCATTTCTTACATGTATCTCAGATATGGGCAGCCACAGATTTGGATCTGGCTGGATTTCACTGTGTCCAAAAGGGACAGTTACTTCCCCCAGAGGCTACCCCCTTGATACCAAATCCTTGCCATGTAAAACCAATACATTGGTTTAAAAACTCTATTCCCAACTATAGAATTACTTCAAGAAAGCTGAATATATGAAAAACAAACAAACAAACAAACAAACAACTCTTTCCTATAATTTTTCTCAAGTCAGGCATTGTAATCACCAATGAGAAGGCATAAGTGATGCTTAGCTGCAAGTTTCATAGCTGAGTAGAGCAAATTTGAAGACTGCACTGTCACTGATAGTCCTACTCCAAGTTCATATGCCACTCTTTGTGCCTTACTCAACAGGGATGGATCACTCCTTGAAATCAAACATGGTTATACTCTGAAACTCTTATTGAAAATCTTTCTGGAAACATCCCATTCGTATTTTTTTCTGCAGCTAAAAAGTGAATGTATATTTATTTACTTATTGCAGCATAAAGTAAAGATGCAGATATTTACTGTGCCACCATGGGCTGCAATAACTGTAAGCAATTTTTTCCCCCTAATATCCCAATATCCTGTTCTACAATGAGCCACAAGATTAAGGTAAATATGGGTAGAACATGATGAACTCATCTGGATTTTCAAAGAATCATAGTATAGAGTGGCTGGGTGTGGAAAAAAGATCATCTAGTTCAAACACCCCTGTTATTGGTTGGGACACCTTCCACTAGACCAGGTTGCTCAAAGCTCCATCCAACCTGTCTTTCACCCCCCCCTTCCTTCCAGAGAAAGGGCAGCCACAATGTCTGTAGACAACCTGTTCCAGTTCCTTACCATCCTCACAGTAAAGAATTTCTTCCTAATGTCTAGCCTGAATATACCCTCTTCCAGTACCCTTTGTCCTGTTGCTACATACCCTTATAAAATGTCCTTCCTCAGCTTTCTTGTAGGCCCCCTTCAGACACTGGAAAACTGCTATAAGGTCTCCCTGGAACCGTCTCTTCTGTCCATGCTAAAAAACCTCAACTCTCTCAGCCTGTCTTCACAGAGGGTGCCCTAGCCCTCTATTCATCTTTGCAACTCTCCTCTGGAGAGACTGCTCCAACATCTCCTTGTCCATCTTATGGTGGGGGCCCCAGGACTGGAGACAGTATTCCAGGTGGGGTCTCATGAGAGCAGAGCAGAGGGGAGGATCACTTCACTTGACCTGTTGGTCACACTTCCTTTGTTTCGTCCCATGATATGGCTGGCTTTCTCATCTGCAAATGTATGTTGATGGCTCATGTTGAGCTTCTCATCGACCAGTCCTTCCTCTCAAGGCTCTTTTCAATCCATTCTCTGCCAAGCCCATACTTGTTCTTGGAACTGCCCCAACCCAGGTGCAGAACTTTGCACCTGGCCTTATTGAACTTCATGAGGTTGGCACGGGTCCACCTCTCCAGCCTGTCAGGATCCCTCTGGTTGGCCAACCTTCCCTCCAGTGGGTTAACTCTACCACAGAGCTTGGTGTCATCAGTGAACTTGCGGAGGGTGCTGTCAATCCCACTCTCCATGTCACTGACAAAAACAATAAACAGCACTGGTCCCAGTACCAACCCTTGAGAAAAGCCACTCACCACTGGTCTGTATGTGGACACTGAGCCACTGACTACAACTCTTTGAGTGCAACTGCCCAGCCAACCCCTTATCCAGTGAGTGGTTGTCACTATCTGTTACAGTCTGTTCACAAAATACTTGCTAATCTGATCCTTTTGCTCATTAGTCTGTTTCCATGTAAGTCTGCAGTACATGTTGAAGTTTTTCTTCTGATAATCCTGCTCACATAAAGTGATAATACTTCTTAAGGAAGATACTCCCTTTCTGTTCATGTGTGGCCTCAAAATATTACAGATACTCCAGAATGCTAGAATCTCCTGTCTCTACACCATATCTTTATAATGTGGCTGGAAGCAGACTTTTATCCTAAAATAGCATTGAAGGGTATCAGGGTAACAAAGGCCTAAAACAGAGTGCTGCAGCTCAAGAGTGATTGCTGCGTGTCCTCAAATTGTTGACTAAGATGTTTTTGCCCTCCTGCTGATTTCCTTGGGCAGATTGTTGAAATCTTGCCCCAGAACCAGTAGCAATTTAGTTAAGCTGCTTCATTTTCCCATTCTCTGCAATTGGTTCCGATTACAGATGCTCGATTTTTCCATTAACTGCTGAAGCTTTCCTCTAAACTAAGAAAATCATAGGGTTATTAGTTCCATCTCATTAGCAACTCTTGACTAAGAACTCAAGTGAGACAAGGACAGTTCTTTTGACTCTAGCATCCTTCCTCAGTTTGAAATTATTTCTTTCTTCAGTTACCTGAATATTCATTGTGTCCATCTGCATGTCCTCAAAAAGTACCTACAAGTATCTAAGCATAAATGACTAAACCAAATTAGATTTAAAACTCAAAAATACTTAGAGGTTAGCCTAAAGAAACTTAGCCTCCTTGTTTACTTTTACTCCTGCCCTCCAGACTGTATCTCTCAATATCAATTTGAATATTATGGTGTGTTCTTGTATAGCCAGAATGTTTTCCATTTAATTTTTTTCTGACTCCTGTGTAATAAGGTAATGTCAACTCTACTACCTTACTGTGGATTTAATTTGGCAAAAATATTCTGGCAACATTATATTACTCAATATTTACATTAGATGAAGGAAACAGGACCCAGCCTTCAACAAGGTATTAATTTTATTATGGGAGAATCTTCTTGTGCTGTGTAATAGGTGTGCTGTCAATAAGGAGGCAGTAAAAAAGCAAACAAGAAACACTGTATTCTTTGTCATGTAAATGTGGTTTGACCCTGGCAAGCTGACCCTTCTTGAAGGCTCTACTGAGGCATGCAAATAACAAAGGGGTAGCTGATGACAGCCAACACGGCTTCAGCAAAGGCAAGTCCTGCCTGACTAATTTTGTGGTCTTTTGCCATGTAGTCACAGCCTCCGTGGACAAAGGCAGAGCAACAGACATCACCTACTTGGACGTGTGCGAAGCATTAGACAGCATCCCATGTGACATTCTGATCTTTAAACAGGAACAGTAAGGATTCAGTGGATGGACCACTCATTGGATAAGACATTGGCTGGATGGTTGCACCCAAAGAGCTTTCATCAATGGCTCACTGGCCAAATGGAGATGTGTGACAAGTGGTGTTCCTCAAGGGTCAGTACTCAGACCTGTCCTGTTTAATGTCTTTGTCGGTGACACAGACAGTAGAATCAGGTGCACCCTCAGCAAGTTTGCTGATGACACCAAACTGTGTGGTGAAATCAACACGCTGGAGGGAAGGGATGCCATCCAGAGGGATCTTGACAGGCTTGAGGAGTGGACTTGTGCAAACTGCATGAAGTTCAACAAGGCCAAGTGCAAGGTTCTGCACCTGGGTCAAAGCAATCCCATGCACAAATACAGGTTGGGAGGAGAAAGGATTGAGGACAGCTCTGAGGAGAGGGACTTGGGGGTAGTGGTGGACCAGAAGCTTAACCTGAGCTGTCAATGTGTGCTTGCAGCCCAGAAAGCCAACTCTGTCCTGGGCTGCATCAAAAGAAGCACAGAGAGATGGCCAAGGGAGGTGGTTTTCCCCCCCTGCTCTGCTCTTGTGAGACTCCCATCTGGAGTCCTGTGTCCAGTTCTGGACTCCCCAACACAAGAAGGACATAGAGCTCCTTGAGTGTGTACAGAGGAGAGCCACAAAAAAGACCAAAGGGCCGGACCACCTCTTGTGAAGACAGGCTGAGGAAGATGGGGTTGTTCAGCCTTCAGAAGTGGAGGCTCTGAGGTGACATTTCAGCACCTTTCCAACACCTGAAGATGGCCTACAGGAAAGATGGGGTGGGTCTTTTTGCATGGACGTGTAGTGAGAGGACAAGGGGCAATGGTTTAAAACTTGAGGGGAGATTTAGGTTAGACATTAGGAACAAATTCTTTAATTTGAGGGTGGTGACACTGGAACAGGTTGCTCAAGGAAGCTGTGGATGCCCTCTCTCGGGAAGTATTCAAGGCCAGATTGGATGTGGCCTTCAGCAACCTGATCTAGTGCTAAGTGTCCCTGTGCATGGCAGGGGGATTGGATCAAGATGATCTTTAATATCCCTTCCAACACTGTCCATTTTGTGATTCTACAATATTTGTTATTTATTCCAAAGTCTTTCTTTAAAGAATGTGGCATAACACCTAGCTTTCCATATTACTTTCTTGGAGCATCTGCCTCAGTTTGTTAAATATTTTTTACATCATCTCTGATAATGCTTGCCTACAAAAACTCTACTTAATGTTGTAGGTACCTTGTAAGAAATAAAACCCTTTTTTTCCACTTGAGGAATTTAGAACAGGAAGAAAATATGTTCCTTAGCAAGGTACACAAGGGCTGAAACAATTTGTTTTTCTAAAAAGACTGGTTTTTTTTACTCTTTTTCTAATTATTG
The DNA here is from genome assembly GCA_023637945.1 of Phaethornis superciliosus. Taxonomy (NCBI): domain Eukaryota; kingdom Metazoa; phylum Chordata; class Aves; order Apodiformes; family Trochilidae; genus Phaethornis; species Phaethornis superciliosus. Next base: position 43,766,587 of record JAJQWJ010000004.1, on the reverse strand, counting down.
CTGACTCAGATGAAACTGCAGTCCTACAATATGCAGAGGGTCTGTCTTCATATAGAAAATGGTGGTTTTCCTGAACTGCAGCAGATTCACTCACTGAATTTCAGTTAGGATCATTCATAGTTATTAAAGCACTTAGCTAAAGGAAACAAGAAATACACCTACAGATACCATTTTTAATTTAAATTCAATAATAACAAAAAGTTCAAGGGCAGTCTGCAACTCAGTAAAAAGATTACTGAATCTGAGATATGAAAAGAAGAACAGGTTACTGGAATATGAAGTGTTTTTCTTGGAAATGATAAAGTATATGCGTATCTGTCTATTTATAGTATGAAACATGACCCAAGCACATTTTTCCAATGCAACATGTTAAGTGTTGTGTGGGTTTTGATACACATTCAATGGTGAAATACACTCAAAAACTGCTATTATGAACTGATCCAGTTTTCTCTCAAAACCTGTCGAAAACTCTTAGGAAACAAAGACAATTAATAAACAGGATTGTATAACAGATTTTGAACCTGTGCTGAAAAGAAAATATTTAGCATATGGTTCTCAGGACTTTTTTTAACACTGAAACAGCTATTTGAATAGCACTCCAATCTATTTTTTTTTTCAGAAGACAGTGTCTACACAAAACTTCTGCTAAATTTATGCCTTAGTACAGTTCTGAAGCATTCACTAGAGAAATGTGAGCTCCTCTATTCTTGTTTGTGACCATTTTACCACTCAAAGGTTATGGGAAAGAACATTAAAATGGGTTAAAGAGCAACGGAATATGGAATGAAATAAAAAGAATTTTCTCTCTTTGTAGCTGATTAAGTACAGCATCAGGCAGAATGTTAAGTAAACATACAGTAAAAAAAAAAAAAAAAAAAAAAGGAAAGAAGAAGGATTCCTAGATGGTAAGCCTAATTCTCACAAGAACGTTATGGCTTCACGGCAGACTTTGTACCCAACACTTGGAGCCTATGCTGTCAAGCAGAAAGTACAATCACATGCAGCATGAGAAAAACATTTTACTTTGTATGACAAATATCACTTGAAAATGGGCCTTGCTTTTAATTTAAAATATAAACATGTGTAAACACATAAGGAGAAACTAGTTTTGATCATTTGCCAAATATTACACAACTATTTATACTCATAAATGGCCTTCTATAACAGGAAGTGTACTGTATATTTTATGTGTTCCCACAATTTGTAAGAGAAGGCCTCATCCTTTCTGTTACACAGTTTTTTCTAGAGAAAAAGAAGAATAGATAGAATAGCATGTATTATAATATGAAAAAAACACTTCAATCATCCGCTAAAGATTCAGAGAACACTCAGAATACATTAGATATAAGAGTACATTTTAGTTAGAGAGTTTTCTCTCTCCTTACGCTTTCAGAACCCAGGTTAAAGTCACGCCTTACTTAATAAAATATAATGTATAGTTAAGAAAATAATCATGGGGCCTATGATCTCATTATTTTCATCATATAAAATACAAAAGTAAGGCATATTCCAGCTGTTAGGAAAACCAACTGGTCTAGTTTCCTAAGCCATTATTAAGGTATATGGATCAGACAAATTAATGTCCAGTGTATCTTATGTTCTGTCTTATGCTGCTGTTGCCAAGGTTATGATATACACAAGGGTTATAATATGTACCAAGATCTAGGGGGTTTGTTTTTGTGCTGGACTCTTCTTTTAGTATCAAAAATGTTGCAGGAAGGAAGCATGCCCAAAAAAATCTATGGCTTTCAGCTGTGGCAAAAGATCTTTTATTTATGGACCCTTACTATCTGGTTTAAAGGGCTGCTAGTGTGTAACAAGCAAAAGTCATTTCGAACATTGGGAAGAATATTTCTACTTGTACCCTCCAAACAAACGGCACGGTTGCAGTGGTGCTATTTAGATAGTGGAATGCATAGTTATCTTTATTTGGGTTTCCTCTGGAAAAATATGTTCTGTGGCTATCAGAGGTAACTTCAACTAAATTCTGCAGAAAATTGGTGTGAGTTTGGAGAAGGTACAGGCAGAAGGTGCAGACTGTTCAGCAAGTTCTTGGAATGAGTTAGTAATAATCTTTTGATGCAGACAGCAAAGTATGAAGATCGTGAAAGAGCTTTTAAATTTGGATTCTAACCAATCAGTCTGAGCAGGCTGAACAAGCCAAGTAAACTGCATCCCAGTCATCCTGACATGAGAGCTGATCACTTTCAAAAAGAGATGAAGCAACACAAACTGAAATGAGCAGACTTTTAAAAATGCAGAAATGAGGAAGACTAGCCAAAGAAGAACAACGTTTAAGAGAACTGTAAAAGAAGTGATACTAAGGACACAAAGTAGAGATAAAGAATGTAGGAACAAAACTCTTAGCTTAATGATGTGTTTCACTGGCACCAAGTGCAACCAAAACATACAGAAGGTGGAAACCAGGCTCAGCTATATAAGCACATATAAGGGAATGAGGTAGAAAACGAGGTAGATGAAAAGAGAACATCAAGAGAAACAAGAAGCATACACGCACATCAACACTGTAAGAATGGGCAGGGAATTGCTCCTCTGCTACAGGGCAGAAAGGAAGAATGAATAATATATAGTACAGATAAAATTTAAAGGTTTAATATTTTTGGATTAGCGTTCTCTAACAAAGTTGATGTAAGCATGTTGCCAAGCCAATACTTGTACCAGGCAGCATGAAAATACTTCAGTGAGCTAGATGTTTTCAAATTGGCAGAGATGAAAGAATTTCAGCTTTGGGTTGTTATGATTCCAATGTAAGGATTTGTGAGATACTTACTGGAACAATCATCTGAAGTTTTTTCAGATATTGCTGCAGCTGTTCCTGAGAAATTGAGTGGTGCTCTGGTAAAAAAAAATAAATACATTGCTTCATTCAAAGTGGGAAATAAACTGAAACATTAATGATAAATTTATTTCCAAACACTTGAACGTTAGTGAGGAAAAAGGTGAGACCAAACAGGAGTTCAGAATGAACTTCCTCATTCTACCACAAGGCAAGGCAAAGTAAATAGATGGTATACATCTTGATTACTGTAAGGGTCTTCTCTCTTGCATTATGAAGTCATAGTAGGCCATTGATGTAAAATCAAGATGAAATTGCTATAAAGAGTATGCACAAGCAGAAGTACAAAAATACATTTTGTAAATCAACAGTTTTTAATTGCTAACAAAATGTTAGACCAAGTTGGATTTTGCAGTAGACTAAATATGGTTTCACCTGTTAAAAATTTCCACTAAAACTAGGAAACTGTAACACTCTTTAGTAATTTGCAGAGAATTTGGAGCTGAGACTGTCTCCAAAGTGGAAGACAGGGTTAAGAGTCAAAATTATGCTGGCTAAATTAGAGAAAAGATACGCAAGTGATTGGAAGTTATTTAACAATAAATGCAAGATGCTATATTCTGACAAAAATGTTCCATCACACAATTGCATGATGAGCAGCAACTGGCCCATGAAAGGTGTCTGTGGTATTGACCTGCAGCTCCTTGCAATAGATTACTAATTGATCAGAAGCTAACTAAATCATGCTCCTAAAAAAAAGCATATCAGGACGTATAAGCAAGAGAACAGATTACAAGACGCAGAGAGAAATTCTGCATTATTAAGGCTTTGGGTGTCTTCAGTTTTGGCCACTACCTTCAGGACCAACATGTGGCCAAAACCAACCAATGGCAGAGAATCCAGAATAAGATGATGAGAAAAAGCTCATTGAGTGCATGACTGTCATGGTTTGAGTAAGATAAACCACAGAAGGAGGGCTTTCACACTCAGAGGGTGGAACACAGAGGGGTCTATTTGCTCACATTTCTTGCCCATACTCAGGCAGACCAGCAGCCCATCTTTTTTTTTTTTTTTTTTTTTTTTCCCCTCACCATCCCTGTGCTTCACTGCTGTTCCTCTGTGTTCCTTCACCCCCAGCTTCCCACATGCTCATCAGAATTTATCGGTGCTGGGAAGAGCCGTGGAGCCCTCTCCTGAGTCGGCCCTGCTTCAAGGAGCCCTCAGGCACCTCTCCCTGGCAGCGTCGAGATAGGGTTGTGTATATATTTGCATATGTTTATATATATGTTTGTTATCCCATATGTTACTTCTTTTCCCCTGTTCTAGTAAATCTGTTTCAGTTTTAATTTCCAACTTTAAGTCTCTCATTCTTATTCCCCCTTTATTTTCCCTTGGAAGAGTGAAGAGGGTGTGGGGGAGAGGGTGGTAATAGAGAATAGTTCTCTAGTCTGAGTTTTGGTCCACCCAAACCCTAGAACTGAAAGGAAAGATGGGAAAAATTGAGGTTAATTAACCTAACAAAAAAAGGCTTAAGGATTAGTACAGATAAGAATTTTCATGTACCTAAAATGTTGCTACAAATAGAACTAGACATTTGAGAAAACTCAAAAAGTTGAGAAGTAATGGATTATATGATTTATGAAAGCTGTAGTCTCCATGCTGAACAATTTTAAGAGCAACTTAGATAAAATGTAGTCAGGATATTACTTGTTTGGGGAAAGGAGATAGAGATACTCCTGGAAGAGCTTTTACCCCCATCTTTGTGTAGTTCTCTTTGTGGCCCTAGTTGCTTATCTCCTCAACAAACCTTCTCTGCTTCCTAAAATATTTTGTATAAAAGTTAATATTTGCAATATACTTGGGAATAGTGCTGATTGGATTGCTTATTTATGAGTACGATCAAAGAATCAATGTTCAGATAATTGTCATGGGATTAATGTGCTTGTCTATAAACCATGTGGATCCCTAGTTAGGGACATCAGCTCAGCTGTGTGTGGGTTTGCTTTTGCCAGCAATATCATAGAATCACAGAGCATCTTAATTTGAAAGAGACCCGCAACCCTCTGCTCCTTGCAGGACTATAAAAGTAAAACATAAAAGTAAAATATGTATTGTAGTGGAGACGCTGTAGGACTTACTGGTACACAGGATATGAAATCATCTTCTCAGTCCTTTCTAAGAAGGGGCAAGATTTTTCTATTATTTCAAGCCTGGCTTTCATTAGATTTTAGTGTTTTGCCCTTCTCCTCATCTCCATTTTAGCAAACATTCTCTTTAATGTTGCTTGTCACTATCATGACAGATACAAACTTACAGAGAAGTTTAATATAATTTGATACAATTTGATTAATGTTTTCTTTTTATAACATATAAGAATGCACATGTAGTCAACATGATTTTCTATGGAACAGCCACTGCTGAAAACTTACTGTTCCCTAATAACACATGTAAATGTTAAGTAATGGTTTAGCTACTGCTGTTCCCTCAGCACTTTTTGAATTATGGTTTTAGTTAAAAATATGTGTCTATTATAATAACACAATTGGAAAAGATTATTGCACTTCTAAATTATTTTTATTATCTTTTAGATTTGCTATCACATCTCGACCTGTATCCAATTCCTACCTAATTAAACACTTTATCATCTCATCAATTCCTTTTTGAAATGTCTAGTACTATTACTTTATTGCATAGCAATAAGTATTACATTGGTAAGAAGACTCAGTTTTCTCTCCAGAAACCTTTAGCTCATGTATGAAAATTTGCATACAGATCGGAGAGGAACTTGATTTAGATATAAAAAGCAGATAAACAGGAAATGTGGTATTCCAAATTTATAAAGTGAAAAAGCTATACAGCCTTATTAGCTAGGCTGTAGTAGTAAAAATGCATGAATAAGATGTAAGTCTTAAGAAGAGGTATTAGGAATTCTGAATTCCTTTGACTAGACCTTAATATTTTCTGAGCCTCTTCCTTACTTTGATTCCAGATCATGAATCATAGACACTAGAGCTGCAAAAATCCACTTAAGCTACACCAATGTGCAGGAACGTATTCTTCTCTATTTTTCCAGTCTAATCTAAAAATTGTCAAATTACTGCATTTTCAGTTCTCTCTACAGTAATACCCTGGATTGTTCTCATTGATAGGAATCAATTTTTTTTCCTGATCCAGTTAAAATATAAGATTTCTTTTTCTAACTATACCATGTATGACCATAAACATAGGTCTTCCTAAACTCCGTATCTGTTTCTGCTATCTACTATCTACTTATCTATATCTTCTACTCCTTTGTCGTTCAATAAAAATATGAATTGTCCAACAATAATCCAGTTTCAAGTGTCTGCTTTAATTTAAGACAAAATTAACAACTTTACAATGGTCTGTACTTAAAATTTACAATGTATATAAAAACTCTACGTATTTTATTTCTGGTAAGTTAGAAGACAGCTTTTTTTTCCCCCCCAAAAAAATTGTTATGTTGTTCATCTGCTAAGTCTTGTAAAATTAGTTGCTATCCTTGGAAATCTTTGGAAAATCCTGGTTATATAAAATTGAATAAGTAGCATTATATAGTAACAAAAACATACCCATCAATATTAAGGCAAAACTGTAGAATTGAATATTAGCACATGAGGAAACCACTGAAGGGAAAAAAGCACTAGCAAATATATGTCATTGTGCTTGTGTGATTTGTTGTTAAGAAGAAGAAAGAAAGTACCTAGGTCAGAAGTGAAATTTTAATTTTACAAAAAGTTATTTACTGTATTTTTATCACTTATTATTAGCAGAACTACATCACTCTTCCTTTAAGCTTCGCTGGCAGAGGGTGTAGGACAAGGGTTGAGAAAGATGCCAAGGATACTCAGTATCTCTCTTGCAAAAAATGCTGATCTTGAAGGCATAGTTAGAGTCTTATTAATAACATGAATTACAAATAACACCAAGACCTGTTCCAATATACTTAGTTGTATTAAACATATATTCTGCTGTTCACCATTTGCTAGCTCTTCTGAACACATTAGGAGTATCTTCCACTAAACAGTTTTAAAATACTCTATCAGAACTGGGAAACATCCTGTTCTTATTCACATTTTTACTTCTTCCACATGTTGCTATATGGTATATAATGAAGGAAATGACATTTCTGGAAGACTTCTATAAATGAAGAAAATACTCTTAACTTTTTTTCAGGTCTACTATTGAAACAGCAAAAATGCTATCAAATTGCTGAAATTTAAGGGCCATTTCTGAAGCAGAAGACTGAGGACAATACTAGCTTAACATTCTGTCTCAGTCTTGGAAATGCGTTTTAGCTTTTGTGAAGTTTTCCACTTTACTGAGGTGCTTACATAAATAGACTCTTTTTTTTTTTTTTTTTTTTTTTTTTTTGTGCCATTTGCTGACAGTCTGAAAATTGCTGTGTTGTCAAAACCTGTTTACTGGCATTGGTAAATATCTCTGTATTTAGCCTGTGTTTAGGCACATAAAATACTAGCCTCTTAGTATTTTCCTTTATTTTTACCTCCATTGTTGCTAGGTTTGTTGTTCTTGATCTTGAAGATCCTGTTTCCTTACACAGACAAATTACTTACACTGGGGTGTTTAAGTAGAGAAGAGGTTATGATGAACCTCTATTTATGATGAACTTCTATTTTTTTATTAACTATTTTTGTCAACAAATATTGACAAAATATGGAGTTCTTAGCTGATAGAGATCTTCATTCATCTAGTCATGTGTCTATGAATGGTATGAAGACTGTGATTTGGGTCATCAGAAATAGCGTAACAGGATGAGAACAAGGTTGGACTCGATCTTGAAGGTCTTTTCCAGGCTGAGCAATTCTATGATTCTATGACTGTATGATTATTTATCCTTTTGCTTTGTCCTGGAAATGTGGATCACAATGTAATTCAGATTTTTTTGACATTTGAAGAGTTCTTAGTTATGACAGAATAAGCTTTTGTTCAAACTTCTTGTTCAGCTCTTCAGACTATCTTAGTCTCATCACCATGTAGAGAACAAAGAATACAGGAAAATATAGTTAATGTTAGAATGTTAATGATAACCTAGTCTAATGAAGCTGAATAGAGTACCAGAAAAGTCTTCAGTGTTTTCCCCATGTGGTACGAAAATAAATGTAATTTCTTAGAAAGAATAAGAGATTAACTAGATCTGTGCACAACATACTATCTGTTTTAAAAGACTGAAAAAGCAAAAGTAATGAATATAGAAGTTTCACATCACAACAGTTTAAAATTTATCTTCAGAGTGATTTGTGCATAGTGTATTTTCCAGGAATTATGCAATTTTCTTTAAAAATGATGCAGCTTTTAGCAAAAAAAGGTAAACAATATCTTCACATATTATATACAGTACAAACACTGTAAGTTTGGTTACTGTGTTAAGACATGGACCACCTAAAAATAGAAATCAGCTGAACAGAAGTGAAATGTAATTATGCCGTACAGAAATGCGATGTACTCCTGCTTGCTCATGAACAGTAGTAAAGAATTACATCTGACAAGAACAGTCTGTGGAGTTGATTTTTCTGAGTAACATTTTATAATTCCAGTATAACAGATCACATTTTTTGCAGCTCCCAGTAGAAACCTCGATTTCATGATAAATACATTGCCTTTAAACAGAGAAGGGCTTCTTGGCAAGTGCTTTCCACTATAAATCACATTACATCAAGACAAAAGCATTAAAATATTTTTCATCTCCTGATTGCAATGATGACTGTAATTTTCAATTTGTTTCATTGAGAATTCTATTGAAATGTCTTTCATTTCCTTAATTCAAAGACTTAAACAAAATGTTATTTATGAATTGCCCCTTATATTTCACCAATGTTTGTCGAGATGGAAAGCACACTATCTGCATTTAGACACTGTTTTTATTAAAGCCATAATTCTTTGTTCTTTGTTCCAAAATGCTTCTGTGGAACAATACCTACCTCTATTTCATTATTTTAGATAGCACAGACTTGATAGGGTTGTCTTACTGCCTTTTTAGCAAGAGACCAGATAGCTTTTCACCACACATAAAGGAACACTGGTGAAATTGGGAAATCTGTTTTCTAATATAATTTCATATCAGCTATCATAAATCAAACACCAATTACATCAGTCGTATTCTGCTTTGCTTCTGTGCTTCTTGTGCAACTTCACTAACAATACCCCTTGCCTCTGCTCCCACCCCCTCCCTGCCCCCATAAGACACTTTGCCTTCTCAGTTGCCAAAGCAAAGGTCCTTTAAGATACAGTAATGTTGGCTAAAGGATGCAAAGATGGAAGGGAATAATTGCTTTACACAAGGGCTTGTCTAGAAGTCTGATCATAAAGAAAATAAACTATTCTAGCAGTATTTATAAGTAGGGTATTCAATGATGTTGCAGTTTGGTTGCAGTTTGCTGGAATCTGTAGTTGTCTAACTGAGTCGGTGAATGTTATGCTGAGCTACTTTAAAAACACAAGAAAACTTTTAGAAGGCTTTGGTAAAAGGAGAAATCAGCATTTAAAGATTTGGAGTTCTAATTAGATACAATTATCTCAGTTTGTAGGAATCTTTGCTGCTGGTCAATTCTGTTTCCAATACCTTTGCTTACATCTAGCCCCACAGAAATAAACACCTATAATTCATGCCCTTTTGGGATTATGTCCTGCTCCAAAAGAAAACATTAATATATTTTCTTTATTGAATATCTGCCCAATTCCTGTTACAAGTACCTAAGGCCTTCCTTAGGCTCTGATCTTCTACTTCTACATATCTGTAGCTCTGTGGCAACACCCGCCAATTAACCCATACAAGAGACCTTGCTCAGCACATTTATGTTCCTATAATTGTTTTAGCAGACTGCCTTGTTTGTGATCCGCAGAAAATGTGGACAGACAGTTTGGTTGTTTCTGCCTTCCATGTTTAGGAAGTAGGATTTCAGGAAGTCCCTTGTGTAATTAGATCCCATTGGGCAGACAGCTGTCCACTAAATCAATCCAATGCAGTTGCCTCCATTTTCAAGATGCAAGACTGTAAGCACAAATGAATGGGGTTGACATAAATGTGAACACAGAATCTGTTCTGTGCTCTCAGGCACAAGTGACACATTTTTCAACAATACTTTCTAGAGCCAAGTAATCAGTGCCACATAAGCAAACTCAAGCAGACAGATGAGTAAGAATAATTTCTAAAGAGAAAAAATAAGATGAGAAAATCACATCATGATTTAGTGACCATATTAAAAGTAACAGATAAGTGCAGAGAATTGTTAATATGCTCTCCATCTACACTGGTTGTGTTTTCATTTACACTAACATTACTTCTCTGGAGTAAGGGACGCAGAGTCAAAATCTGTACAGCTGTGCTAAATCAATTTATTTTACCCATCACCAAGTACCAGTATTTGGATTTCTCTGTGTAGCAGCAATCATGTTAGCAAGTATGTCATAGTTACCTAGGTAGTTACTTAACAGCTCTTTTTGTTTTGCTCTATGTGTTTTTCTTTATTACGATATATGTTTTAAATATTAATCTACTTGCCACTATATTTCCCCTCTGTAATTGTGCTTTACATGTACTGCTATGACTTTAAAGCTGTGCTATTACAATTAAATGACAGTGAGAAAAGAGGGTATAAGGAAAACTGCTTTTCGGTACTGATTCATGCTTGAATGTAAGCGGAATGGGAAGAACAGAACATACAGTGCTGCAAAACACACAAAGTGTGACTTACTACAAAATAAACCATGCTCATTTATAAGACTATTACAGAATTTAAAGCATCAATACAGAGAAAACTGAGAGAAGAGAATGACCGGCTGTAGCTGGCAGATGTATGTCTTCTGTCAGAAATTTAAGATTTCATTTTTGAAAAGACATTTACTGTGTAGACTTCAAAAAACTTTCGAGAACTTCAACTTTTAAACATTTCAGTGATAGCTGTACACTCTTCACAAACATTACATACTAGAGAAGTCACTCAAAAGAAAACTTTTTATCTTAGCAGCACAGATGTAGGAAAATTCCTGATCACAAAAACTGAGCAGGAATAAAATTTGGTTTTTAGTTCTTACACTAAGAAAGAAAAACCAAACAGTTTGGAGTGAAAGAAAATGGTACTTCTAAAATTTTTCAGCTTTAACCATGATTGTGGGTGTTTGTACACAGGCTATTTGGCTCTGACCTCTGCTCAGTCAAGTGTTTGCTAGTACTCAATTCTAGGAACCATTACAAATCACAGCTGTACAGGGACAACACAATTGCCTTCAGCTTCAAGGTCACACTATGGCACTATAGCAAATCTAGTTCTGCTTTAATGTCTTTTTACAGCATCCTATGTCTTTTACAATAGTGATGTCTCTCTGTTTCTATTTACATAATTGGGTATGAACTTTCAAAATTCATTATCATAAAATATTCTTTGACTTAACAAAATTTCAGGATAGGCATTCTTTATTCATTTTTTCTAGAAAAGTCTTTAGTATCCTGTGGGCACTACTAAACAGGCTGTTAATCACAACCTACAGACCTGTTAAAATAGAAAAACATAATAAATGCAAGGCAATAGTGTCCCCTCCACATCTGATGTTCCCAGTGCTCTATGACAACAAATAGGACATTATTTTTAGACTTTCTCCAAAAGGAAGGCAGTGGAGTAGATGCTGAGCAGCTGCACAAAGAAGGGGAATGCGGAAGGTAGTTTTCCCAAATGATGACCAAAATGGTTCCACCTGAGCTTCTGCTTGGAAACAGCACAGTTTTATCCCTCTGATTAAGCAATACCGAGTTTTGAAAAGACAGGTGGCTCAAAGATAAGTTTTCAGTTCGTAAGGCCTAATTCTTTTAAGTAGATAGATGTCAAGAAGGCAAACTTCACAGCTTCGTGAGCTTCATTGTTGTTTCAGATTAACTGCAGTTACAGCAACCTTTCACAAGTCCTGCATAAGGAGGCAAGTTAAGTTTCTGTATTTATATCTAATGCAAACTAATATTCTGGCACAACTACGTGCTATGGTATTGATACACAGATGAAATTTTAAAGTCCCTTTGGATTAGGTCATAGTTTGCATAATTTGCAGTGGCAACTATCTCCTGCCTCCACCTGTACCACTTCCATCCTTTGACTTGCTTCATACCAGGGGGTGTATCAGTGTGCACAGAGCGCAAGCAGACACTTCCCGTGTTGCTTATGCCCTGTAAACCCATCTCGGAATACCAAGGGGTCAATTGGTTTTATCCTTTCTTTTGCAAAGCAACAGTAACTCCGAAGGCCCAAAACAAGAAGTTTAGAGTGAGATGATAAACCAATGCAAGCAGCCCTGCATCTCAGCAGAACCAGGTGCTATCTGATCTCAGCCATTGACTGTCGGTGCTTTGGTCGGTGCTGATGCCACCACCTGGGATAGGCATGGTTTGGCTGTGGTCCTTGAAAAGAAGTAAGAGCATGGAGAGCTCATGTGCATTATTTCTCACCCGGTGCCACAACGCGCACCTCATGCAGTGCAATAAAGCGAGAGCACCTTGTCTTTAAGAGAGGATCTATAGAAGTGCATCACAAATGAGTGACGGTTCCACCCTCAAGAACTCTCAAAAAACCTAAATAGCAATTTTTGCCAATGAGGAACTTTCCCATGCAAAGTGTATGTCAAGCTATATGTGCAAAATCCCAGTCTCTTCCAGCTAAAAACTCTTTTATCATCATCATCATCATCATCTGCTAGAGATGGGGTCGGCCGGACCAGCGCCGCTATCAGGCCGGGCGGTACCGAACCAGCTGCCGCGCCGATCCCGCCGCCTCCGTCCCGGGGCTTAGGCGGCTCAGCAGCGCCGGGCTCCCGGTGGGCCCTCGCACCTCGGCGGCTCCGGGGGGAGGGGAGCGGCGGCCCCGGCCCCTGCGTGCGGCGGCCGGTCACGTGGGCGGCGGTACCGCGGCCGCCGTTCGGGAGAGGCTGAGGCGGTGCTGGCGGCGAAGGCAGCAGCAGCATGGCGGCGGCGCTGGGCGGCCTGGGCCTCCTGCAAGGCCGAGTCAGGCTGGCAGCCTCAGCTGCAGCCGCAGCCGCCGCGACTTCTTCCCTCGGCCGTTGCGGACACCGGGCGCCGGTGATACCCTCGGCCGGGAGGAGCTACGGTTCCCATGCAAAGGAAGAGGAGGAGCTGCGGCTCCGGTATCTGGATGACGAACACCAAGGTAACGAGAGCGAGGCGTCGGGGGCAGCGGAGGTGGTTCCCACAGGCCCCTGGTCGGTGGGACCCCCCGGCACTCCCCGGCTTGCCGACACCTTGGGGATGGGGAGGGGGGAGGAAAGGAGGCGGTGGCGGAGAGAGCGACCCGGCGGCGGGGGATGGCGGGGGAGCGGCGACAGCTCTGCGGCGTGCCAGCTACCGGCTTCCTAGCGGGCTGCGGGGAGCTGCCGGCACGGCGCATGCAGAGCTGAGGCCGCTTGGTCTCTCCTGGCTTCCCTTTCCCCTGTCTGCGAGGTGCACCTCGCTGAGTTAGCCTCTGTGGGCCTTGTGAGTGGGAGGAAATGAAGTTCGGCTACGATCCTTCTGGGTTTTGTGGAAGGAAGGCCCATGGCGAAGGGTTGGGATTAGGTGATGTGTTAGGTTCCTGCCATCCCAGTCAGCACTGTGGTTCTGTAGTTCTCTGGTGCTGTGACTCGTGCTGCTTCTACAGAGGCAGGCAAAGAGACAGAAGTTTTATCAATTTCTGTTTTGGAAAGCGTGGCTTCAGCAAGTACTCATGCTTGTCTTACTCTACTTTCCTGGTGGCCACCTTACCCCCAAGACTTCAGTGCTGTCATGTGTTGCTTTCCTTTCTGTACATAACTATTCAAATAGTCTTGTTTTAATCCACCGGGTGAACAAAAAAAAAGGTACACCATGCTCCAGAATCATGTGAAGCTGGTGCATCACAACATGGACACTTAATGCTTCCTTTTCTGGAAGGTTTGCAGGTGTTTTCTTCAGGTTTTGGAGGTGTTCTTCCTTTGGAGGTGTCTCACCTCCTTGGTATTTGTCACTTCCTTCCCATTTGGTTGCAGCGGGGCTAGAAATAGTGGGGAAACAGTGAGTACAAGCTCCTGAGGATTTTTATATTAATTTTTAATTAATATAAGCCATGATGCTAGACCTACTTTTCTTTTTTTTATGAAAAGGTCCATAGTGTGGAGCTCTATTTATCCGTAGTGAATGAACCTCATTATGCGGATCTGTCTTGGAAGAACCATAAGTTTAGATGCACAATTCATTTTATGGCTTTCAGCATTTCAAGACTTGTTGCAAATTCAGGCAAACACCTACAAGTTGAGTATGCATATATATAGTGTTGCATATGTATACATAGAGGTAACTTTAAAACTTTACATTTTAACATAAGGCTTAGCAGATGATTGTTTCTCAATGGAAGACAGATTTTGCTCAAGTTGATGATATAATCCGATCCTGAAATTCATTTCTGACTCGTTGACTGTTATGGTCTCACCTCTTTCCATTTCCCTTGAGACTTAAGCCTAGTTTTATAAACCATTTGTGGAGATCAAAATTGCTTTAAAACCTTTATTTTAGTTTTTTTGTGGTTATTTTAAATGAGGAAGAGACAAGACAGGAGCAAATGGAAGTCTGTAAAATTTTGGAGGAGTGTTTTTTCTTCCTGATTCTCCAACAAGTTACAGAAAGTACGTGAGCACTACCTAAAATAAGGATTTATATTTTTGCTATTACACAACAAACAATAGAATAGCTGTGTTCCAGCTGTTAAATCAGCTAGGAATAGTTCCTTTTGTAATGTGATGAAGGTGTTTTGAACTGTGTATCTATCCTGAGTTACTTGATGTGTGGTTTTGATGCAGATACAAATTGCAGATGCAATTTGATTGTGCAGAGAATTGAAGGAGATTTTTGAAGAAAAGGTTCAGAGATTGCTACTTTTTGCTTGGCAGTGTCCTATCTGCTTCTACATTTTATGTTGAAAAAATATTTTTGAAGTTTTTTCTTTCCTTCTCAGAATATGTTTGTTAAATGTGGCATTAAAAATGCCTAGAAACATGTCAGTACCGTTTGGACTGTTAAATCAACTGTGGCTATCATGAGAATTCAATGCATTTTTAATTCAGGAATTCTCTTCAGGAGAAGGGATTTTCTTTAGATTTTCCTTTCAGAAGGACATAGAAAGACATAAAGACAAATACTCTTTGTTAATAAAGTGTAAGAACAAAGATCTAGAAGTAAGCCTGAAGGAGTCATAAGCTTCATATGCCTCCTTTAGCAGCCCAAAGAGTAGGCCAAGTTTCTGCAAAAGAAACATGTCCCTGCTTTCTACCTGTGCCTCTGCTTCACATTCTCTTCCTTGCCTTGTGTGTCAAGTTCATCTATCTTTATCTGCCCTTTCAGCACATAATACCTCTTCTACATTAGGACACACAACTCTATAAAAGCATCAGTGATCTTCCTTGCTCTTCTCTAACCTACCATTTATTTTTCCACCAGTTCATGTTCTAGACCTTCCCAGGTGAGATCCTGATGCCATTGCTTCATCGTGTTCTTCTATTACTGTCAAGAATTAACTTGCTGTTAATTTCAGCAAGTGCAACTACTTACAAGAGACTTAGCTGAAAGCAAAAGTACAAACCAGAAAATCACCTTTATCCTGGCCCAAACCATGACAATTACTTACTTTAGCACACACAGGGCTGGACTCTGTCCCTCTGACTTCTTTTAGTGGCACACACATGCTCATTTATGCTGTGGTTATCCTCCTGTACACTTGTAGTCTTTCCATGATACTCAGAGAAGGTTGTGTTGTCCAGAGGTATTTGCGGTTTAGGATGCTATGAGGCAGGAAGAGCGACAGTAGCTGCTTCATGTACAGGCACATCTTGTAGCTTTAGCCAAATCTTTCCCTGCAGGCAAGGTAGAAAACTGTCCTGCTTCACAGCACTTTCATATGATTTGTATACTGAAGTTTTTTGGGAATGGTTGAATGTAAATAGAAATGAAACTTTCTGACTTTCAAATTTGAAATTAATTACAGTGCAGAGGATGTGAGATATTTGAAGAATGTGATAGTAAAATCCCTGGGTATTCTAAATAACATGTTTCAACTCATGCAGCTTTTAGTATCAGTGAGTATAGATGAATGTAACAGATATATCTATATATCTATATATCTATATATATCTATAACTATAGATAGTTATTTTCTGTGAGTATAGATGAATGTCAGTACCTTAGTGTTTTTACTTTATTTGAGATTCTATTTGAGTATCACTAGGGCTGAAATACGTTGCAACTATTGACATTTCAGAACTGTTTGTCAAGCTGCATTAGTGATTCCATTAAAAATTGTAATGAATGTAGGGCTTTTGCATTTCAAGTTACATGTGGAATTAGGAGAAAGATCTGTACTGCAGTGTTACAATGTCACCTTCTGGAATGTGAGATAAGTATTTGCAAAATTTAGATTTTGCACTAGAATCACAGAATGTTAGGGGCTTGAAGGGACCTCTGGAGATCATCTAGTCATAGAATCATAGAATTGGCTGGGTTGGAAGGGACCTCAGAGATCATCAAGTCCAACCCTTGACCACTACCGCTGCAGTTACCAGCCCATGGCACTGAGTGCCACATCCAGTCTCTTTTTAAATATCTCCAGGGATGGAGAATCCACTACTTCCCTGGGCAGCCCATTCCAATGTCTGATCACCCTCTCTGTAAAGAAATTCTTTCTAATATCCAACCTAAACTTCCCCTGTCAGAGCTTAAGTCCATGCCCTCTTGTCTTACTGACAGCTGCCTGGGAGAAGAGCCCAACCCCCCCTGGCTCCAGCCTCCTTTCAGGGAGTTGTAGAGAGCGATGAGGTCTCCCCTGAGCCTCCTCTTCTCCAGGCTGAACACCCCCAGCTCCCTCAGCCTCTCCTCACAGGACTTGTGCTGGAGTCCCTTCACCAGCCTGGTTGCCCTCCTTTGGACCTGCTCCAGGACCTCAATCTCCTTCCTGAGCTGAGGGGCCCAGAACTGGACACAGTCCTGCTCTGGTTTCACTTAGAGCAGGCTGCATAGCATTGAGTACAGGATGATGTCTCCAGAGATAGAGAATCCACCACCTCTCTATGCATCCTGTCCCAGTGCTCTGCTACCCTCAAAGTAAAAATGTTCCTGTGTGTTTAGATGGAATTTCTTGTGTTGAAAGTTTTGCCCATTACTTCTTTTTCTGTCACTGGCCACCAATGAAAAATACTGGCCCCATCCTCCTAACATCCACCTTTTAAGTACTTATAAGCATTGCTAATTGCTGGGTGAAAATGTTGATCTGCTCAAGGGTAGGGAGGCTCTGCAGAGGGATATAAACAGGCTTGATTGATGGGCCAAGGCCAATTTTCCCAGTTTCACTAAGGCCAAATCTTGAGTCCTGCACTTGGGCCACAACAGCGCCCAGCTGTGCCACAGGCTTGGGGAGGAGTGGCTGGAGAGATGCCCAGCAGAGAGGGACCTGGGGGTGCTGACTGGCAGGAAGCTGAACATGAGCCAGCAGTGTGTCCAGGTTGCCAAGAAGGCAAATGGCATCCTGGCCTTTATGAGAACAGTGTGACTATCAGGATGAGGAAGGTGATCTTACCCTTGTACTTAGTTTTGTTGAGGCTGCACCTTGAGTACTGTGTACAGTTCTGGGTGCTGCTGGACACTGAATGGTGGAGAGGGTGCAGAGAAGGGTGCCTAGGCTGATTAGGAGTCTGGAGAACAGATTTTAGGAGAGGCTGAAGGAGCTGGGGCTGTTTGGGTTGGAGGAGGCTGAGCGTAGACCTTCTTTCTCTCTACAGCTACCTGAAAGGAGGTTGTGGTGAGGCAGGTGTTGGCCTCTTCTCCCTAATGTCTAGTAATAGGACAAGAGGAAATGGATTCTAGTTGTGCCAAGGGAGGTTCAGATTAGATATTAAGAAAAATTTCTGCACCAGATGAGTGGTGAAGCACTGAAGCAGTTTGCCCAGGAAGGTGGTGGAGTCGCTGTCCCTGGTGGTATTAAAAGAACTTGGAAAGATGGCTTTGGAAGATGATTTAGTGCTTAAGGTGGTATAGGACTGATGGTTGGCCTTGATGATCTTGAAGATGTTTTTCAACCATGACGATTCTATGTGCTTATATTTACCTACTGATTTTAGTTAGTTCAGAGTAAGTAAAGCAGCTTTTTCTCCTCAGTTAGAATTTTAACATACATAGAATTGATAGAGCAAGTATGGTCTCAGTTGTTTGTTTAGAGGTAGCTAGTTGGTAAATTGGAAAAGCTTTCTCTTCTTTTACTCTCTTCAAATAAAACAAGCCTGAGTAGATGCATTATACTAATTTAAGAAGTACAGGGAAATTTTTTAAGTAGATAAAAATGAGTTTTAAAAGGTGTAGATACAGGATTTCGAAAAGTGTTCAGGTGTTTTTAAAAAATACTATCTAGTACATGTCTGTATGATTTTACACTTGAATACTTCTTTATAAGTAATCAGTGGAAACCACCAGAATTGTGCATGATACACTCACCATAGAGTCTTGTTTTACTTTATTATTTTTTATGCTTTATTTACTTCATTATTACTTTATAATAATAAACATCTAAGTCAACATGTTTACCTTGGTTTATCTGAGTAGTTAAGTGGGGCAAGGCTCTCTTTGATCCTTCCTCAATTTTTCAGTGCATAATTCAGTTTTTGTTGTACAGTGTTTTTGTTTTGGTTTGGTTTTAGTTACAAAGATGTACATTTGGATAGGTACTTTATGTGAGTTTGTATACTTAAACTAAATTATTCCCATAGGTACTTTTTATACAGATGTAGTGAATCTTTCTGACTCAGAAAAAAATTAATATGAGTGTAAGGACAGGGTTTATTTATAAGTAACTATTTCAGTGTGTTTCTGTCAAACACTGACAATAAATATTTTTTGAAGACAAAAAGGTACAGAATAAAAATAATTACTTAAATTCAGTTTTCCTGTGTGCTGATATAAACTGTAGTTTTAACAATGATATAATCACTTCAATTAAATTGGTCCACTCCATTTTGTACATTAGAAAACAAGATACCTTCTCTCTCAGAAGTTTCAGGTAATGGTTGCATTATGTATTTTTGCTATCACTCTTAAACACCAAAACCGTTTGATATGAACTGCTTATATGAAAATCCCAAATTTAGTGTCCACTTTAAAATGAAACTGTTTCTGGGAATTCACAGGTACTACGAAACTAGAGTTTAAGCTGAACAAAGAGGGAGTCATCCTTAGTGAACTGAGCTAATAGGATCAAAGTTAGTGTTTAGTGTATGCATGTAATTTTTAAAATGCACAATATTTGCTGAAATAATGCAAATGGCTTCCAGGAAAAACTGTAACATTAGGATTGCCTTTAGTGTTACATGAGTGCTTATTCTTTTTTAGTGTATCTGCTGATTCTTTGATACTATACAGATACTGGAATTATTGTTTCTACTGATAGTTATTGATAAATGTTAGGAGGTTTTTTATTTTAAAATTTTTTAAAGTCTCTTACAAATATAATTTTCAAGCTGCTGTGTTCTTATTTTTTTTTGAAGATATTTTGGAAAGTGGACCTATTCATGGTGCTTTAGGAAAAATGAACTATAATCAAGTGCTTTGGATGATGACGTAACAGGTATTTTTAAAGATACAAAAATAACCAGATTTTCTGTATGACTAACAATGTTTGGTGGAATGGTTACCTGTATGGCAGTATTGTCTAACCTGTTGCTGTTTTTTTGTCCTTTTCTTTATAACTGGGTTGGTGGTGCCCTGCAGTTTTATATGGAGCCTGACTATTCTTTTTTGCCATGATTAGGGAAATTTATCCCATCTCAAACTGCAACCAAGGGTTTAAATCTTGTTGAATACACAAAACACTTAGCTTAAACAGTTTTTTGCCAAGGTATTCCTGGGGTGGGCTGGGGAAAGGAGAAGGAAAAACATGCACATACATTCTCAGCTGGTAATCAGAAATACTATTTTTCAATTTCTGTTTTGTTACTATGAGGAGGTACTTAATCTGTCTGTAGTGTGGTTATTGATTTATATATTGGGATAACTTCTCAAATTTTATGACAATATTAAACCCCCTAAGAGTTTGTTTCAGGATACTTTGGTGCTATAGTAATGACATATTAGAACAAAACTGACTAAAATGAGATTTCAAGGAATTTCCTTTTGTATACATTGCTGTAGTACATAGTTTTCTCAATAAACCTTTTATGCTTTTACTATTGGAGTGCTTGATTAATTTTTTTGTTTTTTACTCTTTAAGAAATAGAACAGCTGTGTGGGTATCATCTGTATTTAACTTATGTTTCTTTGCAATGTAAGGCAGAAGTGGTAGATTAATGACTGGATATAACACTGCTAAGAAGAATCATTCTGTATGGTTTATCCTCAAGGATCATCCCTTTGTAGGAAAAAAAAATTAAATGTTAATTGGAACTTGCTTCTGAATGCATTGCTAATGTTGATGGAGCAGCAGTCTTTGTGCTTCGATGGGGAGAAGAAAAGTACAAGTGTAATTAACAGGTGTTAGTGCCATTGAAAAAAAAACCCATGCTTCTGAAAAGGACTTTATTTCCTAACTGATGGTAGCATCTCTAGTTCATTCAAACGGAGGGTTTGCCACCTGCCTTTGAGTTTAAAATAAAAGCCAGGTGAAGTGACTTAATGTTGCTTTAACATGGCTGCTGCTTTTGCCTAATCTACATGAAATATTGGAATTTGGATTAATCCTTCTGAAGAGTAAGTTGTGACAGTAGAAAGAAGGTGCTGCATTCAGAAGCACTGCTGGAACATTGTGTCCCTGACTTAGCAAAACATAAACAGATTCCTGTTAACATGCTGCAGAGGGACCCTTGCAGGAGGTCCTTCATGAATACCTCCAGCCATGGGGTTGAACAGATGGGAACAAGAGAGTGTAGGTTGGCCAGGCTCCTTTACCCTTTCAGGATGTATCTATATACGTAGCAATTGATTGAATCCTGAAAGCAAACAGGAGGCGTCTATCCTCTATTACTTTCGTTTAATCATTTTTGTTTGAATCTCAAGAGTGGTAGCTGATGAATGGACCTTGGTTTCAAATTGGTAGCTGCAGAAGGAGCAAGAGCTCTTTTTAATCTCATTTGTGTGTGTGCATGTGGATATTCATGCAGGAGAAGGGAGTGGGCTCTGTACAGATAACTCAATCCTTTCAGAGGAAAGGTTTCCCTGGAATGAAAGTAGTAGTGTGAGCTGAAATGACAAAACAGGCACCTTGTGGAGGCTACAAGAACCATTCAGTGTGCAGAGCTGAGTCGTGAAATATTAAGTACATGGGCAATTACTTAATTTCTGGAATTTCTTTTTTCATTTTTTAGATTGGTGACAATACTGTGGGCTTATTTGTTTGAGATGGAGAATTCCCTTTTTGCCTTTCATTCCTGGTACCAGTATAAGTCCTTTGTCTTCTTCCCTTTATCCCTGCATTCTCCCAAGTAAATAAAAATTAAGACTATACCAGGACTAGATCAGTTTTGATAGGACTGTGTGTTGGTGTTCAGAATTCAGATGTTTATAGTGTGTGCAGGAAATAACTGTCCAAAAGATTGCTAGAGGCCTGTTAAACTTACACATAAGCAAGATAAACTTTTCTGAGTTTTCCTGTTTGATAATTACCTCTAAATTTGGTAATTTAGCTGACAAGCAAAATAAGGACAAACAAATGGTGTTTCTGCTGCAACATTCAAATAAATGCACATATAATTAGTCTGTGAGACAACGTATCTCTTAGCTGGAATAAAGGATATGGGAATGTGTGATTTCAGCTGTGTACCAGTCATTGTGTGCATTTTTTGCGTCCTGGGGAGAAGTTTTACTTTCTTTTTTCTGTTCTTCCAATGCTTGTGACTTCCTTTTGCATGTGCTAGAGCTGCCAGTGTTAGATGTAGCAGCACTTCATGCTTTAAGAAGTCTCTGTAAGCAGGCTGTCTAAATATGGAAACATAAGCTTTACAATTAAGTCTCTTTCCTGATTGCACATTAGCACTTCACACACAAATGTAAAATTTGTGCATGCAATTGTATAATTATACATTCAGCCTTTGTAAATACTATTTCCCTGAGAAGGTGTTAGAGCCATATTTTAGTTCTTAAAATAAAAGTAATTTCTGTTGAACTTTGAACTGCTTAACATTGGAAGATATGTCTATATATTTTATTTCAAAAACTCAGTAATACTCACACCATCAGGGGTTTTTTTTTTTGGTTGTTTTGTTTTTTTTAATCCTGAATGAAGCTTTTCCTGTACTTTCAAAATAATAATGTATACAGTTAATATATAATTTACAAGATTGCAACAATGATACCATTTTTCTTCCCCTCCAGGAATTGTGGTGCTTGGATTAAACAGATCTTATGCCAAGAATGCACTTAGCAAAAATCTTTTGAAAATGGTAAGTGAAAAGAATAGCTTTTAATATAAAGGTGAAATACTGAAATTGAGCACTTTAGAAGTGTTTAGTTATTCCCCTTCCTCCTTTTCTCTGTAGATGTCAAAAGCTGTGGATGCTTTGAAATCTGATAAGAAAGTACGAACTGTTATATTCCGGAGTGAAGTCCCAGGGATATTCTGTGCTGGTATGCAAACTTAATTTTCCTGAGGAGCTGGAAATCTGTATCTCATATTTTACAAAAAAAGCCCAGATTCCAAGGAAACATGTATTTTGTATATATTCATCTCAGTAGCAAACAAAACATTTTTTCTGTTATTTTTCTCAATTACTAACAAGAACTGGAGATCAGTTGTATTCTTTCTGTGTCATAAAGTATATCAAAATATGTAGTAGATTATTCATGGCGGTGGAAAGTTATTTAATTGAGTTCTTAAAAAGTCTTGCCTGTCATTCAGAGCGAGGACCAAGTCATGATAGAGACCATATAAAGAGGCTGAGTAGGAAGCTCTATCAACCCATACTTTAAATCCATTGAAATGAGCTTTAGTTCTTAAACTTGAAATTCATTATGAATGTGACTGTTACAACGGGCTGAATGTATTCTCAAGTTCTTTCAAAAAGCACACAACCCAGCCCACATATCAAACAGTACATTATCCTGCCAAAGTGCTCAGGAGGACAAAATCTCTCAGCTGCCAAATAATGGGAAACAGAAACTATCAGTATCTTAAAATCAGGTAAAGCAATGCTATCTTTTGTGATTATCAAATGAATAATCTCTTTATTTTCTGAATTCACATCTAATTCTTACTTTGTTGAAATTTAATTTAAATTTGTTGGAAACTGAAAACAGAAGTAACTCAGTTTCCTCTTTCTACTATGCAAATACAATTGTCAGGAAAAGGTAGGAAATCGGTTCCAAAATCTTTCTTTTCTGATCATTTATGCACTGAGCTTGCTAGGTGCACAAAGTGCAGTTTAAAATGCAAAATAGTTTTCCAGTTTTCACGTTTGCAACATACTTAAGTACTTTTAGTTGAGTTTAAAATGCTTTTTTGTTTGCTTTTAGTAAGTGTTTTCATTCAGGTAGTTTGTTACTTACAAGTCTTGTGAAAGTAAATGTCTCAAAAAAAGGGAGTAATTAATTCAGCACTTAATAATACATAAAAATAGGGTAAGTAATAATTTATTAATAAGCATGTTTAATTTAAAAGTTTTATCTTTTTTAAACCAGGAAGCTTTAAAGATCTATTACTAAAATAATCCTCAGGAAAAAAAAGCATCTAAAAGATGTGGTTTCTCACATTCTCACGTTCTCTGAAGAATGCAGCATCAGAGAAACACTTGCAAATGTGGTTTCAAGTTACATGTATGTACGTCATTTAAAAAGGTGGCCATTAGTTGAGATTTGTTATCAGGTTTTATTAAATAATTTTTAAGCTTAGCATTAATGAATTTTATGATAGTGTTACATAGCAAGTATGACAGCAGAGATACTGATCGTGAAGGAGATAATCTCAGGTATACTCTTAATACTGTATTTATGAGCTGCAAGTGCTTCTCCCCTGTTCTTTGTTGGCTGACTTTGAAGAGCACATCTCCTATGAATACAGGCTGAGAGGGTTGGGGTTGTTCAGCCTGAAGAAAAAGGCTCCAGGGAGTCATCATAGCAGCCTTCCAGTAACTGCAGGGGACCTACAGGAAAGCTGGACTATTACTGCAGCAGTAGTGGATCAAGAGTTGGACTTGATGATCTCTGAGGTCCCTTCCAACCCAGCCAATTGTATGATTCTATTTTACAAGATCTTGTAGTGAACAGGACAAAGGGTAATAACTTTAAGTGGAAGAGAGTAGATTCAGGTAAGACATGAGGAAGAAGTTCTTAACCATGAGGCTGGTGAGATACTTGGAACAGGTTGCCCAGGGAGACTGTGGCTCTGCCCCATCCCTGGAAGTGTTCAAGGTCAGGCTGGATGAGGCTTTGAGCAACCTAGTCTAGCAGGAGGTGTCCCTGTCCACGACAAGGGGGTTGAAACTTGACTGTCTTTAAGGTCCCTTCCAACCCTGTCAGGATTTAATGCTGGGCTGGCAATTTACTGAATGGCAGATCCTCTCTATTAATCCCCGTCCCCTCCCTGATAAAGAAAGGAGAGAGATAAAGAGAGAGAGACCTAGGGGGTGGAAACTAGGATACACAGCTTCAATAAAATAGTAATGATAAGAAAGAAAAAAAAATTAAAATATATACAAATACACAAGAAAACAATACCACGTTCCTCCCCCCTTTACCCCAGTAACTCTCATGTCACCACCGAGGCTGCAGGGCAGCCCTGGGAAAGTCCAGGCTGGAATCCTGGAGTCAGCAGCAGTCAGGAGCTGGAGGCAGGAACACACAGATTCAGGCTGGCACGGATCAGGACCACAGGCAGAGGAACGGATGGAATCCTCCCAGGATGATGAAGCAAATAAGGACAGGTGGAGAAGAACTGAAGGGAAGGGTGAAGAATTTGGCCCTCATGATTCCTCAAATTTATACCGAGTATGATGCATATGGAATGGCATACTCCATTTGGTCAATTTTGGTCTGTTTTGTCTGCTCCTCCCTGAAGGAGGGTTGCAGGTGTGACCCTTTTACTTCCTTTCTGTTTCTGGAGCATAAGATCTTCCTCAGAACCAAGCAGTAGCCTTGGTTCTGGATTCCATTCTCTAGCTGTAACTTGAGTATTATCAGTCCTAGAAGCAGACACTGACTGAGAAACTTGCTGTTAATTTCCGCAAGTGCAGCTATATACAAAAGACTTAGCTGAAAGCAAAACTACGAGACACAAAATTAGCCCTTTGCACCCCTTAAGAGGGAGTCACCCACAACAGTGACCCTTCCTTTTTCCTTTCTGGAATGTGTTATGATCATTGGTTTAGGGTGAATTGACCTTGATGGTGGTTTTGGCCTACATGGGGTATTCTCAGCACCGTCTGCCATTTCCTTCATCAAGGCCCCGTACCTGTCCTGCAGTGCCACTGAGGGCAGTGAAGTTCTAGAGGTAACACACCTGCTCTGTTTGTGGCATTGGCCTGGGACCTGTTTCCATTGTCCCTTCTCCTGTAAGTTATCTTGGGATTGCTGGGGGGCTTCCTGGGATAACTGAGACTGTAAGGACTCCTGTGGTTCACTACTAAGATTTGCCTCCTGAGTCATTTTAGTGTTGAGCAGGCTCTTAAAACACCTGTGTAAGTCTGTCTTGCTTTCCCTGATACTTCTCAATCTGTTCACCTCCTCCCTGAACTCCATTACTTCGTCCTGCAGCATTGCCACATGGTAGAGCAGGTCATCAACCTGCTGGTGTGGGGCACAGCCATGATCACTGCTGACCCCAGTTGCCATGGAAAGGCTGCAGCATTCCCAGCAATCTGTCACCTGGATATCCACAGCTGAGTACTCGCATACAT
Organism: Phaethornis superciliosus; assembly: GCA_023637945.1. Taxonomy (NCBI): domain Eukaryota; kingdom Metazoa; phylum Chordata; class Aves; order Apodiformes; family Trochilidae; genus Phaethornis; species Phaethornis superciliosus. Next base: position 43,740,888 of record JAJQWJ010000004.1, on the reverse strand, counting down.
TTTAGGGGGCGGGGGGAGCACAGTCTTCTTCCTCCTAGTTGCCACCATTGCTCCTTGAGTAAATCGTATCCCCTCTGCCTTCCCTGCCACCCCCCTGGCACCTCCATCTTTTCCCGCTCTGGATTGCCCGCACAGCTCCTGGCCTCGCCTCTTCTGCTCCTGTTTGGATGCTGCCGATTTCCGGTCCCACTGGGGCTCAGCTCTGAGTTGGGGTCCCCGAGTTTAGGGACACCTCAGCACAATGTGATCCAACCCTCTCCTTGGGCTCACCTCAGGCCTCGTGGCTGCCTCTGCTGCCTCGCCGCCTGATAAATTAAAAGGCAGTGTGCTGTTTCATCTTGGAGAATGCTCCATTTTCTGAGGCATTACATTCCGATGCAGGTTAAACTTCGAGTGCTGGTTTATTTTTTTATTTCCTCAGTTATGTTTTCTTGTTTGCATGTGTGGGAATGTATGTTTTTAAAAATACATTTTTTATGATGATTTTTTGGACCACCATCTGATGTTTTACAGACCACAGCTTGAGAAACTTTTTCCTAGAATGTTTTGCCCTTTTATGTGTGGAATGAAATCCAAGATCCTTAAATCTTGCCATTCCTCAGCTATCTACAAAAATCTGTGAAAGCCACAAGCCAAGTGTTTTGTTTCCTTCTAAGTCCACAAAACATGACATCCAACTGTTTTTCACAAAACGACAGCGTGAGTGATTAAAAGATGTAAACTCTTGATGAGTGATGTAGATTTGAGCATAATTCTGAATTACAGAATGTTCATATTGTGAAACGGAAGGAACAAAAAGAGAAAAAGGAATTATTTAAAATAATACAGAGAAGTGCCAGCAATTATATCCTTTTGTTTCTAGATAAAGATTAACTTTTAATCTTTTACTGATGTTTACTTTGTCTCATCTTTCTTAATGCTCTATGCATCCATGAGTGCAGAAAGTTCCTCATTAATGCTCTAGAGCTGATCAGAAGGAATACCTGCAAGTCAGAAAAGTTCTCGGATTAAGGATGCATTATGTTTATGAATCCTTTTTGTGCTTCCGTCAGAAGTGCTCTGGCTCTGAGTCTCTTCTTGGCCCCTTTCTAGATTGCAATAAATAAATACTGACTATTCTGGAGTGAACATGTATGACTAGTCCTGATCTACGTAAGCCTACACTGTGTGCCTGCCCAGTTCTGCAGCCAAGCTAGCTGAGTCTTTGCAGGAGTCTGTTTCCTGATAGTGTTCCATCCCCAAAGAAGGCACAGTCTGAGAAGGAATAAGGCAGGTGTCCCATGGATAAAATGTACATTATTGAGTAATTAAGAACTGTACTGTGTTCACACTAGGGGCTGAATTCAATAGTCGGTTTGAATAGCTTCATTTTTCATTATCGATTTAGTTTAAGCATATATATATGATAGTGATGTTGCTCAGGTAGTTTACTGAACAGATTTTCAGGACTTTTGTATTCAGATAATTCTGGAAGTGTAAGTACATAGTACAGTTGAGAGATGGCAGTACTGTGAGGAAGGGCTGTCTGCAAGTTGTTGCAAACTTTATTTTAGAGTGACAGTGTCTTTTGAAAACAATCTACAGCTTCTTCTGATTGTAACAAGGAGGTCTGGAAGATTTTAGAAATAACATATTGGCCAAGATCAAATTTTTTTTTTAGTTTCAGGTAGTATTTGATAATGCTTGTGATCTGGAGTTGAACATACTAATAATGCACATTAAAACTTCTGTTTTCCAGTTTCCTCAAACTTTAAATATAAGGCAAAATAGTATTTAGAACTTTTAGTTATAAATTTTTACATTATTGTTGTGGAAAGCTGTGTGATTCCAAGTTTTTTTGTTTGTTTGTTTGTTTTTTTCCCAGTCCCTTTCACACACTTGTGTGTGTGTTTGGTGATGTGAAAGGGGGATTATGTTACATTTTGCAATTACAAACTAAATATATTTGAGATCAGGTAATATTATTTTCTTTTAAAACAGTTTCATTGGTTCATAGTTACAGTAAATGAAGAAACAGACTCTTTTTATATTCTTGTCTTCCTCCTTTTCCACCTGGTGTTCTTTGTGTTGCTGTCACCCTTAGGACTGTCACATTCCTCCTTCCTCTTTTTGTGTCCCGTCAAGAAGGCACGTGTATGTGTGTAAATTTTATCCTTTGTTGTGTTAAAAGAGAATAAAGAAATTTGGCAGAAAATACACCCCCTTGCATTTCAGCTGACCCTCAGATATTAGAGGAGCTTGGGACAGCTGGGCTTAGATTCTGAGTGATAGCCAAGTTATCTTCAGTAGGCCACAAAGCAAGGGTCCAGATACACGACTAACACCACACTACCCATCCAGTTGTGCTTAGTAGGAACTGATGTGGCCACACATGGGAGTCCCTGGTCATGCTCAGTAAGATTCCTCACCACTGCATTAATAAATAGTGTAATTTATTAAAGCAACAGTATACAGCTTCTTTGGATTGCCAGTGATAAATCTACTGTCTGCAAAGCACATACAAAATACCCAGGTCCAGAGAGTAATAGAGCCTGGGCAAAAAGCTGCATGAAGCAAGTGACTCTACAGAGATTTCGCTGGGGGAGCCAACCTGGCCAAAACGTGTGTGCCCCATCACCCAGTGGGGGCACTATCGGGCCAAAACTGTGAGTGAGAGTGATCCTGCAGAGATTTACACAGAGGCTTCACAGAGATTCACATTGTGCCTGGAGAGACATTTGATCCAGTTGAGTATTTGAGTCTTACCCAAAGGCATCCTAGTGAGGGGGAAGAGAGGCTTAGCCCAAAGACTGGTCCCAGAATTCAGGCATATCCTTGTGATGGTATCTTCCCTGACATCTTTCCCCTGCTGGCTTTTTTTGTACCATTTCACCTGACAGGTGGAGATTGTGTGGCTCTAGTCAAGCATATCTTTATTCTGATTGGTGCAAAGTTCTCTCACTTTGCACTCAAAGGTATAGGCTAGAAAAAGTGTTGGCTCGGTGAGGGGTGGTTGCACCTTGGTGATGCTTATCTTTATGGGTGGAGTTTTTGTATTATAGTGAGATTGTAATGGGCAAAGTTCACCTTAAGGACAGCATTATATCAACAGGTGGCAGGTTGTTGGCCCAGGGTGTCAACAGTGCAGCAGTTGGTATTGTTGCCACAGAGCATGGCCACAGCTCTCCACTCCCACCTCCATGCAATTTCTCTTGAAGGCAGTCATGGTACACTAACCACATTGCACCTGCTGCAAATGCTGAGCCTTTACTTAAAAATACCAATATTTGTATTTAAGTCACTTCTAGCAATTATTGCCATTATTCCACATTCATATGTTTGTCTCACGTAGTAATTTATTGGCCCGTTGTCCATTGGTCCAGTTTGCAGCTCATACTAATAAGTAAAACCCCATGCTGCTCTTTTACAGTTTAGAGTAGTTACTCTTTTAATTTCCTTCCTCTCCTCCCTGGCCAACCAGAATGGTTGCTTAACTCTGACTGTCCTGGTCTGATCAGATATTGCTTCTTTCCTGAAAGTCCACATATGAGTTGTCATAATTTCCCTCTATCTGTCCACCCTCTGTTGATTTACAGAAACATGCTGCAGAATTGAAATGCTGTAGAGGGGGAGTAGATCGCTTCTGATATTCTTTTTATATGGGAGAGTTAAAAGGAGGACTTCCAAGGCTAAGAACTTCTAACTTTTGGAGATTTTGTTAGGAACAGGCTCTTCAGTATTGCTTCTCCAAAGTGAACTTCACTAACTGAAAGAAAGGTTGTGAGGTTAATGAATTACTTGCTTTGTGTATGTGCATACAAACAGAAAGCTTTGGCACTATTTTTTAGTTGACAGATTTTGTTCTTTGCACACCTCATTTCAGAAATCTTTGAGACATATCAGAACATTACATTCTTTACTCATGAGGTTTTGATATGGAGAAGGGTAGTTCCATAGTAGTTCTCAAATATTTGACCCACTCTTACTTTTGTGGAACCAGCAAGAAGTAGGGAAGTATTACTGGGGGTCTAGTCTCCTTTTTCCCTTGTCTCTGCTAGGCAAGCAGGGAGAGATGGTTTATTTTCCTAGAGCATATTTTGATCCTCCATGTTTCAGCTACAGCACAGGATCTGGAAAAGGACTTAATATGTTCTTAATATGATGGTAAGCTCTTTCAGCTTAATATGTGGTCCCTTCTGAGGATTTAAATCATATATAAAAATATTGCAGTGTCTTCTGAATATTTTTGTTGGTGTAGATACACTGTATTTCCCCAAACAAATGTCATCAGAGTTACACTGCAGATAGTTTTTTTCTTCTTTTTTATTCCAGATTTTCATAAGTATTCAGATACAAACTGATGCTGGCTGCTAGTAGATTGCTGTCTGTTCAGTAGTCTTCTCAGCTGCATTTTCCCTAGAGCAAGAGTAGTTCTGTGAAATCTGCCAGGTTGGTTGGCTACGTGGCTGATACATCTTGTGAGTGTGAATAGTAATCTGTTGAGTTTGGAGTTTACAGCTTGCATCTATCCAAAATTGGTTATTTTACTTCTTTGTTTTGTTTCTGAGGTTATTTTTCTGAAATAACTGATAGCTCTTGTGATTTTCTAAAGCACATGTTGGACAAGTGAGCCAGTAAAGAATGTAGGTAGGATAGTGATTTGATCCTCTAGTCTATACAGAAAAAAAAATCCCAATGAGAAAAACTATTTTAATTGTCTTTCTTTTGCAAGTACCTTAGTTGGATAACTCCAAATGCTCCACCTTCAACCCTGAGAAAGCATACTGGATTTCAGAAAAAAATGGAATGGCTGTAGATTTTTGAGAACTGAAAAAGTTAATCCTAGACAAAAGCCTGTTCTCAGCTTTAAGTAAGGCCTCACTGGTACTGGAATATTAGGAAAAAAAATTGCTTATACTTAATGCAGAACATGTGGTGGCATAGTAAATATCTGCATTCTTACTTTATGCTGCAATAAATAAAAACCTGGACATGTAGCCTGGGAGGAATAATACCAAGGAATTGTCTGAGCTGCCAAGTATCAGGTTAGGAAAGCTAAAGCTATGAATTGAGTAAGTAAATATAAATACCTGTATACCTACTGGCAAGCTGAAGATGGACTTCTTACAAGAGCATGTGGCAATAAGATCAGGAGGAATGGTTTCAAAGTCAAAGAAGGGATATTTAGATGGGATACTAGGAAGAAATTCTTTTCTGTGAGGCTGGCGCCCCCTCCCTGGAAGTGTTCAAGGCTAGATGGATGAGGCTTTGAGCAACCTGGTCAAGAGGGAGGTGTCCCTGGTGGTGGGAGGGGGTTAGAACTAGATGATCTTTAAGCTCCCTTCCAACACAAACCATTCTATAATGCTGTGAAAATGGCTCCCAGGCTATTCTTAATGTACAAATTTTTATATCGCTTCCTACATATAGATTAATTCTCTGAGAGCCAGCTGACCTAGTATTTAGCTGTTTGTCATATCAAGAATTATCATAATACATCAAAGTCATGAGTTTGTAGCATTTTCTTTTTAAGGTAGAGAGTTCAATCTTCTTGTTAATCATAGTCCTGCATTTGTTAAGAAGGAGAGAGACTTCTGACAAATCAGCATGGTTTTTAAAGAATTCAGATTGAATATGAGTTGTTGATCCCTCTACATGTCATCTACAGGACACATTTTCATTTTTTTCATAGCTGAAGATACTAGTACATAGAAGCTACATAAACTACATACTGGGCTCAGGAAATTGTTGTTGATCTAGAAATTGATCTACATTATTATAATACATATTTATAATATGCATATATACATTGTTATAATGCATAACCCAAAAGACTCCACCACCCACCACCCTTCTATACCTGTTAACACTGGCCCTGATTAGGTAATCTAGAGGCAATTAGGAGAAATTTCTGAATTTCATGCCCTTGTCCCTGTGGGAGATTTTAACTTCTCAGATATCAACTGGAAATACATACTGCTGTGACAAGAAAGACTTGTCGCTTGTGAAGATCTGTCATGGATGATGTGATGGTAAGTTCTGTCTTGATCACAGTGATCATGAAATAGTTGAATTTAAAATTTGTGGTGTAATGAGAAAAAGGTCTCCAGAGCTGATAATGCTGTGTTTCAAGAGAGCTGCTTAGGGAGCTACTTCACAGTGTCCCCTGGGAATCTTCTTTTTAGGGCTCTATGAGTGTTGGTCAGTCTTGGAGCACTGTTGAAAAGCAGAAGGAGCAAGCCATCCCATTGTGTCACAGATCACGCAGAGCAGAACACCAGCTTAGCTGAAAAGGGAACTCTTATTGGAACTTGAGAAGAAAAAGACTGGATGATGGCTAGAAGCAAGGTCTGGATTTGCAGGAAGATCACAGAGATGTGCTTTTCAAATGCAGGGATTTTAAAAAAAATATGTTAATAGCAGAAGGAGGTCCAAGGAAAGTATAGGGCTCATACTTGTTGGAGCACTGGCAGAAGTGGAGATGTCCAGCACTTTTTGGGCTCAGTCTTTAAGGCTAATGATAGACTTTGGGCTGTCCAGTCCTATGAGACTATGACTGTGGGAACAGTGACTTTCTCTTTGTGGTGACAGAAGTTGCAAGGGTCCAGCTGTATCAGGTGGATGTTCCTATACCAGTGGGGTCTGGTGGGATTATTGAGTACTAAAGGAGGTAGCTGATGTTTTGGCAGGACCCGTCTCCATTATTTAGCAGAGGTCTTTGGAACCTGGGGAGGTGCCCACTGACTGGAAGCTAGCCAAAGTTATTCCAGTTTACAACAAGGGCACTAAGAAGGGCCCAGGAAACTGCAGACCTATTAGCCTAACCAGAGTACCTGGAAAAATGATGGAGAAGGTGCTACTGAAAGGCAGTTGAAGGACAATGCAGTCATCAGTCACAGTCATTACAGATTCACAAAGGGAAAACCCTTCCTCACTAATCTGAGATCCTTCTACGATAAGGTTACCCACCTGGTGGGTGAAAGCTGTGGATGTGGCTTTTCTAGATTTTGTAAGACTTCTGATGTATTCTCTCACAGCATCCTTTTGGACATGTTGTCCAGCTGTGAGTTAAATGCACACTGAACTGGCTGAAGAACTGGCCTTTTTAGATTCGGAAACATTTCTTTACTGAGAGGGTTGTCAGACACTGGAACAGGCTTCCTAGAGAGGTGGTCAATGCCCCATGCCTGTCAGTGCCTTAAATTATATGTTCTCTTCCATCTCACTGAGGAAGTCCCTTTAGCAAGCGAGAAAGCGAGAAAGCAGCTTGGTAGGCACCCAGCAGACAGACAAAATTAACCCACCACATCCAGTTACTAGGGATTTTCCAGACAAGACTGAGGCAAGACCTTTTATTGAGGAACTATCAAACTGAAGATACACTGGTCGTAGTCTCAGAAGATCTTGCATAAAAAAATTGGCTAAGTAGAAGTAGTAGTTAGGAAGCTTACTCTCCAGTTGACCGAGTAGTGACCATTACTGTGTATTTAGTACTGTACAGAAGCTGAAGTTGATTAACTTAAGCAGAAGAAAATAATTCTGTAGCTGCTTGGTTCTTTCTTTCGTGCTTTACTTGAGATTTCATCAGACTTTCAGAGGACATCTGCTCATATGTATCTCTCCTCCCACAGTGTGCTTTAAACACTTGTCTATGAAATATTTTGTGGTCCTTTCCTCTAGATTTTAAGGTTTCAAAAAATAACTTTAGTTTGGTTATTCCCTCAATGCCAGGAACAATTTATAAAATCATTACATATCTGTCTAAGGGAGAATCTATTCTTCTGCTGATTGAAGACTGTTTGAATTGAAAGTACTTTCAACCACAGTGCACTTTTATCATCTATCAAACGTTTTCATTGCTTCTAGCAAAAGTAGAGACAAATTTATTAACAGCTGATATTGCCATGGCATAATACTTCAAACTTCAGTAAGTTTTTGATAATTGGCTTTACAGGATAATTAGCTGGGATGCTAGATGTTGATATTTCCATGCAATTTTTCTTCCTTTTTTGGGTCTTGAATGAGCTGTAGACCATAGCTCATGAATAACAAATTAAAAACATGGCCATTAGTGAAACGTAAATTATGAAAGCAAGCTAGAGAGCCATCTTTCTAGTAATATTTTTCCTTTATTGGTGTAATTTTAGGATTTGCCTCTTCAGGCTTATGAAACAGAACATCTGACCATTCCTTCTCTTGTGACGTCTGATTCAAATATTAAATGTAAAAGGTTCATTTGCACCACTAGTATAGGCATTCTCTCTCCTTCCCCATTAGATAGAACTGATGCTGACTTGGACTTGAGAGTCCATGCTATTTCTTAAGATTCCTAGAAAAACAGATCTATCTGAATTTGTCCTCTAGTTATGTGGTGGTTCTTGCCAAGACAAATCAACTTTCTTGTAGATAGTTACTTAATTGTAATGATCAAGCAAGTGCTTTAGTACTGTGAGAGTTACCAAAGGATGTACTCTGTAATACAGTCATATGGAAGTACAAACCAACACCAACTTCAGTTATTTTTGAAGTGTGAGGTTGTTTTATGTGATGGATATTTCTCTTAAGAAGTAATTTTGAGCAAAATAGGACTGGCTTATGTGTGTAAATTATGAAAACAAGACTACAGATATATCTTTGGATATGGGACGACATAGTGAGGTTGTGGTAAATTTTAATTACTGAGTAAAAGAATATCTAATTTTGTAATTTTTTAAATAGTTTAGTGAATTGTCTTAGGCTTTTAATCCATTAGAGCATGCACACAACAGATGTGATGTTATCTGAAAATAATTTTTTGGCTGAAAACTATGTAAAACATTAAATTATAGGTAAAAGATGGATCTCAGAGAGAGCAGAATTTGATTGGTTCTTTACTTTGACCAGAGGAGGGAAATGGAAGTGACTTTCAGAAAGCTCCTAAACAAATTCTCTTAAAAGCATGGAGAAAATGGATCAATTCGAGTGCTGCAAATTATTAAATTGAAATACAGTTTGTTACTGGATAAGTAATCACAAAGCATGAATGTACTGCTAAAAAGAGAAATGTATTTGTTAGGAGTCTGTGTAAGGCAGTCAGAGTTATTCTCCAGGGTATTCTCTTTTTTGAGTAGCTGTGCAGAACACCTAGGTAAACAAAGTTTGGAAAGATACTCTTGGCTGTTCTGAGTTCCTTTCCTGCTTCTGTATTTGTACTATATTTTATATTTATACTATATTTTTCTATATTTATACTTCTCTATTTATACTAAATTGAGTGAGCATTTTTGAAAAGAGCAGCTTGCTCTTTAAACTGGGAAATAGAGGGTTTGGGCTTAACTTTATAGCTCAGACTTTTATTGCTAAGTGACTGGATATCATTTCATAATTGAGAATAAATACAACCATATAGCTTGCTAATAAGCAAATGAAATGGGATCGGGAACAGTTGGAGAACTTCTGCAATGTTACGGGATGTCTGAGACTGTCATAATGTTCAGGATCTTTTCGACGGTTACAGAAACAATACTGACTCCTGAGTAGAAATTTGTACTGACATGGTGTGCGGACTTCATCCAAGCAGGAACTGTGAAGTATCTTCAAATGTGTCTCAGAACTGAAATGAAAGGGACATTTTGTCAGGATGATTACTAAGTAGTGAAAGGCACTTCAGCTGAATACCTAGAATGGGGAAAATGTGCATGCAGACCTTACTTAACGCTCTATAATGAATTTTCAAATAGTGATGTCTTTTCTAGAGTGGATTTTACCATAATAGGTGATATTAGAATGGAAAAGACACCAGATGGATGCAGAACATTTTATGTTGGGAAAACTGTGTTCTGTAGTTGCTGTCATTAGGCAGCTGGGCAATTTGTTGTCTGCGTTCAGCTTATAAAGACACTGTTTTCTGAATATAAGGTGTATCTGTTTTTTTTCTCAATATTTAGAGATACTCAGAAGTAGTTTTGTTCTGCATTTGTCATCTTTTTAAATACACTTCTCTAAGGTAGGATCCACAGATGTCTTCTGTGATGTAACTGACTTATTGGAGCATGTATTGTTTGGAAATGCATCTTCAATAGCTAGATGATTTATCTACAGCAACTATGATGCATTTAAGTTTAGTTTTAGAACTGTGTTCTGTAGTGTAATTTGTCATCTTTAGGCAAGCTATAGGCTGTGTAGGTTCCTGTGATTGTACTAGAGCTAGTTAACTGTTGATGTAGTACCTAAACTTTCAGGTCTTCACTAATATATTTAAGCTCTTTGAAGTGAGAGGGCAGCTCAGGTGGGTCCTCTGATATCCTTGTATGTATCACCTTCCCATAGATCTGTGTAGTTATTTTGAAATATTTGCATTGTTTCGTCAGTGGTTGACCAATGTGCTAACAAACTCATTGAATACTAGGCTTCTTATGTTAAAAACTTGTAAAAGGCATGGTTGGGATGGAGTTAATTCTCTTTATAGCAGCAGTGACAGTGCTGTGCTTTAGAATGGTGACCAAACCAATGTTGATAAGACACCAGTGTTTTAGCTGTCAGTGAACGGTACTTGGTGAAGCATCAAGGACCCCTCTGCTTCTCCCTCTGCCAGTAAGTCAGCTGAGGGTGGGCAAGAGTCTAGGAGGGGATACAGCTGGCACAGCTGACTTGAATTAAGCTGGGCAATATTTCCTAACATATGACACTGTGCTCAGCAGTGAAATTCGGGAGTTGTTTTCCCAAAGTAGGCTTTGCTTGAGACTTGTGTGGCAGTGGTCTGCTGGTGCTGGATGATTGCTTCTGCATCATTTGTTTTCTTCTTTTTTTCCCTCTGTACTTACTGAACTGTCTTTATCTTATCTCACAAGGTGGGGGGTTTTTTTACCCTTTTCTTTTGCTGTTCTGTTCAATCTCTCAAGCCTGCTGTTGGGGAGTGAGAAAGCAATGGAGTACATCCACTAGGAAGGTACAGTTTTGTATGACAGCAGCATGAAATCAAGTCATTAGATGGGGTTGCTCCAGAAGTGTCCTGTGGTAGAGAATACCAACGTTACTATAATGTTACCATAAACATTTTTAACTTCCCTAGTGGAATGCTTGAAGCCTCTTTAAGCCTCCTCCAAGAGTTGTTGCAGCCCTAGAGAATTATTCTTTTCCCTATCCTATTTTCAGTGTAAAGTGGTGATCTCAGTATTTAAAGAATTCAGCATTTAGGCAGGTGCTCATTAGCTATTTTTTAATCCAAAAGTAACATCAGTATTACTCAGGTAGAAACACACATTTTGGAAAAGATGGTTCCTGCACATCTGTTCCTTCATGACTGGTAGTTTGTGCAGACTTTTAGAGATACCTTTAGGAGATTGTTTCTCTCACTGCTTTACCTGTGGACAGATGCAGTTTTTTACTGGAACTGAAACACCTTAAAAGTATTAGGCATTATATTACCATTTTCAGATATACTCATAAATTGCAAAATGTTCATGGCCTGTTTTTCTTTATAGGCCTGCATCAGCAATGTGATTTTGATTTATGTGTGTAATTTCAAATCTGGGGATGGAGAAAACCTTCCCAGTATGTAAGATCGGAGACTTCTTTATTTTCCAGATCTCTTGAAAGCTGAGTTAAGCCGTAACACAATTCAGGAGTTTTTTCTGTTTTTCTGAGCTGCTTGCATTTCTCTGTACTAAATACGTTCTAGATTCCCAAGACATCTATCTATAATTTGAAATGGAATTTTATTTATTGCACAGAAAACACAGATGACGTTATTAAACAGAATTCTGTCTTTTAGTAGTAACAAGTTTTTTTTTATTTGATGATGATACCAAATCAGTAGGAGTGTTGTACAGTTTGATTGACTCCAGTGTATTGACTCCATGTGATTATGGTGAACAATGGCTATTTTAGTTCATGTAATTCTCACTCTTTTCATCATCTTCAAATCCTGGTTAAGACAAAGCAAGCAAATCATTATTATGTGTAAGTTCCATGTCTGTCATAGTCTGTCCTACATCTTCTCAAAAGCTGAAGGCTTGGTTTCAGATGTTGGGTAGAGCTTCTGCTACAGTTTCGGACCATACACGTGGATTTTTGTCAGAAATTACACTCAGTTGTCTGTGCTCCATACATAACTATTAAAAACTGTTTGATTTTAAAGTGGCTAAAACCAGGTGAAGATCACTGTAACAGAAAGATACAGGTTATTGATTAGCTTGGCCTCTGCTACCCAGGACAGTACTGGTAAATGCATTTGTGCTTAGATTAGGAGCTTAATTTTTTCGAACTTCTATTATGTATCTCTTTTATTATATATCTGACTTTCCTCTGCTGTGTCTAAGGGTCCAGATCTTTCCTATATTTAGTCAAAATGAGTAGTCATCTCCATTTGAAATACTAATGTCATATCTTTGGCAATTAGACATCTTGCTTTGTAATGAAAGACTGCTCATTTTCTTTACAGTTACATGAAGTAGGTTGTCACAGTTCACTGTATGAGGTAAGTAACCTTTTATCCTGGTGTACTAAATGCTTGTGGCACCTGGTGAAGGAACTGACCCTCCTTTGCCATTTATATCCTTAGCTGAGAAAACCTGCTGGCAAAAATAGTCTGATCTCACGTGCTTAGTGTAAATATGTGCTGGAGATAGAGTACATGTGTGCAACACATGGCAAAAAATAGTTATTTAATGGTAAAAAAATATTTTCCACTAGCTTTTGAAAATAATAAAATGATCATGTTGCAGGAGTACTTAGACATACCTGAATCTATGGCTGTCTTGTGTTTGTGCAGTGGTGTTTTGGAAGTGGGGGTGCCACAGGGGTGGCTCCTGTGAGAAGCTGCTGGGAGCTCCCTGGGTTCCAATCCCTGCCCCACCTCTGCCCAAAGCCGAGCAGATACGGAAAGCTTCATACCCCTCTGAGAGCAACATATTCAAGAAAGGGAAACAAAACTGGAAAAAAAAAATAAAAAAAGAGACCTTCAGAGGAGGAGATTTGAGTCAGTTATACTGTAATAGTGCAATGAAAGGTGTCTCCTTTTTCTAATTACTTAATTTACTAGAAATCAGAGTAAAACAAACAGCAGCTTGCTCAAAACTGCAGTGTTTTCATATTTCTTTGAGTTGAAAGGCTTAGTATAATTTAGTAAGAATGTTCACTCTGAATATCACTGTATATTTAAGCTTAAAGAAGTAGTTCTTTATTCACTGTAGCCTTGGAAAATGGGACAGACTCCCAAAGAGTAATACAGAAATAGTGCTCAGGTATGCAGACATATGTTTAGGATGGAAAGAGCTTGGCTAGAGTTTGAACTATCAAAAGGTGTCAAGAATAACAAGAAAAACTCCTGTAGGTATGTAGGGGGTTGGCCTAGAGGGTCTCTAGAGGCACCTTCTAACTGATGATTCTGTACCATGCAGAAGTTACAGGAGTCTGTAGGTCTGCAGCTGTATGGGAATGGCAGCTTAGTTGTGAATGTCAGAGAAAAGGCAGAAGTACTCCATTTTCTCTTTGCTTTGGTCTGCATGAGAAAGGTCAGCTCCCAAGTCTCTGTGCCAAGCAGCAGCAACAAATTAAACAGCAAACTGCTGACAGTAGAGGAGGACTGAGTTAAGGTCCACCAGTACCAGTTGGATGCATATATGTGAACATTCTGATGGGATGGATGCATATGAGTTGGTGTTCTGGAAGGCCACCATCTATCATATTTGAAAGGTTGTTGGAGACCTGAATGACTGAAAAAGGGCTAATAGTATACCTATCTGCAAAGAAGCAAAATGAGGGTAACTTCAGACCAGTCTTTCTCACTCCAGTCTTAGTGGAAATTATGCAACAATTATGTGTGGAGGTTGTTTCCAGACAGCTGGAAGACAAGAAAATGTCTGGGAAAACCCAGCTCAGGTGTACCCAGGCTAAATAGTGCTTTACCAACCTGATTGCCTTCTGTGATTAAAACACTTGCTCTGTGGATGAGAAAAAATTATGGGTGCTATCTACATTTACTTTGGCAAAGCATTTGACAGGTTGTCCCCTAGCATCCCTGTAGGCAAGTTTCTAAGGTGCAATCTGGACATGTGGACTGGCTCACCTGCCAAGATCAAAGAATGATGTAATGTTAGTAGCTTGAAGTCTTAACTGTCAGTACTGGATCTGGTAGTAGTATTCAGTGTCTTTGTAAATATTTTAATGATAGGATTGAACCCTCACTGAGTCTGCAGATTAATTCAGAGTGGTAGGAGAGGTAGATACATGGAAAGGGAGGGACTTTCACAGGCTGGAAGATTGGGCCAGCAAAAGTAGCATGAGGTTTAACAAAGGTAAATATGAAGTCCTGCACCTGGAATGGAATACTGAAGTGTCAGAATAGGCTCGGGTCTGAGTGGATGGGGTGTATCTCTGCTGCAAAGCCCTCAAAGGTTCTGGGGACTAAGAAGCCTAGCATGAGCTATGGGGGTACTGAAGTAGTAAAGACTGCGTTGTCCTGGACTGCATCAGCGAGAGGACCATCAGCAGATCAAAGCATGTTCTTATTCTGCTCAGCACTTACTAGGCTGGCAGAAGGTGATTAGAGCATTGGAGATTGATGAGAGGAGAGGGTTAAATGGTCTTCTCATGCCCAGTAGGCACAGAGAAAAGTTATTTGCAGGAGTCAAATAACTCTGTACAGAAGAGATGCCTCCTCTGTACAGAGGCAGAAGAAGAGGCATCTGGCACAAGTTGCTGTAGGAAAATCCCATAGAGATATAAAGTAAATAGATTCTTCATTGAGAGAAGATTAATTAAGAATTAAACATGGGAATGGTTTTCCCAGAGAAGTAATGGAGTCTCCCTTGCCAGCACTATTAAGTACTTGAAAGGATCCTGGTTAATCTAATTGAAGGCTGTGCAGGCTTGACAGAAGGTTGGACAAGGTGATCTCCAGAGATTACTTTTTTATTGTTCTACCAAATAAGTGAAAATCTTTTTTTTTTTAACTTTGTGAAAGATGGGCCAGGACAGTTAATATTTATGAAGCCATCTGTTTGTTCTTTATCAATCAGACTGGTCTACTTTTTATTCAAGAGTATAATCAGTAATAGTTCTAATGGGTAGAGACTGATGAGCTGAGTATTCTGGGTCTGGCTGGCCTGGTAAGTGCAGTGGAATTCTTAGCGGAATGGGCACATGTTAAGTCTGTGAAGCATGAGGTGGTTGACTTCTTGTACTGTGATTGTTTGAGACACACAGAAAAATGGTAGTTGAATGCAAAATAAAAATTTGCATTAGTCTGTATGGTGATATAATGAAATTTAAGTTATGCTTTTTTTTTTTTCTTTTTAAGGATATTTTTAAGGACATTAAGTATATATCTGTTGGCAGGATAAAAGTCATAACTCATTTATTACTGTCATGTATTTGTATTTAACAAATGTTGATTCTATTTAAACAAAGTTTTGCTTACTTTAGACTTGGCACTATCTCTAAATAAATATATTGGCTCTGTGAGATATAGTTTCTGTTAACATTTGGGCATTAGATTATCTTTAATAGATTTGAGGATGTAGAAGTTGTATATAGGAAATATGAAGAAAAAAATGTTAATAAATTTTTCTGAGTTTGAACTTAAGTTGCCTAGAGTGTTGTCCTCAATATGGATATACAGCTATATGTTTTGGGGTATGCCTGACCTCTTAAAAGATGCTTTGGTTTATGCTAATTATTTAATCTAAACTTAGATTTCTTGCACTGGCTTTGCTAGTAGATGCATGCATTTGCTGTTAAGGGAAGATGTTTACATGTACCCTACTGTGTGTGGGGTTTTTGTAGTTAAGTTAATCTATGTCAGAATTGGCCATTGCCTCAGTATTTTGGTTCATTATCTTAAACCTCTTTTTCTGTGTGAAGGAAGAGGGATATTAACTCACATTTGCGAAACTAATTGGTGCGGGGATCTTAACCTTTAATTGATGAGGTAGTGCATGTTTTGTACTCCTAGATGAAAGCATTGATAGTTTCCTTCATAAATTTCTTAACGTGTTTCACTGCATTGTTATATTACAATGCAGTAAGAGGTGCTTCCTCTGTGCTTTACAGTTCAGTGTGTGTTTTTCTTGACAGATACAGAAGAACTGCACAGAGTATGAGAGTATCTTCTCATACTCTGCAGTATCACTTCCTTATCAAAATTTTGGTGTGCAGGCAGAACTAGTCAACCTTTGTGTAGCAAAATCAAAGGGCAAGCTCAAAGTATATTTGCTATGATAAGAATTTAATACTTTATTCTACCTGAAATGCCTGTGCTGCTTCCTTTTGTCTTCTCAGAGAAAAGGCACTTGGGCACCTTTTGACACTTAGTAACTTCACCATTTGATTTGGGTGTGCCACATTCCTAAAAGACTTACTTTTAAAGAAAAATACTTATTGAGTCAAGTTAAAAGTTAAAGTGTAGTGAATAAATTTTGCTCCTCTTTAGTTTACAGCTTTTGTGGTGTGTTTTGAGAATACATGCTAAAGCACAGTGTAGAACAGTACTGTACAAGAAAATTTCTAGGCATTTGTGGTATTTGGAAAATGAGGTTTACACAAAGGTGTTGGAACAGATTTTTCAAACACAATACTTAGCTTTTCAAAAGTACATAAATTCTGTTCAGAAAGTGTCTGAAAAATATCCAGGTATGGGGTCTGAGTAATCACTGTAAGACTTAGTTCCTTGTGGTATTTTATTGACG
The DNA here is from genome assembly GCA_023637945.1 of Phaethornis superciliosus. Lineage (NCBI taxonomy): Eukaryota > Metazoa > Chordata > Aves > Apodiformes > Trochilidae > Phaethornis > Phaethornis superciliosus. The sequence goes on along the minus strand of JAJQWJ010000004.1, from coordinate 43,724,242 downwards.
TTAAATAGCCATCCTTGTCATATAGATACGTAGGTGAAAAAATTCTGGTGAATAACAGCAATGTGCCTGTTTTGCTGGACTGCCCTTGGCTGTCTCAAATAAGCATTTTCCCTTGCTTCATGGAGAAATGCAAGTCAGGCACAATCTCTAGACTAACAGTGTACAGCAGCCAGCCATTGAGTAGCCAAATGTTTAAAAACATGTAAAGAGAGCTAGTACATTATATCAAGGGTTTTATACTTATGGGAAGTAATATAAAATTTATAAGCCTTTCTGTGTTCTTCCAGTATTGGAGTAGGGGAAAAAGGAAATGATGGATGAAAATAAGAAGTTTGCCTTTGGATTGGTAAATCTCAGTGGCAGTGTAGGTAGAATTAAAAACTGCATGCACCTTCCTTACAGTAGTTTCAAGGGTTGATCTGTGAATAACAATTTATGTAGTTGCTGCTCAGCAGACCTCCAAAAGGCTTCTATTTTAGTACTACATTTATTTACCAATGTAGAACTGCAGAAGTTGGTCAAGGCACTAAGATTAACTATTGTACTAGAAAATTTTTTACAGTACTTAAAATAATGGATTTTAAATTGGCAACCACCCTTTAATCCATTCTTACAAAGTGGAGTGTTCATTGAAAAACTGCAGGGAAATTCTCCTCAAGTAGCTTGCTTCGTAAATTGGGAAGTGATGCTTCTCTGAATGAAGCTGATTGAGTAAGTGGCTTACACACTGCTTGAGTGTAAGCCATGAGACACTCTCTACTCTTTACATGTGGAGAGTGAGTCTCCGTCTCAATCCTAATATAGCTGTAGAAGCAAGTGGCTGATTGCACTGTTAATGTAGTCTTTCATTGCTGGACTTCTCTTTTGTCCTGTACTAACATTTGGTAATTTGAAAATGGCACTCCATGGTCTTTAAAAGGGAGTTCAGAAAGTGCTGAGAGAAGAGCACTGAGAAATGGGACGTGTGACCCACAGAATCACAGTCAGTTTTGACTAGGTTTTCCTGTGTTTCTGATCAGATGAGAATCAATTAGTGGGACAAAACATCAAGATGTCATAAAGCTTAATAGGGAGAAAACAATGATTTATGCTTCAGTACCAAACGAATGGCTGTAGGGAGATAATTACAGCATGCAATCAAATCTGCAGCAGTTAAGTTGCCTCAGTTTACTGATAGTTCAAGGTTCCTCCTTATATTTTTGGGTAGAAAGGCTAACGAGCTGTGCATACAGGGTGGTGTAGAGTCATGGACCCACAGTGTTGTGAATGGATGTGGGAAAGCTGATAGGCCAAATGTGTCCACAGATTTCAGCAGTGGCCCGTGGGAAAGTTGCAGAGCTTCCTTCTGTGGCAGTTTTTGTGGTTTGAAAAGCTTAGCTACTTTGTTGCTCTCAACAGTTGAGTAAATACTATTTTCAGACATTTTTCAGTAGGAAACTTGAAGGGAAGCATCTGATTTCAGTAGCTCAGAGATCAGAAGTCTCTGATTGAACCTTGACTGTCCTTCATGATTGTCTTCAGAAACTTAACCTTTCCTACTTCTGACTTGGAGCAGATTTTGGACACACATAAGAGTAGTTCTTCACTACACGGGTCAAGGAGTTCTTCAAGAACTCTTTGATCACTTGTTGAATCATAGGAACAAAATATGCCCAGGCATGTCTTCTGTTGGAGTGCATTAAATGGTTTCTGCCTAGAAGTCTTCTCTGAAAAAGCTTCAGTTGCTACTGTTATGTTTTGGAGGGCTAAAACAGGAAGGGTTTAGGAAAAGAACTTTTTTCAGTTTCTTGTCAGTTAAGATGGAGAAATACTCCAATAATACAAGGCTGGAAAATGTGAAAGCACCTCTCTGGTGGTAAATAGATTAGAAAAAGGTCATTCTTGAATATCTAAAAGACAAAGCAATTTCACAAATAAAACTGTTCAATTCAGGGGAAAAGTACAAAAGTAGATGCCCAAATATGTTTGGTTGACGGGCAAAAAAAAGCACTCCAAGGATGAAGCTTTGTGTCTAGTGTAGTAGCACCGTATATTTAGTTTGGTTTGGGTTACAAACAAGGATCTGGACAAATGTAGAACTGCAGAAGTTGGTCAAAGCACTAAGATCAACTATTGTACTAGAAAATTTTTTACAGTACTTAAAATAATGGATTTTAAATTGGCAACTACCCTTTAATCCATTCTTACAAAACTTTTTGTTTAAAATGTAATAAATTTTGTCAATATCTTTAAAGAAATACCTATTCAAAATGAAGTCTGCAGGGTTTTTTTGGTTTTTTTTTAAGGGTTGGGGGATTTGGGTGGTTGAGTCCGTGTCTTTTCATGAACAAATCTTAGTAAATCAAAACCTGAAAATTGCTTTAGTCTTATCTTACTGTTTCTTAACAGTAATGCTAGAGATATTTTTTAGGTTCAGTGCTGCTTAAGTTTTCTTTGCATACTTTTCAAGGGTGTGCCCAGGGAGCAGGATTTGAATGTGTGGAAGTTTTCAGTCAGATTGTCCAACCGTAGTTTTCTTATTTATAAAGCACATGGTTTCTTACTCTTCCTATATAGGCAATGCCTTGGTTAGAGTTATAGAACATAGGTCTAGACATTAAGTAATGCCAGAGAAGTGATGGTTTTTCATTTGCACACTTGCTGATACAACTTTTAAATCAGATTTTGTCATGAAGTTTTATAAAGCTCCTTTTAAGCTACAGAACCCTATACATGAACGTATTTTTGAAAGCTGCTTGCAGTTCTATATGGTTTATGGTTCTATCCATGTTTCCATAAGCAAATCTTGTTTTTTAGGTTCCTGACAATATGTCTGTATACATTTATTATTCATTACTAAGGTAGTAAATGCAATTTTGTTGTAGTGAAGATTTGACCTCAGTAATTCCTGTTTTATGCTGCCTGCTGAACCAGCCTGTCTTACTCTTCTCAGTTGCTGCATATCCTGGAAGGATGGTTGGAAGCTTTTGACAAAGTGTCTGACAGTGCAAATTAAACTTGACATTACTTGGTGGGGGAAGCATGCAGATGCAGTCAGGACTGATGCTTCATTGTTTTTATATTGCCATACAAAGGAGAACAAAAGTCTCAGTGAAATACGGAGAATTAGAAGAGGGGATGCAGAGCTGCTTTATTGGGCATGTTACCTTAAAACAGCAGCTAGATGTCTATCAGAAAACGCTTATCAAATTGAGATACAGAGTTTAAGCTAGTGCTGTCAATAAAAGTGTATCTAAAACTATATTTGATGAACAGGGCCAAGGGGGTCTAGCATGAGTTGAGTTCACAAAGGTAGAAGGGAGAGCCTATGACTCGTTACTTCAAAATTCAGTTACAGTCTTAATCTGAATCTGATGCATTTTCCTGAATGGATAGTATTTTGATTTTCAGGGCAGAGAAACACATCAATGTTTCTTGCACTAGTTACATGCATGCCTTGTTTAGTCTTTGCAGGCATATGCCAAGAGTCTAATTTAATAAGGTTTTTTTTAACCGAATGGAAAAAATACACTCTGAAGTTGCAGTGGTAATGTTGCATTTCTTTGGAGAACAAATGTGTGTATCCAGATTTTATTTTTTTCATGTTTTCTTCCTCTATAAGAAAGATGGAACTCCTGTCTTACTCTATATTTGGCCATTACTATTACTACTACTTTCTGTTTCTCTTCTTCGTTACACATGCATGAGAGAAAATGTCAGGTTTGCATATCAGTGAATTTTTAAAAACATGTTTTTGTAACCATCTTTCATACCAGCTTTCTGAACAGATGATTTGCTTACATTAATGAAGAAACATTAAAAATTTCATTTTTGAGGATTTTTTAGAAGATTAAAAAGCCACGGTGTGTAACTTCCTCAAAAAGACATTTCATTAAAGTGAGCTGAAAAATGGTACTAGGTCTGCTGTAAAATTATTCAGATAAATATTGTCTGTTAATATAAAAACATGTACCCTAGGTATTTTATGATCTACCAAGAAAAGAATAACAAGGGCAAAATACTAAATACACATATTTATTTGACTTTGTGACACAGTCAGGAAAATAAAAGTATGAAGTATATGCACAAATAATTTTGATAAACTATTTTAATATGAGAAGAAGTGTCACTGGGAAGAATATACTTGCGGAAAATATGGTGGTGGGTAATCTGATTTTTTCTTTGATAAAATCATCTGTATGTTCCTTGAAATCTGTGGAAATGTGACCACCTGAAACTGTCCTTATTTCAAAGTAGACTTAAAACTTTTTGGAATACAGGAATATATTACTTTCAAAAATGTATTTACAGTAGTGTATAGAGCTTGCTAACATGTGTGTGAAATGTCACTTACAGGTGCTGACCTAAAAGAAAGAGCAAAAATGCACTCAAGTGAAGTTAGTTCTTTTGTCTCAAAAGCAAGAGCAACTATTAATGAAATGGGTATGTATCCTCTCCCTTCAACAATGTTATTTTAAATGTAACCTGACAACAGTTAAGTAAGAGCATAGTTAATACTTGACAGGTAGTAGGATACCTACAACTGTTTATATTGATAATACAAATGACTACTTTGAAAATGTTGCTGATCAAGTTGCAATTTTTTTAGTATGCTAGAAAAAGCTACATCTCAAGCGCAACAGAAGTGATTTGCCCTGTTGTTTTCATAAAGGATAGATTGTTCTGTGACATCCTAGTAATTAAGTTTAATTTTTACTATTGCATTCTTCTTGCTTGGTATAATTAATACATTCTTTATACATTTTAGGAACACATGACACACCAGCTGTTGATGAAAAGCTTGCTACTAAAGCCTTCTAAAATTTTGTTCAGTAAGCACTTGTTCTGTTAGAGTAAAACTGTTAATAGTTGGGGATTTTGATTAACTTTACCAGTTGTTAAGCATAGTAATTTTTAAAAATTTTAGATGATGAATTCACCATCAAATCATTATGTTTCTATGTCTCTGCTGATCAGTTTTCATATAATTGTTTTTCAACAGGCATTTTGTCACAAAAAGTCAAGTGTACAAATTTTGAAGCTATTAATTTTACACATTTGACTTATGTATGCAATATGTTTTGTCACTTGAAATTTTGGCTCAAAACTGAGGAATAAATCATTTCACAGAGAATGGTTTTAGATGGATTTCCTAAATAACACTGGGTGAGATCTTGGTTTGGCAGGATGTTATGAATGGAAACTATTATGGTTTTGCAGCTAAATGGCAATGTGTCTTTGTTCAGCTACTTCATAAAGATACTTGTAACTTTGAATTAATATCTTGTCTTTGAAGTGAAGCAGATCCTCAAGGCTCTTTAAATACATACAAGCAGTACAATACCAAAAATGAACAGATCGTTCATTTACTGCAGCTGATACTGTATGCTGGTATATGTCCTTTTATGGGCATGCTGAGCAAGAGACAAATTATTTTGTTTAGGTACTTTGTATGATTTTTGGGAGGCTTCCTTAGCTCTAATTGATATTTTTTCAGCCTTTCTTGGACTGAAGTTACTGGTAATTACTTCTGAGCTGCTAATTATGTTTAAACAGGAGAATCTGTTTTTAAGATTTTCTTATTTTTATATATATATATATATATAAAACAGTTTTCATGACATTGGATTATTTTTAATTTTCTAAGTGAGAAAATTTCTAAAGTGTGAAGCAGTATCTGGATTTAGCATTCTGCATTGAATGACTGGAAAGTACATTCTGTTATTCTATGATTCATTCTATGATGCTTTGTTTTACTTCAGAGTTGAAGAGACTTTAAGACAAATGTTTGTCTTTAACTTAATTAAGGTTTCTGTGAAAGTATTTAACTACTGAATGTGTAAGCAAATTTTCATTATTACATAAAAGGTTTACAGTGGATCGTTGTGCTAACAGTGAATTACTTGAAATTCAGGGAACCATTTTGTGTACTTGCATTCATTCATTGACTTCTAGTCTTTCTCAAGTAGGAAACATGAAATTGTGAGTAAATGGAATTAGTATTTGAGAATCCAGTTCACTGGTGTACTAAAGTGGGAAATTTTTGTGAAGGAATATAGTGACAGCTATTAGACATGTTGCAGTTTAGAAAAGAGGAAGAGTTTGAAGGCAGCCCTTGTCTGATACTGTAGCAAAACTTTTGCCTAGATTCATTGAGTGTCTCTTTTCCTCCTCCTTTCTCTCCTTTGAATCCCTTCTCCCTCCCTCCTTCCCTTATTCCTTACTTCTCCTTCCCCCTTGTTTTGCTGTTTTTACTTTAAACCACTTAATAAAAGAGTTACTACAAGGTTCTTTAATGGTTACGTGGTATTTGGCCCTCTCCAAGTTCATTTTTAAAAGCCTGTATTACAGGATTAGAGAAGAATATTGAAGTATCGTGTCTAATGTTTTTTGGTCAGTTTTCGTATCATATATGTTTGGATGTGCATATGACATAAGTAGTTTTTGTTTTTCAGCCACCAGATGTATTCTCACTGTAGAAATAAGCAAGGCATTACTGGTTTTGAACATGTTATGTCAACAGTGGATGTATTTATATGATGCTTCTAACATTTTTCTCAATAGCCTTTGCAGAGCACTTGTAAACATGTCTCCTTGCATCAGGAACTCCAAGTAAATAGAAAAAAGGGGATATTATAAATGAGATTAGATTAGATTAAATTAGATTAGATTAGGGTGCACAAGGTCTCATGTTGTTTGATGCCTTTACAAATAGAAGTGAACATGAATTTTATAGCAAATCAGAGATTTTCAGTTCTTTTTTTTTTCTTCTGAAGAAATATTACAGAAAGTAATTTTTGTAGACTGAGTAGGACATTGTATTTGCCTTTGATTACTGTAATGAATCTGTGTATTGAAAATAACGATATTTTTCCAGCCCAGCAGCAAGCAGAATTTTGTGAGATGGTTGAAGACAGTAGACAATTTTCAAATTATTATTTGCCACTGCTATATGGCCAGGGAACAATATTTCCAGTCTGCCGTTTTGCTTTTTTATTCAAGTTTAATGCTGTAATCTCATTTAAAATGTGTTCTACTTTCTGCTTTTCAAAAATAGGTCATGTGTTGATAAATGTGTTTGTGTTTGAATGTGTGACCTAGTAAGCAGATTCTTGTTTTTGGAGAAAAGGAGGTTGATCTGTAGAAAAGGAGGCTGAGGGGTGACCTCATTGCAGTCCATGGCTTCCTCACGAAGGGGAGAGATGAGACTGCCACTAAGTTCTTCACTCCTGTGACTGAAGACAAGAGTTGGGGAAATGTTAGGAGAGATGTAGGTTAGATACTGGCAAAAGGTTTTTCACCCAGAGGGCAGCTGAGCAATGGAACAGATACCCCAGGGAAGTGGTCACAGAACCAACCCTGCCTGAGTTCAAGAGAGATTGCTCTCAGGCACATGGTGTGGTTCTGAGGGTGCCCTACACAGGGACAGGAGATGGACTTGATGATCCTGATGGGTCCCTTCCAACTCTGCATATTCTATGATTCTATGATTCTTTTTAATAATATCTTTAGAGAGAAGACCATTAAGTTATCTTTGTAGATAAAACACGGAAAAGGTTAATTAAACATCTTGGACAAGTAGGTAAACCTAAATTATCAGAATGGACATGCCCTGACTTTCTTTACTTCCTGTCAATTTCATTACATCTAAAATACTCCAGTGGTTTTGTAAGAAGGTGTAGTATCATTTTGGAGTACGGCTGCAAAAGAGAGTTTTCTGGAATTTTAAAGCATTGGTCTTATGGGATTAATTTGTAACTTCTTGCTAAATTCGGGTGAACATTAAAACTGCAGTAAATATCACTTGGTATAAATATAAGCACTTTTAAAAAGAGCTAAAAAAATTGTGGTGAGCGATTAGTTGCAGTGCTTAGAGATTGATGTTGTGGGAGAAAAAATCAAAACAACCTCTGCATTTTCTAAAATTATACTGGAATAGTGAGGGTTTGTTTGAGTTTTCTTAATATTAGGATTTGTAAGAGTACTTGTCCATTACTACATTCTGCCTTGAAGCTCTTCATTACTAATGTAGGGCTGGCTTTAACTTCAAAAAACCTGAAGAGAAAAAAACATTGAGAGGTCTCTTGTAAACATGCACTAAAAAAGAGGCCTGACTAGATGAAATCAAATGGCACTGAACCCTGGAAATCTTTTTTAAATTTCGGGAATATAAAAAGCCATCATTTCGGGTCTGATCTTCAACATATATTCTATGGTTGTGACTCCTATTAAGTCCATATTGCTTTTTATAATGGCTGTGGAGCCAGGCTATTATATTAATGTATATCTGCTGGAATTTCAGTTGCAAAATAACTACATATGGAGCTGAATGCAATAACCACTCTCCTCCAGAAACACACCTTTTTTTAACAGAAAGAAAAGGTGAAGCTGCAGATACAAAGTTGAACTTGGAAAGTACTTGTAGTTACTCAGAATGATGTTTGGCCCCAATTTCTGATAAGTGAGAAACACCACTGATTAGTAAAGCTCTTCCAAAGATCATAGGCCTAAGTACCTAAATACTGCAAATGGGACAAAAAATCTTGATGAATGAATTTCTTGGCTACTTTTGAAATCAAAGTTTTAAGTGTGCCCAAGCTTGATTTTTAAATTGTATTTTGAGGGAAAACACCTTGCTCATGGCCTGACAGCACCAAGATCTGAACTAAGCTAAGGAAGAAATTTTTTATAAAATAGTAATTTTACTTGTTTTCTGTTGGACGTTTTTCATTTTAATCAATCTCAGAGTTCTTTGTTTAAGACATCTGGTTAGTTCTGATAAAACCTTAGTGTAACATTTAGCAACTTCGTTTAGACATATTTTTTACAGATGTGATTAGTTTTGACATAATTTAAATGAGATCACCCTGAAGAAAAGCTTTTGTGTGCTTTTTATTAGTCAGAGGAGATACAGCTCTCTGTTTACAGATAAATTTTTTAGCAATTTTCTGCCCTTCTGGCTTCTCTCAGTCGTCACCAAACTTAAATTGCCCTAATGCTCTAGCTCATCCTTCAGGAGACAGGTTTCTTTTCTGAAAAGTTCATTTTTTCTGGAAAGTTCATTTCTGGTACAGTCACGAAAAGTGACTGTACCAAAAAAAGGGTACTACTTGCTCACATGGTATATTGAGATGAACATAGCTGGTTTGCACACTGACTGTTAAAACAGGCTTTCAGTATGACTTTCTGTCCAAGGCTTCTGTTCCCTCTCTAGGGAGCCACACTGTATAAACTTGCAGTGTTAGGAAACTACCATTTTCTTGCCCTGTTCAGGTTTGTAATGAGGTGTTTCAATCACTGAATGAGAAGGCATAGTTTATTCTTTTGCTTTGCCTGTCTCAGTCTCTGGCTCCATTCCTAGAACCAGTTGGTATTCAAAAGGAAGCAAGTACTGGCATGGTAAGGAAAAACTTAGGCTGCTCTTCTGTCTAATAAATTCTGGGCTCATAGCATGGGCACAGCATTAGGCTTTGACTTCAGAATAGCATATTCAGACCTGGTGTTGAACATTGCCTTTGGCTAGGTATGTGCTGCTTTGTTTGTATTACTGAGACGGCTGGTTTTAAAAAAAGTAAATTATGCTAACAGTGAAACATTAGGCAATTTTCCTCTGTATTGTTCAATGAATGAGGTATCTGAAACTATTACTTAGCATACTAAGATGGGTTAGAAATAAAGATAATTTTAGCACTAGACTGGGGAACGTAGTTTTATGGAAGACTGCTAAAAATATATAAAGGAGAAGGTTTCTAGAAATGTTCAGCTAAAGTGGGTACAGTGTGGGAGATGTACTTTATGTTATGTGAAATAAGAATGCTACTGGTAGTAGAGAATGTGATGTCTTCATACACACAAAACCCACAAAACTTGTCCCATTGTTTTTTTCTGTTAGAGGTTATAGTTCTTCTGTTACTAGAATTTTATTTTGTGTGATGTATAAAAAAGAAAAAAAATATGTATGTTTTAAGTAGAATGTATACATGTAACTGAAATCTTTTATCCTTGCCATTATCCTTTTGTTTTGTAAATTCAGTGCTTGAACATGTGCTGTGCTATTTCTGTGAGTTATAAGGTTTTAAGTGTACGTAAGGGTAAAGATAAGAAATGTATGAAATAGTTTTCATTTTTCTTCTATCTGAAGTTTTTCTTCATTTGAACGGCATGTAGTTACTTGTCATGTAGGATTTAATTCATTATTATTTTACTGACAGCAGAATAAAACTACAAAAAGAACCACTAGTAAGTAAGAAACTGGGGAATCTCTTTTTAAGTGAGATATATCACTGAAGGTGAATGAAATATTCGAAGTATTTTATATATTTTATAAGTATTTTATATATAAGACTGTAGCTAAGGGGCTTGATTAAAGCACTTTTTAATTTCCATTAGTTTTCCAGCTCTTGGTCCTATTATTAAGCATATAAAACATACTGTCCCGATTACCTGTCAATAATAAAGTGCCAAATAGAAAATTCTAATATTAAGAACATAATAATCTCATATTAAGTGTTTTCTTGTCAGTTAAAAATACTTTTACAGGTCATTTATAAGAGTGACTGAGTACTAGAGGAAACTGGGAAATTAATTGTATTGAGGGAGATGCCTTAAGAAAACCCTTGGGGTATTGTTGTAATAAAGGGAAGATAAAATTTACCAATATGTTTTGCTTACTAATCAACTTTAAGCAATGTGCAGTAACGCTTTTCATTAAAAAGCAAGGATGTCTTTACAAGTGTTAAAATACATTTTTTATTATGCACTCCATTCTTGCTACCAATTGTTTGCATGAACTTCAAAGGTATTAAAGCAAAGATAAAAACGTTCAAGTAAATCTATAACATTAGCAGATGATTAAGCTTCTTATCTAAAGCACAGGAATTAGAGGGTAGCTAAAAGCCCTTACAGTTGTAGCTAGCAAATGTATGGAAAAGAATTGTGTGTTTCCAAGTGCATTTGTATATCATTCTGAGTCAGACATGTGGTCATGTTTTTGCAGTTGGAGATATTTTTAATGCATACGTAAATACATTTTATTTTTAGTAACCACTGTTTCATTGTTTTTGACCATTCTGACAGGTAAAGTTTTGTAGCGTTTAATTAGTTGCCTTCTACAAAGACAATTTGACGTATCCTCTTTGCCTCCAGGGTCATGCAGAAAAGTTTGACAGTCTCTCATGGCTACTTTTGTATGTTGCTTCATACACTGATTTGTTTTCCTAGTGCTCTACAGTGGATGAAAGTGCTTGTTCAAGCATTTGGTTTCTGAGACTTTTTTCCCCATAGAAAGGGCTGTGGTGGCAGTGCTTGCAGTTGAAATGGAAACAAACTGTTGTAGTTACTGACATGATTTTAGATTTTAGAAGGCAAGTTAAATGCTTGAAAAACAACTAACACTGCTGCCTAACTGCAAAGCTTGTATGCCATCCAAATGTTACTCATTTTGTAATTAATTTTAATTTTGTGATTAATTTGTTCCTAATATAAAGAGTATTTCAGTTACCATATTTACTCAGGAACTGCCTCTGCTTGCCATCCAAGGTGCATAGCTAGTGCTCTTTTATTTTTAAAGAAAAAAATGTTAATTTTTTATTCAAGAGCAATATCACCAAGATGAAAAATCTGGTAGTGAAGAGGTGGAAGAGAATTCTTATTCTGAGTTACAAGATACAAATATTTAGGTATAAACCTAATTATTTTAAAACCAAAATATTTTAAGACTCAATTCCCAGTTGTTATATTAAGGTAGTATGCAGTTTTAAACAGTCACTGATGCTGATCTAAAATTCCTATTTACGTTTGTGGCCTTTCTAAAACTTTTCTGACTTGTAACCTGAAAACTGGCAGATTTTGTGTTGATAAAGAAACTCTTGTGAAGTAACAGGTCTCAGACCATTCATCATTGTTGGTGTAGGAATCAGGCCATAAACTTGCATTATTATGTGATTTTAAGCTGTTGTTAGTTGAAATATTCATTGAAGACTCATCCATGTAAATAAAAACATTGTTTTGTAATAGTTAACATTGTTTTGAAATAGTCAACATTGTTTTATTTGACATTTTCACTCTATGATTTTACTTCTGTTTCTTGTTTCTTGCTTTACTCATGGCTGACCTGTCAATTACGGAATCTACAAATACATGTTTAGACAATCTTGAGGCATGGGATGATTCTGTTTTATTTATCTTAAGGCTCTATTATTGTAAATTCTTCTAAAAAAATGCACTAAGAAACAGAGAGAACTTCTCTATAAATTAAAACGTCCCAGGAAGCTGATGGAATGGCTAAGCCTGGAAACTACTTTTGTACAGATGAAGAACAAGAAAGTCATCAGATGTAGTCAGCATAGGGTCACAAAGGGGAAATCAAGTTTAGGTTGGATATTATAAAGAATTTCTTTACAGAGAGGGTGATCAGACATTGGAATGAGCTGCCCAGGGAAGTAGTGGATTCTCTGTCCCTGGAGATATTTAAAGAGACTGGATGTGGCACTTAGTGCCATGGTCTGGTAACTGCAGCGGTAGTGGATCAAGGGTTGGACTTGATGATCTCTGAGGTCCCTTCCAACCCAGACGATTCTATGATTCTATGATAACCTGTGATGTAATGACCCGTTTGGTGGATGAGGGACAAGTAGTAGGTACTGTCTACCTTGACTTCACTAAGGCTTTTTTTTACTGTCTCATCTAAGAGTCTCATAGTGTAAGTTATGAGTATGGACTAGATGAGCAAAGTGGTTTGAAAGTTGTCAGAATGGAGGGGTTCAGAGGCTGGTAATTAGCAGCATGACATCTACTTGGAGGCCCCTAGACAGTGGTGTGTAGCCCAGGGGCCAATATTAGGTTCAGTCCTATTCAACTTCATTAATGATCTGAACGATGGGACAGCAAGTTTGCTGATGATGTGAAAGCTGGAGGAGTAGCTGCTGCACCAGCAGTTTGTGACATCATTCAGAAGGACCTCAGTGAGCTTGAGGAGTAGACTGACATGAACCTCATTAGATTTTAACAAAGGAAAGTGGGAAGTCGTGCACCTGGGAAGATGTAACCCTGTGCAGCAATAACTTCTGCGAGCTGATGATCATAGAATCATAGTATCATGGAACTGGCTGGGTTGGAAGGGACCTCATAGATCATCAAGCCCAACCCTTGACCACTACCACTGCAGTTACCAGACCATGGCACTGAGTGCCACATCCAGTCTCTTTTTAAATATCTCCAGGGACAGAGAATCCACTACTTCCCTGGGCAGCCCATTCCAATGTCTGATCACCCTCTCGGTAAAGAAATTCTTTCTAATATCCAACCTAAACTTCCCCTGGCACAACTTGAGACCATGCCCTCTTGTCCTGTTGAAAGTTGCCTGGGAAAAGAGCCCAACCCCCCCCTGGCTCCAGCCTCCTTTCAGGGAGTTGCAGAGAGCGATGAGGTCTCCCCTGAGCCTCCTCTTCTCCAGGCTGAACACCCCCAGCTCCCTCAGCCTCTCCTCACAGGACTTGTGCTGGAGTCCCTTCACCAGCCTGGTTGCCCTCCTTTGGACCTGCTCCAGGACCTCAATCTCCTTCCTGAACTGAGGGGCCCAGACTGGACACAGGACTCGAGCTGTGGCCTCACCAGGGCTGAGTACAGGGGCAGAATCCCTTCCCTGGACCTGCTGGCCACGCTGTTCCTGATCCAGGCCAGGATGCCATTGGCTGATCTGGAAAGCAACTTTGTAGCTCATACCCAATGGGTCCTGGTGGATAGCAAGCGAACATGAGACATCACTGTGCCCTTGTGACAAAGAAACCTAATGGTATCTTGATCTACCTGAGAAGGAGTATTGCCAGTAGGTAACACTCTTCTCAGCACTGGGGAGGCCGCTGCTGGAGTACTGTGCCCTGCTCTGGGGTCTCCAGTACAAGAGAGTGATGGAGCTACTGAAAGGTCTCCAGTGAAGGGGACATGAAAGTGATGAATGGACTGGGGCATCTCTCCTATAAGGTAAGGTTGAGCAAGCTACGACTATTTAGCTTGGAAAAGAAAAGAGGCTCGGGAGGTGAACTTATCAATATAAACACCTGAAGTGTGTTAAGAATATGAAGCTCTACAGTATCTCCAGTAGTAGCCAGTGATAGGAAAAGGGGCAATGAACACAAACTTCAACATAAAATCATAGGTGTAAGGTTGGAAGGGACCTCAAGGATCATCTGGTCCAGCCCTTCTAATATTATTGTTTATATGATACGTTTCAGCACCCCATCAAGCTGAGACTTGTCATAAAACTTTCCAAAGTGGGGGAATCCACTGCTTCCCCTGGGAGACCATTCCAATGTCTGTCTGTCCTCATAGTGTAAAAAATTTCCTCTTGTATTCAGTCAGAATCTCCCCAGGAACAATTTGTGCCTGTTGCTCCTTGTGTTGTCATATGACTCCTTGTAAATAGGGAGTCTCCATCTTCTTTCTAGCCCCCCCCTTTAAGTACTGGAATGTCATAAGTTCTCCCGTAAACCTTTCTTCTCAAGGCTGAATAAACCCAGTTTTCTCAGCCTCTCCTTGTATGGCAGGTGCTCTAGTCCTCTCATCATCCTTGTGGCTCTTCTCTGGATCCTCTCCAGCCTGTCCATATCCTTTTGGTAGAGCAGGGACCAAAACTGGATTCAGTACTCTAGGTGCAGTCTAACAAGCACCTAGTTAAACGGGATGATGATTTCTTTATTTCTGCTGGTTGATACCCTTGTTGATGCAGCCCAGCATCCTGTTGGCTTTCTTTGCTGCTGCAGCACACTGTTTGCTCATCTTGAGCCTGTTGTCCACCAAGACCCCCAGATCTCTTTCCACAAGGCTGCTCTCTAGCCAAGTGTATCCCAGCCTGAACTGCACTCCTGGGCTGTATGTTCCTAGGTGCAAGATGATGCTGATGATCAAGGCTGATGCTGCTTGAGCTGAGTTGTTGCACAATGTGACCTTCCATCCTCAACCATTCTGATACTTAAAGATTTCTCATTTCACATTGGTAAACCTGCATAGGACCTAGAATCTAGCGCTAATGAGTAGTACAATTGCCTCAGTGTATGTCTGTTATTTGCAGTGTTGCAGAAATGGGCAAGGGCTTATTGGGAAAGCTTTAAATAGTGTTGTGGTTTTTTTTTTCCCCTATAATAGCAAATGACCCTTGCCACGTAGAGTAATTCTGGATGCCTTCCTGTCTATTTACATAATTGTTGTTCTTAAAATTTGAGTTCATACAACTCAGCTAAGTCTACATGGCATGATTTGTCAAACATCATCTCTGTTTTTCTTGTGAACTGAACAGTTTTGGCAGCTGTGTATTAAAATTATGCAGATGAACACGAACGAGTGTCTCTTATGCTGCAAAATGTGAATATTCCAAGGAGCTTTATCCTTGGTAATAAATTCTAGTGACTTAAAAAAACAATTTACAATGCAGAGCTGTAGCTAATTTATTTCTGTGTTTCTTTTTCTGATACTTCACAAGAACATGTCAAAAGGATTAATCCAAATATCTGTATGCACAGAACAATTGTAAAAAAAATGTATTTTGCTTTTTTTTTGCTTTGTACTGTGCCTCTGTGATCAGTGGACAACACACAGATTAATATAATCAAAGTATTGCCCTTTGTTGAGAGTAGCGGTAGCCCTTTTGTACAGTCAGTCTGATAACATAAAATAAGTATATTGCTGATAGGTACAACACATTCTTCATATGCCCCAGGGCACTATCTAACTGGTTAAATACAACTCTTTATGTGTTGTCTATGAGATGCTTTCCCATCCTGTTATTCTTCTTTTCTGCTGCCAACTCCCTTATCTTTTAAACGTAGCTGATTTTTTAGTAACCTTGCAGCTAGGCCTCAAGGCCCTTAGCTCACTCTGGCTAATGCTAAGTAGTCAGGATTGCTCACATATCCATTTTTTTCCAAAAACTCTCCAACATGCCTCCACCTCCAAAGTAGGGGATTCCTTCAAATTAGTATCTTTGGGAAATTATGATTTTAACATAAGGTATAAAACTGCTTTTTCTCCCTCTGAATTAGGAATTTTAGTATTTCTCTATCTATATACTAATAAATAAAAAAATACTAAATTACAGACTGCTGTCTGTAATTTTTGAAACCAGATGTTTTCTAATACATGTTCTATAAGTTTCTTTTCTGTATTTAATAGACTACTTGAATTTCACTATAACTAAATCTAGAAGTTCCTTAATGTAGAGAAAGTAGTCAGCCTTGGAGTACTGCAAAAGTTATTTAAATAGTGCTCCAGATGCTGCTTTTTTGTCTCTGAGAAATGAAGCATACATGCAGACAGTAACTGTTGGAAACAATGGTTAAAAATGCCTATATTTTTGTGTTCAGGCAAATTATTTTTCATTTACCTGTAGTAAAGGCAAATTCTATGAAAAGAAATGCTATCTATATGAGTCTTAAGCAAGACTGTTTGGCAGGTTGGTTATGGTGATGAGGTAATGAATTTCAGTCAGCAAGCTGACCCTGCTATAAATAATTGTCTTTTTTTTTTACCATCCCAAGAAAAAGTAAATAGAGAAAGCAGATTTTACTCACATCTATTCTTGCCTCCTATGCCTTCTGTGACACACTGCAAATATAATGGACACCTTGGGCTCTCTTAAGTTACTGCAAGTGCTTGATGGTGCAGTAATTAGTAGTCTCTTTTGACACTGGAATTGATTCAGGTAATCACTTTAAATCATGATCAAAACCAGCAGCCAGGGGATTTTGATTTAAAATACCTGTTTTAATCTTGAATAGCATTGGAAAATTTTTGTTCTTCAAGACACTTGGATTTTCACTAGTTGTTAATCATAAAAGGAAGTTGATTTTCACTTAAAAATTGCCTTTAATTTAATTCAGTGTTTTCTTTTGCTACTCATTGAGAAACTACCTGGTTTTATATAGATTTGTTCATGCTGATAATTGATTTTTAAAAAAGAAGTTACCTGAAGTCTGCTTTTCAGAAAGGAAAAATCATAGCTAGGTAGCACAACTAAATTAAGAACTAACTAGTTCACTAAAGAAAGGAAGTGTTATTTGATACATTAAATTATTAATTTTTCGCCACACTAGCATTCTAGATTTTTTAAAGGATGGAATATTATATTATACCTCAATTTTTATACCTCAATTATTATACCTCAATTTCCCAAAATAAATCAATGTTTTGGCAGCAGCTTTTTTTTCTTTTTCAATTTCCAACTAAGTCTGAGTTGAACTAGTCACTGAATTCAAGTACATGAGACTTTTTATTTAGCTTTCAGATGAAGACTGAAAAACAAAATATATTTTTAACATCTGCAGAAAGAAACTATTGCTGCCATGAGCTGGTTTAAAATTTCAACAAGCTTGGCACCCGAGCATTCAGCTCATGAGTTTTTTTTGTCTGTTTTTTAAGTTTTACTGCAAAAATGTACTCCTGATACATTGTTTGATTATAGTTTAAAATTTTTGTATCTTCTGGTAAGTGCTAGGTTAAATATAATTAAATCTGTAATACACAAGTTTACTTCTAAGTGAAAAATAAATTTTTTGTCAAACTTGTCTGAGTTTGTGCAAGAAGGGTACTTAAACCTGTTTGAGGTGAAAAGCAGTACTTCAAGCTGTCTGTTT
This sequence comes from Phaethornis superciliosus, assembly GCA_023637945.1. NCBI lineage: Eukaryota > Metazoa > Chordata > Aves > Apodiformes > Trochilidae > Phaethornis > Phaethornis superciliosus. The sequence goes on along the minus strand of JAJQWJ010000004.1, from coordinate 43,706,639 downwards.
AAATTACTTCCCCATGCCAGATAATTTAAATATAAACCATGCCATGGTCACATAGGCCTCTTGAGCCCTGGTACCTGTCATGTGTACTGGTCTGAAGTGTTTCTGTTTATCAAACTTAAAACTTTCTCCAATGTCATTAATCTGTTACCTGCTTCTTTTCGGGAGGAAAGAGGTGATAGTGGTGGCCATACCGTGTGTGAGAGTATTAAGAGACAGAGAGCTTCCAGATATGTTAGCAACACAGCTTATTATGATAAGACATCTATATTTCAACTGTAACTACTTTGTGTGTGTGCCTTTTTTGAAGAATTCCTGCTTTATTGCTTGCCTAGTTCAGCCGTGCGAGTTTTTGGAATTTACTTATTGAGATTTTTGTCAAAAGGAAGCAGAAATTAGAGAACAGGGCTTGCAAGCCTATTCAGGCACAGGGTGACTAGTGAGGGAGTCAGGGTTTTTTTTTTAGTCCTACTCTGTTTTTTGAAACTTTTATCCCATAGCATGATTGTACTTAGAACAAAATATAACTAAATGTGCTTCAGAGATGTTCTTTATAAAGGACGATGTTAATTGGTATGTTCTTTTTCAGCTAATCTGCCTGTACCTACTATTGCTGCAATAGATGGAGATGCTTTAGGTGGTGGCTTAGAACTTGCATTGGCCTGTGATATAAGAGTGGCAGGTAGGTCTGAATCCTGTTTATAGAGCATAGGATCATTAGTGTTTCAGATGGCTTGACTAATACTTGTTTTGGCAAATCTTATAAACTTATTTTGTGTTTGATGTTGTTTATAACCGATTATTTTAAAGAGATCTAGCAGAATCCTGTCTAAGTACTTGCTAATGTTTAATTTCAAACAATTTACCACTAATAACTGAGTTGTTTTTATTACTGTTTTTGTTTTATTCTTATGACCTTCATTTTACCACTACTGCTGGAGTGGTTATGTATATTGTTTTGGTATTTTAATTAGCAATTAAAGTATTCTCATCTTCTGTATTTGAAGTGTTCTGGGTGGAGATCTGATTTTATCTAAACAGCTTGCAAGGAATAAGATATAGATGTTAGTGAGAGTATTATTATGTAAGTAATTAAGCTATTTTAAGAGGTACAGCACCATGTGAAAAGAGGAACCTTGACCTATCCAGCTGTCAGAAATATCAAGCCATTTGTTGGGAACTAAATGGAAACATGGTCCTGAACAGCTGCCAGTAACTTAAGGGATATAAGCTCTTCGTGCTTAGAGAGTATTCTGTTAGCTTAAAGAATTCATAATAATAAGATACAGAGTTCTTCCTCATTTTAAGAGGTTAAAACCAGTCTTTTTCTTCTAGTATTTAAAATTTTGCACAGAAGTCTCTGTTACTCACTTTAACTGCTTAATTGCTAGAGGAAAATGAGTATGGTATGGTACTTGCTCCTTGATGGTGTAATTAGATCTTTCACTACTGACAGAACAGTAGAATCTATTTCAAGACTTTCACAAACCATTTTTTAAAAAATGATTTAGTGCTTTTATAAAGGAAATGTAATATATTAACAATCTTGTCATTATTATGTATTTTGCAAATTTTTTTTTCCTAAAGATTATAGTAGTAACTGATTTACATTTTCTTTTTTAGCCTCTTCTGCTAAAATGGGCCTAGTTGAAACAAAGTTGGCAATCATTCCAGGTGCAGGTATGAATGTTTTGCTCTTGATACCATGGATAATTAAATAACACATGCTCTTGATATTTGATTTTGGATAGTTGTTTATGGATTTCTGCTTATTTATGTATTAAGAAACATGGTAAGTTTTAAAGCTTGGGGCTTTTATTACTTACCAAAAAATAATAAAAAAATAATTTCTTATTTTTAGGGAGTAGCACTTCTATATTATGCTTTTAATTGAAGTCTTCATTAACTAAATCAGTATAGGCTGAGTCTGTAAATGACATTTAACATCTGCAGAAAAAAGTGTTATTGTCCAGAGTTGGTTTAACACTTCAACAAGTTGTACACACAGTGTCCTGATCTTAAAGCTAAATAAGTTGCTAAGGGTCAGACTAGGAAAAAAAGGTAGACTTAACTGTCTGTGTAGAAAGATGGCAATTTAAATAGTGACCTACTTTTACATAAGGTCAATTGCTTTAGGATTCAGATTCTGTTCTCTAGCTCCTTGTAAATTGCTTGTAAAGAGTTTAAAAACTGAAAGTCTAGCTGTGAGTAGTTCTTTTTTTTTTTTACCAACATTTTTGAGCTTTTGGGGGGCAGAAACATCTTTCCTGTTTGGAAGGTGGGTTGGGTGGTTTTCTCTGGATAATAGGAGGAATGAAAATTATGTAATGAATAATGTTTAAGGAGGTCTTTGTGTTATAACACTTTCTGGTTTTGTTTTATTTTATGGGTAAATTATTATCACTTGAATTATGGTAACTTTTTGGGGAAAGGGCGATAACTTGAAAACAAGTTATCCCTGTGACTCACATATTTTTGGCCTTCATTTCTGGAAGTACTGGCAAATTTATGCTCTTTATTTGCTCCCATTTTCTTTCTAATGGGTGTGAACCTATTTTGGAAGCACTGTATCCAAATTTAATGGATACCACTGTAGAGAAGACAAGAGGACAGTAAGGACTGCAGTAATGGTGGCACTGGTAGGAACTTTGTGTAAAAAAAATTACTCATCCTGTTTTTAATCTAGAGAAGTTTTGCAGAATTTCATATGCATTATTATTATGGTTTTATGACTGTGTTTGTAGTCATTACTTCCGATCTCTTTCTTTCATCAGAGCTACTTTTTACTTAAGGAAAATTGAGTTATGATGACTGATCTCCTTTTAGTAGTGATTAAAGATAACAATGAACATGATTTTAAGTATGTATTTCTTTACAATAGTATTGTAATGAAATAATGTGCCTTCAAAATAAGTCCTAGGGAAGAAAAAGACAGAAAATGGTGTTGTTTATCTTTGTTGGAAATTTTTCCCCCTTTGTCCTACCACTTCACTCTCTTCTGAGGAAGTCTGCAGGACAATGTTGGAGACACACTCTCCAGTTCAAGAAATTCAGTTCTTTGTATATTCTCAGTGTTCAATTTAATTGAGGTTGTCTCATGTTTTATTGTATTCAACTTATTATTGATGTTTCAAACTTCTACTGTTTTATTTTCTAATTTTTTCAATACTAGGTAACTGATTTATTATAAGCTTTATTCAGAATTTTCTATTGCTATTAAAAGACTGAGATTTGAAAAATCTTTGATTTTTTCTTATCCTAAAATAATGATTTGGACATATGTCTTCAGTTCCTTGAGAATATGACAGATTTCACCATGTTACAATGCCTTTTAGAACATTTTGTGGAAAGTTTAGTGATGAATTTTTCTGATATTCGTACCACTCTTTCTGAGGACTATTTTTTATGAGTATATTTGAGCTTATCACAACTTTTTCCTGATCCATCTGTACTTGCACCAATCCTGTGGCAGTGTTTGAGCGCTTTGTGGCTCCTGCCATCTGAACAATAACTAATCATGCTTTGTTTCAATCAGTAAGTGAAAAAGGAGTGAAGTAATTTTGTCTATGTCATTTAGGTAACGAAGACAGATGTGCTCACTTGAACAAACCTGGTTTTGTAGGTTAATGAAGTTTTTTCTTCTAGTGCTTAGTTAAAGCTGCTGTTCTCAAAGCAAGAGTGGGCAGTGGAGCTGATAAGAGGGCGGTAGACATTAAAAGGTCTCAATAAGTTCCTGCTGCCATCTGGTACATCTGAAACACACTGACAAAATGTGTCATTTCTTCCAAGTAGGTCCCCACAGCAGGGCAAATAACTAACATTCCCTCAGCTGCCACAAGTATATGGTAGGTGTAAGGCTTTTAACTTGGGTGATAATTGAAATGGGCGCTGGAGGCTGTATGAAAAAATTCTTTATTTTCTGTTTGCTTGTTTAAAATTCACAGCAAGAAAGCTATGTTAGAAGAATGTCACTAGTATTTAATAGTACTAAAATGCGAATTCAGGGCAGGTCACCCATGTAATTTTGGATCTTGTAGCATGTTATGTTTTATTTATTCCATCATACTTTGAAATGTGGTCATCCAAAAAAACAGCCAGCTTCCATATAGGGACCAATCACTTTTAGTATAAGTTTCCCATGTGCAAGTAATTTTGCTTTTGAATATGTGTGGAAGTACTCCAGCCTTCTAAAGGCTAAGATTGTGAAGCTCTTAGTTGAATTCTGGTTAACATACCTAACTGAGTTGTTCCTGTTGACTCTGTTGAGGGTCTCACCCAAGGAAGGATGTGTAGTATAGGTTGTGTCTATGGTAGAAGGTGGAGTCTCCTCAGAAAATTAATTCATGGCAGACAGCAGAGCAAGATCAAGCGGCATGACTGTAGTGCCTCCTTTTATGCAATAGCTTTGTGCACTGAGGGAATTTATTCTGCTTTTGAAAATATAAACCATTTCTCTCCACTATGGCAAAAGGCTTAGCTTGCCATTCTGAGGTAGAAAATGTAGACTTTTTTTCCATTTTTTCTCTTCAGTATATCCCCTTGTCTTGTAAGGAAGTCAATATTAAGAGAACTAGAGAAAGTGACTACAGGTCAGTGATTGCAAAAAAAAACCCAGTCCCTAGAATTTTATTAAAAGTAGGTGGACAGAGGAAGGGAAAATTTTACTGCCCTCAAATGACAAATTTCAGCACTAACTAACCTGTTTTTGGGAAATGTAAAAATGGGGGCAGGATGGAGATGTGGGTGTCCTAGCTATGGAAAATGTTTGCCAGAATAGTCCTGTAACTGGACAGAAGTGAGTTCATTTGAGAGAAGATTTCATGGCAAGACAGATTTTCTTAGGGCTTAAGGAGATGCTTCTTATCACTCAGAGTGGCTTTTCTCAGAGCTGTTCATTGCTAAAAGGTATTGATTTTTTGGATCTCTTAGTTAAAAAGCTGTTTGAAAAACTTATTTTCTGTGTAACACTGTAGTCTGTACAGAATTCAGCGTAATCTAGAAGTGTCTTTTTTATACAAAAATTATGTTCCTTCTTTTTGTCATTTCCTTAACTAGCAAAAATAGGGCAAACCTCTTTCATTAATTGAATATAATCTCTGGTGGCTCTCTACTTGCAAAGGAAGTGTTTCACAGTGGGAAGTTTCTTCTTAGATGAAAATTGTCTTTTGGAGCATTTATATCTAAAGTCTTTTGTTTTTCTGCTTTGTAAATTTCAGAGCTCTCCTTCCAACTATTTCTGTAGTTTGTCTCTGGTCTTTCACAGTGGATGTCACACTGGGCCTGCAATTGATAGGTATTGCCTTGCTAGCAGATCTGCTTTTATTCATTAGTTTCTTATACCACTCAGTAAGAGATCTGTTATGAGAAGATAAAAAAGCTTTTAAATAACATACAGAAACTGTCTCACACTGTTAATACTGTCAGGTATGATTGGTTAGACAAGGGAAAACATTCTGTGATAATAACAAGTAGGAAAGAAAGGTGTATAAATAAAAATAATGAGGGGTTTCTTTGTTCAGTTTTTTTCCATGAAAGAAGAGAAGTCCATTAAATCTTTAAAATAGTTATCTTAAATAAGCTATATCTTCTTTTTACATCTTCAAGTTATTTTGAAGCCTTTTTTTCAAAGGTGAAACTGAAGCTTTTTTAGGTACCAGGCTGGAATGTTTATTATGTTTAAGAAATATAGCAAGGGAGAGGTTTAAAGGTAGCATGTCTTTGTTAGCCTCTTTCCAATTGTGTAACAGTATTGTTTTGACTGTTTTGAATGGATTTTAATAGAACCGTACTCCAAAATTAATTCTTAAAACCTGAGCAATGTTATAAATTGTTTCTCCCATTCTCATAGGTATGTAAGAATGGTTACTTTCATCAGCTTGAAAGTTTTGTGAGATGGATGGATTGCTTATTTCTTTCAAAAGACAGACAGAAAAATGAAAAAAATTATCAAATTTTTTTATTTCTTAAATCACATAGATTTAAGCCCGTTCAGTTGCTTTTTCACTGAGTATGGGTTGTACTATCACATCTGTATCTTTTCTAGACCATTTCTGTGCCATTGGTAAATAAGGAGTGAAGCTTTGAAAAGGAAAGAAAGCAAACCTGAGCTCTGCTTTTGTAATTTAACTTTCTCACTATATATATGAGTGTGACACTCTATAGAAACTACAGTTGAGGCAGACTGTAAAAATATAAACAGAATTCACACTAGTTTAAGTGCAGAGTAGGATATATTCACTTGGGGTATCCAAGTGAAAAAGACTTGGATAGAATAAAGTAAATGGAGAAAAGAATGATCTAAAAAGCTGCTAGGTAAAGGGTCTTTATTTTCCTGGAGACCTAAAATTAAAAATAATCTACATCTGCACTTAAAATGAATCAGCTAAGTGAGTTTTGGACTACAGGATTTACTATAGTTCATGAATGCTTTGATGAAATTATTTACCCCTTGCACAAAGTTTGTAGTTAATTTTAAAAGTTGTATGAAGCCTAGTGTACATCATGCAAGGCTCTTCTTTTTCAGTTTGTGAAAGACTACTGTTTTCATCCTAAGAATATCTTGAAACCACCACCTAGGGTCTGTCTCAAGCTCTCTTGTCTACTTGAAATCATGGTAAAAACGTCCAACTGCAGACTTTGGTTTAAAGGTTTTTATATTATTTTCTTTCACCTTCTCATTTTTATGCTAGTGGGAAAAAACAAACAAAACAAAACAAAAAAAGGAAACTAAAAACCTAAGTAATAATAACTGATGTTTCAGGGCAAAGCTGAGGCATGAGGAAAACGAAAGTGTTCTGGATATGGAAATACAGTTGCATAACATTTTATTTTTAAAAATTGCTTTCTGAAAGTTTTGGCATTTTTTAATTAACTAAAAACTTTAATTTTACTTTAATTAAACTCACTGTCTACTATCTTGTGTTACATCATCACTAGGAGCTAAAATAAGAATACCGATCTTCATATTTCTAAGCTCAGTTTCTTCCACAGTCAGCGTCTCTGAATTCTAAGGTTCTCAACCTTCTTGCCTGATAACCTTTCTAAGTCTCTGTATTGAGGAATCATAGAATAATCTGGGAAGGGACCTTTAAAGGTCATCTAGTCCAACCCGCCTGCAGTAAGCAGGGATGCCCTCAACTAGATCAGGTTGCTTAGAGCCTTGTCAAGCCTCACCTTGAACATCTCCAGGGAGGCAACCTCAGCTACCTTCCAAAGTATTCTGTTTCCAGCAGACATCTGGTATATTGAAGTGTCCCACTAGAACAGGGGCTAGTGATTTTGATACTTCTCCCAGCTGCTTATACACTCTCTTGTCTGTTTCTTCATCCTAGTTGGGTGGTTTTAAACATACTCCAAACAGGGTATCTGCCTACTTGACCTTCCCCCTGAGTCTTACCCATAAGCACTCAACCGTATTGTCATAATCACTGAGCTTTAGGCAGTTGATGGTTGGATGCATTGATCATAGAGGTCTTTTTCAGCCGTGACAATTCTGTGATTCGGTCATCTCCTCAATGATCTTGCCTGGCACAGAGGTGAGACTGAATTACCTGAAGTTCTCTGGGTCTTCCTTTTTTCCCTTTTTGAAAATGGGGGTTGTTTCCTCTCTTCTAGTCAGTGGGCACTGCATGAGAGTGCCACAGCTTTTCAAAAGTGATGGAAAGTGGTTTTGGAGCTTCATCGACCAGTTTTTTCAGGAGCTGCAGATGGATCTCCTCAGGTCTCAGGGACTTTCACACTTTCAGGTTCTTTAGATGGGTCTTGAACCTGCTCCTACTGTACTGTGGATGAATCTGCCTTCTTCCAGTCCCTGCCCTTGCCTTCTGCAACCTGGGTGGTGTGGCTTGAGGTTTCTTAATAATCCATAGCCATTTATAGTAGCCCTCCAGTTGTGTGAATCAGCCTACTATGTTCCCTTGATGGCAACTATATAATAATTTTCCACTTCCATTGTTAATCACAGTGGCTTCCAGCTCCTGTTTATTGCCTGCGCTGAGTGCACCGGTGTAGATCCACTTCAGCTGGATCTACTATTGATCTTTCTGCTTTTCTGAGGGGAGAAACTCATTCCTACTTGACCATTCTCAGGCACTTCTGTGGTTTCTAACCCATCAATAACTCTTGTGTTTTTGCTGCTGCACAGATCTCCATCTCTTGACTCCACTGAGACAGCTGACTGAAGGATCTCAGTAGCACACTGCCTCCTGAACATAGTGCCAACCCCATGCTCTACCTCTACTAAGCCTCATTTCATCCCCTTCCCCTTTCAAATGTAGTTTAAAGTCCATCAATGAGCCTTGCCAACTCCTGTGCAAAAATTCTTTCCCTCCTTTGAGACAGGTGGCCAGAATGCCTGTTGTCATGTAGAAGGGACCCATGGTCCAAAAATCAAAATCCTCCTCGTGACACCAGGCTTGAAGCCAGGTAATGATTTTCTGGCTCCTTCCATTTCCTCCCTCATAATTCTCTGCTACTGGAGCAATAGAGGACAACACTACTGTGCTCCTGATACCTTAAACATGTGTCCCAAGGCCCTGAAGACTTTCTTATAGTAATTTCATCGCTGCCTACCTGAGAAATCCTGGATAATAATCTGAGGGCTGTATGACCAGGGTAGGAAGCTTTCTCTTTTGTCTTTTTAGAAGCCTGGGAGAGGCATCAAACTTCCCTAAGAAGTGGGTCTAATCTACATATTGGGCCTTCTGTTCCCTTCAGTAAGGCAACAATGAAAACAATCTTATTTTCTTCAATAGAGGAATTTCTGGTGTAGGACATAGCTAGATCATAAAATCATAAAAGGGTTTGGGTGGGAAGGGATCTTAAAGATCATCTAGTTCCAACCCCCCTGTCATGGCTAGGGACTCGTTCCACAAGATTAGGTTGTACAATGCCCCATCCAACCCAGCCTTGAATGCTTCCAGACAAGAAGTATCCACAATATCCTGCATCAGCCTGTTCCAGTGTCCTACCACCATCACTAAACAATTTTTTCCTGAAGTCTTAATTTAAATCTCTCCTCTTTCAGGTTGAAACCATTCCCCCTCATCCTTCATGCCCTTGTAAAAAGTTCATTTCCATTTCCAGCTTTCCTGTAGGCCTTTTCTGGGGGCTGGAAAGCTGTTATAAGGTCTTCCCAGAGCCTTTTTTTTTCCAGACTGAACAAGCTCAGCTCTCTTAGCCTGTCTTCATAGGAGGGGGGTTCCAGCTCTCTGACTGTCTCTCTCCTCTGGAACCACCTGGAGTACTGTGTCCAGTTCTCTGGCCCTCAAAATTAGAAGAACATGGAGTTGTTGGATTGAGTCCAGAGAATGGCCACAAAGATTATCAGAAGGCTGTAGATGAACTATTGTCCTTATTGTTTGGTGCTACTTGGAGAACCTCTTACCTGTTACTGAAGGGCAATAGGGAAGATAGGGTAGTAACAGAATAGATGCACCTTCCATGCTGAGCAGGAACTTGTAGCTATTCCCTCCTATTCCTCAAGTCACAGTTTTCAGCCTGGCAGAGAGAGGATAGTGAATCCTCCGTAATATATGTCTTGCCTTCCTGTCTGACCTGTCTCAAGGAAGGCAGGGTGCTATCCCAGTAGTTGAGCTCAGTCTTGCAATCCCTGGTAATTCCTTAGCCTACTTACTGCCTCCCAGAATGCCATCACCACGAAGAGTAATTCCTGTATGTAGATGTGTCTCCCAGGTGAGTGCTCACTGCTGCCATCCTGTACTGGTATTACAGCAGGACACACACCCTGCAGCTTGACACCCCCATGACAGTGTATTCCAGTGGAGCTCTGTTGGGAAGCTGCCTCAGTTGTGGAGCAGTTTAGAGAGGTTATGGCTTGAGATGGCGGGGTGGATACAGTCACTCCCTGGTCATGCTGGCAGAGCTTCAGCACCCTCCTTGCACAAACTGTTGTGTGAAATACCATGTGAGCTGCTGTGCCACATCCTTTCTGATGCACCACACTCTGCCTCCCCTGTTAGCTGTACCCCTTGTTGCTGGTGTTCCAGAAGGGCATTTCTTAGGTGGGTGTTTCAGAGTTGCAGTTTAGTTATTGGCATGTTGTCTTGCTTTAGTGGTCAGTGCAAAATAATAACCAGAGGACAGAGTTGCTCTCTGTTATCCCCCTCCTCCCTTCCAAGGGGAGATAAAAAGGGAATAGAGAAGAGAGACTTAAAGGTTGGAAATCTGAACTGGAATGGATTTACTGGTCAGTAACTGTAACACATGGGATGAGAAAAAAAATCACAGGTGTATACAAATATATGCAAACCCCAGTCTTAGTGGTTGCAGGAACCTTGTGTTGGAGCTATAAAATTAGCCTGGCCCATTCAAACCATAACATTGTGTTAGAAGTGTAACTTGAGTATGTAGGGACTGCTGGCTGAAATTAGTGCACTACATTACTTATGTCGTGTTCAAGTCTGGCTTATAAAATAATGTGGAGGTTTTAGCTGTTGAAGAATAGTTTTCTTACAGTTTTTCAGTTTAACTTCAGTGCTTTGTTTGGTTAGTAAATGGAAAGCATTTTACAGGAAGCAGCAGGCCCTAAAAGGAGGAGACAAAGTATCTTCTGCTGTGTATGGTTATTTAGATTCCCCTCTTAAATATGTCTCCATCTCAATATAGATGTTATTGGGGATGAAGAACTGAGTGGGTCTCTGAAGTACCAGCTGGAGTGTATACATGGGGGCTAGTATAGACGCAACAGTGCTTGGTAAGTTCCTAAAAATTACATTGGTAGCTGTTGAGCTCATCCACGCTCAGTGTTTCTTTTGAAGAGAAGCCAAGGAATTTTTAATCAAGGAAGATTACTGAGCAGATTACTGTGTGCTGGATATTTAAAAATAGATTTACTTATATTAGTAAAAACTCTTTATTTAAGCCTGAAGTGTTATTTTTCACTGAAAATGCAAAAGCTGTTTTGATATAAAACAGTTTTAAATTATTGTGAGTGAGAGAGATAATGAGATGGAAAGAAGGTAATATTTATTCTGTTTAATTGGAATGTTCTGTAGGAATGTCATCGTGAGTAATATGAGCGCATTGTATCTTTAAACTTCAGTGGACCTGACTGGCATTTTTGGGGTGTTGGTGGTTTTCAGTGACTTGTTAGATCACAAAATATCTGATTGAAAGAAAAATCTCTATGGAATGTTTTTGTGTAAAGTTATTTGGTAATCTGCTCTCATAGGACCAATTGCTAGTCTTTTACCACTAATAAAATTAGGTCACTAGTTTTTGGCACTAATCCAAGTTGTGAGATTTATCTGGTGTTCAGGCACACTGTCTAGAAATAGCGATGCAATATCAGCAAAGCCACTTTTCATTTCATGAACATAATTTCCAGTGCCCTGGAATTAATTTGTTCACTGACCTGTTAACAACTGCAATCCCTCACTGGCTTACAAGAGGCAAAGGAAGTGTCTGGAAGTAGTCATGGTCTGTACATGGTCACAGCTACTAGGTGATTAGTTACATTACTTTTAATGTAACATGATTTTGGTTTTGATAGGCAGGAGAGTCTGTTTATAAAACCAAACCAGCAATTTGATCAAAAGGAAAATACTTGTAATTAGTAAATATTGGAGAGATACAACTGATACGAAGTGGTTGTTTTTTACATTATATTGTAATATATCTGAGACATTTTCTGGTTATCTTTGGAAAAGTATATAAATTTAGCACGTGCTGTTGATGCATAGTTTTATGAAAAAGGACATTATGGTATTACCGCTGTATTTGTTAAATAAAATAAAAACTGTTAATTCAAATTTACTGACGTCCTGGCTTATTCTCTCACACACCCAACTCCAGTGTCTTCATGAAAATCAGGACTGTCCTTTGCCACAGACAAGGCAGCCAGTCTCTGAAGGCAGTAGATTGCATTGGATAGTAAAATAGCTGTTAATTCTTTTTCCACTTTGACTGTGCCAGAGCCCTGGAGAGTCAAGCTTGCTGTTGTCATTGAGGAAGAAGGGCTCAGGGGTCAGAAAAGAGTTCTTAATCTGTGGTCTCACAGCTGGCTATTCCTAACAATGCTGCTGCTGTTTTCCATGTTTCTGAGCTCTAAAGTGATTCCTTCCCTATTTGGCATCCTAGCTATTATCCTCTTACCTTAGTTTAGATCTGAATGTTCATTCTCTTCTGCATTCATCATTTCCCATAGTACAAGCTGCACAGTGTCCTTGCCCTTAATCCGCTGTCTAGAGAAACTAAATTTTGCCTGTAGCCAGCCCTAAGCTGGCTCTGATTAATGTATCAGGCAGCATCACTGCATGTATTAAGCCTACTCTTGGGTATATATAGGAGAAGACTTCTCTAGACCTGTACAAAACTGATCTTTAGGCACCAATTAAAGCTTGGTAATGAGAAAGTGTTTTATTGTTTTTGTGGTTTTGGGTTTTTTTGGGGGGCATAATGTAATACACTTAGGGATCTTCTGAGTTAAGGCATTTCATGTGATGTTAGAGATATGAAAATTCTGATGTAACTTTCAGCAGAGCTCAGTACTGATTTACTGCTGCTGCCATTGCAATTGTGGAGAGAATTGCCACTTTTTTGGGCCTCAGGTTTCATGAACAAAAGTGTTTTTCTTGAAGCTTTAGCTTCAGAAGACAGCTTGTGGTCTGGATGTCTATGACTGAGCAATCGTAGTTTCTAAAAAAATAATATATCCCTTCATAATGGTTCAGAAAGTCAGTGCAAGTGAATGGCTACATTTATTTCTAACCTGGTTTTCTGGGAATCTTACTTAAATGTTTTCCAGTGATTGAGCCCAGAACACAAATAAAAGTCCTTTTAGTGGTAACTTGTAGGTTGAAAATGAACATGTTTTTAAATTCCAGCTTTATGCAGCATGGTTGAATCTTCAGAGGGGTATTTTGGGGTGAAGTTGCATTACTCGTTGAAATACCACCTTGCATCTCTTTGTGAAATTCACTTCTAAGGCTTGTGGGTTTTTTGTGTTTTTTTGTTTTGGCTTTTTTTTTTTTTTTTAATTTTTTTTGTTAGAGTAGGAAAGTGCATTTTTATAATAATAAAAAGGCAAAATAGGGCAGAAAACGGCAGCTGTCTCACTGAATCTTGCTAAAACAACCATTTTCTAGTGGAGAGTTGTTTAAAGTAGCTACTGCATACTCCTCTGTTCACTGTTATTTATCTTACCAGGTTGCTGACTGTATTATTCCCCTGTATGGAACAAGAAGAGGTCTGGCTGATTTCTTTAGTGTCTTCTCTTTCAGTGTACAGAAAGCAGGCAAATTTTGATGACTTGGCCTGTCGCATCTTTTGATGTCTCCTTTGCTTTCACATTCTTTCGGGTGACAGTAAATTAAACAGTTCTCTGTTCACTACATCTGCTGACTGTCCCCATACTCTTTGTAATAAAAAAGACAATAAAAACAAAGTAAATTCCTGGTGAGTAATTTTCTACTGTGTGATAAAACAGAAAACCAAACCCAGGGTTGAGCAATGTAGAATGTTCTGATCTAGTACATTGCATAGTAGAAGAGCACACTTGGTTCTTTGTGCTTGGCAAAACAAATGAAAATTATTTGGATATGTCTTCCAGTGTTTCAAACACATGAGCATTTTTTCTTTAAAACATACTATTAAGATCCTTTTAGTTCTATTAATTTCTGAATTTCTTACTAGGCAATCACATGAATATTTATGCTGTTCTTATGTTGTTTCACTGTAAGGACATAGTGTGATCATAATTCAGATATTTTTGGGATGCGTGTGGTTTTTTTGTACCATCTTGATATTTCAACATGAAAAAAAGAAATGTGTTAAATGTTTGGTGACTTTCTAAACTTGTAGTTGTTTTGGAACATTGACATGTTTGGAAAATCTCTCAGCCTGAATAACTAGTTTACTTGTATTCTGGGAAGCATCAAGTAGAGTAGTTTAATCATATAAATATTAATGTGAATGTTTTTCTTGAACATTTCAGTGTTCTAGTGTTTCACTGTTTTTTTATCATAACTGTGGCGGGTTTGTTTCATTTTTCTGAGGTTAACATCTGCATTATTGACTGTTTCAGTTCCTATGACCTTCTGCCAAAGGTCTGCACGTGCCAAGAACATAAGCTAAGTGCAGTTTTCCAGTTTTCTTCACTGTGACTAAGTCATTTTTCCCACCCTCTTTTTACTGTGGAAAGATCTTTGGAAACTGTCTCTCTTGGTGTGCTCTTTCCTTGTAAAGGATCAGCAGGTGGTACTTCTGCCTGCAGAGCTGTAATAAAAGTAGATGTTGTAGAATGAAAAATCTTGTGTTTATAGTTTTGAACATTTTATGTATGGAGTTTTCAGTGTACACAGTAGGACTTCATTTTTATAAATTTGACATCCCAGATCATCAAGCCATCCTCGGGTGTATTAATCTCAAATGCAGCCAAATTTCAGTGAATTAACAAGTCTGCTAAACGGAAGGAAAAATTGAAGCATCTGTCACATATTCTGGGATATATGAATGAGTGAGATGCTAGATGGGTTATTAGCTGAGTGAGGTGAGAAATGTTTCTGGTAAATTCGTCTTGCAGTACGGACTTCGACACTGCTTTTCTTGTAGTGAAAGCCTCAGTGTAGCAATAAATGTGAGGAAAGCTGCTGTCCTCTTAGGAAAGATAAGTGATTGGATCTTTAGCTAGAAGGCTGGTATTTTCTGTACCTTTTTTATTGCAATCTTCCTGGAAGAATCTTAAAGTGCTACTACACCTGGATTCAAACATAGGGAAGCCTAAATTCCAGCTTCAACTTATATATTGTCTGAACTGGTAAGACAGGTCTGATTTCAGACATCCAGGCACTAGATGTTCGTTTTAATTGTTGAAATAAAAGCATATACTAGCCCAAGGACACAAGTATTTCTGAGGTGTTTTATCTTGAAGCAGGAGCCAACCTTTCCTTGAGAACAGTTGCTAGAAGGTTGTGCTTCCAAGCAGACGACAGCATGTGGGATTTAGTACCCTACACATGTTGTTCTGTTTCTGGTTACTTCTGTGTTCTGTCATTGCAGGAGTTGTAGATACACTGTGATGTGCCAGAATGTTTTTGGTACCTAAGTGTAGTAAGCTGAATCCCATACATAATGTCAGTGTTATGCAGTTACAAGCACAGGTTTTAAGGGCAGTTTTTTGTGAAGTACATAGAGCATAGTACAAGTTACTCTTCTTAGGCTCTTTCCAATTGAACTGTCTGCTTTTTTGTTTGAGGTTTTTGTTTTGAAACAGCACTTTTGTTTGTTTGTTTTTCATTTGGAAGGAACAGGTGATTTGCAATGATGCACATGTCATTTGTGCTGGTAACAGACTCATACAGATGTAACAACTGTGAAAAAATACAAGCAATTTAATACGTGGCCATTTGTTTAGGCTATGCTAAAACTTCACTGATTATCCTAACATTATGAAACCCTATAATGCCACTGAAATGTACTGAGGTGCAACATAGCTCTGTGCATAATAACCATCATAAATACAGTGAAAAAATCTGAGAGAAGAAAGTGCACTTCCAAAATGGAATGTATTACTTTGTATGGTATTAAGCAGTAATTTCCATTGAATTTTGATTATAAAAGCTCACATAAAATACCAGAATAACTATTTTATACGTTGTAAGTCATAAAATCAGAATAAGGGCTTATTTTATTTTTGTTTGTTTGTTTGTTTGTTTAAACTTTACTTTCCAATTCAGTCTTCACTTTACACAAAATTAAGCAAGTCAAAAGATAAAAGTTGATATAGAATTGACTGCTATCACTATGGAACAGAAATGTGATAATTTCAAGACAAAATGCTACTTGCTATAATAATTCTTCCTGAAATGTAGCTGCTGGCCACTGATTTTTTATTGAAATTCCAGAAGTTTGGCAGTAGGATTCTTCTAGCTTGTATGTTAAGTTTCTTTGAACTGAGGGAATTAGTAGGCAGTTTAGATTTAGATACAAATTAGATGTATCTAACTGGGTGGACACCTGAGCCCAGAGGTTGTGAACAGAGTTGAATCCACAAGTAGTGTTCCCTAAGGCTCAGTATTTGAGCCGTCTTATTAATAATATCTTTTTCAATGAGCTGAATGAAGGGATTGAGTACACCCCTAGTAATTTTGCAGACTTCACCTAGTAGGGAGGGAATGTTGATTTGCCTGAGTGTAGGAAGGCTTTACATCAGGATCTTGACAGTCTGGATCAATAAGCTGAGGCAAATTTTATGAGGTTTAACAAAGCAAAGTGTCCGGTCCTTCACTTGGGTCAAAACAACTCCATAAAACTCTACAGGCTTGTAGAAGAGTGGCTGAAAAGCAGCACAGAGGGAAGAAGACCTGAGGGTGTTGGTTGACAGCCAACTCAACATGAGCCAGCAGTGTGTTCAGGTGGCCAAGAGGGCCAGTGTCATCCTGGCTTTTATCAGAAATAGTGTGGCTGCAGGACTAGAGGGGTGACTGGGGGTGACTTTCCCTTTACTGGGCGCTGATGAGGCTAAACCTGGATTTCAGTCCTGGGCTTGTCTGAGCATGTCCCAATAAGAGCAGCAAAGAGGCAGAAATCTTGGGAGGAGTGGCTGAGGGAATTGACATGTTCAGTCTAAAGAGGAGGCTGAGGGGAGACTTTATGATAAATAGAGACGAAGCAAGTAACACTGGAAGTACAAAAATAATAGTACATGCAGCATAAGGAGCAACTATTACTGTCCCTAGTTGTCTATGTGGAAAACAGTAAGCGCCTGTGAATTAAGAAGCACTTACTTGTAGTCTTGGAAGTGTTGAAGGTCCAAATAGTGGGAAAGGTTAACATATTACCTGTTCATTGCACATCTCCGTCTTAAAATTAATTAAAATCCAAGTAAATTGTTTCAATTTTCTGTAAAACGTGTCCTAGTTTAAAACAGTGCAACCTATTGTAGCTACAGATTAAGCTCCTGAATTCCCTGCAATGCCTATGTAATGTCTCTAGGCAAAATTGTTTTCATTTATTCCTGTGAGATGACTCTAGTCTTTACTTTGGTGTATACTATAAGTTTATCTGTACAATACCTTTCTCTTTGGAAATCTAAATCCTGTTTAGTCTGCAACGGCAGCATTTGCAGTTCTCTGCTACTCCCAGAGAAGTGATAGTTATATACAGTAGAACCAATGACAGTAATAAAATTTCTTTAATGTTTCCTTCTTAAAAAGAAAAACAAAAACAGCAATGCCCCCCCCCCCCCAAAAAAAAAAAGCAAACAACCCCCCAACCAAACAAAAAGCCCACACCTCAAAAATATCTTTCCCTGGGAAAATATGTATTTGTTTAAAAACAAGAGAAAGAACTAAAGAAATGAAACATAAATGAAACACAAATAAATGAAACATAAATAAACAAAACATAAATAAATGAAACATAAAGAAATGAAGATATAGGAAGGAAAGGATAGGATAGGAAAGGAAAGGAAAAAGGAAATGAAAAAAAAAGGAAAGGGGAAAGGGAAAGAAAAAAGAAGGGCCAGACTTAGCAGTAAAGACTGAGGGAAACAATTGCTTTGTTTAGAGAATCAGGAAAGAAAATGAAGCCCTTACTCATTTTGTGTATTCTTCTAAATGGTATAGTATACCTGGTGCAATTTTCTTCATTCTCTGAAGCAGCTTTTGACAGAGGTAAGGTTCTGCATTGGCTGAACAGAGAGAACTGAAGTCCATCCAGAATGCCTAAGTAAACACATGTGGAAGAAAACTGCAACAAGTGACAAATTTTCCTTGCGTAAAGGAATTCTGTTCTCTTATTTATACGCACGTAGTATAATTCTGTCAGGGACAATGTTACTGTTAGGGAGTTACATAAACATGCAATAGCGGAAGCTTGGGGAAAGTGCATCTGTGACATCATAGATATATAATTTCTTTGGTTATGTGGGGTTTTCTCATAGATAAAAATGAATATGTTTTTTTATAATAAGCATTTCTAGTACTCCTCTAGTATCCTTATGCTATTAAAATTTCTGAAAGTGTAAAATGCTGATAATATCTCACAGGAAATCTAGTGTACAGCTCAATGATAGCAAAGTTTTAGAAAAATGTTATATTTTTGGAAGATTAGATAATACAATTAGTTACAGAACAAGTGCAGAGTTTTGTTGATTGACTCTACATGACCTTTTGACTTTTGACAGGCCTTTTGACTTTTATATTTTTGACTTTCAACTTTTTCTTTTTTTTTTGACAGAGGTCTGGCAGTTTTCTCTACTGTGTACATGATCCTTATAATGTTAGTTTTACTTTCTGGTACTTTTCTGATATTTACAGATTTAAATAGGTAAACATAATATCTTCGAAGGATTTCAACCATAAGAATTCAGATTTAACAAAGTGTAGTGACACATTATTTAAAAATAATTACAGATTTTGAAAAGTTGAGTTGTACTGTTAAAGAATGTAAAAATTTGGTTTGCGTAAAAAGTGTTATTAATTTATTTTTAATCCTCAGATATGTGTGAAGCATAGTATGAGTAGTGGTATTTTTGCCTATTTGGCATGTGTAACTCCAAACTAATCTGCACTACTGTATAAGTGGGATATTGGGACATAAATTATATGCAGTGGAGCTCGTTGACTTCTCAGTGTCTGATTGAAGTAAATTACATCAATCACTGGGGTGGCAATGTAGAAATATGGAAGTGGTGTAATAGTAGTAATCATTTCCATAATGAAATAGCTTTAAGAATGTGTGTAGGAGGAAAATGTTTTCCCAGAACTAACTACATTTGAATATCATTTCATCTAAATAGAGCACAGCTCCATATGACTGATATTTTCATTTTTAGTAATAATGAAAATTCTTTGTCAGAAGTTGCTTGCGATTCTGCCTTTTGACAGATCTTATTTTTCTGTACACAAAAATTTAAATTAATATCCCTGTTCTGCTTTTCATTATTTCCTAAGATGAATCAAATGTTTTCAGTATTTATTTGTCAGTTCTCTTCATGGTCAGTCTGGCAGTTATGTTTATATCAACTTTTGCTAAGATTTAGAAAGCTCTTCTAATGTTGAAAAGGGCTGGTTTGCAAATATCTTTGCCTCTCAATCAAGTATGTGGCTGATTCACTGTAATAACTAAGTCAAAAGCACAACTTAAAAATATACTTCTTTTAAATAAAAATCAGAAGTAAGCAAGGTACTCATTACTATAAAATAGTTTTCTTAAGGTGTTAGGAAGATTTTGTTTTAATGCTTGATTGTATTTGTTGTATTAAAGACTTACTTTTGTATTAAAGAAATAATTTGAAGAAGATACAAACATCTGTAATTAAGTAATCTGATGATTTATAATGTGTGGCTAGGGAAAATCCAGATTGATTCAATAATGCATCACATTGTCATCTGTATACCTTTTGTGGGGAAATCAGATGTTGAGTATTAGACTAGATGGAATAATGTAGTGTTGTTGCAAAGGTTATGTTATAATGCCCTGCCATCATACATAAAAGCAAAAAGTGCTAAAGCAGCATAACACTGTGATTAGTTACCATGCTGGGATATCATTCCAAGTACTTTTAATTGTGTGTGTATATGGTTATTAATCCAGAAATAAAGAGTGGTAGGAAAGATCAGGAAAAAACCCATCATGTATCAAGCATTAGAAGATTGAGCATAAACTGTTACTACAATACAAATAATTAAGAATTAGAATAAATCTGAGAGAATTTATATATATATTAAAAGATAAGATAAGCTTTTCATTTTCCTATACACAGCACAGAATTAGTCACCCACGCCATGCAGAAAAGACCAGACTATATTATCAGAAGCCATGCACACACAAATATGAAGCGGTGCTTGTGAAATTAACCTCTCTTCTTTTGAGTTTGGTGTCTCCATGCAGGATCCAGTCATTCTGGCTGTCTTTCTTCCACTGTGGGGGTTACACAAAGCAGTGAGCAATTTTTAGTTTACAATGGGATGACTTACTCATTTTGAACACCTGACACTGCTCAGGATGACTAGAAGCTTTTTATGAAAGGTGGAGTAGGGTAGAAATAGGCAAATCGGTTTTGTTTTGCTGCATGAGATGCAGAATTTAAACAAAAATGCAGAAAGAAATTTCTGTATGGCTTTGAAATGGTTGAATTAATAAATCATCTGTGACATGGCAATGTATTGTACCAATATAATTTATCAAACTAGCACATCTTTTAGGAATCTATCTCAAAACTTAAGTATAGAAACAAGGTGGTAATTTCAGGACTTCTCTTTAGATTTCTACTAAATATCCTTTGTGTGAGAGCCCTCCTTATATCCTAATGGGCATCTCTATGTCAAGACTTCTGGCCATTTGTGGATCTGTCTCATACTTTGATCCTTCTGTTACGGAGGAGTTCACATTGAATAGCTTCTTGGACACTTAGAAAATGTCTATTATATGAACCATGATGTCTGAGTGGAAAAAAAAAGTGATTGAACTGTGGTCCACATCAGCATTTTGTTTTAGAGTCATATGAATCAGTGTATGGCTACTGTATTATTCATACCACAGAGACAGTGCAGTAAATTTGGCTGTTACATGTCGGAAAAAAATTGTGTATTGCACTGCAGTGATGTAATGGAAAGAAGCCCGTTAATTTGTGATCTAAAGGTCATTAACTCACTTCAATTTTAAATGTGATTTTCAAAAACAAAACAGGAAAAAACCAGCACCCCAAACCCAGTTTATTTCTGTGTCCTACTTTCCTAATTTATCTCTGTGATATTTAGAAAAGTGATTTAAAGGAAGCTTACATTTTAATGAAGACATTCTCTTCTGATAACTACAGAGGGAACAGACAAGAACTAAGTAACCGAGAGGGCTTGCTGAAGTTTCATGCCTACACTGACCAACAAATGTGTGAAAGCTACTCTCATACACTGTAATCTAAGCCCACTGGAAACTTTCAGCAGGATCAACAAAGACTGTCACTGGCAGTCCAAATATATTCAAGGTGGAGAAAGAGTGACATTTCTTCAGTACTCTTAAACTTTGCTACTGATGTTTGACAAAATCTGATTTGATTGATACTGCAAATGAAGCTGAGTTGGGGTGCACTGTGGAAATAACAAGGTTTTAAACTGGCAAGGGAATTGTAGGGCTCATGTAGGAAATAACCATACACTTGACTAAGTGCAGTTTGAATTGTGGATCTCTTGTATTTGGTTTCCACTGGTTTAGATGATGCCTCAAACCATTTCATGGCCTCCTTGTTTTTCTCTTAAGTGAATCCCTTGAACCACAGATGACGCTGTTACTAGAATTATTTTGTTTCTGACATGGTCTTAGGTTCACAATTTTATATGTTGGTCTTCTTTACTCCATATTGAAACAAGAAAATGTTACACCATGTAATTTTTTTTTATTAAAAAAAAACATTGTTATTGAATCTGAAATAGGCTAAATGAATTTCTTAATTCTTTCATCTCCCAGTGTCCACACAGTCTTAAAAATCCTCAATGGCTGATTGGGCCACAGTCAAGTTTAAGATCTGGCCAAAGTCTAAAAGCTCAAATTCATGCTTAGAAGTACAAGGGTGAATAGAGCCTATAGTTTTCCATATATGTGGTTCTCTAGCTCACAAGTGGGCCTTATTTGAGTAAGTGAGGCTTTAGAACAGGGCAAATACATATAAATTATACCTCACTTTTTTGAGTTTTCCAGTCTCTGTTTTTTTCATAAGTGGTTTTCTCATCTTACACATTTTTAGTAATTCTCTATCAATTTTCCTTCCATTAATACCTCTGATCTTTCTTAAGCCTCTGGTTTGTTACAAGCATTGTTCAGTAAAAGTACCACTGAGTTGATTTTGTGTAGTGGAATCTACAGATTGCAATGTAAAAGTGACCAGATAGCTAAGTGATATTCACATGATCTAAGTACCATTTTTAAAAAAAACAACCATTACATCATTACCAGTGTCTATGACTGTGGATTCTCTGGATCAGTAAGGGAACTGGAAGTGCTGACAAAACTCATGCATTTTCTTGATTTTCTGCTCCTTCAGTCCTTGCTTCTTACCTCACTCATATTATTCAATTTGAGTCTCTGTAATGTGACAAACAACAGTTGCTTCATTGAATGCAAGTTTAGTGACCTAGCAGTGATGCACTTTTTCCTTACGTGGTTGGTTAGACAATTTAAATAGTTACTTGGAAAGGTATCAGCATATTACAAGCAGCTGTTCTGAGAGAAAAGCCTAATGCTTTCTATACTACCCTCAGCTGCCTCTCTTGCCCTGGTGCCAGAAGTCATCACTCATTTAGATCTGCTTGCAGAACAGCTTGTGTAACTCTATTATAGTCAAAATAAAAGGACTAGCAAAGACCTACAATTCAGGCCATTCAGTCTCATTTTGACAAAAGCAGATTCAGGATATTTGAGTCCGTCGGTCAGCTGCAGAAGCAACCTCGCTGATGTTTAAAAAGAAACAACAGCCTGGAACAGCTACTGCAACAGCTGGACCTTTCTGATAAACTAATCAGAACATACAAGATTGACATCATCCTACAAGATAGAACTTCACTTGTGTGTTCTAGAATGACAGAAAAATTTAGGACAAGCACTTCTGAGGTGGTACACTCCAGTCCCCTGCTAAAGTTAGATCAAGTTTCTCAGGACCGTGTTCTGCCAAGTTTTGTAAGTCTTCAGGGTTAGTTATTCTTCAGACTCTCTGATCAACCTGTTCTGTGGCTTGACCACCTGTGTTGTGAATTGTTTTCTTCTGTTATTAGAATTTCACATGTTGCAACTTGAGCCTTTTTCTTTTGCGTAGTTTGCTGTGCGTTTTCGCAATTACTTTATCTCTGTCTTTCTATACTTAGCTTTTAACCAGTTGAGGATAATAACAAGGACACTTTCAAAAAGCTTTCTAAATGTGTAGTAAATTACACTCTTTGATCTCCCCTTATCTCTTTATTCAACCATCTCACCATCAATTTGGTCAGGCACTGCCTCTCATGTGATTGCAAATCTTCTTCATGTGAATGCATGTGAATCTTCTTCCAGAAAGATTTGCACTATTCTTTCCATAGACTTAGGGTTACAGAATCACAGACTTGCCACAGTTGAAAAAGACATCTAAGAACACTGAAACCAAGTGTCAAACCAGAAAAAAAGACAATGCCCACTAAAGTATGTCCTGAAGTGCCACATACATGGTTTTGAATACCTCCAAAGTTGATGACCACCTCCCTGGGCAGCAGGGCAGTGCACCTTGCAGTGCCTGAATATTCTCTCAGTAAAGAAATTCTTAATGTCTAGTCTAAACCTCTCCTGGCACCACTTCAGGCCATTTCCTCTAGTTGTATTATCAGTTACTTGAGAGAAGAGGCCAACACCCACCTCACTACAACTTCCTTTCAGAAGGTTATAGAGAACAGTAAATTCTCCCCTCAGCCTCCTCTTCTCCAGACTAAACAATCCCAGTTCCCTCAGTCCTCCCAGGGCTTCTTCTCTAGACCCTTCACTGGCTTGTTGATTGTCCTTCTTGTAGTGAGGGGCCCTGAGCTGAACACAGTACTTGAAGTGCAGCCTCACTACTGCTGAGTACAGGGGAACAATCTCTTCCCTTCTCCTGCTGGCCACACCATTCTTGATAGAAACCAGGATGCTGTTGACCCTGGCCATCTGGGCACACTGCTGGCTCATATTCAGCTGGGTGTCAACCAGCATTCCCAGGTTCTGTTCCTCTGGGCAGCTTTCCAGCCACTCTTACCCAAGTCTGCAAGGGGTTGTTGTAACAAAAGCACAGAACCCAGCACTTGGCCATGCTAAATCTCATACAACTGGCCTCAGCCCATCAACTCAGCCTGTCCAAGTTCTGCTGCAAGCCTACCTACCCTCAGGCAGATCAGTGCTCCCACCCACCTTGGTGTAGTCTGCAGAATTACTGAGACTCCACTCATCCGGATCATCCATAAAAATGTTGAACAACACTGGTCCTAAAACGAGACTGAGCCCTAGGAGACACCACTGGTGACCATCTGCCAACTGGATTTAACTCCTTTGCAACTCTCTGGGCCTGGCCATACAGCCAGCTTTCAAACTAGTGAAGAGTACATCTGTGTGTGCCATGAGTTTCCAGCTTCTCCAAAGCTGTGGGAGACAATGTCAAAGGCATTACTAAAGTCCAGGTAGACATCCACAGCCTTTCCCTCATCCACTATGTGATGAGGAGGAGCTCAGGTTGGTGAGGCTGGGCCTAATCCCCTAGATGTCCTGCACTTGCCATGTAAATGCACTCAAGATTAACCTTTCCGTAATGTTTCTGGGCACTGAGGTCAGGCTGACAGGCCTGTAGTTCCTTGGATCCTCCTTCTGACTCTTCATGTAGATGGGTGTCATGCTGGCAAGCCTCCAGTCATCTGGGACCTCTCCTGTTAACCAGGACTGTTGATAAATGATGGAGAGTGGTTTGGCAAGCTCCTCTGCCAGTTCCCTCAATACTCTTGGGTGGATCCCATCCAGCAGGAAGTTATCTTCCATGCACTTAAGGAACCTCCTAGCCTGTCTCCTCTGTGTTGTGTTAGATTTCCAGGGTCATCTGGATGGCTTGTAGTTCCCAGGGTCCTCTTTCTTGAAGAAGGATATGGCATTTGCCTTTTTCTAGTCTTTGCATCAGGTATTTTATTTGCTTGCTGAGATTTTTCAAAGAAGAGATCTGTGTAACAGTGATACTGGGCTCCTTGCTTAGCAGCCTTGGATGCATCCCATCTTGTCCCTTGAGACTTGGCAATGTCCTGTTTGCTCACCTGGTCCCTGATCCAGTCATTCTCTTCTGTGGGCAGTATTTTGGTCCCCAGAATCTCAGTCCCCATGAGCTTCGAGAACCCAAGGGAGAATGAGCGCAGGCCTTGGCAATAAGAGCAAGGCAATGAGGGCATTGAATGTTATTTCAGCCTTTTTATGTCCTTTGTCATGCCTTGTCATTCATTGCTTGGTCTCATGCCTTTTTCCCCAGGGATCCACACACTAACCTTGGTGAATTTTTGATGCTAGCATTCTTACAGAAGCTCTTCTTGTTTTCCTCCACCTTCTATTTCCATTTTTGCTCATGTGGGTTGTTTCTGTATTCCTCTTAGGTAGCTTGTCCCTACCTTCACCTGGAAGACAGTTTCTGACATCCTGCTTATCAAGATGTTCATATTTGCAGAAGGAAATGATCATGAGGCTTTCTGCATGCCCAGTTCTTTTCCTTTATAACCTGCCAGAATTTCATCTGCTTTAACTGGAGAAATACCTGGCTTTAAGAAAATAGCTCAGTAACCTGAAGTCATTGCTTATGAGTAGTTGGTTCAGTTCCATAATTGCAGCTGCTGCTGTCTCAGGTTGGAGTGTGGTGTGTTACTAGAAATACTAGAAATATGTTTTACTTGTTATGTTGTAAAATACTAGAGAAGTCCAATACAGATATATAGAGAAGTCCAAAACTTTGTAATAATTATTAATTTATGCAGAAGCGTGTGCAGATAAAAGAGATTAACTTTTTTCTGGTTTTAGAATTACTGCTGTTTAGTCTGTTCATAAAATACACAAAGGCAATTGTTAAGGCAAATCAATTGTTCAAACAGTATGAGTGGCATTTAAGTGTTTCAAGTCTTTGTTTAAACAGTTTTCCTTCCCTTTACTTTTTGTTGAATTTGAGACATTCCATTAAAAACAGACAGCTCTGAATATCTGGTTCATAGCTTACTTTATTCATTTAAAATCAGTCGATCATTGTGTGATGAGTACATTTCTTTTTAACGGCAATTCAGAAAGGTTGCAGATAATAGCTTTGGTGTAGTGGCTTTATCTTTATTAGCAAGTATATATTTATTTCACTGAAATAAATTTATAAAATATTGCACTATTCACAAAGAGTTATTTTATGGTAATAAAATGCAGAGAGTTTAACTAGAGTAGACTGTAGATGTAATGGATATGTGTTTAACACAATTCAAGCCTCACTAACCAGTTTAATGAGCTGATCAGAATTCTGTTATGTTACTGTGTTTGCAGAACTTATCATGTACAATAAATCTTTATTTTTATTTGTGTTTAGTGAGTGAAAAAGTGTTTTTTTCTACCATTGTCTTAACTCAGGCAACTCTAGTGGTTTCTAAATGAAGCATTTATTTGCACCCAAAGCCATTTAATCATACCCTTCCTAAAAAGAACTCTTTTTTTATATTACCTTACGACATGATGACTTGTCTAAAAAGACAGATAGCCCTCTTGGTGTAAAGTAGTTTACGAGGTGCAGATACTGGCTTTCAAACTATTTTATGTCGCTTGACAGGTAGAGTGTTTAGTGACAGGTTCAGGCTTTATGTGATGATGTAAAATGAGTTTTAAACTCTGATGGTGTTGAACAAAGTGGAATTTTATCTTTGATCTTCAGGGATGGAACTTAAGATGTGTGATGACTCAGGTCTGGTTCAGAGTATGACTGTTTCAGTAATTTGCTGGATGGTACTACATGCTGTAGGAACATGTGAAACAACTTTTGTACTATAGCTAGTTCAGGTTAATTCATGCTTTAATTGCTATCTTTATCCTTATAATCAGTCAAAATAGATGAATATTTTATTTCTTATTAAAAGCAACTGCAGTTTTGTTTTGAGGCCTTTAAATTATACACTCTTTCTGTAACGTAGAGAAAGCATATGTTTGTTAGGCTAATTATTGAGATCCCTTTTCTGTGATCTCTAGGTGGCAAAGGAATAAAACACAATAATGGTGTATTTATTATAGCAAATTGTATTTGACATGTAATAAGAAAAGAAAAAAAACAAACAAGAACAATCTCAGTGCACTATTGTCATTCTATGGCTTCTAGTTGAACCTGAAATGTAATTATTCTTATGCCAGTCAAAAGCTTCTTTTGAAGTACTACAGCAGTGTTCTTTGGGCAAGTTAACTTCAGATATGTGAGAACAGACTGGTAGCCAAAATTTTACTAGTCAGTTAGTGCGTTCGGAATTAGAAGGTTAAATGAATAATAATATACTGGCACCTGCCTCTGAAATTCCAATTGATGTTTCAGTGTTGGCAGGCACTTTTGATAACCTTCCTATTTGTGATTCAGTTTCACTTGGGAATTACAGGAATAATTTTAAAGGTCACATTCAGACATACAAAACATACTGCATCCAGGAGTACAGTGACCAGGAGAAAAATCTTGGACAGGTAGAGGATACAAAAATATTAATCTATCTAAAACTTCCTCACAGTTGTGTATTTTCAGTAGAAAATACTTTTACACGTGTAGTAGATATAAATCTTATAGTATGTGCAGTATCTCTTTTGAGGTTGATACTGTGGTATTGTGGAGGTTTAGGCCCATCCAGTAACACAGAACCAGGCAGCCGTTCACTCCCCTTATGGGGGGATAGGGAGGAGAAATCCAACTAAAACTTCATAGGGAGAGAGAAGGACACAGAAGGATCACTCACCAGTTATGGTCACAGGCAAAACAGACTTGACTCAAGGAAATAATCAATTTATCATTAATAAATAAAAACAAGGCAAAGAGAAAACAACACCCCGAGCTTAAATACATTACCCCACCCCTCCCTTCTTCCAGGGACAGATTATTTTGTTCCCTGTATCTTTACCTCCTCCCACCCAGTGGCACAGGGGGTTTTTACAGTCCATCTGTGACAGGTGGTTTTCTGCTGGTCCTTCCTCCTCAGGGGGAGGACTCCTCATATTCTTCCCCTGCTCCACTGCGGGGTCCCTCTCATGTTAATTTAGTTGTCCTGGCTGCTTGAGTAAGAGTTTTCCTTAACTCTTCAACAGAGAGTTTGGATAAATTTGGCACCTCAGCCATGACAAGCCTAAAAATCACATGCTAAGGCTTTGCAGAAGCACAGATCTTTGCGGCCTCACAGTCCTTATTTCAGCTCTGTCTTTAATATATGACTTGACACGAGGCTAGGAAGGCTCCAGGGTGCTCACTGAATAGTCACTGTGGGATTTTTTGTTACTCAGGTGTGGGA
This sequence comes from Phaethornis superciliosus, assembly GCA_023637945.1. Lineage (NCBI taxonomy): Eukaryota > Metazoa > Chordata > Aves > Apodiformes > Trochilidae > Phaethornis > Phaethornis superciliosus. The sequence continues at coordinate 43,678,665 of JAJQWJ010000004.1, read as the reverse complement.
AACTACACTTCAAAAATGCAACTTTGTATCCAAAACCAAGAGAGAAATGTAAAAAGTGTTCCAGAGGCTCTGTTTCAAAATTCATGCATTGCAGAGAAGAATTTTAAAGACGTTCTATAATAAGCATCAACAGAAGCTAAATATTTAAAGAGAAAGTGTTTGACATGCAGGACTGTATTGGAGCATTTAGAAGCATGCAGATGGATGTCATTTTATCATCAAGCTGTGTTAGTGCAGATTGTACTGAATAGGAAAATACACTGTGTATAGCTTGTTCTGGAAATTATTTAGTATCTCCTGTTAATTTATTTAATGCTATTCTCAAAGTTATCTTGAGCTTGCCCTTTTAAGTTTCCATTTCCATTTGCTTTAACAAAAAAAAAAAAGCCAAACTGGAAAGCCTCTGGTGCTGACACATTGTATGACACATACAGAATTTAAGCATGAAGGGTCATCATAGCCAATAGAAACATGTTTTTAACATAAATATATGGCAAGATTGTACTAGTGGCTTCATATATTTAAGAATGATGTTAGCATGTCTTATTTGGTCTTAGAGTTAAAAGGTTTGAAGCATATTGTTACATCTTGGCTTCAGAAATGAAAGGGTTATATGGACACAAACGTACATATGTGTTTAAATGAAAACCTTTCTACATTAAGATTTTTGACTAAACTCTCCAATGGCCTTCTTTTCTCAGGAGAAGGGATTGCCTGTTACAGTCAGGTTTTATTGATGTATTTTTTGTTTTCCAGTTACAATTTCATTGTTTTCAATTGGGGCACTTTTGTGTTGATTGTGATCTATAAAATTTACATTTGAAAGAGACTGTTGATATTCTTTGAATAAGTCCCAGGTGCTGTTCAGTAGAAGACATGACAAAAAGTTTGTCTTTATTGTTGTAATGTAAAGCCTTAAATTCAGCAAATTGCTGAGGCAATTGTTTGGCATATACGGTGATTTCCTTGAGGTGTAGATCCATGTGTCACATCTTATATCATGCAATGATGTATTTTGCTGAATCAAGGAATAATATCCCTTAACAAAATTATAAACAAGATGTTAACATTTCTCTGTATAATGTTCTCTAATTTGCTTTACATATAAGCCATTGTTTGTGTATGAATAACAACAAAAATTACAGTTTCTCTTTGGCACAAAAAACTTCAGAAGCCAGAATGAGCTCTATACAAATCTCATTGTTGATGCTATGTTAAGGTTACTTAAATGAAAGTATGTTCATAATGTTGTAGTATTTATTTATTAGCTATTTGTTACAAATATGTATTTTAAAGTTTGGAAATACCACCTCATATGGTTAGAAATAAAACCATATTTTCTCTACTCTGGATTGCATTGGTGTTTCAACATACATTTTGAGAAGTGCACTACAAGTGGAATAACCCTGTTTTACATTTAATGAATTAAGGAAATAGTTATTACTCACTGTTTTAACTTTCTCTTTCTGAAAGTATTAAAATTATACAATGACATCAGTATATTTGAGTCAAGGTGCTTCACAGAAGGGGACATTACACAGGTTATGGTTGCAGGGCTATGTGTGATAAAAAGGGAAGGGTGTAGTTCTTCCTGTATAAAAAATCTGCAGTAAATTTAGAAATCAATTTTAAGATGTCACATCAAAATGTAGCATAAGTAAATGTTTACTGATTTTATTCCCTTGAAAGCACCAAATTGTAATGGAAATTATGAGAAAATTTATTCCAGATAGTGAGCCTGATGATGTCACTGTGGAGTCTTTTAATGAGCATAAGCCCATCTACTAGGAATTCTTTTAAATACTTAATATAGCTTCCATTATGAAGTAAACATTTGTAGATTCCTTTTTTAACAAAAAAATAAATATGAAATAGTCTTATTATAAATCTGTTATCAATACAAGTAAAACTTAACAGTATAATTTAAAACTTGCAAAAGAAAGCAGCAATGTGGTAGATGGAGTGTTTTATGGACCTGGGTAGTAACCTTAAAAGAAAGTCTTCATCAGGGACTTGTTTACAATAGTATCCTGCCGCAAGCTGAGAAGATTTGCTAAGTTTCAGCAGAGCACTAAAAGTTAACAAGCTCTCAGTTCATTTAATCTAGATTCCTTTTTGTGGTTGCAATGAAAAAAAAAATTTTACTGCTTGTCTTGAGATGCAAGATACAAGTGATGAGGGCATTGTTTTACTGGTTAGTGTTTAAAATGTCAATGTGATTACTATCCATTTAGGTATAAAAACATTTGGGAGCTCTTCTGAGTTAGAAGGGAAACTATATGATAATATCTCACACACTGTTTCATGTAAAAATATTTCATTTATACAGTTTGGAATTTATGGTCTAACATTTCAAACAGGCTTTAGTTAAATAAAAATAAGCTTCAGCAGAAAATGTGGTTTTAAAGATGAACTTGCATTGCAGTTAGAAGAGCTTCACTTTTAAACATCCCATTGATTTTGTATATGTCACATTTTTTTGTGTGTTGTGTTTAGTGTTTCTGTGGACTTACAGGTTATCATGTGTAAGCTGATTTGAGAGGAAAAAAAAATCCATGTGAAACAGAGGGCTGTTCAGGATACCTCTTTCATTAACAGGTGTACTGAAATACAGCTGGAATAAGCTCTAGTTGAGCACAAAGGATGGTGTGAGTGTTTTGGCATTGCTTGAAAGTCTAGATTGGTTTTCATTGTTACAGAGATTGGGTTAATATGTATTTGTTTTGGATAATACTGTGTATTGCAGGATGTAGAACCTGATCTTAGTCAGAAGCATATGCAGCATGACTTTTCCTTTCTTTTTCTAGTATCTGGATAGTATTCAGAGCCTTTAAAGTCCATTCCTGGAATAGTGGCTACTGAATATATGCATGTACATTAATGCGTGTACATTCAGTCCAACATCAGCTGTGCTGGATTCATTGGGCATGAACAACCTAAATCTACTGTTAAAGTGGACTGGTTCCGAGGCACTGGTTCTCCTGCATATGTGCAAAACCAAACATGTTTGAGTCATTGGATCAGGACTGTCCCAGATTTCAGCATTTGCAGTCTGCTAGGGCTAAATGTACCTGTGGCTGATATAGATACAGTATAAATGGCTACTGTATAGATACAGTAAAAATGGCTTAAGGGCTTAGGTGCAGTTTAATAGGAAAAGAATCCCTGTGCCATATCCTGTGTGGGAAGGAATATTGCATATTGCCTCCTCAACTGCTGGTTTTTTTCTTCTTAATGAAGGTGTGCTCTTAGATCTTTGTCTGTTTCAAACAAAACCAACCAGACAAAAAAATTGCAAACAAACAACCCAACATTTTTGTTGTCTAGGAAAGTTATAGGATTTTACAGAGGTATCCAAAATTTGACTTGGCATTATTCTTTGAATCATAAAATGGATTGGTCTGGATGCCCACCTGGACACTGAGCCTTTGACCACTACCCTCTGGGTGCAACCAACAAGCCAATTCCTTACCTACTGAACAGTTCATGTATCAAATCCACATCTCTGCAATTTGGAGAGAAGGGTGTTGTGGGGAGCTAAGTCAAAATCCAGATAGATGACATCCATTGCTCTTCCCTTTATCCACTGCTGTAGTCACTCCGTCATAGAAGCCCCTAGGTTGGTCAGGCAGCCCTTGGCAAAGCCAAGCTGCCTGTCTGGAATTACCTCCCCATCCTCTAGGTGCCTTCTTAGATCATCATCTGTTCCATGATCTCCCCAGGAACAGAGGTGGGTCTGACAGGTTTGTAGTTCCTGAGATCCTCCTTTCTACCCTTTTTAAAAATAGGTGTGGTGTTTCCCCTTTTCTAGTTGCTCCTGTTATCATCAGTCTTGGCTGCAGCATGCACTGAACTCAACATGGTATTTGATGTTACTGTAGGAAAATTTTAATGTTATCTTTTAGCAGCAGAGAAATTCAGGACCTTGAAGATGAAGGTAACGTACCATAAAAATATGTACCTTATATATTTTCTTACATGGATACTAAAACTAAAGGATCAGAGACAATACCTGGGCGATTTTGCAGATGTGTAAGACGTATTGAAGAATGTGATTGAAAAGTGAAGCCCTCAAAAATTAGCTACTGTTATATGCAGACTTGCACAAAACCACACAGTATAACTTGCACTTTTAAGCCAACTGTTAATCTCTATATCATTCTGTTTTCTCTCTCATTTCATGTTCATGTATACTGGTGCTATTCATAATAAGAGTTCTTTAAAGAGTGAAGCTTGCCCAGATATGTTGTGTGGATTGTGAACTGCATGTTCCACAAACAGCACTACCAGTGCAAGTCAAATTTAACTCTGTATTCCAAAGCCTCAAAACAAGGCCATTTTTCCATTAGTATCATTCTTAGGTAGAACTGAACTGTTTCGGCTGCATAAGAAAGAACACCACGTTAATGGTACCGTAACTGCTTGCCGGGCAATACTTACAGAGGGAAAAGCAATTTTAAAACTTGGGTGATGATACTCAATTAAAGGTATGCTGGGAAATCTTTATGTGATATTAATAAAAGTAGTATTACTAACACTGCCTTTAATAGAAATAGAAATGTATCATATTGAATAGATTAAATTGAATCCAAAATTTTTTGAGATCAATTTTAACATTTTTAGCATTTGATTTAAGAAAAAATAGCTCTGTGATAATCTATTTACCCTACTGTATCATACAAAGGAGATTAATATGGATGAAACTTGAAAACATAATAGTGTAAAGTACAGAATGAAGCAAAAGAAAATGAAAAATGTAACACTATAATTCAGAGAATCCATGAAATTCCATAGTTGTTTTCAAATCCCTAATTTACATTGAAAACTGTATTTTATACTTAGAAGTAACTAAATTACATGAACAGTCCATTTTATCTTTTTGAATAGTGGAGTGTGAATGATCAAGATAACATGATACGGATGTGAGGAAGTGTGAAAACAAAAAAAGCTGTTAAGTTTAATCCCAACAATGATAGTAGGTACTATGGTAATATGAACAAGATAGTATAATTTCCTGAAACAAATCTGTGTGTAATGTACTGAGCCTATTTTGTTTTGTGGTGAATGATAAAGGCAACTGAAAACCTAAGAACTTAACAGTAGCTATTATGGCTAAAAAGTCCTAAAAGACAAACTCAAGGCAAGAGTTAGTAAGAAACAAATGAAGAGAAGTTGAAGTAAGTCAATTGTATGAAGTGTGTGGTTTTCTGGACACTTGGACAGCTGTTTACATAGTCTGCCTGTTTCTTATGCAGATTTCCCACTCCACATCTAAAGCCTAAGAATAATCTTAAATGGGCCCTTGGAGCTTCTGATCCAGGGATCCTGGGGTCTCTGTTGAAGAGAAACTTGAAGAGATGCCAAGCTCCACAGCTGGATTTTTCCTATGGTTAGAGGCCTTGGGAATCCACTGTGGCCAGAGCTTGGTACTCTTTAGCCAGCTGTCCAGCTAGTCTAATGCTTCTTAAGTCTTAAACCTGGCATTTATTGCTTGGTCAGTTTACCACAGAGCTATAAGCTTGTCAATCCTCTGTCCTGTGGGACTGGACACTCCTCATGGTTAAGCTTCCTCAGACTGAAGAGTCTGTTGGGCTAAAATCAGTCACGCGCATTAACCAACAGGGTCTGGCTGGGATACACTTGAGCTTTCCTCTGAAGTTTATAAACTGTAACGGTATAGTCAGGTTTGTAAATTTAGAAACTTCCACATCTGCTGTAATGCATCATCTTAGTTACCACCCTGCTGCTATTAGAAAAGCCATTTTATACATGGTGATTCCCAGACTTGGACTAGTAATGACCAAAGAAACTGCAAAACAGTTTCTGATGTATCTCATTTCTCTTTTTCTCTTTTTATATGTTGGAGCTAACTGAATATATTATACCTATTTCATACTGCTAGAGCAGTTGATTTGAATTTGAAAATGGGAGTGTTCAATCAAAGGAAATCCCTAACTTTGCACATGAGAAGTTCTAAGACTATTAGCTAGTACTGAAGGGAAGGAAACAGGTAAACATTTGTGCATACAAGTTTTTGCCTTTTTTATGTCAATAAATAAATTAAAACAGCACACCGTCTCCAACTACTCAGTTATGAATATTACAAGTGGGCACTTGCTCTGTTTAATATTATTACTCGAGAGTTTTAAGGGGCAGAAGATCAAAAATGTAAGCCTTGGCTTTTGTTTTTATTCACCTTGAGTACTGTCTACAGTTCTGGGCTCCTCACTTCATGAAGGCTATTGAGGTGCTGGAGCAGGTCCAGGGGAGAGCAATGAGGCTGTGAAGGGCTAGGGGGAAAGTCTTATGGGGAGAAGCTGAGGAAGCTGGGGTTGTTTAGCCTGGAGGAGACAAAAGGGGGGGGGGGGGGGGGCTTTTCACTAGCTACAATACCTGAAGGGAGCCTGTGGTCAGGTGAGGCTCCAGCTCTTATCCAGGCAACGAGTAATAGGACAAGAGGGCACGGCCTGAAGCTGCACCAGGGGAGGTTTAGGTTGGATATCAGAAAGCACTTCCTCATGGAAATGGTGGGTGATCAGGCACTGGTCAAGGAAGTGGTGGAGTGACCATGCCTGGAGGTGTTTAAGGAGAAAATGGATGTGGCACTTAGTGCCATGGTCCAGCCAATGTGGTGGTGTTAGGCAATAGGCTGGACTTGATCTCAGAGGTCCTTTCCAGCCTCAATGATTCTGTGATTCTGTTTATTCTGTAAATAATTAAAATTAATTATGCAGGCAGTTTTGAGGCACAGATCAAAAATATCAGCCCTTTGTTTCTACTTAAAACAATAAGCAAAACCATATAAAAACCATAATCAAACTTGCCTCCAGAAGTTCATTAAGTGAATTTAGGCTGCGGATATAAAATTAGTCATGGGTTGCTTGTAGTGCAATACATAAAAGGCAAACTTTAAGATTTTATTTATTTTGAGTGTTTGACATCATGGTACTATGGAACACTGATGGTTTTCTTGGAAAACTAACTTAGCTCCTGAATTCTCAATAAGGGTAGAGGATAAATGAAACATCTGACACTTCTCTAAAATTGAAGCACTGCTTTTTAATTTACTGAGGTTCTATTTCCAACTGCTACAGGGTTGAAGACCTTGAAATAAGTAGGGAATATATATGAGTCCATGGAAATACAAAAACTAAATGCATTCTTCTAATGGTCAACATTAAATTTAAAGAAAATTAAATGTATAACCTTCGTATGAGTATGAATAGTAAATGAAGTTTTTAATTTAATACTTTAACTATTTTGAGATCCATCATTACTGAATAACAGTACAGAGTCTAATTATTTCCATTTCATATTCATTTATTCTGCATTATTTAAGAAAGAAAAACAACTTTCAAGCTCACAATTAATTCACTGCATGTCTGGTATTTTTCTTCAATCTTCAAGAAGGAAAAAAAAAAAAGAAATGTCAATTGTGTAGACTGCCTTAAAGAACAGTTGCACAGGTTAGTTCAATCTAAAGCAAGTTTGTTAAAATTATTTATGAAATACTGCTTCCTTATGCATTTCACAGCACCTTTCTGGCTTGGGAGTCTTACTTGAGCCAACTACAACAAATCTCTGAATTTCAGAAATAGTAGGTTCTTGTTCTCACTTCTTAACATCCATTTTTCATCATGTGTTTTCATTTTATGACTAAGAATCACTGTTTACCCTCCAGTTCTCAGACACAGCTGAAAATAAGGTTATAGGAAGAATTGCCCCCAAATCTCTTAATCCTTTGTAGCTTTATACTAACAACTCCACTAATGATCTTTATGTTTTAATATGAATTTGAGATCTGACATCAGCATTAACCCAAGTCAAAGCCCAGGTAGATGACAGCCATTGCTCTTCGTTGTCCACTGATGCGGTCACTCCATTGTAGGAAACAACTGGGTTGCTCAGGCAAGACTTGTCCTTAGTAAGGCCATGCAGACTGTCTTGAGTTACCTTCCAGTCCTCAAGGTGCCTTATTAGAGCTTCTAGAAGGATCTGTTCCATGATCTTCCCAGGCACCGAGGTGAGGCTGGCAGGTTTGTAATTCCTGAGATCCTCCTTTTTTAAGCCACACCCGAGGTACCCAAGGTACACCTTTATAATGTTTCAATTTTTCTAGTATCCAGGGACTTCGCCTGACTGCTGTGTCTTTTCCAGTATCATGGAGAGTGTCTTGGCAACCACATCAGCTAGTTCTCTGAGGACTCTGGGATGCATCTCATCAGCCCCACAGACTTACGGATATTTAGGTTCCTCAGGCTGTCACAAACCTTGTTTGCATTTACAGTGGGAGCAACTTTGTCTCCCTAGTTCCTATCTTGTGGTCTTTCAGCTCGGGAGGTGTGAGAAGAGAGGATGAAAAAAGTTGAGATCAGCAGCCTTCTCTTCATCTGTTGTTACTAGCTTGCTGTTCTTTCTCATCGGCAGATATGCTTTCTTTAACCTTCCTTTTCTGATTGGCGTACCTGTAGAAGCCCTTTTTGTTATTTTTGTGTCCCTTACCAAGTTCAGCTCCAGCCATGCCTTCGCCTTCCTGACCTCATCCTTACAACCAGGCAGCATTCCTGTACTCTTCCCAGGCTATGTGTCCCTACGTGAACTGCCTGTGCAGTTCTCTCTTGCCTTTTAGTTTGACCATCAGGTTTTGACTCAGCCATGCTTGATTTCTTACACCTGGGGATCAAGTGCTTTGAGGTTTGCCAGCTCTGTCCTGCTCCTTTGTCCCTGAGGACTGCTTCCCAGGGAGTCCTGTTGACTAAGTACTTAAAGAGCTGGGAGTTAGCTTTCCTAAAGTTCAGAGTCCTGACTGCTTCTGGTATGACCTGTATCTCTTAGGAATGTGAATTCCACTGGTGCATGATCACTGCAGCCCAGGCTGCTGCCAGTCTTGACATCCCTGATGAGCTCACTTGACCATCAGGTGCCCATCGGGTCCAGTATTGAATCCCCTTGAGTGGGGTCGTTTATTTCTTGGCTTAAGAAGTTACTGTTGAGGCACTCCAGGAGTGGCTAGGATTGCCTAGAGCTTGCCCTGTTACTTTACCAGCAGATGTTGGGGTGTCCCCCAGCAGAAAGAGATCCTGTGAGCACAATGCCTCCTGTAGCTGAAGTAAGAATGTTTCATAAATAGGCTCCCTTGATCAGGCATCCTGTACCAGACACCTACCACAAAGTTCCTCTTGTTGACTCGGTCTCCAATTCCTACCCATAAGCTTTTGACTTGTTCTTGGCTTGGGATCTCTTCCCACTCCTACTGCTTTAGGAGGCCCAGGCTTGCCTCTGTTAAGACTTTGACTGCACTTGCATTGTCCTCAGCATGCGTCAGGGTAACAGGCTAAAGGCCTTTACTGGCACCTTGTCCCTCTAACCCTGGTGTGTAATCCCACGGTTTATGGACAAGTCAGATATTACCACTTTCACATCTAGTTTAAAGCCCCGTCAATCATTCCTTCAATCTCTTAAGCAAAGACCCTCTTCCCCCTTTGATGTAGGTGTCCTCCATTTTATGCCAGCAAGCCTAGTGCTATGTAGGCCATCCTGTTGTCATAAAAAACCTAGGTAAAACATGAGTGTTTTAAGCAAAGAAATACAGACTTCAGTCTCACAGAGGCTTACTGTGATGCATTTTTTTGCCATTATTTTGCATCTGAGCATCAAGAAACATGAATGACTACCTTGAAATATAGAATATACAAACTAAAAGAGGTCTAAGGGGGTCTGTTAAATTTTGACCTTTTAGATGAATACCATAATATCATTGATACTTGCCAGAAAGAATGACTATTTGTCAGCTAATAGTGAATGAAGCAAAGTTCTTCTTCTAGCTTGGAACTATGAAGCTCTCAAAATAAGCTCCTTGGCTTTTTTGATTACACAGAATAATAAAACATTTTTTTTTATTCTGGCAGAATTTGGGTAGTCCTAAGATTTTTTTCGAAGTGTTTCTAGAAAGGAATCAAGCTAAAGCAAGCCTTCGTTTGCCCTGCTTCTTGGAAATACAGTGACGATCTTGCAAAAATAATAAATTCAAGAGCTTTGCACAGAGTCAATGGAAAGTGCTTCCAATTGCAACAATATTTTCCAGCTCCCTGCATCTGCAGGCTTACTCTCTACACTCAGTTACCCTCTGGTTTTTCCTTAAAGAAGTTCCTTCTTCCCATATCCTGTCTTCCTTTATGTGTGCCTTAAGCATCATTTATATGTATTTCATACTTGCTGAAAATGTTTCTTTATTCTTTGAGAGAGAAGTAGTTGTCTCTTTCCTAATCATCACGTTTGCTTGAAACCAACATTGCTCACAGTTTACTAGGGGAGCTAAACTGATCTAACACGGAATATTTGGGAGGATCATGACTATGTTTAGTCTAATAAGCAGGGGTAGGTAGTCTGTGGGTTTTGAACCTACCACACTGAGCTCACAGGTGTACACCTAGGCCTCTGTCCTGTTATGAACCAATAAAGGGTATATTGGTATTACCAGGCATGGATATTATTAGTGCAAGACAATTAAAATGTCTACTATTCAAGGATACTCCATATGCACAATGTGAGTAGCGTATAATGTCACCACTATATTACTGTTCTCAGTTTTATTGGTTGTATGTTCTTTTTATCAGCTGAAACAAACAGGGGGTTCTTTGCCACAAACTATCACTGGCATGATATTGTACATGGCTCAAGTACAACCAGCAGACTTGAGAAGGAAGTATAAGTTATCTAATTTAATAAGACATTTTAGGTGTAGATAGGACTGTATTAAAAACATTGGAAGTTCAATTCAGTGACTGAATTTAATTATCAATCTAAATCCCATGATAAAACAAAAATGTCTTGTTCCAGATTAAGTACAATTTTTTGTTTTTCCAGAAAGGAAATGCAAAAAAACCCCAAGCAAACGGAGATACGTGAACAGTCAACCAGATGAGACAGACTTAGACTTTCCTAAGACTTTCCTTTCCTAAGATTTGACTTCCCTTCCCTTCCCTTCCCTTCCCTTCCCTTCCCTTCCCTTCCCTTCCCTTCCCTTCCCTTCCCTTCCCTTCCCTTCCCTTCCCTTCCCTTCCCTTCCCTTCCCTTCCCTTCCCTTCCCTTCCCTTCCCTTCCCTTCCCTTCCCTTCCCTTCCCTTCCCTTCCCTTCCCTTCCCTTCCCTTCCCTTCCCTTCCCTTCCCTTCCCTTCCCTTCCCTTCCCTTCCCTTCCCTTCCCTTCCCTTCCCTTCCCTTCCCTTCCCTTCCCTTCCCTTCCCTTCCCTTCCCTTCCCTTCCCTTCCCTTCCCTTCCCTTCCCTTCCCTTCCCTTCCCTTCCCTTCCCTTCCCTTCCCTTCCCTTCCCTTCCCTTCCCTTCCCTTCCCCTTCCCCTTCCCCTTCCCCTTCCCCTTCCCTTTCCCTTCCCCTTCCCCTTCCCCTTCCCCTTCCCCTTCCCCTTCCCCTTCCCCTTCCCCTTCCCCTTCCCCTTCCCCTTCCCCTTCCCCTTCCCCTTCCCCTTCCCCTTCCCCTTTCCCTCCCCCTTTCCCTTTCCCTTTCCCTTTCCCTTCCCCTTCCCCTTCCCCTTCCCCTTCCCCTTCCCCTTCCCCTTCCCCTTCCCCTTCCCCTTCCCCTTCCTTTTCCTTTTCCTTTTCCTTTTCCTTTTTCTTTTCCTTTCCTAAGGGAAAGGAAGGGGAAAGGGGAGGGAAGGAAAGGGGAAAAGGGAAAGGGAAGGAAAAAGGGAAGGGAATATTTTTTTTCTGTATTTCACTTCTCTTAAGTAATTATGGTAGTTTTGCTTATGCCTTTCTATTTCATCCTGATTTTCATATGAATTGAATTTTAGCCTATCACTGTCAATCTAAACCAGTAAGAATATGGACTATAAAATTATGTATTTAAAACACAAGTTAAGCGGAAGGTTTTACCTAATATTAGTCATAAAGTCTACATGATTTATAAAGTATGATCATACAGAGCAACACTTGTCTAAACCTCCTACCTGCTGTTACAGCTGACTAACGACATCATATATGTGTGGGTGTAACTCTGAAACTGGAAGAAGCCTTCTTGGGTGATTATTTTACTTCTGTAGCAAGATGAGTTACATTTTAATTTATATTTGTATTTATGCATTTCATTAAAAGTACCTTCCATCACTGCATTACTAAACAACAAGACCAAGTTCTTATCTGGAGTAGTAGGCAGGCATGTGGCCTTACTGAATATCTGTGTCTACTCATGCTTGTTGTATTTTTTCACGTTCAAGTAAAAGTTAATAAGTATGTTAATGGCCTTAGGCATTTCTCTTTTTATCCTCACTTTAACTTAAAAAAAAAATATATAAAGCAGATAGATTGTCAGTACATTGCTAATATCTTGAGTCCTGGGAATCCATGGGTGGTAATGCAGATCTGTGCTTGTCATGTAGTGCTTAACCTGACAATGAAGTCCACGCAGGTGGTTCTGCCACAATTCTGAAGAAAATGTAGAATAAGTTCCTTGCACCAGATGCAGAATCCCTTTTGAAGTGCAGCACAATGTGTAAAAATGTGTACTAGATTTAATGGTTTGGTTCCATTCATTTCACATATGCAGCAGTCTGCTGGGAAATCATCTTCTCTATTCCTCAATCAACAAAAGGAGTCCTTATTTATAAAATAAATATGGTTTTCTATATTACTCAACAATTTCATCTTTCTGTACAGAAGCTGTGATAATTCAACCAATAGTGAATTCTGAAAATGTATTAGCACTTTCTCTCATGCATCATAGTTGTTCATACATCGTCAAGCAAGTACTACATTTTTCTGATTCAGGCTGCCACCTTCAAGCCACTGACACATGGTGGTTTGGTATATGCTAGGTGTTTTTCAGACACGTTTTTAAATAAACAAGTCTACAGATGCAGGTTAATAAAACAGATTATGAAAATTAAGGACTGATCTGCAAATTATGTTGGCAGTTTTGGAGCTGGAATTTGCCACTGCCGGACAGGCCCAGGCAGCAGGTCATCCTACCTCTTCAGCCTCAGGTGGAGTTTTGTCTGATGTTCCTGCAGTGCTTTCTTCAGCGTGACTGTCAAATGAGATTTCTATGAATGCTTTTGGCAGCCAACTGCAAAATCTTTCTCAAACAACTCTTCTCAGTCATCACAGACCCCAGGGCAATCTTTGAGTTAGACTCAGACCACTGTCTCAGGCTTTACTCCAGTCTCTTCCAAACAATGACTTACATGCCAGACAGGAGAACAGTGTCCCCTACCACCTGCATACCATCAGTTCAGTACTTTCTTCACCTTGCAGAGATTATGTATTATTTTTCTTCTACACCACATTTTCACCTGGACTCTTGCTACTTCGTTTATGTCTTACCTTGTCTCAGCTCTTTTTGATTGTTAGTAGGCTATCCAGTTTGTGCTGGTGAAGGGCTCTTCGTGTTTTCTTCTGTTAAGGGATTTTGATGTCTGAGTTCATTAAGATACATACTTGAATTATGGTTAGTTAAAGCATGTACAACTTTGCAGGATGGAGGCTTAGTCTGGGAAATAATCTGTTGGAAACTTGGTGTTAAATATTTTCATTGCAGGATGTTCAGACTTCTGGAGTGTTTAGTGTTTTGAAAATTGCTTAATTCAGTAGTGTGGATGGGAGGTACTTTAGAAATGGAAAATAAGCTTGCTACACAGACTTTAAATACTACTTATATGATTGAAGACTATAAAAATAGTAATTTTATCCATGTTAGTCTTATTTTACAGGCTCACATTGTTAAGGATTTGGTGTTATGAAAAGCAGGTGTTTGTCTTCCATATTGCTCTGAATTTCAGTGGAAATAAAAAAAATCTACACCTTGCAGCTTCCTGCAAAAGAATCACAGGATACATTGGAGCCATTTCTTGATTGACTTGAATTAATTAGAGAGTTTGTGGTTGACAGGCTTTGTATTCACCGTGGATTATTAATAGACATTAGAAATGCACAGTAGTCTTTAAAAAAAGAAACCTAGAAACCTGTCAAGAAAATCAAGCTTGCGTCTGACTGAGTCTACGGTAGAAAGGATAGGCTAGAAAGACTCGTTTTTATTTGACCTAATAAGATTTCTACTAAATTAAAGTTTGGATTTCTTTTTTTCAGAACAGCATTTTTTCCAATATTTTTTGGCAGAGCCATTAGCTAAGATAAATTACTGATTGTAGATATTCTTTGCCAGAATGATGAATCTATTTCCAGTAAGCTAGTTGCTTCATCTTGTTGGATATACTCTTGGGAATTTATCACGCAATTCCCTTAATCCAAACCAGTTGTGTACATATATTGTAACTGATGAATTGCTGTCAGTAAATAAATATTCCCACAAAAATCAGGTATTTGTTAAAGAAATTTTAAAAAACTAATGTTTAACAATTTTTGTACTTGAACTTAGCATTCTTATATTTACTGCCTTTTAACATTAAACAGAATGTCATCTAAAACTACTGTTTACAGTTATTACAGCATTGAATTTTCATACTGTCTCAGATAAGAATGCATTTACATTGCAACTGTATGTTAAATACTTTTATCAACACAGTGAATAATACCATATCATTAATCCTTGAAATAATATGTCATTAAATTTGCGAAGATGAATCAACTGTTCTTCCAGCAACTTGTACTCTACGTTTAGATTAAATGCCTTAGTTAAATAATGTCTTTGAAGACTGGGTGTTACTTCCTTTAGCTCTGATTCTAGTTGGCAAGAATTATATGTTCTCTGTGTATAACCAAAACAGAACATCTATCTGCAGATAACTCTATCTTTTCTTCATAAATTAATGTAACATTGGTGTGTTGGTTATATATTGGTGTGGTGTTTCCACTTGATTAATTGAGTCTTACTGCTTTTATATGTCAATATGTTTTATTCCTACTACTGAAAATATATGATTTATGCACTAAACTGTTGTCTTCTGTTCTGTAAATCTTAATCAAAGAGTATACTCCTGTTTAAAGGCTTTGTAGTGTAGGAGGCAGCCAAACAACATAGACTATAGTCTGCTTTTTTTTAAGTCATTATTGTGTAGGGCATCAGTAGGAAAACTGTTTTCCCTAACTAGTTAAGAATAATACCTAAACAGTCAAAATAAAGAAACACTATTTCATGCTTAAACATCCATTTTTGGTCTAAGTTATAAGATAATGTCACGCAATTAAATTTTGCTTTCAGCATGTTCTGTTAAAAGCAGTAATAGAAAAGAGAAAACAGTAAAGGAAGAGGAGATACTTCAGAAAAAAATACTAGGCATAACAAGCAAGGAAGAAGCAGAAGATGTGGATTTGGTCAATTCAGTCTCAAATGGTTTCAGATCATAGATTTGGATGAACAGTTTTCTTTAATCAAATGCCAAACTTGGTGCTTTTCTACATTCCATTAGTATTGTGAAAGGGATAATTTGTCACTAAAATAGAATCAGGCTAGATACTTGCTAAATTCTTATGTACACTTAAAATGTGTGTAAGGACAGACCTCAGTTAGGATGTGACAGCTTCTTTGGGTGAGAAACTAAGAGACCCTTTCCATTTTTAAAATCAAAGTCAGTGAATGTTTGTTAGTGCTGATGGTGTGGTACAGCTCAATATCAGAATCAGGGAGTTTCCTGAAAACACAACTCACATTTTTATGATATCTGTTGATACAAAGTTTGACAGCTACAATTTCAGTCATTCTCTGTGAATTCCACCAGTGAGGCTAATAGTAAGGCTTCAGGTTTTGTAGTAGTTTACAAGGGTGTTCTAGTGTTGTATCACCCCTTGTCACTTGTATTAAAATATCCTATAGTGGGGGCTTTCTCTATGTTGTTAAAGTATTTTCCCATAGTACAGTCATGGGCTTAGCTGTACATCTTGCAGATTTAGTAGAATTTATTGAATAGGAGTTACTCTTCTGTCATATTTACCTTGACCATTTGGACAGTTTTGCTAAAGACCTCTCAGAGTGGTAGGACGACAGAGAATACCACATTATTTGTATTTACTGGTGTCAGGTTTTGGCACATCCTGTTATAACTGTTACAAGCGTAAGCAATTTTTTTTAATTCCTTCAGTTTCAGTCCAGGAAACATACGTTTTGTTACACATTAAGATTTTGCAATATTCTGGAAATATATAATGCAGAAATCCCCCAAACCTTCTTCTTTTTTATATGATGTAGTATGCTCAAAGACAGGTCTGTTTTAATACAGTACTATTGAAGCTTGTTATTCATAAAAACAAATTGTTGAAAAGCTGAATCATTGAAGTGCAAAACACTTACTGTGTTTCCAGTCAGTGTATTAATCTCAGACATGTATTTGAAGTATTTTAAGGAAATGTCAGTAGGAGACCTGAATGGCTTTAATATAATACTCACTTAGTTCATCATTATCGAGTGGAAATTAAACTATTTTATATTAAATGAACACACTCTTATCCAGTCTTTTACCAGCTTCCTTTGAACATCTATAAATACTCCTCCTGCATACATAGATATATTTATAGAACATGTTAGCATGTTCTTGCAGAAATAGCTATTTCAGAAGAAAGTTTTACTTAGAGATTATCAACATAAATTGAGTATCTGTTTCAGGTCCATGTCAAAGTGGTAGAGCTTGTATGTTTTCAAATACTTTCTCTTGAACAAACGCCATTTCCTCAGTTTTCATTCATACAAACATCTGCTTCTGTGATCTGAATATACTTCTTCAGTTTGTATAATGATTAATGCCACATTCTAGTTGTTTGTCAGTTCTGGAAAGCTAGTTGTTAGTCCTGCTAAGCAATCTTCATCTGTCTGGTTCATAGTTCATAGAATCATAGAAAGTTAGGGGTTGGAAGGGACCTCGAAAGATCATCTATTCCAACCCCCCTGCCAAAGCAGGGTCACCTATATCAGGTCACACAGGAACACATCCAGGTGGGCTTTGAATGTCTCCAGGGAAGGAGACTCCACAACCTCCCTGGGCTCTTCCAGTGCTCTGTCACCCTCACAGTGAAAAAAATTCTTCCTTATATTTATATGGAACTGCCTATGCTCCAGTTTATAACCATTGCCCCTTGTCCTATTGTTAGTGACCCCAGAGAAAAGCTTCACTCTACCCTCTTGGCAATCACCTCTTACATATTTATAAGATTGATGACGTCTGAAGTCAACCACCATTCTTCTCCAGGCTGAAGAGCCCCAGCTCCCTCAGCCTTTCCTCACAAGGGAGATGTTCCACTCCCTTCATCATCTTGGTCGCTCTGTGCTGGACTCTTTCAAGCAGTTTCTGTTCCTTCTGGAACTGAGGGGCCCAGAACTGGACACAATATTCCAGATGTGGCCTCACCAGGGCAGAGTAGAGGGGGAGGGGAACCTCTCTCGACCTACTAGCCACCCCCCTTCTAATGCACCCCAGGATGCCATTGGCCTTCTTGGTCACAAGGACACATTGTTGGCTCATGGGCATCCTTCCGTCCACCAGCACCCCCAGGTGCCTTTCACCTATGCTGCTCTCCGTCCCCAGCCTGTACTGTTATCTGGGGTTGTTCTTTCCTAGATGCAAGACTTTACACTTGCCACTTGCCACTTTACAAATTTTTCCCTGACCAACTCTCCAGTCTGTCCAGGTCCCTCTGAGTGGCAGCACAGCCTTCTGGGGTATCAGCCACTCCACCCAGTTTTGTGTCATCAGCAAACTTACTGATAGTACACTCTGTTCCTGCATCCAGGTCATCAATAAATGCATTGAATAGTTCTGGTCTCAGTACTGACCCTTGAGAGACTCCACTAGAAACAGACTTCCAACAAGACTCCATCCCATTGACTACATCTCCCTGGCTTCTATCCTTCAACCTGCTCCTGATCCACCTCACTGACCAGTCATCCAGCCCACACTTCTTCAGTTTAGCTCCAAGGATGCTGTGGGAGACAGTGTCAAATGCCTTACAGAAACCAAGATAGACCATGTCTACTGCAAGAATGAGTTGTTCCATCACCTTTCTATGATGGAGGTGAGGCTGACCAGTCTGTAGTTACCTGGGTCCTCTTTCTTGCCTTTCTTGAAGACTGGAGTGATATTTGCTATTCTTCAGTCCTCAGGCACCTCTCCTGTCCCCAACAACTTACCAAAGATGCAGATAAGTTAACGTGGTTAAGATGATTACTGCTTATTGGCCTGAAAATGCTGATCTAACAAAGGAGTTTTTAACTTTTTAAGAAGAGCTAACTCAAATTAGGTGCCTTTCTCCGCTGATCCACGCTTGTCGTTCCCTATAATCAAATTTTTAAGATCTATTTTAAAAATAGCCTAGAGGTAAGAAGATGTAAAACTGTGGCTTTTTAAAAGCTTGTCTGGTGATAGTAGTTTTGTATAAATCTGTATTGTCTGTAACATATGCAAATTTTAGAATGGACTACAGTCTTGTTATATATTCTTTTTTTGTATAGTTCTTCAGAAATGTTTAAGTTGTGCTGATTAATAGCATAAAAATATAGGTGTTAAAAAGAAGCAGGGTCTTTGGATATGGTAGCTATTAGCAAGTAGTTTTCCTTCAGCTTTTATCTCATATAAATAAGATAACTTGTCTGCAATTGAAAAGAATCTATTAGTGTTATCTCTTCAGTTACTTATATGTCTTTCTAAGGAAGAGCAGTTGATTTCATTTGAGGTATGGTTTTAAAACAAAAAGGCATTTAGGAATCTCTTTGGATCATGTTTTTTATTTGTTTGTTTATGGCATTAAAAATTCATATATTTGAACTGAACAAAGCATCATCGACTTTTGTGGTATAAGTGAATGGGAGACTAATACTTGTATTTTTTCTTTTTCCAACCTTTAGGGGGGACACAGAGATTACCCCGCACAATTGGAGTGTCTTTGGCAAAAGAACTAATCTTCTCTGCACGTATTGTAGATGGTGAGGAAGCAAAATCAATAGGATTGATTAGCCATGTGGTAGAACAGAATGAAGCAGGGGATGCTGCATACAGAAGAGCATTAGCACTAGCAAAAGAATTTTTACCTCAGGTAAAAAATTATTTTGTTTTTATTTTTTACAAAGCATTAAAATTGAAAAAGAACCAGCTGTATTGAGAAAAGTGGCCATGAAGTTATGTATTAAAAAGCCACCCTAGTTACAGGGAGAGCAATCAGAAGGTTTCTCTCTCATGTATTTTGTGGTGTTGTTTGGCAATTATTTCACAGTGAAGCAAAAAACTTGTCAGTCCTTGTATCATCATGATAATGGTCTGTGTTCATACTGTGTATTTTGGCTTTCAAGTTTCAAACATAAAATAGTGCAAGAGTTTTGTTTTTTTTTTTTAATAAAGCATTATCCTCAGTAGGTTTTTTTCTTGCTGTTCAACACTTCAGAAGAGAGGCAGAAAGGTCCTTACGAAAGTGTATGTACCTCAGTGTACTTTCCTTTTGAAAATATGAAACTTAGTTTGAGGATTAAAGCAAAACCCACTTACTAGTGGAAAGTTTCCTTTCCATGTCTTTCATGTCTAAGCTTGATGAAAGAATCACTCATGATAAGTGACATCCTGTCTTTCTTTTATTAAGAAAAATGAAATAAGATTTTCTGAATTCCTTTGTTTTAGAACTTGAAAATTTTAGTAAGAAATTTAAGTGTGACCATTACTGGAGTCTTGTGCCTGCTAATTACTACCCGTTCTGATGATACAGACTGCAAGCTGCTTGTTCAGAGTAGGCTGTTGAGTTTGGAGAGTTTGATAAATCTGCTTTTCAAGTGAAGGGTTTCAGGTAGGAAATTCATAGGACACAGAGGAAGAAAATAATTAGTAAACCATTCTGTTGGATCACAAATGTAGAAGTAAAATTTTTCCTTTAATACGAGAAGTTACAGATCACATACAGCATTTAACTATGGTTATTTGTGTCTTGAATACACTCATAGAAAGACCAGCATGAAAAAATAAAGTAAAAATTTTAGCATACAGTGATTCTGAAACGTTGATTTATATTTGCAGCTTCTCATTGAAACTATCTCAAATGCATTTTGCTTTTCTCAAAGGAGTAGGCCGTGTCTCTAAAGCAATGTTTCAACATTCAGAAGCTGGTGCTTATAGATGGGCACAGGACTGAGATATTCTCAGAGATGTCTCACTGTCCTGCAGCACATTGGAGAAAGAGATTGAAAAACCCCCTGCTTGCTAGGAACCTCAATCACTGGTGGAATAATGTCATTACTGAACAGCACAGGCTTTACAGTACACTATTTTAGGTTTGAAGCTACATCAATAATTTTTTTTTAATTATCACATTTTTTCACCTGTCTCCATTTTCTGATAACAGAGACGTAAGTCTGACCATGCATATACCTCTAATAATGTCTCTTAAGGTGACCATTCTAAGCTTTGTTTTATAGGGAATTGAGCAAGCTTGACAAAGTGACGTTCAGCACCTTTGAAACATAAACCAAACACACTGCTTTAATTAAGTTCTTCTGAAAACAGTATACTTTTCCTCAGTATTGAAACTTAGTGGTTTGGAAGCAAGTTTCCAGTGTAGTGATGTAATTTAGTATATTTGACATATTTACAATAAATTTAATAGAAATCCAAAGTCTAGAAAGTCCCAGTATAAGAACATTGATGTACAGACTCTTCACTGGGTAATCTTGTTGATGTTGATGATATATAAATAAGGTTTTTCTTTCATTGTAGGGACCAGTAGCAATGAGAGTTGCAAAACTGGCCATCAATCAGGGAATGGAGGTAAGGTTCTGTACTTTTCATAAGACTAAGCAAATGTCAGGCTGGCAGCAGATGTACTGTGGTGATGTTTTTTTCTAGAACTGTTTTTAATTTCTGAGACTGTAGTCTTTCAAAACCCAAAATTTGATTAAATCTTTATAGATGAAATGCAATGTTTTGTGTCTTACACTTCCAGGACTAGAGTTGATGATGATTTTCATAACAAGGCTTAGTAACCTTATGGCTGTCAGGGAGTAATGCACTGTGCTTATTATTAATACTAGAAAGTAAACATAAACTACTATGAAAAAGTTGTATTTCAAATGCTAGCTGGAAAAAACCCTCAGTCTTATTCTTTCAAGTCTGTAAGTTCTCTCAGTGTTTAGTAACTAATAAAGGTTGAAAGGCATGTTGTTTGTTTTTCATAGTTTCATAGAGGCTGGTGTTAAAATTGTATCTGTAGTCTGACTTCATATTTGATTCTGATTGATGTGACTTCTGGAAGACTGTTGACCTAGCTTTAAAACATGTTAAAATCCAGCCCTAAACATGTCTGGATTGTGTTAACAATCATCTTAGTGAGCTCAACAGGGGTATTTGTATTTAAAGATAAGCACATGCATAAGCTCTGCACCAGGACAGCTTATAGCTCAACCTGGGACAAGGGAAAAGGGATCAAACCACATGTAATATCTGAATTCAGGAAGACAAATTTTTATATGGTCCTTTTTTTCTCAAAGTCTCAAAAGCAGCCAGTTACATAATTGAGTTCAGCAAAGTGTACCACCACTAAGTTTTGGCCTGGGAACTGAACTCAGAAGCTATTGTGCAGAGTATGTTTGTGAAGTTTCAACAGCAAGTAATTAGGGAATTCAAGATCTGTTGCAGTGCTACCCTAGGTTCAAAATACCACAAGCTCTACTATGTACCTATGAAGTGTAGTGGACTGAGTCAGAAAGTCAGAGTTGTATTTATAGACTTAGGGCACTTACAGTTAGAAGGACCATGTAATTTAAACTTCAGACCCCAAGACAAGATCTGCTATATCGAAACCAGTCAAGCCAAATGGTCAAATGTTTTGTTGTTACAAACCTTTCATGCCAGAGATTTCACAGCTTCCTTTGATAGTCTGTCCTATAGTTTATATTCCCTTGACAAATTGCTTGTGATGCATGGCCAGTCTTCAGTGGCCATGTGGAGAGCTGGTAAATCCTGCAGCAGCTATGTTTAAGAGAACTGGAGTAGTTATGGGAAAATTCAGCCTTTTCAGCTGTTCAGACCAGCTTAGAAAAAAAACCCATGTTTTTAGTTTTTAAGGGTGATGCAAGAAGGCCATTGGCCTCTTTTGAATTTTAAATCTCTTTGAACACAAATTTACGTTTGATTTGGTGCATGGCATCATTTTCTTATATAAAGTTTTGAAGATAATTAGTTTCAGAATAATTCTTAGGTAATCATGAAGCAAAGTAAGTCATTTCTCCTATCATAAATGAAATTTTTACAATTGCGCAAGTAGCTCATGGTTTTTAGTCATGGTAGTAGTCATGCTTTTTTAGTAGTGAAGAGCATACATTGTTTTGACAGTGTATCACATACTAGTTGTTTTCACCAAATAAGGAAACTGTTAGAGAAATCCTAACCAGTTTCACCACATGGCAGTGTAGCATTTCTATGTTAAAGTAAATTAGAACTTTACTGAAGCATTTTATATGTGGCATATCAAAAAACAGAATTTAAGTTAGCTGTCAAGTAATATTATATAATAAATAGGCAAAAATACACTTTTAAAAAACTTCTTATTTTTTCTTCAGGTTGACTTGGTAACAGGTTTAGCAATTGAAGAAGCTTGTTACGCTCAGGTATGTGGCTGTGATTAAATGAAAAAACCCAGAAAACAGGCTCTGTTGGTGCCTGTTATGAAACATGCAGAAATTCAACTGGAAGTTGCTCTGTGATTTTTTTCTAGACATGTATTGGCATTGTATTTAGACCTTCATTTTGCTTACTCTGTTTTTGTAAGTTACTTTAAGAAGGAGATGTAGTTTAGGACAAAAAAATGTTCCTGACCAAATTTTTAGAGTGGAGGAAGTGAAGACACACACCAGACATACCTAGTCAGTGATACACTGGGTTGCATCTAGTCCAAGAAAGCTTTACTTTTGCTTTTTTTTTTTTGTTTAACATGAAAAAACATGAAAAGGCATTTCACTGCCACATGCCACTAATGGCATGTGTGCTAATCACCAGAGGATTGAGACAAACCTTTTTGCCAGCAAAGCATAGGAATGTTGTAAATGAGTTTGTATGTTCTCTGACTTCAAGACAAGTTTTTGGTCGTGAAAATAGAAACATCAGCATTAGAAGCTTATTTAAAACATAGGATGATCTGATTAATAACGTACACCCCAAAAACCCAACAAAACAACACATCAAATACTTTAAAACATACCCTAAGGAGTTTCTCACAGTCATCTGTTGGAGTACAATTACTCCTTCTCTCCCAAATAATTTCTCAGCCTTGTACTGCACCTTTGAAATGCCTGGTATTTTCCTATATCTGACTAGGCATTTTAGGTTGGGTTTTGGTTTTTTTTTTCTGTTTTATTATATGTTGCATATTGGATGCATAAAAGAACTAGGATTTGTATGAAAATATTTTCCTTAGTATTGTTTTTGGTATGAATAAGGAATTGTTACTCTGCTTATTGCAGACTATTCCAACAAAAGATAGAATTGAAGGTCTTCTTGCATTTAAGGAGAAGAGACCACCTCGCTACAAGGGAGAATAAAAGAAGCTGATGCCTTTAACATACAGGGGATAAAAGTACTGCTGTGAGAAACATTAAGTTGTACTTTGCATACTCATCTGGAATATCACAGCCATGAAAGTCAAAGCAAGTCGTACTGATGTTACAACATTTTGAATGTGTCCATCCATACTTGTATTGGGTCCAAATAGAAATATATTCCAAGTCATGCTCGTTATGATTTCTGAAGATTTAACTGTGTCTTTATTGTCAAGGCCATAGGCTCATGCAGGACTTAAAAAATTTTGTATGTATGAAACTTGACATTCCACAATTGAAAATGTTCTGTAAATTCTTCATATAGACAAAACTTGTATGTGATGTTAAGTATAAATCTGCTGTATCATTTTAACAAAACAAAAGTTACTACTGAGCGCCAAAATAAGAAATTGTACAACATAGGTATTAAAATTACTCTGTATATCAGTAAAAAGTATATTTGAGTATTCTACCCAAATATGTACATTATTAATAAAGCTAAGAGAAAATAAAAGGATTGTAGTTTGTAAAATATTATGCCTTATTTATCTGACATACGCTGTTCTAAATAAAATTAAATCAGCTTTAGCATATAATGGCATCCTTTTGATTAAGTCATTGCCATTACATTCACTTAATTGTGTTAAGTGAAGAAATTTTCGAGAGTAGCCTTTAATGATTCATTCTTCTAAGTTAAACATGGCATTGTCATGCATTCTGCCAACATATTATCTGAACAACACTGTTGTGAAGGAACTTTATTTCACATCCTCCAGTAATTTTAAATTTTTTATGATTGCAGTGAAGAATGAGGTGTAGGGTTGCGACTAATGCACTGTTAAAGAAGAATTTTCTTGAGCTTTAGAATATTTGTTTTACAGTTCCTGACAATCTATATTTATATACAACGGGGATGATACTGAAGTGTTCTTTGTTCTATGGCAACCTCAGTGTTCTTTTCATACACTGAGAGAGAAATACAATAGATTATAAGGTGAGAAAACTTGCGACTCATACTGTACGTTTGCTGTGGATATGCCATATAACCTGGAAATAACCTCTTTAAAAACTTGTTCTTGTTAACTTGTCTGAAAATAAACATAGCTTATCAGTCAGAGGTGTCTTTTCACATGAAACCAAATTTTTTTTTGTTACATTTTTGGGGTTTTTTTTGGTTCTATTTGGTTAGCACTGGCTCAGAAAATTTGTGCATGCTCTGCTTTTTCTGCAGCATTAACTATGGTCATTGTCCATACCCATATCATTTAAATTCATATTGAGACATATCATTACATGTAAATTGATAATAACTAGTAGGGCACACACATTGTTGACTGGTAAACTTGCTGAGTCAAGCATCTAATGCACAATCATATTCAAATACAGTGCCAGTGCTTGTTTTGATAGTTACATAAAGAATAGAGGGTCACTTTATGATGTTTTTGAAATGCTAACATATCATTTTCTTTTTACTGAGTGGGAATAATTATGCTAATATTAGAAAAGATATTAAGTCTATGCTGATGGGTTTCTGTTTCATAACTTTGATAAACAGTCTTGTTACTGAGCTGCCTCTTTTTCTAACAAGCATTGATTAAGTAGCTTCTGTCAAATGTCTATTTAAAAAAATCTAATAACTTCAAATACTGTGAACGTAAGATGGTATAAATTTGTACCTTTAACCAACATTTATATCCGTGCTTTTCTAGAACTGCTTTAACCAACTGCATTCAGGATCACAAAAATCAAGATGAGTCATGTGCAGCTGTTTCATATCTTCCTCATTGTTCTTTGATACATTTAGCTGTTATCAGATTTGTTGAACAGAACGAAAAACAACGGGTCTCTCCAATGCAGGAAAGAACAGCGTATCATGCTACTTGGAATCTGGTTTTGGTAGACTTGCAGAATAAAGGAAGGTGTTTGGTGCTAGGGTTACTTTGCATAACAAAACCAATTCATAGATGCAAAGTGAAAAGAGTAATCAAAGCACCTTACTTTATCACCAATTTCATTTTTGCTTCAGTGCTTTTTCCATACATGCAAATCCCTGAATAGGTGTCTACTGAGATCAGAGAGAGGATTTATTTACAATCTTAAGAAAAATAATTGAAAATTATTGGTGTCTTGTGTGGTGCACATTGAACAACTTGTGTTTTCATGTTGCATTGTAGGATTTTGGCTTGGTTCTTTCACCTGCTGAAACTGCTGAAAAAACATAGGACTTGTCATTGTCTAGTGAGGTTGATACAGTCAGTGTACACAAAGCATGACAGTGATCATGGAAGATGTATTTATTTTAAGATACTGTTTTTCTTCACACTTCTGGAAAGACAATTATCTCAAAAAATGGGAAAAGGGAGAACAATTGCAAACAGATAAATAGAAAGGGGAATTATGTTCAGCTAAAGGTAATGAAATTCCTCTTGTGTGTTTTGAGGGATTATGAAGACTAGTTTTTCTGTTCATGCCTGTTTGTTCTGTCTATTTTCTATTGGCTTTTGTTTTCTCTGAGTCTGGATCTCAGACATTAAGGTGCAGGGAACACTTAGAAATTTGTATGGGTTGTTTTCTCTTTGATAACCTTGATATTTTATAAGCAAAGTTATGAAAGTTTTTTAAATTTTCCCAAGGGTATAATCAGAAATGATCATGCTATCATCAAAGATCACATAGCATAACTTTTTTATCAGAGATTTAAATCATGTTCAGTTTCAGCTTTGGGGCAGGATTGAATAGAAGTTTCTTTATGTGTTCAGAATATAGTGTGTTTGTGCAATGCGTTCATTATGCATTGTATCTGTGTGTTTACTGACACATCATACCCCTGCGTATGTGTATGCATATGTCTGCTTATAAAAAAAGTTCTTCAGACTGTCAGGGAAGACTAACCCCCCCTCAGGATGTGATTGTGCTGTTTTACTCCAAGAAGTTTAGAACTAGTGTCTGCAACAGCATTACCAGCAGAGACCTTGAACGCCACAAAGCATTTACCATAACTGCTACAAGAATACATGAGCACAGTGTGTAAGTTCTGTAATGCAGAAATTCTGCCACAGAAGCAGCAGACATGGAGCAAGGAGATACACATATATTACCATATATCTGGTTGATCACATCTGATAGTTCAAGGCTAGAGTAAATGTTGCAGTAGTTGAAGTGAGTTCTATGTTTCAACAAAGGTGTGGCATCCAGATAGCACATTCCTCCTCGTTCTGTATTATCGTTTGCTTCTGCAATTTGGACAAGCCTACTGCAATCATGAGCAGCTCATTAATCAACAACTGTCGTAGATTGTAAGATCAGTCTCCACCTCTCTTAAATAAGTCTAGCTTAGATTTAATCTTCAAATTTTATCTAGTAGATAATTATTCCAAGGACACTCATTCACATGGGAAGAAATATGAAGTATGTTAAAAGAATTTATTATAGGGAGTGTGAGCAGTCTGTGTCAAAGCTAAGTCCTGTTTTACTACTTGAGTTCAAAATAGTACATTAACCCTCTAAGGCATAGTCTGTACATGTATGTTAATAAACACTTCAAAGTTCTGGCTAGTGACTATTGGTCTTTGATGATAATTTCAGAAGCATATGCTAATAAAGCTTTTGTAACATTAAAGAGATGAGAATGTGTTGCTGTTTTCTTGTGGCACATTATAACTACTTTAGAAGAACAGGAAAAGTTCATTTGTTTTTTAGTAACTTACACAGTGACTTGCTCCTTCTTTATTCTAGCAACTGCTAATTGACTTAACATTTTTCCTTAAGCATAAGGGACTTATGATACTGTGATACTGTGTTTGGCTCCATTCTTTCTAGCATGTTAGAAAATCTGATGCTAGTTTTACAAATTCTTTAAAAATGTATCTTTTTCATACAGCTTAGAAAGACAAAGTTTGAAATTTTAATTTTAAGGATAGAACTGTAAAGGTTGCATTTTAATTACATATAAATTACATATATAAGTAATAAATCTGTATGTTTATGCCAAAAAATGTCTGACTCGGCTTTTGTGTAATGTCTGTATTGCTGGGACTGTTGTCTTCAAAGCTGGTCTGCAGCTGACCTGTTTTTGTAATTGTATGCAAGTATCCCCAGCTATTTGCTACTCAGGGTTCAATCTGTGATTCATGTTGTTCTGTAGTTGTCATCTTTTGATGAGCCTCCTCTTCCAGGTAATGATGAGAGGAGGAGAGAGACAAGGAACACACTTCTAAAAAGCAGTGGTTCTAGGAATACTCGGTTTGTAGGCTGTGTTCAGGCCGCATGTTTAAGTCAGAGTTCCCTTCAGCAGAGTCATTTCTAATATCTTTATGAGTAGCTCCACAAAGTGGATTTTTCTGTGTTGGTTGTTTACATTACCTGAGTATTCTACCACAGTTATGAGTAGAGCTCACAACAGCTAAATATGATTCCTAAATACAAAAGAAGGTAGGAGCCACAAAAACAGTGTAATGAGAAGTGTTCTGCCTAAGTTAACAGCTCATAATTGAACATATGGACATGTTATTTTTTCCACTTTGTGTGGAACAAAATTCCTTTTTTCATTTTGGATTCTTAAACTTTTCCACAAATCAATAATTTAAAAAAAAAACAAACCTTAAGGGTTATTCTGCAGCCCCTGTCCAATTACTCATTGGTTGAAGGACTCCTGGAACACCAGAGCAACCCAGTTTCTGCTCTCTGAACCTGAACTGAACCTTCCTACAGGAATGACCTGGTCACTGGATGCTTTCAGTTACTCCTGTTGAAACTTTTCCATTCTAATTATATAGTCAACAAATTAGTTTATTGAGATGTAGATATAATAGTAGAATCATAATGGTTCTGGTCACCTGAGTGCTTGCATAGATGTAGTCTTAAATGTGTCAATTTGTGAGTGCTTTACCCTTTAGTATTATTAGTTAAGCTTGAAAATACTTCCTTAAATAAGCAAGGGATATCAGAAATCACTTTAGTCACTGGTGACGTATTGTAGATTCCATGATGGAACTGAATTGCTGTTAACAAATGGTAATACTTAACATAGCCTGGCTACCTGTTTCTGTACCAGCTCCCCAAAGTAGTTAGGCTTTCATCAGTGGAAGGAACCACTAGCAAATCAAGGAGGAGGTGGTGTAGGAGCTGCAGTGGCATAACTATGCTCCCAGGATAGTTTGCTGTTCTAAAGCAGTCATATGAAGCTGGTTATTCCAGCTCTGCAGCCCAATTCTGCCAAAAGAGAAGCACAAATTAGCAGTGTGCAGGACAAACGTTTGCTTATGCTGTGTGTGTATATGCATAATACGTAAAGTGTAGATGTCTGCACGTCCATTCTACTTCCAGCACATAAATTTATAGTTGTTCATAGAAGCTTTTAAAACATTGTTTTCATTGCTAAAATAGCTCATTAAAACCACATCTCCACAGGTATATGCTTTTAGAGTTAAAAAAAAGATTTCTCCTATACATATTTTTGTATTTCGTATAATTACAGCACATTTATCTGAAGTATTTCACAAGTATGCTTTTGGGTAATACTGGTAGGAAATTAAGTAATAGCTGCTTACCAGCACTATTGCACAAGAGTGTAAAATGTTAATGTGATGTTCAGAGATCTGATGTACCAAACATACTTTTGGCTGCTTTGTTCCCGTGACCTTTATGCTCTCTGGATAATACAGCAGCCCTGTAATGATGCACATGTTTTCCTTTACACAAATGCCAGTAACCTCTTGAGTGGGGCACTTGATTCCGGTTTTGATTGGTGGTGCCTATAATGGACAGTGGTAGTGTAGCCAAGCCAAATTGGCCGTCTTTGCTCTTTACAGTGCCAAAAACTTCAAAGCTTCTTCCTTTTGAAACTCTTAATGTAACACAAGTTCTTTTTTCTTCATATCATCAAACTTAATTATTAGCAATAAGCAACTGCTGGCAGGAACGGCGCATCACATGGTTCCATTTCTGCATTAGAAAAGGTCAGCATACGGCATAAACACTTCGCTGTATTATGCAGCCTTGTACTCTGATCACAAAACACATGCTTCAGAAAGCATTATGCAATGCTATACTCACTGATTAATGACTGCTTGCACAAGAAGTTTTTCATTACCCTGAATGCTAGCATCCTGGGAATGATTAACTTTGTGACATAACTCTCATCACGTAAAATGGAAGATTCAAATATAGCCTCAAAATAACATGTTTCAGAAATAACTGAACATTTTCCTGCTTAGTACTGTGTACAGTACATGATTAACAACTACTTTAAATCTTCAGAATTAAATAGAAAAGCCTTCTTGTGAGAACTGAAAACAAGATTTATTTTTAGTATTCAAAGTTTTACCCAAGATGAATTTTTGCACAGAGCAGCATCTCATTCGCAATGTTTTCCCTCTGCTTGTGTAAGTTTGAATTTCCTGAGAAAAATCTGTGCCAACTATTTTTAGTGTTCAGCCAGTGAGTTAAACAGAACAAGTAAAATCTAGTCCTTTTATAGACCAGCAACTGCATGTTTGTGAAGTGACTCAGTCCATTGTGCTCAGTATGATAGTGCATACAGTTGTGTGCTTAAATCAGCATGGTTACAGCAGAGTAAATTCTCAATTATTGAGCTTTTTATTTTCAGGCAGAGTAAGAAAGCAAAATGTTCCAAATGAAGCAGCTTGCAAACTTACAGTTTGAACATTGCCACGTATTCACATTTATTCATGTATCACAGATAGTATCACCGTAAGGATGTACAGAAGAGGAAAAGCTTATAAAAAGAGATGTGCCTCACTGTATTCCTCCACATAGGAAGACTGATCCTTGTCTTTAATGTCATTTGCTACCAGCTGTCTATGTTTCAACAGCTTTGTTAAGGAGAAAGTTGGTTTGCCTGTTTGGAAGTTCCAGATCAGTTTGCACAAGAAAATAACTATATTAAACTTCTACTTAGTAGTTTGCCTGTAAATATCGGACTGAAAAAAAATTATACGTGCTTTTTGAGTCTCCAGTAAGCAATCCTGCTCATGAGCAGTCACATTAAATAAAGATACTTAAAGTCCTTATAAGGGGTGCAATCATTTAAAATGTCCCTGTGTTAGTGCATGTGTGCCATTGCTTCAGAAATAATCTGTACTGAGAGCAACTGAAGAAATAAACATTGACCTTCATTATCTTCTATAATTTTTGCTTTTTCCTGCATTCCAACCTACACAAGCAGTAGCAAAGGCTAAAGAAAATGGGCTCTGACTAAGCATTAGCTACCATCATGCCCTCATTATAGCTGAGGGCTCTTGTTCTGGCTTAGCCTACGTGCAGAGCCAGCTAGTCTTTCAGCTGTGATGACGAAATGCCGTGCATTTCTTCCTGGAATAGTACACAGATAAGAGGCAACTTGCTATGCTGAAGTTTCAGATGAACTCCACTAAGGGTTTCAAAACTCTCTGTCACAATTATGTCAGGTTTCTGTAGCAACCGATTCATTTCAGACACTTTTAAGAGAGAAAGGGAAGAGATGTTAGTGTGTTTTCCCTTGTGGTTTCACTGATTAAATGTTACAGGATATAACTGTATAGTTTATACACGACCTGAATTTATTAATTTTAAGTAAAACTAGTGGTTTCTCTCCTGAAATTCACATTTGTAGTCCCCTATGTCTACTTATAACTTGAGAGAATAAACAAAAAGCTTCTGTCTGTAATATGCTGCTAGAAAGGTTCTGCATTCAAACTCAGTTGCTGAGTTCCTTGAACTCATTCTGGGTCTGGCAAAAGTTGAGAGTTTTCAGAAACTTGCTGCGAAAAAAAGTTAATCCAATGGAGCTGATTTCAGATGAGCCCAGCGCTGGTGGGAGGACCTCTCTTTTTGCAGATTTGGTGTCTGGGTGATTCCATGCACTATTAAAACCAACTTCAGTGTGATCAAGTAAATCACTAAAGTGTCCAGACTGTGAAAGAAAGAAGCATCTATAAGTTTGGTTTTTTTTTTTCAAACCAATGAACATCCTTAGTAAAAGCACTTATTTTGAAGAAAGGAATATATTGTGGATTGTGGATCCACAGGTTACAGAGCTATTCTGGCTCACCCTTAGGCACTAACTGCACATTTATAACCTGTGATATGCCCCATTTCCATTCACTCATTAAGGGCAACATTAACTCAGTTGCAACTTTGCTTTCTATTGGATCTGTATGCCACCTTAGATAGAAGTAGTAAGTAGGATGGAGGGTCTTATGATGATAAATCTGAGTCAATTGCAGCCTAGATAAATACTTTATATGGAAAAAGAAAAGAAAAGATAAATACTGATGCTGCAGTTGTTATTAGCAGACCCATTAAATGTTCAACAAATAATTTTCACAAAAATTCAGATCCACCAACTTTAAATATGAATTATGAGCATCTCTGTTTTTGAACTGCTGCGGTCATGAGCTTTGATTTCAATTAAATACCATGATGACGAATTTGTTAGCAGTAGTACTTGGTACATGCTACTACTTCCAAAGCTGCTTAATTCTGTAAAATTGGTTTTTGTCATCCTAGATGTTGTTTGTGGTTTGTCTTATTTTCTGTCTTTAGAAGCTTTGATCTTAGTAGCTGAAAAATGCATTGTTTTTTCATGGAGTATTATGGGGGAAAAAAACTGCAGTTCTTTTCTTGAAAATCATACTAAAAACATAACTTTTTCTGTGGTTCAAAACTTTGTAATGTTTTAAGCTGAAATTGCTACAATACAGAATTTATCATCGTTACTGAAATC
The DNA here is from genome assembly GCA_023637945.1 of Phaethornis superciliosus. Classification (NCBI taxonomy): domain Eukaryota; kingdom Metazoa; phylum Chordata; class Aves; order Apodiformes; family Trochilidae; genus Phaethornis; species Phaethornis superciliosus. The sequence goes on along the minus strand of JAJQWJ010000004.1, from coordinate 43,646,476 downwards.
ACAGAGCCAGTGAACACTGTCTTACCAGTGTTCATACTAGTGAAAGCTGTTTTCTCCTCCTCTTTGGCTCTTACCACCTTTTGCCCACCTTGTCATTCAGTTCCTGCTGCTGCTGCCCGTGACATCCCCTGGTGAAGAGATGAGTGTGCAGATCATGCTTCTTTACCCGGTTTACCTGCATTTTGCATCGTGTAAAGGTTCAAAAGATACAAATATGGTGGTCACTTTGTTTCCTAAGGCTATGGATGCATGGGTCGAGCATGGGGAGTAACTGTGGGGCTAGGTTTCATTTTGTTGTGCAGTCATTCTAGCTGTCAGAGGCATAAACTCTGCTAAGGACTGAGAAACTGTGGTGACAGACTTCAGGCAATGAGCAAGCATTCAGGTCCTGGATCATCTTTAACAGACCTTGTGATTCATTGTCTGAAGGATCCAAAGTAGCTGGACACAAACCAGCTCAGTTTTCTTTACATTCATCTACAAATCGTAATTGCAGAAAAGGTGTAATGGGAATTTTAAAAAGAAATAAATAATTCCTTAAAAAACAGAATTCTTTCCCACCATGAGTAAATCCAATTTAAAGAAAGGGGGAGAGTCTACACTCTACCCTAAATGTCAGCAACATTAGGCTATTCTAAGAAGTAATAGCAATAGCAGTTGCCAGTGAGTCCTTCTTGACTGAAATGTAAACAGCTTATGCTGTTGAATTAATAACTGATGAATAGCTATATTGAACACTTTCAGGGATGTTATGACCCTGCAGTATTGTTTTAAGAAAATGCATAATTGTGACTATGAGTCTCACTATGGGGAATGTAAGAATTGAGGGTGGGCTTTTTATGCCTATTATTTATACTTAAGAGAATTATTTGTTGCTAGAAGCAGATGGTGATTTTAAAGCCCACTGCTATTTTGGTGTATGTTTAAAAAAAAACAAAAAACACCAAGGCCTAAAAATAGACCCAAGTTACCATATCCAGCAAAAATGTTTTGTCAGCTCTTTACTCTGCTGGGCTGAAAACAAATCTGTCAGCAATTTCTTTGGGTTAAAGTGTCTGAACACTTCAGGGGGGAGAGGGTGTAGGGTTTTTTATGTTGGTTTTGTTTGTGGGGTTTTTTTATAGAAAGCATTTTAAGTGGTTTTGTAACAGGGTCTATTTAAAGCTTAAAGTATCAATAAATTACCATCTGCTGTTGTAGAGACAGTTTGAAATTGTTGAGACCTGCACTTCAAATAATACTGTGGATCAACTACTTTAAAGTCTTATTGAGTCTGAAATCAGCCTCTTTAGCTCTGCTGGGACAGACACTAAAACCCATCCCATTTTCTGTAATTATGAAAACAAAAATGAGAGAGAGATTTGTGCACTAAAAAAACCCAACACTAGTCATGCATCTTAGTCAAATACGGTTCTTATGTTTGCTTTATAATAATTTCTTGGGGTAAAAATGTGGTTTGACAGAGGTACTGAAAGAGAAAGGAAAAAGTAATTTGGATTTTTTTTGCACTTATGGGTGGCTGACAGAGCAAGAGACTAATTACAGTTTTTTCAGTGTTTTCTTATTTTGGCATAATTGATGATATAAGGAGAAAATGCCAGGGTTCAGGTAAAAGAAGGTGGTATTTGTTATCTTGTGTAGCATTTGGACATGTCCTAGAATGATGTATGCAGACAGCTGAACCAAAACCAGATCTCTGAGGTAGGGATTTCATTTTAATGATCTCAGTGCAAACTATTTTGTCTGGCAGCATTTGTGTATTGGAGTTACAGCTCCTTAGAGTCACATCCTGTGAAATATTAAGGATCCTCTCTGTTTGTTGAAGACTGGCAAGACCAGTAATTCCCCAAATCAAGATTTTATTTTACTGCTTAAGTGGAGTGAGTTCTCACTTACTATCTGTTCTATCTGTTGGTGCCTGGATAGATTTAAGTGTGACAAATTCTGTCTGCTGGCAGCAACAATCCCTTTCCATTGACTCTGGAGGCAACTGAGTCTGCAGTTTGACGTTTCAGTTCGGCCATACGTTACATGCTTAAAGGAAGCAGAATGGCAGTTCTTACCAGAGAATTTAGCATAGGCTTCAGAGCAGACCTTCAAACCCTCCTGTATTTCACATGCAATGCTCAGTTTGAAAAGCTGTCTCTGTAAATACACTGCAGTACTCTTGGCAGCTGTGGTGCTGCAGGGTGGTATCAGTTGAGCTTGCAACCAAATTGACTGAAGTATGCCTGGAGAGGAGTTCCAGAGTATGCAAGCTGTCATGTAAAGGAAAGGTGGGAGAAGAAACTCAGATACATACAGTGAGAAGTACACTTCCCTCCTGTTTGCCAAAGCCCCTGAACTCTGTGTCAGATCTTCTGTATCTTTACTTGCCAAATCCCCCTCCTGATGACCCGCACTGAGTGTGCAATGTAGTGTGTGATCCTTCCTAAAGGACCCTGATGTTGCTTGTTGTAAGGGAGATTTTACATTTGTGATATGGGTATGCCAGGGTCATGGAAGTGCTGTAGATTTGAGACCATTCCAGGAAATGGTCCTATCTGATATAGTGTATATATATATATATACGTATACTTTGCTGTCAGTTTGTTGTTCCACGTTTTAGATACATAATTGTGGACTGATCAGTGCCTGCATGTCTGTTCATGCAGTGGAACTGTACTGTGGCCTGTTTCAGGTCTGGCTTTGTGGGAAAAAGCAACTACTCCTGCCAGGACAGCCATGTGATTTACTGTGATGCTTATTCTGAAGCAGTCTGATGTTTAAGTTCAGCACTGGTTAACTTCTCTAGGCACAACCATATGGTTCACGATGATTTTGTGATAAACTTTGGTTATGCAAAGTCAGCTGTTATCTGAAAAAAGAAATTAAAGCAGATTTAATTAAAGAAAGAGCAAGATGAAGTGAGAAATTTTTTTTATGTGAATGTTATGTCATTCACTCACCTTAACCCAGTGATGACCTTAGAAGAAGGAAAAAAGTCACTAAAGAAATAAATTCTTTCTTTCTTGGCAGTAGGACTTGCTTTGCAAACATGAACATTTGGCATGGACATTTTTCTCCTCAAAACTAAATTGAAAACTAAGGAAAAGAATCAAATCAAATTTGAGAATATTGACTTTCACTGACCCAAGCACACAATAGCTGAAACCAACAAGGTCTGTGTGTCTTAGGAGAAGAGAAGGCTGTAGATCATATCTGCCTTCCTAAAAAGAGGCACAAATTTTCTTTTTTAAGGTTTACAAAGTGATCTTCACTTGAAAAAAACAGAAAATCATCAGAAATTGAACTAGGCAGACCTTATTGTACTTCGTATTTTTTTTAAGGATGGAGGCAGATGATGGGTATGTAATTGTGTTTGTTTATTGATGTGCATGTGTGTATACATGCATGGACACGTGTAAGTGCTTTGCAATGTCTTCAAGGCTCCATCATGTGTCAGTATCTCCAGGTGCACATAAGCCATCTAAACCCTGCAGCCTTAATTGCATAATGCAGCTGTATTACAAAATACTACCACACCAAGATCTTTTACATTATTTCATAACAAAAAGAAATACCATTACAGAACACTTTTACCCTTAGGGGAATATTACTAATTATTTAAAATATTGTCTCTCTGTGTGTGCGTATGGCATATAGGGGTATATGAACTTCATTATGGAAAAATGTAGAGGTGGATTAAAGGCAGGATCCATGGGATAGAGCCCCAAGGTCAGAGAAGTTTCAGTAGACAAGAATTTAAGCAGAAAATGTCAGCATGGTTGATGAGAGTGAGCTTATTGGGGTGATGTATACCACTTGAGGCAAAAGCATCTCTTTTGAAGGGAAAGCAGCGGTGTGAGAGACTGCCATAGATCAGAGGACAGGTCACATCCAGAAGGCAGCTTTGGTAGACTGCAGATGTTTGAATCTCTAAGTGGAACCCAGACACTGGCATTAAACTTCTGCTTTCCCTAGAAAGCAAGTAGATTTTTGACTTCTGTAACTGTTACCTGTCTCCTCTGTTTAAATCCACGTTTGTTTCTTGCTACAAAGCAATAGGACAGTTGCGGGGGTTACTGTCTGTGCCCTTTGGTGTTAAAATTATTTTTCAGTGTGTAAAATTTCATTTTATTTTTCACCAGTGACAAGAAAAATATCTTGGTTCTTGTTTCTGCAGTTTCCTTCCTGTGGGGGCTCACTCTTTTCTACTTGCATTCATGCATGCCCAATGCCCACGTCAGGAACTTGCTGGTTAGTCGGGCAGTTCCAGTTGTTCTGAAGATTCACCCCTCTAGTCTGAGGCACCCAGTATGTTTTCTTGTAAAATTATATGTAAGAGTTATATCTCTTCAGGAAAAAAGTGATCCATTTCTCCCATACCCAGGGTAAAACCTGTATCAGGTCCAGCAATGCTGGAAAGAAAGTGGTGGTGGCTATTGTTTTTTATATCAGCCTGATCCAGTGAGTGGAGTAGATGTATGCTGACCTACAATGTGTTAGACCTAGCTCCTTCAAGGGAGCTCCTTCTAGGTTTTAAGACTGAGGCCTTGGCCTGAATGAGGTGTCTAACTCAAAGACTAGACAAAAACATTTTATATTCAATACAGTCCTTATGCCTTAATGGACAAACAAGGGCTGAATATTTTGTTCTTAGGATTGTAATACGGGTGTATGGTCCTTTTTTTTGTCTCTGAGAGTCAGAGTTTGCTTGAGTTTAGGATTTACAAAACACTGGTCTAGATGCATATTTAAGCCTGATTCTTACAGAATTTTCTCAGTGTCCTAATAATGATGAATAGGAGATGCAAAAGACTGTGAAGTGTGTGGAACTCCACTAGAAGACAGTGATGATGTCTGGTGTAAGAGTGGGAGATATAGCTCATTGTGGCAATAACCCCTCAAGATTTTTAAGGTAAAACACGCAGCTGGTGTGAAATGTAGGTTTTTGTGTGCATTTCAGGGCTTTTCAGTCATCTCTCAAGAATTCTAAATTAATATAGTGAAAATAATAACAATAACAACAATAATAATAAAAATAATAATAAAAAATCCTTACTAGTGATACATGGAACCACAGCACCTTCTCTCTCATGGAGCACAACTAGGAGGGACTGTGCTCAGTCAAAACAGGCTGTGAATGATGGATGAGGGGAGTCTGTCCACATACTCTTTCTCATGGTTCCACTGTCCTAAATTCTCACCCTCTGAGCTGGAACGGGGGCTTGGGGGTAGGGGTGTTAGCTTGGTGAAGTGGAAATTTCAGTATTAGTCAGAGGAATTCCCCTCACAGGACAGGAAATCCTTTCTTGAGTAGGTGTAGTAAGGGGGTTTGGGAGCGAATGTGTGCTCCTGACATCTTTCTCCTCTAGCTGAGCAGTATTGAGAAAGGGGTCTTTATGGTATGTAGATGTAGCCTAGAGCTTCAGAAGTCACACTAGAAATCAGGATACACAAGTTGCTTCTGAGCTTGCTGTTGTGTTCCACATGCAAAGAAGGCTAATATCCCACCCCAGAGGAATGACAGGACTTAAGTCTTGTATGTCAAATTGAGGCTTTCCAATGCAAAGAAAAGCAGCAAGTACTGCTTTTGCAGGGAATTGTTGAGAAATAATCTGTGCTTGTGCTCATTGTCACAGTTTAGGCCCAGCTGGTACCAACGAGGCCTCCGCTTGCTCACCCCCACTGTGAGGAAGGAGAAACCCCACCCATGGGCTCATTAATTGAGAGAAGGAGAGGGAGGTTTTCATTCGCCAGTTAAGATAACAGGCAAAAGCCAGACAGACTCAGCTTGGGAAGAAAAAGGAAACTAATTTAATCTAAAAGGAGAAAGACAAAACATGGCCAGAGCTTAATACCTTCCCCCCCACATAACCTCTTCCCTTCTTCCTGGGCCCAAATTGCTTCACTGCCACCTCCCCCTCAGCACAGGGGGACGGGGAGTGGGGGTTTAGGGTCAGTTCACTGAATGTTCCTTCTGCTGCTCCTTCCTCCTCAGGGGGAGGACTCCTCACATTCTTCCCCCCCTCCAAGGCAGGGTCCCTCTCATGGCAGAGAGTCCTTCAGGAACCTCTGGGACATGAGTCCCTCCGACAGGTGCAGTCCCTCAGGAACTGCTCCAGCCCGGGCTGCTCACAGATCCATGGTCTCCTTTGGCACAGGGTCCTCACTGGATCCACATCTGCCCCTATCCGTGATCCTGCACAAGCGTCAACATCTGTCATGTGAACATAGCAACACTGACATGAAATATGACATTTCAGGGGCTACAAATCCACATTTACGCCACCAGGGTCCTTCAGGGACTGCTCCACCGTGTTCCTCCATGGGCTGCAGGGGCACAGCTGCCATCTCATCATGGGCTGCAGGGAAATCTCTGCTTGGGTACCTTTCCCCCACCTTCTTCACTGACCTTCGTGTCTTTTTTGCATATTTTACTCTCAGAAGCACATCCAGCTTCCCATATCTGCTTGGCCTTGGACAGAGGCAGGGCAGGGATTGGAACTGGGGGAACTTCCAGCAGTCTCTCACAGGAGCCAGCCCTTTGGCCCCTCCACTTGCAAAACACCATTGCACTAACCCAAGACACTCATTCACCTGTTTCCACATAATACAGTCTTCTTGTGAAATACATTAGAATGTATGTTATTATAGAAGCTCACAACTGAAATTTCTCCATGATTTTGACAGTCTTATATCATGTGGCAGCTAGCACTATCCCGAGTTTCCCACGTTTCTGATGCATCTCTTGCAATTGTTGCTGTCTTATGAATCCCCATGCTCCTTCCTTCTTCCTGCAGTCTCTTCTGGACACCTCTAGATCTTGGCTACCTGTAAGACGTTGTATGACTGACCATTCAGACAGCAGACAGGAGCTTCCAGGTGTTTGAACATGCAGAATAAGTGTTCGTTTGGCAACGATGGATCAAAACAGTAACTTGGTATAGAATTCCTGACCCATTTGTTTTTCTCTCCCCCTAAACACAAGCATACCTCTGCAGGTAGGAAAGATGACAGAGGCAGGATTGTTCAAGTTACAAATAGCTACTAATAGAAAACTTTTTGTAAAGAACCTGTTACAATAGGAGCTGACAGTCAACTGGCTTGAATTTGTGAGTGACAGAAGAGAGTTAGAGATGCAGCAGATGAGAGAGATCTTGCTTTTAGAACACATATGATGTGGCAGCACATTCCCCTTTCATTACTGTTTCTCTTGAGTAGGTTTCTCTTAACAGTGTTCTTTGAACTGGCTTGTAGAACTGCACTAGTCAATTATATCAGTAGTCAAATATACAACTTCTGCCATCAGCTATTTATACTACCAGAGTTTTCATAATTGAAACTGAGAATAAAAGATGTGTACACACCAAAAATTGTTGCATAATTGTGTATGTAAGCTATGTGCAGAAGAAATACACATATACCTATGTCTATTTAATGTAAGTATGTAAAGCAGCAAATCACACAGACTGTTGCTGTTCTCTTCTCCAAGTCATTTAGTACTGGATTTATAGTGAACTCACAGCTAAAGCTGAATCCAAATATTACTAAATGGGTCGACTTGTTCAGATGCCATTTGTAGCTATATGCTACTAGTTTTCTATTACTGGTTTAGGCTAACACAGCAAAAAGCACCCATCTGTGCTCATGCTCTATGCTAAAATTAGCAAATGTTCATTCTTAGACTCCAAGCAAAGCAAACACTGTTTCACAGTTTTATTGAACTACAGACCAGTTCTCTGTTATCTTCTGTCTTCAAGTCAGCACGCAGCCTCTTCCCACAGGAGCAACTCCAGGTGGCATAGCATTACTTGAGATGTCAGCAATACTCAGAAGAAAAGTATCCTGTGGCTAGCACTTTGGTCTTGTTTATACCTCTTCCCCATTAGATAACAGGTCTGTTTAACAGTAAATATTGTGTGGGACAGAGTGTTTGGTAGTATTAGAAGATGTTGGTGGCTTTAATGACTGGAATAGTCTTATTCCCATTCAAAATGCAGCATACCTTAAATTTAGCATTAATATTTTTGAAGTAAATTTAGAAGAATTGATGCAACTGCTCTTCAGATGAGTAATTGCTGTGCATTTAGCTGAAGTGATAATTCCAGAAAGGAATTGTTGCACATTGATTTCACAGACTCAGTCACTCTTCCAAACTGACACAAAAGTTTATTGATCTAAGGGTCCATATATATACTCATACTTGCCCAGGGTCCTGCCAGAAGACTCTCCCAAATTCCTCTCACCAAGGTCCAGTGTTTTTCCACTGTTTTTCAGTAGTTTTCCACCATCCCTCTGGTAAACATGGTACTTCATTAGCACATTCATTTCTTATCATTCGCGTTACCTTCTCCACTTCCCACAAGGAATGATGTGTAATTCTGTGAAATACACATGAATGCGCTAGATAAATTAATATGTCTTTAATATATCTCTATTAAACATAGACACTAATATATTCATTAATATGTAAGTAATATAGTCACAAATATACCAGTATGCTCATCTATACTCTCATATACGAAGCGTTTTTTGAAGAATCTTTATGGGAAGAGAACAGCCTCTATAACTGGGTTTTCAGCTGTCTCATCATAACCAGGAAGTGAGCTCGGACTTCACATGTGACTTATCTAACATAATTGCTGAGCCTAGCATCTTCCATCAACTTCAAGTCTGAAGGCACAGCAGTTGTTCAGCTTTTCTGTTCCACCGTAGCACATGCCTGCCTCTGGGTCTGGGAGAAATGTTCAATTCCCATCATCATCCTCTCAGGTTTGTCTTCTGGAGAGGGGTGTCCAGTAGTGATGTTTCTTGTTCAAGAGCTGATTTACCTTATCTAGCTGTATTAGAGCAGCAGTGTGTTTCATAAGGTCAGCACACAAGTTGTTGGTCGGAGGTTTTGTGTGTGTGAGTTGCCAGATTACAGCCAGCTATCTCCACTCAGTCAGACTGACATTTTGCAGGGCTAAGATATCTGTCTTCTGACTGCGGCCAACCAGTCAACATTTAGCATTTGTAACTACTATCTCAGTCTATAAATTACAGTCTCAGCAAAAACAGGGTGCATGATCTGGCAGCTGGATTCTTCTTTTCAGAGAAAGCACTCTTCTGTTCACTGTAAATACATAACACAAAATTTCAGAGTCATTCTCAGCTTCCTTTTTCAGTCATCATTGCTTCTTTGCACTCGTGTAGTCTCACAATAAATAAAAGTATGCTCTTGTACTTTATCCTCCTGCTTGGGAGGGAGGAAGATCAGAAAGTTGTGAAGAACTGGTGATAAACACAGCAGAGAGATCCCTGCCTTTGCCTTGAATCAGAGGCATAACTAATCTGGCTTGAATGTGTAGATTCTTGCCTGTCCCTTAAAATAGAAGCTGGGTGTGGTGGTAGTACTTGCTGAAAGTAGAGCCTGTACTTCCTAAAAATAAAGTTAATTTATCAGTGTAAGCACTATGGAGTACCAGTATGTAATCTTCTCCATCTCTAGTGGAATTCAGAGCTCCTTGTCATTGGTCAGGATGAGGCTGTGAAACCCAAGTAGATATATTTAGCAGCTTTCAGTAAGATGAATTCTTGCAAATATGAATCTTGCTTCATCGTCAGACACTGTCAGGACATTTTGCCTTTACCCTACTGTTTTTTTAAAGGACATAATGCAAGAAATATTTTGTTTGTTTGGAGCTCTATTGAATTATAAAAGTTGAACAGAAATCCAAATACAGAAATATCCAAATACACGTAATATTAATTGTGCATACATAATAGACTGCTTTTACTAGTCCTTTGAAATTATTCTTCCTCTGAAAAGGATGACTTGGAAATGTTCTCATTGTGCAATAACTTATGCATTATTTGACTTCATGATGTGACTTTACCATTTGTGGAAATTAAGTTAACTGGCCACATAAAACTTGGTAGGTCTGTGACTTTCTTGTACTTAATTTTACTCTTCAGAATAAAAAAAGGCATGTTCAGATCTTGAAGTTAATTTATATTACTTCTAATAGAACTCTATAGTTGATAGAGTGAAAATTAAAGGAGAGGTCTTAGATTTGTGTCACATGGTTTCTTCCATCTCCTCCTGTTTGTTTCTCAACTATAGTGTTGTTCCTACCAGTCAGTCAAGCTCAATTTATCTGTGATTATGTACTTGTTTCATTAATGCACAGATTGTATTCTTTTTGTTTTAGCTGACAAGTTCATATTGTTTCTGAACCTGGACTGTGGCATGGTGCAGCAAAAATGACTCATGCAAAGCTCTGTGTTGGGGTGCTAAGTGTTTCTGTTACCTGCAGCAAAGTGCTTCTGAAGTATTTTAAAGAAGTGAGCAGTATGGAACTATCCCTCATCACATTTCCTAGAATGGAATATTTTGTAGTGTTTGTAATACTGAAATTTCTGTTTCATCAGTGTTTTATTAATAGAGCTTTATCAAAGATATCCTTTCAGTGTTATTTTTTTTCTAGTGTCTACTTTACCCCAGCTCATCTCCGTCTCCTACTCTGACTCAAAGTGTCCTGAAGTGGAGAGGAGAGCCATACAGCGGCTGATAGAGTGTGATACCAGGTCTTTTCTGAAACAAAACCTAGGATAGTTCCAGTTTTGAAGGATTTCTCACTCTAATACCAGAAGCATCTTTGGAAAAATGGAGAATATTGCTTGGAGTCCATGAATGTAGCTCTTCTTGGTATTATTAGTGTTAACTGAGATTAACTTGAAGGTGTTAGGACTGCTGTTTCTGACTTGGGCTGTCTGCCAGAGCAGAACTGGTTGGGGTGCTAGGGTACCTGAATATTGTCTGTGTCTGTGTCTGAGACAGGACTGTAGGCAGCTTGTTGGGTTACCAGCATGCTTTAAACCTGTATCCAAAGGTGATGGACTGATAACAATTTAAAACTGAAGTCTTGTTATCCATGAGCTCTCAAAATTGGTGCCACTTCGATCGCTCTTGTGCTAGAAAGGAAAAATTTGGTTTTTATTATTTGTAGCACCAACTCTGTATCTCAAAAATCAATACTTTATTCAAACAGAAGATGTTAATATACCACAGCACATAAAGTGGTATTTTTGTAGAGATATGTTACAGAACCATTCAGCTGTGGCTTGTGGCCTTGAAGTCTGGTCTTTTATTTCCTCTAAATATACTCTGTTCTGTTTCCTGCATGTCGGTCATGTTGAATAAGCAACAGGCAGTGGGCACAGGGCCCAGGACTCATGTCCCTTGTATAATTTAAAACAAAACAGGCAACTCTGAGTAGTTAGGTTAAAATGCTATCAAGAGCTTATTCTGGAGTAACAAAGCTGGAATTAAGGTGCCAGAATCCCAAGTTGCAGCCTCTAACTCAAAATATGCCTAGAATTTTCTTTCTGCATATGATATGTACTATTCTATCAGCTACTTGGTGTCATCTGTATAAAAGCCTCACTTTTCAAGTTTCTTGTTGCTCTGCCTCAAGTTCCTTCTGAGACATTACCCAGCCTCTCTCTTCCGATCCCCTCTTTGCTGTCCCTTACCAGTGCAGTTTTCTCTGCCATTCTGCTCCAGCCTGCCATGGCCAGGGTTCTCTGTGTTGCCCTGGCATTACTGCTGTGCTTAACATCAGAGATACAGGCATGGGCAGTGATGCACTCAGCTCTGCCACCACCATTCTTACTGAATAGTGCCTCAGACTATGAACAGTCCCTCAGACTTGGCATTCAGACTTTCATAGGATCCAGCTCCTAATCAGTCTTACGCCTTTTGTATACAATGTGCCTGTGTGCTGTGAATGAGAGAGATAGAATAGGATCCTGTAAGAGCAGATTAGCTGACTCTTCTGATTTTCTGGCCTGATATTATCAGCTATAGAACTGAATAATTCACTAAAGTAATGCTGCTGCTGGAATTAAAAGAAGGATTATTTGCAAATGCTCTTAAATTATTGTGGATAACACTTCTGAGAATATGTTAGAAGGCCCATTTTGTGTTATACCTTTCTTAATTCAGGGTTTAATTTATCTAAATTTTGTGGCTGCCCTGGTTTGAGCCAGGATAGAGCTAATTTTCGCTCTTGTAATTTTGCTTTCAGAGAAGTCTCTCATAAGTAGATGCACTTGCTGAAATTAACAGCAAGTTTCTTGGTCAGTGTCTGCTTCTGGGACTGATAACACTCAGTGTTTGTAGTTATGGCTGGAGAATGTTATGCAGAACCAACGCCAATGGTCTGTTCTGAGGAACATCTCATGCTCTGGAAAGAGAAAAGGAGTAAAGAGGTCACACCTGCAAAACCTTCTTTGGGGACAAGCGGACAAGATAAATGACCAAAAGTGAACGTGGTGTCGTTTTTTCTGTATATTTGCATATATTTAATATTTTTCCCTTTTTATCATTACTGTTTCATTAAAGCTGTGTAGTTTAGTTTCTAACCTGTAATTCTCTCTCCCTTATTCTCTCTCCTTTCGTTATCAGGGAGGGGAGGGGGATTAATAGAGAGCATCTGTCATGCAGTTAATTGCCAGCCCAGCTTTAAAGTGTGACAGTGACGTAGCTGTCCAAAGGTATGGTTTGGGAGCTCTCGATGTTACTATGCCAAATCATTGATGTCTTCTCCATATCCAAAGTCAAACAGATAGTGCTCGTGGGCTGAACAGTGATGGTTTGTACCTGAGACAGACCGTGGGTTTTGACATTAGTGGTGACATTCAGAGTTCCCCTTCTGCTCATGTCCCATGTGTGCTGCCAACTCCTGGCTCTGGCAGATAAGAAAATACACCTGCCCATCCAAAAAAAGATGGATGTTGCACATATATGAGGAAACCAACTCTTATGATGTTGTCTGCTAACAATCTATATGTCATGAGTGTGCTAGTTTAGAGAAAATCCTGCAAGATTTTTAATAAACTTGATAGTCTTCCTAGGTTACATTAGTATTGTTATTAGTAGATTAGTATAGTTATCTGCCTGTCAAACTGAAGCAGTACAGTTGATTGTTTTCTTCCTAGCCTCTCCTTGCTCCTAGAGTGTAGTATTTCAGTGAGAATTAATTTATTTGCAAAAGGTGGCTGTTGATCCCTCTGTTTTCATTTTGTATGAAGTTAATTACATTTCTGTGATGTTTTCTGCTTTGAATCTTAAATTCTGTGATACAAGTTAGTATCTATTAAGTTGCTATTTTTTTCCATCAGTGAACAGTACACCAGATATGGACATGTAGGACCCTAAGAAGCTGAGGGAGTTCTGCTGTCATTTGACAATTTTAACTTTCACGACTGAGAATTTCAGATAATTTTTTAGGGTTGTGTATGTGCTGTTTTGAGTTTAAGATCTGAGAAAAACAGACTTATGCAACTTAGTTTGTGTAAGTGCTGTGAGTCATTCACATTTTTGCATGTGTCTGTGTGTGAGATGTGTATCAATGTGTATGTTTTCCTTGAAAAAGTACTAATGTGAATGCTAAGAATATATCTTCCCTGTAAAACAAAACAAAAATGTTCCTATTAGTCAGGTCACTGCTTTTGTGTGATGTCTTCTCATAGATACCGTTCTCCAAGAAGGTATTTTGATGATTCTTCTTAAGGCTCTGGTTCTTCACTGGCAAAGTTTATACTGAAGGTGTAAAGCAAAGGCCATGTATCTCTGTCTTTCCCCTTCCATGGGTGGATCTGTGGGTAACTCCATGTGATAATGTTGATTACATATTTGTCTATTTCAAATACGTGTGGAGTTCAAATGTAGCTTCTGCTTTATCACATTTCTTCCTATTGTCTAGGGAAGACTGTTCTAGAGCAGAGTACCTCTGTGCATTGTGGGAAGAACCAACGGGATAAAACTGTCTGGGTTAAAACCTTGCTGGGTTAAAAACTGGCTGCGTGGCTGGGCCCAGAGAGTTGCAGTCAACTGAGTTAAATCCAGCTGACAGCCAGTCACCAGTGGTGTTCCCCAGGGCTCAGTTTTGGGGCCGGTCTTGTTCCAAGATCTTCATCAGCGAGCTAGATGAGGGGATTGAGTGCTTCCTCAGCAAGTTTGCAGATTACATCAAGTTAGGTGGGAATTTTGATCTGGTTGGGTTTAGGAAGGCTCTGAAGATGAAGCTGAACGTTTGGATCAATGGTCTTAGGCCAATTGTATGAGTACTGTGTTCATTTCTGTGCCCCTGGTTACAAAAAGGACATTTAGTTGCTGGAACATGTACAAAGAATATCAAGAAAGCTGGTGAAGAGTCTAGAGAACAAGTGCTGTGAGGAGAGGCTGAGGGAAATAGTTTAGTTTGGAGAAGAGGGGACTATGGGGAACATATAATTCTCCACAGCTATCTGAAAGGAGGTGTTTGTGTCTTTTCTTCAGTAAATAATGATGGGACCAAAGGATATGTCCAGAAGTGGTGCCAGAAGAGGTAAGATTAGATACTGGAGAGAATTTCTTTACTGAGACAGTAGTCAGACACTGGAACAGGCTACCCAGAGAGATGGTGGAGTCACCAAGTCACCATCCATGAAGGTATTTAAAAACCATGTAGATGTGACACCTCAGGACATGTTCTAGGGGGTGTGGTGATTTTTTTCTGGGTTGATGGTTACACTTGTCCTTAGAAGTCTTTTCCAACCATGACAAGTCTTTGTCATCCTGTGAAATTTGGGCCTTAAATCCTTCTCATATCTATCAGACACCATTGGCAAGCATCCTCCATCAGGCAAACTTACAAAGGTCCTCTAGAAGGCTTCATCTTTTTTGTCATTAGTTCATACCTGTGTGGTCAAATGTACCATAAATATCTGGCTGCACTGAGTTGGAGTTTGTTTTAATGCGGCTACAGGTATTTAGTGGAAGTACAGTGTAAGTTCTAGAGTTGATATTTTGCTTTCCATTTATACATTTCATTTGTGTTTTCCTTGATATCTGATGGATCATCCTACATAATGAGATTTGGAAGTCTTTAGAGGAGAGTCTACAAGCTTCTGGGCAGCTTGCTCCAAGTGCTCTGTTATGCTCACACTAAAGAAGTATCTCCTCATGTTGAAGTGGAACTTCCTATATTCTAGCTTAAACCCATTTTTCCTTGTCCTATAACTTGGCACCAACAAACAGAGATTGGCCTCATCTTCCTGGCACCCACCCCTTCGATATTTATAGACATTAATAAGATCTCCTCTTCTTTTCTTAAGGCTCAGCAGCCCTGGTTCTCTTAAGTCATTCTTCACAGAAGAGATGTTCAAGTCCATTTATCATCCTCATATCTCTCTGTTGGTCTCTCTACAATAGATCCCTGTCTCTCTTGAATTGGGTAGCTGAAAACTGCTTAAAGTATTCTAGGTGTGGTCTCACCAGGTCAGAGTAGAGAGAGTAGAGCTTCCTTAGATCTGCTGTTCACAGCTTCCTTAGGTCTCTCAGCCTTACCTCGTAAGACATGTTCCAGTCCCCTGATCATCCTTGTAGCCCTCCATCAGACTCTCTCTAGTATATTCCTGTCCCACTTGAACTGGGGAGCCCAGAACTGGACACAGTACTTTAGATGTGGTCTCACTATGGCAATGTAGAACCTCCTGCTGGAAATATGAGGAATGGTAGCCTCTTAACAATAAAATCATACAGCATATATTTTAACATTCATTCTTATGCTTTACCTACAAAGACTAGAATTTGCTGGTCCTTGAGGTGGCCCTTGAAGCCCTCTTCTTATCAATTCTCTGTCCATAATGGGCATAATCCTTGTGCCCATGCTTCAGAAGTCTATTCCATGTATTGTCTGTAGTTAATAATACAATCTAGGCACATTACTGTACCCTATACATTATGTATCAGTGTATCAGGAGTTTAAGAAGTCTCACTAGAAGGTGAATGTCCACTAAAAGGATGGCCCTGTAATGTTACATTTGTGCACACTCCAATCACAAAGATAGAAGTCTCAAGAAATGGGATGGACTAAGCACAGAAGAGATCATATGATTTATTCAGGGAAATATACCCACTGTTCTTAAAAGTCACGGTAGCCTGAGTTGAAATGAAAGTTTATCTTCCTGTTATTGCCATTTTTCAGGCTTTTTCACATATTTTAGTGCAGAATCAAAGATTTCATTACTCGCAAAAAGAAACAAACAAGTAATTTATAGGCAGGGCATTAAAAAAAAGAACAGAAGCTTCACAAGGCTCAAATTAGTTTCCCCCCATTTTTCTATTTTTCTGAATCATCATCTGACTCCTTGAGCACCACTCACTAGTGCTTAATTTTAATAATTTAAGAGGAGTTCAGCAAAAGCGAGTTAACTTTCTATAACCATGATAAAGTAGGAATCATAACACTTAAAGGGACCCTTATGAGACAAATCCAGTTGCCTGGAGTAGAAATCTATGTCACTGCTCTACTGAGTATTAATGTAAGGTATCAGGAAAGTGATGTATTTTAGATAAATTGCCCTCTCCCTGCCGAAGTCAAAGGACTGATCCTGCCCACAGCCATGCGTTTGTTTTGAGTTTAATCATAGAATGAATCGCTGAATGGACAGGGTTGGAAGGGACATTAAAGATCATCTAGATGCAACCCTCCCTGCATGGGCAGGGACACCTTCCACTAGATCAGATTGCTCAAGGCTTCATCCAACCTGGCCTTGAACATTTTCAGGGAGGGGGTAGACACAACTTTCTTGGACAACCTGTTCCAGTGTCTCACCATCCTCAAATAAAGAATTTCTTCCTAATGTCTAACCTCAATCTCCCCTCTTCAAGTTTGAAACCATTTCCCCTTGTCCTCCCACTACACACCTGTGTAAAAAGCCCTACCCCAACTTTCTTGTAGGCCCTCTTCAGATATTGGAAGGTTGCTATAAGGTCAACTTGGAGCCTCCTTTTCTCTACTCTGAACAATTTCCAATTTCCCAATTTCCTCAGCCTGTCTTCATAGGGAAGGTGCTCCAGCTCTCTTATCATTTTAGTGGCTCTTCTCTGGATACGCTCAAGGAGCTCTATGTCCTTCTTATGCTGGAGACTCCAGAACTGGACACAGTACTCCAGGTGGGGTCTCATAAGAGCAGATTAGACAGGGAGAATCACTTCCCTCTACTGGCTGTCTATGCTTCTTTTAGTGCAGCCCAGGACACCACAGGCTTTCTGGGATGCAAGCAGACATTGATGGCTCATGTCAAGCTTCTGGTCCACCAAGTCCTTCTCCTCAGGGCTGTCCTCAATCTTTTCTCCTCCCAACCTGTATTCATGCATGGGTTTGCCTCAAACCAGGTGCAGAACCTTGCAGTTGGACTTCTTCAACTTCATGCAGTTTTCGTGACTCCACTTCTCAAGCCTGTCAGGGTCCCTCTGGATGGCATCCCTTCCTTCCAGCGTGTTGACTTCACCACACAGTTTGGTGTCATCAGCAAACTTGCTGAGGGTGCATTTGATTCAACTGTCCGTGTTGCCAACAAAGATGTTAAACAGCAGTGGTCAGTTTGTCTGAACTCTGTCAGTGTTATGTTTTCTGTGCATACACTAGAAAGTTTGTTAAGCTTTACATTTTAATGTATTCCTTACTTACTGAGTACCTTTGCCTCTTGTTCATTCTAATGGATTTTTTTTAAGATTGTCTTCTATATGGTAGGAAATCAGACTCTATCTATTTCAGGTATCTGCTGAAATTTATACGAAACATGCTTTGAGTAGCCTCAGCAAGTCAGTGTTACTATTACTAACAGCAGATGACTAACAAGTTAGTTTAGTAGCATAATAGGTAGTATGCATATTGACTCATTTCTAAAGCTCCTTGGAAAAGCTACTCTAAAATACCAGTGTGCCCTGGATAGTTTCGTAGAATCGTAGAATATGCTGAGCTGGAAGGGACCCATCAGGATTATCAAATTCAACTCCTGTCCTGTGTAGGGCACCCCAAGAACAACACCATGTGCCTGAGACCCTCATCCAAACACTTCTTGTACTCAGGCAGGCTTGGTGCCATAACTACTTCCATGGGGAGCCTGTCCAACTGCTCAACCACCCTCTGGGTGAAAAAACTTTTCCTTAAGCCTAACCTAAACTTCCCCCAGCATATCTTCCTACCATTCCCTTGGGTTCTGACGTTGGTTGTCAGAAAGAAGAGGTCAGTGCTTGTTCTTCCTTCCCTAATGGGGAAGCAGTAAGCTGGGGTAAAGTCTCTCCTCACCCTCCTCTTCCCCAGGCTGAACAGACAAAGTGCCTTTATCTACTCATACAGCTTTCCCTCTAAACCCTTCACCAACCTTGTAGCCCTCCTCTGGACACTCTGTAGTAGCTCTATGTCCTTGTAGTACTGTGGTGCCCAAACCTGCACACAGTACTCAAGATGGGGCTGAACCAGGGCAGAGTGAAGTCGTCACCTCCCTCAACCAGATGGCAGTGCCATGCTTGATGCATCCCAGGACTCAGTTGTCCCTCCTGCCTGTTAGGGCACACTGTTGGCCCATGTTCAACTTGCCATGGACCAGAAACCCCAGATCCCTTACTGCAGGGCTGCTCTCCAGCCTCTTGTTCCCCAGGCTGTACGAATATCCAGGTCTACTGTGTCCCAGGTGCAAGATCTGACACTTCTTCTGGTAAAACTTCATAAAATTGGCAATTTCCCAGCATTCTAATCTGTCTAGACCCCCTGCAAGGCCTCTCTGCCCCTAGGAGTGCCCACCACTCCTCCTAATTTGGTGTCATCTGCAAACTTAATTAGTAAACCTTCAAGTCCTAAGTAATTTATAAATATATTAAAGAGAGCTGGCCCTAAAATGAAACGCTGCAGAACCCTCAAGACTCAAGACCAGTCACCTGCCTGATGTGACCCTATTTATTATGACCCTTTGAGCTCAACCCATTAGCCAATTGGTCATCCATCACATTATGTACTTTTTTTTTATTTGGAAGGGTATTGTGAGAGACAGTATCAAAGGCCTTTCTGAAATCAAGAAAGATTACATCAGCTGGCTTCCTTTGGTCAGCTAGGGGGGTTACCTTGTCATAGAAAGAAATCAACTTAGTTAAGCAGGATCTTCCTCTAATGAACCCATGTTGGCTGGGGCCAATGACTCTGGCTTTTTGGGTGTTTTTCAATAGCTCCCAGGATAATCTTCTGCATAATCTTACCAGACACTGAGGTGAGACTAACAGTCCTGTAGTTACCAGAGTCATCCCTTCTGCCCTTCTTGAAGATTGGGACATTTGCCAACTTAAAGTCAACTGGTACCTCTCCAGATTTCCAAGAGCATTGAAAAGTCATTGAGAGTGGTTTTGCTATGGCCTCTGCCAGCTCTTTAAGCACCCTTGGATGAATCCCATCAGGCCCCATTGATTTATAAGGATCAAGCTGGAGCAGCAAATCCCACACAAGTTCAGGGCTCACTGGGAGATTATCATTTGTACAGTCAGACTCACTAACCCAAGGTTCTGGAGGTGCTCAAGACCATCATCAGTATTGAAGACAGGATGAAGTGAAGAAAGCATGAAACATCTCTTCTTTGTCTATATCCCTATATAAGAGGTGTCCATGATCATCAAGTAATGGACCAATATTGTTTCTGGCCTGCCTTCTCCATTAGCATATTTAAAGAAGTCTTTTTTATTATCTGTCACAGTGCAGGCCAGCTTCAACTCTAGCTGAGCGTTAACTGAATGGATTTCTTCCCTACAGGGGTGAACAGAATCTCTATAGTCCTCTCATGTTCTCTGTCCTTCCTTCCACTGGCCATACACATTCTTTTTGAACCTTAGTTCTAGTACAAGGTCTCTACTCAGCTAGGGTGGCCTTCTACCTTGCCTGCTTGACTTACAGCATTTTGGAATTACCTGGTCCTGTGGTCTTAGGAGTTGGTACTTAAAAAGTGACCAGCATTGCTGGACCCCAGCACCCTGAAAAACTTTTTCCCAGGAGACCTTACCAAGCAGTTCCTCCAGCAACCTGAAGTCTGCTTTCATAATGTCCAGAGTTGGGGTCTTACTGTCAGTTTTCCTCCTATTACCCTATATGTTAAACTCAACTACTTCATGGTCACTGTGGCCAAAGCAGTCACTTTACCCTCAAGGCCTTTTCTGTTGCAAGTAACAAATTAAGGAAGGCACCTTTCCTGGTTCGTACATTCAACATCTGTGCTATAAAGTTATCATCCAGATAGGTTAGGTATCTCCTGGACCTGCTTATACCAAGTATGTGGTGCTCCCAGTTGATATCAGTTAAATTGAAGTCCCCCATGAGGACAAGTGCAGATGATGTGGTGGCCTCCTGTAGTTCCTTAAAGAATGACTCATCAGTTTCCTCATACTGCTTGGGTAGCCTATAGAAAACTCCCGTGACAACATCTGTTTTAAAAGTTTGCCCCTTAATCCTCACCTATAGTCTCTCAACTGTGCGACTGACAGCTACAAACTTCACGAATTCCAGCCCTTCCACTGTATATAACGCCACTCCTCCACCTCTCCTGCCCTGTCTATCCCTCCTGAAAAGCCTGTAACCATCCATCATGGCAGTCCCAGGACTCATCCCACCAGATATTCCTTCTGATTTCCTATCAGAGGGAATCAAAAAGAGCATTGTTTTGTCCCAGACATATCCTTTCGGTGGATTTGGGGCACTAATTTGGCAGGCCATATGGAAGCCACCCTGTGCACATGTATCAAATTACATTAACAACCTGTCAGGAAGAAAATATTCAGAATCACCAGCTTTGGGCACATGAACAGGCTTGAGATAATGCATATATATAATGCTTTTTATGGGTATATGGGAGAGGAAAAATAACCTTCAGCAACCTATTGTTTGAGACTTTTTCTTGAACCATTTTTTATTTGTGACTCAAATACTGCCATGATTAAGCCACAAAATTAAGGGAATGTACTTTGCTTTTGCTGGAAACTAACATTGGTTTTCTCCAGGCATTCAATCACTTAACTCAGTTGTCTTTTTATGTTATTTAAATGCGATACACATTAGTCAAACATAAGTAGTTGAAGAATCACATTGCAGAATGGCTCTTGAGGGAGAAGTATGTTATAAACATTTTTACTAATGGAATATTTATGTTAATGTAAATTAACTCCGTACGGGTGGCAAATTCTTTGAAAGGTGAACATGAAGTTCCTGCTGCACGGTGGATGCTTTTATTATTTTGGTAATTGTATAGTACAAAGTTTTGTGTACAGACCTCTGCTGTAGCCAACAAGAACTTTGGAATTGCAGTTTGATGACCTTCAAGAATCAAAGCCTGTCATACAGGCTACGGAAAATGTAGTACAGGTTTGTGGGATGCTGAAGACAGGAAGGACATTTTGCAGAAATAATTGTAAGAGCTGTGGTCTCAGAAAAATTGCAAAATTAACTGAATCTGTAGGTGAGTAGAAAAAACCAAAGAGCTATAGCTAGCAGGTATCAAATTTAATTAGATTGCTGCAGATAGTGATAATTTTGGAGTGAGTGATAAGTTGCCAAGAATATTAGTTGTAGAGACATAAGAATGGCAAGAAAGACTACAGCTATTTTCATCTCTGTTTCCTGTAATCTAAGCTATGGGTGTTTGCCTAGAGGCATGAGATCTGACTAATGCTGGAGTGATACAGGAGCCTGGTAGATACCTTGCCTGGGAAGCATATTTATAGTTATAGCTGAACTCAAGACCCAAGGGTTTTCCAGAGAGCAGTCTAATGCAGGCTATCCCACTGGAAGCAATTGCTTTGTAGCCCCTGGCAGGCAGCAAACTCTGGATTTTTGTATGTCCGTATGTATATATATGTAGGTATAGACACATGTATGTCTTTATGTATGTGTTGTAGACAGCAATAAGAGTTCCCCTGAGCCTTCTCTTCTCCAGACTAAACAACCCCAGTTACCTCAGTCACTCCTCCTAGGACATGCCCTCCTAACCCCTCACCAGCCTCATAGCTCTTCTCTGGTTGTGTTCCAGGACCTCAATGTCTTTCTTATACTGTGACATCCAGAACTGAACACAATATTCAATCTGTGGCCTCACCAGGGCTGAGTACAGGGACACAAATCACTTCCCTGCTCCTGCTGGATACACTGTCTTTGATACAAGCCAAGATATCATTGGTCTTCTTGGCCACCTGGTCAAACTGCTGGCTCATGTTCAGCCAGCTGTCCACCAGTACTCCCAGTTTGTTCTCCACCAGGATGCTTTCCAGCCACTCTTCCCTAAGCCTGTAGCATTGATTTGGGTTATTGTGACCAGAGACCCAGCACTTGGTCTTGTTAAACCTCATACCACTGATCTCAGCCCATTAATCTAACCTGTCCAGATCTCTCTGCAGTGCCTTCCTACTCTCAAGCAGATCAACACTCATGCTCAGTTTAGTGTTTGCAAACTTGCTGAGGGTGCACTCAATCCTCACATCCAACACAGTGATAAAAATATTAATCACAGCTGGCCCCAATACTGAGCCCCAGCACACACCGCTTGTGAATGGCTGCCAGATGGATTTAACTCAGTTTATTACAATTCTTTGGGCCCAGCCATCCAGCCAGTTTTTAAACCATTGAAGAATCCACCTTTCTATTCCGTGGATCACAAGTTTCTCAAGAAGAATGGTGGGGGGGATGATGTCAAAGGCCCTACTAAAGTCCGGGTAGACAACATCCACAGCCTTTCCTTCATCCACTGCTTGGGTCACATGGTCATAAAAAGAGATAAAGTAAGAGCTGCCTTATACTAATCCATGCTGGCTGGGCCTAATCTCACCCTTATCCTGCACTTGCCATATGAACGCACAAGATGAACTGGTCCAATGATCTTCCCTGGTACCCATGTCAGGCTGAAATGACTGTAGTTCCCTGTATCTTCCTTTAAGCTCTTTTTATATATAGAGGCCATGTTGGCAAGCCTCCAAGGGGAGGGAACCTGAAGGGAAGTTATAGAGAGGCCAGTGTTGGTCTCTTCTCCCGAGTAATTAGTGATAGAACAAGAGGAGACTGTATTTAAGTTGCACCAGTGGACATTTAGGCTAGATATTAGGAGAAGTTTCTTTACTGAAAGAGTGATGAGGCATGGGAATGGGCTGCCCAGGGAGGTGGTGGGGTTGCCATCCCTGGAGGTGTTCAAGAAACATCTAGATGTGGCACTTCAGGATAGAGTTTAGTAGTTGTGGTCATTTGATTATGGTTGGAATCAATGATCTTGAAGGTCTTTTCCAACCTTAATGGTTCTATGATTCTATGTTGTACAAACTTGAATCCTGCCACGAGGAAGCTGAGCATGTCAGCTTCAGGAATGGCAAAATGGAAGAGACAGATGTACCTTCCTTTGGAAGACAGTGTAGCAGCCAGCAGAGCCATGGCTGATGTAATAGTCTACAGATCTATTTCTGTGTTCTTATGTATAGAGGGAGACAGAAGCCCTGGAGGCAAGGGAAGGGCAAAGTCCAGTGAAGTTGTGCCCAGGGTTTTTAAGCAGGTGGGCATTCACCCAGCTCCCTGTTTTGAAGTCCCCTACCAAATAATAGAACAGCCTACTAAAAACCTTTCTATCTTTGAGTGTTTAGTTTGCTTGTTTGTTTTTGCAGCATGCAAATTTATCAAAACTGTGTATATTACACGAAGCACTCTTTAACTGTGTTTTATTAAGTCAGGAACAGCAGTGATAAGATCTAGCTCTTTCCAATGAATTTGGTATGCCATGTTTCAGAGATGAGATCATATTACAAAGACAGTTCAGGTCCCAGTTAGGCTCTTCAGTGATGTGGTTACATTTTTGACATGGGTATGGTATTTGTTATCAGGAATGGGAGCTGGTGAGCACTTATGAAAATGTAACCTTTTGTACTAGGATATTTGTGTGTATTCCCCAGTCCCATTTTCCATTAAGTTATGTGGGGTGTTTTGTTGTTGTTGTTTGTTTCTATGCAGTGGGATTTTCATATTTTTGTGATTGTCATGACAATTAAAATTCAACTATTCATAAATATGTGCACAAATGAAACCGCAAATACCACGTTGCGTAATACTGTAGTGATAACTCTGAGCACAAATACTACATTTAAAATGTTAAGTTGTTTGTATAGCTATTAACATGAATGTCTGATGAATCACAGTAAATATACAAATACATGATGAACTGGGATTTTTATACATGTAAATTCATTCCTCTCAATGCCTTGTTCCTTAGATAAATATGACAGTGTTATGCGACGTTTATCTTTCTAAGAACTACAGATTACTTTCTTTCAATGAAATTCAGTATGGAGGCCTAACCCACATTAAATATTCCCCTCCTCCAGATTATTATTTCATTATTTCATTATTCCAAGATGATTAGGGGAGTGGAACATCTCCCTTATGAGGAAAGGCTGAGGGAGCCGGGTCTCTTCATCCTGGAGGAGAATGAAGGGTGACTTCATCAAGCTTATAAATATGTAAGAGGTGAGTGCCAGGAGGATGGAGTGAAGCTTTTCTCAGGGGTGACTAACAATAGGACAAGGAACAATGGTTATAAACTGGAGCATGGGCAGTTCCATATAAATATTAGGAAGAATTTTTTTCACTGTGAGGATGTCAGCACTGGCACAGGCTGCCCAGGGAGGTTGTGGAGTCTCTTTCCCTGGAGACATTCAAAACCCACCTGTGTGCATTCCTGTGTGACCTGGTATAGGTGGCCCTGCTTTGGCAGGGCGGTTGTACTGATGATCTTTTGAGGTCCCTTCTGACCCCTAGCTTTCCCTGATTCTATGGTTCTCTGAGTATTATTTTATCTCCTGAAAGATCCTCCCATTTTGAGGTGTTGTAAAAGTTGTTAAGTTCCAATACTGTGAATGCTTAAAAAAGATAGATACCATATAGCCAGGCTGATGTGCTGGTAATTGCAGATGAACCCAAGATACCTTTATATTATCATTGCCAGTGTCCCATTTAAGCGTTTTTGCTTTCTAGGAACACCTTATGAAATTTCCTCTGTTATTGTCTTCCCTTACAGCTTTGCTTCCCATCTTTGTGGTGGACACCATGTCTTTGGCATTGACCCTGTGCATCTCTCCCCACTTCTTCTTAGCTGTTATTTCTCAGCTTCTCATTCCAGTGCTTCCCAAAGACCTGCTTTTTCTTCTGTGCCAAAAAAGTATTCATCTCTACGTTAAATGTCCTCAGCAAGGAAAGCCAACTTCAGTCATGATTTATTTTGTTCCTTTCTTTCTCCCACTAGCTGTCTGACTTTTATCACATTACCTTTGTCCTCCCTCTATTTACCAAGTCAACTTCTGTAGTTAGGACGTGTTGCCAGATAACTTGCTTTCCACTGCTTTCCAATAACTTTGCTTTCCACTGTAGTATGTCTGGCACATATTGGAGTATTAGTTGAGTATATTGAGAAGTTTATTTTGCTATAGGTAGTGATTAATAGTTGCAGCTGATGAACTGCTACTGGTCTATGTAAAATCATAGAAATATGATTGGAAAAGTCTTTAAAGAACTCGTTCCAGCCTTACTGCATGGCAGGGACACCTTCCACTAGACCAGGTTGCTGAAAACCCTGTGCAAACTGTCCTTGAACTCTTCCAGGAAGTGGCCTCTACCTTATTCTCATGAATCTCTAACTGGGCAATAAGCATAACTAACTAGCACGTCAAAGTGAAGGCAAGCAATGTGCTCTGACTTCAGCTTTTCACTAAAACATCTTTGAATGTTACCTCATCTTCCCATGCCTTCCTTTCCCTTCCCCTTCACACCCTTTAGATATTCTTTGGCTTCTTGGTCTAATTCTGAGAACAGTGGATCAAGGACTCTATGCTTCTAACACAACTTAGCATTGTAGTCCATATCTTGCCTTCTCCCAGAGACCCTGAATGCAATGTTAATGGTTTGCCATTTAAGAGATAATGATAAAGGTGGCATGAAAGAGACATGGAGGCATTACACTAATTTCTGTTCCCCAGAAGTGCTTCCTGGTGTGATGGATGCAAAAAGGTGGCTGGGATGGCAGTGGGATAGGAGTCTTCTGTTCTCCCACCCCAGCTGTGCTTTGCCTGTTTTGTGGCCATTCTGGGGTTTTGTTCCTCAAGAGAGGCCATCTGGCCCACTTCACAAACACTAAGATCAGTTTCAGCACAGGAGAAAAGAAAAAGTCTGACCGCATGGAGCTGAGGGAGAGTCAACATTGCACAGCTTCAGCAGAAAGCTAGCCTTTCCATCCATTATTCTTCTGCTTTTCCCTCTCCTCTCACTGGGCCCCGCAGAGAGAGATTTGCAATCAAGCTGTAAATTCCCCAAGTGCATCAAGTAGTAAACCTCCCATCCCCTCCTCAAGAGGAGAGTATGCTAACAACAGCTTCATTCAGTCTGACACCTGTTTCACTTTAAAACAGGTCCCTATAAACAGAGTAAATGTTACCCAAGCTGGCATTGCCAAATATTGTGGAAAATGTGGCTTACAACCCTGTGAAGAAGGGGGAGTAGAGAGACTAAGTGTGGGCAAAAAGACACTATCTACCATAAAAGCCTGGCAGCATTGTGCAAGGGCTGTTGCTTTTAATTTAAATGCTCATTTCTTATTCTATTTTCAGATCCTCTCTGGGATTTCAGGAATGTTGAGACGTGCTGGTTATAAAGCCCTAAGTACAAAATGGTCACGGATGGCTGGAATGAGGCATGTTCTAATGGAAACAAATCACTTGTCAGTAAGCAGCCTTCAAACTTTTGAACAAAAGCTCAGAAGGGTCGTGGAAAAGACATGTTTATTGACTTAAAATGGCTGAATGAAGGTTGTCAGAAGGGCATAGGCTTCAAAATTGTTAAGGTAACTCTCCAGTTTGATGTAAAATTGGGGGTTTAAATTATGGTAAGTACTTTGATGGCAACCACAACTGGAATGAGCAACTTACATTAAACAGAAAGCTTACACATATATAAACTGAAGTCTATATATTACCAAAATGTAAAGCACATATAGCATTTTAAAACATCTGCAGAATGGAGCTCAGCTGTGGGAGCTACACTTAGGTGAAGAGACATGAATGTCTGTGGTGAAGACTATGCTGTATTTACTGAAATTTACAAGATTGACCAGTATATTTTAACATTAAAGTGGGTCATGAGTTGCTGTTTTGGATAGTTAAAATAGTGTATCTTAGCTTCATTGTGATTTGGGGATAAATTCAAGTCCTGAGTCTGTTTATTCAACTTTCTGTAGGTTTTAGCTCAAAACAAAGTATTGCAGTGCTATTGTTAATTTTTTTTTATCTTGCAAGACCTGTAATGTGGTTCATGACCTCTGGACCAACTATAATGAGGGATCAGTCCTTCTTTTTCCTGTGTAATATTTCCTGTTGCTGTGTAAAATGCATAATATTGCTCTATAATAAATTGCATTAGATGGATGAATTACAATCTTAGCATTATGTTGAATCTCCTATTTGAGCATGGTTTCATAAGAAAATGAGGCTTATGCAATCTTTCTTTGTCATCAAACTGTCTGTCTGCTAGTTCCCCTCATGAGCAGCTTTTGAGTTTGTTCAGCCTTCAACTGGATTTGAAGAGGGATTACAGATAATTAGGGTTTGACTAAATTTGTGAAAACTGTTTTTTCTCTAGACAAAGAGAGGTAAAGGTAATGCCTCTACAGAAAGATGGTAGGTAAAACTTGGGTGTCAGCTAAGTAATCAGCACAAGGGTCTTTAACACAGCAAACTGTTTTGTGCATACAAAACATGCATGCACCAGGGATACAGCAGGGACTAAGGAGACACATTTGGGCAGTGTTAAATGGGGAAACAAAGCTGATGGGAAAAAATGTGACCCTGTAAGTAACCACATTTAGCTTCAGGAGAAATTATTTTTCATATGGAAAACAGTAGCAGAAGAAAAGGGAGTGACTATGTGGTAAAATGATACGTGTGAGCTTCAAAGCATAGGGAAGGCTTTTGGTGTTTCTGAGGTTTACTACGTTGTGTAAACATTATTCTGCTTTCAAAGGGAAAAAACTAAAACACTTTCTTCACAGAGATTTGACTTGCTTAAAGGCACCAAATGACTCAGCAGCAACCAGGTACAACATACAGACATGTTTAAATAGCTTAGAATCATGGAATCTCTTAGGTTGGAAAAGGCCCTTAAGATCATCAAGTACAAACATAAGCCTAACACTGCTAAGTCCAGCACTGAACCATGTTCCTATGCACCATATCTACATATCTTTTAAATACTTCCAGGGATGATGATTTAACCACTTCCCCGAGGAGCCTGTTCTAATGCTTGATAACCTTTTTGGTGAAGAATTTTTTTCCTAAAATCTGATCTAACACTCCCCTGGAACAACTTCAGCCTTTTTCTTCTTGTCTTGTCATTTGCTACTTGGTAAATGAGACCAATCCCCACTTCTCTATAACTCCTTTCAGGTAGTTGTAAAGAGCAGTAAGGTCTCCCCTCATCCTTCTCCAAACCGAACAATCCCAGTTCCCTCAGCTGCTTCCTGTAAGACTCGTTCTCTAGACCCTTCACCAGCTTTATTGTCCTTCTTTGGACATGCCCCAGCATCTCAAAGTTCACAGTGAACAGCCCAAAACTGAACACAGTATTTGAAGTATGGCCTCACCAGTGCCAAGTACAGGGGAACAGTCACTTCCCTAGTCCAGCTGGCCAAGTGTCCTAGCCATATTCATCTTCCTCAAGACCCTGAAGCTCAGCAGTGCTCTTCTCTTCTGCCTTTTGGGTTGCTCTTCATGTCCTTTAAGTCTGCATCTGATAGTGCTGCAAGAGGAGACCATTGTCAGTTCAAACCCGGCCATTTCTTGACATCCACAAAGACTGCTGTATGTGTTGCTGTGACAAGAAAAACAGCCACTGGTTGTTCTGCTTTTCTGCAAGCAATGAAGGAATATTTTTGAAGAGAGCTACAGGCAGTGTGTAAAGAAGTGTTCCTGGTACCTGAGTTAGCTTGTTTGAAGTTAACTTGGGTTTGTTCACAGTATCATGTCCCATTCACCTGCCTTGGATTTGTCAGCTGATGGTCTTTGCTGTTTCATACTGTTCTTTGGATGCAATGTGGAGGATGTCTCCTCTTCGTATGCTATACTGCCTGGGATGATGCTTGTTGGTGATTTGGGCTTCTCAGTGCCGATGCAGATGGATTTACAAACACTCATTATTTGCATCAGAAATGGAGCTACCCCCAGGCTGCAGAGCAGATTCAGTCCTGCCGCAGCCCTGGGACACTGCTCAGTCCAGCTGCTGCATCACATAGTAGTCTGAGTGCTGGGACTGAGAAGGAGGAACACAAAAATTAAGTACTACTTCTAGTACCACAGTTTTTATATGCAGTGGCACTGGGAAAGTGCTAAATGTTGCAGGAGGAGGCAGGGTAGGGCGTGGGTGGGAGGTGAGCAGTCATACTACTGCAAATTGGTTCCGGATCTTAGAGTAGACAAGCTGATTTCTCTGTGCCCAAATGAACATCAGATGGTGAAAAACACTTTTAGAAAACGTAACCCTTATTAGTACATTTATTTCTGTGGTAGACTTATTCCTGCTACTCATGTGACTTGAATGTAATGTGCTTGCATATGCACATGCAGAGGTTTTCATTTTTATCACAGAGCTGCTAAAAATAACACTGAAACATAAGTTAAGCCTGCTATTCTAACACAATGGCATTTCATTACAGTTCAGGGCAGCTCAGGTTTCCTTCTGAGCTTATCACCAGAAGGCAATAAAGGAGAAGTATAGAAAGCAAGTAAAAGGAACTGTTCAACATCATGGTATTTTATCCTAAATGGTCAGCATCCCCTGGTGAGTTCTCTAGTGTATGGATTTAGTGTCTTCAGTAATTGTCTCTCACAGTGTTGAATTTAACATAAATATGGTAGTATCAAATAGGCTATTTCTGGATTTTTTCCAAGTTGCAGCAGTTGGTCTTATGAATAATTTCACTCTAATCAACTAAGTCTCTGTTTCCTCTGTAACTCTTATTTTCCTAGCTTGCTACTTCTCTGACTCTCAATTAGAATTTCATCTCCATTCTTTTCTTAGATACGATAAGTGTAGCCTTTTGAAATTCTTCCCTAATATGATTTTAG
Organism: Phaethornis superciliosus; assembly: GCA_023637945.1. Lineage (NCBI taxonomy): Eukaryota > Metazoa > Chordata > Aves > Apodiformes > Trochilidae > Phaethornis > Phaethornis superciliosus. Next base: position 43,616,508 of record JAJQWJ010000004.1, on the reverse strand, counting down.
TGCTGTCACTTCAGTTAGGGACAAGGTAATGACTAACCTCTTTTCCTGTAGCTCTGTTGCTTTGTTGTGTAATGATTTTTCAGAACATCTGGATTAATGTAGGTCAGTTCATAATTTCGGAGCACATGATACTTGAAAAAATCCATTTGTAATCTCAAAGATCTTATGGGAGAGTTGTGTAACATGAGGAGCATAATAACTTATTATCTAGAAGCCCATAGATTAAAGATGGGTAAACAAAATCTGTTTAATCTCACTTGAAAAAAAAAAAATCACTTTATTTCTTAAGTAGCCTTCTCACAAGAGAATGTGGTAGTAGCTTCAGGGAATGGTAGATTTGTAAACATTTATGCTTTGGAGTCTGTTTTTGGAGTCCTGCCACTTACTGGTGTTCCATCCTAGCTGTTGACACTGCACACCTTCTGAGTTTCCTTGCTAAATGTGCCACGTTTGGTGGTGTTGCCCTAGAAAATCTTCCCATGCAATGTATTCTATTCTGGCTCAATCTAGCCTATGTGCTGTCATGCAGCTGCCAACAGGCAAACAAAATAAGCAGAAGGAGTAAATACCATGGTTTTCTTAACAAGTCGTTTTTTAGGAAGTTGATGGAGGAAATCACAGAAGCTAATATCTATAATTTTTGAGCAGTCTTTATGTTTAGAGTATAAGGGTTTTTCCACTCTGATGACAGAGTGAGGATTGTGGTTTTTTATTTTTGGCTTAGGGTTTTTTGTTGTTGTTTGTTTTGGGTTTTTTTGTGTGGGTTTATTTATTTATTTATTTAGCTGATTATATGAGAATTCAAGATGATATCATGATAGCAAGACTACAGTTATCAGGGAGTGTCCTGGAGAACTTAGGAACTGGCATGGTGAAGAGGGTTGTTAGAAAATTGCTTGTTAAAATAATTCTGGAATTCTGGAATTCTGCCCCTCGTTGTGCTTAAGGTTCATATGCAATGTGTTGAATGTCTGTGTCTTGAATTAAGCTGCTAGTGGATCCTCCTATGTGGTCCATTCAGTAACTGTTCACTAGTATAATCATGTTTCTGCATTAAAACTGTAAAATAATTTAATGATAGCTCTGTTTAGTAACATAGTTTTAACACCCGTATGACTTAACTCTCAGTTGCATTTTGCCTAAGATTGTACAACAGCTGCATTGTACCCACATATGTCCCATCACTTCAGGCACAGTCAAATTTTTAGAAAGGAAATTACACTGTCATAGATCACTGCATCTTCCTCAGCTGTATATGATCTACTTTCCTACAGAGGTGTATGAACTTTCTTTAGTTTTCATAACACTGGGGGAAAAAAATTTAAAAGTTTCCTAAAGGAAAGGCTGTAGTGATTTCTTTTTTTGTTTATTTGGGGTTTTTTTGTTTGTTTTTTTTTTTTTTTTTCCAGTGTGAAAAACATGAATTTGGAGATAGAAGATTTCTTCTTAAAATGGTGTACTCCCTTTATCATCACCTAGGTGATGCAAGGCAATATTAATGTTTATTAGGTTACTTAAGAAGAGTATTATTGAAATAATAGTCACAAGATATTGATCTTCCCATTAGAAATCTTTTGCACAGGGAACCCCTGTTGTTTAGGGACAATTATTTCTGGAAAACATTTCACCTGTCTTCCCTACCTAGCTGCTCTGCTATTTTCATGCAGCTGTGATTTGGTATCAGCTTGCATGTTAGCACATTTACAGTTAGATAAAGGGCACCATAGATACTGGCCAAAGTTTTCTCTTAGCTACATTGCTGACAGTTCAGGGTAAGTTGGCAGTTATCACTGACAGAATTTCTTTGCCTTTTTCTATCCATCGGGGAGTTCTGTTTGTTAAGTTAAGAATACATTCTTTTCATTTCCATATGTAGTGAGACAGTTTTCATAGGCAACATCAAAATATTTTTCCATCAAGTAAGAAGAGCTCTTTCTGCAGATAATGGTGTTATCTCCTGATGTGGGTGGAAGGGCAATCTGTAAAAAATGCACATTGAATGTGATGTCTCATGTGTATCTCTAACTGTCATTTAATAAAGAGCCCCCTGCTATGACTTATGTTTGTATTTCACATGACAGCTAGTTTAAGGGATTCTGTCAAAAGTTTTACACTATATTTGCTATAGTAGAGATGAGAGAATTACTTTTCCCCACTACAGCTCATGTTCAGGTATAAATCTGTCATATTTTAGCCTTCAAGTCTGTGTAGCAAAGATATCTGAGCTAAGTCCACTCATAGTCTTGCATGAATTTAGCCATCCCTGGTGTCTCTCCTTTTGAATTCTGTGTTGCAGTCTGAACCTGTAGGAACCTGGTTGTGCTATCAGTTTCACCCCAGAGATGGTGATTTGTTTAATTTGATTTACATGACTGGTGTACCTCAAAATGTGTCATGAGGTCTCTGGTGACAGGTGACAAAACTGGGGTATTAACAAAGAGAAGAGGTTACAAGACAACCTTTGTTATTGATCATCTCCTCCTCAGTGCTGAGGTCTGCTCCCTGAGGGAGGAGCAGCTGCTAGACTGATAAGAAAGGGTGTGTGGTCTGCCACATCTTGCTGCTGGCTACTGTTCCCATCTGGTTATAAAATTCATTCTGGTTAATAATGAATTCAATTAAAAAAGTATCTAAATCAAACAACTAACATTGCTAGTCAGACACAGTATTATGTCAGGAAGCCAAAGGATGCTTTTGCTCCCATTTTTCAGAGTCTTGTTATGTAACAGTAGGCAAATTGCCCCACGTAATAAAAATCCATTATCAGTCCTGTTTGTTAAATAAATTGCCCTGTGAAGAGGCTGTGTTTCAGGATATCCTTGTATGATGTCCAGACAGGCCTTGGTCAAGATGGAAACCTCTAACTCTGTATTAGCATTGGTGCTAGATGTCACTATTACAGAACAAAATGAAGCAGTGTGTCTTTGGATAACATGTCCCCTGTTCTCTCTTTCTAAAGTGAAGTAGGGTTGGGAGGCATCTCAGTAAAACCAGTTTTCATAGAAGAAATCAGGTTTTCATGGAAGAGAGTGAAATGAGAGGAACAAGAAGCCTAAAACTGTTAAGTGGATAAAATACAGAAAGAGGTTTGAGGTATAGAATAGATCCTGGTTTTAAAGCAAAGAAACAGTAGTGGCAGCAGACATAACAGGAGATGGCAAATCTGTGAAACTGCTTAAGTAAGCATCCAAAATTTTCACCTGTCCTCCATAGCCATGGCATATCAGAGTACAATCATCTCAACCCTGAGCTTCCGTGGCTGAGGGATTGTCATGCATAGGGCATTAGTGCTTTGACCAACCATGAACATAGAAGTGATTTCTCCACTTTCTGGAATACTCCTTGCCTTGATCCCAAGGTTCATGGAAGAAAATTGGAAAGCAGATGGTGAATTAGTTTCTCCTCTTCTTTACTCAGATGTAACTGTGAAGCAATTCAGCTGAAGCTGGAGATGGAAGACTGCAAAGCTGTCTTTAGTGAGAAAAAAATGAAGCCAATAGTTAAAGTTTGCTTCTTCAGTTTAAGCAGGAAGAAAAGTTGGGCAACATCACGAGGGTATTTGCTCAATATCTTTTAAAAAATTAAAGAAGAATCAAAAGTGCAAAAAATGTTAAAATAATATTTAAATTTTATTTTATTACCCAGCTATTGTGTTCTGTTCTTAGTCCTCAACTAAAAGCAAAACACTGGTAGTCCAAGTCCAGAAAGCAGCAATGAAAAACATTAATCAGATTCTGTCATTTGTTTTACTAGGACAATGCTTGTGGCTGACTGACAAGTAAGTGCTGTGGAAGGGCCACTAAACACTACAGGTGGAAGTGAAACCAAGATTCACAAGATTAAGATTTTTTAATTGCCAGACATTACAAAAGCTAGGATATGTGACACAAAGCACAGTACAGAGGTAAAGATTTTGTTGTTTATTATTCTTTTCTCTAATGCACTCACTTAGGTCCATAACAAAAAACTTAAAGGCAAGGTTTTCAAAAGGAGATTTTAAAAATATACTTCTAGTGCACTGCGTAATTATCAGATATGGCATCAGAGTTAGCATAAAGGACTTAAAGCAAAAACAAAAAAAAAACTATACATGTGTCCAAACAACCTGAAGTAGGCACTTGAATTCTATAAAGCAAATGGGCACTGCAGGCACTTACCTGCATTTGTGAATTCTGCCTCAGTGGAGTCTGATGCTAAGTGGGTAATTTCACACAATTAGAAAAGTCAGGTGCTTAAGTTATTCCATTTACTAACCTGATTTGCCTGTGCAACTGTAGCTAACTTGCCAGCTGGCTGAGTTGCAGTTCCATGTAGACAACACTCAGAGTAGTAACTCCTAAAAATATGTCAATACATGTAAAATTGAATAAATGAAGGGACTAAGCCTCCATAGCTTTACTAACCAAGCAAGCACTGGTCCATAGTTTTAGCTGATCACCTAGATACTTCCTCCATCACATCTGAAGACAAGTCAGTTCATAAAATAGGATGGTAGAGATTGCTCATGTATCCAAAAGCAACATGAATATATTGCAGATAGGTTTTGCTGTTTCAGAAAGCATGGCCACATACATGGTCTTGAAAGAAGGGCAGGAGTGAAGCCAACACAGAATTAACCACACTGAATAACTTGTACATTTTCAATGAAGTCTTTCATATATGCTGTACTTTTCAAAAGTGAAAACCAAGAAACCAGCTACATCACTTGGACTTGCTATAATGAACTCCCACTTCTCTGCAGTCTAAATCTAAGCCACTATCATATACATACCATGAGAAACCACTAACCCTAGCCATGAGACCAGCATATTCGTGTCACTACAATATGTTCATTAGCCTCACATTAATAAATGAATATATGTTATAATGGCTGTGCTGTTAAGCAACACCTGTTCAGTACATTGGAAAAAAGGCACTCCATGATTCAGTATATTATTTCTTGACAGAGACCTGCACTACTGTTTGGCTAGGGCTGTAAAGCAAACGGTGTATTTACATATGGAAAGGAATTTGTGTACATTTGATGAATGACAGAATAATTCCTATATATGACAATGAAAAGGGATGTAAAATATCTCATATATTCATTACTGCTGTGACAAATAAATGGAAAAGGCTTTGATGTAGCTGTGAATGTAACTTTCTTGCCCACTACAGCTGCCCAAAGCTACTGGCATTACAAGAGTAAGCCTTAATCCTAGAAATCTTATCTAGAGAAGGTCTGGTGTGATGTGTTCAAATCATCCTTTGGGAGCACATGCAAAATGGATATTTTGAACACTTAAGTTGCAGGGGTCTCAAGCGTGTAGATCTTCCACCATTTCACTTGGATGTCTGGTCCAGATTTCAAAAATTCCTGACAGTGATAATTTTTTCCTTTTTATTCAATGAGCATTCTTCTTTTTTCTTGGTTTCATTCACATTAGTCTTGTTATACTGTTCTAAGCTACTCACAATTATGGGTCTTGTCCATAACTGGGACAGCCCACCCCAAGCCCCTGTGAAACCAGAGGGAGAATAGTTCAAGAGGATGGAGCACCCCAGTGTGGGCTCTATACCTTCAGTAACAAGTTGCAAGGTGGGAAAGGAGATGGGATCAGAGGGATATAGATGAGATATTAGATAAAAGTGAGGGAAAATTATAGTTTTCTACTTCAGTCACCCCTGCTACACACACATACATGCTCATATATAGACCATGAAGGAGAGACTTTTCATGGCAAATTTCCCTGAAATGTCTTCCCTCAGGAGTTAGCTGGCGCTGAGAACTAGACTCAACATAGAGATGCTGTTCTCCTGCAATCCAAATTTTACTGCCTTGTTTGAAGGAGGAAGGTGGCAGCTTTGGTGAAATAGTCACTGAAAGCATGAGAAATAGCAGGTGAAGAGAAAGATCCAGGATGGATGGAGAAGCACAGTAGGTTCTTGATTTAGGAATACCCATGTTTAGAGATCTTGATCTGATGTGCAGAAATGCTAAACACAAAATGCCAAATAGAGCAGAAAATGATGACAGTGAGAACCATATTTAGCAAGTGCAGAGTGCTACCAAGTACTGAGAATTGTAGTCTGTATCTCAGGCTGACCGTACAAATAAGTTTACAGTGTGGACAAATATGACTGTTTTTGTTGAAACACAGTGTCTTGTGCATCTAAAAATAGTAATGATGACTTCTCACTTACTGTAAGTGTATTCAGGTTTATTTAAAGAAAAGAGAAAGAAATGTGAACAGATTATGATGAAAGCTAGATAAAAGCCCAAGAAAAATAATTTGGGGGTTTTTTTGTAGGACTTGAAAGGCATGCAGCAAACAACACCTGAGATCTGATTACTGAATGAGTAGGATAAACACAAATATTCAGTAACTGCAAACTCACTGGAATAAGATGAGATTCCAGGAGAAGAATATCTGACCCTTTTAAACATTATGTACCCACTTCTGGGAGCTGTGTAACTGAAGGCAGCCACAAGAACTGGTTTGGGAACTGTTGGGGTGGTGAATGTGGTACTGAATTAAAAGGCAGTGGAAACCTTAATCCTGCTACTTAATGTGTTCCTGTTCAAGGCCTCGATCTTGTGAATCTTTTTTTTTTTTTTTTTTTTTTTTTTTTTTTTTCCCACAGCTTTCTTTCCAGTGCACTTCATGTGTATGGAAAACAACAGCTTTCTTAAAGACAGCTGGCATGGCTGATTCCTCAGAGCAAATGACAACAAATCAAACCTCATAATGTCAGACTATGTTAATCTCTGCTTTGGCTTGCTTAAATTCATGACCCATCAAAATGTGATGGTATCTAATGACGCTTTTTTCTACAATCACTTCTCCTCTCTTGTAGCTGATTTTTATACTCTGTGTGTACTGCATACTGCATAAGTCACAAGGTCCTCTGTTCATGGACATACCCCCGAAACTGTGATTTCCTGGTGAAGATTTTTGGGCTAACAAGCAGGGATCTCAGTAATGAGGTCTTGTACAATATTTTTTTCACTCTTAGAAGATCAGGCATTGCCCTTACAAGAATCATAGTGTCATAAAATGCTTTGGGTTGGAAGAGACCTTAAAGATCACCTAGTCCCAACCCCTCTTCATGGGTAGGTACACCATCCACTAGACCAGGTTGCTCAAAACACTTCCAGTTTTAAGCACAGAGTTAAACCACTCTGATGTAATTGTCTGGACAGTATTAAGATCCATGGGCTATCTCCAGCTCAGGGCGACAGATTTGGCACCATAAACTTAAAGACTGCTTTGCACCATGGTGGACTTTCTAGCTGGTAAATTCCTCCAGGCAGAGCCCTGCACTCTTCTTAGTGGCTTCCCTCCATCCCAGCAATTCATGAACTTGGTCTATGAGCAAGAAAACAGCTCTGCTGTCTTTACAGCTATGGCCCCAGAAGAAAGATAAATATTTTGAGGTTCTCCTATAAGCTTAACTGGCTCAGGACAATCTGCTAAATAGCAATCATGTTGGATTTTCTTCTTACCGAATCCCTGCTATGTCAAGGCCACTCTCTAATCTTTAAGTGGGGAGTAGGAAAAACTGAAGAGTCAAGATCCAAAGTGTACGTCTTCCTCATTGCCTGTCAGAGCCCTGCAAATATGAGGCCAGGAATAGATAGAATAGCACAACTCTTTAGCATAGACAAGAAGCTTAAACAAGCAAGCTCTCTTTTCTAAGAAGAGGAGTAACCACAATTTTCCTTCTCCTACTGCCTCTTGTCAGTACATTTGTGCTTCTGTGTTTTGAAACATAATGCATAGCAACCATGTGTAGGCAGGAAAGATGATCCATAACTACTAGCACTTTCATACCTGGTGGGTAGGAATGAAGCTCAATAAAGTGTCATTTCATATGTACCCAATTATTCCTCACCTAATTTAGTAACAAAATACTACTTGTCAAAATAACAATGATATTGTTATTGTGACATCATACAATTTTACTATCGTATTTACAAACACAAAGTTTTATCAAAAGTAGAAACTGTAGATATGCTGAAATAATGTCCTAAATATTTGTAGGGAAGGAGAAAGTTATTTCCTTTCCCCCTTTTAACCAACAACTGGAATAAAAGGAGAAATTACTGCACTGAATTTTTTTTTGTGTGTTTCATTACTTTCTTCATTTAACTTTTCAAAGATATTGACATTTGATAAAGCTGACAGCAGCGTAAAAGGCGAGGGCAGATATTCTTCTGCCTTTACATTATCCCCAAATTCTGATCATAATATGCATAAAATAGCTATAAGAATAAAGAGGGAACAGAAAATAAATTACTGAAGCTAAAGACTTTGGAAAAAAAAAAGAAAAAAAAAAAAACAGGAAAAAAAAGTAATTCTTCAAAATATCAAAGGATAAATTGGCCAACTGGATTTTTTAAAAAGTGCCTTAAAGCAGTTCTTGAAGAAACAAAGTTTATTTTATAGTCATGGATTAAGGGAAGTTGCATTGTCTTGAGATTGGTATCAGGCTCAGTATAATATGTACACTAAACTTCTGCTCTCATTTGTGAGTGATTGTCACTGTCAAAAATAAGAATAGCTGTAAAGAGAGAAATATTCAGTAATAGGTCTATCTTCAAATCAGAGCCACTGCCAAAAAAAGTGGCTAGGGTAATGCAGTCTCCTGCAAATGTAATTCTTCTTTTTCTGTTCTGAGTTAAATTAAGCTGGTGAAGCTAGGGAAAATATGTGGCCTTACTCCATTGAAAAGGGGTCAGATATTTCATGTAGCAATAGAGAGCATTGCATTTATTTCCTTAGATTGATATAGAGATGCAATGTCACAATCTAAGCAAGCTTTATTATGTTCTGGCATCTTTGACCAGTTTTGGCTTGAGCACACACTTATTAGTAAATGATGAAGTAACTCTTTTAGTAAACAAATCAACAGGAAGGATGTTCGTGCTCAGACAAGTCAGCAAGAGAAGACAGAGGGCAGAAAAGTCACTTTTCTCCCACTACTTGTTAGGCCAGTTAAACTGAAATCCCAAGATTTACATGGTGTGGTATCAGATATGCTCAATCCATAGGAAAAGACATGGTCATAGCACCGTAAGACATCATATGTTATCACACACACAGCCTTCAGCTGAGGTTTTTAGAAGTTTATGTAGCATCAAAGCATCTAATGAGATGTCCTACTCTGTGAGCCTGACAGGTACCTACAAACTGGCTTCCTGGATGGCTTTTTCTCAGAGGACCTGAACAAAAGAGAAAGCTGATCAGTTTGAGATCCAAGCAGACTGCAGTACTAAGCATCAAAGATAAATCAAACTAATTTGTATTCTGCTCAAAGATTCTTCCTTGAAAAATATAAAAAGGTTTGGATGTGTTGTCAACTCCAGACATATTTCATACTCTCCCCCCCAGCCCCATTTTAGGTTTTTAACTGAAAAAGAGGTACATAGCTAGTAAAAGTGGTATCTTGACTTTTAACTACAATGCATAGTGCTGCTTTGTCAAAGAAATACTGCACACACCAAGTTTGGAACACAAACACATAGGGTTTTCACTTAAAAAATGAAGCAACAGCCCACTTACTAGTCTGGCACAAGGGAGCACAATGTATGACTGATAGAAAGAGACATTCACCTGTCCATAAATTGTAGACTGTTAAGTAATGTGTCTTATGTGATGTTGCCATATAGTATGTTTTTCAGTCTTTCTCCCCCATGAATTTTGTATTTGAAAGGCAGAAGAATGTTGAGTTCATCTCTTCCATTGAGCGGATTTCCCTTCCCTTCCCTTCCCTTCCCTTCCCTTCCCTTCCCTTCCCTTCCCTTCCCTTCCCTTCCCTTCCCTTCCCTTCCCTTCCCTTCCCTTCCCTTCCCTTCCCTTCCCTTCCCTTCCCTTCCCTTCCCTTCCCTTCCCTTCCCTTCCCTTCCCTTCCCTTCCCTTCCCTTCCCTTCCCTTCCCTTCCCTTCCCTTCCCTTCCCTTCCCTTCCCTTCCCTTCCCTTCCCTTCCCTTCCCTTCCCTTCCCTTCCTTTCCCTTCCTTTCCCTTCCTTTCCCTTCCTTTCCTTCCCTTCTTTCTCAAGATTATTTAAATAGATTTTAGCAATTTTATCAGGCATGAGAGATGTCATTTTGAAAACCCTGACAACAAAGTCCTGTGATAATTTCATTTGCGCAGATGATGACTCAACGGTGTTGAGCGCAGGCTTCAGCCAGCAGACTTTGGTCATGGTCTGAACAGGTCAAGAGCTTATTCTATGCATATGAAACTAATTCAGGGCGTTCTGTTCATACCTTTTGATCTCTCTTCTAAAGCTGCTAATAATGGCACTGATAGGATGGCACTCTGGTATCACAAGTATGTCTTGCTAGAGCATTTATTGTACCCTCTCTAGCAACCATGCCAGTTGCTAATGAAGATAGACTAATGCACCAGTGAGTAGCTTTGAAAGTATGTGTTAATTAGATCAATTAGATAATTTTCCAAAAATAAGCCACAAATACAAGCATAAATACATTTTTAAAGTTTATTGCCTGCCCCTCATCTGTTTATGCACAGTTTGTGTGCTTTTATATTTATACAATTCCTAGTGATGTGATTCTTCCAGTGGGCACCAGGTGGGATAATTGGGAGATCTCTAAGTATGGTAAGTAAAGAGCTTTGCAAGATTTTTATCCATGTTTTTTAAGCATAATATTTTATTTCTTACAACTTAGGAATTAAAGATCTTGACTATTTTAATGTCAGTTTAAAAAGGACTAAGAAAACTGCAAATTGTGTGTGCAGTGAATCTGTGCCATGGCAGAAACAATCAGAACAGTAAAGAGTAACGATTCAACATTTAATCAGAAGCATTATACTTTGTTTTGTTCTCACTGTAGCTGTGGGAAAAGATGCTGTAACAGATCTTTAAATAGAAAACCTGAGGCTAAATTCTACTTCATCATCAAAAGCAGCTGCTAGGAGATGACCTAATTTTAGTGGCTTATCAATTCCTTAGTGCTTGTTGGTTGGTGTAACTTTGATCCTCTGATGCTAGATGACTTTTGTGCTGAATATAGCTAGAATTTAATGTGAATCTTTTGGATGGCTGCCCAGCCAAGCTGCATAATCCAAACAAAGAGAGCAAGCGGTACATGATTCAAGCTACTCAACTGTACAATAATACAAATATATGTATCCTGGTTTCTTTTGGCAATCAACTCCGTGTCACCAAGCACATATTTTAATACAATCTCCTTGTAGGTTTTCTGTTTTGTTGTGGGTTTTTTTGTTTTATTTTATTTTCCTAAACAATACTTCACTTTTCTCTGGGAAAACAACACAAGATGCAGCGAGACTTGTATGCTGCCAAGTGATAATGATAGAGACAATAACTGCAGGACATTTTAATGAATATTTTCCAAGTAAATCATTGCCATTTCAAAGGGCTGTTATTTTTATTTAGGTAGAGATTAGCCTACACATTATCAAGGAGAGGGGAATGGTTCTACTTTTTTATCATTAGTTTTTGTAGTATTTTTTAGGATTTTTTTTTGATACTAGAAAATGTCTGTCTTTTTATCCTTTATCAGGATGGTAACTTGCTTTTTTTTTTCCTTTCTCTCTTTCTCTTTTTGACTCTTCACTAGAACAATTTGTGACACATATGCAAGTTGCTGTCTGTGTGAGTAATGCTTCACACATATTTACTTGCCCTACTTAGAATTATTTGCTAGTCATTAAAGATTATGCAGGAGTTTTTCATGTCTCATTTTGTTTTTTTTTTTTTTATTCTCCTAGTAAGCTGGGGTGGAAAAAGCAAATGGTCAGGCTTTTGTACAGTGGGGTGGGTTTTGTTTTTTTTTGGTTGTTGTTGTTTTGGTGGTTTGGGGGGGGTTGTTGGTTGCTGTTATGTTGGTTTGTTTGTTTGCTTTTGTTTTGTTTGGTTCTTTTTTTCTGGGGTGGACTATGTGTACTGTTTAGACTGAGAAAGATTATTTAGACTGGGAGGATTAGACTGGAAGGATTTCTGGGTTTTCCTCCTGGCACTGACAGTCATGCATTGTGTGAGCTTGGGCCACTCACATAGGGCCTATTTTTCACACTCCAGTTGAAATAAATGGGAACTGCATGTGCTCAGCACCTCTGCAAACCAGGTCATTTATGTCTCCTCCTTTCATTTATGCACAGATAAATATAACAATCTTTGCTTTTGCATATGCAGACTGAGTAGAAGGATACAAATATGGGCTGTGAAGCATGGAAATTCTTCATTTTGATGCACAACCACCCATTTCATACAACCAGGGATTTCTGCATTTGTAAGCTTTGGGTTCTTTTTGGAAAAACAGGTCATAAATAACAAAACCTATACAGACTTGCCAGAGAGGCAGACCTGAAATCAGTATGTTTGTGTTTTCTGTAGTTTCTCTTTTTTAAAAAATAGTGTTGGCTGTGATAATCATTTTAGCCTACTTCACTACTGGATTAGACCGTGTTGTCAACATCAGATGCCTTGGGCTTTATACGCTAATTGTAGGTTATCACAAGACAGTGTTAGCTGTTTGACACACTTTTGGATTCTTAGGTAGGCTTTATTATTCTTTCATGGTACCTGTATTTCTTCAGGTCCAAAATATCTAGCCTGCAGTTCAAGATTGCCCTATGGACATGTAGAAAGAGCCAGATCTGGTACAAAAGGCGGGACAAAAGCAGACACTTGTAATAAGCAGTCAGATTGACATCTATTTCCTCTATACCTAGATCTGCTCAGGAAAAGAACCCCGGTGATAAGAACAAATTTCTCCAATAGAAATGAGGGCAATCATTTAGATGGTAGTCCTTGACACAAAAATTTCAATGGCTTCTGTGTCCTGCTCATGCAGGAGCACACTGGAAGTCAGAAGCACTGAAGATCTTTCTTGCATTCACAAGATACTGTCCACTTGCTTCATTGTTGTTCTGCAGTTTTAAACTGATGAAATAATGACGAGCAGCCCAGTTAAAAAATAACTTTCTCTTACTATCTTTGTTGTGAAAAAAATTAAATACTTGTTTCACCTAAAATACCACAAAAAAATCAAAGCATAACCAGGACATACTACCTGGGTCTTCAAATCTGGATCCTGCTTACTGGGACAATTCCTTGTGTCTAAGTCTCCTTTTTTACAACTTTCCCTAGGATTCCACAATGTCTGCTTTCTCGTGATTCAGACAAGCACATCACACAGCTGAAATACTGAGGGGTATCTACATGTCCTAGAGGCAGCCTTTTCACCACAGATCTTTTGCTTTCATGTGTCTACAGTGCATGCATCAGTCATGGGCTGGGAAAATGCCTATCTTTTCCTTGCATGATGTACATGTGCCACCTCTAGTGATGAGGTGGGAAGATTCACAGTATGTGTTCAACCCCTGGCTGCATTTCAAGCTAAAGAAGTTGACTTGGTCAGAAGATTGACCACTCTTGTGGGAGAGCAAAGAGCTGATCCCACAGTTTTTGTGCTTTTGCCCCAGTCTTCCTAGTGTGCCAGTCATCTTCCCAAGTTGAACTGGAAAACTGTGGTGTTGTGTGTAACAATGAGCTTACCAGGAGTCTTCAGTGAAACTGGACCAGCTTAAAGATTTATGGCCCAATTTTCTTCACCATGGACTGGACAGTTTGTTATCTGAAATGGAAAAAATCTTAAATGTTCTATAAGCGTCAGAGAACAAACAGCTGCTGCCTCTACAAAGGAGCAATGTATTTTGAGAATGGGACTAAGAGCCAGCCATTCCAAACTCTTCATGCTGGTCCTAGGCAGATGGCATATTCTTGCTGCCTTGTAGGCCCTGGGATACACAGACAGAATTGTTTTGCTTTCCTTTGTTGTGAGTGTGTGTGGAGATTAAATAAATCACCTGGAGATTATTATTTTGTAGAGTCATCAGGAGCCTCTTGCTTGTAGTCAGTCCCTTGGCTTTAGATGTTTCAGTTAAAAATTCATACTGGTAGAATGATTTTTGCTCTGTTTATGTGTCTGCATTATTGGGGGGTTTGTCAATGAATAAAGCTCATACCTAATGTGGTACCCTAAAGATTAATTTCTTCCTTCATGGTAGTGAGACAATATTGCAAAATGCCAAGTATTACTAATGTCAGGGTTGCATTATGTAGTTAGGACTAATAGGAGTGAAAGTGCCCTGCTTGTAGGCTGAGCTGCTAAGCAGCATCACCAGCTGGCCCAGTTGCCTGGTTTACAGAGGAGGCCAGCTGAAGCAAGGATGGGCTGGGAACCTAGATGCATTTCATTGACCTGGATATGGCAGCTGTACTCTTCTACCTGTACTTAACCCACATTCAGGATATCTCTGGATGTGGGTTAACCTAGTTTCTGAATATCCTTGTGTGTTTTTAAACCTACTTGCTATGTTTGCGAATACAATGTAAATGAGGATATAGTGCTGTAAGTTATGATATTACCTGCCTGAAAAAAGCCTTTTAAAGCCAGTATTGCATAAGATAGTTATAAGAGCAGATGAAATCAAACAGCCCTACTTATTCTTCCAGCATCCTTGAACTTCTGTTTTTCATCAGTGTGAAAACCAGGTTAGACATGGATTATTTGTTATAGAGACATTAGCACTGAGTGTTGTTAAGTAATTGCAAATGAGAGGTTAGCAATTCAAAAGCACTACGAGTAAGAAATACATATTTAATGGAAGTGATATCCTAACTAATGCTTGCTACAGGTCAAATGAAAGATACGGATACAAAATCAGATATAACAAAAATATAGCAAGTTCTACCTTGCTTTCTAATTTTTATGCTTATTTGAACTATAATTTATAAGTATAGAAACTCATCTTTATAAATGCTTATACTTTATGTTGAATTACAGGCCGCTGTAGTTACTCTGGATTCATTGTGCTAAAACTGAACTGGGGTTTCCCTGTCATAATTTCCCTATTATTATTGTGCATGGGAGAACATCATGAAATACTAATTTTGCCTTTCAAGAAGTGAACAGAGATTCTGACATTTTTTGGCACATTTTGAAAAAGAGATCTCATGTATGTGTAATTGAAGATTAGTCACAAGTGCAGTCTCTTTGACAGTCCTCCATAAAGATCCACCCTCTAACTACTAAGCTTTTGGAAAATAAAACCCAAGTTCATTAGTCAAGAAAGAGACTCCAAAAGATACCTTATCTTTACATGTGTCAGAACTTAAGACCCACGGTGCTGGAATTAGTATCCATGGTGATCTAACTTCAATGAAACTTCAGAAGAAAACTAGATCAAGGCTTTTGATGTAAATACTGTAAGAGTCACCATCAGTGCTGGTTTTGGACAAAAAGTTTGAAGTCTGGGCTCTGACCTGTATCCAGGCACACTGAAGTTTTGCCTCAGTACATTATTGGTCTCAGTTCATTATTGGTATTAGCTCTGTATTACTTATCCATGATCACACTTGATAATGATGAATGATTAGGAAATGAACCCAAGCCTTCTGCATCCTTGGCAAGGACCACCATCTTTCTCATCGTTTTCTGGTGTTTTAACACACAGAAGAATCTAGCACTGAAGAAACAGTGAATTCACAACAGCCACTGAGACAAGATGACTATCTATTTCTTAGCTATTTTGGTGATTTGTTATGTAAAAAAACCGCAATACTAGTTAACAGTAAATTTATATTATGAGGATTGTAACCAAAAGAGTTACCTGATCTAGGTTTCACAAAGCAATTTCCTTAGGTTTTTTTGTTTGTTTGTTTTGTTGTTGTTGTTTGGTTTGTTTGTTTTTTGTTTGGTTTTGGGGTTTTTGTTATTTTTAGTTTTGGTTTTGGTTTTGTGGGGTTTTCTTTGTTTTCTTTTCTTACAGCTTGAGAAAATTCAGGAACTAAAGACTCGTGTTACTTAAAAATGCCTAGTGTCTCTTTGGAAGGAAGGCCCAGTTTGTGCAACATTGCTATTAATGGAAATGATAGTTAAGATCTTTTGCTTAGAGTGAGATTAGAGCATATTGTGAATATGACTTCAGGATATACACTAATTCCTCAAGGGTATCTCATCAACAGCAACTTCAAAAGTTACTTTTATGCCACTTCCACTCAGCTGACAAGAATACTTGACATTTTGAGAGGTTTAGAATAGAAAACATTAGCAGTTCCTGTTGATCATGTAATTCGTTGGCAAAAACATTACCATTTAAATATCATGTTCAGTCATCTCTGGGTTGCAATCTAATGAGTGCAAAAGATGAGTACTTCTCAAAAGCGACTTGTTTTGTAACTTGTGTTATTACAACTTGCAAAATGAAAAATATGGACATGTATTTCCCCCCAGATATAGTGGTGGGGTGGACAGTGGAAAAGGTGCTCCAAAGAGATGTAAATAAATACTCATGATGCTGTAATTCTTGCTTGGTGAAATCTCAATAGGAAGTTATTATGAACAGGATAAGTAATCTTGCTAATGTCCTAGTTACCAAGTATATTCTAACTTGTCTTTGAACACCTCCATCTTCATCAGTGTATTTAGCTATTATCAAGTAGTAGTGTTCCAGGTAATCCTCAAGTAAAAAAAAAAATCAGTTAACTAACTTTTAGAATTCATTTTGGCATACATCAAGGAGTGGGATCGCCTATGTCTTTAATTTCCTTGTTTATTTAACTTCCCAGTACATAATTGGTTGAATAAAAATGACCTTTCCCTAAATATATCTGAATGGCTATGTTACATTATACTAATGACTGCAACATGCAGAAAGCCAAAACAAGTATTTTGCCAGTATCAACAGAAATGGTGAAAACACAGTTTGCTGCAATGTATGAATTATTGCTGCCAGCTTGAAGTTCCAAAGTTAACTCTTGATTAAGTTATAAGGTGTGACAATGAATACTGTTTCTATCTTGAATGGGCCAATTTCTGCCATTGTAAACTGAGAGTAACACCATTACGATTAGGTGGTTCTATTTCTGTCCAACTACAATTAGAAGTTTCCATCCAAAAATCAAGTAATGATGGCGTGATGTGGGAAAAGCTATTCATGATGATTTCTCTTGCACTTTCAACCAGGTCAGGTAAAGAGGTGGAAGTTAACTCAGTGATTAAGTCTGTTAGTCAACTTACTCCAGCATGTGTGGTTCAGAGCTTTCTTTGTGAACAAGGAAGAAACCAAAATCTAATTTAAAGCTCCAGTGGAAACTGAAGCAAACAATATCTGAGAGACAGAAATCAAGGAAGGGATAGGATAAAAATTCATTATATAAGAAGTGAGGGAAGGAATGGAATCTCTTATCTAAATGCTTTCTAAATGTCTTTGGAGACCTTATTCCAGACTATTCTAGTTTTAGATTTTTTAAAAAACAAATCCTCCCTCTTATTATAAGTAGTGGTATTCTTGAATTAGAAGCATATATCCAAACCACTTAGACCTTAGCAGTCAGGGTTCAGAAAAAACGGGACTTGGAACTAAAAAAACTTTAGTTCTACTTTTGCAAAACCCAAACCATCTTTTTGTCTTTCTCCCCATGGCTAGGTTAAAACCTCAGTCAGAGAACTAGCAGTTAATATATACCAACAGCACACACTAAAAAGAACATCTGCAGTTCAGCTAGCTTGCTCTATGCAGTGCTGTCTTACAGGATACAGGAAAGATAGTAGAAATGTTTCCACTCAGGAGTAAATACAGAAGGACGCAGGATTCCTTTGGCTTCGTGGACCTGTATTGATGTAACAGTGAGGCTGTCTCCACAGACTTCAACTGGTGTTATATCCCAAATATATCTGTGCTGTGTAACTTATGTCTTAGCTCAGAATAGCTAAAAGTATGAAATCTTTTCAAAGTATAGTATGTGTACCCTGTTTCACTTAATTGCTTTGCTTCATTACTCACTCCTTCAGAGTGAGTGTTTATAGAAGCTGCTTCTCCAGGTTAGAAAATAAGAATTGCTTGCATTGTTGGACTTCTTCCAAATACCATAATTAATTATAAACATATTTTCTTCTGATCTTTTGTCACAACCTTATGTTTCAAAACTTCCTTATTTAGAGACCTGGGTAACATCAGAGTTTGACAAAGGAGTATTGTCCAAGGAGAAGAATATCCATGATGAAATCATGCTTATCTTTTATTTCCCCTTTTACATTAATGCTTCATTACTGTTGTTATTTGAAAAAGGGAGGATTTTCTGTTGTCAGCATACATATATACCAGCTTATCTCCAGTTATCCACCTATCAGCATATCTGCACTTCCAACGTTTAATAGACATTAAAAGAAATAAATTTTAAACTTGCTTTCTTTCAGATGAGTTTAGATTAACACCCCTCTCGACCTCTAAAATCTCAGGGGCTTCTTTAGAAGTAAGTTGCCAGAACTTTTTAAAGCTTCCAAAGCAAAGCAAGATTAGCAGTTCTAATCATAATGTAAGCATTTTCAAATGAGAATATTCCTCTTGAAAATATGTCCACTAACAAACAGTTATGTGGAAATGATTAAAAATATCTTAGAAAAATTCCAGACAATCTTAGTGCATTTATCATGAGATAGATCTCCATTTTTGAGTGTTGAGCTGATCCTCTCCAGTTTTTTTAATCCTTTTTTCCTGTAGTGTTTTTGAACTGAATAGTTGCAAACTATTTTGTCTTTTTCAAGTCAAATATGGAAGAGTTGTTCCATGTATCCCTGAAGTGTCTTGGTCAGAGTATTTCCTTGGGAAAACAGAAGTTATATGTACTGGAAATGCTTTCCTGCACAGGGTCAGGTGGTTGCTCTGGAACATGTTTTGAAATAAAAGGGTAGCATAAAATTGTAAAACCTGACAATAACTTTCCCACCATGGAAAACCTCTGTACAGAAAGATGATGTGTACAGAACAGCGATTCAATACTAGTGTAATGTCCTGTAACAGTGACCCAAATTTTAGGACACTACATAGAAGGCAAGCATCTGTTGACTCACCCTCATCTTGCTTCATTTTCATATATTACAACATCTCTAGTCAGTATCAGCCTTGGGTTGGTGCTACTTGTGACATATCTGTCTTGTTTAAATTCCCTTCTATTCAAGAGGCTTAGGCCCAACTTCAGTGTGATGTAAAGACAAGTGAAATTTCCACCTGCTCTTTTACACTCGTATCCTATGAAGGAAAGGCTGGGGTATGATTTAGTTTGAGGTTGTCTTTGTTATACACACATTGCTCTAAGAACAGGTGGGAATAGAAACATAGAATCATAGAATTTTCAGGGTTTCAGACCTTTAAGATGATCTAGCTCCAATACCTCTCATCTACCAGCACCCCCTAAGTCCTTTTCTTAAGGTCTGCTCTCAAGCCAGTCACTGCTCAGCCTATATCAGTGCTTGGGATTGCCTTGACCCATATGCAGGACCTTGCACTTGGCCTTGTTGAACTTCATGAGTTTGGCATGGTCCCACCTTCACAGCCTGTCAAAGTCCTTCTGGATGGCATCCCTTCCCTCCAGTGTGTCAGCTGCACCACACAGCTTGGGATCATCAGCAAACTTGCTGAGGGTGCACTCAGTGCCACCATCCATGTCACTGACAGAGATGTTAAACAGGACCAGTTCCAGTACTTATGCTTGAGGGACTCCACTTGTCCCTGGCCTCCACTCGAACACGGACCCATTGACAGACACTCTTTGGGTGCAGCTGGCAAACCATTTCTTTATACACCGAGTGGCCCGTTCATCAAGCCCATATTTTATCATAGATCATAGAATATAGAATAACTGTAGAGTCTCATTAATTTTATTGTTTCACTGTTGTAGCCAGAAAATTTATGGTTCTTTTCCCCATTTTGAGATGGAAATACTCCCAGAAGCTTACCCAGTATTTTTGCTTAAGCAGTGTGTGACCTGGGAAGTGGTAGTACTGAGGGAGAACTTGAGCCATTTGGTTTAACCTGGAGGTGGAGATTATTCATACACACTGGGGAAGGAGTTATTGCTACCAGTAACAAATGTAGATCCTATTCTTTGCAGTTACAGCTACTCACATTTGCTGGAGCCTGATGGATGGTTCCTTTAATTCTCTGATGGTGGAAGCAAGAACAATGCACAAACTGTTGTGCTGATACCTGGGAAATGCTGTTTGACACCACCCAATGATAGGAGTGGTAGGAGCTGGGCAGTATGTGTCAGAATTAGCTGGTCACTTATCTTCTTGAGAAATTGGGATCACCCACTAGAACTGGAAAACAGCTACTCCAATCTAGATCAGAATTGTCATAGAGAAGAAACATGACATAGAAAAAGAAGCAAAGAAAGGGACATCAGATATCTCTATTCTCTCTGCCTATCTTTTTCAGCTTCAAGTTTAAGTGCACCCTGTTGTTCTGTCTGACAACGAAATTTCCTCTCAAATAAAGCATCTAAATCTACAGTGGTTTTAGCGGACAAAATACCTTGTGGAACTCAGTGTCGCCCTAAGTGAAAAAATCTGGGGACAGGTGCTTTGTGCTTCTACTGGTGCTAGTGGTTTTTGGAGACTGTAAAACCTTCAGGCTTTTCCACATCCAGGGAGTGGAGCAAATCAGACTGCTGGAGTGACACATGCCATCCTTTACAGGCCCCACTTGCTGGCAGAGAGGTTGGGAGTACTGTCATAACACAACAGCCATGAACATGGTTTGTCCCCAGAAAGGATAATACCTCACCCAGGAAAGAGACCAGAGCTTTTGGAAGGTCCACAGTACTTTGGGGGCTGAGACTTTGTCTACTGGAAGGCAGGAGGAGAAGAAAGGAAATGGAAGATGCTGCTGGATGTGGGCCTCAGAGTGGAAGAGCATGTAGCAATGATTAATGTAGTTTGTCTCTATGTGTAATTTTCTTTGCTGTTTTTGATAATTTAAAGAATTACAAACTGTGCTTATGAATAAACAAATCAGAGCATTGTTGCCAGCATATGGAGAGCACAATATAGGCACGTGATGTTATGTTTAAATAATACAATGTTGTCTTCATGGTGCTGGGGCCACATGGAGCACTAGCATTTACTAGCAGTAAAAACATTAAGGAGGGAAATTGTTTCTTCATATCGGCTTCCTCCAAAGCCAGCACTTTGAAAAATAGGCTGTTTCCTTCTCCAGACATTCCTTTTGAAATGACAGAAACTCCCCCCATTGCGGCCTTAGCACAGAAACATGTTGACATAAAGCTTTCTTTTCATTAATGAGTTTGTAGTTTGGACTTTATTGACGTATTTCTGCTACTATACTAATGCAGATCCCAATTTGAACTCAAATTTAGGGAATGGAAAATCCTAATAAACATCTGTCTGTCATGAATACAAAGGATGAAGTCTTTGTAGTAAAATGTTTCTGACATATGCCCATGAGAAGTGTTTGAAGTGTTGTAAAAGGCATCTGCCTAGAAAAAATGTTTTTCCTCTTCAGCTTTGTTGAGCAGGCTGTTAAAGTAAATGACACAAAGTAACCCTTCTTTTCCTCTCCTACTGCCCTCTTCTTTGTTTGATCTTGCAGTGATGTTATAATGGTGAGTCTGTAACTTGAAAGTAATTTTGTAATGACTTATAGTATGAACAGCAGGGGGTTTATTTTTTGCTGCTAAAAGGAGATCAAAGTATGATCTAGAGATGAGACATGTTTTGAGAGATGGAACTGAGCTGCCTATTTTTACCCCTGTCACTAAATTGCTGTGTCAAACTGAGCAAGTCACTTAACTTCTCTGTGCCTTGGGCCTTTGGTGTGTACTATAGCATTCAGATCCTACGCTACTAGCAAATGTTTTGCATGGCTTAATCATCAATGATTGCTTGCACAGTAATTAGCGTCAGCAGGTGCAAAGTTCATTATCCTCATGCTCAATCTTTAGACCAATTGAGGGGACATGATGGCTGATTTTGATTTAGGTTTGGTCAAAACGTTCAGGAGGGGAAGGAAGAAAGGGCTGAGGTCTGCAGAGAAGATGCCATTAATGGCACAGAATGTCCTGGACTCAGGGCTGTGCTGTACATAGGACACTGGCATCAGAGAAGCATTATTACAGTGTTTAATCTTGGCCTGGATTAGTTTAAATACCCAGCTGAGCTACCAAAATCTATATACACAGTTTAGGCAGACCTCCCAATAAGTCCTGTGTCTCACACTGGCTGCACTTGACTTTTGGACACCAGGTTTTTACCGTGCTTCATCTCAAACTAGTTTAAATAAGACTAACTGGGGTATCCTGGCCTTCTCTGCAACTGTAGCTTGGAGGTGGTGCATGCTCATGACCTCAAACTGGCAAATGAAGAAGTCAGGTCTGTCAACCTGCCAGCATGCTGGATCTACAAGAATACATAATTCACTGAAAAGCAACTGAGTGGCCAAGCTTTTCAAATACCAGGGCAAAGTTGTGCCAACAGTTGTCTCCCTGACAACAGTGTGAGCACTCTTACATGTGGAAGAAATTGGACACAATCAGTCTAGAAGGAAAACACTTGCAGAAATCCCTCTGCTCTAGGCAAGGCTGCAGTTTTGCCATCTGTCAATAGAGAAAGATGGCAACAGTGTCCTATTCTGTAGCAATACTGGAAATTAAGCCTGTAAGTATATATAAAAGCAACATTATTAAATCAGAAGTTTGGCAGCAATACAATGCTGTGTGCTAAAATAGGCTCACATCAGTTTTGCATTTTGTACACAGGCAACCTAAGAGAAGAGACTGCTGCAAAATGTCTGCATGCTACAACCCAGGAGAATCAGTAGAAGTTGAATAAAACTTCCACGTTTTACACATCCATGAGCAAAACAAGGAAACTTCCTTCTCTCAAGTTATCAACAGGCAAATGTGAGAACAAAGAGATTGACAGGCTCTGTGTGTGGTGCAAAGTATTCCCTCCCCCATGTTTTTTACTTTTTGTTGCACCTGGGAAAGAAGCAAATCCCCCAATATTCCCAGAGTGACGCAGCAAAGCAAACCCCATGAGTGCCTGCAGAAGCTGCAACAGTCTATTCTTGCCCTCTGCCTTTCTAAGGGGAAATGTTAGATGGCATGCAAGAATTTAGAAGCTAATGAGAGGTTAGCCACTAAATGCTAACACTTGCCACTTTGGGTTCCAGGAGCAGAGAAGCAGAAGGACAGCCTACTCATACCAAATATCTGAGAGTACCTTATTCACAGGAAACACTGGCAGACTATGAAGCGGTCTGTTAATTATTGTTGACATTGCATAGAGAGCTTCATGCTGTTCTTTCTGTGTCTGCTTTGACTTAATTTGTTTGAAAACGTACTTTTTCACTGCTGCGGATTGCATAAATTTATATACTCTACTGCACTGACAGATGTGTCTTTGTTTTAGAAGTAGCCATTATTTTTTTCAGTGCTGAATGTGAATAGAGCATTTCACATTTGTGGCTTCCAAAAATATTTATAAAGCAAAGCTGAGCAGCTCAAAATATTTCGTTCTCCAACAATGACATTCACAAGCCTTTATAACAGTGTTATCAAAAGCATTTGCAGTGGAATGTGCCACAAAGAATATGTTAGTCAACCAATGACTCAAGGTGCACATTTTAGTCATGTCTATCCAGTGTGATGCGTAGCAGAACCCAGTTAACAAAACTGTAGCTAACAGTGCAATTATTCCATATTGTGGGTCAAAGATTATCTTGTGATGATCCCTAGCTCTCATAATCCTGTTTATCTGAGGAAAGAGCGTGAAGAAGTAGAAAGGGACTAAAATTTCCCCTTCTCCCTTTCTGCTGGTAGGATATGTCCTGAGTCTTCACTGACCCCCTCAGGTAGTGCTTCCTCTGAGGTATGCCATTACTGGTAATTTGTTCACTTTCCATGTTTCATCACTGATTATTTCCTAGGTGTCCTTCAACTCACTCCCCCATTCATTGATTCTTCCTTAACATGCTGCTAACAAATAAAAACTGCTGCATCCACTTGACCAGAGACAAGTGCTCCCTATGAACACATAGATGCATCAAAATTACTCCGAGGTTTCATTATAAATTAAAATGACCTGCCTGCCAAATGATTGTAATGATTTCCATAATTTTCACCACTGTACTGAAACCAGGGCTTCCCACGTGTTCCTTCCCACAAAGAGTCACCCCAGTGAACTACATCTGCAATCTGTGCCCTCCAGCTGCAAGCGGAAGAGCACAGCTGACTGACCTTGTTGGTATTGTGATGATAATTGAAACTTCATTTGAATGCTAAACCATATGTATTCCATGTTCATTATCGGCTTTGTGCATTTCCATCTCTTGAAAATTACATAATGAACAGCAGCAAATTTAAGGACCACTACTTACAAGCCTACTACATAATGCCTATCTCCATTGACTTTGTTCAGCCTGCCTCTGCCCCAAGGAATCAGACATATAAGCACCATTCTGAAACACTCTGCTTCCCCTCTGCAGGCAAATGGTTTAATGAAATTGTAACTTAATAAAAAAAACAAATAAACAACAAACAAACAAACACAATTTTCTCACATGGTTAATGCAAAGTAAGAGAATACTAATAATTATGATTAAAATATTTTTGAAGAAGTTACTCCTCTTGTATGTTTTGTACTGGGCTTGAACAGAAATGGGATGGCATGTTTGCCTCTCGTGTGACCATGCCAAAGGAAGTGGGAATTGATATGACAAATCATCTCAGATTATCTGAAGAATTGGGTTAATGGGTGAGGGTTAACAAGGATGTTCTTCTGGTATGACGTAGCACTCCAGATGAAGTATGATCTCTTATCTGTGCCATAAGCAGTTGTTTTTGATGGCCACACCATTACTGTGAAGTAAACTTCCTTTCCTCTAGGAGCTTAACTCAGATTTCACCCCCTTCTACTACAAGTGTAGAGCAACTTTCTTTGACTGTGGCATTTCTTGTATCAATGTTTAGGGGCATGTAAAATTCCAAAACAATCACTTCTCTCCTTGGAGAAAGGATAAGTAAACAAATATATGATACATGATATTGGTGTTACTTAATGCATGACTGATTTGCACATTTATTCTGCTCTCACTGAATCTGTAAATGGCCACAGAATTAAAACAGGGCATGTTATGATACTGGTGTTCCTGGTGCATTAGTGTGCAGGTGCACAGACACATGCCTAGACATAGGTACAATGTTCAGAGATGCTTGATTTCCCAAGGCAGCCTTGAACTTGCCTGCAGAATTCTTGCTAGAGCTTATAACTTCGTAAAAATGCAGTTTCAGGAATTCATCTCCTGTCCAAAAAGTACAAATGAGGTTTTGCAACCAACTCATGAGATGCTCATCTGCCCATTGCAACATGGTGTCTATGTCTTAAGAAAGCTTTTTTTGCAAAACATCTGTGAGTTACTTGGGCTTGCATGCTTATGCTTGGCAGGTGTATGCAGTACTCCTTAGATGAAGTACCTTCTACTGAGAACAGCATCACCACTATCCCTCACTGTGACATCAACAGATTCTGAGCAGCAGCCTCCGATGGGCAGTGCAAGCTGAGATGTCCATCTGCCTGGACAAATAGGAGAAATGAGAACTAGACAAACTGGTTTAAGGGGCTCAGTTAGGAGCTCCCTAATACTGGGTCTTGTTCAGTCAGACTATGAAACCTGCTGCAGTTGGGTGGCTCCATTCATAAAGAGCCTTGCACTCCCTTTTTTTTTTTTTTTTCATCCTACTCCACTCCCATTTTTGTCCTAATTCCTTCTCCCTTTTTTATAGTGTTTTGATTGAAAGAATATACTGGCAACACTGAGTGCTGCGTTAAGGGAGGCCCTCAGTAAAACTTGTTCCAGATGTGCTCTATCTGGCCTGGCCGTGTGGGCAGAAGAGAAAAGCGTGCCTCTCCAGTTACAAGAAAGCACCCATGTGCCAGGCGATGCACGTGGCTGACTGCCATATTTACTAACCTAGTATTAACCATATTAATTGTGGACATAAACAGTATTCAGTGCCAAGCATGTCACAAACTGATTATAAAAGCTGTGGTGTAGGCAGTTTCAAATTATGCTTCACTTTTCATTTGAAGTGCCTTTCCCATCTTCTTCCCTCTCCCAAATTCCTTGAATGTGCCTATGTGTTTACGAAAATACAAACGTGTATAAAGCGGGAAATCTATCAGGCAGTAAATACTATGAGAGTATCTGCTAATGTCTGGGAGCAAAATGTCAGCTGACGCCTGCAGCCTCCGGCTAGGAAGAGTTCTTCTGCCGCCTTTCCCTCTCCCCTACTCGTCTCATCAAGTCCCGTCATTAGGGCGCAGATGACCTACTTTTTCTACATTTCCCCCCTTACTGCCCGGACCCCCGCCACGCTCTGGGACTCAAAAGCTTTTAATCCTGCGGAGAGCATCACCAACAGCATCATCGAGCGTCATCCTGCGCTGGTCCCCAGGGGACGGGCGGGATGAGGGGTTGGGGGCTCGAGGTGGCCTGGCCCAGTCTGACACCGCAGCACCACCTCCTGGGAACCTTGTGGCCCAGTACCAGCAGCCTGCATCTGAGGTACACTTTAAATTTATTTCCTCAGCGCCCTAAGCTTTCCTGGGAGTGGTGTCCGACCGCGCCATTTTCTGCCACTAATTAACCCTTGAAAAAGCAAACAATATCCATAATAAAATATGACGTAACTAAAATTCACTGTGAGCCCAGAAGCGGTGCTGATGGAATTTTCTGTACAATGCAGCCCCACCTTCCTGCAAGGGAACAGGTCATCAAAGCAATTTGGAAAGGCTCTGCCCTTTGTGACTCATATGCCAGCGTTTTAGGAAAGGCTGTGAGATTACTGTGACAAACTACCCAGCACAGTGTATGGTGGATGCTGGCTTGGTGTGAAGACCACACGCAGGTGCTTTGTAGCAGACTGTGTAGTTGAATGTGTATGTTGAAATAGTATGGTTTTCAGCTGATTAATTGTAACCCACTTGTGGATCACACTTTGCATTCCTGTGTTCTGGTGAAAAAAGTGGGGTCTCTTTCCTTCTTTTTAGTAGAATGTTAGAGGAAAAGGCCTTTAGTTGCATAAAAATTTGGAAAGGGAGAAGATAACACTCTCATTTTTAAATATAAACCCCTTCCTAAACAGGCCAGAAGTAAAATGGTCTGAAATTAAAAATTTGGTGTGGGAGCTCACCTTTTAGAGATTTGAAAAGTGCATACTGGGTTTTCATAAAGATTATTGCATTATTGGAAAACTGTTCAGACCTTGTCATCCAGCATTTTCTCAAGTGTATAAACACCACTGAATTTACAGAAAAAGTGCACACAAGCATATACAGGCAGTGGAATAGGCACTTTGTCCAAAGAAGTTAAAGCCTCCCTGGTCCAGCTGGTAGAATCTGGAACAAGAGCAAAGCTGCTGAGAAGAAAGTTTCCTGGCAGCATGGAGCTCATAGGTTTGGGGCCAATGAGCACCCATGGGGTAATCAATCTCTGTGGGCACTGTGACCCAGAGTAACAGCTGTGGGTCACTCTTTTGGCTGTTGTGTTGTTGAAGGGTGGGGGTGGGCCCTGTTTCTGCTCTACAGGAAAGCAGGTGCATCTGTGATTTGAGAGGACAGGCTGTCTTCTGTTCTTGGCTGTGCTCCATTGCTTTAGGACATTTCCCACTAAAGATGTCTTAGCTGCTAGTGGCTACTGACCTATTTGTAACCTGTGTTATTTTGAGTGTGGTAGAAGGAGCCTTCAGTCAAGTTTCAAGCTATTTAATGGTGTCAGATTATTCTTAGCTAATATAATAGTCTTTTGCTGTTAGTGTTCTGGGCAATAAACAAATCCCCTTCTGACTGTCAGAGCTTTCATAGAATAACTGTCAGGTGTCAGCAATAAAGCCATGATCTTTGGCAGGACTTTAGGGTGCTATCCATGATATACTGGGGTAATTCCTGGAAAAGAAAGAGTTTATAGGAGGGTTACAGGTGTTTGTTAATCTAAATGGTTTAGAGTGCTGCTGCTTCACATGTGCCTTTCTCAAAACACATTATGAATATTGGATTGCAGATGGCTGTCATCCAAAAGTATAAATTAGGAAGGACTTCTGGGTACATCCAAGTGCAACTCCCTACCTCCTTTCCGGTATTCTCTTTCTGAGTAGCTATCTTAGCCACCAGATGGTTCTTTAAAGATTTTTGTTTACTTGTTTTTGAGCAGTTATATGCAAGTTTCAGTTAACAGTAATGTGCAGGGACAAAGAATCTGCACATTGCACAGAGAATAAATTTTAGGTAGCCATCCAAACAGAAAAGTGGATATTTTTCAGACTAATTGGTAGGCAAAACCATCTCAGCTCAAATTTAGTGATCAGTTTATGACTGTTAACAGATAATTGACTGATCTTTAGTTTTCTTTTATGCAAATCAAATTACTTTTTACTAAATTAATTATTAAGTCAAAATGTAAGTAGTGACTGCAGGAGTTGGTCTTAGTGACGGAGTTCATGGGATAATCTTAGTAAGGGGAATTTTTCATATGTTTAACTTCACAGGTTTTTAAGAGGATTTTTTCACATGTTTAGGTTAAACTACAGAATCTGTAGTATGGGAAGTAACAATAATGTGGAAAGAGTGCCACCAAGTGTCCTGTTGCTGCGTAAGAAAGCCCAGGTCATGAGAGGATGAAGCAAAACGTTGCACTGCTAAGTTTTGCACCTCTGATGGGACATCACAGAGACAGCAAATTCTGTTAGAGTAAGAAAAGTTATAATTAATATCCAACAAGTGCAACAGTGATTTATGGAGATGTGATAAAGGTGTAACATCTGTGGTAAGGAAGACAGACAGAAAGACAGACACAGTCCTTGTTATCCATCCACTTCATCTGTCTGTTCCATTTGGTGTTTCCTCTAAGCAACACGTGCTTCTCTGTGTTGACACTCATTTCTCTGTGGCTGTGCTGTGCTATGTCAAATGATGTTACAATGCACCTCATCTTCCTTCAGCAGGGCTGGTATGTATCACAGGACTACCTAACAGGTGATATGTGTTACAGATTTGGCAATTAACATCTCAGTTTTTGCACTCCTCCTCCTAATGATACCAATGACAACCTTGCCAAAAGATGCAGTGGGGGCAAGGCTGAGACTGTGTGTGAGAACAAGGAAAACATTTTCAATGTCCTCCATGATGGTTTCATCCCTTCTTCTCTGTAAATTAAAATGTTAGGATGGATCTTCACATCTTCAGTTCATAAACGAGTTTGATTATATAAAGATGATTAATATCAATATAACTTTAGTCTTATGATGATCCAAGTGGATGCCCAAGTGTGCCAGAACTCCAATTGCATTTCTCTGTGCTGAAAGCTGAGGCAAAAAAAGAGATTCCAAAAAGCCATTTTATGTTGCACGCAGTATTAAATGCCCTTTGTCATGCTGGATTGCATTCTTCCCGCTGCAGCCAGAGACCATATCTAAAGCAGCCACACAAAGAATTTGAAGTAGTTTTTTCCTGTGTTGGATGGCAAACCAGTTACCTCTCCCTGGCAATGTGAAGTGCCTTTTGTACCGATGAAACAGCAGAAGGGGAGTAAACAGCGACAAGTGTCTGTCCAAAGAGACTGTTCATTGCGGAGTTCTGGTACCACAGTTGTTTGCAGATGACATATATTTTAGGTTCCAAAATGTGTTGAAGCCTGTAGACAGAATTTTAGCGCTTTTTAAATTGGAGTTTATTTCTAAATACACAAATTGATCAGTGCTGTTGTACATGGCACCCATTAAACTGGGAGGAGTGCTGGGGATGAAAAGGGAGCACAGCACACTGCCCAGGGACTCGGCAGTGAAAGAGCAGCAAATTTGCTCTGTTCTGTCAGCTCATGGTATGTCTCAGGACGTGTCCACAAGAGTTAGTAAGTGAAAAGACTGGCACAAGTTTTCTCTTGAAGTGCTCTCTATTCTCTTCTGGTTTACTCTTTTGCTATAAATTACCTTAAAATAGTTGGTCACTGTCTGAGCATGCTGTGAAAAAATGGTGTATAACTCTTCTTGGAATGATGAAGGGTGGAACTGCAAAGAACAGAAACCAAAATCAATGTAGTGGCCTTGAGCTATTTGGAAGAGATTGCACTTTCTGTATAAGTGATATATATTTTGGTGGACCTACAGTATCCAAAAGAAGCCATGCACAAGTAATTTGGTCTCATAGTATTGATTTAGTAGTTATCATTATGCAGGACTTTGTAAGCACCACTATGTGGTGTGGTAGATAACTAAGCTGCCCTCTGAGCATGAGTAGGTAACACAAGCTACAAAAAGTAACTTAGCAAGGTGAGAAGTACTTTTATAGACTCACGTAAATGTCTAAGCTTCGGTTTATACAAAATTAACCTTCTACACAGAAAAAATAGGAAGTAGCTCTCCTTTTCCCCTTATATCCTTAACAAGCAAAATACATACAGTTAACAGTATTCTTGCCAGTAGTTCACCTGCCGTCTCAGTTTATAATTTTTGTTGTTTTCAGGATAATTTTTAATATGCTAGAGAATATCCCTAGCAGGTTGTGATTTCTGTGCCTTCTGGGCATTGATACTAGACGAAAAATAACAGCTTCTCTGAAATGGCAAATCTTAGTATAGCTTTAGAATTTCCTTTTGGGGAGCTAAATAGAAGGCAATTGCAAATTGAAAAGGGTTGCTAAGAAACAATTTTGGATGTTTCCTGATTTAATGAAAAAAAAAAAAAAAAAGGAAAAAGGACACACCCATGAAACTGGATTAATAATTTCCAAAAGGAAACAATCCAGTAACTATTCTTTTATCAACCCACAATACTAGTTTACTAAATAAGGAAAATACCTTTGGGGCCCAGTAAATGATAAACATGAATGGGGAAGCTTTTCTAAGGGAAAGTATTGCACAGTGCCTGAAATTCCAATAAAGCTTCCACTTTGATAACCTTGGTCGACAGTCACTTAAACAAGATACACAATTGATTGTACATGTTTCATTGGTCAGTATCAAGTGGAAAACACACAGTGATGCTCTACTTCAATGTAAAGACAGTTCATGCTGTCATGACAACTGATGTGTGGTATGTCTGGGTGTGCCCTGCAAGGTAATTCCACACTCCCAGTCAGTTATCCACAGCTTCCACTTTTTTAGCTATTAAATAGTGTAAGAGAACAAATTCACAGCTGTAGGTGGTCTTGGATAATTTTTCTTTAATTCACATAGCTTCAGGGGCTTGGAATTCTATGTTACATACAGGCATTTTTTCATGTTTCAACTCAGTTTAGCTGGCTGTTGAGATTTGATTTTTACTGATGGTTTGGATTTCTTTTGTTTTTTGGAACTATTTTAATATATCTTAATATTCAGCTACAAAAGGTCAGAAATGGTACAGACCAGTTCATTAATTAATTGATGTGTTGTTTTTTTTAATGAAATTTTGCACTTATCACATCTTGCTTCAAAGGACACTACCTGTGAACAAGTGAATAAACCAAAAAGCAGATCACTGGGCACAATTTAGCGAAGCGGAACAGCATGTAATACCTCTCAACATGAAATGAACAGCATTTTTTTGGCCCTGCAACAATAACAGAATCCTAGAATCATAAAATGATCTGGGTTGAAAGGGACAATAAAGATCATTCAGTTCGACTCCCTCTTCCATGGCCAGTGACACCTCCCACTCGACCAGGTTGCTCAGACCCCCGTCGATCCTGGCCTTGATCATTTCCAGGGAAGGGACATCCACAACTTCCCTGGGCAACCTCTTGCAGTGTCTCACCACCCTCAGAGTAAAGAATTTCCTCCTAATATCTAATCTAAATCTGTTTGAAATCATTAGGTCTCATCCTATCATTAAATGCCCTCGATAAAGTTCTTCCATAGGTTTCTTGTAAGCCTTTAGGTACTGGAAGGCTGTTAGGAGGTCTTCCTGGAGCCTACAGTTATTTTGGGTTTTATTTAATTAGGTAACACAGGAATATATTGATATAATGAGTCTATTACCCTATATTCTTCTTATTATCATTATAGCTTTCTAAATACTTGTTTGTTTAAAAAAAACCAAACTGTCTATGTTTTTATGAAAAAGAATTATTATAAAATGTAAAAATAGTTATATATAATTATCAGACAGAGTATCTGTCATCTAACAATTAAAAATTTCCATTTTTAACTAATAGCAACAATCAAAAAAATTACATATGATGTTTATTTGGTTGAGGGCAGTTTTACTAACACCATGCAAATTGACGGTTATTATTAATAAGATACTTATTAGTAATAATATTGATGCTTATTATTAATAAGATAGTTATTTTGACCTAATTTTATTCAAAGGATGAATGGACATCCCTTTTACCGTAGGGTGAATGCTGTGTCATGTATTCAGTGTCAAGCCTGAACACAGTAATCTACAAAAGCAACATGAAGAATGGAAACTAAAATTTATTTCAAAATATACTTCCTTCTTTATGATCAAAATGAAGGAAAATATTCCACTGGGATATCAAATCTAGCATACAACCCTCAAGTTAAGCATGATAAAGTTTAACTTAAAGTTATATTGTGACTTCCACGTAGTCATAAATAAAAAAGTCAGACGGAAACAAGAGAACACCAAATGGATAAAGTTACACTCTAGTAGCAACTGAACCTTTTTGATATTAGCATTTATTAAACATCCTGAAAATTCAAAAGACAAGGAATAGTATCTAACTATCAGACATCCTGCACTAAACTGACTCTCCTCATACCTTCTACCTCAGTCCAGATGTTTGGGGGCAGTGTCCACCAGGAAGAAGGAAGTTCTGTTTTCTGAATGTTACATTCTTAGAATCATAGAATCATAGAATCAGCTGGGTTGGAAGGGACCTCAGAGATCATCAAGATCACCCTTGACCCATCGCTGCAGTGCTAGATTATGGCACTGAGTGCCACATCCAGTCTCTTTTTAAATATCTCCAGGGATGGAGAATCCACTACTTCCCTGGGCAGCCCATTCCATTGCCTGATCACCCTCTCCGTGAAGAAATTCTTTCTAATATCTAACCTAAACCTTCTCTGACACAACTTAAGTCCATGCCCTCTTATCTTGCTGGTAGTTGCCTGGGAAAAAAGATCAACCCCCCCCTGGCTCCAGCCTCCTTTCAGGGAGTTGTAGAGAGCGATGAGGTCTCCCCTGAGCCTCCTCTTCTCCAGGCTGAACACCCCCAGCTCCCTCAGCCTCTCCTCACAGGACTTGTGCTGGAGTCCCTTCACCAGCCTGGTTGCCCTCCTTTGGACCTGCTCCAGGACCTCAATCTCCTTCCTGAACTGAGGGGCCCAGAACTGGACACAGGACTCGAGCTGTGGCCTCACCAGGGCTGAGTACAGGGGCAGAATCACTTCTTGGAAGTGATTCTTGACTGCTGTGATTTCCTCCTATCTTCACCTTCTGCTTTAATTATCTTTACCTTTAACTTTTTAAGGAACAGTGCTTAGAGGTATGACCATATTCTTCCTTTAGATGCATTTCTTTTTTCAGCTAGTAACATCTTATTTCACAGATAACTCCTTCACAAGGTAAGTGCCTGCATTTCCGTGTAGAAAAGGGAACAATTTGTAGTGACCACAGTTGTATAATTCCTTATCTTTCTTCTTCTTCAGACCCAGGTGTGACTTCATAGTTTTCGACTGTTGGCTCTAGAGGGTCATTCCTTTCCTGGAAGCTTAGCTCTTAATGTAGCTCTTACACATAATGGCACAATAAATAATGTAAATAAATGATAATTATTTTTTTTTCCCCTCTGGTGGAAAAGGTGGATTTCAGTGATGATGATTACTTGAAGTAATGACAACAATATTTTACAAAGTTAATATCAGGCAGCTGCCAGTAAGTAGTTGTCATTATCATGACAGAAAATCCTTAAAAGGAGATGCAAATTACTTTGGTGGATCTTGTTGCCCCCTGGAGGCTATTTGTAAATTATGACAATACTAGGTTGGAACTTAAATTAAAATCTAGAAATGTTTGCTATTATAAACAAAATATTATGTTTAGCAATTGAAATTATTGTGAATTAATTTTAAAGTTTTTATGAGATTATCAGATAAATAACGTATTTTACTTACTATGCTAGTTAGTTTTCTAAATTTGCTCTTTAGATTTTCAAATTTCTAGACAGTAAAATTTAATTGCTTTTTAATTAAGATTAATATTGTGAGATGTTGAATTTGAATATACTACTTGGAAAAGATTTTGTGAATGTGTGTGGTTTTGCACCTCTGTGTTGTAAGCAGCATGGATAATCAAACTCTAGAGTGTGAGTGTCTCCATATGCACTGTAGACACATTTCTATGCAGCGCTGTTATTGTACATGTGAGTGCAAAAAAAAAATAAATTCAGGGCAAGACAGTGGAGGCAGCCCTGGGTGACATTCATCCTTTGTAGCTGCTGTGTTATCTCTAGTTTGTAACAGCTCTAACATCAAAGGCAGTTCACAAGTCTGAGAGTTTTTCTTTACCATCGATAACAAGGTTTAAGCTGATGGGCAAGCAGGGAGTTATTCAAACCTCACATTCAGCTCTTTCTTCTCTTCAGGGTCTCATGGTGGACACCCAGTAGGGCTCACAGCCCTACGGTGTCTCACAGGTACCCTGAGGTGGAAGCGAAATTTCTGCATTTGTGTTTAAAAAAAAAAAAAAAAAAGCATCCTCTTTTTTCTTCATTTCTGGGTCTGCTGGAGACTTTGAGCTCATTACAATAATTTGGTGGATGACTGTCTGCAACTTACATCCAGCCTAGATGGCAATGATCCATCCCTGGCCACTGAAGTAAATCTGCGATATTGAGCCAATTGCATTAGTAGTAATTAATTAGGCTCCCTAAGCAGAAAGATATTCCTTTGTTAGTCTTTTCCTAGATATCTAGTTCTCACAGTCATTGCTAATCACTATCACTCGTGGTATGAATTAAATATTAATTTAAACATGTCTAGTTGTTCAGCTTTTGCAATTAATCCCTTGTCTACAGTTGTAATTAAATTTTTTTTTCTTCATAAATGCTGAACTTCCCAGCCTTTTTTCTCTGCTGGTGATCTGATTTCTGCCCCTAGCCCTCCCTAGCCCCTAGCACAGTAGGGTGCTGGAGCTGGCACTTGCTGTAGTTTGCTGAGCTTCCCTGATCCAGTGAGAAACAGTGTTCCAGGAGATAGCCGTGATGGCAAAGAAGGAGTGCCATACTATTGCAGGAAGGAGCTATCTGAAAAGCAAAGGAAAAGTATTTGTTAAGGAGTGCAACATTTGGGATTACAAGTCACTCTGCCGGTAGTATCAGTACCATGTGCAGTTTGTTCAAGTTATTATAAGAGGGTATTATCAGTTCAGATTTTTATTGCTTATTTTTCTGGTCTCTAGTATCAATAAAGGTTTCATACAAGCTAAGATGCCAGGGTTTTGGATTTGATGTTTTCTTCATATGCTCCCTAACTAAATAAAAGAATTAAAATTTCCTCCAGTGGAAATAGTGTATGACACATCTCAGCAGTGTTGATATACTGGAAAAGATTTAATTTTTAAAATGTGCTTATGATTTTTGTATTATCATATGAGATTATCTACATATACATCCACCTTACTTTTACATATCTCTTGCATACATTGACGATGAAGTGTTAGATATAAACCAGTAGGAATAGTCTATTAGTATTCTTTCCACAATTTTAGCTTTACAAATGAAGAAATGCACGGAGAGAAAAGCGTGCCCATAGCACAGAATGGTGAAGTCCTTACTGTCCTGCCTCTCTCCATATTCCCCCTGCTTCTTCCTGGGAGTTTCCATCCCGTCTCTTCATACCTGATCCTCCATTAGGATCCTTAATCCTCCTTACATTACTTTCAGTAGACATTTTCCCCCCTATTACACAATTCCCAGCTCTTTACTGATGACACTCTCTGAGTAAATGAACTTAACCCCCAGCTGACTCCTGCACTCCAGCTCCAGAGGTGCTAGCAAAGCCTGGGCAGATGGGCTCTGGGCACCTGCTTTCCAGTCAGAGTCAGGGAAGGAGACCAGGGGAGCAAAAGGACAGGAAGAGGAGGAAGGAGGGCACTGCAGAGACTTGGATGCTGTCAAAAGCTAGCTCAGAGGTAGGTGGGATGGGTAATTTAACCTTCAGGAAAGACCTAGGATAGGCCTGACAAAACCGTCAGAGTAGGTCCAGTTGTTGGACCTTAGCCTGATGTGCAAAGGGGTTTTCCAGAGAGGGAAATCTTCACCAGGTTGAAAATGGGTGAAATATCCATCTGCTATCCTTTTGGACAGGAAAACAAACAAACACAAAAAAATCTGTGCATTATTCACAGGAAAATGGTAAGGGGAATAAAAAAATCACTATCTTTCCTTTTAAAATGTAATTTTTTTCTCTTGGTATGCTTGAGACTTTGGCCATGACAAAGAAATAGAGAAATAAAGCCTGCATATGAAACAAGGCTTCCTTTGATAGGAAAGGGTCTTAATCTTAGGACCAAAGCTGGAGGACAGTGGTTAAGGTCAATGTAGACCTGTGAGATGAGGTTGCTGAGCTCTCTCTCCAGTGAATGAGACTGGAGAATCTTTACCATAATGTTCAACATACAGGGAATGCTTTCCCATTAAATTATTTCAGAAAACTGAATAGCTGTTGCAAGGAGATTGAGGCTTTGAGGAAATATGAAGCGTCTCCCCACAAGACAAGGGCAGTCATGAAGATAATAATCTAGGTAGTCTTACTTCTGCTATGTATTACTTATAATGGTTAAAAAGGGTGATGGGTGTGGGAGGTAAATATTGAAGTCATGTTGTTTTGCAGAGATGAAGTTAAAATATCCACTTCTGTTTGAAACATATCTCTTTTCCTGTTAAAACTTCCATATAGGAATAGGGCTTTAATGGTGACCACAGGGAGGATTCAGTCTAACTGTGGTAGCACTGACAGCTAATCCCACCATCTACTTTAGCTCTGACCACAAAATAGAAAACCTAACAGACTCAAGGGCAGTGATGCAGTTAGGGATGCATTTCACACATGCTGGGTGGTATTTACAGATACAGGAATATGAATAAAGTGTGCTCCAGAAAGGAGCTGATTGCCATCAGTTATAAATACCACAGCAAGAAAGAAAACTAAAATCAGCATACAGTTCCTCATGCTGGTGATGAAGGGTAAATATAGCCACAAATACAAGATTTGAGAGGAAAATGTGTTTGTAAATAACAGCGGAGGGATTCTAAACTGAAGCAACTGCATGGTAACCACAGCATGGCCCCGAGTACATCCATGGTGCCAGTGGGGCTGGATCTTGGCTTTATCTGCCTCTGCAAACAGGTGGGTGGATGGAGGATGTTACTGCTGAGTGCATGTGCATGGAGCAGCTGATCAGGGCACTGCAAAAATTGGCAGAACTTCTAGCACTTTTCTCCAAAAAGGGAAGGAGAAAAATTAAAAATGAAAAGGACTTTCTGACACAAAAAAAGTGCTGTGCATTGCCATGCATCGATAGGCCCATCCTTAAAACCCCAGAGAATCACTAGTTCAGTTCAGCACTACTATGTTACTCAAGCCTAGCTTACTCAGCCCAGTTACCTTCAAGTATCTGCACAGCTGTTATGGTCTAAGAGTAACAGACTGGGGGAGAAAAACATACAGGAACTTTGGAAGGCCCCCTTCCCATAAATTACTTTCAGTGGTTTATTTAGAGTTTACGTTAGCAGCCACACCCTACACAATATCATTAAACTTTGTAAGGATTTGAATGAAGATTACATTTCATAAGAACAGCGTCTTACACAATATTTTTTTTCATCTTTACATGTAAGATACTGGTTCTTTCCATGCTGTTCACTAAGCAAGCAGCATTTTTTTTCACACATTCACAGGGCAGACTGCCATTATATGCTTGAAAAGTTGTACCTTTTTTTATACTGAAGTATTAACAGTATTTATTAAAAGCTACTTTACTTAGGCCTTACAGATAAGGTGTGGGGGAGAAAATTCTTCTCAGAAAATGTTTATTTCAGATTTATGGTTACAGCTACAGTGCTGATGACTCATGTTATAGAAATGTTTGGGGTAATGCTTGTGATGGAGAAAGCTCTCTGCCTTCATTCTCATATTAACATAAAGAGTTCTGCAGCTGCTATATCAAAGGCTCCAGAAGATGCCCCTGCTTAGGTTTTGAAGATCCTTTAAACTTGGACAAGTTTAAATTCTTTACTGTGAGGGTGGTGAGACATTGGAAGAGGTTGCACAGGGAAGCTGTGTATGTCGCAGCAAAAAAGTTCAAAAGTTCAGATTTTCCTGTAATACAAAGTGTGAGGCTGTTAACCTGATTCCATATTCTTGGGTGCTGATGACTGGGTGAAATTGGCATGGCACATATTTCTGGGGCAACTATGGAGGCAGCAACACTTGAACACCTGCCAGACTCTTAAAATCTCCTATCTTTGATACCAAGAGACAAAGACTGGTGGTTCCTTTACATCTCAAAACAGCTTTACAGAACTGGGGACAGGGGAGCAGGATATGCCTGTGCTTTCCATTCTTCTTCTCAAAGAGACTTGAAGTAAGGATTTCCAAACCAGAAGCTGAATTTAAAAAAGGTGGTGATTCACTTGGGAGTGATTCTGATGGAAAGGCGAGATGATGGTACAAGACACCTGCATCCATCACTAGAGCACTGTTAGCTGGATTTTTCTAAACCATATTGCACATTTGTTGTTTTTTCTGATTTATCCAAGTGTATTTTATAAACTGACAAATGACAAGAGATTAGGTAGCTGGTTTTCTGACTTTCCCTTCTCATAAGCCAGGCCCTTCCCCCTGCTGCTCAGCAGAAGTAAAAAATATTCCCTGTGCCAAAATTTATCTTTCATCTAGCTCTTCAGAACATTTAGCTCATGGCAGTAAATGCCATCAGTCAGGGATCTCCAATTGAAGTATAATAACATACTGATTTTAAGAAGGTGCTTGATATCTCTCCCTGGGTGTATGGGTTCAGAATGTTGCTGGAGTCCTATTGGTCAGGATTTACTGGGACAGAATGAGAAAGTTGTTTTGTTGCGAGTGGAGGAGGTTAATTAGAAAACTTCCCACATTACCAGTGAATATAATGCATTTCATTACTCGTGATTACATCTGAAAAGTAGCTAATAACACCAATAGCAAATTATGAATGATTTGATACAAGATGACTCAAGTTTATGGTTACATGGCAACAGCACATTTTGCTGACTTTTGAGTAGGAGTAATGTCTAAGATCTGGGTGGAGAGAGCAGTACAGGATATTCATGAGGCAGAAAGAGCCTTGTTCTGATTCCATGGGAGGAAGTCCTGATGATTTCAGAGAGTAAAAGAGGATGTTTCTGTGGAAAGAAACTTACTATTTGCTCCCCATTTCCACTAAGCAAATTATGCCTGGAGATCAACTTCCCAAGCACACTATTTGTCAAAGCTTATCTATTTAGCCTATGTTTAAAGTCTACTGCACAATACTAATGGGCTGCATTCTTTACTCTCTCTATGAGTTTATAAATAAGTTGTTATTGTCAGAAACCGAACACATTTAGATTGACATGAACTCATATTAATGTGCCTTTCAGCCACCCCTCTAGACCTGCCCTTTATGAAGATGTATTTCAAATGCCATTTTCCTGACAGCTGCTGAGCTGGTGATAGATGGGATTTCATTAGTAAGGCACATAGATACAAGCTGACATCCTAGGTGAATTGTTTGTTGGATCTAGGGGTTACAGAAAATCCTTAAGAATACGTGTATATGCATGTAAAATGACTAAGATAAAGAAAGACTTTATTTCTGTTATTGTTCTGAGCAGTGACAGTTGCCCCAGAGGTTAGGCTGGCTTTGGAACTACTGGCTGAATGTAGCAGAGAAACCGTCTTGAGCTAAATAGATGTCTTTTTTTTTTTTTTTTTTTATCTTCTTCCTTGTAACACATTTATTAAGCTTTGAATGTTAATGTAATAAATGGACTATTACATCTGAATTGTCTGTTGCTAAGAGTGACAGGGAGGCTGTTGCACACACCCACAAAGGTTCCCAGGGATTTGCCAATGGTGGAAAGTCCCACTAAAGTTTTTTGAGGTGCTCCTCCCCTGAGCTGCTAATCCCTGTTTTGGTTCTGGTAGCAAAAGGTGTGGGAGAATTTGGGGGTATGCAGTGGGACAGTGTGGAGAAGGCCTGGGACTCCCCACGTAACTGTGAGGTTTTATAGGAACTTCTATTTGCGTGGAGCAGTCACACAGGAGCCCCATAATGAAAGGACGGAAAAATGAAAGTGAGATCTTGCCCACACTGAGGAGAGTTTCCTTGCAGAGACTACTCAGGAACCTCTGTTAAAACAGCAGGGGAATGTCTCATGTAAAATATTTTCTTTTGGCTGTTGACGGTTGAGACTTCTATGCCAAATGGAAAATGCGTCTAGAGATTTTGCCATTGTGAAGGAGTCAGGCAGAGAATGAAAAAGAAATCATAGCTTTCCTGACAGTACCTTTCAACACTGATGAAGAATGCCTACAATCACACACAGATGAGAGACGAGTAAGAGACTCAAGGCCAAATTCTGCTCCAGTTTTGTCAAGATGTTGAAGAACAATAAAGTGGAGCAGTTTGCTTAGGAAACTCTCTCAGGGCTTCAAGATGTGGGATACATGTAATAACATTAAAGTAATAACATTAAATCATGGAGAAGAGAAAGAAAGACACATAGTCTTCTGCAGAACAGCCTGTATACCTGTGTTTCTTCCCCCTTCAGTCCAATGAAAATATTGTACAATGGATGTGATGGATGTGTTACATTTACAAAATCAAAAGATGAAAAGTGGTTCATCCAAAGGTCATACTCAATGTGGTCGTCTACGGGAACAGGCTTGGCACTGCCTGTGATGTGATCATGAATGCAAGGTTGTACATGTGCTTCTGTATTTCTATACATCAGGTGTTTGTAGCAGATTGTGTC
The DNA here is from genome assembly GCA_023637945.1 of Phaethornis superciliosus. Classification (NCBI taxonomy): domain Eukaryota; kingdom Metazoa; phylum Chordata; class Aves; order Apodiformes; family Trochilidae; genus Phaethornis; species Phaethornis superciliosus. The sequence goes on along the minus strand of JAJQWJ010000004.1, from coordinate 43,575,671 downwards.
CTGTCCCATCAAACTTTCACACCACAGACAGAGTTAGGCAGTGTGAGAAAATTTCTATCAGAAGGCTTTGGCAAACAGAGTGACCAGCTGCTCTGAGCTTTGCAGCATCAGCCTGCATATTTGTGACAGCCATAATTTTGATCTACAAAATTCGAAGCATTCAGGTTTGCCCATGGTCTACACCTACATGGAGTTTCCTTTGCCCTTCCTTGTCAAAATCTGAAAATTTTGATGCTGAAATTCTGCTCATTATTGCCTTGCTAAAAGAAGTATTTTTGTTTGCTCTCCCACTGCAGATACCTCAAGAAAAAGCTATTTGTCTTCAGAAAGTTTTTCTGACTGGTTTTAAGCAGTTGTAATCAGTTTATATCTGGGTATGACTTTTTTTCTTCCCCATAATTAGGTCAGCTAGCATTCTTATCTTTATTCCATAACTTAAATCTTGTGAGTAGAATCTCAAAAAAAGACAAAAGCTTCTCCCCACTATGCTGTCAAACACATTTCTGTGGCAAAACTTACGGTACACTGAATATTTACTTGGAATAGCTGTCTCACATCAATTGCAGGAAAGAAACCTTAAATACATTCTTTTCGATGCAGAACTAACACAACTGTAAAGGACAGGTTTATTTCATTCATTTTCTAAAAATCTGTCTGTTCTGTACCTACTAGCAAGTACCAAAGTGTTTGCAATCATGCTGTGCCGAAGGCTTTCAAAATCATAATATGTTCATGAAAACATCCAAAATGAGATCAGCCAGCATCTGAAGGGTTGATTTTGCCTTTAATGAGTAGCCAGTGAAGAGTATTTCTGTAAACACAGAAGTAAACACAAGATGTTGTTTGGGGACAAGATTCTTAATTTATGAAAACCACTGGTACTCAGTGGGAGACAGTGAAGCTATAACAGCTCATTCTGAGCAGCAGATCTGCCCTTGGTTTCTGCAAGTACATGGTTATGTGGGTAATGTGGGACAAGCTGAATGTGGCTATCAATGTGGCTATTACTCACAAATGTCCTTCCACAGGAACCTCAAAAGCACTACTTCTGCAAATTGTGTGCTGGTTTCTTTCTGGCAGTGCAATACAGTAGCCAAAAAGTAGATGCAGCCTGCACCCAGAGAGACTCCAGTCCTGCCAATTATTAAAAGGTTACAATTTACATTAGTAGTAAAACTCTGCTTGCATGAGAGGAATTATCTGGCACAACCAGAATACATTTTAAAACTTCAGCTTATATTCTTAGAGATAAAATAATCAAATCTGCTCCTGTTTCTATGTGTCAGGAGTGAAGACTCCAGCAGGTCACCAGGTCTTGCTGATTCAGATCTCTAACAGGGACATTATTAAATAGGTTCAGGAAAGATGTCATTATTCCAGCCCACGTCTGCATCTAAGAATGAACTTGTAAAGAAAAATCATTTCCCATCCTTTTTCCAAAACACAGCCTTATTTATCTACATTGATTGCCACCCATTTTAGTGTCTCTGGTGGATATGAAATGGAGAAACAGAGTCAAAGTGAGGGAAGAAAAACTTAGACAAGGCATTAAAAGCAGAAATAGTGATTGTTGGGGCAGATTAGCTGGAAATGCTGTGGAATCCACATTAATAGTGTATTTGAAGTTTGCCTTATCTTGTCTAAGATAAATTTGTAAGGAATAACAGAGATAGTGATTTTGCCCTAAGAAAAAGATTGAATGACCTCTTGAAGTCTCTTCCAGGTTCCTATCATCCTCCTCTCTCCATTACCTGTGATTTGAGGTTTCTGCCAGTCCTCTCCTGTTTTCTTAACTGTGTACTATGTAGAACTCATATATAATTGTTGGGTATTTGAGTCTAATAACTGTTTTGCAGTTTCTTTGATATTCCAACTACAGTTTAGTTGTTATATATTTTAAATAGCATATGATCATGTTAAACCACACTTCAGTAAACTGTAGTTTTGAACAAAAAATGTTGTTTTGGATTTGGAGTTTGTCAAAGAATGAATAAATCTCATGCTACTGTCTTGCCAGAGAAAGATGTGGTATTACTGAAGTGAAGGTCCTCAGAGGCCACTCAGAGACCAGTGGTCCATCTCCTCAGCCACAAAGCATCTGGCTTGAATAATAGGAAGGATATTAACTGTAAAATCATCTGAGTGGTCTTTATCCCTTGGCTGAGCTCATTTGCAGACTATGCAAATCCTCACTTAACAGACGAGTAAGAGAAAAGACAGAAGACTGCTTCTTTCCACATTAAGTAAACCACACATTTTGTTCTGTCCTCCAGTCATGTTGCTTGAAGCCAAGCTTCTGTTGACCCATTCAAAGGGACTGCTGTGTTTCCTGTGATGTTGAAAAGCTAGGACCCATTCTCCAAAAAAAGTGTTTTGCATGGAGGTATTATGATGCCTTTTTCTGATGAATTTTACAAAGCCTCCAGAGTGAAATTTGAAGGTTCTTCTCTCTTTAATGCATTTATGTGAATATGGCCTTGGCTAAGTAAGCCTATAGCTGAGTTCTGGGTACTGTGACTCTTACTCAGGTACTTCTCTGACTTTATTTTGAAGATTTGCCACAGACAAAGCAAGGCCCTCAGAAAGACACATAAATCTTGACCCCATCCTTTTGAATGCAGAACATCAGTATGTCTTATCTCACACGTGATGTGTTGTTGTTGTAAACAGAAAAGCATTTAGACTGTGACAAAGTTTTTCTTCTCTCAGCAAAGTTTGAGAGAGTCAGTCTAAAAAACCTTCTACAGTTTGAGGGCTGTCCATCCTCTTTTCCTGGAGCACCCTTTGATGCTGACAGATACAGGTTTAACAGTATAAGTATCTGGATTTAAGATAGTAGATGGTCCAAAGTATTCAATTGCATATTACAAAAAAATAAAAATAAAATTTAAAAAAGAGAGACTTTGGGGCCTTCAAGGTCTATATTTATCTTATTGCCCTGAAGGAACCGATATCTGAAATTCATGGCAGAACAGCTGTATTTGCAGACAGTGTGAATGTGTGTTTATGGTGGTATGTTTTTCTGCTAATGCAGACCAGGACTCCTCTTTAATTAGATATGGCAAGTGATGAGGTCCTTCCAAAACAATGCACTCACCCTGTCTTCTCATTCAAAAAGAGGGTCTGGTGAAGGTGGGATCTGTGCAGGGAGATGTCTCAGATTCTTGAGTTTTGCACAAGATATACAGAACTTGGTAATGACAAGAATATTTAATATCAGTTTGAATCAAGCTGGGTTTTATTTTTTGTCTATCCTTATCCAGAAACCTATCCTTAACCAAAAGCAAGCCCAGGCTATGGCTTCAGCAAGAGGCAGCATTAGGCCAGCTGAGTTGTCTATACTCCCACAGAGGGTGTCTTGCTTCTGGCAGAAGTCCCAGATAACACAGGATTTGATCCCACCACAAAAATAGTTGCAATATTGTGGGTTGGCTCTGGCTTGACATTGATGGGACTGCTCCACTTCTCTGAGTGGATGGAAACATTCCACTTATGTCCAGCAAGCCCTCTGCCTGTATGAGGCAACAAGGTGCCTCTGGGAAAGGACAAGAATGGGAAGAGATAAGGGGGAGTTTTCCCTTCTCCTTTACAGTAGTGCTTTAAAAAAATTATACTAATTTTCTTACTCAACTGTTGGCACCTAGCTTTGCTTCCATGAGGGATGTGAGAGGGACCACAGCAGGGCTCAGGTTTTCTGACACATTTAAAGAGTGTTGCTGTGCCTTTGGGAATATAAGGAGCAGCAACCAAACCCTCAGCTGATGTCAGCTGGGTGATCACAGTGTTAAGAAGCTGATTTATACGTCTTGGGCATCTGGCCCTGGAAAGAAACGTGAAGGAAGCAGTGTTTTGCATGGCACAACATGAGACGGTAAGGAGCTGAACACCCAGGAGCATGTTAGTGTCAGGGATACTGTTGGTCTTCTTAACACTTCTTTCTCTTTTCAGTGTCATGCACTCCCTACCTGTGGCCTTTCTTAGCCTTTCTGGGAGCAGTTGTGTCATTGCAGAATTCAAAGCTGGTAACTGCTACTGACTACTGCATACATGTATTTTTCTTAAAATTGTACCACAAAAATCATGCTACATCAAATGTGTTGTAGCCACACACACTGCCCCAAGTATCTGCCTCCAACAGCTTGCGCTGCTTGAGTATGCAAAACATGCATCAGCTGTTCTCATGCAGTCTGGAATATGCCACTGTTGCTTAAGTAAAACATAAGTTATTTTACAAGCTGTAAAACAGTGGAAGTTGTGCATTTGTGCAAACTCTCCTGGTTTTTAAGAGCTGTCCTCTATTATTTTCTGGTGTCCAGGACTCTGGTAATCCTGCTCAGTGTAGCTGCAAGTGTGTGATGTTCTGGTTTCCATCCACAGCAACACATGGCTTTTATAATTTTCCCATCCTAAAAGAAGCAGTATTGTGTAGTACACTTCCAGTTTGTTTATTTTTTCAGAAGAATCTCCAATTAGAGCAGATTTTTTTGTTTTCTCAGAGAGACTCTGTAGGCCAGAACTGGAAGAAACAGTTAATAATATAAGATTAATATCTCACTGGGTCTGGAAAGCAAGTAAACTAAATTGACTGTCAGTACAAAAATAACTATATCAAATCAGAATAAAAGTTCATCCATTCACGCCTAGTCTCTGGCATGTGCTTAAACCAGAAAAAACACATGTTCCTCAAGCCTCCCACATAATAAGCACATGTCCTCAATCCTCCCACATAAAATTTCATGGTTACCAGTCAGGCTCAGAGACTTGCCATGCTGGAGACTATTGCCTCTCTATCATCAGTGGCCCTTTTAAGGATCTTCCTTCAATGGCTTTTCCTAATGGCTTTTTCAACAACTTTATATTTCTGTTACACAAAGCATCTTGTCAACAACGGCTATACAGAAAGCCAGTAGTCACAACAGAAGTGTTTGTCTGTGTTAGACAAGTGTTTCCCACTTGTACTTGCAAAAAGTACAATGAAAGGAAAGAGTACTACTATGTGGTTTGTGAAATCAGCCATTATATTTCTTAGTATTTGCTCAGGAAATAAGGTCAAGTACATGCTTTTAAATATTAGGTAAGCTACAGCCTTTATGGACAGGTGTGTCAAAGGATATTGCTTTTTGATACAATAAGGCACAAAGCCAATAGTGATAATTAATTGTGATATTTTTTCTTCTTTTGTTTGAAACTCACTTTTAGAAGCCTGAAATAGCATCTTTTTTTATGCAAGTGTATTAGCCTTAAAAATAGCATTAACTTAATATTTCTTGAAACTCCCTCCCTACATATTGAAGAACAGCCAAGAGAATTCTGCAAGCAGAACGAAGTTGCTCAAAAAATGTTCAAATGGCTCAAATTGTTGAAACATGCCAAAACTAGATAATTTGTAGATAATTGGATCAAATCAAGCTTGAAATAAATGCAATTTTGCCTTTCGAGGGATATAATATAATGTAACTAATATCAAATAGGCAAACAGCCTCCAGGAGCAAAAAGAGTTCCTAATATAGCTTGAATGGAATTGTAGATGTTACACTGGCAATGAATATGACTCATATATTCTATAGAAATTATATATATGAATATGGCCTTTTAAATATATGTGAAAATTACCTTTTTAATACGTGAGGAACCTCTTTTATTAGTGCAATTATAAAATGCTGTATTTCCTAATGAGTTAACTAGAGTGCTGTAAAAAACTTTATTTAAGTTCAGGGTTTTTTGTAAGTCTTGAGAGAGGTTGAGCAAGGTTGCACATCTGCTTAGTACCCCAGCATTTTCATGCAATACTATGGGCCATAGCGTGCTCTCACTTATGTTAAGAGGGGAACACATATTTATACTAGATTAGTTAATTTCAGATAGGAATGTTTATTCTGACAATGTTCCTATAAGAAACAATAGCATCAAAATGAAGCTGTAGTGTCATTAAAATTAAGTTTCTGATCAGAATATGCTGGCTGGACTAATTATTTTCTTTTTCAGGCATTTATTTTTCTTCTGTGGTTGAGGGATTTTTTTTTTTTTTTTTTTTTTTTTTTTTTGGAGTGGTGTGTGCATGTGACAAAGATGATTCTTGAATCAAACTGTACCAGTTGGGAAAAAATGCTCTCAAAATTTCATGGAAATAAGCAAGTGTTGTGTAAATCTGCTCAATCTAAACCAACAATCCAAAACCAAAAGGCACCTAAAGAGAGAAGAAAGAGAGCTGCTGGCTGAAACTTTCTGAAAGAACTGACTTAGCCTCCATCTACCTTCATCTATTTATATACCTTTCCTAGTCCAGTCCTATACATGTTAAGCTGGAGAATAACATTTGCACAGTACAGAACTGTGCAATGTAGCACAATGTAGCATTGCGCAATGGTAGCAATGACACAGATGGAATTTACCATATATATGTAGCTAGCACTGAGCAGGACCTTTCTTAATACCTTCATGAGCCGTCAAACCTTTTGTATGACTACTAGGCAGACTAATACTAGCTCTGAGAAAAAATAAAAAATGTTTAAGTACACAGAATTTGAAGGAAATTCCTGTAATGAAAACTGATGATTGTTTCATTTCTGCCTCAGCCACCTCTAAAAACATGAATATGGTAGAGTGTGGGAGGAGTTTTGTTAAATAGATAGTAAGAGATGTGAAGCATGAAAGAAATGTAGTCCAGTGCTTCTTCATGCTCACTGTAATTATCCTTCCTCCTGTACAACATTACTGTGCACCCCAGCTTTCAGGTTCAGTTTACCTCCTCCTCAGCTTTACTATGGCCAGAGAAGCCACAGGAGATGCAGAGCGTTGAATCTGGAGCAGCCAAGGGACTCAGGAGTCAGTGGACACTATGGCAACCTGGTCCAACTGTGTGTGCAGCAGGTATCTTCTTTCCCACATGGTTCCTGGGCATGGGTGTTGTAGGCCTAGGTGTCTGTCCTCTGTAATTCACACCAGCACTGCAGGGGGACACCTCCACTTCTGCACGTGAGCAGCCAGCCATGTGGGCAGCGTGGCTTAGAAAAGACCAGGCATCTCCCATTATAACAACTGTAAAATGTAACCTACCATAGAAAAATCCCCACAAAAGAACCATTCTATGGATGTCCCCCAAAAGCACACGTTTCCTGGACAGATACATATTCAGACTGACAGCAGGTCAAAGAAGAAATTATCGACTCTTCTTGTGCTTGTCTTTTGAAATGAGAGGCCACTGCTTTCCATAAACAGAAAGGGAACTTTCCTTTTTTTCCTAATTACCTATTTTACCAGTTTAGAGTGTTTCATAGAGTAATAGGAATCTCACTGCTTAGATGTCTCCTAAGAGTTTCTCTGATTAGGGCACTGAAAGGGAAGTCTTATGCTATATATAGCTTTACAAGAAAAAAAAGGAGGTTTATGCGATTATGGTAATAGTTCATAAAATCTAGCAGACAAAGAATAATTTAGAATTAATTTATTCATAGGAGCAGAAGTTAGTATTCTTGCCTACACAAATGTCTCACACATTAATCTTTTCTCATGATTTCTGTTATTCCGCAGAGCTAGTTTGGATTGCTTCAGTATTACAGATGCTGTAACATCTTTTTTTGTTCTTTTTAGTCTCTTGATAGTACTATTTTGCCCTAAATAAATAACACCGGTCCCATGCAGATGGCATCAAAGCTGTCTTCCAGCTTTCCTGTAGATTTATTTAAGTATTTGAACAGATGCTGGATTCCAGTCTGTTTTTCAGCTAAGCATTTTACTGATACAGAATAAATCATTGCCCTACAACTGAAGAATTAAGCAACTTAGCATAACCTTCAATCGTTTGAGAATTTCCTGTTAATGGTGTGTTCATTTTGGGAAGAGAAGAATATTATGTGTGCATGTCTGTTTAGATGTGTTACATTATTTCAGTAGGATACATCTTTTTCCTTTCCTTTCCTTTCCTTTCCTTTCCTTTCCTTTCCTTTCCTTTCCTTTCCTTTCCTTTCCTTTCCTTTCCTTTCCTTTCCTTTCCTTTCCTTTCCTTTCCTTTCCTTTCCTTTCCTTTCCTTTCCTTTCCTTTCCTTTCCTTTCCTTTCCTTTCCTTTCCTTTCCTTTCCTTTCCTTTCCTTTCCTTTTCCTGTCTTCCTCCTCTCTCTGATGATCCTCTGTTTTTTTTAGTGTCTGTCTTATCTCAGAAGCTTCAAACCTCCTTAGATGTAATTTTAAACTGAGCTCATAAATGTCTGACAACAGCTTCAAATACTTAACTGTTACTTGGGACAAAACTGTGTACTCTGTTGGCCTTGTACTTTGTTGAAAGCCTTGAAGAAAGCAGGAAAAAATTGTCATGTAGCCATGGGAGAACTGAAGAGTGAAGACTACAGGCACAGCGATTAAGATTAGTATCTGTACTAACTTCACTGAAGCAGGATTTCTGGAGCATATTAAAACAATTTTTCTGTGTGATCTGAATGTGCTATCATTCTAGAGGGGGGCTGTTTAGAGACCTGTCCTCCAGGTTAAACAAATTTAGTGATGGTGAATCAACAGGTCACAGGAGATGCTTTTCTTTAGAGGTGTCTGTGTGTGGAATTTGCAGATTTTGGTGTCAGGAAAAATCCCTTGTCTTGTTTTTATTTGGAAACTTAAAAAACAAAATTGCTGTTAAAAAAATTTGCAGATGGCAACAGGAACATATATTCTAGAGAAATACTAGAATAGAGAAGGCAGGAAATTTCAGGAGAACTACAGTCTGGCCATTTCCCCTTTTTTTTGTAAGATGGGCTAATAAGAATCCCTGTCCCCATGTGCCACGTGAGTGTGCATGTGTTTGCCACATCTTTTTCCCCCCCTCAAGAAGTGGAATAGAAGAACGGAAATAACATAGTTCTCTTTTTTTGTCAAATGTTGGTGATCTTTTGTGAGTTTTTTTCTTGCTCATTATACCTGCACATCTGAAGAGGGCACTTTGTCCTTGGGGTCATATGTGGAGAGGATGACACCATCCTTTAGGGACATACAGATCCAAGTGTGAGCTCTACCCTTCCTGGCAATCTCTGCAGTTTTGGAAATTGGCTGCTCTGAGGTGTATTTGCTTATGGCTTTATTGAGTTTATGGCTGGGGCGACAGACTTAAGGAAAGTGACCTTATGTTTTATTCATTGTCACATATGACTGTGAGGAGAAGAAACAAATAAGCTATTGGCATCACAAAACTGATCTGAAGTGGTTTTGAGCTACAGGCCAAAAAAGCCCAGGTGAACAGACCTTGAAGTTTATGAGCATGTAGCTACTTGCTCTAAGAGAGTATTGCATTCTTTCTGGATCCTTCAGCTACACATAATCACCTCCAAGAAGGTACAGATTTTTCAATTTTAAAAAAGTCACATGCTGTAACGAAAAGAGGAAAGTTCTGTTCCAAAAGTACACTCTGCCACAGAAAATTGGCACCTCTCCTGAATGTAAGAACCACACCTTCCCAACAACATGAACATTTGTCCACGTATGACCATTACTATGATGACAGCTCGTGTCTCATTTCTTCACTGCTTTCCTTGAACAGGGAGACTGGCATTCCTGCTGGGGCATAAAACAATCTTCCTGCAACAAGGAAAGAAGAAACAACTCATCGGGTTGATAAGCACTTCCCCCTTTCCTCTCTGCCTGTAGGAGTTACGGATTTTGCAGTAATTCTGAAAGCCTTGTGGGCCCATCCCATAGACAGGACATGAACATGCTGACAGCAAGTCAGCTCCTCGAAGAAGAAGCAAAGACTAGATGATTTTACTGGTTTATAGGGGTAAAAGCCCCTTCTCTTTGGAGTACATGTCCCAGGATGGGAGACCTTTCCAGTATGTGAAGCCTATGTTAGCTGAATAGTGTGATGCATTTGGGTTCTTTTGTCCTTAGTGGGCTGAAGGTGCAATATCCCCACCCCCCCGGGAGTTTGGACCACCCCATATCTGGCGGCACAGGTTAGTCCCCCTCTTCTTTTCCTCTCTCCCCACATCCCCCAACCTCCCCTCTCCCCACACCACCCTGTGGCACCTCCCAAGCTTTGTGACATCTGTGGCTGTGGAGCTGACTCTGCCAGCTGGGCAGTTCCGAGTGCCCACTGCCTCCAGGACAGCCGGGAAAGTGACATCGACATCACCATGGCTGGCAGCTCAAGCAGGTGAGATGGGTCCCCACCTCCAGGGCCACGCAGCCTCCCTGGTACAAGCCTACCTGATTTTTGCTCTGGAGACGTGCAGACTCAGGCAAGATTGTTAAATGTCAGACTGTAAACAACCTTGAGACACAGAGCACTTGGGTGAAGCACAAGGGTGTAGGAGAGAGTAGCTATCTCAGAATGTTTCAAGGGTGTTTGAGAAGCAACAGGAATTGGCTGCTCAGGTTGTGGTGGACTGGTTTGCAACCTGAGCTGTGGCTTTTTTCTTCTCAGAGATCCCTGGTACCTGGTTGTAGTGGTGTAAGTTGACCATTAGCAGAAATCTGCTTGTGTCAGGAGGAGGACACATACAGGGGACAATTCAGGAGATGAAGTGTGATGGGGAAGATGTCGACAACTCCTTAGTGGCTACTTGCATGAAGGCCTGGGAGATTTAAGTACTTATCTGGGGCCTAGAAGACAAATCTGGATTATCATCAAGAAACAAGTAGACAGATCACCCGACAAAGGCAGGCAATTTTTATCAAGATAGTCTAGCTAGAACTTGTATTTCAAAAAGGTTCACAAGCCTTGGATGCCCCATTACTCACATGCAGCAAGTCATTAAATCACCCCAGAACTCCACTCCTCCCTTGCCTTGCCTTGGGTCCCAACTTGTCCCTGCCCTGATCCTGGCTGGATCCCAGGTGTTGTGTCAATACCTGTGTGGTCATCATGGTTGTCCTAAGGTGGAGAAATATCAGTGGGTCATGCCCCTTGTTTTGCTTGAGGTAATGTGTGCAGTACAAAAGTGTATGTCCAGCAGCTGCAGCAGATGATCTTCAGCTCCTTCCCTGCTAACTTCTTTTCTTCTGAGCAGCCAGACATTAGAAGAGACCTTCCGTAAATTTGCTATATATGGTGACACAGCTGCCAGTGGCAATGACATGACAGGAAAAAACTTCTCCAAGATGTGCAAAGAGTGTGGAGTGATGGATGGGAAAGCTGTGACCAGCACTGACATTGACATCGTATTCAACAAAGTCAAGTGAGTGTCACAGGGAGGAATGATGAGCAGCACAGCTGGGTGGGAGGAGGAAGGCTGTCATGTGGGGGTCAGCCCTGGGGGCTTTCCAGCCTGCTGCCACCTAGTAGGAAGCTAACTTTCCTCTTGGTCTCACCCCTCAACATAGGACCAAGGGTGCCCGCACCATCACCTTTTCTGAGTTCCAGCAGGCCATGAAGGAGATCTGCTCCAAGCGCTTCAAGGGTAAATCACCAGAGGAAGCACTGGAGGCTGTGTATAAACTCATGGAGGGGAAGGAGCCTGGCAGCGCAGGCACCACAGTGAGTATGAGTTTCCTCACCTGCCGTGCACCTTGAGCTGCCATGGGAGCATCTGTCGCTGCTGTCATGGCATGTGGGGAGGAGCTTGCTTGTGAGCTGTCTCCTAATACCAGATACCTCTTGCTTGCCTTCTTTCTTGCAGAAAGCCTGCAAGGCTGGTGCAGTAGAGAGGCTGACAGACACCAGCAAATACACCGGCAGCCACAAAGAGCGTTTTGATGAAAGTGGCAAAGGGAAGGGTCTTGCTGGCCGCCACGATATGACAGACAACAGTGGCTACGTTGGAGCCTACAAGGGAGAGGGCACATATGACCAGACACACAAGCAATGAAACTGCTTAAGGAAACAAGGACTTCTTCCCGACAGCATGGGAGGAAAGACAATTAAACATCTCATGCAACCAGCCTTCTGTGTCTGCACCCCAAATCTGATAGGGTAGGAATACACAGAGTGGGCACTGGAGGACTCCAAAGAGGGGTACAGCTTCCCCATCTGACCATGTCCTGATTACTTTGTAGTGTGGTTAAATACAGGTATAAGCTAGCCTTCTGTATAAAATTCTATGGACCAGGTAGTCTGCTACCATCACACTGCTTTGCATTTCCAATCAAGCAAATTGTAAATTAGTTTCTGAATAGTCTCTATCCTTTTTGCTGTGATATTTGGCTTGGGAAGCAGTGTGTGCATGCTGTGCTGCATGTCATTCATAGCTTCTGGTGAAGACAGCCCACCACTGGTGCCTGACCAAATGTTGAAAAGCACTCTTACAGGGTACAGAATGCAACATGTAGCTCACTGTGGAGAGGAAAGGGGTAACAAGAACACCAGTTTCTGCTTTTTGCTTCCCCCTTTATCCATTTTAAACCTCCTCACTCATTACTAGCATTTGGCATGGTAACTCATTACTGTTTCCCTGGTCAGAAGAATGAGGCCTGTAGAAGCTGTTAGAACAGAAATTTAGCTGCACACATATAAATGGTCAAGTCTGAGGGATTTTCTGGTGTGGAAATCTTGATGAGACACAATGACATTGATAATCTAGGTGTTTATACCCAGTTATGACTGAGGTATGCAATCACTGTGTAAAAGCAAGGGAACATTGACACGAAGTTACACATCTATTGGGAGAAGAGACATGAAACCAAGACAAACAGTCAATTTATAACTGCTCTAGAGTGGAGTGGGTAAAATACCCCCAAGTTGATGCACAGTAGCCTCAGAGAGCTCTGGGTAGTTGGAGGACTGTTTTTTTCAATTGGGTTTGCTTGACAGTTTTTTTCACAGGACGATGTGTATGCCATAGGCTTCTCTCTTTACTCTAGCATTATTAATCAGCCTAAGAGGAGGTGCTTGCTTTCCCTACATACTTAGCTTTTCTGAGGTCACATGCTCTAGCCTCATTCCTCTCCTCCTTTCCAGCTGCAAACCTTCATAAGATCCCTGGATGCGCCAGTAAAGGTGTTTGTGTCTCAGCTGCCAGCAGCTGGAGCAGGAGGTATTCAGCCCATCATCCTGACAGCCATCTCCCACTACCAGCAGGCTCACAAGCTGACCCAGCAAGGAGAGGCAGGGCCCACATGAGGCTGTGCCATTGTCTCATGTCACACCACAACACATGGCACCGGGACAGGCTGTTGGGAAACAGTGATACTGAATCTTCAAGCAAATTTTTCTTCTGAGCCTGGAATCACTTCAAGTCCAATTCTGTTTTTCTCTACTGCTCTTTTTCTTCTCTGTCGAGAATCAGATGGTACATCTTCTCCCCTCTTTCTTCTTCTCTTTCTTCATGACTTACAGAGTTCCTGTCCTCACTAAATTTAGGGCTAGTAATTACTACCCAGATGGCATCCTGAATCCCTTCTTTACATGCGTGTGACATCCTCTGTCTTTCTGCCTGCAATCCTGCAATACAAGTATCACTTAAAAGACAAGGGGGCACAGGTTCTCCAAAGTCTTCATTATTCATCCACAGCATACCATTCAAGATATAAATCACTGACAACTTGTCCTCGCATGGAACTTCAGAGCAAGCAGTGAATGGACTAAGAAGTTCCTCTGGACCACACAGGCACAGAAACAGAAGAGAGTGTCAGAAATGATGGAACAAGAGCCGCCTGGACACTACCATGCACCCTGCTCTAAGTGAACCTGCTCTGGCAGGGGGGTTGGACTAGATGATTTCCAGAGGTCCCTCCCAGCCCCCAGCATTCTGTGATTCTTTGTGACAAGTGCATCAGTCCGGACTGTGATGATTTCAGATGTGAAAATTAGGGCTATTTTTCACTGTCTGATTAGAAGTCCCCTCTTTGTATAATGTTTTAAGCAGGTGTTTTAAGCACTAGGCATTTTGAGAAGTTTGTCTGTGTCTTTATGGGAAAACGTGCATGACCTCCATATGCTCTGAAAAAAACTCCATGATTTTGTAGATTTGAGTCCTAATCAAAGTAGTATTTTCACTGTGTTTTCCTTCACTAAAAAAACCTCTTTTAATATGTTTGTACCTGCTCCTTATTCTCTGAGTTAATCAGATCAGCCACCCTTCCCCCGTGCTGTGGGTTGCTACCCCTTAACTGCTGTGACTATTACTTTTGGGGCTACACTGTCAAATGGCATTTCTGAAATATGCCAATCTGAAAATAAAGACAACTTCCAAATTCTGACAGCCAAAAGACAAAAGCCCCTTCGTATCAGTGGATGGTGCTGTCCCACAAGTGGGGAAAAAATAGGCCAGATTTGCTGCAGAGGAAACCAACCAGAGCAGTACAATGTAAATCAGTCACTGCCTGATCTCTCCCCACAGTTAAGTAAAAACTTGAACACTTACTAATTTGTTTTGGACTTTGTTGTTTATCATTCAGTCACATTCAGTCCCGAGCCTATAACAGGCAACATAAAACAGTTGCCTATACCATGTGGTATTGTGTGACTTAAATCATGCATAGCTAATATCTGTAATGCAAAAATCCCTGGACAGCTAATACGTTGCACCAACTCCTGAGACCTTTAACCTTCCAGATCCAGCACAGTAATTTTGAAAAGCAGAATTTCAAAAAGGCTTAGGTGTAATAAAATATAATATTTTTGGAAATTTTCCTGCTAGTCCTGAACGGGTCCCTGAGATGTTTCAGGGAGCTTGCAGTGCCAACAGGGTAACTTCAGACACCCCAGTAATTCAGTAAACATACACACTTGTGCACAGTATCAACATTTTTTAGAAAGCACTTAAATATTAAAGGATTCCTGCTAAAACAAGATTTTTTTAAGTAAAAAAGTATATTTGGTTTCAAATTTAAAACCTAATCCATTAACTTCACCGTATTTTATATTTTGATTGTAAACTTTTATTACACAATAATGAACATAAAAATTACCAAGTAACACCAGAAAGTGACATTCACTCTGAAGAGAGGGGAAGAAAATTTCCTCCAGTTTTGTTCTATCACATAACACCTTTTAAGAGATACATATGTGTATATTTATATGTAAATATATACACAGAGATCTTTCTCAGACATTTTCAGTGCTGACACTCACTGGCTAGTAAAGATTTGTGCAATGTGCTTATAACTAATATCCCCATGAATGTCCTAATTGCACATGTAGAGCTAACAATTTCTCTGTGACAGGATTTAACCAATAAAACGTCTACATATTATGTATGGCTAACTTCTACACAAGCTGTCCTAGCAGAAAACTGTTTCCTAAAAACAAAACAAAAAAAAAATCTCTGATATGTCATATTTTGTCATGTTTGAAAACATGGTCTAATGTGCCTTCCAGTGTCTTACACTGGACACCCAAGATTATATTACTCAAAATTATAGGTATTTTTTTAAAAATAGACCATAAACTTAGTAAAAGGAAAAAAATACATTACAGTAACTCCTATGTCTGTTTATACTAATTAGTAATCTCCTTTACACTTTCTCACTCTAATTGGCCACAGTCTCTTTGCAAGAAAAAAAGTATCAGTGCATCTCTAAGAATAACTTCTAAGAACATTAAACATGTATGTTCTAACCAGCGATACCTAATAAATACATCTAACTCTGTATCTAATTTTTTACATTCTTCTAAAATCTCTATATCTAATAAAAACAATATAAACTCCTGAGATACATGTAAAGGCCAGTAAATAGCTGCTTGTAAGGAATAGGAAATAGCAGTTTGGACATCTATAATATTTAAAATGAGACTGGAAAAACTAAGCATAAGGGTAAAAATAAAATCCAAAGTTGATTACATTTGTGTGTCATTGCCAGGGCTACACTGGCACATAAATGGAGATACTTGGTGCATTACAAAATAGTAAGAAGAGAAATATTTCTTCTTAAGATGCTCACAGAGATTAATAGCAGGACAAACAGAAATATTTAGAAGACAAAAGTAAATTTGATGTTCATATGTCTGTTTAGAAATATTTAAACAAAGAATGAAAATTAGCTTTAGAATCCAGACAGCAGGACTTCACATCTCCCAGTCTTCCTCTGTCTGAATTACTACTGTGAAAAATAAGACTTGGTTTTAAAGGGTCTTGGGGGTAAAATCAAATATGCTCTTAGTCAAAGCCTCTTACATATTTTTACAGTGAATTTCCTCCACATTGAGAAATGTTTATGCTATTCTTTCTTAATGCATTTGAAGGCAAAGATTAACAAGAATCTAAACTCCAGTCTGCATTCAAATACAAGAGAGGAAGTGGGCTGAAAGATATTAAATTGGTTTTACATGACTGCAAAATGTAATGCCAATAAAGCTGTAAGTAAAATGAAATGGAATGTAGCAAAAATATAAGCAGCTGCTCCGACATCCTTACTGCTTGCTTTGGGGCTTCTCCATGTTCAAGGCTGTTTCAGGGCTGAATACTGTGCAGAAGGCAAAAAAAGGCAACCCTACAGGTAAAAAGGTTAGCTCTGAGCATTGCAGGGTGAGAGAAGCAGTGCAAAAATGGAAGTCATTTGGTTTTGTAAACTAAACTGCTTCTCAGAGGCTGCTGGCAGGAAGCTGATGTTCTTCATTCTGTTAGTGGGAAATGTCGTAATAGTAGTTTCGTAATCTCAGCTCAACAGCACCAAATCCTGGTCGGTCATCAACGCTGTGGAAAAACAACAAGTATCACTGTGTAGGAAAGAAAAAGCAGTAAAGACAGGTGGGCCTTTTAGCACTTGGGTGTTTATCTCAGCGATAGCCCTTTTTCAAACTGTCCACAATATTTTAAGGTTACCAAAATGATGCTACAAAATGAATAAGTGGCCAGTGCCTCTACAAAGCATCCAGTCTACGGATCTAATATCATACCTGCTGCTTTGTGGTTAGTGAATTTATTACAAGAAAGAAATGGTGTATCAGATACATTTAATTTTCTACTCTATTTAGTACAGAAATACTTTAGAGAAAAGAATAAAGGACTGGTGGGAGACGTGGTGGTTGGAGATTGTCGTGGGCTTAGTGATCAGGAAACGATTCTCAGTTCTTAGTGAAGTAAGGTGTGTAAGGTGTGAGTAAGGTGAGTAAGGTGTTAGCAAAACATCCACTATGGACTTCCAGAGGTCATACTCTGGCCTGTTCAGGACATTGGTTTACAGAGTGCCTTGGGAAACAGTCATGAAGGACAAAGGGGACCAGCAATGCTGGATACTCTTTAAGAAAGAAATCTTAACAAGGCAAGAGCAGGATGTCCCCATGCACTTTAAGATGAAATGGCAGGGAAAATGGCTGGCATGGCTGAACAGGGAATTTTGCTGGGCTCAGGAAGAAAAGGAGAGTTCACATCCTTTGGAAGAAGGGGAAGGCAACTCAGGATGAGTAAAAGGATCTATCCAGGTTATGCAGAGAAAAAAATCGGAAGGCAAAAGCCCAGCTGGAGATCAGTCTCCTAAGAGACAACAAATACAGTTTTTACAAATACATTAATAATAAAAAGAAAGCCAGGGAGAATCTCCATCCTTTATTTGATGCAGGGGGAACATTACAACAAAGGATGAGGGAAAGGCTTCCACTGCTGGAGAACTGCAGGCTCAAGACCATCTAAAAACCTGAAAGTGCATAGGTCCATGGGACCTGATGAGATCCATCCACTGCTCCCAATGGAAATTGCAGATGAAGCTGCTAAGCCAGTATCCTTCATATATGAGAAGTCATGGCAGTTTGGTAATGTACCTACTGATTAGAAAAGGGGAAACATAACTCCCATTTTCATAAAGGAAAAAAAGAAAGACCCAGTCAGCTACAGGCCAGTCAATCTCACTTCTGTGCCTGGCAAGATCATGAGCAGATCCTTCTAGAAGCTATGCTAAGGCATGTGGAAGGAGGTGATTTGTGACAGGCAACATGGCTTCACCAAGGGCAAATCCTGCCTGAGAAATTTGGTTACAGAATTGGTGGATAAGGAAAGAGCAAGTGATGCCATTGTCAATAAGACATTCTTGTCTCTATAGCAGAGAGACATGGGCCTGACAGATGGACAATGTACTGGCAGAATGTTTGTAGTCAAAGAGTAGTCATCAATGGCTCTTTGCCCAAGTGACATAGTGATGTTTCTCAAGGGCTGGTGTTGCCACCAGTGCTGTTTAACATCTTTGTTGGTGACATACATAGATGGTGAGATTGAATGCAGCCTCAGCAAGCTTGCAGATGACACCAAGATGTGTAGTATAGTTGACACCCTGGAGGGGATGGTGGTAGTGGTCATTATGTAGTGATAGGACACGGGGAAGAAATTTTAAACATCATATGGGTAGATACAGATTATTTGTTAGGAAAAAATTCATGACTGTTAGGATGTTGAGACATTGGAAAAGGTTGCCCAGGGAATCTGTGGATGCCCCCTCCCTGGAGTGTTTACGACCAGGCAGGATGGGACTTTAAGCAGCCTGGTCTAGGGGAATGGTGCCTCAGTTCATAGCAGGGGATTTGGAATTAGATGATATTTAAGGGTCCTTCTAATGTACAACATCCTAATGTATGGAGAATATTTGCTTAATTTCAAATTTTGTTCTGAAAATACCTAAGACTGATCCTTTTGTAGGAAGGTAATTCTTTTTATGATACCTGATTTTCTTCATAGAACTGTTCCCTCAAAATCAGATGTGTGAAATCAGTGTCTGGTAGTACACTAAAAAACTCAAATAATTTTATCTTAAAAAAGTGCAACTCACTCCTCAGTTTGGAGGTTGGCTCTAAGTTAAACACCAGCTGAAAAATCCTATTTTGAAATGTTCTTACCCTGTCTTTCTGTCTGTTAACTAAGTAGATTAAAATATACTTCTACTAGAAGAGTAGAAGAAGATGGGGACATCACACTCACCTGTACGTCCAACACAACTTCATTAGATCGTAGACTTCTGTTGGACAGACTTCAGGACGTTCCATTCGTTCTCCTCTTTCAATCATCTGGGCAACTTCACCACCTTTCATTCCCTGGAACAGGGTGACCACAACAGTCATCTATGTTGCAAACGTATACTGCACACATGCTAGTGTTAAAGAAACACAGGCCTGGAGTTTATTTTTGGGCTATCCTTATTAGTTGCAACACGTGGGGTCCTGAGACCTGTTTTGGCCTGCAATAATGTTTTTTTTAGGTAGGAAATGGCATTGATTCAAACTTGCTCTCAATCTTTACAGAAAATAATTGCCAGATACAACATACTCACCTTATATGGTTTTTGTCCATAAGAGAAAGCTTCCCACATTAAAACCCCAAAGCTCCAGACGTCACTTTTGCTAGAAAATTTGTAGAAATTCATGCATTCTGGAGCATACCACTTGACTGGCCATTTTCCATGACTTTGTGCCTAAAATAAATCATAACAGAAAGGAAAAAAAAAAACCAGGCTGGAGACAGTGGTAATTAAACAACATCAGAACTCGTATAAGCCAAGTTAATATAAATCTGTATATCCTTGTAATAAATACTACAGTATTTCTAATGTAGCTGGCACTAGGCAGAATGGATTGAAGCTTCTTTAGAAGTGTTAAAGAATTGTTCCTAATCTTCCACTTTCAAAATAATGCACTGAAGTGAAATCTAAGGTAAAGTATATCTTAAGTAAATGACCTGGAACCATGTTTTCAGTGGAACGATATTAAAAGTTGCTCTTTAAGATTTTTCACCTAGGTTTTCCACAGAGGGTACGAGGTACACATTCCAATACACCAGGTGTCATTATCACTTGAAGTTGATGCTGTACTTCAAAGTACAGCAACTCTCATGTGGCAAACTACAGTTTCATTATATTCTGCCATAACGTTTTGTTGTGATGATGCAAGTATCAAGGTATCCCAGCACAGTGCTAAATCTAGTTAAAGAACTGTGCTGCATTTTATGGAGTTGGAGAGGGAATGGGCCTTCAACAGCAATACTCAAACCTCTGACAAGCAGGTCTGGCTAGGCTAGTGGCAGTGGTTTTAGATGTTACTGCCTTCTCTCTCAGCAGCTGCTCTTCCAATAGGAAGGGCATCAGAAGGGAGTATGTGTCTGCACCACTTCTGCAGAATTTTGTGGTCTTGCTTATCAGTTTTAAATAGCTGATAAAACAGGATAGGCAGGGGGAAGAAATAATTTGAACTGCAAAAGACATATTTCAGAAAAAGAGATGCAGGCACTATTAGAGCCTTTGTCTCCCTCAGATGTTTTTACCTTAATAGGTGTGGCAGTTATTTCAGTTCCTCTAGCTGTACGGAGATATTATGTAATGAAAAAAACACTAAACAATTTCTATCAAATGCTTATTTACCAATGGTTAAGTGGCATATTCACTCAAAAAACTCCCCAAATTTGACTATGCTGGTCAACAATACAGTGTGCTAGCCTAAATTTTCCTTGGACATGATGAAAACTTTAAGTGCCCAAAAGTTTCTATCTGCAGTAAAGAAATCTTACTTTTTTTTTCTTTTATATAGTTACCTAATTTGTACCATAAATTTCAACTCTCAAGTGACAAGTTTATCAAAAGTAAATGTAAGAAGTAAGCAAATAAAATAAAGGACTGTTTTTTTCCTCCCTACACATTTCTTAATGTTGATCACCATTTTGAAATCAGTGACTTTACTATGAGGTTACAAAATATTGGATGATACTTATTATTTTAATTTTCAGCTTTTAAAACCAGCTGCACTTCAACCAAAGCTAGCCTTATTAATCTGTGCTACTCTACAGCTTTCATGTCTTGTTCAAATCTTACCTTATAATAATTTTCATCAGCACTGAGAGCTTTAGAAAGTCCAAAGTCGCTAATTTTGGCATAATGTTGGGTGACTAATAGCACATTCCTCGCAGCCAGATCCCTATGAACAAAGTTATTCTCCTCAAGGTATTTCATCCCCATGGAAACCTGATGTACCAGCTCTGTTATATTCTTCTCATTGACATGCCTGAAAACCATAATTGAATTTTTAAAAGGTCAGGAGTTAATTGTCATCACTTTTCACGGAGTTCAAAGATAAGTCTTTAGTATTAACTTCCCCACATCGTACTAGAAACTTGATATATTTATGTTTAGCTAGGCTTTAATTAGAACAAGCAGAATAGGAATGTCCTGAGCAAGATGATGTGTGATTGTATCAGTAAATGAGCAATTGAGGAACATATCAAAATTCTTTCATTTATTCAAAACGCACTCACTATGTTACATATAGGAGACATGTACAACATAAACTAACAGTGAAAAGTAAGTACAAGCACTAGTTATTACATTACCATTACAGCTACTTAAAATTGCCCTTAAAGGAAAAAAAAAATATTTAAAAAAGGAGTTTTTATCTTTTTACCTCTTGGAAAAGCACTTTGAAATGGAGTCTAAGTTTACATACCTATTTTTTTGCAAAAATCTGTTCAGTGGCCCAAGTTCAGCCATTTCCATTACTAACATCCAGGCCTCAGCTTCACATATGCCTATCATTCGAACAATATATGGGTTATCCAGTTGCTGCATTACATTTGCTTCTCGCAGTAATTCATCCTTTATGGCTGGATCATTACTCTCATTCTTAAGAATTTTTACAGCTACTGGTTTGGCACCTCTATGAAAAAGAATCCAGTTTTGGGATTAGTTGCTTAAAAATCTGTGTGCAAATGCACATGATCTTCACCTGGTATTTCTGTGTACATAATACAAACTGTGACAAAAGACAGAATTAGCCTTCAGAGAGAAAAAAAAAAAACAACTGTAACAGGAACGTTCCTCCAAGGAACATTCCTCCATCAGAGGCTCAGGAGAGATTTGAGCAAAAGAGAATGGAAAGAACCTGAGAAAATTATAAGTAGTCATAAAGATGTCTTAAGAAGCCTGAAAACAAATGTAATGGAAAAAAATTTACTGCCTATTCTGGCAACACTGCCATAAAGCTTTTCTAGCAAGAAATGCTATAAAGGCTTTTCTAAGCACTAAACTGTTTTGGAGGTGAGACTAGAACACAAGGCACTGTAAGGTCCCAGGGTAGCGCTCTGAAATCCTGACAAACTAAGGCTACTCCTGCAACCTTCAGCTCATACAGCTGAGTGGAAGAGAGACTGATCAGAAAGACAGAGCTCAAGCATGAAACAAATAGCAAATACACAAGGTGGGACCAGAGCCCTTCAAAACCCAATTCTGCCAGTGATTACAGGATAAAAAACCCCACAACATTCCTGTTTTCCTGAAAATCAACCATCCAGCTTCATGAAACATATTTATCACATTTATTTTACGTTAAAATCTCTTTGGTACAGATAATCTGTCCATGGCACTCATTTTCTGAAAGAGAGGTTGTGCAGACTGGAAATACTGAGTGGCATGACTGCCCCTATAAACTATGGAGGAAGGCAGTGGACTTCCCACTCTGCCACCCCTGGCAGGAGAGAAAATTATCATAAGGGGCACATGCTCAATTATCAGACAAAATTAATGGCTGCAAGATGACTATGCTTGGGGCAAGGAGGTGTCTGCAAACAGAGGAAAAGAAAATAAATGTCTAAAAATGAGTCTTATATACGAACAGAGAAACTGGTGAATGTTAGCCCAGATTACCTAGGTACAGTCTGTCACTCCATATGACATGCAAAGATTATGGCTGCTCTGAAAAATGAAGGCTATAGCTTCTACATATTAGAGTCCAAGAAAATAAAAGAGGACACTCACTTTTTCATCTTATAGAACCCTTTCTTCACAGTACCAAAGTTGCCAGAGCCGAGTTCTCCTTCCTCCAAAGTTAACAATTTCCTGTCAAGAGTGACATTTTTTGGTCTCATTTCATCTGGATCAGCATATGGACTTTCATAGACCTCAGTATCCATGGGTAAGGCCTCTCTCTGGTCACCTGAAGGCCAATCAATGTAAAAATTAGGTATCATGTGAGACATTTTTGCTGTCACAGCTAGTATATTCACCCTTTCTATGTTCAAGATCATCAGTACATTTGCCTTATGAGGGCATTATAAAGGTACCACATGCAGCTCACCTACAAGCACTTTAGAATACCTCAAAGGAGAGTGCTGTCCATCTGGTGACATGTTTTAATTACTAAGCATCTGCAAAACAAATCAGGGGGCTCCATACCAGAATAAGGGCTAAAGGGTGGCCCTTCTATGTAGCACATTCCATTAGTTACCTTAGATAACTCTTCACTCAGAATGCTGCCTTAAATATAGATCATTCTTAAACACCTATCCTTAATTGTGTTTTACAGGAAGACGGAGGACTAACTTGTCACTGTGGATGCAACAGGCCACAATTATTTTCATGAAGTGCAAGGAGGCAGCTTTTAGAGTCAAGGAAGTAAAGTTGAAATTTCACTTCAACACACAGAAAGGGATTTCTGCTAAATGACTTTTATAATAGAACATCTGGCAGTTTCACCTACCAGATGAGCTATGACAGTGGCTATATCAACATGCAACATAGTGTAAAATGCATGCATGAAAAAAAGAAATAGGTGTTGAGGGGTTGAAATAGGGGTTGAGATAGGGGATCTCTGGCATAAAGAAGAAAATTATATTAATGATGTAAATTATTCCTCCTACCTTTTTCTGCTCCTGTAAGACCTCTTTTCCTTTGCAGCACATAAGGATTGAAAGGTGCTTCATCAGGTGGGTGACCAATAGTTGACTGAAGCTGTAGCTTGCAGATTAAATTTTTATGTTTAGCAATGAACAGGTAAGTTAAAAACATCTTTTTCCTTGAGGATTATTGCATAATGATTGCAAGAGACACATAGGCAAGAAATAGCAAGAAAAGGATCTAACAAAGTTTATTTGCTTCTGGAAGTTACTGCTTGACTAAATATGCCGGCCAAATGAAACACACATTGCTAAAGCATAAAAAGCTATTGCATTTGCTCTGAGAGAATTAGTAGGAATGGTTCATGCACAAATCTTATTCTGCAGATATTAAATTTACATAGTCTTTCATATCTGCCTAGTAACACAAGTAGCCATAAGGATTTTTCTTTAATCTAACCTTTCCAAGTTTAGATCCATATGCCATGGATGAATTCCTAGCACAAATTAGAACAGAAATACTTCCCTGTTTCTCGTGTGCCTGTTACAGAGTGACTCCACCTAGATAAAACTGGGATAAAAAGTAATAATAGGCTTGTGTACCATCACAGACAAACGTTATGGACCAGACACCATGCCAATCTGTCTGCTCTGAGGAGGGGGAAAATGATTGTATTCTTACTGTTTAAATACAACCCCTCTGACATTACTTTTTGTCAGAGGACTACTGTAGAGCACATAAGCCACCCCAGCAGAAACCTGGTATATTCTGGAGCTCCTAGGCTGAAGGCTGATTCTTCGACATTAAAGTATATATGATAGAAATTTATACTCTGCTATCTTCTCTCCATGAACTGTCAAGAACAGGAAATTACAGAACTTATTTCTACAATTTAGTTTCTCTCTCTCTCTCTCTCTCTTTTTTTTTTTTTTTTTTTTTTTTTTTTAAATGCAGAAATTGCGTTCCACTAATGAGTAACCTCATGCTCCTGAAAAAGTGTTTTAAAACCAAAAATGTGAACATTGACATGAGTTTTCTCAGCTCAAATAGGAAAGAAAGGTATATTATACCTACAAATACTGGAAAGGGATGATTTTCAAACATTTGGGAATATAATTTTTTTTTTAATAATTATAGTTGTGGTTTTCAAATGAACAGGAGATGCTGACCAATATCCAGTAATGAATTATTACATGCAATAGAAGTTCACTTGAAAACTGTAATTTATAGGGAAAATGCCTTACTCAGGTATTACAAACCTTTAAATTGCAATGCAGTGATCTGCTGGGGGGATGAAGCAGAAAAGGTTACTCTACACAGATTTTACAGAAAACCCTGAATTGGAGGCCAAAACTCAGCAAGATTCTGGCCTAGTGGGATGAGCATGGTGGCATCAGGGATTGTAAGGGTAATGTTTCTGACTTAAATTGTTCAGTCTTCTGAAAGGCCATTCACTGTCAGGATAAGCTACAAGAGCCCTGAAATGGTCCTGAGATAGGCCAGGGACCAAACTGACCTGCCAGTCTCAAAACAAAGAGGCAATATAATGGCAGAAAACATAATCCTCAGCTCTAGTTTTGACTTTTCTACACTGGTACACCTTGCCAGGTCTGCAAGTTAAGAAATATATTTCCAGCACCTATATCACCTGTCTCACACAAAGGCCTTTCTCTATGCCCCCAGGCCCAGCTAAGAATAGAATACAACACCAACTGCATGGTTACAAAACAATATGGACTGACAATAATACTTGACAGATACAAGTACAAAAGAAGCAGGTGTAAAAAAAAAATATTGTGAATACCTAAGAAAGGGACTAAGACACTGAGTCTTCAGTGGAAATTTCCAGGACAGAGGAAGAAAATTTCTGAAATAACTTAGGAATGATACAACCACAATTTCAAAGGATAGCTTTTGCATAATTTACCATTAAAAAAATCTTTTTGATGAACTGCCAAGTGTTCAGACAATATCAACTAGAAAAGATTGCAGTGCACTGGGACTCTATGCTTTCTGAAAGCTTTGATGGAACTATCACTTGTCCTCTGTTAACGGTGGGGAGTACCTCAACTGTGCGTGGAAGCCTTACCCAGGCCTTAAAAATGTCCCACCACACACTGCTCACTTTAAATACTGAAACCTTTTCTGTAGTCACAATTAGAAGAAACACAGGTATAGCTCTAGCTCCAAACTAAGCTATGAAGCACAGAAGCTCTATCTTCTTTCCACAGTCAAGTGCTGGACAGAGTGTGAGTAGTTGATGTTAATAACAATGAATATAAATTCAACCCTATAGAAGGCTACAGCTTCAGATCTTCATTTTCAGATGAGTAAAAAGACTGTGTATCACTTTTCCTTATACTAACCCAAGCTTATGAAAAATGAGATAAAAAAGAACTTTGGGAAAGGCCTTAGAAAATTACAAGCTCAAGATTTGAAATGGACTTGAAATTACTGTTTGAAGAAAGTATATATATATCTAGAATATTATTACCTATTGTCACAGTTTGATTAAATAGCTTAATATTTTTCATTAGTATTTCTGATTGAACAGTAATTTGATGTTTTACAGGCACTTTTAAAGCTTCTATTAATAACATGGGAATTTAGTGCAGCAATCAGCTCTGTCAGTTATATATTTGTGGCATGTGGCACCCTTCCATGATTTTTAATAGGATTTTCTAGCACAAAACTAGGACTTTTTCCCTTGAAGTCCCAAATGCTAACTAGTAACAGGGCAGGAAGTATGTATCATTACATGTAGAGTGCAATAGCACAATAACATTTAATTTTTATTTAAGTGTCATATGGATCCACAGTCCTTTCTGCCCTACACATTAAAAACAGCAAGTTTAATTCTGCAGATTTGTTCCTGACAAAAGGAGCTTTGTCTTAATACAACCAATATATAAGGTAGGAGATTAGTCCTTGTAGTTTTACAAGAAGCAGAGAATGGGCCATGGATTTGCTCATCAAGTAAAAAGAATACAAGAAAAAAGCACACTAGTGGAGCTTACAAAACTGTCACATAGTACTGACACTTCATGGTATGTACAGGTTTCTGGGTTGTTTTTTTTTTTAATGGTCTCTTACTAAAATGCTGTTATGAGCCTGTCCTGGTTTTACACCAGTTTATTAATTTATTTATTTTTTCCCTGCTAGGGTTTCATTTTCATTGGTTAAGTTTCTCAGGTACCCATAGTTAAGTTAATCTAAATGTGACACTATTAGGGTCTGGATGTGTGGCACATTTATAGTAATATAGCCACATCCACAGTGACAGGAAAGCAGGACACTGAGAGTTTGCATTGACTAGCAGGTACTTTCCCACTAAAAATTATTCAACATTCTATGGATGGGTAAGGCTTTAGTAGGATAACACTTAATCAGGATTAATAGCAATGAGAAAAAGATCCACTTATTGCTTGCTTAAAATAGAAATGTAATGGCTGTAACTACTCCAAGTCTGATTTTATGGTCAAGATAGTAATACTGTAGTAAAGAAAATATTTATGAAGGTAAACAACAGAGGAAGTATAATTCATTTTCAGAATAATGATTCTGATACACAATAATAACTATAAAGTCATCTTACTTTGCTAAACAGAATCTAACAGTAAAATACTGCGTGACAAAGACAGCCAAATTGCCAATGAGCTTTTTGGCTGAGCCACCAGAAGGTGGCACGACTTCACTTAAATTGTCATCTAAATGAGTGCGCAAAGGAACTTGAAAAAAATTTCACTTGAGTGCTAGTGTTATATACAAATAGCCAGTCTGCGAAATAAAAACAAACAAACAAACAACCCCCCCAAACAAACAAAACCAGCAAAAAACAAACAAACGAAAAAACCACTTACAACAAAACCCCATACCATACTTTCCAAGCCTGAATAACTGTAAGACGTAAATTTTCCATTTTGCTGTCTGAAAGTTTTTGACATAAGTAACTGTGGAACTGCCTAATTAACCAGGTCTGAAGTCAACTCTGCCTCAAAGGTTGAGTTAGTTAACTCAACCTTAAGTGGCAAACCGTGGAAAAGATGAGATCAGGGCTTAAGTTTAGAGTCTAAAATTTGGCAGTATGATGATTTTTTTAAGCACATGTAAATGGTAAACACACCAGATATCTGAATTATCTTCTTAAATAATCAGCCTTTCTCTGCCAACCTGCTTCAGTTTATACTCAGGATATGTTCCTCTGAAAGCAAGTATTTGACTACAGAAGGCAGTCAGAAAGAAGCACAAGTTTTCCTGGTGAACATATAGCAGAGTGGCCAAAGCCACGTCTGGCAAATTCAGACCCAGAATGATTTCCCTGAACAAAACCAAATTAGTTCTCTTGTCTAATGTGTGATAGCATGCAATTTTTTTTCAGATGGCTTTAGGACACATCCTGAACACTGTGTATATGTTTGTAGAAGATGACAGCACACTAAAAGTGAGATGTAGGTTCTATAAGGGCATAAAGAGCACAACAGTTTTTATAACTGAAGTTATAAAAAACCCAATAAATGTTATTTGATAATAAGGACTATCAAATACAGTACATGTCAAAACCAGTTACTCAATCTGAACAGCAGCATATCTCTAGCAGTTTTTATGCCTGCTCATTTTTGTTGAAAAGCTGCTGGAAATAAATAAATAAATAAATAAATAAATAAATACAAAAAAATAAAGTCTCATGGGTGGAACAGGAGCATACATGTTATTCTCAGCATGCAGACAGGGCTCATAACTACATGATTGACAACTACATCAGTTACTGGGCAGCATAATTTTCTGGCCATGCAAGAGTATTTTCATTAGTTCTGGACTCAGTTCTTTCTCCTTGACTCCTGACATCTTACTATCCCATTCTGCTTAGTTCACGACATACTGCACTTACCCAAATGTAATTAACATCAATGCATAACAAGATTTGTGCACACAGGATTTGTAAGAATATATTCTGTGGTTCTTATTAACAAATTGTTCCCTAAATTTACTCAGTAACAGCTCCGTATAAGTTAGCCAATTTTCTGATTATGAATGATAGTAAAAATAACATTTTGTTCAGCTATAAGTAACTGTTTTTTGAAAAACATTTTATCATATATTTGCAGACATGTTGAGATCTCCATCAGTATTTTGAGATGTGAGAAATTTCTTAGAAATAGTTTTTTTAAAAAACATTGGTTTAGTCATAAAATCGAAGCCATCATCATGCAGATGATTAGGAAAGAAGCAGAAAGCTTACAAAATCTTCACAATCTGATTGCTAGTAGCCAAGACAAACATTTAGTAAAAGCAAGCCAGAAGAGGGGGAAAATGAGTGAAATTAGTAAAGTGTGAGCCCTTTTAACTCAGTCAAAAACCTAAAAAGACAGACTATGAGGCACCTTTTTGCTGCCAGCCTTTGGAAAGGTGTACGATTTGAGTCTTGAGATAATTCCACCTCCTGCCAAAGTCTAGAAACCACAATGTCAAAGAGGAACAGTAAATGTGTCAGGAAAACAGCTAACAGTATTTTACAAAACAGATGTAGTATACAAGAACAAAACACTCCCAACCTTCCTCTTTTGTGATGCATCAAGCAAATGTAGTATAGGAAATCTTGGTACTAACCTTTCTCTCAACTATACTACTTTCAAACCATCTTGAATCTGTAGATAAAATTTTTATAATCCAAGCACATTGTCTTTTCCCCAGATCTTTTATACAGTTTGTTTTGTCTGCCTATTACTGAGCTATAGTAATCTTCCAATATATTTAGGCATGTAAATCAGTTGACAACTTTCATGTCCTTAAGTATGACTACTGCATTTGAAGCAGACCTTGATCTTACAACAAACAATGTGGTTATTAAAGCAAAAAGCACACAAACAAAAATGAACAGGCTTTAGATTTTACATGTGCACTTATGTTCTGAATAAAGACATTTTTTAAAGAAATGCAAATATGCTTTATAGTAACACATTAATTTAATTAAATATGTCTAATTAGCAGTTCAAGGAGTTACTGAAAGACCATATGTGCTTAATTAAAAATGTGATGCAGTATTTACTGACCACGTATTTAGGCTGATGCTGAAGGTGTAATTATAATCTGAGTCACATTCCCAGTCACTTCAAACAGTCTTTGAACTAACTTACACTTAGATGTTCTGAACTTTTAAGTAACCCAGATGGACTTTTTTTTTTTTCTTTTCCCTTTTCTTTTTTTCTGAGAAGAGAGATATTCTAGTAGATAGGACTGGAAATGTTCCTGATTTTCTTTTTTTGAAAAGTTTGATTTCATATAAAAAAAGAAAAAGTCTATTTTTTATTTTTTTTTCCAAAACAACAAGTACAGCCATGAAGTCCCAAAACCTGCTGGAAGAACAGAAACTTTTTCAATGCTTGACAGTCTCTGTAGCTGTGATACAAAAAATTCAGCTACTATTTGTTATAAAAGCTTGATGAATCTACCGGGTTTTTTTACGTCTCAAAATTATCATTCAATAGTGGAAATAAATGAAATCTGATGTACTTTTTAGCCAGAGTTTTGCAACAGATAAATTCTCCAAGAGCTTTAGTGCTCTTTTGAACATGGAGAACATGCTTCATTATACTTTTCTGACAATAGCAGCTCTCAGCACTTGACAAACAGCCACTTCTGGTAGAAACATCCACTTTGATGGTAATGCTGCTCAGCTCAGATGTTCATATTTGACATACAAATGCATACTTAATCAGGGATAGCAACAGTAGTTGTCTAAAGTTAGGCTATTGTTTAGTTCTATTGTTATTACCTCATAAACTGTGGCTAAACAGATAAATACTGAAAGAGTTTAGTGGAGAATTTGAGAAGAGGCCAGAAGTTTTGAGCTTTGTTGTAAAAAAGTATATAGTGAGAAGCTCCTATGCAGGTTTAAATATATATTGGGACGATGTACAGGGAGAAAAAAGTAATTCACAAAGTGAGGGGATAAAAAGCACCTTAAACTTAGTTATCAAACCTATGATGAAAAGGCAAGAAAAGTCCTAGTCCACACATATGCTGAGAGAAGTAAGCCTCCATATTCTGCATGGAAGAATTATCTCAAATCCAGACTTACATCAGAAACTCTACCCTTTTGTGGAGGATCACTGAACAGGGGATGTCCAGAAGAGGGGACAAGAAAGAAGGGCATTTGTTATGTTATTTTATGTTTGTTGTTGGAGCATTACTTAGTACAAATTCCTCCCCATATGAAATAAATGATATACATATGGACTCATGCTTAAACTTCACTGTTGACCTTGTAAATGGCACAGAGCCAAAGTTCAAGCAAATGTGTTTGTTTGTTTGTTTTTAAAAAGGCAACTGTTTTGGTTATGTTATTTCCAATTATTCAACAGGGCATCTGATTTTCAGAAAGGGGTGGTATGAGAATGGTTGTTCAAGGACCCACAAGAACTCAATGGTACTGAAATTGCATTATTTGAACAAAAATATTTTGTCTGTGATGGGAAACTGCATCACAATAATGACCTAGATGATTAGACTTTCCAGGGAGTGGTTAAACACCTCAACTCCCTGTTTCAGATGAGATCAACTACAGCTGAATGAGATGTTGTTATGTATCACACCTCAGGTAGCTCCTATGATCAATGAACTCTAAGCACATAAGCAATTATAATCACAGATGGCCTTGCTCACTCTTCATGGAGTTTATGAAAGAACTTCCCCCAGCTTAACTGCACAAGGAAATGAACCCTTACCCAAAGTCTGATGTTAACTGCACACAGGAAATATGAAAATTACTTGAGCCTTCAGTTTTTCTTCAGTCAGCAGATTCTCAAAATGGACAATGTACACAAAGCAGTCCTCTCCACAGTTATCAATTTCATACAAAAAAATAGTGGTTTTCAGACATACTTACAAAAGTTCACAACAATAAATTATGAATAGCTCATGCAAAACACTGTTGAAAGCAATCACACTTCTAGACTATATTAGGCTTATTCTTTTCAACTTACTGCTTGTGTCTCTAGAAAAATTATTTCACTGCTGCAATAATATCCAAGCATTCCTAGAGGAGTATGTGGCTTTAAGCCTTCCCGAGTGCTGCTACTGTATCCCCACCTACCTTTGAAGGGGTACCAGGAAGAGGAGGACGAGTGTTAAAAACAATATTATCTGTAAAAAATCAAATGTAGAAAGGTACTGAGCAGGGTGAGGTATCATGTTACATAAATCACATACAGTGTTCCTCCTGGTTCACCTTCTTTGCTTTTGTCTCCAACATGCAGCGGACTCTAGTACTTGCTGCCATAGAGACAAAAATATGTGTAGTGATTGAATGATCCAAAGGAGCAAAGTATGGGCACATCCTCTTGCCATGGCACTGGTATGCAATCAGAATGACTGAAGGCCTTAGAGAGAGCAAACCACTTCTCACTGCACCCCATCTGAATGCCTGTAGCAGCACTGCTTGTGTGCTAGCCTCAGCTTGGAGCAAGGACCATTGGGAGGGAGGAGTGGTGGGATGCCCAATTTGTTAGTGTGTGTGGGCCAAGTAACACACATTGCCGCTTTGAGCAGCAAAACATGTTTTTGATCTGACATTAACCTAGATACAGCAATAACTGGACTTGGTATCCTACCTTAAGCTACAGGATCTGCCTCCAATCTGCATGTTCTGGCAGATATTAACTAATTTGAAAAGCTGTAAATTTAACACTTAAGTTTTTTTATATCCTTTAATCTACCCTACTGTGCACCCATGAACATGGTGAATGGAAAAAATGTTCACATCTTTATCATCATTAGCATAGCTACTTATACATATCAAAAGAATTGGAATAACTCACCATTTTCTGAGCCAAGCTGTGGACAGGGAATGGTAAGAACCCTTAATAATCCATCTGGTTTGTATGAATAATGCTCAACTAACTACCAGAAGGACGGGAGAGAAAAAAAAAAAAAAAAAAAAAAAAGAAAGAGACAGGAGAGAGAAAGATATGGAAAGGGGGATATAATTAGATATATTACCTCTTTAAAGTTGTTTGCATATATAAACAATTGGTACATATTAAAGCAAATTGACTGCCTATACAGAAGATCTCTATCCTATGTGTTCTTACCTCATCTTTACTTCTCTTTAGCTCAAATGTGTATTTCTGCAGTAACCTTGTGGATCAGTCTGGAACCTGATCCAGAAACTAGACTTTTAAGACTCAGCATTCTACATGGGGTTCCACTACTAGCCAGTTTTGTAACTCTGAGCAAATGTGGTGGTGCAGACCCTCCTTCTCGCCCCCCACGCTGCAATGTCAACACCAGCCAACATTGTTCTTGCTTTATCATAGAATCATAGAATTAGCCGGGTTGGAAGGGACCTCAGAGATCATCAAGTCCAACCCTTGACCCACCGGAGCAGTTGCCAGACCATGGCACTGAGTGCCACATCCAGTCTCTTTTTAAATGTCTCCAGGGATGGAGAATCCACTACTTCCCTGGGCAGCCCATTCCAATGTCTGATCACCCTCTCTGTGAAGAAATTCTTTCTAATATCCAACCTAAACCTCCCCTGGCACAACTTAAGACCATGCCCTCTTGTCTTGTTGAAAGTCATCTGGGAAAAGAGCCCAACCTCCCCCTGGCTCCAGCCTCCTTTCAGGGAGTTGTAGAGAGCGATGAGGTCTCCCCTGAGCCTCCTCTTCTCCAGGCTGAACACCCCCAGCTCCCTCAGCCTCTCCTCACAGGACTTGTGCTGGAGTCCCTTCACCAGCCTGGTTGCCCTCCTTTGGACCTGCTCCAGGACCTCGACATCCTTCTTAAACTGAGGGGCCCAGAACTGGACACAGGACTCGAGGTGTGGCCTCACCAGGGCTGAGTACAGGGGCAGAATCACTTCCCTGGACCTGCTGGCCACGCTGTTCCTGATCCAGGCCAGGATGCCATTGGCCTTCTTGGCCACCTGGGCACACTGCTGGCTCCTGTTCAGCTTCCTGTCAATCCAGACTCCCAGGTCCCTCTCTGCCTGGCTGCTCTCAGCCACTCTGTGCCCAGCCTGGAGCTCCCCATGGGGTTGTTGTGGCCAAAGTGCAGGACCCGGCACTTGGCCATGTTGAACCTCATCCCATTGGAATCAGCCCAACTCTCCAGTCTGTCCAGGTCCCTCTACAGAGCCCTCCTGCCTTCCAGCTGATCCACACTTCCTCCCAGCTTGGTGTCATCTGCGAATTTGCTGATGATGGACTCAATCCCTTCACCTAAGTCGTCGATAAAGATATTGAACAGCATTGCTCTTGTTTCAATAGTAAGTGCAGTAGGCTGAGACAATCTGGCACCTTCTGACCTTTCCTACAGGGATATGGGGCAATCAGGCACCCCTTAACTGTACCTGGCTCTCATTTGCCCAGATAATGTACCAGACACCTCTCCTGCCCAGATCAGAAGCCCACTCTGAAATTGCCAAAGATCACCTAACTCAAATTGTGGCCAAAAAAATAGAAATACTGACCAGTGTCAATCATCTTGAGACTGTATAACTATAAATGATAAGTTCTGAAAGGGAAGCCCTTTGGAGTTCCCCAGGCTTGCACCAAGCTGCTACCCTGTGTCTCACAGAGGAAGCTGTTTTATCCAGTTGGAAAGAGTGAGGAGTTTGCTTCTTTTCATAATAGTGGTGATTCGATCAAATTACATTAATATACCATAATTTCATCCTGCAGATGAATTCACAGTGTATTTCATTGTAACTTCTTTTTGTGCAGTTTGAGGATCTTTAGGTATCAAGATTTAACAACTTAGTCTAGGTTAATGTCTGTATCTGTGTGTATGTGTATGAACACAGTTTAGTTCAGAAACTGTTAAAACTTTAATTGAATCTCCAGATTTGATTATATCAAGTTGCCAATTACTGATTACATATTGCTAGGAAATCATATAATCCAATTTTGTGATCTGTTACACTAGTATTAGTCAATCTCAAGTTACTTCTATTTCAAATCACACCAGACCTATAGTTATGTGTGAAAGCACAACACTGAAATGCCTGTACATAAACTGTTAGTCAAGTTTGGGATGAGTGGGCGCAGTTGCACCTAGACTTGTCTCTGAGAAGGAGTTTAGAAAGCAAGGGGTTCACTCTGAACCTCATGACTCAAGAAGAGGGCCTTTCTTATTCTTTTTGCTGATGTTTTGGTGAAAACCCTTAGCAAATTGTACTTTTTCAGCCTTCAAGTTAGAGAATTTCAAAGCTAAATAAGAGTATAAACCATCCCCTTTGTGTTTTTCAGAATTTTGTTTATTACTGCCATAAAGCATGTTAGCAAAAGACTGTATCTACCATAGCTATTATTCAAGATGGTCACTTTGAAATGCGAATGGTCTTCCATTCTAGAGAATCTTTAGTTAACTTAATAATAATTAGAGAAATTTTGAGTTCGTCCAGGCTGCAGTTATTTTTAAATTATTAAAATATACATATAATTATAAAATTAAAATTATTATTAATATATATATATAACTATAACGGTATATATAAAATTATAAAGTTAATTTTTAAATTATTAAACTCTCTACATTTACATAGCTTTCTACAACATATATTTTCCTCCTGTACAGAAACCTTATAAAATTGGAAACATAGGACAAATAACCTGCCAAAGCAGGTTGCTGTTTAGCTAAAGGCTGTTGTTACACAGTGAAAAAAAAAATTTGCCATAGTCAGTTACATGGAAACACAATGACAGATACCAAAGTGATACAAATCTCACAGACCTGCCAGAGTGTGTCAAATCTTTTTCCATCTGGTATGGAGAGTTTTCCAGTCTTATCTCTGTCAATTCGATAATGCAATACCTTTCCATCATTCAGCAGACAAAGGGCATAGGAACCATTGCTGTCCCTTTCTCGGATCCTGTAGGAATAAGAGAGATTTTCAGGGTTACACTTTATTAGGAATGAGCATTCGGGTTGACATTAATTTTATAATCACTCTTTCCTTTAAGCGTCTGAATTAAAACCAAAGCAAAACCAGCACTGGAACTTCTGAAGACATTTTATTAAGCCTTTCATTTATTTCTTACTGTCATTTGTTTTCAGGTAAAGTGTCCTGAAGTTTTTTCTTTTGCAAGCACATCTGAGATTCCTGCAAAGTGTTGAGACTGGCATCTTCTGGTCCCTGGATTCATAGTGGATAGAAATTTGCTATCAGCACCATTATAGTTGTTAGAGCATTTCTGTATTTAGGAAGTAGGGTTTTTTTCTTTTAGTTTGAGTTGCCTATGTTCACTTTCTGATGATAGTGAGACAGTAATAGATCTAGATTAAAAGTTCCTGGAATAATCAGGTTTTCTTATGGAAAACTTAAGATTCAGTAACATTTAATCCTGCTTCAATGTGCACAGAAATCTATTTACTTTCACTTGAAGTTTTCAAAAGCCTTAGAAAGAAATACAGCAGCTTCACTTCTGCAATGCTAGTACTTGCTGCCACATCTCAGAAGATTGCAAAGGTAAGAATTAAATTCTGCTCCTCAACTAACCCACTCAAGGCTAAACTAAAACTGTTTTTGTCTGAACTCATGCAACTATTTTTTTCAAGCAGAGTGATTCCTGTTGCATAAGATATGAACTGGCCAAAGGAAAAGGGAAGAAGGGCTAGTTTTTTTTCTGAAACCTAAGTGACTTGCTTAATGTGTCTACAGCAACTTGAAATAAATTTGTGGTTTCTCACATGTGGGCATTTTCTCAGCATGCTGATTTCCTGTGCCGACTGGTGAGTGGAGAACAACAGGCTCTGCTAAAATGAAGAACAACTTTTATTTTGTCTTTCTCTGACTTCCTCTCAGCAAATAAGACTTGGAAAAATGCTTTCAGAATAGAGGACATTGTTTCTAAAACACATATGAATGGCATTTCATCACATCTAAATTTCTGTTCAGAATATGGCACAGGTTAAGATTATAAAAATGCATTTTTTTCCCAGTAGCAAATGTCCTTCATGTTTCCCATGAGAAATTGGTGGCTCCATTACAATTAGATCTACTGAAATGGATCCTAATTTGCAAGAGTTGTTCATACCACAAGAGGCTTTTCTGGAGAGCATGGGCATCAATGGGACATGAGCCCTGCTTTCTAAGGACTAAAGCAGAGACCCAAATAGCCCTATCAGTACCCAGGATTTAGGCAGAGTTCAGGTTATAAGCTTGTAGTTGCATTTCTGAGCTCTTCTTTTCACAAACTCAACAGCTACATTGACTCTGCAGTTCACAGCCTTTATCAACTTCTGTCACATTTCTATCACTGCACATGCAAATGATTTCCATTTGGACATTTATGACTGACCAGTGTCCAGAGGGAGCCTTGTACACTTGGGGTTATGGTTCCAGTGGTTTTTTAAACTGTAGCCACTCACTCCAGCACACTTTGTTTCCCTACAAAGCAAAACAGTCTTAGTTTTGGCAGACAGGTCCCTTAGAGGTCCAAGAACCATTCTTAGAGCATTTACCAGCACATTACCATTGTCACAGGCTATGTTTCACAATTTCATTTTGGTTTTATAGACTGTGACAATGGCTCTGTAGATTAGGCTAAGCCTCCAGAAATTCAGTTATGTACACAGTATCCAGTACCTGAAAGTTACCATTAAAAATGGAACCAAAGAAAAAGGCTACTCAAGCAGAAAGGTTTTAAACTAAAACCTCTTCAAATGGAAATTAATGTCTATCACATATTTTTCATGGTGCTTACAGAACTACTCAGGGTCTTCATATCAGATTTAGGGGTTCTCTTCATCAATGGAACTTCCCTTCTTTGAAATGTAGAAATTTTCAGAATGTTGAGAATAAAATCCTAAATGCACCATCTGCTTTAATGATTAAATTACCACACTCTGAAATTACACACAATATTTCCTATTTTTCAGTATAAACTGAAAACAAAGAAACAAAGAGTTCTTGATTTTAAAACTCCATCTTTTTTTAAAAAGCATCTTTGCAAGTAAGCCAGCAGTGAAATATCACTTGGTCTTCCATTTCATGGCATTGCAAAGAATTGCAGATAAGAAAAACATAAATACAATAAATACCTTCAAATAAACAATATCGTCCTTTCATCCACTTATATTAATCAAAACATAAACAAAATCACTGAGAGCAAATCTGAACTCATAGGTATGTTAGAGATGCACCATGGTATCTATATTTACTATGACACACATTCTCTAACAACAATTTTAGAGGGAACTGGGAAACTCAGATTGTTAAGTGATACTATGCAAAGAAGGTTTAGTTACTGATTTTAATTTTCACTGTTTGAGTACTTTTATGTTTTTGAAAATGTAATGCAAATAGCAACCAGTAACTACTTGGAATATCATTACACACTAAGTAGCTATCCATTCTCTCCTTTGGTAAAATGTCTATTTTTGCTCAGAAGAAAAACAGACAATGTCCCATTTTTTTCTGCATGCAAGTAAAAAGCCAAATAATCCCCTTCTTTCTAAAGGAAAAAAGCCTCTGAGGGTAAAAACACATAAATTGATGTTACAATGTGCTTCACTGACCGTGCAGAAAAAAAGAAGTCACAGCATTCTACATCAGAGAATAATGAAGAAAATAAACTAGCAAAATGCTTGCTTTAGGAATGGTGTGAAATTACTCCTAGTCCTGAATCCAAGAACATGTTTAAGTTTAGATTTTGCTTTGTCTTCTCAGTGATAACAGCTTCCTTGATGCCAGAGATACTGATATTCCCCACTGCTGATCAAGGTCCAGACATTCTCTGCTTGTCTAACCCATAGGACTGTCTCTCTTATACGTTATTAACAAGGCTATTTATTACCACTTCAAATATCCACAGCACACTGCACATGTTCCAAGTTTGAGGACAATAAGCAATGAACTTGGTACCATCTATAAAAAAGTATAAAAAAAAGGAAAAATGGATTGACTACAGTCCTTATTTAGAATCACAGAATCGTAGAATAATTTGGGTTGGAAGGCACCTCTGAAGAACATTCAGTTCAATCCACCTGCACTAAGCAGGGACATCGTCAATTAGAATTTCAGCTAAGGGGTTACTGAGCTCTAAACCTGCCAGATAGGTGGTACCTGCGAAAACAGTTAATGCATCAGAAAGCACTCTGCAGATGCAGAAGTAAATAATGTTCTCCTTAAGTGAAATATCACTTAAGGGGGTTGCAAGCTGAACATACTATCAGTTATATTTTCACATTATTTAAGTTCCAGTGGCACTTCTCCTAGGCCTGAGGGCTTATGCATAAGAATAAGGGAGAAGTCTAACAAGGCAGATATCACGGTTGGGGTCTGTCACAGACCACCCAACCAGGGTGAAGATGTTGATGAAATGTTCTACAAACAGATGGGTAAGGTTTCAGAATCACTACCCCTTATTTTTGCGGGAGACTTCAGCTTGTCAGATGTCTGCTGGAAATGCAATATTGCTGACATGAAGCAGTGCTGGAGATCCTTGGGGAGTGTGGAGGGTAACTTCCTAACAGAGCTGGTAACTGAGCCAACTAGTGAAAGCTCATTGCTAGATCTGCTGTTTGTGAACAGAGAGGGACCAGTGGGAGATGTAAAGGCTCGAGGTCGACTTGGTCAAAGCAACCATGAGATGGTTGAGTTTTCAATTCTTAGGGAAGTAAAGATTATTTTTAAAAAGCCAAAGATAGCTGAGTGCTGAAGGAGACTATATAGGCAGGCAATGAAATTTCTCTCAGAAATTATATAGCTCTAAGTGATCTGTCTTGGCCATAACCTTTAAGCTTAATTTTATAACATTACACAAATACTCTTGTTTATGAGGGGGGAGAAAAATGTCTCAATGAAAACTTGTATTTCTTTCCAACTGGGATTTTCCAAAAGAAAAGCTTTTTTGTTGGAAGATTCTGACTGGCTCTTATACTTACAAGGTGATGGCTGTCACTTACTATCCTAAACGACAGCACTTGAAAAACAAAAGATCATGTGTTTAAGTGAACAGTATATAGAGGCAGACAGTGAATAGCATTACTAAGGAAAACAGCAATTTCTTCTGCTGCTTAACTGTAAAACAAAGCACCACCAGTGCCCCCAGGAGAACTGACAGTTATGGATCAGAAGAGTTGTTCACACAGAAAAAACTGTTTGTTTTTTCAAGTCAATATATTGGGTGCAGGTGGCCAGACTTCTACAGCAGGGCTGCGGGCCATCTGTGAGGAGGTAAGGGGCTTCCCCATCACATCCCTAAGAAAAAGCAGAGGAACACGTGGAACATAGCAGCAGTGGGAAAAAATCAAAGGAAAGACACAGAGAGCAACCAAACACCAAGGGTAGAGGAGAAGGTGGGGTGAAGGTGCCCAGGAGATGGAGCAGCCTCTGGGAGTGGCCATGGTGGAGTCAGTGTCAGTGCTGCATCTCTCCGAGTAGGTTCCTATCTGCTGAATGATATTTCCTCTGTTGGGACCAAATGGCAGCAGGGAGCACCATGAGGAGGAAGGAGAGGCAGAGACAAGATGTTACCTCCTGTCCCTCACTCATTCCCCACCTGCTGCTTGGTGAGGAGAGGAATTGGGTGTGAAGGAGTGAAGTTAGCCTGTGAAAATTGGGACTGAGAAGAAGTTGTTTATTTTTCTTCTATTTTTGTCTTAGCTTCTCTCCATCTAATTTAGTTGACAACACATTACATTATTTTTCCCCAAGTGAAGTCTGTTTTGCCCATGGTGTGTGATCTTCCTGTCTTCATACTGACCCACACGCTTTTCCATGCTCTTCCATTCCCCTGTTCTCCTGAAGAGAAGGATTGTGACAGAAGTTTGGTAGGACAGGGTTAACCTGCCACAGTCACTTTGTGATGCTTATCAGTAATAAACAAAGTTTAATAAATTTTTCTTAGTATTGACTCTCTTCAATGCTCTCTCTTGAATTATACTTAGTACTTAATTAAAAATTAATCACCCATGCTGTTGCTATGGTTTTCCATCTTCAGTTAAGTGGAAAATTAATCTTGGTTATTACAGGAAAAACCAAGTCATGTATACCATGCTGGACTGGGTTCTCTCACTGTGAATGACTCACTTCCAGGGCATACTCTCATTTGAGGTTCATTCAAAGGAACTGTATCAACACTAGTTGGGAACAGCAATAACAGAAAAACAGCACTTACAGAAATTTTCCATTGTTTCTTGACCCAATGAGGATACGGTGTTCTGAATCCTCCCGAGAGATCCTCCCATGGAACCATGGCATCTTCTCATGGGCTGTAGTGGCAATTAACTTCTCCAGCTGAGGCTTTTGACTAATGATAGCTTGTTCAAGAGCGTGTCCCTAGAGAGTGGCAAAAACACAGTATGACAATCAAACTGCCTTCTGCAATAAGACATGATAGGGTGACTCCCAGTATTGGGTTGCTTTGGGGATATTCAAAACCTGCATGTATTTCTTATATGTAAAAAAAAGATCTGGCTGCTATGAAGATAGTAAAACAGAAATGAATGTATGGTGATCCAAATATCACAAAGCTGTGATTAGTCTTGTACTTCTGAGAAACAAGAGAGAAAATAAGCCATAAGTTAAGTCCTTAATATATCAGTAATTCAATTTAAAATATCTTTATTCTTCAGAGACATAATTAAATATACTTATTGATATAAATGCTTATATATATAAATATTCTTATCTCACTCTGAGATCCCATAACATTTCTCCATACTATATATTGTATGATAGTTTACAGAAATAAGCTGAACATACTTCGTGTTTTTGCAGCATGTCTATGTTGAATACATCAATGCAAATTTAAAAAAGCACACAGGCCAGCCTCAGTTCTAGAGTGAGCTATATTAATATTTTAGGTATAATTTAAACAATTCTAAACCTATCTACAAGCTCTTCTAAATGTGGCACAGAACTGGAGAGCAAAACTCTATCAAGTTTGAACTTGAGTTCATCATCTTCCTTCTAGATTTAGCTCAGACTCATCAGAAGGAAATGTAAACGTCAGCACTTGTAGTAAATACAGTATAAGTTTTGGCTTTTCCAGTTTGGGCACTGCTTCAAATATTTCACCAAACAGAACACTCAGAGTTACTATGTATATAGCCTAATTCCATGAGTTCACAATGCCAGTCACTGTGAACTCATGGAATACCAAGGTGATAAAACAGTCCCATTGCAGCCTCCCTACTCTAATCTTTCTATGTTAAGACTGGCCTCTTCGCATTCATTCTAAATCAAAAAATCCAGCACATCTTCCTCAGCAGGGAATAATCCTTCTCAACAAATGAAGTATGAAGACATGTAGGTAGTGCTCTGCTGTTGAGAAACCAAGTTCTATTTTGGACATAATCTAAATTAACATCACAGAAACAAGATCACTTAACAGGGGAAGATATAAAACGAGTCACCATGTAATTATGTCTGCTTGCACAACAATCCATAAAGATTCATAATCAAAAGCAAGCAAACAAAAATTTTTTGTATCTTGTTCATTACAGATATTAATTTTTGGTGCATGTGGAAATCTGATGCAGGTTAGTGTGCATGCAGGTAGATTAAGGCTGTTGTAGTTCAAGACTTCACAAAAGCCTTAAGTTTTGTATAATTTCAGGTAAAAAACACTTACAGTGAAGTTCCTACATGTATTGGGGAAGAAAAAAATGCATTGTTCAAAACTCAAATTGCTATGATTCCATTACAAAAAAACACTACGTAGCAGCATGAACACTGGGATACAAACAGTGCAATCTGTTTTTCTCCTAAATCAAAGACAACTTAATGATAAAATCAGGCTGGATTTACCTGCAAATTCCAAGTTTGTTTGACATATTCTCTTATGAGATTCTCTTTTAAATCTTCAAAAGGTCCTGTTTTGGGTTCAACACCTGGTGGCCTGTTGAAAGGCCTTCTCAGAAGACAGATAAGGCCATCAGCTTCCTCTGAGTGATAGTGAATGAG
Source organism: Phaethornis superciliosus (assembly GCA_023637945.1). Taxonomy (NCBI): domain Eukaryota; kingdom Metazoa; phylum Chordata; class Aves; order Apodiformes; family Trochilidae; genus Phaethornis; species Phaethornis superciliosus. The sequence goes on along the minus strand of JAJQWJ010000004.1, from coordinate 43,533,322 downwards.
TTCAGCAGGACTGGCATGTGACTTGCCTCCTGCAATAGCATAGGAACCACTCAGCTCCCTCTCAATTGTATAATGATGAACCTTCCTTCCATGAGCCAAGGATAAGGCAAAGCCCCCCAGGTAATTCCGGCTTTGGCGGAGCAAGTACAGTCCATCACTCAGTCCCCCTTGCATCAGATACTCCTCAGCTTCTTCACGTGTAATATTGCCAAAGAAGTAAGGCAAATGGTTAGCAGGGTTTGCTGTATTGGCAGCCATGTTTTGTTTTGTTGTTTGGTTTTTTTCCAAGAAGCAAACTCAGTCTTCTATATCTGAATAACAAAGACAGAGACATGAGTATCAGTTGAAAACGATAAACCAGTAACATGGTAATTCACATGCAGTATGTTGGTAATGCATTGTAAAAAGATTTTAGGATGAACATCACACCTTTGTTTATAAGAGCTGTCTTTCTAAATTTCAGTAGCAAGTTGTTCCATGTGATCCAGTAATGTTTCCTATAACTGTACAAGTTTGCTTTAATCCTTAATATGAAGGCATACTTCCAACAATAACAGAATACAATCAAGTTCAGCATTTCTGAAGAATACTAAATGTAACATAAAGTGCTTCAATTACTGTATTTTTTAATATAGCTATAAAAATAATCACAAGATACATAATACATATTAGGAGATATTATTATTTATTACTATATATTTTAAAACAATGCACCAGGACTCTACAGAACTCCACCTACAGAAATACTGTTCTTCTTGTGTCCTGTGCAACCTTAGTTATCCCAGTCTAATCTACACTATCAGCAGAGAAATTTCTTTTCATTAAACCCTACGAAAGGTTTAGAATGCCTAGACAGCTAAATATTGCTCTGCACTTACTTTTGTCTTGTAACGAGTGATTAAGTAAAGGCTGAGATACTTAATGCCACCTATGCCTACACCTTTATTAGTCAAACCAGATACCTCAGGGGTATTCAGCCCCCTGAGCTGAGAGAGGAGGATGGAGAGAAGCACAACCATCCCGTAATTCAGGAGGAAGGAGTTAACAACCTGCCGCAGTACCTGGACACTCACAAGTCTATGGGCCATGATGGGAAGGACCCAAGAGTATTGAGGGAGCTGGCAGAGGAGCTCACCAAAACTCTCTCCATTAGTTCTCAGCAGTTTTGATTTACAGAGGAAGTCCCAGATGACTGGAGGGCTTGTTAATGTGGTGCCTATTTACAAGAAGGGCCAGGAGGAAGATCCAGGAAACTGCAGGCCTGTCAGCGTGAGCTCAGTGCCCAGAAACAGAAGTGATAGTTATGCACAGTAATAGGACCAGCAGTCTCTGAAGTAAAATTTCTCTGCTCTTTCTAGAAGATGTTACAGACCACTCTCCAAAGGAGAAGTACGCATAGGGCACACAAAGTTAACTGAACTACTCATCTCAGATATAAAAAGCAAGAAAGTGGTACCTCAGGACATTAACTGGGGTTTAAATGCTGACCTGGAAATTTGGCAAAATGCTCTAAAATTACACAGTGCTGACCTTCATGTTGCTGTTCTGGCAGTGCTGTTTACACCAAGCTATTAGAGTTGAAAATAGTTCTAATCTAACTACAAAAGGCATAGGCACATTTTTGGGGGTCATCTGTGGATAGATAGCAGTAGCACTGAAGCTGGAATCTGCCCAGTCAGAACTGAGGCACATCATGTTCCCAGGGACTCCTAACCTACACGTTCATTATTCAGTTTATGGGCTTGGAATGGTTCTAGTTACTTCTTGATGGAGCTTGATTTTCCTGATCTTCAGCCTGACCTACTAACACATCATGGTGCTGTCCTGGACCCTGCTGCTATTCACTGGCTGCACTTCCACAGAGTACTTCAATCTTCTTTAAAGGCCATTATGAGCAGCATGCAAAACTCTCCTTTAACCAGCAAATTGCTCTGTGAACTGTGCCTGGTTTCCCATGAATTAATGCACCACAAGCATTCGAGCAATGATCCGGGCTCCTGGTAGACTCACACTCTCTCCATCTTCCAAAATTCTCACAAGCACCAAGTCAAGTACCTTCAGCTTCCTCCTCATCCACTAAATACTGGGTAGCAGGGAAACACATGTTGCAGCTATGCGTTTGCTGTTTCCAGGCTTACGTTGACCTCATACCTTCATGTAATGGAGGTGCTGTGTTTGCTTGTTGATTTATTCCCATAAATTGTTGATTCAACTATTCATTAGACCCTCACCTCTAAGGAATTAGGCCAAAAGAAAAGAGCTGTCAGGGAGAGCCTGACAGTATGCTGACTAGATGATCCAGTTTCACTAGGAAACCAGGCAAAAATGGGGGAAATGTGATCTAGCTGTTCACAGCAAATTTAGAATTCTCTCAGGTACATGAAACACCATAAAAGCTAAAGTAGACTCTGGCCCCTAGCATGCCAATGACAGGTGGACAGACAAAAACACTTGGTAAAAAAACAGTAGTTATGGTGGAGTCTTGAATGGTAAAAAGTAGATGTCTGTGATAGGTGTTTATCTATCATATCTATATTTGGACACCCTAGGTGATCCATTATGATCTCTGTGAGCAGCAGTCATGGACAATATACAACCCATTATCTTCAGTTTGTGAAGAGACTTTACTTCAGCAGAGATAATGACTTGGCTGCAGAAACTTACATAGCTGTTGAATGAAACTGCCTGTAATATCCAGAACTACCCAGAATGTTTGTTCAAGAAGTCATCGTTCTTTGGTAGACTTCAGTCTCAACAAAACATTAAAACACATCATTTTTTATGGTGCTCGATACTCTGAGCTAAGAGCATCATAAAGACTTCCAATTCTGAGATTAAAATGGTGGCCACCTCTATGAAGAGATTAAAGTTTTCATCACAGAAGCTTTGAATAATGCTCTGAATAATGCTTTGAATGAAAGATCAGTGAAAAATGCTGTTCAAAGGTCCAAGACTAGGTTCATTTTATTAATTTCATTTTAAGTCCATGGGACCTGATGGGACTCACCCACAGCTGCTGAAAGAACTGGCAGATGAAGTTGAAAAGCCACTGCCCCTATCTGAAAAGTCATGGCAGCCTAGTGAAGTTCCTGATGGAACTGGAAAAGGGGAAACGTAACCTCCATTTCAAAAATGGAAGAAAAGAAGACCCAAGGAACTACAGGCCAGTCAGTCACACCTCTGTGACTGGCAAGATGATGGAGCAGATCCTTCTGAAGGACCTGCTCAGGCATCTGGCTAACAAAGGGGTGACTGGTGACAGCCAACACAACTTTACTAAGGGCAAGTCCTGCCTGACTTATTTGGTGGCTGATGAGATCACAGCCTCAGTGGACAAAGGCAGATCAACAGACGTCATCTACCTGGACCTCTGCAAAGCATTCCACATTGGCCCACACAACATTCTGCCATATAAACTGGAACAATATAGATTTGATGGATGGATCACTCATCGGATAAAAAACTATCTATATGGTTACACTCAAAGAGTTGTGGTAAGTGGCTCAGTGTCCAAATGGAGTGGTGTTCCTCAAGGGTCAGTACTCAGACCAGTGCTGTTTAACATCTTTTTCAGGGACACTGACTGTTGAATCAAGTGCTGGGAATGGAATGGGAGGGAATAGACTCCTTCCTTTGTGTTCTGCCCCTTCTCAGAGTCTAAAAGCCCTCTTTCTTTAGTTCCTCATGTTCAAGCGATGACAACCTCGAGACTCCTATAGCTGCACAGAGCGAGCTGCTCAATGAACTTGTAAAGTCAGTGAAAACACATGAAGAGCAAAGAAAAATATTATCAGCCTAAATGAAAGGAGAATACCTAAAAATAGATGGAACTGCTTACCTAATGGCCTGGATATTTCTAAGTTTAAAGATACAGTGACATTAAGTGTGTCAGCATAGCCTGTTTGCAGGTGAAAGATATTCTAGTTTTTCCAGAGGATTTTTTACAGAGATAGCTATGGCAAAACTGCCACTTTTCACTACTGTCAGTTGGTTTTTACAACTCAGAAAGAAGTTGCCAGAACATGCAGATCTACAAGAATACTGTACCAATGACAGTGGTGACCCAAAATGTTTCTCATTTTCCAAGAAGGTCAAACTTGGAATAAATGTCTGATTTCAAAAAACAAGCAAAAAGAGAAAACTGCAGCCCTAAGCAGACCTGCTGATAATACGGATCTTTATTACCATGAGTACTGAGAAAGGCTGTCTTAATTCAGAAGGGTCAGGCTACAAGTGTGGATACATACAAAATCCCTAACTTTGTTTTTAACTCCCTGTACTATTTTTAGCTAAATCTCCAGTAAATAAGACATCTCTCAGAACTGAAGTATCATCCATTCTAGGAGGAAGTCATTATCGAACTGAAGGTGGAAAAAAAGTATTACTTCCATCTTGGAAAAAAAAGGTATCTGGGCAGAAACTGAACATTATTACTGCAGTCTCGCAGGACTAAAGCAAAATGCCAAATGTTTCATGCAAAATTTGAGATAAGCAGGTTTTATTAGTGGGCAGGTCCAAAAAATATGCTTGCTTTTTGGCTTCAGTAAGTATCTTCATTATCTTTTTCTTAACTAGTTGCTTAGTTGTGCCAGACTGACATTTCTGAAGCAATTATGACAGCATGAACACCCTGTACAGCTTTATCTGTCTCTATTTGATTCTCAGTAAAGGAGACTACAAGTGCAAGTAATTACTTAGTTACCAAACATGAATATTAGCAATTGCTTATTGCAATTAACTGGTGAACAAACTAAGGACATTTGGATACCACTATACTTCATTAATTTCTCTTAAATGTATTGTTCTATCTCTAAAAGCACTAAAACCTGTTGAATGGATCCCTCAGTGGACTGGTCTCAGTGTAAGTGGCAAAACTAGACAGGTGCCTCTTTCAGACCAATGTCATCTGTCCTCTGAAAAAGTATCTTGCTTTAATACAAAGTACAGAAATCCTTGCAAAAACAAAAATAACTTGCTTTTCATACTCTTACAAGAGGCAAGTTTTAACAAAACTATTCAAGAGTTTTTCACTGTCACTTTCTAGATTCTATAAAAACTATGCCACATGATTTGATTGTTCAAAAATCTCCTTATTGGAGGATACAGCAAGGTTCTGCTGTAGAGACACTGTAACTGACATTAGTTCATCTCTTGCTGGCAATTATTGTACAAAAGAGTTCACACAGATGAAAATATGGGATGAAAGGACAACCATTTTTTTTGAAAAGAAGATGTGATACTTGCTCACACTGCCAGACTGCCAAAAACAGTATCCCTCACCAATAGAACCAGCTGTTCCTAACTAGCTTTATGAGGACATATATATAAAAAAGGGAGACTGCATAGCAAAGAAGCTCCACGTACCAATTGGCACATCTGTGAATAAATGGTCCAGAAAAGATCAAGTCTATGTCCTCTCCTCATATAACCCCATATGCTCAGCACAAGCAGTACAATTAAAGCTTGCTTATCTTTGCCATGAAGATAAAACTGTCTTTTAGCAGGCAGGAATCCCTTGTATACAGAGAAAAAATCACTTAATTATTAAAAGATTAAGTTGTAGCCTCACTTCTCCTGTAAACCATAAACATTTTCCAGAAATGCTATGCAGAAAGCATAGCTTTGAAGAGGCATGAGCCTTCTTCCCTCTCTGGAGGGACCTTGATCAGTGAAATACTCTTGACAAAGCCTGTTTATCACTCCAGGGCAGAGAAAGGATGCACCTGGCCTCAGCACATTCTGGGCCAACAAGCAGTATTTGCCTAGGTCTTGCATGAAAAAATGCCAGGCTTGAAAAAAATAGCTCGCAGTCAGTCTTTTCTCTCATTTTATGCCATTTTCTGTATCAGTACAGTCTAACAGTACAGTACAGTATCTAAATACAGTCAGTGTTGTTAAAACATCAAGATACCAAAAAGCTGCCTCCACTTGATGAAAATCTTCCCTTAGGGAGTCAGAAGCAACTGGATTTCACAATAGCAACATCAGTCCCTCAATCTGCATCCTTCACAGAAAGCAGGCTCTAGTGGGTTGGAGTTCTTCCCTCACTGTTTTTTTTTCCCTACACTTCTGTGCACAGGAGTTCCTGCAGGCATGACCTTTTTTAAATCCACTGGATGAAGAATGTCACAAAGCTGTTCAGCTCACCTGAGTCTGCATGAGATTTCTTACCAATCATATGTGATAACTGAGGACAGAATAGTTACTCAAAGCCTCCCTCAATGCTCACTTTGATTCTGGGATATCCTGCTGTATGCATGACAAAAGCTGCTGATAGCAGCACTCTTCCTCATTATAGCTATTTTAAATAAGTCAACACTCCCAGAAACTTGCAATATAGTTCACCTACTCAGATGACAGCCAATCCTATTATCTGATGTACAAAAATAATCCTTACTTAAATATCCTACTTGCTATATTTATTTTTTTTTTTGGCAAAATACTGTGTATTCTTTGAAATGCATCAGTAAAATGAAACACTTTATATCAAAGATGACTATATTAATGCTGCTTTCTTTACTTACATTTCCCATATTTCAGATACTGGAGATTTTCACCTTGCCAAAAATTTAATTTTGTTTTTGGATAGAGTGAAATTGTTTTCTTGACTGAAGTTATAAAATTTAGACTGAGTTTCCTAGAGTAGTAACTTACTGTAATACACTACTTACCATACCTACTAGCTTCCTCTTCTAATTTGGCTCAAAAAAAAGACAAAAAGTATTTTTCAGTTTAAGTTCTCCCGTAACATATTTTTAAAGAGTTGCAGGGGGAGCGAGAAAGAAAAGGGAAGGGAGGGAGAATTGCTGTAATTGCTGATTTCTAACCTCAGTTTTTCATTCTAGATTAAGAAATGAACTTTTCAGGCAACCCTACAAAAGAAAAACCAACCAAAATCTTCCCCCCAAAACCAACAAAACAAACAAAAAACCCCCAACAAACTAGTTTCTAAAAAATATTAAGACATTGTTTTAAACTGAGCTTAATTTCTGTGAAACCTTCAGAGCCATTTTTGAAATCAGCAGTAGTATTTTTAAACGCAGAACTACACGCTTGGTGGTCAGCAGCACCACTCATTTTAACATCCCACAGGTGTTCTCCGTTGCACTGATTTTAGCTAATAAAATGGCTTCTAAATGTTCTATGTGGTTTTTTTTTCCTTCTCACCTACTTGATTATTTTGTCCAAACAGGAAAAAAAAAAAAAAAAAAAAAAAAAAAAAAAAAAAAAAAAAAAAAAAAAAAAAAGGGTTAGGGTAAACTGTGTCTGATATGTTTGTCCTTTTATTAATTTCACTTTATCTGTGGCTTAAGGCAAAGATTTTACAGTATTTTTAAAACAAAACCAGATCACCTCAAACCAGCTTTTTTTTTTTACCTGCTGCCTGTGTTTTTTCTAGCTACCTCCAACCACAATTGTGACTCTTGCAAATCTCAACTCCATTCTCACCCAGGATTACGCTTTATGCATTTACATGACTGGGTGTGTCTACAGTGCCACAAGTCCTAGTTCTCTACAAAAACTACTGAGCACCACTTCAGAAAGATTCCTTGTGTTGCCTTCTTGTGTTTTGAAAAGAAGATAAGTTGTCGGACATATTATCTATCCAGGACACCTAGCATCCCATAACTGTGCTGAAGAAAACTATCCCACAGCAAACCAAGACAAAGCTGCAGAAATGGCACAGTAGTTCTGCCTAGCTGGTCAAACTAACATGTTTTAGCACCAGCTACTTACAAACTCACTGATAGTGAAACTATGCAAACTACCTATATCATAGTCCTGTACATTAGTTATTTAGGTTCTAACACTTTTAAATTTTTTTTTATGTTTCTCTGGTACCTCACACAAAGGGAAGGCTTGCTGCATTTTGCATATAGTGAAGTCTCCTCAGAACATTAGGATCCCTGTGTGTCTCAAAAATACTTTTTCCCTTTCCTTTTCACAGCAACCACATTTAAAGAAGTGGCCATTTATTCATTGTATGTACAGGAGAGACAGGAAGTTACGATACAATTTTAACTCTGGAATGTAAAAACAAACTACAAAATTTATTTTATTTCTTGAGGGAAGGTGATACTTTCTGCCAAACATTATAAATACTTAACAACTAATCCTCTTCTAGAAAATCCCAGAATTGTTTCTTTAGATTGCAAGACCCTAATAAGCTCCATTACACCCGTTGCAGCTGCAATGCTCATGTTTCCCCATCACCCCAAAAAGGACACTGAAGTCAGTGTAAAAAGGTTTGAATCTGCTTAATTGTATGCCTCTACATTACCCTGTGTCATGAAATTAAAAATTTAACAATGTCAACTACATAAGCTTGCTGTTAAAACCTTAAGTTAAAGGAGGCAAATGCAACTATTACCAATAATTTTGTGATCTAATTTTTTTCCTATGCTCAAAATAAATACTAATAATTGTGTATTGTACTATCCTCTACTGCATACATGTAAAGGGAGTGATCCTGCAAAGCCCAGGGATTTTTTTTTCTCACAAGAGTGATCAAAGAAATAAAATCAAACTGCAGAAATTAATGTTCCTCTATTATATACTACATATATATTAGGTATGACACCATGTAAAAGCTTTTCTAGAAATGGCAGCTGAGATACTAAGTGAGCTACCATCACCTCCTCCCCCAATATTTTCTTCTTCTGTCAAATACAAGCAAAACTACTGTTAGATTGGATTATGAAACTGTTTCCCTGTAACAAAAGCCTATATTTTTTCTAAATTAGAAATTGAAATGATGATCCTGAAAATCCTAAAAGATGAGAAGATTTGGTTCTTATGACTGAACTTTACTACTCATGCTCACAAATATTTGCAACAGTATCTTATGCTTTTAAACAGACACCTTGAATGGTACAATGACTCTCATCCTATGCTCAGTTAAGCATGTGCTTACCTTTAAGTAAAAAAAAAAAAAAAAGTAATTTTAAATAGCTCCTTGTAACAATCTTTTTGTAACTATTACTTATATGCAAAGATAAGCCTTGAATTCCTTGTAGTTGTAAAAGATACCCTTTCCCTCTGTATTATTATGGAACAAAACATATGTAACTGAAAGCATATTCTGGCACAGCCTGTCTAATACACACACAACAGATCTTGAGGCAATAATTCAAAAGTCTATAAAGCTGGAAAAATTATAACATTACCTAGTATCTTCAGGGGATTCTGATGCAAACTCCACTTCTTACAGTCACAATATTCAAACCAGCAATTACAACAGACACATTGCTTTCTGCTAAACTGAATATTAGGAAAGCGTCAGGAAAGAAAGAAGTGTAACTTGCATGAAATCACGATTGTGAGCCTGTGACCTCTGAACACAACATACGTTTCAGAAGTGCCTTCTCCCATTTACAAAGCCTCTGGCACGACAGAAAGCATGGGATACAAAGGGAATGCTCCTACACCACTTTTTTGGTCATAGTATCTTCAAAAGTGCCTAAGACCATCTTATAATTTTGCCATTCTAAACCATTATTTTGTGCTCAATGTAGCCTGCTAGCTGCTTCTAAAAATAAATTTCAGGTTTTGTCTTTCTGCGGTTTCAGACCAAATTCCGCTCTTGTATCATAAGCAAAAAACATGCAAATGTGAGAGCTGAACCCTTCACATTTGTCAGAATGCTAATATTTTTTTTATCTGAAGTAAAATAACAATGCTTCAAAAATATTTATCTTTGGATTTTGCAGTTACTTCAAGTGAATGTGAAAACCAAAGCAATTATTTCCTTTTACCTATTTCAGCCACTTTCTATCATACTGACAACAAACACTTTAGTTCAAACTCTTGTGTCTTCACCACACTGTAATTTTTCTCCCCTACAGGATAACTGGCAGAATATAAAGAACATTCAAACTTCCTTATTTTCCTGTTTATCATCCAATGTAACGGTAAGAAAAAAAAAAATAAATTCACACTTCTTTTAAGTGGACAGCCTCTATGGCCTCCAAGCCTGTAAAAATACTCAGCTATACATGCTGATACTAGTATTGTGCCGGATGGCTGTGCCCATAGATTAGATAGTAGGTTCAACACAAGGGCTCAGGAGTTGTAAGCTTCTGTCGGTAAGAGAGCATGAAAGAAGCCTAGTAAAAGATGATATTTAAAAGGAGGGGGGGGGGGGGGGAAAGAAAAAAAAAAAAAAAAAAAAAAGGCAGCTGCTTCCCTTAAAAGGGATAATTTTTTTTTTAATGGAAACACTTCATAATACATCACACAATATAGGCAGACTGGGATATCACCTGCCACTCTTCTACTGGAGTCTACACCTAACACAAGTATTGATCTGGATATCTTCAAAACAGTTTCTACTGCACAGTGCTTAAGAACAACATTTAATAATGCTGGCTGGACACAGGAATATAAAAACAAGGACTCTGTCACCCAGCTCACTTCTATTATTACACTACAATTGTTTTCTTGGAAACAAAATAGGGAAGTCAGAGTAGAAAGAAACATTTTAAAAGACATTCCACCAAGCGTCAAGGCTGTGCCATACTAAGCACAATTCAGACAGAAGCCATACTTTCCGTGTGCACTCCTGTTTAAAATTTACCACCCCAATACCTATCAAGACACAACGAAATCTGGTCTTTGTATTTAAGTTCACGCCGGGCTAGTGGTGTTTATTTCCAGAAACACCGTAACACAGGAAGGTTCCAGGCTGCTGCCTTGTAAGCGGGGCCGACACGCGTGACTCCGCGTTGCCTCCGCTCCCTGCGGATCTCCCGCTGCCCGGCGCCGCTTCTCCCTCCCCTGGGACACCGAGTGCGGCCGTGCCCTGCTGCCGGCTGCCTCCCGTGTCTGCCTCTCCCTTCGTAATCCCCGACACTCAACAGGGTCCTGAGGAAGATCCGGCGGCATCGTCACTCGCCCGGCAATGGCCCTGATCCCGGTCCCGGTCCCGGTGCCGGCCCCAAACCCTTACCGGAGCAGCGTTGGCGGATAGGGGCGATGACGGCGGTGAAGCCGTCGCCGAGCCTAAGGATGCCGCTGTCCCGAGTGCCGCTACTCACCGTTCCCCAAGGATCGGCGCCGGTTCCCGCCTCCTGCCGCTGCCACCCGGAGAGATCCGGCTGGGAGGCGGAGAGGCCTGGGGCGGGCCGGGCCCCCTTGAGATAAAGCTGGACCCTCGCAGCCGCCCGTGCCGCCGCTTCCTCGTTTCTCTCCTAGCCGCCGCCACTTCCTCAGCGGGGCGCCGGCGAGCACTCCCTGATCCTCGGCGGGTGCAGCTGCCGTGCCCCCGGCCCCCCTTTTGGGCCGCATCCCCTGCAGGAGGGAGTCCAGGCCCGGCAGCACGGCATGGCACTGAGCTCTGCTGCCTGACGGCCGCTTCTGTGTCGCTTCTACCGGGGACAAGAAAGTGTCCGTCTCCTCCGGACACCGGGGCATGGGACTGCTCAGGACGCTGCGATGGGGGGGTCCCCGCGGTACCCGGTGCTTTGGGTGCCTGTGGCAGCGGCGTTGCTCCGCAGGCAGCTGACTGTAAGATGGACGGGCGGCTTCTCAACAGCACTCATGGGACGGAGGTTCCGAGTGTTTCAAAAGCAGGCTTCTCTTAAGGAGAACGCGACTATCATAGAATCATAGAATTAGCCGGGTTGGAAGGGACCTCAGAGATCATCAAGTCCAACCCTTGACCCACCGGAGCAGTTCCCAGACCATGGCACTGAGTGCCACATCCAGTCTCTTTTTAAATGTCTCCAGGGACGGAGAATCCACTACTTCCCTGGGCAGCCCATTCCAGTGCCTGATCACCCTCTCTGTAAAGAAATTCTTTCGAATATCCAACCTAAATCTCCCCTGGCACAACTTAAGACTGTGTCCTCTTGTCTTGTTGAAAGTCGTCTGGGAAAAGAGCCCAACCCCCCCCTGGCTCCAGCCTCCTTTCAGGGAGTTGTAGAGAGCGATGAGGTCTCCCCTGAGCCTCCTCTTCTCCAGGCTGAACACCCCCAGCTCCCTCAGCCTCTCTTCATAGGGCCTGTGCTGGAGTCCCTTCACCAGCCTGGTTGCCCTAAGCCCATATGCACGCTTTTGGTGAATATTGAACTTCTGTGTGTTTCAGTGCTTGTGAGTAGTTTGGTGAGGAAATCACCCTTTTAGTGTTTCCTTTTGGAGCAATACAGGCGCCTTTCATAGCACAGTATCTCCCCTTCATGTTACAGTTCCCACCTTCCCACCCACCCCTCCCCCAGCCTTCCATCCCCCATATTTCAGTCAAAGATACTTTTGCAGAAACTCTGGGTGTTGAAACTTCAGTGTGCCTAGGCACTGAGCAGAAGGAAAGTCCTTCAAGGATACGTCAGAACCCAGGGAATTAATTTCTGCTTCAGGTGGCCTCACAGAGCCAAAAGATTGCAACTCTACTTTGCCAGGCACTGTGCCACAACTCCTCCTGCTTTGGATCATCCAGAGCTGATGAGCAGGACACGGGCCTCAGTGAGGTCTGAGGGTGGGCAGGTGTCCTTCAGCTGTGACTGTGCTACATGACGTGACATCGTGTCCCATGATGGGCAGTGCTAGTGGGAAGTGAAGTAAGCTTTCCTCTTCGCCACAGTGAAACAGTAATAGCACTAATGTGGGATATTGGTGTTATTTTCAATGGTGAATTACTGGTCTTCTTTCATCTTTGTAAAATGGACCATGCAGCCCTGGTAGTTGATGGAACCAACAAAAAGTGCAAAATTCTTATATTTCATACAAGTTGAAGAGATCCCTAGTTTTAGTCTATTTCAGTGAGATTTTTGATAATTGTTGTAAGAGCAATGTGTTGGCACTGCCTAAATGTTAGGAAAAACAAACAAACAACTTTTGGATAGCATAGCTCTTTTCCTATCAATATGGAAGTGTGAACAGAGGAGTGAGAAATCAGTGAGAAATAGCTTTTGGAAAATAGTTTTGGATCTGTGAAGTGTTTTTTAAAGAGAAGTCTAATCTTAAATTGGTGAAAAAATTATCAGTATTTCATGGCTTTAAAGTATACATAAGCAATTGTACTGGACCTGTCTGGGATGGAATTACCTTCTTTTGTAGCAGCCAATGTAGTGCTGTGTCTTGGATTTTGGCTAAAACAATATTGATAACACACTGATAATTTGTCTGGTTTTGGACACTGTTTGCACAGCATTAAGACTTCTTTTGTCTGTGAACAAGAGGTGTAAACTAGAGGTGAGGTAGACAAGAAGTTGGAAAGAAACAAAACTGAGACAGTTACCCCCAACAGATGAAAGGAATTTTCCATACCATATTCAAGAACCAAAACTGGGGGTTCAAAGGGTCGAAGGGTGGGGATGTCTTCCTAGGTGGCCACTGCTCGAAGACTTGCGGTGCATCACTGTGCTTGTGAGAGGTCGTGACTGAGGTTTTTGGGTTTTGTTTTTATTTACATATTAAATTGTCTTTATCTTGACACATGACTTTTCTTGCTTTTTATTTTCCTGTCCTGCCTTGAGTCCTGCTGGGCAGGGGTAACTGAGCAATTGGCTGCATGGGTGCTTGGGTGCTGGCATGGATCAGGCCATAACAGCAGTAGAGAAGAAATCCAGTAAGGGAAATAAGTATTTTTTATGCTGTCCACAGTTTCCTTTTTCTTTCATGTGAGACTTAATACAACTAATTTTTTGTGGACTTCTTCTATAGTGATTTTTGGTAAGGGACTCACAGCAGTGGAATTTATTATTTAAATTATTATATTACCATTCTGAAGTTCCTCTGTCATGTGTGTCTGACTTTATAGGGTGCCAGTGATCATTAAAGTAAAATAATTCCTCTTCTTGCATGGCTAAATTTTATCAGAGTATATCTGGGAATTTCTGGAAAGATTCGGTAAATTTGTTGACTCTCTTGACCAATCTAAACACAGAAAGTAGAAACAGTTCGCACACAGCCTCCAAGTAACTGTGATGCATAATAACTACAATAATTAAATTTGTAATCTTCCATTGCTTTTAGGAGCAATGGAAGTTTAAAGGTTTTTTGTTATTGCAATACGATTTGAGTGACCTCTGCTTTAAGGATGCACGAAAGTTTGCTTAAGGCGAGGGTACATCTGTGGTGGTGAGAGGCTTTACAACTGCATGACCATTGGCCATGCCAATCAGTGCTAGAGGAAGAGGAGATGGATTCTGCATGAAACGATGTGTCTCTTCCTGATAAAACCTCGACCCTGAAGTGGGACATAACGTTTACTGTAGATGAAGTCCTGATTTCTCCCAATGCAAAAAACCTGTATAATTTCTTACATAACATTACACTGTTATAGTAATCATCCTCTTTGGTGGTTCAACATGTGATCTGCCAATTTTTTTCTGTGTAGTAAAAACAATTTGGATGATGCCTTGGAATTACAGTACCTAACCTGATCCTCTTCAGACTTCAGAAATGTGGAGTTATAAAGGGTCTGTTCTGTTGCCTTTCCACTGCCTGTCTTTATTGTTACAGGAACAGATCATAGAATCATAGGAAGTTAGGGATGGGAAAGGACCTTGAAAAATCATCAGTACAACCCTCATACCAGAGCAGGGTCACCTATATCAGGTCACACAGGAATGGATCCAGGTGGGCTTTGAATGTCTCCAGGGAAGGAGACTCCACAACCTCCCTGGGCAGCCTCTTCCAGTGCTCTGACACCCCCACAGTGAAAAAATTCTTCCTTATATTTATATGAAACCACCTATGCTCCAGTTTATAACCATTGTCCCTTGTCCTATTGTTAGTCACCCCTGAGAAAAGCTTCACTCCATCCTCCTGGCACTCACCTCTTACATATTTATAAACATTAATGAGGTCACCCCTCATTCTCCTCTTCTCCAGGCTGAAGACACCCAGCAGCCTCAGCCTTTCCTCATAAGGGAGATGTTCCACTCCCTTCATGAGCTTGGCCACTCTGCACTGGATTCTTTCAAGGTGGTCCTTCTTGAACTGAGGGCTCAGATCATTAGCAGAAAAGACAAGTAGGTATTTTGGAATAGACTTTTCTTAAGCTAAGAAAAGCGGAAGCATTATTATTTATTTCATTCTCCAGAGGGAATTTTATCTTGGGTTTTGTTTTACAATTGTAATGGTATTTGCAGAAGTACTTCTTCAGACATGGTGTAAATCTGCTTCACCACAAAGGGTACTACTTCAGCTCACTCTCAAGATAATTATAGACTGAATATGACCATTTTTTAAAACACCATCTCTGTTTTTATAGTAGGGAATGCTGTGAACTGAGCTCATGATTTGTTGTCTGATTGAATGTTAAATTATCTATAATACATAGCAACAAAATACACAACACCACAAAGAGACAATCTTATTTGAGGTTAAAATTCTTGATACTATATCATATCTACAGCTAACAGTCAAGGGTCTCCTGTTACAGAAGCAATTATTGTCAGTAAGATTAGACTCTACATCTATAGAAAGAGAAGGATGCAGAAGAGACTCATTTTGCCTAAATAATGTAAAATTTCATCAGAATCTATTGAATTCAGTGATGATTTGAACAAAAGTACATGCTATTTTGGAGTCATTTAGTATCTACCCCATTTTAATTTTGATGAAAGCAGTGATTCAGTGGTAGCACAATAGCTATCAACAACATTTAAAGAAAATCAAAAGGTTCTGTATTAAAGTAAGAAAGAATTGAGCTAGATCAGAAGCTTCAAAAAAGGGGGTCCATATTCTCATATAATTTGTCCTCTTCTTGTTACCCAAGGAGTAAAAACGACCCTTATTTTACTTAAGAACAAGGCCTGCAGATAGTTTTTATGGCAGCAACAGTTTGTACAACAAATACCATCTATTTGTGTTTTCTTAAAGATTTCACTTATAGCTGAATTTAAGTGGAAAACGGTAGTCCCTAGGAAAAACTCGGTATAATGACACATAAATAAATAGTGTGAGTTGTGCAGCAAATTACCTGACCTGGTTGCTTACTGTGAGAATCTAAATTATGGCTGTTTTCATTTCATAATAATTTATTACTTTGACTAGAAATGTCAGTAGCAATATTTTTTGCTATATGAAGGTTGTAAATTTTTAAAAATCAGGGCCATCAAGTATTTTACCAGCTTTTTTGTCTTTATCAGCTGGCACTAAATGAAATTATATCTGCATTATTATATGTCCATACAATAGAAAGTTAGGATAGGACAAAAAGCAGGAGCAAGCATGAGACAGAGAGACTGCAAGAATTAACTTTGCTTCAGCTGTAGTTTTATTTTATCTGTAATGTTTCTCAGCTGTTTCCTATGGAGCCAGTCACTATCTTTGCAACGTAGTCTAGGATCTTGTATTTGCTCAGATGTGTTGCTGGTTCAGTGTGCTTCTGCACACTTCTGTTTACTCTGTTAAGCCCTTATAGAAACTGAATTAGCTGTCATCCATAGAGTTCAGAGCTAGTAATCTGAACTGGAGCCACACTGCTTCCTGAGGAAGCTGCAAGAGTGTTCCTGACAGCAAGAAGTACTCCTCTTTGTGAGACTGTTTGTGGAGATTTCCAATCTGTCTCTTCATGAATCCAGTTGATAATTGTCACAAATTGTCACTGGTGCACAAAAAGCAGATGTACTATTTCTGCATTAGTGATATCCCTGGAACAGGCATGATGCATATACACATTGCTGAACTTGAACTACCGAGTCCAGATCTGAGCTGACTGTGCATCACCTTCATAGATATTCTTCCAAATAAACAGCATGGACACCTCCAAATCAGGTTTCATGGGAAATGAATCAGGCTATGAAATATTATAAAATATTTTTATAATGCAAAATATTAAACATATGTTCCCATAACCTGCTTTCCTGCCTTTATAGTCATAATAAACACTTTGTTAATGTTGAGTCCTCATGTATAATTTAGTTTGTTTGCTGCTGCAAGGTAACTGGGATCTACATGCTGAATTAGTGTACTTGAAATGTTGTAACCAAAGGAATACTTAGAGTTGCACAAGCAGCACTTCTCATCTTTACATCATAATTTGTCTTCTAAGACTTGATTTAGCACTGGCTTATCTTTTCCATATCCTCCCTCTGAATAAGAGATGCAGTAGAATTAAAATAATAATAATAATATTCTGAACTGTTACCAAGGCTTTTGAACACCACTGTCTTTTCTGTGATATAAATTATTTGGAAATCTCTCCCTCAATGGATTGTAAGAGTGTTCACGTGTCTTCCAGTCTGTAGGAAAAGCAGAAGTATGGCTGCTCCAATGAATATGCAATTTATATAGGAACTCACTTCCTTATTTTGGACATATAATAGAACCAGAAAGAAACTGCCCCTTTTAACAGCTATATAAATGCATGTCATCAAAAAGGCCTTTTTTCTGCTGAAAAGCGGAAGGATTTCACAATCAGACATTACTAACCCTGAAATTTTAAGCTGTTTTACTCCTTTTTCTTTAACCCATACTATAAGAAAGATAGAAAATAAAGCCATAATTTGGTAGAATATAATAATCTTTTCCCTGTATGTGTCCCTGTGTACACACAGATGCATATTTGAAATGTCTTTAAAGCATTGTTTAACAGAGTATCTTAAACTAAATAATTTTAAAACTCAGAACATGTCTTTAATAACACTTTGTTTTAGAATTATGCAAAGCATTTTGAAAGAATTAAATAATGATTTATTTTTTTTTTTTGATCTCTGACACTACAGCTGGTCCATGCAAAAATGGGAACAGCACATGGCCATACAAATCCCTTAGAGCTCCGAGAGACAACCCAGGAGCAACATTCACTTTAAGTCAAACAGGAGGGTCCAGAAGGCAAAACAATTTAAAAATATTTGGAATGAATCATGCATAAGGGGCATCTAAAAATCTCTTCCCTTCAACATGGGAAAAAATATTTTAACCAAGTTTCTGTCAAAGGACACACATGTTCATATAAAAACATCTGTAAATTTTTGAGAACTGAAACTGCTGGGGATCTCATAGCTTTAAAACAGAATTTTAAAAGCAGAAGTTCACTGGATTTTAATATAATTTACATTGATTTTATACAACAATGACTTCTCTATGTGTAGTAGACTTCTTGATTAATGCTATGAAAATCATCCTTTATGCTTATAATATGTTGTTTCCAGTCATGTTGATAGTGAAAAAAAACTCTTGAGAAGCTACACTAAGAAGACACGTGAATGAGCTTTATATTAAAAAGGAACAAATTATCTAGATTATTTAAAATATGTAGGCATGATGCTTGAGTAAGAAAAGAAAGAACAGTCATTAAGGAGTAGCACTGAGGGGTCTTAATCAGACACTGTACTGCAGGCAGCCCTCATTGAGGCAGGAAATAGAAGCAATTAAGGATGTCCAGCCACCTTAACCACAGATGAATAATGTCCTGTCAGATGTGTCATGACCACAGCTCTTCTCATAGCATGATTGTGGTATAGTACTAAGTTATGCTATATGCTGATTATTGAAAAATTGTTCTTTTGTTGTTGGTCGCATCTTTTCTTTTTGTACAGGCCAGGTTGCCAAAAAAAAGTCTGTGTCTGATGTCTATATGATGTGGTTGCAAAGGTGAAAGATGTGGACCATAAAAACAAGAAATCATTGAATCTCACCAAGTTTTTATAAAAACATTATCAACAGGTATCATGGCCCTATATTGTATCCAATTATTCTTCTGTCTTGAAGTTTTTCAAATAAATTAATGGCAGCTCCGTGGTTGTTGCTAATTTTATCAATTTGTTTATAAAATGTATATAGATGTAATTGCCTTTTCCTACGTTTATAATAACTCATCTGTCTCAGTTATATTTAAATGCTTAGAAATCTGTGATGGTCATTGTTTTGAACAATCTAGGACTTTATCTGTGTGCATCTATATTGTTATGAGTCTATGGAAAGGTCCATGCTTCTAGGGATAGGTGATTTACATGTTATGACTTTCTAAATCCACACACCACATGGACATTTGGGGTTCCTAGCATTGTTCTCTTGTTTCTGCTGGCTCTCTCCTGTATAGGCAAAGTGTAGCTATTCTTCGTTTGTCCCTTGTAAGATGAATAAATGGGCTTTATTTTTTTCAGTAAATGTCAGTGAAAGAACAGCATGGGTTTTTGAACAACTGTGCACTACATTAATATATTCTGCAAGTGTTACTATTTTGAATGTCTGTCTCCTCAGTAGCACAACGTGCTGCATTAATCAAACTGAGGAAAAGCATTTCTTTTGTATTGAATACATCATTGAATATATAGTATCAAATCATATCATATCATTGGTCACACCCAGCATGCCTTTATGAGAGGAAAGTCCTGCTTGTCAAACTTGATTTTCTTTTATGAAGGAAACTCACCTAGCTGATCAAGGGAAGCCAGTACATGTAACATTTCTGTACTTCAGGAAAGCTTTTGATACTCTCTCTTATAGTATCCTCCACGGAAAATGTTCATCATGTTGATGGGAACCTGAATATGAGCCAGCAGTCTGCCCTGGCAGCCAGGAGAGCCAGCCATGTCCTGGGATGCATCAAGCACAGCATTGCCAGCTGGGCAAGGGAGGTGATGGTCCCACTCCACTCTGCACTGGCACAGCCTCACCTTAAGTACTATGTGCAGTTTGGGGCACCACAGTATAGAAAATACATTAAGCTATTGGAGAGCATCCAAAGGAGAGCAATAAAGATGGTGAAAGGTATGGAAGGGATGACTTACAAGGAGCAGCTCAGGTCACCTGGATTGTTCAGTTTGAAGAAAAGGAGTCTGAGGTATGACTGCATTGCTTTCTCATGAGGAGAAGAGATGGGACTGGCACTAATTTCTGCAGTCCTGTGACAGATGGCAAGACTCGAGGTAATGGTAGGAAGCTGAATCAGGGGAGGGGTTTAGGTCAGATATTAAGAAAAAGTTTTTCACCCAGAGAGCAGTTGTGCAGTTAAACAGGGAAGTAGACACAGCACCAACCCTGCCTGAGTTCAAGAAGCTCTTGGTGACGATCTCTGGCATGTGATGTGCTTCTGGGGATGCCCAGCACAGGGACAGGAACTGGACTTGATGATCTTTACAGGTCTCTACCAACTTGGCATATTCTATGATTCTGTGATAATAAAGGATATTAAAATGTTATGATAGAGCATCAAATCTATTTTTTATTTTGGTTTTATTCTATTCACTTAACATCTTATTCAGAAATTCTACAAAATATTGTAAGAAAGAAACCAAAATGGAGGAACTAAAGATGCCAACTATTTTCTTGATCTTGGAATAGGATGCTGCAGGTAAATATTTCCTCTGGTAACATTAATGAAGTTCCAAATAACACAAAAATTATATTTTCTAATAACAAATAGATTTTAAATTTATTTTTATTACAGCAGCATTGTGTTTAAGATGACAAAACTGTAGCTTACTTGTACTACTGAGATCATCAGATAACAGATGGTAGAATTTATTTCAGTGAATGGTGGGAACATTTACCAATAATTAAATAATGCTGAATGTTCCATTGACTATATGTATTCTTACAGTTGTCTACGGACATTTATATATTTAGTTAATGGTAAGGATTATCACACTACCTGTTTACCTATAATGTAAGCATAGATATTAAATAGTCTGTGATGAGTTTTCCTTTATATTGATATAATTGTGAAAGTAAGCCTGCAACCTATTTTTTTAAAATGTTTTTTAATAATGTGTTCAGTACCAAAACTAGTTTGTACAGTCTAAAACCAAAACACCAGCTTCTGCTTTGGGTTATATTTTTTGCAATCAAAATAAAGGCCAGTAGAGTTATATATCAAGTCACTTGGCTTTTATATCTGCTGTCTTGATGTCTCAGCTGCGAGGTGTGTCAAGAACAAATGTATGTTCAGAAGATTTTGCAGTTATAAGCATGACAAGACTATTCTGTCTTTCTGTCTTCTATTTTTACCTTTTTTTTTTTTTTTTTTTAATCATGAAAACGTAGATCAGCATAGAATACTGTAGTCCTAACTATTTGGAGAGAACGACACACGTATACTTTTATGTCCTGTTAGTTAAAACGCATCATAACAAATAAAAAAACCCTGCTGTTAAACATCAGCAAGGGAACTACCAGTGGCCTCAAAAGACAGAATTGTTAAGGCGAAGGGAGAGCTACCTCAGTGGCAAGCAAATATTGCAGATTTGGAGCTAGCTTTAATCAAAACATCCTTGCAGAGATACCTTAATTGCATGTGCTGGGTTTGGCTGGGGTAGAGTTAATTTTCATCACAGTAGCTAACATGGGTTTATATTCTGTATTTGTGCTAAACCAGTGTAAATACAGAGATGTTCTAGTTATTGCTGAGCAGTGCTAACACAGAGTCAAGCCCTTTTCTGCCTCTCACAATGACCAACCACTTAGTAGGCTGGGGATACAGAAGAAGTTTGAAGAGGGTCTAGGACAATCCTTCACTGGAAGCTCTCTTCTTTAGCCAGCTCACTGCTGAACAATTTTCTGACAGACACTTCTAAACTGCTGACTCTCTGCAGGGACAACTGTGCTTGGATCAGGAGATAGTGTTCATTTGGCACTGTGAACAAACCTCATTGAGTACTTTTCTCATGATTAGATAAAAGCAACTCAATCAAACATGACAAATTTTCCAAAAGTAATATAACACAAATACAATTTTTAAAATATCAAAACATTTTTTAAAGGTGATGTTAAACAAAGGCAGTTTAAGACCATAAAAAAAAAAACAAAAAAACAAAACAGCAGTTAAGCAAGTGCAATTAAAAAACATCAAAACACAAGTTTTAAAGGTGATTTTCAGAACCTCTGATGGCTGAGCCCTATGAAAATGTCAGATTAATCAGCTAGCACATGTTACAAATGGTGTGACTCATACACTTGAACTCCCCTATGTGTGTACAGTTTCTTTGCAAAAATCAGAACATCATGAGCAGAGGTGCCTGCTCACTGAGGTTCTGTTCCTGATGCTGAAGCTGATTCTGTTCATCTGGCCCAACAATTGCCATCTGCTGATTCATATACTGTTGTCTTGGAGGAGAGTCAGCAGTGTAGAGTTGTTGAGAGAATCAGTGGTGTGGAAGTGTCCAGTGGAGAGTTGTCTTGTTAGGAGTTGTCTGTCAGAGAGCTGTTGCCTGAGAGCTGGCAGTGGAAAGCTGTCCCATTCCAGCTGTGAGAGGACACAATCAGGATATCTGACCCCAGCTGAGTAAGGGAATAACCCACACCATGGTATCAATAAAACTAGGAGGGAGGTTGGCCAGTGTGCTGCTGCTTTGGAACTGGCTGGGCATCAGTTGGTTGGGGGTGAGCAATTGTTTTCATTTGCATCAATAATAATAATAATAAGCACCATCAGCAGCAGCAGAAACATTTTTAAATTTTATTTCAGCTATTGAAGTGCTTTTATCTCAACCATGACTTTTCTCACTTTTAGCCTTACAATTCTCTTTCCCCATCCCACTGTGGAGGAAGTGAGCAAGTGGCTGTGTGGTGCTTAGAATTTGGTAGGGGTTAAACCATGATACTGAATATCACTGTTTCTAGCTTACAGGGGAAGGTTCCCATCCATAATGTGATTCTGGATAGCATGTTAGTCAAGGCCATTTTAAATAATCAGCATAGTGACAGGTAAGCAGTAAGCTCTAAAGAAGTATTTTCAAGTGCTTCTGAGATCTTTGTGAGTTCATAGCAAATACTTGCATATTTTATCCATAAAGGAGAACTATGTAAAGAGTCAAAATACTCTTGATTCTTAGTTCCTGAATGTGACCTCACTTCCTGTTTCACCTCCTGGTTTACAGCTCGTTTACAATTCTCACTTCTGCAAGTGTATTTTTGCTTAATTCGTCCCTCTAGTGTTACATGCCACAGATCCTACTGACTTTGTTACTCTTTACTAGGGAACCACTGGTATAATGCAAAGGCTTAACTAGCATTTTATGGTTCTAAGAAATCAAGAGAATACCCAAAGTGGCACCAATGAGGCCTCTTTTAGAGATAAGGAGACTTTTCTTGTTTCTTAGAGCTTGTTTTAGTCTACTGTTACATGTGCTCCATAAATTATTTCTCTACTCTGTGAGCTTAAAGCATGCTTGGCTGTGTCCATTAAGACACAGCCTTTTATGTAAGCTCCCTTATGCTATTTCTTAATGAAGGAAATCTGTGTCTCTTTTCTAAATTCAGAACCACAGAGATAGCTGAGAGCTAACGACATGCATCTCCCTGATGCCCTGAAAATCCTTTTTGCAATCAAATAGGGAAGTAAAGAAACACAAAGCAATCACCCTGAAAAGCCTGATATAACTCTTGACATTGTATTCCTGTGCTGAACTGTTCTCCTATAGCTGTATAACAGCTCATATATTATGGCTGTCTTCCTGTGAGCATGATTTCCTGTTATCTCAAAGACTCAGGGTGGGGCTGTGATGCAAACTAACTTTTATAGTTTGGAAATTTCTCACTTTCCTTGGCTGAAAGGGGGAACTAAGTGCCAAGAAAAGCCTGCATGCAGCAGCAGCTTCTGCCACCTCTGCTGCCCCAGGCCTTTGGCCCCATGTCCACAAGGCCAGCCCTGACATGCTGTGCCTTTGCATCATGCTCCTGGGAAAGAACCATGTGAGAAAGAGCAAGGAGATGTCTCAGTAAAATCTCCCTGCCTTGGCTAGCGAGCCACAGCGAAGCTCAGTCCCCTGATAGAACTGCACCACAGCTGTGCCCATGCCTGTGGTCAGCCACACGCTCTCCTGGTTCTGGACACCAGACCTGATGGTTGCCCTCAGACGTTCTTTGACCCTGTGACCAAGCTGTCAGTGTAGCAAGGCTCTCACAGACTCTTTGCTGACCCTTTTCACTGTTACTGGTCCTGCACTGCTCTCCTAGTGGCCACAGTGTCCACTGCTTGTCCTGCCATCACCCTAGGTATGAGGCACCTCTGCCCATGAGGAGCAGCTGTCCCTGGCTTCTTTTTGAACAGTCAATTATCAAGGGGACTTGCATGTGAAAAACAGTGCCTATCAAGTACTAAATTTACTAACAGAGTTACATAAAACCTTACTGGCTGCAACGATCTGTCAGAAAAAGCATTCTTGTCAAACAACAGATCTGCTGCCAGGAACTGTCAGTAAAAACGAAAATATTAAAGGCTGAAGCCAGATTCTCTGCTTCCTTAATGCCACTTTCCTTGACCTCTAGAAAGTATTACAGCTGGAAGTCTTGAACAAAAATGACTGAAAGATGACATAATTTTACGTTGCAATAACAGAATATTTCAGTGATTTGATTATGATTTTAGACAATACTTAATACTTTTCCTTTTTCCTAGAATTGTTCTCTTTTTCTTTTTTCTTTCTTTCTTTTTTTTTTTTTTTTTTTTTTTTTTTTTTTTGTTCTGGTTGAGAAAGGAGAAGATAAAAAACCTAACGGAAATAAATAAATAAATAAATTATGGAAGCCCTAGAAACCATGACTGATACCTAACTTATAAGCAGTAAAGAAACCATGATAGAGGAATGCCAACATTGGTTTCCATAGGTATTTTCAGCAAGGAAAACGAATTGTTGGAATCTAAATCTTTAGCTCCAGCATTGATATCAGTGAGCATGAAAAATAGTTTCTTTAATGCACATCATGTAAAAAGGAATACCCTATGTGATTTCCTTTAGAAACTGTCTTTTTACCTAGTGCTAGGCATTTTTTTTGGAGGGAAAAAATTCAGATGTGAATCACTGACCTGCTGTAGCTGGTAGCAAAAGCTAGTAATTTTTTTTATTCTTTAATGTGAGAAGGGTCAAGGTAGACATACACATTTAAATCCTTTCTGCTTCTATCTCTATCCCTCTGTCTTCACAGGACAGAATTTGCCTCAGTATGAGAGCAAAGATGTACCATGCAGCTGTTGGAATCCCAGCTGAATAGAATCCCAGGCAGTGAGATTCAGCTTCAGTGGGGGCCCAACTGCAATGCCTCTATGTAAATACATACAGCATGGGAAATAAGCAGGAGGAGTTGCAGATGAGTGCATCCCTGCAGGCCTATGAAATTGGCATCACGAAGACATTATCTTCTATGACTGGAGTGTGGGAATGGATGGGTGTAAAATTTTTAGGAAGGACAAGCAGGGAGAAAAGGAGTGGGTGCCCTGAGCAGTGAGCACTAGGACTGGTTGCTGACAAGGACAGTGGGATTGAGTGCACACTCAGCAACTTTGCTGAAGACACCAATCTGTGTGGTACACTTGACACTTTAGAGGGGAGGGTGGTTGTCCAGAGGGACCCTGACAGGCTTGAGTGATGGGTCCATGTAGACTTGATGAAGTTCGATAAGTCCAAGTGCAAGGTTTTGCACCTGAGTCAGGGCAATGCCAAGCACAAATACTGATTGGGTAGAGAATGGAATGGACAGCCTTGAGGAGAAGGACTTGGGTGTGTTGTTTGATGAAAGGTCAACATAAGCTGACAACGTGCACCTGTAGCCCAGAAATAAAACTATATCCTGGTCTGCATCAGAATAAGTGTGGCCAGGACATCAAGTGAGGTGATTCAGCCCCTCTACTCTGCTCTTTTGAGATGCCAGCTGTACTAGTGTGTCCAGTTCTGAAGGCCACAGCAGAGGAAGGACATCTGATAACTGATTTATCAGATCCCACAAGAATAAAGTCCAAACCACAAAGGGTCGAGTGCAAACAAAATTTTATTCAGTGGACAACAAATAGCACAGGCAGCATGAAATAACCCCAGGGAGATCTGACAAGACTGTTGAGAGAGAAAGAAAAAAAAATTACATCCTTTGATATAGCATTTAAATACCTGAATGACTCCCTTAGCATGATTTCAATGTTAGTAATTGCACTGGTGTATAGTAAGTAAAGTTTTTTAAAGTCTTACCTTAGCTAACACAATCCTTTAATCTTTTGACCATTGTAAAGGCTATGGGGTCTTTGGATATGTGTGTATGCAGCACACTACTGTGCAACATAGGATCTAGCTAGTAGCAGAGGTCCTAGATGTAGAATCATTCTGTCACTAAAGGCATCATGCTGCAATTTTCTGTAGAAACAATTTCTCTGAGTCAAGGTAATTGTGATATTTTCTATTTTGGAGATAGGTTACCTGCCACAGACTCAGTCATCTCTGCACAGTGCATCTTGTGCTCTTAGGCATACTTTAAAGTGATGCAGAGTCTACACACAAAAGTAATACACCTTGCATTCAATGCTTCCAACTTTCATCAAGAGAAATGATCAGAAGTTTATATTTAGCAGGTGCATAATTGGTTGTCTGCAGAAAGAACCCGATGATCACAGTTACAGAAGATGGCATCTTCTGAGGCCTGTAATGCTCCAAAGGCATGTTGTTGCATATGAATAACCTATGGTACAGTACACAGTGGCAGAGAAAAACAAGTAATTACCTTTCATAAATGGTAAAATTTCAGAAGTTTTCCTTCATTTTTAAAGTACTCATTTTCTTAAATAAACATGATTTTGCTAGTCTGAAAATGTTCTAGGTTAGCATTCCTTGTTTCTTTTAGGAAAAGGAAATATCAGATTTTCCTTTTATGTTGAGCAGTATAATAGAACACAGCCCACACAGTGAGTAATTTAAATGAACAGCAGGCCTTCAAATTACACTGAAAGGGCTGTTATACTTCAAGCAGGGAACATTTTTATTATAGTCACACTCCTCACACGCTACAGCATGCATACACTTTTTCCTTCTTGATCTCAGACCAGCAGGGATGCAGCTGGGGTAAGTGGGCATCTTTGAGATACCCATGAACAGCTTATGAGTACAGGTATCTCGCCTTTTTGATGATGGAATGTTTTGTACTGGGGGAAAACTGTAATTTGTGTTCAGGAACTGTAGCATGGATTACATGTGGGAAGCCTCATCATGTACAATCAGTGATAGAGTTTCATTTAGAGCAGACAACTACTAATGGCACTGCCCAGCCCAAGGAGCAGGTATTTGGGTAACAGGGAATCTCTGAAGTATTAACTCAGTATTTTCTGTTTGTGTTTGACCTTTTGCTGTGCTTTGGTCCTTGATACAGCATTATTGCCCTCTTGCTTTAGAATGAGCCTGTCCACTTTTCCTGCAGCTATTCTGTACTCCAGTGAATGGTCATCCTACCCCACATCCTTAATTTGTGTTTGTTTTCTTACTTCATCAGGTTCCTTCTTCCTCATCCTCACCTTCTCTTTCAATTTCATCTACAGAAGCTGTAGCTCATTATAATTAACTGCAGCTCATTAGTGGTGCTCTCACAGCTGTGGAAATTCTGTGAATTTTGCAGTGGTTGAACAACAGTTTTGCAAGATCTCTGTCATATGGTAACAAAACCACACATATCTGGGGATTCATAGAAATGTAGGCATTTTAATGCTGCCAAACACAGGGGAACATAGATGTCTAGGTAACAAAATGGGAACCTAAAGCAATTTTGTTAATCTTTCCATGTGATTGAGGTTGTGTCCTTATTGCCCACTGATGTGCAACATATGGATACCCAAGAATGCCAGACATAAATTGCTGTAATTTTGGAAGCCATCTAGCCAAAAAGTCTTGCACTCTGTGCAATCAGATTTCCCCTTGCCTGTGCAATAACAGTAAGTCTACTTCTATCTCTTTGATGAGTAGTGAAGATATATCATCAGAATCAGGTGGAAATCAGTACAATTTATGCTTGCAAATGATCCAAGTATTTTAAATACCCTGATCCATGACCCTACAGCCATGTCCTCAAAGTAAACATAAGGAAATAGCAGGAGGGGCTAGTGATCATAAAGCTCTCCTAAGACTTAGCAGAGCCTATGCTTAGCCCTAGTGCCATTAGACTAGATGACACTGGATGTGTGAATTCACCTCTCAGGACCTCATCTTGACCCCCTGAATTACAACTGTAACTGTTCCCCCTTGGATTATCATCTGACTTGTAAAGGTTTTAGTATTCATTTAATCATTCATTTTTAAAACTTAGTGAGGAACTTACAAATTCTGCCTAAAATCTACTCAAGCATAAGCTGTATTGTAGAAACTGAAGGTCTGTTGGTTCATTTATTCTGAATAGTGCTCAGAAAGGTTAATAACTTTTGTCTTCCTCCAAATTAATAGAATTTCTGCCAAGAAAATTTGCTTACTCAATACTGTCCTTTGGAAGATTGTTCCTGATATCTTGACTAACATCATCTCAATAGAGGCTTTGAATCTTGTAACGTCCATTAAACAACCTTTGCTTCAAATTTTCTGAGGCAATTAATAAGTAATAAAGAAAAATAAGTCAGGATTTTTTTTTGCCAACTCAAGATATTTAATATAATTCAGATATTTAATATAATAATTTCAGATATTTAATATAATTCAGATTAGGTTCATCATGTCCTTTCTCACTGTGACAATTCAATATTTTTGTGTTCTTAATAGCTTTCATTTAAGGTAGTGCATTGTTAAGGATATGTAGACCCATTGGGAGGAGAAGCTGTCCTTCTAAGGAGGACGAGCGTGTCTGAACTACTGGCTTGTGCAGTGAGTCCACAGAGACAGGTTGAACATGAAGCAAGGACAATCAGTGAGAAGGATCAGGTGTTCCTGAAGCCGTGACATTTCATATAGCTCTGCAGGTATGAATAAATGCACAGATGCTGGTAGAGGCCTTAAAATGTTAATAGAGAAATATGCATCAAGAACCATAGAGAGCACTGAAAAGTCATCAAAAAGCAAGGGGCAGATCAAAATGCACCCATAATTTACATGGAACTTCAATGAAAATTTGTTCATGTGGTGATGAGGGGGAATCTGACATTAATATTATTTTAAAGTTCTTATTCCTGTTATTTACTCAGTTTTCTTATTTGAAAACTGATAAAGAATTTTTGCCTGACTTTGGGTGAGGTAGGCTATCTTAGAGGGGAGGAGGCAGCTTCCTGTAACACAGGATCTGTGTCCCATCTGTGTCCCAAAGCTTCTGCCATTGGTGATATAACACTAGCTGATCAATGCTAGAAGAGTATGTGTAGAAAGGACAGCCTGCTCAGCTTTTTGTCTGACAAGCTGCATCAGCTAAGCAAGATGCCCTGCAGAAGCAGAGTATACAACTTGATTTCTCTGCAAGGTTGTCAGAGCTGCCATCCTTGTCAGCCTGTTCTGGTCACCTTGGGGAGATCTTAGCAGACTCATCCAGCCTTGTTGGAAGCAGGCAGGTGGTTGTGGCATCCAGTGCTCCTTCTTTAAGCTTGCCCAGTAAAGATGAATTGCAGTGTTTATCAGGTGAAAAGCAGCATTTCTCTCTGCTGAAAGAGAGAAACCTCTTAAATCCTCAGCTATTCTTGGCAAAGTGATGGAACACTGCTTGTCTAAACATTGCCAGAGACACATAAGAGTTCTGTGATGACAGAAATGTTGATGAGAGGATAGAATCAGATGAGTAAGGGAATTATACAGTGAGACAGGGAAAATGAAGCAGATCAATTTATCACTGTATTACATTACAATGAAAATAAATAAATAAAAATATTTTTGAACTTGCTCCATACCAGATGTCTTATTCAGGAAGTAGATTTGGACTAATATTGGTACCAAAAGGATCATACATTATGTCAAATACTGCTGTAGCATATAACATTACATGACAGACTTTAGGACATTACATAGTCCTTTAGGACAGCAAACCCATTGATGGTCCGGATCTTA
The DNA here is from genome assembly GCA_023637945.1 of Phaethornis superciliosus. Lineage (NCBI taxonomy): Eukaryota > Metazoa > Chordata > Aves > Apodiformes > Trochilidae > Phaethornis > Phaethornis superciliosus. The sequence goes on along the minus strand of JAJQWJ010000004.1, from coordinate 43,503,668 downwards.
AAGATCATAGAGCTCAACTTAGAGGTCATCAACATAGAGCTCAACTTAGAGCTCATCATAGAGCTACCATTGGAAGGAATATGGCTCTAGTTCCCACTGTAAACATCCTTAAGGAAGAGATGAATAACATCAGTGTCCCACTTTGTATAGAACAGTAATGTGGAGGGTAATGGAAATGGTCCTGGCTGTGCACACTATCTACTTCTTACTTCAGATCTAGTTGGTAAAAGTGAAATGTAATAATAGACTTAGCTCAAGATGAGATCATAGAAAAGTCCTGCTGATATTCTGTATATGCAGCAGAAGCCAGAGAATTTTTTAATGATGTCCAAACTTTGGTATCTAGACTATAGGGCTTTTTTTTGGCTTCTAAGCCAAACACCATTATTGCCCATGGACATTCATGCAGAGGGGCAAGATTAAACCACTGCTTGGAAGAGCTTAAATTAGAAGAATTCATGTCTAATTAGCAATTATCTAACGTTTCCTGTATTGTTACTCTTCGGTTGGAGGGGCACAGGTTATTTTATGGTTAATAATATGGGAACCTAAAGAGAAGACACTGTTTAGGACCTAGAGGGTAGAACAGAGAAGCATCATTATTCCTTTCCATTTTCTTATATACTCTGCAAAAGCCAGGAGAGATGGGGGAGTCTGTCACTTCTTCCTTCCTGACTCCCTTTGCTCATGCTTGTTCTTTGTCTTCAGCTCACCATATTCTCTGCACAACTGGAGTCCATTGGTTGCTGGGATGAGCTCTGGCCCCTTTTGCCAAACTCGCTCCACCATGAGGAAATTTCAGACACTTCTATCAGTGATCACTGACATCAGTTTTTTGTATATATAGTACAATTTTCATTATTATTCCCTGTGTTTCTATCCCTTTCCTCTTCTAGGAAACATGTTCCAGTTTTAAATTACAACCTTTAAGTCATTCTTCCTTATTTTCCTTTTATCTTGCCCTGAGAGGGTGGGAGGAATAATAGAAGGCAATTCAATTCCCTGTGTTTTTTTTCACCCTGACCACTAAATGGAGAGAGTTACCCTAATCTTACCCTTTTATATGGGAAAAAGCACAATAGCAATTGAGAGCATAAAGATAGTGAATGACAGAGAGCTCTTTTCCCCTCAGTCACAACCAATTATTGTTGCAATGGAAGAATCTGAGTACCAATTACATCTGTGAGGAAAGTTTCAGATTCAAATGTGCAATAATAAGTTATGAAGAGGAAACTGTGAATTGTGACTGCAACAATGTTTGATACAGAATACTTATATCTAGCACTTCAACTAGTTAGCTTTAAAAACAGAAATAGCAAGTTTCAGACTGATTATCAATGGAGATGTTATGTGTTATTGAAAGTGCAAAAGTAATATGATGTCTGTATGAAACCACAGGGCATAGTGAAGAATGACTCTTCTGTTAATGTCATTTATCTTCATTTGTCAGGTCATAAGTTTCTTAACCTTCCTCAGTTTTCCTCACTATGCCTGGATGACTATGGGTCAAACACAGTGCAGGGATGAGTGTGATTATTAAAGAGGGTGTCTAAAAGCAACTGCCTTCATCAGATTGCAGTTTTGAGTGAGAAAGGCTGGGCTGAAATCCACTGAGATTTAAAGGAAAAGAAAATTGTGCTTTGTGGGATCTGACGATATTTTCTTCAAACTACCAATTCCATCTACAGTCTATAGGAATGGCTTCATTTGCAAAATAGTGGAAATTGCATAAGATTCAAATTTACTTCACAAATACAAAACACAGCCTTTCTGCTAACCTGTCCTGTAGCTACAGTCATATTATATTCACAGAGCAGGGATCTAATTCCTGCACCTTGTATAGGGCTCTAACAGATTCCCTGCACACTGTCAGTTTTCTTGTAAAAGTAGTCTTAAACATAATGTTTCTTAAGATTAATTTTTTCCTTTTGGACAAAAACTCCAGTAAGTCTTTATGAAAAAAATGTAGTATTACAAGATCTTTTGCTATGTCCTACACACTGAAGGGAAAGACCAATCACTACCTCCTTTTTGGCCACAACTTAGAAATACAGTTAGTTATTACTATAGATTTATGGGAACTCTCCATAGTTTTTGAGAGTAGCTGTAGAGCACAGAGCCCTTTAATGTTATGTTGAAATCTTAGAGAAGCTACGGTGCTAAATAACCATGCTACTGGATTATGAAGATAGCAATACCAGTACCTTCTCCTTGGGCATTCACAGAGCGACACTGTACTTTTACTTCTTTTCTGCAGCAGGAATTGGAGCATCTCCAGAGGACCACAGTTCTAGTCTGGAAAGATAAGCCAGAGGAATTTCTAGAAGCTTCTCTTAAACAGTTGAAGGAAACATTAAATATTGGCTTTGGATTTTTCACCAAAAAAAATTCAACATTAAATGTGGAAAAAACAACGTATTTTCCCTATTTATGTTTGGCCGTAAAACTCAGGAATCCTATTGTACACTGATATGAGAGGAAAAAAATGCTTATCTGTTCCAGATTAGTGAAATTTTCAGGGGCAATTTGCTATTTTTATGGCATGTTTTTCATACTTGACATCTACTGTGTTGTTTAATAAACACTAGGCCAGAGAGATTAATTTCTCAGCCACCACAAATCAGCCCAGGTAAACTGATTTAAATAGGGCTATGCTTGTCTATACCCACTGGAGATTAGCCTACAAAGGGTTTGTAAGCTTCTGAAAGTTAAAAGGTTTGTTCCGTGTTAGGGAACTAAAAGAAAGAGAGACTTAGGAGCACAGACTACTGAAAACTACAGCTTTAAATGATCAGCTACAAAATACTCGGAGGGCTTAAAGATTCATTGTAAAAACAGAAGATTACATTTTTTTTATATATATATATATGTAGGCTACATGTATATATTCCAGAATTACTCAGTAGGTGGCAGTTAAAAGCCTAGAGGAGTTTTGCAGTCTCCATTTAGGCAGCAGCGGCAGCAGCAGCAGCAGCAGAAAGGAGAGAGGCTGCAATCAAGCCAGCAAAAGCATTAGCTAAGGCCCAGGCACTGGGGAGAAAGGGGTATCGGAGGAGAGTTCTGCAGCACCTCGGAGCAGGAGGAGATCAGCAGGTGCTGCAGGGAAGGCAGAAGGTGACAGAGCTGCAGCCCTCCTGATTACGAGAGGGACTCCTTTCTGCTGGAAGAAACCCAGGGCTGAAAAAGTGAGCAGCTGGTGTGATGACAGGCAGAAACTGAAGAGCATTTGGAGCTTTCTGTTCCTACACAGGTAAGTATTTTTCCATTTTTTTTCTACATTGTTTTCTCCCCTTCTCCCCCCCCCCCCAAAAAAAAAAAAAACCCAAAACAAAACAAAAGAAAAAATCAAAACCCAGAGCTTTCTACTGAGATTAGAAGTATTTATTTCTTTTGGACAAAATCCATAGTCTTCATTCAGTCCAAATTTCCTCTGAAGTCAATAGAGTTTTGCGTGAGTTATGACAGCAAGATTTGATAAAAATGTATCTTATGTACAGAAAATGTCATGCTATAAGATGCTAAGCACGAAGCTGGCCATAGCACCTTGACCAGTTAAACAAAATTTTTCTGTTTGCTGAGATGCTAGTAAAGCTTCATAGCCTTTTTTATAACCTGTGTTTGTTAAAACTCGAGGTGCCAAATTTTGCCCTAGTTAATACCACTGCCACTGCAGGAGAGATTATTTATTTTTTTTTTTTAACTAAAGCTATATTTTAACTTGTCTGATGAAAGAATAAAAAATATTGAGTCTGGATAGCAACAATACCAGGTGTTTCTTTCCTTGAAATAAATACAATTTTCAGCATTCTGCTGACACAAAGGAATATTTTATTTGTTTAGTAGGTTGTGCCCCTCTCAACTGAATGAAAAAGAAAAAAGTTATAAAAGGCCATTCTCAAGTGTCTGTGAGTGTCTGAATTCAGATTTGATAATGCTTCCTCTCTTGCTGTCTTCCCTGTGAAATGTGGGATGCTCTCTATGCTGCAGCACTCAGTCACAGCTGGGTGAGCTCAGTATGAAGCACCAGGATTTGTTGCTGTATGTCATTCCTAAGGTGTGTTTTCTGAATGCCTCATTTGTATGAGTAGCTAGTCATACATTAACGTACATATGCCTGTTGGTAAATGCACACATATATAGGTATGTAATGCGTGCATTCCCATACCTTTCCATGTAAAGAAAGCAACCGATTGCTTGTTACACCTTTCCAGATAAACAAATCTGCTTCTGCAACCCAACATTTGCCAGGACTTCCAGTTTAATTTATGTAGAAAGTTTGCAGGTACCACAATTTCTACTTCTGGGTTAGAGGACTATTTTGGCTTCTTCCCTCCCTCCCCCCATCCTCACCCTTCCCTTTTGGGACTTCACTCATACTGAAGAGTTACCCCTGGGGTCCAGCTGTGTTTACTAAATGCAGCAGTGTCCAGTTCTCACAGAATGCCATTTGTGCCCATCGTTCAGGCTCTGTGATGTGTGGTACCAGATTTCCTGTGCTTTCCTCTCTCTGTTCTTGCACACCATATTTCTGAGGCTTTTGCATGAAAAACTGTCCAAACGTGGAACAAGTTCAGCTACGCAGCTGCAAATCAACAGCCTCGTGAAATTGGGGAGATTATTGCACTGTACATCTATTTATCTTCATCTCTGGGAAGAGAGAGGATGAATAGATCTTCAAGGTCTTTTCCAGCCTTAATGATTCTATGAAAAAGGACATGAACACTCACAGGCTAGAAGGTTTCACACTGTTAGAGCAGCAAGGCTCTGGAATTACCTTCTCATTGAAGTGTAAGAATGAAAAGTCTCTAAATGCTTTTCTGCTGGAACCTGATTGCAGGGATTATGTGAAATGGTTGCCTGAAATGATGAAGTTGATTTGATAATCCAGAATGTCTCTTTCAGTGCTAATTATCATTCTTTCTTTTCACTAGAAGTTGCCTGCATTAAAAAGTCTCCTTGCAAATAGGTCAGGGTCTTTGAAAACACTTTTAAATATACTTAAATTAAGCTAAATGCAGACATGTTTCCCTTCTAGGTTGTGCCACACTTATTTTTTACACTGACAGACACAAAAGCCCTTATGGTCATCAGGCTAAATATTCCTTTCTCACAGTGCAGAGCAGAGCTCTTTGGCAGATGGTTAAGAGGCATTGCCCCTTCTGGCCAAGTGGTAAAGATTGTGTTAGTCTTGCACTGTAGTCTCTGCAGTACCAAGAAAAATAATGGATAATACATAACCTGATAATGGTGTTTCTGAAGTTGTTCTAAGTGGTGGTCCTAATTTCCTTTGAGGATCATCTGGTAACTTTCCTTTGTGCTAATCGAAACACTTGCCCATTTAAAGATCCCAACATGATGTGAAAAAGCAGCCTCTCACTTCATTATGACAAAGTGTGCACTATTGCCTCAAACTTGTTTTACTAACCTGCAATAAATAGCACTCTTGCTCAAAGAAGCTCCTACAGACTTACCACATTCAATTCCATATTCTCCTTTTCTCTTCTTTCTTTTTGTAACCTGATGCTTTTTTGGCTTTTTTATACTTTTGTTTTAGGTACTACACTGAATTGCTTTTGATTCACAGTGTACCTCAGTAACTATTTGGTAGTATATAATAAACGGTGTTAAATATTCTGTCTCGTTCTGTGTGTATCAGACCACTCATATCCTTAAACTGAAACAGCACCCACTCTGAGAGATTTTTTTGGTCTGTAGGACTGATTCCAGATGTTTTTTACTTTCTCCTTAAAACTTTGTATTACTAAGTGTAACTGAGAAAATTTCAGTATTAGACAAGAGAAAAAAGGCAATGTAGTGAAGCATGAATATGAAATATTAGAAATATTACTTTCCTTTTCAATGAACAATTTCCTTAGATGTACCAGGAAAAAATATTTTCCAACTTTTATTTTTTTACTTCACACACAAACAAAGGTTTTTAAGTATCAATGAATAGTTATTTTCAAGGCATACTTACTATTGTACTAGAATTAAACTGTGGATTATATTATTTTGTCTTACTTACTGCTGGAAAGACAGTGAAAAAGTCCTACATTATGACAATGTAATTTTACTTATGAATTTAAAAAGAAGATATTTTATTATGCTTTCTTGCAAAAAAAAATATTTATTTGCTTTTAACAACACTTTAGTGATTACTGTGTCATTCTTGAAATGACTGTCAAAAGAACACGAGCAAAATTTCAAAACGAGTCTGCCAAGTCTATGAGAAATACATTTTTCAACTCGCTGAGGTCAGGACCACCTCTTCCTTAGCAAATAAATTTTAATGGAATGGTAGACATTTCTACCTGAGATTGAAATCAGTCTCTGATTTCTCTGACTGTGTAGGGCTGCACTATGCTATGACAGAAAAATGCAATTACCCTCACCCTGACTACAGGTATTGGAATTGGTTTTAGTCGAATCCAAGTGAGTGTCAACAAAATTATGACACCCTTTTAGAATCCTCATTTAAAATATGTTTGTAGTAAAGCAGCTATGTGAAAAGAACAAATCCGTTCCTGGACTCTAGATGTTTCCTTTCCAAATGTTGAAAGTTGAACACACCACACTGTAAGCTGATCTTTCCAGCTTTAATTACATCTATTGAAAACTGTGCAAAAGTTACCTTACTGGATCTGTTAATCTGGGGACAAAACTCAAAAAAATCAGACCCACGGGGAGTTGAATACAATGTTGCTATCTTGACATTTTTATTTCTATGTGTGAATTCAGGAATATCTAATTGCACATACCCAAAAGCTTCTGAGTAGTTTCTTGCTGAGTTTTGACTATATATGCTTAAAATATTAACATAGTGGTTTACATAAATGCTTAAATAGATAAACAAATATAAGAGTAGCTTATAGTAGTAGCTTAAGAGTAGCTTATAATAGTAGTCAACGGAGTATTCAGCATGCCTAAAAAAGCGCCGGTATTTAAGCAAGAACTGAGTCATTAAATTCTTTTCTGGTTTTAAGGTCAGCCAATCCAGTAAATGGAAAGTATAAACCTGCCCCCTTGGTGTAAACTTTATTATTATTATTATTATTACTTATTGAGCAAAATACAGTAAATTGCTGTCTTCAAATCCTACTCCACAGTAGTGCATGGAACACTTTTTTTTTAATTTCAGGGCTTTCTGTGGTTTTTGTTGGTTTTTTGTTGATTGTTTTTTTAGGGAGTGTGTATGATCCAAAGTATCCAGCATACCTCCTTATGTTTTTGGCTTATAAAGGAATCTAAAAAGTTATAACAATTATGAATAAATAATATTTTGCCTACTATTTGTTATTTAACAATCTCTGGATAGTGTGTGCTATGAATTAGAGACTTTAATTCAAGAGTGAAGAAGTCACTAATATTTAGATAAATGTTCTGGAAAGAAGGCATAATGTCACAGTAACATATCAAGCTAAAATTCTGATATGTTAAAGCCAACTCAGGAAGCAGTTTTAGTCTAAGTGCATTGAATAATTTTATTTACCTCCATTACTACTGTTAATCCGTGCATAGCTACTCACGTTGATGTGACTTGGCCAGTTATCTTCCTCTTTCATGTAAGCATGCAAAGCATAGGAGGAGGTAGATTGAATAGATACTTATCTCTGGCCAAGACTTTGCTGAAATATCAATGACACATGAATTAAGAGTAGGAAAATATTCCTTTCTGCTAGCAAAGATGGCAAGAACAACACTCAAACAAAATCCAGAGCTGACATAAATCAGAACAGCCACAGCATTTATGCAGAAAGTCATGATTAGACTAGCTGATGATCAAGAAGCAGATTTTCAAATAGCATTTTGTTAAGCATAAGAATAAAAAACAAAAGTGCTTTGCAGTTGGACTGTAATCTCATTTTGCATGAATAAGCTGTTTTAACTGTTATAATTTTGTCTTCAAAAATGGCCAATTTTCCACGGATTTGAAAAGAACAAAGCAAAGCAAGCAAAGAAAAGCAATGTATTTATTGAATTTTCAACAATGGCAATATAAACAGAGGCATCAACTCAGACTCTAAGGAAAAATAAAAAAACAGTGACAGCCATGAGAAGACTTTACCTGAGAAAAAACTACTTTCAGGAAATCAGTACACAGCATCAGGCAATTCCCATATTGCATATCAGACTGACATCTTAGACATCACAAAACCTCTACTACTAGAGGAGTTAAGATGCAATCAAAACCTCTGACTCCAGGCAGCAGAGGTAGTATCGGGTTGTTTGATAAATTAAATGCTACCCTAAAAGATCATCTAGCCAACAAATTTTGAAGAAATTTTCCACTTGTGACATTTTATGGAAGTCTAATGGTGCAATCATAGTGAAAAATATTTTGCATCCAAACTGCAACTGTGGCAAGATTGTAGAGTGAGCAATTTCTTCTACACCTACTTTTAAGTACACCTACTTTGAGTACAAACTATAAGGGCTCACCTGCCATTAGAATTAGAGGTAAATTTAGTATCATGTTAAGGTTAAATATTCATGTAGATTTATTTTCAGAAGTTACTATTTAGCCTTCCTAAATTTTTTTTCCTGTTATTGCATATGTTTTTTTAATGGCTTAAATATCAATATAAGAGGCAAATCATAAATACGATTGATATAAAAATTAGGCCATAAAAACAATTAAAGGTAGGAGGTAGCTATGGGAATCCAGTGGCTAAATAAAGGATCAGTGACATCAATTTAGTAAGTGCTAACACATCCATCTGTCACCCAAGGGCCATTAAAATTTTGTACTATCAATTGCATAACTTTTAATGTGATGTACTTCATTTAAAGAGTTTTAAACAGATAATTTTGTTAACATTATTAAAGAAAACAGCAGATTTTATGTCAAAATTACTCAGTCTTTTAAACTTTATCCTGTTAGAGAAACCCCTCAGTTTATTTTCCTGGTGTGACAGAATTATCCAGAGAAAGAACACAGACCAGCATAAACATCTGTAGTTCAATTTGAACTGGAGGTAGCCTTTTGTTCCAGTAAATATAGCCTGTCAAGCTAACCTGCAGCTGCTAAGCCAGAACAATTTGAGTCTTGTGCTAGTGAAGCATGTGGAGAAAACAAAGCTAAGACAGCAGAGGTACGTGAAGAATCACCAGTTTGCTGAATTTTGCAAACAAATAAATAAAAAATGAAGGGTATAGACTTATGCAATAGAACAAGAGGAAGTAACCTCAGGTCAGGACAGGAGAGGCTTAGATTAGATATTGCAAACAATTTATTTACTGAAAGGATTGTGAAGCATTAGATGAGGCTGCCCAGGGAACTGGTTGAGTTGCCATCCCTGGGGATATTTAAAAGACATTTGGATAAGGTACTCAGGAATGCAGCTTAGCAGTGGACTTGGCAGTATGCTAGGTTAGCAGCTGGACTTGATGGTCTAAAAGGTCTTTTCCTAAGCAACTCTATGATTCTATGTTACAAAAAGTGCTTCCCTTTTTTAAGTGAGGATAGTTTTGTTAAACTTGACACCTTAAAGGATGATAGTAAATTTTCACTGATGTGAAAGTAGTAAAGGCAGTAAATGAGGCTTTATTACACAGCGACTCCAGAATAAGTCAGTTCTAAAGTGTAAAAAGAAGCTTCTGTTTTCTGTGTGCATATTATGAAACAGATAGGCTCTAGAAGTATGAATCAGGATTGATACTGTACATCTGAAAACTTCTTTCATGTCAACTTCTTTCAAGTCGAACTTCTTTCATGTTAGTTTTTCCATATTCACATTGGCCAGAATATTGAAAGCTGATGAAACAATTTATACTTTTATTTTGTCCTGTTACAAGTTTTAATCAAAGTAGTTTTAAGACAGAGAAAAATCAACACTCTAATAGGGCAGCATGAAAAGCTTAAACAAATGCACAGCTGGGTGCACGTGTATCACAGTCACACAGAACTGTAGTCACCACAGGATAATCTTTGTTCATGTCCACATGGATAATGTAACCACATGCTAAAAACTACTCAGGGAAGCCTTTCTCTAGTGGGATCAAAAATCCTTGTATGAGCTTTGTATTGTGTTTAGTCCCAGCTGCTAAGTAGGATGGAAAAAAAAAATAAATCTATACTGTTTATCTTGGTAAAACTGAGGATCTTTGGACCTAGCAGACTTGCAAGTGAGGCAAACTAAACAGTCACTAAGGTTGCTGCTTGTTCGCTGCTTCTCTGCAGAACCCCAGGGTGGAGAGCAGCTCTCTGGAGAAGGCACTAGGGCCATAGGAGCAGCAATGTGGCATGGCTGTAATGAAGCTGAAGAGTGGGGCCAGTTGGCCAAGGGAGGTGATAATCCTCCTCCTCTCAGCACTTGTGAGACAACAGTTATGCAGTTTGTCTGACTTCTGCACCCTCAGCAGAAGAAATGCACAGTGCAATGGAGCAAGTTCAGATGGGCACCATTTTCACAGAGGCTGCAGCACTGTCTCACCCTGCAGGCTGAGGCACCAGTGCTGGTTCAGCTTGGAGAACACATAACTCAGGGGGCATCAATAAGCAGCCCCCAAAAAACCTACAGAAAAGCCACTGAGAAGATGGAGTAAAACTCTTTACAGCCATGGATAGTAGTAGAAGGAGAGAAGAGGTATGAGTTGAAACACAAGTGGTTCAGACTAGATATAAGGGAGCAAACCAAATCACACTGAAGGTATTTCACAGGTTGCCTAGAGAGGCCAAGGAAAACCTTGAAGCTTTTGAGACTCCAGCAGGAGAGAACAACATTTTCTGGTGTCATGGTCTCAAAAGGCTTGACCAGAGACCTCCTCAAATCCTTTCCAGCCTGAATTAACTTGTGATTTTTTGATCATTTCTGTGGTCATTTCTAAGGACAGTCTGAAAAATCTACCTAAGCAAGCAATATGTTCTTTTTACCACTGTAAAATTGTCTAACATGAATTTCTGCTATAATGTAAGCCTGTTATTCGTTATTTTTTCCATTAATATGGAAGTCTTCCGCTTCTAAACATTACTATGCATTTGAGGACTGTTAATATGCCATTTCAGATTCACTTAGAAGCTTTTTCATTCCATTAGGTGCTTTGTTTCCATTTGTTCTGACTTTTGGGCAACCATATGTGACAGGGTTTTTTGAGATTTCTGAGTATGCTTAAATTGTAAAGTTTAATGTGGCAGGAGTACACTCTGTTAGCTTTTAAAATTTTCTTTCTCTACTCTGTATTTCCGATTTTCATAGTAAAAATTTTCACAGTGCTTTTTTTTTTTTTCATTCCCTACTTCCTAGACTATGTGTTATCTGATAGTGCAATGCTTCAGCTGCTTCTGAGGTGAAATAAACATTCTTTTCTCCCTTGCCTTTTGCTCACAAAAATTATCAAATTATAATACTTATGGCAGCTCATTCTCTGCATGACTCTAAGTTCTGTGACTGTTCTGATCTTGCATGTTTGCAGCTCTTAGGTACAAGTTTATTTTCAGTGGAACCATATCCTACCAGCTTCCTCTGTTCTCATTTCTTAATAGCTACTTTGGTTTTCTCAGCAGTGTGAGCTGCTCCCCCATTTTCCTTGTTTCTCAGAGGGTTCTCCCTCTTATATAAATACATACAGCACTCTGTTCTGACATCTGAATGAGTATTCCTTAAATTCTCTGTCAGACAGAAACAATTTTGCTTCAGTGCCTAAGGTTGAACAATCTTACTTGTCAACGTTTGCTATATTTAAACAGGTCTCTGAGGGGTACAGTGACTGCAGTTTAGGAGAAATGGAAGGCAGTGAAATTGCCTTCTGCCTGAAGCCAGGCTGGGTAGGCAGAGATGTGACAGCTCTCCACTTAGCCTCAGGATCAGTGTCCCCGGCTGCATTGGTTATTTTGCCTGTGTTGTGACATATGAATAAGTACAACTCCTTCATCCAACACATTAAGTAAAGATAGATGTTTTCAGCACAAATTAAAACTAGGGCAGAATAGCATGCTCTGTAAAAGAAGGATAAAATAATCAGGGTATGCTTGAGTGGCAAAATGAAGACATTAATGCACCATGGGTAGCCATAGCTTTAATCTAAGTGACGACAGCAACAGCATTGAAGACACAGAATCTCAAAATTTAGTGTGAGCTGGTACATGGGAAAAGGTCCTGGAGGAGTCCCTTCACATCCATACCTCTACAGCATCTCTGCTGTTCTCCCAGTGCTAGGCAGGTAAAGACTTGAAATCCTGCCCCTCAATGCAATCACACCTTCTGCTCCACTGAAGAAACAGCTTGAAGGCTGTCTTTTATCAGCCAGGAAGCCTTTTGACATGTTCTAGATTAGGAACCAAATCCTGAATTTACTACTAAAATAAAACCTAGAGCAACCCATTGCAAATCTGCTTAAGCTATTACAGGCGTTCTGCCATCACTTACATCACATTAATTTCTCTTATTGAGAAAGATATCACATAGTACACTCTTCATGTCAGCCGGTGTTAATGTCTGTATTGTTTTTTCATTTTCCTTCCTAGATTTTCCCCTCTAGCTGAGCAGCAAACACACTGAGAAACATGCCTGAGCAAAGCAATGATTACAGGGTTGTTGTGTTTGGAGCTGGAGGAGTGGGCAAAAGTTCTTTGGTCTTGAGATTTGTGAAGGGCACTTTCAGAGAGATCTACATCCCTACTGTTGAAGACACCTATCGTCAGGTGATCAGCTGTGATAAGAGTATTTGCACTTTGCAGATAACTGACACTACAGGGAGCCATCAGTTTCCAGCCATGCAACGTCTTTCTATTTCTAAAGGACATGCTTTCATTTTGGTTTACTCTATCACCAGCCGACAGTCCTTGGAAGAACTCAAACCAATCTATGAACAAATATGTCAGATTAAGGGAGATGTCGAAAGCATTCCAATAATGCTGGTGGGGAACAAAAATGATGAGAACCAAAATCGGGAGGTGGACAGCAGTGAAGGAGAAGCCATGGCTAAGAAGTGGAAATGTGCCTTCATGGAGACCTCTGCCAAGCTGAACCACAACGTGAAAGAGTTATTCCAAGAACTGCTAAACCTAGAGAAACGCAGGACTGTGAGTTTGCAGATTGATGGCAAAAAAAGCAAGCAGCAGAAAAGGAAAGAGAAACTTAAAGGCAAATGTGTGATGATGTGAAACTGCACTATCAGGAATCAGTCATGCAGACTCACCTGTCTGTCAATACCCACGTAAAACCTATAGACAGCAAAAACACATGCAAGACCCCATTTGTTAATATCTGTGTTAAAAGAAATATTTGGAGTATGAAAAATTATTTACTGCAATTACTGTAAAAAAAGCCCACAATTTAAAAATCTTGAACTCTTTTAAGTGAAAAAAAAATGGAAATGAAATAAAAGAAAGAAGTAATGTAGAAAATTTGGAAAGTCAACTTCATATTTTTTTATGTTTGCACATAACTGCAAGAGAAAGCAATGCATAATGTTTTAGGATAAACAAAGAAATGGCCATGAAGAAACCTAGAACATATAAATATACACTGGGTGGTACTATCACATCTTTTAGGGATGCTGTTGACAAACAGTTCTGTGCAATTTTCATTTTTACTAGTGAAGCAGTATGCATAAGGTAGTCTTGGATCCCCCAAATAAATTAACTACTTCACATTAAAAGGAACTGTGGGAGTAGCAGAGATAAAAGGAACATATATTCTGTCTACCCCCCAGCATGAGATATGTTTCACGTATAATACAGTGTTTGGACTGAAGAATGAATAAAACACAGCTCTTCTCCTTTTCTGGACCTATTCCTTCAAGACACTATTCACTCCTGTATATTTCAGAAAAGCAGACATTTGCCTTGCGAGTATGTCAGGCTGCAAAAGTATGGTGAATGTATACCAACAGAAAGCTTTCTTACGGAGGACTGGCTAGGCGGTCCCCTACAAAAGCCTTTTTAGAAATGCTCATTTCAAATTCTGTGGATGGTTAAGTGAGCAGATGATGTAGTGAGTGAAAGACAAGTCTGTTGAAGTGGTGGTATACTTGAAGAGGGGTTAGTGTAGTATACAAAGTTTTGATTCAAATTTACAGGTTAGCTGAGTGAAACTTCTTTATATTACTGTGTCCCAATTAGAATGGTTTTGCATTTATGTCCTACTAGATATATTGCCTTTATATTGCTTGAAGGGTTTTATATTAGCCATTTAAACTCATGATTTGAACTGCTGTGGCTCTTCATAGATTCAAATACTATACCTGGAGTTCAGCTCCACAGAAATCTCTAACTGAAGATTTTCTGGAGTAAGTAGTACAGGATTTGACATATTAAGAGTTGCAGTTACTATTGCATTATGATGCATTACATAGCATACAATAGAAACAAAATATTTTAGATCTCTCAGTCCAGGGAAATTACTTTCACCTTTGGAAGGTGAAAAAGTGTACAAAATATGAGCCTTTATGGATCTCTCTCCAAAGATTTTTTAAAAACTAGTATGAATGAGTAAAGTATGTATCCTGCTGATGACAAAGACCATCTAAGATAAAATAAGCACATTTTTTAAAGGACACATCAAAATTCTATAAGCTACAATTTGCACCATAGGAATTACTTTGAAATAATAGAAACAAACCACCATATTTTTGGTAAATGTTTATGCCATATCACACTATCGGAAAATGCAATCAAGTACTAGTATTATTAATATGCATGCTGTTGCATTGTAAATATCCTCTAGGAGCTGTTGAAATGCAGTATTGGCATTAAACTTTGTTACTTTTTTTCTCTTGGAAGTATTGCTTACTTACCTTAAACCATCAAAACAAAAGTTGAGGCATTTCACAGGTCAGGTGATGGTATATTTTTTGAGCAAGAATATCTATTAGCACTGTCTTAAAAGGAACACAAGTTCATACACAAGAACATACACTCAGAAGGAGTTTTGGCACTATTAAAATACAGTGTAAAACTCTTGCTGCTTTACAAGTATACTAAATTTTGTGTGTTTACTTCATTGCATTAGAAGAGAAAACTGGAGAGCATGAAAAAGTTACAGCTCTCCTGGCTCTTACATGATGCTTTTTCTCTGTAAATCTCAAAGCGCGTCACAAAAAGGTCAG
This sequence comes from Phaethornis superciliosus, assembly GCA_023637945.1. NCBI lineage: Eukaryota > Metazoa > Chordata > Aves > Apodiformes > Trochilidae > Phaethornis > Phaethornis superciliosus. Next base: position 43,488,620 of record JAJQWJ010000004.1, on the reverse strand, counting down.
CATCATTAACTTAACTTCCTTGGTGGTGAAACTGAGGCACAAAGAGAGGAAGCAACTGTATGTAGGTTCCACAGTAGGCAAGTGGCAGACTCAGGAACAAAAGCAAATCTCTTCAGACCCAGTCTAGTGTGCACTGCATTTGATCAGACTGGTTTTTCATATTCTGAAACAGTTTCTAAAACACATGAAGAAACCTGACATTGCTTATACAGCTAAGAGAATCCTTTTTATTATTTTTTTTTTTGTCCAGTCTCTCAAGAGGTGGAACAGTATTGCAGATCAGGGATGCAAAGTTTTCAAAAGCACTACATTTAGTAAGACTTTTATAAATGTATATACAACTACTATTTTGTAAGCTGACCAGTACTCATCCTTGCATCCTTGCACTGGATTCCACTAATGAAACTGGAAAACCAAAAGAATGATCACATTTAAGGAGTAATGAGTCACAAAAGGAGGTCAGCAGTACAAAGGTTTTCCACTGATGCTAACATGCCTAAGCAGCCAGGATGGAATAGTGATAGAAACTCAAAGAAAAAGAGCCATATAAAGACAAAGATCCTTTAAACACTGTTCTTAAAACTGGAGGAATCCTTTACACAGTAAAGAATCTTTCAGAAGTAGAATACAGGGGAATTGAATTAGACTCAAAAGGTTATGACTGCAAGTATATTACAGGTTGAAATTTGGCCCTGGTCTGTTTTTTTGAATGTGCCACTAGAAAAAATAATTGTGTTAGGAAGGTAGAAATTAAACAAGTAACTGCTGGTTGTTAGGTTTGGAACAATTCCCAGTTGATTCCTCATCTGCTACATAGTAAGCCATGAATTATTTTGTGGACTTTCAGGTATTACAGCAAGTCCAGTGTAGAAGTAGAGGAGCAATATGACTCATTGCCACAGACTGGGAAGACAATGTATTTTATAACTTTGCATTGTCAACCTAGTTCATGCTATTGGATTTCACATGTCTTACATACTTGTGAGCTCTTTCAATATACTTGTTTTGGTATTATTTATACAATTATTTTTTAATATAGGGAAATAACAGGTAAATAAAGAAAATATACAGTTTTATTACATTTTGTGTTTTGTTTGTGAATGTTATAGCAGTATAAAAACTCTTTAAAATGTAAGTTAAAAAATAGACAAATTTAAAACATGTAAGATCTACAGTGAATTTTATCACCAAGAATCATGTCAAAATTACTCTTTACAAGCATGATTTTTATATGTATATACAAAATATTAGGATATATTGTTGAAAATATAGAAACACTGAAAATATGTTGTTTTGATTTAATTAGCAAATATTTTATTCAAAGATTAAATGAACTGAATTTGTTCCTACAAGTTTCTATGTTTCCAGCAATTGTTCTGAACATGCACAATAAAGTTTAAATGGAAACACAAGCTTGGAAGAACTTTTGTTGGTGCCTGTATTGTGTTTATTTCACAGGGATACTAAGTATGTTTGGTGGGGTTTTTTATGTTTTAAATGCAGTTCTCAGTTCTCTAAGTTAAAATAGATTTTTACATATTATGTTCTTACATTCGCCATTGCTCCATTCTTCTGAAACCTGACCTGGAGTACTGTATCCAGGTTTGGAGTCCTCAGAACAGGAAAGACATGGAATTGTTGGAGTGGGTCCAGAGGAGGGCCACAAAAATTATCAGAGGGGTGGAACATCCCTCCTGCAAAAACAAATGAGAGAGTTGGAGCTGTTTTTTGGACATTTTCCCTATCATATTCCACAGAAACACCACAAGCATGACAAAATTTTTCTACCTCTAAATTTTTAGGTCGTTGATTACTATTCCTCTTTCCTACTGAAAAATATTTTCCTTGACATAGCGTCATTCAGTGTTTTGAATACATACTTCTCACATTTAGTTCATAGGCACTTTAGCTAGCATTTTAACTGGTATATCTCACTCACCTTATAGGAACATTTTATAATTAATTCACAAGTTTATTTCATGCAGTCAGTGGTGCCTACATCCCACTGACACTGCAAAGAGACGAAGAGCAGAACTTGAGGGCCACTGTAAGTATGCACCTGTATGCTCCTTGTGAAGGCTGTAGACTTCTCTAAATTAACCAGAGGAATGTGGAGTTTAAAAAAAAACAAAACATAAAGCCTCTTCTGTTTCATATTGTTCACCTTGGTCAAACACTACTTTTTACAATGAATCATAGTGGAGCTATTGAAAATAAGAACGGAACTGAAGTGCAAAGGAGCATTTGTTGTTCAGCCAAATGTATTTATTCCTCATTCAGGCAACAAGAAATGGCCCACAATGGATTCTGCAACTGTATATCTATCCTGACGTTCTGAAAGCTGTAGATAACAGTGTCTATTGCATGGAAATTGACACTGTATTTGCATTTAGTTCAGTATACAAAGCAGGAAATAAATAATAATAGAGTCACGGAATCATCAGAGTTGGAAAAGATCTCTAAGATTCTCTAATTCAATTTGTCAACACAGAAAAAATACCATGCTAACTAGAGCATGTCCTAAAGTGCTGTGTTTACATGGGTTTTTTAAAAAAACACTTCCAGGGATGGTTGCTCCACCCTCAGTGGCCCACTCCAATGCTTGACTATTCTTTCAGTAAAGAAGTTCTTCCTAATGTTTAGCCTGAGCCTGCCATGGCACAACTTCATGCCATTTCCTCTACCCTTGTCATTATTTACTTGGGAGAAGAGACCAATGAGGTGTTTTTCCATAAGGGGTAAATATTTTTTCCCTCTATAAGAGGAGAAGAGTAATTTTCATTAGCTTTCAGAGAGAGAAGGGGAGAGCACTAAGTTGCCAATTACTCTAACATAAATCTGCTTTTAGAAGGTTTTTCTGAGTGCTGTTGCAAAGATCCTTTTTGCTTCTGATACTCCCCCTTTCTATTTTGGTACTGTTCTATTGCTGGTCATCTTGATCCTTAATAACAGACTACGGGTGTAATTAATAATTTATTCAAGATTAGGAACTCTTAAAATCACAATATAGTGGCACTGTATGCTTAAGCATATAATTTAATTCTAGATTTTACCTATGGACCACAACCTGTCCCCTGCACAGCTGAAGCATTGTAACAAAGATACAGAAAGAATGGATTTGAAGAGCAGGAGAAGGGGAGGGCAAGTCATGGGAATCCATAGATTTTACATGAATTTACTGTTGTTCTTACTAAAATACTCTACTGTAGTGAGACCTCACCTAGTGAACTGTACCCAGTTCTGGGATCTCCAGTTCAAGAAGGACAGAGATTTACTTGAGCGAGTAACAGAGTAACAGAGGGCTATGAAGATTATTAAGGAGCTGGAACACCAGCCTTACGAAGAAAGGTTGAGAGACCTGGGGCTTTTTAGGCTGGAAAGGAAAAGACTGAGAGGGGATTTAATTAATGTGTATAAATATATGAGGGTTGGACATCAAGAAGGAAGAGACAAACTCCTCTCACTCGAGCGCTGTGATAGGATGAGGGGCAATGAATTCAATTCCACTTCAACATGAGGAAGAAATTTTTAACTGTGAGGGTTACAGAGCCCTGGAGCAGGGTCCCCAGTCTGATTGTAGTGTCTCCTTCTCTGGAGACTTTCAAGACCCATCTGAAAGCATTTCTGAGTGACCTTCCCTGGTATTGGTCCTGCTTTGTCAGGAGGGTTTGGACTTGACAATATTCAGAGATCTTCTTCCCTTCCAATCCCTGACATTCTGTGATTTTGTGATTCTGTCTTCATAGGGGAGATGCTTCAGCCCTCTTATCATTGTAGTGGCTCTCCTCTGGACATATTCAGGAGCTCTATGTCCTTCTTATTCTGGGGACTCCAGAACTGGACACAGTGCTCCAGGTGAGTCTCACAAGAGCAGAGTAGAGGGGGGGAATCACCTCCCTTGGCCAGCTGTCTGCGCTTCTTTTGATACCACCCAGGACATGGTTGCCTTTCTGGACTGCAAATACAGCTTGTGTTAAGCATCTGGCCCACCACCATCCCCAAGTCCTTCTCCTCAGGGTTGTCCTCAATCCTTTCTCCTCCCAACCTCTATTCATCCATGGGTTTGCCTTGACACAGATGCAGAACCTTGCACTTGGCCTTGTTGAACTTCATGCAGTTTGCATGAGTCCACTCCTCAAGCCTGTCAAGATCCCTCTGGATGGCATCCCTTCTTCCCTCCAGTGTGTTTACTTCACCACACAGTTTGGTGTCATCACCAAACTTGCTGAGGGTACATTTGATTCCATTACCCATGTTGCCAACACCACTGGTCTGAGTTCTGACCCTTGAGGATCACCACTTATCACACATCTCCTTTTGAACACTGAGCCACTGATCACAACTCTTTGAGTGTGACCACCCGGACAGTTCCTTATCCAATGAGTGGTCTATCCATTCAATCTCTGTTGTTCCAGTTTGGAGTTCAGAATGTCATGTGAGACAGTATCAAATGCTTTGACAAAAATAAAATAGGAAAAATAAATTTGGAAGAATGTAATTTAAAAAAAAAATCTGTCGAGGGAAGCATTCAAGACATATAAATATCCATTTTATTGTTTCTTCTCATGTCCTCACTAAATACATAAGAGTAAGTGGGTGATAGAATTATCAAATTACCCTAGGATAGCATAAATGTTCTTGATTATTTCAATTGATGAAACACTCGCCTTGCTAAGTGTCTCTACATCAACTATCAAATACAATACCCTTGAAACATTTTAGACTGTTGAGAACAAAATATACAGCACAGTTTTTCACAGAATAGTGTAATCCATTTCATAGTTACCAGTAGAATAAGTCATTTTTTACAGAAAGCATGCACTACTTCTCAAAATTAGATATACCAATATAGATTGGTTTAGACATACCAATTTCAGTTGTTTTAGACATACCAGTTAGCTACATAATTTCTCTGTTCTTCTGCTTTTAGAATTCAGTACCCTATTCCTTGTATTTTTTTCTTCATAGTGCCTTTTCCCATTTTTTCTACCCTTTTAAAGTTGTGGATTTTTTTTCTGAAGTACCTAGTCCCACCTTAGATATCAGGAAATATAATCACATTCCTCTGAGAATCTGGTCTAGGACCCTTACGCCTTTATAACCTACTATCCACAACTAGCTCAGTTGTTCAGGTATTCCCTTCCCACCATGATTTTTGTTTACTTTACCATTATGAGGTGTAACACAAAATTCAAAAACATCAAGGAGTGTTCGCTACTTTCTTGCTGATACTGTTTCATGTACAGAGGAAAAAAAAAAAAAAAAAAAGAAAACAAAAAAGAAAAAGACAAGTTAAAAAAAAAAAACAGTTGCTGACAGCCTCAGTGGACTATTCTTCATCATGAAGCACATGTTGTGTTACGGAGCCTGTGGCAGTGATTGCAAATCTCCTTTTAGGGGAGAGGGCCAAGTGAATGCCAGGAAAAAAAGGAAAAAAGGGTGGGGTATGTTAATTTTGTCTAGGTCTGTGTCAAGATTTCAGGTTGTTCATTGGGAGGTGGTTCTATAAAGTGAGTGATGCTGTCATTTCCCAATGAAATGCTGTGAAATGTCAGTTGATTTGGAATGTGCTTTAAAGTGGTACAGCTGCTACAAATCTTGAAATATGTGTTTGAATCAAGTTTTTGAGAATTTGTGCTTGAGAGTACTTTACTTATTTAGGATTCAGCAACTTTCAAGGCAAAAAGGGTACTGATCTAACTTCATAGTACCAGGTGACAATGCAGGTGCACACAGGCACATCACGCGTGATGCTTTTTACTCAGGTCAGTTTGTATTGCCACACTTCTGAACGGTATGTGGTGAAAAATGCCAGAGATTAAACCAAAATATTTATGAGGGAAACTGTGAGAGTGCAACAAGCATCAAATATGCATGTTGAATTGAAGTTGTTGCTTTATGTCTATTCCAGAGTACTGCCAGTTCCTCCATTATGAAAGATTTATGGTCATTGAAATATAAAAGCAGCTGATACTTAGCACTTTCATAAAGCCTGATCACAACTTGCTGGCTTTTTAGGAGTCACTTTATGCTATCCTGTACGATTAAACTTATTTGAATTATACATATTAATTATGCTGTTTACCAGGAGAGCAGGAGGTACACAGAGCTGAGTTATCAGTTTTCGTCTGCCATCAAGTCCTTATAGCAGGGTAGTATTGAGTTCAGGGGGATGTTTTTAGATAATCAGCATCCCCACACCAACATAATGAAAGGCTGCTGTGGTGGGTACTGATTAAATCTGTTTCTGAAATAGAGCAGATAGCAGAATTTTTAGAAAAACAAAGTAAATAGTATTTTCTTGTCCAGCTAATTTAAGGCTCTGGTTTCATTAACTAGGAAAACAAAAACCAAAAAAACAAACAAACAAACAAACAAAAAAACCCAAAACAAAACAACAAAACAAAACAACAAAACAAAACAAAACAAACAAACAAACAACAAAAAAAAAAAACCACAAAAAAACCCCCAACAATCAGAATAGATGCTGGGCCTTTTCCTTGTGAAAAACTAACTGAGCCTTACATAATATACCAGGAGTTAGGAGATTACTCCAAAAGCACACTAGGACTTCAACATTGTACACACATCAGCAGGGTTGTACACATTTTATGAATCTTCTACTTTACATGCTCATATTGCAAACCAAGCAAGATCTACTCATACAAAAGCCAATCAATCATTCATCTACCTGGTTTTGGCACTAGTTTCCCCACTGTCTTGAGGATCAGAAAATCTAAGTAGAACATATCCAAAGGTAAAATTATGTTCCTCCCACCCAGAGATGGATCTATTTCCACAACGACAGCCTGTCTGAGTGTTGCTGTGAGTAAGCAGTAAATCTTACCCAGGAACTTAAAAAGAAGTCCCTTGTGTTAAATAGCATTTTCCTATACATCTAGAAGTTGAGCTAATTAAACTTCACAGCAAAAATTGTAGAAGAAATAAAATAGTGAATGTACATTAATATTGAAAAAAATGAAAGGAAAACAGATGAAGGTATGAAGACCCAAAAGCCAGGTAGCCATCTGTATGAGGTAATGCTGTCCCATAGAAACTCAGTGTAAAAATTAACAAGCTTGCTCTATTTCTACTCTTTACCTATCAAGTAAGACAATGCCTCACAGAAAATGCTGTGCACATTTTTTCTACTGAAGATCAGGATTCACTGTCACCTACATGCATAACAAAACACATCTGCAGCAAAACCTTTAGAATCTTGGGACACCAGGGGAAGGGAAGGTGTCTTCTGCTTAATCTGCACTGCACATCTTAACGGAATGCTGTAGAGGCATTCTGCATCCCTCACAATTCAGCAAGGCAGAGAATGCAAAAATCTATCTGTGGCATATCCTGTAGCAGCTATCCTAGTTGGTGTTCTCAGGCTTGAGACATCAAAAATGTTACTATAGTAACTTTTACATATATCCACAGTGAACGCATTAGAAAACAGAAGTTCCAACAGCTATCTGTCAAGCATGTAAAATGTCATCTCAAATGTTTTAACAAAAGGGATCTGGATTAATTTGTCCTTTTTCAAATAATTTAGTGATTTCATTTTCCATTTAGCTACAATTGGCAAAATGTGTTGCAACAGCCAATTTAATTTAAAAATTAGCTTAATCAATTTTGATCATTTATTGTTTAATCCAAAGAGATAATTCTAAATAAAAACATACTTTCACTGACTGTGAAAATTCAGTGTCAGAAGATTAGGAATTACTGAGATGGCAAAGTTAAAGTTGGTGATGTTAAGAGAAACAACAAAAATTTTCTAACAGGTTCAATGAATTCCAAAACCATAAAAATGCATTTGTAGATCTGTAGTAACTAATAGTAAGTTATCCATTCCCAGTGTCTATTCTGTCAACCCTAACAGGCATAAAAGGTAAGAAGTCAAAACCTAAATTTTTCACCAGTGTGAAAAGAAGAAATGTTACCTCTGAAATTACTCCCAGACTTTAAGAGTCACTGTTTATTTAGGTCACCTAGATTTCAGTATTAAAACATTACTACACATGATGAACAGCAGAGAGCTTAATCTTGTCAATCCTACTCAAGCAAAATAAAAGAAACTAAATGACCTGCCAAAGTGAGAATGAAAGTAGGCAGCAGCCTACTTTCTCATTCTGAAACTCACTCTAGTATCTGCAACAAAAGAAAAAGAAATGCTTTTCCTTATTTTGTTAGGGAGAAGTCTCTTTTCTCCTGGTAAGTTATTTGTACAAGCAGTAACTTCTGTTGGTTTCAATAGTAACTTCATTTCCAAAACCTAGTAATGTATAAAAATATGAGTTTATTTTATTCCAGTTCTAAAAGACCAGCATAAAGTTGCAATGGATTTCAGATTAATTTTGTTTCCACTTTCTATCTTGACATCTCCAGGCTTCCAGTGGAAATAAGAGAAAGAAAAACACTTTTTAAAGTATTAATATTTCATACGAGAAAGAGAAATTAAAATTAACCATCTTACAAAGAGGTAGGACTCAGGGATGTCCTATAAAACGGTCTTTTTCAATATGAATCATGAGATTTTGTTTACAACAGGCTTCCTCCCTAGTGCCTCAAAATCTCTTTGAAATATTATAAAAGCTAAAGCTCTTTTGATAAGTAGATAATTCATGGACTAGATTAAGACTCTTTTAAGATATTGAAAATTCCTTTAATAAAGCCATGGTTTTGGTAAAAATAGAATTATTTTTAAGGACATCTCTCTGAAGGTCAGCAACATCTTTTGAATAGTTAGTTTTTCAGTAGTGAGGAACAGGACTGCTGGTAATGTATGAGCATGAATATGGCAAACACTTTTACAACTTATTTTAAAAAGGCTACAAATATTTTCCATAACTGACTGTCCTTATCCAGTTTGGTCATAATTTGCAGTGTTTTTCTGTTCTTCCCTGGACAAAGATTTATAATCAAGCAAAATTAAGCATTATTAGGACAAATATGATTAATATAGAAAACCCAATAAACAGCTGTTGATTAATTTGTTATGTAATTGCGGTTGCTTTTGAGTGAAAAAACCTCCAGTGAAGAAAATTCCTGACTTTTAAAGGTGTTACGTTCAGAGGCCCTTTTGGAGCTGGTTTTGACCATGCCACTGCTTTCATTTAGAGATCAAGTTTCCCCATTTCTCAGATAGAAAATCACACAGTGTAAATAAAAAGTGGAACTAAAATTATTATCCATTAAACTACAAGATACCCACTTCTTGCTCACTTGACCTAATTCCAAGGGCTGGATTCCCATTAATCTGAACAGAGATAATGAGAAAGAGAAATCCATCCTGCTCTCTGCTCCACTATTTGCTGATGGGAAAATCCACTATCAAGTAAAAAGGATGCCTTAAGGAAAAACAGTTTCTAGTAGCTTCTAGAAACTTCACCTGGCTCTTCATCACAGCTCACTGCAGACAGATTATCTCCTGAGCAGTTTCTGTATAAAGGAGGTTCTGTAGCACAAAACAGTCTACAGCTTTTCCTCACTAGAAACCTTTGCTTATTTACCATGCTGATCTTTTAGCACTTCACCAATCCCTTTTCCATATTCCTGTTTGGTTTTTATGCGATGCTTTTTGTTTGGTTTTGTTTGGTTTAGTGTTTTTTTGTTGAAGTGTTTTTTGTCCTAAAGGCTAGGAGCTAGAAATGACAGATTAATCCTGGGAATGGGGAAGCTACATGAAAGCCATAATCCTGGAGTGGCACATGACACAATCTATAATAAATATGGTATTTTACTCCTTCGTTCATACTGTTTTTCTCAACATCGTGCACCAAACCAAGGGGAAAAACAATAAACGTATTTACAGTTGAGTGTGTTACTAACTTTGTCATTTCCAAAACCATCTTCCATTGTCTGAGAATGTAAGTGAAGTTTAATACAGATATGTTTTTAAATTTTGGGTTTTATTATTTTTAAATATATTAAAACTATTTTATTAGTGTCATTCAGCTGATCATAGTTAAACTAATAAGCTGCAAAGCTACTGAACCCTTAGTCATATCTTCATAAATAAAGGAATTAATTTTCAAAAACAAAGAAAAATATTTGAACGTGGGGCTAATCAGAAACATTGAATGTTAACCTAACCCTCTGACTTCACTGCAATAACAATTAGGCCATAGAGAACACTTCGACCACTCCTCCTGGAGCCCACTATATATATTCATGACACTAAACCCCAGACCACTTAAAACACAAGAAAAATGCAAACACAGGGAAAGAAAAGTTATGCTCAGATTCATACTATGATTTCTTATTATTGTACAAATTTCTTCATGCCCTTTGACATGTATGTAACTATAATGACTGCAGTCATTATAAATCCCCCCAAGAAATCACTGACAAGCCTGTGTCTCTGATCTAAATGAAGACAACTCTGAGAAAGTTCCGTCTTGGAAGGCTGCAGTGGATGCATCTGAAGGCCCTGCGCTGTTGTATACGCAGTTCCTGTGAATGAATGGTGAATTTTCATTTCTTTATGGACATCCCTGAGGACAGGACAGTTCTTGCAGTGTACTGTCTTTCCCATGTGTCCAAGCCACATGTGGTCTATCTGTGGGCCAGGAGGGGAAAGATCTCTTTTAGGTAAACCCCCCCAAGATCTGTAATGATGTCTGGACTGAGCTGTGATGCCTTTCTAAGGCATAATATAGAGAAAGACAATAGAGGAAACCTCCTGGTCCAGGTGGGCTGTGAGAAGAAGAGGTGCAGAGAGGCAAAGCCACAGACATCGGTTGCTTCTGCAAAACCTGGAGGGGGACTGCTGCAGTTGAGCAGGTGGTCACCCCTCAAGGGCAGCTTTGGAGGGAGAGGTCTCCACTTCTGAATTGTTGCTTCACCACCCAGGTAAACAGATTGCACCTCTCTCTTTAGGCTCAGCCTCTTGAAGCTGGGTTCCCAGCCTTGTCGTCAAAAATTCTTCTCATGGGCTATCTTTGAAAGTGGGATACCAGTGCCTGATTTTTGGCCTCCTCTCTAAAAAAGGCTTATTATGCCTATGTTTTAACCTGGAGAATTCTCCTGTGGCCTTTTACACTGTCCTAACTGTGGTGGAGCAGGCCCATCTGGTGAGGCAGGGTACAGATCCTGGCAGAGACTGTCTGGGATAGAAAACCTCAACACTGCAAACTATTCCTCTTCTTCATGTGCAACAGATTGCTAAGCTTTGCAGATGCACAGGAGGCTGTTTTTTGAGGTGGCAAAGGTGTGTGCCCAGAGGAATGCTGAGAGCAGATTATGTGAAATTATGGAGGGGATCACAGGGCACTGGGGGCCATGGATGCAGTCTGCCAGCACATGGTGCAAGCTCCATGGAGAGGTGTCATTTGTCCTGCTGCCACCCCAGGTGAAAGCTGTACTGAGTTCAGAGATGGTTTAAGGCCCTTGAGCTCTTGAGGCTGCCCAGGACAGGGATGAGCTGATGCAAGAAAGGGAAAGACATTCAGGGCCGCTTTGCAAGACTGAGATCAAGGCTACACTTCTTGTAGATAACACTGAGAGCATCACAAATGCTTAGAGGGGAGGAATCTCTCTCACCATGAAGCAACCTAATACTATATCTGCTCTGGTTTATGCCAAGATACCAGTATTCCCACAGATTCCTCCTGATAGCTGGAAACAGACAGCAGCATGATTGATGTTAGTGAGATCCATTACCTTTTGCTTTCATCAAGCAGTAAAAAGATCATAAACACTCTTGATTTTGACCAGTTTCTGTTTACCTTTATTCCTCTTGGGCACAACACAGTCATGTAATCCTGACTTGCAGACTTTATGCAGAAACCAAGGATGCTGGTGTGCTTTAGAATGCAGAGAGCATGCATACAAACATGCTCTTTGCTGGATGGGATGTGCCCTCTATACAGTAACATTCCTAACCTTATGAGCACATAAAGTCTACTTTTCCAGTACCAGAAGAAGTGATATTCGACAAAAAGTGCCATGTAGTCCTATCTTGTTGCCTGCATAAACAAGGGATAAGTATGCTTCCCATTTTGTGATACTTGGCAACACAGTCTGAGATTTAAAAAGATCCATATTTCAGTTTGTAACAAATAAAAGAAGAACAAGTGATAACTAAACTTCAGGTTACTTTCAAGTTCTTTACTTCATTTCAAAAACACTTCTCAAACTTGAAGGCAATATTTTTTCTTAGAAGTAATGAATATCATAACCTTAGGCTCAAGTGTTTTATTAGTGTACTCCAAACAATCTTCTAGAGATGGCTCATCTTCCAGGCATATAGAATTATTTAAATAAATAAATAAAACACAATTTAAAAATTTTAGTATTTTGTCCTGATATCCAAGTGGATTGATTTATTAAATAAGGCTGTAATTAAAAAAACAACCTAGAAACAGAGTTCAAAACCAAGACTAACTGGGACATTTTTAATTCACTCTGGATAGTGCAGAGTACCATGGAGATGAGATGCATATGCCACATTCTTGTAGAAGCACTTGAGTTCCTAGTAATCTTGAGGGAGAAAGTCTTCACAAATGGCCTACTTTGAACCAGGAGAGAACCAACTTTTTGGGTTTTATTTTTTTAGTGATTTTACTTCTCAGTTAATTTTATCTAAGTCTAAAGCCATATCCTGAAACTAGGTGAAAAGAACAAGGGTTGAATGTACTCTGAAAGTGAGACTTTGTTAGCATTAGCATTCCTCTCTAAATTATCCATTGTGACAGCTGTCCCAGTGTTAATGAGGGCTATAGCACTAGTCTACGTAGATTCTCTTTTTAACCTATTCAAATTTTCTCTGAGCAGAGTTAGTAGCTTTTGCTGCATATCACCACTTCTGCATTTCTTACATTTCGTACGCTTTTTTCTGGTGGAGAACCAGCAGTGGGAGGGGAGAACAAGCATGTTCCTGCAGCTGCAAGCAAGTTTTTATAATTATTTGAGATGTTTAAGAGTTTAGTAGTAAGACTGATTATAGGCCACAGCCTGCAGATATCTTGCAGCCACTCTTTAACACATTTTATTTTGAAGTGTGCACCACCTACAGTGATGGTATTGTTGGTATTAGTGGGTAGGACAATCTCTTCTTAGATGCTGAATCTGGACATAGAATGCTCATAACAGTTATTTCTCCCAGTCCTACAATGCAATCTGTCTCTGAAAACGTCTGTTTCTGTGTGACTTGCAAGGGATGCAAAGAGTTGATGCAAGGACATATGCATTTCCTTCTTTCTTTCTTTCTCTCTTTCTTTCTTTCTTTCTTTCTTTCTTTCTTTCTGTCTGTCTGTCTGTCTGTCTGTCTGTCTGTCTGTCTGTCTTTCTGTCTGTCTTTCTGTCTGTCTTTCTGTCTGTCTTTCTGTCTTTCTTTCTCTTTCTTTCTGTCTTTCTTTCTCTCTCTCTCTCTCTTTCTCTCTTTCTCTCTTCCTCTCTTCCTCTCTTTCTCTCTTTCTCTCTTTCTCTCTCTCTCTTTCCTTTTAGTAATGCACATTTCATATAGAAAAAAAACAAAAACAAACCCTCACCTGAGCTTAATTTCAGGCACTTCTGCTAGATGTTAGAACATCTACTTTTCTCCAACCTGTGCATTTGTTGAAAAATAATGGGAGATAAAGTGCCCCCCTTCTGATCTTCTTTGCAAAGCACTACAAATGTAGAAATGTTATGCAATCTTTTTAAGAAAAAAAAAAAAACTAACCAACAAAAATGTTACTTTGACATGCAGATCTAAAAACCACTCATTTTAAAAAGCTGACCTTAACTAAATCCTAAGTAGCTTCAGCTGTTGTGCCTCAGTTTCTTCCTTTCCTCAGTAATCTGTCCTCAGAGACAAATTATACAGGTGATACTTCAATAAAATTCCTGCTAAGCTGTGCTTCTTTTGATGCAGCTCAGGACCCCATTGTCTTTCTCAGCTCGTGTTAAGCTTCTGGTCTACCATCACCCTCAAGTCCTCCTCAGAGCTGTCCTCAATCCTTTCTCCTCCCAACCTGTATTCATGCATGGGATTGCCTTGATGCAGGTGCAGAACTTTGCACTTGGCCTTGTTGAACTTCATGCATCTTGCATGAGTCCATTTCTCAAGCCTTTCAAGGTCCCTCAGGATGGCATCCCTTCCCTCTATCGTGTTGACTTCACCACACAATTTGGTGAAGCAAACTTGCACTTGATTCCATTTTCCCTGTTGTGAACAAAGATGTTAAACAGCATTGGTCTGCATACCAACCCTTGAGGATCACCACTCATCACCCATCTCCTTTTGAACACTGAGCCACCGATCACAACTCTTTGAGTGTGACCACCCAGCCAGTTCCTTATCCAATGAGTGGTCCATCCATCGAATCTGCATTGTACCAGTTTAGAGATCAGAATGTTGTGTGGGAAAGTGTTGAATGCTTTGCACAACACCAGGTAGATGATGTCTGTTGCTCTGCCTTTTTCCCCCGAGTTTATGATCCCCTCATAAAAGGCCACCAAATTAGTCAGGGAGAAATTTCCCTTATTATTTGAGTGCCTGAGCAGACACTTCAGGACGATCTTCTCCATGATCTTGACAGGCACAGAGATGAGACTGACTGGCCAGATCCAATTCTCTCTGTACTTTTGCTTCCCTAACCTGATATCTTGCTTCTCCAATTGCTTCTCTGTACTTCTCTGTACTTTATTACAACAATACTCATTATATCATCACACACTTTGTGAATCACAATGCTCTGATTTAATCTAAAAAGATTAAAGATGCATTTCTCAGATACCTTCAGTTTTTATGACACTTAATAGCAGTGGCAAAAAGATGTGGTTTTGAGGCAGGTTTCTTTTGTCTCACACTTCTTATCAATTCATATGTTGCCCCATTATTCAGAAAATAGGGAGTCATCTCCTGTTTTGTACAAAAAAGACAAAAAGCAAAAAGGCAGTATAAGTTCCCTCTGAAACAAAGACAAAGGATTTATTTTTAACACTTCAAGAAAAATATTTCAGAAAAAAATCACTTATGGCAAGGCTGGCATTTGAAAAGCTTATGGAGAAATCTTTTCTGACATCTGTTTCATTAGCAGCTTAAGCCCACACATCTTTACACAAAAGATTGATTTTGCAGCAAGTTTTCTTGTGACTTGTGTTTCAAATTCCTCTCCATTCTCTATCTCATACAATTTTGTAGCATACACCCACATACAGCATTTCTTAGAAAGAGCCCGTGGAGAGGGAACAGTTGCCATAGCAATATTTTTGTATTCTGATATTCTATCATAACACATTTTCTCATCTTAAGCTTTTGTAGTCTGCAAATGCCATCCTTCCTCATTCAAGCTGTCAGTTAATCTCTTGAGATCTGTTCAGGATTACTTTCATTTTGTGATGGAATCCCTTAGCATTAAATTATGGGCTGTTGTGCTGCTATTGTAACTCAAACAATGATTCCAAGTGTCAGGCGCTCAGAAGCTGGTTTCACATCATTACAAAGTCATTTGTGTTCAAATATTGCTACATCCTTCTACTGATAAGGAGTCAGAAATACCACTCCTGATTCTGAAATAGACTTAAAAATAAACATGTGCAGATCTCTGAACTTTTTTGCCCCTTCATATGTATAAAGTGTGATGGTGGAATGCAGTCTTGAGAGATCATAGAGTATTTTAGAAAATTTCTGCTTTAATTAATGTACTAATCTGCTTTGCTAATATTACAAACTTGTATTGAGAGATTACATTGATGAATTAAATGGCTTTCAGCACCTGCAATAAGCTTTGATTCTGTGATGTTACCTTTCTGATCTGTCTCTGCAGCCGTGGCAATGAAGCCTTCAGACAGTAACACAGATTGCAGTACCACTCACCATAAGCAAATCATCTGATATTGGGAAGATAGAACTATATAGCAAGAGGAAGAGAGAATATTAACAGAATGATTTAGCAGTGATGTGAATTAGGTCTGTGCTCTTCACAGGCTTTCTTCATTACTGTTTTGTCCAAAGTCCAACAGCTGCATGAGATCTTGTACTTAAGGACATTTTCTGCTGGAACTTCATGTTCTTCTGCTCTGGTTTCTTCACTGATTAGTTACTCTGCCGGTAATGCCAGCATACAGCATACTAGCTGAGACTGAGGGCATGAGGTTGTCTCTCTGAGGTCATTGGATAGAGAAGCTAGGGGCTTGGTGCTTTCTTCCAGACTTCTGCAGAATGGTCTTATGATACCAGAGAGGCTGATCTCTCATTGGGGTCTCAGGATCAGACTGACAGTCATGGGAAGAAGAGAGAGAACTCAGAACATAACTTCATCTAGAAGAAAGAACACACCAGGTAGATACTTGGAAATGACGCAAAACTTTATCTGCTGATGTATGGTGATATGGGAAGCAGTTCCCAGTGCAGGTTCAGACAGGCACAGGGTGTTTAAGCCAGCTCAAGGTTGTTTCTGAGCTCAGGCTTTTGAGGTTTAAAGGAAATTTCTTTATGAACCTGTGGGTGTGCATGCTCAAATTACTGTAACCACAGGGAACCCACACTTTGATCCAGTTCTGGTCCATACCAATTTGTTTGTATTCATACTACCTCATATATTCTGCACACCTGAGCAGTCATTCCTCAGGAATAAGAAGCCGGGCATTTGTAAGTGTGGTTAGGAATTTTTTGTTTCATTTTTTTCTTGGTTTACAGCTAATCAGTCTATTCAAATATTCTTACTCTAATGAGACAAAACACGTCACAGAGGCTACTGCCTGCTGCACCATGCCAGAAAGAGATTTAACTAGAAAAATCACATTTTTGTGTGGAAGCTAACCACTTCTGCCTATGGACTTCTTATGTTGTAAGTACTCTTGCAGGATATTCAGAAGACTGCTTTTTTAGGTGTTTCTCCCAAGCTTGAATTTTACTTGGAGAGGATTATGAGTGTAATGGAAGGCACTACAGACTTCCATTACATCCATTACTTCTACTGCAGACAGGATACTGGTTCTTCCTTACCCTCTGGCAGTGGTTCACTGTGCTTCCCTTTGCACCATACACTCTTTATAATTCAACAAATATGCTTTCTTCAGGAAGAGCTTTCTGCATATGGGCAAGGAGAAATGTTCCTTCTTCCAAAAAAGGAATTTACTTACAGTTCTCAAAACAGTTTAGTATCACAAACACACAACATTGTATCTTCTCATTGTAAACTTGTTCAATTTCTGGTGACTATGAAAAATTATATTAATTTTTTTACTATGGTACAAAATTTCTTGTTGCTTTTTTGTTTGAGCACTAAAAAGAAAATTTAAAAAGGAGGAAGGTCTTTGAGATGTTTTTATTAAAACAGCAAAACAGAAAAGGATTTAAAAATAGTGTGTTTAAATATCAGCAGAGCTCCCACAAAGGCATTTAACTGTCACATGCAACTAGCTTGCTGAAAGCTTAGAAGTTCTTCGGATCTGCTGTGCAGTGAACATCTTTAAAATTCTCTCGTGTAACACATATACTATTAAGCTGGAACATTTATTAATCCTGTTCTGAAAGTCTAAGCCAGGATGCTTAAAACAACCGAAAAAGTATATATAATCACTCTTCTGATAATGCACTACCTTTAAAATGTTCATAGCATATTATATCAGTATGAATACAAGACAAAGGCCTTGCAAGAAGCCTCAGTTTATTGATTGTGCTGTTACCTTGCATATATGTCAGCTGAAGTTAACCATACTACTGATATGGACATTCAGAGCAGCTATGAAAGTCTGAAAACATTTTACAAGGAATTTGATCTGCAAAATATCTCACATTTAAGACTTTTCTGAATATCAGTCTTGATGACCTCGTTTATACGAGATCTTAAGTGTTTTTTTCATGGTCCTCTTGTGTCACAGAATCACAGAATCATCCAAGTTGGAGAGGACCTCTGAGATCATCAAGTCCAACCATTGATCCACAACCACTGTGGTTACCAGACCCCCGAGTGCCACATCCAGTCTCTTCTTAAAAACCTCCAGGGATGGAGAGCTTTTGTTGACTTAAGAGAACTGAAGATTGCAGTCGGAAGGAAGGAAGGAAGGAAGGAAGGAAGGAAGGAAGGAAGGAAGGAAGGAAGGAAGGAAGGAAGGAAGGAAGGAAGGAAGGCAGGCTTCTCAATGCCTTTTTTCTTACTGAATACAAATGCCTGTGTACACATGTGTAGCTATAGATCAAAACATTTAGTTAGGAACTGCTATTTTATACTTGGTATACAATGTAATGTTACCAAAAATGCAAACAAACAAACCCATATACTACATTTGCATAAGGGAAAAACAACAGTTCTACCAAACTGTTAAAAAAAAATTCAAACATTCCATCAAAATCAATATTTATAAACTTGTTGAAAATTTTTAGAGAATATTTCATATAACTATTAGACAGTCCAGTGAAACCACAGGTTTGTGATCTTTCAATTGAAATACTATTTCTTCACTTGTTCAAGCTTTATTTTGTACTTTTTTTTATATACCAGATATTAGGTTACTCTGAACATTGAAAATAAATCCTGAAGTTATGCAAAGGGATTACTCTAGAAGGAGAATACAGAATAACTGTTAGGGAGAAAACAAAACAAAACAAAACAAACAAAAACAAACAAAGAAAAAACAAACAAATAAGCCGCTACCAAAACAAACAAACAAAAAAAGGGACAAAACCCAACTTGTTTTGAGAGACATGTTTTAAGAGATGTGTCTGGTCTGCACATTCTCTATGTCAATATGGTATTAAAAAGGAAGCTATGAGCAAGACGCATCTAATGCAGCCTAAGCACTCATAACTAAATTAGAATTTTTGCTTGTATGACATATTTTCAATCACCAAATCTTAGTTGATGACTTTGAAGGCTTATTGCATAATGTTAACTGATTTGTTGATAGTATCCAAGAAAAGATTAATCTGAAATTTTCAGGGTCAATCCATTTCACATCCATTCAGATTTGTTATTTCAAATGTTATGTCTGCAGTTTTACAGCAGATAGCTATGGCTAAGCTTTAAATATGGCAAGAGATTACAGAAGTCAGTACTCTGTTGCTGCTTCTTTCTTTGCCTGAAGCACTCTCGAACTTTCACTGAAATGGGAGGGTTGAGAATTGTTAGCTTTGTAGTCAGTAGGTGAGTCTAATAAATTTAAAAGGACATTTTTGTCCACTACTGCTAATCCACAAGCACTTAACTTCCTAGCTTGCAATCTATATGAGATATTCTCTGTTTTAAGGAAAATTACCCTACTTTTATGGAAAACTTTGAAGTAGATTAAGCATAAAAGTCTTCTTCATTCTGGTACTAAAATATGTGAAATAGCATTTTAATACCTCAAAGGTAAAAAGTCACATATATCCAATCAAACCATGGAATGTATCCATTGATGTAATTTTTATGCAAAGGTAGTATTTGCTTTTGCACTGAAACTGGGCAAAAATACCTTTTGGTGAGTCATGCAGCCTAGAAAATTCTTCATTTTCAAAGCAACTAAAAGTAACTAGCTTTTTCTGAGTGACTTCAGGAGCAAAAAAGCTGCAGAAGTCCTTGGAAAATGTTGAAGTTATCCATAACTTCATTTTGATTCTTCTGATTCACATAAAGAGGACAAAGATCTGGTGTTAAGATAACCTGAAATGCATACATATAAAATAAAAGTAAAATTTATATCTATTTTACATATATTACCTTTTATATACACACATATACATAAACCATTGGTTTTAAGGTTAAAATTCTGACCATATATGTGCATGATGTACATGTATATATCAAAGGTATTTATGAATGAAATATCACAACATTGTTAAATATTTTAATGCCATATGCATATGTATTTAAACCTTTGAAAGCCTACAATTTAGTTCTTTCATATATGCTTCTTGGCTTACTATCCTCTTTCTGCTTTACTTATACTACAGCTGTAAAGTAGCTTTTCTCCCACATGCACTGTATATTTCAACCACATTTCAACCAGTGAGTAATTCAGACCCAACAGTGAGTACAAATTCTGACCTTCACTAATTTTGTCAGATGGTGTGAAGTGTGCCAGAGGAAATTTGAACCACGTCTGAAGCTACTTACAACCACTTTTTTTAGAAAGAATAGAATTATTTATTTGTTTGTTTTCTTGTTTGTTCATTCTTTCCTGAAAGCAAAAGGATCCCAAGTTTATTAGCAATGTCTTAGCATTTTCACTTTTGCAACAGGCTGAATTCATACCTGGCTTTCTGGAAAGAATATCTGAAATTCTGAGTCGAAGATGGGCCCACTCTACTGTGAGGACTCCACACGGCCAACTCACAGACTCCTCTGGAATACTAAATGAAGAGCTTTCATTAATCAAAATTTGCATTGGAAATACAGAATATTAAGCAGGTACTCAAAGTGATTTCAACTAACTCCTCACAGTAATTTGAGCAGAGGAGTTTGCTTGCACACATGGAAAGGGACTGGGGTGCTACAGTGTTACACTTCAGATAGGTATAGTGACAATATATATAGAAAAGGAACAACAACCTTAGAACAAGGTTCTAAGTCTCTGTTTTAATATGTGTACATACATAAAGATAACTAATTTTGAGAAGGCAATATATATGGATACATAAATTGTATTTTATCTCTCTCATACCATTTGAATCACAGTCTTCACAAAGAATGCTTCTAATATCAGTTAAAAGAGAAATTTGTTTTAAAAGTGGGCTATAACCTTCCGTTCATATCAGCTTCTAACAGACAGATATAGCTTGTTGGTGTAAAGTTTTCTGCATTCTGCTTCCAGTTCCTAAATGCACTGCACTCCTTATCAACCCCTCTGAAAATTATCCACATGGAACCATCTGGTGTTGTTTCCAAATCACTAGGCAGAGATTAAAACCCTAGGTTATTAAACTTCCTTCTTCTGTGCAAAGAGCAAAATAATAAAATATAAGTGTTGAAATAAATCACCAAAAAAAGCTAGCAGCATATTTCTTTCTTTTTAAAGTGGAAGAATTCATTAAAATAAATATTCTATTTTCCCTGCACAGTCAACCATTTTGCTTTTGAGACTACTTCCTGGATAATTTTTAATCCTTGAAAATGTTACATGTGAGAGAGCAAGCCATGACCTGTGTGAAGACATTAAATCTTTACATCTTTAATACTGAAAAAAATCTCCTTGGTTTATCTTTCATTGAATAAGATCCATTTTCTGTACAAGAATTTTTGCATCAAGGCTCCCTTGCAGTAAGGGTTGAGCTGCACACTACTCAGTGAAAACAGTCTGACTCTATTTTTTTCTCCTTACTCTCCTCACTCGTTGTCAATAACAAATTCATGTTACATAATATCATATTCTCACATATGTGCATTTCCACATAAAAGCTAACTCCCAAATTAAAGAAAAAACTCTGAACACGGCTGTTGTGAAACTTCTATCTCCACAAACCAATTTAAAATAATTTTCTGTTCAACATGTACTAAAGTGCATGTTTTTACTTTTTTCTCAGCGCGTAAATTCTTATGAACAAGGCCACTCTTAAGACTCCAGCATAAATGTGACTTTGTCCACACAAGATTTCTATTAACCAAAGCCAAGAAATCTTGTCTCATTGCAAAGCACAATAAAATCCTGACCCACTGCAGTCTGGGAGCAGAAGAGAGTTGCACATGGAAATGACAGAGCATGGAAGTTGAATTTGGAACATTCCTTGTAAACATGAGTAGACAAAAACAAACAAACAAAAGAATAGCCTTCTATAAAATCTTTGAGTATCTGTGTTCAAAATAACCCGAGCCACCTACAGGACCCAACTGGAGACTTCAACTATTAAGAAATACCTGGGCAACCATAGAATATATGAAAAAAAAAACTGGTATCTTCCGTCATGCATCTTAACCCCCTGTGACTCAGAATTTTTCCTAGAAATGTACCACCGAAATTGGAAGTTAATATTAGGAAAAAAAAAAGGCCATTCTCCTTAATGATGTTGTGTTACCAACTTACAAAATGCTTTCTGGCAACAGCCATTGTTTCCTCTTGTGTTGCTTATTGGAGATGAATTATTCAGTGTAAGAGTAGAGAAAACGTGGGGAAACTTCATATTGTTCTCTGGACCATGTTTGGCTTTCTCCCTAAGACATCTTTTTATTTAGAGTTAGTGTCTTTTATACTTCCTTGTTACCTAAATAGAAGCTCTCACAATCTGTAACTTTACCTCTACTGTATTCACTCACAGGAGAAGTCAACATTATGGAGTGAGATTTGAGAGTGATTTTAGGTAAGAAAATTTGACTACTCTTCCAGCAAATGCTTGTCCAGCTTTATCATGTTTTGATTGTAAGAGAGCAATTATATCCCTGGATTTACTTTCACTTTACTTGAGTTTTTAATCTTGACTAAGCGTGCAGATGTCCATTCCAGTACTCTGTGCATGACACAACACTGTTCAAAATAATGTTATTCTATTGGACATGAACATCTAGATGACTGAACTTGTGCTTCTGAGCATCTTCACAAAATGTTATGAGGACTAATTCATCACTAAGTACTAATGTTTTATGACAAACATTGGTTCTTCAGTGTCCAAACAATTCTAACTCTCACAGCAAAAACAGGGCTTCAGAAGACCATAGAAGACCTGTCACAATTGATTGTTTTTTCAAGGAACATGCACTGAGACTTATATGTAAGACAAATACACAAACAAGAAAACAAACAGAATTACTCTAAGCAACATGTTTAACAAGTGCCCTCTACAAAAGATTATGAAAGAAGACTCTAGTATTTTATAATCTAGAAACTCAGTGAAAAAGCTCATTGCATAACACTGAATAAGGTTTTATTCTTATGAGACCAATATCAGCTTCTGGTTACACCAAACCTGGTAACTTTAATTGAGTAAACAGACAAATAACAACCACAGGATTTCTCTCTTCAATAAAGTAAAAGAGTTAATTGGTTTAAATTTTTTATTTATGCATCAGGTAAAAATGAATCAAAACTAAATGAATAAAGATGTTTTTCAGAGACTGCATCACTACCAGGAAAAAGCAGGACCAGAAAGTTGATGGATCTCAATATTTCTATAAGTGAGACAGAAATTTCTAACCAGAAGTGCAGAGAGATGCAAGTGAACCCAAATTTTATGAAATTAAGATTTGTTCAAGTAGTTAAAGCACTGGACTAGAAAAGCTGTCTCTGCCACAGAATCAGTGTATAGCCTGAGGGAAGACTGTGCATTTCAGTCCCACTTGTACAGCTAGGACAATGTTTATTTTCTTCAGCCTTTTTACTCAGCCATAGTCAACATACATTTATTGCTTAATAAATAAAGTGTGTTTCTAAAGTCTCTCACCAAGTTCATGAAATTTAATTCAGATTCAATTCTCATAGGAAAAGCAAAGGCAAGTGTTCCTTTTTAGTTACAGTATTGATTATGAAAAGATCCTGGAATTAAATGTCTTCTGCCTTCCTCTGTTATCACAAATCAAATTTCCTTACATACTTAGGACTGAGGTCCTCAGTTTTCTAATTACAGCTGAGCTGAACACAGTTCAGTGGTTTCACAACTTTTTAGGCACTTCTGATTTTGTTCTCAGAATCAAGTAATAGGGACATCTATGAAATGCACAATAGAAAAAAACTAGAATAGAACATTCACATCTTAGCAAGATATAATTCAACTGAAATATATCTAAAACTTGAGAAAATTATGCATCATTCTATGTTTATCAATGTACTGATACTTAACACTCGTTTTCTAGCCAAGGATAATAAGAGAAGCAAAAACACATTCATTATCAAAACAGTTCCAGTAGTACCAGCTGCCAAAATGTATTGTAGAAATTATTTGCCTGTTATATGTAATAGAATCATAGAATTATAGAATCATAGAATCGGCTGGGTTGGAAGGGACCTCAGAGATCATCAAATCCAACCCTTGATCCACTACCGCTGCAGTTACCAGACCATGGCACTGAGTGCCACATCCAGTCTCTTTTTAAATATCTCCAGGGACGGAGAATCCACTACTTCCCTGGGCAGCCCATTCCAATGTCTGATCACCCTCTCTGTGAAGAAATTCTTTCTAATATCCAACCTAAACCTCCCCTGGCACAACTTAAGTCCATGCCCTCTTATCTTGCTGATAGTTGCCTGGGAGAAGAGCCCAACCCCCCCCCTGGCTCCCACCTCCTTTCAGGGAGTTGTAGAGAGCGATGAGGTCTCCCCTGAGCCTCCTCTTCTCCAGGCTGAACACCCCCAGCTCCCTCAGCCTCTCCTCACAGGACTTGTGCTGGAGTCCCTTCACCAGCCTGGTTGCCCTCCTTTGGACCTGCTCCAGGACCTCAATCTCCTTCCTGAACTGAGGGGCCCAGAACAGGACTCGAGCTGTGGCCTCACCAGGGCTGAGTACAGGGGCAGAATCACTTCCCTGGACCTGCTGGCCACGCTGTTCCTGATCCAGGCCAGGATGCCATTGGCCTTCTTGGCCACCTGGGCACACTGCTGGCTCCTGTTCAGCTTCCTGTCAATCCAGACTCCCAGGTCCCTCTCTGCCTGGCTGCTCTCAGCCACTCTGTGCCCAGCCTGGAGCTCCCCATGGGGTTGTTGTGGCCAAAGTGCAGGACCCGGCACTTGGCCGTGTTGAACCTCATCCCGCTGGAATCAGCCCAACTCTCCAGTCTGTCCAGGTCCCTCTGCAATAGAGATAAAGGGAAGACTTTTTTTTTAACTGTCATTTCTGCTTTCATTTCAGAATTGTGTCTGGTCAGAAGGACCCATCGCAGCTCAGATCAAAAGCCCACTGCAGCCTGCACAGTCTCCAGCACTGAGCAAGGGCAGATGGTGAACAAAAGCTGGACAGCCAAATGCTGCCATTGTCCCTGTACACACTTGCATCTGCCAGTGAACTAACAATCAAAGGATGTTGTGACCTATGGATTGTTTCCCTGTGTTCAACATGTTGAGACAGTTTTTTTCTGCCTGTAGGATCCTTTTTACATATATGGATACTTTTGTGAATCTAATACATGCACATAATTAGGCAGAAATATCAGAAGATATATCATGTCCCCAGTATAAGGGATGTATGAAGTAAAAAAAAAAGCATTCGTATTTTTCAGGTTTAATTTTAAGTGTCATCAACATTGTTCTGAAGAGATCAGTAAAGTAAATAATCTAGGATTATTCTAGTATTTAAGATATCTTTTTAAAAATCATTTAAGAAACCTGAAAATTGACAAGATATCCAAATTTTGGAAAATTGAAATAATGCAGATGAAGGCATCTATAGCAAATATTTTCAACAGATAGGTCATATGAATAGTGGATTACATCAGAAAATCTTATGTACCACCACATGTATGAAGAAGAAGATACAGAATAACAAATACTGAAAACCCCAAACAACTCCTTCCTTAGGCCCAGATAAAACAAATGTATGCCATATGTGTCAAAGGCCTTGTTAAAAGGCCTTTGTTTCTTTGTTTTTCCAGGAGAAACTGGCTGCTTGTAGCATGGATGTGCACACTCTTCAATGGATAAAAAAAATGGATATCTAGCCAGATCCAAAGAATTGTGTGTTAAACTGAGTCAAATCCAGCTGGTAGCTGGTCATGAGTGGTGTTCCACAGGGATCTGTGCTGGGGCTGCTCCTGTTTAACATCTTTACTGATGATTTGGATGAGGGGGCAGAACCCTCACTGAGCTTACAGATGACACTAAGCTAGGTGGAAGTGTTGATCTGTCTGAAGGTAGGTAGGCTCTGCAGAGCGATCTAAACAGGCTTGATCAATGGGCTAAGGGCAATAGTATGAGTTTCAACTAGGCCAAAAGTCAAGTCCTGCAGTTTGAAAACAGGTGTGAAGCATTGGAACAGATTGTCCAGGGAGGTGGTGGAGCTGCTGTTCTTAGAAGTATTTAAAAAATGGGTAGATGTTGCTCTTCAAGATGATTTAGTGGTTAACATGGTGTAGGACTGATGGTTGAACTTGATGATCTTGGACGTCCTTTCCAACCACGATGATTCTGTGATTCTATGAAGAGGAAAAAAAGGCCAAGTCTTGATGTTTCTATCTGATACTGAATCAAAAATCTAGAGTTTGCTACTTTTATCTCATTGAGCTGTCATTAGTTCTGTGTACAACTCTAAACCCCCAACAGTCCATTTGAAATATAGACCTTGGTTTTGGTTGAATTCTTTTCCTATAATTGTGAGCAGTACACTTGTGAAGAGAAAATATCCTAGTAAAGGAAGGTTTTGGAGAATTAAGACTGTTATTTCAGTTGATTAGTTTCATTGCTAGGATCATTAATATCCTATATTTTGCACTGGGAAGTGTTCTGTTTGCTACTGTAGTATCAAAATGTAAGCCTGTATTTAAGTGCTCTTTGAAATGACAAATCAAGACATTGGTTCAGTGGCCTTTAGTTTGGCAGCCAGTTTTCTCTGAGCTCTTTTTACAATATCACACTTCTGGAAAATACTTCATCTGTCCCTTCAGGATAGGTCCTGAAGCTGCATATATCCTAGGAGAAGAAGAAATGGTATGCTAGAACAGACTGATACCAATTCTGGAGAAGTTAGGATAGACCAGCAGTTTCATAAGATGAGAGGAAGTATACCTAATGGACATACATCTTTCCTCTTTTTGGACTGCAGGAAAAGAGAAAAACCCATGAAGGATTTCCTTTTGCCTCAGGTAACAGAGGAGTACTCACTATTTTCCATTTCTGCCTCCTTTTATGCACTCAAGGTTTTACAGTAAAAGTAGCTGTATTTTATCTCCCCTTAAGCAACAGATATTTTAATTCTCAATTTTCACCTGGACAGTTTCTAGGTTTACTCATTACTCTCTATTAAAGTAAATAATCTATTCCACTTCAAAACTCCCTTTTTAAGAAGTATGCTGCAACATACATTGCCAATTGAATGCTTCAACAGCAGTCTGTGGAATTCAATACATGCAGCAGTCAAATAAATTTTTTTTTAATGAATACTGGAAATGGAATGACAGAGTCTGAAAATGAGGCTCAGTGGTCTGGTGTTGTGACAGAGCAGTTCCAGAGAGCCCAGCAAGTTTGAATATCATATTAATTAATGTGCCACATTACAAAGCTAGGGGTTAGCAGCCTTAGGCACTCAGTTCAAAATACGAAAGCTAAAATACATGATTAGTTCCCGGTGTTTTCAATTTATTTCCACTGAAAATTCCCATGTTTGAATAGAAATCAGAAAATACAAAAGTTATTTTCCAAAAATAGTATCTATTCCTTTATCTTTGTTAGTTTTTATCTCTCAGTGTTGAAGTCAACAAAACAGTCTTTGTGCTTCTAAATTCTGAGATGAGCTGAGCTGATTCCTGATAAACTGAAGGTCAGACTAGGACAAGAATCCTGCTGCCCTTGATCTTCTTCTCTTATGACAGCTGTAAAGAGTGAAAAAAAATGCAGAAAGGAATAACTTTTATTCTTCTTGCTTTTCCTACTACTATAGTGACACCTGCTGCTTTACTATGCCTTTTAAAATTAGAAAAGGCTAAAAGTACTATAAAAGTGGGTGCTTCAGAATACAATAAACTTCACAAAACAATTGTAGTTAGAATCGTAGTAACTTTTTTGGAAAAGACCTTCAACATCATACAAAGCAAGCATTAACCTCATACTGCCAAATCCACCACTAAACCATGGCCATCGGTGCCACATTTATACACCTTTTCAAAACCTCCAGGAATGGTGATTCAACCACTTCCATAAGTAGCCTGTTTTGATGCTTGACAACACTTTCAGTAAACAAATGTTATTAATAACATATCTAAACCTCCCCTGACCCAACTTGAGGTCATTTCCTCTTGTTTACCACTTGTTGCTCTGGGAAAGAGACCAAGACCCATCTCTTTGCAATCTCATTTCAGTAGTGAGCCATAAGGTCTCCACTCAGCCTCTTTCTTCACACTAACCAGTCTCAGTTCCCTCAGCTGCTCTCTGTAAGAGTTGTTCTCCAGAACCTTCATGAGCTTTGTTACTCTTCTTTGCACAGACACCAGCACCTTTATATCTTTCTTGGAATAAGGAGCCAAAAACTGTACACAGTAATATTTCTCCAAAGTACATTATTCAGTCTGTCTCACATAGACTGCCACAATTTCAGGTTTCCTATCCAGACTGAGAAAGTGGAGCAGGGAGAGGTTACAATGTCAGAAACCTTTCTCTGCCTACCTGTCTGTCCCATGTATTGCTGAAGGCCACACTGATAAGTATTACAAAACAAATGATGCGGTTGTTTCTATGGTTATACAACTGCTGTGATTATAGCAGACACACAGAGATGGTGAAAAAGTTAAAATACTGTTTCTCACATACAATAAATAGCGGAGTTCTTCGTCATGCTTGCTATGACACTAGTCACAAGATTATTGAAGTCTCAGTAATCCAAATGTGAAAGAAAGTTGCTATCCATGTACAAAATCATGTACTCTCTGATTGCATGTGAATAACAAAAGCTGAAAAGCAAGGCTGCTGGAAGTCTTTTCTTTGTGACATGTTGCTTCCATTGTGTCTAAACACTCTTGGCAAATAAAAGTTGTGGCTCTTTGAAGTCCTTCTAGGTAAGTAGAATTCCTTCTGCTTTAGCACATACCGAGATAAGCAGAACTCTCATTTATGCATGCTACTGGATGTCTGGATGGGCTCTATAACCACAAAACTTGAGCATCTTGACTATATTGATAGTATTTTATGGGGCAACACAGCAGAAGTCTCTGAAAAAGGTAAGAAGATAACTGACCTTCTGCTGGAAGATGGGTTTTCCATTACGAGAAATGAGGTCAAAGGACCTGCCCAAAAGATGCAGTTCATGGAAATTAAAGGCAAGATGGGTGCTGGCACATCCCTATGGATGTGGTGAATGAGAAAACAGCTATGTGTCCCCCTACCAATATGGAGACACAGACCTTCTGGAGTGTTGCAGGTTTCTGGAGGATGTATGTTCCATCAAACCGTGATATTGTGAAGCCTTTCTGTAAAGTAACTCAGAAAAAAAAGAGTTTTGTGGGGGATCCTGAACAAGTACAGGCATTTGAACAGGTAAAACAAGAAATTGTACATTCCATGGTCCTGGGACGTTTCTGAACAGGACCAGACATAAAGAACATGCTCTGTACTTCAGCTGGGCATAATGCTCTTACCTAGGACCTCTGGCAGAAAGCATCAGGGGATACTCAAGGTTGTCCCCTGTGATTCTGGAGTCAGGGTTATAGAGGTGCAGAGACCACTAACATCTCCACAAGAACAAAAACAACAGAAACCAAACCAAACCAAAACAAGCCACTCCTTTGTGGCTGTCCACAAAAGAAGTCTGAGTTGCTTCAGAAGTAATTGGCAATGAGGCACAGGTCTTCCTGGCACCACGGCTGCCACTGATGCTACCTGAAGTGAGTGTATTGCCCTAATAATGCAGAGAGCATGAACAGAGATCCTCTATTGCTCAGGCATCATGGAGGCAACCACAAAGTGACAAGAGAGTACAGCATTATAGAATCATAGAATTTTCAGGGTTGGAAGGGACCTTTAAGATCAACAAGTCCTAAGCCCCTAGCCTCCCCCCCAACACCTCCCACTAGATCAGGTTGCTCAGAGCCCTGTCCAGCCTGGCCTTAAAAACTTCCAGGGATGGGGCTTCCAACATCTCTCTGGGCAACCTGTTCCAGTGTCTCACCACCCTCATGGTGAAGAACTTCTTCCTAATATCCAATCTAAATCTACCCTCTTCTTGTTTGAACCCATTCCCCCTAGTCCTATCACTACCCGATGTGCTAAAAAGTCCCTCATCACCCCCTCTACTTCTTCAGCAAATGTAGACTGAAGTAAATTCATAGTTCTGAGTAAAGTGAATGGTAAAGGGAAGTTTCAAGTGAATGGAAAAGAAACCAGTAACAGATTTAGAATAGATAGGATGATAGCTCCTTGATCCAAAGAAGTAAGGGGGAGGGGGAGGGAAGAGAGGAGGGGGTGGCAGAAATCTTTAATATCTGTGATCATAAAGAGCCCATCCAGAGAGCTTCTAATCTGGGCTTTGATATGCAGTCAGATTACTTTTTTTTTTTTTTTGATTTTGTGAATCCCCTTCCATAGGGTCACTCACAGATTGTTAAAGGAGAAACAACCTGCCATGTTGCAGCCTTTCTAACTATCAGCTCCAGCCAGCTGTGGCTGGAAGGGCTATACTCTGTACTGTTAGTCAATTTCACCTTTTTCTCCACCTCACAAATGCAATATTATCAGGTTTTTTTTCTAACAAAATATGAAAGTGCTGGTGAATATCAGGCTATTGAATTGCTCACTTCAGTTGTTTTCCTCTACATTGTTTTTCTTGTTAGTATCTCCTGCAGAAATGTCTATTTCAGCTAGTGTCCTTGGCTTTTGTCAGAAAAATATGAACAGGAAAGTTTTTAAACAAGATATAGTGAACTTTTTTAGACTTCAAGCTGTGGTATATGGCTGTCAATATTTTCCTTTCCTCATTCCATGGAGTCCTCTTTGTGCCTCTCCAGTCTTGATGCCATGGACTTCTAAAGCCTCTGTGATCTGAGTGACTTCTGTGACTTCACTGCATATATATATTATACATATATAATATACATATATATACCTCGGCTCCTCTCGGAAGGAGTTCAGGAAGCAAGGAGATATGGTCTGAATCTTCCTGGGTTGATTCCCACCTCTGGGGAACTCCACCCATGCCCACTCTGTGGGACGTAATGCTGTACCCATGCTGTGGGATGTGATATTTTATTTGGGCCCCCACCTCTGGAGAGCTATGCTCACTTTATAAGATGTGGCTGTGCTGTAGCCACCTTGTGGGTCGTGACAGTATCGCATCCTTCCCACATACTTAGCATCAGCTTTTTTTCATAGAATTTATATCAGAACAATGGCAGCAGAAAGAGCATGAATAAATTGCACCAATATGCCACATTCTTATAAGTTTTATGCCAAGATACTTGATTTCCTTCTGACTACCCACTTTTCCTCATAATTTATCATTCCTCAAGCTAAATAGTGCAGTTTGTGACCTTGGAAATTATGTGCTTCCAACTGTAACTTGTAATCAGAAGCAAAGAGCAGTATCAAGATTCACCCTTTAAAGAGCATGACACAGCCCTTGTGGAGAGTAAAACTGCTCATCAGAGACCTTAATTACTTAAAACATGAAAGGGCTAAATCAATAGGAGACAGCTGGTCATGCCATGGTAGAAGGTGAGTTTGAAATATGTCATGCCAGTACTTCCCTTAATAGACAGCAAATACAAAAGGAATTCCATCCTTCAGAGACCTGTAATAGATGGAATTCCTTTTTTATTAAAAGCAACACCTCCTGACATGAAAAGCTGTATGAAGGCCTTGATCGTTTCTGGCTGCAACATTCTCACAGGAAAACTGTAACTTCAGCAAAAGCAATGAAGAAAAAAATACTGCCAAAATACACATCTACCTAAAGTGCTATCTTTGTCTCTTAATAAAGATAATTAATCTCTGTTAATCTGTGTAATCTCCATTAACCAAGATTATATATAGTTTTCACTTTTTAGTTTCTTGGAGGTATTTTTATACTTCTGTGTGATAAGACTATTAGGAGGTAATGGGAATGCAGCATTTAATCCGAAGAACATGAGGCATATCATGGCATATCTGATGAAGGCTGCAGTGGCTCACCACATTCACAAATTTATAACACTAACAAAAACAGCCTAGGATTGAAGTATAATTTACTGAAAGAACTAACAGAACCCCATATAATCCCCTTATTGGATGAGAGGAAATCTGTAGATGTTGTGTACCTTGACTTTAGAAAGGCCTTTGACAAGGTATCTCACAGCATTCTCCTAGAGAAGCTGGCTGCTTGTGGCTTGAATGTGTATACGCTCTGCTGGATTAAAAACTGGTTGGATAGCTGGGTCCAAAGATCTGAGCTGAATGAAATTAAATCTAGTTGGTGGCTGGCCATGAGTGATGTTCCCCAGGGCTCAGTGCCAGGCCCGCTCCTGTTTAACATCTTTCCTGATGATTTGGATGAGGGGATAGAGTGCACCCTCAGTATGTTTGCAGACAACACAAAGTTGGGTGGGAGTGTTGATCTGCTCAAGGGTAGGGAGGCTCTGCAGAGGGACTTGGACAGGCTTGATTGATGGGCTGAGGCCAACTGCATGAGTTTCACTAAGGCCCAATCTTGAGTCTTGCACTTGGGCCACAACAGCCCCCTGCAGTGCCACAGGCTTGGGGAGGAGTGGCTGGAGAGATGCCCAGCAGAGAGGGACCTGGGGGTGCTGACTGGCAGCTGAACATGAGCCAGCAGTGTGCCCAAGTGGCCAAGAAGGCAAATGGCATCCTGGCCTGTATCAAGAATAGCGTGACCAGTAGGACCAGGGAGGTGATCCTGACCCTATTCTTGGCATTAGTGAGGTTGCACCTTGAGTACTGTGTGCAGTTTTGGACACCACAGTGTACAGAGGACATCGAGGTGCTGGAGAGGGGGCAGAGAAGGGCAACCAAGCTGATTAGGGGTCTGGAGATTAGGCCTTATGAGGACAGGCTGAGGGAACCGGGGCTGTTCAGCTTGGAGGAGGTTGAGGGGAAACCTCATTGCTCCCTACAACTACCTGGAAGGAGGTTGTAGTGGGACAAATGTTGGACTCTTATCCCTGGTGACTAGGTATAGCACAAGAGGTAATGGGGTCAAGCTCTACCAGGGGAGGTTTAGGTTGAGTATTAGAAAAAAATTTTTCAGAGAAAGAGTGGGTAAACACTGGAACAGGCTGGCCAGGGAGGTGGTGAAGGCACCTTCCCTGGACGTGTTCAAAAGATAGGTAGATGAGGTGTTACAGTGGATGACTTAGTGTTTAGGGGCTGTAGGAGGCAGATGGTTGGACTTGATGATCCTAGAATTCTTTCCTAACCTTGTTGATTCTGTGATTCCTACTCAGAATTTCCATCTGGCTGTATCTCTCGAGATGAATTAAGTTTGTGTTCTCAAATGCACTTTTATGCGTGTCCTTTGAGTTTCCAGTTTTGAGAGTTTTTGAAAAGTAGCATCACTGATAACAAGTGAGGCACCTGGAAAGCCTAAGTAAACTCAGGGGACACAACACAAGAAGTGGTGAGGACTACCAGCCCATGATTACCTACATATGCTCAGTATCTCAGAGACTTGCAACCCATCTTTCCTCACCTCCCTTTTCTTGATCAGTGTTCTGACTTGATCAGAGTTTATATTTGCATATAAATAGTTCCTCAGGAAAACAAACAAACAAACCAGGACTGCACACAGACTGGGAAAATTTGATGAGAAATTATAGGTTTACTTTGTCCTTCTCTTTAGAACAATTAGTAAAAGGAAATCCTGTGTGGAAGCATTGTAAGGAGTACTCCTTAACCATAAGGACCTCTAGAGATGTATCTTAATCTAAGAACTAAAGGCGTTGTTTTTAATCAAACTTTCTGCCACTAGATGGCAGAAAAGCTCAAATGTTTAGCTGAATTTTGTGCTTGCACTATAAAATGGAATGGACAGACATTATTGCTAATATAAAATGCAATATTCTTTCTAAGTGCATTTTCCCCTATGCGTGTACTGAATGGATATTGACTGTTTCCATAGTGTTTTCTCTAAGTTCAGAAGAATGAGTGAAGAGCATTCATTTGCAGAAGTATCTTCTTTAGATTTCTGTAACAATGCCTGCTAGTGGCAAAAAGATCAAAGCAGTTGAAAGAAATCAACATCAGTGAGTTACAGGGTACTGCTTTACAAAATAGCCAGGAAATTCAGTAGCCACCTTTCTTTAAAAATCACTTAGAAAAATCTGGTCATATTATTATTGTAAACCAGTATTGTGATAGACTTTAGAGACAATACAAAGTCTCAGTGTCCTTGTCCAGCTCAGAGAAGTGTTTTCACATCCTGGAAGGCTGTCTCCCTAGGCTAGTGGTAAATAATAAGAGGTAAATGATGGAGGAAGGGGATGGGACATTCACCAACCACCAGTCCCAGGAGATCTAAAAGAAAAAACCTGCAGCCACAGAGGCATCTGAAGTATTTTGTTGTCATTTGTCTGAACATTTCTAAAATTAAAGTCTAAGCATTAGCAAATGTTCAAGTACAGAGACATAATATTCATATCTCTGGCTAGGAATGAAGAATGTATATCCTTTCTAAAATACTGTCATTTTATTGAATCAAACGTTTCATGGAGCCAGGCACACCCAGGATTTTACGTGGCATTTCACGAGGGAAAGCAGATACAGAGGTTCCTAAGTTATTTACCTGCACAGTAATGCACACACACACACACTGATACTGGGTCACAACTTCTGGCCCTGGAAGACAGTCCATGGAGACCATCATGTTGCAGGCAGAGCTGAAGGTTGTCCTCTGATTCCTGTGTTTCCCGGGAAGGGATCTGAAAGGTGGACACACTCCACTGCAGGCAAAGCTTCAAGCCTCTTGCTGGAAGCTGCCGTGAGGCTGGGAAGGTAGACACGGCCTTGACCACAGCAATATGGTCGGGAGAGGATTGAAGAAGGGAAGACATACACACACATGGAGATCATGTTTAGAAATTCATGAACAAGTTATCAACCACATGTACAGAATAAACCAGAAAAAAATATTCAGAATAATCCGCTTATCCTGCAGTTTCCAC
Organism: Phaethornis superciliosus; assembly: GCA_023637945.1. Lineage (NCBI taxonomy): Eukaryota > Metazoa > Chordata > Aves > Apodiformes > Trochilidae > Phaethornis > Phaethornis superciliosus. The sequence goes on along the minus strand of JAJQWJ010000004.1, from coordinate 43,454,001 downwards.
TGCCTTTCTGTATGAAGAAATTTCAGAGCATTGTTTACAGTTATGACTATGAATACTTAAAGAATTCACTTGAAGTGGTGGATCTTGTATCAATTGCTTAAGTAAGTTCCATAAATTACAAGCTGAAGCTGGAATTACAAGCTCCACAACTAAAAAGCAAATTGAATTTTGCTTAATTTCAGGTTTGCTTTGAAGCTTTGAAATCTGCTTTTGGAGATTTGAATTTAATTTTGCATAAACATTTTTTTATACATACGTCTTTGTATCAACATATACATTGCAAAGCAATATAGACATAGATAAGGATGATAAGGATAGATAAGTAGATGATAAGGACTCTATCTTGTGCATTTTCCTTCCACCTTGAACATGAGGCGTGCCTGAGTTACCACTTTTTAGGGTAGATGTATCTGTGCACACTAATCTTAAAAGGCAAACTTAAAGATCAGTATAAAAAAGCTTTAAGTTAAAATTATTTTTTCTGTAGCAATATATTTTGTTTCTATGAGAGTTACTCCTCTCAGTTTACCTCACAAAACAGGGTCTTTAGTGGCTGTGATATACTGCAGAAGTGGTGAGGATCATAGCATGGAGCAACAGAGGCACCACTGAGGAACACTACAAAGGTAGGATCACAACATTTAAAGCACTGGAAAGAGAAGGGACAGCAGGACAAAAAGTAAATCAAAGGAATGTGCCATCACCAAACACCTTTACTGCAGCCATAGCTGCAACTTCTCGGGGCTGCCAGTCGGGAGTCAGAGGTGAAAACACAGAGCAGTGAAACCATCCTGCACCCACCAGCACAAAGCTCTGCTGTGCTGCCACTCTGCACTAGCTGGAAAAGAGCTGATAGAGGTTAATGGCATCAGGAACAGGCATTATCTTATGCTGATGTACACACCTTAAACAGTAATCCTGCCTTTCATGGCCAGCTAAGTGCCTTTAGGCATCATAATTGCCCATTTGCTTTCTGCTGTGGGAAGAACTTAGAAGAGGTTTTGACCAGGGAACTGGAGCCCTCGTTCATACGACATTTGCTAAAAACACTAAACTACTCCCACTATCTGAAAATTATTCCAAATATTACTATCAGACCCTACTCACTGGGATGTAAGGTGATAAAAACTGCTTTTATAATAATTTTGTACTGATTACTGCCTTGAAATGCATAGATATTTATAATCTGTGAAAGTCAGTAGCCTGCAATACAAATCATAGCATAAATCACTGTACACAGTTATATGAAATAATTTTTGTCTTGGTGTTATTCTACATGTATTTACCTTTCTCTTCTTTAGTATTATTTCTCAGTTTTGTTCAGTTACATATTGTAGCTGAAAGATGTAAAATGAAAGAAGGAGCACAAGAAAGCGTTTCAGATGGAAGAGCCAAGGCCATTAAAAGCATTTCTCTAAGAAATCTGCATGATGCTGATCAGTAGGGATTTGGCTGGGCATAAAAAGTACATTTTCTGAAAGCGTTTCAATACCCACTTTAAAATACCTCAGGCAGTAATAAATGTGGAACTCAAGTCCAGATTTTCTCCCAGCAATAATTGGAATAGATTAAAAAATTATGTTAGTGAAAGTTACAGTTCATTAGAAGGACTCTGTACGTGAGTCAAATTCTCACAGCTCTTTGTCAAAAGAATTCACATAACTTGTTTGCAGAATGATAAAGGTATGCTGTAGTTTAAAAAGTTAACTTTCTTTACATAGTAGGTAAACTTTTGCTACCAATACTAATATGAATGACAGTAAAATAATTTCCCCTTCAGAAGTTAAGCCACATTTGTCATGATGAGAGTTTTATGATGGCTCTTCTTTACAGAGTTTTTTAGCACCACTGGTTCTATAATGAACTAAATTCAATGGATTCTGCTAGGTCTTGTAACCAAGATATATTACATGCCTGTATATTTTGTAAAATGGTAGTTGGAAACAGAGTAAGTAGGGAAGAATTTTCTTTAGAAAAGCAAAGTGCAGCTGGAGACAGAGAGGAGAGGCCCTGGATTATTCCTGTTCATTTTGAGGATGGTTTCCTTGGCTAATTAAAATAATGCAACATTTCTGTGCATAGGCAAGAAGCAAGTTGCCACTCCTGTTAAGAACAAAGCTCTTCCACTAGTTGAAAACAAAATGTTGTTCTTCCAACACTGAGCAATGGGAATACTGCTGCCTGTTTGAAATATGAAACTCCTAAATTTTAAACAGTGCACACAGTAAGACAATCTTCTTGCATCTGCCAAAGGCATCTAAGATTGTTGGTATTCATGTGAGGTCCTCAAAAATGTCTAACGTTATTCACAAGAAAATACTTCCACTAAATATGTAATCCCTTGGTTTAGATGTTCTGCATTGCCCTGCCCCCCCATACTGTTACCAGCATTCACTTCATGGTGTCTTAGTGAAGCTTGCAAATGTTCACTGTTCAGCTCAGATTTTATCTTTCCATTTTATCCTTCCCCTGCAAATCAGGGAAGGAATAGTGCCATCTGTGACATAAGACAATACACAAATATTCCAGATTCTAGCACTTAAGTACCAAAAAGATGTCTGTGGCAGGGAATTTCAAGCATAAATAGATCATCTTGCAGACTGAACCATCAGCTAAACTATTTGCCTGTTCATATTCACTGGTTCTGTAGCTGGAGCAATGAAAGGAGAGAAACATCTGCTAGAAGAACACCTAATTAAAGCTAGAGGAAAATTGTGCTCCACTGTTGCAAGTGGACATTTCACTTTTTCAAAATGCACATGGTTGTTCAGCATCAGAAATAAGGGGTTCATAAGCCAGTGGACCTTGCTTTCCTCAGTCACCTCCTTTCTGCACTCTCCCAAGATATCCTGATATGCAGTCTCCCTGGGTATCAATTTTATGAGTCAGTCAAGCAGTCACTGCATGTCATTCAGTGCACCAGCTGTCACTACACAATAGCATTAATTCCACTGAACAGTAAATTAAATCTCCCACAAGTGCTAGCTGTAGTCTGCTGAGGCTTACTATCAGTTGCCACGTGTTACTCCACACTCTGCACACTGAACACAGGAATTCAGGGCTGGTGCTTCAGGGACGGGGATTTTCATCTGAAATTCCTCATGAATTGCACATTTCCTTTTTTTTTTTTTTTTTTTCCCGGAAGTACTCTGCAATACTCTCTAGTAAAAAGAGTCACCTGCTTGTGGGCAGGTGAACAAAGAGATGCCAAACAAATGCAACTCTGTTAATAGCTCTTGCTGAACCTCTGGTGACTGTCAGCTCTGAGATCTCATTGCCTCCTGGGGCCCTGCTAAAAAAACAGCCATATTCTGTGGGAGAAGCAGTAAAGCCATACTTTCACCTCATCATTTGCTCTACAAGGAAAACTACTTCCTTTCAAGGGCTGTTACATTTCTCACTTAAAAACCCCGCTGCATTGGAGAATTTTAAATAGCAGAAGTGGAGCATGAAAGTATGTATCTTGAGTGACCAAACACCACTTCAAGCTTATTCTAGGTGCTCACTGCCCTTTTCTCCATTCATTCTTTCACGCCAGGCCATTCCTCACCATTTCTTTATGCCTCTATGCCCATGCACAAAGCACTAGGGATAAACAAGAGGAGCTGCACACAGGAGCTGCTGTGTGATTCTGTGATTCTGAGATTCATCAACAGGCCTGCAGGTCTATGATGTTACTGGTATCACCAAGGCATGGTAGGATGGCTCCCATGACAGGTACATGGGATTGGCTGACTATCAACCATTACAGAAGGACAGGAGGGCAAAAGAGTAGGAGGTGTCCACCCTCTACATCAGTGACCAGATGGAGTCCATGGAATTTCACCTGTGGATGTATGAGGAGCTGACAGAGACCCTATGAGTCTGGATGAAAAGGAAGTCAGGGGCAAGGGATATCATACTGGGCAACTGCTACAGGCCACCCAACCAGGATGACAAAGTGGGGGAGACCCTCTTTAGACAGATAAAAGCTCCCTCACACTTGCAAACCATGGTCCTCGTGTTGGACTTGAATCACCTGGCATCTCTGGGAGGGACAACACAGCAAAGCACCAGCATTCCAGGAAGTTCCTGGAGTGCATTGATGACAGCTTCCTCCTCCAAATGGTAGAGGAACCAACCATAAAAGGTGCTTTGCTGGACACTGTTCCCACCAACAGATATGGGCTAGTGAGCAATATAAAACTTAAAGGGAGACAAGGCTGCAGTGACCATGAGACTGTATGCAATTATGGCAGTGAGAAAAGTGCAATGTCAGCTGTTGGCACTTGATTTTAAAAGGGCTTAGTTTAGTCTCCTCAGGGATAGGTAGAATGGGTAGGGTAGGGTAGGGTTGGTAGGGTAGAATGGGACAAAGCCCTGCATGGGAAAGGAGCTCAGGAAATCTGGATCACCTCCTCCATGGCCAGGACCAATGTGTCCCAGTGAAGAGGAAAGCAGGCAGGAGGCCTGCATGGGTGAGCAAGGAACTCCTGGACACACTTTGGGATAAAAACAATGTTTACAGAGAATCGAAGAAAGGACAGACGCCCTGGGAAAAGTAGTAGAGAAATAGTACAGAGAATGAAGAGATCAAGTTAGAAAAGCAAAAGCACAGAGATAGTTTGATCTGACAAGGGGGGTTAAGGACAACAGGAAAAATTTCTATAGGTACATCAATGATAAGAGGAAGATGAGAAAAAATGTAGGCCCACTACAAAAAGAAATGGGAGAAGTCATCATCCAAGATGACTGAGGTACTCAATGACTACTTTGTCTTCAACAGTAAGGACACTGGTCACACCCTCCATGTTACAGAAGCCAAATGAAGGGACTGGGAGGAGGAATATCCTCCCTCGGTAGATGAAGAGCAGGTTCAGGACCACCTAAAGAACCTGAAGGTGAACAAGTTCATGGGACCTGGTAGAATTTACTCACAGCTCCTGAAAGAACTGGCAGATGAAGTTACAAGGCCACTGTTCATCACATTTGAAAAGTCATGGAAGTCTGGTGAAGTTCCTGCTGACTAGAAAAGGGGAAATATAAACCCCCATTTTCAAAAATGGAGAAAAAGAAGACCCAAGGAACTACAGGCCAGTCAGTCTCACCTTTGTGCCTGGCAAGATCATGCAGCAGATCTTCCTGAAGGCTCTGCTCAGTCATACAGATAACAAGGGGGTAATTGGTGACAGAGAGCACAGCTTCACTAAGAGAAAGTCCTGCCTGACTAATTTGGTGGCCTTTTATGATGGGGTCAGAACCTGAGTGGACAAAGGCAGAGCAACAGATATTGTCTGCCTGACCTGTGCAAAGCATTCGACACTGTCCCATCTCTAAACTAGTACTGTGCAGATTCAATGGATGGACAACTCATTGGATAAATAACTTGCTGGATAGTCACGCCCAAAGAGTTGTGATCAGTGGCTCAGTGTTCAAAAGGAGATGTGTGATGAGTGTTGTTCCTCAAAGGTCAGTACTTGGACCAATGATGTTTAACATCTTTGTTGGCAAGATGGACAGTTGACTCAAATGCACCCTCAGCAAGTTTGCTGATGACACCAAACTGCATGGTGAATTCAACACACTGGAGGGAAGGGATGCCATCCAGAGGGACCTTGACAGAACTGAGAAATGGGCTCATGAAAATTGCATGAAGTTCAACAAGGCCAAGTGCAAGGTTCTGCACCTGAGTTGAGGTAATCCCATGAATACAGATTGAGGAGAGAAAGAATTGTGGATAGCCATGAGGAGAAGGACTTGGAAAGGTGATGGACCAGAAGCCTAACATGAGCCATAAGTGTGTGCTTGCAACCTAGAAAGCCAACCATGTCCTGAGCTGCATGCATAGAGACATGCTCAAAGGAGGTGATTCTCCCCCTCCACTCTGTTCTTGTGAGACCCCACCTGGAGTACTGTAAACAGTTTTGGAGTTGCCACCATAAGAAAGACATAGAGCTCCTGGAATATGTCCAGAGGAGAGCCACTAAAATGAACAGAGGGCTGGAGCACCTCCCCTATGAAGACAGGCTGAAGAAGTTGGGGTTGCTCAGCCTGTAGAAAAGGAGGCTCTGAGGTGACTGTGTAGTGACTTTCCAACATCTGAAGGGGGCCTACAAGAAAGGTGGGGTGTGGAGATTTGTTACACAAGTGTATAGAGAGAGAACAAGGGGGAGTGGTTTCAAACTTGAAGAGGGAGATTTAGGTTAGACATTAGTAAGAAATTCTTTTGAGTGTGGTGAGACACTGGAGCAGGTTGCCTAAGGAAGTTGTGGCTGCCCAGTTCCTGGAAGTGTTCAAGGCCAGGTTGCATGGGGCCTTGAGCAGCCTGGATAGTGGAAGGTGTCCCTGCCCATGCAGGGGAGCTGGAACTGGATGGTCTTTAAGGTCTCTTCCAACCCAAAGCATTCTATAATTCTCCTTGGCTCCATTTTCTTAACACTCCATTTTCTTAGCCCAAAGCAAGCTCTCAGCTCTTCAGTCTTAGGCATTACCTTGGCTTCCTGAAAGATTACAGGCTAGCCCACTGTTATGAAGTTTGAATTTGGGGAAAAAAAAGAAAGGAAAAAAAAAAGGTTCTGTTTTCAACTTTTTTTTTTTCCCTCAAAACAAGGGACTTAAATTGCCAACATTGCAGTGGGCTGGAAGTGCAGCTTTTGGTCAGATCTGTAAGTCAACAACCAGTGGAGCAACTGTGCAAACTGTAACAGGCCTACGAAGAACAGAACTGTGTTCTGCTAATTGTTTTGCTTTTGGAGGAATTGCTCAACTTTCTGCATCTATCAGCCTTGAATGTAGGAAGATTGAGAGCAACAAAACTCTTCTTCTTTGCTTGGCACTTTACACTGTTTACTGGCCACTTTCCCAAACAATAACCAGGATGTTCAAATAATTAAGGTCGTTGCTAAGTGTATGCAAAATTGTCACAGACCTCTATGCCAATGATCACTGGCTAAAATACAAGCTTTCCATGCATGCTTGAACATCTGATTCAAAACATGTTCAAATAGGTCATGTTGTGGTCTTACAAAAACACAGCTCCTTAATTTTAGGAAAAACAAAACCAAAAATCAGTTAATCTGGGAATGTTCATCTGTTTGTGCCCTTTTTATTTTATTATTTTTTTTTCAGGTAGTTGTAGAGAGCAACAAGGTCTGCCTTAAGCTTCCTCTTCTCCAAACTAAACATTTGCAATCCCCTCAGCCTCTCCTCACAGGACTTGTTTTCCAGACCCTTCACCAGCTTGGTTGCTCTTCCCTGAACTCACACCAAGACCTCAATGCCTTTTCTGTAAATGAGGGGCCCAGATCTGAACACAGAACTTGAGGTGCAGCCTCACCAGTGCTGAGTACAGGGGGACAATCACTTCCCTTCTCCTGCTGGCCACACCATTCCTGATACAAGCCACGACACTGTTGGTCCTTTTGGCCACCTGGGCACCCTGTTGGATCATATTCAGATGGCTGTTGGCCATCACCTTTTCTGCCTGGCAGCTCTCCAGCCATTCTTCCCTAAGCCTGTACCATTTCATGGGCTTATTCTGGCCGGAGTGCAGGAACAGATATTTGTTCATGTCAAACCTCATACAATTAGCTTTGGCTCATATATTAAACCTATTCAGGCCCCTCTATAAAACCTTACATTCCTTGAGCAGATCAACACTCCCAGCCAACTTGGTGTCTTCTCCGAACTTACTGAGGAAGCCCTCAATCCCCTCAACTATATCATTGATAAGGGTACTGAAAAAGACTGACCCCAAAACTGATCCCTGTGGGACACCACTGGTGACTGGGCAACAACTGGATATTCAGCCCAGCCATCCAGACAGTTTTTTACCCAAATAATACACGTCTAGGTCATGAGCTGCCGTCTTCTTTAGGAGAATGCTGTGGGACATGATATAAAAGCCTTTACTAAAGTCAAAGAAGACAAACATCTCCATGGCAGATCACTGGATCATAGAAGGAGATGAGGTTGGTCAAGCAGGACCTATCTTTTCTGAACCCATGATGGTTGGTCCTGATCCCCTGGCTGTCCTGCACTTGCCATATGAGGGAACTCAGCATGAGACTCTCCATAATTTTTCCCAGTACAGAGATCAGGCTGACAGGCCAATAGTTCCCTAGATTCTACTTCTGGCCCTTCTTGTAGATGGGCACAACATTTGCAAGCCTCCAGTCATCTAGGACCTCCCCTTTTAATCAAGACTTTTGAGAAATGATGGAGAGAGGCTTGACAAACTCCTCTGCCAGCTCCCTGAGTACTCTTGGGTGATTTTTATCACACCTCATAGAATTGTGGATGTCCAGATACACTGGACAGTTATGTTGTTAACTGCTTCCTCCCAGATTATAGGGAGTTGTGCTGCTCTCCATTCTTATCTTCCAGATCAGGAGGCTGAGTACCCTGGGGCTGGCTGATCTGACAATAAAGACAGAGGCAAAGAAGGAATTTTAAAAGAATACTAAGGATCTCAGCCTTTTCCTCATCCTTGGTTGCAATGTTGCTCCTCCCCTCCCCCCTGCATCCAGTAAAGAATGGATGGTCTCCTTAGCTCTCTTTTTATTATTAATGTATTAACAATACATTAACAGTAACAAAATTGTTAATGTCTGAGAGTGGGCAGATTGAGCCCTAGCTAGGCTTTTCCCTTTATAATTTTTTCTCTGTGTGACCAAACTAAATACCTGCACTCATCCTGAGATGTCTGCCCCTTCTTCACAAAGGAGGTAAACGCTTTTTTTTTTTTTTTTTCCTAAGTGCCAGCAAAACTCCCTGTTCGGCCAGGACAGTCATCTTCTCTGCACTTTTATCTTAATGCCACTTGTCTGATGTGACAAGACAGGCAAAGGTCACTGGGCATATGGCACAACACAGGTGAAGTTGGGGAAGGTGACTGCTGACAGTCAAGTGGAGAAAAATGGTGTCACCAGTGTCAATTAAGGTGGCATGAGCCAAAGACAGTTTCAGCAGCCTGGGTGCCCCATCTCCAGATAGTCATCTAATTCCTCACAGATGCCTGCTACATCATCTTGACCTGCATCCTGCTTGGTTACTCTTCAGCCATGGAGGGATTTGTGCAAGAGAATAAGGACAATAAACAGGATTAAAGAGAGGATGTTGAAAACCCTCAGTAAGCTGCTTCTTGATATGACCAACACAACTAACCAGTACATGACTTACCCTGACTGACCCAAACCCTCTCAGTGTGCTCCTGATGCACATGAAGCCCCTTTGGGACTTCTGGAAGCCAAACCTTGCAGCAGTGGTGATGCACACTGGGGCATGGTGACATGGAGAGCGTGCAGAAGACAGCCTTGGAGCCTACTATCCTTCCAGGGCACCTCTCCTTTTCCCACCAGGTGGCAGGCCCCTCTCTGCAACTCCAAACTCAGCCCTGTCCAAAGCTTCAGGGGCTCCTTGCACCTATTGGACCACTGAGAGTCCTTCCCATGCACAGATACACCTGGATATTTCCTTCCAGGCTGGCATCCAGGCTGTGCATAGGACAGCAAAGGAAAAGAAGTAGTAGTGAGAGGAATACATACACTACAGTCAGGATGGAAAATTTTGTGTTAGGTTAGTGTAAAGATTTTCATATTGGTGAGGTCCGTCAATTTTCCACCTGGAAAAGGAGAGGGAAGTGGCAGAGTTTACGGATATATAAGTTATTTTGTACAAGACGAATTAAGGAAAATTGGCCATAACTTGACAAGGTTGCATCAAATCTAGATATAGAGACAAAACAATGTTTTAGCATTTTGATATTATGCAGATGATATTTAGCACTGAGGAATGTGAATTAATATACATTGGTGGAAATGCTTTGCTCAGAGTACTGAGACCTAACATTTCTGTAATGATTCAGGAAAAAATATCTTCACTTTGTGTGGATGCTGCAAAAAATGGGTGCAAAAACTAGTTCATGACTGAACTTAGAATATACATAAAGGAAAATACTTGGCTTGCATAGTGAATTAATAGTAAAGGAAATTCTGTGAATACCTTCAAGACCAAGAGCTAAGTGGAAGGATAACTTGCACTGGCTACCAGAAATACCAGAAATTGATACAATACATTTTCTACTCTCATGTACACAAGAGCTACAGTTCTCACAAAGCTTTATTCAGCAGATTGTTGTCAGAGAGTTGTCACTGCATGTCAAAAAGCATATTTTTACACTTATTTAGAATTAAGCTCTTCCCTTGCTATGTTCTTTCCTACAGCTTCTCTGAGACAGCATATACTGAGTTGCAAAAGAGTACCACATAATAAATACACTATAAAATGAATTAATTAATAGAAAATTAATTAACCTGATGCTCAGTTAAGTTCTTGGTAACATGATTCTGAATAATCACTCAACTCTTGCTTTCACTGACTGAACAGTTTGCAAGGACCAGAAGGTATTGCAGGCAGTTACATCACTGATCTGTCACTCATTCACAGACATACCAGATGGACAATAAGAGCTTACATGGACCCTAGCAGATGCAAAGGGCACAGTGCATGGCTGGGAATGCACAGATAGGCCCAGTGTGTTTGCATTAGTGGACATAATTTATGCTAAAATTTTTAACTGATCATAAAAATATTTGTATATATCAACATACATGTGGTGAAAATCTCCATTCATGTTTAGTTAGAATGGTAACGAAAGCAGGTGGCACTAGAGAGCCATATTTTTAGAGGAGTTAATTCATTTTCTGTGACTGTCTTTATAAAAAGTGGGGAGAAAAATAATGAAAGATCATTTTTTGAAAACCTTTATTTTCCTGACTTTGAAAAATGCATTCCATCATCTCCTTAGGGAACAGGAGATAACTGCTCCACCTCTTAATAAATGTGCACTGAACAAAACCTGTGAAAATAACAACTCTTAAAAATCATTCTGCTTTTGCAGTATTAATGTGCATGAGGAGGGGTGCCTAAATATTTCTTTCAGTCAGCAGCACTGTTTCCAAATAGCATGCTCTACTCCTCATTCCAGGGTCCTGGGAACAAGGGAAGCGTCACAAGAAAGCCTGGGTCCTCAGGTCATCTCTTAAATAAATAGCACAACACTCCCGTCCCTTTCTTTTCTGATTGCTTACTCTGTGATATGTGGGGAAATAAAAATAAAAATTTTTAAAGAAAAAAATTTAAAAAGAAGAGAAAATTGGTGCTTCACAAAAGGAAATAAAAACTTTCAGAAGCAAACAGGGATCTTCATGCTGCAGTGAAACCACAACAGTTCTCATGCACACAGAGAAGGAGCTTTTAAAACTGACAGAGTGCTTGTTTTGTTTGACCTTTGTGCTGGCCAATTATGTCAATTTTTATGACTAATACAAAATCAAGAGCATTCTCTGGATTTTGATAAAATTGTTGTACTCTGTTTGCGTAGTTGCTTCATAGTACCAGGGTTACAGGGGTTATTTTATTTTCTTACGAAGCTAAAGAGATTTTATACCTATTTTCCACCTGCAAGGTCATTTTTAGATTTGTTTCACTGGTTTGTCTACGTATTGAGAGCAGAGGGAAGGGAAGGGAAGGGAAGGGAAGGGAAGGGAAGGGAAGGGAAGGGAAGGGAAGGGAAGGGAAGGGAAGGGAAGGGAAGGGAAGGGAAGGGAAGGGAAGGGAAGGGAAGGGAAGGGAAGGGAAGGGAAGGGAAGGGAAGGGAAGGGAAGGGAAGGGAAGGGAAGGGAAGGGAAGGGAAGGGAAGGGAAGGGAAGGGAAGGGAAGGGAAGGGAAGGGAAGGGAAGGGAAGGGAAGGGAAGGGAAGGGAAGGGAAGGGAAGGGAAGGGAAGGGAAGGGAAGGGAAGGGAAGGGAAGGGAAGGGAAAACACACAAAGCATCTTCTTCCAGCATCCTCAGTCTGATCATTCAGACCATTTCTGATGCATTTTTCTCACAGAAAATCTCCTAATTACTCAGTGCTGCTATCAACTTATTACAACTCCATGAAAAATTACAATACAAATGTAACACCTTTTGAGCAAAACTGAAAACCCTCTTCTGCCTATTTTTCTGCTTCCTCCTCAGATTACGGTAGAACTGTTTAGTTCAGATATAATATTCTCCTCACAACAATGTTCTTTCCCTCTGATTAAAAAGGTAGGAATGCTCAGGCATTCAGTTCAAGTCAGTGAGTGCATAGCATGGTTTCCCAAAGGAGGACAAGAAGAGGAGTAGAAGGAGGGATGTCTCTTTATGTCACTGTCACACCACTACCTCAGAGCAGCATGACTAAGGGGCTATGGGGGTGAACAACAAAGTGATGCTGCTGGGTTCACCCCTGGTTTGTTCATGTTGTCTTTTTCCTTTTCCCCCGGATGACTTTAAACCTGTAACTTTCTGAGCAATCTGGGTCTTCTCATCTCTCCTCTGCATGTACTTTCAGGGTAATTAGTCAGCTGTTCCAGCCTTCCCTCTTCCTGAAAAATCAGCACTACCTAATGATCTAAGAAGGAAGAATACTACACTAGTGACATTTGCTGAGGTTTTTAAGCAGAGAGGAGTTAAGCAGGAGAAATGAGAGTATCCAAGCACTTACATAGGCCCAGTTTAAGTCACCATAATTCATTAGCACACACTTGACAGGGCAGGAGCAAACTGAAACAAAAAATTTATTATCAGATCAAAATCTGCTTCCTGCCTGCAACAAACAGACAGAAGTTATGGTGCTATCACTGACAGTGGTTTATTGGTTCAATTATGACCAAAACATCAGGCAGGCCTATATTAAATGAAACAGAAAGACTGCTGCTCACCTGAGCAAATCTGGACTCCTCTGTGCATCAAGAACAGGTTTCAGTGCTTTCAGAAGAACCCACACAGTTCAGGACTGAGCATTTTTGAAGAAAGAAAACAAACCCCAAAAACTTAGCTGTAACTACTGCTGCTGAATTTTTTGTATGCTTTAGAAATTGTCCAACAGTTCACCAGTTTTGCAGGGGTTAAGAAAGAGCAGGGGAGAAGCCATACCCAGCCTGTGATTCTTTCAAAGGAATCTGCTCCCTGTCCTTGAAGGTTCATCTACACAAAGCAGGCCATAGACCTACACACCTGTTTCAGGAAAACTGCTTTGTTTCATGTCTGTTAGACCCTTAAAGCTGAACTGCTATAAAGGGTATAGTCCAACCCCAGAAAAAAGTGTGACCTGCTCCCAAATGTTTTCCCATTTCCAATAAATGTCTCTCTCCCAGAGAAAGTTAATTCCACTAGATAGCACTGTATCTGCTCAAATACCATTGACTAAAGCATATACACAAGGAAGAAAAACATGATTTTAAAACCTGGCAAGATTGGGAGGTGGGATGTTGTAAACACTGTTCAGTGATGTACAAAGAACCTCTAGTTTTCACCTGTATCTCTGGAAGTGCAGTTAAGTTATATTCTGCTTCATTTGGGTACTGAGAACTTCAGAGACTCAAAAGAGTTCAAAACTTACTCAGAACCACATTTTTGAGCAGTTGACTCAAATAAGTGGTAATGTTGTAAAAAAAGCAAGCACAGGCCACAAAAATCCTCACACTGTGTCAGATGGCTGCATCATTATCACCAGTTCTAGGCCTTTCATTTTGTGAGCATGTTGTTCACGGGTGCTATTCATTGGTATTATCTCTCACTCTGCACTTCCTGTGACATTAATTTCTAGTTACCGGGTTACAAAAACACCTTTTAAAAATTGAGACTATTTTGAAAACTAGGTACAGTTTTTCAAATGGTATGATAAGTGTTTTTCAGTACAGCTCATACTAAGGGACTCCATATAGGCATTTGGAAAGTGTTTAAACCAGCCAATGTACTTCTTATCTGGAAAAGATCAGAGAGAGATGGAACATTTGGACAAGTCTTGCATAGAGCTAACAACTTTGGAGGATTCAAGAAAGCTTTTGGGAGCAGGAAACATATTTTTAAGTCAGATCTTACTTCCCCATCTGTATAGGACAGGAAGAACGAAGTATGTAAAAAAAAACAAAACAAAACATTCCTACTTGACAAGTTCTTTTTTAAGCTAACTTTTTTTACACAGGATCACAGAATTATCAGAATTGGAAGACACCTCTAGAATTCATCTAGTCCAACTCTCCTACTAAAGCAGAATCACTTGCAGAGATTAACAAGGTCTCCCCTCAGCCTTCTCTTCTCCAGGTTTAAGAGTCCCAGCTTTCCCAGCCTTTCCACATAAGAGAGATGCTCCAGTCCCCAGTCATCTTTGTTGCCCTCCACTGGACTCTCTCCAGTAGTTCCCCGTCTTTCTTGAACTGGGGAGCCCAGAACTGGAGGTAGTTCCATTTGGATTCCAGCTCTGGACTCATCAGGGCAGAGCAGACCTTTCTCGACCTACTGGACACACTTTTCTTTATGCAACCCAGGATTTCCTTGGCCTTCCTGGCAACAAGGACACACTGCTGGCTCATGGATAAGTTACTAGCTATTAGGACCCCAGATCCTTCTCCTCTGAACTGCTTTCCAGCAGGTCCACCCCTGAGCTATATTGGTGCTTGGAGTTCTTCCTCCCCAGGTGCAGGACCCTACACTTGCTCATGTAGAACCTTGCACTCATGAGGTTCTTCTCTGCCCAGCTCTCCATCCTCTCCAGGTCATGCTGGAAAGCAGCACAGCCCTCTGGAGTGTCAGCCACCCCTCCCAGCTTTGTATCATCAGTGAACTCTCTGAGTCCAGCCACCTCCCTGAGCAGATCCTTCATGTGATCACATCACACCAGGTACTCTCTGGTACAGGTGCTGGCGTCAGGCATCCAACCCAGCCAGAAACCTGCGTGGCTGCATGTTTGCACAAGAGCTCGGTCTGAATTCCCAAATCCTTTCTTGCACTGGCTTTTGGCTGTGTGGTGACCATGACTGGTTCTCCAGGTGTGAGGGGACAAATCACTGCTCACTTCATGCCCTGAGCATGTCCCCCTGCAGTGTTTCTGTGAGAAGGTTGTCCTGCATTCCATGTGCCCCACTCACTCTGCTCCTCCACGGTCACTGTCCACTTATAAATTTGCCTCAGTTTTCCTGACATGCCCCCAAGCCAAGTGGTTCTCTCAAGATATGTGCCCAGCAACTCTCCTGGGCTTACCTGGCTCCAGACCTTCCCCACTCTCCCCCCCATGTCTACCTATCATGATTTTTTAGAGGGACAGCACTCACCACTACTGCTGTCTCTCATAATCACAGAATTACAAAATAATTTGGGCTGGAAGGGACCTCCAGGGGTCACCTAGTCCAAACCGCCTTCAGTAATAAGGGACACCCTCAACTTGATCAGGTTGCTGAGAGCTTCATCAAGCCTCACCTTGAATATCTTCAGGGATGCAGCCTCAACTACCTCCCTGGGCAACCTGTTCCATTTTTCCACCACCCTTGTGGCAAAGAATTTTTCCATAACATCCAATCTAAATATCCTTTTCTCTAATTTAAAACCATTGTCCCTCATCCTATCACTTCAAGCCATTGCAATAAGTCCCTCTCCATATTTCATGTAGGCCCTCTTCAGATACTGGAAGGTTTCCCCAGAGCCTCTTTTCTCCAGGCTGAAGCAGGTTCCTCAGACTATCTTCACACAAGAGGTGTTCCAGCCCACTGATAATTTTTTTAGATCTCCTCTGGACGTGCTCCATCAGATCCATGTCCTTCCTGTGTTTAGGGGTCCAGAGCTGGATGCAATATTTCAGGTGATGTCTCACCAGAGCAAAGTGATGGAACAACTTCTCTCAATCTTCTTGATGCAGCTCAGGATGTAATTGGCCTTTGGGGCTGCAAGCACACACAGTTGGCTCACGTCCAGCTTTTTGTCCAACAGCGCCACCAAGTCCTTTATTCATGGATGATTTCTAAAATCTCATCCCCAGTCTTGTACTGATAATATGGTGGCCTCTCCTCATGGCCTCTCTCTTTGTGGCCATGGTTGAGCATCAATGAAGTAACAGACTGATCTAGATGGTGTACTCTTATATCTCCAAATCACTCACAGATACAGCATTCAAAGGTTAAGTATATGGGATATATCCTTGTTTTGAAGCTATAATACCATAGCACATTGTGGGCCTCTTGATTCAGGGTGCCAGAATGTTAAAATTTGTCAGGAGACAGGGTTTTTCCAATAAACATTCAATCACAGAATTTTGTGATCTGATGCAAGACAAAGGGACCATAGTAGGGGGAAATACTAGTATGTGTCCAAGTGATAGCAATGGAGCATATGAGGAAAGCCATAGTGTCCAGCAAGAGCTAAAGACATTACTGCCATCAGGACTTACACCATCTAAAAAGAGAAGAAAAAAAAAACAAACCTGAAAATCAGTTAGATAGAATTTACTAAATGGAAAATTTAAAAATACACTTTCAAAGAGTAAATTGTAGAGTTTTCAACCAAAACTGGAAAAACAAACTGCAAAGGGGCCACATTTTACTATGATCCTAAAAGGGAAAATTCTGCACAGTACTCCTCAGGAAAATCACATGGTTGATGTTACAGGTAAAGCCTGTTTTATCTGTAGCTCTTTTCCTATGATCTTCTTTTTTTTTTTAACTTTCCTGAAAGATTCACACAGAAGATATAGTGTGTGCAGCATCACACAATATATCTCACCGATCTCCCAAAGAAGGCCAGATTCCGCTAATTTGGGAACTGCTTTATTCAAGGCATTCACCCTGTGGTCTTTCTTCCAAGTGAGGAGAGAGATTTCAACCCTTCCTTGCCATGAACTGCCCATCCTTCTCCATAGTCAGCATCTGTGAAGTACTTTTACCATGCAAGCTCTACAGCTCCAGCCACACACTGTGAACTCACAGAGCTGAATGTCTGATCAAAGGTACTTGACCTGATTTGATGCCAAATGGCTTTGTCTTCCCCTCACTTTAGTGTCAAGAAGTGTTTTGTGTTTTATTGTTTATTTGCATGAGGTAATAATGAGATTTTATGGCTAGTAGAAATAATTTCACAGGCTGCAGGCCTTCATTGGCAAAAAAGTTAAGAGCACTTAACTGAGGGAACAGTTGCTGTCTGAGGGAAGCAATGAGCACAGAATATGCAGGCTTAAAATACTGAGTGCCCAGTTCCCAGAAAGATAGAAGAAAAGCATCTGCTGTTAGCTGACTGCCAAGAAGGTAATGACACAGAGAAGACCTATAAAGATAGTCAGTAATAAAGGAAACCTCAGTCAATAATTGAACATTTTGTTAGTTAAGACCTTGTGAATTGTTAGCAACCTTTCCATCCCCAGTGAGAGAAAGAAGATGTGGAAGCTCTCCTTCAGCAAGGTTCCTTTCAAAGGCACATGTCATTGTTACAAAATGCCAAGGCCACATCACACATTCCTTGAATGACTGAACTTGGGTACTGAACAAGCGTACTCCCTGCTAGAGCTCTCAGTCCTGTGGATATTGAGAGAGCTGCCCAAAGTAATGGACCTCCAGATCCTCTCTGATGCTGCATCTAAATATCAGCACACCATTGCCATTCACAGCTGATTAGTGTGGTCTCCAGATTTCAGGTACCACGTATGAGTTTTACCCTACTGCAGTAGCACCTTTGCTCTTTACGATGGAGATGGGCAATGTCTCTTCCAGCACATGCAGAAGGAAGTTTTTAAGAACAAAATTATTTTTTAAATCCTAGTGATTTTTAGGAACAATCTACTTGTCCTTCATAGTATATATTTTCTAAATTCTAATTTCTATTTAAAAAAAAAAAAAAAAGACAATTCTGAATTTGATGAATTGTTTTTAAATACTGTGAATGAGGCAGAATTGTCATCCAATTAAGCTCCTGTCATTAAAAGTCAAAGTGGTCAGTCTTTCCCTTATGTCTGTGAATATTTATTATGCTTTAATAAATTACAAGCCTGGAAAATGAAGTGAGATCACAAAGCTTTAATTTCAAAACTGTCTTAAGAGCTTCCAACATCCCATTCCTGCTAAAATCTCACTCTTTATCTATTGTATCTGGGTACTGATTCTGCAAACACATAAGCACAATTTTAATATTGTGCAAACAAAGACCTCCATCTTGTGCAGTACAGACTTTAATCCCACTGCTTGCTTGACTGCAGCCTTATTTTGTTAGTTAACAGCATCATTTTAGAGACACATTTTTATTGAAGGTTTCCCATGGGCATATCATGTATGGATTCCTCTGCGTGCTAAGCGCACACCCTAACAGAACAGCAAATCCTACTTCTATTTTGTTTTTACAGCCTGTGTACGTCTTAATTCTCACAGGTGACAGGCAAGGTGGATAAAGTGACAGAATTTTTTAATAATAAAAGATAAAAAAGATAAAATCAGCTAATGCTTAAAAAGTGTTTTGGAAAGAGTCCTGTGTAAGTCCCAACTAATATTTCTGTGGTGTGCAATTAGAAATGACGCTGTAGTATTCAATCTACTTTGAAATTTGTTTTTACTCCAGTGGTCTGTCCATTTACTTACTTGCTAGACAAGGATTAACACTGACTTTGGTGACAACCCTTGTCTGAATAAGATTCCTAGGGTCTTCACAGTACATTTACCCTTTTTATACATTTTCTCCCTTCCTCTATTCTGTTACTATACTTCTTATACTGTATAATACCATGCACCATAGCAATACAGTAACTAAACTTCACAGTTCAGAATGCTGTTTCTGCTGAACCAGAGCTGTGCTTGATTGAAGGCTGAATACTGACATTTTCTCAGTAGAAAATTTCCAGTTTTATTTTTTAGACATCAATTTTTTCAGTCCTGCACTCCTCTGCTGTTCTCTTCTAGACATTTAGCTTTAAGGTAGAATGAAAGTTCATTCTGCAGCTGTGTGGTACTTTTTCAGACTGCAGAGTGGAGCCCTGGTAGGGTTAGTAGTGTCTGCACCAAGAGAGTAGGCTGTGTATCCTGGCCCAAACCAGGACACTGTGCTTGTGGGAACATTTCTGAAATGTTGGAGAAGGCTCACAGGGAACATTGTGCCCCTTTCTCCACCAGGAACTGAGATCCTCTTTCACAAGGAGAGCATGAAGTGTGTTCCCTCACTTGTTGTCTCAGACACACAGCAGAACCAAACAAGTTTTGCTGTAGTCAGTAGTCACAGGCATTTACTGCGAAACCATATTTTGCTTGCTTTCCATTTTCAGCACAGCTCTTGTGGGAAGAGTCTCAGTTGTGAGACTTCCTCAAATAACATGTGCATGAAATTGCGTGGATTAATGTGACTGATTAATGCTTTGGTTTTCAGTATCTGTAATGTTGGGTACAATAGTACAATTCTGAAGACTGAGAATGAGAAAAAAGACAGTGATAAGTGGGAATGCCATGCTTGAGGAGATATAGGGGGAGAAACAGGCAATGGAAAGGAAAACTTTGCTACCAGTACCTACCTGGCACTAGGTACTGAATTCTAGTTCATAGTTCACTTCTTTAATGACTATTGTCTCTAAGTGTTGAAGACAAACCTAATACTTTCACATCATCTCAAATAGTAAAATGCATTAAAAAAGACTGAACTGAGAAACTTGTAAATATTTTATTTAATCACCAAGACTAGCATTGCTTAAACTATTTATGCTGTTTTCAGATGCTGTTTAATATTAGTAAAATCAAATGCATGAAACTTGCAACTACAAATAATATTTTTTAAAGGAAAAATATTTGTAAGAAAAATATAATTTTGCATTTGGCATAAATGGTAATTGCTGGCACAAGGCTATTCTTCCATTCGCAGTTGTCTGACTAAAATAATTTCCCTGTGATGGCTACAAAACATTAGTAATACATAACTGAAAACACTCCTTTGGAAAGCCCACACTAGGCCCTGATACACTATAGATTGTTGTTAAGTACTCACTAGTCACCAAATGTATGTGAACTCTCTCTCTCTTTCAACTGCAATTGCAATGCATCTAAGTAATTCAAAGAACCTAGACATCAGAGCAGATAATTTAAAATGTTCTACCAAAGCCTGAAATCTGAGCATAATGTGTGGAGCCACATCTATATTCATCAGTTAGGCTAACATCACTGCAGCACTCATGTCAGGTTCAGCAGGAACTCCCCTGCTCATTAATGCAAATATTACTAAGATTTTTCTTACCTGGTGTTAAGAAGTAAATTGCTCTACAGAGTGCTAAGCAATTATGCTGGGAGGGTAGGTGGTTTGTAAAAGCCAGAAAAAAAGCACAGATCTTTACTTGCAGCAAACCAAAAGTCATTATCTCTATCAGATAAACATATTAATGATATTTTCTAAGCACTGAAATAAAAGCTCATCTTAAGTCTCTCTAAATCAGTTGAAAGTGAAGACATCTGGTTATTCAACTGAAAAAAAGAGGAGTCCTATCAACCAGTCAGATGTTATCACAGCACAAATAGTATGTCTCACACCAAGCAGAGAATGGTCCCAATGCACACAGGAGGTTGCCACCTTCCTCGCCTTCAAAATCCATCATAACACACTCCTGACACATACTGTGACCTTTTTAGGGATCATAAATTTGTGAAGTGCTAAACTCTTGCTACGAACTTGCCTTTTACAGTGCCAGGATGTTGATGTACAATACCTGATAGTGTACAGTAGGTAGCCAGCATAGCACTGTTCTTATTATTGCTTCTTTAATATTAGCTAAACCCAGGCCAGGGTTTAGCTGGTTGCTAACATTTGTTTTCATAAAACAATGGCAGATATTTATTCCTCTCTATATCTTGTCTCTTTTACTTTTTGGAAGTAAATTTTCCCTCACTGGAAATTCATTTTGTAAGTGACTTGAAGTCTTTCTTTCTAGTTAAATTGGGCAGTTTCTGTTTCTCATTTTCTGGACTATTAGTTTCAAGAAACTTAAAAGATATGTGATAACTAAGTTTGTCTCTGATTGAGGAAACTCCTGGAATATATAATCTGGCCTGAACTAACTCAGTCTCAGGCATACAGAGGGGGATCTCACTTCCAATGCCACTATACAGAGAGATACATGACTATGTGGCAGCATGAGTTAAGGTTCTGTTTTAGTACAAAAGATGTCTTTAATGCATTACTAATGGTCATGTATATCTTACTGACAAACAGCAATGTCATACACAGCCATATACTTTACCAAGGACATTTTAATTTATAAAATAATATTGGTATCATACCTTTAAGGTTTTTTCATATCCTCTTGTTTCTGCTTCCTGTGCTGAAATAATCGTGACATGTCTGCAGTGGGATGATTTGCTGTGCTTTGCTAGAGTAGGAAAAGAATTTGGAGAAACTTTTTGGCACAGAGTCAAAACAAATACATTTTTCTTATATACAGAATCTCAACTCCCTGAATGATTAACAAATCACATCTAGCATATCCTTCTGATACTTTGACTATCTTTTCAAAGATGCAGTCATAACATTTTTTTATAGTCTTAGGAACTAATGAAGCAATTAGATCTAGTGAAAACTGCTGCACTGGGTTCCTTAACTTTCAACAAGATCGAACCTGCTCCCTTTCAATTTTGGATGTCTTGAAAAATGTAATTATGGCAATACAGCTGAGAACAGGGCAAAAAATACCAAGGGCAATACAAATAAAAGCATTGTGTAAAGCTTATTGCTTTATTTTATATTATTTTATTTTATTTTCAGTTCCATTATATACTCTAATTAATTCATATTATATATATACTGGGATTTTTACTTCAAAAGAATAAATGTGACTTCAGATGCAGCTAAATATAAACAAAGAGGAGAAAAAAAATATTTTTAAAACTCTGCATACATGTAGATCCCAAAGCTTGGGGGAGGGGTGTTACCCGTGTAAACTCTGCTTGGTAGGTATTAAATAGAATCAAGCATGTGCAAACTTTAAATATAGCTCATCAGCTATCACAACAGCTGAACTGCTCCATAGAAGGGCAGGTGTCATTGGTTGTACACACATTTCTGTGCCCAGTGTTATGCTCATGGAAAGTGTATACTGTACATTCCGGCTTCTTGATGACAGAGCTGTACCCCATGAAAAATATTTCTGCTCTGTGGATGTCCCTCGTCTGCCAGGACTGCTGAAGCCTGCAAGCCCCTGCTAGAGCTAGCATTGTCACCATCAGAAATGCAAGATGGGGCAGTACATTCGCCTTTACAGAGGACTGGTGTTTCTAACTGCACAGCTGCACCATTCCTGACAAAAATAAAATCCATAAATTAAGGAATAAAGTACATAGAGATGTCTAGAAATTTAATTCATGTCCCTGGCATGAATAGCATTTCATAGGCAGTTAGCTAAGCCTGCTGCTCTCCACTGGTTAGGCTTGCCATGCTGAAAGCAGGAGAAAAAAACATAAATCATTTTATACAAAAGAAAGTGTAAAGAGGAACAAGAAAAATTTTAGAGGTGAGTCATCATGAGGGAAGGAGGAAAAGGCACACCATCTCTGACACAACGGAGTGCAAGTGATGTGCATCAGCCAGGCACCCTCTGCAGGAGCTGCAGTTCCAAATTTGTGGATGTCATCAGCATGCCATCACCATCATGACTTCTGCTCCACAGACATCTGGATAAATCTAGTCCCAGGTTTCCCGCACTTCAAAGACAGAGTCATCTAGATAAAGTGTACACCCTCTCACAATGAGTCATCTCACATGCCCTCTCCTAGTGCTAAGCTTCTCTATATGTCTTCTCAGTTAGAGCTTAGCTTCTGTCTTTGAGCTAATTTTAACTCACCCAAGGGAGAGAGTGCCACTGTGTAGGAGTCTCCATCAGGAATTTAGGTCTTCACTAGGACTGGCCTTCTTGTCAGAGCATTCCTCTTGACCCTACTGTCCCACAGAAATTACTCTCAACCCCTCACTGCAGTGGTAATTTAGCCTTGCAGATCATCAGAGAAAAGCGAAAATTCCACTGGAATTGGAAAAGTACAGGGTTGGTCATGGGTTTTAGGGAAGAGAATGTTGAATTACATTAAATTGTGGCTCCCCAGGTAACTCCGTCTCAGAGCACCCGTGCAATCATATTTTCAAGCATAACTGGTTTAAACAGGAGTTGTAAAGCTGCACTTCCCTGGGAACTAGAAGAGGTTCCAAGGCAAGAGTAGTTAAGGTAGCAAACATTAATCAGGAGAGCTAAAGAACCTTACTTTGGTCTTGTAGTTGGTTTGTTTTCTTTTTTTATGTGTTTGGAGGAGTTGAAAAACACTGAATGACCTCTGTAGACCACTAAAATTGCCCAAGGTCTCCTCTAACATTCAGGTTTTTTCTTCTTCTCTTTGGCTAAATCCAAGCTTAAGGTGTCTTTTCTTCCATTAATGCTTCTGGTAATATCACACTCATCTGAAAAAAAGGAGAAAAGTTCAGGACAGTGTACATAGGTTTAGTTCATGTTTGACATCAGACAGTAAAATGGAAGAGAACAACCCTGAACTTACCAGCTGGCTGTCAAGAATGCAAATGTATTTAGAAGGCTTTAGTTTGCACATACAGCATAGCGTGGTGCTGGAAATTTATCCATCAAAATAACTTTTATTGTATAATTGGCATGCAATCTTTAAATTCTTTCTGTAAATATATCTCTCACAATCTACTTTCAGTGAAAAGCTTCCAAACTGCAGGTAGTGTGTCTTCCCTGTAGATGAAATGAATTAATCACACATAAATATCTATAGTACACTATGGGAAAAAATAATCTACATTCCAAATAAGATAGGTTCATTCCAAATAGGACCACAGCTGTTCATCTCAAGTTATTCAGGAGGATAAGAGCAGCAAGGAATGGGGTTTGCTGCCTCTCTGACTTCTTTGTGGAAATAGATGGCAGCAGCGTGGAAGTGCCCTTTGAGATAAACATTGAGAAAAGACTACCTGCATAACAAAACTGAACTATAGTTTTATTTATCTGAATGTCAAGGTATTTTTCTCTGACATCTGTTATATCCTATTTCTTTTCTAAATGAAATTCCTGGGTAACTCTTACCACGTATTCCTCTTACTCATTTTAAATAGCTGAAATATAGTTAATCCACAGCATGCTTTTCTTTAAATATAGGCACAAATGCACCTGCACATACTTACATAAACACAGTCTCAATACATCCTTAACCTGAAGAACTCTGAATCCATAACAATCTGTTCTGAGCTTTAGACTAGAACTAAAGTACAAATTGCAATATTAGCTTATTTTATGAAAGATACATAACTGCTTTCAGAGCAGTTGCACATCTACAATAATGTCATATGATTTAAACTATAGGGGAGTTAAAAATGTAGTACAGAACATCCTGGACAGTTGCTGATTTTTTTATGCATGTATTGACTGAGAAACTTGCACTGAAATAGCTAATAGGAAAATATTTCATTCTACAGAGTTTAGTGGATTGCTGTTCTTTGGGACCAATAAGTGTATAAAGGATATCAATATATTAGCATACTCTGTAGATTTATCCTATCTTTCAGTCTGAAACTACAGAAAAAGCAGGCTGTTATTGGTATGTTTTGGCAGATTACTGCCAAAGCAGCAGTAATTGACATTAAAACAGCTCCCAGCCACCAAGCAGCTGTCTATTCTGTAGGTTTAGTTATTGATCTCTTGGTCTTAGCAAACAAGAATACCTGTTCCACTAACAGAATTGCAATGGAAGGACTGTTGTGGCATGTATTGCTAAAGTTGCTTCATTCCACACTTAAATTTTATTGAGTAAACTGATGTTTAGCAAGCTGTTTTCAAGTTGAAAATATTTGAAAATTATTTTTACCCACACCTATCTCCAACAAAACACTTAAGCATACGCCTAACTATAAGCATGTGAATAATCCCATTGATTCCAATAAACAGGTTTGCTCATTGAGCTTGAGTAACTTTGTGGACCCATTCTATAGCCAGCTATAGGTATAACATTGCAATGTGTCCAATACTGCTGACAGTATATCACAAATCAGAAATTACAGGTCTGTGTGCAAGAGGAAAAGGGTATCTTACTTCTGTGTCAGGTAATCATGGCAGCTGCTATATGATCTCTGACATTCACTGAAGAGCATTTTGGTGTTCAGAATACACCAATCCAAATCTTCCTCCCCTTATTGCAGTAAAGTGGAAAGGTCCCATTCAGCATAAACATCCCTGCTGTGCAGATCTTGCACAAACACAAGGCACATTTGAGACCGCAGCAAGAGAAGGGCAAACAAGAACAGAAGCAGAGTAATAACATCACAGTATCAGACAGTATCAGAGAAAACCAGGGATAGAAATGTGCTCCTGAAGTCATGCTGCTATGTAAAGCCTCCAGGCATGAAGGTTTGATCTCCCCAAGGAAATGATTCCAGCACAGCACTGTCCTGGGCAGGGAAGACAGACTGTTCCTTGTTTTTTACATCATACTTTTACATATTTCAAGACCAGTTATGTATGTTAGATTAGCCAAGAATCTTGATTCTAACTGAACTAATGGCTTGCTTATGTTTCAGGCAGTTATTGATTGCTGGTTCTTGTTTGGTTTATTTTCAAACAATTCAGTATCATCTTTTAAATTGATGTGTTCCTTGAGTATAGCCAGCAGTTCAGGGCTTGCACATTTGACTTGCCTAATTTCTCACAGCTTCCTGCTCTCCCAGATACACACACTTAGCAGCATGTGTTGGACTCTGCCAGTTGTTAGTGCAGAGGATCCACAGGAGTTTGTACAACTCATGGAGGGTCCAAAGGAAATACAGATCAATTTCAGACACCAATCCATTTACTTTGGTGCCTCTTCTTAGCAAGTCCACTGCAACAGGCGTACAGGAAAACAATAATTTTCCCTCTCAAAAGTCTGCAGAAAATTTTTACTATCATTGGACTAACATCAATGTCCATATGAAATTGCTGGGATATGGTAAAAGTACTACCATTCTCAGATATAAAGCAGTAATATCACCATAGAAGGAACCACACTTGTTAGGTAAAATTTGTCTATGGTTGCTGTGACCAATAGCCTCCTTATTTTTCATGTGCCTTAGCATAGTTCATAGAATGACAGAATCATAGAATCTTGGAGCCTAGAATGGATAGGGTGGCAATAGACCTTAAATAAACCTTAAAGATTATCTAGTTCCTGCCCCTCTGCATGGATATGGACACCTTCCACTAGACCAGATTGCTCAAGGCCCCATCCAGCCTGGCCTTCAACACTTTCAGGGAGGGGCAATATGTTCCAGTGTCTCCCCACCCTCACATTAAAGAATTTCTTCCTCATGCCTAACCTAAATCTCCCCTCTTCAAATTTGAAACCGTTCCCTCTTGTTCTCTCACTATACACCACTCAGTGGATTAAGAACTGTCTTGATGGTTGCACTCAAAGAGTGGCTGTCAATGGGTCATTGTCCAAGTGGGAGGCCAGTGATAAGTGGAGTCCCACAAGGATCAGTGTTGGAACTGGTTCTGTTCAACATCTTTGTTGCTGACACGGATGGTGGCATTGAGTGCACCCTCAGCAAGTTCACTGATGACACCAAACTGTGTGGTGCAGCTGACACACTGGAGGGAAGGATGGCATCCAGAGGGTCCTTGACAGGCTGGAGAGGTGAGCCCATGCCAACCTCATGAAGTTCAACAAGACCAAGTTGAGGCAATCCCAAGCACCGATATGGGCTGAGCAATGACTGGCTTGAAAGCAGCCCTGAAGTAAAGGACTTGGGAGTGCTAGTGGGTGAGAAGTTCAGCATGAGCTGTCAGTGTGCACTTGCAGCCCAGAAAGCCAACCAGATCCTTGGCTGCATCAAGAGAAACATGGCCAGCAGGTCCAGGGAAGTGATTCTGCCCCTCTGCTCTGCTCTTGTGAGACCCCACCTGGAGTACCGTGTCCAGTTCTGGAGTCCCTACTACAAGAGAGACACGGATGTTCTCACGCGTGTCCAGGGAAGGGCATGAGGATGATCAGAGGGCTGGAGCACCTCCCCTATGAACACAGACTGAGAGAGTTGGGGTTATTCAGTCTGGAGAGGAGAAGGCTCTGAGGACACTTTACTGTAGCCTTCCAGTATCTGAAAGGGGCCTACAAGAAAGATAGAAAGGGACATTTTAGGATGTCAGGTAGGGATAAGACTGGGGGAATGGTTTCAAAGTAGAGGAGGGTAGATTTAGTTTAGATATTAAGAAGGAGTTCTGCACCATGAGGGTGCAATACTGGAACAGGTTGCCCAGAAAGGTGGTGGAAGTTTTTAAGGCCGGGATGGACAGGGCTCTGAGCAACCTGATCTAGTGGGAGGTTTCCCTGCCCATGGCAGGGAGGTTGGAACCAGATGATCTTTAAGGTCCTTTCCAACCCTGAAAATTCTGATTCTATGAAAAATCCCAACCCCTTTCTTGTAGGCCTCTTTCAGATATTAGAAATCCCTTTCAGATATAAAGTCACCTCGGAGCCTCCTCTTCTCCAGCTGAACAACCCCAACTTCTTTTGTTTGTCTTCATAGAGAGGTGCTCAAGCCCTTTGATCATTTTAGTGGCTCCCCTCTGGACATATTCCGGGAGCTCTATGTCCTTCTTATGCTGGGGACTCCAGAACTGGACACAGAACACCAGGTGAAGTCTCACAAGAGCAGAGTAGAGGAGAAGAATCACCTTCCTTAGCCAGCTGTCTGTGCTTCTTTTGATGCAGCTCAGGACACATTTGGCTTTCTGGGTTGCAAACACACTCACAGCTCATGTTAAGCTTCTGGTCCACCACCAGGCCCAAGTCCTTCTCAGGGCTGCCCGTAATCTTTTCTCCTCCCAGCCTGAATTTGTATAGTTTCCAAGACAATCTGCTCCATGATCTTTCCAGGCACAGATGTGAGATTGACTGGCCTGTAGTTCCCTGGGCCCCTTTTTAACTCTTTGAAAACGGGGGTTATGTTTCTCCTTTCTGTCATTGGGAACTTCACCAGACTATCATGATTTCCCATATATGGTGGATATTGGCTAAGCAACTTCATCAGCCAGTTGCCACAAGACTTGCAGATGGATCTCAACTAGTTGATCTAACCCCAATCTCTGTGGTTCTTTATTCTCCCTTTCCATACCTTTTCCTTCTGTGACCTGGGCAGTATGGCTTGAGCACTTGCTAGTGAAGATTGAGGCGAAACAAGTTGTTGAGTATCTCAGTCTTCTCCATGTACCTGATCCTTGGGCAAAATAGAATTTTCTAGCAGTATTTCAAAACTCATCTCTTGAGTTTTAGGCCCCAGATGGTGAGTGTGCACTTGCTGTTTTGAGGCCACATGCCAAACCTCTGCTCACCCTCCACTGAATCCTGATACATTTCATATATGAGCAGCATATTCCACCAGCCACTCCCACTCCTCCTGTCTTCCATCTTCCTCCTTTCCCAGGACTCAGACCTCACCTACCCCATCAGGAAATATCCTTCTCTTCCTTATAAGGCAGCACAAGCAGAAAAAGCATTTAGATCATGCAGAGACAAGCCTTCCCTTTCCCAGCCATGACTTCTAACCATAATAAGGAATCCTACCTTGAAGCATCACTCACATGAAGCAGGACCTCACATTCACACAAAAAAATCTCCTCTCCAAAGCATTACACAGGTAATATTTTGATTCTAATTTATTTGCAACATTTTCAGTTGGAAATCATCCAGAAAGAAAGCCAAACTCAGCAAGCCATGTGCTTCCTTTAAATCAGGAATTGTGCAGACCCCAAAATTTCAAGACAAGTCTTGGAAAAAACATGGGGAGAAAAGTTTCATGAAAGGAGCAGGGAAAGCCTGCCATATAGATGAATGCTAGATTGTAAAGGCATTCATTATCTTAAACAAAAGCTAGAAGAGAATCCTGAGAGATGCATGTTAGTCTTCAGAACCCTGGCTTCAGTGTTCAGAGGTTTTTTTTATATGTATTTACAAATGCAGAAGATCAACAGGTATGTTGAAAAGTTATTTGGACCATCATCTACTCTGCATTGCACTGCATATATAATGGCCTGAGTGACCAACCAGGAAGTAGTGATATGCCAGAGAAGACAGCATACACAAGCCAGGTAATTATTTGGTGTGATCCTATAAGAGTTTAGAGTCTAGAAACAAATAACAAGCTATTTCCTTGATCATGGTTTCCACGTTCACCACCTCAGCAGCTCAAAGCTGACCAGAGCTGTCACATCTCTGCTCACGCTCACCATCAGCTGCTATTTTTGCCATCTGGCTGTTTTCTATACCTTAATCTAGCACATCCAGCAAACTTGTTGCTTTGAGTTAGTTTGCACCATGGCAGAGTTAGTGCCCTGACCTTTCTATTTTGACCAAGAAGCTATTGAGGAAAACAGGTGGCTTCCAGTGTTTTGACTTATCATTACATAAAATGGGATATGTTGCTTTCCTTTAGTCTCCTTCGACAGAATAGTCTGTTTTACAGAGATCCTTATCTGCTAAATGATCCTTCCCTGTTAAATCTCTTAAACCACTAGGGCTTTAAAGGACGATAATATTACAAAAGCTATTAAATACAAGGTATAAAGGTGTATATTATGAATACAGGAGAGCTCTCAGCGTTCAGAAAGCCTCTTTCTGACTTAATTATTTCAAATGCTATGCATTGTGAAGCACGCAGATCAAGGAAGACTTCCCCCTCCCTCATATGCTGAAGCTGGTAAGAGCTACCATTTTTGAAAGGCACTTCTTTGACTGGATGTTATACATCTATCTTTAGAAAAGAGAACTGTGAGCTGAGTTCTTTGCAGCAAGGTTGCAAAGGTTGCACCAAGGCTAGCCATCCACATGCCTGCAGAAATACCCTAAATCACCTCAGTATTATGAACTGAAAATAAATCTAGTTAACAAATTATAAGTCACCTTAAGGAACTATCCTCCTGAAATGTGCAGATAAACCTAAAACATACAGTTGAAGAATACCTGAATCTTGACATGAATTACACAAGTGGCAAACTTATGTATTACTAATTACATATAATTAAAGTGACTTAATTTTTCCCTAAAAGTCTGTAAGCTTGATATGCATAACAAGATACTGGAAAGAAAGAAAGAGTGGGGACAGCAAAAATAAGCCCAGGAAATTAGCTTTGAAAAATTACATACAGCTATGTTGTTACATAATATTGAAACAATCAATTGCTTAAATAGCTCCAAGTTTCAGGAGCAGGATAATGTGCCAGCACTACCAGCTGCCAGGCAACACATAACAGTTCTCAGAAAAGTGGGGAGGTTATGGCTAAGGCAGTCTTAATATCAGAGTAACTAAGGGAGCCTAGATTTAATATGTGGTTAATTCTAAATTGCCTTTGGTTTGGCTGAAGAGTACATTTTTAATGGAAGTGCAAGAACATAATAATTTATATTTGCAGAATAGCTGGATGAACAGAACTATGCTGTGAGTTAAAAATGTTCTTTAAAATTGATTATTATACCAATAACCTACTTCAGTACAAGGGATATTGTACTAGTACTGGTAATTATTCGGAGATTTTGGTGGTGGAACAGAGAAAGCAGCTCAGTTTTTCTCTAAGAGCAAGAAACTATCAAAATGAAGGGTCTTGTAGTGGTGTAAAACTGGTGTAAATAGTATGTAAGAGCATTCAGTCACTACTAACAGCTCAAAGGAAATCAATGTCACTCAAGGGCAGGAAAAATAAAGCAGAATGGAACATTGTAACAAGAATTGTTAAGATAATCACCCTGAAAAAAAAGAAAAGGTCTCCATACTGATCTCAAACAAAAAAGAAAATTAAATATCCAAAGGCAAAGGTGCTATAACACCCCAGCGAGTCAAGACCCTCCATTAGTGAGTGGCAGGCAAGTTGGCTGAGAGAGGTGACTCCCTCCTGTGCAGCTATCCTCTCCTTACCCCAAAACTGCTCCGGTCTGTGGGAGCCTGGCACCTTCTGGCTCCCAGATGCTGATTTGGGTGGAGAGATCACCTGGCCAGGGAGCAGTGGTGACTGCAGTGGGGTGGCAGCAGGACTGCAGTGGGGTGGCAGTAGGACTGCAGTGGGGTGGCAGCAGGACTGCAGTGGGGTGGCAGTAGGACTGCAGTGGGGTGGCAGTAGGACTGCAGTGGGGTAGCAGTAGGACTGCAGTGGGGTGGCAGTAGGACTGCAGCGGGGTGGCAGTAGGACTGCAGTGGGGTGGCAGCAGGACTGCAGTGGGGTGGCAGTAGGACTGCAGTGGGGTGGCAGTAGGACTGCAGTGGGGTGGCAGTAGGACTGCAGTGGGGTGGCAGTAGGACTCTGCTGGGCAGCTTCCCACCCCAGGAGCTCCTCAGGGCTTCCCAGACTCACTTGACTGGAACGAGAGCCCTGCAGGACAGGAGGCAGCAGCTGGGGTCAGGGCTTCTGCACAGAGGTTGCCTGGCTTCTCCAAAGGGCATATCCCAGCTGGAGGAGGTGGTCACCCTCCACCAGCATTCATGTTGGAGAGGGGGAAAAATGTAAGGAGTGCTCCCTGTGAGGAGGAAAGCGGCAGAAACATTGTGTGGTGAACTGACCCTAAACTCTGACTCCTCATCCCCTGTGCCACTAAGGGGAGGCAGGAGGGAAGGAATTGGGCCTGGGAAGAAGGGAGGGGTGGAGAGAGGTATTAAGATCTGGCCATGTTTTCTCCTTCTCCTTGCAGAGTAAATTAGGGCTTTTTTCCCTTCACAAGTTGAGTCTGTTTTTCCCATTACCACTGTCCCGATTAAGTATCATTTATCTGTATTTTCTCCTCCCTGTCCCATGGTGGGGGATGATGAGTAAGTGGAGGCCTGGTTGATACTGGCTGTGTCTCAAACATGACAAAGCCTCCGTGCCCTGAAGACCAGGGAGTGCCTCCGTCACCAAAGAAGGGCACTGCAGAAACTGAAGTGGCATGAAGATAGAATTTAGCACCTGATGCAGAAGGGAGCTGGGGCAATCTCTACATTGTTCTCTGCAAATGTACATGACAGAATACATTTGAAATGGGGACCATATTATGAACCAACAGATCCACTCTTTTCTGGAACAACCTAACAGCTCCAACAGGACTAGGAACTCTCTAATCCAGAGGATTTCTTGTGTCCTATTTAGCATAGTGGCAAATATCATTCTCCTGTCAAAGTGTTCACAGAGGTAGTTTTCACCAGAAGCAATGCTGCTCTGCTATCCACAGCTAGGGTGACACAGATCATCAACTGTGCACTGGATCCCCTTAGAACTGAATGGTGGGTTATGAGAAGTGTTTGCTGGTCTGGGCAGCAATCACTGCCAGAGTAACTATTCTATTTCCACTGGTGAACGGGAGGATGCTGGATAGATGGATACAACCTATGGACTTTGTTGGGTTACTATGCTAGCAAAGTGCCATATAGATAACCACTCTGTACTGTTTGCCATGTTGTGTGGCATTCATAGGTGAGGAATCATTTTTATGAATAGAGCATAAATTTAAGGAATTTTCAAGAGTATAAATTTCAAGGAATTCATATACAAGATATAGAAGAGAAAAAGTACCACCAATCATCCAGTGACAGCTGCAGTGAGCCACTAGCAACATAGCTTCTGCACACTGTTAAAAGAAACCTCAGAGCACATGCATAGCTTGCCCATTACAACCATCCCTGGTTCAAGGGTACAACACTTCTGCCCTCTCCCAGACTCTTCTCCCACATCTCCTCTCTGAACAGGATTGACATCACTCTGCTACAAGGTAAAGACCTTTTGGCTTAAGTGATTCAGAAAGAGAAGGATGTGGGTACATGTCTCTCCAGCAGTTTGGAAAGGTTCAGAGCCTTCCTTTTTCCCAGCAAGCAATGAGAACAGGCAGAGAAGTCAGAGGAGGAGTTTTTGTAGTAAAGGCAAGCATGAAGCCAGGCAGATGGGTACACCATCATCAGGGCTTGGTACCGAGTCTCAGGAGGAGAGGTGACAGTGGTGCACAGGAATCTCTGCACACCTATGCTCTCCACTGCTATGTGGTTCACTATCACCATACTCTTTTTGTTTTAGCAGGAGAGCCATTTTACCAGAGCTGCTTCATTCTTTAAGATGCCATGCTCTATGAGCACCCCTGCACACAGAAAAAGAATCTGAGAAAAACAAGTTATTTCACATATTTAAAGCTGTCCTAAACATGAGGGTGGGATTCTGAAAGTACAGTATCAGGAAACAGCTAAAATGCTGAACATTCTTTGAAAGGGACCTATATGTCATGTTCTTCATCCCTGGGATGTCACTGGCACAGAAGAATTGCCAGCTGGCTAACACAGGACCAACTGATGCACATTATTGCCCCCAAAAGGAGGCACACTGCACTAATCCTGTCTCCATAGTGATTTTTTATGGTGACAGCTCATCCACTCCAAATTGTCACAAAAAGCTCAGATTGCAAAAGTAATGCTAGCGTCAGGTAGCTGGCAGCAGGCTATGCATTTTTACCTCCACTCAGTAATCAGACTCAGTCCTTGCTTTCTTGCCATAAGGAAACCAAGACCCAGACAGCTCAAATCTCACTACATAAACCAATATGTATTGTTGAAAAGGTTTGAGAAGCAGTGGTCAGCAATGTTATTTTTTTAAGCTACCTCTAGCCAGTTATAGAGGATGGTCCTGCCTGTGTTTTTGGATTTAACTTCTTAGCTTCACAGTGTTTTTCCATTCATATAACAAAGTCCACACAACTTTGCATGAACAGCTAGGCTTAAGATTGTTCTAGTCAAAGTTATGGTCTTTTTTAGAATAGGGTAGGCAAAGTCCTTAAGTGCGAATTTTCAATTTTTTTTCAGCACTTAAATAGCCATTCTGATGTGTGAATACAAACATAGGGACATTAGAGCACATGGGTTTCCAGACACACATCAAACAAATCTAACTATTCCTGACAGTGTTGCTTATATAGCTACCATTTACAAACCAGGTTAGGCATCAGCTACACAACACATACAGTATAATTTTAGGGAGATATTTTGCATCCTTTGCCTAAAAAAGAGCTGATGAACCTGTAAGAGCTTTACAGGAAGTGGTACTAAACAGAAGGTTTGTCCAAGTTCTTAAAACCCACCCATGTTAGGAAACTCTGTCCCACATTTCTTTAAACTGCCTTTCTAAAATATTCGTGGAAATCCTACTTTTCTTCTTCTTTCTCCATTTCTCAGTTACTCATACATATATATTTAAATATATTTTTTTTGAAGATATGCCATTTTATTAATAAAAATAAATTTTTCAAGTGTGTATCGATCTTGATGACCAGTGAAATGCTTTTCTTACTCCAGTATGTAATTTCCATGGGAAAAAAAAAAAAAAAAGTCTGAACCATTTTACTGAAAATTAGATAAAAAGGTAATGAGAAGTTCTAAAAAATCATAACTCATTCCAAATTGCTCTTCTCAGGCAAGATTCAGCAATTTCTTACTCCTATCACATAAGCATTCAGAAAAAAACACTCCACAAGGATTTGTCTTTGCAAACAGCTAAAAGAAGCTGAGCTAGGTCACACTTAGCAGCTCACCAACTTGACACTATCTCTCTATACATACCACTTAAGTCCCACAAAACTCAAAACTACAGGAGTTTATTTTCCTAAAGACAACAGAGAGTAGCTGTCAGTGGTACACATGAGGCCGTATCACTCATAAATATCCGTGAGATGGAGAAGTTGATGTGTTTTCTTGAGAATATGCATCACATCAACTGAAGGTGCTCTTGAGGGAACTAAATATAAGCCACAGCAATTTAACTGAGCAGCCTCAGCCCCTCTTTTTCTGGAGTCTCTGGGGTAAAGCCAAATGAAGCATAATTAATGTTTCTGGGAACTGATAAACAACTCAGGGGGGCAGGGTGGGAACTGGGATTTCTGTGTCCTTTAAATGTAGGCTTATCTGAGGTGAGAGCTAAATACTTTTGGGAGTGCTTATCTCTTGAAAATTATTTTCATTCTGAAGCAAGGTTTCTCTAGAGAAAAGGTGTCATTCCAGAAACGGAGGATCACTTTCTCTTAAAAGTAGGTGTGCCAAAAGATATACTCCCACAAGAAATTTTTAAGTTAAAGCCATGTGTGTTTATTGACTGAAAGCCAAATGTGTCTAAAATTTAGATATTCTTTATATTCAAGTCTTCCGAACGGTAGTTACAGCATCTATCCCTTCTGGGGTAGCAGGGAAATATTAAGTATCACAGGAAAACACTCTGTTCACATATTATACAAACTAGTACACAGCATTCTAGTTTTACAAGCCAATAAAATATTCATGAAGACTAATCTACAACTGAACTGGAGCCTACCCAAGCCAAACTACAACTTCATTTTTAATTCCCATCACATTGCATAGCAGTCAAAGCTAGAAATAAGTGGATAATACTGAGCTGGAAGGAAGGGAGTGAGTTCTAAGGGGTTTTGGAGACCAGTGTCTGGAAGTAGTCAATAATGCTTTAAGTACTGAAGATGGGGACATAGTAACCATTGCTGTTCTAGAGGCTTTGAGGAGTTTCAAATAGTGCAAGGAACAGGAAAAAGCCAGTGGGGTGTGTAGAGACTGGGAATGGGTTTCTCCCATCGCTCTTTCATGAGCTGTGCCCTTCTTCAATCCCATCTGCTGGTGGTCCATCCCTATCTGCTCCCTCCAGACTCCCCAAAAAATTGTTCTGTCCTCTACCATCCTTGGTCCCACCACCCCTGAGATGCATGCACTTTCCTCTGAAGAAACACCTGTGCAGCCTGCCAAGGCCACTGTCATGTGAATGATTCAAGAGGGTGATATAAGATGTTTTGTGCATAGCACAGTATGCTTATGATATCAGTCACCTGAAAGTTGAAGGCCTACTTCAGAAGAACAGGTTATTTCCTATTTAGCTTCCCAACAGGAACATTAAGAGAATTGTGTGGTTATCAAAATTTCATTTGTGTCCTGCAAACTCCTGCACTTACTTTCCTAATAAGTTCCATGAAAACCTATTTAGCTTTAAATTGTGTTGTATTGTTCAAAGAAAGGATATCTTATGTTCCTTCCCTTGACCTTAATATTGTCAGAAGAACAGGAAATAGGTATTTTGTAAAAAATTTGCTTCTTGTGAAATTGAACTATTATTTGTAAACGTACACCACAACCTACTTATGAATAATCTGTCATGTGTTATGCAGTGCAAATTACCTCATTTGCCATTTACTCAAATGCACTGAGAACTTGACCTCTGGCAGAGGGGTTGGACTCAATGATCTTTCAAGGTCCCTTACAGATCCTAACTTTCTGTGATTCCTCTGATGTAGACTAAAAGTATTATGGTTGGATTGACTTGTTGGTCTATATTCACTTTAAAAAGACATAATCGTTAATCTTCCCTTGGGTTTTCCTAAACTTTTTTTATTCACATAAGAACCCAAGCAAATCACAGCTGAAAGTTTCCATTCTTTCAGAGTTAACTATGCATATATAATTTCACTAAGAAGATTCATAAAAATAAACACATCTTAAACCCAAATTTACTTCAGTGAATTCACTGTGATGTATAGTAACAACACAAAATTTTACACCTTAGACAAATGCTGTAGTCTATGAAGTAGTTACTGCCTTTGACTTTCTTCTGGAACAAACTTTCACATGATATACACAAGACATAATCATTGTTTGTAAAATATCATTACAAGTGCCAAAGTGATGACGAATTAAGTCTGCACTTAAAAATTAGCTGAATTGCTCTGGAAAAAGAAATATTAAGTCCTCAATATAAAACCATAACAACTTTCATGTATTGAGGGTTTTTTCATCAGAGTTAAATCTAAGGATTTTCCAGTCTTTTAAATGAAGTTTTCTTAGCAAACCAGCAGCATAACCCAGTAGCATCACTCATATGTGTTTGGTATGTTTAATGTAAGCCTCATGTGCAATTGCCTTATTAAATTACCTGGTACTCTCTGGTAATTTTCTTAGCTTTGCCATAATAGAGAACCAATGCAGCTGTTCCTTCAGGCTCAAAATTTGTCCTTCTGTTTTTTTTCTTTTTTAGCTTTGCTGACTGCAAACCTTGTTAGGGGCACAAGACAGAACATTTAGGCCAAGATTTCAAGAAACAGCTGCCTGAAAATTTTGTCTACATATTCATATATATGATGAGTCTCACTTTTCAAATGTCCAGGAATAAAGGGTTTTTTGATTAATTTTTTTATGTCAACAAAATAAAACTAGGAAATTGATAGCTATGGTGAAGATACATTGTTTTCATCCTCAAAGAAATAAAAAACAAAGTTTTTTTTTCTAAAAAATAAAAAGTTTGGAAGAACTATTATGGCAAAACAGTAGCCATAATATAAAAGTGCCATTTATAATAACTAATAAGGACTTGAATATGTTGGCTGGCTTATCTAGATTAATGTATGTATCAGCTTTATCAGCTCGGTAACAGAAGCCATCAAGTTGTTCAGCAACATCCATGAATAAGACTAGCAGGGGCAATGTATAGGTAAAGCAATGACATGCTATCAGTATATAGTTTATAGATTAATATCATATCAATTACTACAGAAACGCTTCCTTGTGCTTGCCCTATCACATGCTGCAAGACCTTGCATCTCCTACTACACTTTACCATTCAGTTTGTAGTCCCATGAGCACATACACTTTGGGGATGCCTGGTGGTGATATGCATGTTTGCCTCCTGCACTAAATTTGGAGTATAAAGATTCTGTGACCCACTTTCAGTCTCACTGCTAGTACAATAATCCTTATCACAAGCAGAAAGAAAATGCTTCTGACACACCTTCTGCAAAACATTTGCTGGCATGACAAGGTTCAAGTATTTATTTTCCATTTTGCTTTGTACTAGCAGGCACAAATTACTTCACATGTTTATCTGAATTCCTGGTTGACCAGATGCACAAGGTTTTCCTGGCTATAAGCAGCCTGATTCTTTCTGCAGTTTTATTTGTTTTTATGCTGTACAGTTCAACACCAAAAGACTTTTAGGCAGTATCATACTACATGTATTTTGGCACAATGAGATGCTCCTAAAGAAACTGCTGTTGTTGACAGCCAGACACATGTATTTCTCCCTTCCCTGATGTGGTGGACAAAACGAGCAAAGCCCTAGTGTAGATGGGTAGCCCATGCAGGACTATCCTGGCTGCCTACAAAAGGCTCCTCTTAACCTGGCATTTGTCCCCTGCACAGAGGAGCACAACGTGTTTGGTATTCTCCAAACATACAGAAACTGGGTTAATGTCACTGTTCTCCCAGCAGATAGGCATAGCTCTGAGCTGATGAGAGGCTGTGTTTGGACATAGTTTCCTGCAACAGTATGAACAGCTGTGAGAGTTGAAAGCATCTCTCATTTCTGAGCTTCCATACTTCTAGTTAAAATACCTGCCCTGCTGCCAATCTTGCTTTTTCCAAACTGGATTAGTTTTAAGACATTTCCATGGCTTCAAAAAAGCATTCCTTATCTCAGGCCTAAAGCATCTGGCACAACCACGAATATGTGCCTGGCAAAGGTGTGATCACAGCCCCTGGTCCAACTATTTATTCTTTTCTTTCTGCATAAGCTCAGATAGACACATAGTTGGGATCAGCCTCACTCTTCTCTAGTGACATGTTTTGCAGAGCAATTAGACAAACACTTACATGGATGTGTAAGGCAGGGTAGACTTCTTCTTTGCAAATGCCAAGAAGATGGCATTCTTGGATACACAGCTGTCTAGAAGGCGGAATGGAGCAGCATGGCAGCAAAATGATCTGACTATTGACTGCTTTGGTGCTGCACAATGGACTTATAAGAGGCTTGTGATCCAAACTTCTGCAGTGCTTAGTTGGTCACTTGCTTTGCCTGAGGAATCATTCTGCAGAGAACGATTCTTCTGCAGCCTTAACGCTGCTACATGTTTATCTCTTGCTTCTCACTTAGACAGCTGGCCCAGGCAGTCATTTCTGCCAGCCATTGGGCTACCATCTTGGAGAGGTTGTAGTTCCCAGAATTAAAAAACAAAACAGAACTGATGGCACTTGACTGTACATAGTCCTCTGTGACCCAATTGTCCCTTTCTCTCTTAGGGCTGTTGTCCATTAATGCTATAGTTATGCAACATCATGTTTTACCTTTCATCTTTTACCAGCAGCAACTGCACTTAGAGATGATTCATTAATGAAAATCTCTCTGGAGTAAATTTCATTCTTATTCACAGGCATGATGAAACACCATTTACCCAGCCACAGAAGTTGCAGCCTACCCCCAGGCTCCAGTGACTCCATACACATTGACAAATCTAGGAGTCTGTCATCTTCCTGTTTTTTTCAACTATTTATCATTGAGTGGCTATTTCCCATGAAATGTTTTTCATCTTTTCTATGGCATTCATCTCCCTTTTAACAGTGCCTTTCTTTCATTTGAGAGAAATTATTTAAAATGTATTATAGAAAAAAAATAAGAGTGCACATATATTCGGAAACATGTCACAGTGACATGAAAGTTGTTTTGGTTTTTTTTTCCAGAAATCTCTAGGTAAATTGATCACATTCACTGCAATTAAAATTGCAGCTCAAATGTTTCATGCATTAAACTCATTTGAAAAAAAATCTTTATTTTCAGCAGAGTTTATCTGTAAATTTATCTGTTAAAACTATATCTGTATCTACAGCAATTTTCTCTGGGAGAAACAGCCAAAAAAAGCAATTAAAACCTCATGTCTGTATGTAAAATGCAAATTTACTTTTTCCTTGACTTCTGATTTTTGCCAAATTTCATCTGTTAAATCCTATCAGAAGGTGGTTCCTTTCTTCATGCTCTGAGCCCATTAATGTCCTGTCTATGCCAGGGAGATATCAGTTTCACAAGACTGGAAGGGATTCTTGTAGATAACCTCGTCAGATCTCTGCTCAGACCAAAATAATTTCTACAGGTAGCTGAGAGCTTTGTTCAGTTGAGTTCTGAGAACCACCAAGGACAGAGTGTTTGGCAGCCCTCACAGTGCCGCAAAAAACCCACAATGTCTGGTTGGAACTTTCCTTGTTGCAGCTTGTGTCTGTTGTCCCTTTTCCCAACCCTGCACACCCTGGCTGGCATGAAAGAAAGCAAAAATCCCAGAGTGACACTGTGAGACTGAAATGGGGTAGTCAAAGAAAGTTAAGAATGCAGAAAGAATTCTCCCATGAGGAATATCCAGTCTGGGAAAACCTGCAGTGCCTCATTTGAGGCTCATCGAAAGGTTAGGGACTTGTATGCTTTTTCCTACTAGTTTCCCAGGGAGTTGCTTGCTTTTTGCTGGTTTTTTGTTTGGTTGATTGGTTTGGTTTGTGTTTTTGTTGGGTTGTTGTTTTGTTTTTGTTGTTTTGTTTTGTTTTGTTTTGTTTTGTTTTCCTAATTGTCCAACTATACCTCCTTCTCTGACCTGCTCAGAACAAAATATTTGTAACCTTCCTGACACAATGAAAAGTGAGGCCATATAACTAGAGGCAGCTACTATGTGATGATCACAGTATTTACATTGGATTCTTTCATTGACCTCAATGTTAGCTTTGTCAAAGGTACATTATTACTTGACACTTGGATCATGTAAGTCAACATGAAGATGCAGGTCAAGATAAAGCCTTGAGAATGTTATATTTCTTTTGCATTGCAATGTATTTCCTTTCTTGGGAATTACTCTAAAACAGATGTTAGGGTAAAAAGCTAAGCTGTAGAAGTGCATACTGCCAGTAGTAGAGCATTTTATGAGAAGTCAAGCCAAGTATCTTAGACACAAAAAACCTTCATAACACTGTTGTCCAAATAGTTCTTCAAGAAAGCAATTCAAGTGACATTTTACATGAAGTCTGTGAAAAGGTAACTTGGTAATTTAAGTAATTTCATAGTAACAGTGATTTAAGCACTGGTTATAAAATAATTTGAACCATTTCTATCAAAAAAAAGTCCAGATTTCATTCTTAACTTTTCCTTCATATTTCAGATATAGGAAATGAGGAGCACATCTGATGCAACAGCTTCTTAACACAGAAGCTACATGTTTACTGGCTACACTGGTCCATAATGCATGAGAAAAATAAAACAATCAGTCATAAATTCAGCCTGCAGTGCTGACTCCCACTGCATGGTGAGAAAGATGTATCATCTCCTGATGTAGCCAAGCCCCCCTGAAATATCCTGGGAAGAGCTACAGTGCAGGCTTATCTTCAGCACAATTTCCATCCTACAAGAAAAGGACAAAACAGAGAGCCCAAAGCTGCTACTCTCTGAAATCCATAGTCATCAAATATCTTTATTGCCTTTTGCTTAAGGAATTTGTGCTTTGGTCAAAAACATCCCCCTCTTTTGATCAATGTCTAACCTTGAAAAGTAAATTCAGAACTGACGCTTATCTTCCATGTTCTTTTTACCTACTGTAATCAAGTACATCATACTGAGGCAGAAATATATGCTTTTCCATTCCTGAAATACAATTTTCACCTGCTAAGGACTAGAACTTTTATCATCATCCATCAAAATACCAGGAATGCAAATTAGAAGGAAAATTTTATTTAAGCACATTTGACTACTGTCCATAAAGATGGACATGCTTTGAAAGGTTCAGCTTATGAGCAGGAACTCATACACACTAGGAACTGAATGAAGATCTAAAAAGGAAGGTAGGCTAATTATCATTTCCATTACTAAAAAATAGCAGATTAAGTATAACAAGTACTGATCTTGGTATTTACACAATGCAGTGAGAAAGGAAATATGGAGTCTACTGCTTATGAAGATATAAAATTTTTCTAGATTATCTCCTACACATTCTAGGAACCTTCAGGAGTGTTCCCTTTCTGCTGTATTGTATTTCCAGCTGATATCTGGAAAGTTGAAGTCCTCCATGAAAACAAGAATTAGAGACCATGAGACCTTACCCAGCTCTCTGTAAAGTACCTTATCCACCACTTCAAAGAATCAAAGAACCATAGAATCATCAAGGCTGTAAAAGACCTCCAAGATCATTGAGTCCAACTGTTCACCCTACAACCCCTAACCACTAAACCATCTACTGTAGCTCTTCATCTACCCCTCTTCGGTACATCTCCAGGGATGGTGCCCCCACCACCTCCCTAGGAAGCCTCACCACTCCTTCTATGAAGAAGTTTTTCCGAATATTTAACCTGAACTTATGATGGTGGAGCTTCACACCATTTTCCTCGTGTTGTCCTGTCATCCTGATTGGGTGATCTGTAGCAGACTCCTATGATGCTGTCAGTCATATTGACCTTTCCCTTGATTCTAACCCATAAGCTCTCAACCCTGTCATTAGCAGCATTAATTTCTAGACAATCATATCTCTCCCTAATAGAGAGGGATAATCTACCACCTCTCCTTCCTTACCTATTTCTTTTGAAAGGTTGGCAGCCATCAATTGCAGCATTCCAACTGTGCGAGTTATCCCACCATGCTTCTGTGATGGAAACTGTATCATAGTTTTCCATCTGCACAATGGCCTCCAGTTGCTCCTGCTTCTTACCCATGCATGTGCATTAGTGCAGATGCACCTCAGCTGGGCCACCTTTGGGTAGGAGAATCCCCTGACGACCCTCTTGACCATACCCAATGTTTCCACAGTAACCAACCTCTCACCAACTCTTTTGTTCCTCCTGCCACACGGAATATCATTCTCCTCCTTCAAAGAGGACCGAGATTGTAAGACCTTACTAGCACCCTCCTCTTCCACAAGCACTGTCATGCTGCATCCAGACTCCTCTCTAGTAGCCCCAGTTTCGCCCCTGCACCCCTTCATACCTAGTTTAAAGCCCTGTTTATTAGCCCTGCCAGCTCCTGTCCTAGGACCCTTTTCTCCTTGCAGGATAAGCTACACCCATCAGGTGGTCAGCAGGCCTGATCTCCTGTAAATTGAGCCAAGGTCAAAAAAGTCAAACTCCTGCTGGCAGCAGCAGGCTCGAAGCCATGTATTGATCTGCTGGCTCATCCTGATTAGTCCCTCACCATTCCCTACAACCAGAGGGATAGAGGAGAACACTGCTTGTGTTCCTGATCCCTTAACCAGCTGACCCAGGGACCTGAAGTCTCTCTTCATTGCCCCTAGACTTTTGGTGGTTATCTCATCACTTCCCACTTGAAAGATAAGTAAAGGGTAATAATCTGTGGGTTTAACTAAGGTGGGGAGTCTACAACCATACATCCTTAATCCTGGCCCCAGGGAGGCCACAGACTTCCCTAAGGAGTAAATCTTGTCTACATATAGGGCCTTCCACTCCATTAGGAGTGATTAATCTATGACAAGGACCTGTCTTGTTTTCTTAACTGCAGAGATTTTGATGAGAGGCACAGTCTGACTTGGCCTCGGAGACACCCCTAGGTTTGGTGAACTATCTTCACCACCATTTGTCTCCCTTTGCAAAGCACTGAATCTCTTATTCAAGGTCACCTGGGTAGGTGGAACGGATACCCCAGCGATACACTTACCATGCCATTTACACTGCACAGGGACTTGTTGCCATTGCTCACTATCTTTCAGGCCATTACTCTTGATCAGGTGGCAAGGAGACAGGGGGAGCTCTGAGCCATGAGCCTCACCTGATGGTTGAACCTGGTTCAGGGAGGCTGAGTCATGACACCAATGGTCTATTCTCCCTCTCCCATTTCCTGATATTCCTCAGCCTCTTGACTTCCTCCTTCAGCTGTGTAACCATGCTGAGCAGATAATTTATCTGCATGTATCTCACGCAGCTCATCTCTCCACCAGTCTCTGCAGTAAGAGACAGACTCAGGCACTCCTCACAACCAGAGACCTGGCTCCCCACATGTCTGTAGGGGACCTCCATCTGGGTTGCCACAGTCTTGCTAGCAACAGATTTTGCCTGGGATGGAGCCATACTAAAACTTCCCCGGGGGGACCACGACCACAAGTTCAGTTGCCCCTGGAGTCAACAGGTTCTCAGTGTCCTGCTGCCTGCCCTGCTTGTGTGACCTGCCTCCGGCAAACAGCCACATCCCTCTTTGACCACTCCTGATCACCATGCTCCGGGTCACTCACACTCCCCAGGGGAGTTCAAATCCCCCCGTGGCTGCCTGGACACTTCCCCCCGGACTGTGACGGATGAGCCGGGCGAGCGAGCTTATGGGTTTCTTCCTGTGGTTCTGGGCAGCTGTACAGAGTACCCTGATCTCAGGAACCCCCTGTACAGCACGATCTCTCCATGTGCCCCTG
The DNA here is from genome assembly GCA_023637945.1 of Phaethornis superciliosus. Taxonomy (NCBI): domain Eukaryota; kingdom Metazoa; phylum Chordata; class Aves; order Apodiformes; family Trochilidae; genus Phaethornis; species Phaethornis superciliosus. The sequence continues at coordinate 43,410,001 of JAJQWJ010000004.1, read as the reverse complement.
GGCTTACCTCAGATTTTCACTGTCACCACCTGTGCTGGTCGCTGAACCAATCTCCTAAGTAACAGTTTCACTGCGTTTGAATGTAAGGGTTCTCCCACAGAAATCAGTGCAAGAACAAGGACTGGGAACTTCAGTGGGAATTCCAGGCTGGTCACTATTGGGCTGGTGTATAGTCACTTGTTTTTCCCTGTTATCATCACTGGCTGGTGATTTCAAAGCAATTACACCATCGTGTGTGCTTAAATCAAGTGCTGTCCTGGAGTTACATAAGCACACATACCAATCTGAACATCTGTGTCCCATAAGAAGCCAGAAGTCTATTCTCAGGAATGGCAACACACACAAATGGCTGTGTTTATAGAAGCCCTGGGGAGCTATTGACCTAGTGCATATGACTCAAAAAGCTGCCCTGCTCATGGTCATACCTCCTTCACCAAGAAAACAGTTTGCGGAAGAACAGGCTTGTTAAAACAGAGAAGTACCTGTGTTCCATATGCAGAATATCACTGTGCAAATAACATTTACTCCTGAGGGAGACACACAGCTAAGAAGATAAGAGGCTGGTCTTCACTCAAGGTCAGAAGGGGAATGACACAACTCTGCTAGGTTTGTATTCTCTGTGACTTGGCATAACTAAAACATTTGCACAAACACTGTTGCCCCTGTACCAGGAATTTTTGAAGCTACTGATCACCCCGTATCCAAGCTAGTGATGAAAACATATTCTCACTGAGTGACAGACACTAAACTTTTGCTGCTCCCATGATGTCATGAGTAGAGAAGCAGCCAGACAGTGCCTTAGCTTGTGTGACAGCACATTAAGTTGTCACAGAGCACAGCACTTATCCTTGTCCTGGTTTGGCAAATCCTTGTATCTGCCTCACCCATACTGACATTTCTGGATGACATGAACTACCTTCTTGACAGAACATGAGACAAAATATCATTTGTCATATGGGTGATACAGCAAAATCCTTTCAGAAGGATATTACTTTGCTGTGACTTTGACAACTAAGTCCAAGCTGATTAGAATAAACATGTTTCCATATTAAGTAAAATTATTAAAGTTAGGCCCTTTTTTAGGTAGCTGCACAGATGAGTGCAATTTAACCTTGATAATTCGTTACTGATAAATCTTGCAGGAGGGAGGACACCTTAGAAGCAAATCAAGGTGAGGGCTCAAAGTAGCAGGATGTTTCCATATGACCCTTAGGAGATGTTCCTTTTCATCTTTCCTAGTGCTTCTTTAAAAGCCTCCGAAATCTGGGGGCTTATCTTATATTTCAGTGAAAATACTGTATAGATGCAGTTCATTTTATTCAGCAAAAAGGCACTAAAAAAGCATGAAATGGTAGCTGAAACATATCTAACTCTTTTAAACAAAAGTAATTTATTATCTTAATTTTCAAGTATCTTAATGAGAAATCTCATATTTTGAATCATTCCCACACTTAATCTCATAAATTCAAATATTTCATAATATACTAAGGGCAAACATACACCATGACTTGCTTTATTTTACTAGTTATAGGCAGTAGCATAGTTCTCAAATCAAACACCAGTGTGTACCCACATTGTGTTGTTCACAAGATACCACTCATTCCCCACAGAAGTCATCTGCAGGGCTTATTTAGCAGCACTAGAAAAGAGCAACATGTGCCCTCAGCCTCATCACAAGGAGCCTTGGGAGCAGATTGGGTGGCAGAGCCCCCGTGCACTCAGCAAATCCCCAGGCCAGAGAAGAGAATTGCAGTGGCTCTGCAGCAACCCCTGGGCTTTGGAATGGGGATACATGCTGGCCACATGCAGACACAGCTCCCACCCTGCCTCAGATCTCACCCCAGTAGCACAGCAGCTGTCCTGGCTGGCAGCAGCACAGCAGCAAGGCTGAATGAGCAAAATTCACTCTTGCTCACATTCTGCAGCGATGCCATGGCATGCTGGATTCAGTGGCAATGCTTTAGACCATGGCACTCCAGGAGGAAAGCTGATGATTTCTCAGATGAAATCTGAGAAGGTAACTGTGGTGGTCATGGTAACCACCTGAATATATTTGCCTAACACCTGTTTCTCTGGAAGTGTCAAATATGGAAGGTAGTGTAAATTATTTTTTTAAATTGCCTTCTACTTTTCTGGGGCAAATGAAGCAAAATGCATCTGTTTAGGGGGAATATTCAACTCCCTGCTTCTCTCAGGGAAGCATGCTGCCTTCTATCCCTCTACACTTGCTCCACCTCCCAGTAGTAATATACCTTTTATATATTCACAACCTCTCAAAAATTGACCTCTGACTGCTATAGCACCTGGTCTCCCACATCCTCCTATATGTTCATGAACAAAATATAGCAGTATCTTTTTTTAGCCCAGTCATTTGAAGAGGACACATTACCTGCATTTTTAATTGTTTGCCATGAATAAAAGATGATGTACAAGTCTTGGGTTCATGCAGTGGTGTTTTGGAAGCAGGGGGCTACAGGGGTGGCTCCCATGAAAAGCTGCTGGAAGCTCCCCCAGTTCCAGTTCCAGCCCTTCCTCTTCCCAAGGCCAAGCAGACATGGGAAGCTGGATGTGCCTCTGCAAACAACATGTTTGAGAAAGGGAACATGAAAGTGTAAAAATATACCTGCAGAGCAGGGGAGATGAGAGCAATGGCAGAGCAAAGACACCAAGGCCATTGAGGAAGAAGAGGGAGAAGGTCCTGAGTAGTTTTCTTCACAGCCCATGGTGACATGGCAGCTGTCCCCTGGCAGCCCATGGAGGAGCACAGTGGAGCAGTCCCTGAAGGATCACAGTGGGCAGCTTTGGACTGCTGCAGGGGAATATCACAGGTGGGCAGAGGTAGACCTGCAGCTCTGTTTTAAAAGCAAGTATGACATGCCTTATGACATGATATTTGTGGTTATGCAGGGATAGTTTGGTTTACTATGTAATTTAAGTGCAGGACCTTTTTAAACATGGCTAGAATTCTGTAAATATAATTCCCACAGTTAAATGATTATGCATTATTAAATTTATGTACATGAGCACAACCAGCTGACAGTGGAAGATACACTTCCAGTTCCACCAACACCTTTCTTGCAGTAGCCTACAGTCTTCTATGAGCTCTTCCATTATTCAACTTAAAATTCTCAGTGTTGTCCACCCTCATTCTTTTCCATTTCATCAGTAACACTATGTCAGAAAGCAAAACAAACTTGTTACAGTGTCCTCCCTTAGACTTTTGGACTTGATTTTTCTCCAGTAAGATAAAATCTGGAATCTATCCATGAAAGGTACCTAGGAATTAAAGACTACAGAAGCCAAAAGTCCTCAAAGAAGAATAACTGTACTTTCATTGAAAATAGTCTCATCTCAGTGTGAGAATATAGCATAATAAGGAACTGGTCATCAAAATACTGCCATGGTCAGCAACATCACCAGAAAGCACTAGAACTGTGTTTCAGGAATGTACCCTTGTGTCCTGGTTTGGCCAAGATAGAGCTAATTTTCTGCCTATAATTTTGCTTTCAGATGAGTCTTTTGTAAGCAGCTGCACTTGCTGAAATTAACAGCAAGTTTCTCAGTCGGTGTCTGTTTCTAGGACTGATAACACTCAATGTTTATAGTAACTGTTAAAGAATGTTATGCAGAACAAGGCCACTGCTCAGTTCTGCGGAACATCTTGTACTCCACAAAGAGAACAGGAGTACAGAGGTCACACTTGCAACCCTTCTTTAGGGAGGTGTGGACAAGATAGATGACCAAAATTGATTGAAAAGAGTATTCCATCCCATATACATCATACTTGATATAAATTTGAAGAATTTTGACAAGGGTGAAAACATTTCTTCTGCCCCTTCCTTCAGCCTTTGCCTTCACCTGTCCCTGTTTGCTTTGGCATCCTGAAAGGATTCCATCTGTTTGCTTGTGGTCCTGCTCCGTGCCAGCCTGAATCTGTGTGTTCCTGCCTCCAGCTCCTGACTGCTGCTGACCCCAGGATTCCAGCCTGGACTTTCCCAGGGCTGCCCTGCAGTCTGTGGTGACGTGAGAGTTACTGGGGGGAAGTGGGGAGCTGCATGGCTCAGTGGCACACTCAGCACCTTCGGGCCAGTGGGCTAAGCAGGCTGTGCCCATTTCCAGGGTGTCCCCTCAGTGGGGGAAACTGGGGCCACGCCTGTTTACACAGGAAGAGGCAAGAGAGTGGATGCAAAATTAATCTCACCTCTGGAATGGAAGGTCCTGAGGAACTATGAAGCACTCACTGAAAACTAGGGTACAGTGTGAGCTACTGGCACTTTCCCCAAAGTTAAACCAGCCTCTTTCTAGTGAGCTACATTCCCAACTCATCCCATAGCCCAGCTCTGTACCTATTATGGGTGAATTGCTATGTAGAATGACACACTTGACTGCGTAAGAACAACCCTGCCTTTGAGAAGTGTTTATGCCTTGCTTCCCAGCAAGGTCTGACACTGTCACTTTGCCACAGCTGCACAGGATGGCTACCTGCCTATCCTGCTTCACACCAGGCTCATGTTGCCATTGAGGACCACATGGGGCAGAGAACTTAATCCTAGAGGCTGAGGAGTATGGACAGACATGAGTCAACATTTCTCTTGTCTTGGACCATCTACAGTACTTCTGTATATGTGGGTCTCCTTGGGATCCCGTGCCTGTAATCTCAGAAACAGATTTTCTGAAGCTTTTTGTTCAAAAGCAGTAAGAGACTGGATGTAGCACTCAGTGCCGTAGTCTAGTAACCACAGCGGTAGTGGGTCAAGGGTTGGACGTGAAGATCTCTGAGGTCCCTTCCAACCCAGACAATTCTATGATTCTATGATTCTATGAAGATCAAAGTCCAGCAGAGCATTTTTCATAGCTTGGAGCTCGAACTTGATGTGATGAGTCCATACTTTCTATCTGGAGGGTTCCCAGAGCAAACTACTCCCCCAGTAAAGAATAAGAGAAGAACCAGAACCTTCAAATCAAAGAGCAAGCCATGCTGATATTGCAGATATGTGGGATGAGCCAAGACCAAAACACAAGTTTTGTTACCAAAGTCCCCCCTGGAAAAGGCACTGATTGCTACCACAGGGGCATGAGCCAGTCTGCACTAAGCCCAAGGGACACAGGAAACTTTCTAATGCAGACAACAAACCTAGTGCTCACATAGCTAGAGAGGTCATTCCCTCTTTCTTTCGCTTCATGTCTCAGTTGTTTCCTCAGACCTTTGTAAAATCTGTTATCAACTAAAGTAGAACTACACAACATCCATATGTATATATGGTCCTATATGCTAGTTTAAAACTACTGCATCTGACTGCTGAAGAACTGGTATGACATGCACTGACATCAAGAATGTGTAGAGAGTCTCTTCACTTCAGGTTTGGATACATCTGTCAGTGCTGCCCTGATAAATGGGATAGCAGCTCTCATCCTAAGAAAGCATTTACACACAGATTCAATTCTTTATGAGGTATGAGCATCCACTGTTCACCTTTAAGGTACCCACTATTTAAATGTTTTTACTCAGAAGCTTAATTGATGTTCATAACAGATGATGACTAGACATCTAATTTGGACACTTATGTCAGCAGTTAAGACTCCCTAGAGATGCAATGAAAAAGAGCTGCCTCCTACCCTAACACAGTAGAAGCAGAAGTACTAAGGTCAGGATTTTAGGTAGCAGAATATCCTCTTCCAACATGTGGTCATTGCTATATTAAGCATGATTATAAGTATTACTGAACAGAGACATGTCAGGTCTTAGCAAAGCTCATGAAGCTCCCTAAGTATTGCTGCTTCAACATGAAAGCTGATAATTTCTTTTTCCACCACCTATCCACAAAGTTTCTTTCTTTCAGCTTCCTTAATCTATACCTTCCCTTGTACATCTAGATTGTTTATCTAGTGTACTTAAAAGCCTTTGATGAAGTAACCTTGTCAAAAGCCTTTAACAAAATCAGGTAATCCATACCAAATTGTCTCTCACATCTAACTTCTTCTAGAAACTTGCTGACAGAACAAATAGGTTAGTGAGGTACAACTTCTCTTTACACTGGCTAATATTAACTCTTTCCAAACACATCACATTTTTCTGTATGTCGATTTTTTTCTTACCATTTCTACCAGTTTGTCTACTATTGACACTATTCTCATATACCTGCAGCTTCCCAGGATCTCAGCTGGAATGGATTTTAAAGTCTGGTGTCACCATGCCTAGCTATCAAAGCAGTGTAAAGCAAGAGGTTGCACATAATACTAATCAGTCAGACATACAATCATACAATCATAGAATGGTTTGGGTTGGAAGAGACCTTAAAGATCATCTAGTTCTTGCCCCCGGCATGGGCAGGGACACCTTCCACTAGCCCAGGCTGATCAAGACCCCACCCAACCTGGCCTTGAACACTTTCAGGGAGGGGAAAGCCACAACTTCCTTGGGCAACCTGTTCTAGTGTCCCACCATCCTCAAATTAAAGAATTTCTTCCTAATGGCTAACCTAAATCTCCCCTCTTCAAGTTTTAAACTGTTTCCCCTTGTCCTCTCTCTACATGCCCATACAAAAATCCCTACCCCAGCTTTCTTGTAGGGTCCCTTCATATATGGGAAGGTTGGTGTAAGGTCACCTTGGAGCCTCCTTTTCTCCAGGCTGAATAACCCCAAGTTCCTCAGCCTGTCTTCATTGGGAGGTGCTCCAGCCCACAGATCATTTTAGTGGCTCTCCTCTGGACATACTTCAGGAGCTCTATGTCCTTCTTATGCTGGGGACTCCAGAACTGGACACAGTGCTCCAGGTGGGGTCTCACAAGGGCAGAGTGAAGGGGAAGAATCACCTCCCTTGACTGGCTGTTTATGCTTCTTTTGATGAAGCCCAGGACCTGCTTGGCTTTCAAATTTTCAACTGCAGATTCATTGAAGATTAGAGCCAGTCATCATCCTTAAATTTCATGTCATTGAAGATGCTGATCAGTGGAAATATTTCTAACAGCTCTAAAATTTTATTAATACAGATCATTTAAAAGTTTACTATCCTGAAATCTAGGGATATTCCTTCTAGCTGTACAGCTGCAAATACGCAGCTCCAAAAAGACCAGGCCTTTTCAGTGCAAAGTACCTGTTTCTTCCAGTGACCTATGAAACCAGGTAATACTACTTTTTTTCCCTTGAACAATGAATTAAGAAGGACAAGTCAAATTTCATGACCATGGCAAAATTCCAGCTAAATTCTCGGGATTATATGGACTAAAAAGCAAAAGACTGCAATTGGAATATTGCCAGAAAATATTCTTCTGAAATGTGGGAAGGACAAGAGCCTCATCGCGTTGGCATTCTTCTTATACTTGAAAGAGCAGTGTACACTTAATGCAGCTGCTTTCTTTTATAAGCATCTCTCCTATTTGCCTGGAGGCATGTCAAACTGACAGAGCAACAAATATCTGCCATCACTAAGCAGAGCTAAAATAGTCCTGGAAAAAGCTGCTGATTTTTTGTCGCAAACAAAGGACGGGGAGACGGTTTGATGCAAACCAGATTCTGTTTGTTGGCACTTTTGCATACAGTTATATACCTTATTTCTTATCACTACAAAGGTGTTGAAAATTACTCAGTTGGTCAGTTACTGCTAACATGGCATTACCTAATGCTACTTGATTGGTTAATTAACGATCCTGACCTAATAAGGAGGTCTGGTAATTACCTAATGCTTAACAAGTTTTATTATCATTAACGTTAACCTTGCTTCTCAGCACTTTCTTAGGTTATCTTATGCTATTCCTTACTTAACAAGGAGCCATGTCTCCATGATATCTCATGGTTATGTCTTTGGAGACTTTTCAAAGCCATGTTTGCACAGAACTTTGCCATGGCTCAAGTGATAGCCAGTTTGTTGCAACTAATTGCTCTGTGCTTATGGTACACGCTGACCTCGCTTCTTGCATATCCACAATTTTTTAGCTCTTTCAAACGACGCCTGAAAGGGGGGTTGAGGAGCACAAGGGGAAGTGCCATATTTAACACAGTTCATCTGAAAAAAAGAAAATGGACAGAGCCCAGTGTATGCAAAAACAAAGAATTCACTTCTTGGATCCATCCAGTCTTTGGAGACTCATGCTTAATGTAGCATGTACTATTGGCTTTGCTTAGCCCCTGGATCTTTGACTGTTTCAGTTAGTTACTGTCTCATCTGCAAATGAACACGGCATGAAGACATCTGCAATTACATAAAGTTGATCACAGAAATGGGTAATGTACAAATCCATGTAACCCATACAGCATAAGAGAAGGAAAATACAAAGATCCTGACCGGTATTTATTCAATATAAATACTATTTTTTAAAATTATGTTTCCAAGGAAAACTTGGCTACTTCTAGCAGCAAACAGCAATACACAGTTTGGGAGTGGGTGTCCGATACTAGCTTGATCAAAGTTTGCACTTTTTTGTCTGAGCTTTTCCATAAAAAAACTACATAAATAATTTTAAGAAGCATATCTTAAGTGTTAATGAAAGTCAGATAAATTTCCAGGATGCAAAAAAATGCAGCTGCACGTAAGACAATGAGGATCACAGTAAACAAATCAACATGGCACCACAGCAGTTTCTGTGGAGTTCCAGAAGGTTTCACACATGTGCTCCATCTTACTCCAAAAAAAAATCTACCAAATATATCCCACATTTTTGCGGGCTGATAATCAGAATTTGCAGCTCACTCGATCCCTATGCCCAGATGAACTTCTTCAGAGTGGAATTTTAAGGTCAGTGTAACAAGACTTAAGTAGTTTCCAAACCTTAAGTTGTTTCATTTTATATATTGTAAGGAAATCAGGGGAAAAACAAAAAGTATTTTACAGCCTGGAATTTCCACCTTTAAGAAAATCTGGCAACGATGTACCTGCGTTAAGTTTCTCTTGCCTTTGGTGTCCTTTATTTCTCATACAAGCCTCTTCTTAGTTATAAGAAAGCCAGCTAGGAAAGACTCTAGAGCCTCTTTTATCACAGACCAGATAAAAAATAGCTAAAAGCAGAATAGTATTTTCCAAACCACCTGCAAACTCATAAAAAAGCTTCAGACCTAAACCAAAAAGCTTACAGAGGTGCTTACCAAAACAGGCTGAATATCTATTGAAAAACCATAAGAAAATATCCCCTCATGTGTGGCAAAATTATTCAGGAAGTCTAAATACTAGTAGAGTTTTGTGGGTTTTGTTACAAATATCTAAGAGGAGCTTGCTGCATTAAAAAACAAAAAATGAAGGTGACTCAATGAGAAGAAAAAGTTTGCAGGATAATTTAGTCACATTTTGAATTTTTAATTAGTGTTTTACTATGCATTCAAACATTTCCCAAGAAAAACAATAGCACGGTATCTTAATAGCAGATGTATTTTTCATATTGAAGATCTCATAAAAAACATTTTTCTTGACCCACTTGGAAGAGCTGTATTTTAAAACAGGAAGAGTACTCACAGAAATGCACAACTAAGCCTCGCAGTCAAAACTGTTGCATGTGTTCTTGAATTGTGGACAATTTTATTTTTCAGTTTTTCTATCAGCTAATGCTTTTTTTCTTTTTCCTGTAATTGCCACATATCCTGTTTGGGTTTTTCTTGTCACAGCAGTTGAAGCAGAGGTTTCCAGGAGAAGCCTTATCATGATTTCTCAGCCACTGATGGAGTGGTTGAAAAAGCTCAAAATCTGCATGCTGAGAAAATTGATCCATTTCATGATCTTTTCCTCTTCCTCTGCTCTGGGGTCAATGTACTAGTCCTTAGAGAACTATTCTCTGTTCCTATGTTTTGGAAGGACAAGGATAAAATTAAAACTCTGCCTCGTGGTTTCCCTGCCCTCTACATGAAGCACCCCCAACACCGAAACAACACCCTACACATTGTCATCCATAAAACAAAAGGAAAATCACAATGCCTTTGAGCGACCATCTCCAGGAGTGCTCCCCAGAGGTGCTGGACTGCAGCACAACCAACACAAAGACCAAACCTACATTCTGTGAGCTGGTCCCTCAGAGAAGGTAAGGAGATAGAGTAAAGAGGATTTCCTTGAATAACTTGCTGCACTGTGAGGAGAGCAAAAGAGAGATGGGAAAACATTATCAAGAAAAATGCTGCAGGAGAACTATGAAAAATTATTAGTAGCTTGTTACAGGTTCATTAAAAAAGCTTTTAGTGAGCTATGACTAAATACCCTCTGAAATATATCCAATCTATTTCTTGTATTTTTCAAAAGCCTTAGAACAGTCTTACTTAGAATGTAGCTGTCAACAAAAAAATGAAAACATGTTTGTTTTAAGAAAAAAACAAAAACAAAAACAATCCCATGTTGTTCTGGTTGGTTGCAACACAACACCCTATCTGAACTTTCTGCTTGTGCCTGTATGTCCTTGGCCATACTATTTTGATGGCCAGTGAAGATGTGTGGCATGGTATCTGGATTCCCACAACAGACAGGCAGGTTAACGCCTGTCTGAACTAATGACCTCAAAACCTCAGAGCTACAAAGACCAAAAGTAAGTGAGAAGAACCTGGGACAGTGCTTGGATGACATGCTTGCCAGTGTTTCAGCAGCAGAATGCTAAGAATTGGTGCCCACAATAGGAAGACCACTGCTTGATAGGGGTCAATCAGGTCTGTGAAAATGAATCAAGGTTAAAAACAAAAAAAAAACAAACAAACAAAACTAATACAACAACAACAACAACAACAACAAAAAAAAAAAAAAAAAAAAAACACCCAAACACACAAGGGAAAAACAAACAAACAAACAAACAAAACCATAAACAAAAAACACCTGTCATCTGTAGTCCCTAAACCACAGACCACAAAAAATTCTTCCTTTCAAAACTGTCCTGAAGAAGGAAAAAGAGAAGAGGCAAAAAGAAAAACAGAGACAAAAAGATAGGGCAAAAGAAGAGATCGGAAGGGATAGGAAGGGAACTGGCAAACAATAGGTTAGGCCCAATACATCCTTTTATATTTTACATTTATAATGAAGTGCCTGAGGACAGAAAAATTGCAAATGTCACTCCAGTCTTCAAGAAAGGCAAGAAAGAGGACCCAGGAAACTACAGACTGGTCAGCCTCAGCTCCATCCTTAGAAAGGTGATGGAACAACTCATTCTTGGTGCTGTCTCCAGGCACATCAAGGACAAGAGGCTTATCAGGAGCAGCCCACGTGGCTTCACTGAGGTGAAGTCATGTCTGAGCAGCCTGAGAGCCTTCTGTGAGGATGTAAGTAGGTGGATGGATGATAGCAGAGCAGTAGACATGGTCTATCTTGATAAGAGAAAGGCACCTGGGGGTGCTGGTGGATGGAAGGATGCCCATGAGCCAACAATGTGTCCTTGTGGCCAAGAAGGCCAATGGCATCCTGGGGTGCATTAGAAGGGGGTGGCTAGTAGGCTGAGAGAGGTTTCCCTCCCCCTCTGCTCTGCCCTGGTGAGGCCACATCTGGAATATTGTGTCCAGTTCTGGACCCCTCAGTTCCAGAAGGAACAGGAACTGCTTGAAATAGCCCAGCACAGAGTGACCAAGATGATGAAGGGAGTGGAACATCTCCCTTATGAGGAAAGGCTGAGGGAGCTGGGGCTCTTCAGCCTGGAGAAGAGGAGAATGAGGGGTGACCTCATCAATGTTTATAAACATGTAAGGGGTGAGTGCCAGGAGGATGGAGTGAAGCTTTTCTCAGGGGTGACTAACAATAGGACAAGGGGCAATGGTTATAAACTGGAGCATAGGCAGTTCCATATAAATATAAGGAAGAATTTTTTCACTGTGAGGGTGACAGGGCACTGGCACAGGCTGTCCAGGGAGGTTGTGGAGTCTCCTTCCCTAGAGACATTCAAAGCCCACCTGGATCCATTCCCTTGTGACCTGCTGTAGGTGACCCTGCTCTGGCACGGGGGTTGGAATAGATGATCTTTCAAGGTCCCTTCCAACCCCTAACTTTCTATAATTCTATGGTTCTGTGAAATTGACTGCTGGGTGGGGCCTCTGGCCCATGCTACCATCCCTAAGTGCCTGGAAATTGTCTAGGAGAGCACTAGCTGGCCAGGGCTGAAACTGCAAGTGTTAACTGCAACTGTGTTAACACTGTAAGAGTATAGTCAGGTTTCAGTACCCAGGAACATTTCATACACTCTTATCACTTACAAATAGAGACACAGCCAGTTTGCATAGCTGTGTGCTGTCCTCACCCCCAGTGTGAGCATGGCTTGGCAGCTAAGGAGCTAGGGAACAGGCAAGAGTGCATTAGGCTACACTGCACAGAGCTGTATCATGCCATTCATTGCAGACCTTAAATACACACATCTTATTTTAAACTGCCTCCCCTAGAAGCTAAAAACTATGATGACCACAGGCTTTCTTCTGTTCTGCTTCGATGGGAAGTAGTAACAAATTATTTTTTACTCCAGTGCCATTGGGACATAATCTAGCCTATGGATTAGAGAGTATGCAGGAGTATGCATATCTGGAAGAGACGTAAAATGTAACCTACAAGTACAGGTACCTTGATGAATCAGTGTAATAAGAGGAGAACTAAAATTGAAAATGTGATCATTACAAATTATCTATTGCATGCCATAAAGTACACCAAAAACCTTACACTAGTAGTACTTAGTAGTAACAAGAGCCATAAGCATCAAAACATCCCAAAAAATCTTTTCCCAAAACAGCAGGAAATAAACTAAACCCATCAGACTTTTAATAAGTCTTTTAAAAGATAAAGATTAGGGGGGTTGAGGGATTTTATTTTATTATTTCTGAAGCTTTAATTCTCCTTCCCTTCTGCTATATCAAGATCTCACAGAAAATTCTCAGTTCCTGTAAAGAGACTTTCAACCAGTCTCCTATAAAATATTGTATAGTGAACTCCATATTCAGAAAGCAAAGGAGGCAGTAAGAAGCTACTTGGAATTGTTATTTCAAAAAAAGAGAAAGAGTACAAACTGTCTGACACCACCATGGCCACTCATTTTCTAGTGTAAGTCTCATTAATGTGTTTGTTACCTTTACACAGTGGTCATCAGGATTCAGCTGATGGATTCCATTTCAGGTGTTAGAAAAAAACTTAGAGCTCTAACTCTGCCCAGAGCAAAAAAACTCCTTCTTAAATACAGATATGTGTATTAGAAAGAAAGAAAACAGAAACAAGTACATCCAAGTAGAACCAGAGAATCTCAAATGCAATCTCATCCCTGAGGGAAAAGATTTTAAACAAGCCTTAAATATTCAGCTGCCTGCAACATATGACAGAAGACATCCATCCACCATTTTTTACCTTTCAGCCAGGTCCCTATAAAATGTGTTTCAATTGAATCATAGAATCAGCTGGGTTGGAAAGGTCCTCTGAGATCATCATGTCCAACCCTTGATCCACTACCACTGTGGTTAATTGTATTAGACGTGCTGTCCCTGATCCAGTAATGGGCCAGGGGACCTTTTCCTCCGTATAGTTTCTAAAAAGATGACACTGTTCATATTCAAGGTAGGCTTCTGATAGTTTTCTGTGCCTATATTAGAAAATAACAAAGAAATTGAGGCATCCCCACCTAACTTTGTTTTTTCAATGACAGGATCTCATCAGTTAGGATTCCCTAAGAACATTGAATCACCAGTCCTGTGGTGAATACAGGGCACAGTACCACCTTCCAGTCCAGATGTATATAATAATAAAATTATTTTCCTGAAACATAAAACTTTTTATGGCAGATGGGACAAATTACTACAGTTGTCATTTAAAAATAATTAATTGTGTTTATCTGGCAGCTGGATCCAGTAAAGCTAGTAGAAATCTGACAGCTTCCAGAGGGTCTGACTGGCCTCACTGATGTACTGCTTCACACAGAGAGCAGGTGAGGGGAAAAAAGGCAGGTCTCGCAGTGCATCAAAACATCAAGTGCCATCATGTCAGGAAGGGGAGTGATTTGTGATGACAACACTGTAATAGGAAAAGTTCTGGGGTTTTATAGTTAGAGGCTTCCAGAAAAGATTTTGGCCATTCTAGGGCCTTTTTACCATTCCAGCTATACAAGTAATATACTCTTAAACATATAATCAATACAGAGAATCTGAAAATACAGCATTCCAGGAAAATCTTTTCAATCTAGACCACAACAGAAGAAAACAAGCAAAACTTTCAGCATAGCTAAGAATTTCAATCCAGAAAAATTCAATAAATGTAAGACTACATCACTCCAGAGATTTTGATGTAGTTCATACTATTGAGAAATTACATTTTCTAGATCAGAAGATGAAAAGGAAAATAGTGAAAGAGTACCTGCTAGATTCCAAGTTAAACACCACACTTAGGCTTTTATTCTGAGAAAACATTTGATATAGTCTCTTGATACAGCTCTAAAATTAATCTTCAGAGTTTGAGTAGTAAGGCATTTTCTGTCAAGATTTAAAAACTTGCATCTTCATGTAATCAGGAGAAGCACCTCATTTTTCTTCCCTGTTTTGATTTAAAAGAAATGTCAATGAGAACAGAATGTTCTATGTTCCTTTTTATGTCAGTAAGGAAACAGACTGTGACAAAACTGTCCTGAAACATAGTTTATGACTGGGACGTACTCATCCAGGCTCCCAGCCCTGCTGCTGGAAAAGTGACATAATCCTTAAAACACAGATGTCACCTCTGCTTGGCCATTCCTCACTGAAAGACGTAATATGCAGAGTCCAAATTCATAGAGAATCATACCTGATAATGGCTTTGGGACCTTGGGCAAGGTGCTTCACCTTACCATCACAGTTTCTTCTAGCACAACTTTATTGTCCTAAAGGATGAGAGCATTTACTAATCATGATTTATAAAACTTGAAGACAGTAGAGGGAAATAGATTAAAATAGACAGCCCACTAAGAAAGAAACAACCATGGACAACGTCATTCTTCAAATCATGTTACAGCAACAGGTCTTGCTTCTCAGTCCCAAGGACTGTGCTCTGTCTTTTCCCAGCACACTGGCGGCACAAAAAGGTGAGAAGGACATCTTAAGCATGAGTGGTGTACTGCTTCCCCAGGGCAGGGCATGAAGGACTGTGATGCTCAGCTGCTCACTGATCAGGACAGTGGGATGGCACAGCACCCAGAGCAGGAGCATCCACGGGAGGGAACAGTGCTGCCATGTTGCTGGCCACACCACCTGCCCCCTCGTCCTGTTGCTATTAAGACGAAGACCCCACAGTGCCTATCCACATAGAAAGTTGTCATTTTTGTATGTTTCCCTGAAGACCTTTAAAACCTCTCACCAAGTGGTCTAGACTTTTTGGATGGTATATATCTATCTGATGTCACTGTGGTAGGGGAGAGAGAAAGTGAGGTAAAATACACCATGAGCAGGCATTTTAAAATGCTCTCAGCCAGGTAATAAATCAATACATTAAGTATGAGAAAAGTAATATCCAGATAATTTTTTCTAAAATGCAAATATCCAACACTCATTTACATGCAAAACATACATCCACAAGCCACATTCTAAATATACTAAGGGCTACCATAAAGTGTTTATACATTACACCTGCAAGTGCAAATGGATATTAATGAATGACAAAGCCACTGTATATCTTGAAAGTTGTAGTAGTAGGGTTTACACCAATCATGTTTTGAAAATGTTGTTAGAGGAACCACTACACCCAAGTCAGACACCCAATCAAAATATTTGAACTATGTTCTACCAGGGATCATAATAACTGACTCATAAAAAAACCTGCTTCTTTACAGAACCAGTAAAGATAAATTTTTCCCAGATGTCAATTTCTCAGACCAGAAGAAAAAGCACAAGAGGAAATCTGAAGAAGAAATGTTGCCTTGTTGATTTACATAGTGTAGCAAGATAGACTTAAAAGAAACCTATCTGAGAAAAAACAATGTGTGTTATGATGGAAATGAAAAAAATAGTGTACTAAAATTATTTGTGTATTTCTATACACAAGTTTATTCTTGTTTGGCTCATTTGTAGAAAAATCTGCTAATTTTTGTCCTTCAGACAAGACCCTAACATTTTTATTTGGATGTGCAAGTGAAAGGGCTGTTTTATTTGTTTAATTGATAAACACCTCTGCCTAGCTATTCCACTGTTATTCGATTATAATTGTTTTATTATATTCTAAGTGATGTTGTAATCTTCACTCCAGTGTTTGTGTCCAAAATAGCAAAAAAATACAAGGAAAAAAATGGACTAGGCAAGTTGTTTATTTATCATTATGTTTGTCTTAACTTTTGGGGGTTGTTTGAAAACAGTTTAGTTGAGCCCAAACTCACATGAGAGATTGCAGCATGTCCCTGACTATTATGGAGTAAGTCTGGGCAAACAGCAGTGTTAGTAAGAAAAAAACACAAAATTTATTGCCAATGAGACTATGCAATGTCCCATACTACAGTTTCTAAAGCTGTTAGAAAAGCAAAGGCCATACCGCAAGACTGCCAGCCTGAAACTACAGACTCGTTTGATCCTGCACTCTGAGGATGGTAGGTCTGTGCAGGAAGGTCCCTTCTGGAAACCATGCATCTTCACTCCTGTCTTGTTTCCTACTCCACAGCATTCACTTTCCTTAAAGCATTACTTTGAATGGTTGTGTGCTTATTCAAGCAAAGCACTAAATCCATGGTTAGGAGTGCTTCTGAACAGCTGTGGAGACTTGAGCTAGAGAAATTGATTTTTACAGAAAAGAGAAATCTGAGAAAGTTTACACAGCCCTAATAAAAGCACAAGTCAGCAATTAAGCCAAAACACCACTTTCTGCCTGATCTGCATAAATTGTGCCCAGCATGGAAGCAGCTGCCAAGATTCACTGCAATAGTACTGAGTTTATACCAGCCCTGAGCTGACACATGTAGCCCCAGAAAGATTTAAAGGGATTCTTTCCTTCCACATTCAGTCAACACTAAATACAGCACATCTTTTCACAGATGGACTCTCCCAAGCTCACAGAGAGGACAAAGAGAAGCACAGAGACAGTACAGAGGTGAGCACAAAATGAGAGGTACCTCAGTGAAAAGCCATTTCTCTCAGTCAAGTGGAGAATATGATGCTCTCAAGCATATCACACCTATCTCAAGCTACCTGCTCTTCTGCTGTGATGGCTTACCAGGTTTCTAGCAAGACAACTTGCTGCTCTTCCCCAATCATCAGAAGAGAGGTTTCTTCATTTCATGCTTTTCCTTTTTTGTGGTAAACTGGCACTTATCCAGGGGCAAATTTATAGGTGGGGAAACTAAAGTCCTTTTTCTATAGAAGAGGTTCTGTGGTGAGAGCTGCAACTCCAGGTTGATGTTGATACAGGTGGTGTGTTACACTCTGTCACTGTGCAATTCAGCACCAGAACTACTTCTGCCCTCATTCTCTTTGTTGGTGACACTCACTTATTACTTGGAATGAACAACTAGTATAGAGAGAGCAACTCATATGGGGAGAAAATGCCAAGCAACCTCTTCAGCTAGCAATGAACAACCAGAGTCTACTTGAACCAAGGGAACTATGCTGATTCACTCCAGCTGAGGATCAACTTCCCCTCGTGTTACAAAAAATGCTGAGCTATATATGAGCATTTCATTCAGGAAGATCTCAAAAGGTGTTGAACTCAAAAGAAGTTGAAAGCCTGCTAGGGGACTGAAGAGCTAAGAAAAGGATCAGCAACAAAGGCACAGAAAAAGACTCATTTACAGGTTCAGGCAAGCAGGGATCTTGACAAATACAGAAATAGACACTTGTGTGTCTTTGTGCTAGGAGGTATGCACAGTAGCTGTTGCAGTGAATCTCACCCAGCCGCAAGGCTGAAAAAACTTGCAAATGAAGCAGTAGTTGCTGCAAGTCCTGGAAAGAGTATCCTAGCAATGACCACATCCACCCTGTCAAGAAGGGACAAGCTGTAATCTGCAGTCCTTCACTGTCTCTCACCCTACCCCTCATGATGAGTCCATATCACTCTGTCACTTACTCCAAAACAATCTCCCAGACTAACATTTACAACCACTTCAACAGTAAAGCAAAGGGAAAGAACAGATTACCAGTATCCCTTATCACAGGTTTTCATGCTGATGTAGGGTACATTCTTGTTCTACCAATGCTGCTTCTTTGGCTTCCTTGCACCAAAACTCCAACATAGTACAGAACTCAAGCATAGTACAAAACTCAAGAAAGAGCTGAGCATATTTACTTTCACAAGACAGTTCACTTCTCCTGCTTAAGTTCACACACCAGTAAGTAAACTATTCCCAAACACGTGACTCAAGAAGAGGGAATAGGCAGGACCAAGCTGTATGGTTTTCAGGTGTTATATGATGCACCCCTTATTTATCGATAGTGTTATTTATCAAAGATAACAAGTGCATCAGGTTAAGAGCCAACTTTTTTCCCTACCTTTATAGGAGACATTATTTTTAAATTGCTTCTTTCCTTTTATTCCTTTAATGATTGGAAACATTTTCCCCTTCATATAAGCGTTTGTAATACTTCTCTGTCATCAAATCTGACTTTAAATTGCCACCCTTTTGGCCTTGGAAAATATTATGCTTTAACAACTGAAGATGTCACTAAGCTCTCTTACAGTGTGGCTGGTAGGCATAAATTAACAGGAAACTTCATCAGTCACAAGCAATCACACATACTTCTTTTCTTCTGAACATTAAAGAAGCAATGTATTAAGCAAGGCACCCTATTTCAGGCTCTGCAGATCTTATTCAAGACCAAACACTTCCACCCCTATACAACACAAGCTTGTTTTGCTAGGAAGCAAGGACTGTTTTCCAACAAGAAATCAACAAAAAATTGTCTGCCTGTGTGGAGATAAGACATTGAAAGATTTTAACTCCTTTTTTTCAGGGACCTGCCTGACAGCAGCACACTGCAGCTTTTCACATCAGCTTCTTACTCAGTAAACTGTGAGTGACAGAAAACCATCCCAGCTCCTGGACATACGAAGGGCAATGGTCCTACCACGGAAACACTTCCCTGGGAGTCCCTGGAACCTCTCGCTGCAGTCAGGGAGGCTGCACCAGGGACACACACCCACTTTGCACACAAGCATGCTTCTGGCTTTCTGAGGGGCCAAATCCTGAAACAACAACAACCCACATATTTTGGGCTTATTATACATGAAAAATAAATCATGTAATATATGTCATGACATTTAAATCCTTTCAGATAAAGAAAAATTGCAAAGGTTTGGGAGGTTTCAGGTTTGGGTTGGTTTGGTTTGGATTTTTTCTTGTGTTTTCTGATTATTATTGAGCACTGCTTC
Source organism: Phaethornis superciliosus (assembly GCA_023637945.1). NCBI lineage: Eukaryota > Metazoa > Chordata > Aves > Apodiformes > Trochilidae > Phaethornis > Phaethornis superciliosus. Next base: position 43,390,772 of record JAJQWJ010000004.1, on the reverse strand, counting down.
CCTATTTCTTGGAATGCAAGTAGAAATGTCTGTAAATAAAGACCAACCTGTACCCTTGTAGCTCCAAGGGAAAGATTTCATGAAAAGGAAATGGAAATCCCTGGAGAACCTGCCTGTGCTGGAAAACATCAGTGCTTCTGCTGGTCGTCCTTACACTGGTGCAACAGAGATGAATTAACCCCTGTCAGTATCACAGTCAGAATCTGAATTCAAAATCAGAATGTAACCATAAAGACAGGAAAATTTTCTTATAAAGGAACACGTCATTGATAATAAACTATTATAATCTATTATGTTAGAACCATTATTTTGAGTTTACATGTAATCATTTGGGGTATCTGTGATATATTTTTAAATAAATCTGTAAAAGACTTATGGAACAGCTTCCCAGGCAACTCCTAATATCTTTATATTATCAAGGCATTTGAACAGAGCAGATGGAATCACAGAATCATAGAATTAGCTGGGTTGGAAGGGACCTCAGAGATCATCAAGTCCAACCCTTGACCCACTACCGCTGTGGTTACCAGCCCATGGCACTGAGTGCCACATCCAGTCTCTTTTTAAATATCTCCAGGGACAGAGATTCCACTACTTCCCTGGGCAGCCCGCTCCAATGCCTAATCCCCGCTCCATAAAGAAATTCTTTCTAATATCCAACCTAAACTTCCCTTGGCACAACTGTCTTGGAGGCCAAGTATCTTATACCCCATCTCAGACAGAAAGTAGTGCAGATACTATTGTACAAAGACTATAAAACAAAATGAAAGGGAGTTGCATGGAAATATATCTGAGTAGAAAAGAAAACAAAATTACTGCAGCACATTACTTCTAGCCTGACCTAGACCAGGAATTTTTGCAGTATCACACAAGCCACAGAGACCCATGGCCTGCAAAACTTAAAAAAAAAAAAAGAAAAAAAAAGCCAAACTTCTGCTATTAAGAGCTGTGGAATGTTTTTTCAGGAGAGAGCCTGGTCATGATGCCTTTGTTGATCAAAACAAAGGCACACGTGAATTTTGCTTCCATGCATCTGCACATTTCTAGGGCCTGAAGGAAGCTGACTCACTGGCAAAATGCTGGTTATTATTTTCTAATAGACAACATATTCTACTCTGGTAGCTAAGTTTTCACTGAAATAAAGCTACTTCCCCAGTCTCTGAGTCTCTGGACTGCACAGGCTGCACAGAAAAGAGGGTGCAAATCAGCTCTGTCCTTGTGGCCAGATCTGTAAACAATCCATAAAAACATCTTGAAAGAAGTGCACTCCTATGATTCATGTCAATGAACTCTTACCTCAAGCCACTGTCAGGTGTTAAAATAAGGAAAACTGCTTATTTATGTTTTCCAGTTGTCTCTGAAGGGCAGAATTGAAAACTGTGTGCAAGGACACTCCTAGTAGCTTTTTAGATCCCTTTAAATATATAAATATATTTATGTATTGTTACATATTCAATCTCAGTACTGTCACATAGCACTTGTGGGTTTTTATGAGTGATGACTGGAGTTTCCACAGAATAATGAAGTCTGTGATTCTGCACTGATAGCTCTTTTCAAATCATCACCCACCTGGCCTTCTAGAAATTTTTATTGATTCTTGTCTGAGTTATAGTTAAGCATGAATCTTGAACAAAGCAACTTGAAATGACCTTAAGCACATCTGGAATATTTTGCAGCACTGATCTGAGTGCCCTCTACTACTGAAGAAAATACTCCCGTATTGTCTAGTGTAGATAAAAGCTCAGTCTTCAGCTGGAACCCATGGTTTCCTCTTCTTAATTACATAAGAAACTATGTGCTTATGTTCTTTGACCTACATTTCTTTGCACTGAACATTCAGTTCACTCTTAAATGTTTCATCAACCCATTGTTTGCATAACAGTAGATTATTTGTGTTACTCTAAGTCCACACTGACTTTGTAAAATAGTGACTACAGTCAAGCATACCTATGTACACAGCACTTCTTTATTTTTATGGCTTTATTTTATGGAAACAAGAAAGAGGAAGATATACTGACTCTGAAAAAGGTAGGAACCTAGAGAACATTTACTGTGCTTTTTAGAATTTTATCACAGGCACCTTTATTTATATTAAATTGCTAGTGTTTCCACCTATAACTAACAGTTATAGCTATTAGTAAATACTACAGGGTATTATTAGTAAATATACTCAGGGTAAATCTAGATAATGAGTGCTTGACTTTTGGATGTCTGACTCTTAAGTAGCATTTTGCTTAAAAAACGTCTTTGATGTACTGTACATTTTAGGGCACAAAGCAAAGGAGTCTGCCTGCTTCATTGATGTCCCCCTCAGCTCATTCTGGTGCTGTTCCTTGACAACCAGGTTCTCTTTCTTGCGGCTAATTTATAATTAATATACCATCTAATAGGGAGCTGTGCCTGACACTCAAGTCACCCTGCTGCCTCAAGAGCACATGACAGCTGGCAAAGCAATCAATACATATGATATTTAGCAAGTTCGTCCCATCAGCATTTTAAAAAATGTAATATTGCATTACATAATGAACAGTCATAAACTGCACAGAAGGATTTACAAAGTTTCTGCTAATGGTGAAGATGAACAGCAACTGTGAACACAGACTATTATCTTAAGGCCCATGCAACCTTCTCATCGTCATTTTATTTGCACAGGAATTTTCCAAGCCAACAAACAAACAAAAAAAACCCTGTATGCTGATACACAGAGGCAGAGAGGTCAGGAAAGAAGCTGGGAGGGGTTGGGACTCCCTGGCTGGACATATTCTCAAGCCCAGACCTTCCCTTCTGAGTGCATCCCATCTACACTGCACATTCAGCCTCCTCATGCCATGAAAGCAAGCATGGGACACTCTGGAATGCACAGACAAGTGGTAAAGGGTTTCCTCTTTCCATTTGCCCCAGGAGCACAGCCACCATCCAGGACAGAAAGTTCTCTGGGCACCAGCCCCCCACAGAATTGGGGCAGATCTGGCCAGGAGGAAAGATTCCAAAGTCAAGGCAAATGCTATCTGTGGGATTAGGAAATCTTTTCTGTCATCTACCATCATTGTGGTGATCAATCATGAACCTGTTTCACCTTCCTTCCCAAACCTTTCTAATGTCTTCCCTGAGGGGTCTGGCCACTGATCTAACTTTAATAGGTAAATGCAGGAACCTCTGCATTGCTTTGCTGCTAAGCCTGTAATACAGACTTACTTTTTCTCTCATGATCATCCTGGGCCACTTTGGCCACTCTGATGTCCATGTGCCCTATGCTTCCTTCAATGAAGACACATGAAATCTCACTCTCTAACCACATCATGACTTTCTACCTTATGCAGCTCCTTTATCCACCCATGGTCTCCATCTTTCAACTATGAAAGCTCAACATCAATGTTTTTCCCCGGGAGCTGTAGGTAGCTCTATCCTTTCTCCATCTCCCACTGTGATCCCCTTTGTGGGAACGGTACTGGTCATGACCCTAACACTGGTTTTGAGCTCACTGCAGAAATGAGAAGGCTCAGGAGTAGTGCATGGAGCACTGAAAAGAGGGAAATCTCTACACTGTCAAAATTAGACATGGAAAAAGTCTCCTCATTTATGCATGCCCACAGCTGCTCCACTGATACACCATGCATTGGCTTTCTGACCACTTTCCCATCCCCTTGCCCTTTCCCTGTTAGGGTAGTTCACCATCCTTCACTATTCTTTCCTCTTTCAGTCCCAGACTTCAAGCCTTCCCAGTTTTCTAGTCAGTTCACCATGCAAAACCACAAAGTGTGTGGGAATAGTATCATTACACAGAATACAAATTGTTTTAAAATCCAGACCAAGTTTGTAGTTTTCTGACTGACAACTCTGATCATTTTTCCAGAAGCAAATACAATCCAAATCAAACCACTGCTTTTTGGTACCAGATGCCCTCGATCATGGCACCTACAAAATGGAGACACAGTCTGCCTGTGCCCACCCTATGGGGCAGATATTCTCCTCCCCATGTTCTGCAATCCCCATCCCAGGGCGCAGTGCTTGGACAGCAGAAGATCCTTGGTATCCCCAGTTTTCCCTGCAACTGGTCCTCCTCTTGGGGAGACCAGCAGGGTGGCTAAGAGCTTGTCCTTTGTCTACCTGGATCAAGATCCAGGTCCATCTGTCTGTAAATTTGAGTGCATAAGAGATCCAATACCCTGACGGCGGGTGATGCACCACCACAGGGATGACTCACCCACATTGACACCAGCCACAGAGTTTTGGTCCAAGTGTGAACCTTCACCCAGTTTCAACCCTGTCTCCTGAAAGTGACTAAGAAAAACTCTACATTAACAGTGCTTCCCCCCCTCACAGTGAAAAACAACATTCCTGAGAAAAGCATTAATGCTAATCTGGAAATGCCAGTGGAGACTGGTGAGAACTGGCATTACTCATAGTTAAAGAGGGCTACAATTAAGCTAAAAAAGTTGGAGATTTTCCAAATGTAGAAAATAATTGGGTAAAGGAACATCAGTACGCAATGGGGCAAGCTTGCACACACTGCTTAGTGAGAGCCCAAGATGCAGTTTCTGATGTGCAAAAATTATTGTGATATTGTTTGTGTCAAAGAGACTGCTGCAGTGTTAAGAGCTGCTGTACAAGTACCCCAGCTTCGACTGTCCCTGCTGGGCTAGACAGGGTGAGACTTGCTTCAGGAGAAGCTAAAGCCATACAACACAGAAAGCACCACCCTGCAAACTGTAAACCTGTATTACCACAAGGCTTGAGGCTCTGGAGAGCTACCTTGCTCAGCCAGATACAGCTATTGTCAAACATGACTTTCAAGTTCATGAAAAAGAAGTACATGCAACTGAACTCAAGTGAAGGAGGAGTGCGCTAAGATGTGGAAGGAAATGTCCCTTCAGCTCCAGAGAAAAGAGGGAATTCCCAGATACATGCAGTCATTCATTCTGAAACAAAGATTTTTAATAAGGATGCAAAGTTGGCTATGTGGTCTATAATGGTAATTAATGATTAATCATTGTTCTTAGTGTTTTAAGGCATAATGTGTTTATGTGGTTGTATTCAGATAATGTTGCAGCTTCTGTACCTGGCATTCCCCAAGCACTTTACCAAGAGCACAAATGCAATCTCCCTTTCCTACCACCAGTTTTTCTCGAGCTTCCGTTCTCTCACTCCTCCAGAGTGTATACAGGCGTTATGGCACGGCTTCTGGAATATGACCCCCATCCCCACAAAAGCCTGTATTACCCTTCCTTCCTGCTATGCTATAGCTGGGACTGCCACCTCAGCCCCGGGGCAGCAAGACCAAGACACATCTTCCAGCAGAAGCCCCTCTCACTGGGCTGAATTCAGCAGCAGACCAAAGCATTTCTGCAGAGCAGAGGTATAAGGCAGAACACATGCAGGCAAAGGGCCTTTGTAAGGTCTCTGCTGAGCTATAGCCTGAGAGGCAGCGCAGCATCTAAGGTGGAGAAGCAGCAAATCAGGGCTCCCCCAAGTGTCAAGTAGAGCACCATAACCAAAGACCTTCCTCCTTCCTTCCCCTGCTCAGCAGCAGGCACTACCTGACTAAATACATGTACACTCTGCCTGCATACATACATATGCCAGCAACAAGAGAAACGAACAAAAAAAGCCATTTAATGTGCACCATGGTGACATGCAAGAATAGGGAAGGGACAAAATTTGCTGCTAGACCATATATGTGATCTGCAGCTGACATGCTTGGCCACTGGGGCCACGCTGCAAATGAAAGGAATATCAGTGGTGAGCCCAAATGCCTAGGCCAGAGCTGGTGTCTTTTATACTGCACTTTCCCCATTTTCTCATTTCCTCTCCTACCTTTGCTTACCACTCAATTCATGCAGTAATGTACAGTTTCTTCCAGCTGAACTTAAGTTTCTGTAGGGCAAAAAGGAAAGATGAGGCAAAACAAAAAACATTGCAGCAGGGTTGGGACAATGCAGAGAAATGTTACTACCTCTGACAAAATCAGCAAGGGAAGAAATCTCATTCCAGGCGTCACACAGGTGGGAAAGTTCTGTAGTAGCTGGATTTTTAGTTTTTGGCTTTTTACCTTGGTTTCCAGAGAGATTATAGTAAACTTGAAGGAAGAAAACCCTTAATTTTACAATGGCATTGTGAATATTTCTCTCCAAAAACACTGAAATTCACCCAAAAGGGGAAAGACAAATCAGTATATGCACGTGTATGCACCAGCCACAGCACACAAGTTCACCTGAGGCTTCATGCTGTTCAGACTCACAAAAGAATCCTAATGTGTTCTAGCGAATGCAGAGGATGCATGCCACGCCAGCTCCCTCTCTCCAGGAGGGAGTGATGAAAAACAGTTATTTGGTGTTTCCCAGTACATCGGGTCCATGCTTGAGAGCTGTGGGTCACACAGATCTTTTCTTTATCACAATTATAAACTGCTTTTCTTCTACCTCCTCTTAAACTAGTTTATTCAAAACCCTAGTGGTGCAGCCCAGTGGTTTGTCTCACATACAACTTTTTATATATGTAAATATCACAGTAAATTGTGGACACACTAATTTCCTTAATGGTTCTGGTAAATGATCCTGAGAGAAAACTTGTTTGAATATGAATTAGAATTTTGTCACTAAAGACTTTTTAATTTGTCAAATCAGTTTCACTGAGCCACCAGATTAGCTTCCTGTAATACTCTAAGCACACGGTACAGTGTTGGTGTCCCTAGGCACATAGGGACAGGAGATTAGGAATTACTAGAAAAATATGTATATTGTTACAAGAAACTAAGCTGTGGCTTTGTTTAGACTGAAATAGAAAAAATCTCATAGCTCCAAGTGGATACATATGGACTGTCACAAGTATTAGTGCTAGTCTTTATGCTGAGATGATGTATTTTTCAATAATAGAATCACAGAATCATAGATTATGCCAAGTTGGAAGAGACCCATCAGAATCAACAGTCCAACTCCTATCCCTGTGTAGGGCACCCCAAGAATCACACCACATGCCTGAGAGTGTCACCCAAATGCTTCTTAAACATAGGTTTGATGCTGTGACCACTTCCCTGGGGAGTTTGTTCCACTGCGCATCTGCCCTCTGGGTGAAAAGCCTTGTCCTGATATCCTAAACCTCCCCTGATCTGGATTCCTAACATTTCCCAAATCCTGTCTTCCGTCATAGGACTGAAGAAATCAGTACCAGTCCCATCTCTTCATGTGATGAAGCCATAGACTGCAATAAGGTCACCCCTCAGCCTCCTTTTCTCCAAACTGAACAATCCAAGTGACCTCAGATGCTCCTCATAAGTCATCCCTTCCAGATCCTTCATCAGCCTTGTTGCTCTCTTTATCAGCCTTGTTGCTCTCTTTTGGATGCCCTCCAACAGCTGCACACAGCATTTAGGGCGAGGATGTACCAGTGCAGAGTGGAGTGGGACCATCACCTCCCTTGCCCAGCTGGCAATGCTGTGCTTGATACATCCCAGGACATGGCTGGCTCTCCTGGCTGCCAGAGCAGACTGCTGGCTCATATTCAGGTTCCCATCAACCAGGGCCCCCAGGTCTCTCTCCACCAAGTTTCTCTCCATCCACTCATTCCCCATTCTGTACTCGCCACCAGGGCTGCCCCATCCTTGGTGAAGAATTCAGCACTTGCCCTTCTTAAACTTCATGTGGCTGGTGATTGCCCATCTCTCTAAGCTGCCAAGGTCTCTCTGCAGGGCCTGCCTGCCCTTGAGGAAGTTGACCACTCCTCCCAGTTTCGTGTCATCCACAAACTTGGTTAAAATTCCTTCCAGCCCTGTGCTGATAAAGATCTTGAAGAGGACTGAGCCAAGGATGGAGCCCTGTGGGACCTCATGAGTGACCGATTGCCAGCCTGATGTTCCCCATTCACTCTTTGTGCTTGACCTGTGAGCCAGTTGCTCACCCATTGCATAGAGTAGTTGTCCAACAACAACACTATGAGAAACAGTACCAAATCTTCCCTTAAATAATAAGTATCTTAAATAACAGTAATAATAATAGTAATGGAGATCGCTATTGACAAGACATTTTGGAAGTATGTTCTCCCACACATCTCACAGTGCAGGGAGGTGATTCTTTCCCTTTACTCTGCTCTTGTGAGACCCCACCTGGAGTACTGTGTCCAGTTCTGGAGCCCCCAGCATAAGAAGGACAGAAAGTTCCTTGAATGTGTCCAGAGGAGAGCCACAAAAATTATCAGAATACTGGAGCACCTCCCCTCTGAAAACAGTCTGAGAAAATTGGGATTACTCCGCCTGGAGAAGAAGAGGCTCTAAGGTGACCTTATAGTGGCTTTCCAATACTTGAAGAGGGCCTACAAGAGAAGTGGCATAGGGCTTTTTCCATGGATGTGAAGCAAGAGTGCAGGGGTTAATGGTTTAAAACTAGAAGTGGAGAGATTTTGGTTAGCTATGAGGAGGAAATTCTTTACTTTGAGGGTGGTGAGACACTGGAACAGGTTGCCCAGGGACATTGTGGATGCCCCCTGGCTGGCAGTGTTCCAGGCCAGGTTGGATGGGGCCTTGAGCAACATGAACTAGTAGAAGATGTCCCTGCCTATGGCAGGAGGGTTGGATCTAAGATGATCTTTAAGGTCCCTTCCAACCCTAGCCTTTATATGAGTCTGTGGTGTTTCTATCAGATTTTGAGCTTCTAGACCTCTGTTTAAATGCTTTTGGTTTCACCATCTCCTCGTAGAGATGTCCTTGCAGACTGCTCATTTCCCATTACAACCTGGGAGTTCCTTCTCACAGTGACAAACTTAAGGTATCTTTCAGTTCACCATGCTGATGGTGGTCTCCAGCAGACATGGCCACTCACTGGCTTAGCTTAAGTATATTATGAAGAGTGTGAAAGTAGGATAACTATCAAGAAAACTTTTTTTACTCCACAGGTGTTTCTCTCGGCTACAGAGCATGGTTATCCTCCCACCTAGAATGTCCTCATGATCTCGGAAATACTTAATGCCTGCAACTATACAAAGCAATTACCACTCTTTGTTGAAAATGTGAGCAATTTCAAGACAGTATTGCACAGTCTCAGTTCTTTGTGAAAAAGCGTGTCACAGGTGTCACCTGGAGAATAGCTGCCAACACAAAGCCAGTGCCTTCAAGCAACATATGCTTGCTATGTTTGGGAACAAAGGTAAGGCAATCCAGTGAAAGGCAGGCACTATTCTTACACTGACTTAAGACATACAAATCTATGCGATGTGATCCAAAAGTAGAAAACTTAGTTCTTTAGAGCTTGGTATTGAATATGGGCTTTTTTAATTTTTTTTTGTTCCATGACCATATAATCACTGGGGTTTTTTGTGGAAAAAACTTGCACAAAGATTAATGCATTCCTCACCCAGAATGATTTATCACTTCCATGCTCAGTGGCTGTGCATATGTTATAAATAGCATTTGTTTTTCTATGGGCTGAGTGCTGTTCACTGTGTCTTCTTTCCGAGAGGCGTTCTCTTGTCCATAATAAGTAGAGGTGTGTAGTGATACCTGTTGCAAGTTCAAGTAGATATTACATATATAACAATGGTTCTCATAGTTCAAGAAATCAGTTAGCTAGTTTCCACTGAAACTAAGTCACTGGCAAATTATTACTGGCAATGGGTGTTGAAAGCACAGGATACCGTGCTGCACATCCAGAAGCTCTTGACTCAGTTTGCAGTTTCCAAACATGTACTGCAAGAGCATGGCAATGGTCTGGCAGGGAGCTGTGGGACTGGGGCTGTACTGTTCCAGTCCTTGCCCTTTGTCTGCTCCTGCCTTGGGGTTACAGGGCTCTGGTAGGGCAGCATCATGCCTTCAGGGCTGTTTTGCTCCAGACCAAACTGGTGTACAGACATTTAAAGAAAGAAGCTACTAGTATTAGAATGCATAGTAACATTTAATGTCAAGTAATATGCATCTTCTCAGCAAATACTAGACTCAGCACAGCAGAAATACTCTCACCTGCCCCCAGGGTCCCCACTTACCATCTGTTCCCTCCCACAGAAGAATGGACACCAGTCTGATGCCATTCATCACACATGACTATGCATGTGTAATTAACACTGCAGATGAGAATCTTGCCACCAACTGTCCTGCACTGTCCTGTTGCCTACGCTGGGCAATGCAGCACAAGGCTACATTTGCTGCATGGTTAGGACTTTCTGTTCTGCACAGGTTGCTACAAACATTTGCTGCTCTCTTGTCTTGACCACAACCTCAGCTGTACAAGGGGCCATCCCGAATATGCACAAATCCACCTGGAGAACAGAAAGATTTCCACTATCAATAACATATATGTTGCAACTTGCATTCATACTGTAATCCTCCTTTCTGTTTTTCTGTGCTATTTACAAACGGGAAAGAACAAGGGTTGCATGCAAAGATCTTTGTAGATATGACCATCATAACACAGCATCAGAGGAAGTCTCCATAATGATTCACACTTTCACATTATGTGACATCTATTAAGATGCAAAAGCCAGGGAAGACCAGCCATTAAGTAATGCTCACTGCCTTGTCAGCCACTACTGAAGAACATAGTATTTATGACCCAGGACCAAAAAGATGCTCAGCCCAGGGCTGCAAAATATTGCAAGCATGAATAACCTGAATCAATGGGACTCCTCTGAAAGGTCTATACACATGCGTGCAATCATTTCCTGACAGCTCTCAAAAGCTAGGAGCTAAAATGTTGGTGGGGAGCAATACCCTTTGGGCTAAGCATGCCCAAATCAGCAAGGCAAACAAGTGCATTGCTTCTCAGACCCACAAGCTGTGTCTCCCAGAAGACCATCCCTGAAGGTTGAGCAGATTGAGCCATCTGATATTCACCTGCTCCCTCGTAAGACAGCAAGAGGCACAGGGAAAACAAATGGGACCCTATCACTGCTGAACTGATGTTATCTGCAGGCAGCTGTGCCTTTTGTGCACTGAGCACACAGTACCACAATTAGCAAATGCCACTGATGAATTGCTGCTGTCTCTGCAGCTCATTGTAAAGAACTGTCTGGTCTTAATTACCAGGACTTTGCCTTTTTGTAGCAGTAATACCATAATACCATCTAGTAATGAGTAAACCTAGTCCACAGGAAAATTAACTTCACATTAAACAAAGATTTCCCTGCCTTTTTCACATACTAGCATATGGAGGAAAAATTGTATAGTGACTGCAGTTTTCACATCAGACTCCTTAAATCTCAAGCTGATATGCACAGAGTGTATGAGTATCACTAGAGATGGAAAAATAAAAGTTAGGGATTCAGAAGTATATTTGAAGATTTTAGAAAAGAGTTTCTGTTGCAGATCATTATAGCATAATAGCCAGCCCTGGAAACAAACCAAAAGAAACAGCAAGCTGTGTGGGAGTATTGATCTGCTGAAGAATAGGAAGGCTCTGCAGAGGGACCTGGACAGGCTGGATCGATGAGCTAAGGCAATAGTATGAAGTTCAGCAAGACCAAGTGCTGATTCCAGCACTTTGGTCACAACAATCACAGTTGTACAGACTTGGGGAAGAGAGGCTGGAAAGCTGCCTGGAGAAAAAGTACCTCAGGGTGCTGGTCAATATCTGGCTGCATGTGAGCCAGCAGTGAGCCCAGGTGGCCAAGGCAGCCAACAGAATATGGGCTTGTATCAGGAACAGCATGACCAGCAGGAGAGGGAAAGTGACCTCTCCCATGTGCTCAGCATTGGTGGGGCTGCAGCTCAAGTACTGTGCTCCGTCTGGGCCCCACACTGCAAGAAAGACATTGAGTGGCTGGACCATGTCAAGAGAAGAACAGCCAACCTGGTGAAGAGTCTGTAGGACAAGTACTGTGAGGATAGGCAGAGGGAATTTGGATTGTTTAGTTTGGACAAGAGGAGGATGAATGGAGACCTTATTGCTCTCTACAGTTACCTGAAGGGAGTTTGCAGAGAGGTGAGTGTTGGGCTCTTCTCCAAAGTAAATAGGGAAATGGCCTGAAAGTACACCAGGGGAGGTTTGGACTAGGTATTCAGAAGAATTTCTTTACTGAAAGTGTAGTCAGGCATTGGAATGGGCCACCCAGGGAGGTGGTGGAGTCACCATCCCAGAAGGTATTAAACAAAAGTGTTAATGTGGCACTTTGGGTTATGGTCTAGTGGACATGGTGGGTTTTTCTGCATTGACTGTTGGACTCAGTGATCTTAGAGGTCTTTTCCTACCATGATGATTCTAAGAGTGATTTAGGGAGTCAACTCATTTCCAAAGGGAGTTAATTAGGTGAATGCACTTCTGGAGATGTGTACCACAAAATTAACTGCACAACGTGTATGTCAGTTCCAGTCACCAGCTTCAAAAATCTCATGTTGAACAACACTTCTAAAAAGAACACTTAATCGTCAGTTATTCTAAAGCACTGATGAGTTAGTCCCCATTTTTCAATTCTCACTATTCTTCCGTACTGAATATGGGATGCTGTTGCTGAGGATATAGCTTGATCTGTATTATACAGATAGCCAGTAAGCACGCTGATTCCTCCAATTCCTGTTTCCAAAACAAATTGTTCCTAAGGTTTTAGCTTGGGACCTGTATTTCTTGTCTCTCCACACTGTACAAAGGTAACAGTTTCCAGTTGTGCAGCAGAAATTATATTGTGTGGTAAAATCCATTAAGTGAGCTGTTAAAAGGTGCTGCCTTATGAGCTTGTGTCATTACTTATTCTTGTTGTTTAGGAACAATTGTATTACCACTTTTTTCTCCTGTAAGAGAAAGAGAGAGATCACAGATGCCAGGAATGTTTGTTATTTTCCATGCTGTTCTCAACAAATTCTTCACTTAGGGTTTTGGGGTTTGTTTGTTTGGGGTTTTTTTGCTGTGAGAAAATAATGCTCTTGTGTCAGGAACAAGATGTCCAGGAACAAAATGTCCATGTTTGCCCCCTTCAGGTCAAAACAAGACTGATGGACTGCATCTTTTGACATTCACCACTAACACAGATCATTTTCACAAGGCACCATACCCTTGTCCATTCTGCCACTTGCTCTGCATATCTTTTTGCTGCTCTTTGCAGAAGACTGGCCAATGCTTCAAGCTTTTCAGAAATTACCAGTCTACTGTGAACATGCTAGCACATGAACATGTGTAAACAGCAGGAGAGCTCAGTAAAGTCTTAGCCCTTCCTGGCTGGACATGACAATGACATAACTACTAAGCTCAGTATTTGCCTAGCTTAATATCATGAAGATAAACCTCATAATTTCTTCAACAATTGAAGCTTCTTTACTTCTTTAACTGCTTTTCTTTATTTGAAACTACAGATTATGCCCTCTTATTCCTATGACAACAATCTGACATACTTGTGATTTTGGCAAACTATCAAGTACTAACTTAACACCTGTGTTGTATGCCCAAGAGTGATTCAGGATTTGCTGTACAGTGACAATGGCCCACACTATCATTTTACACCTGTTTTACACTTGGTTGTTTCCACTACCATCACTGGTGTCTCAGCAGCTGTAATTTTTTATCCAAAGAGAATCCTGTGCAGTATAATTATCAAGGGACATTCTTGCATCTCTAGTTCAAACAGGCTCAAAATGCATATCCTTACATTAAAAGTATTTCCTGGTACATCCTTTTTTCAGCCTTAGTACATTTTATCTGTTCTCCATATGGCATTTTTCAGACATTATGCCACTATGGTTTATCATCCAAACTTCTGTCCTTGTTTTCTGGGAAGAAAAGTACAATGTTTAAGTTCCTCTCCTCTTTACCTTTGCATGAGTTCAAAATCATTCCTAAAAAAAGGCATAATCCTATTGAAAATAAATGTACCTATTTTATAGAGTTGACATATATTGTATCTTTTCACAGAGAACTTGAAAAAGTTTAAAATCATCTTGAATGTGTCCTGTAAACAAAACTAATGCTTCTATATAGTAAGAAAAAAGATAACCCCATGAATAACCCCATGAAACAAAAAGACTAAAAATGTCTGACATGTTATGTACAGGATTCTTCCCCCTGTTGCCAGTATTTTCTATACATTCCAGGCAGGACTGGAATCTTGTTTTAAATGGCAACTACAAAGTCTGTCTTGAAAGTGTTTATATTCTTGAAAGACTGTATTATACTGATGATAATCAAATATTCACTATTAAAAGGGGCATCTTATATCAGTGTGACCCAACCAGCTCAAAATAATGTGCATCTCACTTGGTGACCTCCTCCCTAAAGAAGGCAGAAATTGACTGTTGAGATAGGGCAATCTGTCAAGTGAGCCAAATCCCCAAATCTTGCTCTGTGCTTGGCCAAACCCAGTCAGGGAGCTACCCCTGTCAACAACCAGCCCATGAGCACAGGCCATGAGCTGAGATTCCAGCCCAGTCCAGAGAGACTTTTGTACATAAACTTCAAGTAAATTAGCTCTGCTACCTGAAGTTGTATCAATGACTAAATGGCCGTCACTGGCCAATTCTACACTGTCTTTTTTCCTCCTGCTTTTGTCAATTTGCAAAGTCACCTTGAAAGTACAAAGGGCCCATAAATTCCCAGCATTTTTATCCCCTTGGTGCTCCCCTCTCCCATCAAGGGATTCAGTCCACCATCAGCAAATTTGCAGATGACACTAAGCTGGGGGGCAGTGTGGATCAGCTGGAAGGCAGGAGGGCTCTGCAGAGGGACCTGGACAGACTGGAGAGTTGGGCTGATTCCAGTGGGATGAGGTTCAACACGGCCAAGTGCCGGGTCCTGCACTTTGGCCACAACAACCCCATGGGGAGCTCCAGGCTGGGCACAGAGTGGCTGAGAGCAGCCAGGCAGAGAGGGACCTGGGAGTCTGGATTGACAGGAAGCTGAACAGGAGCCAGCAGTGTGCCCAGGTGGCCAAGAAGGCCAATGGCATCCTGGCCTGGATCAGGAACAGCGTGGCCAGCAGGTCCAGGGAAGGGATTCTGCCCCTGTACTCAGCCCTGGTGAGGCCACAGCTCGAGTCCTGTGTCCAGTTCTGGGCCCCTCAGTTCAGGAAGGAGATTGAGGTCCTGGAGCAGGTCCAAAGGAGGGCAACCAGGCTGGTGAAGGGACTCCAGCACAAGTCCTGTGAGGAGAGGCTGAGGGAGCTGGGGGTGTTCAGCCTGGAGAAGAGGAGGCTCAGGGGAGACCTCATCGCTCTCTACAACTCCCTGAAAGGAGGTGTGAGCCAGGGGGGGGTTGGGCTCTTCTCCCAGGCAGCTACGAGTAAGACAAGAGGGCATGGACTTAAGCTCTGCCAGGAGAGGTTCAGGTTGCATATTAGGAAAAAAATTGTTAGAGAGAGAGTGAGCAGGCATTGGAATGGGCTGCCCAGGGAGGTGCTGGATTCTCTGTCCCTGGAGGTTTATAAAACAACACTGGATGTGGCACTCAGTGCCATGGTCTGGTAACAACAGTGGTAGTGAATTAAGGGTTGGACTTGATGATCTCAGAGGTCCTTTCCAACCCAGATGATTCTCTGATTCTGTGATTTATAGCATAATCTGCTTCAGTTTATGTCATTCCTTAACCATAACGTGATCTGTCATAAAGTCAACAAGATAGGTTTTGCCACACATTTGTACAAAGCCTGCTGATTCTCATGCAGAAAGCTGTAGTGTCACTGCAGATATTTACCTTAGAAGACAACCTGTACTACAATCACCAAAAATTCAGTAAACATATACTCCCAGATTTCAAAGTGGCATTCAAGCATCATCCTACCCAAAGGCAGCATGGGGTAGGAGGATGATAGTAAACCTCACTCTACAGGTGTCTGCAAATTTTTACTGACTAGCTGGAACCTTTAGGGAAAAGAACTATGCTTCCATTTATTTGACATTTATTAATGGTAATATCTAAGAAAGTGTCTATACTTTGACCTTTGGGATGAACAGGTGTGCTGCTCTAACAAGCCTTTTAGATGAAAACTCATCTCCACTCCTTATATGACTCTTTTCCTCTCCTTTCTTTTCCTTTCCTTCCAAGAGAGAAATATTAATAAAATTTTTGAGTAACACTCCCTGGGCAAGTAGTTCCACAAGCAGTATCTGGGTCAGTGATTTCATCTGGAGGCAGATCACCAGCATGCTCAGAATGGCTCTGCTGCCCTCTGATGTGAGTGGTATTATCAATTCTCAAGCAGGTGCAATTTATAAACTGCTGCAACTGTACCAACAAACTAGATTTCATCTAGAGGCTGGAAGCTGGGCAAAAATCACAGTAGATTTATACTGATGTGCATACAAATGTGGATGCTTTTTGCTGTATCTGTTTATTGTGAAGAATAGCTGTTGCTATTAATTTGTTTCAATAGCAGTGCAGGGATTTACTTCTCCCTCTGGTCTGTGGCACACTTTTCTCCTGTTCTGTAATGTACTTTGACTAATCATTTCTTAGTCCTCTAGGTGCAGAACTTTAAAAACACTAGGAGCTCTCAGTATCCCTTTTCAATTGCAAACGATTCATTTTTTGGTGAAGTGTGGCGTCTCTATTCTTCTGCCAGCCGTTGTGTTTGTGAAAGGACCGTCTCAAATTTCTTGTGCGGGAGCAGCTGTTGTTGGACCGAGGTGGCCTTTTCAGAGCCCCGCCGCAAGCAGCTTTTCACTTCTCCTCCTCCTCTCCTTCCTCCCTTCTTTTGTCCCCTCCAAAGCAAGATCCCCTCTGACCCTCCGTCTCCCTCCAAGCCTGCCTCCTTTGTCGGCTGCTGCAGACAAGTTCCACCCTAAATCGAGCATTGTCTCCAGCTCCAGAGGCCAGCACGTGCCCACATCCCCTAATCTTTTAATTTCCCCCGAGGAAAAGGCAGCTGTTAGCAATACACGCAAGGCACAGCTGTCGGCTGGAGCCTGCCGCCTGCCTACACCAAACAATGAGGAAGGCAGCCCCGGGGCCACGGAGAAGTGATGTGTGTGTGTGTTTGTGTGTGTGTGTGTGTGTGTGTGTACCTCGATGTCCCTCCCTGTGGCAACAGTTGGCAGCACGTGCTCTGAAATGCGGCATTGTCCCAGGAGCCACCCCTGCCTTGCCCTGCCGCGGCTCTACACACGGGTGAGCTTGAACTTAGGATGGTTTCAGAACAAAACACCGGGCTTCAAAGGGCAGGACTCCCCCGACAGCTGTATTATACCTTCACTGCAAAAAAAAAAAAAAAAACAAAACCAAAATACCCTGAAAAATTAGAGGGTATGAAAGAGACAGGCCTCTGATAGCCCGGCATGTAGTTGGTGCATTCTCTTATTTTACACACCGGTCATTTGGAAGTTTTATTATGGAGGAAGAGCAGTGTAAACAGCCTGAAGTGGGAAAAAAGATCTATTCATGACAATTTTACCTGTTTCCCCAGATGCTATTTTACTTGCATCTTTAAAGTAAAGCAAGGACGGACTTAAGTGCATCCAGCCGGGTTGGTGACCTTGCTACATTAATGCACATTTGTGTGCCAAATTTGTACCTGCATCAATGAAGAGGGTGCACACAGATGAGAAATTGCACACCACCACAATCATGGTAGCTACAGACCTAAAATTAATCCTGTAGATGTGCATGCATATACACACCATAGTGTATTGGTCCATGTTAGCAGCTGCCAGAACATGAAGAAGTTTCTTAAGGAAATTCACTGTCTAAACTCATGTCTTGTGGTGAGGATATGTGAAAACCTCATGCCCTTAAGACTGTTTAGTTTTGTTTTTCCCATGTAAATTTTTTTCCAATAAGCAATGGACAATGCTCTTACCAGCTCTCTGGCTAATCATTTAATAGGAATTTGATTAATTTCTACATGCAGTACGTTCCCAAAGACTAAGCAATTAAGAAGTGACTGTCTGATGTGTCACTTTTGGACAGATCTGTTGCATAGTTTCCTCTCTAAGCAATGGAACAAACAAGCCTCCCTCCCAGATCTTTCATTGTGATAATCTTTTTGCTGTTAAGAAGACAATTCCAGGTTTATTGGACCACTCTGTCATTTTACGTGGTAAGGAACAACTTCTTTGTTATTGCTGTTATATTGCCCAGCTTGCTCCATACATGTGTTTTTACTTGCTTTATCTCACCTGGCCTATGATTCAAGAGACCTAAAAGATACTCTGGGCTAAGTGGACCATAATGGCATATGGTATACCTGCCCCGTGCTTGTCAGGCTGCTTGGTACTGCCAGAGGACAAAAACATTTCCACGTATTTGCATGCTGGACACCACAAGCCTGGGCTGTGAGAGGTTCTGACACAACAGCACCTCAGTGCTTTCAAGACTAGCAAATCTGTATAAAGCAATAGATTTAACCAGCAAGGAGTTGCCATATCAGAGACCTACACACAGACAGGTCATGGATCCTTTATTACGATTGTATTGATGAACAAGGATCTTCAATTAAAGATAGCTTGCTTTGGGTGAGGAATGTCAGCATTAAATGTTCGGATGCAGTCAGAGTTTTTCCACTTTACTCAAAGAAATCCCAGAGGGATAGATGTGCTTTTCTATATGTCAGGCAAACACAAATGCTATCTTGACTTATCCCCATGCAGTGCAGAGTCAGAAAGTAACATGCAGTAAAAAACAGGTGTCACAGAATGAAAACAGCAGGGATCAAGTAGAAAGAAAATGGGTAAAATTTTAACACTTGTATAGGTTTAGCAAATATGGGCCTCAAGAGTGGCATACAAGACCTACCCTTTCATTGCTGGTTCTGCTGGCCCATATGCACTTTCCCCATATGCAAATTCATCCAGGAAGCCTGAAATTTTGGTGTGAATTTCTGTACAATTTACAGAGGAGGAATAGGATGAAAAAGTATTATGAGATTCTACCATTAGGTAATTAGTCATTCCTCCTAGTAGCAGCAGCAGCCTGTATTAGCAACCCAGGTATCCAGCAAAGGCTGGGTACAACTTAGTGGACCATGTAGGAGTTGTGGCCTCTACGTGAAACAGCTAGAGAAACACAAAAAAATAGGAATCCAAAAGGATTTGCCTCTCTCACACTACTCAAGGAAGAAAATTTATCATGTATGAGACTGCCAAAGGACACTAGGAACAGACAGTGTGGCAGGGCCTCGTTGGTGCCCCAAGTAGTGACTGGCAAGTTGCAGAGGAGCTTGGTTTTGCACCAAGGACCTTGTGCAGATTTAGCACCATCTGCAATGCCACTGGTATGGGAGGGGATACTGTAGGATATCTCATTTTCGGCCATTCTCCTTCAGAATTGTACCATTTAGATTTCCATTTTCTAATGTGCCGCCTCTCTACAGTATGCCTTGATTAACCTATCTGAAGCAAATTTTGTTAGCCATCCTTCTATTCTCGTGCTGGAACTACCAAGTGAACCCCAGAGCTATTCTTTCATTTGCAGCTGTCTCTCCTCCAACTGAAAAGAAAAATTTCTGTAGCTTCAAGAAGGTTGTCTGGCTGGTACTGTTGTTACCTTCACTGCTAGAAAGAACCTATGATTGCTTAGGCCTGAGTACACCTATGACACTGTTACAAGCTTGTATTTTCCCTGGACTACCTGCAAAAGTACCAAGCACAGGAGAGCTGAACTGCAGCCCCACTAGAGAGCCTGTGCTTCACGGTACTGCCGAGGCTGGCTGTCAGGAAATTCTCTGTGCTGTGAAAGGGATTCCCTTCCGACAGCTTTTAGCCAGTCCTTCGGCTTACGGGGGAAAAAAGCAAAACACCTCCAACTGCGAAGTCACTGTCATCTCCCCGTCTGCAGGGCTGGGATACAGGTGGCTCCCCGGCTCAGTGCAAAGGCAGTTCCACCCAGAGCCCAGCCGGGAGGTCCTTCTCCTGACTTACTCCTCCATATGGTAATTTGTGTTGAATCGAGCTATCAGCCAGTGGCCCAGCCTGCAGTCTAGCCTCAAACTACCCCGGCCCCATCTGTCACCCTATCTGGGGCATCTTTGCCGCATGATTGGCACAGGGCTTGAAAAGGCAGCCGAAGACGGGCCATGTGGCAACCCTGCATAGGGGGAGGGGGCGGCGGGGGAGCAGGATGAAATATTGTGACAGGACACTTCAAGACCCAGCTAATCCCAGCTGCTGAGGGTTGAAGAGTGCTATACATCTCCCCGTATCAGGCCGTGCATTCCTGGCAGCATTATTAATTCAGAGAAGTCCCTTTAATTTGAAGCAGAGATTAAGGCTTTCCCCGGCTGGCCTCACTGCGGCTGTAAAGGCAACAGGCAGGGCTATTGTAAGGCCATTAGAAGAGAACAATAGGACGCTGAAAGGGGGATGCTAGTGAATAGGGGAACGAGAGCTGGCTTGTGCCAGAGGCCGGCTCGGCTCATTACGGGAGCAGCAGATGGAGCGTGGCCGGGTTGCTGGGCAGAGTTGGGTAGGGCAGCTGGCGGCGGATCCCCCGCACCGCACCGCACCGCACCGCGCAGCATTCCGCTCCTGCACCGCTCCGCGACCTCACGGCAGCCTTAGCCCCGCCCGGGGAACAACAGGTAGATGAGGACTACGGCCCCTATCAGAAAAAAAAAAAAAAAAAAAAAAAGAAAGAAAGAAAAAAAAAGAAAAAAATGAAAAAAGAAAAAAAAAGAAAAAAAAAAAGAAAAAAAGAAAAAAGAAAAAAGGAAAAAGAAAAAAGAAAAAAGAAAAAAGAAAAAAAGGAAAAAAGGAAAAAGAAAAAAGGAAAAAAGGAAAAAGAAAAAAGAAAAAAGAAAAAAAAGAAAAAAAAAAGAAAAAAGAAAAAAGAAAAAAAAAAAGAAAAAACGAAAAAAAAGAGGGAAAAAAAAAAAAAAAAAAAAAAACCACCAAAACAACACAAACCAGGGCACCCTTTTGCCCCCTCCTGCCTCGTCTTCCCTGTGGTGCTTTCTCAGGCACCCCTCAGCCCTGGCAACCAGAAATACCAGAGGCATCAGGATGGTGTGTAAAGCACACTCTCTTCTTATTCGTGGTCACGTAGTGCATCCTTCTCAGCAGGCATAAATGACTGCAGAAACCTGGTGGCTGTGCAGCAGGTTGTGTTTTGAAGTCAGATCAGGCACCTGAGGAAAGTGGCTGACACAGTTGCAAAGTCGCTTCCCGTTACATTTGAAAAGCCCTGCCAGCCTCGTGAAATTCCCACTGACTGGAAGAGGGGAAACGTAAACCCCATTTTCAAAAGGGGAAAAAAACAAGACCTGGGGAACGTCAAGCCAGTCAGACTCACCTCTGTGTCTGGCAAGATCATTGCAGCAGATCCTCCTGAAGGCTCTGCTAAGGCTCACAGAAAATTTGGAAGTGATTGACTGTAGCCAGCATGGTTTCATTAATGGCAAACGGTGCCTGAAAAATTCCATGGCATTTTAAAATGGGGTCACAGTATCAGTAGGCAAAGGGAGATGTCATCTACCTGGGCTTGGGCAAAGCATTCAACTCTGTCCCACATGCCATCCTGGTTTCTAAATTGGAAAGATATGGAATTCATGGATGGACCACTCAGTGGAGAAGGACTTGGCTGGATGATCACACAAAGAGTAGTGATCAATGGCTCCGTGTCCAAATGGAGGCCAGTGATGAGTGGCATTCCTCAAGGGTCCAAATCATAGAATCGTCCACATAGCATCATAGAATGCCTTAGATTGGAAGAGACAGACAGTCTTATGAAAAGTCCCTCTCCAGCCTTCCTATAGTTTCCCTTCAGGAATTGGAAAGCATCTACACGATCTCCCCAGAGTCTTCTCTTCTTCACAATGAACAATTCTAGCTTCTTCAGCCTCTCCTTGTAGCAGAGGTGCTGCAGTGCCTGAATCATCTGTGTGACCCTCCTCTGGACTCATTCCAACAGATCTATGTCCTTCTTATATTGGGGACACCAGAACTGGATATAGTATTTAAGGTGGATTCTCACAAGGGCAGAGTAGAGAGGGAGAATCACCTCTCTTGATCTGATGGCCACACTCCTCTTAGGTATAGTTGGCCTTCTGAGCTGCATGACTGCACTAGCATCTCATGTTGAGTTTCTCATTGGACTCCAAGTCCTTCTCTTCTGGGCTACTCTATACCCAGATTGTAATTGTGCCTACAGTTGGTCCAACTCAGACGCAGGACCTTGCACTTGAGCTTGTTGAAGTTCATGCAGCTGACACTAGCCCACTTGTCAAGCCTGTTAAGGTCCCTCTGGATGGCATCCCCTCCCTCAAGTGAATCAACCACACCACACAGCTTCTGCAAACTTACTGAGGGTACACCCAATGCCGTTGTCCATGCCACTGACAAAGATGTTAAACAGCACCAGACCCAAAACGAGGAACTCCACTTGTCACTGATCTCCAGCCAGAGACTGAGCCACTGATCACAGCTCTTTATGATATTTGAGCCAGATCCTTGTCCATCGAGTGGTACATCCATCTAGAATCATAGAATCGTAGAATGGTTTGGGTTGGAAAGGATCTTAAAGATCATTTAATTCCTGCCCCCCTGCATGGACACCTTCCACTAGACCAGGTTGCTCAAGGACCCAGGTTGCACTGGCCTTAAAATTGTCCAAGGAAGGGGCAGCCACAACTTCCTTGGGCAACCTGTTCTAGTGTCCCATGATCCTCAAATTAAAGAATTTCTTCCTAATGTATAATCTAACTCTCCCCTCTTCAAGTTTTAAACCATTCCCCCTTGTCCCCTCTCTACACACCCATGTAAAAAGCCCTACCCCAGCTTTCTTGTAGGGTTCCTTCAGATATGGGAATGTTTCTGTAAGATCATCTCGGAGCTTCCTTTTCTCCAGGCTGAATAACCCTAACCTAGAACCATAGAATCATAGAACTGGCTGGGTTGGAAGGGACCTCAGAGATCATCAAGTCCAACCCATGACCCACTACCACTGCGGTTACCAGACCATGGCACTGAGTGCCACATCCAGTCTCTTTTTAAATATCTCCAGGGACAAAGAATCCACTGGGCAGCCCATTCCAATGTCTGATCACCCTCTCCATTAAGAAATTCTTTCTAATATCCAACCCAAACTTCCCCTGACACAACTTAAGACCGTGCCTTCTTGTCTTGTTGAAAGTTGCTTGGGAAAAGAAACCGACCCCCCCTGGCTCCAGCCTCCTTTCAGGCTGTTGTAGTCTTTATAGGGGAGGTGCTTCAGGCCTCTGATCATTTCAGTGTCTCTCTGTCGCAACGAAGGACGGGGAGACGGTTTGATGCAAACCAGATTCCGTTTATTGGCACTTTCACATACAGTTATATACCTTTATTCTTATCATCACATAGGTGTTGAAAGTTATCTAATTGGTTAGCTACTGCTAGGTGACACTACTTGACACTATTTGATTGGCTAATTGACAGTTTACCCTAATAAGGAGATCTGCTAATTACCTTGTGCTAAGCAAGTTTTGTTATCACAACTGTTAACCTTGCCTCTTAGCACTTTCTCAGGATATCTTATGCCAAACCTACACAACAGGGAGTCGTGTCTCCAGGATGTCTCGTGTTTATGTCTTCGAAGACACTTCAAGGCAATGTTTGCACAGAACTTTGCCATGGCTCAAGTGATAGCCAGTTTGTTGCAACTAATTGTTCTGTGCTAACAGTACACGCTGACCTCGCATCCTTCGTATCCACATCTCTCCTCTGGACATATTCCAGGAGCTCTATGTCCTTCTTATGCTGGGGACTCCAGAACTGGACACAGTGCTCCAGGTGGGGTCTCACAAGAGCAGAGTAGAGGGGCAGAATCACCTCCCTTGACTGGCTGTTTATGCTTCTTTTGATGCAGCTCAGAATTGGCTTTCTGAGCTGCAAGTGCACACTGACAGCTCATGTTAAGCTTCTGGTCCATCACCACCACCAACTCCTTCTCCTCATGACTGTCTGCAATCCTTCCTACTCCCAACCTGTATTTGTGCATGGGATTGCCTCCACCCAGGTGCAGAACCTTGCACTTAAGTCTTGTTGAACTTCATGCAGTTTGCACGAGTCTACTTCTCAAGCCTGTCAAGGTCCCTCAGGATGGCATCCCTTCCCTCTAGAATGTTGACTTCACCACACAGTTTGGTGTCATCAGCAAGCTTGCTGAGGGTGCATTTGATTCCACTGTCCATGTCGCTGACACAGATGTTAAACAACACTGGTCTGAGTACCAAGACTTGAGGAACACCACTCATCACACATGTCCATTAGACACTGAGCCACTGATCACAACTCTTTGGGTGTGACCACCCAGACAGTTCCTTATCCAGCAAGTGGTCCATCCATCGAATCTGTATTGTATCAGCTTAGAGATCAGAATGTCGTGTGGGACAGTGTCAAATGCCTTGGACAAGTCAGATGATGTCAGTTGCTCTTCCCATATCTACCAGAACTATAACTCTGTAATAGAAGGCCACCGTATTGGTCAGGCACAATTTGCCTTTAGTTAAGCCATGTTGGCTCACCAATCACCTCATTGTTTTCCATGTGCCTTATTACAGATGCTAGGAGAATATACTGCATTATTTTATCTGATGCCGACTGACTGGTCTGCAGTTCCCTGTGTTTTCATTGCTCCCTTTTTAAAAAATGTTGGTTATGTGTCCCCTTTTCCAATCTGTGGGAACTTCTCCAGACTGCCACAATTTCTCAGATATGATGGCTAGTGGCCTAGCAACTTGTACAACCTGTGCTGTTTAACATCTTCTTCAGCAACATGGACAGTGGGATTGAGTGCACCTTCAGCAACTTCAGCAACTTGGCCAACAATACCAAGCTGTGTAGTGTGACTGACATGACAGAAGGAACAAACTGACACGACAGTGGTCACTGAGGACATTGACAGACTTGAGAGGTGGATGTGTGCCAACTGCGTGAAGTTCAGCCAGGCCAAGTGCAAAGTTCTGCATCTGAATAGGGACAATCCCAAGGGAAATTACAGTTCAGGCTATGAATGGATTTAGAATAGACCTGAGGAAAAGGACATGGGAGTCTTGGTTGATGATAAGCACAACATGAGCCAGAAATGTCTGCTTGTGTCCTAGAAAGCAAAGTGTACCCTCAACCATAACAAAGGAAGCTTGGCCAGAAGGTCAAGGGAGGTGATTCTCCCCATCTACTACACCCTCATGGAACCCCATCTGGAGTATTGTGTCCAAGGCAGATAGGACATGAAGCTGTTGAAGCAAGTCCAAAGGAGGGCCACAGAGATG
Organism: Phaethornis superciliosus; assembly: GCA_023637945.1. NCBI lineage: Eukaryota > Metazoa > Chordata > Aves > Apodiformes > Trochilidae > Phaethornis > Phaethornis superciliosus. Next base: position 43,365,698 of record JAJQWJ010000004.1, on the reverse strand, counting down.
ATCAGGGGGCTGGGGCAACTGAAGACAGACTGAGAGAGTTGGGCTTGTTCTGCCTGGTGAAGAGAAGGCTTCAGGAAGACCTTATAATGGCCTTCCAGTATCTAAAGAGGGTCTACAGGAAAGCTGGGGAGGGACTTTTTATAACGGCATGTAGTGATAGGACAGGGTGTAATGGTTTTAAACTGAAAGAGGGTAGGAAGAAATTCTGTATTGTGAGGGTGGTTCTGTAGTGTGAGGGTGGTTATACACTGAAATATGTTGCTCAGGAAAGTTGTAAATGCCACCTTCCTTGAAATATCTAAGGCCAGGTTGGGTAGGGCTTCAAGCCACCTGATCTAGTGGGAGGTGTCAGGATCCCATGTCAGGAGGGTCAGAGCTATGTGATCTTCAGTGATCTTCAATGTCCCCCAAGCCCAAAGAATTCTGTCATTCTTCTAGACAGTTAAGCACTTTAATGATTCACTTAGCTCCTCACTGGATTTTTGAAAGTGCCCTGCTTTATCAGCTTCAGAGCAAATTCCCTACCTTACTAACCAAGGTTTTTCTTCTCCTTCATATACCTGAACTCGTACAGATGTCATGCCTGAACGAAGCAGCTAAGACACAGGTGAAAGTCCAGACTTGCAACTCTACCAGGTGCTGCAGGATGAACCATTGCACAGCAAACCCACCTCTGTGGCCTCTGTCTTCTTGGAGGAAAAGTCAGGTGTGCCCTCAACCCATTTCCAGGATGAATAGACTACCGATTTTCAAGAAAAGAAGTTCATATAAATCTACACAGTTTGCAGGAATCAATCCATATTGTAAAGGATATGTACTTAGACTTTTTCAGTGGGACCGTCAGTGGATCTCAACAGGAACTACCAAGCATTTATTCCTCCATAGCTGAGAACAGAGCTATGGGCCCATAATTCTAGTGTGATTTGCATGTAGCAGTAAATTTTCAAAAAGTTTTCTACATAAGTGGTTGAAAATAAGCATGCACACTTGTGCCTTTTTCAAACATGCAAATACGTACAGGTAGTCTTTAAATAGTCTGACATCTGTAAATATGTCTGTGCAGCCATAAAACCGGCTTGTGCACCCGCGTTCTAGTCAACATCACGATACAGCTAATGAAGATTCCTTGCAAAATGCATTTTGTGCAGACAAAAACACTTGGGTATAGCCCAAGTGTAAGAGAACACTTGGTTAAACTGTCAGATTACAAACCCATCTTTTTTTTATTGCTGGAGTATATCTGGTAAACCCAAGGGCACTGTGAGTATATGCAGGCGTAAGAGGTCTTTGCCTGCACAAAGCTCCTTGAAAAGAGTTCTGCTTTCCTATCTGCCGCTGTTACTGCCCGCTTTGCCCAAGGAGGATGTGAGTACCTACCCCCAGCCCTGCACCCCACAGTCACCCCCTTTGATAAACCAGGAGTGGCCCCAAGGTCCACCTGCAAACAAATGCATTTCAACCCAGAGTTAAATGGACCTTTACAGTGGCTAAAACGTGTCAGCTTTACAACAGGGTGTTACAATAGCTGTTGAGGGATTAACTGCCGAATTCACACTTGTAAACACCCCCACCCCCCCAGCACATGGCAATCATGCAAATTATACAGTGGGCTCAGCACCTACTGCACAATGCCAGGGTGCTAAACTGAGAAGGCTTTAAAGCAGAAAGCAAGTGCTAAGAGGCAGACTTTTATACGCTGGATCCCGGCTCTTGCAATGCATTTTGTGCCTGATAAGTCAGCACTGGTAATAGTATTTGGGAAGTGAATAATGATGGCTCCACTGCCACAGCACCCTGAGCTGCACAGCTTCTCTGAGTGTCCTCTGTAGTTGCAGAAGGTTGTTTTGCAAAGAGCATGGTACAAAATACCAGCTTCCTAGGGTGCCTGCAGAAAGAGAAATGAAGATTCATTTTCTTCCTGTTGTGATCATCAGCAGTTTTCACAAGGATCTCAAGTAAAGGAACAGACAATTGTGACAAATCATGCAACTTTCACAGTGTTCCCTCTGTCATTCCACTCAGCTGCCCAAAACTCCTTCTGCTCTAAAGAGAAAGCAACAACACAGAACAGTTTGTACATAAACAGAGCTGCACAGTGTTAGATGAGCAAAAGCCAAGCTGAATTTCACAACTAGATGCCTTCCTGGTCACCAGATAGTGTGAAGGTGGGAAGCTGTTTTCTCTTTGCTGCTGTTGGGAGTTCAATTATAAGCACTTTGTACCAAGGAATAAAAAGCTGCTTTTGTTAAGAACTGCAACTGTCCTCTAGATATCAAAATACTGTCCTAACTTAGGCTTGCCCCCTTCACCCTAGCACCCACCATCAGCAACATCCTGCTCCCTTGGAGGGCTTTTTGGCACTAACGACGGGAGATCATGTTTAAGACTTCACCAGACTAGAAAGGTAGGGTTTAACTCTACATGCTGACAAGCAAACTCATCTTCAAACCTTTTCCAAGTAAGTGGAGAGTAATAAAGGTAAATTTGATTTTTCAGGGCCTTTCACAAACGCTGAGTGCCCTCAATATGATTGATAAACAACAGTATTGGAGAGTTTGCAGTTGGTCTGCTGTAGCAATAACATGATGCCATGCCAGCAGCAGCACAGAATGAAGTGCTTGGAGAGCAGGAAGCTAGTGGGAAAGAAGAAAAAATAAAATGAAAGCTTTTCCTTTACATTTGCTGTTGGGAAAAAATAAATAAAGACCATAACCTTACATGAAAGGCTGATTCTGGGATTGCTCCCAAGGGCTGGGCCATGCACAACATGGTAAAACAAGGAGAAAGCACAAGAGGTGTCTTTATCAAGTGCTAGTCAGAAAATAGTCCCTCAGCAAAACGGACAGCAGTGCCTTATCTTTTTCTTAATAATCCTGCAAGGGTTATACAATATCATAATCCCTTCCCCATCTTCCAGTCTACAGTAAAGGCATACTAGCCAGGTGGGAGGGAAACTGGATTTGGCCTAAACAGCCCACCAGTGATACAAGCAGGCTGTGATTTTCTGGGGTGCTTCTCCTTTGTGAAGTTCTTCCTTTTTTATGTCAATATAAGCAAGAATGGAAGAAAGCATGTCAGTGCTTTGCTATTTTTAAACGACTGCTCTTGTGTGACCAACTGCTTTGTGGCTAATACCTGTACCCAGAAGTCAAGGACAAGTGAAAAAAAGTCAGTAAGTGGGACTTGTATCACATGTGTGGTACCAAGGGACTGTAGGAAAAGGAGGGTGGAGAGGCAAGGGAAGTGGGCAGTGCGTGGCATGGGGAAGAGCAGCAATGCTGTGCTGCATGTGTGCAAAGCACTGGGCAGTGTTACTCTTAAGGACAGATGATACCTTGGCTAGCCTTGGCACATGGGAATCTTGGAGACCAGCAACAGTTTTATGCTCCCCCGTAAGCCTACAGGGCAATGCCTGAATCAGTAACTTTTTACACTATTGCAGGAGAAAATGTTCTCCCTGGGGTCCCAATGAAAGTGTTGGGCAGATGATTAGAAATTTGTCCTGTGAATCTGCATTGTCATGCATTCACTGCATTTGAGTAAACATGGTTCTCTTACTTGTGTTAGTTCTTTTCAGTGAAGCCATATCCACCTTTTTATGCTGGCTGCTTATGGTAAACTAACTCAGAGATGTTAAAAACAATACATTAAAACATCCAAGGACCTTTATTCAGTAGTCTGCCTGTTTTTTTTCACTCACCATTACTATATGAATAGATGATAAGGTCATATAAGGAACTAATACGGAACTTTCATTTTTCTTTTGCTTTTCTTCTTTGACTCTCTTGAGCTTATGGCATCTCTGACTATGTTTTCTAATACATATGCTACTGTACCACCCAGCTATCTCCCTCTCCCAAAATGGCCATAATAGCTCTCCCTCCCTTTTCTGCTACCAGTTCCATCCATGCTTCACTCTAGCACTACTAGCATGTACCTCACCTTGCATGAAGTGAAACCATTTGAACATCCACATGCTATCCCCTCTTCACTCATGGGTGAGTTGTGTACCAAGGCTTGCCATGGTGACTGGGGTGTACAGGAACAGTGCTACTTCCTTGCAACCTGACAGCCAGATATTCTGTCACCATACTCTGTGGGCTGCCATTCACACTCATTCAAAGAGAGTTAGACATCAGGAGCACCTTCACCTCCTTATACAGTCCCAGATTCACACACCATAGGTGTTCATACAAGCCGAGAGAAATTCAGCACCTTGAGGTGCAGTTAATTCAGGACAGTCAGTGAGGACTGTGGCATTAGAAGTGCCATAAAAACTTTGCTTTTCTATGTAAAGAAATAAAAATCTGTTTTTGATACCTAAAAGGGTTTTCATGAGCCACAGGAAGACATATCTTTAAATGACAAATGTTCTAGTGTCTCTTGGGTGGTCAGCCCAGAGAGCAGGTCAATGGGCTTTCCTATCTATCACTTGAAAACATGCCTCAAGTGTACAAAAATTAAGTTAAAACAATGATCTGTTTATCAGCAACAAATAAAATTCCTTAAGAAAGCACTTCTGCCAGCAAAAAGAGGCACATTGCTATTCGCCAGACTTATCAAAGGACAAATTGTACAATAAACAAATAATATGCTGCTTCCATAGTTAGGTAACATCTGTGGAGACCACATGGAAGGGTTCATAAAGGAAAAAACAGACTGTGTCCCAAGCCCTAGGGGGGAGAGCTTGCTAATGTTTTTTCACATGCACCCATGGAGTTCGTGTATGAACTTTTGGGTTTTTTTTCTTCCTGGTTGTCTTTACTTTGTCTAAACCTGATATCTAAAGATCACCTTCTGCTGAAGGCTTATAGTCCACATTCCCATCTCCAATTCTTTGTCACAGGCAGGATGCCTGGAAAAGGAGGTGACTGTAGGTGTGAATCAGTATCTGCTAGAGTCACTGGGGGGGGTTTCAAGTAGACTTTGGTGAGCATTATGCTTGAACACACTTGCCCAGACAGTATATACCCAGAAAGCCACTGCAAGTGAATCTAGGTGGGTATGCAGGCTCTGAAACTACCTGGTGGGTTCATCACTGAACTAAAGGACTAACACCCATGGACAGCCAGCACACACCACCAGGCTTCCCCGAGCACACTGGGGGACCTCAAAGGACCTCTTTGAGGCAGGGGTTTTCTGTAGACTTTTTGCATGTGTGACCTGCTACCACTGCTGACTGAGCAGCACAGGGACGATGAGACTGCATCCTCCATCCCTGAAATCAAGCAGCTCCTTTGGTGCCTCTTCCATGTGCCAGCAGCAATCAGGCTGGCAGGTAGAAAGGACAGCCTTTACCCCATCCTCCAGCAAGTGTGTCCCAGCTTCTCCCCTGGAGTTATAAAGAGCTATAAAGGGGTAAGATGTGTCATGTTCTGTGGATTACAAGTAAAGGTACTAGTTACTACCTGGGATGTTCGTAAGATCTTGAATTTAGCAGAAGGAATAATTACAATAGTGACTCTCACTGCAAACAGACTCTAAAGAGAAGAAATAGGATGTCTGTTGGTGAAGTCCATGGTGGACATCCAGTTGGCCTCATCCTCAAGCTATTTTAGCAGCACCATGCCATGCACATGCACAAAGAAGAAGCCTTGCCCTGGAATGTGTTGGGAAAGACAGTACTGGGAATTCATGTGGGATGCTGAGAGGTTACGAAGCTACCAGGAGGACCAGAGCAGCATGAGGTGCTGAAATAATAAAAGAAATACACAAATGGCTCTGAAGCTTACGTGATATCCTCTCACATGCAGCTGTGGTGCTCTGACAGCTTCAAGCTGGCCCAGCAATGGCTTAAGGTGGGAGCAGGTGGCATGCAGGAGCTGCCCCAACCCTGGATACTGCACAGGGATCTGGAAACTTCTGCAAATAGGGCTCTTTTCCTATCATGCCGTGTGCTTGCTCACTGTGTTTTGTGTCCTCACTTGACACAAACCCTTGACAGAGACTTTCCAAAACATGCTGTAATTATATGTTTAGAAGAAAGTGGATTTGAAGCTCTTAAAGAGTGTGCAACACCAGGCTGGACAAATCCGAGGGTCCTGGGGTGTCTGGTACCAGCTGGGGACCCTGGGCATGTCTCAGTGCAAGGGGCAATGGTGTGGGGCACTGAGCCCTCTCAATGGCACTGACATTGTCCCCTTGTGCCTGACCCCAGCTCAGATCCATGCCACCCACAGCCTTTGGGCCCGTGGGCACACCTGCACACTCAGGTCCTTAGATCAGCCTGTCCCCAGCACTGCCAGTTGATGAAGACTGTGTCCAAAGCCTCTTTGAACTGGTGTCCTGTTGAGCAGTGTTTTCACAGCCACGAGCCTGGCTGCAGTGTACATGCACTGGCACATCCCCCTGAAAACATTTCAAAAGCTAAGGGAGAATTTTGGACTTCTTTGTTTTTTTTAATTTTATTTCCTCTCTGCAAATTAAGATGATGTCAGTAAAATCTAGGCACCCAATATACCTCACCTGGAACTATGAGGTTACATTTTGGGTTCTGGTGAATGCTTTTTAAAATGTAAATTTTGAAATAGAAACTATTTGAAGGGTTTTTTACAACCAGGGCTCAGGAAATCACAAAGATAGATAAACCAGATAGATATAATTACCTTCACAAAAGCAAATTTGACAAGGAAAGGAGGAAACATGGTGTTGTGTTGATTCTCATACTAGCAGAAAATGGGTTTAAAATGTTCAATAGGCATCACTGACTCAGATGTCCTCTATACATCAGTGAGCACAAACCTGTGTATATGCTTTACTGTTGAGACATTCAGCCATCACATCTCACCTGTTTGAAAGGAAAGTTCGTCAGGAAAGGCAGCCAGGGATGAAATAACAAGAGAATCTGGCAGCATTCCATAAAGCTTACTTCAGCTTACTACTTGTTCCAAGATGCCAGCCTGATGACTGATTACGGGAATGATGAGGACACGTGGTCTAAACAGAGCCACCAACAACTCTCTGGCCAAGGGAGATATGAGTCTGGCTTTGCTCTAATCTGTGTTTATGTTTGGTTCTGACAAGGGAAGTCAGATAAATAAATGCAGACCTTTCTTACATAGTGTTTTATTCATGTTACTGCCAGGATCCAACCCTTTTATTCCTGAAAAAAAGGAACTGCTTCACTCTCATGGAGGTGCATGTTGTTGAGGTGCTTGCCTGCCCTTGCAGGGCAAGGCTGTGGTGCTGCAGCTGTGTGGAGAGGGGAGCCTTGGCAGGGATGCCTATGGGGAAACATCCCTGGGACCATAGAGCAGAAGACTAGATGCTTGGAGAAGCACCTCTGGAAATCCCAGCAGAAAGCAGGAAAAGGAGGGGGCCTCTTCCAGAATATCACTTTCCACATCACACACTTCTTTACTTCTGACCCAAAGATGGATCAGTGTTGACACAACAGCAAGACAGTGTTCAACCTTACACCAGAAATTCTTCCTTCGCTCTCACTTCTGTGTGCTTACCACTTGCAGAGGATCAGCTTTATGTCTGTGCACCACTTTCATGACAATTTGACAATTTTAAAGAGCCTAATCAGAAGGTGAATAGTGTATAGACTTCTATTGGCCACCTAAACAGAATAAATCTCACTTTTAGACACAATTATTTATTTTCGTACAAGACTCACACCCTCAGCATTACAATATTATTGATATTGTTGCATAGGTTCAAGACATACAAAGTAGGACGCCGAGAGCATAGACCAGAACTCAAATAAATCTGTTTTCTGATGCTCCTACCATCAAGGATTTTCTTGCATCCCTACCAGTATGCAAGTGCTGTCATGCCATACTTCTGTATGTGACATTCTCACTTGTAGGATTATAAACAGGGAGAGTAAAAAGACCAGAAACAGTCCTGGAAAACAGGAAATGAAAGCTGCAGAGTTTCCAGCATGACATGCTAATATACAAACCTGAAAGATTTTTTTTTTAATGACAAGAAAATGAGTGCATATTTGGAAATACAGGAGTGAGGAATCATACAAGCATATAGCTTGACCTCTTATAGTTTACCATAAACAAAACAGCAGACAAGTCCATCAGTGAGCAAAATGCAGTAACCTGTCAGAGAGGAAAAATATGAAATCTGTGATTTTGCTGTGGTGTTTTTCTTGACTTAAAAATGTTCTTTTTAAGAACATTGCTCACTGTGGGCAGATTGCATTTTACTGGGCAGTAAAACATGTAAGATCATGAATTGGACTTATCTTCTGGCTAATTTGTGGCTAATTCCCTGTACCCAGAGGTCAAGGACAAGTGAAAAAAAGTCAGTACATGACTTGTGTGATACCACAAGACTGTAGAAAAAGGAGGGTGTAGAGGGAAGGGACGTGGGCAGTGCGTGGCATGGGGAAGAGCAGCAATGCTGTGCTGCATGTGTGCAAAGCACTTGGCAGTGTTACTCTTAAGGACAGATGATACCCTGGCTAGCCTTATAAGGCACATCTGAAGTAATTCAATAACATCTTAAGTAACATCTTAAGCAATTCATTTGTTACAGGGTACATGTGACCAAATCTTAGCTTTTCACTGGCTCACAGATTATTTACAACAATACGTTAAACATGTGCACTGCCTTTTCTCTGTGATTACATAATTGCTAATTTTTAAAGAAGAACACAGCCACAGAAAATAAGACAACACCTGACCAAGGAATCATACGCTCAGGGAGAGCACTGCAAGAGATGTATCTGTCTGGTTGACTTCTGAGAATAACAGATTATATTTTTTTAATTATATCAAAATAATGTATCTGTGAGTTTATTCACAAAAATATTTATAAATCACTTTTTATTACTTCTCCAGTTCTGTCACAGCTGGGTAGTTCTCAGTGCTGAGAAACTGAGTAATCTAAGTTCAGTTACCTATAAATAAGTGCAGATCAGTGCAGCTGAGTCTTTTGTTGCACTGAGCCAAAGAAGAACTGCTGTAATGGACCAGTATGATTCAAGAAGGAAATGTATGTTTTCCCACAGGGACAATATACAGAGCAGATTTTTGAGCACATCCTGGGAACATCCAGTCTATAGCACGTAACATGAATAGCTATTTCAGACTGACAACATCCATGAAAATTTACAAGTGTTTAAGCATGGCTTTGTGCAAGAGGAGGAAAGAAAGGTGGAATCAAGGCGTTGCCAAAGCTCTGCATCTGCATTTGTAGGGGTTGTGCCAAATACAGAGTCCTGGAGCCAGACAAGCATTGGCAGGAGCCAGCATCAGGGGACAATGGTGAGGCAGGGAGACAAAAACCCTGACAGAAAGAGCATCAAGTGAATATGGGTTTCCTGTGAGGCCAAGATGTCTTTCTTTAATCAGGCAGGAACACTGAGGGCACAAACAGCCTTTAATGGCTTTCAGAACTGAAGTTCCCTGCCCTGGCTGTGGCTGCAGGCAAGAGTGGCATTGGAGAGCGCTGGAAGCACATCTGCAGACAGCACCCTGCAGGCTCCTCTCTAGAAACATTCTCCAGTCATCTGGTGGGTGAGAGCAGCATATGGAAGGAGAAGCATACATGGGTACACAGCTGAAATAATTCTCACTCAATCTTTTAGTATCTTCAGGAATGGCAGCACCCATCCCTTCCTGAGTGCTTAGCCTCCTAAGGGAAAAATTGTTTTTCCCTGTATCTTGTTTCAATTTCCCTTGATGAAATTCAGGCCGTTTGCCTCTCGTCCTCTTGCTGTACAAGGCCCAGTAGAGCTTGGGTCCCATCCTTACTACAACTACCCATTAGGGACCAGGGTGCATTTTGCTGGCTGTCTGTCAACCAGGACCCTTGTCACCTTTTCTTCACAGGCATTGCTTTGGCTGGGCAGCCTCCAGCCCACACTGTTTCATGGGGTTATTCTGTCCTAAATGACAGATTTTGCACCTATTGTCATCAGGAGGTCCCTTTTAGCTACAGGTTGCTCAGGGGACATTGAAGGGCAGTGCTGCCTTTCTGAGTAGAGACCATTCCTCAACAGTTCATCCTCATGCTCAGTCAGAATGTCCTCATCCCAGTATCTTGTGCATTTCCAAGACCAGGACAAATAGCCAGATTCATGGAAGGTGGAAATCAGTCTACAAGCTACTCTTAAACACTTATCTGTAAGCTATACATATACCATTGGCTTTATATGTCATTTGAAGATGCAGTAATTGTGGACTAGTCCATCCTTTGAAAGCTGAAGAGAGGAATTTTTGCATAATAAATTTACTTTTCTCACTTGCAATAAATGCTTTATGGAGTCATTTCCTAAACATGGAGAAGGGTTTCCCAAGTGCACGTTTCTTTAATCCATTTCTGTTAAGTTCACAATGTTTTCAGTTTTCCTTGCTAGTGGATTTATGAGTTATTCATTTTTTGTTAGTAAACAATTCCCAGAAATTAATTGTTGTGAGTTTTATAAATTGACTTTGTGTTCTCTGAGGATTTTCACTATACACAGAATTAAAATCTTCCTTTAAAATTTCTCCCTAGTAAAATGCAAATTAATTGTTCACGGATCTTCTTTCCTTCAAAGCATAGCATCCTGAGCAGAACCAGTTTTCTGTTGACTGGTTTTCATCCATGTTGCATGTCTGGTTTTATCATCTCTCATTTTTTAGCAATTAGTTTCTCATTGGCAGTCCCCTCATAATTTCAATAATTTTAGAAAGAATTTTTTTAAAGTATTACAGATATTATAGGCCTGGGGGCCTACAGGGGACAGAGGCCTACTAGGGACAGGCATTCTGGATTTAAATTTGGCTTATTTCTAAGCTGAAGTAAACCCCTAAAATTAATTTCTAACTATACCAAATAACTCTTTTTCCCCCAGAAACTAGTTTAAAAACTTAGGAAGTCATGCACTTCAACATGTCAAAGGCAGAAAGTTATAACAAAGTTATTTTCCTCATTTCTCCCTCCTTAAGAGGCAATACTGAATCAGGCCCACCCATAAAATAACTGCAGGCCCATCAGTCTTTATGGCAAAAATTTTAATTCTTTTTCACAGTGTAGTTACTGAAGGTATCAGGCTCTGCAACGATACTTCTACTGTAAAATGCTGTCATGTTCCCTCCAGTTTATCTGAGGCAAGGCTGCAAACCCAGACATGAAAAAATTACAGTGAGCTCCAGACCTTGACCTGCTGGCAACATCTGCTGAGCAGACAGTTTTGTAGGAAAGGTCAACTTGCCTTTGTTTTCAGCTTAGCCTAAAGAGAATGCAGACAGTGTTTTTGGCCCACAGACCTCCATTTCTGCAGAAAAGGTTGTGATGACCCAGAGATTTTTCAGGAATGCTCAGAAAGCCAAAGTCAACCTGAGTGCAGACGCTCCCTTATAATGTCCAGACTTATCAGGCAAGACAACTATAGGTGCCATTAACTACAGTTCTCTTCCAAGGTGCTAAGGAAAGATACAGTATCCCAGCTTTCACAGGAATAAAATAAATATCCTTGAGAAAACACAGTGGTGGAATTAAAATTACATACACTTTACTAAGACTTGCCAGGTCCTGTAAAATTTGGAGAATAAAGTCCTTTCGGTGTGGGTAATATATTCTTCTGTACACAAGACAATAAGTAACACAAGGGCCAGACTCTGGGAAGGGACAAACAATGATCATCAACTCTGCAAGCCTTTCCAGCACACTCATATTTAAAGAGATCTAGACAAAAAAGCATCACCTCACAGACAAGTGGGTTGTGCTAGATGTCAGGATCCACTGGCCCCTCTTGGCATCCCTGATATCCTCAGCCCTGGGACCTTGTGCTGAACACAGCACACAGATCAGGTGTGCATGAGACTTTTCTTTTATGAAGACTAAATAGTCCATAAGTTTAGAGATAAATAGCTCAGTGCTGTTTCAGTAGGGAATCTTGCAGGAGTCATATCTATTAAAGAACTTGCAAGCTCTTTGAAGAAAACTGTGAACTGCAGGCACATACACGGTGGCTATGTTTCAGTTTTATGTCTCTTCGCTGTTTCATTTTTAATTTTGGCTGCATTACTGCCATGCCAGCAAACATGCCTTTGTCTTACTCAGCCTGCATGACTGTGTGTGGGTGAGAGCACATAGCTGGAGCAACAACCCACATGCTTACGAGATAGATACACGTATTGGCTAATCATCCTTGCTGACGAGAGGACAGTAGCTGAGGTAACTCTGCAGGAATGCAGTGTACACAGCCCCCACACATGCTTGATAAATTGTAAGAGAACACAGTGCAGTTCTCACTAAGGTAGGAAGGGCAGACCATCCATCTTGGGAAAGCAGTATTTCTTTTCTGACAAAAAGGTGTGGGTAGAATCAGCAAGCCAACTTCCCTGTTTCCTCTTTCCTACCTTATGTTGAAAAATCAGCAAGTGCCAATCAGGCAGGCTGGTTTTCTTTTTAAGCTTTACTTTTTTAAGTGAGCTGCAGACAGTGCTTCCATTAGGGAACATAATATTACAACATTAAGACCTAGATGTTGTCTCTAATTAGAAATATGTATCAAAAGTAAACACATTTTCCAGGAATAGAAGCTAAGTAAAGCTGAAGACAACTAAACCATAAGGTAACATACTGTGAGATTTTTTTTTAATCCCACCCAATAAAAAGGGACATATTTTGGCTACACCATGCCTACACCTTGCAAAAACATATCTAGCTAAGCATAGGTACTGTGTGTTTCTGGTCCTGCCAGGGACTGCACTAGCATAATGAGTATAACGCAGTTTGGCAGTCACAGTTCAAATTATTATACAAATAGCAGGGAAAGTCAAGGAAGGAGTAAAACTCTCAGGACTCTGAAGCATCCATGAAGTCTTCCAATGGAGACAGTTGCAAGATGTGAAATTTCTTATTTCACCCCATTGACCTGGACAGAGCTACTGCCAAGGTAATTTGGCCCAATGTTTACATTTTCCTACTGAAGTTAAATATAGCATTGCTCCTTTTGCAGCTGCAGCACACTCTCCAGCAATGATATAATGGTAGCAGTTTGGAAAATTGCTTTTAGTGGTTGCTTTTTCTTTTTTAGTTTTTATTCTAAAAATCTGCTACGTAAATATATCCTTAAACAGAGGCCCCATGATTCCTTCAGACTCTGCAAAATTTAGCATTTCTCCAGCATCATTGCATGTTCCTGATAATGCATGGCATCATATGCAGAGGAAGGTTCTTCTTGCCTGTGCTGGTTTTCTGCTCCTCTCAGGGGAATACACAGGTCAGTGGTTTCAATGTCCACACCTTTTCCACTTATGCCAAAAAAATAATGGTCAAGCAAAGAAATCTCTCTGGAAAAGGGCAAGATTGTTTCTTTGGGGAGATTTGCAACAAGACTCATAGGAGAAGTTTAGTTGGTCTTAACTCTTGTGCAGTTTTATCCATATCATTCTTCATCACACTGATGACTAGTGAGACTCATGTTCATTAGTATGTGAAGTGATAGGGTCCAATATAACCCTGTTTCTGTTATATGATTTGGGTGGGAGTAAATAATTATTTAGGTTTACTCAAGCTTATTTGACATAATTTCAGGAGCGTGGGGCTCCTGAATACTAAGGGCTCCCTGCTTACCTACCTGGATTTTATAAAATTACGTTGTCTTAGCTAAGCACCTGAAGATGAAAACATTTCTTGGGAATTAATGCAGATGACAGTTTTCTACAAGTAACCTTTAACTTTGGGTTCAGACAATAGCTGCCTTCCCACATCTTTGCTCAGGTCAACAGGTTCATTTCAGCATTCAGGAGACAGAAGTTGAAGCTTCTGCCTTAAAGTCTCCTCTGACCTCTGTCCTGTCACTATCAGAGGTGATATGGTGGTAATGCTGACTATGATGATGGTCATCTAGATACAAACATATTGAGACAGTTCACTAGGTAAAAGTAGGCTGAGAGCCAGTCTGGTAGGGTATCTTGCCAAAGTGATTTTTAGGTAGAGTAAACCCTGCATCAGTGGAGCTCTTCAGCCTGTAAAAGTTAAAGCAAGCTTCCAGTCTATGAGGTTAAACACCTGGCACTGGCATATCACTGTGTTGGACATAAGAGAGAGCACAGGGAGATCACTTTTATCAGGAAGAGATGGAAGTAGCGATCCCTCAAGAACTAACATCTCTTTTTTTAGTTCAGTTTTCAAATTGCAAGGAATTTGTACCTCTTCTCTGAACACACTTGCATCATGTTATGCAGTTTTCACAGTGTTCTCTCTGCCCAACCATAAGTTTTAGTGGTGGACTTAGTGGTTTTAGGTTAACATTTGGTCTCAATGATTGTCTTTCCCAACCAAAATGATCCTATAATTTATAAATAATCTCTTAAATAAGAGATAAGTTCTTCACAGGTAGGGCTTAATTTCTAGTGTCTATGAAAAGCTGCCGGTTATAATTTCTGCTTTCAAGGAAAATGTTCTTCCAAATACAGTTAGTTTATCTCTTTTCCTGTCTTTTAAGTTAAACAAAGTATTCTTGAATTAATCAAATCCCACCAAACCTCATTACTCATCTTTGGCAGTAATGAGGCTATTATGTTGGCCTTTTCATGCTTTTACTTCAATAACAGGCACTAAATAATGATCAAAGTATCGCTACAAAATGAATATATTGAACTGCAATAATTTTTCCTTAATAAGCAGTATTGTCCTCCCTGAGTTCTAAAATATGACTTAAACAGAATAAAAGGTCTTCTTTCCTGACAAAACTAACAGTGAAGACTTGCTGTCTAACTAACAGAAAAGGCATAATCATAGGCATGATCATTGGACCATTGCAGTGATATCTCTGCCTTCAAAGACAAACTGAGTTAAGTAGCTTCCCCTTCCACGTTTCTAATGAAGAGATCTGTGGAACCAGACTGCCAGGAGCTGAACCAACCCTCTTAGACACTTCACCTCACATTTTCTCTTTTTCTGGGAGTACAGTTCTTCTTCAGGGACCTCATTGTTACACTTTTGCCCTGTCCATGAAACTTGCTGGGGGTCTGAATTTTAAGCATTTGGCCTCTAAGCACTTTATATTGAAAATATATTTCATGCCAGAATGCTAAGCCCAGAAAGTTCCAGGACTGCAGGTTTCTTCAGAGTACCAGATAGAGGAAGGATCCCTGAGTTCTTGCCTTTTTCTGGTATTCTTGTCTAGACATTTATTCTTCACTACTGACAGAAAAAAACCAAAACAAAACAACAAAAAAACTCCCACCACTAAGCTGTAAAGACCTTTGTTTTGAACCTGTATGGTTATTTATTTTGCTGAACTTTGTCCAAAAACCAAGATATATTGTTTACTGTTTGCAAATGCAAATACTGTAAAACATTTTTGAATAATAATGCATTGCTATAATATTATCCTCTAGGAAGAAAGCACTGATAATGTCTAAATGAAACAAGAAAAGTCAGTAGCGACAAAAATGTGTTATATTATCTAATCCATTCTACCTTTGCACAGTATACTGTAAAACTTTCTGTGATTTTTCCAATTAAATTTTAAAAATTGTAGTAATGTAGCACATTGGAGTCTATCATTAGTACATCTAACTGATTTACTGGGAAAAGAATACACACAAAGAGCTGTTTAAAATAAAAATTTACCCCAAACAAATGTAAGTAATTTGAAGGACAATTAATCTTTTAGGAATGGGTCACATTTCAGAAAAAACTATTTTTTTTCTCCTTTCTTACATTATTTTTTTTTTAATAGTAATAGCTTATGCACCGATAATAGCTTCAATGAAGGGTGTCAATAAAATTAAAGTCAGCTCTTAAACATTACCTGTCTTTCTAAATATGTGGAGCACCTTTTTTGGAAGCAGCAAGTTGCAAAGGAACACTGTAAAAAGGAGAGGGGCTGGTATTAGCAGACTTTTAACAGGATGATTATTACAGGCAATTAGACTACATAATAGCCCAAGGAGAGGAAATCAACTGCTGCTAAGAAACAAAGCAACCTTAGTTTCAAGTAGCAGCCCCTACTATCAGATGTACTGTTACTCTGAACGGATTTATATGTGTATTTTGTAACCTGAATTGTGGATTATATTCGGTTTTCATTTCAGTAAACAATATGCCCGTGGCAGATTAGAATGTCACTGAAAAAACTCAGTCAGCTGGCTGCTTTCTTCTGCATTTACTGGAAAAAGAAATTTTAATCTCCAGCTTATGGAGAAAGCTGCTGCTGCTCAGTATTTCCTCTAGTCTTCTGATTTTCCCTGTAGCTTCAAGAGAGTCGTGGGAAGCCTGTCTATATTATGTTTTCAGCAGGTAAGTGCTCAGTGCAGATAAATCAGCTGGGTAGCAGGGTCCTCTCAGGCTGGGGCAGGGAGGAAGCTTCTTTGGGTGGAAGAGGAGGGGTGGGTGGTCTGGGTGACATGGCCACCTCAGGTCCCTGGGACTGAAACACCTCTGCAGCCATCACACCTTCGGCATCTCAGAGACTGACAGCCAGTGATATATTTACTTCCTTGTGAGGCTTTTGATTCAGACTGTGTCAAAGAATAAATCCCTTCAACCCTGCAGAAACCCAAATAGGATAACTAAATCCTATGGAAAGGCCCCTGGGAAGCCTGGAGCAGCCCACTCCTGCACAGGACAGCTGCACAGATAGGTCTGCAGCTGCAGGCTCTGCAGAAGCAGCAACACAGGATGTGGGCCTAAGGGGGAGAAATGCAAGCTTGGGAGGTGGGAAAACTGTTCCTGCAAAATGTCCTTAACCAGCCAAGGCTGGAGTGGTAAGGTCAGCACTTCTGGGAGGGGAGTGTGGTCCAGCATCTTCTCCACAGGGTTGTCCTAAGCATGGGCTTATTGTCTTAATTAATACTGCATTTTGCTATAAACAACATATGACAGCAATATATTACTAATTCAAGTGAAGGTACAGCAAAGCTAGTCAAATGTTTGCTTCATAAACAAAGCATCACATTAGCCTTCAGTTCCATGCAGGTAATCACCTGTAACTTACATAATGCAGCAGTGCCTTTACAATGTCCACAAGCTCTGGAACCTGGTTTCCTCTAGATGTGTATCTTAATGGCTCTTTGTCGATGTTTGTACAGCTGAAGCATTTAGAAACCCTTTCACCAAAGATTTTCTGTAGTCCATAATTAAGGATCAAGCACATACAGCAGGCTTGGCAATGGTCAGGGAACTGAGTTGCTCTGATCTATTTAATCACCAATTTTTACATATTGTCTATTTTCAAGAGCTCTGGTCCTGTGGCCAGGAGGTTTAAGAATTCAGTGTGAAGCTGCAAATAAGGAGTTCAGTGCTGCAATCATATGTATAGGACATCTTATCCAGCCACCATGTTCTAGTGACCATTTCCACACCTGATGCCTCAGCTGTATTTCCTGGGTTGTTCTTCCTCAAAAGGCAGTTTCTATTGCTTTCACACTCAGTCTAGGTTTGCCACTTAGCTCCTCTGGTAAACCAGCTACTGAGCTGTGTGCATTTCTTATTGGTTAGATATGGCATAATTAGGATGTCAAAACGATATTATATCATCACTTTGAAATGCACCACACTGCATTGCTTTTAGCTGCCCTGCAAGACAAGCTCTACATAACTCACTCCCGTCTTGCTTAAATAAATTCAGTGCTACTTTGTCAGGGCCTGCACCTTAGATGAAAAGTCATGAGCCTTTGGTACCAGCGAAATGGACGATATCGGTAAGAGTAGCACAAGACAAATTTCTTTGAAAACACATCCTAGACCCTAGGGGAGAAGTAGGAGTAGCCAACATACCAGAATTCAGAAACCCTTTGCATAGTTTTCTGAGTGTTGCTCTTGTTTTTCCACCAAGAGATCTGCCCCAGAGGAAGTTTGTAACATAGTCAGACCTTCATAGAATGATATCAAGGTTGTTTCTCAGTTTGCTTCTTCTCTTAAAAAAGCCAAGCTTGTAGAAAATGGAAAGCCAGGGAATTCTATTCTGCAGCAGCATTCCAGTGGAAATTTATCTTCTGACAAAAGATGGATCAGAGCACACAGAGAAAAAATACAGTCTTATTTATATATTGTCAGATTTAAATCGTTTTACTTCTCCTTCTGTGTATATATGCTGTGATGCTTAAGGGTGAAACATATTTTATTTTTTACCCACACCACAAGGTCACATATAGTCTGCTTAGGTAAATGCATCACATCTCTTTTGGATTCTGTCTGAATAATTTTAAAACTATAATGATTCATTCCTGCACTACTTATCAATTTCTTTAATTTAGCCACCCAGCTCCTATAGTGCTTCCAGAGACTTAGCTCTAAACTAGGGATTTTTTAACATATTGCATGTATCTGGAAGTGAAAAAAACCTTATAAAACTTAACGGGCACCTTAACATAGGGATAAAACTATTACATCCTTCCCAATGAAACAATTGCTTCAGGTGTCACAGGCCATACAGAACAGCTATGATCTTGAGAGCTGTCCTAGATACTATAACCAATCAAACAGCACTTTTCAAAATTTCAAAAGAAACCAGACTCTGGATTAGAAAATGCCTCTTCCAGAGAGCCACACAGTCTACTTTTGCTTTAAATTAGACTTGCTAGTCAGGTGGCTGCGGAGATACAAAACAATGTCTGCCACCACATTTAACATGCAAAGAGCATGCTTCTATTACCTAGGGCCCTGAAGCACAACCAAGCACCTTTTTTTAAACTTCTGTGATGCAGTCTGACTCAGTGAGGCTGTGACTTATGCAAGGCTGTGCCTGGCATCAGTGGGGATAAGCAGTTCCACCCCAGACAGGATAGGCTGTGCACAGCCCATCTATCATCCACCTGCAGCACCTCAGTAACACAGTCACTTAGTACAGACTATGCAATGCTTGATATTGCTTTCTCTTCAGCAGTTTTTTTTAAGAACTGTGCAGACCCATATGTAAGACAGAGAACTTCTGTATAAGTGAAGGATAAAATTGATATTTTGGGAAAAGTGAAGTGCTTTACTATTCTTCTCTTTTTAACCGCATCCAACTAGTTTGCCCATCATTGCTCACTTACCAGAAGCACGCCTTCTACAGCATGAAACCACGTATAATGAGACTATTCATTTTTCTCACGCATTAACTCTAACATCCAGGAAAAGACCCTACAGTAAGGAGTTTGTTTTTAACATAGTCAAACTTAAAGCACAGAAAAATTCTACAACAGGAAAAGGCATTGGCACTACTGTAAGATTTCATTGTCTCCTATTCAGTAGTAATCATCTCCTGCCATACAAGAAGATGCATCACCTTGCACTTACCTATATTAAAAATGTCTTCTGAACTGAAATTTCTTCAATTTAATCCAGTGGTCTTAAGGTAGTATTGGTGCACTGCCCTATTCATCCTTATGTCATCTGGAAGTCATCTGCAAGCATTGCATACAGTTGTAGCCAAGAAGGTCTTGACACATAATGAGTGACAACTGAAGAAGACAAGTTCCAGACCGGGGACAGCCCCTCCTTTGACCAGCACAAAACTCACTCAGTGCCCTGCATGTCCTATGGGTTGGCATGGCAGTGGGACAAGATCCCCATGCATGGCCCATGGAGACACCTGCTCCTCAGGCCTAAAGGCAATGGGCCAAGCAAAGCTGTCCCAACACTGCTGCTTGGTGCTTGGGAAGTGATGGTCTATTACAGAAGAAAAAAAAAAATTATTTGGCAGCCTCATCTAGAAACAGTCCCATTCATCATTCTTGCCTCAGAAACAATTAAGTTCAGCAAGCTGCTGCTGAAGCAGATTTTAAACCCTGTTAATTCAAGACCATGCAATTGTTTGAAACAAATTGATGTCTTACACTACAGTCTCTTATTCTGTGAAAAGTAGGCCAACGTATTTCTCTTCTTTTGTTGCCAAAGCTTGCCTATTTATTCTTAATCAACAAATAATTGTGCTGTATATACCTCAAGTGTGGCCCTGTGAACTGAATTTCCAATAGCCACTGGAAAGCATTAGCCAGTCTCTCAGAATATGTCTCCTGGGCTGGTTTCTTCCAGGAGAAATCCTGTTTGCATACTCTAGCCCTGTTCTGTCACGTGAACCGAAGCAGGTTACCAGCCTGAGATCCACAGATCCATTTCAACCACTTAATGAATTAAAGCTAGAACACTTAAGCTGCTGTCCTCTCCACTACACATTCTTAGCAGAACAGTAAAGTTTGAAGTCTGGTGTGGAAGTTTATGCTTATGCAGCTAAATAAACTGACTCACTTAAACTCCACCAGTTTGCAGCACTCTAAGGCTGCTAAGAGGGCACAGAAGTGGTCCTTCCCTGAGCACCCAGTGCTATAAATGTTGCTTAAGCAGATCATCTAGCACATGCACAGATTTTCTGAAAATATTATTCCATGCAGCAGTTTGCCTGCCTCTTTCTAATATACTTTTTATTACCCTTGGGTTTTTACTTCCTACAGCAAAGAGAAAGCATTATTTACAACTGTGTCACCTGTGCCAGTATGCATATACATATCTGGATAAGGCAATAAGGCAAGTTAGTTAAAGCATATTCTAAAATAATCAGGCATCTAAAAAGAAGATCACCGTCTATAACCACAAAAGAGAGAGAGAGGCAAAGTGATGCACTGAAGTGTAACAGGAAGAAAACCACATTAAGAGATGCAAACCACACACAAGGGGAAATTCCTGTCAGTCAGCACTGTTAGATAGTGAAATAGATACCCAGGCAAAGATACATAAACACATTGCACAATAAATTTTAAATAAAATCTTATATATCACTTCATTTAAAAAATCTACACAGACATAGACAGGGCGACACAAATCTCTATGATATAATAAATGCTTTTAATCACCAAGTGGCACAAAAGTGAAGGTCACACCTTCAAAAGTGGAGCCACAGGCACTTCCGCCTTGTGACTACAGTTCATGTCCTGAACCTTTTGCTTTGTCACCAGCCTGGTTAATGTCCTGGCAAACCACCAACATTATCAATAACTCTTAATATCATCCTCTTCCCCAGAGCCACCTGATGTGGCCCACCATGGCATAAAGCAAGCCAGCCTGTAAAGATCACAGAGTGCAACCAGGCACTGGAGCCAAGATCCCAGCAATCCCTGCCAGACCTGCAAACCCATCGTGCCTTTGTCCTGGGTACTTCAGCTTCTTGGGAAAACAAGGGAAGCAGGATGCTGGTGGCTCCCTCCAGGTCCCCCAGATGCCTGACGTAACACCCTGGACATGTTGTGAGCCAACCAACACCTCCCAGCTAGCTGTCTCCACCACAGCCAGCAATGTCCAAGTCCACTGTTTAACAACTGAAAAGTTGCTCCTTGTACAGTTAATACTTGAGCATGTGAAGATGAAGTCCACTTGTATCAGTAGATACCATCTGCTGAATTTCTGCTACATTAAGTAGTGTTGATCATTACAAATATTTGCAGCAGCACGTAACTTGCAAGTTACAGCTGCCTTTAGTTCCAGTGCTGTATTAATAACACTTGCAGGCTAACTTAATTAAATACTGTTTGCCTTACAGTGTATCTGCATTGAGCCCGAAGAGATTTCAGGAGAATTGCATGGGTCACTAAAATAAGAAATTGTGTACCTCTCCTTTTACATTTTTATAAGGCTACCATACCAGCCTCCTGTCTTCTCAGGGACTAGAAACAACATCTTCACAAGGGTATTTTGGTGTTGTCTCATTAATTTCATTGTTCAATGAGTATTTCCTCCATGAAACCTGGAAAGTTAAACTTCCTACCTATCTGTGCCTACTGTCTCAGCCAAAAAATTTGTCACACTTCTCTTCTATACTTGAACTGTACATATAATTGTATACATGCCTGAAAACTTGCTTCAACCTTCTCAGGCTGTTGTTTAAACCACTCAAAGCTGTAAAGTACTGCTTACACTCAACACAAAAGTTGATTTCAGGACATTTTACTTTAATCTGTTCTTGGCTTTAAGTACTTATTAAGCTCCAGGCAAAGAACAGAATATGTTTCTCAGCTGTAAAACCATTAAAAATTAAGAAACCTGCATTTACTAAGGGATGAGCATAAAAAGGTACAATATACCATCCAGACTTGATCTTCTCAACGTATTCCCTTCAAGGCATTTTCTGTTATCACAGCTTCCAAAGCTGTTTTTTCTCTTGTAGCTCCTCCATGTTTATTTTCCCAAAGTCCTAGAGGAGACACTAGCTGAGAAGTGCAGGTTAAGCAGAAAAACAGGCTGCACAGCAACTCCTCTATCATAAGTGCCAAGAAAGAAAACTTGGGAGAGATCTGATGCCCATCTAGTTTTTGCTTCAGCCAAAACTCTGGTTATATTGCCATCCTACAGCCCTGACAACACTGTGACAAAAGCCAAGCAGTGCTTCATACCTCCTCTACAGAAGCACGCTATTCTAGCTAAGTGGAAGCTTAATTTGAACTTCCCTTGTCAGGAACAATGAGACTGAAAGCAAGCAACTTCCCAGAAACCACAACTGTTCAAGATACTCCCGTATAGAAATGACCACTTTTCAGCAAGTGTTACTGTCAATCACTGCAAGCCAGCCTAGAGGAAGTACGATTGTGATATCTGAGTATTTTTAGTGTCTGTAGAGGAAGCAAGTAGTTGAGCCTTCTTGCTCTCTGGAGATCATTACTGCATCATTTTAATATCAGCTTCTGGGGCATACGTAGGGATTGTGCACAGAGATTGGGTGATATTTTCCCTTTTAACATAGGGCCAAATCAGCCCCCCCCCAAATTAACTTCCCCTGACAGGGTCTCTGAAAAAGGCCACACAATCCTTAAATTGTTTTGGACTTAATTTGGAGTTGTTATGCAATTAGGCTTTGCAAAATTGGCTTCTGGAGTGACAGTTTCTATTGTTACAGCATATGGCAAGCAGCGAGCTGCTTGTGGCAGATGGGATGTTCATTCACCATTAGCCAGTTTTAGATTTAACATGATTCTAATCAAAGCAAATGTTAAATGTATTTGACATTTAAGTTTTGCAGCCTCTTCACCATGATTAAGCTGCTTCTATCAACTGGGAACACACTAAAACCCATTCAGAGCTGCAAAGTCACATTTAAGAAATAATGATGCAATTTGCTGGAGTCTGCACTCCAAAAATCCATGTTTCTAGCCTGTATTTTGTTCCTTGAACTACAAAGACCACCTATTGCATGCAGTAAGTGATCTCATTAAGCATGCAGCTCCTTAAGTCTTGCAAGCTGTTACCATAAGCAGCAAGAGGGTAAAAGGTTGAATTATCAACTTGGACAGCACAGCTCTCCATTCAGCTGGCCTGGCAGAGAAAGCACTCGAGCAACAGCTCCATTACTCTGGCATGTAACTTTGACTACAGCACACAAGCAAAACTTCAGTATTTCAGCAACATGCTTCCCCACCCAGTAACCAAGACACTGCCAGAAATTAATTGCTAAAAATTTATTATGAAAGTTTCAATAGCAGCCAATATTTCAATAAAAATTATTGCATTATTAAACCAGTTCTGCAGACTGACCCAAGAGGTCTGTTGAAGTCTGTTTGCTTTGGAGTCTCTATATTTGTCTCAGTAACCAGTCACTAGCAGTCAATCAAATATTGCAGCTTTCTTCTGTGTTTTACAGACAACACCAACAGTTCCTAGTTACAGTACTCTGTCCAGTTCTCCTGTAAAGTTTTGGCCCACTTCCCCCAGCTTTCCCTCAGCCTTCTGAAAGAGCTCCACTTGACCAGGAAACTTGCAATACTTTTCAGTTCCATGGTATGCCAGCCTCTTCACAGTTACAGGCTACTAAGGCTCACTGGTGAGACAAGCTGCTCTCTTCCTTCTCCTCTGCAGGAACCCACTGCATGCCAGTCTGAGTGACGTTAATCCAGTCTCTTGACCAGGCTAATCCATGCAATCAGCAGCTTGTTGCACGCTTCAGTGAACCCACGCCACATTTAGAATGCAACAAATGTTTCAGCCTCCCCAGTGCACTGGATCATCATCACTCTGGCAGGGTGATGGTTGGCACCCAGTCATTGACATTGCGGCTCTCTTCACAAAACGAGTTCAGTTTTTCTAGAGCCGAGTCCTTCCAGTCATCACTTGGGTTCTGTCAAAAAGAAAAAAGTTGCCTGCCATGAGTGCTGCATGGTAGCTGAAGTTCACAGTATCTACACAAACATTATCATAGGAAGCAAAGCATTTTTCAGATGATTTCTGTCCTGCCACGGACAAAGCAGGAAATCCACAGTTCCGAAAAGTGTAGCCTACTACTACTTCTCAGCTCGCTTGCTGTACGGCGTGTGCCAAGCCCCCTTTCTTTGCCCAGGAGGGGGGTCTGACTAGCCGAGAGAGACGGGGACCACCGAGAGCCTCTTAACCACCCCGTGCCGAGGCTCAAGCAGAGCCCCGGGGGACAGGGCCCCGAGCTCCGCCGGCCTCCTGCAGGGGGGCGGACACCCACCGTGATCAGGATGCAGTGAAGGTCCCGCGGCTCCCCGGACTCCTCGCTAAACCCCAGGATGGCAGCCAGTTTGGACACGTCGTTCATCCGCACGATGTCAATGTCATTCTCGCAGCAGAACGCCTGGATCAGCGTGAAGTGGATCTGCAGAGCGATGTCCCCCTCGTCTTCCTCGTCCGTGGCCAGGACGCAGAAAGCGACGTTATCGGGATCGCTGCAAGAGGAGAGCGGCGCGTTGAACCCCAGCCAGGCCCCGAAGCCCCCCCCGCGCAGCTCCCGGCCCTCGCCTGCCGTACTTACACATTCATCAGCTTCGCCGACTCGTAGACGCCTGCGGTGAGGCAGCCGCGGCGCTGGGCCGACACCAGCAGCTCCTGAAGGGCTTTGCCGGCGCCCTCCATCCTGCGCGCAGGGAGAGGGCAGAGAGTCAGCGCGGAGTCGCAACCGTCCCCAACCGTCACCCCGCTCCTCCCTCCCTACCAGCCGCCGCACAGACGTACCCCGCACACACGCACCCCGCACCAGCTGCCGCCGCCCAGACCTACCCGTCGTGGCCCGCAGGCACAGGCTCCTCTCCGTGGATGTCTTCCAGAGTCATAACAGCGCCTCCTCACACCGCAGCACCCGCCCGAAGCGCGGACACCCTCACACTCTAGCGCTCCCCGAGCACTCTGAGGCGCCAGCCCGCCGGCCGCCTTATTTATAGCCCGCGAGGCTGTGGCGCCGGCTGCTGGCGGCGCCCGCTGGCTTCCTATTGGCCAGCAGCGGAGACAGTGGGAGGCATTGTTATGCTAATTGCCGCGCGCCGGCGAAGAAGAGACGGAGGGGGGCGGCGGGGGGGGGAAGAGACGGGGGCGGCTCGTGCCCAGAGGTCACGTGGGTCACGGGGAGGGGGGCGGAGGGAGGGGGGGTGTCGGGTCGGGCAGAGGCAGAGGCTGTGTTAGAGACGCCGGCACCGGTACCGGCACCGGCACAGAGAGTCACACAGACAGAGGCACAGGCAGTGTTAGAGACACCGGCACCGGGTGTCACAGAGACAGAGGCACAGGCACAGGCACAGACAGAGGCACCGACACCGACAGTCACACATACAGAGGCACCGGCACCGATACCAACACAGACAGTCACACAGACAGAGGCACCGGCACCGGCACCGATACCAACACAGACAGTCACACAGACAGAGGCACCGGCACCGGCACCGATACCAACACAGACAGTCACACAGACAGAGGCACGGGCAGTGTTAGAGACACCGGCACCGGGTGTCACAGAGACAGGGGCACAGGCACAGACAGAGGCACCGACACCGACAGTCACACAGACAGAGGCACCGGCACCGGCACTGACACCGACACCGACACCGACACAGTCACACAGACAGGGGCACAGGCACCGGCACCGACACCGACACAGACAGTCACACAGACAGAGGCACCGGCACCGTCACCGACAGTCACACAGACAGAGGCACCGGCACCGATACCAACACAGACAGTCACACAGACAGGGGCACCGGCACCGATACCAACACAGACAGTCACACAGACAGGGGCACCGGCACCGGCACCGGCAGAGGTGCAGCCGCCTCCCCGCTTCACCCCACCGGGGAGGGCCGCGCCCTGGGGTCCTGCGCTGGGCCCGGGTGGGCACTGGCGAGCGGCGAGGGTCTTCAGAAGAGATCCTGGTGGGGAGAGAAGAGACAATGGGCATCAGTTAAATCGAGAGGCTGAGGTGGAATTTAAAGCAAACTGTCCCTTTTCTCCTGGGTAGAGCAGTGCGGTGGAACGGGGTGCCCAGGGAGGCTGTGCAGGCTTCATCCTTGCGGGGCTGCAAGCCCAAGGGGGACAAAGTCCTAGGAGACCAGGTCTGAACTCCTTGGTGCAAGCCAAAGACCTACTGAGGTTTTGTCCTGTGACCCTATCTTTTGGGGGTTTTTAAAACAACGAAGTGGGTTTTGTCAGTTGAAATTTATCGAAAGTAGATTTAATTTGGACAGTCGTGTGATCTTGTGTGTACCCTACAACATTAATTCAGTGTGAAATGTGAATGGCTATTTAACTCAGATCTACTATCTGAAGCAATAGTAGAACAATTTTTCCCACTAAATTAATAGACTTAAACATTAAAGGACAAGTCATTTTTCAAGTCCTTTCAGCTAGAAACTAGACTGCCAGCCAGTGTGCACTAAGTGCTTCACCCCAGCACCCAGTCATTTCACAGAGATTGTAAAGAGACACCGGGAGCTAAACCTTTGCCTAAACCAAACCCGCAATGGGCCAAGTCCCACAGATTTCATGGAGATGCCTCTGTGACCTGTCAGCCTTGCTACTTCCTCCTGTCACATCATCCCCCTTCAAATGTGTTTAAACACAGACTCCAGGGATGTCCTTCCCAGTACTTTGCTGAAAGTCCAAGATGAAGCATACCTCGGCCATGGCTCTGTGTATGGTATATGCTGTCTGCTCAGTAGTTTCAGCCTATCTGAGCACCAGTTTCAGAAGTGCTCATCAAACTGAACCATTTCAATGGCTTGCTGTGGTTCTGCTTCTAGTTGTTTCTGGCTAGTGTCCTGGTTATTAATATAGGTGAGAGCAATGGATTCTGCAGTAATCTCTTAGTAAGCTTCCATTTTAAACTGATGAGAACAGTGAGGTCAGCCAGACACATCTGACTTTTCTGAGAACATCTGTCAAGTCATACCCACAGAGCTCTCAGGACTGGGCAGATAACTTTTTGTTGTGACCACTGATTTTCAAGCCTAGTGACGTTTTTCACCCTGGATAATGTGCAAAGACATTCTTGACTTGGGAGCACACTACCGTGACCTGGCACACTGAATTTGCTTGAAGAGGGCACAAATTCTTAACCTTGTTTTCTGTAAAACATATGAACATAAGAAGTTTTCAGAATTTTATCTCCCGGTCTGTATTCATGAAATGGCAGCAGTCTCCACAGTTGAAATGAGTGTATTTTATGATGTATGTATTGTTCATTCTCAAAAAGGAAAAATCCTTCAGACTCCCTTTTTTAATCTTTAAATCTATACTTGGGGAGGAATGCAGAAAATTAGCTTGAGTGGTAAATGTCAGCTTAAGATTTTTTTACAAAATTGAGTTAAATACACTAAATTCTGCATCTCTTAGACATATTGAAGGACATGTTTCTAATGTGCTACAATTTGAGTGATGAAATAGGTGGAAAATAGGCATGATGAAATAGGTGGAAAAGCCAGGACTGACTCAGAGCTTTGAAAGATACTTAGTGATACTATGACTTCAGTGAGTTGCCTATTACAGTGGAAATGAAAATTACTTAAAATGGATAGAAATTAGCAGACCAATGTTAACTCCTAGTGGATAACATTATATATGTAGCAGTATAACATATGTAAGCACCTAAATATTGAACTGATGTATGAAACCATAACACCTTAATCCTTTCACATGCAAGCCTCCAGTTTCATCTTAATGATGCAGCACCCTGGAGATAGGCCTTCTTGTCATCACTTTTTTAGTTTTCTTCATTATTCCTGGGTCTCCTAGCAAAGATGGTGACAAAGACCTTGAAGCATTCCAGACACCTGATCTACCTTATTTTGAACCACAGTATCAATACTAGGCTTTCAATGCAGAAGAGGAGATTCAGGAAGCTGTGACTGCCCCAGCTCCTGTCCTCATTTGTAAGAAATCAGCTCTTCAGACATAATACAGTTGATGTCTAATAAGCAAACTCAGTGGAGGTCAGAGTCCACTGCTTGCCTTCTTACTCTTTTCCTCCTATGTTTGTAATACCTTAATTAAAGGGGGGAAAAAATCATACACCCTTTTTGGTTTCCAGCATTCCTGTCCACGAACACCAAAGTAAGACTACTGGATGTTTCCATCTGAAAGTGGGAGGCACACCTTTCTTTGCCACTGTACACTTGAGCTCGCTTAAGCATACTTAAGTATCCCCAGTATGTTTAGATGCCAAATAATGGGGGGAAAAAAATCTGTTCTGTTAATGCAGCTCTGTATAATCTGTGGTGGATCAGCTATCAAGTGCTGAAGCCATTCTGTAGATGGGGAAGGAGAGGGGCATCAGATGGAAGCAGTAGTCACACGTGTAAGAGGATTCTGACGTTGTACTTGACAGCAGTTGTGTAATGCCAGTGCCTCTTACCTCTGCTTTCCACAGCCTGAAAAGGTTCTCCTGCATGCCTTTTTTTTATTTTTACTGCCACCTACAGCGTTTGACGGAACGCGCCTCAACCAAACTGATGCTGAGTTCATAGGAAAGTTGTGACATCTGGTGGACACCTAAAGTATTACTGCTACAAAAAATTCCTGCCAGCCCACCGGCAAACCCTACCTACGTGCTTTTCCGTGTCTCATATCCTTAATGTTTTGTAGTGAAAATATAGGGGGAGGGGAAAGTAAAAAAAGAAAAAAAAATTACTCATTTTTATTTCATGCATGAAGAAAATCCCTAAAACAATTGCCTAAGCTTATGTCAGATGAAGACTAACACAGGAATAATAGAATAATCAATAACAATAAAGGCAAATAACCTAGCAGAACGTAACAGATAAAACTGCAGATAGATTAAACGCCCATATAGCTGATAATAAGCATTATGTTGTAATTTTATGAGGAAAATAATGGTATATCTCCAACTAAAGAGCAGCTGACACAGACATCAATGTTTGGCTGAAGTAAGAGAAGACTCAAGCCGTTCACTCCAGAAAAGGCATGCAGACAATGGTAACAGCAAGCCCCGATGTGGGTCTCTTACCTTGCCTCTACCTGTCTCGTGCTTTCCTGGCTTGTGCTGAATACCTGGACTTCCCATCAGACAGATCCTTTTAGCAAAGATGTAACAGCCTTTTCAGTTTCAATTCAGTAACCCCAACCTCAAGCCTTTCCAAATCCATCATTTCTTCTTCACATCCCATCTCAGTCCTCCGTCCAGTTTTATGCCTTTGTAGCCCTGGTGTCCTTACCCAGCAATGACCACATCAAGAAAGACTCCTTCTCCAGATATGGCATCTCACGCAATAAAAAACAAGCCAAAAACCTATCTACCTAGAAGCTTTAGGAAGCAGAGCTGTAGTCCCAGCTTCCCCTACAAGTCTTCTGGCTATGAGAAAGATGCTTTTTGTTCCCATCAAACCAACAGGTCACCCAGTCTTTTTATTTCCTTCCACTGAAGCTGACATAGGTGCTGCTGATCCTCACGTTTAGTGAACCAGACAGCTCCCTCTCTTCATTCACTTTGTTCTGTGGCACTTTTGCCACAGAAATACCACCTGCCAAGATGAAACATACATATCCTGTAGTCAGCAGGGGCATTTAACATACTGGGAAAGAGATGAAGTAATACTTTTTGCAGTATTTTCTTTTTCTAAAAAAATGAAACTGTGTATTACAATTCTCAATTGAGAATAGTGCTGTGGGAATAGAAGCACTAATCTCCTGAATTAAATGCTTAACTGTTTTGTTTTAAAAATTTACTGTTCTCACAAATATAACTGAAATGCTAAAGGATGGACAACACTTAGTTGGCTGCATAGACTTGATTATTATATTATGTTCTGCAGATGAGCACAGAGCCTTCATTTCTCTTATCTTTTCAGGTTTTGTGCTAAAAAGGGCAAAAGCAACTTTTTGTTGTTTGAGGTTTTGTACAGACCATGGCACACTGCATCAAGAAGCCAGAACTTGTTTGTAAGTGTGGCTGAATTCACACTGTTAGTGCATTTTTTTCTTCTGCACACCCTATTCTTAAAATAAAGGAAGAAACAAAATATATTGATCTAATAACAGATGAGAATCTTTCGAATAATAGATTAATGATTCTCTCTTAATCTAAGAAAATAAAGTATTGCTGTACAGTCTTTACAGATAAGGCTATTTTTAGTCAACTCTGTTGGTTCAGACAAGTGGGAGCTTGAAAGAGGTAATTTGAAAAACACATATGTGGAGTGGGTGAGAGCCCTTAGAGAGGAAGAACCAAGTAGAGTGGAGGCCAAGGGGAGGGGAGAAATACTGCACACAGCAACTCATAGTGGAGAAATTCTGCATATTCTGCCCCACTTTGCTTCAGCGGGTAGTAGCCCCTGCCTAATAATGCAAATGGATATTGCTGACTATGACCCTTTGTAATCTAGCATCAGCTAAAAGCTTTAGCCAGCCAGTGCAACTGTGTGTTTGAAATCAGGACACAACAGACCTTCCTTTAAAAGCTTAAGAAGCTTTTATAAAATGCTTCTTTTTCCCTCAAAGACACTGCTATTTTCCCCAACAGATTTGCTTTCACTGACACATTTAAATGAGAGCATTTAGCAAGTTCAAGCACTTTCTCCTCTTCACAGACAATTTACTTACACAGATGCTTGGGTTCCTATACTACACCAAGTTATGCTTGAGACATCTACTCCAGTGAGCAAAAAAAATGAACAAACAAAAAACCAAACCAAAAGAAAACAAAAAAACCCCAAACCAAACCAAAAACAACAACAAAAAAAGAGCACCACCACCCACACAAAGTCCTCACTAATACTGCATTACCCATTCTCTATGTAGATTGTAGGGAGCTGCAAGTGTGCAAAGAATATGTTTGGGACAGCTAGTTCCCCCACCTGCCCACCCTGTGTGAAAATTTGCAGAATTCAAAACATATTGTGATCTGAGAAGGGCAGTTTGATGAATTTTAGAGAGGGGGCAGCTGATTATATGTAGGACACCCTTCTGCTACATCCAGGTCAGAAGTCCATCAGAAAGACTGGGAGGCATGAAGATTTTTCCTTAGTTTTCTGTTTGGTTGGTTGGTTTGGTTTGGCTGGTTGCTTGGTTGGTTGTTTTTTGGGGGGGGGTTTTGTATGTTTTTGACTAAGAACTGCTGAAAGACAGGTTTTCTTGGCAAGGCTTTCTTTCTTTCAAACCAGAATTTTATCAGGGCAAATTTTTGAGGATCTTCTCCCAGGGTTTCTGTGTTTCTGTGGGCCCAGCAACTGAAACCTTATTCTGTATTCACAGCAGCTCTGACTGGATGTTGCATGACAGAAAATCCTAGACACATTCGCAGCCCATATGCACCATGGCTGCATCACTCAGTAAATCCTGGGTGCTCAGGCCAAAATGGACAGATTGTACATGCATGTTCAACTGAAGTCTGTGTGCCAGGAGCTCTGTAGTGTCAGATTTACTGTTCTTGAGCACACACCTTTGTCCAGGAATGCCTGGAAACCTTACTTAGCAGTGTAACTTCCAACAGACCCTCAAGATAAAATATTACATTAGTGACACTAAAAATTTCATTTGCTAATATTTGAAAACAGAAAAACAGGCAAATCCAAGTGTCAAAAATCCCAGATTCTGATTCTCCAGCAAGTAAGCATTGCAGCTCTCCAACTGCTGCCAGTAATAGTCTAAAGTGAGGCACATTTACAAATAAAACTGAGATTTTTTTGTGAAACAGTTGGTTTTTCGTCCTCACTTACCTTAGTTCCTGCACTTATTTTTTCTGCCATATCTGTTAATGTGATGGACAGAAGGTCTTCTCCTCCATCTGAATAAAACTACTGAAAATATTCTTGCTAGCTCTCTAGTCCAATCAGATGACATCAAAGACTGCTTTAAATTATGACATTGGATT
The DNA here is from genome assembly GCA_023637945.1 of Phaethornis superciliosus. Classification (NCBI taxonomy): domain Eukaryota; kingdom Metazoa; phylum Chordata; class Aves; order Apodiformes; family Trochilidae; genus Phaethornis; species Phaethornis superciliosus. The sequence continues at coordinate 43,333,717 of JAJQWJ010000004.1, read as the reverse complement.
TCCCAGTGTTGATGGCTCCCTATGATTCCAAGGGAATTTTTGAACAGCTCAACATTACTCAATCAGCATTATATTAAATAATCCAATTTTTATTTTGTTGTGTACTAAAATTCGTTGTGTTCGGTTTGATTGCTGGGCCAGTGTTAAACCATGACAGTGATGCCAATGAAAGGTAAAAATAAAGGGCATAAGATCAGTGAATATCTGTCTGTGTGTTATAATGAAGTAATACATTTTCCTTAACCCAAATACTGCAAGAATTATTCATTTCACTGGGTAATTCTGCAGCATGAAGAAATGTCATTCACATAGAAAGCAGATGTGTTGTCCTGTGTTGAGTGTCTCTTGTGTTCGAACATAAGACTGTCTAACAGGATTCTTATTGCAGATATGTGCCTAGCTGAGTGAAAGCATCTGATCCTTCACTAGTTCTTTGCTGTCTTGTACTATGGGTGTAACAGAACAGACAACCAGAGAATGAAAACTCAGACAGTCTGAGTTTTAACATGTGCATTTCCTGCCTGTATAAAAATATATACAAGACTGACTTATATGCAGACAGGTTAACATATGATCTGGTGGGCAGAGGGTTACTTTATCTTGACAGTTTTCTTTAAAAGAAACTGAAAGGTAGCAAAAATCTTTAGCAATCTCAGCTATTTGCCAAGACACCTCTGTACATGCCAGTTTTGCCTGACCACAAGCAACATCAGGACAGAACATTTTGATCATCCCATCTTTGTGATTGTAGAAAAATAATCATCTTCAAGCTAGAAAATGTACAGATTTTCTCTTTACTTTTCACTGACCCAAGAAGAACAGGGTAATTTTCTTTAGAAATAAACAAGCACATTATTCTAGCTGCTATATAGTGGTACTTAGAAGTCCAGATTCTCTCTGAAATCTTCTCCAGATGCTCCAAACATCATAGCAAGAAGTGAGCCATGAGTGACAACCATAAAGTGAAATCAAGTTGCATACTTAGATGCATGAGTTTACAAAAAACAAGTGATGACAGCTGATAAATGTGAAGAGATATAACGTAGTATTTACATGTAGTCTAGCATTGTATCAGAGAAGGCCAGTGGGGAGCTATTGATTATGAAATTACTGCCATAGGACTATTATTCCTGCCTATTACATTTTACTAGTGAAGATTTTTTGTTCATTTTGAAATTAACAGAGATAGTATAAATAATTTCATTAAAATATGTGCATACCAAGTGGCTAAGTTGGTTGCTTCTGTGTTGCCTTTTATTTTTAAGGATTTTTATATTCCTATCTGTGTTGCCTTTTATTTTTAAGGATTCTTATATTCCTATCTGTAATTCTGTCTCATTTTCTTTTGTAGTATGAGATTTTGGACCAAGCTATTCCAAGTTCCCAGCTACACATTAGGAGTTCATCTATTGGTGGGAAAAGGATCATAGGGGCACAGATAAGCTGTAGATAAGGGTGGCAGATAGCCTGCCCTTAAAGCACGTGCTGTGGTAACTTAGTAGCTGGGGCATGGGTATGACACTGTTTTCAAGAAATGTGGATACCCAAAATGCTTGTCATAGTCTGAGCCAGGCTGATGACAAAGCACCACACAGCCACTCACCCCCCCTCCCTCATTAAGGGATGGCAAGGAGTACTAGCCAAGTAATCTTTTGTCCTGGATTGGAGCAGGATAGAGTAAATTTTCTGTCTTGTAGTTTTGCTTTCAGCTAAGTCTCTCGTAAGTAGCTGTACTTGCTGAAATTAACAGCAAGTTTCTCATTCAGTGTCTGCTTCTAGGACTGATAACACTTGGGGTCCATAGTTCTGGCTGGAGAATGGAGTGCAGAAGCAAGGACACTGCTCAGTTGTGAGGAAAATCATATGCTCCAAAAAGAGAAAGGGAGTAAAGGGGTCACACCCACAACCCTTATTTAGGGATGAGCAGACAAGATAAATTACAAAAATTGACCAGAGTATTCCATCCCATATGCATCATACTTGGTATAAATTTGAGGGATCACAAGGGTCAAACCCCTTCCTCCTTGCCTTCCTCTTCACCCTTCACCCTTCCCTTCAGCCCTTCTTCACCTGTCCCTTTTTTCTTCAGCATCCTGGGAGGATGCCATCCATTCCTCTCCTGTGGTCCTGATCCGTGCCAGCCTGAATCTGTGTGTTCCTGCCTCCAGCTCCCGACTGCTGCTGACTCCAGGATTCCAGCCTGGACTTTCCCAGGGCTGCCCTGCAGCCTCGGTGGTGATGTGAACATTATTAGAGGAAAGGAGAGAGGAACATGGTATTTTTTTTCTGTATATTTGTATATATTTAATAATTCTTCCTTTTAACCATGACTGCTTCATTAAGATTGTGTAGTTTAGTTTCCAACTTGTAACTCTCTCTCCCTTATTCTCTTTCCTTTCTTTATCGAGGAGGAGAGGGGGATTAATAGAGAGCATCTGTCATTCAGTTCATTGCCAGCCCAGCGTTAAACTGTGACATCTTGTATTGCAGTTCAAAATGGGGAATTGACTGTAGAATTTGGTCATCTCTGTTCTTTAGAAGAGGAAGGCTTGTGTGGTCATCCGGGCACCAGGGCACTTAACTCTTTCCCAGATTTAACCCTGAACAAAATAGTAAATCTCTCTGTGGCTGGCCTAGTCCACATGTGCAAAATAAGATTAGCAGACTCGCTGAATCTCTGCATATTGTCTGTCACTTTAAATCTCTCCAGTTTTTTGATTCATGCAAGTTAAGGGAAGCTTTTCAACTTTTTGCATAAAGCTTTCAGATTCTCACAGCTTGAGAGAAAAGATAGAAGTGAATGAACTATAAAGACTGACATAAAAAAATTTTTAAAAATAAAACCCACACAAACTGCTAATTAAAAAAATCTTTAAACCAAGCTCCACATCTTTTTTTTTTTTTATTTGTAGGCCTGACTCATTTTTTATTTATTGCTTTCATCACTTGAGATGAAAAGAGCCATCAATAATGTTGCTTTTCTAAAACTCTTACTTGGCCTTGTCAAGTCAAATTGTCATTCCTTTGGGTAAAGACAGACTCTTTCATTATAACCACAGTTCCTCTTGTACTGTGATGCATTCCTCTTACTGTTGCCTTCAGGTGCAACCATAATGGGAATTATAATAACGTATGACTTTAAATCAAGGGAGTAAAATAAAAGGACAGTTTCTTTCCTCCATAACAAGATTATAATGTAATGGCATCTGCCAGGTTGAGATTTCCTTTTCTTAGTTACTCATCTTCCATGTTAAAAGAAGCAGTGAGTCCATTAAATTTTTCATCTGGGAAAAAAGTCTAAAAAACCAGCTAAATACATCCTTACACTCTCTCTACTTATTCTCACTATAACCCCCATATTAAAAGTTATTCATTTTTCAAGTAGAGTTGAGAGTTTTGTTTTGGTTTTATTTTTCTTTCACTGGACCTTGAAAATCATGTCATATATTCTTTCTTTTTCAGATACTATCAATAAGAAAAAGAAATCAAGGTTTTTGTTTGGTTTTGTTTTTGTTTTTTTTCTCTTCTGCAACAACCTCACAAGTAAACCCAATTAGTGTCACTGAATACCAGCAGCAGCAGTAAGTGTTTCTTGGATCTTTCTTTCTTTGTGGAATCCCAGTCTGGCTGAAGTTGGAAGGGTCATCTGGTCCAACCCTCTGCTCAAGCAGGCTGCCCCAGGCCCGTGTCTAGATAGTTGTTCAATATCAATGATATTCAATATCTCCAGCATCTCTCTGGTCAATCTGTACCAGTTTCAGACACCCTCAAAGCAAAGAAGTGTTTCCTGATGTTTAGGAGAAACCTTCTGTGTTTCAGTATGTGTCCATTGCCTCTGGTTCTGTCACTGGGCACTGCTGGAAAGAGCCTGTCTTCTTTGGACTCTGGATGAGATCCCCTTAGCCCTCTCTTCTCCAGGCTTAACATTGCCAGCTTGCTCAGTCTTTTCTCATGTGTTTTAGCAAAATGGATATGCTCTCTGTCTAAAACAGCTGAACGTGTCAAGTTTTTTCCAGCAGTGGGAAAACAAACACCAGAATGCAACAGCAACGTGCTGCTTCAGCTGCATGCTGTCAGCTTCAGCTTTAAACTATTACATTATATATTTCTTTATTTTATATAACTTATAGATGAGGAAAGTTTAGCTGACTAGCAGTATAAAAATAGACAGGAAAAGTAGATTTGGTAAAACAGAGCACCTATCTGCCATCACCAACTTGGGCATTCGTCATCGCCCTGAAAGGAGGGTGCTGAGCGCTGCATCCCTGCCGGGCAGGATCTCCTTCACACACCAAAACCCGCTGCTCTCAGCCTCAGCAGCTGCCTAACTCGTCAGCAAAGCTCTGCTCTGCCCTAGCTCAGAAGCAGGCTTCAGGGTTTTTCATCAATAAAGTAGCACACCGAGGCAAAGAGTTGCCCGGAGCAGCGGTGTGCGGAGCTGGCGTCATCTCTGGGTCAGGGTCCAGCAGCATCCCAGCAGCGCTGCCTTTCTTCTCACTCTCTCAGAATGCAGGGAAGGGATGGAATCTGCTTTGTTTTATACACACACTCATTTTCACCAGGGGTGTTCTCCCCTGCACCAGTAGCGGGCTGGGCAATTAAGAAACAGAGGAGATGCTTCTCCGGCAGTGGTTCTTCTGCATGCCTTCCTTGGCGTGCAACTAATTTCACAGTCACTACTTTACCAGCACTGCTCACAAGGTGTCACCCGTGGATTGCTCTCCTGAAGACCTGCTGAACACAGGTTCTCCGGTGACTTTCAGAAACCTGTGGAAATTTTTCCAATGGCTCTGGCTTTTCTCTCACAGCACGGCTAGGCAGGTCATCCATGTCTCACAGTCAAACAAGACTGAATGTGTACTTAATGGTCACCACGACACTGAGCACACCTAAAAAGTTTCCATCGTTTTCACTTTCTGAAGTTAAATATTAATTAAATACCTGTCTCTTTTATTCTTATTAATTTAGCATCTACATACAAACTGGTCAAAATAAGATTTTGCATACCTGAGCCTAGTACAGAATCACAGAGTCAAGAAAAGTAGGGAGATTCTGTTTCACCTATAAACCTCCTGACTTTCAGAGAGCCACACCTATGCAGGGGATACCTCTAGTGATCATCTGTCAGAAGTGTTACTTTTACAAGCTGCATGTAGCCTGGGTTTTGGAAGCATGAACAGAAATGCGAATCAGTTGCTATGTCAGCAAATCAGGCACAGTATCAGCCTGGTTTGCATTGGAAAGTTACACGTTCAGTGTATCCTATGGTCATTTCTTAGAAATTAATGTGGACAGTATTCTAGTGCCTGGAGCCCTGGACATGTTGTAATGAGTTATAACAAAGTTATCATTACTTTTAAGGATACTGCTTCTTTAATAATTTCTGTTCATGGGTTATGTTACACATTGATGTACCTTGAAAGTACTGTCACAGCAGTACTGTTTGCAAATGCAACAGCCTAAGATGTGGATTAAATTTTTGCAGAGTCAGGTCCTAAATGTTTGTCCCATCATACAGGTTTGGAGTGTGTTCAACACTGAACTGACAATTTTCTGACACATCCATAACAGACAGAAAGAGGTTAATAAGCATTGCATCTGCAGTCAGACAGTCTCAGATCCCTGCAATTAGATGTTATCATTGCATTTGTGCTTGCAAAATGTCTAAAGGATCCTATGATTTCATTCATTTGCAAACCCACAAGTCTGATTAAAATTATAATAGAGTAAAAGCTGAATAAATATTTGTAATTTTACACAACAGTTAGATGATTATGGTAATAATAATAATAATAACCAATAATGCTGAAGTTTTTACGCATTTCACTTTTCCCAGCATCAAAACCCAGGAAAAGAAAATCTGCAGCATTTGAAGAGAAAGCTGAAAAAATAAGTTTCATATGACACGACTTCTTCACCTCCCTCCGTGCAACACACATACTCCCTTGGGTCTCCTGTGCTTCTTCCCTCCTCTGCTCGCATCAGTTCCCCCAGAACACAGAGGGGCACCAGCCTTTTCCAGGGGTCACTGTGCTCTTACTGGAGTCACTCCACTCCCTAGAGAAACACTGCAACACCCTTCCTTCTGATTTCCTTGGTAAACTTATTGCCTGCATGTCCCTACTCTTGCCTGTACAGATGGCTGATACACCATAAATGGTTTACTTGCAAGACACAGAGTTTACATCAGCACTCAGGAAATGGAGAATGAAGTCTGTGGCTTGACAGAAAAAAAAAGAAAAAAAAACCCAAAACAAAACCAAAAACAAAACAAAAGAACAAAAAAAAAAAACAAAAAAACAAACAAAAAAAACACCCCCACACAAAAAAACCCAATAAACAAACAAACAAACAAAAAAAAAACCCAACACCAAAACCCCAGGGAAAAGGAAAAAAAAAATCCCACATTTGATGTGAATAATGTGAAGACTTGTTCTCTGCTTTCTTATTCAGGGCCCTCAAGCAGCAAAATAGAAACAAAACAATTTAGTCTCTCTTTTTGCAGATGTAAGAACACTCTTTCAGAGTATAGACCTGCCTGCCTGAAAGGAACATGGCCCAGCTCCTGTCATTTATTTAATGTCCAGTGTATACCAGAGTTCACACAAAGCCCTGCTGGCTGCATGCAGGTCCTATGAATATCTCTGGAATATGGCATACAGCCCAAAAGAACAATGCCATTTATGCATTAACATACCTCAAAATTTCACACTATATTTTGTAAATAAACCTCCAGAAAACTGTGAGAAATCACCATTTGTTCTTCAGATGAAGTCTGCTGTCACACTAAAAGATGTATTTTGGACCACATTTCTAGTAAGAAAGATACAAAGCCTTGCAGCAATTGCTTATGACCTGGAGAAACCCTGGATAGGCCTTTGGATTGCCAAGATACAAGAGGGAGTAGCTTTGCCCCAATCCTAGGCAGCGCTGGCCACCAAGAAGACACTGGGGGAAAAAAATCTGCCCCAAGGTGCCCCAAGAGCCTGCACTGCAGAGTGCCCCCCTTACAAGGAAAGAGCAAGAGCCAGTTCCCCAGTCACCATCTAACTTCATGGCTGCAACTGGACAGTATGCACACAGACTGGTTTTGCCTTCTGTGGGCTTGGAACCTTTAGATGGGAATGAATGAAATGTTGATTTTATTTTGGGCAACCTGAGGCTTGAAGTCTGGTCCCTTGTGTCACTTAAGAAGGGTCCATGTTCACAGCTTCTCAGATGTAACAGACTCCATGGAACATAATTCACCTTCTTATAATGAATTTGGATAATTTTGTTAAAGTATAATTGCAGACAGCCCAAGGACATACACTAAAGCTGAAAATAACTTGCAAGAGTCTGACTTAATGATTTTGTAGCTTCTTGGCCATCTCAAGACAAGGAAAACATACACATGACAAAGAGAGAAAGAAAACTTCTTAGGAAGACACCTATACTTGGGCCATCTAGAACCTAAACTCAATGCAATCCCTTGCAATGGTTGTTCATCTTTTTAAGATATAGCAACAGGCAAATAAGAATTAAGCAATCAGCACCCTCAGCTGTACTTTTTATGGAGCATAACAGGCTGTGTTGTTCATTTTTGATTTTTAACTTCCTGTTGCTTTTGATTCTACAGAAGCAATAACATCATGGGAATAAGTAAATTACTGCCCTAACCCAGTTTAAAAGAGTTTTGGCTGATATCACCTCTAGAGTAATATTTAATAAATACTAGCAGTTATGTAGTTCTAAAAATACACAAGATGTATGCTTATGTATGCATGAAACAGTGAGAAGCAGGACCAAATTGCACCAGTTTTCTGAGACCAGACAAGCTTGTTATATGCAATTGTAGAAGCTTGTTATATACAATTGTAGTGCCTTAGATCTCGAAGGAACAATTGATATCCTAAGCAGAGTATGGCACAAGGACCCTATGTGCCATACACACAGTCTATCCCCTGTTTCAGAAGCTGCAGTGCTCCACAATCTCAGACCTCCCAGATGGCCTATATTCCTTGTTTTGCAATCTGCCAATTGGTTGTTTTGAAATACACCTTTCAATCATAAGCAGCCTAGCTCAGCATCTTTAACTGACCTGATACCACCACAGCATACTGTTAGATCAAGTGGTGAAGTCAGACCCACATTTGACTTGCAATCAATGATTTCAGGCTTCGTTTCATTTTCATTTCATTTCCCTCTCAGGTTCAGTTGCAAAATAGTCCCAGTGCTCACCATTTTCGCATGTCTGGTTGCTTTTTGCACTGTCTGGTTACCCAGTTTTTAATTCATTCAGCAGGGGAATGAAGTCATTCTGTATAGCCCTGATTATTACTGGTTTCTAATCAGCATATAGGGGAGGATAAGACCTTTTACTCTGCTTTTTACAGTTGCATCCTGTATCCGCCACTCCAGTCTCTGGCTTGATGGATGTCAGGTTCAGGAGCACTTAATGCTCCACTCATCCAATTTACTCTTTAAAAGATTGGCTTTTTTCCAACACTTTTCAATTTCTCCACCGCTCCATTTTTTATTTTCATTGTGTTGACATTAATGGTTCAGAGAGTTTTTTGGCCAGTTCCTGGAAGTTATCCATTCCTGCAGGTTTCTTAATGTTTAAGTTTAATATCTGCCATTTAATATCCTCCCTAGTCACTTGCTAATGGAATAGAAGGTAATAACTCATGTATTCGTATACCTTTCACATATGCATCAAAGAGTAAACTGTCTCTTCCACAGACAAGCCTTTGTCTCTATTGGTGGCCCTCCCACCACAGAGTGGTACCGCCCCAGCCAGCATGAAGGCAGAGCTGAGGCCATGCCACAATGTCACCTGATGTCCCATTGGGGAGGATCCCTTAAGTTTCAAATTGACTTACTTTACTTTTAGGGGGGATTTTTTGTACTATGTCCTGCATTCACTTATCATGCTGAAGGCCTTTCTTGTTAACCTGCAGAGGAATATGTGCATCCCTTCATGCAGCTGAGAGGAAAGCAGCCCTGCCTTTGCCATTAACACCAGGGAGCAAGGCCAGACCCTAGCAGATTCTCTCCCTTCTCTGGGATTTTCCCAAATTACCTTGCCATCTCCTCGAGGAGCTCACTCATGGATCCAGGAAGCATTTCATTTAGTACTGGGATTAGGAGGGAATACCCCAGAGGAGAGCAGCAGACCCCAGCTGGGTCTGACCAAGCAGACTCTTCAGCATGGTCCTCCACATCCAAAACCAGCAGCTCTGAGTAACTCATCAAATCTCACCCCACTTCAGAGACCTTTGTCAGCCTGGTCAAAAGTGGCCCGAGGACAGTGACCAAGGGCCACCACCAGGAGACTGCCAGAAATCAGCAGGTCAAAATTGCACTGTACACAGGGTAGTGGGCTCCATAAAACTTCAGATAACTTGGATACCTCCTCCTTTCATCATGTCTTCAGTCTCTACTTCCCCCAAAATACCAATCCTCCAAAGCACTGTGTTCTTAAGAAGAAGAACTTGGACTTTCAATCAGGCTGAAAGTAGATGTAGCATTAAATGCACCCGGGCTTCTCTCACCAAATGTAGGCAAACTGAAAAACTGTATCAGAAACACAGGGATTTCTAGTTGCAGCTGACTTCCCAAAACTACAAAGGTTCTGAATATCCAAAGCTACAGAGAAATAACATTTTTCTCAGACAACAAGGAGCAATTATTTTTAACTTTGGATAATGGTTTTCATCAGTGAGTGTAAGAGGCTTCCACAGAGAAGACAAATATTATTGTTCCTATTTTACAGAGGGACAAATTGCAGTATGGAGAAGCTGAGAGGTTTATGGTCACTCATTTGGCCAGTGATGCAATTAGTCATCTGATTTGCAGTCAGATGTTCTCACCACTAACCTACCTACAGAAGTAATGCTTATTTACAGAAATTTGGTTCCTAGTCAGCAGTTCACGACCACATAAGAAATACACAGAGGAATTTTTTTTTTTTTTAATGCTGTCTGTTTTTTACTTTTTGTGCAAAAGTCTATGAAATTTGTGTTCTTGTATTCAGACAATCTAATGGAAAAGATTTAAACAACCATCAAAGAAAACCACAGAAATCTATGAACTTTCCAATAGCATCTGATTATCCATTTAGTTCAGCTTACTTGGGAAATAGAGATAGGCTTTTACTTTTAGTTATGCTGCCTTCAGACGTGCTGACAGACATTTTCAAATCTGTTTGTAGCAGAAAAATCTTCAGGCCAGGTCTGGTAAGAGAATGTTAGCATAATGCTAATACACAGTACAAGGAGCTGATGGTGGTAACATGGATTCACTTCCACAAAGCAGCTTGAAAGTTTCATACTGTCACATTGTCCTTGTAGAACAAGATCTAGTTAGGAAATGGTGCTTGCTGCTGACCCTTTCAACAACAGAATGTCCATCAGTGTCATTATTCTTGCTCTCACAAGGCAGATGGAATGCTCCAGCTCTGTGTGCTCTGTATCTCTGCGGTCCCTGGGGATGATCATTACCTATACTCCAAGACTTCAGGACTGAAACTGTCAGTGATTTGAGCAGCAATCAATCTCCCCACTCCTAGATGGTTAAGGCAACTTTATATTTCAACAGTGAGGATAGACTTTGCTAGATAACACTCAAAATGAGATAACAGGGGAAATAAATTCTTCCTACAAATGCCTGAGACATTTAAGCAGCACATGGAAGCATAAATAGTCAAGGCAAGGAACATGTAGTTTGAGGGCAAATTTTCCCTTTCATACTTCGATGCAAATTGAAAACTATGTTTTTTGTATCATTACATGATTCAGTGGTATAACTATGATTATTGGTGGACTATTAAGAATTATGTAGCAAACTTTATAAACACATTTTTTGGTTGAAACGGTCTGAACAGGCTGAGTCCCTGTGGCACAGATGCACAGATCTGGCCTCCAGCAGAGCTGCACAGCAGGAAATAAATCTAATATGCATGCTTTTTTATTACCTAATACTATGCAAAATGGAAACTGGCACCTACAGAAAAGTAAGAGTTTCCCAAGTGTATTTCAATTCAAGTTTGTTTACCAAATATCTGTAACTGTGGAGACCATTTCATGTTTTATTTAATAATTTACATAACAAATTAAATAGTTTTCTGCAAACTGCTAATTTGCAAAGATGGCTGTGGGATAGATTCAGCAGAGACATGCACAGAATTTAAGTGCTACCATGATTTTTAAACACTCTATCCCTGGAAAATAATTCAAATAGGTTCAATTCATAGGTTTATGCTGCAGCTGCTGATAGAGGTTGCTAGAAATCCTTGGTGCCTTAGGCTGACAATGCAAAAGCATCAGCATCACAGAGCCACAAAAAGCAAGCACTGAGCGACAAAAAAAACCAACAACAACATATGAAATGTCATCCCAATACAGAGGATAAATATTGGTCAGAGTTGCCAGATCCCACCAAAGTGAATCCTCTTCTAAAAAACATTTCAAATTAGTGCATCCTGGTGCAATATTGAGATTATTTACTCTGTAGAAACCAATGCAACAACAAAGCCTAGGAATAATACCTGGGAGAGTGAAAAACTGAGTACTAGGCCTTGCTCCAGACGATGTTTCCCTGTATGATACAAGGGATGTTAAGCACAGGACATATGGAGATAGATAGTTCCCTTAGAGGTGGGCTACTGTTAAGCCCTCTCTTGAATTCCCTCCTTCTTGTTCTTGCTCTGGCTTAGATAACGATGTCAAAGAACAGAAAAGTATTTTTTCATCCCAGTCAGAGTCAACTCATTGGCAGACCGAAAACTGGGGCAAAGATGGGGGGAAACCACAGCATGCAGAGAAACTACTGACCTGGACACTCTTGGGAGAGGAAATGAAGCCTGGTCTTGACTCTGAAACTGGACATTTCACGTGGATCCAATCTCTTCTGTGCAGACAGTAAGAAGGCCTCAGAGAACCAGCTATTTCTGTCTGATGATACATCTCATGAAATTCTCAGGTTGTCAGCTGAATGCAGAACCACAGCCAATCTAATTTCACAGAAGCAGAGCATTCAGTAATTACAAATAATACAGGATTATCTACATATGGTAGCTTCAGAACCTGAAAAGCACATGGTCTAGAGGCAGGATTGAGACAAGAACCAGATTTCACAAACAGGCCTTGCATTTTACAAAGCAGTGACCAACTGAGTCATGGGATTCACTATATTTAATAGGTAAAATGAAAGAGAGTTGTTTAGTTTCTTGTACAGCTTTGTACAGCAGTGTTCTCAAATAATTACACAGTGCTCCTGGCAGCCAGAGAGATGTGTTTTAACCTGCACTCTTTCACGTGGCATGTTGGTGTACATTTGTCTTGACAAGCTCCTTTGATTTACTGTCTTGGAGCCAAACCAAAGTGTGGTGCAAGCAGGTTCAATTCCACATCAACCATTGCTATGATGGGTATAGCATTCAGCACTTGAAATCATTCTTGTCTCAGGCCCTCTCTTGCACAGCCCTGAGCACTGACTCCTTAAGAACTGTAATGCAAGATGAAAATCCCCAGCCTTTTGAAGGATTGGACTTGAAATTATTAAGCTGATCTCAAAATCACCAACCCAACCTGACAAGTAGGTTTCTTCCTCTTGATTGCAGGCTTGGATATTAACTTTTTGCTGATGGTCAGATTATTGACTATGTTAGTAAGGCTTTCCACAATCCTGAGTTTAAAAATAAACCAGCTATGCCTTTGTAAGGCACAATTAAATATAGTAACAGCTGTTATAAATCCTATAGTTTTTGTATTTTAGACATAAATTAAATATATAACAGCACAGTTTATTATTCAAAAGGTTACAAAATAGGTTTTATTATAGGAAAGGGTTTGTGTAATAATACAATACTGTGTGAAAACCACTTCTGGAAGTGCTTTCCATCTGTTGGTCTAAAATATTCAAAACATGGGGAGATGATTATAGAATGTAATGTTCCTGTAAGATAATAGCCAAGTCAAGTTGTCTTTCCCAATACATTTTCTGACTTAATTTCTGCCAGCTACATGGAAGTGGGGGGAATAATGATGTGCCTGTAATAGTATGCTAAATATATTTTGACCTCATGTGCATAACTGCTTTCCTGATAAATTTGACACCTCACACCAACCCAAGAAGCAAGCAGGTATACTGCTAACTGCTTAGATTTGGTGGCCAAAAAATCTAATGAATAGTAAGAAAAATATTAAATATATGTTTTTTTTTGTTTTGTGTAACTTTCGTAATTTTCATGCACTTGTTCAGTAATGGGAATGATGGGAACATAACTAAACAAATAGCTAGATGGCCGATACTATTCTCTCTACTTGTTAAACTGTCTACAAATTACTGAGAGTAAACAGTACACAAATGCAAGCTTCAGTTGATGCCTATGAGATATCCCTAAAGGTACCAACCAGAACAGGGTGCCTTGGGAAAAAAAGGCTGGTGTTCCTTTTTGCCTGCATCAGGGAACTGCATAAATTAAAGTGAGATTAATTGCAGGTTAACATACAAAAACCAAAAAAACTAAAAAAAAAACCAAACCCAAAAGCCCCAAAAACCACACCAACCAACCAAATAATAATAAAAAAACACAATGAACCAACCAACCAAAACCGCAAAAAAACCCTTCTTGCTGTAAAAAGGGCCTCTTTGTATTACTCTCACAGAACTAAAAGCTTGGATGATTGCTGTAAGAGAAGCAGCAGGGAATTTCTGGGGAGTGTGCAGCAGGCACAATAATTGTGCTACTCACCTCTCTGGACTTTCTTCTGCTATGGGGCACATTAGAATAGGGGAAGAGATGAGAGAAGGCATTTCCAGATTCCTAGCTGCATTATACCAGAGGCAATTCACTTGTGTGAGAAATGGGTATTTCAAAGTACCAAAAGGAAGCATCTGCATTTAACATTTTGAGACGTTCCTCCGGGTGATTCCTAAACTGGTGACTGACTGCTCTCCTGATCCCCTGCAGCTGCACCAGGTACAAGATAAAACCAGACAAAGTTAAACCAGACCATCAAGCCCCAACCCACTGCTGCTTCAGCATTGCCCTTCAGCTTTACCACATGGTGCCCAGCAAAAGCAGGCATGCCATGCCAGCCTGCCAGCTGTGGAAAGCCCAGCTGCCAAGGACTGTAAAGCAGAACAGAACGAAGGAAGAATCTATTGTTCCTCTGACCACTTTGCCCAGCTGTATCAGAGGTCAGGTCCATCCAGTAGTGATGACCACTCCTGCACTGACTTCCCACTGACTGCACATCTATTCCCACCCCTGGAGGTCTGGGACAAAGAGAGATAGAAAGTCACAATGAAAAGATGTCTGGAAGCTGTGTGAGTCCTATGTCCTTGGCATGCTCTCCCTGCAGGGTTAAGAGCAGGTTTTCTGTGATTTTTAACTGAGATGTAGCCATCATGCATTTTTCAATGTCACTAGAAAGGTCCATCACTTAAACGTGGATGTTAACATGTGCAACAAACATCTCATGTGAACAAAATCACACCCTTTCTCTGGCAGCTAAACACCCAATATGTACTGTGTTCATATGTAAATATGTATGTCACTGTATGCCTAATAAGTATGTCAAAAAAAGTCTAGAATGTATGACATATCTTTTTTCTGTATTGTAAGCCTTTGATGAGTGATAATTCAGCACTGAAATCAAGTAAAAACTCTCTTGTCTTACTTTGTGAATTGTAAAATGAGGACATAGAATGGGTACAGCAAGCAAGTAGACTCCCGGCTCTGAATCCCACTTCTTGCCAGCAGACCATGTTATTAATCACTGTTATCAACACAGATATCCATAGGAGGGACAGTGTAAGGCAGGGCTTCTAGCCTCATGCAACTCAGCCTCCTCTGACATGCTCCATAGGAAAGTGTATGTTCCCTTTAGAAAACCACACTCGTGACAGAGTGGGGGTGTGTGAAGATAGATACTCTATAGATACCCTTGACACTGTAATTAGCAGTTTCAAGAAAGGTAGATATGTATCAGGCTTAGCTAAAATAGAGAGACATATTTTATCCTGTCAGCTGGTCCAGTGGTCTTTGAAGTCAGCAGAAAGTCTGGGGAGCTCCTAATCTGGTCCCTTTGATCTTGGAGGTTCTGTCACCAGATGAGCCTGTGTGTGATTTGTATCTCCAGAAATTTTCAACACCTTCTGTGGCCCCTCGCACCGAGTGACCTCCCCCATGTACCCATCCCCATCTCCACCTTTAGTATGTCAGCAATAAAGATAGAGCTCAGAACCACTCTTGCAAAACCCAGGACAAACATTGGTCTTCAAAGATCAAAATTCTCCTTTAGGGTGGCAGCCTCTACCACCCTCCAGGATGTTTTCTGGTGGCTGGGGCCCACCTCTAGTGCTTTGCAAACCATTTTTTAATGCTCCTAGTCCTCAGACTCCTCTTACTCTCACAAAACGTGAGACATCTGCCACCAGGAGACATCTTTTCTGCCACCGTTCCCGTTTTCCGCGGCTATTCCCCATCATCGGCAGAAGACTCGAAGGCTTAGCCAGGCCCTAGTAAAAGCCCTGCCCTAAAAAGGGGGAGGAGGAGAGAGTGAGTATTGTGTGATAGGGTTTCAGGAAGGCAGGGTGAGGGGTGATGAGACCTGGGATGGAGGGCTGCTCCGAGTGGGCGCCATGCAAAAATCCCATCGATGCCTGCCCCTACGCCCCTCCGGGATGCCCTCCCTGTGCATACCCCCTCCCTTCAGTCCTGTGTCCCTCATCCGCAGTCTCGGGAGTCCCACCCCGTAAAGGTCGCTGACAAGTGATTTTCTGAGGCTCTGCCTCCTTCCAGGAGGCCGTAGCCCCCTTTTAAGGGGATTATACAGCACTGGCACTAAGGCTGCTGAACCATTCGTCTCTTTGGTCATTCGTTTTCACAAATCACGGCACCACCGCAATTACGCGTATTGCACAACCAGGGATGTGACCAAGGGGCTTGCTTCCAGCACCAGGGAAAACAAGAAGATAAATCAATATTCTAAAAGTTAGAGCAGTCCTCAAAGACCTGACACTCAGCATCTATAAATCAATGTAGCAGTATTTACTAAAGGGAAGCTTACATCGGTTTAGGATCTGGCCTGAAAACAATAAAAAGGATAGAATCGAAGCAACGAGATGGAAAAGGACGATTAGATCATCTCCTGCGTCTCTCGGGGCATGGCCATCAGGCTATACTGAGTGCTTTGTGCTGCAGTCAGTAAAGCTGCAGCTGGTTCTCTGCTAAATCTTCCCACTTGAGTTTTCCTAGTGCTTCTGTTCTCTGACAAATGTACTTTGAGTGAATAATTTATGTTTAGGATTCTGTTTAAAGAACAGAAACCTGAATCTTCTACATACTGAATTCAAGCAGAGCTAGGCTAGGACACAGACGCAGTGCCTCATTTCCCATTGCCTTTTCTCTGCTGGCCTTCTTAGGAGGTTCACCCCAACCCAAGGAGAACATCCTCTCTAGGGGAAGCAGTTATTAGAAGAGTAGCCAAAATTAGTTGTAAATTACTATGTTAAAAATGTTTGCTTAACATGTTAGGGGTCCAGGTGTGATAGAATATGTTTTGGTTCCTTGTATATTTTGTAACAAATATGAAAGACATGCCATGTCCTCAGAAAAAAAAAAAAAAAAAAAAAAAAAAAAAAAAAAAAAAGAGAGAGAGAGAACTGTTCCTGGTAAGGTCACAGTATCAATTCCTGCAGCTTAAGCCTTTCTTCTCTTTTAAGCAGGGACTCCAAATTATGCTGTCTGATGCCATCTGGTGAAGCCACAGGGAATGAGTAAACAATACCAAACTGATTTCCCTGCATACCAAAGGCACTTGGCTTGCATTCACATTCCCTTGGAGGTAAATCATTATTATTCTGATTGCTAACTCAGATTCTACTATGAGCAGAAGGAAAGGAAGTGAAGTGGCAAAGGGACCTCCTTTTGCAGCATGGACACAGTGGAGATCATGGAGACAAGGTGCAAAAAAAAAGTAACATTATCAGAGCTGCTCTTTTGATGTGCTGGTGAATCACAGGCCTTGATTTAAGCAAATAGGTCTGTATCTGCTCTGCAGATAAGCAAAAGGAGAAAAGTGTGGGTGAAAAAATCTACTGATTTTTAATAAGAGTAGGCAGCCTGAGGTATATTTTGTTCTCAGTTAAACTGTCACATAGCAAAAAATAAAACAGAAAATTTCTAAAATAACTTGAAATTTATGCACAGTAGATCTAGAAATTTATGGCATTATGGGGGTGTGTGTGCAGATTTACTTGAACAAATACTGTGTATTCAAATTCTTTACTTTTGTAATTAGATGTCTGTGAAAAAAATATTTTTCTATCTGTCAAAATTGTGAAATAATTACATAATGAGCATGCGAGAGAGAGAGAGAGAGAGAGAGAGAGAGAGAGAGTTTTATTCCTGCAGAAACTTAACAGTGCATAAAGATCAGCATGTCCATACATACCCCATCATGTAACTGGGCATCTGCAGAGTTTTCAGAAGGAAACACGGAGCACAGGTGTGAGGCCACAGTCATGCAAAAGGTAGTGGAGTCAGAACAAAAATGACAAAACAAAAATGAGTTCTTTATACCATACACATTTTCAGGTGACATCACATCTGATTTTTGTTCACTCTATGGTTTAAGCCATTAGTGCTGTACTTGGGGGTGAGGTTCTCTTCCAGTACCTGCTGCAGACTTCCTGAGTAGTTTGGCACATCACTTGGCTCATGTGACTTATTTCCTGTCGATACTAATTGCATCTCCCTGACATCTTGCTAATGCTGTAAAGTGTGAGAGCAGTGGCCCCATCATTTTTTTAAATGTGATGGGGAAAATGTGGAGAAAACAAAATAAAAAGGTCACAATGACCTTGTAGGGACAATGCAAGCATCTACAGTGCTATCTTGGGGAGAAAGACAGGTGGCATCATCTTGGTAAGCAAACTTCAGATAATCGTGGGTACAGGAAGTAAACCACTGGGAAAGTGATATTTCTCCAACTATATGAAGGCAAGCACTCAGAAGATGTGTTTTTCAGATGACCCAGAGGATGACACTAATAAAAAGAAGGTAGGACAGAGGGTAAAAAAAAAAAAAAAAAAAAAAAAAAAAAAAAGTATCTGCCGGTAGCTGATAGCAGAGAAAGAAAAAACGTGCCGCTCTAGAAAAAACCCTCCACCACTCACCTGCACCCCAGGCTGTGGCAGAGTGTGGAGCAATCGAGGCAGGCCAGGTCTCTGGGCTTCCAGACCAGGAGGGAATGGAGGATGGGGACCAAGGATCAGGTTCCCTCCCCACTGCCGCAGGCAGGGATTTGGCAGCCTGTACAAACAAAACAGATCATCCGAAGGCAGAGTTTTCTGTTTCCCTCTGGTTTTTTTGTTTGTTTTTAAACACCAACTGTATTTACCAGTGATTAAATTCATGTTTGTTCTAGTTACCAGAAGTTAATACAGTATCTTTGCTGTGATACTTGTGGATTCGTAACTCATCAGGAAGGCAGAAGCTTCCTTAGCTGTAGGGTGTTTGATTTGCACGAAAAGGTTTAGGAAATCTCCCTGGATTTTCCCAGGTTTTGCGCAGATTTAGTTTTACTGGTGGTAGCACTCAGCACTTCAGAGTCCTCTTCACTGTTGTAAATTTTCATGGCTCTGCTCCATGGCAATCGAAGGTCCCCTGGGAAACAAAAGGAACCTCTGAGATCAAAAGGAGAATTAAGTTGTTAAGGATGCTTGATGTTCTTTTCTCTTCTTTTCTTTTCTTTTCTTTTCTTTTCTTTTCTTTTCTTTTCTTTTCTTTTCTTTTCTTTTCTTTTCTTTTCTTTTCTTTTCTTTCTGTTCTGCTCTCTGCTCTTCTCTTTTGTTTTCTTTTTCCCTTCCCTACCATTCTCTTCCCTTTCCCTTTCCCTTTCCCTTTCCCTTTCCCTTTCCCTTTCCCTTTCCCTTTCCCTTTCCCTTTCCCTTTTCTCTTTCCTTTTCCTTTTTCTTTTTCTTTTCCTTTTCCTTTTCCTTTTCCTTTTCCTTTTCCTTTTCCTTTTCCCATACCCCTTCCCTTTCCTTTCCCTTTCCTTTCCAGCTCTGGACACCACCACGACCTGCCAACATCTTCTTAATCTATCTTTGCTTATAATTCTGGATTCACATCTCATTATCTGTTACATCATATTTCACATTTTAATTTAATTAAAACATTTAACTGATATTGATTTGACTGGTTTTCTAACACAGCAGGCCTCCTCCCCAGTATGGCAATTATATAGTTAAGACAGTCTTTTCAGTTCATTCCTCCAAAAAGGGAACAAGCTAAATTCACTTTTCTGTGAAAAAGCTGTATCAGTGCGGCCTATGTGGCTGACAAAAGGCAGTCAGCAGCCTGCTGTGTAACATATACTGTAGGCAGGCATGGATGAAACACAGAAATGGTTTCTCCCTTCTCCTGTCACCCACTTGACCTTCCCCTCTCCTGCTTTGCTGCACCCCATCTCTTTCGGGGACACGGCTGTTCCGGGGGTCCGAGTGGGGGTCAGACCCCATGTCCTGCAGGAGAGAAGAGGAAAGCTTTCCTCGGCTGCCTGCAGGCTGTACCAAGGGGATATCCCCTCTCCCCTGCAACGAGTCTTAAGAGTTTAGTTTGTACCTGAAAAGTTAGGTAAAATGGTGCTTGATTTCAAAAGAAAAAAATTGGGTGCATGATATGCATAGCCATTAACCTAGAGCTCCAGGGCAAACTGAATTTTCACGTGAGAGCAGGCAGGTAACACACAGCTCTTTGTGCGTGCCAATGCCCTCTTAAAGGGGTAAGGATGTCATTGTTATCAGTCTCTACTATTCTTCTTTTTTATAGCAGAAAATTAAGCTCTGATGCTTACACAAGACATACCCACACATTTTTGTCCATTGAATCCCTCACAACAATTCTGTCTAATCTAAAAGCTTCATTAAAATCCAGGTTTTCATTTTTACCTGATTATTCTTGCAGCAATCGGCGGGATGTCTAAGTAGATCTAGGCAGGTGGTAATCCCTCTCACTACCAGGTGACACATTTATGTTTCCATGCTGCCTTTTTGTAAAGTGGCCAAGATCAGAACCAGAAGCAGCAAAAATCAGAAAATTACAAATGTAACAGAAAATACTTCAGAAAAAAAATATGCAGAAGCATAAATATTCTGACAATGCAGAAGCTCCAAAAATCTGTTTGGAGGAGCTATCTGGGCATCTCATTTGTCCTAGCAGCTTGACCTCTAGCAGAGATTAAGTTCTCGGAGGGAAAAGGAAATCTTCTCACCCTTCTGCACACTCCATATATACTTCTGTATAGAAGCCACACCAAACATGTACATCTCTCCTGGGATCTTTCTTTCCCATTTTGGCTTTTTAAAAAGGAAACATTTCTCACAAATGAAAAGGTGTTTCATCAGGCTGACAGGACATCTGTATGGAAATTCCAAGTTTTTGTGTTGAAGCATTGATCCAAAAAACAAACATCCCAAACCAAAAATCTTACACTTTTGTAAATGGTAGGCAAAGCTGCTTTTTTTGTCACACACTTCTGTCATGAAAATTGCAAAGCCAAGAGCAGTATTTTCTGCATGCTATACTGCCTCCTGGTTTAACAGTCTAAGCTGCATGTAAAGACCATCTTCCTCCTCTGTAACTGACAGTAGGCTCTTTAAACATGTAACAAATTTAAAATATAATTTTTTATTAATGAATAATAAAATTCACTTGTAAAGAACAGAGTTATGGACCTTCTCTGCAAGGGTTAAAACAATTTTTGGCTGCTTACCATTTACTAGCAATTTTTGTAGTCAACCCAGTGGGTGCTGAAACATCTGTCCAGGAGTTGCTGTTTGTTTGCAGTGCATATGTAGGCTAGAAGCAAGACATTGTGTACAGTAAATGAAGATGGAGTAGTGCAAAATTGTTTATTTTAAGTAAAAATTTTATATCTTTTGAGCAGAAAGAATATAAATGTTTATGAATAAATGAGAAGACCAATATGGTTGAACAGGAAATTGCTAAACAAACTCAAATGTTAGAGGAGAACCTATAGATCATGGAAGGAAGGGCTGGCCACTTGGGAGGAATGTAAGACTGTTGTCTGAGAATGCAGAGAGACAACTAGGAAAGCTAAAGACTCCTTGGAACTAAACCTTGCCAGAGAGGCCAAGGACAATAGGAAGGGCTTCTTCAAGTACACAGCAGATAAAACCAACACTAGAGGCAATGTAGTCCCACTGCTGAATGAGGTGGGTGCCCTGGTGACAGAGGAGGAGGAATTGCTAAATGCCTTCTTTGCCTCTGTGTACACTGCTGGAGGATGTCCTCAGGAGCCCCAGGCCCCTAAGGCTGCTGAGGAAGTCAGGGTAAAGGATGAGTTTGCCTTGGTTGATGAGGGATGGCTTGAGGATCAGTTAATGAGGCTGAACATCCATGAATCCATGGGTCCTGATGGGATGCACCCACAGGGGCTGAGGGAACTGGTGGATGTCACTCCTAGACCACTCTCCATCATCTTTGGTAAAATGCTGGGGACAGGAGAGGTGCCTGAGGACTGAAGAATAGCAAATGTCTCTCCAGTCTTAAAAAAAAGCAAGAAAGAGGACCCAGGTAACTACAGACTGGTCAGCCTCACCTCCATCCCTGGAAAGGTGGTGGAAAAACTCATTCTTGGTGCTGTCTCCAAGCACATCAAGGACAAGAGGCTTATCAGGAGCAGTCAACATGGCTTTACTAAAGGGAAGTCATGTCTGAGCAACCTGACAGCCTTCTATGAGGATATAACGAGGTAGATGGATGATGGCAGAGCAGTAGACATGGTCTATCTTGGTTTCTGTAAGGCATTTGACACCATCTCCCAGAGCATCCTTGGAGCTAAACTGAGGAAGTGTGGCCTGGATCAGTGAGGTGGATCAGGAGCTGGTTGAAGGATAAAAGCCAGAGAGTTGTAGTCAATAGAATGGAGTCTTGTTGGAAGTCTGTTTCTAGTGGAGTCCCTCCAGGGTCAGTACTGGGACCAGAACTATTCAACATATTTTTTGATGACTTGCATGCAGGAATAGAGTGTACTATCAGCAGGTTTGCTGATGACACAAAACTGGGTGGAGGGGCTGACACGCCAGAAGGCTGTGCTGCCATTCAGAGGGACCTGGACAGACTGGAGAGTTGGGAATGGAGAAATTTAGTGAATTACAACAAGGGCAAGTGTAAAGCCTTGCATCTGGGAAAGAACAACCCCAGACACCAGGATAGGTTGGGGATTGAGCTGTTGGAGAGCAGAACAGGGGAAAGGCACCTTCGGGTGCTGGTGGATGGAAGGATGCCCATGAGCCAACAATGCGTCCTTGTGGCCAAGGCCAATGGCATCCTGGGGTGCATTAGAAGGGGGGTGGCTAGTAGGCTGAGTGAGGTTCTCCTCCCCCTCTACACTGCCCTGGTGAGGCCACATCTGGAATATTGTGCCCAATTCGGGGCCCCTCAGTTCCAGAAGGAACAGGAACTGAAAGAGTCCAGCACAGAGATGATGAAGGGAGTGGAACATCTCCCATGTGAGGAAAGGCTGAGGGAGCTGGGTCTCTTCAGCCTGGAGAAGAGGATTATGAGGGGTGACCTCATTAATGTTTATAAATATGTAAGATGTGAGTGCCAGGAGGATGGAGTGAAGCTTTTCTCAGGGGTGACTGACAATAGAACAAGGGGCAATGGTTATAAACCGGAGCACAGGTGGTTCTGTATAAATATAAAGAAGAATTTTTTCACTGTGAGGGTGACAGAGTACTGGAACAGGCTGCCCAGGGAGGTTGTGGAGTCTCCTTCCCTGGAGATATTCAAAGCCCACCTGGATGTGTTCCTGTGTGACCTGATATAGGTGACCCTGCTTTGGCAAGGAGGTTGGAATAGATGATCTTTCAAGGTCCCTTCCAAACCCTAACTTTCTATGATCCTATGATTCTATATTTCAGACCACCAAGATAGGATAGAAATAAACAGAATTATGTAATGTTTGTTCTTGTTCAAGCACAAATTGTACATGTATGCATGCTGATACATTATACCAAGATACTTTATGTAATAGCAACTAATTAGCAGCATTTCATGATGTTACACGAATAGTAAATTTAATAATCTAACTGCTTTCTACAGAACCTG
Source organism: Phaethornis superciliosus (assembly GCA_023637945.1). Lineage (NCBI taxonomy): Eukaryota > Metazoa > Chordata > Aves > Apodiformes > Trochilidae > Phaethornis > Phaethornis superciliosus. Next base: position 43,310,583 of record JAJQWJ010000004.1, on the reverse strand, counting down.
ATCACACAACATTTCCCCAGCTTTCTCATTATACTGGTTCCTACCAACAAGTTTCCAAACAAGCAGCATAGTTATCAGCAGACATTGATTCTTGAGCTCAGCCTACATCTTTCTACTGTAACATTTTAATTGAGAAATGGAAATGTTTCTGAAGGCTGGCACTGGGTTGACACACCAGCTTCCTGTGAAGGGAACATTATAAAGCATATACTGATCTCAGTGCCAATTCCATTTACAAGGCTGTAATGCATGGGAAAATTTTCTGCATTACTAATGAATAACAGCTTCTGAAAGATGAAAAATTAGTTTGATAAGAAGCCACCCAAGCCCTTGCAGAGCAGGATAAAGGCGCCTAGGAATGCATAAACAGGACAGCTGAGTCAGCAGGGTGAGGCAGGAAGGCTGTCAGAGGAATAGTCTCACAGGAGCTCCCCAGGGAATAGCTTTCTTAGGCCCTGTATGCCACAACATCAGCAAGGCACTGATTTCACACCCAGCTTCACCTTCTGGCCTTTTCCACCCAGCACTGTTCAAATCCCTGAAGCAGCAGCAGGTCTGGCAAGAGACAGGAAGGTACTGGGAACTTCAGAACTCCCTAATTAACTCCTCAGTCATCACAGTCCTTGATCTTTCTAGTGTGGCCTGTCTTCCTTGTAGTAACCCATGAAATCAAGGGAAGTGCTGACAAAAGTGTAATTACTAGCTCTGTTGTTTCATGATACAGAGCATGTGGTGACAATCCTGCCTCAAGGTGTTCTGTTCCCCCTGCCTGACCACCACTTGCTCCCAGCAGGGTGGGAGACCACTCCAGAAAGCCTTTGTTGAAAGCTGCTTAAGGAAATGCTTCAGCTTTTAAAAAACCCAAACCATGCAAAAAACAGACACCACACCTAGGAGAGACCACGGTGCATGAGAGAGACTGGGAATGAACACCTGACTTCAGGAGAAACATCTAGGAGCAGCATTTGAATTGTCACCAGGCATTCAGCAGCCTCATACACAGGGATGCTCAGTGCGGTTTCTCCTCTGGGAAGAACTCATCATATTTTGTGTTCTAGGACATAAAGCTGCTAATGAGCATGTTATTATTTCTGTTGGGGAAAATTAGTTTGCTTCTGAGTGCACTGAGTGACCAGGTGCATATGATAGTTTCATTCCTAAAGGGTTATCAGCACTCCCTCCTCTTAACTCTGTGCTTTCAGGTCTGATTGATATTTTTATCTGTGAGGCTAGAGTCAAACTTTTTTTTTCTTCCTAATATCATTAAAGCATTGACATTTTGGCTTTGTGAAACACTTTAATTAATTAAAAGGGAAAATAAGGGGGGTTATTTCTACAAAGATTAACAGGAAGCAAGAGCTGATATTACTGAGGTTTGAGAACAGTTGCCTTCAGGAGAGTCACAGTACAAATGCAGGATTAGGGAGGTGACCACAGTGAACACAATTGCGACGTGTAATTTAATTACTTTGCCTAGGCTAAGCTGCCTAAGCTTATTGCTACCTTCAGCAGGAGAGCACTTTCCCTTGAAGTAATGCAAGTTCCGGGGTGGAGAGATAGCAAGGGCTGTGAGAGTTGCTACAATTTTCTCAAGTGCCTAAAAAAAGCGGTCAATTGGTCCTCAGCTGATGACCTCTCAGTTTAAACAGATCACATGCTACTGAGATCTGAAAATAATCTTGTTAGCACTTAGAGCCATACTGCCATTAGACTAGCTCTTGCAGAACTACTATGCATATAGGAAATCTGTTCCATTCCCATGTGTGCTTAGTTTTCAGACTTACAGGCTCCATGGCAGTTTGGTTGGGAACCAACAATCAAACTATCATTCCCTTGAGCATTGTGTTGCTTTATTTTACTGTATGCAATCCTGTTTTGTTTGCAAGGCTATATATATCAGTGCAGCATTTCTTGTCTTTCCTGGCACTTTTAAAGTAAGAGAGTAGGATGGATGAATAGCAGTCTTGCATAATGGGTATGTATACTTAGCTGTATACATTTATATGCAACTTTCAGGTCTGTGAATTGTGCGAGGCAGATAATCATGAAAATCTGACATCCTGTCCTTCAAAAGCAGTACAGTGAGAAGCTACTCTATGAACTTTGAATACCAGTTGGACAAGCTTCCCACACCATAAAACACAGTATCCCATTTTTTTCCTGGAGGAGAGAGGTGTATCCTGACATGTTCATTCTGTCTTCAAATAAGATATTGTGCTACAAAAAAAAATAAAAATGCCACTTACCATTTGCACTAGCTGCAGAAAACCCTGTCTGAAATCCACAGACCTCTGCGGTACAAAGAGTGAGACTGAATGATCAATCATCTTCAATCCTTAAAATATACAAACAGAAAGAGTTAAGTGAGAAGCTTACTGCCACATGAGCTCTTCTGTTATTTGTGGCACAAGCCTTCATACATAAGGCTCTGCACTTCCTAAACTGTTTCATGAAATCCTGAATTTATAATGGGTGTTGATACTGGGTGTAACTACACCAGCATGGAGAGTGGTTTAACATGTATAAACAAGACCAAGCAATGCAAATCACAGTTCCTCCAACTCCCTTTGAGTTGTTCCTAGAACAAGGAGCAATACAAAATAAAGGGTGAAAAATCATGTTTATTTTCCCTTTTCCAGTTTTTACTTCTCATTAATTAGTTCATACTGTGAATTAGTTCTGGTCGGTGGATACATTCAGGTGCCTTGTGAATCTGAGACCATGTCATATCTCCATTGAGATTGTGAAGTAAATACAATAATCATGCCTATTGACTTGGCAACCATAATGTATCTAGTCATTTGAGAAATCTAGCCCCATAAAGGTCAAATGGATGTCTGAGGACAGCAGGAAGATGGCCCATACATTGCACAAGAGCTGTCAGGTGACAGGAGGTGTGGATATGCTGTTTTGGCTTTCCTATCAATCCACTTCATACATTGGTGATAGCAATGGTTTCTGGGTTTTGGAAGGTTTTTTTTGTTTGTTGGTTGGTTTGGTTTTGGTTTTTGGTTTTTTTTTTTTCATTTTTTGGGTTTTTGTTTTGTTTTTGTTGTTTTGTTTTGTTTTTTAATCAAGGAATATGCCTGAGCCAAATCAGATTTAAAATATTGTTAATTAGTGCTCCATGCTGAAATTCAGTCATGATGGCTGGCTGCAGAACACAGGAAAAGCTTCTTTTGTAATTTTTAAAATTTATTTTCCTTCATCATCAAAATTAATATTAATTATACAGACAGAAATCTTATTTTGTATTCTCAGTGTTTTGATACATATTTTTAATCACTATTTGACTTTTTCCCTAAGTATATTTCTAGCTAGCCATTAGAATACAAATCATTGCTGAAGTCTCTACTGCACCTGTTTGTAGGAAGGTATATGGGACCAGGTCAAAATTATCAGTAAATCTCAGAAAAGGACAGAGGAACATTTTACGTAATACCACTGCTTTCTTCTGTGCAAAACCTTGGTGAAGATGGCTGCCTATGCAGAGATTTTTGCAAATCCTGCTGAGCAGACAGAAGGTTGCCCGGGAGGAACAGGTTGTTCTCCACATCTGTAACTTTTGCCAGAGTTGAAGAAACCTCCTCCGAGACTTAGTTCCTCAGCATGAAATCAGGATGTTGCTCATCTTGCTCTGGTGTGTTGCAGAACTGGGCTGGCAGCACACTGCTGGTGCCCCAGGAGAAGGGAAGAGCTGCTGTGATGTCCTGAGAAACCCTGAGAAACCCTGAGAAAATGAGGCAAAGACACCAAGGGGCAGATGAGGCTCCTTTGCACCTACAGGGCCCAACATAGCAGGGTCACATTCTCTTGTGCTGTCCCTTAATCAGATCTCATTGATGATCAGAGAGCTGGGAGCAGATGACATCATCCTAAAGAAATTGTTGGCCAGCCTACTACACAGAGACCACAAAGAGTAAGTTCTTTCCCTTACAAAGAAATTAGCAAATGCCATTACAAGGGACAGAAAGGGGTCTCAGACAATACTGCTATTTGCCTTCTCCATTTCATTGGAAACAATATAACTGATCAAGGATCAATAAAGACACTAAAAAAAAAAGATAGTTATTCCCCCTGATGTGGTTTTAGTAGGCTTAAAATCTCATGGAGCAGCAGCTGATTATCCCATTGTTTTAAATGTTGAAGAATTAGATTTCATAAAACTTTAGAGAAGTAGGAGTGAATATTATGTCGCCAGTCCATTGCATTGAGGTTGGAGATACTGTGGCTTCTCTTTCTGGTCCACTCTTAGTCATGACTCTTCCTGAACTCCTACTGCTGATAATTTACAGTGCAAATTGTCAATCCAAGCCGGCTGTTTGGATCTGTAGTTAAGGCTCTGGAACACCTACCAATTAACATTCGTGAAAGCATCTGTTATTCCTGAAAAAATATCAGGTACTTTAATGTATTTAGATTTGTGTTTAGCTGGTTTTGTGTTTTGTTTTTTTTTTTCTTTTCTTCTCACAGAAAATCGTGAACAATTCTTTTGATGATGCTTGCTTTTCCATTGTTTCATATTACTTAATAATTTCATACTACCAGCCTTACTTGGCTGCTATGCATAAAAAGATTTCCAAGTGACTAAATCACTGTCAAAAAAATGCTCTGGAGCAGGTAAGGGACAGCCAGACAGGGGCTCTAGGGCTACACATATCTTGCTTCAAAATGATGAGATTTCATGCAGACAGAAGGCAGGAGGATCTGTAGAAAGCGTGACAGTGACTGTAAGGGAGTGATATGATACTGATCCCTAATATCCATTCAAACAGTCTTTGACTGAGTTGTTTGTTCAGCTGTAATATCAAAGGAAGAGTGGGCACTGGAAGCAATAAATACCATTTTCTTATCCTTTGTTGTAGCATCATGTACTTATTTTTCAATAAAGAGTGTACACAATAGAAATAGACTGAATACACCATGCAAGCAGACTACCAGTGATTCTAAAAAGCATTGGTTTAAAATGCCTGCCCCTAGGCATATCACATAACAAGTCCCAGAAGGTGGAAACTCCAGGCATGCCCTAACACTGAAGACAGATACAATAACCAGAAACAGCAGGCCTTGAAAACAACTTCAAAACACTAGGAAGTCTGCAAGTGAATTTTCTTTATTGCTCCTATTACAGAATATTTCTTATCTTTCTCTTTATCTCAGTGCAAAAATGTATATTATATGTGAGAAACATAAAAGTAACAGGTCCAGATGAGTCATTGTATTTTTGTAATGTTTTCCTCTTATCTTTTTTTTCTCTACCTTTTTTAATTTTTCTTGGCTATTTCTTGGCAAAGATGCTTTCTACTAGACTTTTCTTTCTCTACCTATTTTCATGTATAAAGACAAAACAAACAACTATGTTCATCAGTTGATAATGTCCTTCATTATTCCTTCGTTGACATTTTTCTTATCCTTTTTCTTATCTCAATCACAGAATTGTCAAGAACTTCTATGATCCAGCCATGCACACTCACAATAAGCAGAAAGAAAATGGCTCTGAAGTGCCACATCTACACATTTCTTAAATACATCCAGGGACAGTGACTCAACCATCTCCTTGGGCAGGCTGTTCCAGTGTCTGACCACTCTTTCAACAAAGAAATTCTTCCTAATATCTAATCTAAACCTCCCCTGCTGCAACTTCCAACCATTTCCTCTCATCCTCTCTTTATTCACTTGAGAGAAGAGGCCAACACCCATGTCCCTGCAACCTTCTTTCAGGTCGTTGTATAGGACAATGAGATCTCCCTTCCACATCCCCCAAAGTAAACTTGTCCAGTTCCCTCAGCTACTCCTCATATGACTTCTTCTCCAGGCCCCTCACCAGCTTGGTAAGTCTTCTCTGGACATGTTCCAGCACCGAAATGTCCTTGAAGGGAGGGGCCCAGAACTGCACCCAAGGTGCATCCTCACCAGTTCTGAGTACACAGGCACAATCATTTCCCTGCTCCTGCTGGCCACACTATTCCTGATACAAGCCAGAATGCTGTTGGCTTTCTGGGCCAGCTGGGCGTTTTGCTTGCTCATGTTGAGCCAGCTGTCCACCAACACCACCAGGTCCTCTTCTGATGAGAAACTTTCCAGACATTCCTCCCCAAGCCAGCAGCATTTCCTGGGATTGTTGTGACCAAAATACAGGACCCAGCAACTGGCTTTATTGGACCTCAAACACCAGCTACGGCCTACCAACCAGCCTGTCCAGGTCCCTCTGTAGAGCCTTCCTACTCTCAAGAAGATCAGCACTCCCACCAAATTTATTGTCGTCTGCAAACATACTCCAAAAATGTAGTCAGTCCCCTTGCCCAGATCATTGATGAATATATTAAACAAGACTGGCTCCAAAAATTATCCCTGAGGGACACCACTGATGACTGGCTGCCAACTCACTTTGACCCCATTAATCACAACTCTATTCACAACCTCTGTTATGTTAAAAAAAATTAGAAATTTTTAAAATTAATCAAATAAAGGGTAAATATTACGTCGCCATTGCTTTGTGTTAGTCCTGAAGTGGTTATAACTAAGAGAAGAATTTAAAAGAATGAGGGTGCCTCAATAATGATGTTTAATGACATTCCAGATTTACTCACTTAAGAAGCCCAAAGGTGCAGTGCATCCCTCCCATGCTCCTTCCCACATCCTTCTCCATGACAGCAAGAACTCTGCAGCAGCTCTGTGTTCACAGCACAATAGGTAATGGGACTGGTTCATCTGGAAACCAAAGAGGTTTTCAGACAGATTCAGTTCCTTCATCTGAGATGTCATACAGCCTTCCACATCTTAGTTCCAACACATGAAAGGTGCTAGGAGAAAGATGCAGAGAGAAGTGAGAACCAGCTCTTTGATTAACAGAACACTTCAGTGCCATTTAAAAGTGATGGAGAATGTTGAACCAAAATCAGAGCTAGCAGGTTTTACCTAACAGTTTTGACATCCTTGGCATAGGTATAGCAGTTACCACAGCCCAGCTGATGGATGGTGATGTGCTAAGTGATCACGTTCTGTATCTCAAATGTAATCTGCTATGTAGTTATGTCCACTGTCATGAAATTGTGAGAGGTAAATGTGAGTGACCAACAGACTTTTACTTTCACTGTTTGCTAAAGTTCAAATTGTATTACACAGGAGAATACTAAAAAATTTGGATACCTCCTTTCTTGCCTTATAAAAGTTTCCTTGATTTTAAAGTGTTAGTGACACAGAACCAAACAATAAGAAAGACAGTATTCCCAGACAAAGGGTTAATCAAGTTACTTCATATGTAAACAGGGATTTAAACATTTTTTTAGTCTTAATTAAAAAAAAATTCAAAATAAGAAGTCTCTCAGAAAAGATCATGCTTTTGGTTGAGGAGATCTTGATAATTTTAAGCACAAAATAGGAATTCAATCAGAATAACTGAAACAATTTCCTTGTAAATGGTTTTGATGATAACCAATGGAGAATTTTTGACTACCAGGATTATATTAAAAAAAAAAAAAATCCCAACTTGCTCTACAATAAAACTACTGCTTTTTCCACGTTGTTTAGTTTTTTTTAGGTTGTTGGTTTTGTTTGGTTTTTGGTTTGTTTGCTTTTTTTCTCATAAATTCTCTGCATGATCTGGGTTCTGCAGAAATATGAATAAAGAACTTTTAAGTGGTGTGATGCTTTAGACAGCTAAAAGGTATCTTTTGCAAATAGCCAGGATGCTCAGCACACACTAAATGCAGTAATTGTCAGCCTTTTCATGTTTTGTCTTTCCAGGCGACAGAGAGTTACAGATGTGCATTTTGATACTGTGCACTTGTCCTCATTTAGATTGTTATGCAAGACATAGAAAAGCTATAAAGTGTTACAAGTTTTTTGCAAGCTTCAAGTGATCCTTTATGTCTTTATAAGTCTCTTGTCAAAGACTGTCCTTGGTGCCTTCCAACCTATCTTCTATTTGCCTTCATATTATTCCCTGGAACAGAAGGCTGTGTCCCAAGAGGGTTTTGTTAGTTGCAAATTGCTCATATCAGCTTAGAAAATCCCATCCTTGCTGTACTCTGTGCCCTTTTGTTTAATTTCTAACAGTGAGGCAATTGGATCCTTTACTTTTGTTCTCCAGATGAAACAAAAGAAACCTAATAGGAGCAGTCGGTGAAAGGAAAATCTTTCCGTAGGGCAGGAAAGAAATGTGCCTCTAACATGACACTGGGGAATCATGACCTGGTTAAGCTTCAGCAAAGGGTGCCTATTAGTGCAAGTGGCAAGTCACATCAAGTTTTTGCATTCTTTTGGAGTGAAAAGGACAAGGGAAGCCAGCACAAAACCAAAACAAAAAAATAAAACAAAAATATAACTTGTACTGGAAAAAAAAGATGAGGGCAAGCAAGGAGATGAGTCTGGTTTCACCTTTTCTTCACAGTATGTTTCCATTTCTGACTTCCTGTTTTGTGCAGTTGTGGTTGTTTGAGTGTTGACAGGGGTTAATTGGCTTATGCATGAAGATGTTCAGTACAAAACCAGCAGCAATTACAAGATATATTTTTTTAAAGTTACTATTATTTTCTAATCAAGGTCACAGCTTGTAGTCTACAGCTTCTGGCTGGGTGATGCAACTGAAGTTACAGGTATTTGGTTTGGTACAAACCAAAGAATATTACCAGTCCTGTGATCCTATCCTGGTAAACTGTCATTGTGGAAAGAAATTGGATGAAGATGCTGTGCTGAATGATAAAAAGGCATACTCTTAACTCACTACATAAAGGAGACGGGTCTATAAAACTTTTACAATCAAGTTTGTCACCAAACAAATCCCTTATAATTCCATTTCTTAATTAATGTTTGTAAAGTGTGATATGTAATTACTAGTCTACAAAAACAATCATGGAAAACATGAAAAAGTCATAAGGTATTATAATAGTGCAGGCAATAAAAAATGTAAAATTCATATAAGAAGGCTGCAAGCATAGTGTAAAAGTAATAAATATCTTGATCCATTACTGTTAAACCTATATTTGTTTTTCCTGCATTACCATTGTTACCTCTCTGGTTTCACACTTAGACCACATCAATAATTTGATACTGACTTGTCTGAAAAACATGTAATCAAAAATAATCCCTGTGATTGGTGATGATGCCATTTAAAAATTTTCATTAGCTTTGATCTTTTTGGAAATGCAATTGGATTTTAAAGAGGTGCGAAACAATATATTGAGTTTCAGTTCCTTCATTATTTTTCATGTACTACATTATTGATGTTGCCTCACTGACACTGTCCCTTGAGGCAGGCACTGCTGATACCTTTTTTTATTATTATTTTTCTCATTAATAAACATGTTGTGCCTGCTCCACTGTCCCACGCGTTTCTTCCCCTATGTAGAGAAGATAAAGGGTCTTTTATCATTTGTTTATAATTCCTTGATTGTCTTTCTATTCTAGCCTCCTATGAAAAGGAATAAGTTAGAAGTTTAAGAACTTAGGAAGTTAGAACTTAAGAAGTTAGATTTTTGATTTTGTGTCCCTGCATGTAACTTAACTATTTGATTAAGAATTATAGGTTCCAAGTTTGGACATTGATAAGTGAAAACTATTAACACAAAACATTTGGTTGAGTATTTGCTATTTTGCCTAATAACAAAGCATGTAAAAAATGTAATTTGCTAAGGAGTTCTCACTGTAAAATATAAATTATTACACAGAGCTGGAATGTAGGGAATTTCTACAACTTTTGTCATAATTCCCTAAATTCACCTTGTCCCTCATCCCCTAGCAAAATTTTTAACAGGCTTTCCAGTGAGATTTAATAGAGGCTGGGCTATTGGTTGTTTTATGTACATGCCCAGCTATTTCCACCTACTAAATCTGTTATTCCAAATTAAGCACAACAAATAAAATAAAAGAATGCCCTTCACCCATGCACTTCCAATGTATAATGCAATCTAAATGCAGATGTCTGCGCAGCACCTACTTAGCTTCCCCTTCTTCTGTCTTACCTGTACAAATAGACACATAGTAAACAGAGGGACAGTTTTAAAGTTTTGAAATGTATTCTGTCCATAAATACGATGTTTATCCCCCTTGCCTATTACAATTTAGTTACATTGTCTCTATAAATTCAAAAGTAAAGTCGGTGCATTTTCTCTGGCTGGTGGCGAACATGAGGAAGTAAAAGGTCAAGATTTTAAGTGTTTGATTCTGCCATGGACTTACTATATAATGTTGCACAAATCACTTTGAGCTGCTGTGTATCATGTTCCTAGCTAGGATAAAGAGTTAAAGTGTTTTCCTACTCTGCAAATAATTTTAGGTCTATGTCAGTTATAGCACTTTAATAATGTTGACCAATATTATCTTATTGTACAGTGCCTTTAAATGCCTTTTCTGTGCTTATTTTTCTATATTAAGTTTTCCAAAACTAGTTTTATGATCATGACTATAAAATGAATTTAAAATCTGCATTTTTATCATGCTGTTTTCCCAAGACCTTTAGTTGAAGAGGGTTTATTTTCAGGAACACATATTGTGTGACAAATGATCTAAAACTATCTAAAAACTCATTCTGTCATAGCAATACAGGATTAAAACAGTATAGCTTGATACTTTGACTTTGAGTAGGCTTGTTCAAGCAGCTACATTCATTCAACCCAACTCTTTATTCTTTTATCCTCTCCTCCATTCATTCTCTCACGTACTTTGCTACTGACCTATTCATTGCATTATATATTGGTCTGCAAACCTCCAGGCACATTCACTGCCCTTTTCACCAACTTACTAAATACCTACCACCTGTTCACTCACTCACTCTTGGACTGACCTGCCCTCATCCCCAGGGCCAGCTTCAATCTTCCTCTCTTTCCCTGCTCTCCCCTGGTATCTTGTACCCACCAGCTTAATTTTCACTGAGTTTAGGTAAGGAATCAGGCCTAAGAGTACAGTCAGTTATAGCTTTCTTTACCATTTCTTGTTTGTGTTCTTTTTTTTTTTTTTTTCCCCTGGCACAGATTTGATACAGCTTGCCTAGGCTTAAAATTCATCCCTCAACATGATTTCTGAACTGCTTATAATGCAACTGAAGCAGTCTTCACATATTATTGCTTCACAGGATATGTTGTGTGTACTTTTGCAGACTATACTGCAAGCATAGTATACAAGCGAGGTTTTCAAAAGTGTGTTTCATGCATGTCTTTGGAATATGCACTATGAAGTTGCTTTGGACATGTATTAACCATTGTTCATTATAAGATCTCATTGCCACAGCAATCCAATACAAATAGTATCTGAAAATCATCATAATTTTTAACACAAATTCATTTATAATTACTGCAATGACTGATATCTCTGGGCCTATACCACTAGTTCACATACAATCCATCCTAATACTACAGACCTCTGGAAAACCTCCCAAATTTGTGTTCATCATGGCTCAGAGGCCACATTTTTAATTCCTGTGATAGATGTTACTTGAAAGGAGAACTGATAGGAATATACAGTAGTATGATTTATGCTACTTGCTATGTATTCCAAACATGGTTATTATTAGGGCATTTTCTTTTTCCTCCACAAATCCCTATTTGTAACACATTTTACTTGAAAGAAGATCCTCAATGTGACTGCGAATCTCTTATTTGAGAAGGTCCAAATATCAGTTCCCTGTTTCACCTCTAGCTTTTCAGTCTGCAATATCCCCCAGGTTCTACTGAGAATGGATATTGAAAACTATGCTATACAGATTAGCAATTTTTAAATGTCACAAAATCTAACCTGGGTAGAGACAGCAGGAGAAATGGAAATTTTTTCTTGGTTCTGGCTTTTGCACCAGTTCCTTTGTGCTGCCCTGAGGATTTGGAAGATTGCACAGAGCACAAAAAGAACTGAAAACCCCCTCTGCTTTTCCTATACTATGCTAAAAATCACAAAATCATAGAGTGTCAAGAGTTGGAAGGGACCTCTGAAGATCATCAAGTCCAACCCCCTTCCAGAGAAGGACCAAAACTAGGGCAGGTCACTCAGAAATGCATCCAGAAGGGTCTCAAGAGTCCCTAGAGCAGACATTCCACAAACTCTCTGGGGAGCCTGTTCCAGGGCTGTGTAACCTTTACAGTAAAGAAATTCTTCCTCATGTTGAGATGGACCTTTCTGTGCTCTATCTTGAATCCATTGACCCTCATCCTATCACACGGCACCAGTTAGAAGAGGTTGTCCTCCCAGATTTGTGTCATCAGCAAACTTGCTGAGAAGACACTCTGTCCCATCATCAAGGTCATTGATGAAGATGTTGAACAGGACTGGACACAGACCTGATCCCTGGAGGACATCAGTAGTTACAGGTCTCCAGCTGGACTCTTCACCATTGATAATCACTCTTTAGGCTCTATTGTGTGGCCAGTTCTTAATCCATCTCACTGCAGATTCTTGTAACCCACATTTTCTGAGATTGCTCATAAGGATGTTATGGGAGACTGTGGCAAAAGCCCTGCTTTTGGTCAAGGTAGACTACATCTGCTGGTCTCCCTGCATCTATCCATACAGTCACAGTGTCATAGGCGGCTATCAGATCAGTCAAGAATGATTTCCTCTTGGTAAATCCATGCTGACCCGATAACCTTCTTCTCTTCCGTGTCTTTAGAGATGACCTCCAGAATGAGCCACTCCATCATTTTTCCAGGGATGGAGGTGAGGCTGCCTGGTCTGTAATTGCCTGGATCTTCCTTCTTGCCCTTTTTGAAGACTGGAGTGACTCTGGTTTTCCTGCAGTCCTAAGGAACCTCTCCTGTTTGCCATCATCTCTAAAAAATGACAGACAGTGTCATGAACGCTCTCTCAACACTCTTGGGTGCATCCCATCAGGGCCCATGGACCTGCATATACAGAATTTGCATAACTGATCTCTAACTCAGTCTTTACTGACCACTGGGAGTCCTCCCTCCTCCAGGCTTTCTCTCATATCCTGGAACTGGAGTTCACAAGGGCTGGTTTTAGGAGTAAATACCAAAGCAAAGAAGGTATTCAGCAACTCTGCCTTCTCTGCATCCTCTGTTATCGATGGTCCCACATCATTCATCAGAACTGCCCTAACCTAGAATACATACAATGCAAGAGATTAAAAAAGCATCTCTGGTTCTTCTCTTGAAATATAATTTCATAGATATATCCCTCAAGAGATGCTTAAAGTCTTGTCTAAGATAGAAAGGTTTTGTTGGTATATTAATACCAGCAGCCAGTCCCAGACGAGATGCATCTTATCCTTCTGATGATATAAATTGCATCAATTCCCCAAATAAAATACAATACGGATATTTTATCCTGCTACCATATTTGCACTAGGGATTTTCTGTCATGGGTTCAGCTTTTGATCTTTTTCAGTTCCCTGGCAGGTACAGGTAAATTGTCAAGAGTAGTTTACCTCTTACCTGCAGGTGCTGAGACCTCAGCTCATGCACCCAATGGGTGGTGCATCCCAGAGCTGGGTGTTACTACTTGGCTCCTCATGCAACTTACCTACTGTTCTGATGGTATGTGACCTTATTGGATGTTAGTGAAGTGATGGTCTCTAGTGGCCCAACATTAAGCCAGTCTAAGTTAAATCACCATTTTGAAAATGTAATGAGGGGGAAAGTGGACTTCCCAGTGTTTTCCACACAACAACAAAATGCTCACTGCCTGTACTAATATCCTCCTTCAAACTCTACAGTTTGAAGTAATCCGAAACGATCAGTGAGGTCAGGTCTTCCCTTGCATGTAAAGTTTCTTCTCCTGAGGTTATAGTCATGACTCTATGGTTTTTATGAGGTTCTATTTCCTTAGTAATCTCAAGATTGACAGTATTTCTCATCTATGGCTAGTGTGAATTATAGATACTAGAAATCGACTGTCATCTTATTCTAACAATACCTACATATTGTGTAACACTGGAATGGGAAGGTCAGCTAGTAGAGCAAATGCCAATATTCTAAATATTATGTTCGGTCTTGCTTAAATGACTTCTGTTAACTGAGCTCCTGCAATCAAATCACATTGGATATCACCTGTTCAACAGCAATAAAAAAACCCAGCCACCCACATGTTAGTTCATGTCATTCATCAGAACAGTCACCACAGGCATGCACAGGCATGATGGTGATCCATAAATCATCGATTACTTCGCAGAAGCATCCAGGGTGAGATCAGTGACCTATTTTCATTTTTATGCCAAGCTACTTTTCCTTTAATGTTACCAAGCAATAATCTACACTTTAAGGTACACTAATTCCAGTAACATTCACTTTCAATATAAATAATTCATACTTCTGTGGTGCAAAGAGTCTGCATCTCAGATGTGATTTGTGCGATGGTTTGCAGTGAGTGGATACATGCTTCCCGAAACGAGGCAGATCAGGGGTGGGAGCTGGAGCATGGAAATGTGACAACCAGCACAAGGTGTGAGAGATGGCGAGGGTGTTCCACAACCTGATTAAATTGCGGGGGCATCGCATCTTCTTTGGCCAGCTGTACCTCAAAACCCTTTTAGAGCCACAAAGACCGAAATCATTAGACAGGGGATGTCACCGAGCCGTCACCATCAAACCCTTGTCCTACCCGCCCCGGCTCTGCAGAGATGATGCCGTTCATGGGAGATGGCACTGAGGTAGGGAGGAAGAAAAAAAAAAAAAAAAAAAAAAAAAAAGCGAGTTTATTGAAAGAGGGCGGAGCAGGCCCCCGGGCGACCCTCGCCGCTGCAGGAGCAGCAGACCCCAGGGTCCCCGGGCGGGCGAGGACCGGGTCCGCCCCCCGGCGCCGCGCAGCGCCAGCCCTGCTCCGGGCGGGCACGGCGGCCCTGCGCGCCCGCCCCCCGCCGCCATACTGCGGGGCTACCCAAACTTGTTACACACGGGCACCGGCTCCTCCTCCTCCCTCCGCCACCGCCCTCGCCCTGCTGCCGCCGGCGCGGGGAGGAGGGGGCTGCACCGGCCCGGTCTGCCGCGGGGAAGGCGCCGAAGCGGCGTGAGCTTTCGCGGACCCCCGCAGGTAGGGGCGCCGGGCGGGGCGGGCTGGGCTGGGCTGGGCTGCGCGCCGCCCGGTGCTGGAGGAGGCGGCGGCCCTGGTGGTGGCGGCGGCGGCGGAGGAGGCAGAGCGGCCGCCGCTGGAGCGAGTCTGTGGCTGTGCCTCCTCCCGCCGAGGTGGGTGCCGGGGCTGGCGGGGCGAGGGGGGCGTGCGGGAGGTGCCGGCTCACCTGCGGAGTCGGGCCTCCCGCCCGGTGGAACCGAACCCGGCCCCCGGCGCCGTGGAGGGGAGGCGGGCGGCGGGGAGGTAGAACCCGAAGCGGGCGCTGGCAGCCTCCGCCGGCGACGCGGCCGTAGTGGGGCGGAGAGCAGGAGCTTCCCGCAGCAAATGAGCAGGGCTGGCAGTTTTATGGATGTGATTTTTCTCCCACCACCCCCGAGCCTTCTCTCCGGCGGCAGCTCACTCGGTGCCCACGGCGGCTCCTCCTGGGGCGTCCCGGGCCCCCGCTGCCGGCCCCCGGTACACCTGCCGTGGCTGGGGACACCTCCTGGGGATGCGGCGGCCGGGAAATGTCCCTGTCGTTCTCTGTGGCAGCCCGGGTTGCCATTAATGTGTCTGGGCACTTGAGGGAACACGGCTGTCTGGTGTGAACAGCGCTCCCTTACTCAGCGAGTAACAGAACGCCGCGCAGGGTGTTTGCTGGTGGGAAACTGGCTGCGGATGTTTCGAAGGTTTATTATATGCTGTTTTATTTTTAAATTGTCAGGAGGGTTTAAATCGGGTCTGCAGACCGTGCTGAGTTTGCAGGGAGTGGGTGAAGTGACATAGGAGTTGCTTATCGCTAATATAGAGAAGAAGCTTATCTCTTCCTCCTCATAGTTATAAGAGGCTGTCGTCTTTACTGCTTTGTGGAGCTGTGGAGGGTGTTCACGCAGCAACGAGTGTTCAAGAGAGAAGGCGTGAGTGGGTGAATGCAGTGATTGTAACTTTATTGTTTCAGCTCGTTTTTGCCATTAGCAGGGAAGGGAACGGGCCCTTGTTCCTGCCCTGATTTGTGAGGGAACCTGATAGATCTTCAGGTTGAAGGGCTTTTTCATGTCTACCCTGGTTTCACGCGGAAACATTTTTCTGCCTCCCTCTTCCCTCATTTCTTATTATCACCTTCGTCTTGCACGAAGATACTTCAGCTGAAACATGCGAAACACTTCCTTTAAATCTTTGACACCCGAGTATTTCTAATAGGCTCTGGAAATCAATGTAATGTAAGCCCCCTCCCTCCTTTTTTTTTTTTTTTTTTTTTTTTTTTTAAAAATTAATTTCCTACAATAATTAGCCGTAGATTGTTGAGCGCCTTGTGATCATCAGGCTCAGAAATAGCTACTGATCTCATGCTCCCTTTTGGAGACCTATATGCAGGTTTTGTCAGAGAACTGTTAACTTATTTTATGAGAACCTGAGCAAGCTCAGGCAGTTATGCAAGTGCACCAAAGGAAGCCCAAAGGAAGCCCTTCTGCCTGGGGGGCTGCGGGGATGGTGTGGGCGGAGGCTGTGATAGAATGAGAGTATCGTTTACCAACCGGGTTAGAAAGGGGCATTGTAATGGAGAAAACCTAGTAGTTTGAGTAGGATGAAACAATGTACCTTGTTCCCTGCTGTGCAGGAAGTGTGTGAGTATGGTGTGCTGTTTGGGATGAGCGGCCTGTGGATGGGCACTTGTAATTCTTTCAGATGGCAGAGATGAGGTGCAGATTGCTGCTTTCCCCTGAAAGCAAATGAGTGGCAAGGGAATAGGTTTCTCCGTGTGTTTTCAACGGGAAAAAAGGAAAAAGCTGCGAAAATGTCGAGCTGCATTGACAGATGAAATCTGTCTCTACTGGGATTTCTTGTCTTAGAGAACAAATAATTCTGCCTCCACCCTCAAAAAAGCATTTATTCTTTGCAGATTTTGGTGGTCAGGGTTTCCTACATAGTCTGCTAGCAAAAGCTGCTTGCATTGATAACTGCCAAAATGGGTTTATAGGTGTTGTTCTGTTGTTTGTTAGTTTTAAAAGGCATTCTAGCTGAAGATGAAGCATTTGAGTGGCAATTTTTGAGGTCAGTGGATTTATTCAAAACTCTCTGACTGATTAATAGATTTTTCTGGACGTACAGGTATGCCTGGAGACTTCTTTCTTCTTTTAATGTGCTGTGTCACCCTCTCTTTGCTGGTGTTATGATTCAGTCCTCTCTCCTCCCCCAGTGTAAACAGCTATTACATTAAACACTTTATAACCTTGTATTAACCCAGTTGCATGGATACTGTTGTGCCTTGCCAAAAGCTCCTGGCCTTATACTTCTTAGAGATGCTGCAAGAAGATGTGGATGCCATGGCACATACTTCACTGGCTTGACTGAGCAGCTGAGATTCAGAGTTGGTCTCTTTGTGCAGCCTTCTTACTGGGGGAGGAACTGTGGACCTCTGGAGAGGATTTGTAAGCTTGGGATCACGTGGAGTTGGAAACTGCACTGTGCTCGCTCTCCTTCATACTCTTATGCTCCCTCCTAGCCATCTAAAGCTGTGAATACCGAACGAACATTACGGTGTTAAATGTTTTCTCAGATGTTTTCTTGCAGTGAAGTAAGTGGAGGTCTCTTTCAGCCATTGCAAAATAAACTCTTGATCTGAGCTGCTGTCACTTGATCTAATGCTTATATGCCACCTGGTTCACAAAAGATGTTGAACAAATAGGTAGATGGTTATGTCTTACTTTGCTTCTAAGGATAATCCAAAGTGGGACACTTATCTAAAGAAGTGGAAAGAACGATTATGGAAATGCTTCAAGATTTTATGGTGCTTCTGAATTCTTCAAATGTTTTGTTTGAGGGTTTATTTTCCATGGAAAAAAAAATTGTATCCATTAATTAATGGATGATTCCCACTAACTAAGTTTTTTTTTATTTGTAGACATCACTGAGAGATTTTTCATTGTTTTTATGTTTAGAAAAATATATGAAACAGTAATGTCCACGCTATGTGACAGTCAGGATGGAGACTTAGAGGTGACAACAAGAAGCAGCAAAGCAGGTCATAAATATCCCTGAAATACCCTTTACAGGTTAGGGTTTTTTACACCTGTGTATAAATTACTTTATTTGACATTTAAAATGAGGATTTATTGTTGTGGTAATATTAAACAGTTTTGGTGTTTTCTTTGTTTTCCCGAATACTCAGCTGCAGTATGCTGTTTAGTTAGATGAAGAAAGGTGTGCCTAGTGGGGAAGTTGTATAATAATTAAGGAGCTAGGAAGTCTTTTGGCTGGTTTTAGTCATTTCTTTCCACAAAGCTTTTCCCCTCCTCTCATCTAAATGGTAATTTCTCTGATGATAAAGCAGAAATCAGGCTGCCTTTATCTGCTTTTGCATAGTGTTGGGCTGGAGCATCTAGGCAAATAGGTGTAAATGTATCAAAAAGAGTGAGGAAGGTCCTAGCTGTGCTACTGGGGTCTTGAGTTTTGGAAAGATGATGTGGCTGTAGAGTTGCTTGCTTTTTTTTTTTTTTTTTTTTTTTTTTTTTTTTTTTTTTTTTTTTTGTGTGTGTGTCAAACAGCTGGTTGTGTACTAAGAGAGCTTGTAAACTCTGAAATGCTGCAGCAGCTGCTACTTGTGGAGTTAACAGTGTTGAGATAGCTGTAACAGGCTGGGTGGAAGCTGGTTTAGCTGTTCTCAGTCTGATACAAGGGTTTTGTCTTTGTTTCTTGGATGAATTAATGAATGGAAAGAAAATTACTTCTTGTGTTTCCACAACTGATAAATTACAAACAAAAAGTAGTACCTCAGTTCAGGCTAATGTGCACCCATCATCTTGGTCGGGGAAGTTGTTGCAGGTTTTGCTGTCTGGAAGTGGATTAATGAGATCTTTCATGTAATTATGTTCTGCCCAAAAGGCTTCTATGTTCTGTGTTTTATCTACCAGTGAAGTTCCAGGAATGCAAAGGGCTGCTCAGCTCTTCAGCTGGAGGTATTGCTGCATCTTGTCTTCACTATGAGCAAGGCTAGTGCCTGTAAGGTGTAAGAAGGGTGTTGAGCTCTGTATGTGATAATCTTGGGTGTCTAGGGGCCACTCTTCTCCTTGCTGCTCCCCAAGCTGTGCTGTACCAAGCTTCTTCCTATGTGAATGTGTTTCTGCAAGTTGCATGTGTAATAATGCAAAACTTTTTTTCAGTACTGCTTTCTGATGAGATGGTGGGAGGGAGGGAGAGAGAGAAAAAGACATTTTTCAGTGAGGGGCCATGCATGTTGTGTTTAGTTCTTCGACTCAGAATTTTGACAAGTGTTTTAAAGCATCAAATGGCATACTTTGCTTTAAGGGAGACTTTACCTTAAGAGTATGTTCTTACAGTGCCTCATGGGAAAACAAACCAGTACATAAGTAAAAGTGGCAAATTAATGCAAACTTGGAAGATGGATGACAGCAGACAAGTAACTTTTCTAAGGACAGAGGAGTGCATGTTTCAGGTTTAGAATAAGCTTTTTAGTAACTGAGAAGTAACAGCTGTTTTTTATCTTTGCTTTCTCTTTTACCTATTTCTGTTTCTCTGTTCATGTGCAGCAGTGCGCTCTTAATCCACCAGGCGTTTTCTGCATTGATCCTCTTAAATTAGTATTGGCCTATATATGAGGCAGACCAAAGAGGATTGAACACTGTGCTGCAAAATTACTACCTTGTTGCAAGGACAGG
The DNA here is from genome assembly GCA_023637945.1 of Phaethornis superciliosus. Lineage (NCBI taxonomy): Eukaryota > Metazoa > Chordata > Aves > Apodiformes > Trochilidae > Phaethornis > Phaethornis superciliosus. Next base: position 43,290,916 of record JAJQWJ010000004.1, on the reverse strand, counting down.
CAGGTAACATTTCGCTTGTTTCCTCCCTAGTGTTCTAGTGCTGTGATACCATGTGGGCTTGAGAGAGCAGGTGATGGTACATTGTGCAGAGACTGATTTTTGTGTTCCTGTGCACAGCTGTGTATGCTGAGCAGATTCGTGCAGGTCTGAGCACTTCTTTCAAATGTATGGAATTAGGATACTAGGAAATTGTGACGTCCTTAATGCATCTGGTTACTCATCTGAGCTCGGAGACAGAAGAGGATATGCAAAGCAGGGGGAAGTTTAAGACAGGCATTTCTGCTGGCAAAGCAGGCAGGAGTAGAAGCTTCTGCAAACTTTTATTAGCTCTTTGCTAGTACACAGGAGAGACCATCTGGTGTCTGGAAGCTGAGGCAGATTTATCACAACTGCAGCAAGGTGAGACAGAGTGGGAAGGCTGGTGTTTTCCAGTGCTTGGACATATTTGCATGCATTGCAAATGCCAGGGAGGGAGGAAAAGGGGAAAAAAAAATTATTATAGTTCTTGCTTTGTTGAAGTGTAATTTTCAAGGCCTGGCATTACTTGAGTTTCTGCCAGGTTTTTTCCTCCTTCATCCAATATTCTTCATGCCCCAAGTGATTGTGTTTTATATGTATATTCTCTGTCATTCTGAGGCTTTTTGCATTTTTTTCATCTTGGTTGGTTGTTTTTCTTTTTATAAACAATGTTCTGTGAACTTTCATTGTGTATACAGTGAGAAGAACAGAAGAATGTAGGCTTTTTTTTTTTTTTTAAAAAAAAAAAACAACCAACAATGTCTTATTCTCATGTCCACTGAAAGAGATAGTTTGTTATGGTTGGTTGTTACTAGAAAAACAATGCAGGATGTAGGGAAGATACTTACAGATGTGAAAGTTCTTGGATTTGTATTTTAGTTCTCAGTCTAAGCTGGATACATTTTGGGGAGGATAGGACAGTGTAGCTTTATTTAAATAAAGTGTCCTATGAATTTGTCTTTACTCCGGTGTTGAGGTTGGGCTTGTCTTTGCTCAGGATTGTTGCAATTAAACTAGTTTGAAATACTTCAGAAGGAGCTAGCTGTTTCTTACATTGATCATCATAAAATAGGTTGGTCAAAGTTTGTGTGAGGACATACTTAATTAGTGTGTAGTTTATCTCGGTGAAATGCATTATATTAACCTGCCAATTTGCAAGATGTCTCTTGTGACAGCAGTAAAAGTAAACTTTCTGTTTTTTGTGGTATCTGGGAGTGCCATCTGCACTTGGGTAACACTGGTGTGTTCTCTGAAGTTACAGTAAATTGTAAGTATTGATGTATTTTACAGATCCGTTTCTCTGTGCTTTTATCTCATCCTGTTATGCTTGAATTTATTCAGAACCCATTTATTAAATCACATTAAAAAAATAAATTCCCATTTGTTAGCACAAGCAGAACACTTGCTGTTAAGTGAAACCAGGTTAAATTCTTCTCACAAGAAGACACAAGGAAGACAGTTTGTGGAAAGAGGCTATACCTTTCATTCGATCAGCTCATATAATTGGGAAAGTGAGGGGAATAAAGACAGGCTTTTGAACAATCCATTTTTCCTCAACCTAATCTTAGGAAATATTTATCATCCTTCCCTGTAAATCCCATCTTGGATATTCTTGGTAGGCTCTGCAATACTTGCCAGACAGTTTGATGCGGGCTGCGAGATGTGTCTGTGTGTAAATCTGCATTTAATCTGAGTATGGTAATTATGATCTGCAATGTATTTACAAACAGAAGATTGTTCTGCCTACAGAAGACAGTAGTCAGGGCCCTCACCTTTCTTGCAGGTTTGTGTGGATAGAGAGTAGCAGAGGATGGGTATATGCCGGGTATCCCCAGCTGCATCCGTGTAGAAGGGGGGCCCTGTGCAAGCATACTGTCCGGAGGTCTGAAGAAACAACAACAAAAAAAGTTAAAAATAGTTGCTGTAGTAACAGGAATGTTTTAATTTGACATTTAGCATGTAGATGTCTGCTGGAGCAATGTTGTACTTAAAGCTTTTTTCCTCTCCCACATTTCTGTTATTTCTTTCGACAAAAAATGCTTAAAATGGCCAGAGGCAAGAAATTATGCGTTCCTGTTTTCGCTCGGCAATTGCATAATTACTAAGGATTTGTGGAAAATGCACATGTGTACACACACATCCCCTTCCCTGTTCGGCTGCAGATGTACCCTACCCAATGGTCCATTTGTCAGAAAATTAGCCATCCACCAGAAATGTAAGTGCAAAGAAAATAAATACCTTTGATAGATCTAATATCCTGCCTTGCAGACCCTCCCGCCCCCCAAGCCAAAATGAGAAAAAAGTCCACTGAAAGCCACTAAAAGGTCTTTCCTTCTGGAGTAAGAATTGCATTTTTTTTTAACCTAGTTAAAGCCTAGTCTTAATTAGGTGAGAGAATTGGCTGTCTTTTTCTTCTACGGAAAGCTGCAGTTACCTGTTTAAATGCATGGACCTATTGAAGTTTTACTGTTCAGTTGGATGTGACTTTTTTTATTCCCAAGTGTCACAGAAATTGATAAATGGCCTTTTAAAGGTCATCCTGATTATCTGCTAGGTAAGTGAGACATATAATGGCCCTTTCATTTCACTTCTTTTGCACAGGATTTAGCTGTGAGGGATTGCGTGATAAGTATGTAAGACAGACATTTTCACAGGCTTAAGAGCTTTTTCTCTCTGCAATTCTATCTCCCCCAGAAATTAAATAAACAAACCCTTAACCCATATGAACACTTTCACATGATATTGTTTAAAATATTTGACTATTTTCAACGTGAGTAGATAGTACTGAAATACCATTCCATTTAAGAAATAGTATTGTCTTCAAATAAATAAATGTATTTTGAATATTTTATATGTCTAAGGGACAAACTATTGCAGTGGCAGAGCTTGTGTGACAAATACTTTGTACAAACAGGTATCACTGTGTAAATTAACTGTGCTTCATGGGTAAAATTATCAGTTGCTCACAGAATTAAGGTTCTGTTAGGGAGCCCTTCTCCAGTGGTTGAATTTGCCTATTTGGATTTTATTTTATTTTATTTTTTGTACAGAACAAACAAGCAAAAAAGACTGCTAGCATCTGCTCTGAAACCAGCTGCTTCTGTGGCATAAATTCATTGTACATAAAATGGTACATGCTGATATTTAGGAATACTACGGGCGTTTTAAAGATTTTTTCCCTGCATTAATGCCGACAGCCAGCAGGGGAAAAAATGACCAATATTCAGACTCTGTATTCTGCTGACTAATTTAATTGTTGGGTTTTATGAGCATGAGTTCCTGTTGCTGCATGTCTGCCTCTGTTTTTCTTCACAGAAAAAAAAGCCTTAATCAAGATGGAGATTATTTGTACCAATTGCTTGGGAAAAAGAAATATCTCAACAGATTATGAAATGATACTTTTGATCAGACGAATGGCATTTGCACTCTCTGATTTCTGCTTAGTGTTTGCTGGGGAGGTTGTACACACTGGAGATCTATTTTCTGCTCTATGAAGAAAAATATGTCTGGAAGTCTGTCCAGGGGAAGGCGTGAGTGCAGCAGAAAATCGGTTGAGCAGGAGTAGATAATGTTTGTCTGTGGAAGGTGCCTGGAGTCAGCTGTACTAATTTCTATGCATAAACTGGGCTTTAGGAGTCAAAGGTGCTAATGTGACCCTGTCATTACACAGCACTCGCTTTGAGGTTCCCTTAGAGAGATCTTGGTCTACATATTTCCATGGCAACTGCCACCACTTAAACATTTATAACCTTTGATTAAAGATAGAAAATGGAGGGGAAAACCTTTTAAATGTTACAAATGCAAAGCTAGTAGGTCTTTCATTTTAGCACCATCCCTTATTTACATTCCTTGGAGTGTGGAGATTTTTATAAAGAAAACAGCTGTCCCTTTCCCATTTGGCAGACTTTAAGATGACATTTTAGGGCAAATGCACAGTTCTGGAGATAGCTGTCTGACTTTGATCATAACTGTGACATCACCAGTTATTTTTTTTATTTATTTACATTAGTGTATTTTCGATCAAAATTATATTTGAAGTTTATTGTGCAAGTAGATTTGTGTCCTCCCTGATAAAAGGGTTTGAGGAAAATAACTAACTGTGTTGAATAGAACTTATTCTTAAAAGAGGAGGGACATGAGATACACCCTAAGTCATAGCCTCTTAATCAGTATAAAGGCAGATACATAAAAGCCTTTTTGCTAGTGGGGAGAGCAAGCTGTTCCTTCAGAAATTGAGGCTTGCTGTTGGCTTTCAAGCTGCGTAGAAGGACATGTTCATGCTTGGTTCATCTTCCCATCCCTCCTTCATCTCCCTTACATGTGTTTTCTTTCAGGCATTTTACTTCATACTATGTTGGCTAGGTAACCATGCTGTGAAAGAAACGCTCTGTATTCAGGTCAGGTATTCTCACACCTAATGCTATGCAGCATTTTATGCTTTCTGGAAGAGTTTCTCACTGCTGGAGAGCAGTGGAATTTTGAAGCAAATTGAGTAATTCTCCATTGCATTTTTCTGCTTTCTTGATAGTATTTTGTTGCTTCTTTTTGGTTTTCTGTGGTGGTTTTTTGAGTTTGTTTTGTTTTGTTTTTCTTTTTCTTTCTTTGTTTTGGTTTTGGCAACTGTTACTCTTTCTGAATTGTCCTTGGGGAGATGGGGGAAGTACTTAATGTGCTAATGGATTTCATGGTTATGCTACCAAAAGTTGAGATGTAATTTCAGGACTAGCATGATAGAAACTCTGAAGAGTTATGAAATGAAGCTCTGTTTCTTCTGTTTCTTTGCTCAGGGCAGCTGAAGTTTGGTTTTCCTTTGTGCTAATCACTACTGACTGTAGGTGCAGGCAGAAGTGGCATAACTGGCTTAGTGAGAGAACATCAAATTTAAAGAAAGGGCTGTTTTTCTAGGACTGTCACTTCTCTTGTTTCCAAAGGAAATAGATGCTGCCAATTCTAATAGCTGGTCACTGGTAGTTAAAATGGCATGGGCTGGCTATGGTTGCCAAAACATAGTTTTGCTGCTACAGATGCATTGTTCTATCTGCTTTCCTAAGGTTAAGAATGATGTATGGCTGTTACTTGTCTCTTCTGGGGCTTTGGAGAGGCCTTCATGCTGCTCTGATACAAGGCCTAACTATTCTTTGAATAAGTTTTTACTACTGAAAAACCCGATTGGTTGCTGTGGAAAGTTCCTAATGACTGCAGACAGAAGTGAAAGGTTCATGATACTTGGATAATTATAAATATGTTCTGCATTACAGAAAAGAAAGAAAGGAAGAGAAAGCTTGAAGAAAAAATAAAAGGGTAAATGATTTTTTTTTTTTTTTTTTTTTTTCCTAGCATCTAGGCTAGCTATGTTTATTGCTACTGTTACTAATCCATGCAGTTTTGGGTTGGGAATGATTTTCAGTAGCTGTTGTAGTATAAGTAAATAGTGTTGGCCACTCTGTGAAATAAGAGAAATAGCTTTTCTGGTGACAAGTTGTCAACTCAGGATTAGATATGCTTTTGAAAGGCAGCAGCAGGCAGAAGACATCCTGATGCCAGGGCTGTGTGTCGAGTGAGCTTCTTTGGCATAGTCACAGTATTTCCCACCACTCTCATGAATCAGAAAGGTGGGGTTTGGCATTAGTCAGTTTTATTTATTTATTTTAATAGTCAGAGGATGAAAGCTATACAACCCTAGCTCAGTAAACAGCCTGAGGTGTTCGCAATGTTGAAATGTGCATGTACCAGTATGGACAGCTTCATATTACATATTCATTCTTGTGTTGCATTTTGTGTTATTTCTTTTGGTATATTGATTTATTTGTGATACAGTATATGTTTTATAACAGCAGTGTCATAAAGAAATAGATTGGCTTGTTTGTGATTGTGAATGCACAGCTGCTATTAGTGTTAAGAGAACTAAAGAGTTGTGGTTTTGTGTTCTAGAAACTCAGAAAATGCTGTGCTTTAGAGTGCTATTTTTTTTACAACTGTCTATTCTTAATTTTTTAATATACCTCTAGCCAATCCACATCTTAAATGGTTTTTTTTGTTTGTTTGTTTTTTGTTTCTTTGGTGTTTTTTGTTTGGTTGGTTGGTTTGTTTTTTAGAAGTTCTTGATTTTCTTGCTTCCATTCTGGACATGATAGGTGGAGAAGCTTTGTTACTGCTTGTATGTTGAAGACTTGTATAGGCATTGGGGCACATGGTAGGTAAGGCTGGTCCCTTGAATGACAGCATTCATAAAGGACTGGCTTTGAGGAGGAGCTGGGTAAAAGAGGTGGTAGCCAAAGCCTCTGAGGGCATTTGTGGGCTCAGGTTGTGCTTGTGGCAGGTAAGCAATGAAGCTGGTCTTACCTGCTGTTAAAAGTCTACTCCCAAAGCAGACTGATCAGTGTTTTGAAAAAGAATAGTCATTTGGTATGGGAGGATTTGGCAACTAGCAAGTTGTGGGTCAAAAGAAAGCTCTAGAAGTTTCTCAAGTTAACTGGAAAGGTTCACCAGAATGTGAATGCAGACAAAGTAAAGAACCAAGACTCAAGTGTTTTCAGTTCATAGTGGTGGTACTTTGCCATCAACAAGGCAAAATCTTTTTAGCCTAATGAGACAATTGTCTTTGAGACTAGAACTTGGTCCAGGTCAAGGGAGAGAGAGGTCCAGAGAGAGGTCTCTCAATTAGCATGCTTTCAGATCGTTAGAAGTGATTGCTGGTGTACCAGATGCTGTTTTGGCAACTTTTGTTTTTAACCAGTGTTAAACAATTGCATTTAAAGGCTGCATCAACTAATGGATCAAGTTGCCTTACTGCCTGAATACAGGACATTTTACAAGTGTACCCCAGTTACAGCAAGAAGAGGTCTGACATTTTTCTTCTGCATGTGACCAAGAAGTCTTGGTCACAGCCTCTTTTTCTGTGGTGGTTTTGTTCTAGTGGTTGCTCAGCAGAGAAAGCAAGCCATGAGATTTTTTTTCATCTCCTGTGGTGGGGAGGGAGAGCATTCCAATACCTGTTGTACAGTGTGGTAACTACTCTCAGTCCATAACTGAGGAAACAAACTTCACTTTGATAGCTTCTTTCTGTATTGTTTACAGCTAAGATTTTAACTGCTATTTAAGGGTCTCAATTGGAGCTTTATGTAAGGGTTTATGTCTTGTTTCATCACTGAGACAGTAACAATAAGCAGGCTCCAGATACATAATATTATTTGAAACTTTCTAAGAGGTACATAGCAATGTACAGAGGTGAGGAACTGATTTGTTAAAAATTCAGTGTGCGGTTTCAAGATCCTTAATTTCAAGTTGGGTTTGTGAAATGGGGGGCAGACCCTCATGGTCTAAACATGCCTCTCCAGCTGGAAAAATGCTGCAGATGCTCTGAACTTAGGCAGTTGCACCATGATGTCTGGGGAATCTTGATGATCAGTTCATCCAGGTCTTGAAGTGTCTGTCTGAAAAAAGCTCAACTGGAATAGATATGTGTGCAGGAGATAATACTGTAGTTTTTGTTCTGAATTTGTGTTTTTATGTGGGATTCTGAAAAATGTTTTAATGGTTTTGCTAGAAAGAGTATTGCAAATATTCATTGTAGTATTTTCATTACAGCCAGCAGCACTACGAAAATGTTTGTTAGGAGTTTGTTTGAAATCCCTGTTAGGAGTGTGATTGCTATAGTGACTTCAAAAGTTCTTCAGATGTGAAAAATGACTTAAGCAGACATTTTTGAGACCCTTCTTGCAGTGTCAAAAGTCCTTTGTGATTGCGTGAGTTAAAGATGCTCAATCTTTGAGTTTAAGGACTTTTTACACTTTAAAATTATAGAAGTTGTGTTAATAAGATGTTACATTTCATTCTTCTGCCAAAATGTTGTATTTGGTTATCCAGGCAATAGTAAATTTTTTTCTTTACACATTGCCAACTATGAGTGTTCTTTTTCTTCATGGTCAGAGAAACCTTTGGTTAGGGTTAAAATTAATCAAATGTTGACAGTAAAGCCATAAGCATTTTGTAGAGCTTACTCTCTAACATTGGCTTACATTAAGGTTGTTATGAGAAGCAAGGAAAAAAAGTTTTGCTGCTGAGATTCTGATGCTAATGATGTCTATCAGTCATTTCACAGAGGAAAAATACAGAGTTTTGAGCCACTTTTTTGGTTTCAGCAAGTAATTTTCTTTTCAAATAATACATATTGCTGGAACTGTTTGTACTGCTGTGAGCGAGGACAATGTCAGGTGGGTACTGCCTGTACTGGAACAAGCAACTTTATTGTTTCCTGAATCACCCCGAGCATAACAGTGTGAAGGACAGAATTGTAATAAAGCTTGACAATACTCTATTTTCACGCAAAGGGAAAAGCTGTGGCTAAAATTCTAATTAGTTTCAATTCTTGATGTTCACTAAGCATTTCATAAAATCATAGATGATACTTTGCTGTTAAAGACAGTATATTCTACAGGGCTTAGAATTCACGCTTCATTAAAATTGAAGCCACTTATGTCTAAATTTTAATATTAAACTGCTTAGAAATTGTTTTAACCTACATTTTAATATCAAACTATTTAGACATGTACATGGGTAGGCCAAAGTTGGCACTTCAGTTAATTTTTAGTGACTAGGATCTGCAGGTTGTGCAAATCAGGTTCCTATGACACGCATAGAATTTATAACACCTAGGACAAAGAGGAATTGTACATTACATTTGCTTTTTGGCTGCCTAAAATCTCTAAAGTTATAACGTAAAAGAATATACATGTAGCCACCTGTACTTTTTTTGCAAATTATGTTCTTCCAATAGCAACATTTGATTGTCCAGACTCATCACACTTAACTAACAGTGGGGGATATGTGCTAAAAGAGTTAAGTGTGTAGACTGAGAGTCGAGGCATGTGATACCTAGCAGGACACCAGCAGTTTTTTTACCAGTAGTGCAGTGATGGTATTTTCATTGACTTAAGGTAGAACTGATAAAGTTTGTGCAACAATCCTTCAAAACCTTTTATTTATGTTACTTTTAGTTCTTGTGTTTGTGGCATAGAGAGGGAATGGGAGGGTGAAAACTGTTCAATTTCATAAAATGCACAGCAAAATGCAGAATTCAGCAAGAGCTGTGTTCCTTTACCCCAGCTGTCAGCCAGTGGGCTGCTCACAGGAGCAGAGTATTAATGCTTGTGTAGGGATGGGGCTCTGTGGAAGGTGGAAGCTGGTGCTTAATGAAACAGCCAAGTGTTTGCTGCATCAGTTGTGGAACACTTCTGGAGTCTGGCTGTAACCCCCTGCTTAGCTCTTTGGCCAGGAGGATGAGAAATCTGGTCCAGAGCATGAGGACAGCTTTTCACGTATCTGAGAATAGTATGGAGCAGCCTGGCTCTGAATTTGTAAAGGGAAGAAACTATAAAAGCAGTGAAGATCAGTGATGGAACTTTGTGCTTTCTCTGTACCTGCAGAGTCTGCTTCTGAGCTTCAGTGCATGTTGAGAGCTCTCTTTGTACAAGGAAGTCACATGGACAAGTATTATAAAGCAATACACAGATTAATCGAGGAAGTGTTCTAGTGTGAACAGGAACTGTTAAAACGTGGGCTTTTCAGTAGCACTTCCTCTTCCCTGTCTCAGCTCTGTCCACTGAAATAATGTTTATTTGCTTCTCTACTTGAATGTTTTAAGCACTCAGTAAAGCCTACTTGTATTCAACCTTTTCACATCTACTTACATTGCTACTGTGTTTTTCTGCTTCTTAAGTTTCTTAACATGCCTCTGATCAGTTAAAGGATATAAAGAGCTTCTTATTTCCGATCTCCCAAAGCAGGGATTGCTTTCTGCATTTTCAAAATGCTTTGCTTTACTTCTAATGGCTAATTACACTTGCTTTTCAAAGTTTGTGTGAAGAGTTTTAGAAGTTTCTATTTGGCTGTGATGTGAGAGAGCGCAAAAGCGGTTTAATCTTCTATAGTTCATAAAAATGTGAAATTTAAAAAAAATGTTCTGAGAGGAGACAACAAGCTGAAATTTAAGTGAATCTTTTGAAAGACTGTGGCAGAGGATATGGAGGCTTCTGAAACCTTTATCCCAACAATCAAATGCTGTGTAATATAAACAGATTAATTGGTTCCTTCCTTGTGGTGAGATTTGTGTGTAGGAAAGGGCAGTGTTTGGCACTTTCTCAGCTAATGATTTCCATTTCCTGCAAATATCTGAGGTTGCTAGAATCAAGTATAATTGATAGTTTTATGGTAATACCAGGACTCTGTTACTCTGGTGGCACTCAAGGTCCCCAAGCAGACCTTTGGTGTGTTTATGGTATAAACGTGTGTGGGAGACATGGTCCCTTGCTTTGGAAGTTTACAGTTTAGTTTGAAACAAGAAGAAAGCATTCATCAAGGAACAAGGAGAAGCAGAATTTGGGAGAGGAGGATGAAGGTCACTTGCCTGCTCCTGCTGCATCCGGTCACTGAGCTGTGCCTTTGGCTGCTGTATCAGAAAATTATTTCCTGGGAGTCTTGGTGCAAACATGGCTCTCAAACACATGGGGGATCAAAAGGGGACAGTAACTGTTGGTTTATTGAATACTGCAAAATTAAAAGAGTGTGAGGGAGGTAATAGGAGTCTGCCATGGTTCAGAGATGTAGCTCAGTGTCACACTGCAGGAGTGGGTAATTAGCAAGGGGACTGAGTTGGAAAGGATGGAAAACTGCGCTATGGGAAAGAGATGGTGACGTGTTTTGAAGACACACAGCTGTGCAGTTTCCATATGCTGATGGCTCATTCTGGAGTGAAACTACAGCATGAGTTACTGATCTGATGAAAGAGGAAACTTGAGTTCTGAATCACACATTTCTTTCTTCAATTTTGAGTTTTATTTTTCTAAGATATATCTGCAGAGAGATAAATTAATCCCATTTTGTAAATGTAGTGTAATTTTACTGGTATCCTACCTCAGCCAAAACATGAGAGCTTGAAAATCTATGGCCACCTTGTAGCAGGGTGCTCTGCCTCGGTGTGTCTACCTCAGTTTCCCTTTATGATTCTATTGCTCTCTTTCTCTCAAAGTCACACTCTGTCTGAGCTCTACTGCCTTTAGCCTGGAGTTTGAGAGTTTCCATGGAAAGCAAAGGGCAAAGCAGACTCTGAACTGGTAAAAATATTGGAAGTACTAAGGGAAGGCGTAGTTGTAATCTGTGGTGTCAGCTGCCCTCCTGTGCTGCAAAACATGAAGCCCAGTTTAGCTCCAGCTAGGGTGAACACAGACCAGACAAGCACAGATGAACTTGATAAGTTGTATAATGAGGGAAAGGGCTTCCTTAGCTTTTCCTTAGTCTCCAATAGAAGATGTTGAAGGTATAGGTAAGTATTTAAATGGCAGTAACAAATTGGTTCATGCTCTGAAAAGCTAGTCGCATCTTTTGATGGGTGAGAATCCTGTATGCTCTTTCTAGAAGGTGTGCTGGATCTTCTCCCTCCCTCTTGAGCGATTGCTTCTAACAAGGAAGAAAAGGGATACCCAGACATAGAAGGGTAAGAAGTATCAAATCCCTATATATGAATTCTGAACCCTAAGACTCCAGGATCCTTAAAAAAATTAAGTTGTTGTGTTATCATATTACCTATAGTTATTTAATCATTGTTTTAGAATTACTGTAAGAACTACTGGTAAATAATTTGCAAGTACTCAATTAGCTTTCTGTAACAGTTACCCAGTTATTTGATTATTTGCATATTTTATTGTTAAGATACCTTCTTATTTGTTACCCTAACACCTTGTTCTGCTACCCTAGTATCCTAACATTCATACAGTCTGAATTACACCTTTTCATTCCAGCTTTTAAGATCCTTTGTTATTTACAGTAAATTCTGTTTTATGCAGATACACCTCGTTTGCTATTTTTTCCCATTTGGGACATACCTGTTACGATGTTCACATTGTGATAAAAATTTAAAGACAACGCAGTTTATTGCTACTTGCATATATGTATCTAGGAATACCAAAAGTGTTGTGAATTCATTCCTACAAGTGGATTTTCCCTCAGGTTTATATGCAGGCTGCACTGAGTGATCTTGGCGGAAGCTATAGCACTAGGCTAATTCCTAATAGGCAGCTGGTCTAATAGTGTGAAGTGGGTTTTTTGAAGGTGATCTTATAGGAATATGATAGTCATTAGCAGAGAACACCATATTTGAAGTAATTTTCATTCTTGATGTTGCAGTACTGCTTTGTGGAAACAGTGCAATTACTCGAGGAGGATGGTGGAAATGCCTCTTCTCACTCAGCTGTCCTGCTGATTAAGGAGTGATACTGTCTGAGGTGCTTTTTAGAGGCAGGCAATTATTTTCAGCTGAAGAGATGTTAACCAAGAACTGAAGCCTTAGGGGTGAAAAGAGGGGTGCACTCATGAAACATGTAGTGTTTATTTTACAGCTTCTAAGTATTGGGCTCTTGAAAAAGCTTTTGCTGATTGCTTGGGTAGGGCATTAGTGCTTGCAGGTGACCCTGGGCAAAGCTAAGTTTTACCTGTTTTCATATTCCTATATTTACACTTGTTTAAACATCAAGTAACTTGGTACTAATTGGCATCCTGCTGTAGAGTTATTGACACCATCACAGAAGATTTTTATTCTTGCTAGTCTTTTAAAATAGTATTGGATTTTTGTTTTCTTTTTAGTATTCATCCAAAATCTAGTTTTAAGAAGCAAAGGGATTTTTGTCCAACAGACTGCTGCCATGTAATCATAATTTTTGTGGCAGGCTCATTACTTGATGACAAAATTTGGGCTGTTGCCTACCACTCATGGCAACCTTTTACAATGGTTTGTAGAAAACATGAGAACATTCATGCAGCTTGGGTTGAAGTTAAAAAAAAAAAAATTATAGATATTTTGGAAGGCAGCTTAAGTAGAAAGTTCATTTGAAGGTTTTTCATAAGTAAATCAATTACCAAAATAGGGAATAATTTGGTAGCAGCAGAAAATAATTGCCCAAACTTTCAAAATGCTGTTATCTACGTTCGATTGTTGACTGACTGATTAAATTACATCAAAGCCAACAATGAAGCTGATTGAATTACTGAGCAGATTGAAATTTCGTAAAACTGCCTGAGTCATAATGCCTGTATGTGGAGATTAATTGTAAATCTTATATTTACGAGTACATTAGAGAGGGATCTCTTTCTCTGGATAGTCTTAATTTCTGTAATAGCATCGGTCCCTCTTGGGAGTACTCAGGTGTGCACATGTAAGTGCAGTCCCTGGGAACAGCAATGCCTGAGCAAGTGCTTTTGTGGTGTTGTGATTCAAACTATTGAGAAACTGTCTTGTTGGTACACTGTATGTAGGTACTGTATGTTTTCTAAGGCCGTACAACTAAAATATGAAGCACTAAAGAAAAATTTTATGTAAATTGTAGCTGAACTGACAGATACTTTGTTAATCTGTGAATCTGCAGAACTGTAGTTTGAGTCTGCAGATTTGTTTTGAAGACATCAGACTTTGAAGTGATCTGTTAGTGTGTACAGAATAATCTGTGCTTACGTAAGTAACTGGCCAGCTGAGTATCAGTATTTTTCTCCCAAAGAACAGCCATGCTGAAATTAGAAGAATAAGTGTGGGGGCAGGGTGAGAGGTAGAAGGAGGGAGACAGGGAGGGGAGGGACGGGACAGACTTGGGTTGTGTTTGTGCTCTGGAAACTTTTGCTAGGTTTTCTCAATAATGGAAATAAGAGGGTGATTGGTAAGAGCCAATATGGCTCTGCTAGGGTAAATCTTGCCTGACAAATTTGGTTGCTTTCTGTGACTAGGTTACACCATTGGTGGATATGGGAAGAGCAGCTGCTATCATCTACCTGGACTTGTGCGAATCTTTTGACATTGTCCTGCACAACATCCTTGTCTCTAAATTGGAAAGACATGGACTTGACACATGGATCATTGGGTGGATAAGAAATTGGCTTTATGGTTTCATTCAGTGGCTCAATGCCTAAGTGGAGATCAGTGATGAGTGGTGTTCCTCAAGGGCTGATCTTGGTTTTGGTGATGTTAACATCTTAGCTGGCGACATGGATGTTGATATTGAGTGCATCCTCAGCAAGTTTGCTGATAGCATCAATCTGTGTATTGCAGCTGATATGCAGGAGGAAAGGGATGCCATCCAGAGGGACCTTGACAAGCTTGAGAGGTGGGCTTGTGCAAACTGCACTGAAGTTCAGTAAGGCCAGGTACAAGGTCCTGCACGTGGATCATGGCAAACCCAAGCAAAATTGCAGGGGCAGAGAATGGATTGAGAGCAGCCCTGAGGGTAAGGAGTTGGGGTTGGTATTTGATGAGAATCTCAACATGAGCTGGCAGTGTGTGTTTGCAGCCCAGAAAGCTGACATCAAAAGAACTGGCCAGCAGGTTGGGGGAGTTGATTCTTCCTCTCTACTCTGCTTTTGTGAAACCCCACCTGGAGTTCTGCGTCCAGTTCTGGGGCCCCCATCCTAAGAACAACATCAAGCTCTGGACTTGATACAGCAGGTTGGGTGGCTCTTTGAGCAACTTGGTCTAGTGGAAGGTGTCCCTGACCATGCCAATAGAGTTGTGAACAGGTGATCTTTAAAGCCCCACCCAAGCCAAACCATTCTGTGATTCTATGAAGAAGGCCACAAAGATCATCAGAGGGCTGGAGTACCACTCCTATGAAGACAGCCTGAGAGATTGGGGTTATTTAGCATGGAGAGGAGGAGGCTTCAGGGAGACCTTATTGAGGCCTGCTGGTACCTGAAGGAGGCCTACAGGAAGGCTGGAGAAGAACTTTTTACAAGGGTGTTATCTATAGGATGAGGGTAGATTTATATTAAATATTAGGAAGAAATTCTTTAGTGAGACAGTGGCACAGGTTCCCCAGGGAAGGTGTGGATGCCTCTTCCCTGGACGTGTTAAAGGCCAGGTTGGACGGGGCTTTAAGCAAACTGGTCTAGTGGGAGGTGTCCACTAGAAAAAGAAATTAACTTTTGTTGCTTTCTTTTGCCTTGTGGTATCTAGGCACATAGTGCTTGTCTGAGGATTCATGTATTGAAATGACTTTTCAGCTCCTACTTTGTTATATTTATGTCCAGGGATATGAGCTTATAGCAGACAAAGAAAGCTGAGAATATCAAGGACAGAACAGGGAAGTTTTTTACAGTAAGTGAGACCATGGCACATACAAGGGATCAGTTATCTCTCTGAAGGAAGTCAACTTGGTTGACAAGGGATTTTCTTCCTGAAATATGTCATGACTGAGTAAATGGTACAAAGTGTAAAGGCACAGGGAGCACAAGATGGGTGCTGCCAGGAGAGCAGCATTTGGCTTGGTGCTTCAGAAAGAGTTTGTCACATCAGACTTCTTTTGGTTTGGCTTTCGGGGCTGTTGAGAGGCGAATTTTATTTTCATGGGTGCAGATGGCTTTTTTCTGTGCTCAGCCTGAGTGATTCAAGAGGGTGATCCCATCTGCTGGTGGTAGATATGGAAGATACAGACCTGCTTTTCTCCAGAGTGGCTAGAAACTGACACATGGCCCGATTCTAGGGAAATAGGTGAAACTTATAATCTAGAGTAGCTGTTTCTGGTTGCTTGCTCTGCGGTTGGTGCTGCCCTCCCCATCTTCTGTATGCGTATGTAGATCTGTCTGGGTTGGTTTTCTGTTTGTTTGTGGGTTGTTTTTTGTTTTGTTTTGGCTTTTTTTGTTTGGCTTTTTTGCTGCGGTTTTTTTGTTTGTTTGTTTATTTGTTTGTTTGGGGTTTTTTTGTGGGTTTGTTTTTTTGTGTGTGTGTGTTTGTTTTTGAGGGGTTTTTTTGTTTGTTTGGTGGAAAGGGTGGGGTGGCAAAAGGTGGCTCAGCAGGTCCTCTGCAAAGCTGGTGTCAGTGGCTGTTGCTGTGGCTTGTGCCTGTCTGCTGCCTCCTCTCCCAGCCTGCTCAGAAACTGCCTGCCCAGTGAACACAAAGCCTCCAAGCTGCTGTGACCCCTGGGGGCTGCTGAGAGGGGTCAGCTCTGCTCCCCAGTATCAGGGAGTAAAGCCTCCATCAGCAGCAGCAAGCACAAACAAGAGTGTTCTTCATGTTGCATCTCCCTCCACTGCATCTCTCTTCTTACCCAAAGCACGTTTTGCTGGGGTGGATTTTTTAAGCCCCAAACCCCTCGTATCTGTAAAGGATTTTTCATGATGCAGTTTTTATTCATGTACTGAGAGTCGGTGCTTTCTAGTGTCAGAGTTGTTCTGTAAGTTTAAGCTAAAGAAGTGCAACTGCAGATTTTGAGTGGACAAGAGTTCAACTTTCCTTTTTTCATTGTTCTGTCAAGAGCCAAATGGTTAAAACAAAGAAAGGGTTCCAGTTATGGTATTTGTATCAATAGACTGTGTGTTTTTTCTTATTAATGAAATGTGGCTAACCAAGTAGTTGGCATCTGCTATGAGAGAGGGTGAATGGGAGAGGAAAATATAAAAGATCAGTTTTATGACTTCGTGGACCAGTTATTTAACACAGTGCAGTAAAACTTAGCTGGTTCAGCAATTCAGAATGATCAATTTCACATTGTGTTATTACGTGAACAAAGTAGCTATTGTTCTTCTGGCTGTTGCTGTTTGCCTTCCTCAGTGAAAAATAAGGTCCAGAAGGACTGCTGTGCAACTAACTATTTTGAAAGTGTAACCAATATTTGGGATTAGTGCAGCACTGCTTCAGCAGACTGAAGAACAGGGAGCAGATGGGTGTGTAGCACAGCATGCCAGAGCAGGAGCTGGTGCTGGTTCTCAGCTGCTTCTGGAGGCTCCGATGGTTTGTGGAAGTACTGCTGACAAAGTCACCCCCTTGGGTTTGCTTCCAGAGTTGGAAAAGAGAAAGAGAGGGGAGAGCTGCAGTGTCTGGAGTGCCTTATTTTGTTCAGCCTCTGAGAAAGCTGCAATATCATCAAATAGAAAATTAGAAGTTTTAAAATAAGTTTTATGTGACTGTGAGTGATAGCCACATGACTGTGAAATTATGTTTTAAGGACAACATAAATATGGACTTTGAATCTTAAAAACAGGGAGAAAAAATTTCAGAAAGCTCAATAAAATAAGCTGCAAGGTGCTCAGCTTAGCTTGAAATACCAAAGTGAAATGAATACATAACCTGACTTTCATGCCCATTACATTTTCTCCTTTTAATATGTTAAATGTTGCTTTAACCTTTAAATGCATTGTCAGTTAAAAAAGTCTCTACCTCTCTGAAATGCTTTTAATAAATACAAGTAACTATATTACTTGATTAATATATATTCTAATACCTGGCCTATAATATATACAAATATATCATTATGAGTTATTATAGTAATTACATTATTAATAATGTAAATAACAATTTTCTTGTCTGGAAATCTGGTGGAGGATCCTGAAGGGCCTATTTGCTTCAAGTTCAGATGTTATTCTGAGGACGCTTGAGGAACTTTGAGAAGAAATAACAAGTTATACCTGTTTCTTTTATTTGAGAAGCTACTAGTTACAGGCTGAGGAATCTTAAAACTCTTAATATAGAATTTGCCTTTATGCTTTGGATTTCTGGGTGACAGAAGCAGATGAAATACTTGAAGAAGTAGTCAGGAATGGAGAAGAAAAGCTGCTTGAATGCAGTTCCGACTTACCATATTTTGTCCATCTTTCTATTTTATGGGGAATAATTATATCCTGCAGGGATGACACGTGCCTCCAGAGGCTTGAGACTTGGAGGGCTCATGGGGAGTGTGTTTATGTAGTAGCATTTCCACACCAGACAGTAGATCAGTGGTCCTGCTATGCTTGAGAATTTGCAGTCTTGAGGGAAGAAAGACTGACAGGGGCAGAAAAATCCTTACATTGTGCTGGCATGTGCTGTTGGCTTCATTCTGGTGGATGGTTTCTGGAGGAATGGGTTGTGCTTGTGTATTTTCAGTAAGCCTTCAGCCTATATGTTTTCATTAGGTTAATAATAGTGGTAACACAAATGCTTTGGTCAAGTGATAATTTGGGCAGAGATGGGTGGTACCTAGAAGGCTGAGTTTCTCCAAACCATGGTGTTACCACAGGCAAAGTGCCATATAGTACTGCTCTTCCTGTGCTCCAGACCATCCCAGATGGCTTCAGATCTTATGTTAAGTTTTAAGAGAGTTTTCTGAGGTCTAGCATACATGCAGAACACACAGTGTCTTGGTGTTTACCTTCCCAATAATGTGATTTTACAGGCTGCCACTTTCCTGGCCTACAATGAGATTTTTCTCCACATGCATTTCTCAAGAAGGCTCTTAATTATCATGTGCCACCTGGGGAGTTCCTTTTGCATTACCTTTAGCTGATATTTTGTCAGTGTACTTACATTATAATTTATATTGTGTTATAATTGCTGTGTATGAATTACATCTGCACTATGCTAGAGGTTATCTAGAAATTGAGAAGTAAATGGTATAGGATAATATAAGCATAAGACACAATAAAGGTGTATTGAGACATTTCTTTTCCATTGGCATTAAATGTCTCTCAGTTAATTATGCAAAAATATCCAGAGAGTACATTTGAAATTATGCCATAAATTGTTGAAGAATTTAATATGAGAACTGTATTAATGGGAAGTAAAGGCAGACTTGGAGGAGTGCTTTGTGAATTAAACTTCATAAAATCTAGAAGGGATTTTTCAAAGCTTTGCATGCAACCAAAGATAAAGTAAGCAGATTTTTTTCAAAGTAATTTTCAAATAGGTGACTTAATAGAACTTTGCTCTGTGATGGCTATACGCTATGTTTCCAAAGCATGCATGTGCTAATGCTTGGGCTGAGCTTCCAGCTTGGTAATGGCTTGGGTAGTCATAATGAGAAAAATCTGTGTTGTAGTGATGAATTTTTTTTATTTAAATTTTTTTTTAAAAAAAGAGAAATTTACTTAAAACTGCCAGAAGACTGATGGCCGCCTTGGTCTATGTTGTCTCTCTTAGGGGTACATTTATGAGGTCTTTCTGAGCACAACATGAGATTGTGTGGTTTTTCTAGGGGGGTAGCACTTGATCAGCATGCAGTTGAGTTGGTTGCCATCCTAGGAAGGGGCTACACTGCATGCTACTGCTGCAGGTGTCCTGTAGTTTTTGTTACTTCTGGACCTTGTAGCTACAGCTGCATTGTAGGAATATTGAGCAAAGATGAAAGTTGCGAAGTTAGGAATAATCTTAATAAAGCCAGGCAAGCATCTTGGGAATGCAGTTGTCTTGTATCACCCCAGGCTTAGAGCATCTGGGGTGCTCTGCATGCCTGCTCCTTCAGTGCCCTCTCTCTTGCCTGAGACAGAGAGTGTGGTGAGGTTGGGTGGTGAGCTGGCTTCTCTGAGGTGAAGAGATAATCTGATGAAAAAAGTAACCCAGTGCTTCACTGAAGAACAGCAAATTTAAATGTGTTACCTCAGTCTCTAAGTAGTGTGGACCTCTGGAATGAGTGGGCAAAATTCCATGCTGAGCCCTGAGTCTGTCGACTACTTTCATTTTCCCCATGTGGAAAAGGAATCTCTTGTTTATTTTGTCTCTAATGATGTTAAATCCCCATGTCACCCTACTTCAGTGGTTAATTACACTCTGCCTTGAGAGCCTATACATTTTATTGTTAATCTTCCTTTTCTGGATCCTGGATCTTTTAAGTGCTTTGTTAAACGAAAGAGCATTTTATTCAATATAACCGTGTCCTATAAGCATGGTAAACAGTAAATGTTTGTATGTTGCTAAGTCTACAATAAGGGATTTTTTTTTTTAAGCATATGGTTTACTGTCAAAAGTGTTGATCCCTGCTCAGAGAGGTGAGCAAATGGCATTATTTGTAGTGTTAAAATTCTAGAATATAGTGTTACAAAGCCAGAATCTTTAAAATACTGTAAAATGAGTTTTTAGTGCAGAATAAATGACTGCGCAAAATCAGTGAGAAATCTTTGTTGTTTTGTTTCTTGGTTTGTTTGTTTGTTTTTTTCTGTTGATTCATTATATGTTTCATATACAATGCTTAGTAGCTCACCACCTGAAATCATAGTCCTAGAATAATCAACCCGATTATTTAATTTTCAGGTAATAATTAATTCTGCTGCTTTTACCTCTCCATGAGAGTGTTGAAGAGAAGGATGGATGATTGTGTTATGAGTTGACTAGTTATATATATATTTACAGTGTAACTAATATTCATGTCAAATAACTCTGGGAAAGAATTTTTTTTAATTAGTGTGAATAGAGAGCTATAGGAGCTGCATGCATGAAAACTATGCTTAAATTCAGGTAGACTAGGAATTTTTTGACCAGCAAAGCTAGCAAAACTTGAATTAAACTTCTTTTTCAATTAATTATATGTTGGTATATGTATACTAAACTGTAAGCTGAAGGCACATGGTCTTCTGCTGCCTCTTCTTTTCATCAAAAGGAAAGCAACTTGAGTTTTCAGCAGATTTGCCTGTATATGCTCTAAGCCCAATTTTGCTAGCAAGTGGGGTGGGGTGTTTTAGAGAATGAAAAAAGCTCCAAGGTGAGCAGCAGCAGACCTGTGATGGGCAGTTAAGGCAGCTGTCACATATGTGGGGAGTGATGCCAGGATTTGGAACCCCAAAGCTGTGAGATGTGGAAAAAGCTGCTTCCTACATTACTTATAGTTAGGCTTTGGCAGTGAAGAAAAGCCAGCAGCCAAAGTCCTAATTCTGGAGCAATAACCTTTCAGTCAGTTTTTTAAATAAAAATTTATTTTAGTATTGGGAACAGTTGCTCTGCTCCTGATTGCTTTGGTTTTAACTGATCTTGTCTTGAAGTGTGATCTGGGACCTGGGACCAGCTGTGGTTAGTTCTTGAAAAGCTTTGCAGAAAAGTGTGTATAAAATCAGTTTAAGAGAAGGGAAACACTTGCTAGCAGTTGTGTGAGTCTTCATGTGGATGATGCTGACTTGAGTTCAAAACATACTCTGCTCTATTTATACCCATTCATGATTCTGACTAGGTTAAGTGGAGATTCTCATTAGATGTATGTATGCAGTCTCAATTGTTTTCCTTCATAGTAGCCTATAGGGACGTATTGTCTTGTTTTTCAGCACAATTTACCTTGACATTTACTCAAGTAGGGTTTTCTTTTGAAATGGGTATTTTAGCTATCTTATCGTAAGGTTTACAAAAGAATTGTATTTAATTGCTCACACTAAAATGCTCACCCCTCCCCACTCGCACATACTGCTCATGAAACATGTTAATCCTCTCACCCTCGCCCCATTGAAGAAGCCTGGAACATTTTCTTTTGCATTAGTTAGGCCTCCTGGGAAATAAATGCAGAAATAAAAGGCTTTTCTATAGCCCTTTCTCCCTCAGGAATGCATGGAAACCAGATCCTTGGTTATGGTCCACAAACTTGAAACTTGATTTTAAGGAAAAAAAAAAATAAAATCTGTAATCCTATGCAAATGTTACTGAGAGAGTCCTAATTGCAAATGGAAGTAGAGGTATAGGATCTCATACAATGTCTTTTTTTTTTTCTTTTTTTTTCTTTTTTTTTTTTTTTTCTTTTTTTTTCCAATCTGTATGTTCTGAATTTTGCCTCTGAAGCAGGTATTTAAAACTCTCTCAGCTTTTTTGAGCTTCATTTGTCCTTCATCTTAATTAGTGGTGTATACTCTGACAATGTATACGCTGTCAAGTGTATGACACATGACATGTATACAATGTCTATGTAGAAGAGGCTTATTTTGTTTAGAGATTACTCAAGTATGGTGATAGTTTTTCAATTACCAGTATCACTCAGACTTTTTACCTTAACTATAGCAACAAGTTTGGCCTTTGCCTTGTGATAACTATTTTGCACGTACTAGTTACACATGCATGATAAGGTGCTGCAGGTTCTTTCAGGGTTATCACTCTATTAATAATTGGTATCAGCATTGCGCCACAGGCAGAAAGGCCGGTCTGAGCCTGGTGTACTTTCTATTCCTCTTAGCTCTGAGACATGCAGGAATGCCTGCTGCTTGCCATTGGCTGACCACCATCTTTTGAAGGAGTCTGAGCTTTGAGCTACGGATGTGTCTCTTGGGGCTCAGTGTCTCTCTTGTGGCATCTAGGTGCTGGCTTTCCAAGAAAGACCTGTAAAAAGCTAACCTGGGATTAGCCATGGTGGTGCTGCCAGGACAGGGAGAGTACATACCTTGGGCAACACAGCCTGTCCATGTATTAGGCTGGTACTGGTGATGAGGCATGTAAAAGATGAATGCAAGCCCTTACTGTCAGGACACTGTAGTTGTTCCCAATGCATGCTTGCCTGTAGGTTCATTTTTACCATGGGCAAAGCCAGAATTTTCTCCAGCGTGATTATGTATATTGTTTAAATGTAATTTAAAAACTGGGCAGTAAAACTGTTCTGTTGTGAATACATATACACCTATCCAATGGTGCTGCTTGCTCATCAGGCCAATTTAAGGGCAGCAGTGGTAGTGTTTTACATGGTTCAGGTGGTCATTGCATTCTCCATGGAAGTTAGTGAATCTGAAAGTTGGTGCACTGGTGCTGTTGCAAATGCCCTTAACTTATCTTTCCAATTCTCACTCCTCCTTGCTCCCATGCAGCCTTTTCAGAAGTGGTGGTGCAGCTTGGAGGCCTGAAGCTGCACCACATCAGTACTGCTTTAGCTGGTTTTGCCAGCAAGAGCAATGTCAGTAAAACCATGGTGTGATCTGTGCAGTGGTGAGTTGGAGCATGATAATGGGTATCAACAAATTAGAGGTGAATCTGACTTCAGTGAAGTGACAGTTTCTTTCAGCTGATAAAAATATTTCATTAAATACTGGCTTTCTTTTGGTTGTTATCTAGTGTAGAATTGCAGGTTATGTTCCTTGGCAGCCACCAAAGGAGAAAGTTGTTTTAATTCCATGCCTTTCCCTGATGTGGGAGATTATGATCTCTTTGATGACAGGTTGTCAGGTTATCAGGTTATCTCCCTCTGAGTTTTACCATGGAATCACAGAGGATAGGGTGTAGGAGACCTGTTGCACACTGTCTTCCCCTTTTTGATGCTGATGTCTGTCTCAAAGTTCAGTTGAAGCTCCTTGGCTTCTGTTATGGCTTGCTTTAATAACAGCATCCAACACCCTAATGTCCCCTGCTGACAGTTTCTCAGGCTGGGCTGCAAATTTTGTTTTATTTCTTCAATCTCGGGTTAACAATTGATATTATTTGTTCAGGCACAGGTTTTCGCCCTCATGTTTGCTCTCACTAGGTGGTATTTCGTTCAGCGAGGTGTCTTGGTTTGAAAACTGACTTTCATCGTAGGGGAATACTCTTCATAAGGTGGGCAAAGGCGATGTGGTCTGCCCCATAAGCTTTTTGGTATGCTTTCCAACACTGACCAGCCCTCTGCCACTAATTGTTTTACTACCAGTAAGTTGGGGTGTGTTTTTTATATTTTTGTTCCTTTTTCACAGCTCACATTCTGCTGCTTTTAAATGGGTTCTCCAAGATTTAATATGATGCTTCCAACCTATATATTTTAATTGTGTTGGGCAAATTGCTGATTTTAACAGGAAATAATCAGTAATGACTGCAGGCAGTAGGCAGTCTTGCTTTATCTCACCTTTATTAGAGTTGCCATGCAGTTTGTTGGTTCAGTTAACTTAATGTTGGGCTACTTACTAGGTAAGAAGGCTGAAAGCAGTTGTTGTTCTTTTAATTGGAAAACTGTTGACTTTCTGTGGGTTTATACATTTTTAATAGAATCGCATAGTGCATAAATATGGCTAGTCTTATTTGGGAGCACTGTTTGCTTTTGAATAGTAGAAAAATTCTAAGAAAGATGTATTAGAAACTGCAGGTATCTAAATTTACTCTGATTTGAAGTTTTACTTTCAGGTATGCAGAAATCCTTCTGCGTTGAGATTTGCATAATAAGTATAGTATTGTGTGCGACTGCTTCTGTTTAGTCATCTTCCTGAAGGAATAGATACTATAGACATGATGAGTTTTGAATCTCTCTGTTGAAGAGTGAATAAAATGTATGTGAACAGCTGAATATGTTTATCTATGACTTAAACTTTTAATTTGCTGTGTTTGTTTTCTTTGGACTGCATTTATTTCTTACCATGTTTGTCTTTTGAAAAGCGTTTGGGAATAGGGAATATGTTATCCCCTTTCACAAGGGGAACAGCATTCTTTTTCACTGGTCAGAAGAGTGTGTAGATCATCTGGATTTCTTCAGAGCTAGAACTGGGAAACAATCTGTGTGTTTTTTAATGGGGGCTTTGTTTTGTTTTTTTAATTCTAGTGAAAAGGAAGAGTGTTTCTTGGGCAATTTCTGTGTGAAAAATTAAGCATGAGTTTAGAGGTATAAAACGTGAACTGCTAAAAGCTGTCTTTGTGTGTGGTAGAAAAAGCGTATTGATCTTAAAAGTGAAACAAAGTGATTAATTAATGTATTCAGCATGGATAGGGTGCCTTTTTAGGGTATGATAAATCAATAGTCTGATTTAACACTGAACAAAGAGCCTTTTAAAAATAATAAAACTGTCTGATATTGTGCCTCAGATTATTAATGGTAGATGATAGCTGTGGACCTCCTTTCTTTTTAATGTCTGTTACATCAGAACCCTGGCTGTCAGAGCAGTGCTGGCCAGCAGTTGGTAGCTCAGTGTGTCCAGTGTCCTCTGGGAAAGCCAGAGACTGACCTGGATCTGGGGAGCCTTTGACCCACTCTTCACTGGGCAGAAACACAGCGTGTCATCCATTAAGGTTGGAATAATTACTGCTGAGACTGCATTCTCTTCAAGTATCATCCGAGAATGTTTTTGAAGAGCATGGATTTAATTTTCTGTCTAAATTGGGCGTGGAGTTATTAACCCTTCTTGTGTTTGACAGTGGCTCTGCTTATTACCTTGATGCGAATTTTTTGTTCTCCTTTCTAAGTACCACGGAGTCCGAAATAGTAGTGCCTGGTGGCAGTCGGGCTGTGGCCTCTGTGGTTTTCACACCCTCCTCATGGGCACTAAGGGGTGGGGGGAACTGCAGGTGATGTGACAGGAGAGCTGAGCCCCTGCAGTGCTGTCTCCCCGTGATGCTGACCTTTGTGAAGGGCCACTGGAGCTGAAGAGAACCAGGACAAACCTTACTCTTGACTGATGGGCAGGAAATGTGTTGATCTTCTTTCTTCTTCGTTAATGATTGAGAGGGCTGCAACGCTGCTGTGGCCTTTTTTTCTGCAGAAATGGCCTCGGTTTCTAGGAATTTATGCCGCCTAGCAAGTTTTCACATGTCACAGCATTTTCCGACATGACCCCGGTTCAGTGGGTTTCCTGTCCCACGTCATCCTGCTGCACCCGGTTGTTCTCTCCCAGGATGCCAGAGAGAGCAGGCTCTGAGCCTCTGGAAAGCATGAGCTCCATCTTTTGCCCTCCCTGTGTTTCTGGGGGCATGTTTTAGCTTGCCTGGCAAACAACTGTAATGATGGTTTTTGTCGGGTTCAATCCCTCAGGGTGTGGGGAGAGGAAACCAAAGCCTCTGGTGCAGAGCTTGCTCTCACTGGCCAGGGGAGGTGGGACTGTGACCCTTACAACAGCTTCAGTGGCCCTTTTTCCCCCCCTCACTTGAGTTTACAAACTGGGTTCATCAAAAAGCAAATTAATAAAGTAAGATGCCTTCTGGGAGGAACTGTATTTGGGAACAGGTGATGACAAGGCCTGTCATGAGAGTTGGACTGTCACTTTTGAGTGACTGCAATTAATAAGCTTTTCTTCTGTGTAATCTGGTAGTATTACTTGTCCAAACTGGCATGTTTTTTTCCAAGTGTTAACTCATGCCATCTGGGTCTTCAGACTTCTGTGATTTCTGGGCCCGCTTACAATGCACTATTGTACCAGATTTTATTTCTGCTTTCCCCTATTTGGTGTTGCAGAGCTCTTTCCTGGAGTCTTTTGGGTTCTGCAGCCCATTTTTTTTAAGTAGGTATTTTTACCTGTGTTGTTGAGGATCTTTCTAGATCAGATAAGGTAGCAGTTACCTTAAATCCCCCTGTCCTCTGCTTTTCCGATGTTAGTCGAGTACTGAATCTAGATGATAGCAGGTACTTCTTAAGGATGTAAAATTCTAAATAAAAATGCCCCCCCAAGCCAGAAAGCTGACTGGTGGGATACACAATGCTGGTTTTCTTCCCTAGTTGCCTCTGCTCTGTTTTCCTCCCTGCAGTGAACAGAGTGCTTGTGTCTGGAAGGAGAGGGGCATCCCTGCAGGATGGGGGAAGGCAAAGCTGACTCAGGGGGCACCTGCAGCATCAGCCAGCCTGGCAGTGGGGTGCTCCAGCCCCTCAAAACATTCCACCTGGGTGGCCCTCACCTTACCTTTCTGCCTGTTGGTACTGAAATTTTAATTTATTTTTTTCCATGAAAGCCTCTAAAGCTTAGCTGAGAGGAAGGTGCTGGGATTCTCACTGCTTGAAGAAGGTAAGTGCAGATGGTTATTAATTAGAGTGATTTCTGCTCAGTGATGAAGGTGAGAGGTTTGCTTGTGATGGATGAAAGGTGAAGAACGAGATGAGTCAGAAGGTTTAATTCTGTTTCTCATAATCCCATTTGCTTCCCATCCTCTTGGAATCTTCTATGCATGTTTTGAATGATGAGAACAAGAGGTTGAAGGGGGTTTTGTTTGCATGTGTATTCACAGTATGGTTGTGTAACAAGAAAAATCTGCTGTAAATGTCTCAGTCGCTTATCCCATGTCCATACTGAAGCAGAAGACTCGCCAGTTACTGACTCAGATTCTTTACCCTCATAAAGTAGTGTACCTAGAGTCCAAAATGGGATGCAAAATGCTCTAAGGCTTAGTTTCTGTTTTCCCTCACCAGAAGTGCTGTTTCTCTGCTGATCTGACTGAAGTTGCAATACTTAATGAATGATCTTGGTGTACTGAAATAATAGCTAATTTAATAAAACAACAACGCAAGACAAAACACAAACCAAAACGACTGACAAATAACCCTCAAGAAGTGGCCTTAGCTATGACCCTTGTGCTGTAAAACAAGAGCATTTGTATCTTAGAGATTCTAAGGAGTAAGTGCTTGCTGGAGGCTTGTTCCTTTAAGTAATTCTAGAGCTTCCTAAATTAACTTGACACCAGAGGGCAGCGCATTACTGGCAGCCCCTGGAGGCTGCTGGTCTGAGTCATGACTTCTGGCTGTGAACCTGGGTCCTTTGGGAAGATGAGGTCCTGACAGCCATTGTCTGAAAGTCTGGGGGAAAAAAAAAAAAACAAAACCAATCCAGATTTAAGAGCCACTGCCAAGGGTGCATTTGAAAGTTCGTGGGGGTTTTTGTATTGTCTTAACCATTGTGAACTGGCTCTATGCATCTTTTTAATCTGTGGTGCTTGTAATGAATTTAGCTAGCTAGTTACTGTAATGGGTGCTAGCATGAGTTTAGCTAAGTTCACACAAAAACTTGGTTTAGTCTCCTTTCATTATCTTGTCCCACTTATGCCTGTGGACAAATACAGGATATTTCTTGAGTTGTGGAGATTTGATAAGTGCTAGAAAATAAGCTTGTAGTGGGATGAATTCAAGAAGCAGTGCCTGTCTAACTTAGCAAAGAAAAAACAAGGGGCATAAACTGGTAAATACAAATGGCTGGGAGGAAAAATTTGGTTGTCTCCTCAGGGTAAGGTAGGACATACTTGAAAGCTGAAGGTAGGCATTAAGACAAGTAATAAAGCACACTTATATAACAAGACAATTTGTGATGGGTTCTACCTCTGCAAGAGGCTGTATGTTGGGAACTGTCTAAGCAGATTTTCACTTCATCTGATTTGTGGAAAGATTCAGCAGCTTCTGTTACCCAGGAAGACAAACTGATTCGCAGTGACAGCTTTTGGCTTCACAAAAAGCTGCATGCTTTTGCTGTCAGTATTTTTCCTCCTGTAAATGCTTAACATGTATTAATAGCTCTTTGTGGTTTTGCTTCATTGCTTACAGGTTTTTTCCCCTCTAACGCAAAGCTGCTGTGTTACTTACTGTGGTGTTTCAGCTTCATACATAATTTCATCTGTACCCTAATTTAGCAGCAGAGACATTTCAAAGTAAAAGAAAAGCTAGAGAATTACAGCTTCCAGTTTCTTTTGAATTATGAAGAT
This sequence comes from Phaethornis superciliosus, assembly GCA_023637945.1. NCBI lineage: Eukaryota > Metazoa > Chordata > Aves > Apodiformes > Trochilidae > Phaethornis > Phaethornis superciliosus. The sequence goes on along the minus strand of JAJQWJ010000004.1, from coordinate 43,262,811 downwards.
AGTGTAAAGGCATGCCTTCATAAACTTAGGGTAATAAAAAGTAATGCATTTTAAGCTATTGCTTAAGTTCTTCTTCTGTCATTTTCATCACTTACAGGCACTTGACATTCATCCCAGATCCATATTGCTAATTGAAAATCATTTTCTCCCTGCATAAATTCCTAAATCATGTGGGCTTATTACATAACCTGACACTAAATGGCAGTGATAGAATAAATCACTAACATTAGAGGCCCTTTACTTGTCTGACCCTTTACTTTGTTTTGTTCAGGTGTTTCTTTCTTTTCTTCTTTCTAAAGCTTTGGGTATTCTTTCATCTCTTTTGCTCTTCTCAGGAACACTGTAATGAAAGTATTTTGCTCTCTTGAGTTGGTCCTCTCATTGTAGCAGCTGTGACTGTTGTTTGTTGCTAGTGTAGTTGATAAAATACCATGCTTTAGAAATTACGTTGATATGAATATGAATCAATTCTTATTTTTAAATGTTTCACAAATTCATGGAACACTACCACAAGTTCAGAATCCCCTGTACATTTACCTTTTCCTGGCAGGAGTTTTGCAGCTTCTTGTTATGTCTATTTTTTTAATTGAAGAATAACAAATATTTTTTTAATTGAAGAATCACAAGTGTTTTGGAAAACATGAATACCTCAGTTTTTGAGACACTTTTCATGTATTCAAATGTCAAGATGTCTTACTTTATTCATGTTTGAAAAATTGCAAAGGAGAACTTAATGTAACAAATCGTGAGGAGGAAAGAAGAGTAAATTCCTTTTGGGTCACATTTTGTGCTATCTTTTCTAGATAGTGGTGGTGGCTAAGTGGTGTGACTATGATAGTGCTTTTAAAAGGGTGCTGTTCAATGTTATAGGAAACTTTTAGTTTGGTGTGGGTTGTTTTTTTTTTGGTTTTTTTGTTTTTTTTTGGGGGGGGTGGGGGAGGTGTGGTTTTTGTTTTGTTGGTTGGTTTGGTTTGTTTTTAAAACTAAGGTTTTCACGTCTTGTTTCAGTGCAAGATCTTTCTTTTACTGTTTTTTGGTGTCACCTGTTCAAGTCCTCATTGACTGTACAACCATCACCTTTTGTTCCACAGTTGAATATATAAAGGAAAGACTGTTTTCCCAAATGCTGTCTGATGGGTCACAGTGCAAACTGTTGTCAATCACAATCGGTCTCCCTCCAACCCTGATGGAGTAGCAGTATTAAACACCAACCAGGCAGGCTGGTAGCAAAGTCTTGTGTCTTTTTTTTTTTTTTTTTTAATTGGTTGGAAATAGAAGTGCTGGGGTATTAGCAGGCTGATTCCTGTTCTTACCTCTGTTGTCAGAGTGGTTCCAAAGAATGTTTATCAATATAGTGACAGGCGCTTTATATATATAAAAAACACCTTAACACCTGATGGGCATTGTGTTTAATTAACAGACAGTCTGTACAGTTTATTAGTTTTAACTGTGCTAGCAGGCCCATTCCTCATTGATGGATCTACAGGAATATTTAGCCCTCTGCCTTGGAAACCTTTCAGGCTGGTGTATGAATTGCAGCATCAGAAACCCACTGATCTAGGCTTATGCTGGTATCTGATTTATGATTGATCTGCTCTGAAGCTCCCCTTCTGAGTGACAAGCTTAGCATCCAGCTCTTCTGGTGGGGAAGTGAATGGGTACCAGCTGTCCTTAAACAGAGCTTTAATAACAAACCTCCTGGCTCTACTTCTCAAGATGGTAGTGAGTGACTTAGTGACTGCCATGCTTTATTTTGAGAACCCCGACGGTGTACATTTATAGTGAGGTAGGCAGATGTTTTAAAACAAAGTAACACATATCCATTACTTAGGGGTGCATAGCATGAAAAGCAAAGGTCAACGAAATGATGGTCTTGGTTGTATGTTAACTTCTCCTTTGACAGCTTTAAGCTTCTTTAACCATAGCTTAGGCAGAAAGCAATTTTTTTTCCTTTTTTTTTTTTTTTTTCCTGCTGCAGCTGTTGTGGCTATATGTCTTGGTCAGTCTGTCACTTTTTAATGATCTAGAGCAGCCATTAGTTACTCGTAACACAGGGTTTTCTTATGAGAATGCCCATCTGAACTTGGATAGGGTGGAATAGAAGTATTTGATTCAACATTAGTTTATTTCAAATTAGTTTATTTGAAATAGTTTCTACAAAGAATTGTGGTTTTAACATTGATTTTTATTTTTGCACTCTTTTCTCCCTGAAGTGTCATTAAGGTAAAGGCTTTGAGACTTGTGTAACTATTAGTCAGGTAGTGTGCATATTACCCAGCCAATTGCCTCAGTTTTGTAAATAGTCCTTTATGGTACATTCTCAGTCTTCAGCATGTGGCAAGTAAAGTCTAAACATGCAGACAGTGCTTTTTTTTTCCTTCTTTCTTTTATTTTCTTTTTATCTCCTTTTTTTATTATTATTTCTTTTTCTTTCTTTTTTTCTTCCTTTCTTTTCTTTCTTTTTTTTTCTTTTCTTTTTTCTCTTTTTTCTTTTTTCTCTTTTTTCTTTTTTCTCTTTTTTCTTTTTTCTCTTTTTTCTTTTTTCTCTTTTTTCTTTTTTCTCTTTTTTCTTTTTTCTCTTTTTTCTTTTTTCTCTTTTTTCTTTTTTCTCTTTTTTCTTTTTTCTTTTTCTCTTTTCTTTTTTTCTTTTTTCTTTTTTTCTTCTTTTTTTTTCTTTTTTCTTCTTCTTTTTTCTCTTTTTTTTCTCTTTTTTTTCCTTTTTTTTTCTTCTTTTTTTTTTCTTTTTTTTTTCTTTTTCCTTTTTGTGTGTGTGTGTTTGTTTTTGTTTGTTTTTCTGTTTGTTTTTTGTTGTTTGTTTTTTTAATATATATATTCAGTTAGTGAAAACGACTTGTGGTGGAAATCGCAGTTGCCAAACTTGTGGTTCAGAGCTTCATCTTCTCTCTCACAGCACTCTATGGTTCCTGACATTCTGACATTGGTGGAGTTTAAAAAAAAAAACAAAAAACACCAAAAAAAACCCAAAACAAAACAAAAAAAAACAAACCAAAAAAAACCAAACCCCCACAAACCAAGTAATTAGTCTTCAGCACAGGTAAAGGGACCAATCTGCTGGTCTTCTTCAGATTCTCTTGGTTTCCATTTGGAAGCAGTTTGTCTTTGCCATAGGCTTCCTAACTTCTGTCAGGAAAGGAACAGAACAGGGCTGTGGCTGAGCTGCTGTTCTGTGATTTTGTAATCCTCTGACAGCAGCTCATGTTGAGTCTAGAAACTGGGCATCTTCCATGCTGAAGTCCTTGCTATTTGTCTGCCTGAGGGACTGAAGCAAAGTTTGGGATGGGAAGAGAGCGAAGATGGCATGATGTGTTAAATCCTCCTCTTCTGAACTCCGGTTTTTGACCTTTTACTACATCTGTGTTACAGTCTTTGATGTGTTGTTGATACTGTTGCAGATCAGAAGCCTTTAGATGTGGGTAGCAAGTGTGTTTCAGTGATGCTCAGGGTGGTGTATTTGTAGTGCATTCCTGTCTGTGTGTCACAGGAGCACAGCATATCCATTTGTACTTGTGTTTATTCCTATGCCATCAATATAGGGCGGCCAGAGCCTCCACATTCCAGCCTTTCTGTATGCTTCTCGCCTTCACTTGAGTTCAAACACAAGTTTGCGGCGAGTTAAAATAAAACAGGTTGATGTTTGGCAGTGCTTTTTCACTTGGTTATCAAGAGCACCCTAGGAGCTGATTAACCATGTGTGTCCTGCGAGCTGAAGAGACACTTCAGAGCTCAAGCCAAGTCTCTAGTGTAAGTGCCAGAAGGAAAATTATTCAAGAAACTCAAAAGATACCCCTCATGAAAGTGCAAATCAAGGAGGCAACTTGTGAAAAACGCATGAAAGATGCATTGTTCCATGACAGCAACTGGTCTGATAGCTTCCAATTTATTGCCTCTGCTTGGCAGAATTTCACTGAAAACCTTAACACATTACAAAACTGCAGTTCTGCGTAGTGTAGACAGAGTGTATTTTTTCTTGAAAATCTATAGTTAAATGAGCTCTTACTTGTTTCCCTGCACTGGTATTAAAACTTCTCTGTTTGTACAGTGAGCTACATTCAAAAACTAATCTATCTCAAAAGAGACGTTTCACAACCTCCATTTCTACCTATAAAAGCAAATGGCTTAGTTTTGCATCTAGGTAAGTTTCTTGAACCAACATAAACTTTAGATTTAGTATTTTCAGTTATCTCTGAGAAAATGGTAAAAAAAAACTTGTGCACAGGTAGCTTTCTGTATCTCTAATGTTAGTATATAATTTACATGGTTTCATATAATCATAGAATCATAGAATGTCAGGTTGGAAGGGACCTCAAGGATCATCTGGTCCAGCCCTTTTAATATTATTTTTTTATATGAAATGCCTCAGCACCCTGTCAAGATGAGACTTAAAACTTTTCGAAGTGGGGGAATCCACCACTTCCCTTGGGAGACCATTCCAATGGCTCACTGTCCTTACAGTGGACCATTTTCCTCTTGTGTTCAAATGGAATCTCCTTAGGAGAAATTTGGGACTGTAACCCCTTGTCTTACCATGCGACTCCTTGTAAACATGGAGTCTCCATCTTCTTTGTGGCCGGCCTTTTATGTACTGGAACATCATAATAAGGTCTCCCCTAAGTCTTCTCAAGGCTGAGCAATTTTTTTTCTCATCCTCTCTTCGTATGGCAGGTGCTCTAGTTCTCTCATCATCCTCATGGCTCTTCTTTGGATCTTCTCCAGACTGTTCACATCCTTTTTGTACAGCAGGGACCAAAACTGAAAACAATACTCCAGGTGCAGTCTGACAAGTACCAGGTAGACCAGGATGATGACTTATTTATCTCTGCTGGTGATGCCCTTGCTGATGCAGCCCAGCATCCTGTTGGCTTTAGTCCCACTGCAAGCACACTGTTCATTCCTGTTGAGCCTGTTGTCCACCAAGACCAAGCTTTCCACAAGGCTGCTCTCTAGCCAAGGAGATCCCAGTCTGAACTGCATTCCTGGGTTATATCTTTGCCGGTGCAAGACGACCAAGTTTTCTGCTGCTGCAGATTCCAGATCATCTGCTTTCCAGAACATCTGCTGCTGTTCCAGATGCTGTCATTCTCATGATTGTATGAAGTCTTCTGTGAATACTTCTGCTTGTGTACCTGTTCTTGTGGTCCCTTAGGTGATAACATTCTGTCCCTAGTTGTGGAAGTGGAGAGGAGATTGTGTAGTTTTTGGCAAGTCTCTATCTCTATTAATGCTCTGCTAATATTTGTTCAAATTCTCTTTCTTCACTCACTTCAAACAAGTGAGCTTTGGGGCTTTTCCAGCTGAGCAAACTCGAGGTAATTGGTAGTTTACAGCCTCTGTAATTCTTGATAAATAACACTGATTAGGCACCAGACAACAAGGGGAGAAAAAAATTGCATATGTAAATGAGATTCTAGCACTTGCCTGGAAAACACATTTTTGCTCATCTGGTTTTCATACATCCCAGAATTATGTTCTTCAGAACATGTCAGGTCTGAGAAGTGCTGAAAAAAAGAAGCAGGATGGGTTCCTGCCTTAATACTTTTAGCTAGGATCCCTGGTTAAAAAGGAGGTGTGACTGGTGGAACACTTTTCATCCTTCTGAGACCATTTCCGTCTGAATTGTGGGGTGCTGTTGCTTCTTAGAACAGGTGCTGTATATCTTCAACACCCACTGCATGCTCTAGGTACTTTCTGCTGCAGTATGATCCTCATGTTTCAGCCACTTAACACGTGCAGAATGAGCAAAGGGCACCATTTGCAATGGGAAAACTGGCTTCCCATAGAAGTTAAGTTTTGGGCTTATGAAGTCCCTTTGATAGCCGTGGCCTAGCCTGGGAGCTGTCTCTGTCAGCCACACTGTTTCAGATGACTTAGTAATGCCTGTGAGGTAGCAACATGTGCTTTTGGAGAATCCCAGCACTGGAAAAAAAAATGAAGCATTAGTCACAGGAGTGCTATATTTCTACTTCCGCTGCTTCTTGCCACGAACTTCAGAAATGACAGCCTTGCTTTTGTAGGTCTGTTTATGTTAAAAGAAAATTTGGAAGGCATGCCTTTTTACTGAATAGAAGTCAAGGACTCGTTTTGACTACAGGGAAATCTGGAAGAAACAATGTGAATAGAGGGAATTTCTTACGCTGCAAGAGGTTAGGTTTTGTGAAGAAGCAGCTGTTCAACAAAACAGTCTAACACATGAGTGCAGGACTGGGATTTTGTCACTCAGTGCTGCAAAAGCAGTGCAACTGTTCACACATGCTTTGGAGGGAAATTTTGCTGAATTTTTTTATAGCAGTGTTACTTTAATTTTTTTCCTGTTCTGTGCTACTGCTGTAGGGCTGATGGGCATGAAATTACTCCTTCGAATATGCAGTTTTAGTATGTTAGATGTGATGCCCACAGGGAAACTTCATTGTTTGGAAACTACCGTGAAAAATTCTTGAAAGAGAGATTATTCTCCCTTTTCTGTCCCTGACCTCCCAGAATATCTTGCTGTGGCAACAATGAAATCCAAAACATACATGTTGTATATTCAGGCTCTGGTTTGGTCTCTGTAGGCTGTGCTTTCCTGTAAATAAATTTCTGTGTTTTTTTATTTTGCCACTCAATAGTTTTGGGGTTTTGTTTATAACTGTTTGGAAGAATGATTTAATTGGTTGGAAAGTAATTTAGAAACACCAGAGAAAACTGAAGGATCCATTGTTCTTGGTACTTTGTGTTTTCTGTTCTTAGATGATTTGCAGCACTATTGATTTCAGGGTCATCTTGAAAACACAGTGAAAAAGGTTTTTACATTTACCTGTTTTTTCCTTGTTGTTCTAAGTGTGTGGCAGCTAGCAAAAATGTTTGTACAGCAATTATGTAAGTCAGTTAGTCCATGTACCTTAAAAAACAGGTGCAGGACAGTGGTGCATCTGTTCAGTAAAGTGATAGGCATAAATTAAAACAAGAGACTGAAGTTTAATTTAAACTTCCTGTGCATGTTTAGATCTTGGGTATGGCAACCGCTTCTAATTGCTTTGCTTTTTGCCTCTCAACCCTGAACCCATATAGTTCTGTTCTTTGCCACAAAATCTGGTTTGCTTTGCTTATTTTGTGTTGTTTTCTAGACAATGCTGTGGAAAACTACATTTATAAGTAAATCTAGTTCTAAATGACTTGTGAAGAAGAGTGTTATTTAAAAAGTAGTTTGCTTCCCATAAAATAAAAAAGTCTTCTGGCAGAAGTGTCTCAAAAGTCTGATTGCTCAGTGTTTTAAGTCTTCTTGCATGATTAGTTATGCTTGGGCAGTGTGAAGAACTTTTTGTTTTTCTTGGATCTAAGCTGTAAGTAGTACTTGATGCTCAATTGCCTTCATATCCTTCTACCCCTGAAGTTAGACTCCATAATTCTGAGTTCTGAGTTAAGGCAGATACTCTCAAGTTAGGATATCTTGTTTTGCAGCTGAAAGCAGAAAACATGATAAACCTAAAAAAAATATCTAAAACTAAACCTAAAAAACCGTGCTAGAAGCAGAAAAGCATCTCTTAGGATTTGCATAAATTGAAGGAGAAGAATTTCAAGCTGTCTTTTGTTCTTGTAGATGAGAACTCAGGGATGTGGAAAAATGTACATGTGAAGTCCTTTCAGAGTTATGGTTTTCCTTTAATTTGTTTTAAAATTAAATTTGGAGGCAATAGATTTGGTAGCACGGAACACAGTATCCTGGTGCAATGTTACATTTTATTGGTATTGACTATTTCATATTTGTTCTTGTGCCTGTGAAATGCTTCTTGATTACAAATTAGATAATAATCTGTTTTAGTAGCAGGGAAGGACAGGTGGGTCTTCTACTGATAGATCTGAACTCATATGTTGAGTCTTGTCTTGTTGATACCTGGTATATGTGGGAAAGACTTGTGCTCTAACAAAGCTGCTTGGCTGTTTTTGACTCTGTAGTCTGTTAAAATGCCTCCAGCAGCTAATCTGTGACAGTGACATGGAGATGTGTTTGTTGTTTGTGATCACAGAGTAAGGAGAATGCCTTTTTTTATGGAAGTGGTTGGAGATGAGTTTACTTCACCATATTGAACCAAGTATTTCTGTGTAATAGTTGTGCAGAAATTTGGATGTGCAAGTTTACATGATAGCACAAGTCCGTGTTTTTTCCCCAGGTTGCATTTTGAGGGTAAATTTGTAGCGTACACCTATGTTGCAGAAGCCGTCTGAACCAGACATCATATAAACTGCTATTGCCATTGGACAATTCGTGCTTAATTAGAATCAATACATTCCACAGTGAGAGAAGAATGATCTTGTATTTGGAGGGATGAACTACTGGTATTTTATTGGCCATGTTCTGAGGTGTTCCTGGCATTATTCTAACCCCAACTTCTTTTGTTAAGTTTTGTTTCTATGATACCTACCTTTGAAACACAACTTGTAAGCAGAAGAAAAGGAAAGACTGTAGATGTATCATAGATCAGGTGCCTCTTGTGTCTGGTCAGCCTTGGTTTGGACCAAATAATGACCAGCATCTGAAAAAATCTTCTGTTTGTGATGATCATGTTTTTTTTTGCTAGTGGAGTTAATTATGAGGTTCCTTGAAATGGGAGTTGTAATACATCAAAAAGATAAGATGTCCACTAAGACTGGAGCATGAATAATCCTCAGGTGGAGTTAGTCTGCTTTGTTTCCAGAGCTTTAGTAATGTGCATCAAAGGAAAACTGTCAGGTGTTTTTGCAGTCACTTCTGCAGCTCTGACCTAGTTGTCAGTGCAGGAGCTCACAGGTAGGAGCAGTTTCACATGGCTCCCAGCTGCTGCCAAGAAGCAGGGCAGGAGGAAGGCCAAGTCCTTCAGGGGTCATAGAATGGTTTGAGTTGGAATGGGCCTTTAAAGGTCATGTAGTCCAACCCCCCTGCAGTGAGCAGGGACATCTTTAACTAGGTCAGTTTGCTCAGAGCCTTGTCCAGCCTGACCTGGAATATTTTCAGGGATAGGGCTTCTCCCACCTCTCTGGGCAACCTGTGCCAGTGTTTCATCACCCTCATTGGGAAGCTTTAAGTCATGGCTTCAGGTTAAGCTTAGTTCAAGTAACTGCAATTGCTTGTTCTTTGTCTTGTTCCTCTCTTCACTGACCTTGCTATGCTGCTGCTACTTCTCCTGAATGAGGTGTTAATGATGATGGGACTATAGAATGTGCCACTTAAATTTGTTCTTTGCTGTGTTACTCTGAAATAGTTTTCTGTTGAAATCGCTTGCTGATTTTGGGGGGTGTTAGAAATTTTTATTTAATTTTTAACTACACTATACTCTGTGACTGTAACTGTGGTGGATTACATATGCAAGCAAACTGTGTTTATTTTATTCATCTAATGGAGTGTCCTCTTTAGTGATGAGTGCAAACCTGCTATCCAGCAAGGAGTTGTTTAATGTCAAAGTAAAAAGTTAGAACAGGTTTTACACTAGCTTCCTCGAGTCCTGGCTGATGGGCAGTGTCTACTCTGTTAGGGTGAGACTCTGAACTGAGGCCTGTGCTCCCTTTTCTGGCTGCTGTCTAAACCCTGGCATGATTATAGTCGTGTCTGCAACAATTTACTAATACTTGGCTTTCTGGTCTGTGTGCTTGCCTTACCCTCCTTCTGCTGGTGGTCAGCATCCTACATTTTTGTGTATATAAACAGCCAGGCTTTTCTAAGGGTAAAGTGTCCAATAATCTTTTGGACTGTGAATGACTGGCATTATTGAAATGGGGTTTGACAGTAATGGGATTTGACAGTATATTACAGTAACGTAATATAATAATAATAATATCTAAGCGGTTTTATTTGCCATTTTCCATGTAAATTCAGCAAACCAACATCAGAAACAACCCCATATTCTTCTGTGGTACTCAGCAGCTCTGAAGACCTAATCACCTGGGAAATGGAAATTTTGTTTTGGTTGCATCTTCCAGCTTGTTACAATAAGGTGATTGGTGATTCAAATTATCATTAATTTATTTTGTGAAACCACGTGTCTTTGCCTGTTGCTGACAGCAGGTGTCCCAGATAGGCCATGTGCTTTGCTGTCAGAGACAGTGCATCTTGTTTATTGTCCATTTTAAAATTTATTACCTGCCCAGGGTTCAAAAGGGTGAAACAGGACCCAGAGTTGCCCACCCTGGCCCTTGGCTTTTCTGGTAGTGTGGGAGACAGTGGAGAGGCTGGTGTGAGGCCCTTGCTTGCATCTCTGTCCCTGACTTACCAGAAATGTGTGAATACATTTATTTAGGGCACATGGGAAGTCTAAGGGTGCTTTTAGCCACAGCTCCATGGGAGCAGATATCCTGCTGCTTTAGCTGCTTTTCTTAATGTGTGTTACACTGATGAAAGTAGAAGAGAAGGTTGTTGGTAAGTGTTTTTGCAAGGTGGTGGCAGAATCTGAGCTTTGCTGATGCTGTGGTATTTTTGTATGCTGTGCAGTTACTCTGCTTGATTTCCATGTGCAAGGTATTATAGACCAGATAGAGTGATCCTGTGCAAACAAACACTTTTCAAACCTGTCTGTATTCATACGCATAAGGCTAAGAGTAATGTCTCTGCTGATAGTATTTTCTAGACATGCTTGTAAATTTAGACTCATGGAAGGTGTGGGTCATGAAGTGCAATTGCAAAAGCCATGAAAACCCTTATTACTGCTGAGATCCTACTGTAGATCTTAGTTGGCACCTTCTTTCTGTTGGAGTTGCTGAGGGCTTTTAATGACTTCCTGGTAAGTAATTTTTTTTTTATTTAAACTGTTGTTTCTGTGCTCTACCAAGAAGAGCCTGTCCTTAAATCCATCGTGACACTTGTCTTGGCTTCCTGAGCCTGGCTTTAACCAGGAGCCTGTGCACACCACAGGATCTGATGGGACTCTCTGCTGAGCAGCTGTTGTGTCAGGAATGGTCACCTTCTGGTTTTGCAGTTACCATATCCTTTGGATATGAAATGATTTGATCCCAGGCTTTTGCACTCTTTCTTAGGCATGGAACTTGCAGCTGCACTGGCATGTGTCAAGGAAGGTTAACCCTAACACGTGTCTATGAGAGATGGAAACGTACCAAAGCACTGGACAAGGAGATAAATGCCACGGAGAAGTTCTGGGCTTTGGATGGAAAAGTGGATCTCAAGTCTGAGAGGTGGCTTGCTCATCTTGGCCAGAATCTGGCCAGGTTGTCTTAAGGATATACTTTCTCAGAAAGTGTCCTATGAAAGCTCAGATAGAAAGAACTCCTGAAGGAAAACCTATAAAAAATCATGCAGTAGGGAGAATTAAGCAAACCATTTTCATGCCTTGCAAAACAGCAGAAGATACATCTTTGGTTCCCAGTGTATGAGGAGGAGTGTGGTAAGCCTAGATGAACATCATGTACTTTATAGCAGGGATATAAATAGGTGCAGATTTTTAGCTTTCCACTACTTTTGTCATTGTCTAGCATAAAGTTGATGTCAAACAGTGCCTTCAAAGTTTAACACTTGAATTCCTTGTTTCATGCTAACAAGAAGATAATTACGCAAGGGTTTTTTTCCTTCTGAAGAGTGGTGTCAGTTCTTATCAACCCACACTCCCTGCACCATGACAGTATTTTGCTGAAAGTCTTGAGGGAGGAGTCAGCTGTACTGTAATTGCATAACCATTGGCAGTCACTTAAACTGCCACCTGTCTTTAAAAGCATGTTAGGATTTTAATTAAAAAATCAATATTGAAATATCAAATATAAAATATTAAGTGCTGTTGCTCAAAAGAGCTAATGATAAAATGCATGATAGCCACCATATTAGAAAGATAGAAAAAGTATCTGACCATAGATAGTTGGGTACCTGTTTTTTGGTTTTTTTTTTCTTGCAGAATGACCATTAGTTTTGGATTTTTTCAGAAGGGAGTATTAGCTAGGGTTAATAAACAGCAGCTTGTGTTGTGCCTTGAGATGTGCAGTAGGCTGACCTTGCCAAAGGACTTCTCAGACCATTGCATGCAAACTGTAGCACAGTTTCTTGTGTGTGACTGAACAGTGACTCTGTTGTTTAAGACTATAAGTGTTTTTGCCAAGCAGAAGTATGTCTGCAGCTTTGAAGAACAAGAAACCATAAATGAAGCGTGTTACTTTAAATCTACCCTAGCAAGTGAGGACTGTAGGCAAACAGTGCAAGGTGAAACAGGTTTCTTAGCAACAAAAACAATTAAAACTGTCATTCAACTGTAAAAGTGCAGGAGCAAAACAGCTGAAAAATGGTTGCTAATCTGGAATACTGATTGTCATTTTGTAGTCTATATATTCCTGGGTTCCATCAATGACTTCTAAGAGCTCTGCAGAAGCTACTTAAGAAAAGGCAGGTTGACTGTTAGTAGACTTAAATTCTCAGTGCAAATCTGCACATCCTGTAGGAAGCATCTAAATCCTGTAGAAATTTTTGAATTTCTAAGAAAAAAATTTCTAGACTTGAAGAAGCCTAAATAATAGTTTGCTATAACGAAGACTGTATGTGAGATTATCCTCTGTTCATAAATAACATCACCTACCTAAGTTCACATTTGATACTGGAGCATTGCTTTGCTTTGTTGTAAGCTTTTGCTGTAGTTTAGAGACAAAATTCCAAATAGAGACAATAGGGAGAAGCATCAAAGGAGAGAAACATGCTCAATCGGATTAATTGTTTTGTTTACTGTATTAAATCTGCCCTTATTAAAAAAAAAAAAAAAAAAAAAAAAAAGCAAACAAAAACCCCCAAACAAACAAGTCTCCCAATCAACCCAAAGCAAAACAGCACACTTTCAGCACATGAACTCTATTACAATTGAAATTTGAATTTAGGAAAATAATACATTGTGAGAGAACAGCCTAAAGTTTAATTGATTGGAATTAATATGGAAGGATGATTTTTATAGAAATGTCTCTTTTATTTTACAGGCTTCATGGGGACTTAAGTTTGTTTCATGTTCTATTAAGTGTGGTTTGGGAGAGATGGAAGTGTTTAGTGGTGCAGAATGACCCTCGCAGTATAGACTATGATGGTATCTTCTTGAGTCCTGTCCCATCTCTGCCTGTTCTGAGTGATGCAGCAGGAAAGAGTATATAACTGTGTTAAGGATGATGTTCTTTTTCTGTGTGTACCTTATGGTGGTGTCATACCTCTAGCTGAAGGTTAGAAAGGGATACGGGGAAACAGCTTGAGTACCTCTGCAGAATCTGCTTCACAAGTAACATTAATTGCAATTGAATTCTTTGACACACCTGTCTAGGCTGGGGTTAATTTTTCCATGTGTTTGAGCTTAACCTAATTTTTCAACCACGACTTTTGAAATGCGAAAGCTATGAAGGGTCTGTGGATCTCTAGTTGAAGATAAAATGTGGATGGCTACTGCTGCATTTGCAAGTCAGCTTTGCTGAGGTAGGCTTTGCATTTCACTGTTGAGCCCTAAACCTTGAAGTAAACATGTAAATCTTGTCTTTCCTCTAATGCTTTAATATAATTTTACAGTACTTCTTTTCTCTAATACTGAAAAACTCAATTTAGTCTTCAAGGGCTGGAAACTTGCAGTAATTACCTGTTTTGTCAAGAAACTTTGAGGCAGAACCTTTGTAGTGTGCTGCTCACATCTGTCTTTCCCTTTCATAAAGTCCTTAATGATAGTGCAAACAAGATTCTTAATAGTTAATCATCAAGTGTAATAATGACTCTGCTACATTTCATTTGGCTTAAGAAAATGCTCATTTTAGGTTTGGCAGGAGTTGAAATCCCAGTAATGCTCATGAGAATGTTCTGTAAGCAAAGCTTCTGTTAATCCTATTCCTGACATGCTCACACATAATTTGATGTGAAATATGAAGCACTTGTACTGAAAGATCTGCAGCTGGGTTTTTCCGTGTACAGAAAGTGATAATATGGGCAGGAAGTGATTCTCAGTTACTAGCTGAAAGTCAAAATGACCTTCACATTTTTAATATCAGCACAAGGGCTGTATTGAGGCAGGGATGATTGATGCTCTACAACTTCATAGAGTAGTTGTAACAACATGTAATAAATCACTGCATTTGTGTAAATTCTCCCAAAGTCAGTTTTGTTTTTGCTTTCCATACTCCATAGTTGGTCATTCTTAACTGAGCTGTTATGAAGAAAGTTCTGCACTGAAAAACCTGTGTTTCAGAAGTTCAGTTCTGCACAAAATTTTTTGTAGTTGCCGGTGTGTATAATTTCTTTGTGCAGCTTACAGAAGTGTGCAGACTCCTGGTCTGTATGCAGTTTGTTTGAAAAATAATGAAGGTTAGTGAGTGGTAGTAAAGGAATCTAGTGATGATTAGTAAAACTTGTGCCTCTACTGTCTGTGAGAAGCAGTAGCAGCTTTTTTCAAAAGAATAGTTGTGTTATGTTTCAGCATAACAAATGCAAGGGTTGCTGTAGAGGTATTAATACGGGGAAAAAAGGAGAAATCATTTTCTGAGCTAGCATACCCTTAAGCACAGCAAAATTCCAAATGGTTTAAGATGTTTGCCATTGAAGCTATTTCCATGAGGTGATTTAATTATGGTGAAATGATGATTTCTTAGATTTTAAGGCTATTTGACCTGCATTTCCTTGCTGCTTGACAAGAAAACAGGAGTTAGTTGCTTATTGTAGACTAATATTCTATCGAGATCTTGAGTATTTAAAATCACCTTTTCCATGTGGTGTGAATTCTGGCTTATGACCCTAGATCTGGTATATCGTGATGTTCATGTGCCTGGATGGGACATGCAGTTTTCCCATGGTATGTCCTCTTTTCCAGCTCAGTGTGTTTTGAATATGCAAGTTAATGTAACAATAAAGCCCTTGTGGCCAGTTTAACTGGACAGAAGGAACTGTAGTGTGTTACCACGGATAGAATAAAGTAAATGCTTTTGTAATAATGCTGCAGCAGGAAGAGAGATACATGTACTATTTGGGTGTATACTGTTGGTTAATTCTGGATTGTTAAGATCTCTCCCAGGAAACATTCCTGCGGAAAGCTCAGTCACCTGATAGTAGAGGGAAGAGTTGCATCACTGATCTAATCCCGGACAGTCCTCAGTACTTCAGAATTTTCTTTACCAGGCTAGGATGCCTCAACTCTTCCTTGCTTTAACTTGTTCTGGCTCCGAGGTGCAGCTGAGAGGACTCAGAATGAGTGTAGCGCTCACTGAGCTTCCCACTCCCAATTTTCTTTTCAAGAAAGGCTCCAAATTAAATGTCCCCAGTGATGAAATGTGTATGCAACACGCGATGCAAGCTAGTGCTGCAACTGAAAGAGGAATTGTGGATGGATTTGAACTACCCTGACCTTTCCCCTCCCCAGAGTAGGTTTTAACCCGTGGAAGCTGACTAGTGCACAGTGGCACAAGTTTGGGCTAGCAGGTGGGTATTGGTGGAGACCAGGGGACACAGAAGTAGCCAGAGGTAGTGGGTAGGCAGTAAGCAGTAAGTAAGTAAGTAAATTACTGCCTAAGTAAGCAGGCTGAACCCCTTTAGCTGTAAGGAGGAAAAGCAGTTAGCTAGCTTGTTTTCTCCAGCTCCATTTTGGGGATCCAGGAGGTGATTTTTAAGCCATTCACCCTCACATACTGCAAAAATTCTGATGTATATCTTAAAATTGAGATGTTTGCATTAATTTGTGTTGGTGCACAGTTGCTGTCTAGGAGCTATAAAGCCTAAATGTGCTGTAACTAAATAAAAATGTGGATCAAAGAATGGGTGACCATGACCAGCACGTGGAATACTTTGGGGAAAAGAAGAAGAAAACAGCAGTGACCTGGTGACAGGCCAGGTGTGAGACCTAAGCAAGTTAAATTTTACTTACGTCAGTGCAGAGAAAACTGTGCTGCTGTTGGTGCTATTGATGCTTTACCTGAAAATAAAACTTGACATTTGTTATCCAAGGATCAGATAACAAAGAATGGGAATGGGAGGTAAAAATAAGTTTCGACATTTTTCCACTAGTATGGTGCTGAGCAAACCTAAAGAAAATTATCAGTTTTAGTGGGGTTTTTATTGTTGTTAATTTTTAACTTGTAGCAGGTTCTCAGTGGAAATAAATTTGGAAACTTGACTGATTTTAGTTTGAAAAGGTATGGTGTGCAACTTCCATCCCATCACTGATAGACAGGAAAGAATCAATGTTTTGTGTAAATCAACATGCTCCTGTTTCTGTCTCGTCTGAAAATGTGTTGAAATTTGCTGCAGAAAAAGCAGCTTACAAAAACAATATCCCCTGCCTGGAGTCACTAGCTTTGGCTTGGTACTTGGAGAATTGACTGCACTTCATGGTGACCCTTCAAGTAGCTGGCATACAAGTACATGTTTTTCTTAATTAAGAAATAAAATGTGACATTTTGGAAGAGAGCTTTACCATGCTATCTTCAACATATGTGCATGCCTGATATAAGAAGAACTGCACAGCTTTTACTGCTTCACCAATGTGACTTGTATCAGCTGCAAAGCTGGTTGTGAGTAGTGGGCAGCACAAGCATCTCCATGGAGTGACAGGTGAGGCACAGGGAGCACCGATGCTGCCATCTCTTTGCTGCCTCTGAAACTGAAAACTCAAAATTATCATGGCAGATCTGTTTGCCAGTTGGATGTTGTAGTTCTTTGTCCTATAGGAAAATGGGAAGGTGATGCAGGAGAATCTAGGGAAGTATATGTTCTCTGCTGTCCGTTCTGGTTGTTTTGCTATTGAGTGTTCCTGTTTTTAATGTGATAGGAAGTATCACCCTAACCAGTCTAATGATTTTCTTGTTATATGATGATTTGAGAGATTACACGGGAGAGAGAGGAAAATAATTTTAAAGGCGTGTGTTTGATAGGAGTTGTAATGCATGGTTATTGAGATAAGGATATTCAGGAGTGCAACAAACATGTTCATAAGTCAGAGATGGACTTACAAAACTTGTAAAGTTTGAGGAAATCCCTCTATAGCTTTTTGGAGCTTTTTCTTGGACATGAACAGTTTAATTTTTACCAAAGGTGGGGGAATTCCACCTGTGAATTTTAATTGTTTTTAAACACAAAGTACTGCTGCAAGGTTCAATTTATGAATTTTATATAGCAAAACACAGTGAAGTTTTGTTTTTGTTATTTCTTCACTGTTTTGAATAATTGTCTCAAGTCCCTGACTTCAGCCTTGCACAACTCCCTGGGGCAGACTCCTTTGTGACTTACAAAACCAGGGAGATGACTCCCTGGATTATTGAACTGAAGTTGCTCATTTCCTCAGCACAAAAGCTTTCACTTGGGATTGACCAAGGTAACCTTAACCAGGGCTTTTTCTAGGAAATTGCAAAATGTTTTGCTGCATAGGTTGAAGTGCTATTTCTTCATCTTGTGTGCTGAGATGATGTTACTTTTCCTTTCCCTCCATCTAATATTAATTCATTCTAGCAAAAAAAATACCAACAGCATTCTCACTCTAGGTGCCCACGAACAGTGCATACTGATACCCAGTGCATCGGGCTATACAGCTTGCTAACCAAGTTTTCAGTGGGCAAACGGGCTGAGGATGTGTTTGTACTAAAAACCCCTGCTATGTGGACAAGGTGGCTCTTGAATTTGCCTCCTCTGAGACTCAGGAAACTTCAGGACCTGGTGCCTGTCAGTAACTGGCATGATTTGTAAAACTGTCTGGAAAGCCTGAAAGGCATGAATCATCATTTACTGAATAACAGGGGTTTTCTGTCATAATGGTGAAATACTCTGTTCTGCATGCACTTAAGAGTCACTCCCATGTCTTCTCTTTGTCTGTGTCTTTTGGAAGAGGCCATGCACTTCTCTAGGCAAGAGAGAGAAAAATGACAGTGTTGAAAATGCTAAATATGGATTACTGTAAAATAATGCAGGTGTGTTTTGTAATCTCAATATTCAGATAAATCACTTGAATTGTCACCTGTAAACATTGGTAAGTGCAGCTTATGTGAAGAATAAGAGTAAGTATTGGGTTTCTGTATTATCATAGTCAATATGGAAATATAGGACATTCATTAACTTTTCTTCTTAGTATTATGAGGCATTTAAACAAAATTGACACCTGATAATCTTGTGGGTAAGATAGTGTAGCAGAGTTTGTAGTTCAGACTTGCTGCTGTTTTTTTCGGTTTTTAACTATTGATTTTCTTGTAGTATGATACATTCATTCTGTTAGAGAACATTAACCAAAAGTACTGGCAGAATTTCACTTTTATTTTTCATCAGCTATTTCAAGTAAGATTTCGAGGCATATCTGCTGTTTCTTCTTGTTCACGTTTTAGCACCAGGAACAAATTTGCTGGACTGCTCCTTTTCTAATACCAGGAGGAGACCTTGTGGGATAATAAGTGATAATTATATGGTAAGAGGACACAATTGTCTCCTTTGTACTGACCTTGTCGAAGTAAAACTGTGTTGAATGTGGGGATGTCCCCAGTGACCTCTGCTGGTAAAAGACTGTGTTGTTTACTGACCAAAATTTTGTAATGCTGCTTCTGAAAGAACATTTGCTACCCTAAGCAAGTGCACCCCATTACGAGTACATACACATTTTCCATTGCCCTCGAGTGGTGGTTTAAAAAGTTCAGAAGTCCTGCTATTTCCTTTGTACACCCATGGTCTATCGGAGTTGTAGTGCTGGTGCTCTCTGTCTTTATTAGAATTTAATTCAGAACCATGCTTTTGATTAAAACTTTATTATTATTATCTTGTGTTGATATCTGTACAGCAATGTAACTGTAGGAAAGTGAGAATTGTGCCATACACTGAAATCCTCTTGTAAAAAGGGTAGGGATGCACAGATAATATCGTGCATGCTCCCATTTCTGCAACTTAGGTTGCTTTATTGCAGTTTTTCTCAACATCCTTGAAAATGGATGAGCCTCCTCTCAGCACTAGCTGGCTGAACCTCAGTACTTAGTATTTTGTCACTGGAACACTGGTGTCCTGAATTTTATGACATGGTAATCTCTATGTTTTTGAGCTGTTTTGAGGGTGCTTATAAGATCTGAAGAGTGTAAGAGTGATGGGAAATTTGAAAGCTGAAGATCCTAGTCCATTCTGGAGTAAATTAAAATGGCTGAGACATAAGACAGCTTTTCTGATTTGTTATTTTAAAGCCTGGTATAGCACAGGGTTCTGCTGCAGGTTAAAGCTCCTGCACATTAAGACAGGCATCTGGCAAGACCATCTTTCCTTTCACATAATGTTAAGAAAAAGTCGGGGTATATTGATTGTCCAGTAAATAGTTCTGTGAAATAAAGATGTTTTTATGAAAAATAAAGATTCACAGGGGGAAGGGGAAAAATCATTTGAGGCTTTGCTCTTTAAATGCTGTAGTGTGTTAGCTACTCAGCTTCCCCACTCCCTCAATATCTTGCACAGGTGATAAGAAAGTATCGTCACCAGTCCTCTTGAGAGAGGATGGGAGCTATGGAAATTGCTGCAGTCAGCAGCAGTTATTTTGATATAACAAATAACTGATTATTTGGGTATTATTACTCATATGAATGAGTATTATCAGCACAAATAAAGTGATGATAATATGAACAGTTCTTGAATTTTATAGTTTACCTTTTCTGTATAATTACTTTAAAACCACCCACAGCATTCACAGGGATGTTTTTAGGATTCCATCTCTGGGCAGTGTATACAGCCTTCCTTATTCATAGTTGTGTGTTGGCTTTACCCCTAGCTTCCATATGAGCATTTTAAATAGTTTTTCTTAGGAAGCAAGTTAGGTTGTAGATGACTTAAGATGTGGGTAGCAAATATACTTCTGTTTGCAGTCATGAAGATGTTGATGTGGAAATGGTATTTCAGCAAGGTTAGTGAGTAGTGCTGTGATAATACAGACATTTCCAAACCTACTGTTTGCCTCTGTGGTCTCCCAAAGAGTTCTCTTAAGTAAATAAAATTAACTTATAGGATAGTTAACTTCTTTATTTCCTTTCTCCTTCTCATTTAGAATACCTAGGATCTGGTTGAAGCAGGCTTATTTTAGAATAAAGAAATGCTTCTGATCTGAATGGTAATTGATATTGAAAAGGGTATAGTACAACTTGTCTGGTGTTTGTTCCCTTCCTGTCCTCGCACATCTGCTTTTTTTTTTTTTTTTTTTTTTTTTTAATAAAGAAATGCAAGTAGGCTGTGACAGGAGTACCTTGTTATAGATTGGTGTTCTTTCAAGTGTGATGGAAACAAAACCTCAAATAAATAAAATACATGCAAACATATACATATACATATGAAGGACTGTGGCTCTTTTATGAAAATTTCCTTACCATGTATATTCTAGGCTGTGTTTCATATATAATCCAGTAGGTGTTTTCTTTAATCTTTGAGGACTTAGTCACAGTTTTTGAAATAATGAGCTTTTTCTGGTGTAATTTTTTGTTTTCCCTGTATCTTTGCCACAAACTTAAGTAATTGTTACTAAAAGAAACAGGGTTTTCCCCTTAAGTTTACACTGACACACAGTTTTCACTTTAAAAACCCAACAACGTTTAAGGCTTGCTATGGAGCTCCTGCAGTGCTTGGGTCAAGCAAGAGGACCTCAGAGTACCTGCAAATCTACACTGCTTACACAGATGTTAATTTCATACTCAAGTCCTTTATGGATTAAACGGTTTCATTATGTCATAGCTTTTGGCAAGCTATGAGTAGTTACTCGTGAGTGGAATGACTAAAGGTGTTGGCCAGACAGGTAGCCAATGGCAGCATGATCAAAGCAGAAGAATCAATCTCTACTTGCAAACCTCCCTTTACCTGAGCCTGGACACCCTCACACCCAGCTCTGTGTCTGTGGGTTTCTCTGCCAGAACCACAGATGGTTGCTTAGTGTCCCTTCTGCAAGGAGAAGACAGTGCAGTGCTTTAAAACCCAAGTTTTTGAGTTGAGGTACTTCAGCTTCAAAGTCCCTGTGGCTCTTCTTCTCTCTCCCCACCCCTGATGAAATCCAGGAGCTGGCCAGGTAGCCTGGACTGGTGCTGCCTGCACACCTGGCTTTCAGGTCCCTCTAGTGGCCTCAGACTCTAGTTCAGAAACCTGGAGCTACTTGTGGAGATGTCAAAAATCTCCTTGACAGGCTGGTTTGGAAAGTCTGTAGTGAAGTCTGCAGGTCAGCTAATTTGCTAGTGGTTGTTCAGGTTTTTTTGTTTGTTTTTTGGGTTGTTTGTTTGTTTTTTGGGTTGTTTGTTTGGTGGGTTTTTTTTATTAGCTTGTTTTTTGGGTTTGCTTGGGTTTTTTATGTTTTTTTAAATGCAGTTTGGCACGTACTGTAGCTATTAATATAGATGCAAGTGCTTTGTAGTAATGAAACTGCTCATAGAAACCACAGGCTGCTAGAAGTTTCTTCTCAGCAGAGGGAAAAAATAATTTTCTACTTAAGGTACCTACATCTAAAATGGATAATTAGTACCTTTGTTTGCTCTGCAAGCAGTCAGCCTCACAAGAGCACACTGGGATATGAAAAGTCTGGTTTGTGATAGTGACTGTGGTGATCAATGACAGCTTGTGGCAAGCAGCAAGTTTTGTCAGTTTTAACTCCCCTGTTAAATATTGAGAATCTGCAACCACAGAGGTGACCAGGTTTAAGCTGGGTCATGGAGAGCTTCATAACTAATCAGATAAGAAGTCTGCCTGCTTGCAGCAGAGAACAGTATAGATTTCCATTGGGTATCTTGTTGAAAAAACATTGTGAGAAGATGAAGTTCTCCTCTCTGTAAGATTAAAATTATTTTGAAAATATTTTTAAAGTCAGCAGAAGTAGGTTTGATGTACCTGTTTACTTGGTCCCAAACTGGCAGCCACAAATCATGCAGTGTTGAAGGACAGAGCAGACATGGCCTTTGAGAAGACCCCGTATAGGTTCTCCCTTTCCTTAGAGACCTGCAATATTGAGCTGTTTCTTCTCATTTTGTCTGACCTTTTTCTTTTGAGGCCTTCTGCCTTGGGAGCCTTTATTGTAGTCTTCTGGATGAAGAATGAAGCCTTCAGAGGTACACTAGAGTAGGCTGGGTGTGGGTTGTTGGTTTTTTTTTGTTTGTTCGGTGTTTGGGTGTTTTTGAGTTTTTTGTTGTTTTGTTTTGGGTTTTTTTGGTAGTTGTTTTTTCTTTGTCTTGCTTTGTTATTTTTTTCTAAGGTGCACGCTCTTGCTGTTTGGATCTGTTGGAAACCTCTTACTGTTGATTCCAGTGAAATCTAGATATAGTCACCCTCAGTGACTTGCATTTAAAAACATTTTCCCTTTAGGGGTAACACATCCTCCTTAAAAGCAATTGAGTGAGAAGAAATAGGTATGCTAAATACAAGCTGGTATAAGAATATTATAAACTTGCACATTTAGCAGTATGGTACCTAAAATATTAATGGGATGTTTGTTGTATGCTATGTTGTGATGTCTTCAGAGTGGCCCACTATTCTCCTTAGATTACAACAACATACAAAGGAACATACAAGGCTTCATCATAAATATCCAGATATTTTTCACAAGAGCAGAGAATCAGAAAATGGGGTTGGAAGGGACATCTCATCTGACTCCCCCCTGCCAGAGCAGGATCACCCAGAGTAGATCACGCAGCTTCTACATACTGAAGTCATTCAGTAACAGAGGACAGTTTTGAAGCTTCTTTATGGGGATTTAGTAAAAGTAATTGTCAGTGGGGCTGGCTGACATCTAACCTTTCTTTGTACACCCTGCACCAGTGTAAGAGGGATCCCAGACTCTTAACTAGGCTCAATAATTGTTACTGCAATACAAATGCTGAATAACTTTGTACTGAGTAGTTTTTGACCATTTTGGGATAGAGGAAACAAATTAAGTTCAGAAAGGGTTGTATGCTGTTTATCAGGTCTGCTTAATATTGTTTTGTGTTAAGTGCAGCATCAGAATCTTGGCTCTTGGTTGAATGCAAAGGTATCAGTTCTGGTTTCTTCCAGAAATAATCTGCCCTGGTAATCTGGGAAATAAAACCCAAACTTTCTGGAGGGGACTTTTTGTAATTCTCATATAGAAACTTGCCCTTTGTATTTATGTGGTGATGATGTCAAACCCCATTTCTTACCATTTTGCAGAAAGGAAGTGTTTCTGACCTTTTCCAGCTCCTGGGTGCACAGGAGGCTCCAAGAGGCTGCAAGTCTGTAGGATGAAACCAGGGCTACCCCCCTGCAGCAGGGAGGGAGTGAGGTGTAGTGGCAATGTTACTGATGCCTTTGTGAGTGAGACAAATACACTGCATGAAGACTAGGGTCTTAATCCATGTAGGGACACATAAGTATAAATTTCATTATAAGCTTGATTTATTACTTTGTTTTGCTTAAAGACCAGGATACTCCTTAGGAAATTGGTCAGAAAAGATAACTTTTTCACTTGGGAACACACTGTATGTTTACCTGTGCTTTAGTTACCACTGGAAGGTCCCATTCAGGATTTTCTCTCTTATGTATTACATGGTTTATGTGAGTGAAGGGGTTTACAGGACTTGTTTCCAGAGACCTCTATAACTTTGAATAACTGATTGCTTCCTATAAGCCCAAGAAGAAATGAGGAAGAAGCTGAGCAGTGGGGGGTTTTGTGGGTTTTGTTTGGTTTGTTTGTTTGGTTTGTTGTTTGTTTTTGTTGTTGTTTTTTGTTTGGCTTTTTTGGTGTTTTTTTTTTTGGGGGGGGTGTTGTTTGTTTTGGGGTTTTTTTTGTTTTTGTTTTTTTGTGTGTGTGTGTATGTGTGTCTGTGAGTATGGTTAAGTGGTAGTGTAAGATGGACGTAAAATATCAAGGATTTTATTTTTTGGTCAGTCGAACAGTTTTCATTGCAGCAGTAACTTTGGCACAGCCCAGGGTCAGTATCTTGGAGAACCCAATGAGCTAGAAAAGGATCTTAAAACACATCTCTTCTGTGGCAGCTCTTGAATTCTGGATTTGAGATAGCTATGATACCTGTACAGGTTAAAGGAAGCCCTGTGTTGAGGAATCCTGCAGCTGTGTTTAAGCTGTTCTGCAGCTGTATTTGCAGATATTTTCCTACAGTTTAAATCCTGCAAGTGAAACACAAGATCAGGATGAAGCTTTGTATCCCAATGGCCTTGAAGCCTTGAGCCAGTGAGTACTAGGAGATAGACAAAATACTAGAGACAGCATTTGATAAGAGCACGGACAGCAGGAAAGTCCTAAAGTGAACTTGGCCTTGGAATGAGTAGGGAGCACCTCTACAAACAGCCACACGACCACCCAAGACCCCTGCACAGGCATGGGTTTGTTTTGCAACATCAGCATTATGGAAATGTGGCAGATAGGCAGAATTTCATATGATGCATAAGGCCACAGAGGATGATGATGTAAGTTTCACCAGTATGTGAAGTTCTGTGAGCCACGGTGCACTCAGTTCATGAAATGTTCCCCGAGTGACTGATTCTGTGCACAATCGAATAAATCAATGTGTTCTCCATAAATGTAGTAGTTTTGTCTGTGCTTTGGCAGCTAGCTTAGAACAGTAAAAGTTCACTGGTGTGACAACTTGATACTCAAGTTAGCTGAAGGTGCTGGCACTGCAGCTGTAGCAGGGTCCCACTGACCATCCACGTAGTTTTACAGCAATAATTTCTGTTTAGTTTGCTTCTGCACAGCCAGACTATGGCCCACTACAGTGCCCACAACCTTTTCTTTTCTTTTTTTTCTTTTTTTCTTTTTTTCCTTAAAAAAAGACAAAATAAGCAGAAACAAATTGATTTTCTCTTCCCTGTTGCTGTTCAGAATTCAAGAGTAACATGATATTTCTAACAACCCACCCAAAATAATCTGAAGAATAATTTTAATCTCTTATTTGTCTTCTTGTAATCGTTGCCTTTTTTACTTTTAGAATGATACTTTGTCATCTTGTAATCTTGGCCCCTTCCGCCCCCCCAGCACATTGTAGTAAAGAAAATAGCAGGAATATGAGTTTTTAAAAATCCCTTCAAGTATTCCACTGAAGTTTATAAATATTCTCTGCTTCAAGCTCATCCATTAGTACTCCAGACACTACTTGGTGGCGTATTTGTCATGCAGAATCAGGATATTAAATATCTGTCTTCACAGAAGGTTTCAGCATAATACAGGGAATCTCAATTTTCCCAGAATATTTATTCTCTTAGAACTAGTGCACCTTTTCCAGCAAGTTTTGTCGTGTAGGTAGACCACATCAGATTATCTGAGAAAGCTTAGAAAACGTCATCTAATTTGTAGGTACCTAGCGACTACAAAGTATTTTGGTTACAGTTTGAAGTGTAAATACTTTCATGCTCTGCATGTGCATTAGTCATAAAGTACTACTAGTCTGATGCTTTGAAATTTTAACTTAGCAGAAAAGAATTCCTACATATTATATATATATATAAAAAAAGTGCTTGTCATGAGATGGTCTAAAAATGACACTGTGCTTGAGGTTTTGCTAAAGGGTGAGAATAGCCTGTTCTTACTGGTTTAAAATAAAGCAAACCATGTAAAAAACCCTCATCTATCAAAGGTAAATTGTACACTTTTTACTAAGTAAATTTAATTGCTTAGAATACAAGCCTTGCTAAGTTTTTTTCCTATTTTTTTGCAAAAAAAAATTCAAGCAAGTTGAAAAAATCTGTTTTAAACAAAATCTCACAGTTGGAGTTCTGTGGTTTGGTTTTTTTCTATCATATATGAAGCTCTAAAATCTTTGTCATGGAGGCACTCATAGACACTTGAAGCAGGTCTGTATTCTGTTAAAACTTTCAGAAACCTTTGAAGAAATTTATTTGAGAGAACTTGCAATTTATGCCCTCTCGTTGATAAATCCTATAAAACATGCCCGCTTCCTCTTCACTGCTGGAGGAAGCAATTAGTTTATATATTTGCCTGTCTCCACAGATGGAGCTTCATGTCTCTAATCATAGTAACTTAAAAGTTTTACTAATGCATTACTACTACTAGTGGTACTGCTTTAAATCTAAACCCAGCAGGTTAGGCCTCCTGGGAAACCTGCAGTGTTTTTTTGTTCTTGGCAGCAGGAAGGGGGGAAGGTCCTTGCATTCAGTTGTTACTTGCTATGAGGCCCTTGTTTGCTGTGAGAGGAGTGGAAGTGATTTCTGTGGAGTGGTGGGGAGCTATGTCTGGTAAAATATCTTCCTTCTAGCCCAAAGGGAGGTGGTCTTTTGTCTGACAGCCTCACCAGGGGTTGCATCACCTGTGATTGTGGGAGCCTGGGAGGAGGAGGTGGTGGCAGCATGGATGGGAGCTTAACCACAGAGTAGGTCAGGGATTGCAGGAAAACTAACCCTGTGGAGGAGGATAAAATGCAGTACAAAATGGGAGGAAAATTATATGGACACTGGGTGTGCCTGAGGGGTGACTGAGAGAGACTGACACAGTATTAGTCCAGGAGGGCCTGGGTTTCTTTGGGGAGAGGTGAGATACTCTGATGCTTATGATAATTTACTGGAAATTGTAGGGATTCCAGCTATCATGCTGACTGCTGTGTGTATGTCAGTAAAGTTTTCATATTTTTTAACTTTCATGGAGAAGATAAAGATTTAGCAATTTGTGTCATACTGAGCAGAATTTGTAAGTTGCATAATGCAACTAAGTGTTTATTAGAAGGAAAACAATTTCAAAACCAGGGTTGCAAAACTGGGCATTTCCTAACTTTAACATTTCAGAATTTAGATAAATGGTGCAAGTATCATGCATAAGATGAACATGTGAGTCAAGCTTTATCATTCTGACCAGGGGAGAAGACACTGGCTGCTAGGTTTTTGATGTCGCATTTTATTACTTATCAAAAATTAGCTTGGTACTGATAAGGGTTGC
The DNA here is from genome assembly GCA_023637945.1 of Phaethornis superciliosus. Lineage (NCBI taxonomy): Eukaryota > Metazoa > Chordata > Aves > Apodiformes > Trochilidae > Phaethornis > Phaethornis superciliosus. The sequence goes on along the minus strand of JAJQWJ010000004.1, from coordinate 43,236,013 downwards.
TTAATGATTGTCTGTGAAAGATGGCATTTGATGTTCATAAAAGTTTCATCATACTTAAGTTTGCCTCTTGTCCTGGATGATGGGAAAGATGGCAGTGTCTTTCAGTTGTTAGTGCCTTAGCTTCTCCCATTGCAGAGCTAATGTTTTGCGTTTTTCTAGAAGGTGGTCTGTAGCATATTTCTTTGATGACCACTGAGATGGGTGATGAGAGAGCCAGATGGTTACTGATCTTGGTAACAGTCAGAGTATACCATCACAACTCCCCACTTCCATAATTTGAACTAGTGTTCCTTACAACTTAAGCAGCCTGAAAATTTTAACAGTTTTGATTTTCAGTTTCAGTCACCATAAGTTCTGGCATTTAGAAAAACTCATGCAAGTAGTGTATGTGTTACATTTTGTACCAGTTTGTCATAGTACATTGATTTAAAATCATTATCAGCAGAGTGCCTAAGCTGAAATCACTGGTTTAAATTTACCTCAAAATTTTTCAGCAGTTTAACAGAAAATGGAAAAGTAGACCAGTGGTCATTTCGGGTTAGAGTTTAATTATGTAACTAGGCATTTCAGGTTTCTTTCTGCTTTACTTCTTTCATGGTAAATTGTGTCTCTTTTTTAGGAGTAAAACCTAAAGCTTTTGGATAAGTGACCTTTCAGAAATGCAAAATGCTCAAATCTAATCAAAGCCACTGAACACTGATGGAGCTGAGCTACTTTGGAAATCAGGACATTGTCTAGGCCTTTTTTTTTTTTTTCCCCCTTTCCATCCTTTGTGTTCTATAAAACCAGGCTTGTATTGGATTATGTCTGGCTTCACAGTGAATATCAGTGAAGGAGTTATTCCAGATGATTTTCAACACAGGGAAGGAAGGGTGGGAAAAGGGTAATAAAAGGCTAAATTAAAGGACAAGGTCCTGAGTGCATTGTCATCTCTGTTTAAACAAAGAGGAATGACAACAAAGTGGATCTTGCAGGATCAGACACTGTAGTCTGTCACACCTCCATTTTTGAACATGCAAAAATTTAACCCTAGCTCAAGAAATAATGTATCACAAGTCAAACTTATTAATATGAAAAAGGGCCTGTCTTGCAAACCTATGGAGCAGGAATGAAATGACAGATTTCTTTCTCATGGGACCAGAACAATTTTCCTGCCACACAGCAAGTAGACATTAACCCTACCACATACTTTGTCTTCTTCAGAAGGCGATGTAAATAGTTTCAGATTTTGTTGTCCATTTGCATTTTCTGAGATAGATGAGCTAGGAGGCTAGGTGTGCAGGTGTAGCTGTAGGGAGACTCAGTATGTTCCTTTAAAAGGGCAGAAAATTTACAGGACTATAGAAGTCTTTTCAGGGAGATATCTGTAACCATGTGGCACTAAATAAATGATTGATTCTCATCAGGACTAGTACTGAATGACGGCCTGGGTGTCTCTCTCCAAAAAAAATAAATCAAGAGTTAATGATCATTAATGAAGTGGAGTCTTTTCAGTAAAAAGAGTGACATGAAAAAAAGAATGAGCAGTGTTTACAAATAATGGCTTAAAGATCTTTGTTCGAATTGTTGTTTCCCCCTTATATTTCCATTAAAATATAGTTGCTAGACTGCCCTGAACTTAATCATCTAACTACTTTTAATTGATTAAGTACTTACCAGTAAAACGATTTACTTCAGCATACATTAGTGTGATACTTTGCAAAGCTGAGTGGGCACTTCTCAACGTATTGGAGAGTAAAAGTGGGATTGCTTATATATGAGGATAAACAGGAAGGGACAGATAAACAAGCCAGGTCAGCTTAGCTGAGAGTATTGTGCCTTGAAAACAATTGATGTGATCCATTACAAACAGTTCAATCCGATCCAGAGTTCTTAATGAAACTAAAGAAAAAAACACACAAAAATTATTTAGTTCACCGGTTCAGCTTGAGCATTTGTGATTTTATGAGTTTTTTTTATTTTGTGAACTAGAGATTTGTAGGAATAAAAGAGATTTTAATTCCTCTTTTTAACTTGGCCTGTGATAGTTTAATCAAGTAGGTATAGGGTCTTCAAATGTACTTGCCCATCTTACATTCATCCACTTAGTACTTCTGTGTGTGTTTGTAGCAGATCCACTGGCAGCATTTCAGAAAAGTTCATTGCCTTTGCCTGCCCAGGGCCTTGTTCCTCTCAAGGAGGCTGTCAGCATCACAGTTCTCCTTAAAGATGTTCTTGCTGCGTTTTTTTGTTTTGTGTGTTTGTTTTTTGTTTTTTTTTGTTGTTGTTTTTTGTTGTTTTTTTTTTTTTTTTTTTTTATGTCTCTCTTCAAGTGCTGCCCTTTTTCTTCTTGAATACTATTAAGGATTTTGATTTCATCCTGGATAATTTCTAAGTATTACCCTGTGGTGTGACATGTCTCATAGTAGTGTCACACTAGTGTCTGAGACCATGGCAAGTCTAACACCTTCTGTGCCATTCTGCAAAGGGCAGTGTGTTTTTCTCACCCCTCTCCTCCCCCAGGTGTACAGCCCCTCAGATTTATCCATATGCAGTATGTGTCCTTTGATTAATGCACTCACTTTTCCTGGTAAACACTTGCACTAGTGTTGACCTAGGAGTGGTTGCAGGGAGACAAGGAGCATTGGAGACTTGCAGAAGATGCTGTAAAAAGGAGTGAATGATGGTTTTGATTGCTGAGGACAGAGCCCTTTCTGGGTCTGAGAGTGGCTCAGAGACAGGCTCTTTCATAGGATTATAGCAGTTTTAGTATTCAAGCATTTTCTTCCTTTATGTTTGTACATAGTACATTAGCACTTTGTTTCTGTAGCTGTATTGCTTTTTGCCCCAGCACACCTTGAGTGCATTAGTAACAGGAAAAGACTTTGCTAAAATTGACACCTTGTAAGTCCCAAGGCTGAGAAGTGTGGCAGATCTGTATAACTGTGTAGGTTAAGATTATTGCTGCACTTCTCATGTCCTTTGCTCTCTGAACTTAGCCATAGTGGTTTTTGTTATCAGAGAGGTGAGATTTTCCTCAACTCTCTAATGGAAGTAAGAGAATATGTAAGCTAGTGCTGAACTTTGTGCTAAACATAAGTGACTGTTCAAAATATTTGCTTATTTACATTCAAAATAGTATTTACTTGGCATTGTAAATTGTAATTATTTCTATCAGTTGTTGGCTATTTGCCACGTAATGTGTGGCTTGGTTTTAAGAGTACTATTTTCACCAATAAATGCAGCCTTTATCCAAATTAAGCAATGCAGACAGCTACAGAACTATGGCAAGATCAGTGTGTACTATATCTGGCAGTACTCAGTTTGCTTTCTTTTTTGCTTCTTGTTCTTTCTCCACAGCATTGTTTATTTCTGCAACGAAACAGAAGAATGTTCTGGGTTGTGTTTCTCAGCAGCTCTGTGGCCTGTGGAGAGTGTGGGCAGTCACTGTATGCAGCATCCTGGAAAATGTGCGTTCCCTTGGAGAAGTGATCTGCTGAAAAGCACATACTTGCAGAGTTGTTCATTCTGCCTTGCTGCACTGCTTATCAAGGTCGGAAATGCGTGGTCTGTGATACTCCCTGGGATTTTCATTTCTTCTGCTGAAGAAACACTACCTGCTGCAGTTATCCAAGGAGCCCCAAAGAGCAAGGATGTTGAAGATGATGGCTTTCTGTACTTCGTATGCAGTTTGGGGTTTGTTACTGGAAGTAGCAGTAGCATTTGGTCCAGTACCAAGGATCACTTGGGAACACAGAGGTAAGAGGAGGAACTTCAGTAGTGTAATATCTGACATAGCCACAACCTTAGGGTTTCTGGTGGGATCTGAAATTCATTGAGATTGGGTGTTCTTTCAGCTTGCATGCTGCAAGTTTATTCAGGTGTTGCTAGCATTGCTTCACTTATGAAGTGCTTAGGACCAGAATATTTGAAAGTTACTCCTGCACTGGGTTAACTGATTTCAGGCAGTTTAAGCAGTTCTGAAAACAGCTTATTAAAGGAGGAATTTCACATTTGGCTTTCTTAGCTGAAAGGTCTCGCACATGAAGCTCACTTCAAGAGAAAAGTCTAATAGATGTATTTTATTTTACTAAAATAATTTTTTGAGTCTGGACGTATTAGCAAAATACACCTCTCCAGCTAATGATCTTTTTATGCTTTTTCAGACTGAGATGTATTTTGACACTCAGCCATCCTGTGCACTAAATAAATCACCAGATGAAGGAAATGTAAGCATTTGGCCCTTTTCTAACAGCAATATATGGTGCCTAGAGTTGAAACAGTCTTCTTCACAGAACACTGCTTTCCCTGTACTTGAAATTGCAGCAAACATTTGTAACCTCCCAATAGAATTAGGGGAAGTCAGCAAATGCAGCACAAAGACAATCAATAGGGATCAGAGCATCCTTTTGGGTTTTGTTTTAAGGTAGCCTGAATCTGAAGACAACTCTATAGAGCAAGGACTATTCAGTAGTTATTTGCTGCTGTTGGCAAATACACTTTTTTTTTTTTTTTTTTTTTTTTCCTTTCTTTTTTTTTTTTTTTTTTTTCCTCTCCCCCACCTTCACCTGAACTTGTGTGGCAGGGATGCTGTAGGTTTTACAAGGTTTTGTATTTGGGTCTTCCCAAGTATGCTGTGACCAAACCAAACCAGTGTGTGGACAGTGTGAAGATCCAGCCTTAAATAAAGATGTTGAAAACTGAGCAGACATGGTGTAGGAAAGCATAGATGGATGTAGGTTTTCAGAAAGAACAGGGTAGACGAGGCTCATAGTTGTGGCTTAGGCTTCTTAATGCTCCTGTCTTTTATAGCAGTTAAAATTTGGCAAGTTACTATCTAATGATATTACGGTAAGGCACTGCAAATACACATCCAAATTACTCATATTTTCATTCTTGGTATTTATCCCTTTCTCTGTCTGCTAAAGACTATCACATTTGATATGGGAAGCCTACTTTAATTAGGGAATTTGGTGGAGGAATGAACATGTAGAGTTTTATAAATAAGTTTGTCCATTTGGGGAAAATTTGCCTGCCAAGTAAGACTTTAAAACTTCATGCTCAAGAATCTAGTTTGAAATTAATATTTCTGCAGTCTTACAGTTGAAAACGTGCAGTTTCTAGTGTTAGTATTAGGAGAAATAATATGTATTGGTTTCTGCCTGTATCTTAAAAAGCCACATGTAATTAAGACATTTTTCCATTATGGCTGTACATGCAGAAAAAAATATTCATGTATATTAGTAATTTTGTGTCATCTTTCTTCAGCAGTTCTGTTCCAGGCAGCACACTTCCTCATTCTACTGCCTTTTCACCAGTCTCTCCCTCTTTCTGTCATCTTCTTTTCATCTTGATTTTCCCTTATGTTATTTCTTTGTCATAAGCATTTCATCTCTGGACCAAGCTTCTAAATCAGTATATTTACCCTTGGTAAATGGTTCATTTTCAGCCTCTGTATCTTCTTCCTGATGCTGAAGTGTTGTCTTTCAAGGTGCAGAATTTTTTGTGAGATGTGTTCAGGTTGGTTGCAAGGGATTGTGTGTTCAATTTCAACTTGAAATTGAACAAGAAAGCAGGAACCAGTGATTTTGATGATGATGGGAGCTGCTGTTTCTGCTGAACTGCTGAACCAAGCTTCTAAAGAGCTTGTCTGCTCTTGTCTGCTCTTGTCTGCTCCATGGGTTGTCCAAACAAACCTTTGTTGCTTTCAAGATATCCAACAGCTGTTAGACAACTTAAAAAGATGACCCATAAACCTGACCCTAAGTGATTGTGTGTCTTCATGTGGTGCTGTTTTTCTTTCATTTCAACAGAGGTCCAGCTAATACATTTTCATGAATCAGAAGTGTCAAACTATTCAACATTGCTGTTAAGTCAAGACAAAGATGTCCTGTATGTAGGAGCCAGAGAAGTGATCTTTGCATTAAATGCAGTGAATATAGCTGAAAAGCAACACGAGGTATGCTTTTTAATACATCCACCATGTAAAAATCATACTCCAAATTTGATCTCATTTCCTGCTACCAGTAGCACTATATCTTAAGTGATAGGTATCTAAAAGGGAAAATACTGTAGTGTGGGCTACTCCTGTGTTATTTCTGGAACATGCTGTAAAGGAAAACATGCCATCACATAAAAGGAAAATATGAGAAGTTGGACATAAGCAAGTATAGACCTCCCTAGGTATATTCTTCTTGGGGAAAGGATGCTGGACTGGAGTGATTTTGGGTATCATCTGTAATGGTGATTCACATGCATATTTTTATTATCTGGAGTGGGCTCTCTCCTGTTACTCTGAATCAGAAGGTAATGTAATCCAAAACAGTAGCAAAATTGGAATTTGGTCAGGAGTTGCAGGATGCAGATGTGCTTCAAATGAGAGCCCTGTACTTTAGGTTCTGTTTCTAGGTGTGGCTGTACAAAAAGCAGTGGTGCAGACAGGTCTGATTCAGTTTGCTCTGGGAAATACTCCGAATGTGCTGACGGTGGCTTCCCAGAGTAGATGAGCCCATGCACAAGTCTGCTAACAATGGATTGCTTCCAGTCCTTCCCAGGCTCGTGTTTTTTCATCCCATCCACAGCACAGGCTGACACAGATGTTTGGGAAGATTTTTAATACAAACAAAATCTTCACAGGTGGTGGTGGGCAATTTCAGCAGCATATAGAAGTTGTTCTATGAGTGCATGTAACTGTCAAAAGTTGTACTTCTCTCTATAGTGTTAATGGGTCCAGTACATTTTCTTAGGTTTCCTCTCCCAAGTGTTTTTCATTCCAGTAAGAGTGAAACTGAGAAATGCTTCAAATGGAGAAGTACTTATAACTGTTAAAGCTGCATTTTCCTAATGCATGTGGTAATGGCAACTTCATTAGCAATTTGAGAGGAATTGTCATGATGAGCACAAAAGATAATAGCAGTGATTTAGCCCTGCTTAACGCACATGCATTTGGAAGTGCCACCTACCTAGGAAAGAATGGCTTTAAAGCTTTGAAAGCTGCTTGCAAAACGGCCTGCATTTTAGTGCAGATAGTCTTGGAATTTCTCTTTTTGTGTGTGTGCTACTACAAGACTTTTAGTCTTTGCATTGAATTAAAGTGCTTTGAATGTGCTTTCCTGTTGCTTGTTTTCTCACTTAGTTACACTGGAAGGTCACCGAAGATAAAAGGACTAAATGTGCAGTCAAGGGCAAATCAGAACAGGTATGTACTCTTATTGAACTTTGAGAAATATGTTATGCATTTTGCTTGAAGAGGAGGGATGTTAAAGGAAAAAAGGCTTCAGCTTTTTGAAATTAAATTTTTCAATTAATCACCTATCTTCTTTAATTAACTTGAGCTTTAGAAACTCCAGCATGCTTCATCTTATTTTTTTAATTCTTAGTTCATTATTTCACACTGGTCAATATTATCGGAGTGTTTGAAAATTTGGACACACCTTGATGTGTGCTTAATGTTACAAGTTTCTCCATTGAAATTATAAACCAGTATTACTTTCCCTGAGGTAAATGGTGGCAGCTGTTGAGTTTTATTATTGCAGTAATACTTCCCCAGCATAATTTTGATAGTTCCATTTGCTTTGGTTTAGGGTACAGGGCTTATTTTTTTAGGCAAGTGTCTTTTTCACTGACTACATACATCCTTATAGTGATGCTCAGTGGCTGTGACCTTGCTGATGTCACTGCTCAGACAGCTTCCTGGCAGCTGAGCAGCCAGGGGGGTCCCTTGGTGTTTCTGGGAACCATGGGCTCCTCATGGCTGCCAGCGTGCAGGATAGTTTGCTCATTTTGTTTGATGCTTTACATGAGATGGTTAACTGTATGTGGAGGTACCTATTCTGTTATGCAGTGCCACTTGGCTTAGTGATGTGCTAAAATAAAGGATTGCTGGGCAGGACTGGTGGTTTTAGCACAGGTTTGAAAGTGGAAGTCTGCAAGCCTTGCAAATACAAAAAGCAGCCCTGCTCTACATTTGCAGGGATTTGACATCAGCACCCCTCAACCTGCAGCCTCACACTGTTACAAAACTCCATGTGCTGCATCCAAGGCTGATTGATATCCTGCATTCGTAGGGCTCCTCTAAGGGGGAGTTGGGTCTTTCTCCCTGGGCGCAGTTTTCTGGCTTTGGTTGGAGTGACAGCCACCAATACATTATCCTAACATGAGGTGTGGCAGGTATTTAACAGCCTTTTCCTCCTTGTGTCCCTCTTCAGGATGCACTGAGAGTGCTGTTTCTGTTCTCCAGGTTAGGTTTGGAGTACTTGTAATAATATTGACATACAGCTGTGATGAATATGAGATGTGGATTTCTCTTCATGTGGCTACAGTTTAGCAGACAGCGTGTGCATCTCAACCAGTCCTGCAGAAATTATTTTTGTTAATTAGAAGGGATATTAGACCCTGTATATTTGCAAGAGCTCCAAATATATCTTCCTTTTTTTCCTTTCCCCTAGTTCAGCAGGTCATACTTAACCACCAGCCCTGCTTTATCCTCATTGTACTGATAACTTTTCACTTGTTACATTTATGTTGTGGCCAGGGTATTTTTCATAGAGCAATAGTTTCAAATGGTATTAAGCCATTTTTGCAATTTCTTACACTGAAATGGTCAGTCTTCTCCCTCTTCCTCACCACTATGGTGTTTAGGACCAGCAAAAAGCCTTCATGCATCTGTTCAAGGACCTCACATGGCAGAAAACAGGTTTTTCTCTCCTCCTTCCGCTTAGTCTTCAGCCATACTGAACCCAACATACAGCCACAGAAATACCTGGTTTGCCTCATAAGTGTAAGGACAGTGCTTATACTTCCTTCAAGTAGTTTATGTTTATGTAACTACAGCACAGTAGTGGTATTGGGATACGTAAAATAAAAGGATGTTTTGAATTTTTTTTTTCTGACACTCGCAATGGGGTATTTAGAGTTGTTTTTCTTGGCTATTCTAAAACTTTATGGTATCCTTTCTGCAAAGCTTTGCTTAAACACCTCATCCTATTTCAGAACCAAAGAAAATAAGAAGTTTCTGTGAATAAAAGAGCAATTGATGTAAGGATTTTGGGGAAAAAACCCAAAAAGGTTGAGAACAGATAATAGTGACAAAGCTTTGTAGCTAATTTAATGATATTAAAGGTTTCTCTCAAAAAACAGCCTTGGCTGTCACTTGGTGTTTCATCTAGGCTTACAAAGGATGACAAAGTCTTAAACTTACTCCTTGTTTAACTAGTTGTTTCAATGGACTGAATATGTCTTTGGAGCTTGTGCTTTCATGGAGCAACTTGAGATACACCCTGATGAGTGTTTCATGCTTGGTTATGGTACTCTGACAGGTGTCCTGAGGCAGCTGCACTCCACTGGCTGCATGGCTGGAGTTCCTGGAGATTGCAGGGAGATGCTGTCCCCGTGATGACTGCATCACCCAGCCTTACTGCTGTGGTGTGGCATGAGTAGTGGCAATGGATGACCTGACAGCACAACTTCAGTTGTTTATTTATGTTGTACTGTGGAAGCAGTGGTTTATCAAACTCTCTGTTCTCATCCTCTGTTACAGACAGAGTGTCGTAATTATGTGCGTGTCTTGCAACAGCTGAACAGTACTTTTCTCTATGTGTGTGGAACTAATGCGTTTCAGCCAACGTGTGATTACCTGGTAAGAATGTACATATTTTTATAAAAGAAACTAAATTAGAAGCACTTTGCTTGAACAATGAGTACTCTCCATTTCCTAACGTTGTTGTAATTTCATAGAATCATAGAATGGCTTGGGCTGGAAGGGACCTCAAAGATAATCTAGAGCTAGTTTGGACAGGGACACTTCCCACTGGACCAGCTTGTTTAAAAAGCTCCATCCAGCCTGTCCTTGAACACTTCCAAGGGGGGGACATCCACAACTTCCCTGGAGTTTCAGTGCCTTAGATTTCAGTGCTGTTCATTGTATTGGGAGCATTTATTGCACTGTCCCATGGTAATGACTCAGTATGGCAATAAACTGTGCAGTTCTTTTTCAAAGTGCTTACTGAATTATTGATTTTTGCTTACCTGCAGTTTATTTTTCTTAGCTTTCCTAATTCCTAATTATTATGTGTTAGCATAAAAATTGTTTCTAAAACTAAAATTACATTCTTCTAGAGGCTCTGTTCATTACTGAATGTCCCTGAAATTTCTCAGATTCCTCTCTCTGTTTGTCTTGTCTCTCTGCTCCTGGCAATGCCAGAGCTTCATAGTGATGGATTCTTTAGAGTAAAGTCCTGTTACAAAATCAAAACACCTTTTCCTCACTGCTGGCTCTATTATCATTCTTCTCACTGTGGCTCTTAACAATTCAGAAATGCAGAAAACTTGTAATAGTTTATTCTTTTTTGCCTCCCCTGCATGTAAGTCTACCTGCCTCTGGAACACGGCCAGAAGTCAATGCCCTTAGCACCTTCAGTGTCTTCATTATACAGTATAACTGATCACTTCCCTACTATTCTGGCTACAATCCCTCTTCATCTTCCTGATCCTCATTTCCTCAGTTTTTAAGGGATTTAAAAAGAAGCAGCCAAAGTACTCCATTGGCTTTTAAGATTCAGTTGGATTATATGCCACATTACAGCTTTGCCATAATCTTATAAATTGTTAAGTCCACTCCAGAGAGCCTTCTTGATTTCTAAAAATCTCAATCTTTTGTGCAAGCTAATTTGGTAATTTCCAGCCCTTTCCATGTGTCAGCTAACTTTCCAGCCTTTCCTGCTGTCTGCTTTTTTAAGTGCTTTTTCTCGAGGTCTGTCTGGATTTCACTTTTCATTTTATCGCTTTTTCTGCTCCTACCCTCACAAATCATAGGATCACATTTCTGCTGTCTGCAGGACAAAGATAAGAATTTCTGAAAATGTGTTTGCCTTTTGTAGTCTTCTAAAAATGCCTTTGATAGAGGCTTATGATATATTCCATTACTTACTGTTGATTTTTCAATTAGCTCTGGATGAGTCAAGTGGCTGAAAGAAAAAGTGTTTTTAAAAACACTTAAATTTTTTTCAGAATTTAATTTCATTTGAGCTTGGAGGTAAAAATGAAGATGGTAAGGGCAGATGTCCGTTTGATCCTGCTCAAAGCTACACATCTGTTATGGTTGGTAAGTTCAGACTTTACATACCTCATTATTATATATTAAAATGTTTGATCTGCTGTCATTCTCCTGTCTCTCAATATCAAAATTGTGTGTTCCATCCATATTTTTACATCTTTCCAGTATGTCTAGATAGACATTATAATACATTGTCAACCTTAGTATGCCTGTTAAAAGGAGAACATAAAACTAGGTTGTTTTGGAAGCAACTTGTAAGGTGCTAATTTTAAACTATATTTTTCATGTTTTTAACATATTCAGTCCAGATAGTCTAAATGTACTTTTATTGCCTTTGTAGTATCAATTACTGTAATTTCAGTAGAATTTTTTAGCTGTCCTGAAGACATATCCAGGAAAAGAACAGGGAAGTGATATGTTTATTGTGAGTATATTAGTGCATGGTTAGGCATCACTGAATCTTAATTGAGTGAAGCCAGAGTTCATGGCTGCATCCTTGTATCATAAGATCATAAAAGAGAAGCTCAAAGTAAAATGAAACGGAAATGAGAAAACAAAACAAAACAGCAACATTCCCTGCATTGTTCCCTAAATTCTTAAAAGTTGAGTTTGAATAATAGTGGCATAGAAAGACAGTAAAATAATTACTTGAAAAACTTCTATGGCATTTCTTAAGTAAATTTGTATGTTTGTATGTAAACTGTAATTTTCATGTAAAATATGAAAGTACCACAAAAACAATACTACTTCTTCCAGTTGCTTGTGTTAGAGCAATAATAAACCCAAGTGTGGAAGTCTTAGCCTTGAGAATGGACAGCAGAAATGTAAACACAGAAGACATGTCTGGGGCACTTTAGAGGAAATCCTTGCTTATCTTTTCTTGTGGGAAGTTTAAGCTTACAGTCTCCTGAAATGTATGTTCCCATTTGGTGTCCAGTGCATAAGTACTTGTTTTTGTGTTAAAGATGAGGAGCTTTATTCTGGAACTTCTTACAATTTTTTGGGAAGTGAACCTATCATTTCACGGCACTCTCATCAGAGCCCTCTGAGAACAGAATATGCAATACCTTGGCTTAATGGTGAGTGGCATGAGAACTATTCCAACAAAATTGTTTTTCCTTCTTCAGTGTCACGCTTACAGACAAAGAGTTTAAATGTCTTACGTGGAGTAAGGGGAGGTTATCTAGTATCTCAAATAATGGATTCTTTTGTACTGGCATATACTGACATGTGAGCGTGCACCCTCATGTTTGCCATCAAGAAATTTTATTTTAAAATTTTTGGATTTTTATCAGCATTGACAATGGAAACAACTTCAAGGAATACAGGATCCAGATTTAACAGTAAAGGGCTGCAGTTTATTTTGTATCTACTTGTTCTTCCTTGCAATAATCCAGCATAGTTCTGGCATAGTCAGAAGAGAATAGCTTGGTCTCTTAACATTTTTTCAGATTGAACTGATCATGGTTCCTGATTATTGCAGTACCTGAATTTCAAAATTAACCACATTGTTTGAATGCTTAGAAGTTTGTGGCTTTTTGCCAAAAAGGACCAAAATAATGAAGTTACATATTCCAAAAGATGCATTATGTCCAAAAAGTACAGCATGCTGAGTTTTATAATACATTTTGTAATGATACTGTCATTTTAAGTGTTTCAGCTAATACCTGAAATAGAGGAGAGGCAAGCAAGGAAGAGTATCTTCCCAGGCCAGTTAGAAAACTTTGCATGAGAATGTTGAAGTAATGAGAAGTCAAACCCTAGAAATGTGTCGGGTATCTCTCTACTATTTTTTAGAAATGCTTTTTGTATTATGAGCCTCAAAGTATGCAGGCTGGTGTCAAGTTTTAATGCTGCCCAGCAATTAAGCAAATGACAGATGGTCTCTATATATTAACCCCTCTCACTCTCCAGAAAGGAAAAGGAAAGAGAAACCTGGAGATTTACAGGCTATAACTAAACTACATAGTTTTAATGAAACTAATGATAAAAAAAGAAAAAATGAAATAGATATAAATAAATACAACGCCGATATTGCATTTCCCCTTACAATGGCACCGCAAGTCACCACCTTGGCTACAGGGCAGGCACTGGGAAAGTCCTGGACTGGACTCTGGGAGTCAGTAATATATGGGAACTGGATTCAGGAATACACAGATTGAGAAGAATGGACCAGATCCTCCCAGAGTGCTGGCTATGGATGAAGAGAGCTTGAGCCTCGTGATCCCTCACATTTATACTGAATATAACCCATATGCAATAGAATACTTTGGTCAATTTTGGGTTGCATGTCTGGTCCACTCCTCTCCACAGGAGGATGACAGGTGTGATCCCTTTCTCTCCCATTTGTTTCTGACACATGTCAATGATCATGGTTCTGCACACTATATCCAGCAATAACTATAAACATCAAGCCTTATCAGTCCTAGAAGCAGACACTGAATGGAAGGCATACTGACGGTTTAAGCAAGTGAAGTTAATTAGAAGAGACTTAGCTAAAAAATAAAATTACTGAAAAAAATAAATTGTTTCTGCCCTGGCTCAAACCAGCACAGCATGTCAGTGACTGAAGAACAGGTAAATGCAGTGTGAAATTTGAGTGAGAGAGGACTCCTAGTGGGTCTTTGAGGCAATCAAGTTGGTATTCTCAAATGTAATATAAAATTCTTCTTTTTGTATCTGTAGAGCCCAATTTTGTTTTTGCTGATGTCATAAGAGCAGATCAAAACAGCACAGATGGTGAAGATGACAAGATATACTTCTTTTTCACCGAGGTCTCTGTGGAATATGAATTTGTTGGAAAACTGATGATTCCAAGAATAGCTAGAGTTTGTAAGGTGGGACACAGTTCAATTTACTTTCACTAATTCAATTAGAATTTTGTCAGCATGTGTTAAAAAGCATATGTTAAAGGTGCCCTGGTGAGAGAGGATACAAAGAGGAATTGCTAAATGCCTTCTTTGCCTCTGTGTACACTGCTGGAGGATGTCCTCAGGAGCCCCAGGCCCCTAAGGCTGCTGAGGAAGTCAGGGTAAAGGATGAGTTTGCCTTGGTTGATGAGGGATGGGCTAAAGATCAGTTAATGAGGCTGGACATCCATGAATCCATAGGTACTGGTGGGATGCACCCACAGGGGCTGAGGGAACTGGTGGATGTCATTGCTAGACCACTCTCCATCATCTTTGGTAAGTTGCTGGGGACAGGAGAGGTGCCTGAGGACTGAAGAATAGCAAATGTCACTCCAGTCTTCAAAGAAGGCAAGAAAGAGGACCCAGGTAACTGCAGACCAGACAGCCTCACCTCCATCCTGGAAAGGTGATAGAAAAACTCATTCTTGGTGCTGTCTCCAAGCACATCAAGGGCAAGAGGCTTATCAGGAGCAGTCAACATGGCTTTACTAAAGGGAAGTCATGTCTGACCAACCTGAGAGCCTTCTATGAGGATATAACGAGGTAGATGGATGATGGCAGAGTAGTAGACATGGTCTATCTTGGTTTCTGTAAGGCATTTGACACCATCTCCCAGAGCATCCTTGGAGCTAAACTGAAGAAGTGTGGCCTGGATCAGTGAGGTGGATCAGGAGCTGGTTGAAGGATAGAAGCCAGGGAGATGTAGTCAATGGGATGGAGTCTTGTTGGAAGTCTGTTTCTAGTGGAGTCCCTCCAGGGTCAGTACTGGGACCAGTACTATTCAACGCATTTATTGATGACCTGGATGCAGGAATAGAGTGTACTATCAGTAAGTTTGCTGATGACACAAAACTGGGTGGAGTGTCTGACACCCCAGAAGGCTGTGCTGCCATTCAGAGGGACCTGGACAGACTGGAGAGTTGGGCAGGGGAAAATTTAATGTATTACAACAAGGGCAAGTGTAAAGCCTTGAATCTGGGAAAGAACAACCCCAGACACCAGGATAGGTTGGGGACCAAGCTGTTGGAGAGCAGCACAGGGGAAAGGCACCTTGGGGTGCTGGTGGATGGAAGGATGCCCATGAGCCAACAATGTGTCCTTGTGGCCAAGAAGGCCAATGGCATCCTGGGGTGTATTAGAAGGGGGGGTAGCTAATAGGTCAAGAAAAGTTCTCCTTCCCCTCTACTCTGCCCTGATGAGTCCACATCTGGAATATTGTGCGCAATTCGGGACCTCTCAGTTCCAGGAGGAACAGGAAACTGCTTGGAAGAGTCCAGCACAGAGTGACCAAGATGAGGAAGGGAGTGGAACATCTCCCTTGTGAGTTCCCTGAGGGAGCTGGGTCTGTTCATCCTGGAGAAGAGGAGAATGAGGGGTGACCTCATTAACGTTTATAAATATGTAAGGAGTGAGTGCCAGGAGGATGGAGTGAAGCTTTTCTCAGGGGTGAATAACAATAGGACAAGGGGCAATGGTTATAAACTGGAGCATAGTTCCATATAAATATAAGGAAGAATTTTTTCACTGTGAGGGTGACAGAGCACTGGAACAGGCTGCCCAGGGAGGTTGTGGAGTCTCCTTCCCTGGAGACATTCAAAGCCCACCTGGGTGTGTTCCTGTGTGACCTGCTGTAGGTGACCCTAATCTGGCACGGGGGTTGGAATAGATGATCTTTCAAGGTCCCTTCCAACCCCTAACTTTCTATGATTGTATTATTTATTGTTGTGGTCTTATTGCCAGTTAAATGGCAGTGGTTGAACTTAGGGAATCTTAATGAATCAGCAATTTCCATCAGTTGTTCAGAACTGAGAAAGCCCAACTGTTGCTTTGGGAACAAATACTTGATTTCATTTTGCACAATGCTGAAATGTCAATACATCTGAAATCCCACCTCTGCGAGGAAAAAAGCATGAAACCCGTGAAACTCATTAATAGAAAAAGGGCCTCTCCTGGCTTTCACTTTTTTTTTTTTTCTTTTTCAAAGCTCTGAAGTACAGCTCCCTGGGAAGAACTGGCTTGGGTTGAAGCTGAGCAGATAAGATGTTTGTGAAGTTACTTTCAAGTAACTGTATAGAAACAAAACTAGCTGTCTCCACAGCAGAATTGGCTCTTGTCTGTGGTACAGCAGATGGGACTTCCATGAAGTTGATAAAGCTGCCAGAGCCTCAAGGAAAAAGATCACCAGCCACATGAATCTGTCACATTTGCTGTGTTTAAACCTCATTGTGTTAGGCTGATTCAAGTATGTACTCGGGAGTGTTGGTTGAAATCGCGGTGATGAAGATTTTTCCAGTAGAAAATGTTGATTTAAGAAAAAACCTTGCTGTGGTGGAATGTATCAAGTTCCTCAAGGTTTTCTTCTAACAGGAAATATATCTAGCTGTTTCATTTTGATGAGGTTGAAATGTTTCATTTTAACTTCACTGTTTAAACATGGAAGTCAAAACATCAATAACAAGTTAGTGCCCTTGAGATTCCCCTTAAACAAGCAGCTGGAGGCAGATTTACATGGTGCTTGTTTATGGCCCTTTATGCACTGACAGCTTGTGTGTTCTTGAAAAAGGCAAATATCATGGAATATGAGAGCTTTATTGCTGCTGTTTATTTGAAACAGGGAATCAGTGACAGGTTGCAAATTTATGGGCAGTTATATGTATTTGCATAAAAGCATGGGATAATGAATGGGAAATATTAATATGTTCAAATGGGCCTACTTTTTGAAGAGAAGTAACAACTCAAGTATCAAATACTTTAAACATAACTAGTCAATGTATCTTTACTTCTGTAAGCCATGGTATGTAAATCCCTAGTAAAGGTAGTAACTGTTTTCAGTATTCATTCACAGGTGCATTGCTTCTAATGAAATTATTGTCAGGCAAATATTAAGTGCATATTGCAACATCACATTTTAAATCACAGTTTAGAAGCCACAGAAAAAATAAAATGTTTACTTTTCTTAGCAGACAGTATAATACTTCCATTGTTGTTTTATTTGTTTCAATAAACAGGCTTCTGTTTATTGAACACTGCTTATCTCAGTTTTTTGAGTGTTGCTGAAAGACGTTCTTATTCTGAGTCTTAGATCTGACCTCAGTGTGTTGATAGAGATCATTCATTTTATTGAAATCATTATTTTATTTAAATTATTGTTTTTATTGAAACAAATAATTTACCTGTCGCTTCCTTCCAGTTTGTGAATGTATTGACATTCATTGATGTTGCCATAGATGAAATGTCAAAAAATAGTAAGACTGGGTAACTTTGTGATGTATAGCTGTGTTTCTTAAATGCAAAAAAAGCTTCTTTTTTTTTTTTTTTTTTTTTAACAAGAGGGACCAAGGAGGATTAAGAACCTTGCAGAAAAAGTGGACTTCATTTCTCAAGGCAAGAATGATTTGTACCATCCCCGATAAAAATTTAATTTTCAACATTATCAATGATGTTTTTATTCTCAAGTCTCCAACTTTGAAGGAACCAGTGATTTATGGAGTCTTCAGCCCACAGCTGTAAGTGTGCTCTAACATTTTCCTGGATAACTACTTTTAATCTCAGTTGGTTACTACAATAAGTAATAATTACTCCTATGATTTTTTTTTTTTCTTTCTTCTCGAACTTTTAGGAACAATGTGGGGCTGTCAGCAGTTTGTGCGTACAATCTGTCTGCTGTAGAAGAGGTTTTCTCAAAAGGAAAATATATGCAGAGTGCCACAGTAGAACAGTCTCATACGAAGTGGGTACGATACAATGGAGAAATTCCTAATCCTCGACCTGGTGCAGTAAGTTACTGTTATCTTGGATGTGATGATTGGTCTTTTTCTAATGCTCAGGAGTAAAGAAACTAGCAAATTATTAGGCAACCTACTAAAGTTTAATTATAGTTTGTCCTTACCTTGGTATACTTTCTGGTGTAAAGTCTTTGTAGAAAAACACTCAAGTGATTTATTCTGAATTTTGCATCTGGGAATCAAAGTGGGTTTTTTTTATTTATAATTGAGTTATTTGCTGAGTTTGTATTTTCATTGTTCTGTTACTAATATTCTAGTTCTCAAATGGATGTCAGTTAAAAGCAGTTAAGTAGTATGAGAGTGCAGAAAGAATACTGTCCTAAATTGTGTTTTGGCCCAAACAAGCATGTAGTCAAATTCTCAGAGTTTAGTATATCACAGAAACCAGAGTGCTACAAGACCTTCAATAGAATAGTGTAAAGTTATGCTTGCTAATGCAAAGAGGCATGTAGCTCCTATTAATTGTCTTTATTTTGAGCAAATACTGGTATAATTTGGTTTTCTTGTTTATTTTGTTTCCCTACCACACTAGTGTATAAACAAAGAAGCCAGAGCATCAAACTACATGAGTTCTCTGAATTTACCAGACAAAACATTGCAATTTGTTAAAGATCATCCTCTAATGGATGACTCAGTGACTCCAATGGGAGACAGACCTCGACTAGTAAAACGAGATGTGAAATATACCCAGATTGTAGTAGACAGAGTCCGAGCACTCAATGGCACCATATATGATGTTATGTTCATCAGCACAGGTGAGTTTTGGAAAACTTTTTTTTTTGATGATGCACTGATTCTCCAGGCTTACATATGTTCTAAGAGAAGCTCTTAAGATTTCCATATTTATAGTGCCTTTCATTAAAAAGTAATTGGAGTGAGTGAGTGACGAAGCAGAGAATCTTACATGCTTTGAAAAAGTATTGCAGGAAAGGAACTGCAGAAGTGCAATAAGATAATCTTTAAGTGGTTATTCTTTGTCCCAAATTGTTGTTTCTTGCTTGGAGCTCCTTATAATGGCATATTTAATGGTTGCCATTGTCAGAGTTGTGTGAAGTCTTCAGCTGAATGACAGGCAGATTACTAAGACAATTTACAGCAGTTGTGCAATTTGCTTTCTGCCTTTTTATTTTAAAGAACTTACTTAAATACATTCCTTTGTTTCAGACCAAGGAGCCCTGCACAAAGCTATCAGCTATGAAAATGGAATGCATATTATTGAAGAAACACAACTTTTTCCAAACTTTGAGCCAGTCCAAACTCTCTTGCTTTCATCCAAAAAGGTAAGTGCTATAGGCATCACAGCATTCATCTAATTTTGTGCTTCCACAAAATTCTTTAGTACCACCTTTTAACCTCGTCCTGATGAAAGAAGCCAAAGGCTGCATCTCTTAGCTGTCTGCATTGCAGGAACATTATGCATTGCCTGCTGCGTTTCAATGTGTTTAGTAGGTGGCAAGCTCCTGAAAGACTGTAGATAATGAGAAGGACTGGAGGGGAAACGCAGGTGTATTCACTTGTATTCCATGTGCAGAAGCTGAAAGGTGTAGCATGTTTTTTGTAGCACCAGTTTTCAGGTTAGGAGTCATGTAAACATCCTGACTCCTTGTGGCTGTTGCAAATCCATGAGGAAAGGTACTCGAAGGGTTTAGCAAAAGAGTGGTATATGTTTCTAAGGAAACAGTCTTAAGAAGAGAGAACAGTTTTATCTACCAGAGAGACTCAAAAGTGTGTCCTAGATCATACAGACTTGTCCCAGATCATACAGACTTCTGCATACTAGATGAGTTGTGAGAGCAGTCACATTGTGTGGCTGGGGGTGAGGACCTCTGATGGGTCCTGTCTCTCCTGCAGGGCATCAGCTGCAGCTCCAGCTGGGAACACAAGTCTTAGAGGCTCCAAACCTGCAGCATACATCTTCTTTAAGGGAAAATTTTGTTGTTGCTAGACTATTGACACATAAAACTAAACCCAAAACTGAAGCAGTGCTGCTCAGTACATTCTGATAAAAGCAGTGGTCCTTTTCAGTGATGAGGAGTTGGAGGTTGGGTCAGGTGCCAGTCAGTAAAGCCATATAATCATGATACTGCCCAAGCAGGGGTTACTTCTGATCCCCAGTGTTCAAACACAGGCTCTTACCTCCTTGAAAATCACAGTGGCTACTACTCTTCTGAGAGCTGATACTGTTAGATGTGTGGTGGCATCCTATAGTAACGGATTTATCACAAAGGGATAATAGTTGTTACCTTGATGGTGGGGTTTCAGACCTCTCTGGAGTCAAGTCCTTTCTGAACATGTTACTGCAGTAGTCTCCAAGCCCTTCCCATATATGTTCACATTGTTTGGAGGTTGGTGGGCAGAGTCAGATGAACCTACAGTAGCTCTTTATAATTCCTGCTTCACAGAAAAATGCATCTGGATTTTTAAAAAGTGGTCTGTTCAGCTCTCTTCATGTTCTCTGAACTTGTGGATGTACCAGCTGGGCAACATGCCAAGCATTTCAGTCTGTGCACACTTTTGCACTTTTGGCTTTTATGTTAGCTGGCAGAGTGCTAGAGAGATGAGCAGCACTTAATGCTTTGGTGGAGCTTTCTCTCTGAGTGGGAAGCTTTTCCTAGGAAGTTGTATGTTTACATAACTGCAGACTTCCTTCTATGGAGATGTCAGCATAGTCCAACACTAGCTTAATTAAATTTCATGATGCAAGATTGCATTTGACTGTGTGTCTCTGAAGTTTGATTCTCTTTCAAAGTCCATTTTCCAGCAGTGCCATCAGATTCTTCTGTGATCTGATTTTGTCTTTCATCTTTTGGTATAAAGACTTTCCGTGAAAGCTATCTGTATATTTCATATATGAGATGAATCCAAACTGATCTGTGCTTGGTTTTGTAGCTTCCTCTAGAGACTGCTATTATTCAGAATGCATTGTTCAGTAACTTAATTTTAAGGCAGGTTACCTCATGATCATTGCATTAAAGAGCCTAACCTGTCCTGAGTTCCCATTTCAAAACATCATTATATCCTTAGTGAAAGAGCGAGTCCCAAAACGTAAATTCATCCCTAAGATGACCTCTTAGTTGTTTTCTTGGTACTGTTTCTGATCAAGACCAAAAGTTTCGATCACAAACATGACGTTTTTTTAAGAATGTTTCTCTAATAGAAATCTTTTTTGGATGTCTAGAATCACATTGTGACCATGATAATCCTTGACATGTTAACCATGTCAAGCAGCCTCACTGCAGACATGACCCCTGTACTGAGATCCATATGGCTGCAGTACAGTAAAAGGCACTCTAAGCTTGGATCATCTTATTTGCCCTTACAACTGCAATAGTGTGCAGATAAATCCACTCTGTATTCTGTTCAGGATAAAGCCAACCCATTTTCAAGGTGGGGTGTGATGTTCAGTCCATATGCATAGCCTCTCAAAAGGCCTAGAGGATTGGTCACTGGTGGTTTTGAGTTGCAGTGCAGGTGTCTTTCTTGAGGCTATGACAATAGTATATAAATTCACAGCTTACTTTTAGCCATTGGCTTCCCTGGGCTTTGAAACAGGTAAGTGAAATATGGCATCTCCCCACCTTTTATTAGAAGAGTGTTTGGGATGAGTGTAGTCTTTTCTGCCATGCTCAGGGTGAGATTTGTTTGGAATCCCCAGCAACAGCATATTAAACAGCCTTTCCCTTTATATCCCCCTTTTTTAGGTGTCATGCCAATGCTGTTTCATTTGATTATTATCCAGTGTTTGTCCTTGATTAGCAAGTAGACAGCTGCCTGTGACTTAAGGCTGATGCTGATGTGGCTGCAGAGACCTGACTGCTAAAAGAGCTGAAGGCAGTCAGGCTGCTTAGAGTTAACAGGAACAGGTCCTGTACACAGCAAGCCTTGGCTCTTCTGGCTTTTGTGTGCCTGCTGCATACAGCCTTACCATCAGCACAGGTTTCCCTTGCTTCATATGAGGATTGTCAGTGCATTTGTATTTGTGGAAGAACTGTGTGATAAAGCCACAGTTTAACATGGTTTAACTTTCCATTCTCAGAAACTGTGTCTGTTTCAGATGTTTGTGCACTTCCAGCATCACTGAATATTTTCAAGATGTTTTATTTCCTTTCTAGAAATAAAAGATAATCAAAATGTATGTGCTTCTCATGGCTGTATGTATGTAACTCCCTAATGTTAATAAATTTTATATTATTTGATGAATTGGATTCTTCAGCTTTGAGAAAGTGATTGGCTGAAGGGTTTTTTTGTGCTTTTGTTTTTTTAGGGTAGAAGATACCTCTATGCTGGTTCAAATTCTGGTGTGGTTCAGTCTCCTGTGGCATTCTGTGACAAATATACCACTTGTGTTGACTGTGTTTTAGCAAGGGATCCTTACTGTGCTTGGAAACCCCTTGAAGCTTCCTGCATCGATATTTTAAAAGAAAGTGAAACTGAAAGGTAATTGTATCCTTTGACTACCTTACAGATGAATATTGAATTAGTCTTGCTCCTTACCATAACTGACATTTTTCCAAATACAGACTTTTTCTTATACATCTATGTCTGTTTGTGCTGTTCGGATGAGATTAGTCTTACTTAGTACAATACCATGGGCTGGTTCTAGTAAAGAAGATTTAAAGTTGTTAATGCTTGGATTTCCTTTTACAGGAACTGGATTCAGAACATTGGTGGAGATGCATCATCTTGTTCTGGTGAGATATTCTTTGAAGAGCTATTTCACATGTGTTGGTGAAGTAGTGAAAGAATTATGTTTAGATCAGGGTTTGTTTTTTAATTATCTGGATATTTAATTATATTTTAATACATATGAGAGTCTGATTTAAAATATTTGAGCATCTATCTGTACAGGCTGCATATTGTCTTAATGTCTGTATTTGTGTACATTTCAGTGTGCAGTGCACAAACCTCTGAAATGAACGGAGGCATCTCAACAGCGACATGCGAATGAAAGCAGTATTTACCATAAGTACTTCTAGTACAGAGGCCTCTGTCTCTGTGATACAGTATTTGATATTCTACTGTGAGCATTGATAAGAGCTTGGGTATTGCTGCTGGGTCAGATGAAATGATCCTCAAAAAAGCAGGTTTTATGGTGAGAGGGGAGAGGTACTCAGAACATCATACAGAGGAACTGAAGTGCCCTCCATAGTGTTTTAAGGCAAGTAATCACAGGTCCTTTCTTTATAGCATGAACTGCTGCCAGCAGATCTAGGAGATCTTAAAGAAGAGTAGTGTTACAGGAGATTGGTAATGCAGTGAACAAAACTCTTAAAGAGTTCGATTTACTCTGTTTTTATTTCTAATCCAAGCAAAGTCTGGACAACCGCTGTGACTTTTGCTATGGGTTTTTTTTGTGGGTGTGCTTATATGTGCTGATACTATTTTAAAAGAGAGTTTAGTTGAGTTGGAATCACCTTGTTCAATTTCTTTATTTTTCATTTCTTCATGTTTCATTTAAGATTATAGCCCAGTCTTGTGAAACTGTACAGATTAGAGCAAACAGGAATCATTGCTGATACTCTCCACGTTTATTTTGATGTTCCAGATAAAGTCAGAGAGAATTCCCTACAGCATACATTCAAGCATGGGAGCACAGCAGAGCTCAAGTGTTCTCAAAAGTCCAATCTGGCACAGGTAGTTTGGAAGTTCAAAGATGATGTGCTAAGAGTCGAGAGCCCCAAGTACCGTCTGCTGGAAAAGGCTCTGCTAATCTTCAATTTATCAGAAGGAGACAGTGGTGTTTACCAGTGTTTGTCAGAAGAAAAAGTGAAAAATAAGAAATTTTCTCAAGTGCTAGCTAAGCATGTTTTGGAACTGAAAAAGGTCCAGCATACCACGGTGGGCCCCACCATGGCAGCTGCGCCAACGGAAGGTAATAGTGATGTGCCAAAACTGTCAACTGTATCAGCCGAGGGGTCTACTGCTCACACCTTGACCACTCACGTGGTACCAGTAACGACAGCAAGGATAGTAACAAAGCCCATTGGCCCTGTTCTAACAAGTGCAGCCTCCAACACAGAGCTCTTCAATTCACTTCCTGATGCGGTCCCAGAAAAGACAATGTTCCTCAAGTCAAATGATAACTTCCTGTTGATGTTCCTCTTCCTCTTCTTCTTTATTCTCTTCTTGTGCCTGCTCTCCTACAACTGTTACAAAGGGTATTTGCCAGGGCAGTGCTTGAAATTTCGCTCTTTCATGCTGCTTGGTAAAAAGAAAACAAAGTCAGATTTTTCTGATTGTGAGCCAAGTGTGAAGGAGACACTGGTGGAGCAAGGCAGCGTCAGCCACCAGAGTGGAGAGCAGCCAAAGCCGGCACACGATACTGGCTATGAGACTGAACCTGACTGTGGAAACAGCCAGCTGCAGCCTGGGGATTCACAGGCATCCCGAGAGGCCAAGGACAAGCCCTTTGATGTCAAGTGTGAGCTCAAGTATGCTGACTCGGACATTGAGGGAGACTGAAGGACCCAGTCATCCATTTCAGTGGTGGAAATCAGCTGTGGTCTTGCGGCTGTCCCTTTGGAGCACAGGGAAGAGGATGGGTGTGACAGCCAAGCCATTGTGGGGATTACATGCTTAAACTGTAAAGCAAGCCAGTTTGCTTTAGATCTTGCTAGATTAGAGAAGCGGTGTTCTTGTCTGCAGACCATAACATCTTCTGTTGTACTGTCTCTCTCTCTCTCTTTTTTTTTTTTTTTTTTTTTTTTTTTAAATGGCCAGTTTCAGATCACCATTTGTTTGTTCCCAGTTTTCCCCCAGCCAAGTGCTTCATTCTGAACAGTTGATTGTTTTTCAGCCCTGTTCTTCCATAGGATAAAAGTAACTCTTAATTAAATTGGCTTTAAAAGGTACTTCAGTCTACATATATTTTTAGCTGCCATTAAAAAAAAAGATTTAGTTTCACTTTAATTCCAAATTGGAAATTAAGTTTAGTTTTATCAGATTGGTAAATTATAGACTTTTGTCCAGATTGGGACATTTTTTTTTTTATTTTTTTTTTTTAGTTCTTTGCTTCTAGTGGTTATTTTAAGTTTTATGCTTTGTGTTTTGGCACTGTAGATCTCTAGACTAACTCTGTTTGGCTAACGTTAAATTTTTTAACTGCTTTTTCAGTGTTTTAGTTTTTAAGATATAATGGGGATAACAGCATTGGCTTGATTCGTGTGAGACTCTCAGGGATAATATTGTCTAAAGGCTTTTTTCTCTGCTGCTTTCTAGATATTTCGGTACGACAGTACCAGTACAAACATGGAGTAAGTGATGGCGGGGGGGGGAAGAGAGAATAGATTTAGGAACGCTTTTCCTTTTTTTTTAATCTTCCCTGCCCTCAACCTGCAAGCTGGACATAGTCATGTTTTATTTTCTATACAAAACTGGATTTTTTGTTTTGTTTAAAGAAACAGTACAGGCAAGCAGCTGTCAGTTAGCAGTGACACAGACATTTTTTTCACTGTAGAAGCAAAACAGGAATCACGAAGAATTATCTGCCATAATTCAACTGTTGACTCCATGGAATGGACTGTTAGGATACAGCCTGATGAGAAAAGGTTGCCATTTTTTTCCTTTTTTTCAGATTCAGAAATAACTCAGCTGCTTTTTGTGACAAATCTTTGCAGCGTCACCCTTTCTGGATGACACCTTCCTATCTCCTGTGCAACTGGAGACTGAAACTGGAGCTGCTCAAACAATCATTCATTTGAACTGTTTATGTGAATCATGCCTGCAAACGTGAAAGTGTGCATTTGTTCTCAGCCTGGTTCACAGCAGTGCTGTTTGTCTGTAAAAGCATTTTGTGCGGTACAGTCCTGAAGAATTGTTCCTCTCACTGCATCTTTCTGTAAAAATTGCTAGAAGTAGAATACATTTTAACAGTAAATAGCAGTATGCCTGGGCTGCTTTTCTATGTTGAACTTTCATGCGAATATAATTTAGACCATCTTAGTGTGAACAGTTTATATTTTATAAGATTCAGTTTGGTTTTATTTTTCTATTTTAATTATGTACACACAACAGAATAAATGTTAAAATAAATTGTATTATATCTTGGCTCATGAAACTTGACACAATGACACTGCTTTCTATATTGCAAGTACTAGTGTTCCTTACAGTTTCCTCTAAGGGGAAAAAGTGAAAATAATTGTAATTGATTTGAAGCAGATTCTCTGCTCAGCTTCACTTGATTGGTTTTAACCAGGGGCAGGGGATGGGTGGGGAGAGATTGGAAGTATGGTAAAAGAAACATGGCTGAAGGAAGGGAGCACTCTTCCCCGGGGGCCTAGGGACACTTCTTATTACCTTTTTAAAATTCAGTTGTCTTTGCATTATTTTTTCAGTTTGTGATGTATTTCTGACAACTTTTTTCCTTAGTACGCTTCTTTTCTTTCTTTTCTGTCGTTTTCTGTCACACAGCCTCATCTCCTATACCTTTCCCTCCTACTGGTACCTCCTTTTTGTCCTGTGTGGGAAGTGGTTCACCTCCTTCACCCACCAGTACCCAGGCTGATGTTTGGTCTAGCACAGACCCTGTAAAGGTCATGTTCTTGCCACCTTTCCTAAGTGATCAGGCACAGCATGTTAGTGTCCGGGGACCTTTTCACCTCTTCTGTCAAGCCACAGGTAAGTTGGAGGACCCCTGTATAAACCAGCATTTTTTGCGTTAAAGCTATGCTGCCATGTACTGTATATGTTATATTCTTTGAAGTTTAAAAAAAAAATACCCACACACAAAGGAAAAGAGAATTTGAGAATGCATAGAGTAAGAATTCTGTTACCTAGAATCTGGCACTTTGAATACTGTACTGTAAAATACAGGCTGTTATATATTAATATACTTCAGTATATTAACAATAAATTGATTTTAATAGGCTCACTTGCGTGCTGAAGGAGTGCACCAAATCATGATTGCATATGAATGCTTATCTGGTAAATATTTTCATCGTCAGTATGTGTGCCATTTAGAAAAAAAACAGCACTTCTGTTGGATTTGAATTTAGCATACTTGTCTGTATGCTTTTTTCTTTCTTAGTCTTATCTTATTTTAATTGGCAAAGTACTTACTGCAATGACAGTTGCCATTTTATGAAGAATATATCATCTGAGGTGTAGTCAAAGGACAAAGTTACTTTTTCTCTAGAAATTAAACATTTGTCTTTCAGCTTTTGCTTGGATAGTAGCTGCCTGTTTAAGCAAAGTGAGGTTTCATGGATATAAATGGGTCTTAAAATGCAAACTTCTTCCTTAAAATAAGAGATTGTAGATGTAGATTATTTTTTATAGGTAGCATTGTTTCATATTCGTCTGTCTGTGTGTTATGTTATATGGAATCAGATCAAAATGCAATGGAGTAGGTCTTTACAAAGGCATGATTTTTATTTTCATAGCTAAAAAGATAAACTGCAAGATCAGGATTCTTTATCAGAAGACAGTAACAGAAATATTTAGGTTGGAAAATACATTTCAGTAATAATTTGTTCAATGTGCTATAGACAATTCAGAAACTTTTTGTTGTCCACTGTAAAAAAAATGCTAATAACACCATAAATAGCATATAGCACAGAGAATTATAAACAAATCTGGAATTTTCAAATTGCTTTTTTTTTTTTTTTTTTTTTTTTTTTTAATCCAGCATTGTGTGTTTTAACATGATATTCAGGGGCTGCTTTTTAAACTTTTTCAATAATTGTAGTTACCTTGGCACTGAACACAAGAAAGGAGGAGCAGTGTCCTAAAACCATCCAATGGAACTCAGTCCTGAGGAAGTAGGGACAAGTAGTGTAAGAAACTGGAACAATAATCAGACACTGAAGAGATGCTGTGGTGGCAGAGGCAGGGGATGAGCCAGCTGTCGTGGCATTGGTGACTTCTCTTGGTCCTAGTCCCTTTGATAAATGAGATATTTTGCAATAAACACACACCCTTCTTTTACCCAGAATTACAACTTAAATTTGTTGTTTTGAAAAAAAAAACAACAACAACTGACAGATCCAAGCCAGCACACCAGACGGAGGTAGATCTTTTGCATCTTTCTGAGACCTGCATGTGAGGATAGGTAAATTTATCCTGGGTGGGGTGTTGCTAAGCAAATGCATTTACTAGGAAGATCTCTACTTTGATTTATTCACACTCCCTCAGTGCCTATTGATACTTCTTTACATAAACATAGCTGTAATGAAACTTTATTTCTCTCAGCTATGAAGATAAGGTAAAATGTGTTCACACAGAGTGGAAGGGTTAAATGAGGATGGCAGAGAATTAAACTTGGGCTTTTTCATAAAGGGTGCGGTATCAGCAAATGTATAATGCAAATGCTTGGATTGCCACATCATCCCATCAAAAACTGGAAGCTTATTTTTAATTAAAAATAATTTACAAGAATTACTTTTATGAGAATTACTGAATCTCTTCCTTTTTTTAATTGTAAATGTCTGCATCAAGCTGTCTGGAAACTCAACAGGAGTTGGTGAGTTTGTTTGTTCATCTCCTACTCATCACACATGTTTTAACCTGAAAGCTTGCCTGAGGATAGTACATTACAACCTTGTAACTGACTCATTTCAGCCATGTTAATTTAAAGTACATACTGTACAAATAGCTGTACAAAATGTCATATACTGTTATATTTTTTCTGGAAAAGAATGGTATACTCATTCCTGAAAAGGAAGGAGTATGTTTCCTTTCATAAATTGACTCCCAGTTTCTTTATCCCATGAAATATCTGAAATCTTTACAGTTCTCCAAAGACATGTGTGCTAGATATGTGCTGGCAAAGATTAAGTTTTCTGTATACTTTCTCAAGGAAACTCAGGGACTGTGCATCCCTGGCTGCGTAGTCTTTCCAGTAAATACCAGGGTGTTTGAAATCCAGGGATACTTGAAAAACAGGGCATGTGATGGCAAAAACAGTGTCGCCCATATTAGTCTGCCCCTCAGCTCTTACCCGTAAGTTCTCTACTTGTTCTTCATCCTCCCAAGGTCAGACCTTGATACATTCCAGTTGCTGTCTTATGTAAAGAGCAAATCCACTCGTTGGCCTCTTTCCTAAAAAGTGCATCCATGATAACATTCCAGTCATGTGAGATATCCCACCATGTCTCTGCAACTGCAGTGAGACTGGCCCTATGACAACACACAGCTCTGTAGTTCTTTCTGTTCATTCCCCATGTTGCATGCATTTGTGTACAGGCATTTCAGGGTGGGAATTCAACATGCAAGAGGCTTCACCATAGCCATGCACACCCTTGAGGTGCTTAGAGTGGGAGGCAGCTAAGGGCCTGCTCTGGCTAGCCTCGCTTATTTCTCCAGTTGGATGTGATGGCATAAGCACTGCCATTTCAGATCCCTCCCCCAAAACAGTGCAAAACATTATGCTCTATTATTTGTCTTTCTGGCCTGCAATTCAGCCTCTCTCAGTATCCATGGTGTCAAGAACTCTTAACTTCTCCCTTTGTTTGAGGCTGGAGTTTTTCTATAATGGTTTCTTACCTTTTCAGTCTCATTAAAATAACCCCAGCAGTGTGAACATAAATGTGCTGCAAACTCAGCAATATACTTTAAAGGAGTTGTTTAGTGGAGATACTGAGATGGGTACCTGACAGCACCCATATACAGTGCCTGTTCCCTGTGCGTATGCTATTTTTAAGGGAGCACAAGAAAGCTTCCAACCTCCATGAAGGAAAAGATGCATAACTTCAAGGAATCACAAGTCATTCACTACAGTTTTTCTCTTTGAAGCTTGAAGTTGCATGGAAAGGCATACAGAAGGGTGGTGAAAAGATTTCCTTAATTTTTTCCTTTATTTTTTAGCAATAACATAGGAAGTTCCACCTCAACAAAAGGAGGAATTTCTTTACTGTGAGTGTGACAGGACACCAGAACAGGCTGCCCAGAGAGGCTGTGGAGTGTCTCACTGGAGACTTCCAGAATCTGCCTGGAAGCGTTCCCGTGTGGCCTGCCCTAGGGGATCCTGCTTTGGCAAGGGGGGGTTGGACAGGATGATCTCTAGAGCATCTTTCCAACAACCTCTGAAGTTTTCTGATTCTATGATTCCTTCTGAATAGAATCTTACCTTGCACAGTCTGCCACTAACTGCATTCACACAGGTTTTTCCTGTGCAATGAATAATTAGGTGCAGTTGGGAAACCTTTTTTGTGACTTTTGATAATTCATAAGTGCTTAAAGAGACACTAAAATAAGAGACTCTACTCCCTGTGGGGAAATCAGTCCAGATTGCATAAGACATCCTTTTGAGAGAATGATTTGTTAAAAAGTCTCATGAGACTAAGGAAAACTCCTTCATCAGAGAAGCCCTGTGAAACAGCAGCTGTATTGCTTAGTTGGTTGCCTCAGCTTTTCAGCTTACTTCTGGAATCAGGTGCTGCTGGGGCTCTTTGTAGAGATTTGTTCAAAAACAGGCAGTATAATCAACCTGAATTTGATGATTACGGGGGAACTGGAAGGGTGCAGGAAAAAGAGGTAGTGCAGAATCCATAGCAGCTTTTGCAGTATGACTAGCTACGTATGAAAAGGCAAACTTTGCCTCATATTGGCAACCTCCTGGGGTTTCTCTTCCAATCATCTGCTAGGTCTGTCTGGCAAACAAAGGAGCAAAAGCAGTAGGTTGTGCTGCTTCAAGAGCAGGAGATACTTCTGAAAGCATGTTACTCTCTAAAATAGGTTCTCCATTTTATTTTAAAACAACATAGCAGCCTTGTTGGCTGACTGAATAAGTAACTTGAGTAAAGGCAAACTGGGAACTTTTTTCTGACAGTCCCTAGTTCTAGCTTGCTGCTGCTCCATTTAATTACTCTCCAGAGGCAATTATCTGGGTTCTAATTGCAAAACCTCTTTTTTGGACCCACTCAGAAAATACCTAACTAAATGCTGTTCATGCTGGGAAATGTGGACAGTTACAAATTGCAGTTTCATTTCATAGGTGAGTCAGCCATTTTCCCAGTCTGCTTTTAAATTCTGCTTTTAAATCCTACCTTCCTCTGCATGAAATGGGGGTCACACCTCCTCTAGTGACCAGATACTTCTTCCATCTTTCATGTGGTTTGCATTCCAGAGGAAGCACTTCCTGCCTTTAATCTGCCTTGATAAGGCTGGAACAACTTGTGGTGCTGTTAAACAAATGCACTTGTGAATTAATAAAGGCACGAGTTTTTTGAAGGAGTATGTAATGAGTTTTTCTGTATGGGTTATTTGGTGTTCAGAGTAATACTCTTGGTTGGCATTTGAGAGGTCTGTTTTTGCTTGGCTAGTTGCATGATTATTTTTCTAATTACTGTCAAGCTACTTCCAGTTTGTCTTCTAGAATCTATTATCCCTACCTTAAAAAAACCAAACAAACCACAGAACACCATCCTCTACCCAACTAAAACCCGACCAACCAAACCAAAAAACCCCATTAAAAAAAACAACCAAAAAATGAACAAGAAACCCCAAGCCACATCAAAACTAAAAAAAAAAAAAATTGTGACATAAAAGCTACCTACTCTGTAAACTGCTTTCAGAAAACTACAAAGATGCTTGTTTCAATTTAAAGATTCTTTATTTCCCTGCTTTTCCAATCATCATACTGCTGATTGACCAACCTGTTTCCTGTGGGGATTTGAATCTCTGATTTAAAATGCTTTATCTGAGCCCAGATTATACTGTCTTTTAAAAACTTAATTCTGTTAATTCTGGCACTGGATGAGAGCTTCCTGTATGATTTTGACTATCTGAAATGCGGGATGTTCAGTAGCACTCAGTACAAGCCCAAACTGCAAACTGGACAACAAGCATTAAATGCCACTCATTTTAAGATTAATTGGGGGGGGGTGGTGGTGTTGTGTGTGTGTTTGGCTTTGGTTTTATTTTGTTTTTTTAATTTGTTTTAAATTTGTTTTTTTTTTTTGTTAATCTGCTGCATGTTCAGAGCTTCGGAAGAAGTTTTGGTGCATGTTATAGGGAAGGTTTTTTCCCAATCCTAAACTTCCTGTAATGCATGATAGCCTCTGGCAGCAGTTCTATGCTGAGATTATAGGAATTATGGAAAAAAGTTTTCGTTACTCTGCTAGAATTTCTGTGTGATACTATAAGATGGATACATTGAAAATAAAAAAATTACCTCTTCAATCAGCAAAATTACATCTAAATGAGCCAGCGCCAGCAGAGCTTACTCTGTTTAAAATGTATAGAATTTATTTCCATTAGCAACCCACTTCAACACTGGCAACTGCCTTTTTCCTGCTTACACTCTTTAAATGCTTCAAGACTAATCTCATCAAAATGCTAAACAGAATGACTCCTGATAAGCCACTAGACAGCTAATGCAAATTGGCAGCAAATACAAGAATTAAAGAATTCCAGAAAGCCTGAATAGAAAGGAAAGATCCGCATTTACCAATTTGCAACCTCTGGCAATAATCAGTGAGAAAGAGGAACTTTTTATGACAAAAATTCAGAGGAAAAAAGGCAAAAATCAGAAGTGAATCAGCAGCAAGCCAGCAGCAAAAAAAGCAGGAGCACCAGCGAAATCAGTGAGAAGGAACACTGACAGCGGTGGCCACGTGTAGAAACAAATACAATTCAAAGTTTTTCTAGATTAAACTGTTTCACAGAGTAATTTTAGTGTTGATCAATCCTAAATAGCAAATCAAAGTAAAGAAGGTAAATAGCACAGTGCCTGGAAAACCAGGATTAAGCTTCAGCGAAACACAAAAGATCTGTAAAAACCCTGAACCTAGATTTTGCTGTTGACTAATTTGCATGAGTGTTGCTCTTGGGGGATTTCCAGTGTTTCTGACTGCACAGAAAACAAAGGTGGGGTAAAATTGTCCAGTTGCAACTTGCTAAGGGGCCCATATGAAACAACACAGGTTGCAAATTTCCCCTATAAAGGATTGCAACATTTTAGTCTTTTCATGAAACATGTCTAAGCCGAGCTTTTGGCAGATTTCTTGAACTACTGTGATCGTCAGCACCAGAATATAGAGCAGGTTCTCTGGTGTGAATAATAGCACTTAAAGTAGGTTTCAGGAAATTAAATCATATTTGTTTATAATAAATCATTAGGGAAGCTATCATATTTGAAGAGTCATGGCAGTCTGGTGAAGTTCCAATGATTAGAAAAGGGGAAACATAACCACTATTTTCTAACAGGAAAAAAGGAAGACCCAGGAAACTACAGGCCAGTCTCTCCAGGCAAGATCATGGAGCAGATCCTCTTTGACGGCTCATGAAAAATGTGGAGGTGGTTGATGGCAACTCTCATGGCTTAACCATGAGCAAATCATGCCTGACAAATTTGGTGTCCTTCTTAATGTTGGGGTCACAGTACCAGTGGGCAGGGGGAGAGCAACTGATGTAATTTACCTGCACTTGAGTAAAGTGTTTGGCTCTGTCCCACATGACATCCTTGTCTCTAAATTGGAAAGATATGGATTTGATGCATGGAACTGTGAATAAGGCATTGGCTGGATGGTTGCACTCAGAGAGTTAGCAGCAGTCAACAGCTTGATGTCCAAATGGAGACCAGTGATGAGTGGCATTCCTCAGGGTCACTACTGGGACCTTTGCTAGAAACGTGGACAGTGGGATTGTGTGGATCCTCAGCAACTTTGCCAAGTACATAAACTGTGTAGTGTGGTCAACACTCTAGACAAAAGAGTAGCCATCCAGAGGGACCTTGGCAGGCTTAGAGGTAGGCCCATGTCAACCTCATGAAGTTCAACAAGGCAAGTGCAAGGTCCTGCATCTGGGTTGTGGCAATTGCAAGAGCAGTCACAGTTTGGAGAAAAAATGGACTGACAACAGCCCTGAGGAAAAGAACTTGAGGGTGTTGGTTGATGAGAAGCTCAACATGAGCCAGCATCAAAAGAAGCATGACCAGCAGTTTGAAGGAGGTGATTCTCCTGATTCTCCCTCTCTGCTCCACTCTCGTGAGACCCCACCTGGAGTACTGTGTTCAGTTCTGGCGCTCCAGCACAAGGACATGGAGCTCTTGGAATGAGTCCAGAGGAGAGCCATGAAGATGATTAGAGGGCTGGAGCACCTCTTCTGCAGGCTGAACAAGCTCAACTCAGCTTCTCAGCAGAGGGTCCAGGGAGACCTCAGAGCAGCCTTTCAGTACCTGAAGAGAGCCTACAGGAAAGCTGGGGAGGGATAAAGAACTTTTTAGAAGGGCGTGTCACAACAGGACAAGATATAAAGGTTTTAAACTGGAAGAGGGTAGATTTAGATTAGACATAGGAGGAAATTCTTTAGTGTGAGGGTGGCGAAACACTGCAGCAAGTTGCCCAGGCCATGTTACGAATACCCCCTCTCTGGAAGTGTTCAAGCCCAGGTTGGATGGGGTTTGAGCAACATAAGTTAATGGGAGGTGTCCCTGCGAGTGCTGGGTGGGATGTAAATAGATGATTTCTAAGGTCTCTTCAAACTAAAATAATTCTGTGATACATTCTGCATTGTACATGTCACCTTCTTGCATGGCCCTAAAATGGTATCTTTCAAGCTCATGGTTTTAGGTAATATTTAGGTAATATATTCCCACATGTCAAGACTTGAACCACTACAGATAAAACTTGTGAGCTCATTGCTTTACTTGAACACCTGCACTTGCAGCTTTACAATGCTTAGAGTTTCAACTCCTCTACACTTGGAAAAGTTCATCCTGAGGCTTATGGTACAGCATTCCATTTTCTTGCTGATCTTCACTTATTGCAGTCAGACTCATTGCAGCATCTGTTAGAAATTTAATCCAGAATGTTTTTGAAGTTAGGTAGGTTTCTACTTTTCAAGGCTTTTTTTTTCTTCTTCTTCTTCTTCTTCTTTTTTTTTTTTTTTTTTTTTTTTTTTTTTTTTTTCCTCTAGTTAAGTATTTCTATCTATTTCTGCTGGTTCCAGACTTTCTATGAATTTAGTGACATGCACCCTACCTACTGTTAATTGTAGAATGAGTACTGTAATCCATAAAACCCTTATAAAAAATATTTTTCAGTTTTGAAGATGCTTTGCCCTCCCCATTTTGTCAGAACTCTTGCCAGTCCCTCTTGAGGCACTGTGCCACTTTGCTTCTTCCCTTTTTCCCTCAGAGATAAATTCTACCAGGCTTTAACTAGATCATATTCTCTATCATTCACGCTTACTCTTACTACTAAAGTATGTCTTTGTATTTTTAATATATTTAGTTTTATTTTCAAATTATTTAAGAATGTAACATAATATGCTAAGGAAGCGCACTGATGTAAAGACTACTTTTTTGTGTGTGTGCGTGTCTGCCTGCACAATTATCTAAAATATAATTAGATTTTGGGACAGTGACCTAGAATAAAATCTTTTTCTAAGAAAGATGCCACATAGATTTGCTATCTGAAATGTTCACAGTAAAACCTAACTGTGTTGTAGGTTACCTATTCTCTGAAGAAATACTTGCAAAAAAGTTCATTTTCTTTTTACCCCTAATTTTTCTTTGTCTTCTCCTGCTAAGGATAGGCTGGATCCTAGGAGCCAAGAGAGTAATAAATGTTTTAAACATGTTTCTGCAAAGTTTTGAGCTTGGTTCAAATGTCTGTCTTTTAAATGAAAAGGCTCTGATACTGCCAAGTACACTTCAGCTAACCTTGCTAATTTTCTGAGAACAGCTGTTCTGTCCTCTGGGCTACTGTCAACCTCCAATTTATTCAAATTCTGTCTTCACATGTTAAGATGAATAATAGCAACAGGGCTAAAAGATTAGATGGCTTTTTGTTGTTGATCCAAGCTTCTTCCAAGTTCTGTCTTGTCTAATTGCCTACTGTGACTAACGGTTCTGTGCTTTTTCAAATTCTGCTTCTTTCATTATTAGTTCCAGCATTTTTGTTACACTGAGTCCTCCAACTTTTTCACCTTTATTTCAGATTTTGCAAGACATGTCTTAGATGGCTTCAACTTTGTACCAGAAGCTAGCTTATCAGCAGTAGGTAATGTGGTCTAGCTCTACATTAAACTGTATAGGCAGATACTGCTGATGTTCATCATCTGCTCCATCATATTTTGGGGGTAAATTCACACTTGTGCAATTCCAGATATAATTCCTTTATACATACACACTCACATACAACTTTGGTTTGAACCTAAACTAGCTGTGCTAGCACTTTTTGTCCCAGGTTTTTGGTACCCAGAATTTTGGATGAAAAAAAAAAGTAACATTAGAATCAACCATGTATGCTTTCAGCCTCATCTGCATGTTTTAGGTTTTTGTTTTCTTTTTGAGAACCCATGTTGTGTTTTCCTATAGAGTAAATTTACTGATGCTTTTACAGGTCCGAATGATTCCTATTTTGTCTGGGAGAAGAATGGACAGAAGATGAAGACATGCATCACTGAGCAATCTCATATGCTGTTTGATGGCAGAGTGCATGTTCTGAGTTGGGTGAAAGATTCGGTATCAGAAAACACAGGATATAAATGTTCATTCATCTCAAAAGTTGGGAACACAACATCAGAAGTGCGCATCACAGTGGAAGGTAGGTTTTGAACACATGCCATGTTTGATAAGAGTAAAGCTCTGCAGTTTTTGCCCACAGAACATGTGCACATCTGAAGATGGTAGCTCTTGCTTACTGTATTGGTATCCAATTCAATTGTTTATTAAAAGGTTTCAGAGTCAAGAAATTTTTTTCTTCACCCCTCCCACAACGGATGAACCTGTAAAATAGCTGTTAAGATCTAGATACGAAAATAGAACAGTTAAGATAATGGACACAAATGCAAAGTCAGATGAATACTGAGGAGTGAGGAGTAGAAACCCTGCCAGAACTCTTAACAGTGTAACATGGAAAAAACCTTTAAGGAAGTCACAGAAACCCCTACCAACCAGGATATTAAAAAATGAGATGATTTGTAAATCAACTGTAGCTGGGTTCCTCAGTTCCTACCTCTTCATTTGGACAGTCACTGGATAGGTTTTTGTTAGCAAACTTCAGAAGCTGTGCACGATCTTCAGGTACCCACAACTGACTTGGTTATCACTTGTACCTAGCTTTTAAGAACTGAAAAAGGTTTGAATAGTCTTTAAAAAGACAGTGGGAGTAATGAAGATGATAGAGTATGGATTTTCTTGGCAGAGGGAAAGTAAGAGTGAATTATTTTAATGATCTGGTTAATAACAAACATGAATTTGTCGAAAACAGCTCAACTCATCTTTTTTTAAGTGAAAGACAAAAGCAGTAAGAATTATGTAAGCCATGTATATGTCATGGCATCCTTTCAGTTCAAAGTCTGTCTTACGAGTAAAATGAAGAGCATCTCAATGGAACTACTGTATATGTAAAATAGAGGGAGGCTTTTGTTGCACTCCAAAAACATTTTACACTGTCCCAAAGGATAAATGGAAAGTACTGCATCTGCATATGTCACCACCAGTGACATTGTGCAAGAAAAACCGACAAGACAGAATTAGAAATAGAATTTTGTCAAGATGCAGCAAAATAACCCTTCTTCAGTTTTCAATGGAATGAAGAATAACTATTAAACTTTTTTTAAAAAAAGGGGGGCATATCCAGCCAGGGTACTATGCAGGCTGTATTTTCCAGATCTTGTATCACAGGTAAAAATACTGGATGTGTTTATTCTGGGGGCTATACATCTAGCTGCAGAGAGGAAGAGACATGAACATTTGAACAGAACTTATTTCCCTGTAACATGAGGAGAGGTAGAGCAAAATGAAAGACAAGATGGTGGCTTTTGTTCTCTCTAGCCCAACCCTCCACAGGAACTACTGCAACTGAGTGGGTATCAACTTATTTCATCATTACATAATTTCATAATCTTCCCATGTACAATTCCCAGGTATGGCTGATCAGGATGGATGGACCAAAGAATTTGACACCTGGAGAAGTGCAATCAGTGAACATGACAAGATGATGCAAAATTGGAGAAAAACTTGGGTAAGAATTTTGGGGAAAGATTTCTCCTACAGTGCTTACTACATAGTGTACTATGGTTCCGATTTTATAAATAGCCTATGATGCTTCTGCAATCAAATATATTTGTATAAGAAAGTGATTAGTGTTCCTGTACATGTCATTATCCTTGACCCTTTCAACCGTGAAGCCTGTTCAAGCTCTAACATTTAATATGGTAATGTCAGCTTGCTCCTTCAGTGCACTGTCCAAGTACTACTAGTGAGTCATGAAGGATGAGTAGTTCTCATCCTGTCCCGCCCAAAATGTTAAGTCACTGTATACCGAATATAGTAAATTTATCAATTTGGCAGGACTGCAGATACTACTGGACTCCATTAGTAGTGTCCCTCAAAGCTGGCCTTCCTTTAAAAAAGAAAAAAAAAGTCCATATATAACCATGTTAGAACAAAGGTAAGTTTTGCATAGGACACATTCTTGTTGCATGTGGAAAAGTTAGTACCACCAAACTTTTAGCCCCACTTGAATTTTTAAAGCAGTATTAACATATTCTTAATTTTTTCTTCTTCTTCAGGAAAGCTGTAACAAGAAAAACAGTCTCTAATGGACAAGGGAATAAACAGGCTGGAAGGAAAATGTATGCAAGTTAGAGTACCTAGGACTCTTAATATCAGTCTTCAAAAAGGTACTCGTAAATGCTAGTGCTGCCATTAAAACTGATACACAGGAGAATCTCCCAAAGCTTCAGGTGGAAGAGGATATCATTCCTTCAACAAAGAATAACTAAATCACACTGCAAGGAAGGCCAACCATCTCATGCTGAAATTATCTCTGGTTTCCTGATGCCAGTTACTTTAGCTTAATGAAGAACAAAAGTGGTCTCTTGTACTACTCAAACAATATAATATGATGTATGACTTCTGTTTTGAATACATTAAGGAAACAAGTTAGTTTGGGGCCTGAGAATCATAGTGTATGATTTTGAGATTAATAATAAGATGTGGATCACATTCATTTAAAGGCACTTCAACATGCCTGTTTTTTTTTCTTTTAATGTAGGTATCCTTACACAGATTTGCTGTGTTTTGAAGAGCATTCCTTTCTGGTGCAAGCAAGTTCATTTGTTCTAAGGTGTTTCCTTTGATGGTGAAGTTTTTGTACCAATTAAAGAACTTCTGACTAATACTCAAAGTACAGACAGATTATAAAGCACCCAAATTCAAGCAGACTCTGCATATTATTCTTTTATATTTGCAGTAACTGGTAGCATTAAAAAATCATGTTGAATGACTCCTATGACTACAAGTGTATCCAGTTCACTTTTATGCCAGTGAACAGACTGCATCTGAATACCTACTTAGCCCAGTGAAATTGTTTTACTGCACTGTTCTTCAGAGTTCTGTCCTACATCTCACAAAGAATGGTCTGAAGCACAGCAGTAATTTTCTGTCTTCTCAATGGTTTTTGACATCTGAAAGCAAGTAAGATGCCACCTAAGAATCACTATTGCTTGAGTCATGGGGGCAGCTGCTCCTAGCAATAGCAGAAAGTTCTTGCTTATGTTATAAAACTTATTAAATTAGTTTCCCACATTGAAGAATGTGTTCACCTCACACTAAGGCTTTCCTTTAACTACCCTTTTTTCTTTTGTTTTCTCCACCTTGTGGTCAAAAATGCATGATACAAATTCTTAATATACAAACCATTTCCCATATCTTTCACACTGTCAGTCAAATTAATGCTAATACAT
This sequence comes from Phaethornis superciliosus, assembly GCA_023637945.1. NCBI lineage: Eukaryota > Metazoa > Chordata > Aves > Apodiformes > Trochilidae > Phaethornis > Phaethornis superciliosus. Next base: position 43,196,651 of record JAJQWJ010000004.1, on the reverse strand, counting down.
ACTTCTGACAAAAATGTTCAGAGAGAATTTTTTCCTCATTGTGTTTCTCTGACATCTTGTCCATTAAGGCTAATGGACAACTATAAAAAGCCCTTTATTGAATCATCTCTCCTCCATTTACTCAATAGATTTGGAGCTGACTGAAGTTTTAAATGGTGCTGAGTGGGAAGGCAAGGCTTTTTAAGACCAAAGTCAGATTTTAGAGTTTCACCATGCAAAGTACTGTAAGTAGAGATGAAGACTTTTTTGTTTAGCTCAACTTTGTGGGAAAATATTTGTATAACGGAATTGGTGAACACAATTTTGACCCCTTACATTTAAATTATTTTGCTACATTCTAAGAGCAGGAAATAACTCCAAAAGATTTTTAACAGCCTATGTTCCCAAATTAACTTTTCATGCCTTCTAAAGTAAGATAGAACAGAAAACCTGGTCAAAAAACCCTACCTTTTAGTGTGAGCTTCAGTAACTGGTCCCTATTCCATCCAGTGCCAAGGTTTAGCGGTTTCAGAGGTTTAGAGATCTGTCAGCGTGGCACAAGGATTAATAAATTACAATTTATTTCTGGATCAAAGGTATCTGCTGGCCAAAACCATCTTTCATCACTGGAATCTTCCACTCTCAATTTCCATTAAGATTAGGAGAAACTAATACAAAAACATTATCATTCTAACTAGTTTAAGGCTGGCTTCCCTTACCAACCTTCTTCCTCAAAACTGAGATTTTCAGTATCATTAAGATGAGTTTACTTTATAGAATCAATATATTGTAACTGATTTTATACCATTTACATTCTACAAAGTTCTTTGGATTTCAAAATTATTTAATGTTTTCATATCACTTCTAACTTCACATGGCAGCTACCTTCCAAAGTTTCACACTACGAATACTCAATATGTGAAGCACTCATAGATACATTTCAGAGATGCTGGAAGAAGCATGTGGCATCTGTATCATCCTTCAGAACAACTGACAGGTTACACGTGCAATCTCCAATTACTTTTTTAGGCTTTACCTGTTATGTCTTCAGAATCTAAACAATAGTATTTAAAAAGTTCATTCCCACTATGGTACTTGACCACCATTATGAGCACAATTTGTTTAAAAAAAATTTATTTCCTGTAAGATATGAATTTTATTATCTGTAAGACATATTTCTGGTAAGATAAAAATTTTTCCTACCAAACTGAGATTTTAATCAAAATCTCTTACATACATTCACCACCACAACCCCAAAACTGAAGGAATGAGGAGTCTGTCGGCACAGAGAAGGTACAAACAGGACAGCAGGATTGCACATTTGCAGTCCTTCAATATCCCCTCTAACTTCAAAGGAGAACCTATGATAAACTAGTGTCAGTAGCAGCAGGAACATCATAATTGTACACATATATAAGCTTTAACAACTTTATAAACAGACCATTTTCACTTCAAGAATTTCATATCTTTGAGGTCTTCTCTCCTTTACAACTGCTGCATGATCTCAGAAGAACAATCTATCACACAGCAGAGAATTAACTGGGAATTTTGTCATCACAGCCTTCCTTAATTACTTTCAATAAAGCTGCTTGCCCAGAATTAATTTCTTGCTGACAGGAAGGAGGTGACATTGACACAAGTCTCTCCACCTTAGCAGGTTTATTTATATGAGAAAAGCAAAAATGAACCCACAATCAAAAATGGGCTGAAGTTCTTTAAAACAAAAATTAAAAATAAAAAACAGAAAACAACTCCCTGCAAGCCTAACCTTTTGGCTTGTGGAATCTCTTCCCAAATATAATTATCTTTCTTCATGTTCTTTTGGTATATTTCATCTCTCGATGCTAGTCCATAAAACCATTAAAATATGCCAAGTGGTTCTGGGATAGAACAATTTGATGTTGCGAACTGCTACTGTAATCAGCCATATACATAGAATAAGAAAGCATCATCTGTTGCCTCATGTGCTACTGTGTATTTTGCTTAAAAGGATCCACAACAGTTTACTTAGATGAGGTTGTGTATTCTTACATTACTTTATTTTTCTACCCTCTTCCTAGGGGGTCTAAATAATAATTAGAAGCCAAATAGTATTGGATCTCGATCTACTGATGCTCTTCTGAATTCATTATCACCATGTCAGCAGCTGCACTCTTTTCCAGTTCCAATGCATATGGGTTATACTCTTCTTCAAGTTTTCTCTTCCAGATTTTAACTAGGGAATATTCAAACAAAAAAAAAAACAAAAACAAACAAACAAAAAAACAAATTAAAAAACCAACCAAACAAAAAACAAATAAAACCCAAACCAACCAAACAAAAAGCCCCAATAGGTTACACTATAATACATGAGGAAAAACTTAAAATAAAAATTGACACCAATTGTCTACTTCCTTCTCAAAGTAAATTCTGCAATTAACTGGTGTCTACACCATCTGACATCAGATGACACATGAAAGAATACTTCAGGAGTGATGGGATCCACTGAGGTCCTTGTGTCCCACCCCCTATTCAAGAAAGGATAACCCTGAAGGTGGATCCAACTTTAGAACAAGTCAAGACTTTTTCAAAACTTTCAAAGTTTTAAGCTGCCTAGTACCTGTGATAACTGTTATTGTCTGGTGACTGTATCAATAGAGCTGGAGAAGTATGTTTTTAGAAGTGGAAGGGCTTTACAGAACACGAACAGTTTTGGATAAGAAGATGCATTTCAAACAGACTTCAATACAAAACTGAAGTACACCATAGTTACAGATTTTGCACTTCCAGAAAAAGAAACTTATAAAGTTTTTTTAACAAGCAGAAATAATAAGGCACTCTGTTAAACCTCAGTGGACAAAGCAAGGAGTCTTGCCTGCCATCAATGGATTTCAAACACAAATTTTCTCTAATCTGAGCTAAAGATGACCTCAGGCTTATAAAACCAGAGGAGCAGGCAGAAATCAGAGAAAAGCAGAATTTCCCTCTTTACTAACCAGTAAAGTGTCAGGAATCTTCCGTTTTAGTTAAAATGGTAGAAGGGAAGAGTATTTTGCATGCAAACTGAACCAAAAACAAGTTGGTATATACTCACTATAATTTGGTACATCCTCATCAGAGTCCTTGGAAAATGTTTTACCCTTTTCTGATAAACCAATTTTTTCAAAGTCAGTGGCTAAGATGGTGGGCTGGGTTTCTCTTAGTCTTCCTTCAGCTTCTTCCTCTAAAGCTGTAATCATATCCTTGTAGGCCTTCCTGGCCTCTGTTGTCAGTTGTACCATTCTATGAAAATGATCCTATGAAAGTATAAAATATTAGGAGAACTTAAATCCCACAAAAAGTTTCAGTATCTCCATGAATTAACAACCTCATCTGTAATGAAATATTCTTTATAGAAGATGAGCAGCTAAGTATGTAAAAACACACAAAAGCTATGCTATGCATAAGCATTTATAAAAACAGCAATTCTCTTGGAAAAAAAAAAACTGGAAAGAGATGCAGATGGAGAGGATGTAAGGAAGTGATAGACAAAATTCTTTTTGAACACTGATGTAATTTAGATGTAATTCTAAAATAAATTCTCCATATAAGTGACTGATCTAGGAGAAAGAGTAAGTGTGCAAAAGCAAAACAAAAAAACTTGAAAGTCAAAATATTTTTTTTCCTTACAGGTAAAATGTAAAGCTCAACAAAAACACAAACCTAGGTATTTCAGCTTACCTGAGCACCATCATAACTAAAAATTCCCACCACACTCACAGGCACTGTCTTGTTTACACAGCGGCCCAGGGCCTTGCGATTAAGGGCAAAAACAAATGGAATATTCTGTTCACAGGCACAGTCAATAATGTTGTGTAGAGTCTCATCCAACCCACCTGTAGTGGACAAAAGAATTAGCAAATAATGAACCTATTCAAGCTGAAGGTAACTAAAGGACAGTTAAAAGATGGCAAAAAATTCCTCATGATTAGGGGTGCATTTTGTAATTACGAGAGTTCAAAGGAAAAAAAAAAAACCACAGGGGCCTCAACAGTAGTGTTAGCTCTCCATTTTTAAAGAAGAAATTGATTTTTAAAAAATTCTTAACTAGCAGTTTCCTTAGATTGCTACTGTTCTGTATTTTGTTGTAAGTATATTGCAGTCTCATCTAGTATTAAAAAAGTAACACAGATAAGAAATTATTTGTAAGCTAACAGAAATCAATGACAGTACTTAAACAAATTTAAAATGATCACTAACAACTTGTCAATCTGTGGCCTAAAAAAGACTGATACAGCAGAGCTTCTTAAGGTGGCACAGCTGGCATCAGTAACCTTGGCCTGTTCTCTCCTCAGCTGTGCCAGTGCAATCTTGCGTGTAGCTGGATTGCTAATTGGTAACTAAAAGACCCTTAGTTACAGACAACTTTCCCCAGAGAGTCTTGAACCAGCTCACACTTCAGCTGTACAGCAGTAAACTGAAGAAGGCAGGTATCTTCACATGACTGGACTTCAAAGGCTACTCAAATAAGCTCCTCCAATAATAATACTGCTGCCATTATACTGAGTCTGCTTTTTTCACATTTCCTTTATTGTAGGAACATGTATTTTTTAAAAAACATATTTACCCTTTGACTGAATCTTTTCACAATTAGGAGAGATGATGACACATTTCAGTTTTTTCAGCTTCAGGTGTTTCAAAACTTCTCTAAGACCCATAACAAGCCGGCGTTTTATCTTGGCCTTTACAGGGTCCTTCTGATACAAACGATCTTGGAAGCGAACCAGTTCTTTTAACAGATCTGTCACACAGCTGTCAACTTCTTTACTAAGTACCTGGCTGCAATAACTGGGAAAAAAAAATTCCATTAAAACACCTAAAATTACAAATATGTAACACAAACATGTAATATGTAAAATACAAAGTTTACATTCTATTCTGTCTTTGTCTTTTTATCCATTTTCCACTGCAAATAAAAAACTTTGTATACACAAACCCAAAAATTTAGTTAGGATTTATTCAGCGAATGAGAATTTATATAAAGCTTTGTTACTTGTGGTGTCTGGCTTCCCTATCAAACTATAATAAAAATACATATACAGATGTATAATAAAAAAAAAAAAGTATTTTATACCAATATATATTTATGTACATATGCTTTTCTACTGAAGCACTTTTCTGAGCGTATTTATTTTGACCTCTGATCTTTTTGTTCCTTTAAGAAACATATATTTTGAAATGAGAATTACAACAGTATACAGACTATTTCTCAGGATATCATTTCTTTATGTGTCAGCTTACAGAAAAACTGGAAAAAAATTTAGAACCTTCAGTCTAAACTCCAATTAGTCTTGCAGAGAACGCAATTGAAACATTTTACTTGAAAATTGCCATATTGGTGGCACTGTGGAAAAACAGACCAATACAATCAATACTTACTCTCTAAAATTCCTACTGTGGATTTTTGGAAGATTGGAGTTTAGCTGCTTGGAAGTCACGGAACCTTCTGTAAATTCCCTTTTCCCTGTGTTCTCTGGAACCCCTTCAGCAACTTGTATTACAGGAGCAGCTATCATGTAATTAAAGACATTTCATTAAACAGCAGACCAAAACAGACAAAAAGCACTGTGAAGAGAATAACAGGGCAAGTATCTCTTAAAGAGTCACTGCTTCAGTATTACAGCAGTCTGCGGCAGTGGGTGAACAGGTGATACATTTTTTTTCTCATTCTTAGGTTTATTACTCTACCTCTTTTTAAAGAGATTGGCAGAGAGATGCAGGGTTTCTCACTAGGACATATAACAAACCCAAGAAGCATAAAAGTGTGGAAGAGTAATCAGAATTCGAGTAGTTCAACTATATCGAGTATCAGCTATGGCACACTTTAAACTTTAGATAAGCCCAAGATGCATCTCATTAAGTCCTGAAGTTACAGTTTTCATGTGGCACTATTTGGTCCATATCTTTGGAAGTACTCTCAAATCTCCATCTAGATCCTGTATCATATCCTCTTTAAAGATACCTGCTTGACTGTCCTGTAGAAGCGTTTCATCTTCAGTACTATTTTCTGCAGACTGAGAAATATTATCTTCATCTTTTGGTACTGCTGTCTGTTCTAAGAGGTGTTGCTGCTTTCGTTGTTCTCTTTCTTTCAGAATAATCTACGTATATATAGATAAAAAAACCAAATAGATTAAACGTCACATAGATGACAAAGCAGTTTAGCTTACCAAGTGTATGTATACAGATCATTGATAAAGTCTGGCACTATCATTCAAAGTTTACAAAATTGTATTTTTTTTTTTTAATTTGCACATAAGGAAGAAACATATTTCCTAAATCTACAAAGAGAAGGATCTTTTCCTTGATCACCAGTACCTAGGTGGACAAAACAATTAATAGGGATCAATTTCAAGGGCAGTACTAGAAGTTAATGTGACAAATTGCTTCAATGCAGAGAAGCAGGTGAAAGTATCTCCCTTTTTAAATTTCTTCGTCAGACTATCAATTTGTAGCAATTCAGCCAACACTCAAGTACATAAATTTATTTGTGCACAGTTACTCTTCACTTTTATGACCTTGTTAAAAACCCTGAGTCACTCTAATAGATCACTGTCTCTGAATTTGCTGATTGAAGAAAAATGAAGAAATTACAACAGAATAGCTAAGTCATATGATACATGGAAAAGAGAAAAGTAGGACATATACTGGATTCAAACATGCTATCATAGGTGAAATCAGTAATCAGTTTCCTGAAACCCCCATTCCTTCTCTGCTTTCATAGCTTTTAAAAAGCAGATATTGTGTATATCACCACTGTAGCTCAGCTCATCAAAATTAGTAATGAATTATTATCACCACTGAATATAATTGCTAAAGTAAATTTCTCCATTTGCACTTGTCAAAAATGGGCAATGAACAAAAAGAAGCACTCTGCCATACTCAGAACACAGGTATTACACAGACAAAGCAGTTTTTGTCTTCTCAAATTTTCTGTATAAAATAGATGGCATGACAATAGAACAGCCAGAAAACACAGTAATTAGTATCACCTCCCAGATATATAATATGTTATTTATATTGTACATAAATAAATATATATTATTCTCAGATTCAGAATGACAAATATTCTACCTTTCCTAACTCTGTAAGAATTCTTGTAGACCAAAAAGTGACTTAGTGATGGACTGTTTACCTCCATAACAGGAAGCAAGGTGAGTGGACAAAGAGGGAAGACTCAAGAGATACTGCCAAGCATATCTAACACCAAGTGCTGTAGGATCAGGTGAAGTTCTGGCTTGGAAGAGCAAAGTAACATTATTAAATACTACCTGTGTTTGATCCATTCTCACCAGTCCTGTAAATAAGCACATCTTGTCCAAACCAAGTAGGACTTCTTCTGATGTACCAATTATGTGGGGACACTTTTGTAGGTGGGAATTCTTCAGCTATCAAGTGATTTAATTGAGAAAATATGTTTTGGGGAAAATTTTATACTCTATTTATCAAGACTACTCTTTTCCCAGGCTGTGGCCTGCTCTTTTTTAAACCAATGAAAGCTAAAACTGTATTTAGACAAGTGCATGCTGAGATGAAGATCTTCACACCAGATGTTTTAATAGAGTCACAGAGTAATGCTGAAGTTGCATTAGCCTATACTGTACTATTTGAGGTAAAAATAAGAGGACCTTTTTAAGAGGTGTTGGTCTCTTTGCTTTAGGGACTTCCCTCTGTTTTCCTTTCTTTACCAAAGGAGCACTGGAATCCAAAGGGTTATGAGGCATCTTTCCTTGGTTTAGCCGGTGACTTTTTGTGGCTGCAGCAGATTCTTTAGAAAGCAATGGGATGGCACCACCAACTGAGATTAAAAAAAAAACAAAAAACAAATCAATCTTCAACAGGTAACTAAAACAAATACCTAAACTAGAATCGAATACAAGTTTAATGACTTGATTAGAACTAGTATATATATAAAGTTTATACGGTGCTGCTATTAAGAATATTTACATGCAATCCTATGTCCTTAAATAATGTTAATCAATTAAGACACCCCTCCCCAAATGCTGAAATGTCTTTTATTATACAATTAGAATTACAGGCTCTGATCCTTAACTCTCAAAAGCAGAGATTGGCAAAACACTGCTGTTCAAGGTACTTTCAACACCATGCCATAACAGCTTGGTAAACCTTCACAAATCTTTCATGGTAATGAATGGCACTTCCTCCTCCAAAGATGCAGTACTGCCTTAAGATAACTGTGTTGCAGTATTACAGATTTTAGATTTAACTTCTATAAATAATCTGGAGCACTTGCTCCTGCCATTTTTTGCATGGTAATAATGTTGGCTAAAGTTAATTTGCATCTGGGTAATGAGTAATTCAAAGCTACAGCTCACTCTCTTATTCTTAACCAGCACAGCTCTCAGGAGACATCTACTCCCATTTTTTCAGAGGGTTTAGACCACAGAAGGTTCAAATGGCTGGCAAAGTCAATGACACCAGTTCTTCCAAACCATGACATGACATCCTAAAAACTACTCTCCTTTTGAAATCACTATCATTACTAATTGCTGCATCATGAAGGTACATGGTCAAGCTTCAGTTACCTGCAAGATAAGCCAGGTTACAATGAAGAGGATGACATAAGTTACCAGTGGAATGAGCCTGACACCTCTGCACCTTTGACAACCTCGCTCGCACCCCCAAAAAAACCCCAAGGCTTCTGGCAGCTTGTCTTAAGCCATCTTCATTTATTGGTTGAAGCTGGTCTTGAAACAATACTTAAGTATACATGTATTTTATTTATAAGTATATATATTTTATATACATATCCACGTCATATATATATATATTATAATGTATAAATATATATATTGCAGACACATGGTATTTCCTTCACTGTGTACATCACATCTTCATTTCAGATTCAATGTTCTCGTGTTCCTGAACTTTAAAGCATTTCCCAAATATAATATAAATTAAACTAATTACTGCTTTACTATGCTATTCCATCCACACAGTATTGGTAGTAGTAAATGGTATGAAGTAACTGTCTGAAGTCACACTCCTTGTCCACTATGTTTATTTTCTGGTTACAAAGGTCAGCACAATGCCACTTCACAAACTAAAGTTATATTTTGGTACACACCAATTTCATGGGTGGACTGAATGTCTGAAAAAGTATAAAGCTAAGGTAACACCTGTATTATACTTCCCAGATACGAACATCACACACCAATTTCTCTTCTGCAGCAGATTCAGACACAGGAAATTCAATACTAGAAAACAGGTATTGTCACCCAAACCTCTGTAGATCATCTATTAGCCAATTCACACACTGTATGATTTCAAACCTGGTTATTAGCTCTTCTGTAGGACTGATCTGACTGACTCAAATGAAAAACTGACATCAATTGAAGAAAACCAATTTAAAAAAGGATTTTATGAGTTCTCTCAATGTCATCAATGCTTAAGAAGCTCAGCTATAATATTATACACTGTGAGATTAAGTCTTTTGATTAACTTTTTGAAATAATTAAAAAAAATTTACTGAAGGAGAGAAATTTTATTGTAATTTTTAAATCACAGCAAACATAATTTTCCTTTTGCAAAATATACTGCATTAACATAGCCAAGGACAAATTTTGGTCCACAATGGAAAAAACATTGAGCTATTTGTTTCTGTCTCACCACCATGTGAACCTAGAACTTCAATACCAGCAATTATACAACTACCAAGCATGGCAGAAGTCATCCACTTGTTTAGGCTGACTGACTCATACCCTGCAAAAGAAGCTTTTTCACCATTTTACAGTTCTGGGATTTCTAGTATCAAAGGAGCTTAAGAAAGCCTTTATTACTGTGTTGCTGCTCCCCGCAGGTTCATATCACAACAGTTAACACAGGTATTTAACTAACTCACAGCAAAAGTCTCTACAAACGTTAAAATTTTCATCAAAGCTAAATGTCAATCACTTATATAAAGCACTCCTTAGCAATTCATGGTCATGAAGTTTTTTCTTTCCCTAAGTGTTCCTCCAAACAATTCAGATTGCCATACTTTAACATTTTTTAAAAAGACTCTTCATATTCTCTTGTATCTTAGAAACTGTGCTACTGCCTACATATTTGTACACAGTTACAGATCAGAAAACAGGATATATATCATGTTTGTATACTTAAAAACAACACAAGTTGAAAGAAAGGAAATTTCGTTGTAACCAGTACCTGAAAACACCACAGGTTTAGAAGACTGTTTTGACTTCTCTGTTTGCTGCTTCTGCTCCAAAACTGCAAGCATGCCACCCAAATCCAATTGCACAGGAATTTGACTCTTCTTACCACTGTTCCTGGGTGTTTCCTGAACAAGTTCAGTCAGTACCAATGAGTAGTACTCTCAGTGACAGAATGTAAAGACTGTATTTTTTATGGTGTGCAATACACACAACATCTTCATCCACAATACTTTTGATTTTTAACTTCATTCAGTGGAAGTATTTTGGCCTTTAAATAGATATCGGCTTTATTTTAGAAAATAAAAAATTTCAGAAACAGTTCAAATAACGTTTGATTAGCTATGAGAATACAGCATAAAAGTATAAAGTCTTCAATAAAAAGGTGCCTAATGTGAGGCTCCTACTTTGGTCAGACTGCCACCTATCTTTAAAAAAACCACAACAAAACAACAAAAAAAAGGCTTACCAGAATTAAAAGTTTTGTTTAGGGTAAAGAAAACTACACTGTGAATCTTACAGAGTATGTGAATGCAGTACAAATATATAATCTTTAATGCCTCGTGAAAAAAAGAGGTTGCCATCTTTAAGCAGCATCCCAACATATGCAGTTATCTCTGTCTTCATTGAAGTGAAGGCAAAAGCAATGTCCCACAATTAATGATTCAAAATATTAAAATATTACAAATTAATAGTTCAGCAAATACTACAAGGGAACAATCTAGAGTGTCAGAACATGCTACAGAAACAACACAGATTTTTGTACTTTCAGAAGTCTTATCCTGGACCTTCTACTGCAGTAAGGTTAGTGCATGTCACCTGCTCCTTCTGAGCCTGGGATCTCATCTTCTATCAGAGCTATCCCAGAACCCACTCACCAACATGGAACCACTTACTAACCTTATTTTTGCTCTGTATTTCTTCTCCTTGCCCCAAGCAAAGTGGATCTCCTTGCCTCCTTGTCTTAATCTAGAAGAACCACTTTTAAGAGGTTCCCAACTCCTTAAGGCAATCAGCTGGGTTTGGGTTTGTGCCATTATCAAATAATACAGGTGCAAAAGATAAATGACATCTGAAACTTGCAGACATTCATGAATAGCTACAGTTTTCCCCTAAATACTTGATTACAAACTAAGGGCTAACAACTACTACCACTACCACTGAGTGCTTCTATTCAAGAGGATCTTGTCACTTTTCTTCAAGTATGAATGTCAAAGTATAAATATGATCACAGATGAGCTTCAGGTTACATTTAAAAATGTGCTAATTTCCTTTGCCATTTTGAGTTGCAAACTTAGTTTCAAACATGAATTTATTTACCTGCATTTTCCTTCTTTCTAATACAGAAGATGAAGTTTGCTTCCTTGACATTCCATCCACCTTGGGAATTCCATCCAGTTTGGGAGACCAACTATCCCAAGGCTCTTCAGGGAGATGGATCTTTGAAATTTAGAGACAAAAGGTTACAAAGAGAAAATACTTTCAGATATAGGGAAAAAGGTAAAGTGAAGATGATCTTAAATTAAAGTGGAACATAGTTTCAGCAACTGTGTGAATGACACAAAGCTGAGTAGTACAGTTTATATGTTTTCAGGAAGGGATGCAATCCAGAGTTACCTGGACAGGCTTGAGGATTGGGCCTATATATTCAACAAACCCAAATGCAAGGTCTTGCATCTGGGTTGGGGCAATTCCCAACATTAATACAAACTGGAGAATGAATGGATTAAGAACAGCCCTGTCGAGAGGGACTTGGGGGTACTATTTACAGATACTAGTAGACTAACAGATGGACATGAGCCAGAAATGTGCACTCACAGCCCAGAAAGCCAATTGTCTCCTGGGCTGCATAAAATAAGCATGGTCAAAAGGCCAAGGGAGGTGACTTTGCCCTCCTACATTGCTCTGGTGAGACCCCACATGTATCTAGCTGTGGGGTCCCCAGCACAAAGAAAGACATGCATCTGGTGGAGCAAGTACAGAGGGCTGCAAAAATGATCAGAGGAATGGAACACCTCTCCTACATGATGAAAGGTGGTGAGGTTGTTCAGCCTGGAGAAGAGAAGGCTCTGGGAAAACCTTGTGACCTTTTCAAAATGCAGTAATTTATTCCCATACTACCATATCATATTAGCAATTTCCTTGGCTTTTTCAAATTAAAAAAAAAACAAACACAGCAACAAACCACAACAGCAAGGCAGCTTCATCTTCAAATATTTGTTATGGAAGAGTATGAGTAGCTTAATCATCACATGTACCTACAACTTATAACTTAAGGTTTGAGAGATTATATCCCACTTACACCTACAAAGCAAAAATGTTTCTCGGATTGGAGGTGTAAGTGTATAACATTATCTTAATAAAAAAACCTGGCTTAAGCAGCTACCCTGCCTTTTGCTGCTAATTCCTCCCAGTCCATGAAATTTATTACCTCAAGGCAGAAAAAGTGTTTTGTTCCTTTTGTGCATTTTTTTGGTTTTGATTTTTTTTTTACCAAACCACTAACATTCACAGTGAAGCAAAACAAATGCCAAAAATTTCTATCATCAAAGCTAGTTTCAAAGAAACAGAAATGTGGAATTTCATCCTTATTATTTAGGTTAGTTTCTTTGCAAGAGCACTTATATTTGCAAACCCTGTGATTTATGCTTGGGATTCATCCCCATAATGAATTAATAATGCAAATTAATCTTTATGATTCATTTCACTTACATTAAAAAAAAAAAAAAACAACAAACCCTTGAATTTTTAACTGAAATTAGACTTAAATTCTTACCCTTGCACAGCCTGATAACAAAGTGTTACACTGTTCACAGGAAAAAAAAGTAAAGGCAGATGTTGAAAGAGTTGTAGTATTATTTTTATGAGCTGCAAAATTAAACCAGAACACTACTTGTGGGGAAATAAACTATATAAACAGAGATCACCTCAACTACATTGAAGTGTCCACGACAGAGGTGTCTTTATTAGAATTAGCAGACCAGAGTCATGTGGCAGTTCTGTATTTTCTTTGGAATGGTAAGAATCTACTGAATACAATGAGTAGCTTTTCACTATCTAGAGAATACCTAAGGGGACTGTAATGGGCAGAGCCCGTCAGAAGCACTTGCATTTTGTCAAGAGAACTGCATCTTTAGTCTCACTTAAAACTTCTAGTCTTTCCCAGCTTATTTTCTTAATAGTCACATAATGTCATAAAATTACTTACTTCAGCCTGCTTTCTGACAGCAGGAAAAAATGATGATTTCTGATATCCTAGTCTGTTTCTCCTATCAGAAGCAGCTGCCAGATCAGGAAACTCCTCAGCATCCTGAACAAATAAATCAAAGATGATGATTCTGTAAAATTGAACATTCTTAAAACTGTTTTCCTACATTCAATATTATTTTCTCACTGCTTATCAAACATTCATTGTCACTTGTTTCACTGTACAAAAATTCAACCTCTAGACCAGGTTGCTCAAGAGCCCATCGAAACTGGCCCTGAACACATCCAAAGGAGGGAGCACCAACAACTTCCTTGGGCATCCTGTTCTAGCATCTCACCATCCTCACAGGAAAGAATTTTTTCCCTAATATCTAACACAAATCTCCTTTTCAGTCTTTTGTATCACAAAAAAGCCTCATGTCTCTGATTATTTTTTGACCCTTTTGTCCATCTTTCTTAGTTCAAAGAAGTGGAAGAAACAAAAGAAAACAACATCCACGTTACACTTATACTGGGCATATCCTGGATTTATGTATTTTCACAATCAATTTTATTTTCTATTTTCCTAATAATTATCATCACTTATTGCATGTTTGACCAGTACTACCAGCACTGACCTGATTATCAATAGCAACTTCAATCTTTTTCACCTCAGGGAAAGTAACTAGTTCAGTGGCTATCGCTGTGTATAGAAAAAACAGGATGACTTTCCTCAGCTGTATTAATTTATGCTCATTAAGACTATCTATAATAGTTTATAAAACTAGTTAGCAACCCAATATGCTGCTCCAGTGAGCTGCTGCACACTGTAAAACCTCAAATATCCTGAGTGCCCAGAAGTTATGTGTGTATGATCCTTTCATGTCTTCAATTTCATAGAATCATAGAATGTCGAGGATTGGAAGGGACCTTAAAGATCATCTAGTTCCAATCACCCTGCATGGGGAAGGACACCTTCCACTAGATGTTGCTTTCCACTATGATACTCTATTTCAAGAGCATCATACACACACCTCACCCTTTCTTCAAACTGATGAGCATAGAGGCCACTTCCTGCAAACCACGAGGATCTGAAAGATGTTCCCCACAACAGATGCTCCATCCACACACCTGATGTCAGTGCAATGCATGTATCCTGTTCCATGATGCTACACCATTTTTTTCCATTTTGGTCTTCAACAGTCCCATTACCTTCCTACTATATTCCATTACTCCTGTCATTCTCTTTCTCTGGAGAAGATTAGCAATTCACAGGACAGACACTGCATTGTAACACACAGTAACACTGAGGATATTCTCATGAGACAAAGAACTTTCAAATATTTGATTCCACCCCTGGTTCTCTAACAGACATCTGTAAACAGTCATTATGGTACTGCTTCAGAACAATGAGTCATGCACTGAAAAGAACATGTAGCCAATGGTTTTGCTCCATGTTAAAATGTAGAGAACAGAATCCAACCAGGAAGGCTCCTTTATGCGGTCATTTCACAGACTGAGCATGATGTACACTGTATCAAATGTGTAAGTCAGCTGGTGTGTTGTGCTGTACAATGTAACACTTCCAATGGATCACCACTTCTATGAAGACAGGCTGAGAAAGTTGGGCTTGTTCAGCCTGGAAAATAGAAAGGCTCTCAGGACATCTTATGGCAGCCTTGCAGCCCCTGAAGGGGGTCTACAGGAAAGCTGAGAAGAGACTTTTACAAGTGCATATAGCAACAGGACATGAAGTAACGCTTTTGAACTGGAACTGGGTAGATTAAAACTAGACATTAGGAGGAAATTCTTCATTATACAGGCAGTAAGACACTGGAATAGATTGCCCATGGAAGCTTTAGATGGCTCATCCCTGGAACTGCTCAAGGACAGACTGGATGGAGCTTTGAGCAACCTGGCCCAGTGTGAGGTG
The DNA here is from genome assembly GCA_023637945.1 of Phaethornis superciliosus. Taxonomy (NCBI): domain Eukaryota; kingdom Metazoa; phylum Chordata; class Aves; order Apodiformes; family Trochilidae; genus Phaethornis; species Phaethornis superciliosus. The sequence goes on along the minus strand of JAJQWJ010000004.1, from coordinate 43,181,363 downwards.
TCTCTATCCATTCACAAGTAGTGGAATTAGATAATCTTTAAGGTCCCCTCCAACCCAAACCATTCTATGATTCAAGAATGTAATCAGTGACAACTGTGTTCTATAGAAATTGCTTACAGATGTGAGATGGGTAGAATTGTAACACCAGGACCACATTCTTTAAAACTGTGGCACAGTAATGTACTCAGTATCCTCCTAGTGCACTTTGCTTTCTTCAAGAGTTACTATAGAGCATTTTTAATTCAGGAAGTTTTACTTATAACATTATCATTAACAACCAGACTCAGATGCATCATTCCAAATTTGCTCTAAAATCTCTGAAGCAATCCTCTATTCTCATTGAATACATGCTAAGTCAAAACCAGTAATTTCTCACACATATTTCAACTGAAATGGGCTGAACCAATATCCTCTTCACACAGGAATTGAACTTAAATTTGTACAAACTGTGCTAAAATCTGCTCTTCTGATAAGCTTATGACACTTGAAAGAACAACAACAAAAACCTCTTCACTGTACCTCAATCCTTGGTGGCTCCTGTGTTGCAGTAGCTTCATTTTGAGGTTTCTCCACATCAGTGGGTGAATTTAGTTTTTTCTTCTTTTTCTTCTTTTTTTTCTTCTTTTCTGACTCTTCTTCAAGCTCCGTTTCACTAGCATCATTTTTTATTTCTGACTGCTGGAAAAAATCAAGAGGCATTATCATTAAAAACTGATTTCAATACCACCTACCCAAAGAAATGCATTTGTATACATAAAGGGAATCTTAATCAATCCGTTCATACATTAATCAATTCAATAATCCCCACGGTAGAATACTAAGAGAACAAGGAAAACTCAAGATCTCTTAGAAATTCAAAGATACTGCAAAAGTTCTTAAATTGAAGCCCACTGCACTGCTAGCTGATCATATCGTGACTTCAGAGAGTTCAATATCCACCCAAATAATTCAAGATGTTCCATATTGCATGCCTTATTATGAGGGTCAGGAATTTGAAAAAAGTTCAGATTTAGAATTATGCATTCAAATCAGCTATTTGGAAGTTCATGTTGCTGGAGTAGCGCTCTCCTTTTGACAGAGTTATTCTTTTATACCACAAGAGAAAAAAAATCTATTAAGGACAAGGTATGTTTATATTATTTCTTTATAGCTACAGTAGAAGTGGACACTGTACAGAGCCTCAGAAAAAAAAAACTCAGAGTCTTACAGAAAGATATCATCACACAGTGACAGAAATTAGTTCAGAGCAGACAATTCTCATGTACCTTTGTTTGACTCTCCTGCTTCCCTTTGCCTCTGGAAAGACCTTCAGACGATGGTGATAACACAATTTTTTTAGGGGGCTGTGTAAGTACCATGGCCCAAGACACCTCTTGCTGAGAAGAGCCACCTGCAGAAGGTCCAGGAAATGCCATTTGGAAAAAAAGATAAACAAAGATGTCTCAAAAACATATATCAAATATTCAAAAGGATCTGTAATAAATTAATCAAGGATTAGTAAATATGCAGAGCCACATTCCTTCTGAGGAAGAACTGGGATAAAGCACACGCATCTAACTTCTCCAGGAACCTCCATGGAGCTACTTCCTATTTTGACCAACACTATATACACATATTTATCCCAATCAAATTTTAATGGGAAATCTGTGTCATACTAACTAGATGCAAACAATTCCACACTTATTTTCTAAGCTATTTTTCTTTAAAATAATGAACTTATACTACATTTATATACAAAATTCCCTAGATATTTATCTCACTCACTCATGCAGCTTTCACATAAAAAAACACGTAAGTACTTTCTAAAAACTTTCCAGTTTTACAGACATATATATGAGCTGAAAGACATCCCAATGTGCCTCAGTGTAGACAAATTTTACACATACCACTCTGAAATATCAATGTTCTGAAAGAACTCACAATTTTATAAATATACCTACCATACAGCAAATACAGAACAAATATTTATTTTTTTTTTAAGAATGAGAAACTTTCACTTAACAATTAAAGAGCATAATGGATTTACATCACCAGGCTTTGCTAGCAAGTAGAGACTGCAGGAGTAGACTCTGTGAAAAGATGGACACTACGTGCCCCAGCCAGCTCCAAAACAGACCCACTGCCACACACAGCTGAGGCCATCAGTGATGCTGGTGTTGCCTATATGATAACATATTTAAGAAAGGACAAAAAAACAGCGTGCAGGAGCTGTTAGAGGGGGAGGTAAGAAAAAATGTGACAGAAACAACTCTGTAGACACCAAAATCAGTAAAGAAGGGGACAAGGTGCTTTGTGTTCTGAAGCAAAGATTCCCCTGAAGCCCTTGAAGAAGACCACGGTAGAACAGGCTCTCCACCTGCACAGGAAGGAGCAGGGAAGATAAGCTGTTACAATTTGACTGCAATACCCTGTGCCACTCAGGGCAGCAAGGAGGTAGAATGAATGAATGGGAATAAAGTAGTGAAGATGAGCCTGTGGAGAAGAGAGGACAGGGGAGAAAATGGTTTTTGTGTCTTTGTTTCTCATCATCCTACCCTATTTTTAATTGGCAACAAGTTAATCTTATCCAAGTCTTGACCACTTTGCCTGTGATGTGTAACTGGTAAGCAAATTCCCTTGTCTTATCTGGACACACAAGCTTGTTTCTTCTCTGACTTCAGTGCTCCAGATAAGGCCAGTGCTATTGCAAACAGGAAAAGGCTAGCTCACTTTTTCAGAGATTGTTGCCTTTGAATTTTAAGTGCCATGATTTAACGCTGGGCCAGCAACTAACAGAATGAGAGATGCTCTCCATTAATCCCCTCTCTAATAAAGAAAGGAGAGAGAACAAGGAAGAGACTTACAGGTTGGAAACTAAACTACACAGCTTTAATGAAACAGTCATGATAAAAAAGAAAAATTATTAACCGTACAAATATTAAGAAAAATGATACCACGCTCCTCCTCCCTTTCCCCCCAATAACTCTCACGTCACCACCCAGGCTGCAGGGCAGCTCTGGGAAAGCCCAGGCTGGAATCCTGGAGTCAGTTACAAGCTGGGGGCAGGAGTACACAGATTCAGGATGGCACAGATCAGGACCACAGGCAGACAAACAAATGGAATTGTCCCAGGATGCTGAAGCAAACAGAAACAAAAGGGCCAAAGGAAAGGGAGAAGGGGCTTGACCCTGATGATTCCTCAAATTTATACTGAGTATGACTCATATAGGATGGTCAATTTGGTCTGTTTACTCTATTTGGTCTGTCAACTCTATTTGGTCAGTTTTGGTCTGTTTTGTCTGCTGCTCCCTGAAGGAGCATTGCAGGTGTGATCCCTTTACTCCTTTTCTCTTTCCAGGGCATGTTTCTCAGAACTGAGCAGTGGCCTTGGTTCTGCATACCATTCTCTAGCTACCTTTTAACATCGAGTGTTATCAGTGCTAGAAACAGGCACTGACTGAGAAACTCACTGTTAATTTCAGCAAGTACTGCTACTTACAAGAGACCTAGCTGAAAGCAAAATTACATGATAGAAAACTCTATCCTGTCTGAAACCAGGACAATCCTCCTGTCCTGCTTAAGAGGTGAAGCAAAAGAGCTGTTCTACAATCTGTTAAGGTTAATGCACCACAAACTGCTACTTTGTTTTAGAAGATAGGAATCAAGGATAAAGTTCAGAGAAAAAACATTAGCAGGTGACGTCAAAATTTTTGGAGTAACTTTATCTTTAGAGGACCCTTCAAGGCACTTCAGCAGGCTAACCTGAGCTTTCTGAATCCTTACTGAAGTCAGTAGGAACATAAGGATCAAACTGCCCAGGCTGGTTAATATCTGTGTATACAAGAAAGACACTATACAAAGAACAGACACAAAGAACACTTAGGCACTTAGACAATCCAATGCACAAGGCATGGGATGTCTCCAAGACAAAGAGTCCTGCTGAATAGAACCTTTTTTCACACAATTTTCAATTTAAGTATTTTGGTTATGTTTAAATACTTGTACTTCTTGAAACTAGCCACTCGATAGATCATAAAAAAAAAAGTTATTGCATTCCCCACAGCCAGATAACAGGAGATAAACCAAACAAAAAAAGGGATATTTCAGCATCAGTTCTCCACATCTATTAACAGACTTGACAGAAATAACATGCTGCAGAATTTTTAGGTACATACTAGAATCTATACTGCCAGCTATTTAAAACAAATCTGCTTATCAAGAATGATCAAGTACTTCTCTCTCATTTTTCTTGAAAAAAATCTGAAGACTACTCAGACTTCCAATAATCAATATGCATTACTTTCTCTCCCCTTTAAGGAACATGGGAGGCAAGTATGGCAATAGTTGCCTTTATGCATCAAGGAAACAACAGCTCAGGAAGAAACACTATTTTTGATCTGGTGATTAAATTTACTAGCAAGAATAAGCTATGCGTGAAACTGATAGAACATTTTTTTCCATTCTTTTTCTTTTGTATTGAGCTAGCTGTTTAATTCCTCTTTACTTTAAACATCAACAGCTTCTCAGAACACATTAGTTCTCCAAATTGATGAGATGCAAGCTGTTAAAATAGGCAAATAGTAAAACAGGCAAATAATGTGTATCTGAAGCACTTACCTCTAGTATCAAATGAAGAAGGAATTAGGTTGGGTGCTGTTACATCCAAAGTTTTAGATGAAGATTTGATTTCCAAAGAAGTATCTTTCTGTAAAACAGTCAAGTATCATAAAAGTACTCCAAATTTAATAATACTCCAAATTACTAATCTACACAGAGTTAAACATAAAAAAAAACCCAAAATTAAAATATCAACTGGTGCACAGATTAAGATGAAGGTAATTTTTTAGTCTAATTTTTTTTTTTGCTGTTCCTAGAGGAACCATCACTTCAACCCTATAGCACTACAAAATACAAGCAGATGGGTGTCTAGTGCTATATAGGCAAGTCAATGTTTTTTACATTTTACAAAAGCATTTGAGCAATGATTCTGAGAATGAATAAAGTGTTAATGTTCCAAGTCCATCAGCAAGCCCAAGCTAGTAATGAAAAAAAAAAAAAAACGTAAAGAAAGTGACAGCAGAAGGGTCTTTTTTCCAACACAGGTTGTGTTCCACTGAGATACACTGGAAATATGCTGTTTGGAACTTTCAAAATTATTTCTCTTCTATCACTGTTGAAAACTGATTAAATACATGTGATATACTGCTGAATATGTTAATGTTGTATTTACCAGCAAAGAAGGAACAAAAGAAATCAAGAAAAAGGTAAGTGTTTACATTCTAACAGTACCTTTCCTCCTCCTGGAACTCAGGTTCTTATTTTTATCCTTAAGCACAAAGCAATTAAGCAAATATGACAGGTATTTTTTTTTTAAATTAAATTTGTTAAAAATATCTGCCAGTTGACTGTTCACCCATTATTTCTAGGCAAGAGAGAAAATAAAAGCTGTTAAGAAATCTCAGAAATGTAAGTACTATGTACAGGTAAGTTCAAAGTCTAGACCACAGCAGCACCCATCTAAATTCTAACAGTACTTGGCTTTCCCCTACCTACTGGCAGCACAAACAAGGAAAGAACAGTGAGAAAGGGTAAAAGACAGCGAGCACTAACACCATCTACAAAAAGAATCACCAAACTTCTAGTTATGAAATTGCTTGCTTTCAAGACACTTACATAGGTCTCAATCTACCGTACTACCATACATCTGACATGCCTGAGCTTTAAACAAGTTTTATTGTTATGACTTCTGCAACAAGAAAGTATTAGCTAACCTCTGTGTTCAACAAAAGAGACATCTGTGGTTGGCTAAGGCACGTAATGTTACTTTCTGCTGAATGTATTCGTCCACTTCTATGTTGTACATTCAGTATTTCATTGCTTTCCAAACTCTGCGACTTGTGGAAATCCAGAATGGTAGCTTCTAATGCAGGTACAGGAAGAGACTCTGGTTTTGGAGTTTGAGTTGATTTCTTGTTTGTAGTTTTATTGAACCTATCTGAATAAAGCACATAAAGTCTAAAAATTATTTACTTGCTAACAATAATTTCTAGGTATGATCTCTAGCACAGTACTTGACATAACTACAGTAATCATCAGAAAAACTATTGCTATTCATAGCCAAAGAACAACCTAGCAATTATAAGCAAAGTGTATACACAACATTGACTCACCAAGCACCTGTAATTTCAGATTCTTGCTTAGCCTCTTTTTATATTAGTTTACATAGAATTTGTTCCATCAGCAATAAAATGTTAACAAATCACTATCCCTTGTCAAAAAGTCACAATTAAAGAAATACTGTTGCCTAATTATTCCAGATTCAAACACATAGTAACAAACTGGACCCACTAACACACTCAAGCATTTTACATTTATTTGACAAATTTGTAATCAAACAACACATTTGTACCTGGCTTCAGAGAATCCCTACTGCATGTGAAGGTCTGGAATGAAGTCTTGTTCACAATTCTGACAGAAGGGTCATCTCCATCATGCCTCTTGCCTAATTTCTTCTCATTCTCTTTTGATCTCCGCTGCTGCAAGTATTTTTGACATATTTAGTTGACTTCAATTGAACTTCCTAAAGTCATCAAGTTTGCCTTGAGCTACAGTTAACTACCTCTGCATCTGGAGCTTAATCTTCAAGTTGATACAACAGTTATTATAGTATAACCACAGATAAACAATAAACCCAGGAACAGACAGTTAGAACACTGTTATTTATCTACCTTTGTCAACTGTGCTATTCCTAACACATATCATAACCCAAACAAGAGGGATAATACTATAAGATTCTATGCAACTGTACTTTTAGTATTATTAATCAGAGTATTTTGAATACTGCAAAATCACAGACCATAGAGTGGGTAGCGTTGGAAGGGATCTCAAAGATCATCTAGATCAACCCTCCTCCCATGGGCAGGGACACCTACCACTGGATCAGGTTGCTCAAGCCCCACCCAACCTGGTAGTAAATTGTCCAGTCTGATTTTCTTAAACTGAATTTCTTCTAGAGTAGGGCTGAGACCTTGTAAGTATTCCAACCTTTTGACTCAACTACATATTATGGCCAAAACTAGGCAAGACTGATGTCACAACATCAAGAGCATTTGAAGCAGACAAAGATAAAGAGAAACCTGTGTGATACCAGTAAAGGAAACGTTTATCTATAAAGTCCCGAAAGCCTTGCAATTCTAACATCACCTGTGCTAAAACTGTGCTAATCATCTCTCAGTTCAGCTTTTTATATTTTCCTCTCAGCAAAAAAACAACTACTTGTAGGTCTCTAGCCTTTGTATCTTATACCTAGTAATTGGGACCTAATCTAACAACTTTCTCTACAGAGGCTTGACCACAGTGAAGTTACCAGGTCTCTGCCTAGCGAGTATGGTGCATCTTAAGGATGGCTGCAGAACAGATTGGAACCTGTTGGAAACTGTAACAGCCTTACAAAGCCAAGAGACCTATAATCACAGAGGGGAACAGGTCAATAATAGATGTGATTTTCCCCCCAATTTCTATATTTGAGGAGTTCGTATATTTTTTGTTTGAAAACAGTACCCAAGTATCAGGAAATTTATCCCTAAACAGAACAACAAAAAAAAAAGACGGAAGGTCTGTTTTTATTTTTGATTGAAAGAGAACATTTCTAATATGAAACCTTCCTTCCCTCTCCACAGCTGCACAGGTTTCTCTTGTCCTATGGATTGTTTTCTACCTGCAGAAGGTCTTGTGAATCCTTCAACAGCTATGGTCTCATCACTTACAAGCCACATAGCTGGTTATGGCCATCAGGTCTCTTTTAACTCAGATTTATGGAAGCTGCCACTGCTCTCAGAAAAATCCCCTCTCTACTACCCCCAGTGCTAGGTGAACAACAGAAAGCATAGTTGACAAATCAGTGGTCCTTTGCTTTTGTCTCCCCAGCTTCTTCTTTCTGAGGAAAAGAATTAAATTCCCATCATGTTCCAAAAATATTGCATCAAAACCGGTATTAATCTGAACTGTGGAATTCCATGAACTCTTCTGAAATCTGAATTTGGGCACATTACTAACATTCTCTTTAAATCCCATTCTACAAGAACAGAGGCTGATCACTCACCTTCAAAAAGTAACCAAACATTTGGAAATACTGAATCAAGATAGTAATTTTTACTTTTTAACAGAACATATATTTGCTCACCTTTGCAAGATTCTTACTTTCTTGTCTGATTGGATACCTTTGCTCAGCAGATTCACTGACTATTCCTGAACCAGTGTATCTTAAGTTGTTAGAACAGCATTGTGAGCCAGCTACTGTATATACATTTGAAACAACATCGGGTGAGTAAGAGCAGCTGGAGTATTCACAGAAGGCAGGATCTCCCAAAACCCTATGTGATGGACATTGAGAAAGAGATTAGAAGTCATCCTGGGGCAAACTTCAGTATACACTTGCTACCTGGATAAACATACTCCCTTGATGAAGAAATTGTTTAACAAGAAAACTGTATTTTAAGAGAAAAGTATTCCGTTATAACTCATGTGTTTACTCATTGGTACAGACCACTTTAAAAAAAAAAAAAATTTGTTTCAGCAAACCATGCTGGCTAGCAAATACTTTTAAACAAATGCTTCCAAGTTTCAAAGCCAATCTGCTGTGCAGTTACAGCCCCCATTTCTGTTTAAGATTGTCAAGATTCTTCATACTTATTTTCAGTAGGCTTTTTCTTGTGAAACAAACTGAAAGCACAGTATAACTACATGACCTGTATTACATATGTGACTGCAAAATACAAAAATTAAAAATTAAAATGTCATAACATGCCAAAACAATAAAGTACAAGTACTCTGCATGTAATATATATAAAGTAGCATCTTAAAGGTTATAAGACATGTGTGAAATACAATATAGAATCCGAAGATAATCATTAACTGACCTTCATTTAACCATCACAGCTTATGGAGACACATGTCTGGGGCATGTCTTTTTGTGTCAAAATATATACTCCAAGTTCCCTTCCATTTTCCTCCTACACTTGGTAAAGAAACTTTATACCAAGATCCAAATTTGACTTGGGGAAAAAGGAAATTTCTCGGCTCAAGAAAGTTGCATATAGTTTTTAAAGCAGTTCACCATGAAGTGGCCACCTCTGTATGTTGGGTTGGTAATGAAAAACAGCGATTTTCACATCAAGAAACAGAACAAGACTTTCAGATAACAAAGTTATCTGAAGTAAGAAATGTACTTACTGCCTGTTGCAATTCTGATAGACTTTAGACAAAACAATGCTTAAAATAATAGTTTACGTACAGAGAATAAATAAGAATATAAAAAATTATGGCTCAGTTGCAACAAGGCAAAGCTCAGAATACTGCTGCTATCTGTTGTTGGTTTTTTAAATGCTTACTGGTTTAATGATAATGCTATGTTTTTTCTAATGCATAGGTCAAGCCATACTCACCTCAATGCTAAATTTCTATTTAGCAAATAGATCAAAGTGGGCTGAAAATACCAAGATCTCCCTCAGGGTAAAATGAAGGCTTACAATGAATGTGTTCAGAAAGGCCCTAGTTATATGTGCTAGGATGCACCAATGGCTTCACAGGAACTGCAAAATTAATCCAATGCTTAAGTGCTCTGAGAAGCTACCAGTGAACTATGTAAATAACAAGATTATTACAGTACTTCATTACTTCCTTATCCTTATGTAGAATTTTTCCTAACTTGCTCTGGGGTTAAAAATAATTTCATAAGTCTACCACAATCACTTTTTTTTCAGCGCTGTCCTGGTTTCATCTGGGATAGAGTTGATTCTATTCTAGTTCTTACTAGCTAGAATAGTATTGGGTTTTGGGTTTAGTAAAGGATTTGATATGAGAAAAATATTGACAGTATACTGGTGACTTTAGCTGTTGCATGAACTTTTCAACTTTTCATGCTACGCTAATGCACAGGTGAAAAAGAAGCTGGGAGCACAGCCACTGGATACAAATTGGCCAAAGGGATATTCCCTATCACACAACATCATGTCAGTCTCCAGAAGGTGGCTGGCCAGTAAGTTTGTCTTCCAGGATTGTGGTTTTGGAATTTCTCTCCTCTAGGATTGCTGTCCAGGGAGAGGCTGGACATTGGTCAGCAGGTGGCAAGCAGATGTACTGTGCATCACTTGTTTGCGTATTTTATTATTGTTATATTTTATTTAAATCATCAAATTATTTTTATCTTAACTCACAAGTCTCTTTATCTTCCCAATTCTCTAACCCACTCCCTGGAGAGATGAGAGACTGAAGGAGCAGATGCATGGTATTTAGCTGCCTGCTGGGTTAAAATCACAAGAAGGCCTTATTAGAGAAAAAACTTCTAGAAACCCACAGCATTCTTAAGAAAACTACCTTTCTGATGAAACAGGCTGTGGAGAAAAGATCCAGGAGGAGCCTCATATATAATTTAAATGTTTTACAGCATAAGAAAACTTCTTGAATACCCCTTCTCTTTGTTTTACATGACTGTATTTAACCCAGCCTTGCCATAACACAACCATTCTTTGACCCATGGACTAGATTCAGGTCCTTCTATTGCACAAACTAGTCAAATCAATCATTACAGACCAATAAATCTGCCTTAATGCTCTGTAACAAAGCAGAACCTTGGAAGGAAGAAATTCAGTACCAGATATATGCCCAAAGAACATAAATGCAAAAACCCTAAATCATGAGGATAATGTATAAGCATTCCTACAGTTAGAATATGATTTTAACAGAGCACTGACTTTGTAAGAATGTTCAATGTCCAAAACAGGAAGCTTACAATCCCCCAAGAAATAGAATTCAGAAAAATATACATACTTCTCCACAGATGGTTCCTGAACAAATGGGTAGCAGGTAGTTAAGTACCTAGGAAAGACACAGGCTGCCGAGGGTTCTGACTGTGCCATAGTTACTGCCGCATGTTTTGGGACAAACGGTTTGACCTCTGCTGACAACTTGATGCCCTGAGAAACAAAACAGGTTTTGGCTACATGCATTTGGAGATTAATGCTTTCAGTGAAAAATCCTCCTTGGGAGCTTAATTGTTATACGAAAGTGTTATTTTGCTGTCCCCCAACAAAATATTCAAAACAAAAGAGCTCACCAAAAATAAATGGTGGAAGAGGAAGTAAGAAAACCAAGGAATTCTAACAGGAATGTAACTGCTGTGGGAAGTTTTTTCACGTAATAACCACTTTTATCACAAAATAGTCACAGATCAGTTATGGAAGGGAGAGAGGCTTTCTTACAGAAGATGCAGTGCATGCTATTATACAAATGCTTACTTTGGATTTGAATATTGTTCAAATAAGCTAAAGGTCACAACATATACGAGCACTACCATGAAATCCAGTCTGGAAGTAGGTAACAATAATGTCCTTGTATACACCTGTATTTTAAGCTACTCTGTCTTAAAGCAATACTTAAACATATAGCCTTCTCATTTCCAGCATAACATATCTGTCAAAATCGATATTCTATCTGTTCTGTCACTGCGGGCTCATCACTAACTTTAGGGGCCACCGAGCCTGACCATATGCAATGAACCGCTGTTGTTACTGAGGACAATTCCTGCACCCATCTTTAGAGCGACTGGGATGTCTGTCTACCCGTCTGGCAGCAGGCCCTACACTCTAGGCAGCGGTTTTCGTACTTAGGGTGACTGGAAGGGATCGGTGCCCCCACAAGCGAGGGGCAGCGTCTCGCTGGTGATCTGCTCGAGCTTCCCCTGCCCTTCCAGGACTCGCCGCCGCTTCTCCTGAACCAAAGGTTTATCCAAAGCCCCGGTGGCGGTCCGTGGACAGGCAGAGCGCAAGGCCGGATGGAGCCGCACAGCTCAGTGGCTGTGTGAGAGAAAGGCGGCAGCCGCCGGGCCGAGCTAGGCCGCCCCCGCCTCCCACGCCGGGATGAGGATCCGGCTGGCTGAAGATGGCTCCGCGCCCCCGTTACGCAACAGGGCGGAAGGAGCTAGGGACCCCAAGGAGCTGCCCCAACCCTTACCTCGCCGCCTTGGCCCGAGCCCGGCCGCCCCTTCGCGGACATTACCTGGGCGGGCCGCAGCCCCGGCCCGCAGCCCCTCGCTTCCTTCTTCCCTTTCAGCCCGAGGTCTGCGCAGCGGCGCGCAGCGATGACGACGCCGCAGCGACAGAAGCGGGGCGGTCACGGTGCTGATCCCGCCCCCGCGGCCCCGGGAAGCGGGGGAACGGCCGCCCAAGGACGGGGCGGGAGCTTAGGGCAACCACGGCGCCAGCCGGGCAGGGGGGAAGTCGGGGTGCTCGGCCACCGTGTGCCCCTGCCCGGCAGCTGAGGAACAGGTAAAGGCAGAGTAAGGGGCTCGATCCTGCCCGAGGCGTCCTACCGGCACGTGCCGCTGAAATCTGTGCCCTCCGGTCCCTTTTCCTGAGGCCGAAGGGAGACACGGGGGAAAATAACTTCAGGACCATCACTGGCACTGGGACATCAAGAGACCATCATGGGCTCTGGTGCTAAAGCCCTCGGGAAAAGTACACCTTAGGCACCACTCAACAAGATTCTTACCGGTGGTTGTTCCAGTGAAGGTGCCCGCGGGATGATGTAGTCCTGCTCTTCAGCACCCAGAGCCTATTACACACCCTTTGACCACCGGAGACAGGGATACTTGGGAGGAAAAACCAGAGGGTTGTTTTCCTCACTATACTTGGCAGGTTATTACCTTTGTCCATCGTAGCACCCTTAATGGCATGCACACATTACACAGGGATAGCATGCGCTTACCAGTTAAGTGCAGATGTTCCTTCCCAGTTTTACTGGCCTTCAGTCCCACATGGATGTAGCAATTTAACACCTTTAGAAAATGTTTTATCAAGTCATCATTGAATATCCTGAGTTGGAACAGACCCACAAGTACCAAGTTCAGCTCCTGACTCCACAGAAGGAAATCTCAAAGTTAAACTATCTCCAGGAGTGCTCGTTACACTAACACTTCTTGAAGAGGCTTGGGGCCATGATCACTTCCCAGTGAGCCTGTTCCAGTGCTTGATCACTCAGTGAACATTTTTGACCTATCCAATCCGAACTCCCCCTGATACAGTATTAAGCTTTTCCCTTCCATCCTCTCACCCACACCTGATGTTAGTATGACCAGTAGTCACTACAGAGTAATTCACTCATGAAAACCTACATCAGATACATAATTTTAGTGTGCCAGAAGCCAGAGTATTACCCACTTCTTAGGCTGCCTGCAGTTCCCAGTTTCAATCAGCATTAGGAACTTTGGCCTGAAGGGCTAAATAATTCTTGGAGAGAAAAAAAAAAGATTCACTAAGTTCTTTTTTTCCCCTGAAATGGAACTCTTAAACATGCTAAACCATGAGTATTTGGTTTGTCTGGTGAATTAAAACTCTAAACAACCAGGTTTTATAAATCTTTAAAACCAATTTATTTCTTTATGCCTACTACTGAACAGGTGAGCTACTGGATTTGAACAAGCTACACATCAGCAGAAAAGCAGAGTGCAAAAGTTATTGAACAGAGGTAACAAGGGATCATCTACTCAGAGCATGCAATATGTAAACTTTAAGAAACAAAATCCATTGAAAAGACAGGCACTTATATTCATCACTCTTTGAACACCATAGCAGCCTACTTGGAATTGCATTTGACTGAGCTTTGTTGCTGTGAATAATACAGCTCATGCACAGGTTTGGATGTATGTTTTGTACATTTAAAAGTATTCACTGAATACTACCAAGATATATACACTCATATACATAGTTCCAGAAGATTTGGGAGATAATTTATAGACAGTAGTTCATTTCTGTTCATCTTTTGGAAGAGGTCTTCTGAAGAGAAGAATATGTGGTTCTGTGGAAACAAAATTGAACATAGTGTCAGCTTCACAAACGTCTTGATTACAGTGATTTCTTTCATTTAAGATGTCTTGAACACTGAAGTTAAAGCTTGATGTCATACAAACAGATTAATAAATCCACAAGTACAGCTTTATGTATAGTATTACAGACCAACTTTGCAGGTACCTAACATCATTTAAACAGGTGCTTTGGAAGGCTTTCTATCAAATGTTGGCAGTATCATAAGATACTTAAAGGACAGAAACACTGGGAAATAGAGTATTTTTAGTTAATATTGATAATAACTCCATCTCTCTAAATCAGGCTATTTGATGAGTTTTGTTGCTGTAACTTACACTAGCAAAGCTGCTGGTGCTGTCCTGGTTAGGTCAAGCTGCTTTAGTTAATACAGCCAGCTCCCATCATTATTGATCTGACTCAATTGTAAACTCCTCTAAAGAAGCCTGAATTATCAAAGACACCAAGGTAAGTGAAATTCTAGAAAGTTACACTAATTGCTTCACCTGGTTCTTCAGAAACTGGGAACTCCATGATGCTGTCACAACTCACCTGTCACCAGTCAGTCAGGGTCATCAATGGTACCTGCTTATCTTGAATGCCTGTTTTCAGTACATCACTGTGAGTTTTAGGGCTTCACATCCAATCAGTGGAAAGACTGGTTTTAAGTGCTACTTGTGGTAGGTTTGTAACTAGAGCTCAAATTATATTTGTAGACTTTTCAGTGCATTAATATAGGACCTTGCCCACCTTATTTAGTCTTTTTGTACAAGTAGAAGATATGTCAGCTTTATGATTTAAAAGTACACTGCTACATAAAGCTTGGTTGAGTCACTGAGATACTAACATTATTCAAGAGCTCACAAGAAGATTACTCATATAGGCAGAGATAGGAAGTTTCCAGCGTGACGTGTTTTGTCTACTGATAAGACTACAGGCTAGCATTTTGCAGCCCTGGGAGGAAGATGTGATACAGACTGCTTTGTTCCCTTTGTTGACAAATGGCTACAATAGCAAGGAAATAAAGAGGTCCCCAAGCATTTAGTAGTGAATTCCATCTGGATTCCGCATCAGGAGCAATTAGGCACTATATACCAGCTGAGCACCAGGCAGATGGTGCTCAGCTTTTATGAAATTTTATGAATTTTATTAATCTAAGTCTGTTCAGATATGCTTACCTGGCTCATGGATCATGTAGTGAACCCAGCCAAGACTTTGCTGAACACCAAGTCGTCTCCACTCCTCCTCAGACATTAGATGGGATTTTGGCACTTGCTTTGACAGTTCTCTTGGCAGCATCACATGTCTGTAGAGGTTTAATTATTAAACACAATACATACACCAGTATCTGTGACCACTAGCACACTCGCACTGAAATATAGTAAGCAAGTTCAGCAATGAATACCAGCATTCCCTACGGAGAAGCATAGGGTGCTTACTGATACTACTGATTTGATCATGAAGCACCTGCCTCAGAGTCCAGTTTTAAAATCACCTTGTGTACAACATTACATAACTAATACAACTGTATATTGAAAGTTAACTTACTTCCTATAGAGATTAATTCTCCTGTATGCTCAGAACCTCATCTGCCCCTTGAGGAGAAACAGTTTACTCTCCACATTTGCCATTTCCTTTACGTCCTAACACAAAGCAAAGTATACCGTCTTGGTTTGGAGACTGTAAGAGTCAGCCGCTAAGAGCAAACACTTAGATCTCCACACAAAAAAAGCGATTTGTAGTCGTGCCTTCAAGCAAGCTTAAAGGGCTGAGCTTCAACACTGTCGGTTGTAATTCAAAACTGGTGCGATAGCATAGCTTTGAAAACTAGCAGATAGAGCATGGTCTCGAAGACTCCATAAACTGCAGTTAACAGTAGTTTGTTTTGATGTCTCCTTACGAGCCGCCTTTAAAAGACACTCAGAGCTCGAACTGAGACAGCACAAGGCGTTCCTCTTCAGCGGCGCGGCGCGGCTCAGCTCAGCTCCTCCCGGCAGCGAGGCGCCAGCTCCCTCCCTCCCTCCCAGGCGGCTGCAGGGCCCCACGCCATTCCCTCCGCCACAGCCGCCTCGCGCCACCGCCGTTGGCGCCACCAGCGGGCGCGCGGGGCTGGGCGCTGCGCAGGCCTCCCCAGACAGAGGGCCGAGGACTCCCCCGGCCCACCTCAGCAGCACCCGCTTCGCCCCGAGCTGGGGCCCGCCTGCTTACCGAACGGTCGCCCTAAAGAGGCCAGCCGAGACCGGCAGCCGACCCACCCACCCACTCCTTCCCCTGCGCTGGCCGAAAGCTACGCAAAAACATGCCCTCCCCCCTTCGACCTGCAGCCCCACAGAAGGCAAAGCCACGCTCCCCGCCAGCAGATCTTACTCCCCGACGGCATCTCCTAAATCCCCGGAGAGTCGCCAAGCCACCTCGGAAAGGAAACGCTTCCTAATCCCTTCAGCTCCCCCCGCGCTCTCCCACAGATTCGTACCGGTATTCGTACTGCTCGTCAAAGTACTTATCAGAATAGTAGATTTGCTTGTGCGCCATGGCTAGAGGCAGGAGGAGCAACGACGGGACCGAACCAGACTCTCCCGGCAGAGTAACCGCCCGCCGCCGTGCCTCGCTGCGTTTGAACCTCACAGCTCAACTCTTATTGGCGCTGCCAGCACAGCCAATAGCGTGGCGCGCAGGCGCGACGGGACGGCAGCCACGTGACTCGAAAGCTCGCCCTCCCACCAATCCCCGTGAAGCTGCCGAGGAGCATTACGTCAGGGGTGACGGTTGGGAGAGCGGCGGGGCGGGGGGATGGGGGCGCTGATTGATAAGCGGGCGCTGATAGGCGGGCGCTGGAGCTCCGGAGCGCGGTGATTGGTCAGCCTTGGGCAGCGCTCTGCATTCCAGCAGTTTCTGGGCAGGCCTGGGCGGGGGGAGGGGGAGGCGGTGGCGGTTGGTGTCGTTGGCGTCCCGTGGCGGGGCTGTGTCGCGGTCTGCTGGGCTCGGCCCCTGCGGCGTCAGGCGGGACCGCTGCCGGGTGCTCAGTAAGCCCCTGCTGATAAAGGGGCTTCAGAGCAGTTAATAAAGACTGTGGTCTCAACTAGTAAAGTAGCTCAAGGTATAGGAGTGGCGTTGGATTAAGAGTTTTTTACATGGCATAGCTTAGTGCGCAGCTGCGTCTAAGACAATGAAGTAGAAAGGAGTAGGACCTTGGTGAGGAACTTCGGTATGCAAGGGCAGGAGGCTAAGATAAGTGCTGGTTTGAGCTAGCTCTGTGAATAGCGCCTCATGACGGCTCAGCATTTTGACCAAATGTTCAACCAAGGGTCAAAAGGTTCATAGAATCATAGAATTAGCCGGGTTGGAAAGGACCTCAGAGATCATCAAGTCCAACCCTTGATCCACTACCGCTGCGGTTACCAGACCATGGCACTGAGTGCCACATCCAGTCTCTTTTTAAATGTCTCCAGGGACAGAGAATCCACTACTTCCCTGGGCAGCCCATTCCATTGCCTGATCACCCTCTCCGTAAAGAAATTCTTTCTAATATCTAACCTAAATCTCCCCTGGCACAACTTAAGACTGTGTCCTCTTGTCTTGTTGAAAGTCATCTGGGAAAAGAGACCAAGAGACCCCCCCTGGCTCCAGCCTCCTTTCAGGGAGTTGTAGAGAGCGATGAGGTCTCCCCTGAGCCTCCTCTTCTCCAGGCTGAACACCCCCAGCTCCCTCAGCCTCTCCTCACAGGACTTGTGCTGGAGTCCCTTCACCAGCCTGGTTGCCCTCCTTTGGACCTGCTCCAGGACCTCAATCTCCTTCCTGAACTGAGGGGCCCAGAACTGGACACAGGACTCGAGCTGTGGCCTCACCAGGGCTGGGGACAGGGGCAGAATCCCTTCCCTGGACCTGCAGGCCACGCTGTTCCTGATCCAGGCCAGGATGCCATTGGCCTTCTTGGCCACCTGGGCACACTGCTGGCTCCTGTTCAGCTTCCTGTCAATCCAGACTCCCAGGTCCCTCTCTGCCTGGCTGCTCTCAGCCACTCTGTGCCCAGCCTGGAGCTCCCCATGGGGTTGTTGTGGCCAAAGTGCAGGACCCGGCACTTGGCCGTGTTGAACCTCATCCCATTGGAATCAGCCCAACTCTCCAGTCTGTCCAGGTCCCTCTGCAGAGCCCTCCTGCCTTCCGGTTGGTCCACATTTCCTCCCAGCTTGGTGTCGTCTGCGAATTTGCTGATGAAGAAGACTTGGAGTTCACTGCGAGGAAGACTTGGAGCCTTCATCCTGAAGAGCTCTCCCCATGACCACCATGCCATAGTATACTTGCAGAGATGGGTGAAGACTTACATTAATAACTGAATAACCTTGCTTTTTGTATGCATATGCATGCTTCTGTAATGCATATATATAACTGAGTAATAAATAGTTGCATCTAGCACCATGTGTTCAGAGTTCTGTGGGGCTTGTGAGCAAGACTGAAGTTTTCAAACTGAGCTAGCAAAGTAGCACAGTAAAATGTAAGTAGCTTGCCCGGATTCAGTAAAATGCACTGTAGTTCCTAGGATATAAATGTTGTTTTTGGAATCAAGCTTTTTCAGTATGGAAGTTCTGAATTCTGCTATTCTAAAGACCTGTGGTACTTGGGTGTAGTTGCCCTGTGAGATGAGATGCTTTTGGGAATGTTGCCAGAAAGAGCAGTCTCACAGTTGCTTCTTTGCATTTACTACCTTCTTTCCATGGCATGCTGCTGCTTTCTCTCCTTGTTGGGCCTGTGCAGTAAAAGATGATGAGTCTAATTTTCTGCTTTCATTGTACTACCAGAACCATAGGTACTGTCTGTGATCATGTAATACATATGTCTTGGAAACTGTTCTGATGGGGAAAAAAAAATAATGCGAGGCATGTGTGCTGACACATGGGTAGGGATCATTTCTTTTAGCAGCATTGGTTTTACTTGTGCTGCAGCATGATGTCTTAAATGCTGAAGTTTAAACCCATCTCATGACTTACAGCCACTCAGGGGAATGCTTGTTATCTAGCAGTAATATTTTTCTATTTACTGGACTGCATCTTAGGGCATGCTGAAACAGGTAATTTACTGACAGAATTAAGTCAGGTTTTTTGGTACCGATGCAGTTAAATGTGTGAAATACCTTTCATTAAAGATGGAATGAAGACATAAAGTTGGAATTTTCACCTGCGACTCCTTGAACGCTTCTATCAGTGCTGCCTCAGTACAACTCTAAACACCCACAGGACTGACTGGATGACCAATGTTCCTGTCCTTGAACAGGCAGGGGTCACCAGTATGGAGGCCATGACACTGAGGATGCAGCTGTGCTGGGCAGGGCACGTCTCCAGGCTGGAGGATCACCTCCTCCCTAAGATTGTGCTCTGTGGTGAACTTCCCACCGGCTGCAGCAACAGAAGAGCCCCAGAGAGGAGATACAAGGACTCCCTGAAGCAATCCCTCAGCCTTGGCCATACTGACTGCCATCAGTGATCCACTCCAGCCTCCAGTTGGGAGACATGGGCACACCATCCATAACGCTGCTGCCTCCTTTGAGAGCACACAGAGATTCAGTCTCAAGGAGAAAAGACAGCACAGAAAGAGCCGTGGCTTGGCTGTCCCCTCACAGGAGACTCTGCTGTGCCTTTTGCAGCCGCACTGCCTGTCCTGCATTGGCCTCATCAGCCATCAGCGTGGGGAGAGCCCTTCTTAAAGCTTCGTTAGTGAAGCCAAGCCATGAGCTATAAAACCCTAACGGTGGATACTGGAATGTATTTTCCTGAATAGAACAGCAAGATCACAGTCAAGGAACCCTTTGTACTTTCCTTATGAGTCATATACACAGTCAATAATTTGTGAATAATTTGAATGTGAATCACATTCACAACATATACTGATTAATGATTGACTGTGCTTTTATATTTTTCGTGTTTCCTATGGAAACAAGGCTTAAGCAATTGTATGCTTGCTCAGTTTTGATCCTCAATTAGTTCTTGAGCTTCTTGTCTGGTTTTGTCAAATTCTCTCATGGTTTAGGCCCTGCTGGTATCAACCAGGCCTCCACTTGCTCACCCCCACCCCATTTGTGGGACAGGGAGGAGAAAATCTACCTTAAGGGTCATTGAGACAAAGATAGGGAGGTTTGCATTCCCCAATTACAGTTACAGGCAAAAACCTGACAGGTTCATACTGGGAGGAAAGAAAAACTTATTTCTTCTATGAGGAGAAAACGAAAACTTGGCCAGATCTTAAAACCTTCCCCACCACACCTCCTTTCTTCCCAGGCCTTAATTGCTTCACTGCCGCCTCCCCCTCAGAGGCATAGGGGAAAGAGGAGTTGGGGTTTAGGGTCAGTTCACTGAATGTTCCTTCTGCCGCTCCTTCCTCCTCAGGGGGAGGACTCCTCACATTCTTCCCCCCCTCCAAGGCAGGGTCCCTCTCCCGGGAGAGTCCTTCAGGAACCCCTGGGCCATGAGTCCCTCCCACAGGTGCAGTCCCTCAGGAACTGCCCCAGCCCGGGCTGCTCACAGAGTCACGGCTGCTGCAGGAGCAGTCACCTCCCCTGACACGGGGTCCTACATGGCTACAAACCCACATCTGCCCCTCTCTGTGATCCTGTGCAGGCTGACACTTCACATCTACCCACTTGTGACACTTTAGGGGCAACAAATCCACATTTACTCCATCGTGGTCCTTCAAGGACTGCTTCACCATGCTTCTACAGGGACTGCTCCACCGTGCTTCTCCGTAGGCTGCACAAGGACAGCTGTCATCTCACCACAGGCTCCAGGGAAATCTCTGCTAGGGCAGAGATATAGATAGATAGATATAAATCTGTATCGCCATGCCCACTAGAGTATGTCATGAAGTGCCTCATCTGCATTGTTTTTAAATACCCACAAGGATAGTAACTCTACCACCTCCCTGGACAGCCCATTCCAGTGCCTGAATATTCTCTCAGTAAAGAAATTATTTCTAATAAGGTCTAGTCTAAACCAACTGCTGCAACTACAGGCCATTTCCTCTAGTTATAGCATTATTCAGTAATCATGTACCTTCTCCTGTAGGTCACACTATTTCTGATATAAGCAAGGATGCTCTTGATGGCCAAGAAGGACACCTGGACACACTGTTGGCTCATATTCAGCTAGGTATGGACCAACGCACTCCCCAGGTCCTTCTTGGCAGCTTTCCAGCTTGTCCAAGCTGGTATCATTGCCTGGGGTTGTGACCAAAATACAGGATTTACTGAACCTCATATTATTGGCCTTGGCTCATTGATCCAGTCTGTCCAGATGGAGCAGAAGCACTCTGCTGGGGAGGCAGTGTTGTAAGTAACCTCATACCATACTAGGCAGCAAAGAAACTACATGGGAAAAAATACTTCAAATAAATGTCTCATTGGTAAATATTCTTCAGCCTTTGATGTGCATTCCTTCTGAAACAGTAAAGCAAATAATTCAGGAAGCCATGAGTTAGGAGAAAATCAGCCTTACTTAATTCTGTAAACTAACTTCTTACCTGACTGTGATCTTACTTTCTGGCTTTATATGGTATTTGCTTTGTATTTCACAGCCCCAGTAATCATTCCTACAGATTTATCTGGATACTTGTCTGTGCAATATGAATAAAATTTGTCTTCACAGACTCATCTTCAAAATCAGTTAACCTCAATTTAGATACTTAAATTTGTATTTATTGCTACTCAATTTGAAAAACACTTTCCGAAGCATGGCGTTGTAAATTTCTTTCAGCTAATGAAAAAAATGGAAATTTTGTTGTTGTTTTTCAGTTCACACAAAAAAATGAACCAGGTCTTGGGGAAACCTGATGCTGTGCTAGCTGTCTGTAAATAAGATTCTGTAAGTGTTGAAAATAATTTACCTGAATAACTGAGGATTTCCATCTGAGAGAAGATAAACTGACTTGAGAAGCAGAGCCAATTATGATGCATGCTCCTTCCAGTACCTGTCCTGATTCAAGATCTGCATTTTGTGTGTGTTCTGGAATAAAGTAGTCCCAAGTCATGACAAGTGAGCCCAGATTTCAGCACTGGGGGCAGAGATACAGAATGCCTACGATCTGCTCAGATCCTTTCAGAGATTTGAATCTAGTATTGATCTATGGCATTGCATTAACTTCATTCTTTAACCTCTTTCTGTGGATTTTCCTTTGAATGGAGTGATCAGAACATGATCTAAAGACTACAGTTTAGATCTGGAATCCACAGCTCAGATCTGAAAAGGAGCCACACTAAAGTATTCCCATATTAACAAAATTAAAAATGCTGAATATAGCAGATGGTGATCTCCATAGCAACCAATGCTCCTATAACAAATTCAGGATGATAGTGTATAATGACTGGATAATCAAGCACAAGAAGATGCTGCCAAATGAGGCACAATCTTGCCCAGATTTTTCCTGTAGGCCGTGCAATGTGGCAGTAATCTCACAGTGGAACAATGGCAAAAATCTGCAGTGGGATCTTAGAGTTCTTCAGTTATTGGATATTTTTGAAACAGTGATTAAATAGTTTGAGTAAAGGTTACATTTAAACTTTAAAATGTCAATTCTAAGCCTAAGAAAAGCTCTTTTTAGCCAAAAGTATCTCTGCAGCTTTCTGTAATGGATGCTTTCTCTAACATAAGAGTTGAAGAAGTTTGTGATGATACAGCCCCAGATTACACTAGATGTTAAGGACTACTGTTGAGGGATTTCTTTGCAAATAACAGGCCCAGGTGGATTTTTTTTTCATTAATTTTCCAGTCATGGATGGTAGGAGATAAATGTCACAGCGTAAACAAAACCAACCAGTTCCCAGCCCCTTACCATAAAAATGTAAAAATCATCCTGTCAGGAAGCAAGAAGGAGCCACTTTGATGAGCCACTCACACCTCCCTTCTCTGCTCTGTGTGACACAGAAGCCTCATCAATAAGTCAGGCCCAGAAGTGTGGCCTTTTTGGACTGCTTATATCATTCTGTCTGCTTCTATGTGTATTATCCCAGAATTTCTCTAAGTCTGTTGCCTTACTTCAGGGAAACTCAGATTTGTCCTCCATGGTAATTTTCAGTTCTGCTTGTTTACAAACATTTCCCTATAGTTATATGAATTCTTTCCCATTATTTGTGTCCCACATTTTGCAAGCTAATATGTTTTTTTTCTAAATCCCTTCTTATATATCTTGACTTCCTGTGTTCCTGGTGACTCTGTTCTTTATTATAGAAACTGGAACAATCATTTATTGCAGGGGATATAGAGAACTTTGAATCTGTCTTGGCAGGTAAACGTCTTTTATCATTCACAATTATACATATTTTTAGGTTAACCCACATCTTTGTAACAATCAGCTTTTTAGTCATTCATCTAAACAAAAATATTCAGGACTTAAACTTCCCTATTATATTACACTGCAGTATCTATACAGGGAAGAATTCAACAGTTGTAATATAAATGGGAAGAAGATTCTACCTGGAAATAAAGTCAGATTCCTTCCTACTGCTCAGTCTAAAAAACATTCATGAAACTCACCTCTGCATTGCATCTGCACCACTCTTGCTGTTCATGGGGCCATGTTGCAAATCTGATACAAAATTCTTCAGGTTATTTCATTTCTAAAATGAATGTATACTGAAAATGTGCACAATTTGAAACCTTGTTTTCTGTCTGTATCCCTCTATTGAATGAAAGGAATTACTTCTGCCATAAATTGTTCCAGTTAGAATAACATAGGAGAGCATGCTTTTTTTCTGTTATCCTAGGATAACAGTCCTCCTTGACTGAAGTCTCCTTGAATCATACATCATTACATATATGCATATATAGACTGTTAAAAAAAAAAAAAAAAAAAAAAAAGAAAAAGAGAAGTTCAGAAATTCATGGAAGAGGAACACAAGCAAACTGATTCAGAATTCTTTACAGGTGTTAATGACTTTTCATGGTTTTAGCACCACATCAGCAGTGTTGTCATGGAAACTGAATCAGGTTCTGTTTTGCCAGCTTGTAGATGTGCTAGAAATAGGTTTTTCCCTTCCTATATATTAACCATTCTTAAAGGCTTGGTTGAGAGTCAACTGAAATCAGTGAAAAAATTTCAGTTATCTCAGCAGCTCTTGGGCTTGGGTGTAAGTGTTTAGTAGAATGACAGCAAATGTTCTGTTTTATAATGGTTGTCAGATACTTTTTATGTCTTATTCCACTGTTGAAAATTAGATGCGTGCTACAAGATTTATCTCATGCTGGAAAACACTGAAAACTGCATGTTTCTATTGGATGAATCTGGTGGTGCATCTCCTTTATCTTGCTTCTTTTTCCACTGTAACTCCTATCATGTCTGTGAGACAGGCCTACAGACTCAAAATATTAAGTATTGGGGCTACCTCTTTTGAAATACATTTTTTTTAACTTTTATTTTGGGGCATAGTATTTTCATCAGAGGTCCAAAATGTGGATGGACAGCAGATTTGGAAATAATTATCTTTCATTGTTGCATCATCTGATACTTTCAGCTCAGTACAAGTGTTCCCCCTCTGGCTGGATCTGTCTGCAGGGACCAGGGTAACTGGTGCATCCAGGAGAGTTCCCTCACTGCTGGTGCCAGTGGTGGGAGGCTCCCAGGCAGTGCCATGCCAGGGTTGACCCCCATATTCCAAGAGCTGCTTGCTACCCAAGCTACAGTCCCACCCGTGTCACAGGAATGCCTGTGCCTGGCCAATGACCTTGGACCTGCTGGCTGTACTGTCACAGTGTGCTCACAGCATCACTTCCCTTAGGGGGACTTTTCCTGACACCAAAATTTTTCACTTGTATAGTAAAACTGTCATGTCTGTAATACAGACAATGTCTATTGTCATACATATGGATGTCATTTGTTTGTCATTTACTGTAAATTCAAACCCTGCTGATACTGTGTTCCACCTTATAGACGAAGACAGTGGGATTTCAATCTCCACTCTCCCCCAAACTCTTTCGCCAACTTTCCTTCCCCTCTGTGATGCTGGCATTGCCTGACTTTGGGGTGCAACACTGCAGTTCCTGACTCACACACTAGTCCTGTTCATCCTACCTGCAGTACAGCACAGAGCTGGAGTCTGTGTGACTCCCCCCATCCTCAACCTCAGACCAGCGGTTGTATGATGCATTGTACCTCAAAATGCTACTGGTTGATGAGACTTTATGGGTTCTCTCTTATTTTGTTTTGCTGAATTCCCTAAACTTACTGCTGGCTATGCTGATATTAATCTCAGATGAAACAGTATAGGATATGGAAAACTCTAGCTTCATTTCTTGGGAAGACAGAAAAATGTTACTTTATCATCTCCTTATGTGAGTTCTGAAATTGTTTGGCAAAGTAATGACTGCAGTGCAAGTGTTTGGCAGGGTGAGGAATGGGGGCTTGTAAGCTTGAATCACATTTTTAAGTGAATCTGCTCAGTGTACTTAAATCTGTGCCCATGAAATGTGTCTGTCATGATGCAGCCTGGGCTCTCCAGCTCTGTACTACACAGACCAAAGACTGGCCAAAGTGTGCCACAACTTTATTTCCTGTGGAAACTGCAGTGGGTGGTGGAAAGGGCTTGCAGCCACATCTTTACTGGACTGTAATCTGCAAGACATAGTTGCCATACTAATCCAAACCTGGTCATAGCTTCCCCTTTCAGCTTAGATGGCTTGCCTTACAATTTTGTATATTAAGATCATTGCTAGGTTTTTGGTCTATGTAGTTTTCCAGTGGATTGTAACTTAATTACCAAATCCTACAGCTGTCTTTAGATAGAATGTTATGGGAGTAGATGATACCTGAACATTTACTGACTTCTTATGGAGTTGCACACCACACACCACTCCAGTCTTGAACTACTCAGACTGAAGTCTCTTCACAGCAGGTAACTCCAGGGAGCCCACAGGTGCCCCTTTCAGCACACACTCTCAGGCACACTTCCTTCTCCTTCAGACTCAACTTTTGGTGTTCTGTTGTACAGTCTCAGGTATTGAATAACATTAAAAAAAATAATGTGCTCAGATGGTACAGTGGAAAACTAGCTGAAGTTGGGTGAATGTGTAGAGGGGCACCAAACAAAGAAATCCCTGGGCAAGTATACCCTAAGATCTCTGCACCTGCCCCTCATGCTCTCTTCACATCATGCATCTTTTTGTTGCAATGGTGATTTCTGGTCTGGGCTTTTCCACCACCTTGTTTGATGCCTTCTCTGTCTCCAGACAGACCCTTAACTATTCTTATCTTCTTGAGTCGCAGCTTCTATCTACAGTTGTAGCATCCTTATCTTATGCCTTGTGCTTCCTATGCACCTGCTTGCTGGCAGAACATGGAAAGCTGGGAAGTGCTAGACTTAGCATAAACACTACTTAGTAACAACTAAAATATCAGTGTGTCATCAGTGTTATTGTCAAACTAAACCCAAAATACAGCATATACCATCTACTAGGAATAAAACAAATTATTTCAGCCAAAAGCATATTTAGGTGAAAGTTCACAGCTTGCAGCCTCAGGCTTCTGCAAATCTAGATACTCATGCTAAGTAATAAACAGTATACCAAATTCCACAACATTATGCTCTAAATCCTGCATCCTGATGCTAAACTATTGAGTCTGAGTAATTAATTTGATTTAAAATGTACTGTATTGAGCTAAATGTCTAATATTTCTTAACAAAGAACCAGAATTAATATTATTACTGCTCTTGGTTTGCAACTCTAGTATGGTAAAGATATAAATCTGGAACAGTAGTGGTTAAAAAAGACAAAGAATGCCTAAAACTTCGAGAATGCACTTGGATTTTAGACTAAATAATCTTTTCTGGGAAGGTAACAGAAACAAAACTGGGAGTAAGGAGAGTTTCAAGATACTAGGTAAACTATTTGTATCCTGAGGCACGGCATTTTTGGTTCACTGTTACAAAAACTGCTTAGAAAAATTATTACACATTGGTTATACAGTGTTATACTTGGACTTTGGGTCTTGACATATATAAAACATTTAATTCCTTGTTGGAAGAAATTAATTTTTAAGATCTTGTTTTGTCAGCTTGTTTTGCATGCATGCATAATGGCAAACCAAATCTGAAATGAGTCCCCATACTTCGCAATAATTCAGGTTACATTGATCTGCTGTTACTGTTATGTATTATGATAATATGTGGGGCAGTTTTGCAGCAGAAAGAAAACAAAATAGTAAAGGGTGAACTCAGAGTCATTATGTACCCTAAAAGCAGGAAAGGGAGTTACTTCTCTGTGGACTGCAGCTGGCAGAAACACTCAAGCACAATTTGGATCTAGATGGGTGATTTTTCTTATGAGATCCAATGCTGCATATGGGATGAGTGCTCTGACTTCATTCTAAGCTTTGGATAGCTTAGGGTGGTCATCTAGGTCTCTTTGATGACAGAGATGGACTTTCAAAAAAACAAAATTAGCATGTGGGGAGGCAGCCTGGGCCGATCAGCTCATTGTTTCTCAAAGTTAATACTTATGCCTATCAATTGTCTTTTAATGACACAGATCATTTACACAGATCAATATTTGAATACTGAGCAGTGAATCTGAGCCTTCAAAATTACCAGTTCAGTTTGAGAGCACTTGAAGTGTATTTTAAACAGCAAAATGTGTTACCCATGACACGAAACTAGGAAGAGTGTCTGACACGCCAGAAGGCTGTGCTGCCATGCAGCAAGGCCTAGACAAGCTGAAGAGTTGGACAGTGAGAAATTTAATGAAATACAACAAGAGCAGGTGCAGAGTATTTCATCTGGGAAAGAACAACCCCTGTATGAGTACAGGCTGGAGACTGAGCTGTTAGAGAGCAGTGTAGAGGGAACAGACCTGAGGGTGCTGGTGGGTGGAAGGATGCCCATGAGCCAACAATGTGTCCTTGTGGCCAAGAAGGCCAATGGCATCCTGGGGTGCATTAGAAGGGGGGTGGCTAGTAGGCTGAGAGAGGTTCCCCTCCCCCTCTACTCTGCCCTGGTGAGGCTGCATCTGGAATATTGTGTCCAGTTCTGGGTTCTTCAGTTCAAGAAGGACAGGGAACTGCTTGAAAGAGCATAATGATGATTAAGGCCATGGAACATCTCCTTTAT
Organism: Phaethornis superciliosus; assembly: GCA_023637945.1. NCBI lineage: Eukaryota > Metazoa > Chordata > Aves > Apodiformes > Trochilidae > Phaethornis > Phaethornis superciliosus. Next base: position 43,153,448 of record JAJQWJ010000004.1, on the reverse strand, counting down.
GAGGAAAGGCTGAGGGACCTGGGTCTCTCCAGCTTGGAGAAGAGGAGATTGAGGAGTGACCTCATTAATGTTTATAAATATGTAAGGGGTGAGTGCCAGGAGAACGGAGCCAGGCTCATGTCAGTTATGTCAAATGATAGGACAAGGGGCAATGGGTGCAAACGAGTTTGTATAAACATAAGGAAAAGCTTTTTCCCTGTGAGGGTGACAGGGCACTGGAACAAGCTGCCCAGGGAGGTTGTGGAGCCTCTTTCTCTGCAGATATTCAAAACCCACATGGACACGTTCCTGTGTGACCTTCCCGTGGTAACCTGGCTCTGTCAGGGGAGGTTGAACTTGATGATCTTTCGAGGTCCTTTCCAGCCCCTGACATTCTGTGATTTTGTGAAATTGTTTTTCGTTAGGGATAGAATATTTTTCCACTGGCTATTATAGGTTTTTAATGTAAAATATATATATAACAAATTTATGAAATTCCTAAAATAGTGTATTTGGAGTGTTTCTCTTCTGTTGGGCACCTTTGTATGGCTTACTTATGCTTGAACTTTAAAACTACCCAGAGGCTTTACATTTCGTATGTCTTGTAGCACAGCAAGTGTTACCATGGTAAAATTTTCTTGTAAATTTTTTCCAGCCAGCAGATGGAACCACAAGGGGAGAAAAGGTCTGAGTAAAGAATTTTAGAATAGAACATTATTAAACCAAACTTGTTTTAAAAAATGCTTTGTATGATTGATGACTAACTAAGGAAACAGTCCTGTAACAGCCTGTATCATCTGGTAGTTAAACATGTGCTCTCACTTACCTGATCTATACATAAACAAAGTAAATTACCGTAGATTAGTAACAACGAATGACAGTCTTAACTTGGAAGTTGTATGCCCTTGTTTAAGCCCTTACTGTTGTATTTGAAAGAGTGGGAAAAATTAGCCTTCAAGATGGTTAATTCTATGCTTTCTCAAAACGTAAAATTAGAATAGAGCCATCAGACTCAATGTAGGAATCTTGAACTTGCTGACTTAAGGTTTGCATAGTTTGTCTGTGCAGTCAGCTTATTTCTGGAGATGGGGTAGAGTGCAAGAGGAAGAAGATCTTCCTTAAGGATTTTAAGTGGTAGCAATTTACTAAAGGCTGATAGAAATGCTTTAAAAAGTCCATAGTTTACCCAAACTTCCAAAGCATGCAACCCTCACAACTTCTAAAATACGTTGCTTTGTCCTGTTTCAGAAGTGCCTTACCAAGTGTGTGTTTTGTGTTGTTTCCAAGAGATGACCTAGGAAGTGAAGTTTTATATATATTTAAATATCTAGGTTTTTATATTGTCAATCATATGATTGAGCTTTTATAACCACAACGTGCTTGTTGAAGATATGCTGCATTATCAGTTCAGAGTGCTTTGTATGCTCCAGTTGTCACAGTATAGGAATCTGTTTTGCCCCAGGTGTTGTTCACGATGATTTTTTTTAGATGAGGGTTTATTAATTGCAAATGGATTATACATTCCTGTGTGAATGTTGAACTTAGTCTACTCTGGCATAACAAAGAATAAGAGAAGTTAAATAAGAGAAGTTAGACAGTAGAGTATAGAATTACCTTTGTCCTTGTGTTTGCTTCACTTTCATGGTGACAAAAAAAAAAAAAGATATGAGGGAAGAGTCTAAAGCTCAGTCTAAAATCATCAGTTTTTCAATGTTTATTTTGGGTCTGTCAGAATTCTTTCTGCTGCATGAAGATGATTAAAAGGAAGAAGATGGGTATTTTGCAACACTACAAATGTAACTGCATAAATATACCTCATATTTCAAGTTGGAAAAATGTCAGCTTGAACATTAGTTTCCTTGGTGATTTGTCTTACATTAAGGTGCTGTTGTCTTGGCTATTAATCCTGTATTTCTTCTGTGAATCGAGAGAATTTCAATATTCAGGGTGACATCTTTGGAAGCATTAAATGCACATGTAAGCACTTTGAAGTAGCAGGATGTAATTAGAGCTGTGAGTTTGACAGTATTTCCTACAAAATTACAATATTTTTCATTGTTCAGAAAGCATAATTAAATGGAATGGGAGTTGTTAGCATCTGGTAAGCATGACACTTTTTTTGAGGTGGTTGGATGTCATGTTTATGGCACTCTAAGTGAGCTCTATAGCTGTGTCTGTGTCTTAGCATTCAACTGTTGCATCTCAGTCTGCCCCATTTATCATTGGGCATTATGGAAGATGCCTTTTTCTGCACCTCCAAAATATGAGAGGGAAGAAGGTCAGGTTACTTCTGGTCATTCAACCAGAAGTGCTCCAGTGCAATCATACATGCAATCACATGCTCAAAGCCTATTATTTGGAAAAGGAACTGTCTAGTATTTACCCAGTGCAAACAATAGCCAGGGACAAAATATGTTCCTTGAATTCAGTTCTCCTCCTCCATTTAAGATTAATTAAAATCATAGAATCATCGAATGATTAGGGTTTGAAGGGACATTAAAGATAATCTAGATCTGACCCTCCTGCCACTAGGTCAAATTGCTCAAAGCCCCCTGCAACCTGGCCATCTTCCAGGAAGAAGGAATCCACAACTTCTCTGGGCAACTTGTTCCAGTATCCTACCACCCTCACAGCAAAGAATTTCCTCCTATTACATAGTCTAAATCTCCCTTCTTCTAGCTTTAAACCATTGCCACTTGTAGTCTTGCTACATGCCCATGCATGAAGTCCTACCCCAGCTTTCTTGTAGACCCCCTTTAGGTGTTAGAAAGAAGCTGTAAGGCCACTGTAAGCTTTCCTTAATTCTCTTCCTACAGGTACTCTAGTCAACTTCTTGCTCCTGTTATACCCTGTACTAACTGCTGGCTTTGCTGCATACATGACATATTACCATACATGTTCCCTAGTGTTGTAAGAAAATTGATTTAAGGTAGCATAGGTAAGGGTTATTTATGTAAATTCCTCCTAGCTCTCCATTAAATTTTATCAATGGTGCATTGAAAACTGTCTGAATCACAGGGGTGAATATAATAATTTCTCAGACCAAAAGGTATATTTACTCACTAACAACTTTCCATACATCACAGATATCCTTTCAAAATGGATGAGTTCTCTGTAAAGCTGCCTGCTCTATGGGATGTTGTCAGACTGTTTTATTGGTAGCTTTTTTGTTCATTTGTTTGTTCTGCATTTTTTTTTGGGGGGGGGAGGTTGTGGGTTTTGGTTGTTTTGGTTTGGTTTGGTTTTGTGATCATGCAGTGCGTTCTATATTGATGAATGGTCCATGACATACATCCCTGAAATATGAAGATATAGGTGATTATAAGGAAGATAAAGGTAGCAGGGTCCCTAGAGATTCTGATTTGCTGAGTTTAAAACAAGTCTTCTGATATTCTTGTGGTCTTGCACAATTTATGCATTTTTATTATTTAACAAACTTCCCTGAACTCAACTGGATCCTTAAAAATGTTGTGAGAGAAGCATGTATTCGCTTTATTCTGATGTTTTTCTTAGATATTCTACAAATAAAGTCCTAACATAGTAAACAGTGAGCAGTTGAAAATGTTTAATGGGAGAAATGAAATACCATTCTATTTTACACTTGCATAAAATATATCTTTATTTTCTAATTTATTTATATATTACTTCACCTCCAAAAGGTTTGTTATCTTCTCACAGTGTAAGTAGGAAAATATTGTACTTCTTCTGAAGTGTTTATAATTGAGTATCTGTATTCATCTGCAAAATATTCCAGTAAATGTTGGGGCCCTGTGCAGGTAAAAAGTTCTCCTGCAAGATTTATTGTGAAGTTATCTCTCAGCCTCCCATATGATGTAATAAAGGAGAAGCTGCATGTCTTTTTTTTTTTTTTTTTTTTCTTCCCAAATAAACATTTCTTCCCAAATACATGCTGGTGTATAGCATGTATGACAAATTATACAAATACTTGGTGATGTCCCTAGAATGCAGAAAATAATCATTAGGAAGGCTCTGTAGGTATGTTTTCTGAGCAGCCACTGCGGCATGTAGACCTGAAGCTTTAGGAAGGTGGATTTTGTCCTAGTAGGTAAGCTTTTTTTCCTAAAACAATAAAAAAAAAAAAAAGTTTATACTGTAACTTAGCAATCAGAAGGAAATTGAATCTAAAGATGTTTAAAATTCAGCTAGGTTTGGGGTTGTTTAGTTGTTCACATTTCCTTGGTTCTATTTTTGCACTTGCACTCCATGTTCTTGCCTTTATTTAGTCAACTATATCTGGCTCAAAAAATGTATCATTGGAAAATGTATCATTGCTTTACATACACTGACCCATTAACTTTGTGTATTAATATTTTTAAACTGTAGATATTTAAAATTGAAACGGCAATAAATGCCCTTATTTTTCCTTTTACAATTTTCCAAGACTTACTTTACCATCCTGTAAAATTATTTAACCAGAATTGTCAACAACTTATTTGTCAGAGATTTTGCTTTTTGGAGTAAAATCAATAGATAAACCTTCCCAGGCTTCCTTTTCCTACATAGCGTATGGGGCAGAGCACAGCTTTTGCCTTTGAGTACCAAACCTCTGAATACAATTAGAAGTATTTGGGAGTTAGGGGTGTATCACAGTCTGTTACTTTATGCAAGGTGAGAAAGAACCACTACCCCAGAACTTTCTCAGATTAATTACTGACACTTTGTTAGCACAAACTAAAGGTTTATTTACAGATAGGTGGCTGATTAAGGGATGAGGGTTCAGGGGAGGTAATGGATACCCCATTAATATATACACCAAGAAACAAGTAACCTAGATGGAAGGAGAAGGAAAGAATGGGATTAGGGTAAGGAAAGGGTGATCTTGACATCAGTTTTTTTCCCTGTTGGGTTGTACAGTGGCGTGTGAGGGTGAGGGCGGGAGCTGGGACTGCTTTTAGATTAATAAATGAAAGGGGATGCAGTTTATGTGGCAATGACTGCAGCACAGCGATACAGTGCCGGACTAGCAGAAAGTCCAAGCCACAGGGTGCTGGTGCAGAAGTCCAGAAGACCTCTTCACCCTTTGATATCGATGATGTTGATGGTGAGGATGAGGGTCAGGATGAGAATCAGGATGAGGATGAGAATGAAGAGACCGACAAGAACAAGGAGACACCACCGCACAGACCATGGATGACCAGGATCACAGGGAATGATGGAATCAAGGAACACGACCCAGAACAACACAGATGACAAACCCAAGAATCCAACTAGATCCCTTACTTCTATAAAACAAAGCCACTGTCTCTTCATTTTGTTTGGCTACTGCAGAGACCAGCACAACACTCATGGGCAATCCCAGTCCTTTCTCTGTGGGCTGACAGCCAAGTTTGAAAGGTTTGTATCCTTCTGAGCCCCTGGAGCTGCTACCAACATGGCTGCTGCTCTGCTCTTTTGTGTCTTCTTCACACCCAAAGTACTCCATGTGTTAAAGAGCTGGCAGCTATTTTGTGGTTTTTTTCTATCTGACTCAAGAGTCACTGCTTATGGTGGGTGAACATCCTGTTCTCCACATGTTGTTATTAAAGTATATGAGCCATTAGGTGGACAAGCTGCTCACGTACTTACAGTTATAAAAAAACCCACAAGTCTGTTGTGCAAGTTTCCTAGAAAATAGGTAATTACTAATTTGACACCTGAGGAAACAAGAGGAGTGAGGAGATAGAATTAACTGTTTTAATACAGAGAAAATGATGATTAAGAGGCCACTGAGTTGCTTTTCACAGAAACAGCTAGCAAGAAGGTTGAATTAGGTGAGAGAAGTATACAGCTCATTTAACGATTAGATGGATTTTGTCTGTTACAAACGTTATTCAAACATTTGAACTGCTAATGTGCATACAGCATGTCTGAATTACTGAGCAGGCATTCATCAATGTAATTCATCTGCGGTAAAATCTAATCAGCCCTCTACCTCAGACTCTCTTTCCATAGCCTGTAGAGAGAGTTTAGGGGGACTAGGCTTCTAATTTAAGCTCCTTCACTAAATGACTAAAATTAGGGGTGTTGAAAACTAACTTAAGGGGCATGTCACTCAGTGACAAATTTATCTTTGAACCTGGAACCTCCCACCTGCAAAATGTGTATTAACTTAGAAACAAGTACTATGTATGGCAGAGATAGGAGCTGCTGTTTATGGTCGTGACACATTTCTGCCAGAGGCAGTAATTTTACTTGGGAGCTTTCTGTGGCTATTTTAAACACATTGAATTCTCATTGACATATCTGAACTTTCCAAGCAAATATTAATATATCTCATTTGCCACCTTTATTTGTTTCCCTGAAAAGACTTGTTTGTGTTGGTAAGCCTCTTGCTATCTAGGAATTAATTTTTACAAATACCATGAATTTCAGTCATGAATTATAACTGGTACCTGATCTTAGCTTTTAAAATTTTTTTGTGTGTTTTGGTTTTTTGTTTGTTTGTTTGTTTGTTTTTTGTTTTGTTTTGGTTTTGTTTTTGTTTTTTTGGTCTATGCCACTAACATTGAGAGAATATCCTCTTTTCCATAAAATGTGCAATCAAAAACCTTGCTTCCAGCAGTGTCAGCAGAGCCCTTTGCCCAAATCAGTAATCTCTTTTGGGCTAAGCCCTGAAATTAACCTATCATGCGTATGACTATTACTTTATGACCTGGCCATAAGTGTAGAATTAATCTTGTGTTACTATTCCATTCCATTTAATGATTTTGGAAGAGTAGAGCAGGATTATTGTATTCTTTATTAACATTATGAAAAGCGTATTCTCCTGCGTAATGTCACAAAGTGGTTTTAACATCACACAAATATGACCTTATCTGGACCCTGGTAATCTTGGATCCCAACATTAGCAATGTTAATTGCAGAATATGATTTATCACTATGTTGATTGAGTTCCTTAAAAATGTAAGGCAAATGTTTTACAACACTGGTAATCATTAGTACTACATTATTGGGACATAGGAAATTTTTTGTTCTTTAACTGTGTTATCCTATTATAGTAGTATATTTGTGTACTAGGGATACATTGAAGAAGGTGATCAATGAAAAGCACAGAGGGCAAGCTTTGCCATTTTCAATTTGCTATTTGAAATTCTCTGCAGAATTCTCTTTAGCCTTAGTGCAGATGGAAGAGGAGTAACCTGTTGTCCAAACTTCCATGCTGACTCCTAATTCTGTATCTGACAGCTTTTGAAAATACCATTGTCATATATAATAGCTTTTTCAAACTCTCTGAATGTAGCAGTAAGATATTTACTTTGCTGTGTTTTATTAATTTTCCCAATAAATTGTTGTAAATAAATTTGTGTCTTCTTCACACCCAAAGTATGACACATTTCATAATCCATCCATGGAAGGATATTTAAAAAGCCATGTTTGTAGGTTTAAAATCTCCTTTGGTTCTTTTTCAGCTTGTATTTTGGTTTCTGATGAAAAAATAATTAATTCCCATCATTCCTGTGGGCAGGAATATCTGTGGGCAGTGTTTTTTGATTTCTTTTTTTAATTATTTCTGTCTTTTGTGTAAAAATAAAATGAGGTTTTATTGTGATAAAATTTCAAACACCCAAGTTTGCCATTAGGGTATCCTTCAGTTTTCCAGCCTTTGTAGAGGATCATTATTTTTCATGTTAAGTGAGAGTTAACATCTTCATCAGTTGTACCTATGTTTGGAAAGAAGGTGTGAAACTGTAACATCTGCTACTAAGAATGATGAAACTGATCTGGTATTTAAAAATGCCACAGTGAGTAGGTAGCTGTGGGAGATGATTTGAACACTTTTAGCAGATGCCTTGCTTTTCAGTAACCATGGACCCTAAGATGGAATTACTGTTACCTGGCTTTTCATTGTTTATTGATTTTCTTTAGTAGTCTTGTTTGAGTTTCACTTTTTTATATGGTATATAAATATTCAAGCAAGTAAACAGTTGCACTTAAAAGAGTAGTTAGCAGGCATAAGACGTATCAAGTCAAAGACAAAATTCACAGTGAGTAAACATGGGACAGAAATAGGAACGTGAAGGCAAAGGAATCTATTTTGGAGCAGTGAGTTGCTCTTGTCTCTTGTGCATTAAAACAGTCTGGAACACACAACAGTTTTTTTTTGGGGGGTTCACAACTGAGATAGCTTTGCTGTAGATTTGACACCTTTCAGTGCTCACTTGATTTAAATATTTTGCTTCAGAGTATTTTTAACACAGACACTACAGTGCATTACATTTCTTTGCTAGGGAGTTAATACTTCTGGGGTTTACTTGTTATGGGTTTGGTTTTTTACATGTGGGAGATCTAAGCTGAAGAAGAAGTAAAAAAGTAATTTCATTTTAATGCTAATATTAGCTATTTTTATTGCCAAAGAAAAAAAAATTCTATGAGAAACAGTATTTTTGTGTAATTCCAGCATTATTCATAAGAGCTATAGCATTAACCAAAGGCTGCATATACACCTACAGCGTGGCATTTTACTCTTGTGTGCTGATACTGTTGGAGTCCTCTCTTCATTGCCTCGAATGCAGTTCAATTCAGCACTGAATGCTGCAGTCTTCTATTGCAGTGCAGGTCACGTAGCAGTGAATGAACAAGATTGCATAAATAATGTGCTTTTTATTCATCAATTGTATAAAAAATGAATGCCCCCAACACCTGCGTACGTCCAACCTCCACCATTTCCTGTGTGCTTATTCTTCCTGAAGCTTTAATTATTTATCCTTGGAGAGAATTTGACAGCTACAAGTAGTCACGTCTCAGCAGGTTAACCCTCCAAGCACCAGAACCAGACTCCACATCAAGTGCACTCAAGTGGTTCATGGAATCAAATGTTTATTTTTAAGTGATATGATTCCCAGTTAACATTTAAAAAATTGTATTCCTGAATACTACATATTTTTCTATCACCGTCTCTTATGAAATTAAAAATTGGTCTCATACTCTTGCTAATTTCAAGAGGTAGGTTTTGAAGACTGAAAAGTGTCATATGGTAAAGTACTGCAATTGGTATTCTGCAATGATGAAAATGAAAAATTTCGGGGTAGAATGGTAAATAATGGGGGAAGCAACATTATCTAACAAGCCAAAATGTGTCCATAGTTGGCCATCATACATATTGCATAGTAATGAGGAAAAAAAATTAATTATATAAGAGTCTACTGATTTTGCTACTTGGTCTTTATGCGATGAATTTGAATTATAGCAAAACTGTATGCATAACACGAGCCAGTATATCATTCATTACACATCAAGAGAAAGAGTATTAGAAATAAACTGATTCTTAATGTTGGTTACAGAGAAAGGGAAGGAGGGCATCTGTGCGTCTGTCTGTGTGCATATATATATAAGTATATATACATTATGGCTATTCAATCTGAGTGCAAGAAGGTAATCAGAGGAAAGGAAAAATTATTTTTCATGTGTACATTTTGTTTCAATATTTCAGGATATTAAATATAAAAATACTTGTTATGTGTCTGCCTTTTAAAAGCCAATTCTAGAAAGACCGCTGTTAAACTAAATAACTGGAGCTCATTTTTCTGAAGTTTTTTGTCTCCCGTGCATTCCATTCTCTCTGGACATGTAAAAATCTGGGTTTTTGTAAGAGCAGGTCCCGTGCTACAAAGTTGATTTAGTTCTGGACTGCAGGTTATAATTCACTCCTCTGACTGATCCTGCCCTGCAAACGTTTAGTTTCTTGTTCAGATTCAGGCATTATCTCAGATTCATCTTTAATAGGAACTTTTATAGTATGTGGACGCTTAAAAATAGGCCCTCAGGAACCACTAATGGAACAGAAGGATTTACAAGTTTCATTTTCTTTCAAATATTTCATGTCATATTTCACAGCATGAAAGTGTCTTAAGACAAAATTATTTCAGTATTTCCAACTAGTAGAAAATATCATCCTTCTTGCTTAAGGTCAGCTTCTCTCTCAAAACCTAAACATCCACACAGAAATTTTTGGGCATATTTCAGACCTTGATTTCTAGCTTAATTTGCATCATTCCTTTGAGGTTACTTAAGTTGGTAATTGATTAATAATGATTAATGACCACTGATTTAGAACAATACTTCCAACCTGTGGTTTTCCAAAGGAAAAACTTGCAAAGGTGCAGATAATGCTCCCATTTACTGGCACAGCCCACCCATAGCAATAAGGTTGCCATGGAAACAGCAAAACTCTGATCTGCTGAGAGACAAGAAACAAGAACCAAAGGGAAATGGGGGCAATTTACATCAGACTTTTGTTGGAATAAATCAATTAGAATTTGTTTAAATAAATTGCTTTATTAGTTTGTTTTGCTTTGCTTTGCTTTACTTCCTTTGGCTTTGTTTTTCTAGGGGAGAACTATATGTTTTGCCTACAAGCCTTGGGGAGCTTTTTTTATTGGCGAGTGTTTTGTTTGGGCTTGTTTTGTTTGGTTGGGTTTTTTGCATAGGAAAGTAAGCTGAGGTCTGACTAAAACACCCAGTATGGAAAAAAATAGAAGCAATATGAGCCCAGTCTATGTTTTTCTCCCACAAAATGTTTTGAAGCAGAGGGAAATTGTCATGGTTATTTTTATTGACACTGATGAAAACTTGAGTGCCTTTCAGTATTTCTATAAGCTATGTGATGAGTCTCCCATGAAATCACAAGAGCATAGAACTGAGTTCTATGCAGGTAATTCAGAGATCAAGAGCAAGACAGAATACAAGGTATTAAGTATGTACAATGAGAATGAATAAATAGAAGTTTAGGGCTTTCTAATACAAAAAGCCATATACCTTCTTAGGAAGGTTGGATCATAATTCTCCGTAGCTTGTCTTGTTATTGTCATGCTTATCTGTAACTACATTATCGAAGGCATAAATAAAGCTTCACATAAATGAAGCTGGATTGAGCAGATTAACACAGCGATAAGAGATTTCTGATATATACCAGATCGTGCAAAGAAAGCTGGTATTGTCCTTTATCAATTAACTTATTAAGAGAAGAAACGTCCTCACAGGATATTAGAAACCTTTACACTATTTAAATGTTTTCTTTTTATGTGAAGAATTGACCATTTTTGATATTAAAGATTTTTCAAGATGATTTACTAAAGTAGAACATTTATACTTATGTCTGTAATATTATAGTGAGAGGAGTAGCATCCTATTTGCTGATGGCTAAATGCTGCATCATAGTAACACTCATTGTTTAGGGCTTGTTGAAAAGAGGAATATCAACTATGATAGCTTTATGCCTACTTTTTATGTACCCCAATTAAAGCTCATAGCAACATCTGTATTTAACTTTGTCTGCCATATTCACAATTTCTTATAACTTAATGTCACATTCCAAAGGCTGGAAATGTGGGGATTCTTATTCAATCCCACAAGGACACAGAAAACATTACACAGTATCAGGGGCAACTACACAATTTTATTGAACACCTACAGAACTGGAAAGCATAGTTGTTAGCTTAATCCTAGAGAGAGAGAGGGAGAGAAAAGGAAAGAAAAGAAGGGAAAATAAAGCATCACCCAAAGGTAGAGGAAGAAAATGAGAGAGAATGAGAGAAAAAGGAGTGGAAAGTCCCCATCCAGTGGTGTCCCATTGGCCTCATGGCAGAGAAGAAGCTTGTGGGGTGGTCCCATCCAAGGAGAGGGATGGGGGGGCTAGGGTTTCTCTTCCTTTTATGCTATCCATTTCTTGCTGTGCCACAGCTTCCAGACAATTGTTGCTTATCCTAACTTGACCTGGAAAGTTCCATTGAGTGGTGGCCTCCATTGCAGTCTGCTATCTGCTGTGTCAGCAGAATTTATATTTTTTATTGTGGTGTTTTCTCCTAATTGTCTCTCCTAATTAACAGTATCCATCCTGGGCCTGCCAAGGAACTGTTTTTTCTCAAACTTTATGACTTCCCTCTTATCTCTTCTCAAGCTGCCTCTTCTCAAGACCTTCAGACTGCTTGACAAACACATCATTCATCCTGCTTGTTAAAGAGAGGGAGAAAGGTGAGAATATCACCACCTTCAGGATCCCATGGCCTGGGATGGTATTCCATTCCTATACCGAGCTCCAGGAAACATTTCTTTCCCCCTTCACTCCACCTCCCCTCCCCTAGTGTATGCCATTTGTTGGGGGGTGTGGTGGTAGTGCTTCCAGTTGCCATCCAGTTCTTGCTTGGGTTGGAGCCTGACTGGAATCTCACACTTACCTAACCCAAACTCAGTCTGGTTTGGTTTTTTGTTTGTTGTTGTGTTCGGGTTTTTTTCCCAAAATAATTGTATTTCTCATGGTCATTTTTAAAAAATTCAGTTTATTCCACAAGGAATTTACTGTCACAGGGCAGAAGCTTCAGTTTCAAGCACTTGTTTGCATTGAGTATATAGATATTTTGCTGGTTCTGTTTTTATGATTAATATTTTTCTAAATATGGGACACTGAAAGTCACCTTTTTTGCATTCAGGAGAGTTTCTTACTACAGGCTGTGGAACACAGAGACTTAACTGCTTTTATTTCCTCTATGGTGATGACACCATCTTACCCTGTTAAGTTTGCATATAAAAATGTCTACTTTTGCATCTGCAGTAATTTAAATCCTTTTAAACCTCACCTTAACCATGGAAACCAATATGTAGTTTCTCCTCTTTCCTCCCTCTGCTCTTGCTCCCTCAGAATCTTTTTTTCCTATACCCTTTACTGTTAACAAAACTTACTTGCTTCTGAAATACAGGCTGCAGAGGTAGTTAAGAGATAAAAAAGGTGGCAGCTAAGGATGAGCCACTGAGAGCCACTTGGAGGGAGAAAAGGAGACATGGGCTGTGTCAGGATAAGAGGAGGACCCATGAGAAAAGAAAACTAAAAAAACAATGGAGAAAAAAATCCAAAATAGAGAGAATGGCTAGAGATGCCAGGATTCCCAGTTGTGCATAAGAAATACTCCACTTCATCGGAAGCAGTGTATGCCCCACCTACCCCCCAAGCTGCCCTGGTGCAGTTATTGCTGGGTTATTTATTATTTTGTTACATAACAACATTGAATTTCCAGCTGCTATTTTATTGCCGAGTTAACAATAAACTCATTGTTCCACATCCATTTGTTACTACTTGTGGAAGCAGTGATTGGCTCATATCCCTGCAGAAAAAAAGAAAAGAAAAATGCTCCTTTTCAACTTTGATCCACTTCAAAAGCTGACCTACCACAGGTGCAGTCAGAGAGATTAGAGAGAAATGGCACCTTGGATGTCTTTCTGTTAGTGGTGGTATGGTGAGAAGAGTAATATACCAGGCTAGCCTGGTATAGTCAGTGAGCAAGCTATGCACTAGTTAAAATTATCTAGATCCTAATTTTAATTGCAATTTATGCATATTACAAGGTTGCTAATTTAATTCATTGTTTCCTGGAGCTTGGTTTGAACATGCTATTTGTAGCACAGCATTTAGCACAAAAAGTACATTTTCTAGTCCCAAGAACTAGGAAAGGCAAGGTTTAAAATGTTCAGTCCTTCCAATTTAGAGCCAGATTTGTAAAGGTGACTCTTTCCCAAACAGATGCTGAAATTAGTTCCAGATTGCAAGCACTGGGTTTTACTCCTCTGCAGTGTCTGATGTCAGATTTCCAGAAATGCTCAGCACCCATCAGGTGTCTTTATAGGATTTCTGCATGAAGCACTATCAGAAATGAGTCCTTTTGCCGATGCTCTGAGGAACTTTTATCTTCTAGCTCTGTCTCTCTCAGTGAACTGATGATCACACTGTTTTTCAGCATCTACTCTGCTAATGGAGTAAGTAGGCATATGATTTTTTTTTTTCAACTAGGTTGTGGTTTTTTCTGTTTCCTTTAATTATACGTGTGTGTGTGTGTGTGGCTGTTTTGTGTGCATGTATGTGTGGTTTTGAGTGTTTTTGTTTGTTTGTCCGTTGGTTTTAACCAGGGGTCTCTGAAGGTAAGCCTGTAAAATCTGTGAATCTTCTGAAGCCCACAGAGAGCAATCTCACACCAAACGAAATGCGCACATTCACGTTCCCATCCTGGATGCAAATGAACAAGGTGAATGAACATGTCGGGGAGAAACTCAGATCTGACTCCCCCGTTTTCCTCTCCTGCCACCCCTGGGAACACTCCGAACCCTTCTGCCACAACACCTCCCCTTCCACGGGGGCTTTGCTGCTCCCCCTCGGCAGCTGGGGCGGCGGCTTCGTCTTCTGGTGCTGCTGCAAAAAAAAAAAGGTGCTGCCTGTGCTCAAAATGGGATCTTCCACTATTTATCCAGATGAATGAGTCATCAGAGCCGGTTGGTATTGGCTGGGCTGGTGAGCACCCAAGGGATTGCCTGGCAGGGGCTGCGAGGCCTCACTTCATTCACAGAAATGTGAGGATGCTCGCCAGCCCTTTCATTCACTCGCTCAGAATCTCATTCACATTTTGCAGCTTCGCTGGCCGCTTCTAATGAAGAGAGTCATCCGGGAGCAATAGGGTTTTCTGGGCAGTAGAGACACGTAAAAATAGGCTGTGTGTGTAGATTTGCTGTTGCTGTGCTAGGAGGATGAAGAGAGAAATGAATGCTGTGTGGATGCTGTAGCAGGTTTGCAGTGTGCTGATGAAGGGCTGCTCCTCAGATCACTAGAAAGCTGCTTTTACACTGACTAGGACATTGGCATTACTCATCACTGCTGGGATAAGAGGTGCTAACTTAATTTAATGTGTCATGAATATACTAATGAAATACCTGTATTGAGCTGACTGATGCACTGTATTTGCACTTGCTATACTGCAGCCTTTAGTCATGGGAGACAGAAGGAATTCTATAGGATTTTTCCTTTAAACAGGGCTGTAGTTATTAGTTTGTTTAAACAAAAACTTTGTACTATGCAACCTCTCTGGTCTTAGTCTATTTATAATGCAGTTTATTGTCCTACATTCAAAATATGTTTTGCAGCAAAGATAAATTTATAGGAAACAGCCATAAAGCTTGTGATGGCATTTGTGTAACACAATGCTGTACAGATTTTGTATTTATTGAAAAAATGTAGGTAAAATTAAATTAATGTTTTTTGCATGTTTTGCTGCTTCTCAGATCAAGTGTTTGTGGCTGCCATTTTTGCTGTAAAGCTGGTGCTTTTTTTTTTTTTTTTTTAATTTCGCACTACAGGATGCCAGTTTGCTGCTACCTTGGGTTCTGAATATTTTTTACTTTTTTTTCAGTTTTCCAGGATTAAACCAAGCATTGCAGTGACTTGAAGGTCTTCCTCATGTTTTCCTTTGCAGTGAATATCAGTGGTGAAAGAAAAAAATCTGTTAAGCCTTATTTTCTGATGCCAGATAAATACTGGTTTTCACACATTTCACACATAGATACTTCTGTAACGCCTGTATTTAAGTAGATAGTTTTTGTGGAGCAACCAGGGAGAAGGATTTTTTTCTCTATCAAAAATTAGATGTAATAGTTTCCTTGTGAGACAACATTGACACAAAGGCACTTGTAAAGTCTGTTAACCTGATTTTGTGGAAAATATCTGTAGTCTTTAGTTCTGTTTTCTGTTCTCCAAACCTTTAAAATGCCTCTGTATGTCTGAGGTGCTATGTGTATGTTTAAACATTTTCTGAATATTTGCTATCTAATCGTGACTTCTTTGTAAATTCACAAAAATGTGAGGTGGGGTAATAGTGGGTAATAGTGAGGTAATATTTAAACAGAATATTAAAGTGTGGAGTTTCACAAAGGCTGCTAACCTAGTTTTAAAGGTAATTGCATTTGGTACCAAAAGGGTGGTGGTGGAGGAAGGTTGGAAGGAAATATTTGAGGAGATAGGAAAAGGAAATTTGAGAATTGATTGGTGCTACTGTGCTGTTAGTGGGTGGATTTTTTTTTTTTTTTTTTTTTTCCTACAGGAAGTAATTTGCAGTGCTCACGGAGCCTTTTGTTGAAAAGGGTCCTTCTCATTTGTGTGAGTCATGCCTTTGCTGCGAGCGGGTTGGCAGCTGTGAGCAGGACTGGGATCTCTGTCAGAGAAAACTGTTACTTCACCCAGCCTTAACAGGGAACCATAAGATATCTCTTAAAAATAGAATTTTTTTTTCTTTTTTTTTTTTTTTTTTTTTTTTTGTTCTTCCTTATACTGTTCTCTTTTTTAGCCCAAAATCTTGTTAGCCATATTGTTATGAATCACCTGCTATGTTAGCACAGGCATCTCCTGCATTGGCATCAGAGTTGCCAGGACATATGCAGGAAAGCAGATAGAAGGGCATGCTTCAACGTACCAAGTATAACCGCTTCAGGAATGATTCGGTGACATCAGCTGATGATCTTATTCACAATTTGTCCATGAACAGCAAGGTCTCAGCAGTTCCTACGACTTCAACAGCATCTTCATACCTGGTGTCGCCAGAGGTTCTCCATAAGGAGCAAGAGGATGGACCCACCACCCTGTGTACTCTCATCCATAAAGTGTCCCACTTGAAACTCTCTAACGCGGGCAGCCTGTTGGGTATCAAAAACCTCTCCTCTGCAGTAAAGGAGCTTGCTGTCTCCAAGTTGCAGGGAAGCTCAAGTGCTTCCAGCTCAGCTGTAGGGGCTTCAGACAACACATGTAACCTTGTCTCTGCCACTTCGTGTTCTCAGCAGGACGTGGACAAGATGAGTATGGGGAAAAAGCCACGGTCAGAGGAAATGCATTCGGGAGGTGAAAACTGCAATCAAAGTGGCAGCTTTGTCAGTAAACCCCCTCGAGGATGGCTGCATTCAAGTGAGAAGATTCTGGGACCCGGAGTGACATACATTGTGAAGGTTGGTCTGTTTTCTTCCATTCTCAGTTTTTAATCAATGAAAAATTCTCTGCTGGTTTTGATGACAGGCTAGTCAGGCTAAAAGTGTTGCTGTTTTTCTTTTTTTGTATGTAATACATAGTATGTTAGTAAGCCAGGGTTGGGAAGCTGTGTTAATTTGTTAAGTCAGATTAAACATGCAAGTAGGTTCTTTGTCATATAATGTTCTACAACTGTAAAAAAATACTGTACCAAACCTAATGGCTGGCTTTCTTACTTTTTGTTTGTTTTTGTTTTTTCCCTTCTTTTGAATTAGGTTTTCAGTGTTACGTAGCATACTGTATGTAGCTTAGATGTACAATTTTTCAATATGTCTGGTGAAATACAGAGGAAGGAAGAAAGTCCTCTTGATGTGTGAAGAACAATTAATCTTGCATCATATTTCGGTTTGAAAATACTTATAAGGACATGTGCATTTTAAAATTGAAATTTATCTTTGAAATCTTACAGCAGTAAGGCAAAGACCGCAGTTCTTATCATGCTGTAGAGCAGGAAAATGCAGCTTGTTTTACATAATGAAAATTCAGCCACCTTACTGCTCTCTTTAGTTCACTGATAAGCAGATGAAAAGCAGAAGTCCTAAGTTTACAGGGTAATATTTCCATATGCTTTGAAAGTATTTTGTAATGATCTGTTAAATTAAAGCCTGTGAGAGATGCGTATGTGCGGTATTTTTCTAGTCAGGTAAGATCCTGGTTACACGTTCCAGCAGAATATGCTCAAGTTGTAAAAATAATGTTCCTGTCCAGAACTCATTCTTTAATCACCATATTTTGTTTGCCAAGTGGCTTATGTATCCTAAGTGTTAAACTGTTTTATAGCAGACTATTAATATGATTACAGGTCAATTTTTAATCTCTTTCTGGGAATAAGAGTCACAGTGTGAGTTTATATCGGGATGCTTTAAAACTGAGTGACAGCCTTGCTGCTCAGCTCTTACTAGTTTTTCTCAAGTCTCATTACCAAAAGCAGAGTGCATATTTTACAGTTGAAGCACTAGTAAGGATTTTTCATTTCTTTCTGTTAGCAGTGGTAGCAGATTTTGCAAGTGAGTGAGTTGTCCAATTCAGAGTATTATAGAAATTGTTCTATCTTTCTTACTACTCTGAAATTTACTGGAACTACAAGAGTCAGTGCCACCTTTCAGAACACCAACTGCTGCTCTGCTACAGTTCAAGAAGTGTACAGTAATAACCCACTGATGCTAGATATAGTGGTGTTGAGACTCTATTTTGCATGGAAATATACTAGTTAACAGAAGGTAATTTATATATATTTTTTTAACAGCTTAGAGAACTGATCTATTGTATTTTTCATTTTGCTTAGGATATTGTAAGTAGGCAGATGATGACTGAGAATTCACTGCTGCTTTTTGTGACATAAACATGGTGGGTTTTGATACTTTTAATTAAGAGCACAATAAACAGTCAAGAGGCAAATATACATACATCTCTCCTTAGGTAACTCATGGTTGGGTTTTGTAACAGATATTAGTGGGCTTAAAATTCTGTTTCTCAGCAGTTCAAAACTAAAAAAAATTAAAAAAAAAAAAAAGAAGTTTGTAATAAATTAGAAAATGACCCTAGCCTAGCCATATTAGTGGTGAGGTACCAGAATTCCACTTAATACTACTACTGAACAATTCAACAAGTTATGGATTTATGAAAATAAATGAAATATTTTGCTGCAATGAGCCCATTGAAGACCTAATGAGCAGTGAAACCAAGACAGTAGTATAGAACCATCCAGGTTAAATATAGGGTTAAAAAACAGACATAAAGATCATAACTGAGAGATAGGAAGAAAAAAGAACTTAATCTAAAGAAAACACACTGCAAGCCAGAAAAATAATATTTCAGTTAAAAGCATATTGAATTATTAATTTAGATAGCAAACTATCTAAAGAGTATAATCCTAACTACAATTTCTTTAACACTTCTCTGTCTTAGGAGGGTATAACAGTGATTTACATCTGATGAGGAAAAGACTCATTTTTTGAGCAGCTGTTCAAACACATCACATGCTTCACTCTGCAAACATTTCTGTGTGACACTGTTTACAGTAATGTTCCCACTGAAATAATTGAGGCTATTCCTATATGCTGAAAGTTCACTATGTGCTTAAGGATGAACTGAGTTACTGTATTGTGTAATCTTATTGCATTCTTTATTTTGTGGTATAGTATTCCCATCATGTGCAGGGCAGCTGTGATTCTAGCAGATATCTGCAAGTAAACACTGAAATAATAAAAATTACTTTTCTCTTTAGCTCCTAAAGACTGAAAAGCACAACATAAATGTTGAATAAAGATCTCTGAATTTTCCTCAGCAACTGCAGCATTCATATAGATAAGAAGTGCATTTCCTACATGATTAAATATTGTTAGTTCCCAGGGCTTTTAGGCATTCAGACCATCAAATCAATACTTATATAATGTACACTGAAGGGAAATACTTCTTGGATACATCATGGCTGTATTGACTAAACTGGAGGACCTGTACCATATTTAATCACTACCATATTTCTGCCTTGCAGAAAATTTTATATGTCATTACTTATATGAGACAAAAATTAGATTTGTTGTTAACCAGTAAAGCTTTGATAATTTCTTTGTAAATGTGCATAGGGTTACTGTTTTCTCATTAATCCATATTCAAAACATGAAAATCATGTATGCAACAGGGTATATTGTAGCTAATGGGCAGTCCAGTAACTCACACTGAAATCTTTTTGAAGTAAGAGATACAAAATATACGACAAATCTGTAACTTTACCACTGTCCCCACATTTTCAAATATTACCCATTTTTAAAATGGGCAGTACAACCAAAATGCTTAGAAATGTAGGTTATGATAAATGGAAATTGTATTCTGATCCTCATGGTCTGCTGCAGTGGAATTATTTTCAGCCATAAAACTATTAGCACTTTCAAATTTTTTTTTTCACCGTGTGGATGTTATGTTGCGTTTTTAATATTATTTTAGTGGCAAAATTTTCAGAGAACCAAAAAAACACAGATATTTTGTGAGTTGCACAATTTGGTCACCCTTGATGTTGATTTGAATAGTTAAAAGTCAGAACAGTCTTTGTTTAAAGTAACAATTATACATTCCTGCTAGTTATTTACATTTTATAATCAACAGATTAATTTAGTTGATTGGTTTGGAGGCAAAACTGCATTCAGCCAGAATTCTGTCTGTTTTCTCTGAAAATTGAACTGTTGATTTCTTTATTTTATTTGTAATAGTAAAACAAATAGTTTTATTTGTAATAAGATACCACTAGTCTAATGTAAATACCTGCCACTACAAGTGTCAAGAAAACCACTCAGATGAACTGAGATCTTAGGGAAAACCCATGCTTGTCTTGACAAGGCATTCTTTTGCTCCAGTGACAGGGCACTTGTCTTTTCACCGTGTAACCCACTGAAGAACTCTGTTTACACTAACACACTATACTTGTGCTGCAGCCTCACTTCTTTTTATAGTAGAAAGATGAAGTGAATGTACAAAAATATCAAGATTAATTTTTCTTGTTGTTTGCAATAGGAAAAAATGCAGGTCTGCCATGGGACAGTGCAAGAGACAACCACTCTTTTTAGCTACTCACACTCTTTCAGGGCGATTTACTCCCCTAAGCAATGAAACAAATCACATAGTCATAGAGAAAGAGGGGTTCAACATTGCTTCTCTGCAGTTTTACGTAGTCATGCAATGTTAATAATTAATTTGGCTGCTCCAGGCAGCTCTGATACAGACCCTGTCCATTGGGTTGGAATAGGAATAACGACGGAACTTGGTCATGACTTTTTTTCAGAGAGAGATTGAGTGCAGTTCACTAAGGGTAATCTAGAATATTTGTTTAATGAGTAATAGATATGCCCTTACTTTCAAACAGGTTTTTATTGGGCCAGGAAAGATTTAAGTCTCAAAAGATTGACACCAGCAATCCAAGGCACAGTTAAAAGTTGAAAGACTAAAAAAAGCCCCTTGTCTAATTAGACAGGAAGTACAAGCAAAAAGATAGAAGGTAAAAATAAAAGAGGGTATAGGGAAACACAAAGAAAATAGTAAGGGAAACAAAAAAAGCTGTCTATACCTTTCTTCCACAGAACCATCACATTATATTTGCTGATACCATGTGGGTGTTTTTTGGTGGTGGTGGTTTTTTTGATTTAGTTTTTTGTTTGTTTGTTTGTTTTTGTTTAGTTTACTTTTGGGTTTTGTTTGTTTTGTTTTTTTTCTCAGAAAAAAAAATCCAGAAATTAAAGCCATCTCTAGCTGGTTAAGCAGAACAAGCAAACCAGAAAAAATCTTTTCATTTTGCAAACTGAGCACATTATGACAGACATTAGAGTAGAAGTTTTGAAAGGACAGAAAACCTAAAAATGTTTTGTAAAAAACAAGAAGTTTTTTGTAAGCTTAAAGTTCATATGACACATGGATGTTTTGCAGTATCAGAGTTGTGGAGAATACCCTGGTTACAATAAGATATGAGATAGATTTTGTTCGTGTTAGAGGCATAGGCTTGTATATGCTGTAAGCTTGTAGTGAGTAATATTTATGAATGTATTTTTTAGATCAGTGTTATGGATTGCCATTCAAGTTACTCACTGACAGGCAGATAGAACAAGTTACACAGGAGACATCTGAAGAAGTAGGTCTGATGTGCATCCTATAGGGTTAGGTGCAGCAGACTTTTTAAGTTGAAATAAGAGTGTGAATACTTAAAATACTATTATTTATTTAGTGTAGATTGTCCCTGGATTGAAGCTGTTCTGTAACTACTCATTTGAACAGCAATAGTTACATTGGATAAATGGCCTCCACGTGAATGCCTCCTCTAGAAAAGACGTTGTTAAAGTACTGGTTGTTGAAGATCTATTTTTCTGTCATCTTGAATATTTAGTAACTTCATTTTATAGTCCTTAAATAAGCTGAGAGCACTAAGTAAATAGAAACATTATCTGTGGCAATATATTTCTGCCAAGGAGACGAAAGAGCAGGGCTGCCTAGTGTAGGGGTACGAGCTAGAAGCTGGGGGTGCCTGTCCTGAGCTGGTGCTGACCTTGGGGCTTTTGGGCAGAGGTAGTGGGGAGGGGGTCCCAAGTGAGTCCGCTTGGGGCCATTAAGAACTGATGTCGCCCTCAGCCATGCAGAACTGCTCTGCTGGGATTCTTTGTAGCCTTTATGCTGCAAGATGACCTTTTTAGGTGTCTTATGTTTGTGGGTGGTGGGGTTTTTTTTGGTTGGTTTTTTTGTTTTTTTTTTTTTTTTTTTTTTTTCCTGTTTTGTTTTTTGACTTGTTTTTTGCTTGTTTGGTTGGTTTTCCATCCAGCCTGGGAGGTCCCTTACCTTATTTTTCTGTTTTGCAGAGGACATTTTTTGGGCAGTCTTGCTGTGAACACAAGTAACTATAGCTTAAGCATTATAAAGTGAAAATTTTACGAAGAATCATGTAAAAGACATGTTTTCATTGCAGGACTCCTGTGATGAAGACCAGAGGTACATGTTAGCAGTAACAGGTCCTTCCTAAACCACATCTCCAAATATACAACTTTGAAAACAGTCATACATAATTTCAGATATTTATCATAGGTTTATATTTGTCTCAGTGAGAAAGCACCTGTTAGATCTTACATCTTTTGGGTCTGTGCTGTAGTAATACTCTTCATCAAGTGGTTCTACTCGATGACTGAGGTACTGTAAGTTCTTTAGTAATTAGATACATTTACAGTGTCCCTCTTTATGGTTTCAAATGTGTAATTATTTTCAGCTACTGAAACATAATGTTTAGCTGCAGAAGCTTTTGCATGTTTGTATTAAAGGAATTCTGAAGTAGAACACAAGCAGTTAGAGCTAATATGCATGGTGCTTTAAAAGGAAATATGTATTACTGAACAGTCAAATAACAAGCAAAGCATTCTGGAAAGTATTCACTGAATTACAGTTTGCAACTCTGAAAATGAAACCACGCAACTCTGATAGTGTGATATATACTCTAAATGTTTCACATTGATTAACATCGCACTGCAATAATTGCATTCACTTAGCATTATGTATTTTTAAACTTAAACCTGAGATGTATAGAACTCTTGCCTACTGTAACTTCTTTTACAGAAAACTTCTGGTACCTACAAAAAGCTGAGGAATAATCACAGAATGTCAGGGGTTGGAATGCAGAATGTGTTTACACTTAAAATAGGATTGTTGTCCAGTCTGTGCACTTCTGATTCTACAGTTTTGATTGCATGCAAAAAAATACATCTGTAAAATAAGATGGTAAGAAATACTGTGTATACAAACCTACTGATACAGGATTTTTTTTCATCTTGTGAAGGCCCAGTCTATTTAGCATCTGTGCTGTGTGAATATTTCTGAGTGTGGTCTTAGCAATCTTATTTCATCCAATTTGAGTAAGAAATTTTCTCTGAAGATGTGTTGTTTTCAGCCCCACTGGAGATGGAGATTAGAAAACTGTCAGAAGGAAAATTTGCTTCTCAGTGGTATCTTTCCCCTTACTAGCTAAAAATGAAACCTCAGAGCTGACATAAGAATTTGCTTTTCAAGATCAGATAAAGTACATTCTTCTTCCCCCAGATGAATCCTTCACTTTTCTTCTTGGAGAGGCTCTGAATCCTTACCAGAGGATTTGATTGTGAGAAGCTGCCAGCATTCTTTCACTGGGGATGTCCTGGTTTGGGCCAGGATAAAGGTAATTTTCTGTCTTGTACTTTGCTAAATCTCTTGTAAGGAGCTGCACTTGCTGAAATTAACAGCAAGTTTCTCAGACAGTGTCTGCTTCTGGGACTGATAAAGCTTGATGTTTATAGTTACTGCCAGAGACTGGTGTGCAGAACCAAGGACACTGCTCAGCTCTGAGGAACATTTTTGCCCTCTGGAAGGAAAAAAGGAGTAAAAAGGTCATGCCTGAAACCCTCCTTTGGGGAGGTGTGGACAAGACCAATGACCAAAATTGACCAAACAGAGTATTGCATCCCATACACATCATACTCAGTATAAATTTGAGTGATCACGAGGGTCAAGCTGCTTCCTGCTTCCCCTTCTTCACCTGTCCCTGTTTGCTTCAGCATCCTAGGAGGATTCCATCCATTCCTCTGCCTGTGGTCCTGATCCATGCCAGCCTGAATCTGTGTGTTCCTGCCTCCAGCTCCCGACTGCTGCTGACTCCAGGATTCCAGCCTGGACTTTCCCAGGGCTGCCCTGCAGCCTCGGTGGTGACGTGAGAGTTACTGGGGGGAAGGGAGGAAGAACGTGGTATCAATTTTCCTGTATATTTGTATATATTTAGTAATTTTTTTCTCTGTTTATCATTACTGTTTCATTAAAGCTGTGTAGTTTAGTTTCCAACCTATAAGTCTCTCTCCCTTATTCTCTCTCCTTCCTTTATCAGGGAAGGGAAGGGGATTAATAGAGAGCATCTGTCATTCGGTTTAATTGCCAGGCCAATGTTAAACTGTGACAGGGGACAAACATGAACCCACTACTACTATCTAGTGAGAATTGTAGCAGTATCTCAAATATAACGTATCTTTCTTTTCTTATGGCAGTTCATGGGGTAGAGTTTTTAATTGTTTTCCCAAAGGTAAGATGGCCCATATTCTCATGTTGAGTGTTGATTTCTACAGCTACTTCTGTCTGCAACTCTGATTCAGTAAAAGTAGAAAAAAATATAGTTTATTCTAATAAATATAGTGAAAATACATACAAATGGAAACTGTACTCTGAAATACAATAAAAATATTGCACCATGTGCACAGCTTTTCTTCAGGTATCTCCTTTTCACAGCATCTGATAATATGTAGTCACATAAAATCTTCATATTTAAAAATGTGTTTACAGACATGGAAACTATTACTTAGTCTTGTTGTTCCTTCTGTCCTGTTATCAGTGACATATATTTTCTTTTGCAAATGCTCCCTCACAAAGATTTGAGAAATCCCACAGGTGCTTGCATCTTCTCCAAGACCTCTTTGTTTATGAATAACAAGTTACTGAAGACGGACTGTGCTGGTTTTCTGATCTCTGTGGGAGAAAAAGAAATAACCTATTTCCAGCTTTTTCAGAATTTTAGGAAATCTTTCTGTCTTTTTCTGTATAATAATATTTTCAATTTATTAATAGACAAATACAAGTCCTTGATGAAAGTTTAAAATAGAGGCTAATATTTACTGCTTTTCAGAAATAATAAAAATTAGCAATTTTTTAAAGTTAATGATGCTTCATAAGCTTTCTTAGTAACAGTGGAACAGTGTATTTGCACATGCTTGAAGTCAAGATACAGGATTTCAAGGCTTCCGTACATATTAAAAATACATGCATATACATAATATAGTAGTTAAAAATTAGGCATATATACATATATAAATTAATTTTGGCATGTTAAGGCAGTTTTACTCTTTTTTGTCATTTAACTCAGTGCAAGAAATATGTGTACAATAGAACAATGTAGCTGCCACTTGCCTGCTCTTATTTAGAAACTCACTCTTCTGCTGGCAGTGGGTTAGACTTAGGATTAATTTATTTAGATTAAAAAGTTTCACAGCCTTTCAGTATTAGTTAGTTAATGCTAGGCACTTTGTTCTATAGTTGAGCTCAAAATCCCTCAGGAAATCAGTCTTGGTTTACTTGACTATGACTGAAAAACTTAAAAAATATCTTCAGGAAAGTCACTGAAAAAGGATTTAGATTATTAAAGTGAGACGTCTATCAAATATGCAGTTGACTTACACTCATGCAGTGAAAATTTCAAAACATGACCTCTCTTTACGATTTTGTACTCTGGACGCTAAGTAAACACTCTTACTGTTTTGATCAGTGTATCAAAATATATCAAGGCAAAGATACACAGAGAAAGTCTTATTTTCCTGCAGTCTCTTGTGAAAATGTTTTATAACTCTACTATAATTATTAGATCAAGAACTTATGAAGGTTACTACTTCTGCAAAAATAATTTAATTGCATATTTTTAGCAGCATTCCTGTTACTGAAAATCCAAGCATTTAGTTAAAAAAGAGTAAAGAAGCAATACAATGTGAACATTGTAAGTTGCCAAAATAGCATAGTAAATTTATAGGTCAACTAATGAATTAAATTATATAAACCATAGAAGTAACTTCTGGGAGGTACTGATGTCTCACACAAAATACATGTGTTTGCCTCCTAAATTTCTTTTTTATTACTGCATACTTAAGTGTTCAAATAGTGTAAGGCAGCTCATTGAAAGAGTGGGCTAACATTCACCACTTAAGAATTGTTGAACTCCACATATATACAGATATTTAAAATGCTTTTCGTATTACAGGAGCCAGTTATTGCACAAGAGCAAAGAAATGTGTGTTGGCCAAAACTGAAGGTATTCTTGGGACAACTATGTTTTCCTCTTGCCCACTGTTGATGAAGTGATCAACCTATTTCCAAGAGAAATGTCACTGACAGCCATATCCATCATCATTTGTACTAGTTCAGAAGCTCTGTTAGTTTACTTGTCTCAGAACAATTTGTGATGATAAATTTACAGCTAAAGGGTCAAGGCTTATTTGTAGTTGAACTCCAAGGAAGACTTATTTTTTGATTTTCCATTCAATTTTCATTCAATCAATTAATACTTAAAGTTTTCTGTCTGTATTAGAACATGCAGTCTTTAATGAGAAAACACACTTTGAGGTAATATTGATTCACTGTGAAGCTCAATACATGATTACTTAATGATATAGAAATTACCAGCTGCCTAAGTATGAAAGCACAGAAGAGTGCCTTTCTGTTCTTCACTGCAGCATGTGTTTATGACACATTTTGGTGTTAGATTCTGACAGCGTCTAAGTATAGGGCATTTTCCTCATTCAGAACAAGGCTGCTGGTGTTTCTTTCATGCAGAATTGCTGCTCCCCTGACAAGGTGTGCTGTTATGTAGATACCAGGGAAGCATGTGGCAGAGGTACAGAACTGGACCCTCAGCATACTCTGGTGGAGCCTGATCATCAGGTACAGAGATCTGTATCTGCAGATAGTTCTGAAAATGTGTCTCAGTCCTAGGGGGGGGAAGGGCAGGAGACTAAGGCATGGCTGGGAGAATAACATTCTTTGTTAGGTAGGATCTCAGTATCGTGTTAATTGATAGCAAAGTAGAGCATTTAAAGACGAATACTTATATCCTAGGCTTTCAGAGAAACTAAAATCTATAGCAGCTGACTTAAAGCTCTGAGACTACTGCTCATACAAATTTATTTTTCTCTGAATACCCCATATTGCTTCTGCCTACAGCTTTTTCTAATATTGTAACTCACTCTACACTAGAAATGTCACAGAACTAATCTTCCGTTCAATCCTTCTGCTTAAAATAACTAAGTACACCAACATAAATTTAAAACATTGTGTGCATGCAAGACCTTCTTCTCACCACACTGCTATCTGCTCTGTAGCTGGTAGTGATTTGCCAAAGGCTGCCTCTTCTGCCTGATGAAAAACATACGCTGCCTCCATATTTAGCTGGATAAATGAACCATTTACCCATTTTGAAAAGGTTTGAAAGAATTTCTGGTAACTGCTGAGAGAATTTATGCTTTTAAAGCTGCTGCATAAGCACATGGAATTTCATATCATTAGTATAGGAAAAAAAGTTTTATTCTAAATTATGCGAGTGCTGTAAATACCGGTCCTTATTAACTGTTCTTAAAGACTAAACATTATTAGTGAATAACTGCATTTGAATGTAATGGTGTTTAAGAGGGTAGACCCTGAAGAAACTGCTTGGGTTTGTGGGTAAGATGCAATGCACACTCACTTTTATTTAGCACATTTCCCTTTGCTTTTTTCCTTTTATCATGGTTTAAAGCTGGGCCAGCAATTAATGGAATGACATGTTCTTTACTAATTCCCCTCACCTCCCTGATAAAGAAAGGAGAGAGAATAAAGGACAGAGACTTATGGGCTGGAAACTAAACTACACAGCTTTAATGAAACAGTGATGATTAAAAAGGAAAATATTGTTGAATATATACAAATATACTGAAAAATTATACCATATTCCTCCTTCCTTTCCCCCCAGTAATGCTCACATCACCACCGAGGCTGCAGGGCAGCCCTGGGAAAGTCCAGGCTGGAATCCTGGAGTCAGCAGCAGTTGGGAACTGGAGGCAGGAACACACAGATTCAGGTTGGCACGGATCAGGACCACAGGCAGAGGAATGGATGGAATCCTCCCAGGATGCTGAAGCAAACAGGGACAGGGGAAGAAGGGCCAAAGGGAAGGGTGAAGCGCAAAGAGGAAGGGGCTTGACTGTCCTGTTTCCTCAAATTTATACCAAGTATGATGCATATGGGAAGGAATACTCTGTTTGGTCAATTTTGGTCATTGGTCTTGTCCACATCTCCCTAAAGAAGAGTTGCAGGTGTGACCTCTTTACTCCCTTTCTCTTTCTGGGGCATAAGATATTCCTCAGAACTGAGCACTGGCCTTGGTTCTGCACAACATTCTCTAACCATAACTATAAACACTGAGTGTTATCAGTCCTAGAAGCAGACACCGACAGAGAAACTTGCTGTTAATTTCAGCAAGTGCAGCTACTTATGAGAGACTTAGCTGAAAGCATAATTACAAGACAGAAGATTCTCTCTATCCTGGCCCAAACCAGGATATTCCACCCCCTATTTCATACTGTTTGCATGACGTTCCAGTCATTACTATCTCTTGTCTCTAAATACACCTATACACAAATCACCATCTCACTATAATAAAACTCACTAAGGTATTTTAGTCTATGATTGCTGATGTTCATCTATTGTAGCAGACTCTTAAGGCAGAGAACAATTATCACAGCTCATGTCCATGTTCCACAAATCACAGATGTCAACTTTGAGGAAGTTACTGGGTGCCAGTCCTTCAACTTAGTTGGTTTCATCACCATGACATTATCCTGAAAAATATTCACAGACCACTCTTAGTTTACGCAACAAATCACATAATGGCAATTAATGTGGGGCACGAATCCACGACCCCGAAAATTCCATGCCCTACTGACTGAGTTAGTCAAGCAAAAATTAGCTATTTTCACCCAGTGCTAGATTCCCTTGAGATACACATTGTATCCATCATCACCCACAAAGTGTGTCCAGGCCCTTGAGCAAAAGCAACACCAAGAAAGGATTTGCCTTTGCCCAAGGCAGGAAAAACTGAAACTGTTTTCTCTAGCAGATTCTTTTCATGCACCACAGACACTTTGTCCCCATCTACTGTGTGTAGAAGGACTGAGCAGGATCAGCTCGATTGCTGGAACCCCTGGTGTTAACTAACCAGGTGGCTTGTACCAAACAGTTGTCACAATTTTTAAAATTTCCACCACCCATTGCTGTTAGGGTCTTTTTTACTGGTCCATTGTACCTGTCAATTTTCCCTAAGGCTGGTGCATGATAGGGGATATGGTATTTCCACTCAATACCATGTTCTTTGGCCCAGTTACTTATAAGACTGTTTTTGAAATGAGTTCCATTGTCTGACTCAGTTGTTTCTGACATACCATGGCACCACAAGACTTGTTACTCTAGGCCCAGGGTGGTGGTCCAGGCAGTGCCATGAGGCACAGACTATGTTTCCAACCATCCTGTACTTGCTTCCACCATTGTGAGCACATTCCACACAGGGATTGTGATACAGTCAATTTGCCAGGCCTCCCCATACCTATATTTCAACCATCTCCATTCATACCACAAAATATGCCTTTCCCCAATTTCAGTGCAAATGTCACAATCGTGGATAACCTGCACAGTGGCGTCCAAAGTCCATCCCTTGGTCACAAGCCCATCGATATGTTCCAGCTCTTGCTTACTGACCTGAAGTGTCACAGGCCCACATAGCTAAAAATAGTTCACCGTTATGGTCCCAGTCCAAATCCATTTGGAACACTTGAGCAACCTCATCTGCTTATTGGTTGTTTTGATGTTCCTCAGTGATTTGACATGAAGGTATGTGGGCACCTACATGATACACTTTTACATCAAGTTTCTCTAACCGAGCAGCGATATCTTTCCACAGTTCAGCAAACCACATAGGTTTACCTTTACACTGCCAATTGTTTTCTTTCCACTGCTTTAACCAACCACACAAGTCATTTACTGCCATCCATGAGTCAGTATAAAGAGAAAGTCTTGGCCACCTTTCATGTTCAGCAATATCCAAAGCCAACTGGATGGTTTTTACCTCTGAAACTGGATTCAAGTCACCTTCTCCTTCAGCTATTTTGGCAGCTATTCATCCAGGATTCCATACAGCAGCTTTCCACCTCCTTTGGCTTCCTACCAGATGGCAGGATCCATCAGTGAAAAGAGCATATTGTTTCTCATTCTCTGATAGTGGGTCATATGGTGGGGCTTCTTCAGCCTTTTTTACCACTTTTTCTGGTGGCAGTCCAAAGTGTGTGTCTTCTGGCTCATCTGTAGCCACTTCTACAATTCCTAGACAGTTTAATTCTTCTATTCTATCTCTCAGTGAGAGCAAGGCAATTCCATGTAGCATTGGTGGCATGATGTAGGGAAGGTGTTCTACCTGTGTACATAAAACCAAGTACAGGCAATCAGGGGGGCAGCAGGAGGAGCTGTGTTTCAGTACCAATTACTTCTGAAGCAGCTCTGATTTCTTCAAATGTGTATCTCTTCTCAGTATCTCTTTTTCAGTGAATATGTAGCTGGCCTTGAAGCCTTTGTAGTTTCAACCCTAGAATCCTAGAGGTCGACCTCAAGTCTCTCCTGGAGCTTTCTGCCAGAGGCTCCATGTAGGACCATCACTCCCACTTGCAGTGTAGAGAACATTTTTAATGTCTGTCCCTGTTAGAATTGGTCCAAGGGCCATTGCCTGCACAATCTCCTGTTTAATATAGTCAAAAGCAGCTTGTTGTTTTGAGTCCCATTTAAAGTAGTTCTTCTTTTGGGTAACGTCATAGAGAGGTTTCACAATCTGATTGTAACCAGAAATATGCATCCTCCAGAAGCCAACAATTCCGAAGAAGGACTGAGTTTCCTTATTGATAGTTGGTGAGGCCATAGCTGTTATTTTGTCAGTCATGTCCATTGGGATGTGGTGATGCCCATCTTACCACTTAATCCCCAGGACCTCCATCTCTTGTACAGGTCCCTTGACCCTGCTTCTTTTTATAACAAAAACAGCTTTTGGAAGAATTTAGGTTATCTTTTACCTTTCTCAAAGACTTGTTGCTGTGTTAACTCACACAATGATGTACTGTAGGTGTTCTGGAGCTCCATCCCTTTCCAGAGTAGCATGGGTCAGTCCATGGCAGATGGTAGGGCTGTGTTTCCACCCCTGGGGCTGTTGATTCCAGGTGTTCTGGACACCTCTCCCTGTGAAAGCAAACTGTCGCCTTCATTCTGGTGCTGTAGGAATAGCAAAAAATGCATTAGCAATGTCAATAGTAGCATACTATCTGGCCTTTGACTCCAGCTCATATTGAAGTTCTAGTGTGTCTGACACAGCAGCACTTAGTGGTGGAGTAACCTCATTTAGGGCACAGCAGTCCACTGTCAGCCTCCACTCTCCATTAGGCTTTGGCATTGGCCATATAGTTCTCTTGGCTCTCTATTGCTGGATCATCTTGTGAATGGGGATCACAGCATCTCTGTCAGTGTGGTATTGTCATCAATGCACTACTGAAGTATCAATTGGCACCTGGTTTTCAGCTGGTTGTCAGCTTTCAGCAACCCCACTACAGAAGGATCATCTGAAAGGCCAATCAAAGTATGCATCCATTCTGTGATCTTAGTCCCTACAGCTGTTATACCAAAGGACCACTGGCACCTTTTTGGGTCTCTGAAGCCACCTCTTTTGAGGTAGTATATGCCAAGGATGCATCTGGACAAGTCACTATAGGGTGTTTATGCCACCTCATTCCAGTGAGGCTCACACCTGCCTTCACAGTACTCAGTTCTTTAGATCTGATCTAGATTTAGATCTTTAGATCACCCCTCATTCCAGAAATAGTGATGAATTCTGTCCCTTTCTGATTCAATAGCATTAGGGTGCACTGTGCACCAGTGTCTACCAAGGCTTTATACTTCTGTGGCTCTAAAGTGCCAAGTCATCAAATCCATACAGTCCAATAAGTTCTGTTGTCCCTCTCCTTTTCCTGGCTGGAGGAAGGGCACCTCTAGGCTTAAGTACATACAGCACTGTCAGCACTTATGTTACTGGGGCTTGCATCCTCATTACTCATATCTGATGTACAGGGATCTTGAGTGACCAACTTTGTCATATGGGGTAACTCCACACTGGAGACTTGAGCATCCATCCTTTTAGAAGGACTTCTAACTCAGCAGCTTACACTGGCATTGCTCCCTGGCCGTGTCCGAGTTGTGTCCTTGTGTGAGGTGGGGCAAGCAGTGGCTGCAAAAGCAGAAACAACAGTGCTCTCTTCATAAGGCATGCTCATGTCCATAATTGTGGTAGTTGAGAATATATGAGAATACATATGAACATATGAGAAATAGTAATAACACAAATCAGGAGAATTAAAATTATAATAAGCATAATGCCATTTTGACTAACATCTCGTGAACTCAGCCTTAACTGAACGAAGTAACTTAAAATGTAATCACCAACAAAGCTTTTTATCTCTGTATGAAAAACCACTGCACTGTATACTGCACTGTATATTAGTATTGCAGACCATATAATGACTACTGTTTTTAAGCATTGCTTATGAAAGATAAACAACATATTAACACTAATCTTGGCTGCAAAGCAGCATATCTCATACCCTAAATACCACAGGTATGGTGTGACTGGTTTACTTTCCGGCCCTGTGAAATTTCAGAAGGAAGAAGTTTGATTCCTGCTCAGTGGAGCCATCTGGGTATCCTCCTACTGAAGCTGGAATTCAAATCATTCAGGCAAATTAGTAGAAATTTTAACCTGGGCTTGAGCTAATTAGCTTTAATCCGTGTAGGGCATCATAAATCTGTCATGGTTTAATGCTGGGCTGGTAATTAATTGAATGAGTGATGCTCTCTATTAATCCCCCTCCCTGAGAAAAGAAGGAGGGAGAATAAGGGAGACTTACAGGCTGGAAACTAAATTACATAGCTTTAATGAAACAGTAATGATTTTAAAAAAGGAAAAAATATTAAATATTAAAAAATATACAGAAAAACAATACTACATTCCTCTCCCCTTCCACCCAGTAATGCTCAGGTCACCACAAAGGCTGCAGGGCAGCCTTGGGAAAGTCCAGGCTGGACTCACCAGCAGTTTGGAGCTGGAGGCAGGAACACACAGATTCAGGCTGGCATCAATCGGGTATTTTTAACTGGTCCAGAGTTACATGTGGGCAAACTATCATGAAATCAAGTCCTGGGCAGTTACTATTTTGTTATTATTATGAATCTAGGTCTTTGGCTAACGAGAATAACAAACAAAATAAAAATCACTACAAAAAAATCAGCCAAACAGAACCCAACCACACATCCCCAAAACAAGAACAAAAATAAAAAGGAATAGTGAAAATATAGGCATATGACTTGAAATAGACACAATGAACAGATGAGGCAAAAAAATCATGCTCACTTGCCATGAAAAAGCACAGCCTAAGCCTGTGAGAAAATTGCAGTGAACTGACCATCCTATTACAGGGTTTCTTATGTTACCTCTGTTTTCAAAAATTAGATCTACATACACTACCCAAAACCCTGGGAATACAAATTTATTTTTAAGCCCCCAGTTTGTTATCAGCAGCTCTTCAATATTATGCAGATTTCAGATGCATCAGTGTTTGAAGACACTAACTTTTGGCAAGTGCATATCTGTTTGCTGATTAACCATCTTGTCTCTTACATGACTCACATGAGGCTCTATGTGTTGCAGGCACAATCTACAATGCTGGGTGATGGTTACACAGATTAAAATGAGTTTATCTTAATTTACTAACAATACCTATGTAGTTTTGCTGGGATATTGATATTCCAGTAGTTCAGCCTCAAAGAGTAAGAGTCCTTTCTTTGCTGTAAAGTAGGTTATGAGCAGATTTTCATGCTACTAGCATTGTACTTGTACTAGCAGGCACTCATCTGCTATTAGATGTGCATTGCTATTCAAGTGTTCAAGCATTTAAGCTCCTAGGTTGGACTGCTGCAGTTCTGTGGGGGGCTACATTTTGCTGTTTTATAAAGGTATTTGTTGCTGTTACTACTACTAGCTTCTGAATCAAACATTAGAAGATTTTTTCCAGTAAACTGTTGTTTTCAAGAGTCTGTTAGGAAAAACTGAACAAGGTTGTTCATGTTCCTGGAGCAAAAAGCATCTCTGGCAATGACTACCCTAATTTGTTTTTTCACTCCGAGCACACGAATGATCTCAGTTCTCACCTGTTGAATTATCTGTTTCTATCAAATGTTGGGAGAATTTAATACCCTTTCTTACATGGGGCACACTAAACCATTTTAGTTGTTAAACAAGGATTTTCTCACTGACCTGTAGAGAAGACAGAAGAAGTACTTTAGGGAATATGGAAAAAATCTTAAACTATGACACATATGGCCTTCTCTTACATTTATCTGGAAAAACTGTAGCTAGTAAGGATGTTAGAATCTCATGCTATGAGATGGTCCCAAAAGTGTGTGGCACTCAGCTTTTGGATTTATATCAGCTTCCTGCAAGGTTCTGTTTAGCATGCAAAGTGAATCCAAAACCTCTGAATGGGAAAGAATTCATTAATATTCAAGACTTTTTCCTCGGTGCATGTATTCACTCAAAGGTGAAAATTCATTCAAATATCAGAAAGTGGACAGAAGGCAGGACATTATCCAAGAGTGCATAGAACTGGTAGTTCCACATCATCCTAATTCAAGGGGGCCTGCATCTCAGTATATTTGTTTTCTGAGCAATGAAAGGGAGGATGTTAGTGGGAACTCATAAATATCACAGTGCAGACTGGTTAGAATATACCTTAAGTACTTGGTGAAGCAGTGCTTTTTTAGAAGTAGATTGTCTTATAACTATATTTGAAATGTTTCATGGAATGCCTAGAGCAAAAGATAGCATTTCTTTTTAATCAGGATATTTACTTGTTGAAACAAATGAATAATATATTTACTTGCTATCTTGGTTGTATGTCTCCTTTTTGTGGATCCTTGTCACGATGTACTTCAAATGGATATTTTTATAGAGCAATGTTGGTCTTGGGGAATAATTGAAGCATAGCAGTAGGTGAGTTATATGTCCCTGTAGCTGGCCCTTGGACCTTTTGGATGTCAGTTTTTATAGTAATTTTGTTATTTGAAAACATGCCGTGGTGATTAAGTGTTTACATCTTTTATCTCAGAAAATCAATTGCCATCTTTGCCTTGATCAGTCAGGACACTGCAAGCTTTAATATGTTGTGTTCAGCTGTCTCCATGCTATACATAAAACCAGTACAGGGTAATCTTTCCATCTAACTTTCCTTCAGTCTGGCTTTGTCTCTACTTTTGTAATGCAGATCAGGTAACATGAACCAAAGGAGTCTTAAGTGCAAACCTTCTAAGCAGTACTTGTCTAATTTTTAAAATGTTTATTTTGACAGTGACTTGTGTGCATATGTGCTTGTGTATTTATTTGCATGCCTGCATGTACTCGTTAAATGACCTTCTAGTTTGCTTCTAAAATTTGGACCTAAACTCAAGCTTTTACAATTGCTTCACTTTAAAAGATTTATGGCAAACATAGATCAGTGAAGGAACAAGAGCAATACAAGAATGTTTAGTATTAAATGGTCTATATGGGCAAGATGATGAAATAATGAAAACCAAGTTTCTCAACAGCAACAAATCACAGGGATGCATTGCTATAGTATTTACAGTATATTTAATTGTGGAAGTATCTAATACAAAATAAATATTGGCAGAATTTGTCTATAAAAGAATCCTAAAACTAAAGCAAAATGACACAGAGAGTACAGGAAAATATCTTTCATTCCAGTATGTTGTCATCAGTTAATTAACTTCAGCTGATTATCTCAATTGACATTTAACAAACTTCATCTCCAAGCAAACCAAATCACCTTCTGATTAACTTTAAAATGGAGTTAATGGCTTAAATTCCTGAATCAGAGCATGAAAACATTGTTCTGAATGTTTCAAATATTCAGACAGAAATATATGTAAAGAAGAAATCTACTTGTAGTAAGATACAAAGGTCACCTAAATTTTCACTGATACAGAAGTGATGATGATCTAGACATCTTGAGAGTATGAATTTCATCTTGAAAGGTCCATGTGCCTGTATCTCTACAGAGAAGACATTTTCCATGAGGATTTCAAAAGCTCTTAAAATACTTAAGATTGCAAGAGATGTTGAAAAATTATAGAAAATGGATCTTTAATCAACTGTTCCCAGAAAGTTCAGGCTATTATAATCCAAGATCAAGAAATGTAGTGAATAGGAGTCTCTTGATTTAGTTTATTTTATTGTGTTTTAATGACTTCATAACATTTGTTGAGAGCAACAAATGAAATAATAGCAGGCATGTGAAAAAAACCCTAGATACTGCCTTTATTAAAGTTCATGACATAGATGTTTCTATAGAGATGTTATTGGTGAAATTCTAGATGGGATAGTTACTGATGTAGTAATTATCTAATTAAAAGATTTATTTTTTTTTAGTATGAATGAAATTCCCAAATGCATAAAAAATGGTAGCCTTGTTTGATTTTTTGCACCAGTTTAATACCTAAAGAGACTGTGTAATGCTGCAAATAAATATAAAAACTGATGTAAATGCTAAATATAAAATACAATATTAGAATAGCATTATCAGGCTCTCTATGAACAGACTTATCCATGTTTCTTCTGACTTTCAGAAGTCAGATATGTGGTTGAATTCTTAACATACATGCAAAGATATTGTCATGGAATATGCCAGTCATGAGCTGGTTTGTACAAAGCCACTATCAAAATATCTGACAATAGCATGTAGCACATACAAATTATGGTCATTTTTGGAAGCAAATCTCGAAGGTTCACCTGAGTTTTTCTCACTCCTGTGATACTGTTGTAGTTTAACATATATCCTAACAGTACTCCCTCTTTTTTTGTAGAGATGCAGGGCAGAAATCTGGGTGAATAAGTCTGGCCTTTTCCTAATGCTAGCTAAGTTTCATGTCATTCCACTCTTGAATGACCCTGCTGAAGCCATCTTCCAGCCTGGGTTACTAGTATATTTTGTTAGAATCTTTCTGTATCTTTATACTAGTGTTATTAATGAAAATATTTAAATGAAAATTAATATTAAATATTAATGAAAATATTAAATATCATAAATGCCTAAACTGGTTATTACAAAATCCTCTTTGCACTGCTGAATTTCTTTTCAGCTTCCCTGATATAATTTACCTTTTTTTTCCCTAATGGGGCTTAGTTCTCTAAGAAAGGTTTTCCTACTAACTAGTGCTAGATGAATTTGCTTTACAACACTTCCTTTTTCATTAATATTATTTTTTCCTTTGGTTATATTTATGACTAAAATGGAAAAACTAAGATAGGGGAAAATGAAAAAGCACATCAACACATTTTGAACTAGGTATATTACAGTGACTAGATTAAATGTAAAAAGATACGGTGAACTAAACTTGTGAGTTAAATGAAATAAAATATTCATGGACCAACTCCATGACATACAAGATTATAGTCACAAAAAACTAATTGAGACATAGGATAAATCAAATGGAAAAATAAGACTTGTATGATGCCTTTTAGTTATTAACTGCATTTTCTCCCAGAACTCAAGAATAATTATAATACGTTTTCCAACTGTTTTTCTTTACAGTACTTGGGGTGTATAGAAGTCTTACGTTCAATGAGATCTCTTGACTTCAGTACTAGAACACAAATTGCCAGGTAAGACTTTGCAAAAGTATGTTTTTTCAAATGACTTCTGAATTGTATTCCCAAAGTGGAAAGGCCAGAAGAGGGAAAAACACATAATAAATAGTTTTTAGATACCATGACTCCACTTTTTAATTTTGCTTTTACAGGTAAATATCTCCCCTATTATTAATTTAACTCCAAAAGGGCTTAAAAGATATATTCTTTTTGATCTTTGGATGTGTAGGTAACTGCTTTAGAAATTTTTTGCCAACTTCTTATGCTAAATCAAGTGCTTATCTGGGTACAAAATTCATGACAATTTAGCTAATGCAATTTAGAATATACTTAAAATCTACAATTTATTCTTCAAAAATTAGTCAAAAAAAGGAACTAGTATGACAACTTATGAAAGGTTGTCAGATTACAAGCTGACTGTACAAGGGTATAAATGAAAATATATCCTCACAATGTTATGAGAAAAGTGAAAGAATGTTGTGTTTTCCAGACGGAGTGTAAGAAATAATAAGCCTGTTGTAACAGAGGTACATAAGAACAATGCTGTCTTTTGAAGTGTCCATGAATAATTTTTTTATTCTAGGAAACTAGTTTCTGAGAACTATAGAAAACAATGTTTCACAGACATTTGCACTTGAAATGCTGAACTCATTCATTTCGGAGAACTGTAGTGCTGATATTTTCCAGCAACTGGAGGCCATGGTTTCAAATTCTGTCTTCAAAATAATGAAGTAATCCTTTCAAATGGAACACGTATAAATATATCAAGTGATATGACTGGATACAGTGCTTGAGTTTCACTTCTCTGAGGCTTCTTACAGTTGTTGATAGTTCATAAATTATTTGTCATACCATAGACAGATAAGTATTTATTTTATCAAAAAAGAAAAATTACTTATTTTATGACTTGGATGCTGATTGTGTGGTCTATATGAATCCTAAAATCATAGAAACATTCTGGTTGCAAGGCACCTCTAAAGGTCATCTAATCTCACCCCCTTGCAGTGAGCAAGGGCATCTTTAACTAGATCAGGTTGCTCAGAGCCCCTTCAAATACGAATTTCAATGTTTCAATTCAGGGATGAGGTGTCTACCAGCTCTCTGGGCAACCTGTTCCAGTGTTTCATCATCCTCATTGTAAAAAATTTATTCTTTATGTCTAGTCTAAAGCTACATGCATTGACTTTGAGTTACACTTTGAGTTAACACAAATGTTAATCATTAATTTATCAAAATACTGAACTTACAGGGTGCATTAAAGCACAAGGACAGCTAAATTACAGGATTTCTGGTTTTCAGTCAGTATGGACTATGTAGACATTTGAGAATTTTACTACTGTACTTTAAAAGCTCATTTTGTATGTTTTTGTTGTATTTGTAGCAGTAGCCTTTTGAAATTATTTCGTATGTAAGCAGACTTGTAGTTCTAATGCTGGTGGCACATTTGTGGTTACCTCTTGGAAGTTAAATGATCCTGGCTTATGAAACAGTTATGATCAGTATAGGGATTGTATTCTACATCTGAACGGAATCAGTCTTCCAATAGTGTTGCACTTTTCTTATTATCTAGCTTAAAGGCACAACTATTCATTAATATTCAAGCATATTTCCTGATCTAAAGCAATATGGTCTGCACAAGCAAAGTATCTTTGTATTATAATTCTTTCAATAAAAAAAAGATTCTTGGCTTTTAATTTGAGATACACTTGGTATTATGTATTTTTTTTCTGTTGAAATTACCACATATTTTAGTAGTAATTTTCTTAGCTCATATTCCTCTGACCACATATAGAGCTCAGGATATTTTTTCCAAGCTAGAAACCTTATCTTCCTGTTTTACTTGTTATTTTGCATTTGCAATTTGCAACTTATCATAAAACAACGGAGACTCATCATTCCTCTGATGTAAAACCTTTTTTGAAATGAGGAGTTTTTAGGTGGCTTTTGAATCATGATCTAGCATCTTAATCTGCAATGTATTAGTTCATCTGGCTCTAGAAATCTCCATGCCATATTTTAAGCTTTAAGTACCCACAGATAGCAGTCTGTGATGTGTTTTGTCATGTAGCATTTCACATACAAGCCTATTCTTTATTAAGAAAATATTGCTAAGGATTTATTAAAAATCACATTTGATGTCTAACTTGCTCATCTGAATTAAGAAACATACCATGACCTCAAGATATGAAGTCAATTAATAAGGCTGATATTATAGGCACTAATTCCCTCTGGCACCAAATGGTTTCTGCAGCACCTTGATTACAAATAATAAAACCACCTGAAAGTTATTTATGTCTGCTATTTTGGTATATCCATTGCTGATTTCTCTACAGCCTGTCTCCAGTGAAACATCTGTCCTTGTAACTTGATGGCTTATGACAGTGTGTGACTGAGGCTTGGTTCTGTAGATCCAGTAATGTTAGTGCCACCTGAGGAACCAAGATCCATAGCTGCAGCAAAAGCTTCCCTGTGTATCAGGTTGTGTAAACTTCTTTGCATAAACTTCTCATAACTGGAGAAATAGGTGTCAAGGGAGCTCTGATTCCTTTCTGACTCATAACTTTATAAACTGATCTTACTGCACGTGTCACACCTGCTTAATCTGTTACTTTTTTCCAAGACTTTGCAAAACCAGTTATAGAAGAAATTGATCTCTCTTCAGCCTGTAAGACTATTGGTATTATGCAGTATTTACTAAGTACAATTAAGAACCAGAAAAGATAAGCCAATTTACCTGATTTAGCATGGAAACCTGAATACATCTTTTCTGAATAAGCACGCAGTATGCTTAACATATACAAAGTATTTACCTCTTTTCTAGCACTGCATCACATTCCTGTCCCTCTGTTTTCTTATTCTTGCTTTTACTCCAGATGGCAGAGCTCAAACATAGGAGTCAGCCATTAGGAATTCTACATTTGCCTTTCTGATTATAGCATATGTCACTTTCTGTCTCTGCTTAAGAAGGAACAAAATCCCAAAGAAAGATGAACAGCACCAGGTACAAGAAGAAAAAACTTCTGTTGCTCAGTCATGGGAGGGTGAGATAAGTAGTCTCTGGCTCTGCTGCAAACTTTGGGCAGTATTTTTGAGAAAATATTAGGTCTGGTTACAGACAACTCTGTGATAAATGAACTGGTGCTTGTAAAGAACAATTAAATTGTTGGATAAACATTTAGAAATTATTTTTAAGGTGGGCCAAGTTTTCCACTTATCTAGTGAATCAGACAACCATTTAAAACAAGAAATTAATGGGAAAAATTTGTTTGGATATTTAGAATGGCTTTTAAAATAACAGCTATCATAATGAATACATTAAGAAATCATATACATCACACGTGGACCAGTCTGACAAATAAAGAACTGTGACTTTCAACTCTAGGAACTGGATTGAAGCTTTGGTGCAAACAGTTTGGTCAGTGGTGTTTCCTTCCTTGTCACAGTCACATGAGAAATCAGCCTGTGTCATCTAACTCTGTTGTATCTGGCCTATGACTTGTTTTTATTTTGCTTTTTCAATTCTTGTGAATTAAAATGTTAAAACTTGCAGCAGTGTATTTGTCTTTGTGAAAGCAGTGAACAAGCACCATCACTTGTCATACTCTTCATTGGATCTTAATAACTTTGGTGGTGCCCGACAAAAGGTATTGTTGTCCTAATTTTGGATCCGTTTTGTGATAGAATGAACTATGTACAATTATATGAACTATGCACAGCTATAAGCAATGTATAATTTATAACTGATTTTTCTCTTTATCCTTACACATTTGAAGCCTCAAGATTCTTTCATTACAGGAGAAACAGGAGAAATAGAGCAGTATTATGCAGTTTTGTTGTATTATCCTTTTCTGTAATGAATGTAATATCATGTGAATTCTTGAGTGAATAAATAGCTGCAAAAGTCAAGGGTCAGCAGTCATGTGTAATGATAAATAAAATCCATCTGAATCTACATGTTGCATCATTTATTACCCAGTGATAATTCCAGTAACACATGTGAAGTCAAGATGACTTTCTTAGGCAGCAAGATGAACAGAAGCATTTCATTTTCCAATATAAAGGAGGAACAGGAACACTAGCAGCCAAGACTACTGACATAAGTGCCATTGGCAAGTGGTCCTAAGTTCATCTGAAACCTACCAACATCATCACAGAAAGAGACCACTCTTAAGCTTGTGGGGCCAGGTCCTTTGAGCCCTCAGGCTATTTATTAAAAAAAAAAAAAAACAAACAAAAAACCCTCCCAAAATAACAGGTAAATTTTTTTTTTTGGCAACACATACCGTGTTTGCAATTCAT
This sequence comes from Phaethornis superciliosus, assembly GCA_023637945.1. Classification (NCBI taxonomy): domain Eukaryota; kingdom Metazoa; phylum Chordata; class Aves; order Apodiformes; family Trochilidae; genus Phaethornis; species Phaethornis superciliosus. Next base: position 43,111,509 of record JAJQWJ010000004.1, on the reverse strand, counting down.
ATACTGTATGTGTTTGCTTATTGTTAAATCTGTTGCAATGTAATGAGTCTTCACTACTGTGTATGCATGAGTGTAGTTATGCACTGGCTTGAATTAGAATAATGTTGCATGCATTGTTTGTTGTATAGCAGTGTCTGAACTACAAGACTGCATGTTCACTGGTATTTAATGGAATACAATCAGTTCACTGCATGCAACTTTAGAAAGTCATGCTTTAGAAAGCACTCCCTGTGCTGAGTAAAACATACTGCATGCTGTGTTAAAGCAAGTAGACAGAGGACTGAAATGCTTCATTGTCTGCAGTGGACCCAAATCCAAACCCTGATCCCAGTCCTCTCAAGGAGTGTGGTTGGGCTAAACAATTTGGAAGATATTCCTCTCCAAATCTGGGGCCTGAACTTATGAAAGCCAAACATATTTATGCCAATATCCGAAGTTTCTTGAGAAGAGATGATGGAAATCCACGTTTTAGAGATGGGTTTGGATCCAGTGCTAAAAAATCTGCTTCAGTTAATGTATTATTTCTTTCAACTGTATCTGTATTCTTTGTAGAAATTCACCATCAGGAAACATCAAGAAAAAAGGATGGAAGACGTTGGAAAGGAAGAACATTCCTCCTGGGATTTTTGAAAGTGGATAGGTAATGTGTTATCTGCAGTGAATTCTATATTCAGTCGTCTCCTTAAGATGCTGTTTGCAGGTGTGTGTGGTTCACCCTGCTTTCTGCTATGTGGATTCTAGATATGGGGCAGTGCTAAGGGGACGGTGCTTAGGAGGTGGTGGAACACACATACTGCAGTCTGGGAACACACCTGTGTACAGGAAACAGTGTGAACAAAAATCCTCTTTCCTTGTTCACAATTACTTCAGGACCAAAGCTGTAGGAGGCATGGGATGCTGAATATGTCTCAGTTCAACAGGAGGGAGGATTCTCAAAAGTGAATTTATGAATTTATAATTCATAAAGCACACCTCCAAGAGGGGCAATGACAGCTATAGTTCTTGATACTGTCAGAGAATAGTTTACATTTGCTAGTTTAGCTATCACTATCACAGAAATGGGTTAGAATAAATAGGAGGTTCTATTCTTAATACTGAAATCTTTAATTTTCAATACAGTATCAGTGCAGAAAGTATTAGCTAGTATTTGGATTAATTCGACTAATACATGGTAATGCAAAGCCTGAATGAGGGTTATTAATTGAACTCCCCCGCTCCACTTGCTTTTGTGAGAAAGCAAAGAGGCTCTGCTGAGGGATGGAGGAGGAGGTGAGTTGAAAGCTAAATGGTCATAGAAGGAGTTATGGGTATAGCTGTACTGTGGGCTTTTAGATAGCTGTTAACTACACATGGTTCTGCAGAAGCAGAAGGATTGAGGCACAGTGGTCTTTCACATGTTTTAAATGCAAATTAACAACTACTTAGCACCTTGGAAACAGGGACACTTTCAAGTTCTGCTGCTTAGAGGACCTAGTGGCATGATTACACAGAGAAATGAAGGCACAAGGAACTTGAGTGTCCTTCATAAGACATTTCCAGTCACACCAGACTGTTAATTATCACTGGATGGTCCTTTTGGCAAGTACAGCTTGTATATTTATAAAATGTTGTGGCATCGCGGGCAATTGTTTCCTGGAGCCCAAGTCAGAGATGTAAATAGGAAGTTCACAGGTCTAGTATGATCCTCTGATTACCACCTGTTACAGGTCATGCAAGTAAGCAGTGATGAGCTTGCCAAAAGAGATCCTAAGGCAATGAAAAGAGAATTTAGGGTGCTAGTGGAGGGATGAGGAGCACAGATGGTGTTTTCCTCAGTTCCCTCAGTGACAGGTAATGCTAAAAGGAAAACACATGGCTTAAGAGCTGGTGCCACAGGCTGAATGTTGGGTTCTTTGATCATGGGGATGCTTACTGATCCTGCTGGTGAGAGATGGAGTGGAACTATCCAAAAGGGGTAAAAGTATTCTTGCCCAGGACTTAGGAAGGCTCATTAAACGGGCTTTAAAACAGATTTGAAGGGGGGGGTGGATGAAACTAGGACCACTAGAGATAAGCCCAGGGATGGCATGACAATGTTAGGGGTGAAACTGACAGCCCAGATCAAGTGCATCTACATCAATGCGCTCAGCATGGGCAATGAGCAGCAGCTGGAAGCCACTGTGAAAGGACAGCTATGATGTAGTCACTATCACAGAAACATGGTAGGATGACTGTCATGACTGCAATGCTGCAATGGATGGCCTCAGGCTCTTCAGAAAGGATAGACAGGGAGGGAGAACTGCTGGAGTGGCTCTATACATTAGAGAGTGTTTTGACTGTATGGAGCTTGAAAATAGTGATGATAAGGTTGAGTGTTTATGGGTCAGGGTGAGGGGGAAGGCAAGTAAGCTGGATATCCTGTTGGGTGTCTCTTATAGATCACCCAGCCAGGATGAGGAGGCAGAAAAAGCATTCTGCAAGCTGCTGGCAGAAGTCTTACAATCATGAGCCCTTGTTTTGGTGAGGAACTTGAACCTATCAGGTGTCTGCTGGAAATAAAACACAGCAGAGAGGAGACAGGATAGGAGGTTCCCCTAGGGTATGGAAGATAACTTCTTGACACAGGTGATAAGTGAGCCTACTAGAGGAGGTGCCTCACTGGACTTGCCTTTCACAAATAGGGAAGGACTGTGGAGGATGTAGCAATCAGAAGCTGTCTTGGGCTTAGCAACCACAAAATGCTTAAGTTCTTGATCCTTAGTGAAGTAAGGAAGGCGGTTAGCAAAACCTCCATCATGGACTTTTGGAGGGCCTGTTCAGTACATTGGTTGAGAGAGTTCCTTGGGAGACAGTCCTGAAGGGCACAGGGGACCAGGAAGGCAGGATGCTCTTCAAGAAGGAAATCATAAAAGCATACAAATGTTGTTTTGCTGATTGAGGATAATAATGAGACTTGGACATCAGAGTGCAAAGAGCAGATGTGTTTTACTGTTGGTAACTAAATAACACAAACAAATAAGAAAAATACAGAGCAAAGCTTTTAAAGCACACAGATAGAAAATATACAGGGTAATGCATCACATCATTACTACATAAGAGAAAGGACAGTGATTAAGAGAGATACATCACTACTTGCATATGTTACCATCATCCAGATCCACAGCTGCTGGGGAGCCCTGGTTACAGTGGGGATTTGGAGAACCCTTCTCAGCAAGTGGGGAAATCCTACACAGTGCATCCACCTGTAGTCTTAGGCATCCAAAGTCACTCCAAGAGGTTCCACCCTTATATATTAAACAACCTGCAAGTCAAGATGACTTTGCATATTACATTAGGTGGAAACATCTTGTTCATCTCCTGACCAACCAACCATGACCAGGACTGGGCCATAGTCCAGGGTGTGATTGGCAGGATCTCTTTGACATAATCTCTTTCTGAGTATCAAGTCAATTATTTTTGATAAATAATGTTTTTGATGATTAATACAAGGTTGCAAACCAGGAATTATTAAGATACCAAGACAGGATTCATCTATAGGTCAGCTCTGGCTTGGCCCTGTTATCCAAGCCTCAGTACTACAGCTGTCTCCATGCATTGCAAGACAAAATGGCAGTAAAAACAAATGGCATGGCTGAACAGGGAGTTTTTGCTGTGACTAATGGAAAAAAAGAAGAGTTTACTTCTTTCTTTGGAAGAAGGGCCAGGCATCTTAGGGTGAGTATAGGGAGGTAGATAGGTTATGGAGAGAAAAAATTAGAAAGGCAAATGCCCAGCTGGAGCTCAATCTGACCACTGTCAAAAGGGACAACAAAAAGACTCTTTACAAATACATAAACAGTAAAAAGAGAGTCAGGGAGAATCTGCATCCTTTATTGGATGTGGGGAGGAACATTGCAACCAAGGATGAGAAGACTGAGATACTTAATTCCTTCTCTGCCTCTGTCTGTATTAGTCAGATGAGCTGCCTCTGAGGTATTTACTCCCCTGAGGTGGAAGATAAGGATGTAGAGCAGCACAACGCGCCCCATAATCCAGAAGGAGATATTGAATGACCTGCTATGGTACTTGGACACTCACAAGTCTATGGAACACAATAGGATCCACCCAAGAGTATTGAGGAAAATGGCAGAGGAGCTCTCCAAGCCTCTCCCCATCATTTATCAACAGTCTTGGCTAACAGAATAAGTCCCAGATTATTGGAGATTTGCCAGTGTGATGCCCACTTACAAGAAAGGCCAGAACTATAGTCCTGTCATCCTGATCTCTGTACTGGGAAGAATTATGGAGGGGTTTGTCTTGAGTGAACTCACATGTCAAGTACAGAACAGCAAGAGGATCAGGACCAGCCAGAATGGGTTCAGAACAAGAAGAAGGTCTTGTTTGACCAGACTGATCTTTGATGACGAAGTGACCTGCCTTGTGGATGAGGGAAGGGCTGTGTATGTTGTCTACTTAGACTTTAGTAAAGCTCTTTGACACTATCTTCCATAGCATTCTCCTAGACAAGCTGGCAGCTCATGGCCTAGACGGATGTATTATTTTCTGAGTTAAAAAATGACTAGACTAGATCTGAGGAAGAATTTACTACGAGAGTAGTTGGATGTTGGAATGAACTGCCCAGGGAGGTGGTGGTATTATCATCCCTGGAGGTATTTAAAAACTGTGTAGATGAAGCACTCCAGGACATGCTCTAATGAGCACGGTGATTTTTAATTTTTTTTAAAGGAGAAGAGGTGAGGAGGCAGGGTGCTGATGGCTAGACACAGTGATCTTTTTCAACCATGACAATCCTGTGTGATTCAAATCTGTGTGAAAGAGCACAGCCGGAGCTCTAATCCTCTAATTAAAGGCAGCTTTTTTAAAATGTATCTGTCTCCAAAGTCCTGCTTTGGACATGAAGGCAATTAAGTGTTAGCAAAAAATACTCATTAGGCCAAATTTTTTCATTTTAATTTTTATTAGGTTTCCTATTCCTTCATTTGAAATACCTGCTATGGGTATTTCAACTGCTACGCAACTCTTTTGAAAGAGAAGATACCTGAGACCTCAGGCTGATCCCAGTTTAGAAGACAGTTAATTTCTTCCTCTCCATCTCCCTGACCACAACTATGATAAACAGCTAGAGAACAGGCTGAATGAAAAAAAGCCCTAAGGTCACACAAGACACTAAAGGATTCAGACACCTAACAGATTGAAAACTGCAAGCACATTTTTCCTTTACTTCTTGGTGTCACTGACCTTGTTCTTGACAGCTGGATGGTTATGCAGAAGGAAGGTTTTTGTACGTGTGCATTCAACACAGAAGTTTTGTATACCCCAACGTCATGTTCATAGAGGCTGCAACCTATATTTTAAAAAGTTTCCTCTTTGAAAGATACTCCAAATTTTAGACCAAGATTGTCAAAATCTAAATAATGGCTAACTGCAGATATAGATGACTGTGGTCTCTGCACTGGAGGAGTAGATGTATGGCTACCTGGCATCGCCTGTTGGTGGCATACATTTGTCATAGGTATAAGGGAAAAAAATTAATATTTTTGCTCCAGTTTTGCTAAACACAAATCTGATTGTCCCTGCAGAATGAAGAGATATATCTAAAAAAGGTGTGCTACTGGAAAAACAGTTTATGCATTTCTAAAAATAAGACCCTTGTTTAGAACTACCATCTTAAAGATCATTAAGGTCAGGAAGACTTTTCTGTTACTGATGAATGAAACAGGGTTTCTGAAACATACTTGTATATTATAAATGAAGGTAGAGATTCTACCAAAGTTGCTTCAAATATTCCTTAAAATTAGACCATCTATAAATACTGAGAGCAGAGCTGTCATTAAGCATAGCAATGGGTAATGGTTTCTTTGGCAGTAAAAGCAAAAATGTCTTCTCCAGTGCATTTAGTTCTGTTATCAAATTGGTGGAAGTCTCACACTGAAGATGCAGGAGCATAAGAATAACAATCATTGTATAGATTGCATACTACGTACCTAACAGCATGTGGTACTCTTGGTCTAACAATTGCCAAAGCCAACCCTTTTACTGTATAAAATTTATTTATTAAATCAAAAGTGAAGTTGGCCAGCTTCCTTTCATTTTCTGCTTGTAGATTTTCTACGTGTGAAAAAACTTCGTTTCAAGAAACAAAATGAAGAGTGGAAGGGAAGAAAAGGAGAAGTCACCATCTCCTTCTTTGTTCTACAAGTGACAACAGTTCTCATGACGCGTCTGATGATGATGCCTTATTCTGCAAACCTCTTCTTCCAGGCTTTCTGTCACTTGTGTGGTCAGGACAGGTTTCACTTTGTTCAGGCTTGTGTGACAAATGGCATTGCTTGGTCTCTGTGTCACTTTCTGGGGGTGCTCCTCTGAAGGGGTGTGCCCTGAGTGGTACTCTAAATTTGTGGGGGTAGGCACATCCATGACACACAGCTAGCTTCCCCTTCCTTTCCTTACTCTCTGTTCTGTTTTGCTTACCTACTTCTTCAGACTTACATCTTCCAGACATGGTCAGTTTACCAGTTGGCACTTAAAGTTATGTAAACAATAATATACTGGCTTAGTCTTCAGAGCTTATGTGTCCCCTGTATTACTTTAGATAGCACAAGCTCATTTTCCTGTTTTTGCAAATGAACTGAATAATATTTTAATTATTAAATTAATTTCTAAAAATGTATTTTTCGTCTCTCGTTTGTTTTGGGGTTCATTTTGGGGTTTTTTGTTTGTTTTCAGATGTAAGTTAATTTTATATTTAGTACAGACTTTGTTTCTTCTCAGCAAATGCTGGTAAAAACATTTGGTAGTGATTTATAAAGTATTTCTAAAAATGGCAGGAATACAATACTGAAATAAATGGTGTCTTCTGTACAATTCTTCTAGAAATATAATACTTGCATTTTAGATGTGTTTCACAGAGGAACAAATTTTTGGTTCCCGAGTGAGCTACATTATATAAATCAAAGTAAAATATGACAAAAGCAAATATGAAAAATATCAGGGTATTACCCTTTTTAATGGCATGAAATGACAATGTAAAATGTCTTTTTTCCTTTCTCAGATGTCAAGTCACATTAAAGCAGAACTGGTCAGCCTCAGAAAAGACACATTGGTATTTTTTCGCTGGGTATATTTGTGTGCTGAAATTATGCTCAAAATACACAACATATTTTGTGCAAAGAAAATTACAGAATGACCATCTGCAAAGGAGAAAATACTTTTGGGCAAATTTGGAACTCAGCATGTGGTCCCTACTGCAGACAGCACAGTAGCTAATTCTACAAGAGATCAAAATAATTCTACACTGGTATTTGTCATTTAATGAATTAAATGACATTAATTAAACAGCATGTGATTTAGAACTCTGTAGTATGTGTCCAGGTCAAATAACCTTTTTGTTAGAAAGAAATTAAAAGTAGTCACATCCAAATTTTCCAAACTCTGTGCAAGTGTTTAGCCATGCAGATATGTCCAGAACTTCTGCTTTTGCCTTCTTTATACAGCGTTTGCATTCACAAGTCAAGTAACAGCATTCCAAGCTAACTGCAATACCTATTTCTGACCTTGATCTGTGGCTCAAGTATTTGTTCTGGAGAGGCATTTGCAGGTATGATTTGCTCCAGAAATGTATTTCTCCTCTATGCTGCCTGTCAATTCAAGCTAGAATGAAGTCTTCGGGATGTCTTTTCCACATCACCAGGCCATCTGTGTAAAGATCACCTTCCCCAACCTCTCCATTCCAATCTAGAATATTCTGCACAGAGAGATCCAAGAACTTTATCCATGAGAAAAGTTCCTGTAAGTGGAGTAGCAGATATTTAGGCATCCTTTTTCCTTCTTCATCACCCTGTTTTCAAGAGATACTTTTAAAAGACTCCTTAACTTCCAGGTGGGGAAAATACTGTGCCTCTTGTTGAGGGTACATGAAGAGTGGCTTCCAGATTGTTCTGACTTTGCCTAGGCAGAAATGCTCTATAAATGTATTTTCTGAAGTTCCCAGCATTTTCATGAAAAGCACTGTTAACAGTAGTTAAAACTGTAGTTGCTAGAGTATATTCAGATTCTCAAAAGGGAAGCTAAAAGAATTGTCAAATTCTAGTCCAGACATCCTGCCTCACTTCTTGTGAACCTCAACATGCTGTCACCTTTCTCCACACACTCACCCCCCACTTCCAGTCTTCCTGCAGACTTCAGGCACACTGAGTTCTATAAAATTGATGTATTTTACTAAAAGGAAGACAGATACTTGGAAAATTTACAGTGCTTTGTTACTGAGTGAGAGGATAGGATGTGTATCCTAGCTTTTCATCTGGTTAGTGCTTTCCCTGCTCTGCTGAAGCAGGTCTTACAAACACTAACTACACCTTGTTTTAGCCTTTCCAACTGGTGCATGTTCTCTCCTACACTCAAATGACAGTTTTGACCAACAGGGTTCTTGAATCAGATGAATCTGTTGAGTAACATGCTTTATGTCTGATTATCAGGAATTGCTAGGCAGAAGAGGTAGTAACAAAACCACGCCCATACCCAGCTTTGCACCAGAAAAACAGCAAGCTTGTAAATGCATTTTTGCAGGAGTGGTAGCCTGAAAATTCCCTTTTCTTCCTATCTGCTTGATCTTGCTGCTAGAGAGAGAAGATGGTAGAGAAAAATAGGAGAAGAAAGGAAGTTGGAGGTGAATTTCTCTCAAGCACAGTTTATATCTCTGAAATGCAACCCATTTTGAGAGAGACAAAACCTATGAGGGATCTATCAGACCACTAGAGGTGACAAAGAGGATGAAGTGCTGGTAATGCTCTGTGGCAGCAACTTGCAGCTAAAATATACAGGAAGCTCAGACACACTTGCTGGTGAAGCAAAAAGCATGGGTCTGAAAGGTATCAGTGGACTGGCGACAGCTATCCCGTGGCCTCTAAAAGGACTTGGTTTGATACAAGAAAGATAAGGGAAACTACCACTTTTAGCTCAGTAGTATGTCTGAGGCTCTGTGTAACACTGTCTGTTTGCTTTTCTTGAGTCAAAGCAAATAATTTTTTGTGGAGAAGAATAACTAGTGTTTATCCTGATTGCACTTTCAGCATTAACCCATGTCTCAGTGTCATGATTATCATTATGTGTGATGCTTGCTGTGCTGTATTTCTGAGATGCATCAGGGTGGCTTTTATAAACCAATCAATTTTTACTTGCTCTGTATGAAAAGTTAGTAAATTCATTAACTAAAACATTTGTTTGAATTCAAAGAAGGGGAATGTGGGAACTAAATACAAGCACTGAACTGTGATATGGAGTGCTCTTGTAGCTGTGATGGTCTGAGGGTGTATACAAGGCAGGGTCTGTAGTGAGACAGTATATTTTTGGATGAGTAGGTGCAGTTGGGAGGAAGAAGAAAAGCTGTGGGACAAACAAGCTCTTCTTTAAACCTGAAGAACGGATTGTGTCCCTGAAAGCTTTTTTTACTATCTCTTGCTGTGACTCTCATGCTTCTTCAGAATGACAGGACTTTAAACCTGCTGTAAGACCTTTTCAACTCTGACAATGACCCACCCCCCAAAAATACTAAATTCATGCCGTTCTTTTTGGTAATGCAAACTTGGGATTGTGTCCAAGGAAAAGGACCCAAGGCATAACTGTATAGTAATTACTGACTGCAAGCCATTAAATCTGAGACACTTGCTGAGCCATTATATGTTGAATGCTGAGAAGCATATGACATTTCTCTCTTGACTCACTTGATCCTGTGCATTCACCTAATGTGGAGTTGAAATATCATCCAGCACATGGCATAAAATTTTAAAAAAATAACTTTTTATCAAGGTGATATTTCAAGGTTTTTATTAGTTTATTTGTTCTTTAGCTTGTAGTTATCTCCCAATTTTTACCTTTTTTTTTTTTTTTTTTTTTTTTCTTCCATAAAATACATGTTATTTGTATGTCTTAGGTCTAAACATAATGTATTGTTAGTCTCAATTCATATTTAAAAGAGTTAAGCAAGGTTGGGAGTTACCTTTTCTCATCCCTGTGCAACTGCTGTGACTGAGCAGAATCAACAGGACAAGACTATTACAGCTTTGTAGCTAATCATAACAGGAAGGTCCCTATGTATATAATAGCAAATTATAAACACTTGATAGATTTCCTATTCAGATAATAAGTTGTTAAATACAGAAACAATCAGTGAGATTTGTTTGTAGCAGTAAGATTTCAAGAATTTTTTGTAGTACAGAGTTACTCTCCTTATGGGAGAGTGCAAATGAATTTTCAGTGTGCATCTTTGTCGTTCAGCCTAACTGCAATGAGAAGGTGAAGCACTATTAGAAAACTGAAGCAAAATCTTAATGGCATTAATTTTGTTTACAATATAAGAATAGGGCCACAAATTAGATTGTATTGAACAAATATCAGTTTAAATTTAGTACATCATGTGTATTTTATACAGATATTGTCTAAAGCCAGGTGGTTTTGCACTGACATAGTATAGTAGTGAGAAAAATGATAGTTACTACCCCTTACATTACAAGAAGTTTGAAAACAAAATTGTGAAACAATATTGATTAAAGACATACCTTATTATCAGATTCCACATGGCTTAATAAGGTACAAAAATGAGACTTGGAAGAGGATGTTAAGACAAATACTCTAACCTCCTGTTAGGAAAGGTCTTTTTAATAGTGTGAGAAAACATTTTTATCCTTTGCAGTAAGAAGGATACTTATCCTCGCAGTAACTGACTATAGTGTCTTCTGCTTCACACTGAAGTAATTAAATTTGAATGGTACTTGTTTTAATCTTGAGAGCTAACTGGCCTGCCAACTATCCTCACCTGCAAACAGAAATATGGTCTGAAGTTGCTCTCTCCCTTTGCATTTCATGTACCATGAAAAAACCTACACATTCATTTGCCATAAAGCTTTTTCTTTCTCTTCAGGGAAGCAATCAGTCGTGTTTGTGAAGCTGCACCTGGTGCCAAAGGAGCCCTCAAGAAACGAAAGGTATTTTTCTTTTCTTATAGTGCAGATTACTCTATTTGCTTATTTAAACACAGGGAACACCAGGCACAGCAGGCAGGTGACTTTATAAATGCTTTGAGAATTGCAGGTCATTACTAATCTGAAGTATTGGCTATTTTCACCCCTGCAGGTTTCCTTTTGCCCATTTGGTTGGGAACTGCTTTTATAGGCATCCACAAATATGTGTATACCCAGGAAGACTGTGGCTTCCCCTTACATTCTTACTGTAGAGACTCCCTAGTTTTTCTTGTCTTTCTTTTGTAGATTGCAGGTGGAAGGCTTAAAAGCATCAAAAGGGTTCTCTGGGTTCTGTTTTTAAACCTTAAGAAGGAAAACACCTCTTTCCTTGGTGAGCAAAATGGTGCAAATTTTTGTTAGAAAAGTAGTTATCACAACTTAGCAGTCTGGGTGGGCCACAAACCTTATGACAGAATTCCTCTCCATTCCCCCCCACCCCACACAAAGGGAAGATAAAAGGAGAATAAAGACCAGAGACCCCAAGTTGGAAACTGAAAATGATTTGATACAGATTTTACTGACACAAGGGGAAAGGCAATAACATAGAGGACAAAGTAAGAATACAAATACATATACATACATATATATATAAACAAAATAAAACCTGATAGATAGCACATTGTGAGCTGGTGTCAATGAACAGCAGGAAATGGGAGGAAAAGAAAGAGGGAGGAGCTGTTGACTTCCTGATCTTTTATAGAGTATGGGCAGGAAAGGGGAGGGAATAGATTCCTCCTCTTGCGTCCTGCCCCTCTCAGAGTCCAAAAGCCCTCCTTCTTTAGTTTCTGCTGTTCAAGCAAGGACAGTAGGTTAAACAGAATCCCAAGCTCCTAGTGAGACACATTGCTTCATTACTGTTTTTAGAAGCAATTTTTCTTATCAGTTACTGAAAAGGAATAGCATTTTTAAACTAACTGTACTGACTGTGAAGAAAATCTGCCCAGGAGCAGATTTAGAAAAACGTTAAAGACGGGTATCTTTTGACAGTCTGTCTTTCTGTCGTATTTATTCAAGTAGTGGCTTATGAAGTTGGGTAAGGTAACATGTATTTCTTGAGGCCAAGTTTTCACACTTTACCTACACTATCAGAAGGTGATCCTTAAGCATGAGCTGGGAAACATGAAGGCTTAAGGAAAGAAGGGAAACAAGAATATGCAATAGAGTTTGTTATAAAGAAAAGTTAATGAAGTACTAGGTCTGTAACTTGACAAAGCTAATATAGCACAACACAAATGTTACATATAAGCAGTATGTAGGTAGCATATTTTAAATCAATTCAACAGAAGGAAAGGAAGCTAAAACTGCATGTCTACGTAAGTTTCAAGGAGTAAAGAAGCACAAGAATGTCCACCCTGCTAGAGGCAAAACTTTCCAAGCTTGCAGACAGATTAAGAAAAATGTAAATACAGTGGAAGAATACTGTCTCCAGTACAGCTGTGCTTTGATACCCTAATGATCAACATAAACATTCATCAGTGCAAATTCCTCACATGGAAGGAGTTATCTGTTATTGTTGGGCAGTCTGATTTTGCACAGTCTGTGGTTACCTGGCTGAGGATGTGCTCATGAAGCTGTGTAGTTCCCTGTAGGTGTCAAAGATGAGAAGTTTATAAATTTTGCTTTGGCAACATTACTTGTATTGCTATAGACCATAACTAAGATCTAATGAAAGCCCTACAAAAGTTATCAATATTATAAAATCCTTTTTATTATATTCTAATACTTTGAACTTATTCTCTGAGTTAGGATTAACATTTAGCTTTATGTTGTATGCCAATACACAGATTAATTTTTTAGCCCTGTATTTATATATATATATATATATATAACAAGACAAGAGGACATGGTCTCAAGTTGTGCCAGGGGAGGTTTAGGTTAGATATTAGAAAGAATTTCTTCACAGAGAGGGTGATCAGGCACTGGAATGGGCTGCCCAGGGAAGTAGTGGATTCTCTGTCCCTGGAGATATTTAAAAAGAGACTGGATGTGGCACTCAGTGCCATGGGCTGGTAACCGCAGCGGTAGTGGTCAAGGGTTGGACTTGATGATCTCTGAGGTCCCTTCCAACCCAGCCGATTCTATGATTCTGTAATTTGGGATTTTACTTGCTGCTTAGAGGTCATATAAGCATAATAATAGTGTGTATATCCCTTTTTGTGAGCATCCTGTCAGTATCACTAGACTGACACTTTCACATTGGTGGTGGATACAAGAGTTAGTAGATGCAGACAGAAAAACAAGATCTCTTTTCAGGACTTGGAGCTGCTTCTACAGAACAAGAACATGCCATTTTAAAATACCGACTTAAGGCATTCATCTTAGTCTGCTCACATGGTTCCTTGGTGACAATGAAACTTTGCTGTGAAAATCTTATTTGATTAGGTCATGGGTGGATGAATACCTGCCTAGATATTGCTATTGCTCCTAGTTTTATTGTTATTGTTATTTTTATTATTGTTATTATTATTATTACTACTACTATTACTGTCTCCCGAGGAAAACAATTGTTGCAATGAAATGATTTTTGAAAAGTCAGAAACTTTTTAGAAACTTTAACATTACAGCAAACCCTGCATACAATGAAGGTCATCTCAAATAAGCAGAGAACAAAAAATGTGGTTTTTTTCCCCCTCCTCACAGCCATCGAGCAAAGTTCTTTCTAGCATCTTGGGCAAGAGCAATCTTCAGTTTGCAGGAATGAGCATAATGCTGAATATCTCTACCACCAGCTTAAACCTAATGACTCCTGATACAAAACAGGTGAGTATAACTGCTGTATTAGTTTGTGATGCTTTTGATGAAGAGCCTAGTGCTCAATTATTTGCTGTCTGCCAAGACACTTAGCTGATCAGAGTTATTTCTCAATAATGTCTATAAAATGAATCAAACCAGGATATAAGGCATATTGAGAGTCGTAGTTTGTTCTGGTATTCAATGCAGCTTTGAACTGTTTTCTACTTGACATATTTCAGATAGCTTGGTTTTGCTCTTAAAGATACAAAGCAGAAGTGATGTTTTCTGGTTGGGGGAGTTCCTACTGGGTACAATCACAAACTTTCAGAGTGATAAAAGGAATGCAGTTGGAGTACGTGACTGTAAGACTGAGCGTTCATCCTAAATTTTATGGTAATTCTTACTTGCCTTAAAGAGCAATCTCTTCCTGAGGCACTGCTAACAATACAGCCTAAAGCATTTTGCAGTACACCAGTTTCTTAGTGAAACAAGGTTGCCTTTTTCAAGTAGCCCATCTCTTCTTCATTCTTCTGAAAGAACAGGTAGACTTTGGGGAAATGCTACAGTGGATGATGGATGTGTGAGATGAGAAAATTCTTTGCTCATGGAGTATATATAAGATGAGACAGATATATAGTCACATCTGTGCTATTTTCTGTGACCCACATACTGCATTAAGGCACAAAACTTTCTGCCCAGGTATAGCTGGAGTTACTTAGGAGCCTCAGAATTAAAGGGTAAGAAAGAATACATACATTCCCTATTAAAAAAGCTTACTGTTTGTTATGTTTTCATTTATTTATATTAATTCTTATCCTTATTTAGGAAGTGTCATAATCTTCTGCGGTGAGCACTGAGCCTGTGGGAGCAGTGTTATGGCATGTTGCAGTAGCTTGGAGCCTTATTAAGGAACATACACAGCAGTGCTTCTCATAAGGGCAATTGTCATCAGTCAGAAGCATAGGAAATTTAAGTTAATTAGATATACTAAAGAAGACCCAGACACTGAAAGGTGCTTTGTCTTAAGATGACGTCAGGGTAGAAATGTAGTTAAACTGACTAATCCCAGGGTAGAATCCTCCCCAGATGTTTTGCGTTCTCTATGAGTTGAAAAAAAATGTTTATCTCTCTCTCTCACCTCATTTATTTTGAGATAGACCCAGTATGAGTGCTACAGGCCTGGGAGAAGTCTGGTTTCTAAGATATCAATAACATTTATTGCAATAAAACAAAAATTCAGTAAAATAATAACATCTCAGATATTAATAACATAAGGAAGGTCAGGGAAAATCTCCATTCCCTATTGGGAGGAACATAGTAACAGAAGACAAGGAGAAGGCTGAGGTACTTAACACCTTCTTTGCCTCAGTCTTTAACACAAAGACTGGCTACCCCCAGGGCAACTGGGCTCCTGAGTTGGTAGACAGGGGTGGGGAGCAGAATTCCCTTCCTGTATTCCAGAAGGAGGCAGTTAGTGACCAGCTGGGCCACTTAGATCCCAACAGGTTTATGGGGCTGAATGGGCTTCATCCTAGGGTGCTGAGGGAGCTGGCAGAACTGGCTAAGCCACTCTCCGCTGTTTATCACTGGTCCTGGCTAACCAGGGAGGTCCCAGATGACTGGAGTTTGGCCAATGTGATGCCCATCCACACGAAGGGTCAGAAGGAGGATCTGGAAAACTATAGGCTTGTCAGTCTGGCCTTGGTACCTGGCAACCTTTTGGAGCAGAACATCCTGAGTGCCATCAAGCAGCATGTAGAAGACAACTAGGGAATCATCCCCAGCCAATAGGGGTTTAAGAAAGGAAGGTCCTGCCTGACCAATCTCATCTCCTTCTATGAGTGGGTGACCTGCCTAGTGGATGAGGGGAAGGCTGTGGATGTGGCCTACCTAGATTTCAGCAAAGCCTTTGACATGGTCTCCCACAGCATCCTCCTGGAAAAGCTGGCAGTCTGTGGCTTGGACAGGGGCACCCTTTGCTTGGTTAAAAACTGGTGGGATGACCAGGCACAGAGAGTGGTGGTGAATGGCATCCAGTTGGTGTCTGGTGACCAGTGGTGTCCCCTGGGGTCAGTACTGAGCCCAGTCCTATTCAACATCTTTATTGGCAGCCTGGATGAGGGAGTTGAGTCTACCCCTAATAAATTCATGGATGACACCAAACTGAGGGGTAATGTCGATCTGCTGGAGGGTAGGAAGATGCTGCAGAGGGACCAGTGGGCTGAGGGCAACAGTGTGAAGTTCAAGAGGACCAAGTGCAGGGTCGTACAATAACCCCATGCAGCACTACAGACTGTGGGAAGAATGGTGGAGAGTGGCCTGTCAGAGAGGTACCTGGGAGCACTGTTTGGCAACTGGCTGAACACGAGCCAGCAGTGTGCCCAGGTAGCCTGGAAAGCCAGTGGCATCCTGGCTTCTATCAGGAATAGTGTGGCCAGGACTAGGGATGTAATTCTCCCCTTGTACTGGTGAGGCCACACCTTGAGTACTGTGTCCAGTTCTGGGCCCCTCACTTCAAGAATGAATTTAGTTGCTGGAGCGGGTCCAGAGGAAAGCAATGAGGCTATGAAGGGACTTGGGGGAAAATCTTACAAGGAGGGGCTAAGGGAGCTGGGGTTGTTTAGACTGGAGAATAGGAGACTCAGGGGGGACCTTATCAATCTCTACAACTACCTGAAGGGAGGTGGGAGGCAGGGGGGGTCAGGCTCTTCTCCCAGGAAAAGAGTGGCAGGAGAGGTTTTGGTTGATATCAGAAAGCGAGAGGGTGTTTAGACACTGGAATTGGTTGCTCATGGAAATGGTGAAGTCACCATCCCAAGAGATGTTTAAGGAGAGGTTGGATGTGCTGGTGTTAAGTCATAGGCTGGACTTGCTGATCTCAGAGGCCTTTTTCCAGCCTCAATAATTCTGTGAATCTGTCCTGCTGTTGGCCCTTGGGGCAGCAGGAAAGCAATTGCACGTATTCCTACACAACAGTTTTGTGAAGAAGTTGAGTGGGGATAAGTGCAAGATGACTTTGTTTTGGTTTGCTTATTTGTATAAAATGCAGATTTGAGTAGATAGAGGTATTTCTAAACTATCTGCCAACATTAATGAATTTTTTTGTTTTAAACAATGAGGTAATTTGCCATGCCTTGTTTCAATGCTTTGCTATTGGTGGTCGGGAGGACTATGGAGCTGAGTAGGGAAATACTCCTACCTCAGACTAAATGGAACTGTTTAGCTGCTCAATTTAAAAACAAACAAACAAAATGTGTCTGACTTCAGCAAATGGTTTCAAGCACTTTTCAATTTTCTTAAAATGTTTTGAGACAAGCTGAAGTAATTTGCTTTGTTGTGGGTTATTTTGGTTTGGTTTGTTGTTTTTTTTTTTTTTGTGACACTGAGCAAAAAAATTGGGCCATTTGCACAATTCAAGGTAGTGACAATATTAAATGTGAAACAAAACTCTGCTAATTAATCTCTATTGTAAGGATCACTTCTTTATGTAAAAAGAAGGAAATCCTCACTGATGAGTAGGGGAACAAAGTGCACCACTGAACACTTCAAAACCACATCTTCAGAGGCTGCTGTGGGTCAGTGAAGCACAATTTACATGAAAAACACCCTACAAAGAATTGTCAGCTTCTTCAGACTAAGTGAAACAGCAAGATCCAAAGAAACTCAGATCAGGCTTTTGTCTTCCCAAGGAAGATAGTAATGTTGTCCTGTACAAGACCAATTCCTTGGCGTGGTTTCTATGACTCAAATGACCAAGGGAAATTTTCTTTAAAGAAATTTTCTTTCCTGCTTGTTAAATTATTTCACTGTTGAAAGATTTTATAAGTTAAATCACAGAACAGCAATGGAACAGAGCTCTTATCTGTGTATTAGAGATTCATGACACTTTATCTCTTCCCAGAGTGAGATCATATTAGTTCAAATTGTACATAAGTAAGTTGAATTTCAAATGCCCTAGAGTATGCTTGAGGTTTTATCCACAATGCTATATTGCAGGGAGATTCAAAGTTCTGTTTGAATATGGAAAACCTGTTGGTGTTGGCATAACATAGAATGACACAGTAGGTGTTGGAAGAAATGTCAGGATCCTTAGCTGGTGTGCAAATAGCCATGATATATTTTATGTTATCAGAGTGGCATCAGCAGATGAATATTTTGATGAATAGGACTCTTTGCTCATCACTATCTGTAATAAAGAAAGTGAGATTTAGCAGATTAAAGTTTCTCCAAAGATACTGTATGACAGATTGTGATTTACTAGCATTCTGAGCACATTTAGCAATTTTGCTGTGTCCTGCTAGGTTTTAAAAACCACCAGGATAAATACATTCATCCTTAAGTTTGCTTTTATTATCTTGCTACCCTTTGCACTTCTTATGGATGAAATGCAAGAGGTTGTTTTGATCTTGGTTTTGGATTATCACCCCTATATAAACCAAAAATAAATCAAAAGGGTAAAGAATAAGAAAGCCTGCTGACTCACACTTATTCTTTCTAATCCATACAGATCATAGCAAATCACCATATGCAATCTATTTCCTTTGCATCTGGAGGTGATCCGGTAAGCATTTCTTTAAAGCTTTTCTCACATAGATATTGCATTAGGAGGACTGTGTGGCAAAAATTATTGCATAGCTCACTGAAAGAAAAATATAAACACAATAGCTCCTGTTTCTTGTTTCATAAATTCTTCTTGATTGTTGCCATCAAACTCTTTCTGAAAGAAATTCTGACAAGCAGTTATAAATCCTTCTTATGAAATATATCAAAGGACTGTGCACATTCATATAATAACCTATAACCAGAACTTTGTTTTTCAGAGTAGTGTAATAATGGTATAATGTGAATTTTTGCCCTGTATCATACAATCATAGAATGTTTTGGGTTGGAAGGGACTTTAAAGATCATGAAGGTCCTACCTCCCTGTGTGGGCAGTGACATCTCCTATTAGACCAGGTAGCACAAGACCTCATCCAACATGACTTTAAACTCTTGCAGGGAGGGGGGCATCAACAACCTCCCTAGGCAACCTATTCCAGTATCTTAATATGGTGAAGAATTTCTTCCTGACATCTAACGTAATCTACCTTCTTTCAGTTTAAAACCTTTACCCCTTGTCCTGTCACTACCCTCTCTGGTGAAAAGCCCCTTCTCAGCTTTCCTGTTGGGCCCTTCATGTACTGGAAGGTCACTGTAAGGTCTCCCTGGAGCCTTTTTTTCTCCAGGCTGGAATAGCCCAAACTCTCTCAGCCTGTCTTCTTAGCAGAGGTGCCCCAGCCCTTTGATCATCTTTGTGGCCCTTCTCTGGACCCTCTCCAACAGATCTATATCTTTCCCATGCTGGGGGCTTCAAAACTGGCTGTGGTATTCCAGGCGTGTACTCACAAGAGCAGAGTAGGAATCACCTCCCTCACCCTTCTGACCATACTTTTTTTGATGCACCTCAGGATGCAGTTGACCTTCTGGGCTGTGAGTGCACACTGGTGGCTTGTGTTGAGCTTTGCATCTACTACTACCACCCCCAAGTCCTCCCCCCCCACCCCTATCCTGTATTTACGCCTGACGTTTAAATGAACCAGGTGCAAGACCTTGCACTTGACCGTGTTGAACTTCATGAGATTGGCATGGACCCACCTCTCCAGCCTGAAAAGGTCTCTCTGGATGGACTGCCTTCTGTCTAAGGTGTCAATCACACCACACAGCTTGGTACTGGATATTGTCAGCAAACTTTCTAAGGATACACTTGATTCACTGTCCATGTCTCTAACAAAGATGTTAAACAGCACTGGTCCCAATA
The DNA here is from genome assembly GCA_023637945.1 of Phaethornis superciliosus. Classification (NCBI taxonomy): domain Eukaryota; kingdom Metazoa; phylum Chordata; class Aves; order Apodiformes; family Trochilidae; genus Phaethornis; species Phaethornis superciliosus. Next base: position 43,091,985 of record JAJQWJ010000004.1, on the reverse strand, counting down.
CTGACCCCTGAGGAACACCACTCATCACTTGCCTCCACTTGGACACTGAACCACTGACCACAATTCTCTGGGTGTGACCACCCAACCAATTACTTATCTAGAGAGTGGCCAGTCTGTCAAATCTGTGTCTTGTCAGTTTGGAGACCAGGATATTGTTTGGGACAGTGTCAAATGGGACTTCACAAATGAAGGCAGATGATATCAGTTGCTCTCTCACTATCCACCATCTCTGTAGCCTTGTTGTAGAAGGCCACTAAATTGATCAGGATGACTTGCCTTTACTAAAGCCATGTTGGCTGTCACCAGTCACCTTCTCATTTTCCATGTGACCCAGCAGATTTTCTAGGAGGATCTGTTCCATCATCTTGCCTGGAGGACGTGCTCCTTAAATATCAGCCATCTTTCATGGGTCCCTCTTCTCTCCAGGATGTTATCCCATGACAGTCCCTTGAGCAGATCCCTGAAGAGACTGAAATCTATCTTGTTGAAATGTACTTTTACAGTAATAGACCATGTTGCATTTATATTTATATCAATTCATGAAAGTATTTTTTTGTCTTCTCATCTTTAAATATGCATTGAGAAGATAGTGTTCACTAGTACCTTCAGATATATTTGCTACATGCATGTAGCTTTCAGGAAAAGCTCATCTCTTTTTTTTCTTGTTCTGCAAAGCTTTCAGTTATACCTGCACATTTCATTTAAGATCAAAGGGCAAGTTCTTGCTTCCTGTGCTTTTCCCTGTATAGAGTCCATCCAAAGGCATATTAAATGTGTTTTTAAAGTATTTGTGGCCTAGGAAGCAATGAGAGAGTTATAAAACAGGAGTATTTTCACCTTTTACCTTAGAGAGCTGAAAGTTTTTAAACTGAGATTCATTGAATGAGTCTGCCCTTTCCTCCATCCTATGATAATCTGTCATTTTCAATCACCTACCACAGGTATAGGTCTGCTGAGCTCAGTTCTGTTCCAGAAGGGAAAAAGACACCACATTATAATTATTTGGGGTACTAAACATTGATCAAAATCATCTTTGAACTAAAACAGACTGCAGTGAATGCTGTAAATGAACAATTCCTGAAGTGGGCAGAGGAATGATAAGTACAGTTTTCTGACTCCATAAGAAGATTCTTTGCTACCCATCTGCTATCCCAAATGCTAAGTCCTGGAAACACACTTGCACACTGCCCACTGACAGAGTGATTTACCAGAAAAGAGGAGAGGAGCAGCAGTAGAAATTGGATTTGAAGCAAACATGCTCTTTCAAATGGTTTAGAGAGATAAAAATCCTGCTACTGAGTCAGTGAGCTACCAGAGAAATAAAATTGCATGCTATAAGACAGCCTTCAAAAAACAGTGAAATTGTGAAGATATCTTCCAAATAATACCACCACATGGTGATCTCATTCTGGGGGTTCAGATGGTGGTTGTGAGTGTCTGCTGTCACTCTACAGTCTTGTCTCAATGGGGTAGTGTTTGGCACAACTTTAAATCAAACGCTTATTGATAAAGCAGGTGGTCCCTTTGTTCCTCATGCAGATGAATTTATTAAAACATCTGAGCATCATCCAGACATAACTTTCATCAGCTCTTGATAATTTCCACTTGGAGGCCTGCTACCACCAAACCGTATCTCTCAAGCCCAGCTGAGTTCCAGCCCATAAATTCATCTCCTCCTATGAGATTGTAAAATGGATGGAGAAAAGCCACACTGAACTAGGGAGCCAGATCTCTACCCATATTTCTTCAGGAAATACTTTCTTTAATTTGAGTTTTGGAGTCTGGTTTATTTAGAAGCAAGACTTCCCTGGCTTTTCACCCCATCAACTGTTCTGAGTATCTGAGACATATTCACATGAGAAATTAGCTCTGCAACTTTTCTGCCCCTTCCTAATCATTAATTACCTTCGTAATTCAAAATGCATTCACTGGAGAAGTGCTCCACAGTCTTGGAGAATAGCTTAAGTACCATATATATTTTTTTGCAATATTCCCCTTTGCTGTGAGTCAGTTTCTGTCTTTGACAGCTCATGGGAGCTTAAAAATCTCACCACCAAATCCTTTTACACACCACTTGGAAATATTTTTTCCTTCCTTTCAAATCTGTGATCTGGATCTGCTTTATCGCTCTTCAACCCCTCCTTATGATACACCAAGCAATTTTCATCCATAGTCATTTCAGGTAGCTGTTTCCAAGCTGCTAGACAAGACATTTGTTTTGGAGATGCCTGCTTTTGGAGAAGCTGATCTCACAGGGTTTAATAAGGCAGGTCCCTAAAGGCTGTAATTTTTCAGTTTCAGACCTGCCTCTAAATTTTAACTCAACAATGCAGTTTCTTTTAGCTGAATATTATGGCTCATTCATGCTTGTCTTCAGTCCTTCATTATCAGAGACCACTTTGCTACATTAGCTCAGCCATGTATAGCCTTTTGATGGGTGTCTTCTAATTCAGCCACTGTGAACAGTGCCCATCTTAGATCCTTAGTGGTTTGTCATAGTTAGCTTGAATCTGAGAGTTTTAGGTGAAAAAATGTGTAGGTGGTCCCAGACTCTCACACGTACACTAGCTATGAGACAGATCTGTGATTTACTCAGACATAAATGTATCCCTTAGTTATGCTTGCACTAGTGAATTTTACTTACTAGTGCAAGCATAATTTATCTCTGGCCTATTTTCTGGCCCCCTAAATAAATAGCATAGTGCAATTCACATCCATTACACTCTGTTCCCTCATATTACATACATTTCACTCAGTCCCCTCACAGTGGTCCCTTGGATTCTGTGCCCAGCATTCCCTCATTCCTCAGACGGTTTCAGAGCATAGCATGGGAAAGAAGCACAACCAGGTGAAGGAGAATAGCAATAATTTTAAACAATATGGACAACTCTCAGGCTTTTACCTTGGCTATGGTTTTTTTGCTATTACAGACACAGCCACTTTTCTCTTCTGCTATTTCTTGATATGCATCATTACTTCGACTCAAGTCATTGCCAAGATGCTATGTCACTGGGTGCTTAGGAAATTATTGGACAAAATACAAGGGTTGGTATTTGCTCTGCATTTTACACAAACCAGCCTTGTTACTGCTGTGTCTGAGTGCTCTCCAGTGGCACATTAAGTGATATGGCTACACTTCTGTCACCAGAACAATGAATGTGCTTACCTTTTCCCTTGTCCTCACCTTAGGAAGTATATTGTGTATACACGAAGCATAGTGGTTTGTTTTGGGTGTGTGGTGGTGTGTACTTGAGATAGAGAAGGCTGAGCTAAAGAAGTCTATATTTTAACTGAAGATTGATATTTGTTATGACATTAGAGCTTGGCATAATTCTTGAATCAGTCACCTGAAAAGGCTTTGTCCAGGTTTATGCAGCCAGCTTTAGTATAACCTATATGTACCTCAGTTAGGCTTATCTGACTAATCATCACATCAAGGATATGTGGCATTTTCTAGGTGTGTCTGAAGGCCTCACATTTCCCAGAAGCACATCCCTTTCCATTTCATGTACTTAGTGATAAAAGCCTGTGCTGCTTGTGTACAGGAGCATAAGAGTGGCAGGAGTGTGAGCCAAAACACTTCAAAGAAGTCAGACTGATCTTTCCAGAAACTCCATCAGGTGTATGGCAAAAGGGATGGCTAACAGCAACCATGGGCTGAAGGATTATGCCCTGGGATGCTGCTTGGCACAACCAAGCAGTGGCTGAGCACCTCTGTGCCGTATGTCATAGTATTCAGTAAAGTAAGCACACCTGCATGTGACACATGAATAAAAGGCATTGTTCAGTATTTCTGGGGAACAGGGCTGTTACTCCCACTCTTTCTGCCACTAAAACAGTTGATAATTCATGTTCTGAAAGTCTCTGGCAGTTTGAAGACTAGGACTTCTAATTCTACTCCCTTCTGATCCAAAGCCTACTGAATTTGTTTAAATGCTTTTCCAAGGCCTGGGAAGAGATGTGTAAGTTCTGCTGGAACAGATAACATTCTGGAGAAAGCAATGCGGTGGGATCAGTACCAAAACTCACAAACATTTTTATGGGGTTTATACTACCCTAGAGCAAAACATGTTATCTGTGGCTCTACCTGAAGGAATAAGCATACTCTGGACTGTGATCTTTTGCTATGATCAATTAAAAAATATTTTGCATTCATTGTAGATATTTTAATTTTTTGACAGGATACAACTGACTACATTGCTTATGTAGCTAAGGATCCTGTTAATCGGAGAGGTAAGTTAGAAATATCTATTTGCCATGTTTTTTCCTGTGAGAAACATGAATTTTTCATGGTATAATTCATTTGGGGTTTTTATTGCAGAAAAAAATAAATGCATACCAACAGAAAGCTTGCCTTTGACAGAGACATGGAAAGATTTTATAGCAATAAGCAACATCCATGCCTAAATTAGTTCTCAGACTTGGACAAATCTTGCCTGTAGTTAATCTTCAAATATAATTTTGATTCTCTTCATAATTTAAATAAAAAAAACTTGCCTTGCTTGGCTGTGTGAGCTTCTAGGCAACTGCTAGTTCATACCTACATCCAATTGCTATGCAAGAGCTAAGCAGTCCTCTGAATAAGTCCAAAGAGGAGGTGGCTGAATTTGGTAGGTCTTCTCAGTATACATACCTAATTCTTCCTCGCAGAAACAGATTTTTTACCAACAAGTGAGCTTTTGATTCGTCTTGCAGGAGGCTGTAATACTCTTCCTTTGTGAAATTTAATTCAAGGTTGTATTGCTTTATGAACAATCAATTCAAGAACAGGGAAGCTCGTTGAGTGTCTTAGAATGCTAAGAACCTGTTCAGATTTTAAAAAATAGAAGGGATTTTTAAAAGCTGTAAATTACAAGCTGAAATAATAGGTAGAGAAAACGTTCCTGCTTGTAATGCAAAATTCATCACTAGATGCAAATGCTAGATACATTGCTAGATAAAAAGTACTTTATAATGTACCTGAGAATTTGTTATTATTTATGTCTGCTAGAAGACTAGCTCCAAAAAACCTCAAGTATTTCTAACAGGATTTCTTCAGAATTCAGGCACTATAACTCCAAAATTTGAGCCCTGCAAACTGTGAGCTGCCACGATACCATGTGTACCACTAGTTCAATAGCTTCTGTATTTTGTCACCTTTAATGATTTTAGATACCTCAACAACCTGCTGTGGCCATGTGCAGAGATGTCCATACTTGAGAGCATTAGGTCATAAATAAGACCTGCACTAAATATGCTAATTTGCTGAATATTTGCAAAACACATAGGAAAATTATGTGGAGTAGGAGGTAAGGAGGTAATCCAGTTCTTTGCCATGCTTCTTATGCTCCAACGTCATGTATCTCACAGTAGAAAGTGTCTGCCCTCAGACTATAGGCTGTATGGCACAGAGCTGCTCTCCACTCCACCTACTTTAGCATTCCCCTAAACTGGAGACTGATTTAGCTTTTCTGAGAGATCTCAGTGGCAATGTAGTGGACTAGCATTACAGATCATATGTTTGCATTGTAGGGTGTGAAGGAGCCTTGTGCATTGTTTTCTTTTCCTGTGTGGAGGATTTTATATAAAACTGTTTCATGGACTATATCCCTTATATCTAAGTTGAATGCTTTTAGACTTAGCTTCCTTTCACTGTTCCTTGTTCAGCTGGTCTATCCTAGATCAATGAGTCATCTTACCACCTCGTATTGTCTCACTGTGGTGTATTTACTTCAAATAATTTCACAGTTTTCTTTAGGAAAAGATTAATAAAACTCTGTACATCTCTAGCTACAGTGCTTCCATCCTTCACATAATTTCCAGTCCTCCCTCTTTAATTTTTCTGCATTGTTTAAAATAGGTAGATGATTCCTGTTACTGTTTGGAGTAATCTAATATTAACATCAGCAATCTATAACAGAGGCTGCATCTTCCTATTCTTACTTGCTTCTATTCTTGTCATTAGCCTGTTTCTTGTAAGCTCTTTTTGCTGCAGTGAAGCATTGCTATCTCATGTGAAATTCTTTCATGTTGTGATCTTTAAGCTTTCTGTGCTAGGGCTTTCCACAGTAGCTATCCTCAGTTGTGTGTACCTCAGTGGTTTGCAGGTCAGTGACTTTGTATGTTAGCAGTATTAAAACACATTCTTTAAAAGGTCTAGTTTAACAAGCGATCAGGATTGCCCTCTCTCACCATCACACCATTCTGAAAGTCTTTCTGTTATCTGCAAGTTATTTTGGAAGTGAGCTGAAATTTACTTCTATATATAGTGAACATGTTACTGCTGCTGTTACTGACAATAGCACCAATCTTTTGGTATAGCTTTCACTTGCATATTAGACTCATTTCATCCCAAGGTTGGAAAAGATCTCCTTATGCTTTATATTCTGCATCTAGCAAGCTAAAGGCTATATGTCTTCTGCTGTAACATTCAGAAGTAATCATCTCTGTGTGAGCCAGACCTTCTCATCCTTTTGCAAGAAGCGTACCTCCTACCTGATGAAAGTCCATTCATGTATCCAAGGTAACAGGCTGCTCATTAGGTTACCTACTGAAACTACTTAATGACTCATGCTTCATTTCAGCTCCAGACAGGTTTAGCAGTGCTCCATGTCTTAATAAATCCCCATCCTAGTTATAGTGGGCAAAAACTAAAGCTTTGTTTGGCCTAAGTACTTTTGGTTCATGTTCATGGAGATAAGCCAGAACCTTATCCGTGGGGTGATTGCTCATTGCCTCTAACAGTGGTGCAGGAGAGCTAAACAGCAAATTCCCTGCTGATAGCTAGGGCTATGTGCCTTTGAATACATGGAGGTCCTGTTTTGGGCTGCTGATTTCACATGCTGCTAAGGACATTTCCCCCAAATCAGGTATTGCCTCAGCGTGCTGATTGGCACAGTATGTGTTACAAGGTGAGAAGAGAGTAACAGTGGATCTGTTTATCAGGGAAGCACTGTGACAAGTGTCATCTCATGCTGTGTGAGGTACTGAGAGAGATAGCTTGGTGCCTTGGTCATTCCTTGCCTGAGTGACTGCAGGTTTCAATTCCAATTCAGGCTTTATCCAGTAGACCAAGTGCTTGTCCAGTACTGAATATGGAAAATGAACTTCAGGGCTTTTCTGAGTATCACTGAGGCGTTGTTCATTCTAATCTTAGGATTCCATCTCTTAACTCCCACCTATGTTCCTGTGTTAGGTGTAGAATCTTCACGAGATTGCTTGTTTACTTTGTCATGTAAGATACCTCCAAGCTACTCTCTGATTTAAAACTGGGATGAATTTGGCTGCTTGGACAGCTGATAATGGTTTCTTGGTCTCTCATAGGAAGAGAGTTTGTGTGGCCAGCCTCTCATCTTACCACCTTACCACAGTGGATTTAAAGACGTGGCAGGTGTGTGATTGCTGGAGTTAACTAGAGCCCTGGCTCTGTGCTCCCTGTTGGTCCTGCAGTTTGCTGGGAGTTTCTTCATTCAGACAAACAGGAAGAGTAACCAGCCTCTGTATTACTGGAATTAGAGCAAGGCCTAGGATCTAGGAAGTATCCTAGTTACTGATCCACCCTTAAACTGTAATTTGGATAATTCTGGAGACTCAAAGGAAGTGGGCAGCTTGCAAACTTGGAGGGATTAGACATAAAACTGAAGTGGTAATAAAGTCAAGGAAAGCAAAGAAAGCTTCTTTAGTTGTTACTATTTATGAATATTTTTATTATTTCAACTTAAACATATAATCTATTGCATTCAAATAATAACAAATTCAATTTTATGAGCTTTCCTTTTTTAATAGACATGTTAAAAGGTGGAACTGATTTGTGGTCTTGGCTATGGCAATTACACACCAGAGAAATTTTATTTAGTCTTTAAAACAACTCATTTGCCTGAAATTCAGTGTGCCAGAACTGTGTTTTATTGAAATATATACACCATCAATAGGGCAACTATGCCTGATGTGTAGGTCAATGCATCCCATCACAACATAAACAATGACTGCATGTGCACATGTCAAATCCTTTTTTCATTTAGCTTGTCATATACTGGAATGCTGTGATGGCTTGGCTCAGGATGTCATCAGCACCATAGGGCAAGCATTCGAGCTTCGATTTAAACAATACTTGCGGTGCCCCTCTAAGATACCTGCTTTCCATGATAGGTGAGTACTGTTGCAGAAAACTGCTCAGTCATCTTCTTTAGCTTGTATGATCTTCTTTAGCTTAATGAAATGTGCTGTGGGCAAAGTTCTTGGTGATGGATAGGATTTAAATACTTTATAAAGAGATTTCTGCTGAATTAGCAAAGTGTATTTGCCTAAGGAATGTGAAAGGATCACAGAAATTTTAAAAGAATGAGCTAAATATGGACTTCACAGTGAACTTACTGAAGTGTTCATATGTTTTCTTTTGTAGTTACTAGGCAGAGTTGGATGGCCAAGAAAGGATGTGTTTGTAACATTTCCTCATTCTTACTATTATAGCTGCCCTGTCAATTTAGGTGAAGTAAGCTTGAGTTGTTTGGCTTTCATAATACCTAATCTTGTTACACTGTTTTGGATATTAGCCAGGGTGAATACAATAAATTTTACAGAGGCTTTGGCTGCATTTTTCATTGGAGGATACAAAATCTGTCTGCTTCTGTGTGTTTAAGAAGTGGGGCTATTACATTGTTTTCTTTGATGAGCTGTGTTTTTTATATGGAGTGCTTTACGCTTTCTAACATCAATATAAATTATTAAAAAATAAAGTATAAATTATGAAAAAATAAACCAAAACAAATTAGCTGATACCCTGTGAAATTTCTTGTATCAGAGTAAAATGAGAGTGTAGTGAATATAAATGCTACTATCCTCATCTGGAAGGATGCTAGACTCATTTTAGATTTGTGTAAATGACTGTTAAATGTAGACTGAAACCACAGATTTGATCTCTTTGTGAAGTTCTTCCAGATTTATACTGATGGTAGAAAACTCATAATTTAAATTTTAGAGCTTGGTCAATCAATCAGGTAATAATGAGGGGCAAAATAAAGCATTCACTTTCTTAAAGGATGCAGAGTTTTGATGAGCCATGGGTGGAGGAAGATAACGAGGCAACAGAACATTCCTATTACAACAACATCCCGAAAAAAATGCCCCCGCTTGGTGGCTTCATTGATACCAGGCTCAGAGCAAAACTTCCCACTGCTCCAGATACAGCTCAGGTCAGTGCATTTGTGTCTCTGCCCTCCTGCTGATGGATCCAAGATATTTTAAAAATCTGTATTTTCAGACGGATACATTGAGACCATTTATAGCTCACAGTCCTTTGTATGTGACTGGTTTCCTTATAAATGGGCATTGAAGGTATAAAGAGCAGCAAATGAGGCAGGTACAAAACATACCAAAAGCAGATGAAGTTCCTCATGGTTTTAAAGATTGCTCACTTCCAAAGATGAGAAATCCACTGGGGGTTACCACAGTTGAAGAAACCATGTCTTCTTCAGAGAGTATCAGATAGTACACAGTAACTGGGAAAGATTAGATGCAGAATTGTTTAAACGTTCTGGGGCAGTCATTACTAATAGTATGTTAAGTTAATAACTCAGCAGCTATCAGTATTCTGCCGGGATTATAGAATCCAGATACATGGGTACAGTTATAGAATGAATTAATTAATTTTGTTCCTCTGCACTGCTGGCTTATATTCAGCTGGGTGTTGACCAACAACCTCAAGTCATTTTCTGCCAGGATTATAGGTGGGTTTTCCACCACATGTTGAACTGAGGTCAGCTTTCTACCAGCATTGCTGTTGGAAGTTTGACTGCAGTATTGGTTGTAGCCACCTAAGATGAGTTTCCAGGTTCAGCACAACTGCTTAAATCCATAGGGACTTCATTCAATACCTGAGTGGATCCGCTGGTCCCATTTTTTTAGCTCATGCTTTGGAGGGTGCTGGAGGTATCTCAGGTGTGTTTCTGTGGAACACTTTTCCCAAGCACAGTTTGTTAGGGCTTGCAAATATATTAGAGGAGATGATGGGTCATTTGGGATTGTGGAGGTCAATAGAAGCAAGAACTAGGAAGTTTACATAAAGGTCATTGGTAATATCTTGCTCCTACACAAATGCATTTGTGAGATATGTATTCTGACTCTATGATGAATTCGAAATTTTGAGTGGGAGTACACAGAATACAGCCAAGAATATTGTCGGTGCCACTCATAATATATCTGAGCAGTTTAAAGGAAATTGAAATTTTCTTTGCTCATGTGTCCATTATAGTCTGCAGCAGGAGTTGGAGTAGAGCAAATCTATTACCAGAGTCGCCACGTAGGAGAAAAATTCAGTGAAGATTTGCATCAGGAGCCTGTTAAAGAAGGTGAGTTTTGATAGTTTTAGCTGTAATACTACAGAACATCTTGAGTGAGCAAGGCATATAAAAGCTTGATGCCTCAAACTCTTAAGGCAATGAATTGTTTTTTTTTTTTTATAGATTGCCTTTGTGTGAATTTTAGTGTTGAAACCAGTATGAAATGTTTGGTATTTACATCTGGGTAAATTATTAAATGCAGGCCTTCAGGAAATTCCTTTTGCAGAGGAATTAAAAAAAGAATTGCGCCAAACCCTTAGCTCTGTAGCTTGCCATGTCTTAAATCCCCATGGCCCTTAAGAACATGCTGCATGGTCTGTTCTGAAAATCTGCCCCACTAGGGCATGCAAGGTTGAATTTCTGAAGAAAGAACCTAACGTCAGAATGTGGAGGAATGCATGTGTGTGCCTGTGATGTCTGTGTGTGATTATCTATGAATAAACAAATAATGCATTTTATTTTTTTGTTGCTCTCTGTGAATTTTAAGTAAGTCATATCAAAACATATGTGAAATTTCACCCCATTCACCATAATTCAACACCTTTACTGTGTTTCTGGGGACACTTTCTTCTCAAATGCTAGTGTATGTTATCTGTTGTTATTCTGTTCAGATTTGAGGATTTTATTCCATTTCTTCCTCTCATGAGTCGTGAACTGAATATAATTTTTGAAATCGATAGTCTTTATTTTTAAATGTTTCCTTGACTCCTGAATAATCACCCACTCTGTACAAGTCCCCATTGAAACACAGTTCTGAATCAATTAAATTTTTTTTTGCTACTAGATCCTGCACCTGTTGACTTTACATCTTGCTCTCGAGGGAATTTTAAACCTGTGGTAATGGGACCTGATAATTATTTGATTATTCTAACAACACTGTTTTGTCAAATAAAAAAAAAAGGAGGAAAAAAAAGTCTTGAATTTTCTAGGATCTCTGGATATTTGTAGCATGCCGGAAGGGAAATCACAAGTAACCCCTACAGCAGAGATGGCAACATATGTAAACACTCAGCATATAAATATAGAAGCTCTATTGGCACTTCAGGCAGATGCTGAATGTACCTTCAGTGGAACAGCAGATGGTACCAAAGAGAGCAGCCCAGGAAAGGATCTGTTCGACATGAGTGAGTGCCTTTCCTATTCAGTCCTTTTCTAAAAAACACTCTGATGTACTTATGCATTAGTCCTATGTAAAAATATTTTTAAATTGTGAAAAATTTAGTATTCTTGGTACAATTATAATGAATTTTAGAATTCACCATATTTTCTATTGTCTCTGAGTTAAGGTGAGTTACAATCTATGTTACCCTTAGCATCACAGGCAGCTAAATCAGGAGAATAAAACAGGAGGCTTTGTGCAACAAGAAGGCTGGAAGGGAAATGAAAAGGCTGGGTATTACCTTGCTGTAAATAGGCCAACTACCCTATCTAGCTATCAGTGACAGCTTTTCCAAAATTAGACTCATAGACATATCTGTAAAGCAGTGGATCAAACATCAGTCCTAATTTAATGTTGTGTCTACAAATATGTGTTGTTTTCAGCCTTGAAGAGATGCTTCAGAGGAAATAAGGAGGAAGAAGTTTGATCTACAGAAATTTTTCTTTTTCTACTCTTCCTATTTCCAACCAATTGCAGACACATAATTTATTTAATGCAGTTTATGTAATTAAGAGACAGACATAAAATAGTTGGTGTCTATGTTATTTGCAAAATAACATAGATCTGTAAATATAGAATATTTATAATTATTTATTATTTTATAATTATTTATTAATTATTACAAATATTAATATTTTAAAAAAATAACATAGATTTGTAAAATAACATATCTTTATTTCTGTTATTTCAGAATATATTAAATTATCTTCCTGGAATGTTTTTGCCGAGATATGACACTATTTCCACAGCCTAGGGAGATTTTGAATTAAAAGAAAGGAAAAGGGTAGCAAGTCGAGAGAGTATCTGTCTGTGATTATAGATCTGAAATGAGAAAAGTCTGCTGTCTGAAATCAGAGATGTTAATCTTTGTTTATAATGTGTCATGCCTTTAAGACATGAACATACTTACTTCTATTTTATTCATATTCTTTTCCTAATAATAGGAAAAACTGATTTATTGTCTTCCAGTCTACGTTGATCTTTATGGGGAAAAATTATATTAGAAAACATTCTAACTAGCCCTAACTTAGTAGTCTGTCAAGCTATACACCTGTTGTGCTTATTGCAGACTGCAACATAGTAAAGATATACTTAAGCTGGTTTTAGGTATTCGCTGAGGTATTGATGCTGGGAAAACACAGTATTTACCCTCTTTCTCTGAGCTAAATTAGCCTCTCCTTGTCCCCATGTGTACCCTCTCTGTGGCCCCATACAACCATGTCCATGTACTCCTTGCATCTGAACAGTCTATTTAGAGCTGGTGTATTGCTACATGGTACGGCTCTGCAGGTGTTTTATCCGTTTAATATTCACTGCTTTGCCAGATGAAGGTCTTGCAAGGGAAAATAGCTTCCAGTTGGTCAGTGCAGCATATAGTGAATCATGCACTGTACTATTTCTCTAAGACTTTTTGGATGTGTAATGACACATCTTCCCATTTGACTCTACAGAAAGCAACACTTATTTAGCTGACGTTTAAAAGATGCTTCCCAGAAGCTGATTTCAACTAAATCATGTTAATGGAGCTACTCCTGTCTGTGTTGCAAAATGTTCTTCCTAGGTGAAGGCCAGGGATAGGCTGAGTGGTAAGGGTGACTGATCCCTTCTAGATATGCCTAGACTCACTAATGGATAATTTAAAAATTAATATGTTGGTTGAAGAGAGAGGAGATATAATTGGATCCACATTACATAGTTTATTTAAAAAGAAACAGTCTGATATACATGGCAAGACAAAAGCTGAGCTCTGCCCTACACCAGGGCATATAAATGAAACTGTTGACAACAGCCATTACATACAATTACCTTTGAAAACTCCTGCCAAGGTTCTCTCTGATTTTTATCAGCATCTTTGTGTGCATAGCATACATTTTTATAATACTATACTCCCTAGTCTTACAATAATCCATAAATCAGTAGGCCTATCAGTACATCTTCCCTCATTTTTTTTTCCACAAAGATAAAAGGAACTGGATATAACATAAAATAAATCCAGGTAAAAATGACTGGAAAATCACCATTTCCTAGCATGATTTATCTTTGAATGATCTTACCTTTGTTTCTACTTCCATAATCAGAACCATTTGAAGATGCCCTCAAGATTCAAACGTCTGAGGCTGCACTGAGGAAATCCACCTCCACGGCATGCACCAGTCCTGTTTTATGTAGAGCAGCTGAGTGGACTGTAGATGAAGAACTGAGTGCAGAGCCATGGTATCAGGGAGAGATGAGCAGGAAAGAAGCAGAACAGATGTTAAAGAAATGTGGAGACTTCCTGGTGAGGAAGAGTACCACGAATCCTGGCTCCTATGTGCTGACTGGCATGCAGAATGGACAAGCCAAGCATCTTCTTTTGGTGGATCCAGAAGGAACAGTAAGTGCTGACTCCTCAGTAACACAAGAGTTTCCTGACATTACACATTTTCTCTAAATGTGTTTAATCTTGTTTACTGCTTATTCAATACTGATCGTAAGTAGAACCTCCTCTCCAATATACCACAATATGTCTCATTCTTTCCCCAGTTCCTAGTAGAAGACCCACTCTGTGATTTCATTGAATTGCAGATTGTCAAGGTCGGAAAAGACCTCTAGGATCACTGCATCCAACCACCAACATCCCCCTCCAATGAAAAAGCAAAATAAATTTGTCAGTATCTGTATCACCATGCTCACTAGAGCATGTCCTAAAATGACTCATCTACACAGTTTTTAAATACCTCCAGGGATGGTAATTCCACCACCTCCCTGGGCAGTTCGTTGCAACATCCAGCTACTCTTAGTAAATAAATTCTTTCTCAGATCTAGTCTAAACCTCTCCTGGTGCAACTTCAGGCCACTTTCTCTAGTCCTATCAGTGTTCAGTTGAGAGAAGGGGCCAGTACCCACCTCCCTACAACCTTCTTTCAGGTAGCTGTAGAGAGCAGTAAGGTCTCCTCTCAGCCTCCTCTTATCCAAACTACACAATCCCAAATTGCCTCTGCCTCACTTCACAAGACTTCTTCTCCAGACCTTCATCACCAGCTTGGTTGCCCTTCTCTGAGCTTGCTCCAGCAACTCAATGTATTTCTTGAAGTGAGGGTCCCAGAACTGAAAATGTTATTGGAGTGCTGAGTGCTGAGCACAAGGGCACAATCACTTCCCTTCTCCTGCTGGCCACACCATTCCTCATACCAGCCAGGATACTGTTGGCCTTCTTGGCCACCTGGGCACACTGCTGGCTCATATTCAGATGGGTGTCAACCAACAACCCCAGGTCCTTTTCTGCCAGGCAGCGTTCCACACAAGCCTGTAGCACTGCTTGCTGGTGTTGTGCCCTTAACACAGGCCCTGCCACGTGGCTTTATTGAAACTCATACAACTGGACTTGGCCCACTGTTTCAGCCCATTCAGGTCCCTCTGCTGAGCCTTCTTACACCTGAGCAGATCAGTACTCCCACACAACTGGGTCTTGTCTGCAAACTTGCTGAGGAAGCCCTCAATCCCCTCATCTAGATCATTGACACCAAAACTGAGCCCTGGGGAACACCACTGGTGACCAGCCACCTTCTGGATTTAACTCTATTGATTACATCTTTCTGGGCCTGGCCATGCAAGCAGTGAAGAGTAAACCTGTCAGAGCCATGAGCCACCAGCTTCTGTAGGAAAATACTGTGGGAGGCAGTGTCAAAGGCTTTACTGAAGTCCAGGTAGACAATATTCACAGCCTTTCCCTTGTCCACTAGGCTAGTCTTGCGGTCATAGGTCTCTACTTGTTTGTAGGGAGCCTTAGAGACCCGATTCCCCAGAAAGGTCAAGATTTGCCCATGGCAGTACAATCTTAGTCAGAAGACACCTTTTTAGCCTTCCTGGTGAGAAGCTGCTCATGGCTATGCACGTTCAGCCAGTGTGGTGACAGTATCTACAAGACATCTCAGCCTGAATATGGACCAGGACCTCAGTATTTTTGTGCATGTAACATAGAACTGGGATAAACCTGTTCACCTCTGTGCTGCACAGGAACTCCCCTTAGCTGGCCAAGGGACCCTCCCAGCAACAGAACAGAGGGGAAAAGGGAGTTTTCTGTAGCTGTCCTCTACTACTTCTAGGCACATTTAGTCTCTTGCCTGAGAGGATGAGGATGAAAGAATTGCCACACATTTTATTCTTCTGGTAGCTGAGAGTGAGCAGCTCATCTTCCTTTGTAAAGGACGAATTTAAATGACAAGTCCCAAAGCAAATGTACTCCAAATGTAAAGGAGTTGACCTGCTGGCATCTGTTCCAGCTGAGAAACCTGCATCAGAATTATGCCCGTGTCTGTAATGCTGCCGCTGATACGCGTGATATGAGGAATGCTGGTGGCAGTCGTTGCAATTCCATTTGCCACGTGAGGGCAGTCAAAGAATGTCTCTGTACCAACTGCCTGGTCCTGGCCTTGGCTGGGGCACCAGCCTGGTGCATGGACCCTGTGCCTCTGTGGACACGGCCTTCTTCATCAAACTTTCACCATCTATGGTGGCTATGATTCCTGCAGCAGGACCCCTGAATACTCCCTTCAATATAATCCCACAAATAGCTGTTACAGGCTACTGCAAGGAAAATCCTGCTATGTGATGTGCTAAGTGCAGGGATGCCACATCCCACCTCCTGACTGGCATGGATGACTTAGTACGGTTATGACTTCTGGGATGCTTTCCTCTTGCAAAGACAGAAGCTCCTTAACTTCTGCACTGCCTCCAGGACCGCAATTTGCTGTCCATCTTGTGTAGGGACCTGCTTGTTCTCTGCACCTATCCCCTCTCTCAGCCTACTTCTTTTGTGCCATCATGTCCCAGATATCTTGGAAATTTCTTGCTCAGCAAGAACCACTTGAGAATAATAGCTTTTCTATGCCATATTTAGGTTAACTGTACTATCTATATGACCTGTGGGATCCCGACACAGCTTCTGAGCAGCCCTATTTGTGACTTGTCAGAGCAGAGAATTGTCAGTAAAATGCCAGTGTGCATCCAGCCCCATCTGCATGCCAGCGGCTTGGATTTCTTCTGTGTGGCCTCGAACGGATTGTTTTTAGGAACTGGTTCACACAAAGGCTGCCTGAAAATTCACGTCACACGCAAATTACCCAGTGTCACATTACAGCTCTTAAGTGTGTGTTTTCAGAACAGAGCTAGCTGTTCATTTACTTCTGCTCTCATTCAGATGACTAAAAAAATAAAAGGTAAATAAATATCTAGCTCAGGACAGGGATGCTTAAGATGGAGGACTTTTGCCAGAATAAGAATTAGGGCTTGAACTCTGGTGATGGCAGAGGTTTTATTGTGTATGGTGGGGTAGATCTGCATTGACTTGACTAGACTGAATATGTACAAAGCATGTTACTGCTCTTCCAAAGATACTTTTAAATTTTGAAAATGATCTTTGAATAATTACATAAAGTCATGTTTCAAAGTGGCTCTTTTCAGAAACCGGGAGACCCCATAGGTTTTCTTCAGTGATGCAGCTACATGTGAACAGAGCAGATAGCATCATTTTCCATCAAAGTTGTTTGCTATATTTTTAACCCCAGGACACTCTGTGCTAATGTTCTATCTGTTTAGCCATAGTGCCAGTCTTAATAATGAAAATCGAAATATTTCAAGCAAGGTGTCCACCACAATATAAGCTGACTTTGGAAAGTTTTAACAGAAGTTATCTCTCTTTCTGAGACAAGTTCATGGAAAATGGGTATGTTTCACTTCAGAGAAGTACCCACAGCCTTTTTCTTGAGGCAGTGCAGAGCCATCCCAATACAAAGCTTGAGACTGCAGCGTGACATTTGACTGACAGGACCTTTTGTCTGCATATGGAAGCTGTACACCAAGCTCATTTTAAATACAGTAATGAAATGTTTTGCAAAGATGAGGTTAAATAACTAAAGGGTTTTTTTGCTATATAGATTGAGTTTTGGCCTGTCCTGGTAATTCTGACTGTTTTACCTTGCAAGAGCAGTTTCCTCTTACCATAAGTGTATTAATTTACTTAAGAGGATGCTGGTGCTGAGGGCTGGTAAATGGGCTAGAAAAGTGACATTCCCTACCCTGCAGTATTTCAGTTTCAAAGGCACAGGAGTGTACCATGCAGCATGGAGCAAACCCAAGCCAAGAACACGTGGTGGCTGTAATACTTCTGGGGAAGGAGATTTTTCAGCACTTGAAGCAGAAGGTCTTTGATAAGGAAAGCACAAAGATGTTGAGGTTCATGGAGAAGAGTTCATTTCTGGCATCTCTGGAGGAACACCTCTTTCTAGTGAAAAAGGTGAAAAATTTAAAAGAAGCAGGTGGTCTCTTGAAGAGGAAAATTTGAGCTAAAATCCAGTTTACAGTGAAACAGAACATTGTACAGAAAGTTTTCAAGCACAGAAAGTTTATTCAGAAAGAGTAACTGCAGTAGGTAGCATGCCCGATGTCGTTAATAGACAAAGTAAGAAACTAAGCAGAAGCGAAACTCTAGAAATGCCCATTTTCCACCGATTTTTATGGAAGAGGGGTCAGGCTCTAAGACATGATTGTGCCATTTTATTCTTAGAGAATTTTAGTGTGAACTTAAGAAAAAAAATATTTTGCTCTTTAATCTGTCTTCTTGCATCCTTTTCCTCAAGGTTCGGACAAAGGATCATGTCTTTGACAGCATAAGTCATCTCATCAATCATCATCTTAAAAATAATTTGCCAATAGTTTCTTCTGGGAGTGAACTCTGCCTACAGCAGCCTGCTGAAAGGAAACACTGACTCCAGATAACTATTTTAGTTCTTGTAGTTTGCAAGCTGTAATTGTTAGAAATTGCAGATCTGAAAAAAAAATGTACATTAAAAAAAAAGAGCAAAAATGTATGCACATGTATTTCACCAGTATGTTTTCTTTAGGTTTAAGAAGCCCCATTTCACACTATACACTTGAAAACTCTTAGTGCTTTATGTAGACATGAAGTCACATCAGAAAGCTTTCTTAAAAGTAGTTTCAATAAAACTGTTCAGATTCTCTTATGTGAATATTGATAGTGTATATATATACACATGATACATATAAAACCAGCATATATTTATATTTTTCAAGTCAGTCTGTTGATGATATAGAACTACCTTCCATGCCATGCATTTCTACCAGTAGAAAAATACCTGTTGTGATTGTTCAGATAAAAATAGAATTCATGCAGTCTCAATTTCTTGATAAAATGAATATTTGGAATCTTATTTTTGGTTTTACTTAAGAAGCACAACTATGGGGATTTGAGGTGGATTATGCTGGTTAACCATGGACAAAATCTGAATTCAGGAACTAGTATTCCAACTCGGAAATTTAGCATAAAATGTTTTTTTTAAAGTGTTATTCAGTGTCACTGATATAAAAAGCATTTTATCTTTCAGATGTCAATTTTAAATTCTTATGTGATGCTACTCAAAATTTGTATCTTGTTTTAACAATGATTTGATGTGATTTCTTTGTGTACAAAGTGTCTGCATTTGATTTTTTCTAACAATAATGTAACAATATTCTGTGACTTTAATTTATTAATTTGAGTGCTATGGTTATTTATGAGTAGTTCTCTGCTTATGGTGAAGATCTTGGAGTACTTGACTACCAGTCTAGAATGAGATGTTACATACCCATTAGGCAATTTAAATAACTTGGTTTTAATGGGTTTAGTGCAAGATGTACATGGCTCTTCAAAGACATATTTGAAAAATGTTTTCTTCCTAAAACAAATGAAACCCATCCTGATACAGTGGTTAGTTTTGCAAGTGATGCATTTGCATTTACCTGACAAAGTGCAACTTGACTTTGGCATTCAGCAAGTGTTAGGCATTGCAAGTATAATGCTTTTCTTTAAATACCAAGTTGAAAAATATGCATACGCTAAAGATAAACTTCTGGCAGAAATGTGCTTGGCTTTTGGTACTAATAAATGTGTTTAGGAAGGTTTGTACTATCAAATGCAAACACTGTATGAAATTATTGTCCTATTTTATCAAACTGAATAGATGAAGTTCCTGACAAAGTTTGTGCCAGAATCAGGATTTAGACTTAATTTTTGCAAGGTCTTCTCTCTAGTACCAGTATCTCAAATCAGATCTTCAGACTTGATTCCTTAAGGCCAAGACTCATAAGGCTATGCCTAGGTTAAGTACCTGCCTACATTGAAGGAGTCAGTACTTAAATATAGTTAAAATTATATTTGGTTTCAAGAATTTGTTAAGTTTAAATATTTATCAAACCACAACCAAACTGAAGGATTCACTTTGAATATGTTTAGGTGGGATCATGATATTAAAATTCTGAAATATTTTTCTTGTACCTTCTGCTTTGACATACAGTGAGGTTGCAACTTGAAAAGTTTGGTTTTGGTTGATCTCAAAAGTGAAAATGATTGAGACATCTAAAACTAATCATGTGATCTGTGCAATAAAATACACTTGATTCTGTAATCAAGAAGTTCAAAAGCCAAACTAAGACATTAGTGAACCAAATGCCTGAGATTTATTTTGTTGCAGATTGTTATTAGTTGGTATTTCTAGGTCTGGGTGAGAGCTGAGAGCAAAGGAAAGAAATTAAATGCTGCATTGCAACCCAAATTCTTAGGGTAGCGGAATTCTTAACTTTTGGATTGTTCTTTCACCAGGTGAGGAATTGCAAGGGACTGTGAGGACACCTTTTATACTCCAAAGTAGTACCTATCAAGATTACTTAAGAGCATCCATATCTAACCATAGTCCAGTTTGAAGTAACTCAGTTGCCACATTTTGGTCATATATAACAGTCATTCCGTGCTCCCACCTTTCTACAGCCATGTCTTGGAAAGTTTTCAGTGTGCTATCACTGACTACAAGGCATCTTTTGGACATTGAATGTTTATACCATTTTAGTAAGAATCTGGTGCGTAAATCCCTTAGGTTTCATCAAAAATCTCATCTGCTGCCTATGTCTGTTTTAGATTCCTAAATACCCTGTCATTGTATGCCTGAAAAAATAGGACATGTGTGTGTGTATGAATGAAGGCAGTAAACTTTCACTGAAATAAGTATCTAAATTTTAGCATTGTCTTTTCTGTAGCTCTAATAATTTAGCAGGGAAATATTTTAGAAATTATTGCAGGTGGCAAGGA
The DNA here is from genome assembly GCA_023637945.1 of Phaethornis superciliosus. Classification (NCBI taxonomy): domain Eukaryota; kingdom Metazoa; phylum Chordata; class Aves; order Apodiformes; family Trochilidae; genus Phaethornis; species Phaethornis superciliosus. The sequence continues at coordinate 43,071,392 of JAJQWJ010000004.1, read as the reverse complement.
GACACAAAATGAAATAGCTCGGCAGAAATACTAAATTCCCCAGATTATGTTACACAAACTCTGACTCCAGGAAAACGTGGTTATTTTAAGCTGCTCTGTCAGCACAGCTAATATGCTCAGCTCAGCATTGATGATACAAAGGTTACACATAGCTTGATAAGATACAGTTTGGTCCTAGATGGTGGTAGTGCCTTGGGGCTAAAATAGTGCTCCACTGCTGCAATGGGCTAGGAGATTCTATCTGTTCAGGTGTGATGATCCAGAGGCTTTTCTAGTCAATGGGAATCAAATGATCTCAAAGCTGTCCAGATAAAAGGGCATATGGGCCAATCAGTGCTCCTTTTGTGGAACATGGCATTGCTTTTGTGCTGTTACTCTGATAGATTTGGCTTTCATCTATATCAAAATTATATAAAAACTGTATAGCCATTCAGAGAGCAGTTCCAAACCTGTTCTGTTAGAGTCAAAGACCATTTTCTACTGAGGTCAACCAGAGCAAATTAAACCTGCAAGGTTCACTTTTGTGAGAAGCCAACACTGCCCACAGTGTAAGAGATGGAGAAGTTAATGAGGTGGATGCAAATAGTGTGTGACTGGCTGAAATCAGCTGATTGGCTGAAGGTAGTGAAACAGTGGAACAAATTACCCAGAGAGGTGGCAGATGCCCCATCCCTGTAAACTCTTGAGATCAGGTTGGGTGGGGCTCTGAGCAAGGTGATGTAGTTTAAGATATCCCTGCTCACTGCAGAGGGGTTGGACTAGGGCATCTTTAAAAGTCCTTTCCAACCCAAGTTTAGCTGGGCCAATACTCCCCAAATCTCCTTTCTACACTGCTTGAATGTCACGTTGATAAGACCTTTCTGTCTTAACCATGTGGAGAAAAGCTTAGCCTTGAGATGCCCTGGGAAGTTACATTGGTCTTGGGGAGGAGAAATGCAGCTCTGACAGCAGCATGGGCACCAGCTTGCGTCAGTATTCCTCTGCATAGTGCCTCCAGACCACAACAGGTGCAGGGGTGGTTGGAACTACACAACCTTTCAGGTCCCTTCCAACCCAAATCATTTTGGTTCCACAATTTTACAAGAAGCACCTGTAATTACAGAATCAGCTGTGTTGGAAAGGACCTCTGAGATCATCAGGTCCAACCCTTAATCCACTACCACTGTGGTTACCAGACCATGGCACTGAGTGCCACATTCAGTCTCTTTTTAAAGACCTCCAGGGATGGAGAATCCAACACCTCCCTAGGCAGCCCATTCCAATGTCTGATCACCCTCTCTGTAAAGAATTTTTTCCTAATATCCAACCTAAACCTCCCCTGGCAGAGCTTAAGTCCATGCCCTCTTGTCTTACTGGTAGCTGCCTGGGAGAAGAGAACGACCCCCACCTGGTTCCAGCCTCCTTTCAGGGAGTTGTAGAGAGCGATGAGGTCTCCCCTGAGCCTCCTCTTCTCCAGGCTGAACACCCCCAGCTCCCTCAGCCTCTCCTCACAGGACTTGTGCTGGAGTCCCTTCACCAGCCTGGTTGCCCTCCTTTGGACCTGCTCCAGGACCTCAATCTCCTTCCTGAACTGAGGGGCCCAGAACTGGACACAGGACTCGAGCTGTGGCCTCACCAGGGCTGAGTACAGGGGCAGAATCACTTCCCTGGACCTGCTGGCCACGCTGTTCCTGATCCAGGCCAGGATGCCATTGGCCTTCTTGGCCACCTGGGCACACTGCTGGCTCCTGTTCAGCTTCCTGTCAATCCAGACTCCCAGGTCCCTCTCTGCCTGGCTGCTCTCAGCCACTCTGTGCCCAGCCTGGAGCTCCCCATGGGGTTGTTGTGGCCAAAGTGCAGGACCCGGCACTTGGCCGTGTTGAACCTCATCCCATTGGAATCAGCCCAACTCTCCAGCCTGTCCAGGTCCCTCTGCAGAGCCCTCCTGCCTTCCAGCTGATCCACACTGCCCCCCAGCTTAGTGTCATCTGCAAATTTGCTGATGATGGACTCAATCCCCTCATCTAAATCATCAATAAAGATATTAAACAGCACTGATCCCTGGGGGACACCACTGGTGAGCGGCCGCCAATTGGATCAGCACTGTTCAGCACCACTCTCTGGGGGCCTCCAGCAGTTCCTAACCCAGCACAGAGTGCTCCTGTCTGAGCCCTGGGCTGACAGCTTTTTCAGGAGAATGCTGTGGGAGACGGTGTCAAAGGCTTTGCTGAAGTCCAAATCGACTCCATCCACAGCCTTCCCCTCATCCACCAGGCGGGTCACCCGATCATAAAAGGAGATCAGGTTGGTCAGACAGGACCTGCCCTTCCTGAACCCGTGCTGGCTGGGTCTGATCCCCTGTCCATCCTGTAGGTGCTGTGTGATTGCCCCCAGGATGATCTGCTCCATAAGCCTGCCAGGCACTGAGGTCAGGCTGACAGGCCTGGAGTTCCCTGGGTCCTCCTTTCATCCCTTTTTGTGGATTGCTGTGACATTCCCAACTTCCAGTCATCTGGGACCTCCCCAGTGAGCCAGGACTGTTGGTAAATGATGGAGAGCATCCTGGCGAGCTCTTCCCCAGCTCCCTCATCACCCTGGGGTGGATCCCAGCTGATCCCATAGACTTGTGAGGATCCAAGTGGCTCAGCAGGTCACAAACTGTTCCCTCCTGGATTACAGGGGAGCTACTCAGCTTCTTACTTCTCTCTACAAGCCCCAGAAGCAGCCGTCCTCAGGACAACCTGCCTTATTGTTGAAAACTGAGGTAAAGAAAGTGTTAAATACCAAAGACTTTACCTCATCTTTGGTAACTATGTTTCCACCCATGTCCAGCAAAGAATGGAGATTTTCCCTGCCCCTCCTTTTGCTACCGATGTATCTACAGAAGGATTTTTTGTTATCCTTAATGGAAGTGGAAAGATTGAGTTCAAACTGTGCCTTCATCTCTCTAATTTTCTTTCTACATGGTCTAACTATATTCCTAAACTCTTCCTGAGTAGTCATCCCTTTTTTCCGTAGTCTGTAAGCTCTCTTTTTAACCCAAATTTCCTTCAATATCTCCCTGTTCAGCCAGACTGGTCATCTTCTCCTCTGCCTTGCCTTTCAGCACACAGGGACAGACTGCTCCTGTGCATTCAAGGCTTGCTCCTTGAAGCACGCCCATCCCTCCTGGACCCCTTTGCTTTCAAGGGCTCTTTCCCAGGGTACACTCTGAATCAGTCTTCTGAAAAGGCCAAAATCTGCCCTCCAGAAGTCCAGTGTAGGGGTTTTATTGTTGGCTCTCCTTGCATCCCTGAGTATAGAAAACTCTATTATTTCATGGTCACTGTGCCCCAGATGGCCTCTGACCACTACATCTCCCACCAGCCCCTCTCTGTTTGTGCACAGAAGGTTCTAGTGGGGACCCATCACTGGTGTGCTCATTTTCCATCTGGAGTAGGAAATTATCCTCTATGTGCTCCAGGAATCTCCTAGACTGCCTCATCTCTGCTGTGTGGAGTTCACAGCAGACATCCGGCAGGATGAAGTCTTTTTAAAGTGTAATTAAAAAATTAAGGTGTTGTGCTGCCTGCAAGCTTCATAATTTTCAACTACTCCAGTAAGGAATATAAAACACACCTGAGCAAGGGAACAGAGCCTGCTCCCAGGAAAACAAGAGGTAAAGTCTTCCTCCAGCTCCAGGGGTGGCAGATGTAGAGCCTACCACCTTTGACTGTGCAGTGTACCCAAATGTAATGCTTTCAGGCATGACACCAGAAGAGTCAAATGCATTTTCTCCACAGAAGGCCAAAAACCTTCCTCAAAAATCTTTGAAAAATGACTGTTACACAACTTTGGTTCAAAGGTTCGACATTTAATTAACTTTTCAAAATTTTTGAAGTACTTATTAATTTGAAAACACTCTGTAAGACTGTTGGCAATAAAAGACTCTTGGAAAGCATCTTGTGGAAGCTTTCTTTCTTCTTAGGTGGCTTGATTTGCATTTCTTTTGTAATTCAGAACAATATTACATATTACAGAACAATATTAAAGTACATTACAACATTACAGAACAAACTGTAATTCAGTAAATATTCAAATTCATGCAATAGTATGAAGGAAATGTTAATTGACTTTGTAGCTTTGGCTCCATGTAAAATCACTTGGGAAGGGGAAACCTGATTCATTTTCCTTTACATTCAAATGGGCTTCAATGATATAAAACTATTCTTCATCTTTTTCTACCTTCAAGGGTAGAACATCTTCCTGGTGTTTATAGTCCTGGTGATTATGGTCTACTGCTGTTAAAGCTGTCGACTTGTCTTACTTTAAAATCTTGCCCTGAATTCTTCCAGAATCTGTGTTTTACCTAATATATCCCAGTGGGGTGTACCCACTGAAGACCGTTTCCAGAAGTTTTTTAATCTTCAGTTTTTAAGTACATTTTAAGTTATATTATTGGTCTTACATGTGAACCCATCAATCTTAGGAGCCTGCTTCAAGCACAGTCTGTACTTGAACTAAGAGAATATCCCCACAGCTCCAAAATAAGAGAAGGAAAGCAAAGCAGAGAGAAAGGCTTTTGTACTGATACACAATCACATGGTCATCAACAGTGGAGCTGCTCGCATTACTTATATTTTGCATCAACTCTGACAATAGCTAAGCGTAAAATCCAGACATGAAAACTCACTTTTATGTACATATTCTTGGACTTTGGTTATTAATTTTTTTTTTTTTAACCTAAATAGTATGAATTGTTAGCATTCTTGACATGAAAGTTGGTGTGGCATAAACCACCATGTTTTCTCAACCCATTGTGTTTCTAAGGCCTTTCTGCTCCACAGCAGCAAGGAATGCTGCAGTATTCTACCACCTCATGAACTAACGTTTAGAAGTATACAAGTATCTTAGCTGGCAGTTTTCAAAGACACAGCTTTGAGGGAGAACTTCCACACTGCAAGTACAGCCAAATAACACTGTAAGATCTAAAAATCTACACAAACCGTGGCAAGGTAGTGCCATCAGTCTATTTCTCACAAAGTTGGCCTGTATTTGCAGTTCATAGAGTTCTATTGGTCTCAGCTCAGTTTAGCTTTTTCTTCATCTCTAAGTGGACTGCTTTGCAACATATCTGGTAGAAATTATTTTGTATTTACCACTCTCTTTCACAGTTATTTTATTCAAATACAGGGTTTTTTTGTTTTGTTTTGGTTTGGTTTTTTGGTTTTTTGTTTTGTTTTGTTTTGTTTTGTTTTGTTCTTACACATTTCTAACAGTGTAAAATATTTACAAGCAGACTGCTAGCTTCCAAAAGATAATCACAATGAAAAGCTCTACATTTTAAAAGCTACACACATAACACCACTTACATATTGTAAATGCTTGGGAAGAGTCCAACACTGCTGCTTTAAATTAAGCTCTTTCAGGCTGTGTATCAAAAGAGCCTCAACTACTTCTAATTTTTCATAAAGCAAATCACAGAATCACAGAATGGCTAGGGATGGAAGGGGCTTTACAGAACATCTAGTTCCAACTCACTTGCCACATCAAGCACAAATCTTTGACAGAGTCTGATAAAGATAGATCCTCACATTCTTACTGAAAGACAAGGGGAACTAGTCTCAGTATTTTGCACGGAACCTCCACTAAGGCCTACAGCCATAAACGACTAATGGTGGAAGTAGCATGGTCCACTTCCACGGTCACAGGCAATTCTTCTAATGCTTCATGCCATCCTGTACTGAGGGTGGTAAGGCAGTGATAGACCACAAAGTTTTTTCCTACAGGTTTCTCTGAAATATCCTCTCAAAAGAGTAAGTCCGCTGCTCCTGGAAAGTTGGAAGGTTTTCCAAATTAAGCAGGCTTTCATTCCATATCCAAGATGGGGTTAGGTATAATTGGAGATATAGTCTTCAGCATGTTGCTCTTGTACCACATCTTCCCTCTTGTATCTGCAAAAGGGCTCCAAGACAGCAGAAGTGTAGGGTTTCATTGCCAGAAAATGGGATCTTATCACACTGGCAGTAGAACAGTACAGACTTCTTCACAGAGAGAACTGCTAATAAAATCTTATGTTGTGGTAATGGCTGAAGACAAAAAAAAAGAACTCCACAGGAACCTGTTTGTGGTTCATTGCATTCTGAAATGATACACGTCTTTCAGCACTGAAGAATCTCAGTCTAGGTAGTGCACTCACAATGTACACAGGTCTACACAGGTTTGACATACATTTTTAAATACATTGGAAACAGTAAGTAAAAATATGCATTGAAAAAATACACTTGATACACATGTATTGTTGAGTCACAGAAAACATATACATCCTCTCTCGATGCTTACTACTGTTTGTTTAAAATAAATTGTGAAATGTCACAGTGACAATTGCCATGTTGTCTTCCACTAAACATGAAAAGTTTGAGTAACAGTGAAAAAAATAAAAATACTGCATCGATATAATACATTGAAGTTCCTGTCAATTAAAAACTACTACTTCATATATTTTCAAATATCCCCACTGAATCACATATATCTATTTGAATAATGTCACCTTATACTTATACAATACAATACAATACAATACTGTATACAATACAATGCTTAGCATACTGTAAACTTTTAACAATTATTTTTTAACAAGGAATTGCAAAAATATACAGCTATTTATACCACATACATATAACACCATTACAGCAAGATACACAGAGACAACTATAATCACGAACATCCAGAGTTCTTCTGCCACTTGGCAATAATTAGGCTCATTTTCTGATCTTCAGCAATGTTTAGCAAATACTGAAGTTTCTAACAGGTTTTCTTGAGATCTTGCAAGTCCAGGCAGTGACAAATGCAGCCTTAACATGCAATGCCATCATTCTGCACAATGTCACTAGCTGTGCATGGACTCTCTGCTGGCTGTTGCTTAGCATGAAAGATTTTTTCTGAATGAGTTGTGTTACTGAATGAACAACCAAAGCAAATGATTGCTGATAAATAAGTCCTCAAAGCTGAACAAGTGGTTAGTGTTTTCCCCTGTAACTTAAGTGCATGAATGCTTAAACTACATGAATGCTTAAACTACACTTAAACTACACTTTTCACTTTAAATCTGAAAAGCACAGAAATGTGTACTTGTCTTGAAGTGTCCTCTACTTATAGAAGTTTCCACTGTGTGATGAAGATTCATTTTGCTCAGAGATACATGCGGGAACATCCATTGGTGGGAAATCTTCCTTTGCCTTCTGGGTGTTGCTGCTGCTGGATTTACTGCGACTGTAATCTGGTATGGGCTGAATGGGCATAGCTCTGGCCACCTGAGATTTCATGAGGCAGCCACAAACAAGGCGAAAGAAAGCCCGACGCATCTCCTTACTGGCCAGAGTGTAGATGATGGGGTTCATTGCAGAATTGATAACAGCAAGAGCAATAAACCAGTGGGCTTTGAACAAAATAGTGCACTCCTTGACTCTACAGGCCACATCAATGAGGAACAGGATGAAGAGTGGTGACCAACAGGCAATGAAGACACTAACAACAATCACTACGGTTCTAAGGAGTGTCATGGACCGCTCTGAGTTATGGTGGTTAGTGACATTACGACTGCTGGACTTTACCAGGATGTAGATACGGGCATAAAGAATGACAATGGCAACCAAAATAGCTATGAATATACTAATACAGAACACAACATACTTCTTAGAGTATAGAGGCAAAATTGTTGAGCAATCTGGTAAGTTGTTGATACAATTCCAGCCAAGGATGGGTAAGGCACCCAATGAAATTGAAATAAGCCAGCATGTACCAATGAGAAGGAACACTCGATATTTTTTGTTTGCATCATAAGGCCTCATTTTAATCATGGTCAAATGCCTCTCAATAGCTATAGCTAATAAACTGAAAGTGGAGGCTCCCAGGGCAACAAACATACTACCTTCTCTAATGAACCAGATTGTGGAGGACAATCTCAGGGTTTTCTTGCCAGACATAAGAATGTTTACTTTGTAAACAATTCCAGCTAAAAGATCACAGAGGGCTAGATTGCCAATAAAAAAATACATACGGTTGTGAAATCTATTGTTTTTCCATATGGCAATCAACACCATCAAGTTTTCCAGAACTATGAAACTACATAGGATCAGAAATGTGATAGTGGGTGGGTCTACTTTATCAGTTGCCTTTTCCTTTAAAATGAGCTTTCCTGTGTAATTATAATGCAGTACGATCAGTGAGTCCATCTCTTCATTTTCTTGAGGGCCGACAAGAGCATCGGGTTGCATGGTAACTTCTGCCATAATTTGTTTGCCAATGGTGGACTACTTAAATATCATAAGCATTTAGTTCGATAAATTTCCACAAGAGGGAGATCAAGCCACGTTTCTGCAAGCACTCCTTTGGTATCTCCAGCTCCAGCAAGCCTCGCATATTAATTTGGGAAGAGTGGCTTGCAAACCAGGCTCTGAAAATAAAAACAAATGCAATATAAATCTCACTACCCTCCTATGTCACCCATCTCGCTACCCTCCTATGTCACCATGGTCTGCACAGGTGCTCAAGCCACAACATCCACCTAGAAGCTGAGAGGAATGCTGACTGTGACAGGGTACCAAAGTTTAGCACTGCTGCATGCTTGTCAAGGTAGCTGTGGGTAAGCCACATGTCATGCTCTGCAGATACGCAGCTTTGCTGTGGAAATATGAGGGCAATGTGGAGAACCGTTCATAGGAGTTTTCCCCTACAAAATTTCATGCTGAAAAAAAGGCAGAAGAGTGGTGAGAAGGATTAGCCAACAGTCCCAGCAACACAGCATGCACAGAAACAAGCTCACTCCTCAGAAATTCCTAAGTGTATATGGCACCACCAAAACAGCACCCAACCATCCCTGTTTGAGCACTAACAGCAGAGAAAACTCACTGCTTACAAAGATTGCTCCAGTTCCACGTGCAGACCTAAGATAGCAAAGAGCCCGACAAAGTTGGTGTCAAGTCTTGAAGTCAGTGTGTAGGTTGCTGGTGCCTAAAATAACTTCCCACCCTTAAATCGTACAAAATTATTCTATTTACAATAACAGAGATGCTCTGACCAATGCTACTTCCCATTCAAATGGGTTGCATTTTTCCTACCCCTTTAAGAATAAATATAGCAAGTCACATCTTTATGAGTATTGCTTTTCTTTATGGTTCATTTTACTTTTTTCCTTTGCATGTGTACACAATTTAGTGTTGTTGGGTCTTTTCTAAATAAAAAAACATTATACCAACTTTAATTGTCCTTCCCAATTTACTTCTGGTTTTCTTTTAGTTGTGATTTAGATTAACTCAAGTATTCCCATGGACTTTGGTAAGCTGCATTTTCACAGCAGACCCTCCTAGCTGTCTTTTTTCCATTGTGGTGTGTACATTCTGGAAAAAATTTTCACAGGGTTGTGAAAATATCAGAAGATGTCAGAAGCATTTACTCTTTTACCAGGAAGCTTACAGTTTAGTTGCTAAGCATTGCAATGAGAATCAGTGGTTATGCTCCAAAACATTATGTATTAAAGATGAACAGATTGCCAGATTTTCAGCTCAGTAGCAAAACCAGGGTGGGAATGAGGAAAGGTAAGAAAATAAAAAGGTTGTGCTGGATGGTGGGACATTTTCCATTGGCCTAAAATGAAATGGTTTAGTTTAGGAAATTCTTTAAAAGCTAGAGTTCCTGACCTAACCATTTATTAACTTAAAGGTCATGAGCATCTACCAAAGATGTGAAAGATACTTTCAAAGGATAGGTATCAAAGGAAGAAATTGACACCTCAGTCTCTGCTAGAGACCAGCACACCAACAGTTTCTAACCTGCAGCCTGTAGATCCCAAAGAGTATCTGATTTTCTCTGGGTAACAGAGCAGCCTTACTGTCAGCAGGCTTAGGTTAATATTAAATTGTCTGTACTTGCATTGGAAAATAGCAGCATTCTAGTACTTAAAGGGCCCTAGAGAAAAGATGTTTAGGGCTTAGGTTAATATTAAATTGTCTGTACTTGCATTGGAAAATAGCAGCATTCTAGTACTTAAAGGGCCCTAGAGAAAAGATGGACTCTTTATTGGGGAGCATAGGACAAGAGGTAACAGTTTTAAACTGAAAGAGAATAGATTTAGATTAGATATTAGGAAGACATTATTTACTATGAAGGTGGTGAGGCACTGGGAGAGATTGCCCAGAGGTGTTATGGCTGCTCCAACCCTGGAAATATTTAAGGCCAGGCTGGATGAGGCTTGGCGCAATCTAGCCTAGTGGGAAGTGTCCTTGCCCATGGATGATCCTTAAGGTCCCTTTTGGTCCAAACCATTCTATGATTCAAAATACAGGTTTCTTAAGATCACAAAATCATGTGAACTATTCTAGCATGCTGTTTTAGGTACTTGAAAAATGGGAAGTGCATTTTCAAGTGCCTTCTGGAACACGGTATCAGCAAACTACATCCCAGTTTAATATAAAGAGATTTAAAGGATGTCCCACACTCTGTTTTCCCACCCTCCCTTTTTCTGGGTTGACTCCTTCAGAAAAGAAGTAATCTGACAAAAGCCTACAGGGAATTGATTTGAATTCTTTAGTACACTAAGGATGTTTTTGAACTATTTTCTGAGAAAAAATTTTACTATTTACCCCAATATTATTATTATTATTTGCTCATTCTAGTTCTTAGCTCCCAACTACTCTGGTAAAGAGGCCTGTTGGGAGACACACATTATCCAAAAAACACAGTTCATGCTTGGTGTCCTTCCTCTTTTTTACTCTGAAGATTAGAGCAACAATCTTATTTATTTCCCAGAAGCAGAATTGGGCCCTTGAGTTGTTTACCTTTTTTCTGAAGCATGGTAAGAGTAAAGCTCTTCAACAAAACAACTTCTCCTCAGCTAAGGTTCAATCTAATTGCAATTCAGTTATAATCTGCACATTGTTATCACACAAACTACCACAGTCTTTCATTGTATTGGCTTGTAACAAATTGCCACTGTGTCCCTATGAATTACAAGTGTCTTCCACTATAAAATAAACAATTACATTTCACTAGAAAGTGTTTGTTAAAAATAGCTCAACTAGCAATACTCACCAAATTGGCTAGTGGCTGCCTGATCATACTCATATCATTTAAGAGCATCAAGTGCAGCAAACCAAATGTTTCTGCAAGTCACTTCCAAACAGAGTTATTATATGAAAGGACAAATATATTGTTTTCTGTGAAGAAAATTATATGCCTTATCATCCACAACTCAGCAGCTGTGAACTGTCATGACTCTGCTAAAGGCACAGGCTATGTACTTATTCAGCAGAAATCATAAGACATTCTTTTCCACTGTTCATAATTATTTCTTCTTTTAAAATGATTTACAGCAAACTTAGTATCACAAAAGTAAGTCTTTGCCTCTGACAGGCCAGCTGTGAGGCAAAGGAAGCTGCAACACTGCTATTTGCCAGGACTCTTATGGAATGAATATGCCTCTTAAGTAACCAGTAACTCAGAAAGCATATTCATTCTTTAAGAGCTAGAAAAATTAAAGTTAGCTGTATAGTATAATAAAAGGACAACAGCAGGTCCAGGATATCTGTGTCACTGCTTCCTGACAGCTCTACAACTTACTCCTCAAAATACTTTTGTTCCAGCCACACACAGAGGACTAGCCACCAGCTGCAAAGCACATGTTTGAAATATTAAAGAAAGGATCTGAAGAGCCTACCTGTGACATGTAGTATGTTGAGCACTACCTTGATTCAGTACCTCAATACCCCAAGCTCCTGAAATCACTGGAAATCAGTTTTACTCACACTAAATCAAACCAGAGGATTATTGCTGCATTACCAGGTAGCAGTAGAAAGATAAACCTATAGGCAGTGCAGGGACAATCTCAGTATATTTCCTCACAGATATAACAGTGAAACACCAATTGCTAAATTACTCAAATAAATGCAGTGGTACAATGTCAAGAACTACAGTGATGAAGACAATTCATTTGCCTCCTTCAGTGATTTGGCTGAACTTTGTCCTCTTTGCTCCAAGGATAGAGGGAGGAGTTGGGGTCAATAGCAAGCACCATCATCTGACCCTCCTGAGAAATCTCCCACCACCGTGGTCTGGGGTCTCCACAGTGGTTATTGTGCTCTGCTGCAGAGGTTAAGGATCCTAGTAAGGCTGAACACTCTTTCAGGTTGGAGCAGGGGCTCTCCACCATGGCTCACGACCCTAAGGTCTACTGTGTGGTCCCTGTGCCCCACGTGCTATGAAAAGAACAATGATGTGTGGTAGTCCACAAGCCCTTGATCTGCCCTGTGGCAAGGCACACTTGGACTGCCCTCTCCAGACCCACCCTCTCCAGAACACTCCCCCTGCACACTTGATGCAGGCAGAGACTCAGGGCTGTACCTCTACCAGCTCCCCACAAACAATGCCTTAGGTAAGGCAGTGTAGTCAACCTGCAACTTCCCTCCAGGAATGTGTAATTCCCAGTGCCAGAAGGCAATGGGGAGCTGGGAGTATAGGGATACCAAAGCCCTTCAGCAACCATCTTTAGTACACCCCCATTCTTAGCTTCCACGAGGCAGCCTGGTGAGAATCCCACAGGGAGATGAAGGTTTTTACTATCTCATGAGTCATTGAGTACTTCACAGCTGGAAGAATAAGAAATTTTTCTTTTCAAAGCAGTGAGCCAGACTTCCCCCATTTTCACAGTATCTTGAAGTCAAAGCAACAAGTCTGGAGGAGGCTCAGGGGAGACCTCATCACTTTCTACAACTCCCTGAAAGGAGGCTGGAGCCAGGTGGGGGTCGGTCTCTTCTCCCAAGTAGCTATCAGTAAGGCAAGAGGGCATGGACTTAAGATCTGCCAGGGGAGGTTTAGGTTGGATATTAGGAAGAAATTCTTTACAGAGAGGTTGATCAGACATTGGAATGGGCTACCCAGGGAGGTGGTGGATTCTCCGTCCCTGGAGGTCTTTAAAAAGAGACTGAATGTGGCACTCAGTGCCATGGTCTGGTAACCACAGTGGTAGTGAATTAAGGGTTGGACTTGATGATCTCGAAGGTCCTTTCCAACTCGGATGATTCTGTGATTCTTTGATTCTGTGAAGTGAAAATAAAGCACAAGTGACAATAGGACTTAACTTTTCACTACCTATTTTGGCTACACAAGTACACATGATGCTATGTGTTCAGTACACTCACTATAATTCAGTTGGAACTATATTTTATTGCCTTCCAAATACCTATAAATAGACTTCACCAAAAAGACCAGACCTTCCTTCACCACCACGACACACAGAGCAGTTCTTCCCACACACAGACATAGGTTTTGACCACCACTGACAATATTCAGAAAAGCTAGGGGAAAGTCACGAATGTACCTCTGAAGCCAAACTTTTGTACACTTTATTTATTTTTAAAGCTTCTCTAGACTAAAAGTAAACACACATAATTAATCAGGCACAACCTGGTAGTGTTAAATTTGAGAACAGGAAAGGCTCTTGAGAAAAGTAGCAGATTTCACTACACATTTCCACTCTAAAACCAAGCTGTGCTAGCAGCTAAAAGAAGTTTAGACAACAAACATCAACTTGCAGAACAATGTCTTGGACAGCTCAAATAAACTTTTATATTTTTTTAAGTAAGTGTGCTGGCAGCTTACAGCTTCTAAAAGCTTTTAGTAAGTGGTTATTTTTCTTGGTTTCAGGATTTTAGAACTTTTTAGGTTGTTGGGGCTTTTTTGTTTTTGTTTTTTCTTTTGTATTTTGCAGTTCCAAGCAGCAAACACACATATCACACACAAAGGCTCCCCAGTAGTTTAATTCTTGCACGCTGCAGTAAGGCACGGTAATTTCCTCGCTTTCACCAGCACCCAGCACTTCCGACCTATTCCAGTCCTAACAAAAAACTCCAGTATTCCTATCGCAAATCTGCATCATTGCAGCGACCTGAACTTTGTAGGGTGCCAAGTAACTTCTCTAAACCACCTAAAAACATCCCCGATGTGACCGTGTCACACAGGCAACACCATTCCACTCACAGTCTCGGGCTCCACTCAATCCACCGCCGCTCCGTGCCCGCCACGAAGCCTTTCCGTGACATTCCCAAGGAACCTCCTTCACCCTCTCTGTCTTTCCCGCTCAGACAACACCCGGCAACACAAGCCGCTCTGCCGACCCAGCAGACCCGGGACATCCCCACCCACGGTACCCCGAAGCGGGACGGGACGGGACGGCGCGGTTGTTCCGACAGCCCCGAGGGACGGGCGGCGGGACGGGCAGAGAGGGGCAGGGTGCGGATGGGGGAGGGTGCAGGCAGGGTGGGGGTAAGGCTGTCCCGGAGTAGAAGCGAAGTACCTGCAGCACTCCCGCCGAGTTCCCCCGGCGCTCTACCAATGCTACATCCGACCCAGCCGCCTGCGCGCCGCCGCTTGACCTCGGGGCTGCGCTGGGCCGGGCCGGGCCGGGCCAGGTCGGGCGGGGCAGGGATGGTCCCAGCCCTTCCCCACCGCTTCTTCCTCCACTCCCCGCGGCTGCGCGCTCCCCGCCGCCGCTGCCTGGTGCCGCCCAGCCAAAGGACCGGCGCCCGTTCGCCCGAACCTCCCCTCCGGGATTTTCTGCTCCCGCGTTTCCTCCCGCCACCCCCCACCCCCTACCCCCTCCCCCCGCACCCGGCTCCTGCCTCCGGAGAGCTGCAGAGTTGCTCCCACGCCGCCGTCGGTCCCGGTGAGGCTTGGCTGCCCGCTCCGGGAGTTCTTGCCTTCTCTCCGCTCGCCCCCGCTTCTCTCTCCGTCCCCGGCCTTTCGCCTCTAGCAGCCGCTCCTGTCCCGATCCTGTGGGGGTACCCCTGCAGGGCTGGCTGCCGCTGTCAGGGAACCCATCACCCCCGGCGTTATGGGCAGCGGGGTGAAATGTGAGACCCAGAGCCCGCCGCCGAGAGTATTTGTAACGTCCATAAAAATGCGAGGGGGAGGGAGGAAATTTTTGGGTAGTCCTTACTCAGGTCAAGCTATTAGCAATGCTTGAGTGAGGTTTAATTGCCCTTCATCTGTACTTGCCCTTGCCCTCTGTATTAAGAGTATCTAAATATGTGACCTCCGAAGAGCTTGAGAGGAGTGACACGGGGCGCAATGTTCAGAAATGCTGAACGAAATGAAAAATACGTCTGGTTTGACCCTGAGATGCCAATTACAGCATGTTCTTAGTAAGGCTCCTCTTGTAAGAGTTACTGACTAACAGCAACTCAAAGATAGCAATAGGCACGCAGATTGCCTCAGTGATGAGAGCAGCACTTTGGAAAATAAGTTGAAAATTGGATCCTACAGCCATCTAATTTAAAAGTACTTGTAAGATGCCTCTGGGTACAGCAAGACTTTCTGTCAGAAATGGACACAGTGAGCTGGCAAACACTACAAAAGTTTTGCTAAGTGCAGAAAAGTGTGTAGGGTTGCCTAGCTGTCTCACTGCAACTAGTGTTTTTCTGGGGAGCCTCCTGTCTGGAGATGAACATCATCACATTGGGACTCAAGCCATAGGCTCATCTCTTAGGTTGCCTGCACTGCTGCTGCTTTGTAGGGAAGAAAAGTCCTGAACGAAGGCAGAACAAGGCTTTTTGTAGCCAGAAGTATATGTAGATATAGCAGAACAGATGGTGTGTTTCTGTGACTGCTTTTTGTCTGCTGAACATGAGTAGTAAAAATCTTCTGGATTAGGGCCTTGATAGGAAATAAGAACTACACAGGGTAAAACACTGGTAAAATATCTTCAAACCTGATGTATGCAATGTATACAGCCCCCTTTACCTACAGATAAATCCATGTTGCTATGTGTGGTGATCCTGGATGTGTCTCCTTGTCCTCCCATCACGTGTGCTGAGTGAAAGCTGATCTCTTCTGTAGGAGTGTGAAACTTCCACACTGTGTAAAAGCACACAATACTTTTCAGCAAAGGGGAGCCTGGGTCTGTGAATCAGTACCATCCCTTCCTACAGAAAAGTGTTGTCCAACTGTTTTGCTGTCCAACAGTGCAACAGTTTTGCTACAAAGCACCCTAGGAAGCTCTGCAAGTCCTTCCATCAGCTATTTGCTGCTTGTCTTCAAGGTTCAGTTCTTTTAGAACAGATGGAAGCAGCCTCTGGCCATGCTCTGTGGTCTGCTATTTTTCCTTGTTCTTTTCCCTGTATCCTTGTTGTTACCTTACTACCTTTTATCCACTTCAGGAGCAGAGTGAGAAGTAATAGGCATTCTGATCAGTGGGTGAGGGTACAAGAATTTTTATACAAGAAACTTTTTTTGGCAATGGTGCTAGAAGTGCCAAACAGTACCCTGCTGTCTGTGGTGGATTTGATTTACTTTCCTCAGACAGTCTTGCCACTGCCCCATAGAAGCAGCCCACAGCAAAGCCTCATTATGGTACAAGAACATTACTCTCCTTTGCATTGCTGTATTGATGGTGTAGGCCAGATGTTATCTCTGCCTTTGGTGGTAGTGTCTGAAAGCCCTTCTTCTGCTGCAAAGCACCTTGAGCAGTGTCATCCTACCTGTGAGTGCAGGATTCTTAGGCTCCAGCTCTCCTCGCCATCATGGGAAAGAGACCTCAGCCAAATCTCTGCCAGAGGGATGTGTGGCTTATCAGCGGTCAGCAATTTTTTGCATCTGTCTTTTGGTCCTTTTGGTGGTGGGTCTGATACCATAGGTGGCAGGTGGCAGAACACTGCAGTGCAAACTACAGAAACCACCCAGGAGCAAAGTATGGTAGAAAGCTCCTGCACAGAGGCTGCTTTGCATTTGTCTGCGGTGGCATCTCAGACCAAAGCAGCTGTTGGCAGTGACCTTTGAGGAGACCAGCCTATTCAGCAATAGCTGCAATAGCTGATACAACCCACCAGTTGATTTCAGAAGACCATACAACAGTCTGTGAGACATGAGTAGCAACCTCAGCTTTCCATGAAGCTCCCGACCTTCTTGTAGTACTCTTAAAAGAAACCCCTTTTTTGTGGGATAAAAACATTAATAACCAAGTAAGAGATAGAAGGTAGTGGCCCAGAACAACGATGAATTTTCATACCAACAGAAGGTTAGCGGCTGAATTTCCTGGGGATCAGTCGTCTTTTCTTCCCTAGAAATTTGTCAGTGAGTGGTCAAACAGTTTGAATAATGGGACAATGGCATTTGCTGATGTTACTGGAGGTACTTGACAGTGAAATGAAAACTGTGGGTGAATGTTGTTGAGATCTGTTGCTCCTGAGTGATCTGCTGATAAAATGATGTGTTCATTTCCATTCTGCTAAGTGATGCATAGGAAAAACTATTCTAATGTTACACTGACAAATGTACATGGATTGTTATAATCTGGAAGGGAGGTCTTTGTCGATAGTTCTTCAAAAACATCCTGCATTCACTAGCTGTCAATGGGAAAATGAATGCTGGAACTGATTAAGAAAGGAATGAAGAACAAAATGGAAAATATAGTTAAGCTTTGAGGACTGCACCTTGAGTACTGCGGATGCCTCTGATTTCTTCATCTCCTCATGAATGTAATAGAACACAAAAAGGCACAAAAGGCAATGGAATAATTATAAAAGTAATCCCCAAAGGGAAAATGCAAGTTAGCTAGGTCTAATCAATGGCATGAGGAAAGACAAAAAAGACAATGATGCAAAACATAATAGTTGAAAACAAAAGGAAACCAATTTCTGGCAGTGTACCATAGAACTGTGGAACATGTTGCTGCAGAAGAGAAAGAAAAATGAACCACATGGAGCAAAGACCTATCAAGAGCTGTTAAACACAATGAGAAACCTGTGGGACCCAAGCAGGGGCAGAATCCTCTCTGGGGTCTTCTGTGTTGCAAGAAGGCATGGTCTTGGCTATGTGGACAAGAACAGCATGGCTATTACACACTTCTCCAGGTACTGAAAAAAGGAAAGGTTTCTGTAAAGAATTTACACTACATATGGCAAAGAAAGACTCAGCAGAGTCACTCAGAGGAGATGGTTCAGCTAAGGCAATGGACTTGGAAAATGACCAAGTACAGTTATCCAAATAGTCCTAAGTCTCACAGCACACTGCAGCAACCCATGACTTTCTGTTGTGCATATTACATGGAGAATAACTGATTAAAAAAGGTTTTTTACTTCCATATGTGGCATTTGATTAAATGATTGCAGTGAAAGATGGATACCATTGATAGAAATGAGTTTACAGCATGTGCTTAAAAGTTAAAAAAATCTTTCATGCAATGTTTTATTAATTTAAATAATAAGCCTTAGTTAATAAGACTTTGTTATAATTTCCAGCACCACTTAGGTTCACATGTACTTTCTGATCTTTTAGATCATTATTTGGGATGATGAAAATGGAAAGAATTTGACAAACTGAATTACAAGCCTATATGAAGGCTGTAGGTTTGGACCTCCTTTTTTTCTTAATTTTCTTTTCTATACCTCTAATGGCATTTTTGAGAGGTACAGTCTTGTATATTTCATGTATAAGTACAACATATCCCCAGAGGAGATATTTCATCTGCATTTTGTATAGTAACTATTGGGATCATGTGCTTAGCTAAGGTGAAACACCTTCCTCTAGGGATAATAGGGCAGATGCTCAAAGCATGGCCATACACTTATTGTTAACATTTTGTTAAGACAGACTCACCTCAACAATACGACACTGTGCAGATAACACATGTTAAAAGATAGCACTTCCAGCCAGACATGATGTAAAAAGTGAAATGCAGAGAAAGCAAAAGGGGAAATGAGTTCAGTGAAGTAGTTCCTTGGGTTTCCCCATCTGCATCCTGTGGCTTGACACTCCAGACATGAAGACTGTACTCCTACATCCCTGTCTGAAAGCTCATCCCTCATTTCTTTTCTACACATTGCATTCACCCTTTCCCAGTAGCTGTAGTCCCCTCCTGTGCACTGAGTCTCAGGATGCTGGGGGACCCCCCAGGGTTGACTGGGCAGCCCAGCTAAATGCCACTATTGCATCGTCACTCATCACTAACAGCTCCTGCAGACCTCCTGATCCCCAAGCTGTCTCCACAGGAGCCTTGCCCAGCCACACCCTCTGAAAGGTGGGCAGAAGACAGCAGAGGAGTTGTGCCCACTACCAACGCTGTGGGCATAACACCTTGCTAATCCCCCCTAATGCCATGTTACATGATGGGAGCATGCCCCATTTTGTCTGTCTTTCAGTGCGTGCGTATGAATACAGAGGAACTTTTTAGAAAAAAGTTTTATTAGCAAAATGCAATTGAGCCTTTCAAATGTATTGTACAGTACAAACCCAGAATTATTTTAATAAGAAGTGTAAGCAGGTGTTATACAGTGAAGATGGAGATACATACAAGGATAGTTTCATTGCTGGGCAAGAGTCTGGGTTCAATTTGCAGTGACATTTCCAACTGAAAATGGCAAATCCACAGAATACAAAAGTAACACATTCAAATTTTAAAATAAGTTCAGAACAGCAGGGTAGCAAAGTGCTATTTTGGAGCAGCAGGAGATGGGTTTTGCTTATTATTTTTGCAAGGATTTTAATCAGTGGAGAAGAGGAGATCTATCTGAGATCTGGTTTAAGATTTGAGCCAAAATAGCAAACTTGAATCTCTCAACTGCAGATTGAAAGGTTTCAGAAATGCAAACAGTGTGTCTACCAAGACCCTGATAATGGTTGTAAATAGTCTTCAGAGTAAACTGAACAGTTTTAATTCAAAGACAATTGGATCCCGTAGTGATTCAGTGTATTTGAAGTACAGTTCAAGAAGGTTTCCTTGCACTGAAGCAAAATGCAGATCTAGTTCCCTGGCTGCTACCTGACATTATATAGCATGGCAGGCTTCCTTCTCTGAAATATTGCTGCTTTGCATCAAGGAATGATACAACTGTTTAAATTAGGAGTCTTGAAGGCCCGGGACAGCAGAAAACAGACAAACAAACCCTAAATTTGCCTATGGTTGGGTTCTTGTTATCTCTTGTTGAAAATGGACCTCTTTTAGGACAGCAAAGAAGTATAAAGCAAGAAGCTAAAGTTTTGCCCTGAGTTTATATTGATAGGATGTTAATATTCTCGCAGTGCTGGAAGAATGGACTTTGTTTCACTGTGACCTATTATGTGTGCTGTTTAACTCTCATAATATTTGGGGCACGGACATCCTAGCCCTGAAGAATTAAGATGAAACTATTGCTGCCCACATTTGTTTTATCAACCATTACCCTGGAAATGGTCACCTCCCCCACAGAGACAGCCTACAGCCTGGTCTGCTGCTTTAAACCATCAGTATCCATGTTGCACCCTGGCTTCCAGAGTAGCACGGTTTAGGGTAGTACCAACCCTGCTTCTCCCACTTGCAAGGGGCTGCAAGAGATGTTCAAGCAGCTATGGTCAAGTTATAATGATAACAACTTCAATATATGGGAGCCTAGAGAGAGGCTGACCTGCTGAGGGCCATCTCACATCGCCAGGCCCTCACCTATGGGTCTTAGCAGTGTGTGTGGGGCAGAGTAGGGGGTGGTCCTGAGGCCACTAGTCACCCTGCGTATAGTCACGGGACAGCAAGAGGTGACCTTCTGCAATGATTAGTGACTTCAGATTGCTGGCATTGAATCACCTCTGCTGAGGTACGAGAGGTCATGAGTCAGGGCTCACTGGTATGTCACGTTTTGAAACAATGTGATTGCGTCCCACAATCAGTTTATTTAGTTAACAAGTGACCTTCCTGCTAATTCTATTCTCTCTACTTACCTCCAAACTACCTCAAAGCTTATTGTGGAAAATGCAATTCAAGTTGTGTTTTGATGCTCACCAGCAGAGTGTGGGGGCTGTATGTCCAGTTACATCTTGGCTGCCACCAGCTAGGACAAGTCACTGATGATGAGGCATGTCAAGAGCTAAGAAGGAAATTCTTATCATGACATCTAGAACTCAGCTATGGAAACTTAACACCTATTCCCTTAACTGTTCAAGTAAATAGGCAGCTAGTACTCTTAGGCTGTCCCGGTAGCAGTGGACTGGAAAGAGAGAAGCTGTTAAGGTTCGACATTTCTGTAGAGGATTGTAGTGTACCTGAAAGTGTGGGCAGCCTGGATTAAGGCTACCTACAATGTGCTAAGACCTGCTTGGGAAGATCAGGATCTCTTAGAACACACATATTTCCTCATAAGCCAGTTTTCCTGTGCTACAGTGGTCATTGGACATAGCTGCAACAGGAAAGCAATTCAAATAGTGGACCTTATTTGTATTAGTAGCATGATAGACTAAAGCCTGTACCTAGACGTATATCTGAAGAGGCTGATTGTTAAGGTCAGTCTAAGGACTGAAATGCTAGCTGACTATGCTATGGACAATTTATATGATGAGAATAATTAGAAGGAAAGAAAAGATAAATGAAAGAGGGGAGGAGAGGAAATAATGAATTTTAAAAGAGATAATGGATCTGGTTTTCAAAGCCATTGAGAAATTCTGAGCACAGATGAGAGTGCTCTGAAGTGTTAAAAATCAGACGTATGAATTGACTTCATAATAATGATTCAACACTATAATTTAGAAAATAGAAAACAAGCGCTGTTCAGAAAAAAGCTCTCAGCCCCTCACAGCAGCCCCTTTATGATCTCATGTCCTGCTCCCTTCAACATCTGTTTCCCTTTACCAGGAGATGAATTCCTCCCATACCACATAGCATTCTTAAGAACTGTTACTACTTGCTGAAACAAGAAGTTCACCAGAAACACTATGTGGCCCTTCTGTGAATCAAACTTGAAGAGCTTCTTAGGAGCTAGTGGCTGGTGTGTTTGTTGTTGTTTCATGGAATGTGATGGTCGAAGTGTCAGAGTAAAGGTCTGTGTTAGTAGCATCCAGCTTAAATATGCCCTGCAAGCCAGACTGGAGATCACTTATCCCAGGTAGCATCACTGGATGGGATGGGATTGCAGGTAGAATAAAACCTGAAGGTGAGTGAGGCTGCCCAACACCTTCACACATAGCAACATTATGCCATATCTGCACATAAAGCAGTGGTAAGTATTTTGAATGTGTTTTGCACTGTTTCTCTTGGGTCTTTCTGTGTGGTGTGAGGCAGTGCTGTGTGGTAACACCCACACTATCTCAGTCACATACCAGCAGCCTTACTGCTGCTGTGGCATACTCCTTGGTGACTAGCTCTGCTAAGCAATGCATATTCTTAGTGACTTCCTACCAATTTTCTGTCCTATATGTCACATTCTTAGTGTCACGAATCAGAGCCATGTCCTTACTGCATGCTATGCACTTAAATTATGATATTTTTTTACAAGAAGCCATTTTTTGGGGCTGCTGTATCAGTGGACTCACACTAGCAACCACCACATGCCATGTGAGTTTTCTATCCTTTTTGCTTGGACAACCTTAATTCACTGACTGAGCTCTGCTAGCAGAAATCTTTGGCAATAACCTTTTGGCTACCTTATTTTTTTTTTCAATCTATCTCACCTGCCAAAGATCCCCATTGGTCCCTGTTTTATTCTTCTTTCTTAAAGCTCCTTTTTATACACAGCTTTTCCTTTCTCTTTTCTATTATACTTCAGCTTTCCATATGTTTTACCTTTCTCAGAAACTCAGATTCTCCAGCTCTGGAGTCTTCTTTTCTTATGAACTTTCCTACATTAACTATTCTTGTATTCCTATATATTCCTATAATTCTACTTTCTTATCTTAGACTTCAAACTCTGGATCTTTTTTTGCCACTACTTAAATTCTCCACACTTTCTGCCTACTCTTTTCATGTCTCTTAGCTGTTCATTGCAACTCTTTTAATAGTCTTCTAAGAACCACCAGGGCAGGAAAATTCAAAGCGTCAATGTTACCAAAAGTTAACACTTTGTCAGTTTTAGTGCTACATCTCAAAGCTCTCTGCTCTCTGCCCATGCAGAAACTACTTGACTAATTTTGGTGGTGTCTATCAAACCTTGTCTCCTGGGTCTCTGGCACCACTGACAGTAATTGAATGCAGAATTAGATGTAGCTCATGGGCCAGGTGATATGTGAGGCAGTGGATCATTACTTCTAATAATTTCTCCCACCTCCAGAGGAAAGTAGCAATGTATGTCTCCAGAGGCACACTATTTTCTGAAATACTTTTGGAGTATCATTATTCATGCCCCACCCAGTGGCAAGCCTAGGAAGAAAAGGCATAATCAAAGCCTTATTTAGCTCAAGTACAGAGCTTTGTGGTTCTGGAACAGCAAATCCTTCATTTGCATCTCTGCTGATGGTCATACAGAGTATGTGGGCATAGAACCATTACCAGTGGTATCCTTCCAGTTTGAAGGTTTGGGTAACTGGGCATGCACTGGGGAGCGTTGTGAAAAGTGGAACACCCTTGCATGCACCAGGACCACCATTGCTATCACACTGTAAGATGCTATAACACATTAGTGTAAAATATACAAGGATATGTCTCAGCAGACGTGAATTCCTGCTCCACTACATTTCAGATCCCTGCTGAGTTTAAACACCCACTCCACCCACCACACTGGCATAGGAAGGGGAATGAGTGCCAAGGCAGAGGACTCTTCCTTACTTAGGCTGTCTCATTTACACCTCAGCTCTAAGCAGGTGAAAGCTCAGGTTAGCTGTCAAAGAAGTCCAAAAATCTGTAGCTCAGCATGACATCGAGTTTAAAAGCTGTCATATTCTGTGTTTTCTTTAATGCTCTTTCAGCTATGCCTGGAGCTGTGTAAAGGCTGGTGAATCTTGCTGGTACCAGCATTTCCTCCAAAGAAAATTCTTATTAAAAATCCCTTAACTTATATGTAGGAGCACCCTTTACATGTTGTGATAAAGATGTAATAGTCTTCTTACATATTATTTTGAGACCTGTTTGATGTTTGTGGTATTAATTTTTGGGAAATATAGACATACTTTTACAAGCATCTGTCACTGTTCTGTTTCATTGAAAAAGATTAGATACTGCATTAACTGCATTCCAGACACTGGAAGAGGTTGCCCAGAGAGGCGGTGGAAGCCCCATTCCTGGAAGTTTTTAAGGCCAGGCTGGTCAGGGCTCTGAGCAAC
This sequence comes from Phaethornis superciliosus, assembly GCA_023637945.1. Classification (NCBI taxonomy): domain Eukaryota; kingdom Metazoa; phylum Chordata; class Aves; order Apodiformes; family Trochilidae; genus Phaethornis; species Phaethornis superciliosus. Next base: position 43,047,392 of record JAJQWJ010000004.1, on the reverse strand, counting down.
CTGATCCAGTGGGAGTTGTCCCTGCCCATGGACGTGGAGTTGGAACTAGATGAGATGATCTTAAAGGTCCTTTCCAGCCCTGAAAATTCTATGATTCTATAATTTTTGCTGCTGTATAACTTTCCTGTGTATCTTTATGTTGAAGTATTTAGTTTCAATGGCTAATGGATAAGCTGTGATTACAAAAATAGGGAGAAATTTGATTTGTTGTACTCCGAAGAGCTATGGGTCCTGGACCAGCACAAGGTACCAAGCAAAGACAAGCTTATCTAGAAGTGGAGGTCAGCACATGAAAATGTCACTCAGGTTGCAAAAAAATAAAAAATGTTGTGCTACTAATAGAACCACTGCTAACAGGAGATCTGCATTGTGATGTTTTGTCAGTGACACAGTCTTTTGAGCTACTAATGCACAGACTACCTGCACCAGATACAAAAAGAAAGACCAGTCAAGTCAGGAATTGTATTCTGTTCTCAGTTAAAGCACCTCAACACTATTAGTTCAGATGAAAACTCTATGTGCACATGTACACTCATAGGTATAGGGTATAGAGAACAGTGCCATGGTGCTAACCCACCAGGGTATACAGATATAGCTTTGTTTATACTAGTTGCCCTTTCTCTGAAAATGCTGGTTTATATCCATTCCTTTTCTTATAGGACATTGTCTCACACTGTTGGTAGACACTGTTGTCTTTGTTCTGGGTGACAAAAGAATAATACATGATAGTGGCTGTGGTGGAAAATAATTTAAAGGATTCCTTTGTATTTGCAGACTCTAAGAAATTAGTCCTGTCAGTTTTGCACATTTAGTGTGCAAAATTGCACAAATATGCACAAATGTGCAGTTCTCAGTTAATTTCCTCACTCGCTAGGAACAGAAAATGAAGTGTTCTTATTCTCCACTCTTAGTTTGATTGTGGTCGAGAAATGATGGGCCATGCATTCCTTCTCTGAAGTAGTTTACATCTCGTCAAAACTGTAGCCTGAAGACACTGAAACTGCTAAACAGATAGACTTTTCTTGTACTGGAGTACACATCCTCTGTCTTCAGAATCTAACTCTTTAAAGCTTACTTCTGCATGAAGAAGTTTAAACTTTTCAGCATCATTATCTGAGAATCATGATTTTTGAAGGGCAAGACAAGATACTTGAAAGACTGAAATAAAGGTCTGATGCTCCTTGACACACTTTCCTTCAACATACAACAGATTTCCAGGGACTGGATAAGGAGAAATACTGTTGAAAGGGTATTTCCTCCTAAGAAATCTCATCTGTAATGTATGCATGCATCATCTTATAGAAGAGTTTTGAAAACAAAATCTGTGCTATTTTTACTGCAGCTTGGTAATTTCAAAACCTGTTTTGTGGCCACAGTTTTAAAAGACTTGATTCTGTAAGCTCAGTCAAGATAGCCACATTATGGAATCTCTGTGTATGCTTCTCATGCCTTTCGCAGTCTTCTCTTCATTTCCATTCCCTGTGAGTAGATTGTCTACAGAAGAGTATGAAAGCACCAACTTTTGTATTACTGAAAAGTATTTGTCATTTATGAGCAGTTTTCTAAGACCTCCACTGCTGAAGCTTTTTATGTGTAAAAATTTTGTTTTTTTAAAAAAATTCAGATGATTCTCTGCATAAATTTGTTAATTTGATAAGATTTTCATGATTTTTTCCCAGTCATTTGAAGAGAAGAAAGAAAAATGCATACTGCTCATTTTGGAGTTTAACCTGATTGGACTTGTACCTGTTGCTTTCAGAAGTTCAGCATATTACTGCAGTCCTCAAGAGATGTGCAAATGTTAAGGTGAACTATAATAACAGATACCATAAGTGTATGAGGTGAGGCAGTTGCCTAGCACTGTAAGCTCTGAAGCTCATTATTTTAGTTTGGAGGATTTCTATGATCCACTTTTGCTGTCCTGCACTAATTAGTGGTTATAATGACAGTGGTTGGTGATTTTATAGGCTTGTTTGGTGAGGTTTCTGTTGAACCTTGGTTCTTGTCCTATTAGTTAACATCCTCTAATGTATGGTCAGCTTAACTGTGGCTTAATATAATTTGTTTGCTATTGGTTCTTCCTGTTGCAAGAGTGGAGAATCAGGCATGATTCCCAAGCACAGAAGTAGAACAAATGATTCAGTGACATTTGATGTCAAGGTTCCAGGTATAAATATGTAGCTGTTGGCTAGAGACAATGGAGTTGAGAAACTTTCCTCACAGATGCTCTGCTGTGTGTCATTTGAGGCTGTGAAGAGAAAGCATCTGCCTATTCTTCTTATACAAGCCTCTGTTCCTTTTCTTCCTGTTTCCCAGGAGAGCTGGCAAAATGCACCTCTGATTTTATTTCAATAGATACTGTAGTCTCAGTAATATCCTCTGTGAGCATCTTCTAGCAGTGAAGAGCTCTTAACTCAAAAAACAAGGACAAGAGTATCTGGGTAGATTAGATCTCTTTCAGGGAAGGGATATGCTGACCCACTCAACTATGTATTTATAGAGCTCAAGAATAATCACAGGATGCAGGGGGAAGCGAATCTCAGGAGATCACCCACAAAAAGAGTGAAATAATAACATAAATGCCATAAATATACAGGAGCTCTATGAGTTGGTTGAAAGTAGTTGGTTTAATGGATGAAGTGTGGCAGAACTGCAGGAGGAAGATGTGTGTAAGAGTGTTCATGTGGCAAAGCAATTAAAGTTTTCATGAGCATATTGTCTTCTTCATAGAGACAAAGACAGAAGGCTTTATTGGTGTGAAAAGTCTCTTCAACAGTGTCATGGGGTTTTTTTCTTGGTTTTGTTTTTTTTTTTTTTTTTGGTGTTTTTGTGGGGTTTTTTTGGTTTGGTTTGGTTTTGCTTGCAGTTTGTTTTTTTGTTTGCTTGTTTGTTTTTAATTTTCCATAGCAGATAGTGGTAATTCTTGTTTTCTGGTCTCCCCTGAGTTTTGTGTTGCTCATCTTTTCCACTGCCTGTGAAGTCATTATCTTCTTCGCAGTCATTCATTAGTCCTCCAAGTCTTTCATCAAAAATGGAAAGAAAGGCAAATATGGATCCTTTAAGGACACTTCAGGACCAGTGTGATATGAGTACCGTGGAAGACAAGCTGGAAACCAAAGGGAAAACTCTTGCAGCTATTTTCTCTGTATCTTGGCTTAGCAGTTTGGGCAGACTACAAACCTAATGACAGAATTCCTCTCTATACCACTCCCCCTGTACCCCACCTCCCCAAGGGAAGATAAAAGGGGAATAAAGACTGGAGACTTTAAGTTGGAAACTGAGAACAATTGGATACAGATTTTACCAACACAAGGGAAAGGTACGAACATAAAGGGTGAAGTAACAAAAAATACAAATATATATATATATATATATACACACACACATATATATATACACACACAACATGACAGCACATGGTGAGCTGGTGGTAATGAACAGCAGTGCAGCCAGCAGGAAGGGGGAAGAAGAAGGAGAAGCTGCTGACTTTCTGATCTTTTATAGAGTATGGCAGGATATGGGGGGGAATAGATCCCTCCCTTTGCATTCTTCCCCTTTCAGAGTCCCAAAGCGCTCCTTCTTTAGTTCCTCCTGTTCAAACGGTGACATTCCACCCCTTATTCCATTCCATTTCTCTCCATACTCATTCACCCAGTGATGCCCTGTCTTTAAATAAGACTTCTGTTAAGTCTATGCTGCAGATCCTCACCATGGCAGTTTCTCAAAGCAAGACAGATGGTACAGGGTCTGTCAGGGTTCATGCCCTAAAGTGCTACAAGCTCTTCCTGAGACTCTTGGATGCCACTGCATAATCCTGGTGAAAAACCACTTATTACAACAATTATATAATAATAAATAATACAATTATATAACCATTAAAGCTATACAAAGTTAAACTAAATGCTCTCAGCTAGAGCTAAGTTCCCCTGTGGTACACAATGGACTTCCCCATCCTCCTGCATAACCCTCCAAGTCTGTTCTGGACCTTGAGCAGAAACAATCCTGTGGATGGGTTTGTCTTGGCCCAAAGCACTATAGATCCAAACAGTTTTCCCCAGAAGGTTCTTTTCACACAACAGGGACTTTATCCCCATCCACTGTATGTAGAAGGTGTGACTGAACAGGACCAGCTTGACTGATGGATCCCCTAGTGTCAACTAGCCAGGTGGCTTCTGCCAAATGCATACTCCAATTTTCGAAAGTCCCATCACCCATTGGCCCCACACTTAGGTACATGGGTGTCCATGTGCCATACCCTTACCCTCAGTGTCTCTCACTGGGCAGTGATATCTTGCCACAGAGTGGCATCCCAAATAGGCTTCCCCCTGCACTTCCAGTTGTCCCATTTCTATCCCTTCAGCAAACCCCAAAAGGCATTTGCTGCCATCCATGAGTCAGTGTAGAGGTAAAGCACTGGACACTTTTCCTATTCAGCAATGTCCAGGGCCAGCTGGATGGCTTTTACCACTGCAAACTGCCTGGATTCCCCCTCAGCTGCTCGAGCAACTTGTCGTGTAGGACTCCAGATTGCTGCTTTCTACCTCTGCTGACTTCCTACAAGACAGCAGGATCCATCGGTCAATAGAGCAAACTTCTTCTCAAAACCTTAATGTTCATTATATCGAGGGGCTTCCTCAGCACGGTTCACTGTCTCATCTGGTTGCATTTCAAAATCTTTACACTCTGGACAGTTTGTAATCACCTCCACAATGCCTGGATCATCAGGGCCACCTATTCAACCTTGCTGTATTATTAAGGCAATCCACTTACTCCAGGTACAATCAGTGGCATGGTGTGTAGATGAGATCCTCCCCTTGAACATCCCCTTTGGAACTGGCAGTCAGGGTACCAGGAGGAGTGTTGCCTCAGTACCAATCACTTCTGAAGCAGCTCAAACTCCTTCAGAAGCAGACAATATTTCTTTTTCAGTTGAAGTGTAATTGGGCTCTGAACCTTTATACTGCTGACTCCAAAACCCGAGGGTTCAACCTCGAGTCTCATCGGGTGCTTTCTGCCAGCAGCTGCAGGGCAGAGCACATTTTTCATCTCCTGTCCTGTTGGGACAGGTCCCAGGGCCGCGGCATGGAGTGTCTCTCGCTGTATCTGCTCAAAGGCCTGGTGCTGTTCAGGGCCCTGTGTAAATCCGTTTTTCTTTGGGGTGACGCCAGAAAGGGGTTTTACAATGGGACTGTACCCAGGAATGTGCATCCTCCAAAATCCCACCGCACCCAAGAAGGTCTGCGTCTCTTTCTTATTAGAGGGTGAAGACATGGCTGCAGTTTTGCTGACCGCATCCGTAGGGATGTGCTGGCGCCCATCTTGCCATTTAACTCCCTCCCAGGAACTGGATCTCTCTGGCAGGTCCCCTGACCTGAATTCCTTTTACAGCAAAACCAGTTTCTAGTAGCATCCAAATTACTTTCCTGCCTTTTCAAAGATTTCTTCAGCTGTACTACCCCGCAGAGCAATACCCTCAATGTATTGCAGATGGTCTGGAGCTCTACCCTTCCTTCCCCAGTGCAGTGCGGATCAGTCCATGGCAAATGGTGGGACTGTGCTTCCAGCCCTGAGGCAGTGGGTTCCAGGTGGGTGCATTTTCTGAAGAAGAGCTTCTGTGCTTGGCAGAAAAAATAAAATTACATCTGAGGCAGGATGCAGCTGAAGAAGCTCGATGAGTAGGAGTAGATTAGTTCCTGGATGTCAAAGACCACTTTGTTAGTGATGCAGAGAGCTGCTCCAAGCACTTTCCTAGTAAACACATTCACAGAACTTCTGCTTGTTATGAAGGGAAGTGCAACCATCACATAGAAATTTACCATCTCTCATTATAATTGGTTAGTTGCTAAGTGGCTTAGTAATGAGTGTTGTGGTTCTGTGCGGCCAGGTGTATGTATTGCTGTTGTCCTTTATATTAGGACTAGTCATTCATGCTGAGGCCTTTCTAGAGTTTCACAGTGAGAATTACTGAGTAATACTGGGACTACTGATAAGAAGCATATGTCTGTTCTTTGATGAGAAACAACTATTTATGTACAGAAAAGGTAATTACCCCTCCCAATCTTAAAGGCCATTTGATTGCCATGGAAGATGTCCTAATTGTTATATAGGACACCATAAAAGTTCTATGACACCAAGAACAGTAAAAGATCCGAAATGGTTTTTGTGATTGCAAGTGGGAGATTTGTGCTCAGAAACACCTATGGCATTCGGATTCTTTCATTCATTCTGGAGAAGCAGACATATTTTATTTCTAGAGCTCAAGAATCTATTTTGCACTTGGGTGGCTGAAAGGAGCTGTGTAGCTGCAGAAAGAAATGAAAGATGTACAGATATTCCTGCAAAGGTTCTGTTATGTTCTAAAATATCTGCCTACTATGGGTGCTTCTTGCTATTTTCCAAAGCTTTTTAAAAAGTAGGGGAAACTGTAAGGCAGAATGAGGTTGGATGAGTGCTGAGCATTTCCATCAGTCATACTGAACTGCCTTGGAAAATGCTGTAACAGCTTCTGCAAAGGGAGTCCTTGGTGCTCTGTACACTTCTTCCTATAAAAAGAAAACCTGGAAATAATGTATATGCTTCTCTGACAGCCTTTGGTGATGATTCCTACAAATATCTATTATCTAATCTAATATCTACCTTTTTCTTTCTTCTTCTTTTTTTTTTTTTTTTTTTCCTTCTTTTGGTGAAGTTTTCAGTATATTGCATGGATTGCATGTGGGGTTTTTTGGGTAAAGCTTGTTCACATTTTATGCTGTTCAAGTGGGACAAAATTAATTGCTCAGGATTCAAAACTACAGATATAAAGATAGCTTCAAAGACTTTGAAATAAACAATGAAGACTACATCAGACAACTATTAATAATAAAAGAGAAAAAATACTTGGCTTGGATAATAGTGTTATGAAGAATATAGACAAAAGAGAAATTTCTGTTGGAGAATTGACATAGCAGGCAAAGGTACTATGGTTTTGTATACAAGAGAGGTGCAGAAGTGACAGTGAATTCTGTGCTGCTTAGACCAAAGCAATCAGTCTCCTGTTTAGTTTCTGAGACAATTTTTGTGCAAGTTCTCTGTTGTCATGTCTGTGTATGGTATCCAGCACTAATGAAAGCCAAACAACTTACTTTTTATAAACACTCTTTATAAAAACTTATAAATTGCTGGTGTGATGCAGTGCCTGTGCAGGGAACACTGAAAGCTGCCATGGGAGAGAGAAGATTCCTGCATCTTGGGTCTGTTGCACACCGCTGGGATTGTGGAGGGGAAGGACTAAAGCATAAACTTGAGGTTTTGGGGGTGGAATGTTAGCAGTGGCATAGCCAGGGCACCTTTCCCCAAAGGGTCTGCCAGCCCAGCCCTCCGTGCCTCCTTACACAAGGAGAGCCAGAGGCACCTTTAGACACAGTTCAACAGGTATTAAATCTGACAGCATAACCCCGCATAAAGGGAGTGATAAGCAAAAAGCAGTCAGCCAAGAAAATACGTGTTAAAGCTTGCTTTCAAGATCTCTTGTTTGTACTAATAACTCTTTACTTCTGCATACAGCAAGTATGCACCAAAGGCAGCAGGGAGGCTGTGTGGGCATGCAGTGATACCACTGTGCTCATTGCCTTCCTTGGCATAAGAAAACTTGTTTGAAAAAGAATAAATACTAATTTTTCATTATCAGAAATTGTTTCATTGTAACTTTTAAACAGCTTGAAATATAAAGAGACATATGAATTCATGGGGCTGCAATGAAAGGTACAATGTATTTGCTGAAGTTTGTCTGACATTTAAGTTTTTGTTTGCAGAACACCTCTGTTATTTTTCTCATAAATAGGTTTTGTTCTTGCAATGCATGTGTAAAGTATCATTTGACTGATCTCAGCACTCAGGCACTAAAAAGGCAACATGTAGTGCCAACCTATAATAAATTTCATGTAGAATGCAATTACATCTGAGTCTCTTGCTTCCTGGGAATGTGCTTGAAATAACTATTTAAGGAATTTGATTTTGGAATGAATCACAGAGGTTACAGGCTCACCCTTTATGCTAGAGCCAGCTCTGGACAGAAGCAGATTAGAGTAACTCGCAAAATGTCTTCAAGTGACAGAAGATTGTGGACATAGGGAAAAGGCATGCAAATCCCTGATGTTACATGAACACTCTTTGGAGTGTGCTCCATGTCTAGCAAGCAAATATTTAATAGGAAACTCCAATTGCTCCTTTTATGGCATTCTGGCATGAGGAATTTCCTTTTTTATTTTTGTAATCTAACCTGGTTTACACATAAGTTAAACCCCCAGGAGACTTCCTTCCTTCTCTTTTGGGATTTCCACTGTGCAAAATTGCAATGAATGTGATCTGAAGTAGCTTACACATGAAACTACAGCCTCCCAGCACTGCCCAGGTATATGGCATCTGGGTGCTGCTAGCTCTAGTACATGTCTGTAGTTTAAGGCTGTGCAGATCCCAAACCAGTATCATCTCACTGAATGTTCAGACCCTGCTGCCAGTATGCCTGCATTGTATATTCATGGTATGCTAGCCAAGGACCACATGAATCTGTCAGCATGGTACTGAGCTTCAGCTAGCCAATCCTGCCAAGTCCCCATGGGCAGCTTCTTTTAATTGTTTTTTTTCCTTGATTTTCTGTTTTCAAGATTAAGTTCTATGTTTTGATTAAGTACCATGTGGACTCCTGAATTCACAGCAACCTGAAGAGCAAATGATGCTGGGGTTGGGGTCAGAGTCAAGGAAGCCCAGGGCAGCAATGCCTTCTGAAATTAACCCCACTGATGCCTATTTCCCTATCGTCTTTCACACAACATGCAAACACCAGGCACTGAAATAATTCTCTAAATTAGTTACATCAATTACTTCAGCATAAAATATTCAGTCCTATCCATGTCCAACACATTGTTTTTCTCTCCTGTGTATGATTGTTTTTTCCACTGACCTTTGGGATTCAGAAGTGTGAAACTCTTTGCAGTTTGTCGTTTGTTTGTTGCTCGTGAAATGTAAATGCTCAGAGAAAATGTTAAAAATAGAAGCTGGGTTCTAGGCAGCACCACAGAGTAAAGATATATGTAATACACTTACTGGTTTTGATGCACTGCCCTTGCATTTCTGTACCAAACCATGCAGAATACATTGATGCTCCAAATCTTTCACATGCTATTTTGTATTAATATACATAATATACTATAAATTGATAGATAAATAAATGGAGAGCAATATGACTTACGGAAGAAAATTTAACCATCATTTAAGTTTGACTCTAGGTTCAAAACTGGGGAGTTGGAAAGAAAGAACAGTATTTTCACAGTAAAATGAGAACCTATGTCTTAGAATTCCTAAGTGTCTGAGTGGTAATTAAGTGTCTGTCTCTCCAGTGTACAGTGACACTAGGGCAATATGGTCCTAATAAATGTGTCTCAGTTAGGTGCCTGAAGCTAGAGGGGTTGACTCTGGTCTTCAGGATATAGTTATATATGAGACTGATGCAATTGCTGACATCAGTCTAAGTCAGAATATCTATATTCAATGGATAGTACCTTATTCTGAAAAACTGCATCTGTTTTTCTAAGCTAATCAGGTTCATTTAGGAGCAGCACTGATGGGATTGCATTGCTTCCAGATTCAGGTCCATCAGTGCTTAGGCATTTCGGATATGCAATATAAATAAACCCTTGCTCCTACATTGTAGTTCTGTTTTTTAAAAACCAGACGGCTTATCACCTTTGCAATAAAAAAAAATAATTCATGTGATATCCTTTATCAATCCACTGATTTTGCAGAAAATACAAGAGGGGTGTGTTTTTTTAAACTACAGTTTCAATAATAAATAGTAATTCAATAATAAATAGGTAATAAAATAGCAGTTGTCTTGTTGCATAACAACTGCCCACTGTCATTTCACATGGAAGTAATACATTCCTTGATGGAGCAGAATTATTAACTCATCCTAGCAGTGTCTGGAAAAAGCAAAAAGTTTTAGAAGATTTCTACTTACCTAGTCTAGCTCACTCTTTTACCTGAAGTATTTCAGATAACTGTCTGGGTGCAGCATCCAGCCACTTCTAATTCTTCTCAATCTTGTGTTAGTTTCTTTACATGCTTATGGGCAAGAGCACAGATGGAGGCAACCTAATGATTAGATTTCGACTGCTTATTTTGGAAGGAATCAAATCCTGTGCTTCTGGCCATGACTGGACAAAAATGCCCAACAAGCTGACTCAGAATGCCTGACTGGAGAAACAAGGGTTATCTTTCATCAAGCTCCAGTCTGCTGAGAGCAAAACTGAAGTAAAGGTTTTGGTTACTTAGAGTGCCCCTTCAGTCTTGTGGGCAAATTCTCCTCTCAAGACTTGTTGACCTCATGCCATTTGCAAACATACATCAGGGCTGTGAAAGTTCATTTGGTATAAAAAGAGGTGATAGCTTTCTAATCTTGTAGAGAAATAAATACAGAGCTATAAGCCCTGTCTGACTCCTGCAGACTCACAGTCTAACAAGTATATAAACATAAAGACAATACTTCCCTATATGGAAGACTTAGCCCTGTTGTGGCAGGAAAGCCACTTGTATCACACGGTCAAATTTGTCCCCCACCACTGTGAGTGCTAAGCTGAGGTGGCTTGTTGGGATGACAGCCATTTAGCTAAAGGGACACATACAAACACGCTTGTGCATGCACACACATGCATCACAAAAGCTGGTGGACAAATCTCCCTGTGTGCCTTCTCTCTCTACCAACCATAGTGAAGCCTTTTCAGGTAATTATTCATCTATCTTAGCTGAGTTGTAGCACCACTTCTTAATTTCTTTGGTCAAAAAAATCGCAAAACGTGTTTCTCCAAGGTACTGAAAACCCTAGCCTGAATTATGCAAAAGGCAAAGTATAAACTAGGTGCTGGGCAATTGCTTCCTCTCCTGTGCCTTATTAATGGTGACTTCATCTGACAGTAGAAAAGACTTTTTAAAATAGGCTGTTTGAAGACCAAGCAGGGGCAAGGTCACAAGTCCTCTTGAGGTTGATAAAATTACAGTGGACTGTACCTCTGTCCTTTTTGACCTGATTTGGTTTTCAAAGACAAAATAAGTTAAAATGGTGTTAAGATGGAGAGTATATAAAGATATAATATGTTGTAAAATACTGTCCTGGTTTGGGCAGTATTTTATTATTATATTTATTTCTTTAATAATTTATTATTAAAATAATAATGTTTTAATTTTAATTAAAATATTTTAATAATTTGTTATTACATTTATTATTATGGAGATGTTGTAGTTACCAAACAATAATGATTTTCATAGACAGAAAATTTTCACCTAATATTAATATAAATCCAAACAACCCTAATCCCTTCTTGTATGTATGATTAATAGCATTCCTGCAATAATGTTTATTATTAATTTTCCTGGCTTTTCCTTTTTTTCACATGCAGTGTGAGTTTTTACATGCAAATATTTTCATATTGTAAATGATAGAAGACTGCTAGGTTGCTTCCAAATCTTCTGAAATAAATATAGAACATATCTCTCAGTCAACACAAACTATGTTTTTTTCTTGATTCAACAGCTCCTGAACAGCTGAGGCTTTATGACCCATTACTCTGAAACTGGTCCCTCTGCAGTCATCTTCCTTCACTGACAGACATTTTTTTTTCCTTCTAGAGAGAAGAACATGGTGGCTGGATGCCAGAATTATTTACACGGCCATCTAATCTCCCTAACAACTCTCACAAACCATTCATCTGGTTCAGAATATAAAGGCGACCCAATTACTCAATGAAAAGGTTAAGCTTGTGGTAAATATGGGTAGTCAGTAATGAAATGTGTTCCCCTGGGTGCTTTTCTTAAAGGATGCAAACTGACAGATGTTTACCACATCCTTTTTCTTTTGGATGTTTTCTGAGGTTTCAGTTTGTGACACAGCTTATGCTTATTTTCATAATGCAGTTCTTTGGATTCATTGCTTTACTGAGGTTGTAACTGGGTGACTGAAATAAATCAGCCATGAAAATCCATGTGCATCCAAGCCAAGACAATATTTCCCATATTGTTGCTGTGTTAGAGTGAGAAGCCTTCTGTATGAGAAAGGTGAGGAATCAGCCTACCTGACTCTGCTGGCCCCAGGTGTGCACCCATCATTATCTCTTTTCTTTCATAATCACAGTTTTTGTGCTAGGTATTTTGTCCGTAGCCATTGGTATAGACTATGACACATACCCAGGAGCTTGTAACTCTACTGCTGTTGATATATTTGGCTCTGATGCTTGGATGGGAGCTGGTTTTTGTCTTCAGTAAGTAATAGCTGTTCTATTAGTAACAACTTGCTGAAACAGTGGGACTCTAAATTGATAAATGACTTGACTAAAGACAGTCCCTAGATTAAACAGAACTGTTTCCAGTGAGATCTTGTCTCGAGTTTCTATAGTTTTGATAGATGAATGCAAACACATCATACTATATCAGCAGAGATGCCACACACAAGTTTCATTGCAGGACTGAACTTCATGCACTGCATCCACGGCATCAGGATCTCTGCTGGGGAAAAGAGCAACCTTCCAGTACCCTGGTAGCACAATGCAGGAACTATAGAGAAATATGCTCAGAATGTTAGAGCACTGCTGTTGGCTCTCATCTGACAGTTTATAGTGATTTGCAAATCTTGCTGCTTTTGCTAAACTTCTGGAGCCTGTGGGGAGTGACAATTCAAGTGTTTGCATTCAGACACCACACATCCATGGACTTTTCTCCTGGTTGCAGGGTTAGATCCAGCAGCTCCCATTTGCTGCCCCCACCTTGCTGGTCCTTGCCTGCTCCCTCCTTCCACAGCACAGTCCAGCAGCCACACCATTGCCTGTGTTCAGGTGGTGTGGGGAATTAAACCCACTGTGGTTGAAAGCATCTCTGTGGCAAATGACTTGGGAGGCCTGGCAGACAACAGGATGACCAGAAGCCAGCAATGTGCCTTGGGTGGCCAGAAATGCCAATGGCATCCGGGGGTGCGTCAAGAAGAGTGTGGCAAGGGAGGTTGCCCTCCCCCTCTATTCTGCCCTGGTGAGGCCACATCTGGAGTACCATGTCTGATTCTGGGCACCTGGGTTCAAGGACAGGGAACTTCTGGAGAGGGTACAGCAAAGGGCTACAAAGATCATTAAGGGACTGTGACATCTCTTTTATGAGGAAAGGCTGAGGAACTGGGGTCTATCTAGTCTGGAGAAAAGAAGGCTGAAGGGGAGCAAGGATGAGACCAGTTTTTTATCAGTGGTGCCCAGTGACAGGACAAGATGGGCACAAACTTGAACACAGGAAGTTTCCTCTAAATATGAGGAGAAACTTCTTTACTTTTAAGGTAGCAGAGCATTGGAACAGGCTGCCCAGAGAAGAGGTCGGATCTCCGTCTCTGTAGATGTTCAAAATCCACCTGGATGCCATCCTATGCAACCTGCTCCAGGTGAACCTGTCCTGACCAGGACATTGGACTAGATGATCTTCAGCTCCTAAATTTTTTTAATTCTGTGATGATTCTCCAAGGAGATTGAGGATGCCATTGCAATAGGAATAAAAGGGGCCCAGCCTTGGGCTGAAAGGCTGATGAACCAGGGTTTTTTTTGCTTTTTTTACATCCAATAGAAAAATGAGTCTCTGAGAGCTCACCTTTGTTGTTGCTGATAAATACAAGCAGCCTGGACAGCTTGTAAGCAAAGGCCTGCTTGTTATAATGAACATTCTGCACTGCTCATCAGCTGTGGATAGCCCAGAAGGACCTACAGTACACATATAACTATTTTTTCCTGTAGATGAACAGCTAATATAAATGCCAAGATATTGCAATGAATATGTAATAAACACATTAACTAAGAGGAGAGATAAAATGAGAGACATTTAAATGCACATTATTGCCCTTTTTTCCTGTGAAAACTAAGCACCACAAAACTGGACTCCATTTTACAATAAGACTGCTGTCAAAGGAATTACGCTGTCTCAAAAGAGCAGGATGAGGTTCACAAGCAGAAGGAGAAATCTATGGAAATACAGAGAATATTACACTGGTATTATGGTTGTATGGGTTACATGTCTGAAATTTAGCAAGATCTTACCTTCTTTATAATGGATGCCATGCCATACCATTTAAATTTTCCAAACATATGAACATCCAGATGGACATTTACACAAAAGCAGTGCTTCTTGCAGCCTCACATCTGCACTAATGGAAGGCACCATCATGAGGAATCAAATTTAAGGTGAAATTGTCCTGTGAGTGAGCCCTAATCAAAACCACAAGTTGCTATCTTCCTTTTGCTCCCAGCACATCAGAAAGCAACATTGTCCAGAGGAGAGCCACTAAAATGATCAGAGGTCTGGAGCACCTCCCCTTGTGAAGACAGGCTAAATAAGTTGGGGTTGTTCAGACTGGAGAAAAGGAGGCTCTGAGGTGACCTTGTAGCAATCTTCCAGTATCTGAAGGAGGCCTTCAGAAAGCCGGGGTAGGGATTTTTACATGGGCACATAGTGAGAGAAGAAGAGGAAACAGTTTCAAACTTGAAGAGGGGAGATTTAGGTTAAACATTAGGAAGAATTCCTTAATTTGAGAGTGGTGAGACACTGGCACAGGTTACCCAAGGCAGTTGTGGATCCCTCTCCCTGGAAGTGTTCAAGGCCAGGTTGGAGGGGGTCTTGAGCAGCCTGGTCTAGTGGAAAGTGTCTCCGCCCGTGCAGGGGAGTTGGAACTAGATGGTCTTTAAGGTCCCTTCTGACCCAAACCATTTGGTGATTCTAAATAGATATTATAAACTGGCAGAAAGAATACTTAAAGAATTGGAAGTTTTACTTAAAGCAGAAAAAATAAAATGTATGAGAAAAAAAATGCTAATGTGCTATCTGCTGCATGTAAAGTTTCTTGAAATAGTGGAGTACTGCATCATCACATATTTCAAATTGTACAAATGTAGACCAACATGCTATCCAAGAAGTGATCAGCTAGAAACTCTGTAAGTAGTTCATGGGCACTAGCTGCATCTTCACATACACAATGGCCCTGAGTCCCAATTTGACTGCCAGTCTTCCAAGGGATCAAATTTGAGGAATCACTAATAGAAGACCAGTTCAAGCTCTCACCAAGATGTTTGGGAAAATAAAACTTGCTTCTTAGCTAATTAATGTTCCCCATTACAAAGAAAAATAATTGCCTTGCCAAATATAATTTACATATATAATTCAATATTCTACTAAAAATTATGAGGCCAAAGCAGTGGGCAGATAAAGGAATGAATACCTGGGTTACTCCTCAGAATATCTGCATATCTGCAGCTCTTCCTACTCCTGCTCTCCTCTCTGGTTCCTGCTGTGGCATCAGCCTGGCTGCATCCAGAGAAGAGGCCCCTGCACCCCACACAAAGTCCTGCCCCACACACCACCACACGTGTTGATGATCTCCCTGTGCAACTGTCCTACTCAGATGCTTTAACAGTACTTTTGTCCAACTATTTCTGCTCTTTCAAAAAGCTCCCGGAAGCACAGAATCTTTTATCTTTTCAGTTCTGTGAAGATCCCTAAATGGATTTTATGGATATTTTTTGTTGGGTTTTTTTTTGGTTGGGGTTTTTGGGTTTTTTTGGCTTTGTTAGTTTTTTGGCTCTTTTTCTGGTTTTTTGTTTGTTATGTTTTTTGTTTTTTTTTTTTTTTAATTATTATTATTTTATTTTGTTTTACCCTGTGGGCTTCAAGGCAAGAACCTCTTCCCTGGAGAGGAAGACTAGAAATTTGGGGCACACCTGCATGTTTGCTAGTAGCCCAGGTTTCTGACCATGACTGCTGTAAGCTTCTCACCATTCTGTGATGCACCTCCCTGCTGTTTCTTTGCTAGAAGTGCCTCCTGACCTCAGGTCAGCAGCTTCTGTTAAATAAACAAGCTTTGGGTCTGGCTTTTTGTTCCTTTCAGCCATGTCTCTCTCTCTGACAGATGTGGAAAGAGAGGTCCTCTCCTTCAGGGCAAGCTGTTGGAGAGAGTTAAGAGAATGAGCTCTTTTCTCTTTTAGCCCCGCATAAGGTTTGTTTGGTTTTGGTTTGTTTGTTTTCTGAAGATTGAGAGAGTCTGGAATGTTTTTAAAGTTTGAGAAATAATTAAGCTTTTCTTCTTTTGAATATTCAGCTTGTGAGTATTTCACTTTCATTCATAATGAAAAGTCATGTGATTTGAGAAAGGGAAACCTCAGCCAAAATATCTGTGAATGGACTAAAGTAGCAGAAACTTCCATCCAGTCACTTTACCTCAGACTAAATCTATTAAAAAAACCACCAAAAACAAAACCCCAAAAAACAAATTTAAAAATATGCATGCAACCACAGAGATACTACCAGTTTGTCTACAAATATCTTCTCTTCCTGGGAGTAGTAGCAAAGGAAGTTTCTCTAGGATTAACAGCTGAGGTGTCTGCAAACTAAGTAGAGGAAAAGCACCGGTGGTAAGGGGGCAAATAGAGCAGTATGTCCCAGCTTCTAAAAGAAAACAGAAAGTAAGGACCACCAAGTTTGCTGGTCCTCACAGAGCCTGGGAGAGTTGAACTTCGTTTAAATACAAAAACATAGCAAATTTAGAAAGAGGCTGGTTTGGCTGGAGTGGCTAAACCTGAAGCCCCATCACAATGAACCACAAATGATGAAGATGCCAGTTATTTTATGGCTGCCCCAGGCAAATCAGCTGCAGTATCTCATTTCATTGTAGCTGTTCCACGATAGTTCAAAGGTTGTCCAAGTTTTCCTTGTATTTAGATTTCATCAGTGGACCAGCAGCTTAGGAAATACATGGATATTTATTTAAGACTCAGTTTTCTCAGCCATGTCTTAGTTATGACAAAAACAAAGGAATTGAAACCATGAGTTAAAAGCGTGTGTTTTACTTATGCCACTTAAACTATCAGGGGACTTGGGACAGAGATTTAACAAAAACTAGGCTGATGTTTCCTAAAAAGCCAGGAAAACAGGAACACCCAGCCCTGTTTTAAGACAAAGGGGTAAAAGCTATCTGGAGGAGAATAATTGTTTTCAAGTTGTTGACATACTAGAAATTGATGTGCTGTGGGAAGATAACCATAACTTAATGTCATAGTTTGAGGAACTGAAGAAGGAGGGTTTTCAGACTCTGAGAGAGGCAGAATACGGAGGAGTCTATTCCTTTCCATTTCCTGTCCATACCCTATAAAGCTCAGGCAGACCAGCAGCCCATCCTCTCTTTTTTTTTTACACCCACTCAGCGCTGCGCTGCTGTTCCCCTGCTGTCCTTTACCCCCAGCTCTCCACATGCTCACCTATACCTGACAGCATTGAGATCAGGTTGTGTGTGTATATATATATATGTCTATATTTGTATCTTTGTTCTTTGTCCCTTATGCTATTGCTTTTTACCTGTGCTGGCAAATCAGTTTACAAATTTTTTCATTTCCAACTTCAAGTCTCTAGTCTTTATTCCCCTATTATCTTCCCTTTGGGTGAGGGTAATAGAGAATAATTCTGTCTTTTGGTTTTTGGCCCACCCAAACTGCTGAGCTGTGACAGAATAATTGGTGCCTGAATGTGAGGAACCAATTTAATTTTTTCTCTGAAATTGCTGGGAAATTTGAAATAAATAAATAAATAAAATAATTTTCAAAATGTTTTTGGTGAAAGACTTGTTATATGCTGCCTTTTTGAATTTACTCATCCATTTTGTCCTTTGGTTTTCGGTCTACCCAAACTGCTAAGCCATGACACTTCTCCATGGATGTTTATCCTGACACGAAGCCAGGGAGGCTGTTCTTCTCTTTGTTGAGGGTGAGCTTGAGGGCATTTCAATGTTACCAGCCTTTGCAATTGCACTGAAGTTCCCACTGTTAATGGTGATTTTTGGTGAAAACCTTAGTCCTTTTAGTGAAAACCTTTGTCAGTCAGGTTATTATAGGGTCTTTGAAGATCTAGCTTTTGAAATATAAGTTTTAACCCATATGATTACTTACTATCCAATCAAAGTGCATGCGAAATATTAAAGAATGATAGGAAAGGAAAAGCAGTACAATACTCAGAACTCATGTTTTTCAAAACTCACAAATTTTACAGCTAATCTCTGGTTTATTCTGGGCATGACTCATCATTTCTGTATGTCTGGGGTTAGCTATAGCACATCCTGATTTAGTGCTTTCTCTGAATCTGTGTATGTTCACTTGGCTACATCTCAGCCAGCTGGCTAACATCATGGTGGGAACAGGACCAACAGCTGTAACATTTTGTAGCCTTGTGCTGTGCTCCTCACTGTGCTCGCTGGGCTGAATAAACTCTGCATTTTCCATGACTCTCCAGAGCAGCTCACAGGGACCAAAGCAAAACTAAGAAAGAAGGTTATCTAACCCTAATGCACCCTCTTGCAGTGAGCATCTGGGACAGACTAGCTTTGTGCATCCCTGGTTATATCTGTGTGACTCAGGAGCCATTCATTCAGAACTTCCGTGGTGGCCTGGAGACCATTTCTTCATCACCTGATGTTACTTCTCCCTGGTCTCTGTTGACCCAGGGTCAACAGCTTCCCAGGGCCAGAACTGTGCCTGGTTTTTGGTGACTCCCTCCTTTCATCCACACTGGAGCCTACCTCTCTGCAGCCCGTGTTTCTGTAAAAACACAGCTTCTTTCAGGAGAGCTCCAGCAGGAAGGTGTCTGGAGTCTGGAATGAGACATCCTGCCTACACATTGTGGTGGTGCTAGCATGCTCTCCTCTTATTTAGAGAGTAAAGGGCTTCAGTTTTCCCTGGGTAAAAAGTCACTGTTTAAATTTTAGCTACAGTCCTCTGGAAGCTGTTCCTGCCAAAAACAATTTCCTTCATAAACACTAACATCTGCTGGTCCCAGGAGTCATGTCCATCCTTAGAGCAGATACTGCCCACGGTCCCCAGAGGAAAGGGGCAACATCCTGAAGCATCTGGGTGCAAGAAGCACAGCATGCTGCCCTCCAAAGCCCCAGGAATGGGGTCTGGCACTGAAGTGCCTGATGTTTGATGACCCAAGATGAAGCAAGCCAAAAATAACACTTTGTGCTCTGTCCTACTCTTCAGACCCCAGCCAGCCTTGATGCTGCTCATACCAGCTGTGATCACGTGCTATAGGCATGGCCTGGGCCTGATAAACTTTTGAATTACAGCAGTAGTTTGGGCAAAGCTGGGTGCAGCAAGGTGGTGCTATGGCAGGCACAGCCACCCTCTGTCTTCTACCAGCTCTTCTTCTGTCTTCCTCAGCTCTGATGGCTGCTGCAAACTGAGGTTTGTGATTCCGACAGCTCTGAGTTCTGACTGGCAACAGTTTCAACCAAGGTGACTAGAAAACATCTCCACAAACTTGGGTAGAAATTCAGCTTCTGTAAATCTTGCAGTTGACTCTGAGTTCAAGACAAGTGCTTGCTTGCCAGTCTCTCCTACTTCCCATCAACAGTGTTCTCTACTTTCTTGTCCTGTGGAGCTATTTTATTTTGCTATTAATTCTTCCTTATAATGCCCTTCTGAGAGCTCAATACATCCTTCCTTCTATAGCAAGCAAGGGACAATACCTGCAGTCGAGAGGGTTTTTTTTTCATAGTGTTAGCACAGAGGAAGAAAATCCATATAACTTCTGGCTTACTTATCTTACCACTTTTAGTAAGTGTCCTCACAATCTTCCAGTATGCTCTATTTTAAGCTCTCAAATGCTCAGTAACCTCCTGTTTTTGTGTTGGCATGCACTCAGGAGTTCTTAAGCCTCCAGGACTATCAGAATATCTCAAGATTTATAAAATGATTAATGGCCTTTATGAAATACATGGCAAAATACAGAGTTTTACTGAACCACAATAAACCTTTATTCATAAGATAATGATCAAATACTATCTATCTGACCACCACAGTTGGTTCAATGCCATTTTTCTGGCCTTCATAGGCTTACTCTCCATCCCTTCAGACCCTGACTATCGCTTGAAACCTGTTTTTTACTTTGATTTGTTATTTCTTATGTTTATTGCTGAGAGATGTTTTCGCTTTGTTGAATCATAATTGTGCATTGGGAAAGTCCAGTTCTCCTGTGTGGAAGAGAACAGCCACTGGCATCTGTGGAAATGTTAAGAACATGAATAAATAAATTATGTCTTGGGACTTGTAAGAGCTGAGGAGATTCCAGGAGTGGATGGAGGGAGTATGAGCTTTAATATCAAGCAGTGTCCTTTTTATTTTTTTCCTCTTTGGTTGTTTTAAAGGGATGTGGGCTAAGGTTTGGAAACATACGAGAATTAGCACTTTGGTCTGGAGTAGAAGGGTTCTAAGAATTACAGAGTAAATTGAATTTATCTGGAAATTCTAAGAACCATAGAAGAGACCAAAGTATGCCCTCCCAACCAGAACAAAGGATAAATAAGTAGTGGTTCACAAATTCAGGTGGCTTGGGCAGAAGAAGTCTGAAAAGACATTTTCAGGAAAGGACAAGGATAGAAGTGAGAAAGGTGTAAAGCTTCAAAGACAGAGAAGAATTTTTCAAAGCTTCCAGAAAAACACCAGTTTAGCACTAAATAAAGGCTTGGCAAAGTACGTCCGGATGCTTTTCTTTTAAGGACACAGGAAGTCATCAGCTGGAATGCTGTTTCTGGATGTTAGGTCCCCTGTGTGCACTGGAAAACGTGAATTCATTTATTCTTGTAAATAGAGGGGAAGGTTTGTGTCCTATGTCCTTTCATCCAGTCTTTCTTTCTAACTCAAATAAGTTTCAGACTTCTAAATGCTAAGCTATTCAGGGAAGTCAGTTTCACGGTAATTATGCTTCAGCTAAGATGGAAAAAAGAATTTTGAATGTATGGTAGTGAGTAGGGAAGGCATCCAACAGGGAGCTGATGCCTTGAACAGCTCTTCTCCTCTCCACACAATGAATGATGGCACATAGATGCTGTGTGTCACTCCATGGCAAGACTAGTATGGACAAACCATGCAATGAGCATATTTTGTATGAGGGGTGCTGACAGAGGAGGTTGTCACTGGTTATACCAGTTCGCTACTTCTTGATGATTTAAAAGGAAGCTATCCCAAACATTACATTTCATCTTGCACTATTTCTGAAAGCAGAGTTTATCTGTGTTTGCCTGGCTGGTTGCTGGGTATGGTTTTCCTCAATCTATGCTGACTCAGATAATTTTAGCCTTGGGTCATCCAGTTCAGCTCACTACTGTGTACAAACAGTAACTATGTTCTGTTTGCCAGACCTTAGTGTCTTCTTGTTAGCCCTTAAGTAAAGCTTGTGTGCAGTCTACAGAAATGAAAACATGAACAGTCTAAAATAATAAATAATCTTTCTAGTTATAGAAAGAGCTTTGTTTCAGTAACATGAATTTAAATTCAGGCTCATTTTGGCTTATAGCAAAGTTTCTTGAAGTCAGCTTTTCTCCTACTTAGGGAAGCAAAACAATGTAAAAGAACTCTCCCTCTGTCTGAAGAACAATACATGAACTCAATCCCTCCTGATAAACCTTTTTACTGTTCCAAAACCTATTTTCTACTTCCTTCATTTCTGTGTACCTGCACATTAACCTGCTTTAATTTACTACTCCCATTTCTCATTTTAAACTTCTGTTGTGCTGTCTAATCTGGAAGGTTTTCTTGTGCAAGAATAGTGTGGTGCAGGTAGGACATTATTGTGCAGATGTCCATCTGATGCATAAAATACTACATTTAGTTTTTGTGACAGCTAAAAAGGGAGAAAGAACCATGAAGCAGAGCAGTGGTAGATGCACTAATTCTCAGTGGTGGTAATATGGTAGATACTCCACATGTTCCACATATAAGCTTTTTGATATTATTGCCTATTTGCATCCATATATTAGTATCTGTCAGAAAGATGAGCAGAGACACAACCTCATAACTTCATATCAGTCACATACAAAGGTAGAGTAAAAAATGTTGACCTTTGTGAAAAAAACATGTTGGATTTTTTTTTGTTTGTGAAAGCAACCACAACCAAAATAATGACAGGTACCGTAATTTTCTACTTAAACTGGTATCAGTTTAAATGAAACCACACAAACTGAGTGTTTCACCTTTTCAATATAATTGTTTTGTTTGAAGAAGACCTTTAAGATCATCAAATACAACCAGTTTTGAAAGAGGTTGGACAAAAGGTTTTCTGACAAAAAACTGTGAAGCTGCCTTTGTGAACATTTCACATTTCCAGACATTTGACTGAGAGTGTAATGCAGAAAAATGCTTGCTGTGGTATAAATGCTGTGGTATAAACTAATAAACTCAGTAAGGATTTGATGAAGGAAAATAAATGTTGCTAGCAACAGCGGACTTGGGTCTCCAGTTCTCTTCATTTTAGGCAGTTGTCCAAATTACTGCAAAAATGATGCAAATCGATAGTCTGTTTGGCACTATTGTATACAAGCTCAGCACTGGTGCCTTAGCTCATAGGAATCCAGAATAATACCAGAAGAGTATGCAGGTATTTGCTGCTTTGTAAACAAGACTGATATTTAAGTCTTCACATGGTGTCTAGACAGCAGCAATTAGTAGTAATTAGTAAGTGCATCTGCTGTTGTGGAAGCTCACGTGCTGGGGATGTAATGGATCAAAGGGTTTTACTTCAACAGCACACTCTATAAAGTAGAGTACTGCCTTGGATTTCCATATGTTGTGTCCCTCCTTTGCTCTGATGTTTTGGTTTAGAGTTTTTGAGGTGCTCACTTCTCTGCTCAGGAGCCAGCCTGGCAAATGAAAGTGATGGATTAACAGTAAACAATTTAATGTCAAACAAAGTCTTGATCTGTGTTCCTGGCATGTAAATAAAATAGCACTTCTAGTTAAGACCCACCTCATTATACTGAAGCTTCACAGAACATACTCCAAAGCCTCTGCTAGTAGGCAACAAGTAAAACATATTGCCTCTTTTAGGCACTTGTAATCTGCCTTTAGAGGTCTTGACTTGGTAGACGTCAGCCTTTGTCAGGCCATCATGCCACCATGTAAGTGCTAACTATGCCTCTGCCTTGTCTCAGGACAGTTACAATATTCTCTGTCAGGAACAGTGCAATTAAAAAAAACAAAACACCTCTTCTGTTGCTGCTGCAGCTTCCCTGCTTTATGATAACAGCCATGTGTATGACTTGCTGGGTGAAAAGCCACTGCTAAACAGCTGTGGAAAATTCTGTTTGTCTACTCCTCATGCAAAGATAGAGGAAGAATATAAAAAAGAAACATGTTGTTCATTGGGTTTTATGTTTATTTATCCCCAATTTGCTTTTAAATGCCTGCATACATGTCTATGAACCCCCACAATCACTGCCTCAAGTGGCTCCCATACTTTTTGTATGCATCTATTTGTAATATAGTTGCTGCCACCCATGCAGGTAATTGCAAGATTAAGTCACCCTTAGTTCATAAATCCTGTCAACATACAGCTGTGTAACATCACTGTAGTGGAAGGGGAGTGGCCAAGGGGCTATAAACCTGGGTTTTTCCCTGACACTGACACCTGTCTTTGCATTTCTTTGCTTTCAGGATCTCCTTAACACCAGTATATTGTTAGCCCTAGCAAGAAATATTTCTGCCATGTATGAGAGGCAGAAAATCTGAATGTGTTTAAAACCAGACTATTTCATGTTCAATAGTCATGTCCATTCATGGACAGCCAGGACCTCTTTACTTAGGCAAAATGGCCTACAGGATTATCTTTTTCTCTCCCTCTTTTCAGACCTTGCTAATAAATCTCATATGACGAAGAGTGTGGTTGTCTCAGAACTGGGTAAGCTTGGATAATCTCCACGATGAAGAGCTATAGCTGCCACATCACAGGTTTTGTCTCTGTGTTACTGCCACATTGCAGTTGTTTGATGAGGAGAGTTTGATGGGATTTTAGAAAAAAATTCAGCTAGCTACATAACTTGTGTCTGACAAATTAATTGTTGCATGAGAAAATTACCCAGGTTTTGCGAACATGATTGTTCTTAAAAAAAGGTCTCAGAGCTTGTCTGAGAGCAAGAAACTTTACCTTATCAGCAAATGATTCCAGAGAAAACCCAGACATCTGTGGTGCTAAATATAAGACTATTTTTTAAAAAAATCAGAACAAGGAGAAAGAAAATTGGGTGAAGTTTTTCCAAAAAATAAAAGACCTTTTTATTGTTACTATTTTGGCCAGTTGCTCTAATTGGCATCAGACTATGGTTTCTGAAGCTACAGCATTCCATAATGTAAATCAATATTTTAGCATCACAATTAGAGATATTCCTTGCACAGAATCTGTGAGCAATTTTAGATCTAAATGGGATTCTGGGATTCTGAAAATGTTCAGAATGGATTATCTGCTCTTCAGATAAACATCAGGCCAAATCTTCAAGTGTTGTCTCTCTTAAAGTGTACAGAGGACCAACCTGCAATACGTTGATGATACATGAATTAATGAAAAAAGCATCTTTCCATTGTATACAAATTGCAATTTCCTAGCTGGCTTAATGGCTAGGTTAATTCAGGTTAAAACAGAGCAGTAATCCAATCTCAAAATGAGACAGGAGTCATGTGAAACAGAGT
The DNA here is from genome assembly GCA_023637945.1 of Phaethornis superciliosus. Classification (NCBI taxonomy): domain Eukaryota; kingdom Metazoa; phylum Chordata; class Aves; order Apodiformes; family Trochilidae; genus Phaethornis; species Phaethornis superciliosus. Next base: position 43,022,844 of record JAJQWJ010000004.1, on the reverse strand, counting down.
CTCCCACACTGACACAGATTAAAAAACAGTCATCCTAATCTTTTTCACTACAGGAATATCTAAGAGTATTTTTGCCTCCAAGAGTATCGTGAGATTGTGAAATCTCTTGAAGGATTACCTGGGGTTGTTCTTTCCCAGATGCAAGACTTTACACTTGCTCTTGTTTTAATACATTAAATTTCTCCATTCCCAACTCTCCAGTCTGTCCAGGTCCCTCTGAGTGGCAGCACAGCCTTCTGGGGTATCAGCCACTCCACCCAGTTTTGTGTCATCAGCAAACTTACTGATAGTACACTCTATTCCTGCATCCAGGTCATCAATAAATGCATTGAATAGTTCTGGTCCCAGTACTGACCCTTGAGGGACTCCTTTAGAAGCAGACTTCCAAGACTCCATCCCATTGACTACAACTCCCTGGCTTCTATCCTTCAACCAGCTCCTGATCCACCTCACTGGTCATCCAGCCCACACTTCTTCAGTTTAGCTCCAAGGATGCTGTGGGAGATGGTGTCAAATGCCTTACAGAAATCAAGATAAAACATTTAAAACAAACGCTTAAAACATTTAAAGGAGGAAATTGCAGCTAATCTATTACGATTAATCTTCCATTTACTAATTAGAGGAGCAAACATCTTTGGGAAGTATGTGATCTAAACTAATGATTGCAATATTTATTACCAGATGCTCCTTGGAAAGTTTCTATGAAACCTATAAGTCAACTCTGTTCAGAATTAATTTCACAAGTAGTAAACATAAATAAACTCATCAAAGTTAAAATTGGAAGGGCGTTCTTCAGTGTTTTGTGAACTGGAGATGCAAACGTCGAGAGGGTGGTAAACAAATTAAATGAGAATGTTATTTTGAGATATATGAAATGTGCTGTACATTTAGTGTACATTAAGAAATACTCAATGTTACTTATTGATTATTAATAATAAATTATTTAGCATAATTTATGCATTTTTATATTTGGTAAATAAATAATAAATACACAAATAATATTTAGTTCATAGGCCTTTTTGTGGCTAGTGAGTGATGATGATTATCTCAATAGCTCACGAAAGTTAGTCTTATTGGAGGATTTTCTTCCAAATGCAGTTTTGGCAGATTCTGCATTTCCCTACTATCCTGGATTTTTAAAAGATGATATTTAATAGCTCCTTCTGTGGGACTGGCATACTTTTAACTGGCACATTTTCTGAGCAGCATTTCTATTATTCTTACTGAAGAAATACAGCTAATTCTACTTTTGCTTTGTTTCATCTGTGTTACTCCTTTTATTCTAAGGAGTGGGGATGCAATTCTTTGCTTCTTCTGATAGCGTCCTTTTGGACCTTTTGGAGTCAGCTGAACCTGAAAACCTGTGTCTTGACACAGATCTTCATTAGCTGAATATACTTTGCCTTTGTCTAAGTGAATAAATGCAGCACAATTGGCCAGCAACTGGCTGTTAGGCTGTTTTGTGCTGGCCTCATCCACAAAGCTATTCTTGGTGCCCGTTTTTTAGTAGATGAGATATTCTTCATTCTGTATGCCTGTGTCCTGTCTTTGCCTTCCAAACAAAATTGACCCCACATCCTTACCAATTTATGTGCTTCAGACTCATACCTTCCTGTCCTTAGCTCCACCAGCATTTTTTTTTTCCTATCCCACACCAAATGATAGCACTATGAATATTTTAAAACCTTCATGTGATGAAAAATATGTGGCTGGTTCAAATGACTGCCTTGTGGCTTCCCTGCAAAGAATAACCATGGGGCTGAGGCTTGAAGCAGGTGCAGTTGGAAGGGCAATTCTCTGCCCAAGGTGACCATTGCATGACCAGATTCACCTAATATTCTAGGTGTTTTATCTGGCTATAATTACTGGTAGATGCTTTTGCAGTGATTTTTGTCTTTTTATACCTGGCTGTTAATGAGAAGACTTATGCCTTCTCTGTTATTTTCATTAATTTAGCTTAATGATCTATTCTTTCTCAGACTCAGTCCCAAATGGGTAAAAGAGTTCTGTAAAAGAGTAATAACTCTTTTTACAGCCTATAGCAGTTAGTATTTCAGTGTGCAGACACATTGCTCTTAGCAGTCTCTCACAATTTGTTTACCATGTGCATCATTTTTTTGCTGCAAGGCAGAAAAGGGAGAAGAGATACGTAGCAGCATTAATTTCTTAATAAAGCCCTACTTAGTGGTCTGTAAAATAAACTTGTAATGAAGGTTAATCTTTGATTTATATCAGCTCCAGGAAAAGTAAGGAGTATAGTTTTCAATTCTTTTTCTTTGAGGAACGTTTCTGGACCAGTTCATCCAGTAATAAGGGAGCAGTTGTCCCTTATTATTCAGCATACTTCACTATATGCACATATATCCCAAGCCGATGCTTTCCTTCAAATTTAATACTCATGGTAGAAAAGCAGCCCCACCACATGGTCTGGGGCTAGCTTGAGGTATTTTATCTTAAGCCATTTTATAGTTCATATTTGACAGTCCTAGGAAATTTCAGAAGAGATTTCTATGAATCTAGAATTACTGCAGTTTAGATTGCTTAAAGAAAATCCATGCCTGTCCAGAAATCAGGGATGACTAATGAGTACAAGGAGGCTGTAAACTCTTACAGCTATGCAGTCCTCACCTTAGGGCTGTGGTTTTTTGCCAGGTCTCTGGCTGTGAAGATGACTTGTTACACACAGGTGCTTGTAGAGTCTGGGACCTAGTTTTCATGAATTCAGGATGCATTGCTTCAGAAAAGAAACTATGACCAAAGGTTTAGTATCTATCTGATGAAAAAGAGTGAAAAACCTAGATTCCTACCCCTCTGTGGAAGGTCTCTATTTTATACCTTTTTCCCCCTGCTACAGCTAAGGTTGATGTATGAGAAAAAGGAAATAAGGTAAGAGAGTAGTATACTGCCATTGCTGCACACTCTGACACCCAAGGTCCCATCAAGTTATTACTCCTGTTAGACCTGTAAGTTAGGAACAAGCACAAAAGAAGTCTATTTTGAAACTAGGGATATCACCTGGCTTTAGCCTTAGAAAATTAATATTAAAGTTACCTACAAACCAAATGAAGTCACTTCACTTCCTACTTTGCCTTTTTATCACGTTCCATAGTTAGATGCATGCTTCCTGTCCCTCCTCATTGCCCAGCATTCAACATTAGATTAGAAATCTAATTAAATTCTGCTTGTAATAGGTATTTTCTAATTTTTAAATGTTTGCTGCTACCTTTCAAGATCTATACCTTCAGCCTGACTGTGACAATTTTCAGTCATTAGCATCTCCCATTTTCATGGAATAATAGAATCATTTAGGTTGGAAATGACCCTTAAGATCATCAAGTCCAGACACTAGCTTTTTTTGCAGATTTTTTTAGACTTTCCTTGGTTCGAAAAATTACCTTGGTTGGAAAAGACTATAGAAGAACTGTGTGAACGCAAAGGCTTCCATATCTTCTACAAAAAGATCCCTTTTAGAGATGATGTGGAGTTCTATTTGGCGGGCAAAGAAATGGAGTTTTCCAGGTTTTCAGTTCAGTTGCTCATGGAATGAAAGAAATTCATCTTGTTGCAATCTAGTGCATTGATCAGTTTGCTCCAAAGGTGCTTTTTCTTTGTTGTTGTACCTATTTCTACTTCCATTTCTTCTACTCCATTTCTTGCAAAAACATTACAGTAGAGTTTATCTAATTGTAAATCACAGGAATACATGAACATTTGTGAAATAGTTCCAAACCTCTCTCTGGTCAAAGGTGGTAGAAGCATCACATTTTGAAAGGTTAAATTTTTAATAACGTTACTCAAGTGACTATTGAAATAAAAGTGAGATTATGGAAAGAGAAATCTGATGGAATAACTTTTCATATAAGACCTACACTTTTTCTATTGCACAGAATTGCTGTTAAAAGCCTGAAATCCTTTGAAAACAAAAAAAAAAACAAAAAACAAACCCAAAACCCATATGTGAATGTAACATGAATAGAGAATCTGAAAAAGACCACAGGAAAATGGTTAAAAATCCAGGGTCAGCATAAAGGAAATCAAATGCAAAGTTTAATTTCAATGATGAGTAAGAGTGCATCTTAATACAAAGTGCTGCTACAGTTCCCCTAATGATCTTTTCTGGTTCTTGTCATGGCTGCATTAACTGCCACTTTACTGAAGTAAAGTGTCATCAGACATTCACGTGTGTGAGTTGGGACAAAAGCTTTGTGCTTCTATAAAACCTTTCTGAGAGCTCTGATTCAGACCCAATAGTCTTAATATTTATGTAATTCTTCCTGACTGTGTACCTTTATATGCACTGACAGCTTCTTATACTCACCGTATGGTCCTTTGTGATATTGAAATGGCTGAAAGCAGAATGACTTTGCTTTGAAAAATTAAAATACATCCTTAATGCCTCTGAGCAGGATCCTGGGTAGGTGAAGAGTGCTATCTATGACTGATGAATTTTTCATCTGTCCTCTCAATCTACTTTCTGGTTGCCTTATCCAACAGGGATATTGCTGAGCAAGCTGACTTCCATCCATCAGGCCACTTAAGCTCATACTCATCTCAGGGCATCAGAATCTCTCCACAGGGATTTCTGAATAAGGGAGCACTGCTCTTTTGAGCTACCAGTGCAGAAACTCTCCTGAGGAGAACACAGGTACACGTCTGGAAGAACAATTAAAAGTAATACTGCATCTTGTTACTCCATCTTTTCAGCACTGAAGTATGTATCTCAGTTTCTCCCAAAGCTAGCAGGAATAACACACCAGTTAGGAACTGAGAAGAATTAGATGATCATTACTGAATGAAAGTTACTGGTGTCAGTATGAACAGTCAGAAATATGCCCTGCATGCAAACGCACAGCTCTCAGAAAGGTTCATCATCACTCTTTGGGCCATCTGTATTGGGTGCTTTCTCTGAGGAAAGGCTTCACCAACCCATGCCACTGTCTTTGGCAGACCTTGACCCAACACTCTTTCTCAAAGAAACCTTCCATAAGTCTTGAGACAGCTTTCCCCAGAGTGACCGGGAGGCTCAGGAGGCAGCTTCTGGCAGCATGCAGGTGTAGCACATTCATTCCACTAAGAAAAATATTTTGTTGACACACTTCCCATGTTTCTACTCAGTCCCATTTCCTTCATGCTCAGTCTATAAACTTGCACTTGGTTATCCTGGCTTACCTGTGTTTTTCTGCCTTTGATTCAGCAGTGTTAAAAGACTACCATCTGCAGCCCTCCACTTCTTCCTGTCCCATGTAAACACTCAAGGCTCTACCTTCCTCTTAGAGCACCTAGATTGACAAGGATTATTTGTAGAGTGAGTTTGTAAAGGAGCTGAACCTACTCTTAGTCATGTAAACAGTAGTCTCTGGAAACGGGCAGTGAAGGAGGGGGGAAAAGGAGAAGAGGTGATTTTTCTGCCCCAGTTGCCTTACAATAACAGTCCAGTTTTCCACCAAGTGCTTAGGAAAACTTTTTAAAAAAATTAAAATAAAGGCATGTCTTGAAACTGCAGTTGGAAAACAGCTTTTGATATGCAGAGACACAGCTTTAAAAGAAAAACTTGTAGATGGAAGGATTTAATTTTCAGGTGTTTCATATTAATCAACCTGTAATATTGTACCATCCCAGACAATGAGAATTTGTCATATTACTTACCAAATAGATGGTAAAATCCTCATTTGAACAGATATAGATAGCAACCACCAAGGATTTTACTCAGCTGAATACCATTATTTTATAGGGGCTTTTTTTCTTTTTCCTACCTGCGAGAGAAATATACTTTGTGTCAGTGTAGCCTGAAACTGGTAGAGGCTAATGATCAAAAGGACCTCTTAGTTTACTTCTGATTCAGGCCCTCAAGGTCCTCTTGGGAACACTACTCATGTTCTGCATGCTCCCAATCCATTTTTAAGTGATCCACTGTTGTTCCTCCCCATCCTTGAGATAATTTTTCTATGCCAGCCTAACAAATCTTACTACAAGTAAACTTCAGTGCTTTAGGAACTCAGTATTCTGTGGTCTTTGCTACCACATTTCTCAGTAACTCCATGAGTTTAGAAAAAATGGGATCTCAGTTGATGAACTTAATTGGAGTCCCAGTACAGAAAGAGGATGAATCATACCTGGACTAACCACAAATAATACTTCTCTGGTTACTTCTTAAAAGTATTAAGTAGTGGTTTTTGTAAAGAGGTGTAAGGTAGGTGGAAACATCCGTGTCCTGCAGCAGGCTGTATGCCTGGGTCAAGAACTGAGACATGAGAGGTCCTGACATCTCCCTTGCTATGGGGCTGGGAATGATTCTGTTCTCAGGGCTACAGCTTGACAGGAAGAGACAGGGAAAGTCTGGTGTCCTGACAAAACTTCAGGAAAAAAATAACATCCTTATATTTTGTCAGAGTGCCAAGAAATCCCCTGTGCTTTGGGACTATCAAGCCAAACTCGACATCTGGGATGGGAAGTCATCTGATGGAATGAGGGTGACTACACTGGAATTAGTCACTCCTGGGTTTCTTCAGAGCCTGTGGGGAGAAAAAGAGTATTGCCAGGGTACATTTACATTAATTGTGCCTGAAATGTGCCCAGTTTTTGCTGCTGAACATGTTACCTCATTCCTACCATGTTCTACCATCCTAGTATGAGAAAAACAATTATAACAAATCACTACTATAACAATTAAAATTTAACTCTTGACTTCCCCCAAGGTCAAAAGAGACTCACACATGAGAGATCAACAGACTCTTAGCAACAAACCTTAAAGTATTGTGACTACTGTTATCATGGCCCCGTGTCTTCTAAAGAAACTTCTTTTTCTCTTCAACCTTTCCTCACAGGACATGTTTCTTAACTTCTTATCACTCCCACTGTTTTCTTCAGACTACCTCCAGCTTACCTTCAACATTTAATATATTCTACACTGTTTTAATAACCCAGGATAAATATTCTCAGTGTTCACACTTCTACTTCACTTATCTGCATTTAGACTCATACCACGAACAGTAAGTCTTTATAAATATGGAGCCTCAAAATGTATTTTGGTATGTAAATCTCTGGTCCTTCCTCAGGAATCTATATTCATATAAGACTTAAGAAATGAAGCCAAACTGAAAAAACTCAATTCCTTCTTGTGTTTGGCACTTACAGAGTTAAGGTACTGTCACTGCCAGTCCAGCAAGGAGGAAACAAAATATTAACAGCAGTGGCTTTGATTCCAAATGCCTTCCAGGCTGCACTTGGGTTTAAATTTACATCTCAGCAGGAGGCAGATTTACATTTCAATCATTAGATCTCTGTGAAAAACTTCTATCCTACTCCCTGTGCATCTCTGATTTTTCCAGTTCATTGTTAATGAATATATGTAGATTTAATACTATTGTTAATAAATGAAGACACAGGGAACTGTAGGATAGTGAGAAGCAGGAAGTAGTCCTACACCATTTCCATGAGTGAAAATGCACGTGGGTGTTCATATTTCTCAGTCAGAGCAGAAAACCAGGGAGACCAGTTAAAACAAATCTTTCTGGATTACCCCTCCTGAAAATTTTCTGAGGACAAACACTAGCCAGAAAAGCTCTACCAAAAATCTAGGCATGCATACAGATACCTTGCTCTCAGTTCTGCATTGCCATGGTATTGATTTCATTGGAATCAAGGCTCTGAAAGACCTTTAGAGATATGGACTGAGAAGTGTATGCTGGTCATTCCTTACTCACCTTACATGCTTCCTCTGTGAGGCTAGAAAGGAGAGAAGAGAATTTATGAAATTCCCTAAAACTGCCCTGCATTACAAATAGTTCTTGGCTTTATTTTAAATTTAGTCAATATATCTTTGAAGTTAGCATGGGTGTTTTTTTGTGGTTTCCTTTTAGTGTTTTCTCATAGGAAAAAAAAAAAAAAAAAAAAAAAAGAGCTTCTTTTAATTTCTATGTCTGTACCTGTAGCACATGACATGTGATATGAGAAACATTAACAAGTGAGAACTTGTGAGGGCAAGGCTGAAACATCACAACAGGCTGTTGGATGGTGCCCAGATCTTCCCAGGCTTGTCTCAGCTTCCGCTGTTCAACGCAAGTGAGGTAACTTCATATATGGAGACAGTGGTGAGATCCTACCTTACATGCTAATCTTCCTTCAGTGTCAAACGAGCTAGATATTTTGACTAAATGAATACCCTGAAGGCAACCAATAGGTATCGTGGTGCAGGACTTTCAGAATAGTCACTAACATGTGCAGGCCTGTGGGCTAAATCATCTAAATCATCTTTTCCATTTTGGTAAGGAACACAGCATATCCATCAAAAGTGAGTAAGGAGACATTTGATCCCTGGGAAACAAGTGCTTTGCTGCTCACAGGGGAAAAGAGAAAGGATAGCTAGAAAACAAGAGTACAGAAATGAACCCAAGCCAACCCCGGTACATAAAAATCAAACTGAGATACTTAAATCAACAAATCTCTGCTCTCTTCTCTCTTCCCCAGCAACAGGAGAAACGAAACAAAATGAAATGGAAACAGAGGCAAACTGATACAATGTTTTGGTCTAGATTTCTCCATGGTGGAGATGTGGTACTACAGAGAGCAGTGTTTGGTTTCTAAACTTCTGTTTTCACAGTCTTTTGTTATGCCTCTTTCTCTGATCAGCCTGTTTCTTCTTCATCCTTCTCAAGGCCCAAGATGCATCATTTCTTCTAAAGCCCTTGATTGCTCTTATTTTTTCTGTCATAGGTCCTTTATTTTTCCTTGCGTTGACAGTTTCTGCTGTGATATGTTCATGTGGTTGACACTTACCTGGGAGGCAAGTTTCCTTATGATGACAAGTTTATTTAAAATAGCTAGAAGATAATAGCAAAGTTTGCAGTTTATTAATATTTTTACACAGCTGCTTCCCTGTGTGTCAGCATATATTGTTCAGTACATATTATGTGCTGCTTGGCCAGTGACATAAGTTCATTGCTTATATTTGTACTTTAACCAGAGGACCATGTGTTGTTACACATATCTTAGCATTCACAGGTGCACTTAATAACAAATTATGTTGGGTGTTCTGCTATTTAAAACCTAAAAAACTTTGTATGGTGAGTATGTTAGCAAATTTATAACATTCTTTGGAAAAACAAGTTTCATATGCCTGGAGATGACTCTTAAATATGCCTAGGAACCTTAAATTAAGATTCCTGAAGATTTCCTTAAATTCTGGTTTAAAACCAAGGCACATATGGTTACCATCATAATGGCTATCAATGATGCAGGGTGATAGTGCTACGGTGAGATAAGCTACTAAAATGTATGTGAAAGAGCCCATCTTCCTAGGGCTTTTTTTCTGCCTTGTAGAGGTTAACTACTGAATTTTTGTCTGTAGAATTCCCAAATTAATTAAAAGATTCCAGGCCTAAGCATCTATGTATTTTGATATCTTTTTATCAATGTGTCATTTTCTATGTTGCAGGTATGCTTGCTATTGCCTCATTGTATGTGCATTGAAGGTGTGCTTCATTTGCAGGAATAATGTTTGAAAATAACATTTTAAGTCTCTTTCTGATGGTAGCTTTTGTGCCTTTTTCAACTATAAGCCTTAAGAAAAGGGCATCTCTTGTTCTTTGTTCTCTATGAACCTATGTACGAGAAGCCCAAGCTGCTCTGGGCATCCAGGATCTCTGCTTGTGCAGATGTAATTTCTAATCACAGCCTAAGTTTAAAAGAAGACATCCAGTTACATTTACCAAAATTAAATTCCAAAAAGAAATGTTGTTTTGAGGGCCTAGTTGGCTGATATTTTTATATGTATATACAAAAGATGTAATTGCAATTCTGACATGGTGTATAATCTGCCTTTGGAAAAGTGACAGTTTTTGTTTGCGGTAAGTATTATCCTGTGTGTTTTCCTGAGAAAATAGACATTCACAAATTTTGAAAACAATACAGAAGCTCGGGTGCCTAGAGACTTTCTGTGAGGTATTTGGCAAATGTAAAAATAGTTTCTGTAGGTTCCCAGAATTATGGTGAGAAAACTTGAGCAAGTCTAAAAGCCAAGCAAAGAAATAGCACTTAAAAAGAGGGATCATGGGATGAAGAACACCCATAATAGAATGTGAAGAACAGAGAACTGCTTGGTACAATTGCTCTAGGTTTATGAGAAAAATACTTGAAGTGAGTGTGAGAAGAATGGCAAGACCACAGCTGCTAAGTCCCCTGGTGGAAGAGAGGCGCATTCAGAGCACTCAAGCAACAGAATGTAATGTAGGGAATATTAGAACTTCCTCTGTTGACTACAAGTTGCTTCTGAACTTCACAGATGATGAAAAGTGTACTGTACAACATCTCCCTGTCTAGTGATGTTAGCAGCTTTACAAGGACGACAGTATTAAGACTGTTTGCACTGAAGTACAGGTACAGAAGAGGAGCAGCCTCAGCAGCACCACGCTGCCATTCATGAGGCTCCCTTCAGAAAGCCAGAGGGACATAGTTGGCCAAGGCAGCCAGGATGTCTCTGTGTTGTAAGTCACCATCACAGCTACTGAGGTGCACCATCAGGGGAGTTTTTCCCTCAGACCACCAACCACAGAAGTGACTCCACAGTTTTTCAACATTTGTTTTTCATCTATGGAGAGCTTTTGTCTTTCTAAATAGCTGTCTGCCTCATGTTCACAGCATACTTTGGATGTTTGTAGAAAAGTGTTCTTACAAGTCCTGCACATCACCTGCTGATAAGAAAGGCTATGTGGACTTTCCCATTTTTCTGAAGTCTAGGAAAAGCAATAATTTGCAGGTATAACTTCTGTGTTTTGAAAAACAGTTGGCAGCTGAAAAGAAAGATACTGAATGGTTTTGGAACTTGACAATAAAGGAGATGGACATAACAGTCTTCAATCCACCATCATAAGATGGACCTGTCTATTTTGTCCATATTTTTCAGGTCCTTTGTCAGATCTCGAACGGACTGGAAGCATCTTGATTAAATATTTTGGAACTGTTTAATATCCTACAATTTAAGATTCAATTTTACTTTTACAACACTGTTAGCTTAGTACCTCATCACTGTGACCCTATTAATCAAAAATCAACTTTTAATCTATACTCATTTTGCTTCCTTTCGAATTCTGGAGGAATGAGAAATAATGATTCTGTTTTCTGCAATATTATCCTTACAGAGCTAGAGTTGGATGGCATTATGAAGTGCTTCACAACATGAAAGGAAGGCAAAGACCTGGCAGAGAAGGATGGGTTTGCAGTGTAAGCAGTCAGTAAAAGGAATAAGCACCAAGGAAAGGTGAAAGTGCTGATATTGTTGCTTAAGGTAGAGTTAGATCTGGGAGTAAATCTCTACCCAATTGTTTTCAGTTTCCAAAAGTCTCCGGTCTTTATTCTCCTTTATCTTCCATTTGGGGGAATACAAAATATGGGGGGGAGGATAGAGAGGAATTCTGTCCTTAGGTTTGTGGTCCACCCAAACTGCTAAGTGATGACACTCTGTAAGACATATCCTGTGTGAGGAATATCAATTTTCCCAGAAGGCAATTGTCTGAGTGCTCATCGTTACAATGGCGAGAAGAATGTCCTAAGAGGCATAGGGCTTTTTGTCTTTTAATATAAACACAGCTTATTTAATTGATGGGAACATGAATGTAAAGTTTCCTGAATGGTGTGAGCTGGAAGGCCATTTTGTACTTCGTATTTGTCAGGCCATAAGTACCAGCTGGTATGCATGTTTTGTGACTTCGGAATGAATGTATTACTAACACCTTAGGAAACTGAAAGAATATTTAGAACATTAGTATTAGAGCTTTCAGGAGAAAAAAAAAAAAAACTAAACAAATTTACTTTACTGTCATCATGATTATGTGAGAAAGGACACTTTCCTGTTTAGAACAATTTCTAATAATTTTTTCCCATAAAGGCAGGACATTCTGAGAAATCAAAACATGAACTCTGATAACAGAGGTCAGCAAATGCTGCAGCTGATTCTAAATTATTTCCCTGGTAAGCAATGGCACACAGACAGCCTTGACTGTTTCATATCTACAGATTAACTCAGATGATTTTGATGTACAGTATAAATCACCTGGCTTTATCGTGAGCTAGATTCTAGACCATGAAAATTTACAGGAATTTCTATGTGGTTTCCAGATGCTGCATTTACATCAGAAAAACCAAGGCCTGAGTTGAAGTGAGCAGAAAGACTCATCATTTCCACAGGCTTTTAATTGTTCTCCTAGACACTATAAGTCTACAGTAGGAGGGGACAGTGATCCACTAGTCACATAAATGTCACTAGTCACATGAGCCCTGAGAAGCTCATGGATCTTCATGGTTCTAGTAAACTAACTAGGACAGTAGAGTTTTATTGTCCTTTATCCCTCATCAATTTGAAAAATTCAGTATCAGCTGAGACATTTAGCACTCCTCCATGCTGACAGAACTATACCCACGACACTGACAACTGTTTTGCCATTGATATGGATGAACATCAAGCACTTTTAGCCACTAGTGGATATTATTGAAAAAAATCCCCTTCTGCCAAACACTATAGAGCTGCCAGTAAACAAAACTTGAAGAGGAAAGGGTACAAGAGAAATTAATCAGGAAGACAATGGAATTTCTAACATGGTTTGCCCAAGCAGATGTGATGGTGACTGCTAGAATCTTCAAAATCTTTGTAATTCTGCTGTAAACTGGTAAACTTCGACATTAACAGAATCACAGAATGGTTTGAGTTGAAATGGGCACTAGAGATCATTTAGTTCCAGTCCTGTAGTGTTCCAGATAATCCTTTAAATTTTTTTGCCTTTTAAAATCTTGGCCTTTCTCCTTCTTTCTTTAAATTTGTTAATCTGCTTAAACGATTAACTAATGAGTGACTCACAAGTCTTCCCTTTTCAGCCTATTTGTAGCCCTTACATCATCTCTGGTTTGGTCTCTCTGTCTGACATGTCTTGCTCAATATTTAGATTGCATTTAGTATAAATTGATTACAATTCTTGATGGTTTTCTGAAACTTTGCTTCCGATGAGTCCTTCAGGCCACTGATGCTTCTGTAATATTAATTTTGCTGGACTTGTCTGACTAATCACTGATATCTAAATTGTTATTGTTCATATTTAATTTTTAAAGATCTTATTTCGCCTTTTAGATAGAACACCTGGAATTCCCAACCCAAGTCCTGTCACACCATTTTGTTATCACTTCCTTCTAATTGATTTCTTCCATGTATGTGATGTGGTGCAATTATTACATTTTTTTTGCCCTTGCCTCCATTTATTTAAGAACTTCATACATGGGGAGAGATCATCCCAAAAGGCAAGAAGGTCTTAGACACTGAAGTTCAGAGCTCCTCCTCACTCCAGTAGCTGTGGGGAAAGGAAGGCAAAAGCACTGGTGGGAACTGGCGAAAGCACCAGTTCCAAAAATCTCACTTAGATCTCACCAGTGATAGCTCAGAGGGCAAATTACTGCTCTTGGTTGTGTTCCTGGGGGCAACTGTGCCACAGGTTCACCTCTGCATATTCCTTCTTTGGCATGTTGGTCTCGGACTCTTCTCTACTGGTGTCCACTGGTCTCATATCCGCTTGAGCCAGTGGCAGCACCTACCAAGCTAGTTCATAGAAGTTCAGGGGAGCAAAAGAACTAGACCATCTATGCAGAGCAGACATGGAAGGACTGAATTAAAACTGTGACTGACTAATCAGGTTGTATTTAAACAGAGCCCAGATTTTCACACAGACTGGCAGTTTTCTGGAATTACAGCCTTTCAGGGCAATGTTCCATGAGATAGTCCTGGTTCACTGCTTGCACCTCCATGTTCCAAAAGAGTAGAAGAGATTTCACAAGTGTGAACTCCATGGTGTCATACACTGTCAGTATTCCTCCACAGAAACTAAGCAGACGTGGGCAATAGAAAGAAGGGGAGGCTGTGTGAAGTGAGTACAGTGCCAATCACATATTACATTCCTCTGAAAGTGAGCAATTACTGCTCCTGAATGTATAACTTTTGGGAGGCTTAATCACCAGATATAATTCTGTTACAGAAATGCAATCTGTTTGCAGTCTGCTAGACAATACAAAATATTAATTTCATTGTTTCACAGATTTCAACACGGTGACATTAATGAGGTAAACACATATCTCCAAGAGACAAATGTGGACTTTAAAAGCACCTCCAGACATTATCTTAATCGCTTGTGCAAAACAAGCACTTTCTAACAACATGCATCCTTCTTTACACATAAAGGAAATAGCTGACTCTAAAGTATAACTAATGAAAGAACAATAAAATTCTTCTGGCTTTTTCACATTAATAAGACTTCTCTGGATTCACACCTGTGAAACATAAACGGATTGACATCTTACGCTAAGAATCAAGAAAAAATAATGCTATTTATGCCATTATTCTTTATATTTCTATTTTCCATCGCCCTTAAATCTGGCCTGGAAACCTCTCTGACTGCTGGTCTTAATTTGTCTCTGTCTTATTAACGTGGTTGGAGTAGAAAAGCAGGCAAGATAGTAGAAAACAAATTAATTTCTATGTAATTACCTTCATCAAACTAATTGGTTTGAGTAAAACACACATGATTATAGGTATTTAAAAACTGAATGAATGAGGTTCCATAGGCAGGCTGTGCATTTTTATTCAGCACTGGTTGTATGGAGTTTTAAGAACAATATGAGAACAGTTTTAAGAGCATCAGAAGTTACTTTTGAGATGCCATACCTCCATATATAGACAGCAAGCAAAGTCTATCATCTGGAAAGTGAAGGGTGTGCTGCCTGTCCTGTAATACATTCTGTATTACAGAACAGGCATATTCTGTATTCCTGTAATACATCCTGTAATACACTTAATTAAGAGTAGATTCCAGGGGGGCCAGGAAAGTAGTGCCATTTTGCTAACAGCCATTGTTAAACTGTGCATTGCAGCACCAGGTTGTCTCCAGTCATGATAGTGAGGCATACTAATACGAAAGAGCTCCAGATCAAAGCTCTTTGTAATAACTATTAGTAAGTTTATATCAGGCTTACTTCTTGTGAAAGATCTTTGGAATACAGCAAATCTGTTCTGAATTTCAGAAAGAACTGATGTATCTAAGGCAACACAAAATATTTTCAAAGGCCAAGGGAATGTTCTTAATAATTGCAGTATTCATATTATGTCTATAAATAGAAGTGTATCTTTTTATTTGCTTGACTCAGACTGGGCCCATCAAGAAAACCAGTTACTCATATGGTCTCTGAGCTCCCTTTTGTGTAATTCTAGTGCCTTTCTGGTCTTAGTATACATGAAGGCTTGGAGTTGATCAGAGAAAGCCCATAATCCCTCTCTCTTTTTAGTTCTAATCACTATAACTTGAAAAATAGACCAAGAACGGTCAGGTTTTCAAAAAGTAGCCCCTCATTTTTGATATTCATCATCTGGATGATTTTTCTTAGAGATACATGATACCGTGAGAACTTTTGCCACCAAAGTACAGCTCTTTCTGGAAAACCTGTCTGCAGTACTTGAAAGCCCATTTGTTGCCTGTATTCCACCCTGTGTACTTGAAAGTTTGTCACAAACCTCCAATGGCATATTGTTCATTTGCTGTTTTGATGTGGGGAGTACAGCACTAGTAACACATTCTTTTGAGTTGATTTCTGTTTGTTTGTTTGTTTTTGTTTTGTTTTTTCTTTTTTTTTTTTCTTTATAATATTCAAGATACTTGCAGAAATATAAGATAACATCCCTTTATATTTAAACAAATCCCTAAATATTTAAACAATACCCATCAGAGCATGGTGAAACATTCTGTTCTCCTCAACTGTTCTGTAATACATTCAAGTTATATGGGGCAATTAGATACTCTCCATGGCAAATGTTGTATTCTAGCCAACAGAACTGTACTGTTCAAAGGAGTTTGTTTTAATGGCTTTCGCAGAAGTTGGAACACACTATGGGAATGTTATCCTAGTCAATGAGGGATTCAAGCCTTCCTCAAAAAATATTAATGGAAATAGTTGTCCAGAGATTTCCCAAAAGATCGTAAGACACTTCCCCTCTTCTAATAAAAGAGTTGGTGAAAAACTGCAGACTTTGCAGTGTTCAGAATCAAGAAAATACTCAGCAGATGATGTTTCGGTCCCAAAATGAGAAGTTTGTGGGTTTTTTTGGCAGGCCCCTGCTTGTGTTGGTGGAATTCACATAGCCTTTCTGAAAGGATGTTCTGAGGTGGAGTGCAATCCAGAGGAAGCATGTGTCATGGGGGATGATGTACTCCAGCCCTGTGAGAGAGCTGAACTTGCCCAGATGATTAACAATTCCTAGCAGCCAAAATACACAGCACTGCTGGGCTGGGTCTCTGAGGAACTGATTGGTCATGAAGTGAGATGAAATGAAGCACTCACCTTGTCAGAGAAAGTCGAACAGTGCTATTGGTAAACAAACAAAAATCTACCAGCCTCACAGTGCAACCTAAGCATCAGTTTCATGCTTCCTCTCAGTGTGGAAGGCTCTGACAGACCTTAGCAGCACAGTGATTTGAGTGCAAAGATTTTTGCAGGAATGGGAGCGTAGATAAAATAGCAAGTAACTGGGAAGGACACTGACAGTGTCAGTGGCAGGGCGTAAGCATTGCAGAGGGGATTACCATCCCCTATGGTACCTTTCAGACCAGCCAGCTGAATTTTTCAGTGCTTTCCTCAAGAGCTTTTCAGCTGACTCCTCTCAGTGGTGACACCAATCCAGATGATTGCAGGGCACCATCATATATCCAGCATCCTTCCATATTTCCTGTAATCATGAGTAAGCACTTCTACAAGGCCTTGTACTGTGTCATACAGACATGCCGCATGAGCTCAAGGTTTCTGCATCATGTGGGATAGCCACTCACAGCAATAAACTGGTAAACAACACCTATCTTCAGTGGCCTTATTAAGTGCTTGGTTTGTCAGCCATAGCCATTTTGGCAGCTCTTTGTATGCTGATGAATAGTTTAACCTCTCTTTAAGAATATTTTGAGGTAGGAGTGTGCAGCCACTGAAAATCTTATTCTGTATTCTACAACAATGAATACCGTGCTATCTACTGCTGGGGGACTTTCAATTGTATGGGCATAGCTTTCTTCCCGTATTCTGATCTAAAATTTTTCTAGTCTAGCAAAGGCTCTACAACGCATATTTTGTCTTGCATATAAGACATATCTACACAGAGACAGACAGCTTTCATTTTTATCAATGTATGTCAAAAAAAGTCCAGGGAAGCTGAATGGTGTAAATGTTATCAGGATTTTCCCCTTTCTATTTCCATTTCTTTATATCTACATGTCAGCTCCAGTAATCTTTGCCTGTGGACCAAATAAAGCTAATAGCACTTTCTCATATGAACATAACATTGGGATTTTAGCTCCCTGGTGCCCTCCTCCCCTCCATTTGTATTTGACAGCTATTACTCTTCTACCATTTCTGTATCATTGTGTAGAGGAAAAGATATGCAGCAGTATTTGCTATGCTTGAAATAATCTAGCACTACTTTGTAGGAGTATCTTGCTCTCATTTAGCCCAAGAGAGTCTGAGTACTGCTTCTAATCCATTTATTCAACAAAGAAGAAATGAAAGACTTGCAGTACAACCCTGAGGCCGATAGCTAGCCATATTGGCCAGTAGTTGGCCAACTTCTTCCAACTCAACCATATGCACAAGGACACACACAGGCATGGAGTAAATTCCTGTGCCAGTATTTCTGACCTATATCTGGGCTCAAAACCCTCCATGTGCAAAGGCTGTTTCTGAAAATTTGACCTAAATTTTCTTTTAAGGTAGGAAAAAAAAAATCTTGTATGAGAAAAAAAATCAAAGGGGCAACAGTCATGGAATTTCCCAGAACTGTCCTATTCTTCCTGACTGTACAACTGTAGTGGCAGAACATCTCCTCTTGAGTGTATATAAGAAACGTGAAGCATTTATTTCATATTTTGAAGTAAGATTTCCTTCTTCATCTGACTTTTTTGGTCTCTAGTATTTGTCAGTTGTCTTTCCAAAGGGAAATGTGTTATGTAAAAACTAAACTTTTCTAAATTATTTTAAGAGATAGAAAGTCAGAGCAAACTTCTATTGCAGGAAGAAAATGACATGAGCAACTCATGTCGATTTGTTCTTTTTCCTCAAATGCTGCACCAGCCATTAAAACAGTACAAGAGTAGACTATCAATCCCTATTTAAGATGAGATGTTGAGCTCAAAACTCTATAATTTACCAATCTGGTATACATTGTTCCTAAACTGTTTCAAAATCAGACCTTTCCAAATAGTTATTAGCTATCTACTGGTGGCTCCTATGATCTGGATTGAAAGAAATTGCTGGAATCTTCTTTTTATAAGATCTTATTGGTCTTTTAGCATTCAGGGCCAAGAAACAACAACGACAACTAAAAACAAGAAAACAAAAATATTTTGCAGACCTTCTCAGGCTGCTGTGGGAGAAATACACACTGCATGTGTAGATATACTGTGCTGTAGTTTTGATTTACTGATATGGTTCTCCAGGTGTGTAAATACAGTGTTCTGTAGTTTTGATTTACTGATATAGTTCTCCAGGCCTGTTTCCATTAGGGCTAAAAACACTAAGATATTATTTCAACTTGACACATAAAACTTCATTGCAATACAGAACACTATTGAAAAAAATGTGGAAAAAGACAGAGCATTTGCTTTTCCTCCAACATGTTTGTTATGCTGCCCATTGATTGAAAAATCATATGGACATTCACCATACCATTAGAAAGATTCACTTTTTCTACACTGCTTTCTCCTTTCCTTTATGTCAGAGGAAGAGTTTTAATTCATTGAAATCCTTCTTCTGTCCTTGCATTGTGTAAAATATTCCAGTTTTGACTGTAATGTTTTCATCCTAGAGCACACCTGTAACCTTGTAACTTGTCAGGGCAGGCAGAGGGTGACAGTAACCCTCTCTCCACCCAAAGAGAAGATGCTCCATGTCTCCCCATGCATGCAGGGAAGGAGAGGAATTGCCAGACACCACACAGCCTCCCATTCAGACCTCATTCTCAATGATACAGTTTTAGGTTATGTTCCCACAAATCACTATTTTCCTAAGCTCCTGGAGACCACAGCTATGAAAACTATGCTATGAGCTATGTCAGTGGCATATGTCTACACAATGTCATGAAAAGAAATGTGTTTTTATGTTGTTACATTTGTTAGTGTGGAAACAAGTGCAGCAAGAGCAGAGACAGTCAGGGAAAGAAGCCCCAGACAGGATCCAGGGTGCTCTGTTGAAGGTCACAGGCCCAAAAAACAATCATGTAGGACATGACAGCCTCTTCTTCTATAAGGAGGGGTTTTTTCAGCCAGTTTCTCAACTGTGGTCATAAACTGATTATGACTGAGAAAGTGCTGAGTCAGAAAGAAGTTCTTATTTACTTCGGGACAACGCCAGAGAATCTTTATGTATGACTATACCATAATTACATATATTTAAGCATAATTGCAGTATAACATACCCAGCTTAATATGTTATCCCAGGTCCTTTGTTTGGGCTTCTACGGTCAGTCGCTATGCATAGCAGTCAGGTATTCACTTCTCAGGAAACCCCTGACACCTTTTCTTTTATGCTTTCTCATATGGAGCATTTCTTTTACATCTTTGTCCCTTTACCAAGTTGTTATTCAACAAAGACATGTGTTCCCCTGTGCCCTGTACACTCTGGGGAAATTTGCAGTGCTACTTTTTATTGTGTCTTTTCTAGTAGAAAGCCTGTCTGATTACCTATGAGTTGTTGCCACATCTTAAAAGTACTTATTAGTGACTATTGCTTTATTGATATTAGTAGTGCTATCAAATGTAATATTAGGACGTTACCCTTCTTCTTCTCACATTCCGGTTTAATTATGGGTTTACAGTTATTACTTCCTGCATCAGGAAATCAAACATAGTCTAAAGATGTTAACAACAAAGTTGCCCATATGTACCTTGAGGGAGTAGGTCTTAAAAGTCCATTAAAGGGATAGGAAGGATTGCATACATACTTCTGTTATTTCCCTAGAAGGAAGAAACTTGATGACTTTGCTTTATCTGCAGCATATGCTAATATTTGTTTACTCTGGCTGTTTGCTTAAATAGCTCAATTTTCTATATTTCTGACACAAAAATAAATCTAATTAGTCTCCAGTGTTTCCCACTGCAACCAAAAGAACATCTCAATTACTGAGCTCAGCTGGAGAAATTCCAGCAAAAATCAGATTCTCCTGGAACCTTCAGAGCACTGTTGCAGAACCACAGTCACACAGGAATTCCCCTTTCAACAGGATCCAAGAGAAAACACCTGGCAGCCCTTCAGTCAGAGTGGTTTTGGAAAGATGTGTCATTTTGCATACCCTCCATCTGAAGAAGCCATTGTCCCAGCTCTGTGGGTTATAATCTCCAGCAGCTGTGACTATGGCTGAGGAACTGCCAGAGAGTTTAGGGCAGGTTTAAAGATAACGTGGCCTCCAGTTCCCACACAGTGACTCACAGAACAAGCAGTGGGTCAGAAAGCCAGAAACAAGGGGCTGCTCTTTGCCCTGCCCTTTGCTGTAAGGGTGGTGGCAGTGTGGGATTGTTTTAAACTCCACTTTGTGTCTCCACGGATGCCTACACAGAGGCCACACTGAACAGGTGTTGGCAAAGACTGGGACACAGGCTTTTCTAGCTCTTTCAGGACAGGTATTGACTTAGAAAATGCTTAGGGCAAATGAATCAATACTCTGCTTCCTCAAAAGAAAGTAAATGTGGGAGACACAGCCCGCTGACTGACAGAAACATCAGAGGAAATCTTATTTTTCAGGGGGTGTCACCAAAATGACAGGGTCTCTTTACACACACCAGGACATTTGGCTGATGTTGCCAGATAGTCCAAGAACCCCACATGTGATGCCTAGATGTGCTGCTGAGGTTTATTTTCATGAGGATGTGTTGACCAGATGTGAAGGGGAGAACATAGCTCACAGATGATGTGCATCCACCAGTGGCTGCTGGTCTGAAGGGCTGGTATGTGTACTAATTACATGATGTTAAGAATCCTTGCTGATATGTCACCACACTACCACACTGCTTTCAGTATACAGAGCACAACTAGCCAAGTATGTATGCATATTAAAAAATGAGTCTGCTAACAAAAGAGTTTAAAAAAAAGAATAACAGTAAATGAATGAAACAATGACTGCACAATATACAGAAAGGTATTGAAAGAAATCTACAGCTGCAAGAGAGAAGTGGAAGGATGATTAGAGAGAAAAAAAATAAGGGGGGAGACAAAATAGAAGGGAGAAAAGAAAAATAAAGATTATAGAATATCTACTAGAAGAACAAATGCAAAGAGAAGAACTTCATTTGTACCACATACTGAATAGACAGCAACCATTTAACAACAAGGTATTCTGCTGATCACAGAATCATGTAGCATCACAGAATATTAGAGGCTGGAAGAGTCCTCTGGAGTTCAAGTCTAATTCCCTGCTAGAGCAGGATTACCCAAAGCAGGTAGCAAGCAATTGTGTCCAGATGGGTTTTGGATATCTCCAGAGAAGGAGAATTCACAGCCCCCCTGGGCAACCTGTTCCAGTGATCTGTCACCCTCAAAGTAAAGAACTTTTTCCTTGTGTTCAGGCATAATTTTATCTGTTCCAATTTGTACCCATTGCCCCTTGTCCTGTCACTATTAAAAGGGGTCTGGACCCATCCTCTTGAGATGAGCCCTTTAGATACTTAGACACAGTGATGAGATTCCCTAACATTCACCAATTCCCGAAGCTAAATTGATCAAGGTCTCTGAGCCTTTTCGTATAAGAGAGGTGCTCAAGACTCTTAATCATCCTCATAGCTCTCCTCTGAACTCTTCCCAGTAGTTCCTTTTTGAAAGGGGGAGCACAGAACAGAGTATTACAGATGTGGCCTCGCCAGGGCAGAAGAGATGGGGAGGATAACCTCCCTCGACCTGCTGACCATGCTCTTCTGGGTGCACCACAGGATGCCATTGGCGTTCTTGGCCACAAGGGGCACATTGCTGGCTTGTGGTCAACTTGGGAGTCAGAACTCCCAAGTCCTTTCTTCCAGAGCTCCTTCCAGCAAGTCAACATCTAGCCTGTAAAATAGTGCCTGGGGTTATTCCTCCCCAGGAGCAGGACCCTGCATTTATCCTTGTTGAACTTCATGAGGTTCCTCTGTATCCAACACTCCAGCCTGTCCAGGTCCCACTGAATGGCAGTGCAGCCTTCTAGTGTGTCATCTCCTCCTTCCAGTTGTGTATCATTGGCAGACTTGCTGAGACTACACTCTGTCCATTCATTCAAGTCTTTAATGAATATGTTGAACAAGATAGGATCATGTCCTGACCCCTGGGGAACCACTATCTACAGGCCTCCAAATGGCCTTCATGTATAGATCACAACTCTCTGAGCTCTGCCATTCAGCCAATTATCAATCCACTGTCCACTCATCTAACCCACATTTCCTGAACTTACTTATAAGGATGCTATGGGAGATGGTGTCAAAAGCCTTTCTGAAGTCAAGGTAGACAATATCCACTATCTTCTACTCATCTACCCACCCAGTCATGCCATAATAGAAGGCTATCAGATTGGCCAAGCATGATTTCCCCTTGATGAATCCATGCTGACTACTCCTGATAACCTTTTCCTCCACGTGCTTAGAGATGATACCCAGAATTAGCTGTTCTGATGTTTTAGCAGGGGTGGAGGTGAGTCTCACTGGTTTGTAGTTTCCTGGGTCTTCCTTCTAGCCTTTTTTAAAGACTAGAGTGACATTGTCTTCCTTTAAGTCCTCAGGCAACTCTGCTGTTTCCCGTGACATTTTGAGAGTCGCTTGGTAGTAACAGCTACCAGGTCCCTCAACATTTCTGGGTGAATGGGTGAATCTGGGTGAATCCATCAGACTCCATGGACTTGTGGGTGTCTAATTTGCTTAAGTGATTCCTCAGCCAGTCCTCCTTTACCAATGGTAAATCTTTCTTTTTCCAGACTTTCTCTCCTACTTCCAGGCTCTGCATGTCCTGAGGGCTGGCCTTAGCAGTGACGAGTGAAGCAGAGAAGGCATTCAGTAACACCACTTGGTAAACTCTTCCAGCAGGGCACCTGTCTCATTCAGCAGTCTCATTCACATTTTTTCTTTTGCTAGTGATGTGCTTGAGAAGCCTTTCTTGTTGCCATTGACATACCTTGCCAGATTTAGTTCCAAGTAGGCCTTAGCTTTTCTGCACATTCTGACAACATTCTGGTGCTACACCCAAGTGTCCTTTTTCACATTCTGTAAACTTCTTTCTTCCATTTCAGTTTTTTAAGCAGCTCCTTACTCATCCATGCAGGTGTGTTTCCTCTTTTGCTTGATTTCTTACTCATCTTGATCTTGATGTCTTGATTTCATAAGGTGAAAAATGTATGTGTAAGTGCAAAAATTCAGCTAGGACCATGAATAAAAGGCTTACTGTCTCAATCGTACATATCATTGCCTACGTCAGCAACCTTCAGATAAAAACATCATCTTTGTTCTTAGGCATTCTTGAAGTTTTTTTTTTAAACAAAGTTACACCTACATACGTGACACTTCACGTTATTGTGCTTTTCACTGTGTGGTATTACATCGTGGCTTCTTCAGGAGATCTTGAAAACATGTTCCGTGCAACGCACCATCAGCAGATGGTACTGTTCAAGCCTGGATGCAAGAGTCAAGCAATGGGCATATTTCTTTTCCAACATTTGTTAGGCAAAAATCTCTGGCCTATGTCCCTGTCCTGAAGAGCATCTCTGTGCATACGCTGGGGGACAGTAACTGCTCTGTTTCACATTTAAAATGTTTAAGCTGTTCTTACAAACAATATCTATCTACTTATATGAAACAGTTGGCCACAGATGAAATAAGTGAGGGTTTTATCATTTCCTTCTGTGGATTTGGTCCTTGGGGTGGATTTGGAGGACAAGATGTGATGAACCTACCGTAGAAGTGAGATGAACAAAACAGCCTGTCTCCAAAATTTTCCACACAAAGAAAGTGTTTGCTTATTTATTGGAAAAAAAAGGCAATTTACTGGTCCTCCATTTCCCCACCTCCGTATTTCCTCTCAAATGCCTTCAATAGCCTGCTATGACCTGTTCCTTTTGGACTGCAGTCCAGAAACATCACAGGAATTTGTTAGGCTGTCTGAATGTGCTGACAGAAGACAGGGACTAGAGAGGTAGAGAGTGCCTGCAGGAAATGGATGGTTATGACAGAAATCCTAAATGCCCTCTGCTCCATGGAGACAGAGGAATTGTACAACAATTCAGCATTAATTCAGTGAGGCTCAGAGTCCTCTGAGGAAACTCTCTGGGAAAGTCTCTGAGTTCAGAACTATGTGGTATTTACAGTATTTTTTTAAATGTGTTTTATCATGCTGTAAATGTAATCTGTTTATTTTGGATATATAACTATACTGAGTAATCTTTCAAGAAAGTGCAATGAGTTTTCTGTCTTTGAAAATGTGTTTTCTGTTCCATTAAAGAGAGCTATTTTTCAAGCTCTGAATGTATCATGGGTTCCTTCTTACTCTTTCTTGAAAATACCAACACTGCACCTCTTCAGTGAGTGGAAAGTGGCAACAGAAAGTAATCTTACCAGACAAAGGATGTAGAGGTTTAGACAAGATCTATTTAGGGGCTTAACTGATTATCAGCAGCAGCAACAACACAAACTGCAAAATGTCTTTTGTCAAAGAAAGGTTATCTGAAGGTCACTGGGTTTTAGAGACAAGCACTTCTCTCTTCAGCCTCCCTCACATTCCTCTTTGGCATGTAGTGTTACAGATAGATTTTTGGCTTCTTCACATTACACAAATACAATTCAGAGAAATCAGTGACACTGTACTTATTAATAATTCTGTTACTCAAGGCAAACCACATGTGATTTCAGAGGTTCTGGTCCAAGATGTGGCATAATGTCTTGTATCACAAAAAAAAAAGTTTTGCATTGATGGACTGCATGAATCAGCTCCATCTTCTTACAGTGTATCACACATGTGAATGTGATCAACTCATGATTCTATAGACTTAATTGCTCATAATGACACACATAAAAAATCGGAAATATTGTAATTTTCCAGCTAATAAATGGGGATAACCAAATCCTTGGCTAACTGCAAATCTTCCTGATTGCATGTCTGAGAATAGATTTTTACTTTTAGTCCAAACATATGGTATGAAGATTACAATGTGAAACTATGATTAAGGTAAACTAATGCCAGCAACATTTTCTTCATCATGGCCTTGCTGAGCTTAGGGTGATGATATTTCAAAATCAGTGGTTTTGCAATCTCATGCTCTTGGGAACACTTACAATGATAATTATGGGGTCCGATTAAGTGACATTGACTGGATTTCTAAATGGCATAAAAATATTTTTTTTTTCTGCTTTATGCAGTGGGTATATTTCTTTCTATTGCACTGTTCTGGTGTTTGCATTTGAACCTTCCATGAGGATGAACTTAGGTACTCTCAGACTGAAGTATTCAATGTGAAGATGGGGCATCAAAATCTTTGCTAAAGAACTGGAGACCAAGCTGAAATCCCAAAGTCCACACCACCTATTTACCAGTGCTTGCTCAGGATATGCACTTGAGCAGCAACTTGATATATTGGGCAGACCCAGATTACCACATGATGATCAAATATCCCCTCAGAGGTGTCGGTGGGAAGACATTTGTGGGGAAGAGCCTCACTACAAAAACATGTGGCTCTTTTCTAATCTCCACGGGCATGGTGGGTAGGGATGGGAAAAGCTGGCACTGGTGCTCCTTCCCCTGTGCTGCCCCCACAGCAGCAAGTGCAAACCACAGAGGCAGATGAATGCATGGAGCTGAGGGGTGGTTAAGCAGATGTGTTAAAACACAAAAAGAATGCTCGGGATAGACTGTGTGCTGCCATGGAGATGCTGTGCATACTAAGGTAAAGACTAATGCAAACTTTACCTCAAAAAATCGAAGTGAGGTTGGGTTTGTCTTAGCATGTTCATCTCCTCCTTGTTGTTCTCATGGCTATTTGACAGCAGTCTGTCTCTGTTTTTATGGCATAGGTCACAGTATATGTCATGGGTAGACAAGTATAGGACATAAACCAAAGATGTTCTGTCAGTTACTTTTCAGAAAGATTGTGTTGTGTGAATTTCTCAGCTCTCGTAGGAAATGGATTGGTTTTTTTATTATTATTTTGTTTCTATTTTACCAGCACATCAGTTTATCATCTGAATTTCTAAGTAACTTAAAATTAGATGTTAACCCATGTTAGATCATAAGTCTATGTGTCCTTAGGAAATGAATTTTGAAATGCTTCATCTGTTCCACACAGCAATAACTATTTCCATACAGCTCTTTATATATGATATGAAAACACAGGAATGCAGAGTTGAGATCAATATGAGCTGCAGCTTTATAGCCCTCTGTCAACTGTACTTCCAAACTGTTAGTTTTGCAGAGACATCCTCACAATGTGAAGGAAATAGAAGCAATCAATAAGTAGGAATGACCCTAGGAGGAGCTGAAATCATTAGTGATGCATCTACACAAACTCCAGAAATGAGTTTTCAGATAGCAGTAACAAGAATTACTGCATTTCAGAAAGTGTGTCCGGATATGGCTGTACTAAGTTATCACAGCTCTGGCTGTGCATCCAGGTGCTGTTGTGGGTGCTCTCTGACCCCCAGTGGGGATCACAGCCACCCAGACCTGGGCTCAGATCCCACACAGAGGCTTCAGCATACTTCTTGATCATAGGACATGGGGCTGTGGGATGCACAGTACCCTGTAGCTTCCCTAGCAGCCAGCTGAAATGTAGCCAATGATTTTTAATCAAGAACCTAGGCCAATTTCTTAAATTTGAGGATTGGTTGTTTTTTTTCTAATGCCTCAGTGTTGCATTTTTTCATGTGTCTTTCTTAGGTACTTCTGCGTTAGCAGATGTTGCTGGTGAGCATATCAGACTTCAGAGTCTAGTTTGTGTAAACCAAGCTGCCTTCACTTGTACTGTGAAACTTCCATGACAACATAGAGTAATGGAAAATTTGGGCCAAGAATTGTGGAGAAAATAGCTGACAAAGCATTAAAGTGCATGCACCTTTCAAAGAGTCACTGGTTTAATGTATTTTCTACTTGATGGCAAGAGTCTTGGTTACCTCCTACCTTCCCAATACATTGCATTTGCTTCACTACTTTTGCCAGATTTCCATTTTTCACTGGGAATAATTACCAGTGGTAAGCAGCAAATGTCACCCCTGACATCTTGCTGGGATGCAATCCCATGACATACTTTACTGATTCTGACTCCACACCTCAGAAGTTAAAACTAAATGATAATTCTAGTGTCAGCTAAATAGAATAAAATATCTGATACCTCAGAGCTGACTGAGTAAAACCTTTCTCCCCTAAACACAGTAGCAGTTTGAGCAAAATTTTCCCTGAGAAGTGTCAATGAAGACAAGAATTTTTCATGTAAATTATAAAGTTTAATTTTGGACCAGTTACAGATACCATAATGTTGCATCTCCACTGTAAAAAGCAATGAGAACAATGCCTCTTTGAAAAACAAAAAACAGAAGCCCAAACCAAACTAAAAAAAACCAAATAAAATACCAACCAACCAAAAAAACACCACCCAAACCCAAAAAACACTAAAAAATCAACAAAGCAAAACAACAAAGAGAAGAATCTTAGCTTATGTACAGATTTGGAAAAACTCCAGGAGGCATATGTCCAAGAATACACAAAAAAATGTTGTGATGAGAACAACTTTCCTGTACTTCATTAATTTCTGTACACACATAGAATGAAGATCAATTTTGGAATTTTACAGTAGCCCTTTAAAAAGCACAGCTACATTAATAACATAATATTGTTGGTTTCATTTGTGTGACAGCCTGTTCTCCAGGCAGCAAATTATGATACAAGAGCTCTTATTTTGATTTCTGTGTTCTGCTGCTACTCCTGTACATGATTCTTATTTTCATCCTGGAGGTTGCGGTGACATTCAATTAAAAAAACCAAACCAAAACAAAGGAAACATACTTTTCCATTTGCTTTATACTCTGATTTATAAAGTCCCCGGATTTCCAGAGGAGTCCCTTAGGACCTACTAGAATTTAGAAACATTTTGGTTTTGCAGATGGTGTAAAGTCTATTCTTTATTGGTGATGTAGATTCAACATCAAAAAGAGATGTCTCAAAGTTCATAATTTTCACTTAGCCCTAATGATTCTTTTCTATACAGAAAAGGATAACTACTATATGGAGATACAAGCCCCTTGGACTCTCTGTGGCTTTTGATATGGGAATAGATGTCTTAATGAGTATCAGCCTGGAGTTTCTGGGCCAGGAGGAGCCTCTGAGATAGTGCTTGAGCCTGGCAGCTGCTGGGTCCCCTCTAAACCCTTAAGTTCAGCTTTCCTTTTTCTTACACTTCTCCCTGTCTCCTGGATGGTGCTTTGACAGTGCATTTCCCTGTCATCCAAGCTCTTTGCCCCCTGAATTTTGAGCAAAAATGGCTATAAGTGGCAGCTGGACCCTCACTAGGGCTCATTTTCCTCTAAAGGAAGAAATAGGAGGAACCATATCTGCAGCTGCTTTCACTATGGCCAGGAGACATCAGGCTGTAGTATTTAAAATAATTGTCTAGCCTGTCTGGATCTGTCACCTTTTGACTTTTACATACATACATCTTTTTAAAGACATTCATCCTTGGAAAGTTGTCCAGACCTCTGCCCAACAGCTGGCACTTTGCAGCATCAGCCACCAAAGGCCTTAAGCTTGCTAAATAGTTTTAAAATATTCCCATGCAGGACTGTCTATTTGTTTGAACCATTCAGCTGATTCAGCACGGGAGCCATGGGAAGGCTGACTAATGGTTTGCTTTATTTTACAGACTAACAGTCCACAAGCCAATTGCCCACTAATATTTCCCTGGTGAACGGACTTATTTCTGTAGGTTGTTGAGAAATTAACATGTATATTCCCTGACTGTTTATGATTATGGTAAAAACTGCATGAAATTAAGTGCCTATTATAATATTTAAACCTAGCTTATAGCCCTTTTGATTTACCATAGGTCATAACGTTGTCTCAGAAATTCACCAGACTTTTTAGGATGAAATAATTTTGTAATGAAATATATGAAAAAAATAGACATTTCATTTAAGGATGAAAGAAACATAAGAAAATTGAAAAAAAAAAAAAAAAAAGAAAAAAGAAAAAAGAGAAAAAAAGAAAAGCATTGGTTGTCCAGCACAAGCTTTTACTTTCCTAAATAAGTAATTTTGTTCACTTCTCCTAATTCAGTAGAATTAAATAGCTCTGTTGCTTCTCTCCAGAGATTTGAAATCTTTTATGTTGGCTCTTCTGGTGTACAAGTGCAGACTGACCTATACAACAGGAAAAGACAGGTTAAAAGTTGACTGTAAGGAAGAAAATAAAGACATTGTGAAAATATAGAGGTATTGTTTTTTCACTTTCATCTTTTACAGAGCTGGAAATGAGTGGTATAATTGATAATAGTAGAAAACAAGATTTCAGAAAAAAACACACCTTGCTAAAAGACCATCCTTTAATTTGCTCAAACACTTTTATTTGAAGTCTTTGTGTTCCCCATTATTTCCTACACATGATGCTTCATCGGTCACCTTACTTAAATCTAACAGTGGAGGGAAAAACATTGGTTACATGTACCCTCTTCTACTTACTAAAGTGCATCTGATAGCCCTGTATGTTCTCTTTTGGCATACTGACTTCATTTGAGCTTGAAAATTATACACTATATTATGGTTCAAATTAACTTTCAAGTTTTGGATCTGCAAAAATGAAGTCCAACCACCAAGGGTCGGGTGCAGGCATAAGGTTTTATTTGACAATAAACACAAGCACAGTGATATAGCCCCACGAAGGTATAGCAGAAGAGAGAGAAAAGGAAAAGATGCAGGGAAAAGAGAGACAGAGAAAGATATGGGAGAGAAAAAAGAAAGTGAAAAAGCAAAAAAAGAATAAGGGAGTTTGAGGAAATCACCACCACAGGTCCAGAGGTGTCTGGTGAGGGTTTCTTGTCCAAGATGGTGTTTGGATTCTGGACAGGGCCCAATGCAGGATGGTGGCTCAGTGAAGGATGACAACGAAAATGGGAACCTCAGTGCTGCTTGTATACCCCCAAATTCCTGCTGTTCCAGGCCTGTGATTCACTGCTCCTTTGTTGGGCGAAGGAGAGGGGAAACTCGTGTCTCCAGCTTTCCTCCCCAGGAGGAGAGCTGTCATTGCCATCAGTCAGTCAGCTGCCCATTATCAGCAGGAGGTTGGAGGTGTCCATTCCATTCAGAGACACAACAGAATAGGGGCAAGAGAGAGAGGGAAAATCACCAAGTCCTGGATCCAAGCACTGAGCCATGAGGGAGGGTTGATACTGATGAGATTCCCCAAGCCCAACAATGCAGCCCCTCATACTTTCGGCCTGTTTCGCTTACTAAGCATGGTCGAGACATAACAGATTGGACAAATGGAGCAGATCTCTGCCCACTTTACTCTCCAGTCCTTATCTCTATCAGGCCTTAGGCCATCCAAAGACCCTACCTGTCTTCTTCCTGTTCAGCAATCCCATTGGAAACACTAGTGAGGGTTCGGGGTTTTGGAAAGATGACTTGGTGCAGCCTAAAAGGGCCCAAGGGTCAGGTAGAGGGGGTTCTTCCACCTGGTCCCTTACACACTAGTACATTAGTACAAATCTAGTGTTTTCAGTATTTGAAGATAAATGTTTGAATTTCTCTTAGTATATGAAAAGATGAAAATAATAACACAATGTTAAACCCAAACAGGAAGGACGGAAAGAGGGAGTGAAAGCAAAAGTAACACTTTTGTTCTGTTTGCAGGTTCCTTTATGTTTAAAGAATTAAAGTTCTATTTTAAATGCATTTTTAGGTCAAAAGGGTTGGGAGGCTGGTTTTTTTAAATTTATTTTTTCTTTAGAACATCAGCTACTTAGGCTATATATACGGTGTGTGGCTCCTGAAACATTTCAGAAGACAGGGATAAAAAAGGATACACATCTTGCTTAAAATCTAACACATTAGTTTTCAGGCATATTTAAAACCTTCACAAACAAAATGACTACCAATGATTCCAGAGTGGAATCTTTGGACCACTCTCCTATATTCACAGGAACAGATAGCTTAAAATAAAAAAAAAGAAATTCAAGTTCTCTCTAGCCTGCAGGGAGTAAATACAGAGCAGTTCCTATAGAATAAACACTTACTCAGTTCACTTGCAGTTCTCTAAAGGAATGGCTAAGACCTGGCTTGAGAGCAAAGGTTTGCACTGGAGGAGTCCCTGGTAGTTCATCTGCCTTGTGAATTCTGCATCCCTACAAAAATTTCAACTCTCATAAAACTTTTTCTCTGTGCAGACTCTGTGACACTACTGAAACTGGATGGAAGTTTCATCATTGAAGTTTGGAAGAGATAAGATGGAAAAGGCCAGCATGCTCCTCACAGGAGCCAAAGTGACCCCAAGGACTTCACTGTTCTTTGCCTCCGAGGAATGTATTTTAGTTTTGCTGTTGAGCTCTTCTATTAAAATATTGCAGCAGAGATACAATACGTACAAATTTGATGTGCAGTCTCAAAAGGATGACAGCATTATGGTTTAATATGCTTCAGAAATTCTTTGCAGATTACATTCTGGAAAGGGATACCTCTCTAAGGTACTTTTATTAGTGCTGAGGAAATAAGTAATTTCATTCATTTCAGTGCTGAACAAAGGCACAGCCCTACAAGGTACTGGCTGTTCCATCAGTTCTTTCCATAAACTACATGGAGACAAGGACTTTGCAGAAACTAGCTCATCACTACAGCAGGGCCAGGTTAGCCCCACACTGAATTCTAAGGAAATCACTATTATATCAGGCCCACTGATCAGCATAAGAATTATTGAGCCACTAAAATTCCATTTGCTTTTGACAGAAACCTCTCAGTCATGCTCAAAGCTGGCACAGAGCAGAGGACTGAAGATAGAGTTGTTGACAGGCATAAAACCAATTTTTCATAGAAAAAAAATCACTGTAGGCTCCTCAGTTCTCAGCGGCCTTATGGAGGGATAGCATTGACTTTAAGAAGCTCATCTAAACTCCATATTTTCTTATTCCTTAGTACCCCCTTTAAGTACTTATTTATCCAGTTAAATATGAAGCCTCTTCCTATGATTATTCCACACTGCTTGGGATAGACATTTATGATCATATAAGTACTTTGAGGTATAGCATATCCAAGTCCATAGTTCCTGTGAACTACTTCAGCTGCATCCCTCTATTTAGCAGCATTTTTAGAGACACTGTCTGTAGTCCTTCATTTGTGTGAGTCTAGATTGGCCTCAGTCTACCAACAGTGCAGGTGAATAAAGCATTTGCAATCATTGCCTAGGTCTGCTACTATTTCCTCAGCCTAGGGACTGATACGCTGAAATCTGGATGCCATGTGAGTGTGGCATTTGAAATGCCCCAGTGCAGCATCCCTTGGCAGCCAAAGCACAGAAGACTGAAGTGCTGCATGGGTTAATTACAACTGAAGAGTGAATTGTAAAAAGATATGCACATTTCCCACCAAAAAAGACTGTCAAGAAGATTGATTAAAACAAACCAAACCAACCAACCAATCAAACAAAAAAACAAACAAACAAAAAACCACAACCAACCAACCAATCAATCAAATAAACAAAAACCCCAAAACAAAACAGAAAACAAAGAGCTGGGGAAAATGAGGTTATTACCACCGTCAATGTATCTGTGTCTTCTGGAACTGTTAGCCAACTGTTCCCAGAGAAACAGACTATTCACTTACGAGTTCACATCTGCTATACAACTCCATCCCCAACCACAACTCTCAAACAATGACCAACTTATAATAAATCCCGTATTCTAAACAGGAAATGATTCTTCAGATGGGGATGTCTAAAAAAGAAACAAGCTGCTGTCTCTCAAATTACACATAGTGACATGATTGTGCTCCTCACTCACTCCTAGACAAGCTCTATGGCTCAACAGTTCTGACCTACTGCAGTTACTGGACCTACTGGGCCAGGGGCATGTTGTGAAGTTACGCAAGAGAGATGGAGATGTGATTGCATAGGCTTGGACTCTGGGGTGTGAAGGGAAACATTGGAGGCACCAACCTTGTTGCTTCAGAGCTATTTTGTCTTGCTATAGTTCCTGGCAGCAAATCACATGCTTGTTTCTGCTCCTGATGCACTGGGGGAAAGCAGCCCAGTCATGTGGGGCAAAGGCAACAACTACTCCTAGGTCAACAGAAAGCAAAGCAGCTTTGAAAAAGCTCCTTCCTCTGACTTTCCTTTCCATTTGAAAACTGCATGCTACCCTGACATGCAGACTATGGGATAACAGAAAAGACATATGGATACTGTCAATAGGATAAATGGATAGTAACAGTGAAGGACAAGGCAAGGGATAGAGAAAAATAATTTGATTATGTGATGAATAATGTTTCTGCATATAGTAGGGCTCTGCTGTCAATTAGAAAGGCTGGAGCTGGAGCACAGAAGAGCAATTCCCTTGCTCATAAATAATGATGGCAAAAATAACTGTTAAACCTAAACTCCCTGATGTACAAATCTGGTGTGAAGCACTGTTTTGAGGTAGACTGAGCATCATCCTGTTAAGTTTGCAGGGTGGAAGCTTTTCTCTGCTTGTGGAGGAACAAGGGTCTCAAGTCTTGCATCAGCTTTAAACAACAGAAAATACATTCTGCTAATCTTCTTTTGGGCTAATCCACTATTAAGGACTTTTTGCTCATCATAAAACTTAGATGGTATTATTATTCCAAACCATTGTAGCATCTTCTTTGCTTTTGACCCAGAAGATACAATTTAATTGAATACAAGCTGGAAGAGTTCATGAAATGCTACATCCTGTGTTGAAAAGAATAGCAGGACAGTGGTTCCTGGTGGCCTGGAAATCTGCAGTGAGGCACAATGTTTAAAGCTGCCAGTTTTATTGAAATGCCCTGTAACTCCTTAGCCTGTTTCAGCTACCATTCCTGCCAATGGTACACAGCTGACCTACCATCTTGTAGACGCTACAATATTTTATATTGGAGATTCTCCCACAAAACTCGTCAATAGCAATGCTTCATCTGTTTTTTGCTTTTATTGCTTCTACTTTCTGGTTTTATCCTTTATCTTGCTGCATTTCAACATTCTGTGTAGACTTAGGTTAACTTCATTGCTTTTTTGATATTTCCTTCACATTTGAGGTTCGTAGGTCTGAAGTTTTTGCACAAAGTTCCAATTCTATATTTTGATTTCTTTTTCAAAACTGGAACTGGTATGAGTTTCAGGATGCTACCTTTTTTTTTTTTTTTTTTTTTTTTTTTTTTGGTGTGTGTGCGTGCGTATGTGTGTGGTTGTGCTTGCTTTCCAGTGGCAATAAAACTTTCTGTCTGAGTTTAGGAGTCTTACTCAGTCCAGTGCATTACTCACATGAGAAAAAGAAAAAAAAAAAAAAAAAAAAAAAAATCAACAAAAAAACCCCACAAACAAACAAAAAAACCCAAGA
This sequence comes from Phaethornis superciliosus, assembly GCA_023637945.1. Lineage (NCBI taxonomy): Eukaryota > Metazoa > Chordata > Aves > Apodiformes > Trochilidae > Phaethornis > Phaethornis superciliosus. Next base: position 42,988,262 of record JAJQWJ010000004.1, on the reverse strand, counting down.
ACAAAAATTAGGAAATTCTCTAGGTCTAAATGGGTAAAGAACAGAACTGAGTCCTGCATGAGGAATAATTTCAATTACTTTTCATTTGTTTTCTAATACTGCCTCTTTGTCTCCATCTGAAAAAAACTTTCTATATGCTCCTGAGTGCAGTCTGAATGGTTCCTCCTTATAATACTTCTTCCTCGGTTTGTGGGAAAACAATTTGTGGATTTACACAATCTTTCTGGTATGTGTTTTCAAAATGAGGTTTTTTAAGACATACAGTGACATACACACAGATAGTGACTGCCTTCTGCTTCACTGTGAAGCACTCTGACAGTCCTGGAACACCCAGATTTTAGCTCAGCAAAGCCTGTGACAAAATACTTCATGTAGGCAAGTGAGACAAATTAGAGACAACTGTTATATCTCTATAGGACTGCACAGGCAGCTGCATCTGACTTTTCCTCTGTCTTTAATTTTAACATCACTTTTTCCAAGCATGTTTTGAATTGCTTCATCTTATGTGGCTTGCAGCTGAGCTATGCAAAACTTTTAATTTGAAATTCAACTTCATTACCTGCATTTGGATTTCATTACAGGCATGACCTGGAGCTATTACTTGTATAGTTTTCGAATTGCATAAATCACTCAAATGAGCTTCTATAATATATGTTTCCCAACACCACCATGAGAATCTCACAGTTTCTCATGAAGTCAGTTCAGGCAAAACACAATAGCTTTTGAGGAATGCTAAGGAAGGAGAAAAAAGACACAGTTACAGAATCTACTGAATGGCTCGATGAAGACATATCAAGAATTTTCCACCACTTTTCGTGTAATACCAACATAAGTAGGGTAATTACTCTATGAACATGATCAAACAAACTGCAAAATGATAAAAAAGAAGTATAATTTTCACAGTGAAAATTAAATACAAAAAGTCTACTTTCAAAAGAGCTGGAACAAAGAGGACAGTGGGATAAAAGCACAAATTAGAGATTCAGAGCATTTTATAAAAACTAACCACAGTTTTGAAAAAGATGGATGCTCTCTTGACTTAAGGTATAGCCAGCCTTGAACACGTGCAACAACAGAGCAGTTCAGCATGGTGGCACCTTATATATTAATTCATGACTGATTTTCCAGAATTGTGTTCCAGATTGTACTTTTATTTCCAAGTTTGAAGTGAGGTCAAAAATCAGTAAAAATCTCCCTGTGTCTTTTGATAGATACATCCATTTGCCAGCTCTTGCTGGTATTGAATCACTACTGCACAATCTCTTCTGGAAGAACTGATAAAGCTACTCTACTTAAAGAAACAGGATTGCTGCTGGGAACAACACTGGCATTGGTTATGCTTTCTTTGAGGACTGGATATGCTTTTGGATAACTGAATTCCATATGACTGAATAAAAAGGATATCCACAAACTGTTCAGCAGCAGTTAATGGGAGGCCCAAATCTACTGAATGCAAGAGACACATGAAAGACGAAATGTCCATTTTCCAAAGTCAAGGACAAAATCTTCATGATATTTCCTTATCAAAGGCCATGGTTAGTCTCAGATCTGTATCTCAAATACATATGCTCTCAACCTTTTTCAGCACAGGCAAACAAATGCCTGTCTGCTCTGAAATTTATCTTCTCTGGCCTCTCAGTGCAGTGACTCGCTGCAGAGAGGCAGTCACAGTGTTGTCACTGTATGTCAGATTTTCTCATCTTTTTGCAGTGTCTCCCCCTAATGTTCCTCCACTTATGGAAGCAGAAATGATATCAAGCAATGCTAGTCTCACACAGGCCCAGCAACTTTTTGTGTTGACTTCAACAAGGGAGTGCTGGTGAGACTACTAGTTCACTATGGTTGCAACCTGAGAGGAAGCTGTTGTCAACAGAAAGGAGGTGACTCAGACCGAGGTCCCACACAAACATGTGGATTGCTTCCACTGTGGAAGCCAGTGTGGTCACTGGCTTCACTCCATGCCTGATCCTGGCCCTTGCAGTACAGGGTGACAGTGATAACACCTGTACTCATTGTGACCAGGTGAATGGCCAGGTGGCTGATCTGAAGGAATCTCTAGAGAGGCTGAGTAGTACCAGGGAGAGTGAAAAGGGAGATAAATTCATGGAGTAAGTCCCTACCATCCCTGAGACTTAGCCAGCCAGAAGATTCTTCACATGAAACGTGTGAGCCCCTACCAGCAGGTAACAGGAGGGGATCAACAGGTGGACAGGGTGACTGCTATAGTGAACTCCCTGTCTGGTCCCTGCCTAAACAAAGGAGATGAATTGAAAGACAGGGAGCTATGGCAAGAGAGCCCAGCTTGGCACAACAGATACAAAAGGCACAACAGGCACACTCCCTTTTAGTGTTTCAGGTAGGCAGTGATGAATTAAGAAGAAGGCAATGAAGAAGGATTTCAGAATCTTGGTAGGACTGGCCAGGGGATCAGGAGCACAGGTAGTGCTCTCCTCTGTCCCCCCAGTCGTAGGGAATGATGAGAGACTAGATTGGATGAGTATCAGGAATAATTTATTCCACAGAGGTAAAAGGGTTTTAGGATGGGAGATAGCAGGGCTAATTACCAGAGCTTTAAGCTAGGCATGCAGGTGGGCAGGTGTGAAACTGGGGTCACTGGAGAGAAGCCTAAATGTGACATACCAATACTTGTGGGAGAAGGGTGTGCAAACAATGTCCCACAGTCTTGTGTCTTGCAGAAGGTGGATAATGTCACTCTATATGGCTAGGGGAACACAAAAGTTGGTGTGAGGTTGGCAGCTATGGGAATATCAGAGTATAATCAGAAGATTATTAGGGCTTCTCCCACACAAAAGATGGCCCAGCTGAGGTGCATCTACACTAATGCACATAGCATGGGCAAGAAACAGGATGACCTGGAAGCCATTGTGCACCAGGACAGCTATGAGGTAGTTGCCATCACGGAAATGTGGTGGGATGACTGTCACAGCTGGAACGCTGCAATGAATGGATATAAGCTCTTCAAAAGGGATAGGCAAGGAAGGAGAGGTGGTGATGTGGCTCTATATGTTAGGAAACGTTTCAACTGTATAGTACTTGATTCCAGGAACGACAAAGTTGAGTGTTTATGGACAAGGATGAAGGGGAAGGCAAGCAAGGGAGATATTGTACTTGGAGTATTTTATAGACCTCTAAACCAGAATGAGGAGACAGATGAAATATTCTAGCCCAGCTAGAAATTAATCTGGCCTGCATAGTTAAAGATAACAAGAAAAGCCTTTAATAATATATTAACAATAAAAGAGAGACCAGGGTGACCCCCCATCACAGGGTAGATGTAGGAGGGAACAGAGTAACAAAAGATGAGGAAATGGCAGAAGTGCTTAATAACTTCTTTGCCTCAGTCTTTAGTAGTAAGACAAGTTATATTGTAGGAATTCAACTCCCTAGGCTAAGGGACAGGGATCTGGAGCAGAGTGTTCCCCTCATAAACCAGAAGGAGATGGTCAGTGACCTGCTGCACCACGTGGATGTGCATAAAACTATGGGACCAGATGGGATGTACCCAAGAGGGCTGGAAGAGCTGGTGGCGGTGCTCACCAAGACACTTTCCATTATTTATCAGCAGTCCTGGCTCACTGGGTACCAGAAGACTGGAAAACTGCTGATGTAATCCCCATATATAAGAAGGGACAGAAGAATGATCTGAGAAACTACAGGCCAGTCAGTTTGACCTCACTCCCAGGGAAGGTGATGGAGCAGATCATCCTGAGTGCAGATGAAAGCAATGCTTGTCTGCTTGCTTAAAAAAAACAGCTTGGTTTTGTCTAATGTATGTATATGGATAACTGTACATGAACTGCATTTTCCAACATACATTATGGCCACATTTCTCACACTCAAGTGCCCCAGACTTGCTAGATCAAAACTGGCTGATTTTTTATTTAGACTCTGAGTTGTCCTGGTTTGGGCCAGGATAAAGGTGATTTTCTGATTTGTACTTTTGCTTTCAACTAAGTCTCTTGTAAGTAGCTGCACTTGCTGAAATTAAGAGCAAGTTTCTCAGACAGTGTCTGCTTCTAGGACTGATAACACTCCATGTTTATAGTTACTGTCAGAGACTGGTGTGCAGAGCCAAGGACACTGCTCAACTCTGAGGAACATTTTACCTTCCAGGAGTAGTAAGGAGGTCCCACCTGAAACCCTCCTTTGGGGAGGACCAGACAAGATGGATACCAGAATTGACCAAACAGAGTATTCCATCCTATACACATTATACTCGGTATAAATTTTGAGGGATCACAAGGGTAAAACCCTTCTTCCTGCCCTTCCTGCCATTCCTGCTTTCATCCCTCTGCCTGTGGTCCTGATCCATGCCAGCCTGAATCTGTGTGTTCCTGCCTCCAGCTCCCGACTGCTGCTGACCCCAGGATTCCAGCCTGGACTTTCCCAGGGCTGCCCTGCAGCCTCAGTGGTGACATGAGAGTTACTGGGGAAAAGGGGGGAGGAACGTGGTATCACTTTTACTGTATATTTGTATATTTTTATATATTTAGTAATTTTTCCTATTTATCATTACTGTTTCATTAAAGTTGTGTAGTTTAGTTTCCAACTCATAAGTCTCTCTTCCTTATTCTCTCTCTTTTCTTTATCAGTGAGAAGAGAGAGATTAATATATAAATCTGTTATTCAGTTTAAATCTGCTATTCAGCCGGGCCAGTGTTAAACCGTGACAGATTTTATTGACGCCCAACGTGGAGCTTGAGCTAATTGGCTTGAGTCCAATTTAAATTTTGACTAATTTACCTGAATAGTTTGAATTCCAACTCCAATACCAATATGGCTTCACTGAGTGGGAATCAGACCTTTTCCTTTGGAAATTTCACAGGGTTGGAGATTAAACCAATCGTGCCGTACCTTTGGTATTCAGGGTATGAGATGTGTTTTTGCAGCTGGAATGACTGTTAATATGTGGCTTATTGTTGGTAAGCACTGCTTGAGAAAAGTAGTTGTGATATGGTCTGCAATTCTAGTATACAGTGCAGTACACGGTGCAGTGGTGTTTCATACAAGGATTAAAAACTTTGTTGGTAATTACATTTTCAGCCTTCTTTTGAGGAAACATACTACTCTTGGGCTGAATTCACCAGATTCTAGTCAAAATGGCATTATGCTTATTATAGTTTTGAATCTCCTGCTTGTTGTAGTCAATGTTTTTCAGGTGTGTATGAGTATTCTCATGTATTATCATATGTTGGTGAGGAGTAAGACAACTATAATTAGGGGAACAATCACAGCTCGTGCAAAGAGCACTCCCACCTCGGCCTCTGCAGCTGCTTGTCGCCCCCCCTCACTCAAGGGCACAACTCAGATAAGGCCAGCCAGCACTGCCAGTGTTTCTGCTACAGCTGCAGCTGCTGTCTCTACCCCCACAGACACTGCTACTTCTCAGAAAGTGAGCCCTGCTGCTACTCCTGCTGCAGACACCACAGCCTCTCCCCCTCAGCCCCCACAGTTACTTGTTGACCCTGTAACTAGGAGAAAAGGAAAACAATGGAAATCAGAAACAAGCCTTAACCCTGCAGTGTCTGAACAAGACAACCAGGTGATAGAGGAAATGGAGGATACTGCCTCTCCTCATAGAGCATCTAGAGCCGAGTCAGCTGAGGAGGACTCAGACTCAGAATACGATCAGTCCTATTCCATGAGGGACTTGCGTGCTCTGAGAAAAGATTACAGCCGTTTCTCAGGTGAACCACTTCTCACTTGGTTAATCCGATGCTGGAAGAAGGGGGCTGCTACCATAACATTAACTCAGAGAGAACCCAGGCAGTTGGATCCCTCTCCAAAGATGCAAGCATTGATCGGGCATTTGGGGAAAAGGCTAGAACCACCAGCCTATGGAAATGACTCTTGTCAGCTGTAAGGGAGAGATATCCCTATAAGGAGAAAATAGGCTGCCCACAGGCCAAAGCAGCCACGCTTGAAAAAGCTATCAAGTATCTGGAAGAACTGGCTGTACGAGATCTGATCTATAATCATAAAGACATTGAAGATCCCTATCACATGCCATGCCCTAAGCCTATGTTGCAAAGGTTTGTGCATGCTGCACCAACGCCTTTTAACCATACACTATCAGTAATGCTATGGGGTCCTGTAGATGTGGAGAGAACTGTGGATGATGTGATTAAAACAGCACGAGAATGTGAAGATGTTGTGACGGCCCCTTGTCGGGCCTGGGTCTCAGCTATAAAGAGAATAGATGAGAAATTGCATTCACCCTCTTTTCCTCAGACAGGAGGAGGAGGACACCACATTGCAGCCATTAAGAGGAGACACCCTCCTATGAGACTGACTCAAGAGAAACACTAATCAGCAAGAGGAATCCTATGGGCAATCCTGTTTGAGTGTGGAGAGGACATGAAAAAGTGGGATCAGAAACCTACCGCTGCCCTGGAGGACCAAGTATGTAAGTTGTTGGGTAAGGCGAAGGCAAAAGGAGGTCCTTCTAAAAAGAAAGCTGCTCAAGTCTTCAGTGTGGAGGTACACAATTCAAATATGCTGGTGACTCAAGATCCCTGTACATCAGGTGTGAGTACTGGGGATGCAAACTCCACTAATGCACGTCCTGACAATGTTGTAAGTGCTCAACCTTAGAGATGCCCTGCCTCCAGCCAGGTGGAGGAGAGGGACAACTGAATCTATTGGATAATGTGGATTCAATGGCCTGGCACATTAGAGCCACAAAAGTATAAAGCCTTGGTGGACACTGGTGCACAGTGCACCCTAATGCCTTCAAATCAAAAAGGGACAGAATCCATCACTATTTCTGGAGTGACGGGAGGATCTAAAGAACTGAGTGTTGTGAAGGCTGATGTGAGCCTCACTGGAACAAAGAGGCACAAACACCCGATAGTGACTGGTCCAGATGCTCCGTGCATCCTTGGCATAGACTACCTCAAGGGATGTGATTTCGAGGACCCAAAAGGGTACCGGTGGTCCTTTGGTACTGCAGATATAAAGACTGAGAATGCAGGATGGCTGCATGCTTTGATTGGCCTCTCAGATAAATCCTTTGTAGTGGGGTTGCTGAGAACTAAAAACTGGCGAGTGCCAACTTCTACTTCAATAGTGCATCGAAGACAATATCGCGTCAACAGAGATGCTGTGATCTCCATTTACAAGCTGATCTGGCAACTAGAGAGCCAAGGAGTGATCAGCAGGACTCACTCACCCTTCAACAGTCCTGTGTAGCCAGTGCCAAAGCCTAATGGAGAGTGGAGGCTGACAGTGGACTATTGTGCCCTGAATGAGGAGCCAGAAAATGAGGAAGAAAATGAGGAGAAAATGAGGAGAAAATGAGGAGCCAGAAAAAGAAATACATGATTACACATGCAAAGCAAAAGATACCAAGGGAGAGGGACAAGATACTTGGGTTTTACTGGTTCAGTTTCAGAGATGAATCTTGGCTTCTGACCCCCAGAGGAGGTCTCACAGAAGAATTAGATGGGTAGCTGTTGAGGTAAATCAGCCCTTCAGGTGGTATGAAAAAGCTCCTGAAAATCCCAAGGTCTCTGGCTGATGCACAGTGACAGCAGCATGCTTGAGGCTGCTCACACTGCTGTTTTATCTTCCCTGCAGCCCTTTCACAGGTTGCATGTAAGATGGTCAGATTTCAGTATTCAGACTGAAATATACAAGGCACATTTGAGGAGCATGAGATCCATTTGTCCTACTCGCCAGAACAGTTCCCCACTGACAAAAAAATTTTCTCCAAGACAATGTCATTCTGCATGTTTTTTACATTTTACGTATTTCAGTCTCCTGAACAGTCTGCCCCTCTTGTTTTTTCTTAGTTTTTCAGTTGTTTTTGCAACATGGTCTCATTTAAAGAGAAGGCATCCTCTGAAATACACCAGTATGTCATGCTTCATCGATTTATAGGGAAAGTCAGTTTTTAAATGGTGGTTTTATTTTATACCTCCAAGTCATTTCATCACTGCAATTTAAGAAAAAAACATCCTGTGGTCCTCAACAGTTATTCCCGTGTAGTTCTCATACTAGCCACTAAATTCACTCTTCTCTGGATTCTTTTTACTTAAATGTTGCTGATTTTGAAATTAATTCCATCTTAAAGTAGTAGGCAATTTATTACAAATTTTTATATATTGAAAATATCTAAGGTATTTGGGGAAAACTGATGTTCTCCTGTTTAATGCTTATGACCAGCAGTATTTCCATCATTGAGAAAGGAACTCTCAGTATTCAAATAAATCATAAATACATAAAGTGTTTGGCGTATCTGTAAGTGGCCTGGAAATACTGCATAACAGTTTACCTAATTTTGCAAGCCTGGGATGAAATATTTCTGGCCTGCAGCAGTTAGTTCAGGAGCTCTCTCACTTCCACAGGCTTTACCTTTGATGTATGGTGAAACTTGGCTTTCTATTCCACTCCCAGCTTCTCCATTATAGTTGAGCTGCAGTAGGTAGAGCATGCCAGTCTCTACCCTGCTCCTTTCCTCTCAGAGGATGTGGAGGTTATCATTCAGGGGAGAAGAACCAGAGATGGCAACCTGGGGCAACTGGTTAAGGGCTCAGGGGCACAAGTTGTGTTCTCCTCCATCCCTCTAATGAAAGCCATGGATGAGGAAACTAACAGGAAGAGTCAGCAGATTAATTTGTGGTTCAGGGACTGGTGTCATTGTCAGTGCTTTGGGTTCTTTGACCAGTGTATGCATCACTGAGCCTGCTGGCAAAAGACAGGGTACACCTGTCTCAGCGTGGGAAAAGGATCTTCCCTCAGGAGTTAGCAGCCCTCATTGAGAGGGCTTTAAACTAGGCTCAAAGGAGGAAGGGAATAAACCAGGCTCACTAGAAGAGATGAGCCTAAGGATGACCATCAGTCTTCCATCCCATTCAAGGTGAGAAATGCTGATATACATGTGGACAACAAAAACACAGGGCTCACAAATAGGTTAGTAGCCAATAAAGTGTCTGGCAATGGTCAAATACCAGAGGTGAAAACTAATTGCCTGACTCCTTCTCTGAAATACTTATATAATAATGAATGGAGAATAGGGGACAACTGGAAGGAGTTGGAGATCTGTTTTGGGTTTCATGGCTATGATGTAATTGCGATCACTGAAATGTGGTGGGACAGCTTCTATAACTGGAATGTTGTAATGGATGACTATGAACTATTTAGGAAAGGCAGACTAACAAGGCAAGGAGGTGGTGTTGCTCTTTATATGCAAATGGGGGTGAAACTGTTGTGGGAGTCTCTTATAGACCACCAGCCCAAGAAGAAGGTGCTGATAAGGCCTTCTATTGTCAACTGGAAGTAGCCACTAGATCACAGTTTTTAGTCCTCATGGGTGACTTCAATCACTCTGATATTTGTTGGAAAGCCCACACAGCCAGGTACATCCAGTCCAAAATGCTCTTGCAGTGCATGAGTGATAACTTTATGATGCAGCTAGTTGGAGAACCAACAAGGAGACATGAACTACTGTATTAACAAATAAATAATGAGTTGCTGGGAACATTAAAGGTTCAAACAGCCTTGGTGACAGTGACCATGACATGACTGAGTTTAGTATCCAACAAGGGAGAAGAAGGGCTGTAAGTAGGAACACAGCTCTGGACTTTCACAGGCTAATGTACTCCTTAAGTATCTATTTGCAGGAATACCATGGGCTTAGACTCTGGAAGAAGCCCAAGAAAGCTGGTCAGTTTTTATTGTCATTTTCTTCAAGCCCAAGATAGATCCATTCCCTTGAGTAAAAAATCAGGTAGAAGTAGTAAGAAACTTGTATGGATCAACAAGGAACTTTTGAAGAAAGTCTCATGGAAGAAAGAAATCCACAGCTCATGGAAGAAGGGACTGGTCTCTTGGGATAACTATAGGGATGTTGTCAAAGCCCGCTTAGAACTCAGTCTAGCAGAAGTAGTAAAAGGAAACAAGAAGAGCTGCTTCAGATATATCAGTAGTAAAAGGAATAATAGGGAAAATGTGGGCCAGCCGCTGAATGGGGTGGGAGCATGTCTGGAGTAGGGAAGGCTCACCACTGGTCAATAGAGAGTGGCTTAGAGATCAGTTATGCAAACTGAATGCACACAACCCTAGGGAGGTTGGGGTGGGCACCCTGTTGGGATGCACCGAAGAGTGTTGAGAAAGCTGGCTGATGTTATTGCCCTACCAGTCACCACTATTTTTGAAAGAACAGGGCTAACAGGGCTAACAGCCCTTCCTCCTGAGGACTAGAGAAAAGCCAGTGTCACTCCAGTCTTCCAAAAGGGCAAGAAGGAAGATCCGATCAGGCAGCCTCACCTAAATCCCTGGAAAAATGATGGAGTGGCTCATTCTGGAGGTCATCTCTAAGCACATGGAAGAGAAGAAGGTTATCAGGAGTGATCAGCATGGATTTACCAAGGGGCAATGTCATGGTTTAACACTGGCCTAGCAATTAAGCTAAATAACAGATGCCCTCTATTAATCTCCCTCCCCTTCCTGATAAAGAAAGGAGAAAGAACAAGGGACAGGGACTTATGGGTTGAAAACTAAACAACACAGTTTTAATGAAATAGTAATGATAAAAAGGAAAAATTACTAAATATATACAAATATACAGGAAAATTATACCATGTTCCTCCCCTCTTTCCCCTAGTAACTCTCACGTCACCACCGAGGCTGCAGGGCAGCCCTGGGAAAGTCCAGGCTGGAATCCTGGAGTCAGCAGCAGTCGGGAGCTGGAGGCAGGAACACACAGATTCAGGCTGGCATGGATCAGGACCACAGGCAGAGGAATGGATGGAATCCTCCCAGGATGCTGAAGCAAACAGGGACAGGTGAAGAAGAGGAGGAAGGGAAAGGGCTTAACTCTCCTGATCCCTCAAATTTATACTGAGTATGATGTGTATGGGATGGAGTACTCTGTTTGGTCAGTTTTGGTCATTTATCTTGTCCACTCTTTCCTAAAGGAGGGCTGCAGGTGTGACCTCTTTACCCCTTGTCTCCTTCTGGAGGGTAAAATGTTCCTCAGAACTGAGCAGTGTCCTCGGTTCTGCACACCAGTCTCTAGCAGTAACTATAAAAATAGAATGTCATTAGTCCTAAGAAGCAGACACCATCTGAGAAACTTGCTGTTAATTTCAGCAAGTTAGTTTCTGCTAACGAGACTTAGATGAAAGCAAAAGTACAAGATAGAAAATTAACTTTATCCGAGCCCAAACCAAGACAGAAAATCATGCTTGACTAATCTGACAGCCTTCTATGATGTTGTGACTGAATGGAGGCAGTCTACCTTGACCTTAGCAAGGCTTTTGACACAGTCTTTTATAACATCCTTGTGAGCAATCTCATGAAACGTGGGATGGAAGAATCTGAAGTAAAATGGACTAAGAACTGGCTACCCAATAGAGTCCAGAAAGTGGTGATCAATGTTGTGGAGTCCAGCTGGAGACATGTGACCAGTGGAGACCCCCAGGGATCAGTGCTGGGTCCAGTCCTGTTCAACATCTTTATCAACCACCTTGATGATGGGACAGAGTGTCTTCTCAGAAAGTTTGCTGATGACACAAAGCTGGGTGGAGTGGCTGACATCCCAGAAAGCTGTGCTGCCATGCAGAGGGACCTAGACAGGCTGGAGAGTTGGGCTGGGAGAAATTTAGTGAATTACAATAAGGGCAAGTGTAGTATCTTACATCTGGGTAGGAACAGCCCCAAGAACCAGTACAGGCTGGGGACTGAGCTGTTGGAGAGCAGCACAGGAGAAAGGCACCTGGGGGTGCTGGTGGACGGAAGGATGCCCATGAGCCAACAATGTGTCTTTGTGGCCAAGAAGGCCAATGGCATCCTGGGGTGTATTAGAAGGGGGGTGGTTAATTGGTTGAGAGAGATTCTCCTCCTCCTCTACTCTGCCCTGGTGAGGCCACATCTGGAATATTGTGTCCAGTTCTGGGCCCCTCAGTTCATGAAGGGCAGGGAACTGCTTGAAAGAGTCCAAAGCAGAGCCTCCAAGATGATGAGGAGAGTGGAACATCTCCCTTATGAAGAAAGGCTGAGGGAGCTGGGTCTGTTCAGCCTGAAGAGGAGAATGAGGGGCGACTTCACAAGTGTTTATAAATACATAAAGGGAGAGAACCAGGAGGATGGTGCCAGGCTATTCTCAATTATGCCCAGTGACAGGACAAGAGGCAACAGATATAAACTTGAGCATAGGAGGTCCGATATAAAAAGGAGGAAAAACTTTTTACTGTAAGGGTGACAGGGCACTGGAACAGGCTGCTCAGGAAGGTTGTGAAGTCTCTGTCTCTGAAGACATTCAAAACCCACCTGGATGCCTTCTTATATGACCTCCTATTGGTGACCCTGACATGTTTTACATGCTGCTGAGTTTAATTTACTGAGTTTCTCATTAAACTGTTCCAGCTCTTACCTCTGCTGTGAGTGTTTGAAAATTAGGAAAAAAAAAAAAAAAAGAAAACCTGAGATCCTAACATACTGCCAAAATCTTGCCAGATGATAATAACTGAAATAGCCATGTTTTCTGGAATGGTTCCTGTGTTTGCGGGTTCCAGCATCACTCCACATAGACCTATTTAATAAATAACATAGTGCTGTATCATTTTGGATGAAATTACCATGCTTGTGGTCCTGTGTTACAATCTTATTTTGCATATAGGTTAAACTCACATATCTCGTCTCCTCTCTCATGCACTTATTTATTCTGATTATTTTTGGCATGTTTAATGCAAAGGCCTCTTTTATAGTGACAGAGGCATGTTCACCTGCATACAAAAGGAAGTTTTATCTTCTGAAGAAGTCAAATTTAGCAACATCAAGATTTCCTGCATTATAGTTGCATTTCACTAGGAAAAAAAAATTATTTTCCATGGTTTACCACTCAGTCATCATCAAAGTTTTTACAGTGCTATTTTAAGGACTACTTGGAAGCAAATCTTACATCTTTCCGTGCTACTTTGGATGGTGGAGAGAGGCAGAGGTGAGGGCAGGGAGGCAGACCTGTTGCCTCAGGCCACAGCTGGTCTGAGGCAGGTTCCCCAGACTTGCTCACTTGAACAGCATGTCCTGGAGCACTGCTTATATGTCCCGTAATCACTGTGCCACCTGTCTCTGGTGCTTCTATCCTCCATGTAACACTTGTTCAGAAAGCCTTTCCTTTGATTCCCCTGAAGCCCTCTAACTGTTTGCAGTTTTCATACAACACAGCTCTGTTTCATTGTGCACCCATAGGCATGCAGCTCACATCCAACATAGGCACTCACCTCTCTCTCTTACACCGGTATATATATATATATATGTATATATGCGTGCATATGCTGCTATAAATTCACCTACACATATTCTCCTCTCCATGTCTTCCACACCATAATGACTTGATTCATCTTTTGCGAATCCCTGCTTTCATTCAGCAGCTTTCCCTTCACACTACACAATTCAGAGCTGTGCCAGACTGACAGGAAAAACCTTGCAAGCTTCCTTAATCAAATGCCACCATTTGGAAAACCCTGGCATCATCACTTTCTCTGCTGTCACTACTGTAGTTCCTGCTAGTGCTGCCTGCATGCTGCCAAATTCTGGTGTTAAACATGGCTGGATATGGCCCTAAAGAGGCTCTACCCCTGTTGTTATATTTTGGTCTTAACATTCCAATGCTGTAAGGTATTTTACCTTGAACAAAGATATTTAATAGACTGTGCATCATATGCAACCTTAGCAGAACATGACTGGATTGTGTTGTGATAACATCCCAAATTAAAATTGACAAGCATTCAGCTTCAGAACTACTCAAAGTCAGCTGTGCTTGCTGTTAATGGGTTAGACATTTCCCAGAACACAAAATGGGAGGAACTTCCAGGAAAAAAAGTGTAGAAAAGATTAAGGATAGCTTCTATAGTCTCTGCTGGTGTTCAGGAATGACAGTAAAGGAGATGATAGATCAGCCATGTGCAAATGGATTTTGCACATACATGGCAATTCCTTTCACTTTTTAAGAATCAGATGAGACAGAGGCAATAGGAAAAGAAATGTAGGCATGACACCTGATTACAACACATGGCCTTTTTATCTTTGCTAATGGCTTTGCTATCTTTTTACTGTTCAGCTGAAGTATTCCTTGCTGGTTTCCCAACTCAAGCTCTGGGATGTGTAGATCTTTTAAATAAAAATTGCCTTTAAAGTAGCTGCATTGCTTGGCAAAGAAAAGGTAGACACCTGGAGGCATTGTATCAGGAGCACGTTCTTTTCCATTTCCAGGTAAAGCACAACTAGTGTCTGATATTCTGATAGTGTGATTGCTGCAGAATTGTTTGCATAAAGACTGGGGAATTTTCCAGGGTTTCAAAGTGTAATCCCATGCTTCAAGCACCTTCTTGTTTCCTACAACATCCAAACACTTCTGGATCGTTCCCACAGATTTTAAAGATGCAGGAATCAACATAATTTACACTGTTCTTGGCTGTGCACCAATATGGAGAACTATGGAGAAGAAAAATGCCTCTCCCAGGAATGCCTTCCTGAAAGGGAGCCAACTTAAGCTATGAAAAGATACTTGAGATTTCCGAGGACAAAGTGGCATGCATGATCTTGCAATGAGGATAAAAGAACAGTTCACTTGAAATTTTATGTAGTTTCAACTTGCAAAATTTATATTCCGAGCCCAAATAAAAACTATGGGAAAGCTGAGGCTGAGAGTGTATGTCATCAGCGTGAAGTAACATAGTGTCTGGCTAGCAGTATTATTCCAATGAAAAATTACAAGTTCATAAAATGCATATAATAACCGTTACATATAGTGGTACTCTGTAGTAACTATCACACGGCTATGATTAAAGCATTTTGATCTTCACTGCCCTAGGTTAGATAAAACAGTATTTGCAATAATGCATAAAGTATACTGAAAGGCATTTGAATAACCAAAATATCCATTTCCATAGTTTAACAGTAAAAAACCCTCAGAAGTTATATTCAAATCTGACTTTGTCTGTTTAACTACACTTAGTCAATTTGGCAAATGAAATCTATAATACCTCAGACAACTACTTCAAAGTTTTATTTGTTTTCTCAGAACCTAGTTCTGTGAGACTCTAAAATCTGGCTTGAGTAGTTTGCATACCTTTTCATACACATTCACACAATTTCTGTGGGTTGTTACTATAAGCAGGTCTTACGTGTATGGTTATTGAACAACGGAGGTAATTCGGAAGAAAAGAATCTTGCATTTCCCTTTTCTAAAAAAAAAAAATCTTTATTTTATATGTCTTAAGGGTCTTATGCACTTTAGCATAACTACCTGCATCAGAAACTTTTCAGGAAAGGAGATGTTGCTTTCAGTCTTTGCAGACAAGAAAGGAGCTTGCTTGGTCAAGATCAGAAATTAAATTTGTGGTAGAAAGAGGAACTAGATGCAGCTCAAAAAGCCCCAAATTTAGTATCTAGCTTTAGTGTGTATCTATGTATTTTATGTAATTTAAAGAAAAAACTAATTCTCTGAGTATTTTGAGTCTCAGAGCATGTGCTGAGAACATTTTTCAAAAATAAAGCATGACATGTTTCTGAAATAAAAGCTAATCTGTTCATGTAACAGTGCACACCCAGAAACTGCATAACAAAGACAAAGGAAACAAACAAAAAAAACCCACTCCTGTAACACACAATAGTGCTTATTTGCACTAAGGCACAACTGCAGTTATTTGATGCAACTACTTTCATAGTTTTTTTTATAATTCTGTGTCTTCAAACACCTCTGAAACCTCATGTGAGATTTATGCAATAGAAACTAAGTAATTTTAGTGGCAAACTCATGCTGATGCCCATACATCGGAGCTTAGACACTCCAGACACTGGTAGTGTAGAAACATTAAAATTTATAGTAACTAAGGATAGACTTTGAAGACAATATAAAAAAGCACTCTCTTTTTCACAAAATTCAGCCTGGGTGTAACTTAAATTCAGATCATCTCAGGAATGTTTTTAAGCCACTTTATTGCCGATTATTTTACATAAGGGAAATGTCCTTCTACACCTCATAAATTTGACATACTGTAGTTCGAAATCTCATTAGCCTTCCATGTTGCCAGATGTAGCTTACAAACATTAGGATCTCATAGTCATGTTTTTATAATGTCACTCTCTTGCAATGCTATTTTTTCAAACATATTTTTTATTTGTCCTTTCCATGAACTCTCCATTTTTTTAGTAGCTATATTGAATTATTTTACTAGAAATCTAGGCTTTTAACTAGTTTGAGGTTCTTGGAGTGATTGCTGCATGCTCAGAAAGTTGTCTATACAATTTTGTCTGAAAGTACATTGAATACCCGTAAATTTCACTGAAGTGTCTTGTGGAAGAACGCCTTAATCCACCTCTTTATGCATTTGTGACATATGGTATTTTAAAAGCCACACAAAACTAAGGCTCTGGCTTAACTTGTAAATGCAAATTAAATTACAGTTTTTCCTTAATCCACAGGATATGTATACCATGCCCAAAATGAGATCCTGTAACTCCCTACTAGCACTTCTCCATTAATATAAACTACCAACCTCTCAGGTGAATTTGGTGTTGCATTATCTCCGTTCTGCATCTTCTACCTCAGATCAAGTTGGCAAAAGTGAAATCCAATCTCCGTAGATTTAGAGACCTAGACAAAGAAAGGCATTTTTGCATATACAGAATCTCATTTACAAATTCATTCATGTATGCTGTGTTCACTAGTTTGTGTTTCACTGGCAGGCTTTTTCACACATATTTTAAAATAAAATGCAAATTTATCTCCCCAGTGTTAGTCCATGAGTTTTATTCTCTTGAGAATTTAAGAACAGAATAAGATAGAGAATTTTTTGCTGTGATCTAACTAGCATGAATACTAGATTGAGATAATATTGAAAAGCACAAATGAGAAATGACTAAATATTTTATAATAATAGTCTTCAAGTTAGATAATTTTAAAACATCCATGATAAAAAAATTCCACAGCACCTATCTGCCTCAGGGAAAAAAAATCTGTTTGAAATGTGCATTATGACAAACCTTATGAAATATAAATTCATACACGAACATTACAACAACCTTTGAATTAAGCAGTCATATGTGGGAAGATGCTGTCCTCCTCCTTTTGCCTGAAACCTTTGATATGAGCAGTTAAAAGTGCTGGCTTCCTCTCTCATATGCTTGAGTCTCCTGTGGATGCCAGTGCTCAGCACTGGCACTGAATTATTGGCTCTCCTCCTGCACCTGCTTTCAAGGCTCAGATGGGCTGCCCTTCTGATGGATGCACTCAAGACCTGAGACACAAGGTCCGTCCAAGCTGTGTCAAAAACAAAGACTTACTGGCTTGGTTGCTTGTTTGTTTAGGGTTTTTCTCTGTTTTTTTTTTTTTGTTTTATTTGTTGATTTGGTTTGGGTTTTTTCTCTTTGTTTGGTTGTTTGGTTTGGTTTGGTTTTCCTTGTGGTATTTTTTTGTTTGCTTGTTTGTTTTTGTTTGGTTTTTTTTGTTTTTAATTTATTTATTTTGTTTTAATGATGTATCCATTTTGAAAAGACAGTGTAAAAATGTCTCTATCTGCTTTTACTTGTAGAAATTTTAGAACAGATGTATTTTCTCGAGTTTCTCCATACATAAACCTTTTTCAGACTATTATTGCCTCTTCTAGCATACTTTAGCCTCGTTCACTGATTACATTAGCCTGCTCCACTTTCCAAAAGGATAAGACCCTTTCCTGCATTGTTGTCAAAGGCTTCACAGATATGTGCTGAGGAAGACAGTATTAATTTCCTGAAAAAGTAATTGTTTTTCTGAACATTCTCTGTTCTTATATTTTAATACAAAACCTTCTTTCTCCTAAATCCAACTTGTTTCTGTGGGAAAAATCATATACCATGACAAACACTGAGCAAACTCCAATCTACATACCCCTTTGGGGCTAAGACTTTACCATATGCTCTTTCCTTATGCTGCCTGTCCTTCTGGTTCTTAGGGAGGAAACACACTTCCAAAGACATCTGTGAGCATGTAGCAAACACATTTGTGACAACAGAGAAGAAGACTCAGTAAAGTGACTCTTAGGGGAAACACAGACTTCTTCCTTTTTAAGACAAGCTACCTGGTCACATCACTGTCTTGCAGGCAAAAGGCTATTGCTTTACTGTAACACTCATTTTATTTCACTCGTTGGCATTATTCCCTTAAGATTTGTGTCAAAGGAGGTAGCAAGACCTCCTCTCCATGGATTAATTGGCTTACCCTCATTCTCACAATCATTGTCTAGTTTAAGATTTGGATTATTTCCCCTCTTTTCAGTATTTTACAGATGAAATGCCTAAGTTAAATATGATCCCTTGCAACACTACCACTTATTCCCTGTATTTCTGAATGTGTCATTGCTGGCAAGCCATGCTAGGTATGAAGACACAAGAGAGACTGGGTTAGCAGCTTCTGAGGGTAGTGGCTGGCAGCAGAAATGCTGCAGGTTTTGGCCCTCTGTGGTGAGACAGACCTGTAAAAATAATAAAGATAGACTGAGCATCCTCCACCATTAAACCTTTGCCCTGACATGTCAAAGGCAAAGGGGATAAAATAATCTGAGATATATATTCTTAGGGAATCCTCTTTTTCCCTGTTCATGCCTCCTTTCAACAGGATTCTCTCTGCTTTATCCTCTTCACCTTTGTAGCCCAAGGCTGGCTTTGCTGCACATAAGCACATATGGTGTGTCATTAGCTAGACATCCTTCTGTTCCCTAAAGCTTTGTGCTTGAGGTTTTTATTTCCCTGTGCTCCTTCTCTGCCATGCCATTAATAGAACCGCTGATAAAATAGACATAAAGCTTGCCAAGAAGATTGGACTGTCCAACTGCAGGCCTTTTATTTTGATTGGTCAATCTCTTCCACATAACTTAGATATAAAAATATCCTGATAAAGCCAGGTTGAACTTTAGCCAGTCTAAACACTTATTAGCAAAAATTAAAATCCTATTTTCTTTCCTTTCGCCAACTTATTTTTCCTCAGTACTTCCAAGTCAATGGATGTAGAGCAATCTGGAGGGAAAGAGACAAAACAAGGTATGCTAAACCTGAAATATTATAGGCAGCATGAAACCCTGTGCATGTCTGTATGCATCTGTCTTGTTATTCTTTCAAACAAAGCAAAAATTTATTAACTCTTTATTATTTCTTGTTCTTTAAAAGCTGAACTACTTATGTTTCTAGTTTCTTCATACCATGGTTGTTACAGTTACATATTTCATCAGGTGAAGAGGCAGCTCTTAGTTTTGATTCTAAACTGAGTCCAAAACTAAGAGTGTAGCTTGTTTTGCTCAGCTAGACATGCTTATGCACACAGACAGATGAGGTCTTCTTTTTTTAACTGGGCTGATTTAGCACAGGACTACTTTGTACTTTTATGTGTGCAGAGGGAAAGTATTGCATACTCACGATAGGTGGTAATTTCACTGCAGGGGATAGCAGTAAAGTGACAGAATAGCTATGTTTACATTTGGTAAATGTATTTTATGCCATATATGTATATATAGCACTCTAGACCCGTAGTGTTGGCTGCAAGCTTCCTTACGTGTCCCAAACACATACATAACAGTTGTTTCTTTGTTTCATGCCAGACACTATAGACACAGATGGTATGCTTCAGTGGCCATGTTTCTTGAAACTTTTAGACAAATTTCTCAGTCACATGGTAAGCATATTCTGTGCTGTATGAAGATTGCTTTTTGCCTCACTCCTTCACACAGGTTTTTTTTGACAGTCTTGCCAAGCTTGAACTGAGCTTTACCTGAAGCTTTAACTTTTCTCAGAGGTGTGAATCTGAATTTAGACAACTTTTTTTGCAACAAGCAGTTCAATGGATTAGTGTGCAAATCAAAAAGAGAAGTTTACCACAGATCTTCAGGGGTCAAAACTGGTAATTTCAAAGACAAGATCAAAATGCTTTCAACCTGCTGAAAAAAGGAAGACTTAGTTCCAGCTTTCTGTACATTTTCCAGCTTCTTTCCGAGCCTGTTTTTCCCCTGCTGGTTCCCCCTGGTGGAAGCAAATAACACATGACCAAAGATAAGTATCTGCTCTGAGCACTTCATATGATGGTCAACCAGTTTGCAACTCCCTATTTTCGAATTTTATATTAAGTTACATTCAGAGGACTTTACTGTGATCGCACCCTTTAAAAACAAAACAAAACAAAACTGAAGGAATTTTCACAAAGCAATAGAGTACGCAGCCAAAAGACAGGCATAGTGCAAGATCAGTGTAGGAATGTTACTATATGTATCCTTCCTTGATGCACTGACCCAGCTGGGTTGTATGCACAAATTTTGGGTTGTATGCACAAAAACATTGTATGCACAAAATGAGTTCCCAAATATGAAATAAGTCCAATACTTCATTCCCCTGATTTCTCCAAGGAAATGCTCCCCTCCATTCAAAGGTGGAAATGGTCAAAAGCGTTTCTAGGCTGGCTAGACTAAATACTTAGTTTGCAAAATATTGCCAGGATTGATAGTTCTCTTCTTAGTATTTCTTTCCTCACTGGGATCACTATAATTTTAACTGCACCCCAGGCCTCACAAAGATGAGGAATAAACTCATCAGGGAGATACTGTATACAAAAGCAGCATTCGAGCAAATTTCCCTTTCTTCAAAGTCTGAGTGTGTAAAGTTTAAACAAGTCACAAGAAAAACCAAGAACAATAAAATATACAATTGAAAAATTTCTTTCAGTCATCCTATCCCCATTTCACTAGAAAACACTTACAAAAAAACTATCTTACAAAAAAACTATCTTACAAAAAAACTATCTTACAAAAAATTGCTAAATTTTTTGCATTCATGTTTAAAACTCCTCTTGGCAATAGTGGTTTTCAGATATCTCTTTTCCTGAGGTAAATTGCTTTTCCAGAATCTAAGAACCATTTTCTGCACAGGAGAAAAAGGTTTCACTTTACAGTGTTTGTTGAAAATACATATTAAAAGCTGGTACTGCAGAGCCTGGGTTTGATTTCCATGTAGCAGTGCCTTAATGAAGTGGGGTTTTTTTGTTGGTTTGTTTGTGTGTTTGTTTGTTTTGGGGGTTTTTTGTTAGTTTGTTTTTGGGTTTTGTTTTTTTGTTTGTGTTTTTTTTTTTTTTTTTCCCCTGTGCCTTTTGACTTGTTGAATGTGCACTTAAGCATACAAGTAAATATATTTGGGCACCCTGCTGCAGCCCTGCACAATACACAAATCGGAAATAACTTCTTCCACTGTGAAACACAGGTCTAAAGTTTCACTGATGTGTTTAGATAAAAATGCAGCAGTACTTGTCTGCATTCAGAGGCTGGATCTCGATAAGTGGAATTTCTGAGAGGAAAACTTAAGAGTCAGAAATGTTAAAAGTGGTGTTGCAGTTGCCTGGGAGGAAGAGCTTTTCTACATCCTTTCTTCAGACACATAGGTCTTTCTATGTTCATTCTTTGAATTGAAGAAGAAGTTTTAAAAAACAATTATTACAATAGGGAAATGTTTTGAAATTCCTTCTCCAGATGTTATCTCATTACTTCAAATGTGCAGAGCTCAGGTACCATGCTGTTTTACAGAACTGCTTGTAGGAAAAGCACCCAGTCCCCAAATGTTGCAATTCCATAGAACTTCAGTTGGCAGCCAAAACCTGAGACATTTTCTTCATTGACAATTTTTATATTTAAAAGATATGGACAGTTATCCTTTCTTATGTGAGCATCATAGAAAAATAGAATGTTCTGCATTGGAAAGGGCCTTGAAGATTCTCTAGTTCCAACACACCTGACATAAGCAGGAACACCTCCCACTAGAGTCCAGCTTGCTCAAAGCCTCATCCAACCTGGCCTTGAACATTACAGGGAGGGAGCATCCACAACTTCCTTGGACAGCCTGTGCCAGTGTCTCACCACCCTCACACTAATCTACCTTCTTCCAGCTGAAAACAGTTATCCCTTGTCCTATTGCTACATGCTCTCTGAAGATGTCCCTGCCCAGCTTTCTTGTAGGTCTCCTTCATATATGGGAAGGCTGCTGTAAGGTCTTCTTAAAGCTTCCTCCTCTCCAGACTGAACAACCCCAGCTTTCTAAGCCTGTCTTTGTAGGAGAGGTACTGCAGTCCTCTGATCATCTTTGTGGCACTCCTCTGGACTCACTTCAAGAGCTGCATTTCCTTCTTTTGTTGGGAGCTCCAAAGCTGGCCACAGAGATCCTGCTGGGTTTGCATGAGAGCAGAGTAGAGAGGAAAAATCACCTCACATGACTTGCTGGTCACGCTTCCTTTCATGCATCCCAGAATACAACTCTCTTTCTGGGCTGCAAGAGTACTATCAGCACTTGGTCTCAGTTTCACCTTTGAGGAATGATTGATCATCATGGCCATCTTAGAGATAATCCCCCAGCTACAGACATTCAGGAAATATCCGTAAATTACACATCTAGTTCATCACTGAAAAGGAAGGGTGAGTATAGGCTAATGCCCAGTTCATTCATTAAGTCTTCCCAAGGATATTGAGAGTGTTCAGTAAGGACAAGAACCCATAATAGTGTCATTTGTCTTTCACTTTGAGTTACTTGAGCGTTCAAGAAACACACTTCCTTTGGTAAGAAGTGTATTTGCTTCTGCATATGAATATTTCACTTTCAGTAAAGGTTACTTTGCAAATTTATATTTTAGTTTCCTCTTGGTTTAGACTCAGAAGAGAAGTGCTTTCAGTTTCTCTCAGTTCCACATAATTAAAGGACCATAATGCTGAAACTGGTAGGAAGTAGTTTCCATAACCAGGACTCATGCTGCTTTAATGACATAAAAGGTTAAAGGAAAAATTCCTTAGCCCTGAGGCATTTTATGTTATTTTAGCAGCCAGTAATACACTGAGTCTGCTCTTTCTGTAGCATTTTGGGGGCCTCTGTGAACTAAGGCTGACAGAAAAAACTCAGGAATCATAGCATTCAGCATTCTGTTGATTCAAAAAAATGTCATATATTCTCAGATTAGGTTAGACTGAAGGGGACTTCCAGACATCTACCTCCAACAATTTGATCACAAGGATCAAGTTCCATGTTAAATCAGGCTGCTTAGGAAATTGCCAAGGTAGGATGTCCACCATCCTTGTCCAGCTTCAAGGACAGAAATGCTACTCACTCTCCGGAAAACATATTCTTGTATTTGACTGCTGTCTTTGCGAAGAATTTTTTATATACCCAGTAGCAATTCCCCTGATGAGCTTTGTGTCTTTCACCTCTTGAACTTCTGCTGTATACTTCCACAAAGAGCCCAGGTCCATCTTCTTTGCTCTGCATTTAAGCAGAGGAAAAAACTAAATAGATTCCTCCCTGTCCTTGTTCTTCAATGTCTGAGCAAATTTAAACACATCTAGAGACAAAATAATTGTGTTTACAGAAAGTAATTTTTAAAAAGCAATATTGAGCTCCATATGTATTGTGTCTTAGTGGTTACACCTATAGCAATTGGACTCGTCAGGTAGAAATGCAGTGTTGAATGTTTTGGCCTACTATTTGACAGCTGGGCACCTTCCTGTTCTGAAAGTCAGGCTCTTAGCTGACCGTGAACCAACTGAAGCCAACTGAAGGTATTTCATCCAAGGCTGAAATGCCAACTCAGTCTTTCCTAGTCATACTGTCTCTGAAACCTTGCTTATAACCCTCAAGTAAAGAGACATGACTAAAAGGCCACACCCAAGGAAGGAAACAAAAGAGTAATCAAGCAGGTGTCATTTTTTTATTACTTTTCTGATGATTAGTTGATTTCTCTACATATTGTGAATACTGTCAGTCATTTTTTTCTTATAAAAATGGGAACACATGAGTACTTAACTGAATATTTAAGGGAATAATTCAACGTACCCAATTTTTCTTGATGTGAAAACTTTTGCTGAGCTGTCTACAGCAGGTCTTTATCCCAAATGTGAGGGTGTGCTATGTTTGAGCTGAGCTGCATGACTGGAAGGAGCCAGTCTGGAACTGAATAAAGATCTGAAGCCATTTTTGATCCTTCTCATTCCCACCTGTTTTGGATGTGAGGCCAAAATATTTAATTCAGATGTCTTGATCTGTCTGAACAAACAATAGGCCCTTTAAAACAAATACTGAACACTGAACACCTATCAGCTAATGTTTATATTACAGAGATTGTTATCATTATAGTTAATGCTCTATAAATATGTGGTACAATTATGCAAATATGTATGTCACCTGTTTCAGAAGGTCTACTAGATAATACCCTAAGGTTGCTTATAAACAGAGTTGTTCTGGATCTGTCCCATAAATAAATCAGTATCTTCCTATCACCCTCTGAGCACTTTAAAATGGGATGTTCCTCTGGGTGAATGGTTCTTTGCTGGCCTTGTCACATTCTTCCTGTTCCTTTATCAGTAAGAATGACACTGGTGCCAGCAGTATGTACCATACTTGCTCCACTTGTACCACTAGAAAGCAGAGGAAGTATGAGGCAGCCAGGAGTCATCTGGCTTCCAGGAAAATACACCTTCTATACCCACTGAACTTTATGTACATTCTTGTGAACTCAATAAATTGCCTTTGTGCCAGAAAATACAGTGATCTAGTCAAAATAAATGTGCTCCTTGCTCAGCTTTCACAGCATCTTTTATTTAAGTAACAGACTTACTTTGAAATGAAACGTGGATCACTTTGTAAGAAATGGAGCTGGAAATAGTCCACATTACATGCGGGTTACTTGTCCCTGCATGTACCTAGGAAAAGAAGGGCAGAATCCAGTAAATTACCCTAAGGAGCAATTTATTTGAAAGGCAATTATAAAGCCTGTGAATTCCTGGTAAGCAAGACTTCACAAATATCCTGCATATTTATATTAAGATAAACCATGAAAAAAAAAGTCAGTATCACCAAGATACATGTCGCAAAGGAGATCAAGTGATCAGATAGATTGCAGTAGTTGGCCTGTATTGAAGAAACTTGCCTCAAGGTTCAGTAATTGCTACTGTCTGCTTTGCTAAAGGATGGCAATGAAACAGGTAGGTCAGACAGGACAAACAAGCTCCATTCCCACAGAGAAATTACACTCTTGTGTAAAACCAAGGCACTCTTTCTGGAAGATTTGTATATATTCATGTAAAAAGAAAGAACCAAACATAATTACTTGCAATGCTACCATGCATATAATTAGTGTTGTGATAATATGTGAAATGAGCCAAAACATTTGCTGGGCTGTTTTCTTTAGAAGGACTCAGAACACCATAACAACAACCCTACCGATATAGAAAAGGACAACTTCTGCTGAGACATATGGACACAGCTTTGGAGAAAATTTGGCTTTTCTGCCAAACTCAAAGAGACTTGGTTATTTTGTTTTCCGTGTTAACACACAGACTGAGAAGTAAAGGTCATGCATATATTATTTCTGAAATACGTTATTTGCTTTCTTGCCTTAGTTCTTTCATTTTCTAGTTCAGTAGTTTTAAAAATCCTTTGAATATATGGACCCTAGAAACATTCCCAGTGGGAAGATGGACCAGTTTCCCATACCTTGATTGTTCTAAAGCATTTGCAGATTTGCTTTCCTTTGTCACTTTTCACTGACCCCTTAAAAGCAGACACTGGTCCCCTGTGGTTTTGCAGTCCACAGCCTGGAAACTAGTGCTCTAGACACTTTCACATTGATAATATGTTTCTCTGCCATTGTGCTTTTAAGCAGCTGCTGTTCAGAAGTAGGTCATCATGTGCCAGCAGCTCATGATCTGGAGAAAAGGGCACACTCTGGTCATGCCTCACCATGTCTGGGGAGTCTTCATCCATTAACTGAGTGTCTATTCAACCACCACATCAGATTCTCCGATCACACAGGTACACAGATACACATACAAAGAACTGTGGAGCAAATCTCTGCTTCCTATTTACAGATTTACTAGATGAGTAACTCAACAGTGTTGAGTAGATTTTTCCAGTGTAGCAAATAAAGAACATTTGCATGGGTACAGCAGAATTCAAGATCCTTTTCTTTAATGAGGACTCGCAGTTTCATCTTCAGTGACCTTCATGGCAGCCCTTCCTCAGACTTCAGTCAGGTCAAGGTTTTGCTTAGAAAACTGCATTCTGGAACATGTCGCTTCACCCAAAGAGCATTTACAACCTGTGGGAAATGGAACATACCCATTTAATGTAGAGGGCTTATCAATCCCTGATCAGTTCAGTTTCTAGCATTAACTTCCCCAGCATAATACACAAAATACATTGCACTGTAATATCAGACCAAGGGATCCAGCCGTCAATGACCAAGATCCAGAAGATGCTGTCTGCAAACAGTAACAGGGCTCCCAGCTGACATTTTTATACTTATTAGAACATGACAAAGCTCTTGGTTTAGATGCACACTTTTATCCCCTGGATGAAGGGGAAATGTAGTTTGAGTTTTTGCAATGTTAGGAAATACGTATCATAGAAACACAGAATCATAGAATGGTTTGGTTTGGAAAGGATCTTGAAAATCCTCTAGTTCCAACCACAGGCAGGAATACCTCCCATTAGAGTCCAGCTTGCTCAAAGCCCTGCCCAACCTGCCCTTGAACATTACAGGGAAGGAGCATCCACAACTTCCTTGGACAGCCTGTGCCAGTGTCTCACCACCCTCATGCTAAAGAATTTCTTGCTCATGCCTAACTTCAATCTACCTTCTTTGAGCTTAAAACAATTACCCTTTCCTTGTCCTATTGCTACATGCTCTCTGAAGATGTCCCTGCCCAGCTTTCTTGTGGGTCTCCTACATGTCTTGGAAGACATTACAAGAGTAATATCAACACTTTTGGTCTCAGTTTCACTTGAGTGAATGATTGATCATCATGGCCATCTGGAGCTAATCCCCCAGACACAAACATTCAGGAAAAAACCCTAAATTACACATCTAATTCTTCCCTTTACCTGCTGGCCACACTCCTTTTGATGTAACCCTGGACACGGTTGGCTTTCTGGGCTGCAAGTGCACATCGCTGTCTCATGTTATGCTTCTTAGCAAAGAACACACCCAAGTCCTTTTCTTCAAGGCTTCTCAATCCATTCTTTGCCCAGTCTGTAGATGTGTTTGGAATTGTCCTGACCCAGGTGCAGGACCTTGCATTTGGACACATTGGACTCGTTAGTTTGGCACGGGCCCAACTCTCAAGCCTGCTGAAGTCCCTAACCAGTCCCCTGACTGGCCTGGGGTTCACTGGGTCTTCTTTTTCCTCTTTTTGAAAATGGGGGAATCCCCTTTTATTAATCCCCTTTTCCAGTCATGGGGAACCTCACCTGATTTCTATGACTTCTCAAATGTGGTGAAAAGCTGCTTTTCAATTACATCCACCAGTTTCGTCAGGAGCCACAGATGACAGGATAGCAAGCCCATCTCTAGTGTTTTTCAACTTATTACTTTCTGCACCCTCAACGATCTTGTTATCAATATCTTTCTGAGACCAGCACTAGCCACATGGTTATGTCAGATGCTTAGGGGATAAGTGGTTTGATCACTGTAAGTCTCTTTTGCTTATCCTAAGTCATGCAGTTCCACCTTGTGG
Source organism: Phaethornis superciliosus (assembly GCA_023637945.1). Taxonomy (NCBI): domain Eukaryota; kingdom Metazoa; phylum Chordata; class Aves; order Apodiformes; family Trochilidae; genus Phaethornis; species Phaethornis superciliosus. Next base: position 42,960,732 of record JAJQWJ010000004.1, on the reverse strand, counting down.
TAAGAATATAAAGAGTGAGTTTGTGAGTTTGTTAAAAAGATGCCAGATGGTACAAGTTATCCTCACTTTGCTCATCAGAAAAGAAACTAAATACGCAAAATAGGTTTGTTATAATCTAGTTGGTTTTTAGCAATGGTTAAAAAAGTGTGTAAACATCCATTTGAACTCCAGAAACATTCACATAATTCAAGCTTGTCATCCTCTACTAACATATAGAGATATACAAGCAATCAAACTCTATTTTGATGAATGGGTTCATAACCAAAAGTGATACAGAATAGAATAGAATTGGCTGGGTTGGAAGGGACCTCAGAGATCATCAAGTCCAACCCTTGATCCACTACCGCTGTGGTTACCAGACCATGGCACTGAGTGCCACATCCAGTCTCTTTTTAAATATCTCCAGGGATGGAGAATCCACTACTTCCCTGGGCAGCCTATTCCAATGTCTGATCACCCTCTCCGTGAAGAAACTCTTTCTAATATCCAACCTAAACCTCCCCTGACACAACTTAAGTCCATGCCCTCTTATCTTGCTGGTAGTTGCCTGGGAAAAAAGACGAATCCCCCCCTGGCTCCCACCTCCTTTCAGGGAGTTGTAGAGAGCGATGAGGTCTCCCCTGAGCCTCCTCTTCTCCAGGCTGAACACCCCCAGCTCCCTCAGCCTCTCCTCACAGGACTTGTGCTGGATCCCTTCACCAGCCTGGTTGCCCTCCTTTGGACCTGCTCCAGGACCTCAATCTCCTTCCTGAACTGAGGGGCCCAGAACTGGACACAGGACTCGAGCTGTGGCCTCACCAGGGCTGAGTACAGGGGCAGAATCACTTCCCTGGACCTGCTGGCCACGCTGTTCCTGATCCAGGCCAGGATGCCATTGGCCTTCTTGGCCACCTGGGCACACTGCTGGCTCCTGTTCAGCTTCCTGTCAATCCAGACTCCCAGGTCCCTCTCTGCCTGGCTGCTCTCAGCCACTCTGTGCCCAGCCTGGAGCTCCCCATGGGGTTGTTGTGGCCAAAGTGCCGGACCCAGCACTTGGCTGTGTTGAACCTCATCCCACTGGAACCAGCCCAACTCTTTCTTAATTCTTGAAAAACCCTGGTACGTACTCCATTTCCTATGGCATTTGCCTGAGAATTTAAGATGAGACATTATATGTTCCTGCTAAGCAAGTAGCTGTGACGAGCAATAGAGCAGTATTGTTAGTACTCTGTCCAGGTGCTCAATGTAATCAAAGTATAGGTGGTTTTGAGAGAAAATTTATTTGCTATTTTGTCAAAACTTGTGCATTCCATTAGCAATAAGCAGAATATCAACAAGTATCACAGTGCTATTTTTGCCTATTTACCTCTTAAGAGTAGTGATGCAGAAACCTCAGCAATGGAGTATTATACTTCAGGGTCATCACCACTCTTAAACTGCCACTGTCTTTTCACTGTGGACCTCTGAAGCACCCAGGTATTTTTCCTGTAACTTCAGTTTTGTCTTCTGAATCATTATGAACCTACAATTGATATACGCTCTGCAATAAATTTTATTTCTCCTGGGTTTTCCCCACTGTGTAATCCACCCTCCTTAGACAACAAAAGTAATCCTCTTTATTTCACACTTTTACAAGTTTTTTTGCTTGTAAATCCATTCTCTGATATTTTAGGCATGTTGGATTTCAGAGGTTTTACCAAAAATTTTCCTTTTTTTTTTTTTTTTTTTTCTAAATCCGCATTACAATTCAGCATTGTTTTTCAAATCCTAACCCACTAAGGAGATACTGCAGAAAATTATTTTCTCTATGTTTCTATTTTCCATTCTTTGAAGGTGTTTCCAATGTTACTGGTAGCCACCTAAGTTCCACATTGTTCCAAAGGCTTGATTCTAGACCCCCTAAATTGCCTCTTCTTGGGTAAATTGAATCACTTTTTAGTCTTTTTTGACAAACAGAATCAGTTGTGAACCTTGGAATCATCATTATAAATCATCATGATTTTCTCCCAAGCTTTAAGCCACTATCAAGGTTTTTCCCCGATTGTCAGTAAGGTAACTTTTCAGTAGTGATCATTCCATAAAATAACTTCATCTAATTTCAGAGAGTTTCTGGATATGACAAAGAGTATCAGGATAGGTGCAGAACCTGGCAACAAACTGTTACTTCCAAAAGGATGCCATAAACACAGTGTTTCTCAGATGTGTTCCCAATTACATCCTTTCATTAATTTATTTCATCTAAAGCAGTTGCAATGACACAACATTAAAGTACTCACATGGTGGTCTGGGCATTTTTCTGGACAATAGGAATTTGCCTTTCCTGAAAATTAAGCAAAGTTGTGCTTCTATCTAACAACATCCTTTAGTGATTGAGCTGATGTCTTAAAATCTGCTCCATTTAAAGCTATATTTTAAGGTGAAGAAGCAATATTCTGTTCAGTTTGCTGGAGGTGAAATATAGTACACAGTAAAAATAAAAATGTGATTTTGTAATCATATTATAGTCAAAGGATTATGTAATCTGGGACTATTTATTGCAGAAGTCACCAGACCTTTCTGATTGACAAGACCATCTTTTTGGAAGAACTTCCTCAGTTGAATGAAAATCAAATGCCCTGTGTACCCCAAGGGACAAATGAAGTCATGACTACCCTATCCTTACAAATCATAAAAATTTCTCAACAGTGAAAAAGTCTTCACTATTTCTCCATCTCTCTTGCATTCCTCTCCCACATGTGGCAGCTTGATTTCCTCCAGCTGGGATTCCTCCTCAGCTTCCACTTTTACAGATCCTCAAAAAGTGTCCTCAGGATTAGATATCAGGGAGGACAGGGGTAGGATATCATTCCAATGAGAAGGTTGTGCAGATTCCAACTTAATGTAATAAGCCAAATCTTTTAGAAATATGGACTTACAGGCATTTTAACTATAAGCAGACCACTGCATAGCTTTTATTACACTGGAATCCTGCCAGTAAATGAAAATCTCACAGAATAGGCAACTTCAACAATGAGATTTTTTCCCTTATTGAATCTAACTGCCAGAGACAGCAGTCACCTCCACTGGTGCTCTGCCTTTGGCCCCCCTTCTGAGATTTAGGCAATTAAATTGCTTCCACATGACAGGTCTTGGAATGCTAAAAATCAGTCTAACTTATTCTGAAGTTCAGTTTCCTTTCAAGAGTCATATTTCAAAAGGTCACAGCTGAACCCCTTCCTTTTCTAGCAGCAAGCCAGGACCATTTGAAGGTAATTTAAACACTATGAGAAGACTGTAACATAAACTCTTTGAATTGATTTATTTTTCAACATGAAAGAGTTAAGAGAAGAAAAATCTTTTGAAGGTATCAAGCACTAGTATTAGGGCATTAATTGCAGAGAGCATCAGAAAGAACAAAGATTGTCTGGTTGCTGTTTATTTGCACAAGTAATTTACGGTGCAACTCAACAGCTCCTTTTTAATCTTTCCTGTCTCTAACACAGATTATGAGACATACTCATCTAGTTTCTGGCAAACTAGTGCTATACAGAATGATGGATTTGGACACCATTGGCCAGTCTTCACAACTACTTACGGGGAAGGAAAATTACCCTTTTAAATTTTATTTATTCCACTGAAATATCTTTGCCTAGAAAAAGGATTGTATACCAGCACTTAAGTGTTCTTGATAGTGCTTGTTTCCAATGGCCCTCAAAGAGCCATGTCCATTTCTTAGCCCATTACTTCTATGTGGTAGTTTCACTAAACTGAGCCTTACTGTCCATTTTAAAGGTCTTTACAGTAGGAGTAAAAGCAGCATAATAAGTGTTGTATAAATATTTGGATATTCTGCTGTTTGCTAAATAGAATACAAAGCATTTGCTTTTTTCCTGGGGTCCTTCTTTGCACCATCTAACCTTATGGCTGGAGGGTTAGTATTATACAGTCATTCATTTCAGAAGAAATGTGAACATAATTAAGCTATTCCAAGAAGAACCTGTACTTTCTTTATCCCAGCTGCACTGAGGTGATTGCCTTAGGCTATAGGCAAGAGAATGGAAACCAGATGAAGCATGCTGAAGATTAACCACACAAAGAAACAGCCTAAACAAAGAAAGAGGTGGCAACAGGAGCAGAAGAGAGCCTCTCAGACTAGACAGGCATACTGGAAACAAAAATGCACATAGCTGCTTACTACTTCATAGCTTCAAAAAAAAAAAAAAAGAAAAAAAAAAAAAAAAAGAAAAGAGAAAGAAATTAATTAGTGATAATTAGTGATTTCTGTCTACAGATCTGTGAGTATGGAAGCAAAATAGGTTTGTGGGCACTTTCTTGTATGAAAGAAAATGTGACAGCCCAAGAGTGACACTGTGCATTAGCCTAAATGATGATACAAGGAAGATAGTTTAAAGGTGAAGCTCCTCTTCATTTGAAAGTCTCCACTGTATTTCCTTGTTTTCCTTGCCTGAAACATGCAGTCATATTTTGTAAATTTTGTAAGTCTTACAGGTCCAGTCCTTTCTCTTCAGTTTCTAGGCATAGAATGGATCTTTATTTTGAAAATCTTTACTTACTCTACATTAAAAAACTTTGCAATTATTAAGTATATACATACTTAATGTTTTTCCATTAAAAACATTTTTTTTTACAAAATGTTTTTACATAGCTTCTAGCTGGAAAGTTTGAAAGCCCATAGAACAAAACACCATTCTTGAAAATATGAGTTTATTTGAATTATTCCCTTTGCTATTTGCATGCATAAATAAATATGAATTAGGCTGAAATACGAATGGGAGTATTATAGTAACACTATATACACTGTCTCCTCTTTCTTTGCCAAAATAATTCAATCTTAATTCTATTTCTCAACTGCAACATTTGACTTTCCACAGGCAAATGAGGCAGACTTTTTGAAGCTAGTCTAAAAGTAGCAAAGAGTATAAGTATCTGGAGTCTTTTTACTTTTAACTGACAATTAAAATTGGAAATCTTGGTCATATCTGTGTTAAGAAGGAAGGATGTGAACACAACCGTATTCCTGCAGAAGCCACTCCTTACAAGTTTTTCCAGGGAAACATCAATGAACTGCAGTCAGGTCTTGTATTAATTTGTTTTCCTTGATCTTGTCTAAGCACTGGGTAGTTCTGTCAAAGAATCTAACAGCTTTCTCTTCCTCTCTTGCTGAAGACACATTCCCGACTTCTATTCAGGGAAGGACTAAGAAAATCTGAGTAAACAGCTGGCTTTTTATTAGATTAACGCAGTAGACTGCTTCATGATTTTTTTCAGAGTCTCAAGACCTCTTAGGTTTGAGCAATTGAATGGAAACAAGTCTTACCATCTTGTTGCAATACAATTTTTTGTGACTCATAAATATTTGTTTCAACTCTTCAGCAACAGCAAACCCACACTCAGCACTAGACGTTATTAGTAATACCAGGAAAGTCAGTGGTGTGTCTCTAAAAGATATTTTTGTCATTTTGGAGTGCAAGTTCTTATTTCTTGTTTAATGAATGCCATATGTGTTAATATGATGTTACTATTACACACTCACAGTAAAATTTCGCTTTCATTTCCAGAGGTATCCTCTAACTACTAACATGCCTTTTCAGTCTCATGAAGCTTCATTTGCTTTTCAGATTTGATTTTCAGATCACACTTATCTCTTGGAACAGCCAAAAAATCTTACGCATCTGTGGAATATTACATATATGCTAAATTGAATTGGATTTATAATACCAGATATGTAAGCTATAGGTACCTGAAATTCTTTTGTTAACTACTGTATTATGTCAAACTATTCAGGTCTCCAGGGGTGTGCTCATATTTCACTTGTCTGTACCAGTTGTAGAAGAGATGTTCAGTAACCTGCTTTTTTTCTAGTTTTTCACAGTTACGAGACTTCGCTTTCTTGACATAGTGAAACTTTAAACTACAAAATCTGTTTCTGGTATGCGTTTTCTTTCCATGTGCCTTTATTACTATTTGAGATTAAGCACTGAAGATTACATAGCTTTTGTTTTGCTTTGAGAACACATGGTATCCATTGCATCATTATTTTTCTAGTGGCATTCAAAGTGGTCTAGCAGATAAATGCATGTGTGTTTCTGACTCTTGGATACTAAGAGAGCTGTTTGAACAGCTACAGCCAGCTTCATTGTCTTCATAGCAAACTGTGAAGTTCCTTTCAGCTATATGTCACTTCTAGTTAATGTTGTCTGAAATTTTAACAATAATAGATAGTACTAAGCTCTTTTCAAAATTCTTGCTTAGTCAGGAGCTGACACTCAAACCTGGTCACACGTAACTTTTAAGATATATGGAAATAAGACAATGAACTAGACACATCTGCCATATAAATAAGTCACAAAGGAGAGGCACACAGTGTTTTACTTGCAGAAAGTTTCAGTTCAGTGCTGCTTTTCACTCTGATTTCAGCTCAATCACTCTTTCCGAAGGCTAGGAGTACTTACCTAAACGAACTGTTCTGCAACAACTCCCCCATGTGGGCATTCCATTTTCCTCTATATTTATTATTTCATTTTATTTCATGCTTCAGGAAAGCTGTCTCATATATTATTCGTTCTTTCATGTATAGTAGCTGCACATATGAATTTTTCTGGCATACTTAGGACGCATGGAAACCTTTAACTTAGTTACTCTCTCTGTGTCAATAAAATCCAGAGCACTTCATCTGCGCTAATCTAAGACTCAGCATGGCCAGACTGTTTTGATTTCTTACAGATTAGGAAAGTTGATTTCAGCTGGATGAAAACAAGCTGACTTCTCCTTATTGGTAAAAGAAGGCTAAAGCTTTAGCTGGTGGAACCTCACTTCTCTGGAAGCTCTTGCTGACCAGCTCAGCTCCACCTCAACTTGTTTACTGAAGTTAGGCGAAACCTGTTTGCTGTCAACAGTTCTGAGAATTTTTAATAAATCTAGTCTTTGAAGCACTGGTTAGAGCTGACAGTCACCCCTTCCTAATGCTGTCAGTGTTGCTCATACCTATGGAGATGAGCTGGTAGTACAAAGAATTTGGAGGACACATCTGGCTTGCAAATTTTGGAGCATTGTATACCTTCCAAAATTCTGTGGGGTTAGTACATCTATGAAAGTTCATATTAAAAGCTTAATATAATTAAATAATACTTTCTAAGAAGCTCAATCAGACTAATTCTGATTGGTTCCCTGATTCATATCTAGAGATTGAAATGGTCATCTTATCTGATGGGCTTCATGAAATAAATAAACACTGAATATTGTCATCACTTTAGCAAAGGCTAAAATCAAAGTCTTTTAACTGACAGACTACCAATGCTTGAAGGATTATGTCATGTTTCTGCTGCCAAGCATGCCACACAGGGCATGCACAGTGAGCACTAAGTTTAAGTTAGCACAAAGAGGAAAAGAGGTCCTCCAGTTTGCTTCCTTCTTTGAGCCGCTTGATTGAACAGTAGGCTAGAGGTAGACAGGAGGAAGGTCATTTTCAGGCTGACTACACTTAGAAATCTCCTGTGTGACAGCAGTTTGACCTATAGGGAAATTGTTTTCTGTCTTGTTTAGAAGGAAATAGTGAAGTGGCTCTGGTTGGGTATTTTCTTTTTCTTTAAACGTTTAATCTGGGAGCCAAGGTACAAAAAATACCAAAATAAAGGAAGTTTCTGTCCTCTTTTTGGATGCAACACTCCCAGGAAGTCCTTGTATCTCTCTAGGCCAATTTTTTTTCGTGTGATTCTAGAACATATATAAATGTCAGTCACACATGTCTTTTGTCTAGGGAAAACAAAGAACAACCACCTCCAGATCACCACCTGGCACGTTTGCTTCTCTAATCTAACATCTTTTTGGTGTCTCTCATTTCCAAACTCACCCCACTCAGATGTGTCTGTATAAGCTATTAGATATGCAGCAATTTTGCAGTGATATTTATATATATTGTTACCATCAATATATAATTTGCCTACAATTTTTTTTTTTATGTATAACTTTCCTATGTGTACATCTTGTCTTACTAAGTTGACCCTTCATAGACACTTGTTGAAGTGAACTGAATTGTCTTGCAGAAGTGTTTAAAATGCAATCTTTTTAATTCTTTTAAAATTATTAATTTGGTAAATTCAGGGTAAGCACTTTTCATAATTTTGACAATAACTTCTCTAGTGTATTTGCACTTTTGCCAACATTTGAGTTTTCTGATAAGCTTATGAAAATGTTGCAGTTCCCCTTCCAGGAACTGAATGTCTGAAATGTCAAAATGAATGCTAGGGCCAGCACCCTTTTTTGGGTGTTCAGTGATGTAAAGTATCTGACTAATGTGAAATAATCTAGGGATAATAAGATTAACACAATCTTAGTTTCCTTACTACTGGATGCATACAACAGCTGTCCTTTTAGATGAGCTGCATGTGTGATGTCACTGGCTGAATGAGAAGTGCTGAAGTTTAGGGCTGATACAAAGTTCAGCAGTATTACTGTGTTTCAGGTGCTATCTGAATTATTAAGTACATCACATGTTACTTCCTGTAATTAAATAATTCCAATTGCATCTTTGTATTATCTGTCTTTCAGGCAGATTTTAATGTTATAACTGTGGCATCCAGAAACACATTGGTATGCTTGGCAGGAAGGTTGACGTTTCGGTCAGTTACAGAAGGTTCTGGTTTCTGGTTACAGAAAGACTGAATGTTTAGGGAAAATGACAAGATAAAATATTTGGGGAGAGTAACAGATCTTTGGGAGTATCAAAATAGAAAATAAGAGAGAAAGCATTTTGTGCCAGTTCCTCTGCTTTCAGTGAGACATCTCTGCATATGCGGCAGAACACAACATTGATTGTGTTTCCAAACTATGGGTATATTAATTCACTTGCTTTTGGCTTGAATGCCAAAACCAGGTAAAAACAAACTAGTGTAATTTTAGTGTCAGTTTTCTCAATAAGCTCAATTATCCATGCAATGTTATCCATGAGCTACCCAGTAGGAGTCAGGTTTTAAGTTGAGAGAATACTATCTCAAACATTTGTTTTGAACTCCTCAGTAACTTAGACTGTTAAACTTTGATGCATAAATCTGCAAATCCATGCTTTTGAATTATTCCCAAGGCCTGTTTTTTTGGTACTGTCTAGTGTCCTGTGTTAGCACATTGGTGCTTTGGAAGCAGAGGGGCCACAAGGGTGATGATGCTGGAAGCTCCTCCAGTTCCAATGATGACCCTGCCTTTGCCCAAGAGCAGATGTGGGAAGCTGGATGTGCCTCTTCGAGTAACATTAAAGAAAGGGAAAATGAAACTGAAGAAAATATGAAAAAAGAGACCTGCAGAGCAGAGGAGAGGAGGAAGTAAGAGAGCAATGCCAGAACAAAGACACTGAGGTCAATGAGGAAGGAGGGGGAAAGGAGCTTGAGCAGAGATTTCCCCACAGCCCGTAGTGAGATGGCAGCTGTGCCCCTGCAACCTGTTGAGGACCATGGTGAAGCAGTCCCTGGAGGACCACGGTGAAGCAGATGTGGATTTGTAGACCCTAAAGGATCACAATGAGCAGACTCGAAGCTTCTGCAGGAGAGTGTCACAGGTTGGTAGACACCGAGCTGCAGCCTGTGTAGGATGTCAGAGAGGGTCAGATGTGGATCTGCATCTGCAGAGGACCCCGTGCCAGAGGAGGTGACTGTTCCCAAAGGAGACCATGGATCTGTGAGCAGCCCGGGATGGAGCAGTCTGTGCCTGAGGGACTGCACCTGTGGGAGGGACTCATGTCCCAGGGGTCCCTGAAGGACTCTGCCATGAGAGGGACCCTGTGCTGGAGATGTGAAAGAATGTGAGGAGCCCTCCCCCTGAGGAGGAAGGAGTGCCAGAAACATGTGTTGAACTGATCCTAAACCTGCCCATCCCCCTGTGCCTCTGGGGTGGGAGGAAGTGAAGTAATCCCAGTCCGGGAAGAAGGGAGAGGTGGGGGAGGTGTTAAGGTCTGGTAATGTTTTCTGCCAATTGGAAGGTGAAAAAACAGTTACTTGCAATTCCTCACTTGCAGACAGTTATTGTATCTATAGGCACACACAAATCAGTCTGGAAAAAAATGAAGAATAAAATAATTTATCCAGATGGATTACACTAAATAACAACCCCATCAACTATTAAGCATCTTTTCATTGACCCAGTACATTTAATTATATTGTGACACTTTTGCAGCTTTTTCATAAAGATCTGTTCTAAATAGAGAACAGATCATGTTCCTTATCATGTTACCATAGGTGAGGATCAGCAAAAGACCACCTAGTAATCCCTTATTGATTTACAAAACTTAAGCTATGTCACTATATTATAAATATAAGTCTGAAAATTGCTTTGAAGATCATGGACATAGTCAAACATCTGATGGCATTTTTTTAATAGTTAGGCTTGATTTTCTAGGCCTGAAAGTCCAGGGTTTCTGTCTCTCTTGACAGGGTACCCAGGCATACAAAGGACATTGTGTTCTTATGTAATGTCATAATCCAAAATCAGTCACAGGTGCTGACATGTCTTCTGTGCGTGTGGATTATTCTCCCAGTAGTGACGAGTCACAGATATCTTATTGTTTTAAAAAGCATCCCAGAAAATATTCCTACTGCTCTTCAACACAGTAATAACATTTTTTTCTTAATTCTTTATTTTTCACATTTCTTCCACTCACTTGATATAAATCAGAAGTGTATTGGTTATCATTACTTGATTATTTCCAACAGATAATTAATCTCACATCAGTTTCAAACAAAATCCCAAGGCCATTTTGATTCATAAGCAGCAGGTTATCTTTTGCTTGTCAGTGAACTCAAGCATCTGATAAAAATTCCAGAGTTTATAACAATTTTAAGCTGGTAAATCAAATGATGCTGAAATTAAGCATAACAAAAATATTTGTGCCCCCACATGAATATTGTTTCATAACTCAATTCTGCCTTGGTTAATCAAAAAAGACTTGACCATGTTTTCTGAATATATAAAAAGTTTATTTCTGTCCATTCCAAATACAATTCTCTGCTGACTCCTGGGTTAACTCCAAAGAAAGAAATTAATCACCTTGGCATACCTATAATCATCTTTTAGGAAGAATTCTAACTGTCACTAAAATGACAGCATCCAGAAGTCACTTTAAGACACTGCTCTACTAAGATAAAAGCAGAGTTTCTCATTTAATCCTAGAATTCAACAGTTGGGTCACAGACTGAACTTCTATAGCCAGTGGGGTGTGATAAGAGGCTTCAGAGGACAATAATTTGTCTATCCTAAACCTGTATTTTTGGATAAGATAAACAGTGTTTCCATGATTACTATTGCTTTCCATAACAAATAAATGGTTTAACACCTAACTTTTAGACCATTGGTGCTCATAAAACCCACCACTATCCATAATGTGAGTTTATTTACAATGGTTTACAAAATAGTCTAAAAGCAATGAATAAAAAAATTCTACTTTTTTCCAATCACTTTTAGTTCATAAAAACACTCTTTGTCACCTTTTTGAAATACCTGTGGAAAAGAAAATCACTTATTTCACACATATTTTTATTTTTTCCTCTGACTATCACATTGGTTTAAGGAGATAAATCCAATCTTACCCTTACCACAACCTTACATTTCTTACCATCATGGTTGTGTTGTGAGGACATTTTGGTTTAAGCTAAGAAGTATAGCAGAAATCATATATTTTACTGAATCACAGAGTTATTAGACTTGGAAGGAAACCTCTAGACATATCTAGTCCAACTCTCCCACTAAAGCAGGATCACTTAGAGAACATTACACAGGACTGCATTGAGGTGGATTTTGAATAACTCCAGAGGAGGGACCTCCACAGCATCCCTGGGCAGCCTGTGCCAGTGCCTTGTCACCCTCAGAGTAAAGAAATTTTTCCTTATGTTTAAATATGCTTAATATGTTTAAACTTTCTGTCTTCCAACTTATGCTCATTGCCCCTCATCCTGTCACTGGGAACTACTGAGGAGAATCCAGCTCCATCTTCCTTGCACCCCCTCTTCTTTGCACTCACTATATACTTGTAGATACTGATAAGGTCTCCCCTCAACCTTCTCTTCTCCAGGCTAAAGAGTTCCAGCTCCCTCAGCCTTTTCTTATAAGAGAGATGCTCCAATCCCACAGTCATCTTTGTTACCCTCCACTGGACTCTGTACAGCAGTTCCCTGTCTCTCTTGAACTGGGGAGCCCAGAACTGGATGCAGTATTCCAGCTGTGACACCACCAGGACAGAGTAGAGAGAGAGAATGACCTCCTTCAACCTACTGGCCACACTTTTCTTTATGCAACCCAGGACTGCCTTGGCCTCCCTGGCAACAAAGACACACTGCTGGCTCATGGATAATTTACTAACTATGAGTACACCCAGATCCTTCTCCTCCACACTGCTTTCCAACAGGTGTACCCCTAGCCTATATTGGTATAGGGGTTCTTCCTCTACAGGTGCAGGAGCCTACACTTGCTCAGCCTACACTGAATCTCATGAGGTTCTTCTCTGCCCAGCTTCTCCAGGTCATACTGGAAAGCAGCACAGCCCTCTGAAGTGTCAGCCACCCCTCCCAGCTTTGTATCAAGTGAACTTGCTGAGGATACACTCTGTGCTCTCCAGCTCACCTCACTGTCCACTCATCTAGTGAACACTTACTGAATTTCCTGATGAGGATGTTATGGGAGACAGTACCAAAAGCCTTGCTCAAGTCAAGGTAGACAACATCCACTGCTCTCTCCTCATTTAGCCATCCAGTATTGATATCACAGAAGGCAATCAGTTTGGTCAGCTATGATTTCCCTTGGGTGAATCCATGCTGATTTCTTCCAGGGACATTCTTTGCTTTCACATGTTTTGTGATGACATCCAGAGTGACTTTTTCCAACACCTTACGAGGGACAGAGGTGAGACTAATCACACTGTAGTTCCCTTAGTTCTTCTTGATTTTTGAAGACTGAAGTGGTATTAGCCCTACTCCAGTCCTCAGGCACCTCTCTTGTTCTCCATGACCCCTCAAAGATGATGGAGAGTGGCTTAGCAATAACATCTGCCAGCTGTCTCAGAACTCCTGGATACATCCCGTCAGGACCCATCAATTTATGGACATCCAGTCTGCCTAAGTGGTCTCTAACCTGGTCCATCTCTACCAAAGGAAAGTCTTCCTCTCCCCAGACTTATTGCTTACCTCCAGGATCTAGGATTCAAGAGGGCAGGCTTTTGCAGTGACGGCTGAAGCAAAGAATGCATTCAACAACTCTGCCTTCCCTGTGTCTTCAGCCACTCTGGCACTCACCTCATTCATCAGAGGACCTGCATTTCCCCTATTCTTCCTTTTTTTACTGATGTGCTGGAAGAAACCCTTCTTTTTGTGATTGATACTCCTCAACAGATTTAGTTCCAAATGGGCCTTTGCTTTCCTTGTTCCATCCCTGCATTCTCTGACTATGTTCTTATATTACTTCCAGATGCCCAGTCCTGTTTTCCACATATTGTAGATTCCCTTCTTCCCTTTAATTTTTTTCCAGAAGACCCTTACTCATCCACACAGGTCTCTGCTTGATTTCTTCCTCACAGGAATGCACTGGTCTTGAGATTGGATCAAGCAGTGTTTGAAAGTTGCCCAGTTATCATTAGCATCCATGCCTTCCAGACCTCTGACCCATGGAAATCACCTGAGTATATCTTTGAAGAGACTAAACTTTGGACTCGTGAAGTCCAGGATTGTAATCTTACTTTGTTCTCTACTTTTTCCACAGAAAATAGTAAACTCCACCATTTCATGGTCACTACAGCCAAGGTTGCCCCCAACCTTCATGTCCCCAGCAAGACCCTCTTTGTTTGTTGATACCAGATCCAGCAGTGCACCCCCCCCTTGTAGGTTCCTCAACCAAATCAGAACATTGTCATCAACATTCTGCAGGAACCTCCTGGCCCACTTGTACCTGGCTGTGCTGCCTTTCCAGAAATATCTGTGTGATTGAAATCTCCCATCAGAACCAAGGCCTGTGATTGTGAGGCTACTTTCAGCTGCCTATAAAAGGCTTTATTAACCTACTCATCCTGACTAGGTGGCCTGCAGTAAACACCCATAACAATGTCACTCATGTTGCCCTGCTTGTTATTCTCACCCATAAGTACTCAACACATTCTTCCTTCTCCCCTAGGCAGAGCACAGTACATTCCAGGTGCTCTTTCAGGTAAAGAGCCACCCCATCACCCTGCTTTGATGACCTATCTTCCCTAAACAGTACATAGCTGTCCATGACAGCATTCAAGTCATCTGTACCATCCCACTATGTCTCAGTAACTTCCAAGAGACCAAGGCCCTATGACTGCACACAGATCTCTGGGTTATCATGTTTGTTCTCCATTGGTATAAACGCACTTCTATGGGTCTAATGGTCCTGCCACCTTTTTGAAGGGAGAAGCTGTTACTCCCACCAGAGAGTAATTGGAGTAATGCAATTCTGTCTCTATATGAATAATTACCGCTTACTACTAAATGTCAAAGGTCACATTTTCAGCTACCCCTCTAGGAATTTTTAACCATCTGCTCCAGTTTTAGTAAAAAATCATGGAGGACGGACAAAAGTTTTGCTCATCATGAAACATGGTTTGCCTAACGTTGGTGTAATGATGAGAGAAATTTTACATGGAGAGTTACAACAAACATGTCATAGATTGACTACAAATATAGATTGATAAATCATAAGATGCCTTAGTCATGGGATCAGAAACACTGTAGATTCTTAATATGAAACCCAAAAACCTCATACACCAAAAAAAAACCTAATAGTAGAAAAAAAGCACTAGAAAACATACTTACCAGGACTTGACTTTCATTGGTTAGCATCGATGTGTAGATTCTAAAACAAAAACAACTTTAATACTTCAGAGTAAAGTGCTTTCTTTGCTTTCTTGTATAAGAAAACACATAACATTTCTTGACATCCTGTTTGAATTTCTGTAGGTATTATTTTTTGTGAAACACAGTTAGGGCACTTCTGCTCTCACACCAGTAATGCCTCCGGCTGAGGCTCAGGAAATCCAAATTGATATTCCAATTAAATCGTGGGAAACCTTGATTCCTTCCTTGTCTCAGGCAAAGGTAATGTGAAGCAGATGGATACTCCTGTCAAAACATTAAGTTGTTTATTTACATACTGCTGTCTTATATTTTGGTATACTGTGTTAAAATTATAGTTTTTTTTTTTCTTTCCACTACTTTTCCATTTAATAAATAGGCTTTTGCAAAATACTACTGAAAATTAATTACAAATTTGTATTGATACAGATAACTCTGCTAATTACTGGCAAAGTTAAACCACTAATTTGATCAAAAATAAATTTTTATTCTGTAGCAAAAACAGTATCAAAACTGCCATTCATTATTCAAAATTTTACAAAAGGATGAAATACATAGTCAGCTGGTGCAACAGATAGCTAAACAGTTCTGCTAAAAGAGATCTCCCCCTAACACAAAATGAAGATCTGCCTTTCTTTTTAAACAACCCCACTGTCCTGGTCCCCCCTTAATATGAAAATGTGATCCATCCAACAGAAATTATCACATTTCCTCCTTTGTGAACAAAACTAGGTTTTCTAATGTGGTGTTTGTGGGATTCAGAAGTGTGGCAAAACATGTCTTGTAGTTGAAAACCAGGAGAAATCAGGGTATCCATCTTAGTGCTATGTTTTATAAATAAAATGCATACGATTCAGGTCTCAGCTTCCAAGTATACTTCACTAACACCCTGAATTCAGTGAGATTGCCTTTGTAGAATCATAGAATCTTTCAGGTTGGAAAACACCCTTGGGATCATCAAGTACAACCATCATCCCTACTCTACAAAGTTCTCACTTAAATATATTCCCCAACACCACATCTAAACGACCCTTAACCACATCCAGGGATGGTGACTCAGCCACCTCCATGGACAAACTATTCCAGTGTTTGACCACTCTTTCTGTGAAAAATTTTTTTCCTAATGTCCAGTATAAAACTACCCTCACCTGCAAGCACATATCTGAAAGATTAAATAGGCTTATTCATATCTTCATAAAGGCAAAACCAGAAACAGTTTACAACACTGAATATATATTCCTGAAATTTATTTTTGCTGTGACAGCAAAAGCATTTAGTATTTAAGGTCTTCATAAACCTGACAAACTGAAACAACTGCATCAATTCAGGGCATGCTGGCTTATACTTTTCCTCCCATTATTCTCCCCTTTCTCTTTCCCATCTCCCCAGCACACCAGGAGCTGGTGAGTCTACCTGTCATTTACCACTGAAGAAGGCCCTTAGCAAATTACCACTTTTACTTTCCAGCTTTGAAAGGGATGTATTCATTCTCTATTTCTCATTGTTTCTGAAAAATATTTGATATTGAAGAAGCATTATGATAATCTGGAGCATACGTACTAGGTCTCAGTAGCACACAGACTGTGGTCACACTGCTATTCTCCCATGCTTCCTCATCTCAAGTTACTATGAGTTTATCCCCTTTTCACTTCTTTGCTTTCTTGGAAACATTAGCCTAATGATTTCTGGGAACCTTGTGCTTTGCAGGATGCTAAGGAGGAAATGGACCAGGAGAGCTCCCTTCCAAAGGTAAAAGTGTCTCCATGTTCTGGTTTCTTTATCAAAATGTTGATGAAACAAAAGGCAAAGCAAGGAATGTTTTTGCTGTGCTGCTCCTTCTCCTATGGCCAGCCTGCACAGGCTTCCTGTCGGGTCCCCAAGAAAGCCACCTTACTCTTCCCAAGGCCTGGCTTTGTAACTCACCCTCAGGCTGCATGGCTGCCTCCTTCACTCTGTACCATGGATGCTGAGGAAGTGACACATTGAAATACTGCATATTCCTCTATTGTTCATATAATTCTTTTCCAGTATCTTTCCACAATGTATTTTTTTCATATTTCAGTCTGATAAGCTGAGTTGCTAAGTGAAGCTTTTTTTTTTTTTTTTTCAGCTACAAAGTTATTTTACACTTTAAATAAATAAATAAGTTAAAGCTGCTAAGTTTTATGTCTTCGTTGCCCCATTGGCAATAGACCTATTCTAGCAAGCATACCACTTGCCATTAGGAAATACCATGATAGAGCTTTTAGATAATGCTTTAAACATTGTGTCAGTGAAAGTGAAGACTGGACAGGAAGAGCATTAGGAATCTTGTTTAACTCTTGTCCTCAGAGAGATAAATTAGTTTCATTACAGAGATGTTAAAAGCACAGGGGTTCAAACCATGCAGGAAAAGTATAGAGGACTTCTTGCAGGCAATGCAAGTAAAGTAATTTTAATTAATGCCAGGGGCTGTGACTGGAGAAGGAATGGAAGTACCAGGGATGAACAGCATTAGAAAGGGGAGTGAGAAACTGTAGCAGAAAAAACTGGAGAGCGATTGTTTGAGAAAGTTCGGTGCAGAGTTTATTTATTTGTATTTGTGTTCTGCAGACAACATGTGCAAGTGCTTTATGCTGATGGTGGTGGATGGCTTTTTGGTTTTTTTGAAATGCCTGCCAGAGGAATGTTGCTGGTATATCACAAAGCATACCAGGCTTGGGATTTTCCATGTGGTATAAAATAATAAATAATGAAATAATTAATGAGATTGCTTAAACTTTATTTAGGCAGGTTTTTTCAAGGTATTTATTTTCATGTAGCAAATCTTTGATATTTTGGTCATCCTTCTTGCTGCAACTACTGAATGTTACATACATTACTGGTACAGAACTGAGGTGAGATAAGAAATTATTGTCCTATGAGGGACAGGCAGATGTAGCTTGCCCTAAGATAGCCTGCAGTGACAAACTCACAAGCAAGTGTGCAAATTACTGGCCTATTTTACCCTTGATTTCACATCCCCTGCTGTTTTCTGTAACCACAAAGCTGAGATCTGCTCTGATAGCAGCTGAAAGGGATAGCCTCATGGTTAATTTAAGTCTGCCTTAAACAATTACTCTCTAAATTAATTTAGCACCTATAAGTCCCAGCACGTTAACCTGCACTGCTACCTGTGCAGTCTTGCCTCATCCTCCTAAGAGGCATTTTGCACCTTGTGGCTTAGGGCCAGCTCCTACTCTCAAAGACAGCTGGATAAGTCTGCTCTACCCACTGACTAATCCAGTCTGCTTTTTCTTCCCCCAACTCAGACAGCTGTATATTTATACACTGCTGTCCTTTTTGTTTTACTTCAGATATTATGAAAATATAGAGTGTATTTTAAACAGAAAATCCCCTTTTTTTAAAATCTTTTTTACTCACATTGTTGATCTGATGTAACTATTTCTTGATTACAACAAGGTTGAAATAAATCTTTGCAAGTAGTGTGTGTGCTACAGCAACACATTGTGGCAAGCTTATGTACTTTTCATGCCACAACAGTGTTGTAGCATGTATTGCAAATTACTCTTTGCAGGTTATTACCATCTTGAAACACTAGAAAATTCAATCTTTCTTCTTTGTTCTTGCATGGGTTAGGTTCTGGATGTGAAACAAGCTGTCTGACAGAGAAGTGTGTCAATGCAATGTGTTGCAAACACATTGGTGTTTGCAATCGTGGGAAATTCCCATCTCCTCATTAATTTCTTTACTAACTGTAACTAACTATAGTTTGTTTGTAACCCTGTTTTTTACTGCAGACTAACTGCAGTTTCAAATGGTGTGATTAATTTTAATGATGTTAGCAAGAAACAGCCCTGACGCTTGGAATAAATTGATTTCAGAAATAAATACTTTAGAACATCAAAATCAAAGCCTTAACTGTAAACCAGTCATGAACTGGCAGTCTGGTTTTCTCAGAAGTGTTTTAAGGAGTGATTTACTCCTGATGTCACAACTTCTCTTGCCATTCTTGACAGAGACTGACTTTCACTGACAGAGACTCACTATGTCAGACACAAAAGAACATATTAATTCTCTTAATTTAAGTAGGTTTTGGACCAGGCCCACTGGAAAGAAGAAAAATAACAGAAGGAAGAAGGTTATCATGCTAGCTAAGCAATGGAAAATAACCTGCCTATGCAGCGGGAGGAGGACAGAAAAGGAAAGGGAGAATAGTTCCCCTCTCCCAGGGCACCCTGAGAGGAGAAGGGAGAAGGGCAAGGGTATGTAAACTGATTCTATAGTTTACATCAAGTTGGCTTAATTTTTCATACAATGGAATTTTATGGGATTCTTCTTGTTTGCTGCCATTTGAGAGCTGATGGGTTTTTTCCATGATCCTGCTTTCTAAATCTGAAAAGCCAGCCAGGGTGAGGTAGGAATGAGGCTATAAGATTGTTCTACATGGATAAGTCATGTGGCCAAGATGACAAAGAAACTCTGACTGGGCTAATTTACTTAAGGACAGATAGGGAAGTGAGGTACATAATTTTAATGTCTCCTATTGAAGATCTTTTGAAGAAAAAAATATGTTTATGCTCTGTGGTGTCAGGAGAGGAAAAAAAAAGAGAGATCTTCACCTTCTCTTTACACCTAATGCTGACACCTAGGGTGTTTTCAAACACATTCCTGTGTACCTCTCTGCCTTCCACCCCTCCAGAGACAGAAGGGTAACCCAAAACCTCACTCAGGCTTGGAGTGGGTAAAGTGGCTAAAGAAGTGCTTTCTGAGGAGCAGGGTGACTGGGCAGGTCCGTGGGAAGAGGCAGCCACCTCTTTTTTTTTTTCAAAAATGATTGCACATGGTGTAACTATTCCTTCCACTTAGAGAAGGGCATGTCCTATATCCCTTCATTTTCCTTCCAGAGCATTGATTCATTCTTATGCTAAATTTCAGACACATCATGACTATTTATTCATCATTCTTAATAGCTGATTAAATAATGTTATTCTTACATACTTTAATAAGCCCTGTTTAAGACGGCTGTGTGCTAGCTAATTCTGATGTAGCCAGTTGGGTTTAACTTTTCTAATGAGAAGAGAGAGCATATTACATGAAGATAGCAAATCACTTTAGAATTTCTATCAGAGGAAGATCCACCTACACTGCTGGCCTGCACTTATCATGAAGCTGTAGCTTGCTGTGCAATTAGTTTTTGTCCCAGTACTGAAATGGCTGAAGATTCATGGCTAAATACAAACTTGATCACACAGCTTACATTCCAGTGGTTCAAGCAATTTAAAATGAACTTGATCTGACTTAAAATTTCTTACCAAGTTATGCAAAGTTTTTGCATTGGCAGGAGATCGAATGCTTGGGGTAAAAAAGGGAAACAATGAGAGGGAAACAATTTATCTGAATCACTGATTCACTATGTAGCCTGTGCAAAGTGCTTATTTTCTGTTGACTGATTTTTAAATTTTTTTTTAAATATCAGTACTCCAAGAGAAAAATATACCATTTAAAATGTGATTTTCTTGTTAAATTTATGTCTCCTTTCTGAAGAATTATCTAAGCATAAAACATATTGTACAATGATAAAAAAACCACAGAGGTATTGGAAATGAGATGATTTGTCTATTGTAAGTCTTCCAAAACTATGAACTGAGATATTATTAGATATACCTTATACTTAGGGCTGCCAAAATTCTTGAAAATTACTCCAGCTTGCATGAGTTTGGTCATGACTTTTATTTTTCTCAGAATTCTTGGAATTCACAAGGACTTTCAGCCAGTTGTTCTAATCTTAATCTCTTTACCTTGGAGCTAAATCATTAAACTTTTGAGGCTTGGGAAATTTTTAGAGCTCCTTCACCTGGTCATTCAACAAAAGTTTAGTAAGCCCCAGTGGCTCTTGCTCTGTTCTAATTCTTGAGAACTGTCTGTCTCAAGAATCACAGTACGAAGAAGATGATTGAATCATGCTGTGTGTAGTAGAGACAATGTCAAGGAAATATTAATTATCCAGAAATCCCTCAAGCTCCTGCATACAGCAGCTTTCATTTTGTATGCCTTCATACCCTTATAAGGGAACAACTTACTAACCGAACTGCTGTGTTCTTTGCAATATCTTATTATATATTTCTTATCCCATAATTTGTATCGATGTTACAGGCATTTAAAATGAAAAGAATACAGCCAAATCTCCTGGCCCAAATTTTACCACAAGCTTAGAGAGTTCCCATACACTGTGGCTTGGCATATGTTCCACACTTATTTTGGGCAGAGTAAATTCATAATAAGTATGGTCCCTATCTTGCCATCTGTGGAAAAAAAACATGCCACAGACTATATCAGCACATTATAAAAATGCACAGACAAAAAAAAAAAATTGTTGCAATATCAAGCATCACAGTTGAAACTGTTATTTCATTATTCCTGAAAAACAAACAATGAAAAACATCTTACCCACTTATTTTCTTCTAAAGCAATACCATGCTGTGCCCACCCTGATGCAAGGAAGAAGTTTTCCTTTGCTTTCTTCACGTCAGTAGCATTTGGGCTTCAGTGGAAGTATGGAGACAAGCTGAAGCCACATCTTCCAGTAAAGATACTGCCTTCTAGATTCTTCTGGGATTTCCAGGGACAGACTGTGTGTGTGCAGCTTCTCATCATCTCTCACAGTGCAAAGCAGGCTGCCCTTGAGTAGGAGGGTCTGTGGAAACTGGAGGAGTGATAGGGGACAAGACTACTGTGGAGAAATAGCTGCTCAAACAGACTTCCCAGCAAGGGAAGAGAGCTCTGCATTCTCTGGGAAAGGAGAAGGAGAGAGGGAAAAAAATAGTGTAACTACAGACTCTGTACTTGATTGACCCCAGATTTATCTTCTAGAAGGATAGTAAGTCTATAAAGATAATTTACTATCTTACCTTTGTTGGGATTAAGCAGAGAACAGGCAAATAAAATGGTTTTGAACAAAAGTTAGGTAAACAGCAGTGGAAAGGCAGGTGCTGTAAATGCACAGGGAGTGCTGCTAATCCAGTGAAAAGAAAAAACCCAGTGGGGCCATGAGCATGACTAAAGTATCTGTATGATATTTCATATGCCTAGAGAAATAAGTTTTCCCTTGTTAGTGTCAGGAACACTAATGACATTTCAATAAGAAATTATTGACACTGTTCTTTCTACGTGACCTTAGCTTCCAAAGATCTAAACACAGGCTCAGCATTTAATGTCTACTGAAATTACATGTCATGCTCTTTTTGGGGCATGATTTTTTGGAGTTCTTTTGTTTTGTTTTCTGGGGTTTTTTTTTGGTTAGTTGGTTTTGTTTTATTTTCCCTGAAAAGGCACTAGATTGTTTCTTAAAAAGGTAACTGAATGACTCTGAGCACCACTCTAGGAGTAGAAAGAGAATGTGGAAACAGAGTGGGTAGCAGAGGAAGAAAAGAAAGACAGTCTCTTCAGATTTAGCAAAACAGGAAGTAGATAGCCAATAGAAATACCAATGGCCATGAGTTCTCTGTTGTGAAATTATCATGTCCTTGCAGGCTTCTCCTTTATGGATCTACACTTCTTTGCAAATTAATATTTCATCTCAAAGGTCGCATTAGCAGCAACTAGATACTGAATGAAGCCTGTGAAATTACAAATTTATTAGTGTAGCAGAGTTGAAAAAAAAAATATTGCACTAACGATCTCAATGCTGTGCAAAGGAAAATAACCTTCTTGTTATGCAAATTAAATCTAAATGTATGTTTATCAGTATGCTGCCACGTGCTGGTGCAGATGTAAAAAATGTCCAGTGGTATCCTTATTAACTGAAGGAATGCTTGGTCCTAGGCTCATCTTCCTCTGGGCCAGGTAGCACTTATTCCATAGGACAGGTGGGTCCATCATCTACTTCTTGTAGGGTTCTTGGGATTCGTAGAATCAGCAGAGCAGAAACCATTTAAACTAGATAGACATTGGTCCTGATGTGGTTTAACATGCCCTGTCTCCCTTTTGGAAGCACTATGACATCAGGTAAACTAAACTTTGCACTCACAGTATAACTAGTTTGCATAAGGGTAATGCAAGCTTCGTTACAGCTGCCCAATGGATACTTAAGCCTGCTTGCAAATTAAAGGGGAGCTAACGGGGAGCTCAGTTTACTTATCTCTAGTGATTCTGTGCGTTTAAAATCTGACAGACCTCAGGATACTGTGAGAATCATGGGGAATTCTTTCCATGGGACACAAATCAGATCTTTACCTGCAGCTGTGAAAGTTTCCAATTTGCTGCAAGAGAAGGCCGGCTCCCTTGACACTTCTCTATGGAGCAGGTAAATTGTTGAGTGGAGGAAGTACAAGACCTTTTCTGGCTGTGGGCTGAATTTATTGCTGTGGGTGGCAGTGCACAAGGGGCACAAGGTTATCTGCATCAGTGAGAGCAGAAAGGGAGGAGAGGTGTGACCCCAGTCATATCCAACCACCAGTAACACCCACTGTGCCCAAGTGTGCACCTGCTGCAGGAACCAAGGAGCAACAGGAGAGGTAGAGCAGTCTCTTTACTCTGCAACAAAGAAATCCCATTTTACAAGTGTCAGGACCACATAGAGTGACTACAGCAATCCTTCAGGAACCCTTCTCCAAGAAAAAATTGCAGCACACTCAAGACTCTGTGAAGGGTGAGTAATGTGACCATATAGCAGTTTCTGCTTGCAAGCCAGAGAAAGTGCTTCTCCTGATTATCACACAGGCTGATACCACTGTCCTGCTACAGCCCTTGGGCTAATAGACTGAGTGCCTCAGGGCTGGGTTTGGATTTACCTCTGCCACCCACCTCTGTCTGGATTCACTGCAATTCTTGCCTACCTGTGGATCATTGTAGGAGTTCCAACAGAGAGAGGTCACTGCTGCTTTACCAAAGAGCAAGGTAATTTTTAGCCATTACTCAGCTCACAAATACAGGCTGGGAATGATGCAGTAACATTTCCTGACTCATAAGGAAGCAAAAATCTGGTGCTACCTCTAAAAAATTTCTACCTGCACCACTTTGAGGAAGTGTGATGGTTACTGCCCAGAGACTGGAGAAAAAACAATGGACTGCAAGTATTACAGTGTACACTTGGAAAATTGTGACACTGGGGCTTTTTGTAGCTTTCTTGCTTTGTCTTTGAACTATGTTGGTATGCCATGTCTGTGCCATATGTTTCAAAACTGTGTCTGGGTGGTGAGAGGAATAAAAAAGGTAAAAACCTGGAAAAAAAAAATTAAGTCCTCAGAACTCTGTTATAAAGTGCTACTAATGTAAAACTAAAGGGAAACTGAAGCCCTGCTTCTACTGTACCATTCCTGGGCACAATAGGTTACCTTTGATTTCTAAGATAAATTCCACATCTATAGAGTCCTCTTATTTCAAAGCATTTTTTCAAGGTGAAAAAAAAGTCATCCATGTTTAAATCTTGGGAAACAACAGCTGGAAGATCCATTCAAGGTCACATAGCAAGTGAATTTCAGAAACTGGAGAGAAAATAAACAAGTATGATTTTGAGTATGTGCCCCTGATCACTGGCTACCACGGCTTTCACTTAGGATACAGTGACTCTCATGATTTGTTGACACAGGATAGGCTCTGCACCTAACAGGAGATGGAAATGCTCTCAACCCACATCCCACTTCAGCCCTGGCTTTTAAACCTGCAGCTGCAGCTATTCTTTCCAAGATGCCTTGACTGAGAGTGACACACTGTCTGCAAAACATGAGATAGGATTAGCTCATTGATTTCTATAAAAACCCCCTGAGAAAGATGTTGACACTTTATAATACAGGTCATGGCACTGCTTTGTTATTTTCACATTTTATTTTTAGAAAGCTCACATAGCCTAGATCACAAAAATAAAAAATCTGTGAGAATGCTGGGACTTCATCTTGCAGGTAACTTACATTGTTACGTACTAACTTACGTTACTTTAAGTCACACTATGATTTTACAGTCTCAGTCACCTGTTGATTTTATTTGTTAAGTGTAATCCATCTGTTCCAAAATCCACAGGCTAACTAACAAAGACGTTAGGATCTCTAACGTAGAGATGCATTGTATCTCTATCACCATGCCCAATAAAGCATGTCATGAAGTGCCTCATCCACACGATTTTTAATACTTTTAGGGGTAGTCATTCCACCACCTCCCTGGACAGTCAATTCCAACATCTAACTACTCTCTCAGTAAACAAATTCTTCCTAATAAGGTCTAGTCTAAAGCTCCCTTGGTGCAATGTCAGGCCATTTCCTCTAGTCCTGTCATTATTGACTTGAGAGAAAAGGCCAGTGCCCACCCCTGTACAACCTCCTTTCAGGAAGTTGTAGAGAGCTATAAGGTCTCCTCTCAACCTCCTCTTCTCAAAAATAAGCATTCCCAATTCTCTCAGCCTCTCTTCATAGACTTGTTCACCATACCCTTCACTTGCTTCGTTGCCCTTCTCTGAACTTGCTCCAGCAGCAAAATGTCTTTCTTGAAGTGAAGGGGCACAGAACTGAACATAACACTCAAGGTGCAGTCTTACCAGTGCCAAGTACAGGGGTATGATGAAACAGCTAGCAACAAGTGGCAGAAGAAGTATCTGTGGTGACCAAACTTCTCCTTGTTACGGTCAATAGAACATGTAATTGGAAACTGCCTTTGAATTTACACTTGTAGGCATTTTCTGTTGTGCTGAACCCTCTTTCATCCAGTATTTTGCTGTGGCTGACCATTTTGAGCACAGATTCCATCTCTTCCAAATTGGACACCCAGAAGGGAATATTTTAACAGTCTGAATTCCCAGCAAAGTGGAGTGACAATACCGTATGTCCTCTGCATCACTCCAATGCTGAGCATGTGTCATGGTTTAGCAGTCTGGGCAGACTAGAAACCTACCTTCATACTGAAGGTCTAGCATGTCTGGAAACAAGCAGCACTCATTGATGATGTAACTTCATTCAGACCATGGTAGTCCACAGTTCATCTCCATTCTCCATCAGGCTTCCATACTGGCCATATAGGGGTGGGACCAGAAATGGGTGTTTCTTGGGAGACTGGAGCAGCCATCCTTCTGGAAACACTATCTCCAGTTTATTACCTTGCAGGTCCTGTACTCTTGCACACAGAGTCACAATGGGTTTGCCATCCCATATACTCATGACCTCACCAAGGTTACATAGGGTCGACCACAGAGAACGCCATGTTGAGTTCTTCCTACCCTGAGCTGGCCTCCTAAGGAAGCACCTATTTTCGATAGCTGATACAGAAATCCATTCAGGAGAAGAATTAATCTCCATCTCCATCTTGGATAACTTATCATGCAGATTCTCAAATAAGGTTTTTAACTCCTCAGCCATGTTTTTGAGCTCTGCAGACAGTTTTTCCAAAGCTGAGATATGAGCCTGTAAGGGGCTAGAGACACTGTCCTCATATTATCTTAGCTGGCTAATAAATTCACCAACAGTGGTATTTCATCATCTGCCCCAAAATATGGGAGTACATAGCAGGGGCATCCTGTGTGAGCTTTTTGAGCAGAGGCCTCCTGCATGGCACTTTGTCAGGATCCAGGGAGACCTCATTGCTCTCTACAATTACCTGAAAGGAGGCTGTAGCGAGGTGGGAGTTGGACTCTTTTCCCAGACGACTTTCAACAAGACAAGAGGACACAGTCTTAAGTTGTGTAAGGGGAGATTTAGGTTAGATATTAGAAAGAATTTCTTCACGGAGAGGGTGATCAGGCAATGGAATGGTCTGCCCGGTGAGGTGGTAGATTCTCCGTCCCTGGAGACATTTAAAAAAAGACTGGATGTGGCACTCAGTGCCATGGTCTAGCAACTGCTCCGGTGGGTCAAGGGTTGGACTTGATGATCTCTGAGGTCCCTTCCAACCCGGCTAATTCTATGATTCTATGATTCCCCATCACCATAGATGACCTCCCGAACTGCCAGCTCCCTCAGATACCTGATGCCTCTTTTTACGGTATTCCATCTAATAGGGTGACATTCAGTACCCTCCTTATAGGATATCGGCATTTTACCGCAGACAAAAGGCGTTTCCAAAGACTGTAAGTACCGCTTTTCTCCCAATTACCTTATCAATACCCCCATCTCTGATAACGATGTCATCTGCAGCTCCTCTGCCCTCCTGCTCTCCTGTATCCGCTCTCTTGTCCCAGCCCAGCAGCATCCAATCAGTCAGTGATTCACCTTCATCTCGAACATAAATAGCCCTTTCTTAAATTTCGTATTTCTTTCAGAGACATAGATTGGGTAATTATCTCAGGTTCTGAATCACTCTCCTGTGTCGTTCATGCCTCGGGATGAGTCTCTCACTGATCAGGGTTTTCTTTTGTCTCTGTCTCTGAGTCATCATCATCACCCCACACCGGGCAGTCTGACTTCTTTAGATGCTTTCTGCGAGTTGTGACAGGGGTGACAAGGGCTGGTTCCGAGCCAGTGGGAGAGGGATCGCTGGCAGAGGTGGCGGGAACTGCACTGGTGGGGCAGCAGTGGGAGAGGGGGAAGTTTTCCTGCACAAATATCGAACACTGAACTAACTACACCTGGAACAGATTCAGGCATGGTCATAACCAAAACAAGTAACACCAACCATCACCGAGGTCTCAAAACTCTGGTGGATTGAACTCGCCACAGAAAGGAGCAGAATGGTTTTGCATAGTGAACGCCTTCACCAGAGAGTCCCCAGACTCCCCAGTCAAATTCCCAACCAAACTCATTCCCATAGAAACCAGTCTTTTAACAGCATAGTAAAGTATCATGGCTGGGAGATAGGACCATAAAAAAACAACAGGCATGGATGAGTAAGTTCAAAAGGTCAGTATGTAACAAGTCTTTGACCCATACCATTTTGAAACCCATTTTTCTTTTTTTCAGTTTCCAACTGTCTAATATTTTAGTGAAAGGAAATAATTAAATTCGAGCCCCTCGTCAGATGCCAATTACTCTGTCCCAGCTTAACAGTTTGGGTGGACCACAAACCTAGGACAGAATCCCCCCCAAAGGAAAGATAAAAGGGGAATAAAGACTGGAGACTTTAAACTGGAAACTGAAAGCAGTTGGATACAGATTTCACTGACACAAGGGAAAGGCAATAACATAAAGGGTAGAGTAACAAAAAATACAAATATTAACAATTATACATATACAACCCGACAGATTGCATGTGTCAAGCTGGTGGGAACGAACAGTCACATGGGCAGTAGGAAGCGGGAGGCAAAAAAGTTAGGAGCTGGTTGCTTTGTGATCTTTTATAGAGTATGGAAGGAAATGGGAGGAAATAGATCCCTCCCTTTACATTCCTTCCCTCTCAGAGTCTGAAAGCCCTCCTTTAGTTCCTCCCATTCAAATGGTGTTTCCATGTTATCACTGGAAAAGAGTATCATGACTAGATCCTCTAGGGCAGCAATACTCTCCTGTAGTAAGGAGAAAAATTGGGCAGTTCCAGTTTGAAGGAACTGTCAGCAGTGCTCTAGGAGCTGGTAAAAAAATCAGGAGGGAGTCAGAACTGGGATTTGGGAAGGAACAGACTTTCCTCTGTTATTTGTCATGATTAAAAAAAAAATAATGAGTTATGACACTATCACAAGGCTCTAATCCTCTAGTGTGTTGGGTTTGAAGGATGACACTGAGTCATGGGTAGCCTGCCTCTGTAGAGCTATGTGTGGGCAGCCTGGTCCAGCTCAGACTGATTGTCAGACCACCACCTGTCTCTATTTGGTTGTACTCAGGAGGTAATAATGAGGAAAGTGTACTGTCTCCCACATTTAGCTTGTTCAATTTGACCATTACTCTGCATTTAGCTACTACTTTTTTAAGGCTATACCTAGGCAAAACATGAAACTTATAATCAATTGAGAGCTGCACTTAAGTGGCAACAAAATGACCCCTGCCCTTCTGAATATGCATAAGACCCAAAACCAAAAAACGAAACAGAGAAGGAAAAAGGAGAAAAATGAACTCTGCAGATATGTTCAGGCTCTTTTATCTTACTGGAGAATGAATTTAACAAAGGATTTCCAGATAAAATAAGAGGGGAGCAATTCTAACATGAACTGTTTGGATGTCTATAGCATACTTCTAATGCTTTTATACTATTCAGCTAGGAGAAGAGGCTTTGGATGTACGCAGATGGATGTTCAGGTTTAGAAACCATGAAGCAGCCAAAAGAGACCACAGTTTCTTGTTAATATTCAGACAACAAAACTCCTTTTCCATCGTACATCTACAGGTTTAATTGAATGGCTCAGAGAGCATTACAACTGCAGCACATGAGTGATCACACTATACAAGACTCCACAGAATGAACATTATTTGCTATGTCAAAAGACATCAAGAAATGCAAAACAGGCATCTGCTGGGAACATTTTCAAATATTGGAAGAGAAAACATCAGCAACATGAACTCTGATCCCCAAATTACCAAATCCCAAAAATATCAAAAATAAATTATTACAACTGCATTATTTTCTCTATCTTGGTGATATTTTTGACAACTAACAAAATTCAACTCAACTTTAACTCAGACTAACCAGAATGATATTACTCAAACTGGAATCTTGGGGGCTTTTTTCCCTTGAAGTTACAGCTTTAAAAGCTGCAACCTGTATATTCCTGGTAAAGCACATATTGTGTGAGCTTCACCAACTGAAATACTCAGGGCTTACCATATTCATGTTTCTGGAGCTTCCTTTCCAAAGGGCTGTGTCAGAACAGAAGGCCTGGAGACAGAGTGCCCTGATGCCTAGTCCTGGACAAGACAGATTCACTTGGGTAATTTTTGTAGACACAGTCCTGAAAGATATCAGTTTTCTGTGAGGTACAGAGGTATGGCCCTGGCATGCACTTCTGCTGAGGTATCATCTGCGTACCCCATATCTTTGCTGTCACTGTGGCAAGGACAGAATGATGTGGAGGAGTAGGATGCTGCAATATTGTTCTTGAACTGCTGACATGCCAGATGGCTAAACAACTTGTTGCACTGGGATGGATGCTGTTGCCAGCTTGTCCTCTCTGCCTATGAAGGCAAAGAGAACAAAAACTAGCAGTAGAGACTGCACTCTTTAATGAGGCAGGTACATAACTGGAGGGCCCAGGCATGACTAAGCCCTTGGACTCAAATAAGCAAACACAATTGTTACTGTTATGCATGGAGTACTCTTATAACATATTAATAAAACCCAAGGATGGCTTACAGGGTAATTTCCATAAGTGTATTCCAATCACTGCTGACTTGCAGCAACACTGAACAGTAACTCCCATATTTCTTTCTCAGCCTTTCCCCCTACAGTCCCCTACCAATATCAAATGCAGATTGGGGTCATGTTGCTTTCATCTGCCTGTTAACTGTGTTACTGGAGGACAGCAGACCAATTATCTGAAGCTGCTTTCCTCTTGAAAACATATGCAGAAACAAAACTATACGATTTTAGCAGAGCATACAAGTTTAGGATTCACATAATGAAAGTTAACTTTTGGACTTAAATTACCTTTTCCAGTGAATGGCCTCACAGTAAGTAATGTTTCAGTATATTTGCCAATAAATGACAGTCGAGTCATTGATGATTAAATTGTTATTGATTATAAAACAGCATGATTTAACATATTGTTAAATATATCTATTTATGTAAGAACAACCTGGAAAATAGAACGTGGAATTGTCAGTGCAGGTAGGAATATGAAGGATGTCAGTCTCTGGATGTTTTCTGCTTCCGAACAGTAGAAGGTAGGGATGCCATTGCCCTCTCGTGGGTAATAGCTGAAACAGAAAATGGGAAGCTCCAGTCCCACTGCTTGCCTGGTTTGTTAATCCTGTAAATCACATTACAGCAGGTGCTTAGACATCTCAGTATTTTCATTCCATGTGCTCAGGTCATTCAGAGTAGATAACTTACGGCATGCTGCAGGACTGGGCTTACTCTTGGATAGAAAACTCAGTATGTTGGCTAGGACTATACCTCTAAGGCTGCACCTCAGGGCTCAGATAGAAGGGGTCCCATGAGAAGATTCCATGGAGGGTAAAGGAGATAGAGAGTGCTGGGAGATTTTCAAGAACACTCTCTTAGTTAACCAAAATCAGTTCATCCCCTCTAGAGGCAAGGGAAGTAGGTGGAGCAAGCAACCCCCATGGCTTAACTGTGAGTTTCTGGGTCTGCTGAGAACCACAAGTGAAATGTATCAGAGGCTGAAAAGTAGAACATTACCAGTTGAAAATTACAAGACCATTACAAGGGTATGCAGAGAAGCAGTTAGGGAAAAAAAGCTCAGCTTGGTCTAAATTTGTCTAGAGATGTCAAAAATTTCAAGAAAGGGCTCTTCAGATATATTAACAGCACATAGAGAGAAATAATATTGTCTCAATATTAAATAGGAGAGGTGAACTTGTCACCAACAATGTTGAAAAGGCAGAGGTTCTCAGTGCCACCTTCACCTCTGTCTTTACTAGTGCTGTTAGGCCCCAGGACTTAGGAACAAAGGTTTCGAGTGAAGAAGATATTGACCTGCCATCAGTGAAGGAAGAGATGGTGTATCAACTACTACAGGACCTTGACCCATACAAATCTAATGCTCCAGATGCCATCCACCCCAGGGTGTTGAAGGAGCTCATTGATGTGGCTTTCCATAATCTTTGAGAAGTGGTAGAGATGAGCAGACTTCCCTGAAGACTGCAGGAAGGCTAATGCCACCCCAAACTTTAAGAAGTGTTCCAGGGAGGACTCAGGCAATTATAGACTGCTCAGTTTCACTTCAGTCCCTGGGAAAGTCATGGATTGAATCCTCCTGGGGACTATCACTGGTCAATTAGGACATGTGAGCAGGAAAAGCCAGCATGGGTTTATAAGGGGCAAATTGTGCCTAACTAACCTGGTTGCCTTCTGTGACAAAGTAACCTGCTCAGCTGATGGAGGGTGAATGGTGGACATTGTTTACCTGGAATTTTCCAAGGCTTTTGATGTGGTCCCACATAGCCTCCTCCGGGAGAAAATGACTCAGCATGGCCTGGACAAGTGGTCTTTGTGGTGGGTAGGGAACTGGATGACAGACCATATTCAGAAGGTGGCAGTAAATAGTTCAACCTCCGACTGGCAATGGGTCTCAAGTGGAGCCTCCCAGGGATCAGTATTGTTTAACACTTTCATAAGTAACCTGGATGCTGGGATCAAGAGCACTCTGATGAAGTTCACTGATGACATCAAGGTGAAAAGAAAGGAAAGGAAAAGCCAGAAAGGAAAAAAAGCCATCAGAAAGGAAAGCCACCCTTCAGGATGACTTAGACAGACTGGAAAAGTAGACTAACAAGAGCTTTATGAATTTCAGTGTAGAGAAGTGTAAGGTCTTGGACCAGGGAACACATAACTAAAGATTGGTTGGTTCCTGGTGAGATTCCAATTGACATCATAGGAAAATTTTTCACTATGAGGACAGTCAGACATTGGAATGGCCTCCCAGGGGAAGTGTTGGATTCCACTGCTTTGGAAAGTTTTGTGTCAGCTTGATGGGGTGCTGAGACATATCATATAAACAACAATATTAGAAGGGTTGGACCAGATGATCCTTGAGGTCCCTTCCAACCTGACATTCTATGATTCTAAAGTTGTGACCCAGAAGCATCCCTGCAAATGCCACATATTTGAGTTCAGGATTTACTTTACTAGAAGAACACAGGGAAAAGCACTATGTTTCACCCTAGGAGTTAAGACACAGAGCTAGGCCACTGGGAGTATAATCTGGCTAAGGCTGCTTTGCTTTAAAAATGCTCCTTCTTTTGTGACTTACACTAGGGGATCCTGCTCTGGCAGGAGTGTTAGACTTAATGATCTTTCGGGACTCAATGATCCTTCCAACCCTTAACATTCTGTTATTCTGTGACAAATTTCTGATGAGATGTAAACTATTTATGGATTGTATTTAAAAACCTGTTGTATAAAGTGCACAGCTGGCCAGAGATTATGGTTGTGGACATTAAAAATGGGATGTTCTGAATCGTTACATATTACAAAGAGATCCTGTTTTCATTTTTGCCTAGATCTTTTCACAGAACCTGTTTGTAGAAATGAACTATTCAACTGGTAAACTGGAGATGGAGGAGAGGGTATAAAAACAAGCAGGAAGTCAGGTTGAGGATAAGAAGGCTGAGGACAAAGTAGCTTGGTATTGCTTTAAGCAAAGCAGCATGTTTCCTGTGCCCAGAAATATTTCTGAAGGCCATGTTACTCCACTGACAAAATTGCCGTGTCATTAATCTCAGAATATCTTTGTTAAAGTGTCACATTGTCACGCAGGTGGCTCACTGTCAACAATGTACACAGGACTGTTACAGTAAGTGTAGCTGCTGGGATATTACTCATTAATAAGCTTTCTCTAACTTAACTCCAGAAAAGCTGAGCCATCAGCAGGGCTGTGGGTTTTTTCATCATGTGTTGATGACTAGTATGCTAGTGAAAACTTTTTCTTTGCCACTGCAGTTGAGATGGTTGATGGGGAAACAATGGGAAATGAAGGGGCAAGATGATGTTTCTTGATGGTTTGGAAAGCACAGAATCGCCTGAGAAGGATCAGTTAGGAATCAGAGCCCATGCACATAGAAAGGGGTTGGGATCATTCAACTGTACTTCGTCAGGGGCATCAGGCACTTCATCAGGGGCACAGATCAAAAACCTTTATTCAAATGCCTACAGGATGGGCAATAAACAGAAATAGCTGGAGATGCTTGCATGCCTACAGCACTATGACCTGATTGGCATCACAGACACATGATGAAATCCCCAGGTACTGATATCCACTTTAAAGACCAGCCATTAGCAACCACAGCAAATCTACACAAGATATATAAACTGGTTTTAAAATAATTTATTTATATCCCATTCTCTCTCTCTCTCTCTCTCTCTCTCTCTAAAAATGTTGGTAGGAACTGCAGTGACACAGTAAAACCTGAATCTATCAGTGTGCACACACGAACTGTCCTACGTAAAATTTATTTGGACTGGAAGGCAAACACTGAGAGAACAAGCTGAAGGTTCAGATGCCTGTTGTAAAGGTACTATGGGAGACAAGAACACTAGCTAACAGACCCATAGATACAAAAAACCCTCCCACATTCAGACAGCTTGTCTTTCAGAGGAGAATGCAAGCACTTTCAAAACATATCTACCTATACTGTGTTGGATATTGCACGCTAAAGGTGTTTAAAAAGGGGGAAAGCAGTAGCACTAGTACGTCTCCAGAGGAAGCCATTTACTTTAAAGTTAAGGTCGAAAGAAACTACTTCAAGTCCACTTTTATACAACTGCCAGAGATTAGCTAAGGGAATGATGTCACGCTGAGTGAAGCAAAGCAAGTTAGCAGATCTGAATTTGGTTTGCTGACTTGCAGACTGAATGACAAGAAACAGAGAACCCATGTCTCCTGAACTGTCAGAGTATGGCACTGCAGCACAGATCAACCAAACTGTACTCCAGATGAAGAACAGGAGCTGGCTTGCAAGCTCTCCAGCTACCTTCAGCATCTCTTCTAGTCATGAGGAATCCCAAGGATCTATCCACAACTACAAATAGCCAGTAGATCCCCTCTGTGAGCTTAGTGGCTGTTACCTGGTGATGCAATGGTCTCATAGCTCCTTCCTGACACATCTGCTGGTAACCAAACGAGTTTCCAGTATCAAAAAAGAGAAGATAGCACCTGTCTTGCTGACTGTACTGCATGTTTCACCAAGACTTGGGTGTCTGCTGTGGTCCATGACAATGAGAAATTCTTATTGTTTAAGTGGGAAGAGGGTGAAAGTGTCCCACTGTAACTGCATCCCTCCTGGAGCCCCATGTAACATGCAGCCCATAGAGTATCCCACTCCAGTCCCTTGTACTAACACTGTCAGTATATGCCAACTCAGAACCACATGGCTGCAAGACAAAAACTCAATTTCTCCCACTCCTTTCAAGTATCTCCTTAAATTCCTCACCTTGAGCTGCAGATCTTCCCTTGCCTTCTCATCCCAGTCTAAGCTCTCTATTCAGAAGCCAGATACCTGCTGCTCTGCCCCTTCTCTGCTGGCACAGCCACTGCTGCTCTCCCTCCCACACAAGAACTCTTCCTCCTGCTTTCACAGAGATTAACTGGCACAAGCAGATTATTACCAAAAATCTGCCTGGAGAAGACACTGAGAACAGGAAATAATGTGTCCTGAAAAAATGGGTGCAGTAGCCATAGCACAAGCATTTTTAAGTCTGTCAATAAGATCACTAGTATTTCTATCTCTTTAAAAATATTTTAAAATGGTAACTGAACTAACGCTGCATCCTCCCTGGGTCTTACGTTAGGGTCTGGTGCCACGAGTATGCAGTAACTTCTATATTTTCTATATGGAATAAATAGTCTTTTCATATTATGGACCTATATAATTTTCCTTTGAGTAAATATTGTCTCTCCTTCTTTTTCAGGACATTTGGTGTTGCGGATGACTTTGTAATTAACATAACTTGCTAATCACAGTGCTGTGCATTCATACATCTCTGAAGAGAAAAACAGATGCATGAAGGCACAAACTCATTTAGCAGTTACAGCTACAGGCCTTTTGGCTGCACTGTATTTCATACAGCAAAAGGTGGTTCTTTACAAATATTTCAGATCAA
Source organism: Phaethornis superciliosus (assembly GCA_023637945.1). Lineage (NCBI taxonomy): Eukaryota > Metazoa > Chordata > Aves > Apodiformes > Trochilidae > Phaethornis > Phaethornis superciliosus. Next base: position 42,925,309 of record JAJQWJ010000004.1, on the reverse strand, counting down.
GAGGACATAACCTTTCACATTCCCTTAAGATCAACTTTTCTATTGAAAACATTATAAAAGCAACATGTTTTTTGAATCATCTGTAGATCATTTACTGTAATTGTGCAGAGTCCATGGTCCAAGTTTGGTAATGACTGGTTTACAAATCAAATCACACCCCAATTTATGTTTCTGTCCTGGCATTGCATTGCCAAAAATTTCACAGGCAACCTTTCCAGACATTGTCATTATGTTTCATTTCCCCCATCAGTACAATGAATACAGATAGTATCAGCTGCTTCCCAGGACTGTTGGGATGACTGTTGTTTCGATGATGGTGAGATCTGTGCAGACATGACTAGACAGGCACAAAGTATTTATTAGTAAAGTTATGAAATTATTATTATACTTTACTATCAAACAAATCTTCAGTTTAGAGTTCACTAGGCTTTAAGGAAAACTGACTGGGAAATTAAAAAAAACCAACAAACAGCTGATGAGTAAACAGCAAAGAATGCTCATCATCTTTCATAAGATTAGGTGTTTGAAAAAAAATGAGTTGGTTTCACAGTTAGAGAAAAGAGGCAGATTTCTCTGCAAGAGAATCATAGAATCATAGAATCGGCTGGGTTGGAAGGGACCTCAGAGATCATCAAGTCCAACCCTTGATCCACTACCGCTGTGGTTACCAGACCATGGCACTGAGTGCCACATCCAGTCTCTTTTTAAATATCTCCAGGGATGGAGAATCCACTACTTCCCTGGGCAGACCATTCCAATGTCTGATCACCCTCTCTGTAAAGAATTTTTTCCTAATATCTAATCTAAACCTCCCCTGACAGAGCTTAAGTCCATGCCCTCTTATCTTTTTGAAAGTTGCCTCGGAGAAGAGACCAACCCCCCCCTGGCTCCCACCTCCTTTCAGGGAGTTGTAGAGAGCGATGAGGTCTCCCCTGAGCCTCCTCTTCTCCAGGCTGAACACCCCCAGCTCCCTCAGCCTCTCCTCACAGGACTTGTGCTGGAGTCCCTTCACCAGCCTGGTTGCCCTCCTTTGGACCTGCTCCAGGACCTCAATCTCCTTCCTGCAGAGGAAAATAATTCTGCCTTTAGCTACTGCCTTGGCATCCTTGGATCTCAATAAAGACATTATTTGTCTCAGTGTTTTAAAAAACAGTAGTATTCGGTAGGAAAGGCTTTTTGACAGGAGTAAATGAAGAGACGGATTGCTGCATTTTTTCTCATAACAGATATTTTCCTAGTGGATGAATCATGTTGTTTAACTGAAGGTTAGGAAATGAACCTTAAAAATCTGCTGTGGAATCTGTTATTTTTCTTGTGCTTAGTATTTTCCATTTGTGAACCTATTTTCTGGAGTCACAGTAAAAGCAATGTTCTTCTGATCATTTTTGCAGTTATGAGTCCTAAGAGAAAAAATAATCTGCTTTTCATCATTGCTACTTCCTTCAATTCATTTTTTCTGTTATTACAGTCTGTAGCAGCCCAGCTGAACATTTCTACATACTGCAAAATAATGCAAGAGTACTGCTGGTCCATATTTACAATATTTAATTACAAGAATCATTATTTCTGACCATGCTAATAGAAGTGATGGATTTGTACACTTTGCAAGGAAAGTAGCTCCTTTGGTATATAATAATACATATATATATCATATATATCATGTATGTTGTATATATAACAATTATAAATAATATAAATAGTTCCTTCGTTAAACAGCAAGAGCTACTTTACATTATATATTCTTCTAATATTATGGCTAATGTTCATGTAAATGAAAAATGGTGTCAATAGAGATGCTTGTCATGGTTGTGGTGAGATCAGTTCCAGGAGAGAAAAGCAAATTTCATCACTATCCTGAAAATCATCCTTGAATTATTTAAATACCATTTAAATCCTATTTTCAGTTTTAAATCTAATTCTAGAATAGTAGATAACTTCTCTTCAAGAATCTGTCTGATTTTATGTGAATATTTGTGCATTCCAGAGATAGTTTATGAATGTGGTTTAGTTTTTCTCTGGAGACTTTCACGTACCTGAGACAGACTGATGATAAGCTAATTTCCTGAGCATTGCTAGCAGTTCCAGACATGCCTGTAACTAATAATCTATTATCTCACTCTCCCAACTAGAAAGAGGAGTGGGAATAAAAAGATAAAGTGTTATATTAATATTAAATAGAAGCACCATAGCTGCTATTGTTTTACAAACAGAATCAGATTTCCTGCTATGATAAACTAGAAGGCTGAGAAACAGCTTGAATTATTTCCACTGGGATCAGACACTTACCTTGTAAGACATCAGGTCAAAGCCGTTCCTTAAGTATTTGTCATCCAGAAACAGAAATTAAAGACCGTTGTTTTTCAAGGCATAGTTTTCATGCAGTTGTAAATTGTCAGAAGGCCATAATAAGGTGGAAGTTGTGCGAATCCATATTCTCTTTTAAATAAAATAGATCCTTAATTAACTGTTTATTTAATGAAAATACGAGTGGTGAAAACCTACTAAACATGTAGTTATCAATGGACCACTAAATGAGCATGAGAGTATAAGTTTTTAAATTTTTTTTTTCTTGAATCTTATATTTGTTACCTATTGTCCCACTCTGAGTAAGTTATATGAACCAGAAATGCCTTCTCCCTGTTTGGAGGCCTCTTTGCTTTCTTAGGGTTCCAGTAATCTGTTGTTAATTACCAGTTATTTCATGTTTATTTTCAACGTCCTATAGCAGCAATTCAAATCTTAAAGACATTTTCTTAAATATTACAAAAACAAAATGAGGAATTATATTCATAAAGTAATACACCGTTAGATAGGTAAGTTTTGTTTGCTTTTTAATGAGCATTTTGTGGGTAGATCATTTGATGTCCAGGGATGTAAATCACAGTTCTGCATGTTTAAATAAGGCATGCATACACAGAATTTAAATTTCACGCTTTATTTTTCTTCTTATCTTGTTGACTGTAATTCACTCTATACATTCATTTAAAAAACAAACCAAAAATAAATAAATTTTACCTACTACATGCATTGTAAATTACACTACACACTTAATAGAAACAAGCTAAGTCTGCTGAAAGGTTTTCTCCTACTCATGCATGAAAATTTTAGGATCTGGTGTCCTTCAGTACAAACAGTAAATAGAAGAATGTTAAACACGGATGATAAGAACTGGAGAAATACATAGGAAAGTAAAGGTTATAACCATCAGGTGATTGCTGCTCCATGGATAACCCTCACATTACTTGACCCTGTGTTTAGTGAAGTGTGACACCTTGTGAGATTAAAAGAGCTTTTCTTAGGAGTCCTCAGGAACTGTGAATCTCTTCCTTAGTTAAAACAGGGCTAGGAGAGTTGAGTTCAGCTCAACTTGCTGAACCAGGCTTGAAGTACAACAGAGGGACTTGAGGGTGGTGGTGGGCCAGAAGCTTCTTAGCCTGAGCTGTCAGTGTGCACTTGCAGCTCAGAAAGCCAACTCTGTCCTGGGCTGCATCAAAAGTAGCACAGACAGCAAGTTGAGGGAGGTGATTTTCTCCCCTTACTCTGCTCTTTTGAGACTCCACCTGGAGTACTGTGTCCAGTTCTGGAGACCCCCAGAATAAGAAGGACACAGAGCTCTTTGAGTGTGTCCAGAGGAGAGACACTAAAATGATCAGAGAGCTGGAGCACCTCCCCTATGTAGACAGGCTGAGGGCATTGGGGTTGTTCAGCCTAAAGAAGAGGAGGCTCTGAGGTGACCTTATAGCAACCTTGCAATATCTAAAGGGGACCTATAAGAAAGCGGGAGTACAGCTTTTAACATGGGTGTATAGCAAGAAGACAAAAGTAACAGTTCCAAACTTGAAGAGGCGACATTTAGGCTGGATATTAGGAAAAAATTCTTTCCTGTGAGGGTGGTGGGATGCTGGATCAGGCTGGCCAAGAAAGTTATGGCTGCCCCCTCCCTGGAAGTGTTGAAGGCCAGGTTGGATGGGGCCTTGAGCAACTCTTACCTAGTGGGAGGTGTCCTTGCTCATGCAGAGGAGTTGGAACTAGATCATCTTTAAGGTACCTTCCATTCTATGGAACCATTCTATGATTCTATATATTACAGCAGGAGAACAACCTCCCTGCACAGTTTTATTTATCTATTTGAATTGTAAGGGCTCACACCTCATTTCTTGCTCAGATAAAGCAGAATACTCCTGTGCTCTTACATCTCTGTTTCTAGAGAAAATGTAGGAGTTTTGATAACTATTGCTATTTTCTGCATAGGTATTTATCATAGTTCCATCACATTCTGGCATAAGACTTGCACATTTCTTCTCACAGTTTCCAAAGGACTCTTCTGCATAACAGATAAAGGCTAACACACATGAACCTGAGAACTCCTTTCATTGCAAGTGATCCAAAAATTTCAATGTGAAAACAGTAAACACAGATTTTTTAAATTACAAATGTCTTAATATATTTTTTGGATGCTCTCTCTTTGAGAAGCCACAATTTACACACTGTGCAAGTGCTGAACTGGAAGTACTGCACTGCCTTAAGCACCCAATGACAGCTGATTTCTATTGCATTACTGGCTAAATGGTATTTGATTTTAGTACAACTGAGAACGGTCTAAAGTTCCATAACTAGATCAATGAACTACTTTTTATAATGCACCAAAAATATGACCTTGGCATTATTTACAGACAAGATAATGAGCAGTTGTTCAAACCTAAGTGAACCATACCAACAAGCAAGCTTAACTTCTGTTGTGATAATGAGGCAAGGACTGAAGGTATGCATGTGTCACACTAGTTTTCACTCAATATAGATATTAGACCAACTCAGCAGTTCTGCCTGATTTGTGTTTTTGCACAAGCCATTTAGCACCAGTAGGAGGGCAAGAGAGGTGATGCCAAACAGCACTGCAGGGATAATAGACAGCCAATGACAATTTTTTGAAGTAAGTTTTGCTTTAGAGCACTTTCCAGCAAACTGTGTAAGTACATGCTTAAATTCCCATGGCCACTGCGGTGAGATGAAGGTTACCTTGTTAGCTCCAAATTTCTTCAATTTAACAATTCTATTTTTGGCTTTTTGATGGTCTTTTTAACTGCATAGGCAACTGTTCAAAGACAACATACCTATTAATGTATTTTTTATAGTCTCAGGTGATGATTTTGATATTTTAACCAGTACTATTTACAATAATGACACTGCTAGACAAAAACAGGACAGAAATATTAACTATTTTTGTACAGTAAAGAAGAATTTATTATTAGAAAACATATACACATAAATTACACCTCAGGGAAAGCAGAGTTTGGCATCTGCAACAGAAAAATATTCCCAGAGGAAAGATTATTCAGTAGGGATCTAGCTTTGGTCATTAAGGCTGAAAGGCTTGTGACCTAACTCAAAAAAACAGAAAAATTCAGATGAATTCAAACTTGCGGTTGAGGTTTTATATTTCAGAGACCAATAATGAAAAGACTTATCCTTGAAATTTTTGCATTTTAGGCATATAGCATTACTCTACTTTTTAAAACACATAACACGTGTAAGTAATCTTGCCTATAAAAATTTTAGTAAAAGCATTTCATTTTACAATATTGAACAGCAATAGAAGAAGAAGAAGGAATACTTAGTGGGCATCAGGGCTGTGGCTCAGATGTAACATATGCAGTCATCATAGAGGGCTATTATTTTATAGTTGCTTCTACACTTAAGCAAAAGGTGGAGATGGAAAATACTTTCTTCTTATGCTTGTCCTACCAGGTATAGAACAAGGGGAAATGTTTTTTAAACTGATGGAGTATAGATTTAGACCGGATCTTAGGAAGAAGTTCTTTAGAAAGAGGGTAGTGAGACTATGGAACAGATTTCCCAGAGAAATTGTGGATGCCCCACCCCCTCCCTGCAGGTGCTCAAGACCAGGTTGGATGAGGCTTTGAGCAACCTTGTCTAGTTGAGAGGCATCTCTACCTATGGCAGAGGGGTTGGAGCAGATGATCTCAAAGGTCCCTTCCAACCTAAGCCATTCTATGATTTTATGACCTGATGTTAACTTTTATGACTTGATGTTAACTTACACTGCCAAGTTTAAAAATCCAGGAGTAGGGAAAACTGATCAGAACTTAAGTAAATCCCCCACAAAGTGAAATAAAATTTTTTAAAAAATTATTTCTTCAGAAATGACAAACTAATATATGTCCTATTTAGAAATAATGATATTTTCTGATTTGCTTAAGACAAATAAGGAAGACACATTAGATACATATACTTCATTAAGTTATTTATTAAAGAAAACAATTTATTTATTTTAATAAGTGCTAATCACCAGAAAAAATATATCAGGAAAAATAGTTTTGCACACATATATAATTTTTTACTGTACAGATTTTGCAATGCAAGTGCTTGCATAGATTTCACAGTGCTCTCTAGTTACTGTCTGAAACAGCCTGTCCTCCTGAAGGTCTCCAGTATTATCAGGAATGTTTTGGTTCATAGTTACTACAGAAGAGAGAACTCAAATGAAAGTGTAATTGCATTTTATGACTTACTGTAATAGCTAATCTTCAAAACAAAAATAAAATTTGCTTGCATGCAAAGACAAATAAGCCTTACCCTTCTTGTTCTGAATAAGGCAACAATTCTTTTAGAGCTCTACAAAGTTCTACATGATGCTTTGTCTTGCTTTCATCTGCAAACTTTTAGACAGAAAAATTCTGAAAGATATCTGCACCCTCAAGCCAGTTCCGAAAACATGACAGCCCCTTGTCTCTGATCTGTTTTCTTCCCTTGTCAGTAATGACTTCTCCAGTTGGTTTCACAATCACCAGTTTAGGAATTGCTGTTATGTTGTATTTCTTCTTTAACTCACTGAGGGGAAAAACAAAACAAAACAAAACACACCATTAGGGAGAATTTTAAGAAAAATTCTGGTCTCTCATGAAGAATACTTGGGTCAGGATGCATGGAAAAGTGGTGAGGGCCTGAGCTTCCTCAGAGCTTGAAGCAGAGCACTGGGTATTTTAGGGAGATGCACAAAGCTGCAGCTTGGAGTTCACAGGGTGAAACTTAGCTCAGGGAGTTCAGAGTTGCAGCATCCTTTCTGCAACTGCTCTACACTGCTGTCTGTAGTCTCCACGGATGCAGAGACTGACTGACTCCACAGAGGTTCACAGAAGGAACCAGACAGAAATAGACGGCTTCTGGTCCCTTTTTACTGGATATGAGGAGGATCTCACTTAAATTACATTAGACATTTAATTCTGTACAAAAATGCTCAAGTGTGCCAATCCCATAGAGCTACTTCCTGTAATTGCCCATGATGCATCATCCTTTATTGTAAACAAAGATTCTGCAAGAGATTGCAGAAATACTTTATACTCCTTCAGTGAAACAGTCCTTCTGAACAGAGAAACATAAGCAATTGAAAGATTTGAAATAAGAGCCACCCATCCAAGATGTTCAAGCATAACATTTCAACTCCTCCTCTGTCCATCACAGAGCAAGAATAGTGGCCATTTCTCTATGTCCAGAGATGGGAAAATCCAGATATATTACAATTAACTCTGTCTTTAATAGCCTACTGTTTTACTATAAAACAGTTAAAATAGTTAAAAATTGAACAGCAGTTAAAAAAAAACATTTAAAAATGGAAACATTGTTGTTCCATGAACAAAATCAGGATCTCTTCAAACAACTGATGAGTAACTCAGGAAAAATTAGTAAAATATTTCCGAAGAAGTGAAATGTAATGGGATCAAACTCAAGACACATGGAAAATTAATAAGTTGATTATTAATGCTGGAAATAAAAATAACATTTGGGAGAGAAAAACCAAGAGAACATAAAACACCCAACGAGAAACCAATATACTTGCTGACACTGGCACATGGTAAGTAATAGCATGACTACTCATTACACACCACAGAGATGAAAGAGCACAAATAGAAGACTCTTAACCACACAAAGTACTAAAATAGAATCCACTCATTGTATAGATGAGTTGAAAGAAATAAGATTCAAACAAAAGAAATAGCAAAAACAGGAGATAGAATCAAAGCATACTACAGAGTAAACCACTTCAGTTAAGCATGACACAGGCAAGAGAAATGGCAAGATGAAAAATATTTCCAAACTACATGGTTTAACAGCTTTTGACAGTTTGTTATGCAACTAAATAAAGATGAGGAAAACAGCAAGGTACATAGCTCTGTCTTTACAGAATGATGGTATCTTCTTTACAAGAAATTCATTTCACTTGAAAGGGCAATGTTTCAGTACAAAAAGAAAAAAAAACAAACAAAAACAAAAACAACCCAAAATTCAGGAAACAAATAAGCCAGAAAAAACAATTTTGCAATTAGGACCTAATCACAAGCAGTGACAATATTTTTGGCATTAATTTTGTAGGAAACTGAAGGTAATTTGCTATGGAAACTGGAAACTATCATGTTGCTTTCTTAAGGGAATTAATATAGCTTACCCACTCCAGCAGAGTATCTTGTTTACACAGCTTCTAGGTTAACATCCTGTCGTTTAGGGACCTCAAATCTTGTGACTCACCTGCACAAACTACATATGCACCATGGGACTAACTGTGATGACAGTTTATGATATCACTAACCATAAGCAGGAACATTACGTGTACTACAAAGGCAAACTCAATTCTCTTGAAGTAAAACATAGTAATGCAACTAGTGACATCATATAAATCTTAGTTGTCTAGCAATTCCCAGGTAAGTGTAAAGGTACATACAGTGTCTTACTGGAAAGAAAAATCAAACACCTAGACGAAGCAGAAGAGGAAGCTATAATAAAAGACAGCCATGGCAAACTGAATAGGTAATGTTTTTACAGACACATGGAATCAAATCAAACATCAAACCTTGACCATGCAGGTTAAAACATGAGAGGACTATATTTATTCAAATATGAAATACAAACAAAATGAAATTAGGTTGAGGCAAACAAAAACTTATTGCATGTATTAGGTGTTTCTACAGTATGGTAGGGGTTGGAGGAGACCTCTGGAGATCATTGAGTCCAACCCCCCTGCCAAAGCAGCATCATGTAGGGCAAGTCACACAGGAACACATCCAGACAGGTCTTGAAAGTCTCTAGAGACAGCAAATCCACAAACTCTCTGGGAAGCCTGTTTCAGTGTCCTGTCATCCTTATAGTAAACAAGTTTTTCTTCACGTTGAGGGGGAACTTCCCATGTTCCAGTTTGTGTGTGTTGCCCCATATCCTATCACAAGGCACCACTGAAAAAAACCTGCCCCCCTTCTTGACACCCACCATTCAGATATTTGTAAAAATTAGTGAGATCCTCTCTCAGTCTTCTCCAGACTAAAAGCCCCAGGTCTCTCAGCCTTTTCTCACAAGATAGATGTTCCTATGAATGCCTGCTGGCTACTCCTGATAACTTTCTTTTTCTTCCATATACTTAGAGATTACCTCTCTCATGAGCTGCTCTATCACCTTTCTAGGGATGGAGGTGAAGCTGACTGGTCTGTAGTTGCCTTGGTCTTCTTTCTTGCCCTTTGTGAAGACTGGAGTGACACTGGCTTTCCTCTAGTGGTTAGACACCTCTCCTGTTTTCCACAATGTTTCAGAAATGAGAGAGAGTAGTGCAGTACTTCAATGCAGTAGTGCAATGACATCAGCCAGCTCTCTCAGCACTCAGGACTGCATCCCATTAGGGCCGATGGACTTGTGCGTGTTCAGTTTACCCAAACATTTCTAACCCAATCCTCACTGAGAGTAGAGAATCTTCCTTCTTCCAGGACTCTTACTTCCAGAATCTGGAATCCCCAAGGGATGGTCATAGCATTTAGAGACTGCAGCAAAGAAGGCATTCAGTAACCCTGCCTTCTCTGCAGCCTCTGTTACTAGGGCTCACACTTTCCCTATTCTTTCTTTTACAGCTGATGTATTTAAAGAAGCCATTCTTGCTCTCTTTTACGTCCTTTGTCAGATTTAATTCTAAGAGGGCCTTGGCCTTCCTTGCTGCATTCCAACCTACTTTGACAACTGTCCTGTAATTCTCCCAAGTGACTAGTCCCTTTTTACACATACTGTTAACTTTTCTTCCACATGACCTTTTTTCAGAAGCTCTTTGCTCATCCATGCAGGTGCTCTTCCTCCTCTACTTGTTTTTTTACTTGAAGAACTGCACCTAGCTTGAGCCTGGAGGAAGTAATGTTTGCATATTAACCATCTCTCTTGGGCCCCTCTGCCTCCTAGAGTCTTAGCCCATGGGATTTCTTCAAGCACATCTTTGAAGAGGACAAATCCAGCCCTCCTGAAGGGTTGCAATCATACTCATTGCCCTGCTTCTTTTCCATAGGATATTAAACTCAATCATGTCATAAACATTGCCACCAAGGCCGCCCCTAACCTTCATATCCACAACCAGACCTTTGCTTGTTAACAACAGAGGAGCTCTCCTCGTTGGCTTTTCCACCACTGGAGTTATTGTCAATGCACTGCAATAGCCTTCTGGACTGAATCTTTTGATTCATATGACTTTTTGAGACCATGGACTTTATATTACCATACAGTACTGTTATTGGCTGTGATGGGGTTAATTTTCATCATAGCACCTTGCATCGTGCTGTGTTTAGACTTATTATCAGTGTTGCTAACACACCAATATTTCTGCTGTTGCTTAAGAGTTCTTACACAGCACCAAGGCCTTTTCAGTTTCTCATGCTGTCTTGCTGGGGATGCACAAGAAGTTGTGAGGGGACAACTGGGACAGTCGACCCCATCTGACCAAGGAGCCATACAACACTGTGCAGAAAGGGATTGACATTTGGAGTTAGGGTATTTGTCTTTCCAAGCAATCACTGCACCTACTGTTCCAGTTAGGTTCGAGATTCAGCAAGTAATTACACATACAAGCTCCTTATACACAAACAGTAGATTACACCATCCCAGTTATAAACATACAGATACATGTACATACAAACATTAATTTATAAACTTCATGAGTCACACAGCAAACCTCCCCTAAAATCCTCTTCGGAGTAGTTGAAGACCTTAAGTTTAATGAGAGTCTTTCCATGGAAACAGTAACAACCCTCCTCCAGAAGTCATTCTCCCCCTTTTAATCCTGAGACCCACTGCCACTTGGACCAGCATGGCCAGGAGGCAGGACAGGAAGAGACCAAACCCCTCCATATCCATCAACCCCTGGTATACGCCCATGAGAACATTGGGGAGGGGGGAATTCAAACCTGGTGTTAAGATCCAAACTTTACATAAAACATCTGTCCTCTACAGATAATCCACTCCTTCACACCTACGTTTGATACACTTGTGTATTGTGACATCTGAAAATAAACTGTAACAGCTTTCATCTAGAAATGTTTTCACCTCAGGGTGGACACCTTGCTAATCTGTTTCTTCTAGTAGTACACCCTCCACAGCTGCATGTGTTTTCTTCTAGCTTTGAGCCTTGCATTGTTACAGTGTCAGTCACATAAATAAGCACATCAGATGGGCAGGACTCAGTTTTACACTGTCTCTAGAGATTTTGGGATAGCAGTCTAAAAAGGTTAGGTGCAGGCAAGAGCTCTCTCTTAACTGCTCAGGTACTTTCACTCTTCTTCTGTCTTCCTTCTCCAGGCCCTGCCTCCCCCCCCTACATTAAAACTACAAATAGACAAGGCATCAGGAGCAGTATTTCCTGTTAGTCATGCCACAGACTACATGAGGTAGTATAGATGCAGTCTCACCTCAGTGAAACAGGACTGGCAGCATGGAAGAGTACTGAGATCCTGCTCAGAATTCTGCATTCTTGCAGGTATGCAAGGCATTACACATCATAAACAACAAGTATGAATGCAGGATATTTTTTATCAATATGAAAAGCATCCCAAAGAAACTCCATGATTCCATTTATGAAATGTGCTTTATATGACAAATTAAAAATTGGCTCTGTTATCCCTAGAAGAGATTTCAGTCTGTGCTGCAACTAAATATCTTAAACACTTAAATTATCAGTTGGAGGATTTAATTTTCACCAAAGATACTGAATTGTCTTCCTTACATAGTCCACAAAAGAGCAACGAATTCAGATGGTTTACAATAGCACTTTTAAGATAGCAAATAATAATAAAAAATAATAAATGTTAATAAGAATGAACTTTAGCATTTATGAATGGATGAATGATTAAGTTATGCTAGTAAATCAGACATCACATCTGCGCACCGGATTCTGAAGGTTATGGGCTGCCACAGAAAAGCCAATTAAACTAGCTCTGTACCTCCATTCCACATGATAGGCAGGAGCAGAGTCAGAAATAGACTTCTAATCCACAGAGGCTGAAGCCGTAAGCACATTCCCTCTGTCTATTTTAAACAGCTTTCTGGATGTAGTAACTTCAAGTGCTACATTTCTATCACAGAATTTGCCTGAATTCTATTAGGATTTGCAGTTATCAAATACAAATACTGCCTGAAAAGCCTTTGGAGAAATATGAAAAACAGTGTTGCTATTTCACTCTATTTTTAAGCCAATGGAAACCACGTAATTGGCTGCTGACAACTGGGAATGAGCTTGCAAAGGATGAAATAGCTCCTGGCTTCAGGTTGTTTGCTCTTGAGGCTGCCAAAGTGCACCAACACAACAAGATTAATAAACCTGCACCATACTGAGTAGCCAGAGTGTTAAACAATTCTGTCCCGTGTAGCACACAGGGATGGATTTTGAGTTAAATGAATACTTAACAGAAGCACTAGAACAGAGCTCTTTCTTAGAAGAACAAATCTTTCGAGTTTAATTACCCAGACATGTCTGAAAGTCAGACTAACTCATTGACTTTGATGACAACTGTAAGTGTTTTTAACAATTTAGTCATGTTATTTAAGGAAGAAAAATCCCTTTACCAGTATCTACACACATTTTAACTCTCCAGTTTCAGGCATCTCAGTGGCTCTAACAATTTGCCTATGCCCCCATAATTCCAATTTATACTTCTTGATATGAACTAAATTGTGTTTCTGACAGCAATCTCAAAGAGTCTGTAGCGTTGGCTCAGGTCATCGAAATAGTTCTTGGTATTACCCCTTACCCTGTTACTGATAAATGTTGTCTTTTCCTTTTCTTGTTTTGCTGAGCAAGCCACCTACAGGAATGTCCGTTTGGAAACCTATTAGCACAAAAATTTTACTTCCCAGCTACTGTGTGCATTTGCCACAGCTAAACTCCAGCTGTTACTACGTATTTTTTTCTATCTTACTTACTGGGCATCTGTCTGAAAAACCTTCAGTTTGCTCTGTTGTTCTCTAACTTGTTCAGCTACGAGTTTAGTTGCTTCTTCAATTGTGTGTTTTACAGAGCATTTAATAAGCTAGACAACCCAGAACAACCTTATTAACTGCTGCTGTGTTGAAAAACAACCACTAGAACCTTGTTTCCCATCACTTTGACTCACTATTCATGTAATCTTGTTAATACTGTGGTCTTTATAAATCCTCCTTCAGTAATCTTTTAAATCCTAATTTAAGCATGCAAAACCTTCACTGTGTTCCTTACAGATGTAACAGGCTAAAACCAAGTTATTTCTCTCAAAAAAAGTAAGATGCTTTTGTAGTACACCTCGATGGGGATGAAGGGAGAGGCAGCAACAGCAGCCGCAGCTCTGAGGACAGGGGTAAGGCAGGACTGACTGCCTGCGGGATGGGACCATGAACTTCCTGCTTCATTTAACTGCAGGTTGGGTGCCTCTTGGGTTTCAGATGGTTCAGCGGGAGCAACAGGCTAGATGGAGACCCCGTGGAGCTTTTGTATCACAGGCTTCTCTCTTGCATTATACCGCTGTTCGAGTGCCCACGCTTTATCCCTCCCCCAGGCTCTGAAGGAGGGGTGCCAGCAGATACACTGTCAGGGGAGCTAGAGGGGGGCATCCCATCCCATCCTATCCCATCCCATCCCATCCCATCCCATCCCATCCCATCCCGCCTGCCTCGGGTCTGTCGGGTGGACCTAGCCTTCTGCTCCTCACACGGTAAGCCCCCCGCGGGGTCGGAGGTGTACGAGGGGGTTACTCACTGCTTGTAGGGGTCGTGGAAGGGCAGGGCCAGCCAGTCCCCGTGCATGTCGTGCATGTAGCACTCCATCTCCTCGGCGCTGTGGTCGGAGGAGATGAAGACGACCTCGAAGGGGGCGGGGGGCTGGGTCTCCTCCAGCAGCTCCGTGTAGAAGTCGCAGAGGACAGGGGTGAAGTCGCGGCACGGAGAACACCAGCCGGCGGAGAAGTACAAGCCCACGACCTTGTTCTGCAAGGCCTCCTCGGGATCCACGCCGCGACCGTCCTTGCTGACCAGGATCCGTCCGCTGAACACATCCACCATGCTGACACCGGCCCGACCCGGCGGGACGCAGCAGTGCGGAGGCTGACACCGGGGGCTGCGAGCCCAGGCTGTCCCTGGCACGGTTCGGCGGCACCTCCACGCTGGGACCTTCCTCCTGCGATACTCAGCCCAGGGTAACCGCTCGGACCGAGACCCCGATACCGCGACCGCCCGGCACCCCCCAAACCCTCAGAGCCCTGACACCGCCGTCTTTATATCCACCCGCCACCGCCCGCGTCCTCCCACCCCTGACTGACAGCGGCGATGGCCAATGGACTCTCCCTGCCCCCTGCCCGCGGCGGAGGTGGCGAGGTACCGGGGACACAAGGGACAAGGGACACAAGGGACACAAGGGACGGCGGGTCGGGGCGCCGGCGGCAGCGGTGGCAGCGGCAGCCCCCGACAGAGGGGCTCCCTCGGAGGGCTCCATCGGAGGGGCTCCCTCGGAGGGCTCCATCAGAGGGCTCCATCGGAGGGGCTCCATCGGAGGGCTCCATCAGAGGGCTCCATCGGAGGGGCTCCATCGGAGGGCTCCGTGGGAGGGAGTCCGTCGCAGGGCTCCATCAGAGGGGCTCCCTCGGAGGGGCTCCATCGGAGGGGCTCCATGGGAGGGCTCCATCGGAGGGGCTCCATCAGAGGGGCTCCCTCGGAGGGCTCCATCGGAGGGCTCCATCGGAGGGCTCCATCGGAGGGGCTCCCTCGGAGGGCTCCATCAGAGGGCTCCATCGGAGGGGCTCCATCGGAGGGCTCCATCAGAGGGCTCCATCGGAGGGGCTCCATCGGAGGGCTCCGTGGGAGGGAGTCCGTCGCAGGGCTCCATCAGAGGGGCTCCCTCGGAGGGGCTCCATCGGAGGGGCTCCATGGGAGGGCTCCATCGGAGGGGCTCCATCAGAGGGGCTTCCTCGGAGGGCTCCATCAGAGGGCTCCATCGGAGGGCTCCGTGGGAGGAAGTCCGTCGCAGGGCTCCCTCAGAGGGCTCCATCGGAGGGGCTCCCTCGGAGGGCTCCATCGGAGGGGCTCCATCGGGGCCTGCGGGTCAGGGGCGGGTTGTTTTTTCTCAGTAGGGAAAGGCATACACTTCTGCCTTACTACGGTGTTGTGCAAAGCACGAGGTGTTTTTTTTTTTTTTTTCTCTTGTTCCTCTCAGTGCCAAATCTCCTTTTTGAGAAGGCAGATACATTTCACTGAAGATATTAAACATCAGTGAGTCTTAGCAGCAATCACTTTCACACTAGTGCCAGACCTCTTCACCTCGTCTTGGATTTCACCTTTCTTTCCCCTGAAGAGAGAGGGCTCGGTCAGCTTTGATAGTGTCAGACATAGGGCACTGATTTTTTTTTTTTCTGTCATAGAACATTATCTGAATATTGCTTATAAAAGGGGCTGTCTACTCTCTGTCCAAGCAGAGGAATTCACATTTTATTCTAGTGCATTTACCATGTGTTTGGGTTGAATAATGTTTTTTTCCTCCAGCTGATAGTGAGTTAGAAATTAATAAAACTAGTGTTGTATTACAAATGTGCAATCTCTCTTCAATCTATTGCAACCTGCAAAAAATGAAATGAAAAATTATTTGACTGTAAGACGCTTAAATTACATTTTAATGAAAGAGTGACAGTTGGATGATAACCACATCTGGTACATTGTCTCATTTTCATTAATTGCACAATATCCAACTAATTTTAGCTTATCTACTGACATTTTTGTCTTGAGTGAAAGAAACAAGGTATTGTATTTATATGCAAACTACTCCTTACATAGCAGGCCTTTTTATTTATATCCTAGTACAGCTGAATAATTTGCAGTTACTATTCCCAATATTTTAATGGGGGAGGGGGGAAAGAAAAAGAAAAAAAAAAAAAAAAAGAAAAGAAAATAGATAATTGCTTAGATGTTTGGCAAAGAGGTTAGTTAATTTATTTTTTCAAATGCCGTATTTCTCCATTTTCATGGATAATTTACAGGGAGAATAGCTGTGACAAGTACAGCGCTTTGTGGCTTCGTATATGTGTAACTTGCTGAAAGACAGTCTGCATGCAAAGTAACTGCCAATTTTTTACCTCAGGTAATTTCTGCAGCTGGTAAAAGCATAATCTTGTATAGGAGAAGACAACTGTACTGCGTCCAATAAATTGTTTTAATTTGTCTATCGTTCCCTGTTCACTAAGCATAAAAACAATGGAAGACAGGATAAAAGCTTAAAACTTGTGATGAAGACTGTCTGACTTGAATGATACTCTGCCCATACAGAAGGCAGGTATGTGCCTAGTTTATAATGAAAATAATAAATTATTGTCTAATGTGCTTCAGATCACAAGTCTCAATGAACGTGATATTAAAATTCTTTAATCTGTTTAAAGGGCAGCTACTAAGCACTAGAAATCAGATTCCTTCCTTGGGAACAATAAAGTAATAAACTTATGTCACAGCATCACAGATTCACTGAAAATGCTGCATATCACAGAAGGTCTTGTCTTGTACCTGCCTTTGATTTGGCTACAAAGACAGTTCTCTATGACACTAGCATGGGCCAATATGAAAGGTTTTACTTTACAGTTTATATCCAGGAGTCTAGGGCCTGTTTCAGCTATAAATTTTTTTTTCTAGGACTATTCTCATTAACTCCAATGTGATTTACTCCATTCTATAAGCTCCACTTGGACTGATAATAACAGAGCTTTCTATACAGAACCTGTGCTCCTCTCTAAAGGGGTGTAGAATCCAGAAAAGAATATTTGTCTCAAAACAGCTGCCCTAACAAAATGGACATAAAGCTCATTCGATAGCCATCTGGACTCTTTTCTCTCAAGGAGAGACCCCCATTTGGGTAACCACCCTGATAAACGGGGCCCTATTCTCACAAGAGCAGCCCCTCCTTCAGTGGCCATCCCCATCAGCTGAACACTGTCCTGGCAAGGGGAGCTCTGTCTGATGGGCACCCTGACAGGCAGGACACTGTCCTTATTCCATAAGGGACAGGGACAGGCAAGCTGCACCCTGCAGAGGCAGAGTGACATCTTGTGTGTGCCCCGGGTAAAGCCACTGGAGAGGGCACATGCACAGAAATAAAGGGTTATTGCTTTGTCACCCCATCTGGAGGGGCCCAAGTAAACACTTGGCTGTGCAAGATATGACAAAGTCCCTCCCTCCCCCACCCCCTCACCCGGGAAAGGTGGGTTCAGGTGGCATAAAAGAGGCACACTCAAAATGCAGGATGCTTGCTTGCCATCCAAGGACCATAGCTTACTACCAAGAGCACTGCTATATCCAAGGATGGTGATTTCTTTCCTATCTCTTCTTTATCTCTCTGTCTCTCTGTGTCTCTGTTTCTGACCTTATCTCAGCACATAAAGGTAACATAATTTCTTTCTTAGGTTTTACTACCCATGTAGTTTGTTAAGTTTTGTTAGTTATAACCTGTTATTCTTACGATTTCCTAAAGTTTTGCTAAACTGTAGTCCCTTGCTTTGAAAGTACCATAATTTCTAATTCTGTAAATTGCAATCTGACATGCTTTGTAATCTTCTGCACTTTTAAGTAAAGTTGTGTTTTTATACAAACCTCCTGGGTAATGATCATACTCCTAGAGTTTTGTGCAGAGAATTCCCAAACTTAATCTTGCAGAATGGGTTGTTAAAAGAGATTAATTAGAGGAGGAGAAGGATTGGGGCCAGCCACATTTAGGCTCTTCTCTGAAGGAGTTTAGAGAGCAAGCAGGTCCAGTCTGAATCTCTCTGGGTTGATCTCCACTCTGGGGAACTTTACCCATGCCCACTCTGGGGGATGTGATGTTTTGTTCAGCCCCCACATCTGGGGAGCCATGCTCACTTTGTGACATATGACAGTGCCACACTCACCTCATGGGTTGTGACAAGGGGAGTACATAATCTCTGATTACACTATCTTGTAAACTATGTTCATCCCAGTTTTACCCTGGAAAACTCCAGGGTAAAATAATTGAGATAAAAACTTCCCACAACAAAATATTGCAGTTCTGATTTTGCTAGAAAACAAGACTTTTCTTATTAATCAAAGATGATCATACTTCCCTCCTGTGTTTTGCTTCATTTAACACTGAAGTTATTACATATGTGTGTTTTGATGAGCAAATGAACATTTCATAAAACTGTAGAATGGTTTGGGCTGGAAGGGATCTTAAAGATCACGGTGCTTTAGCCTCCCTGCCATGGCCAGAGACACCCCTGCTACAATTTAGGCCCAGCCAGTATCAACCAGGCTTTCTCTCGCTCACCCCCTACCCCCACTGTGGGTCAGGGAGGAGAAAAATCACTCAAAGTCTCATTAACCAGGTCAAGGGCAGGGAGGTTTTCATTCCCCAGTTATGGTGATGGACAAAACCCAGCTTCAAATTGGGGAGGAAAAAAACCTAGTTTAATCTACAAGAAGAAAGAGAAAATGTTGCCAGATTTTAATACCTTCCCCCCTACCTCTCCCTTCTTCCATGGCCCGAATTGCTTCAGTCGTGCCTCCCCCTCAGAGGCACAGGGGGCAGGGAGTTGGGGTTTGGGGTCAGTTCCCCACACGCTGTTTCTGCCGCTCCTTCCTCCTCAGGGGGAGGACTCCTCACATTCTTCCCCCCCTCCAAGGCAGGGTCCCTCTCCCGGGAGAGTCCTTCAGGAACCCCTGGGCCATGAGTCCCTCCCACAGGTGCAGTCCCTCAGGAACTGCTCCAGCCCGGGCTGCTACAGAGTCACGGCTGCTGCAGGAGCAGTCACCTCCCCTGACACGGGGTCCTACATGGCTGCAGAGCCACATCTGACCCTCTCTGTGATCCCACACAGGATCTAGCTTCATATGTGCCCACCTGTGACACTTCAGGGGACACAAACCCACATTTACCCCAGTGTGGCCCTTCAAGGACTGCTTCACCATGCTTCTTCAGGGACTGCTCTGTTGTGCTTCTCCATGGGCTGCAGGGGCACAGCTGCCATCTCACCATGGGCTGCAGGGAAATCTCTGCTCAGGCACCTCCCCCCCCACCTTCTTCACTGACCTTGTGTCTTTGTGTCTTTTCTCTGGCATTGCTCTCTCACTCCTCTCCTCTGCAAGACTCTTTCTAAATATTTTCTCAGTTTTATTTTCCATTTCTTAAATATGTTATTTGCAGAGGTGCATCCGGCTTCCTATGTATGCTTGACCTTGGAGAGAGGCAGAGCCAGAATTGGGATTTGGGAGACCTTCCAGCAGCATCTCATGGGAGCCACTACTGTGGCCTCCCTGATGCCTAAACACCACTGCACTAGCCCAAGACAGCCTCTCACTAGAACAGGTTGCTTGAAGTCCCATCCAGCCTGGCCTTGAACACTTCCAGGAAGGGAGCATCCACAGCTTCCCTGAGCTACTTCTTACAGTGTCTCACCAGCCACACAGTCAATAACTTTCTTTCTAATACCTAATTTAAATCTACCCTCTTTCAGTTTGAAGTGTCAAATACTTTGTATAAATCCAGGTATACTACATCAGCACATAGATTGCTCTTCTCCTATCCACCAGTATTGTAAACCTGTCAGAGAAGGGCACCAAGTTTATCAGGCCTAATTAGCTCTTCGTGAAGCCATGTTGGTTGTCACAAATTACCTCCTTACTTTTCATGGGCCTTACTATAGCTTCCAGAAGGATCTGCTCCATGATCTTGCCAGGCACAGAGGTACGATCGCATAGTCTGTAGTTCCCCAGGTTTTCTTTTTCCTCTTTTTAAAACTGAGGGCTATGTTTCTTTTTTTCAGTCAGTGGAAATTTCACCAGGTTGCCACAAGTACTCAAATATGATATATCATATAGTGGATTAGTAACTTCATCAGCTAGGTCCCTCATCAGGTATCTCAGGCTGTATTTCATCAGGACCATGGGACCTGATGAAAATGTCTAAGGAACCTTCATATTCCTTAGAGGGTCTGGAACATTGTACACCCCTACTATGAGTGGGTCTTTGATATCCTAGTCACTGCCTTTGCCTTCTGTAACTTTCTGTGTTGCTTGTATACTTGTTGGTGAAGCCTGAGGCAAAAAAGTCACTGAGTACCTCAGCCTTCTCCATATCTGGGGTATCTAGGTCTACCATTTCCTTCCAGAGAGGGCTCACATTTTCCTATATTTAAAAAAAAAATTCTTAAGAGCTTGCATCAATGAAGTCATGTTTTCAATAATATAGGGCAGCATGCTGAGAAAGAGACATAGAAGAAATGAAACCGAAGTAAAAAATGCTCACATTAACTCCTGTATGATATCATATATTGTATGATATAATTTATGCTCAAGGCAGCATAATTCTATAGGCCTGCTGTGGCACAGCTAATGTCTATATCAATTATGCACAGGGTAAACTAGGAGAACATCCTGAAAGCCTGTTCAGGCCTTTAATGACTGTATCATTCACTCTCTCTTTCATGCACCTTTCCTATAGCTGACACTGTTTTGAGTAGTAAAGGATTTGATCCAACAAGCAATTGCAATTAGAAGTCTCTTATAGCTTGCAATATATGCATGATGCTGGATTTAAATGAAGAAGTATTAAATGCAGGTTCTCAATCTGCTTAAGAATTATAAGCAGGTTGTAGAAAATGCATACCTGTATAAAGCAATTTACATTGGCAAGTCATATGTACATCCAGTGACATCACAAGGCAAAACCTGGCTAAATTTACTCAAAGGAGAGTGCTACCTGGAGGAGGGGTTGTTGGATCCATGTTCAATTTAATTCCTAGCATGTCATCTACTTAATTATACGACAATTAAAAAATAGAAGTCACAAACCTAATCAAGGTATATTTGGCTTGGACAAAACTATGTGGAATGGAATCTCTGAAACCTTGGAGAATCCTGGTGTCTGTGAATACCTGATGGCCAGAAAATCAGGCAAGAGACATCAAGGAAAGGAACACAAAAAATAAAGGAAATATATCAGTGGATTAAGGAGTTAAATACATACAATCATTGATACAACTAGATGAAATACATGGGTTTTAATTTACTCTCACAGCACACATCAGTATGAATGACAGGAGAGACTTAGTTTTCTCATGAGTTTACTGAGGAGTAAAATTACTTTCCACGGTGCACACAGATTAAAAAAAAAAAAAAAAGCGAAAGAAAAATGCTTATTCTCAACCCAATATATCAATATATTAACCTTTGAAAAGAGGCCAGTGCACAAAGAAACACCGGGTGAAAAAAAAATTCAGTTTTACCACACACAGTCTGCCAACTAAAATAGTGATTGGATATTCATAATATTCCTTAGAGCTACCACATTTTATACACTGCACCATCTACCACACTGTATATGAGTACCTAAGTCCAATATCAGAACTATAGTTCTTACATAGCTCTTACCAAAGATAAATAATATATTAACATTAACCAGAATTTACTGACTGAGAAACTTACTGTTAATTTCATTGAGCAGCTACTTATAAAAGACTTAGCTGAAAGTAAAATTACAGGACAGGAAATTATTTTATCCTGGCCCAAACCAGGATACTATCAAGTCCAGTATTGCATCATTCGTCATGATCTGACTAGGTGTATCCCTTTCAGGGTCAGAGTCATCCAACATTGGATCCTGCATTTCTTTGCCATATGAGAAGTGCAGGACTGTGGTGACACTTCCTGCAGAATCCAGCTTAGTCCTCTACACTGGCAACCACCACCTAATCCTATTTGTTCCCAGAGTTTTTGATGGAAGGTGGCCTGTTTATCACAAGACTCTGTTTCAAGAAGAGACACAGGCTGTAGTTTCAGCTGCTTTATGTGGGTAATTTGATAGGCATGTAAGTAAATGGTCTCCACTATTTATACACAGCCTCTTCTGGCAAAATTTGAGTAAGACGCTTGAGTCATGGAGGGAAGAACCTGCATCTACTTCTACCATCTAATCTTGTTAGCAGTCTCTATTCTAGATAGATTGACTTTGAATTATTTATTAATCCAAGGATTTCCAGTGATCAGTCACAATATTAATTTTGATGAGTGAATGAATAAAAATGTTATAATATTCTAATTTACAGAAGGGGACATGATTCTACTAAAAACATTGTACTGTGTAATGGCACCATTTCAGCCTAATAATATTTTTTTCCAGCTTTATCTTTAAAAGACAAATCTGGAATGACCTATTGTTTCATTAGATAATTACATTCATTACAGATGTACAATGAGCAAGACTGACTCAGACTGAGATGGTTTGAGTACATAGCCTTGTTTTGTATTGCTCACATTCCAGTTTTCCACTCTATACCTTTCTTCACTAGCAAATAAAGAAAGAGCTCCTGGGGAAAAGAAGCCAAGCTAACCTGGTACAGGTCTGAATTGTTTTCCTGCAAATAAACAAGCTGCCAATGCAGCTATGTTGCAGCTGCTAGCAGCAGCTCTTAATAGGAGTTTTGGAAGACCACACTGACCCCACTGCTTGTCAGGGGTTTGAAGGTAGTCTCCAGAGGGTTTTTTGTCTAGAACACTAATTTTCATAAATCTTGGATTTTACTGTTTGCATATGGAGAATATTATTTTAAAGCTGTCATTCACTATCATTTATATTGTACATGCTTTATCTAACAACTATAAAATCCCTAAGAGCTTCCCCTTGCACAGACATAGAACACATAACTTCCCCTATCCTGTAGTCTCATGATCTCAAATTATAAAATAATTAGAAACAGACAAATAACTAGGAGCTGAGACACTTAAAACATAGTGTGGTTTATACACTGAGAATGAAACCTCACAAAAATTTGGCACAGGTTGAAAACTCCACTACAGAAACAAAAAGACTGGGAAAAGAAGACCTCTTCCTTTAGTTGAGCATGCATTACATGTGTATGTATGTCAAAGCTCTGCAATGAAATTTATTTGGAAAAATGGAATATGTCAAAGACTGAGCTGTCGTCACCTGCTAGTCTCTGCCTCAGACACAAGATTGTTGAGTAGACTAAATCCTGTGCTATTGTGGTGGATTGACCTTGCCTGATAGTCAGATGCCCACCCAGCTGTTCTGTCAGCCCCCTCTTCAACAATACAGGAAGAGAAAATATGATGAGAAATTCCATCAGTTGAGATAAAGATTGGGATGTTGCTTACCACTTGCCATCACGGGCAAGACAAGACTTGACCTGGGGAAAACTAATTTATTGACAATTAAAAATAGAATAGGAAAGTTTCAAAAAGGACAAAACCCACCTTCCTCCCTCCCACCTTTTCTTCAAAGGCTCAACTTGATTCCTGAGTCTTCTACCTCGTTCCCCTCTCTCTGAGTAATGCAGGGAGCTGAGGAATGGGGTTTGTAGTCAGTTCGTGACACTCCATCTCTGCTGCTCCTTCCTCTTCACGCTTTTCCCCTGATCCAGCATGGAATCCCTCACTTCTTCATGAAGTGTTGCAGTGTGGATTGTTTCCATAGGTAGCAGTCCTTCAATAGCATGCTGCTCCAGCACAGGCCACAGTTCCTGCCAAGAGCCTGCTCCAGTATGGGCTCTCCATAGGCTGCATCTCCCTTCAGGGTATGTCCACCTGCTGCAACATGAGGTCCTACAAAGGCTGTAGTGTGGACATCTCCAGCACTGTGGTCCTTTGTGGGCTGCAGGGGGACAACCTGCTCCACCATGGTCTTCTTTGCACCTACACTTAGAGCACTTCCTCCCTCTCCTTCTTCGCCTGCTGGTCTGTTTCTCCAACATTCATTCACCTCTCACAGCTGCTATGCAGCATGTTCTTGATTATTCTCTATTATTACTTTTCTCTAATATGCTCTCCAGAGGCATCTGATGGGCTCAGCTGTGTCCTGTGGTGGGTCTGTTGGAGCTGTCTGTGTCCAACACAGAGGCAGCTGCTGCCCTCTTCTCAAAGAGGCCACCCCTACAGCCTCCTTGCTGCCAATAACTTGCCACATACACCCAATGAAGCTCTTTTAATTTCTTGCATCCCAAGAATAGCTTCATCCCAAGACTTGTTCTGTAGCCAAAACTATTCAGAAGATTAATTATTTGAACTCTATTATCTTCTTTCCATTCAAGAAATCAGAAAGCTATTAACTCTGAAAATGTGCTGCTTCATGAACAGTTCTGGGGCTAAACCAGAGCAGCAGATCACTGCAAATGGGACAGAGGTAAGAAACAGAAAGGCCCAGGATGAAAGGGCCTGGAAGGTTTACAGGTCCTGTGATACTAGTGGGGCAAATCTGTTGTCTGTATAGATAGTGAGCCCTCCACAGGCACGCCCTTGTCGTGGAGGAGAAGCTTGAGTGCCCTTGTGAGGTTGTGAGCTCTGCTGTCAGTGGCAGATGCCTCCAGGAGGGTCTCCCATGCCAGACGGGTCACAACTGAAGGGTCAGATAAAGTGTGCCCATGGGCAGGATGGGCTCAGTAGCCTTCAGGCAACCATACTAGGGGAAGGACAACTCCTACTCCAAACATGGGCATATGGAGATCATTTAGGCCTGTAAGGCCATCCATCTAAGAGAAGGATACTCTAACTAAATCTACGTCCTGAGGGCTTCGCTGTCACCGTCCAAGCTTGCTGGGCCCTGGCAGATGAACCTTAGGAGTAAAGAGTGGGGTCAGTTCTGCACATTATGCACCTCACCTAAAAAAGCCACAGCACAGGCTCAAAGGGTGAACCCACACCTCTAAAGCCCCTGCAGCAACAGGAGAGGGTTGAAATGGCAGCTGAAATGTGCACTGGGAGCCGCAAACCCAACCCTGCATGCAGGCAGCTCAGGACTTTGGTCACTTGAGGCTGACCCAGGACATGACTGTCTTGTTTGGCAGCATCCTGAGTGACCAAGCAGCCTTTTCAAGGAGAGCACTGCTTGCTCCACAGAGAGAGGAGCCTGGAAAAAGTGGCCTAACCAAAGCTCATCTCCACCCCCCACCTGATTGTCCATCTGCAGTCAATGGGCATCTTCTGATGCAGTCAAACAAAGACAAAGAGACAAAGACATACAGGTGTGCCTCTCAAGGTGTGTTCAGATTGACACTTGCATGCTGGAACATCAGAACCATACAGCTGACAGGGAAGAATTAATAAAAGAGTCTGGAGCAGTAAAGTCCTGAAGAAAAGTACAAAGATCAGTGTCTACAGAGCCACTGTACTGTCTACTCTTTTATATGGGTCTGAATCATAGGTCATCTACCACCACCACCTGCGACTCCTTGAACGCTTCTATCAGTGCTGCCTCAGTACAACTCTAAACACCCACAGGACTGACTGCATGACCAATGTTCCTGTCCTTGAACAGGCAGGGGTCACCAGTATGGAGGCCATGACACTGAGGACGCAGCTGTGCTGGGCAGGGCACGTCTCCAGGCTGGAGGATCACCTCCTCCCTAAGATTGTGCTCTGTGGTGAACTTGCCACCGGCTGCAGCAACAGAGGAGCCCCAGAGAGGAGATACAAGGACTCCCTGAAACAATCCCTCAGCCTTGTCCATATTGACTGCCATCAGTGATCCACTCTGGCCATGTTGGGAGACATGGGCACACCATCCATAACGCTGCTGCCTCCTTTGAGAGCACACAGCGAATCAGTCTCAGAGATAAAAGACAGCACAGAAAGAGCCGTGGCTTGGCTGTCCCCTCACAGGAGACTCTGCTGTGCCTTTTGCAGCCGCACTGCCTGTCCTGCATTGGCCTCATCAGCCATCAGCGTGGGGAGAGCCCTTCTTAAAGCTTTGTTCGTGAAGCCAAGCCATGAGTGATGGTGAATTAAGTTCTAAAGCAGCCTCAAACCATAAGTCTTCTATGTTGACAGTGAAATGGTATCACATTCTGCATCTCCACCTGGCTGTGGCAAAAATTCTTCCTTTAAGATGGACCTGGATCTTGAAAACAGAATAGGACAGGACTGCCCCTATACTAGAGCATCAAGACAGAGCCTTCCTTATCTGTTGTTAATCACCTTGCAGAGAGAGCACTACAGCATGGGACAGGACCAGCTTATCTGGTTTAGTGATTAAAGGATTTTTACTTCAGAATTAAATATTTATAATCAGAAAGCTAAGGTAGACAGCCTAGTAAAAATTAGGCTCCATTTGCTGTTCTATCTTAACAAAGCCTGCTGTCTCACTGCCATTCCCAAGGGTAGTTCAAAATTTTGGTCAGTTGGCCAGGTGGCTTCTTCACTACACTGTACCATTTTCTCTGGTGGTTATTCTGCACCTTTAGCCTGTGAGTAGCCATTCAAGATTGACAACCAATCTCAGTAAAAAAAAACGTAACAAACAAACCTTGAAATTGCCTTAGTTATTTCTAAGATGCTTGCTAGTGGTATGCTCAGGTAGTTTACAGAAAAGCAGGTTATCTACAGAAATCAATTTTTCTGTCTTTACCGGCACTGCATGCTTTCTTTTATTCTGACTCAAGTGCACAAAGTAATCAAAATCTCTTATCTTTACAATCTAAAACCTGTGCTGAATTCATTAAAAAAAAAAAAAAAAAGCATCTCAGCAGAATGCATGAAGCAAAAAATGGTTTCAGGATAAGGCTGCATGCATAACACATTTTCTTCAGATTTTTCCTCTTTTTCCCCTTCCCTCTACAACTGTATTCCATAAAAGTCTCAAGTAATTCAGATCCCCCTTTTCACACTTCCAGATTATCCTGCAAGAGTATGACTGGTAAGTAATTTTAGTTAGTTGTAATTTTGTAATTTGCAAGAGTGTTTGTTGAATGAAAATTAAGAATTCTGAACACGTTAATTTAGGCCACTTACCAGCATAATTTATTATGTTATAAATAATTTAATTAGGTTTAAATATGAGAACTTCCAAGTATTAAACTAATTTAGTGGAAGCTAAAATGCTATGAATCTTCTCCAATATGTGTTGTTAGCCCTGTAATACCAAGTTAAAGACTAAGATAATGATGTTTATGTTTACAGCATTAGAAAGTATTGCCCATCCTAGGCAATAATTAATCTTCATTTTCTTCTCTCCTCAGTAAAACCTAACACACTATGTTTACTACATATTATGAGCATCCTCTTAGTTAAGTGTTACTTTCATTCTTTTGGAACGAACTCTTACTCGCTATTCAACATCAGCAGACAGTGAGTCCATTTCTTTCCCTCTGCCATCAGAAGTTCTACATCAGGTTAGAGTTTCCATGTGACTTTTCAGAAAACTGCACAGTAACTCCACTTTCTCGTTTTATTCTGCCTGCTTCTGATTAGACAATGCATGGAACCTCACAAGCAAGGGAAGTTATATTTGTGTCAGGCAGAATGAATACCCATTTTAAGGCAGGAAACTGAGAATAAGTAAAGAAACCCAGACAATAATGACAATTCACAGCAAGACACAGTTTCAGTCTTCCATAATGGAATGTGTGGTAATACAGCAAAATGTTAGTTGAAAAACTTGCTGTTGCTGTCCTTTTTACACTTTTTAACACAACCATTGAATCATTAGAGATTTCTTCTCTAGGGCTTCCTGTTATTAGTTTTGATTTTATTATTACATCTTAGATTACTTTGGTTTTTGATTCATCAAATTAATGAGTTAGGCATCTTTTGCAAGTTAAAAATGACTAGAAGTTAGTAACGGTGTTGTAAAATCAAATTAATTGTTAACTTTCATGGGAAGCATGACATCTCATATTCCCAGTGCATAAATCCACAGGTAAAAGTCTTTGTGAAGATAATTTAAGGAAACTCAAAGCCCCATTCAAAGGTGCGTATACAGGATGTATTGCTAGTTAGTGCAGCAGGACTAAACATCATCAGCACAAAATCCAGTTGTGTGAAGTGTCTAAGGATCCCACCTTTTCTTTCTCATCCTTACAAGGACTAGCTGCCCCATCACTGAGCAATCCTCTGTACAAACATTACGAAGAGAACCCTAGCCCTTTCCCCTTCCAAAGCAGTGGCTGCTTATATGAAATCACTTTCACTAACATAAATATTACTGTAAAGCTTTACTGTAAATTTTGCTTTCAAAAATATGCCTCTCAAATGTCAGGTCTGGGTGTAACATTCTTAAAAAGTAACAAAAGAAGTTTGCTTAAATTGAAGTAAATGCAGAGATGTCCACGTTTGATACCAACATCAGCTTTGAGCCAATCAGTCTTCAGTGCAGAAACTTGAGAAACAGTGTGGCACCTAAGTGTTCAGAAAGGACTGCAGAAGTCATATCCCATTGAATCTAAATAAATTTAAGGATTAACTGCACAGGGGTTGGGTGGGGTGGGCAGGGCCCAAAGAATATAGATGTTTTTAATTGTAAGGTTACAAAACCATTTACACAAATTGCGTACAAGTTACTTTACACAAATCTTAGCTCACTTCAGGAAAAAAAAAAAAAAACAAAAACAAAACAAGCAGAAATATGTAATTAACATCTAGGTAGAATAGGGAAGTGCAAAGTAGACACCGTCTTACATTGCTGAGATTCCAGCTGCTTTCTGTTGTGCGTACACAGCTATGTATCATTCATTTCCTGCTCTGAACTCTGAATTTTTAAGAGGAATCAAGGAATTCATAGGACAGTAAACTCTTTAAAAAAAAAAAAAAAAAAAGAGGAGGAGGATAGCCTGAAAAAGCCAAACCACTGCTTAATCATCTAGTAACTTTCCCAGGTTGCCAATCCTGAAATGAATTAAAATTGTAAGGTACTGATAATGGCAGAGAAGAGTTAATTGATGTAACATGCAGGGCAGGAACTTACTGACAAAGAAACTTGTGATAAAGTAGAAAAAAAAATGTTCCTTAACATGAAAAAAAGAAGTTAAAATCTTTTATTATTCAGTGCTTGAGGTTGCAAGAACACACCTGTCATTTTCTTGAACAATTGTTACTTCTCCTTTTAGATCTTAATGATCTTAAATTAACAGATTAACACCTGCTTTTTGTATGTGATACTCTTGCTAAAGCAAAGTCTTAGAGTTTCCCTGTTGGGCAGAGGTATACAATATAAATCTTCACTGGGAACAGTCTTTCAGGAAACAGGATACCATAAACAGGACATTGAACTAAGGGATCCAAAGAGGCTTGGGTATTCATCCCAACTGCATGGTGCCATGCTCCAAGATTCACAGTACACATCTGATGAGCTCGGTGCCAAAAATGTATTTTGGGATAACATTTTCCACTTTTATTATCAGAAAAGAGGTAGGAATAAAGAAATTCTATATTGAAGGCAGGCCTTAATAATTTGACAACATGAAAATCAAGTTTGTATGTGCTAATTGTAACAACTTAGATGACTTAAAAAGACCTGCAGCATGGTGATGTGACTTTCTCTGCTCATCACCTCTAATTTGTATCAACCTTCTTATTTTTATCATCAATAAAACATGCTCAGCTGACTTTTGAATTTCATTAATTGAAATCAGGAAGAAAATGTATCACTGAACTCCTAAATGATTATGTGGTTCCCCACTGCTGAAATACTCTGTGTGCTCTACAACAGACTACTTCACAGACTTGCATAATCCCTTACTGGGGAGTTTTTGGTATTTGGTAAAATACACCTTAAGCAGTATGTTTTACCCTAGCCAAGCTACATCTTATCAGCATTCGTATTTACTTCAAAAAAAAGAGTAATGATTTGGCTTTGCAAGCAGCAAACATTTCAAAGAGCAAGTATAATACCAGTATATATGGCTCAACATTAAAATAATAAACTCTTTTTAATTAGAAAACTGAAAAAAACGCTTCTCAATCTGAAGTCATGTCACTACATTTTGCTCATGAGAACACAGTTTACAGTCATAAGTTGCACATAAAGGGTTTATTTTAAATGTTTTAAGGATAGAGTTACATCATAATTATAAAAATTACTTACAGAATTAAGGAACAGATTTAAACTGTTTATACTTCTAAATGCAGAGAACAGGGAACTGTCTACATTGTTCAAAATAAAATAAAAATAATGAAACCAAGCTCTAAAGATGAAGTCATTACCTAATTTTAAAAAGTGAACACGAAGACCTTTGAACTATACACATACCAAGAACCATCCAAATTGCACTAATGATGTAAAATACAAAAAGCACAGCATTTTCAAGGAACCAGAAACTGTTTTCATCATAATTCTCTTCCCTGAAGCAACTAGTCAATTCTATCTGAAGAGAAAGCCTCTGTTTTAAAATAATTCACTTAATGAGGGCTTCTACTTGTTGCAAAAAAAAAAAGGGTTTTCCCCATAGTCTACTCCAACATAGTTTAGGGTTTGGCACTCAAAAGAAAGAAGAAAAATGTAGTGTTTTGCAATCAACTGCAATTTTATTTTTTCATTAACAGAATACATGGTCCCTTCAAATGCTGCGTGACACATACAACTGGAAAATTACCTTCTGTTGGCACTATGCTTGTCTCACCGGTGCATTTAATCCTACTAACAACCATTAAAACAGCACGATAAGCAAATTCACAAAAAACTGAACACAAAATAAAAACAGAACAAAACAGAAACCTAAACATTTTAACATGCAACTTTAGTTTGTTACACTGAACGTTCTAACCCCTCTAAGCATGCAAAAAAGGATGGTCTGCATTTAAGGTGGTTTTTTTTTTTTCCTTTTAAAAAGTTTTACATGGCAGCCTGACATCACACACACACACAGTATACAACAATACTACAGCAGTAAATGTGAAAGGCTAATAACTTTTATACAAAGATCCATGGCTTGTGCCATCACAAGCCCTGTGTGATTTTGGAAAGCAATGTTGAACCCCTATAACAAGGAACCAACATTTAGTTACCAGGGTAACGCAAGCACTGCATGCAGATCTGAAACATGAGCCTAAAACAAAGCCCAAAGCAGATGGGCAGGGAGTGGAATTAGTCTCAAGCCTCAAAAAGGTGGTTTAAGCTATCAAGAAAAAGTAAAAATAAAAAATTTAAAAAAAATAAAAAGAAAAGAAAAAAAGAAAAAAAAACAAAGATGAAATACACAACTGACAACGGGTACATCTTAAAACAACCATAAAATTTACAGTTTATAGATTATACTCTAATTGGCAGAATATGTGGTGTATTCCAGAGGCTTGCAGAAAACCCACAAATGCAAGCCTAATGCTAAAAATGTTCCAGTAGACCTAAACCTCAGATACTTCCTCAGATACACAGTCCAAAGTTCAGTGTACTAGGTTACTCATGTATCTTGTGTATAATCAATACACTCAATCATTCTTGTGCCACAAATATCAACTTGGGCTCATGGAGCCAGGCTCAGCTTTGAGATTTACATGCAGGACTCTTAAGAGTCAATAGGAAACACATAACAGATCTGCACGATGAAAACACTGTTGCAAATCTGCTCACTTTGTTCTAAACATAAGGAACGCTTACGACCAGGTACTTAGTGCTTAAGGACTGCATTGAGAAGCTATTCACTGAAAAGACAATAGCCTGCCTTTGGTTGCCCATGATGAAATACTGGACATAATGCAATATAGTAGCAATGGACAAATAATTAAGGAACTGCATTTCTATGGAGAGCATTTATTACCATTCAACAGCATAATGAGGCACAAGCCTTAAGGCTGGAATATTAAATCAGGCAAAAATATGGACTGAAGGGGGCTTAAACCACTGAGTCTCCGATATTAAGAATACCCAAAATAGAGGCCATGTAGACCTCTGATTAACAGCCACCTCTCCTGCATCCTTCCACTAATGGCAAAAGGTTGGACATTAGAGTATTTGTTCCTTTCATCAACAGTGTTGACTGTCTTCACATACTGCATTTCTGTGAAGCAGTTCTTGAAACCTACAGAGCACTGCCTTAATGTAACATGACAATTTTGTTGCTGTACTGATCATTGTTGCAATTCTGATACTTTTTAAAGCTGCCAAGCTTAAAAAACCCTAACCTTCATTTAGAACTATCTTGTAAGATTAAAACTGTGAAAGGATTTTGCTGTTGTGGACTGCTATTTACATCCACAGTCCAATGCAGATGACTGAACCACTGAGACTGCCTATAGCTTCCATTAGATAGCACACCACTGCATGCAGAACTCTAGTGTTCATAGAATGAAATTCACATTAAAAGTATACCTCAAAGCAAGTACAATGTACACCACAAAAGGCAACAACAGGTTTAAGCTGTAGACTTGTCCGGACACTCCTTATGTGGAAAAGCCAGAAAAGGAACAAGTTGGGAAGATGCCTTCTTGATCCCAAATGATTAAAACCAAACCAGACCAGCAAAAGATTGCAACAGACTGAGCAGAAGGCAACAAATGCTTCTCCTTCTCTAAAGTAAGTCTTCAATGTAAAAGGACATTCCCTCCCACTCCCCTGGCATGGGACTGGATTTACCATGTAAAATATTTAACTACTGTTAAGATTTTAAGTCCGCACACAAACATTGAGGTTGCTAGGTTTTGATATTAAATGAGAGATTACTGATTGCCAATGTGTAGTCTAAAATCTTCTGAAGTAGCACATAGACTGTTAAAGTTGTGGCACCAAGCACTTGGGTTTTGCCAAGAAGTGTGTATAACAAACAAATAAAGTTCAACATTTAGGATTGAAGGCAGCCTTGTTGCATGTGTTTTACTGGTTCCTACGACTTGTAGATACGGGCCATTAACCTGCGTTTTCTCATTAATTGGCTATACACATTAAATATATTTTGATAGTTTAAAGCCTTTTCACTAAAAGGTGCTTAAAGTCAAACACTTTATATCCTACTGCCCTGTGACTAGTAAAAATGCACAAGTACTTCTATGTACTGCAAGTTCTTAAAAAGCTCAGTCTGAAATGAAGTGTAGAAACAGCAGATTGATGTTACTTGGGTTAGGCACTCCACAGTGCTGCACAGACTGTTTAAAACCTTTCAGAAAAGTCACTTCTGTCCCAACCCTGAAAACAAGGGCTGCCAGTAGCCAAGAAATTAAATGTTACAAAAGAAGGCATATCAAAATATCAAACTGCAATTGCATGTGGCAGTTGAACAAGTGAGTGCAAGGTTGAAGAAAAAGTTTAAATCTATGAAAAAATTTAGATTAATGATTATAATACTAGATCAACTTTACACAGCTTGAATTTGCAGCTGTTCTTTGCTTTTAACTCCCTCCTGCCCAAATATACCAACTTCCTTCAAGAAAAGGAGTTTTCTTACACAAAATGTGTCATGTTTGTATTATTCTGAACAGAACAGTTTTGCTGGCAGAGATTGTGGGTTCGCAGGGACATTTAAGCTTTCATTAAACTGGAAAGCAGTCAAGTCTTTGTCTCTACAAATTTTACATTTAACAGTTCCACAAATTTGGCAAAAGTTCACGATGATATCTAAGATGTCTTCACCAAATCGTAGACATAAATATGGAAATCATCATCAAACTTGATGAAATAGACAGATGGTTTGGCTTCAACTTGATGAATGACCATGCCAGTCCTTTTTGAGCCATCTTCTTTGGCATATTCCACTTGTTTGCCTACCAGGCTGTCTACAACTTCACCTGGTTCCCGTTCTGCAGGAGGTGAATCATCTGTAACACAGAAACAGTGTGCTTTGGTAGACATTCATGGAATTTTTCAACATGGAAGACAGCTTCAGAGTTGTCTTTGAAACTCATATGGAAAAGTGGAAGCTTTAAATACAGAGTATGTAGAAAATTAGTTTTGTTCAGACAAGCAACTAATGATTGCTATGCTTCTAGAAAGGACAGTTGCAGAAAAATTTTCAAGGAATGCTGTCATCAGTCTTATTGATGAGAACAGCACTTTGATTAGCAAGAGAAACAAATCTTTTGACGAGGACATTTACACAGAAATTACAGAAAATGACTGTGAATAATTGAATTAAAGCCACTGGGTCTCCTTAGCAGAAAGGCAGCCAAAGCAAACCTTCCTTTGCCCAAATAAATGATTTTAAGTTTCAGTACAGGTATGCCACTGCAACAAAAACATCCCATCTAAAACATTGCAAGTGGAAAGTCCTTATTAAAAGGGTCTTTTGACTCAATATTGTAATTATGCTTTTGGTCAAGTATAACCATATCATTATCTTTTCCACCAAGAGACCTTACCATACCTTATTTCTCAGATTGTATTTGGACTAGTTTAGATGACATGTTTTGTATTTCAGTAGGAAATTTTCTTAGTAATGGTCACACGTGATGTGTCTTTTATTCTAGAAATCCTAAGCCTTTAAATTAATGTCTTTTTTACCAGTTTGCATTTAAAATCCCTTACAGGTTTCATTCATTCTATTTTCAGATTTGTTAGTTGTGAAAGAACTCCCAAAGGAGAAACAACAGGGAATTCATAGTTTGGCCAGTGCTTAAGATTCTTGCTAAACTAAAGAATTTTTTATTTTTGTTTTGTCCTATAAATGCAGTCACATATTATTTTCCTAATATCAATTTTATGTAAGAGCCCTTCCTTTGCAAAATTGCAAGTTAAACTTGTATTTTGTTTAGAAGGAGTTACCAAGTGTTGACAAAATTTCAGTATTGGACCCAGCAATACATCTTCCCCCTCACCAGGAAAAGCTTAAAAGAAATTAAATTTTTGTCTCCTCATATATGCAAAGCCTATCTTCGAGAAGTGAGAGTTCCCTAGAAACTTTAGTTTTAAAGGGTTGACAGGTTCCAAAGTTAAAGACATACTTCCAGGTATTCTAAAAGCTGACTTGAAAAACACTACTTTTAACGTCTACTCATTGACTTAAAAACCCAGTTCCAAGGATCTGGAAAGCATTCAGATTCAGGGAAGGTAGCAAATACTAAATGTTTTGAAAGCAGGTAATTAGTAGATCGGTCTTGTGGAGAGCGCAGAGGAAAAAGTGAATTAAAAACCAATCAGTACTTCAACAGCAAGTTTAAAGAACAGAAAGTACTTCAACAGTAAGCACTTTCCCCCACTCACACCCCTAAAAAGTGTGTGAAAGGCTTTGTGAAAGCAAAGCAGACCTAGAATACATTCTCTGTCCTTTTTAACAGTTAAGAGAACAGATTATTTGAAGGTTCAAATCGGGAAGAGTTTACTTCATTTCTTTAGGAAGTGGAAGGCCAATTTCTTCCACTAACATCTGTGTCTCATTCTTTACAAATAGCTGACACTTTGCTTTTTGTTAGACTAAAGGAAAAAATACATGAACACAGATGACTGCTATATACACTATGCAAATAAGTTCCACTTGTTCATTTAGCCAGCAGAATGGTAGCAGTAATAGATCTGAAGCAAGACAATCTCAAACTCAACAAATTGTAACTCATATTTACATAAAGCACCACCTAGCCAACCTCTACAGTTATCCAACTCCTTATTTTGTTTAAAGCCCAGATTACCTCCATCAGACTAGTGTGTTTCAGATACACAGGAGAAATACAATCTTTTTTCATGTTTTTTGTATTGGTTATCCAAATCTCATGAACAATGTTGCTTCAGTGAAATCCTAAGTTAATAGGAAAAGCCCTGATGACTTTCACTTCCTGAAGGGAGGAAATAAATTCTCCTCTTAGTCTGCCAAAATACTTTTCTTGCTGGTATGACGCAACATTCAAATAAACTTCAAAATATTAGCACTTCTTTCCTACAAAACTTAATACATATTTTCAAACTAAAGACATCTACCCCGGCAAAATTAATGACTTTTTTGGTTAGTAACAAAATGCTATCCAACAAAAACTGCTTCAGAAACACAAATCAAGAGCCATCTCAATGAGCTGTGATTCTTCCACAAGAAAAGAACAGAGAACTTCTGTTTTCTTCATCTTCTGTTAAAAGATACAAGCATAAACTATTCAACAGTACTATGCATAATTTCATCAGAATTAATAATAATTACAGAGAAATTATTTCAGGAGTTAACACGAATGTTCTTTGTTTTGCTATAACCTTTGTTACCTATGACACTTAAAAGGGGAATAACAAAACTATCTTTGTCAGCTTTTCTATCCATAAATAAAACACAGCTAAACATTAATAAAAAGCTGCCACTTTCCAGAAGATAAAAAAAAATTGTCCTACTTACTTGAATCAGGCATAATGCGAAGGTCACCTTCTTTATAATCATCTAAGAGTTGGTACATATACAAGACGGGATCCTTCTCATAAGTAATATAAAACCATGTGTTCATAATAGGAGCTCGAGCCAAAACCATCCCCCTCCATTCATCTTTTGAGCCATCCTCTGTCTCAAACATATGTTCGACAGCCTTACCAATCATTGTGTCTGCCAGGTGGGCATCACTAATTCGAGATGAAGCTGAAATGATAGCATTTCTTAAGTTTATTCTAAAATACAGATATAGGTCTTTGCAAAAAATAATCTTTACTCTGATTAATAAACATATGTGTCTGGAGGTTAGCCAGCTCAAATGTGCAACAAACACTGCCAGTTCTAGGGACTTTACTAGTGAAGAACTGCATAACTTCAGAATGCTGTTAAAATAACACATCATTGTGCTCCCTATGCTATGATTAAACAATCATAGTGTAAGGTAAAGGGAGATTAGTTGAAGTCACAGAAGTGAAGACTCTGTATTTTAACTAAATACTGTAGGGAGAGAGGCAGGCTGGGTACAAAAGGAAGAGAGGCCAGTAACAGGGCAATTCTATGAAATTAATGAAACTCTGGGGTTTAGCGACTCATAATGGTGAGGAAAAGTCCTTGTTATGTCACTTAAAAAGTCTTTTCCGCCATTATTAAAAGTACTTAGGGAAAGTACATGAAGAAAAACGTGACATTATTACTGTCAGACACCCAAAACAGCCAGAACAAGATGGCTTAGTTTAAATTTTAACAAAAATATCAAAGTTAACTTTACATATCACTCAGGCATAAGACTGAACATAAACTACAGAACATACTGTCTACTGCTTAAAGACAGAATACAGCACTGCATTTGCTATTATCAAAGCTTTGTAGAACCAAAAAATAAATAAATAAAAAAAATAAACAGAACATTTAAATTCTTGAAGAACATTTTATAGTAAATGTTGGCTTATATGTATGTGAATTGAGGAGAAAAAAATCTAAACCACTTACCAACTCTGTCTGGAAGAACTTCAAGCGCTGAAACTCTTTCATCTTTGTGCAGTTCTAGTCCATACACACAGTCAAATCCATCATATTTTATAAGATAGAGAGAAGGATTTACAGGAACTTGATCAAGAACTGTGCCCTTCCACTGTGTTACAGGTCCACTCCCCTCTTTCCATCCATGCTGTATTCGGCAGCCTACAATATTTCTTCGTGGCTGAGTAATAGGTTTGCTTGGTCCCACATTGTTTCTATGCTTTCTGTACACAGATACAAACATAATATTAAACAGGTACATAGATGGCAATGTATTTTATAGCTTAGTGCACCTTACTCAAATTATGTATTGCACTGTATAGGAAAAAAGAAAATTACACTGCAGATGAGTAAAACATTCTTTTGTGCTTAAAATAGGTCAGTTTTCTACTAGTCATTTCTGTAACTAGTTTCCTTAAACCAAAAGAGCTACACTAAATGTAAATCTCACTCAGGTTTCCAAGTACTTACTTGCCAGTATTAAATCATTTGTTACCTTGTTGCTCTCTGTGTAACACTAAAAAGAGCTGTATCCCAGGAGGAAGTAGTAAGTGGCTAACTTATTCGAGATACTCGTTTTCCCCAGCCTGTGTTTTCAACTGAAGGAGATCTAGCTTCCTTCTCCATTTACAGATATTTTTGACTCCAAGTATTTTTAAAGAGACATGGGAGCAACATTTCCCTATCACTCCTTTTAAATATAGCAAGAAATAATTGTAAGTAATGGTAATGGCAATAGAAGGGTACAGAGGAAAACAGATTAAATATACTTTTTTGTCCTTACTCTGT
Source organism: Phaethornis superciliosus (assembly GCA_023637945.1). Lineage (NCBI taxonomy): Eukaryota > Metazoa > Chordata > Aves > Apodiformes > Trochilidae > Phaethornis > Phaethornis superciliosus. Next base: position 42,887,192 of record JAJQWJ010000004.1, on the reverse strand, counting down.
TTGAATGAAAGAAGCATGGAAATTACAGCTGGTGAATAACAGCTGTTGTTCCGATCAATGGTCATGAATGCTACTTGAAAGTTTTCAAATGAAATACAAGTTTTGTTCTATTCAGTTATTAAACACAAATTGCAAACTCTTAATTCAAATGGAAGAAACTAAAGAACATTATAACAATATACTGGTGACAGAATTAATGTATTTTAGCATGTTAAAATGAACATATACATTCCTAAAAATATTATTTAAAGGGTTGCTTCATCAAAATTGTATTGAATGCCAACTAAATGTGAAATTAATTTTTGTGTCACTCTTTGTAGCATATTTAATTTAAATTGCAGTAAAATATGCACACCACTATCACGCTTAAGAGCAACACCTAAAAGGAGCACCTGTTACAGAAAACAATACTCTTCCACAGATTAGAGACAGTGATCAAAGAGAAACATCTCCAGAAATGATGAATGGGCTCAGAGGACTCCCTGTGCGATACAAAAAAGACAATCATACCACTGCAATCCTAGAAGCAGTCTTGGAGAATAATCCACTCACTACATGACACTGGAATGCATAAAGCTGAAGAAGTAATTCTAACTACTTCAAACTAGATGCACAATTCCTTCAGCAGCTTGTCACACCTCTAGACTTTCATTCACCATGAAGATCTTAGCAGGGTTTTGACAAATTTCACTTTTGCTACCATTTGGCTTTTTCAGCAGATCAAATTGCAGATTTTGTATTCCTAACTGTGATAGCACAGTCTACAATAAGATCTCCAGCCTCTTCCATGTAAAAGACACTCTCCCACAAAGTTGTTTCTAATTTTATGAAGGAACTAGAACACATTTTCAAGTTCTACTTCGTGCTCCAGTACCTTTTTTAAAATTTTAATGGTCCCAATAACAGCTTATTTTTACAAAAATGAGATCAGAGATGTGGTTCTCAGCACAATAAAAATGAGTTTCTTTTGCATGCAATTAATTTGATTAGTTCTAATGAATCATAGTACCACTCTAAAGCAGAATAAAAATAACTAAAGAAAGTTAAAAGAGATAAAACAGTGTCAGTTCTAAAATTTGTCTATGCTATTGATCATATTATTAAAAGAGGTAGAAATAAGACTAAGAGGTTATCTATCCATAGATAACTATCCATGGAAAACTATCCATGATTAGCGTCACAATGTTATTTTCTGCCTATGAAGCATAATCCACTTTAATGAGAACTGGAGTTATTTAGTATGAAAAATGGAAGGCATTGGGGAGACCTTACTGCTCTCTACAACTACCTGAAGGGATGTTGTGGGAAGGCTGGTGTTGGTCTCTTCTCATACTTTTAACTAGCAACAGGACGGGAGGAAATGGGTTTATTATGTGCGAGGGGAGGTTTCGGTTAGATATTAAAAACAAACTTTCTTTACTGAAGGTGGTGAAGCACTGGAATAGGCTGCCCAGGGAGGTGGTGAAGTTGCCGTCCCTGGAGCACTCAAGAAGCATTTAGATGTGGTGCTTCAAGATATGGTTTAGTGGTTGTTTGAATTGGAACTGTTAGCAAAAAGATTAGCGCTCATTTTGAACATTACGATAAGAAAAAACTTCAGAACTGAATTCAAACTGGTAACCATCTTTAAAATGCCTCAGGGAGCAAAATACATTACAAATGAAGTATTCACCAGGTATACTTGCCATTCAAATTTGGGTTTGAAAATTGTACAACTGAACAGCCATCCATGCTCATTTGTAATGGTTCATATTGTAAGAAATGAGATTTTCAAACTAGGAAATTACAAAGGAAACCTACTTGTAACTGCACCTGAACATGGAGCAAGAAAGGAAGTGTAAGTTTTGAGCTATCAGTAAGTAGTAGCTACAAATACTCTTCCACTGAAGACAATTAAGTAACCAACACAAACCTCTCCTCTCGTCAAGTGTGTTATTTCTGTGATACATCAAGAAATACAAATGCACATAATCTTCTATGACACTAAATCCAGAAAGAACTGTATTATTTTTCCTTATGTTTTATTAATATTATTTTTATAATTACACAGACATTTGCTTTTGAATAAAATACACCTAGAAAGGCAGAGACAGGAAATCCAGAAAACATCAAGTCCTAGAAATAGCTCCTCACACACCAGACACATTCTCATTGTAAAAGGCCCTTCAGTCCCCAGAAGTTTCAGGTCCATTTCTTTATCTTGAAGGCAGTAAGCTGGTAAGTAAAACCTAGTAATGTGAAAAGTTTTATTAAAAGCAGATACTTTAAAATCTCGAAAGATTCTTCTGCCTTGTGTAGTCCTTAAAAAGTTTCTAAAGTCCTATTTATTCACACAAACATTTCTTTGTTACCAGGGAAACCAATGTGGTACCAAAAGCACAGGACTAGTAGCAGAAAAAGTCTGTGCTTTCAGAGTTGTGCTTAAAATACAAATGAGCATTTATAAAAAGGAGAATGGCAACTGCCAATAACCTATCATGTACAGGTATGCATTTAAGCTCAGTTGTTAATTTGTTGGAGGTTTTTTCTGACCATCTCATGTCAGAAAAACCTCCACACTGTAGAACTAAGAAAAAAAAAGAAGGGTGAAAGAAAATCATACCCTTCAGCTGTGAAAAAAGGGCACAACTGTGATAAACAAGAAGGAAAATTATAAAACAGTATAAATGCAGTACAGCTGCAATGATAGGTCAGTTTCAAGTCTTCTGTGGTGCTAAGCATAAAGTTATTTTTAATAACACTTTATTACAATTGTGATATTATTACAGACTATCATTAATAGCAGAATGGTAATGAGAAATTTTTAAACTACTTTCTAACTACTTTCATAATATTCAGACTGTGAAGCAAAAGCTTTAACGTACTCTGCACTCCTTTGCAAGCTATCATTACGTTGTGAAATTAATTTTCAGATGCTGCAGGAATCAAAATTACAAGTCAGCCTACAGTGGGATCTGAATTTCAAAATGTTAAAAGTTCACTTATAGTTAAACTGCAGATACAACGTGTGCCTCAGTCCCTGAACTGCCAACTAACAAGATTTCTGAAAAGCCTATGAAGAAAGGATTGTTTTATACTACTGCTTGGTACTCTTTCCTTATGCATCAAGGGTAGAAAGAATGAGATCCAAGAGACTGCTGACTGATCTGATGTTGGTGATCAGATCCATATTGGTTGAGATCATCACTACATTGACAGAGCACTTTGAAGAACTGTCTTACAAGCATGGAATAATTTCCAAAAGGGTCAACAGTTAACTACCAAATGCTGGTAAAGAAGAATTCAGAAGACTCATCCATGCTGGTCATTCTATCGCATCCTCAATCACTGAGTCATGCCCTGTTCCATCCTCTTTGTTCCCTCCTCTGACAGAAATCTTCTAAAGCTAGTATAAAATCTCCTCAATGACCTTCAAGTGCCTGTAGGCTTGTTCCTCTTTTTCTTTAAATGAGGACTAATTAAAAAAACTGAATCAGTGACAAAGTAAATATTTACAACTCAGTCTACCATACCAGCTCAGAGTAGTATCAGCATGTATTATTGCAGTCATTCATATCCTGCTCATTTATGGTAAACTAAAAATAAAAAACAATTTCCTACTATTTTCTCACTTTTGGACAAGTCAGTGATCAGCACACAGGAAAACATCTCAGTTTGGTACAAAACTGCTTTACTATATAATTAATAAACCACTGAACTCAGTTAACATAAAACTAAGGTGGATGCTTAAGTTAAATGCCTCAAAATCATGTAACTTATAATTAAAATGTCTAACATCCCATAAATACCTTTATGCTAACAAGTTACAGCCTGTTTAGGTATTTAAATAAGTGTATATTGACACAACAATAAAGACAAATCTAGCCACCCTCAAGTACAAAAGGCAACCCACCTCTGATAGTCTTCCCATCATACACTCCTTTTTCTGAGCGGTTGAAAGAGAACAAGAGAAATTAAGTTTTAACCAACTCTACCTGCCCCTAGACAAATAAATGTTTCTCTTTGCCTTGTATGAAGATAGACAAGAATGAATAATGATGAGCTGGTGGAAGGGATTAGAGTAATCTTACATCAAGTGTTGTTTCTAGGAAAAGTTAACACTGTTAGCAGAGATTAACTATGTTAATCGTGGAAAATACACTTTGCCAAACAAATTGCTTTTCATTGATGCACCACTATAGAACTTCAGTTAAAATATGTGTATTAACATTTCACACTTACCCAGCTCAGATTTCTCCCACCAGAGATGTAGCCAGATAGGGTATCTTAACTGTTGGATACTAAGACCAATTACACCCAGAACATTACCTCCCTTTTCACACAGCTACTCACCTATGTTCAGCTACTAGTACTTAAAAACATTGTAGAGGGAAGAATATATGCCATGAATGTGAAGAACAAGTAGGTGTGCTTTACATACAAATAGCAGCCTCCTTACGGAAGTATGTCAGTGTATTCTGTATTTCAGAAAAGTGGAAAGTCCTTTTCGAGACTACAGTTGTAGGGAATGCAAGATTAGGCAATTTCTAAGACAAGTCCAAGACTAGGTTACTTGTAAGCACATTTGGCAGTTTTTATTGGCCTGGTGACAACACATGAACTCTGTGCCAGGGAACAGAGATCGTTCCGTACAAGGGGCTGATTTCTGGCTTGCAACTCCTCTCTGAATTCTAAAATAGAATTACAAAATTGTATCCAAGGACCATTTCACATTGGCAGCCGAAACTGTGTTTAAAATTTTGTGGGGGTATTCTTTACAAGAATCAAAAGTCTGATACTACACACATATACAGACTGAGTATTATTCCACATTATTCTCAAGAACTAAGAGAGTGGAATAATACAAACATAATTCTAGAACAGTACTTTCAGTTACTGAGAGCTATACTTCAGTAAAAATACTAAGAACTTACTTGTGGGAAGTTCTTTTCTTCATCATGCTGGCAGACACTCCTGCATGACCTACAATATAAATGATGTTTGAATTATTGAAAAATAAAGTGTGTATACAATGCCAAAAACCCCATCTTAGATAAAAGTCTTTCTTTTGAATGTCAAAACGTAAAGATTCCAAACATTTCATGACTGATGAATGAACTGCTGAAATGGAATAAGGCTCTGCAGAGATAGAAACTACATGCTCATGAAGCTCAGGGATGAAGATAGGGAATGATTGACCACAACAATTAAAAACAAAGCTGAACTTAACAAAGACCTGCGTAGTCTTTGTTCCAGGAAAATGTATATAACAGTTGAGATGATCAAGCAGCTATGACAGTTAAGTGAATCAACTGGCTCTGTAACTTTCATCCCTGAGTTAATCAAAAGGGTGTAAATACAGGTCTTTCTTAATTAGCCAGACCAGCACTGGGGAAGTACATACACATCTCTGCCTCATAGAGTGCATAAAACCCCCCAAAAATGAACAGAATAACACTTTGGGAAGAGAAATATACTTAACTGGGTTCAACCTATGTATTCTTTCCCAGCAACTAGAGACATACAGTGTGTGATGACAAACCATGTTAGAGATACCAGTACACAGAATAATATTTGTAGTGAGAGGCAATTTGTGTACTGAAATTATTACATTCTGCTGACTACTATTGATTTTACAGCTGTAACGCTTTGCTAAATGAAAAACAAGTGCAAAAAAACAAAAACAACCAACCTCTTAAAACTCCCCCTATATGACAATAATAAACCCTCCTTTTGTGCATTACACAAGTGAACCCAGTCAGAGTGGTGGATTCTTGATACCATCAGGCACTGTGGCCATGATAGTCAGTGATATGATAGGGTGAATGTTATGTGCCAATTATGTGACTACAGTTAAGTAATACTGGAAATTCTGATTGAGCACTTTAAGTAACAAATAAGAGGTGACCTGTGCTGTAAGGAAAGGTAATGGAAAGACAAGTAAACTGCACAGGCCCTTTACTGCTTACAGAGTGTAAAAACATTGTGAGTGCTAACACAGGCACTCAAAGGTAGCTAATGAATTTGGAAAAGAAGAATTGAGAAATTTGTTTTATTATTAGAACACTGAACTGATCCCAGTGATATTCAGGGATGAATATAAAAATGGAAACCTTCTAACAAGTTGGAAAGAGTCAAGGGGAGAGCAGGCTGCACTGGTTGCTAGAAGGCTACTTGCAAGCAGTAGTGAAGAAGTCAGCAAAGTAGGCACAAAACAACAAGATGATAGAAAAAACAATTACAAAAAATAACACGATGTATACAAGCTAATGTGCACAGCTAGAAAAATGAAAGTAAGCTCTTATAATGAAAACTGCAGCCTCAGATCACGGCCAATGCCCACAGGTGTAGGGATCACTTAATAAGATCAACTCAAATGGCCAGTGTTAATCTGAGGGCTGCTGTGTATGCTGACCATGATAAATGGCACGATGTCTGGCTTGATCCCAATTCTCCCAGTCTTTTTCATTGCACTGGTTTTGGCTGTGATAAGAGTCAAATTTCTTCATAGTAATTAGTATAAAGCTATGTTTTGGATTTGTGCTGAATAGCATTGATAATACACAGGTGTTTTTGTTACTGCTCACCAGTGCTTACACATTCAAGGCCTTTTCTGCTCCTTATCCCCCCACACCAGCAAGTAGGTTGGGGGGTAGGCAAGCAGATAAAAAGGGGCACAGCTAGAACAACTGATTCCAGAAGACCAAAGGGACATCCCATACTGCATGTCATCATGCTCAGCAACATGGTGGTGAGGCTGCTGCTATGGGACTGGTTGGGCATCTGCCAGTTGATAGTAAGCAATTGTTTTCATTTGCATTACTTGTCTTTGTTGGGTTGTATTTTCCTCTATTTTTTTCCCTCTTTTTCTTACAATCATATTTTTACTGTATCTGTAACTGTTAAACTGTTTTTTATCTCAACTTAGAATTTTTTTTCTCACTTTTACCCTTTCAATTCTCCCCTGCTCCACCTGGTTGCAGGGTGGGGATGTCTGGTTGTGTGGTATTTGGTTGCTGGCCAGGGTTAAACCACAACATTCAAGAATCACAGACCTACAGAATGGTAGGGGTGGGAAAGGACCTCTGGAGATCATAGAGTTCAACCCCTCTACCCAAACAGCATCACCTAGGGCAAGTCACACAGAAACACATCCAGACAGGTCTTAAACATCTCTAAAGAAAAAGATTCCACCACTTCCCTGGAGAGCCTATGCCCGTGCTTAGTCACCCTTAAGGTAAAAAAGTTTTTTTCCTCATATTGGGGTGGAACTTCCTGTGTTTCAGTTTATGTCTGTTGCCCCACATTGTATCACAGGGTACCAATGAAAAGAGATCGGCCCCTTCTTCTTGACACCTACCCTTCAGATATTGATGTAATTTAATTTCAAATTACTTCAATTGGTATTAAAACATTAATCCTTCCTTGTCTGAGACATCTAAAAGAATCTGGTCAGAGTGCTGGACTAACATGTGTATAACTAGTATCTTGTGTATGTAAAAACATGCCCAGAACATCAAATACAGTTGGTTAAATTAACATCCATAAAGAAATAGTTAAGTGCTCTACAGGTCTAAATAAACCAGTTCTTTCAAATTTAACACTATTAGCATGTTCTAAGCACAGCTTTAAAATTTACCTTTGAAAACAGGTAATAGAAATTGCAACACACATGAATCAAGCACTAGAAGTACCATTAACCTTTAGAGTATTCATAAATACTTTAAACTTTCGTTTTTCATAAGAAAAACCCAAGAATATACAAAGATATAGAAATTATAGAACTAAAATAATATTTATTTTATAATAAAGCATCTTACATTTACAACACTTAAGCTCATGACAAATCCCTGGATACCTGCATTTCCAGCTCTAATGACATTTGAAATTTCTGGGTTTCAAAAATGGAGCTTTACAATCCCATCATTACAGTAGAGATCCTACATGCAATTTTTGACTGTTGTAAGACCAAATAATTAAAAAGCTCATTTCTTTGAAATATTATCTGGAAATTAAAGGATTGTATCACAACAAGCTTGTTTAGAAAACAAAAAAGACTTGGGCACTTGACTACAACCACTAAACAAGTTTTGTCATTATATTGTCAGCTACCTCTTCTGTATATGAGGTGGCTGCATTTTATGAATACATATAACATATTACACTAAAAGGATGATGGTTTATTTTAAAAAAACTCCTAGAAAGATACATCAGTTCTCATAAAGAAGAGGAACTGCATCATCAGTACATGAACCAATACTACTGGCTTATGAGACTTAAGTTTTTTTGTTGAGTTAATTCCAGTAGTTAAAAAAACTATAGAAATAGCACCCACATACTCTGCAGAATGGCTCAGCACAAAACTTCCTTTCTGTTCTCTGTCCAAGGGCTGTGGACCTGTGCATAAGACAGGAGGTCCAAAGCACTTTCCAAGTGAAGAACAGGAATGCTGGAGGTTCACAGACAGAAGATTTGCTACAGAAGCTACAGCTAACACAAAGCAGATCTCTGGGAATCAGTGTTTGCCATGTTCATCAGCTTCTCACCTTGGGAACCTTTTATTTTTCATTGGATTCAAGTTGTTCATTTATGCAGTGAGCTCTAAACCAAAGACAACAAAGATAACTAAGCAATGCTCAGCTTCTTATGTCAATCAGTACCTGAGCACAGCTCCCAATTTAAAACACATTATTTGGATGTTTAATACAATTATAAAAAGATTTCAAGGAGGAACAAAGGCAAGTGTTGGAAGATCCTAGGACAAATTAATTTTCACACTGACTACAAGCTTATAATGTCAGAATACACCTTTTCTGTATGCCCTGAATTTAGTAATGACTCACCAAGATGCAGCCTCCTTAAAAAAAAAAAAGAAAAAAAAAAAGAAGAAAAAAAAAAAAAAGGGGAAAAAAAGGGAGAAAAAAAAAAAAAAGGGGTCAGGTTAAGCTACTGAATTGTGTAGCACTTCAGCCAGACTGCCAGAGAGATTGCAGCTAGAGTTTACTAAATCATCAACACCGCTGTCACCTACAGCAGCTCTAAATAGAGGGTCAGAAAAGTGCAGAATCCTTAGTTTAACTTACTTTCAACATATTCTAATAACAAGGTGAAAATCAGAACTATTTGATAAATCTGCCTGCCAGGGTCTTTCTTGGTCCAGGAAGATTCCTTCAACAATAGTTTTTCTACTGCTACTGGGAAGCTGCAAGAGATACAGAAGCTACTCGCAGAGCCAAAGTTCATCAACATCCAGAGCTTAGTGATGTATGCAACTTCTATAATAGGATGGTGCACATTCACTGTCCCTTACCATGTTAAATGGATAACTAAAGAGTGACAATTACTGTCCTGGGAAGGATTGTTAGTCTGGGTCCAATACAAGGTGCAGTCTTGCATGAATCGTTAACGGGACAGAAAACAGGATAACATCATGGTAAACTGCCCTTACTCAGTTTTAGCCCTGACCATCTGTACATCAATCAAGGACAACAAGCAAGTGTGACAAACATTGTAACTGGATCTCAACTTCTACACTGTGAATACTGTCTGCTTTGTCTCTATGGTGTGCTGGCACCCAACCTTGTGCAAGGTTGTAGTAAACTGGGTATCTGTGTGAACTGGACTTTGCACACTGCCTAAAAAACCTATTTTGGAACAACTAGACACACAAATTTCACTGCCTCATCCCCTTTCAGTCATCAAAATCCAAGTATGGTGTCCAGCTAAAATGACAATATATGATACCATAAAATTTGGTCACTAAAAAACCGCCCTAACTTGACAAAGTTTTACAAGACAAGGCATTCTTTATTAGTGTGAACTGCACAAGAGATAGTTCTTGAAGTTGTGCATGCCATAAATGACATCAGGCAAGACTTATATTGTCCTTCTAGATACATATGGGTATGAAACTCATTGTAATATACATCATATTTCATGGAACTCATAATATTTGCATTCTTAGGTGGGGAGGTCTTTGGTGATCTTCCAGGAAGTCACTTTGATGTCAGGATGCCCTTTTGATTAATCCCTTCTCAGTTACTCCCTTCTCTGACATGCATAATGTTGGGAGGGATGTCCAGCTGGTCTCAGACCATTTCCACCTGCAAGACCCCTAGCTCCTTGAGCATCTGTTTACATGCAGAAGGCCAGGAGACTGCCTAGCTGAGCTGAAATCCACATTCTATTATGTAGTGTCAGAAAAGAAAGTCTTCAGGAGTTACTGGATGGCTCCCAGCACAGCTGGACTCACAAGGATTACTGTTATCTCTATCTATAGGATGTTCCTGCTGTCTGTGCTGACTAATAGTCATTTACCAAAGAATGCAGAAGTCACACAAAGCACATTGTTTCACAAAGCAGAATTTCATTTCAGTACATTTCTACTAAATATACAGTAAAATAACCTGGTCAGCTAGCATTCACCTAAATCTGTACATAAATTCATAATTCCAATAAAAATATATGAGGTTTAATTCTATCTTAGTACACACACTATAAAATTCAATAAAGAATGTTCTACAGCAATCAGTAACACCAGAACTGTTTCAAACTGCTTTTTATCCAATTTATAATCAAAAGGATATAGACCAAAGTAATGCTTTGAAGTAACTCTTACAATTATTACAGGTATGATTTATAAAAATTCATATAAAGCAAATGCCATCTTCATACCTTAGTAAACTAGCTTTTTTTTTTTGTCCAGCGATGACAAAACCAGGATGTTCCAACTGACACAAGCACCGGTAGTAAAAATAAAAAAGATGTGCTGAAATCCCAACCCCCATCACCCAGAAGAACAGCTACAAACCCCAGAACACCTCTGTTCTTATAACCTCATTCTTTCAAAGTATCATCTGATCCATGCCAAGGTAAAATGTTTGTTTCAAGCAGCTTTGAATGGCTGCAAAGACTCTTCATTCCTTTGAAGTGGTAAAGCCCATTATAACCAATGCACAATAAAAACACCTTACAATGTTCAGTTTTTCTTTTTCCCTACAGAAATTTAGAAATGGATTGGAAGTATTTAGGTTTTTTTGCAAGGTTAAAGAAAGTAAGGCCACCACAAAATAAGACATGAAACCTCTTTATAGTAAGCTCAGCAGAAAAAGACACTTTCCCAATTGAGAACTGCCAAGACCCTGTAGTTTCTTTACAGATACTTGTTTCTAAATGCATGTAATGAGTGATGTGTATGATGTTGTATTACTGTATCTTAGAACCTTGACTTAAAACCTTTTTTTAGAGAAAATATTTTTAAAATTAATATTTAACATATTTATTGCTGAGCAACTTCACCTAATGATTGCAGAACCTAACAAAGCAGTCATCTTATAAAACTGTTCCTGAAAGCTCAAGTACTATGTCATGTATTTTAGGACAAAAGCCTAATTAGCCTTAGTCATTCTCTGTCAAGTGCCCAGTTCAAATGTGATAGGTAGGAAGAAAAATCTCAAACATTTCAAGGGTGTATCTCCATGCAAATCTTTCAAGAGACAAAAGAACGTTTGCATACCAAGCATTTTTGGGTCAAGCCCACATAGGTCAAAAAGTTCATTGTGACTCCAAAAATGTTAATCCTAATTAGAGAACAATGAAGGAGAGTTACTTCATTGTATGCAACATAAATGCCATTGACTAAATGGGATTAAATCCACAATCTTTACCTGCTTTTAACTATGGAAAGTAATAACTACAACTCCCCATGAAATTTTGTGCAACACTTGAATTACTAAACTGCTAACAATGAAATTGCTCTGAACATACAAATAAAAATAACAAAAATCAAAATAAATGGATTAGTTTTAGTTGTCTTTGAAATAACAAGCAGAGACTCAAACTTTGATGGATTTGAGGAATGAGAAAGTATTTGTCTCAATCATTTACCTAAGAGGACAGAAACACATTTTGGTAATAGAAAGTGAACACAAACTCCAACTCCCAGTCAAAAGCAACAGAATTAAGCCTTTAATAATTGTCACATGGTCTGTGTTTTTGAGGGTCAATTAATTTTGCTCATAACAGATCCTTAGATCATTAAAATTTAACAGCAAAAACTACTTTACTCTTGACAAAGACAGACAAGGAGAAAGAGTAAGACACACTGTAACATTGTTTCATGATATTGAGTCCTAGGGAAGTATCATTTCAGCTGGAGGGTATAGGAGGAAAGAAAGTTACTGGCACTGTTTTTATTAATGTCACATGAACTCACACCCTGCATTCAATCCAGGAAAATCAGATAGGCTCTACAGAAACATACCATGAGCTCATCTTATTTCTCTGATATCCCTGTGTTTACAACAAACAGCAAAAGCCTGACATTTTAGTTCTGACATTGTACTACAGAATCTTCTGTGGAACCAGCAGGCACTTCCTGGGATCACAGGGATTATTCTGCATCTGGAGGCTATTTCAGAAAAACTTCTAAGGACCTATAATATGGTGACATGTTTATCCACACCTAGTACTGCCCTAACTCAACTTAGAAGTGTTTGGGCAATCTTTTAATGTATTTTCTTTCATTTGCTAAGAAACATAGTATTTTCAAACCATCTCATAAAGACACTACAGTTGTTCCTGGCCATGTGGCTGTCTGGTGTGATTCCATCTATCTGGCAGATAACTGCTACAAAGGACTCTGGAATACCAGGCCTTTCACTTCACAGCACTGAACAGTTGAACACTAGACTAAAAAAGGTCAATTATTAACACAAGGGTAATCACGACTTATTTTACAAAAATTATAGTATATATAATATTAAAAATTCAAACCAAAAATGAATTACCCTGTGCTGGACAGAGACACTGAACTAGAATCGATAGACAGACACACTGACATGCATGGGAGCACCTGGCTGGTCTACTGAAACTATATCCCAGAAAATGAGCCTATACTTTGACTGCTCAGAGGCTGTAGCTATGCATTTTTGTGAAGTCTAGTTTTCCTTCTTCTCTGCATCTTCAATCTTGCCCTTTATTTCTCAGGGTGGAACTATGAAGTATGCTTTCCATATTTCAAAAAGCCTAGATATTTAAATCAAATGTACTTCTTTGTTTACACCTACTTCACAGTAAATGAAAGCATTTCCTCTGTTGGCATACATACAGGACTGAAGAAAATTCCTGTTTTCACACAAGCATTCGTTACACCTGTAATGTCACTGATGAGTCTCTACTAAGGGACGAAATAAAAATCAAAACCGAAAAAAGTTTTGGTAATGCACTGAATTTTTTAAGTTAGCACATTGGCCTATATGAACACCTAACACAAACACTAACTTATCTATACCTACAGATAGCTTTTATAACCAGTACATGATCCAAGAGTCTGCTAGGATTCTAGGTTTTTATTATTTCCATAGCTGAAACAGAAAGTTGGTAAGTTAGTTCCATGCTCTTACCATGTCTTTTAACTAGGAGGAAAAATGAATAATAGAAAAAAATATACTAAAGCTGCATTATTTACAGTGATGATGTAACTAATAATGATGTAACACATGATAGCAATTCTATAGGTAAGCCTTTAAAAAACTTTAATTCCCCCAGCCCAGGTGTACGACCTTGCTCTTGGCCTTGTTGAATTTCATGTGGTTTGCACAAGACATACTCCTCAAGCCTGCAAAGGTCCCCTGAATGACATCCTTTCCCTTCAGGCAAGCAACTGCACCTCTGAGTTTGGAGCAATCTGCTAATCTGCTGAGAGTGCTCTCAATTCTACTGTTTCTGTCATTGACGAAGGTGCTAAATAGTACTTGTCCCAGAGCAGTTTCTCCAGGTGGACACTGAGCTACAGAATTTAACTCGTTAAATGTATCCATACACCCAATTCCTTGTCCATATAACAGTTCATCGATCAAGTCCGAACCTCTCCAATTATGTAGGTAACAAGTGTCACACACTCATTGCCATTACTAATTATTTCAAATAAAGTAACTGTCAAGATCACCCAGCGCTTAACTAGGCTAAATCCTTAACTTTCCTAAATAAGTAAAACGCTTCCACCCAAACCCAACCCAAAATATCACCAAGACCACTTTCAAAGTCTACAAAAGGTCACAAGGACCACTGATATGTAGTTAATTCTAATGAACAGAACATTGCCAGTATTGCAGGAGTAAGTTATTTCTCCCTAGCAAATAAACTTGTAACATAAAACTGAGGAAGACTCTCTTCATCTGTTTGTTTACCTGGTTGAATTTTTTGATATCTTTCTTTCCTAGAGACACTCCTAAAAAAATTAAAAAACATCCCAAACAGCTAACTTTCTATAACAGTACTTTACATCATATTGCAAAACCATCACTTTTCCAGCCATCAAAAAAAAAAAAAAAAAAAAATTTTACAAGCTGATGAACTCAATTACTCTTCTTTGATCTTTTTTTGTGAAAGGAAGAATTCAAACCACTATCATTCAAATTACTATTCTGAGAAAAAAACTTTGTGCTTTTTGCTCAGGAGCTACCTTTAGAAGTCCCACACCCAAACTCCATTGCAGAGTGCCTAACCACGGCTGCCTGCCGCACTCTTTCTTAATGCGTCTCTACAACCAAGAAATAAATATCAGATAATTCCACATCTCCTCTATATCTCTGGCCTCCTGGCACTCCTCCCTGCCTTCCTCTTCACTGGGACACATTGACATTGGTCCTTGGCATGCATCACTGAATGTGGACCAGGTTTTCTGGGCTCCCTTCCTATCCGGGAAGGGTTTTTTCCCATTTTATCTTACCAAGCAGATCTTTGAGGAGACTGAAGTCTGCCCTTTTAAAATCAAGTGCTGTCAGCTGCACTTTCCTCACTGCAGTAAAGTCTTGAATTCTACAGCCTCATGGGCACTGCAGCCACGTCTCCCATTAAATTTTACGTTGCTCACCAGCCCATCTCTGTTGGTGAGGTTTAGCAAAGCACCTTTTCTGGTTGGTTCCTCTACTGTGTGGAGGAGGAAATCATCATCAATGCACTCCAGGAACTTCCTGTAGAGCTGGTGCTTTTCTGTGTTGTCTGTCCATCAGATGTTGGGGTGATTAAAGTCCCCCATAAGGACCAAGGCTTACAAGTAAGCAGCAGCTTTTATCAGTCTAAAAAGGGCCTCATTCACTTGCTCAGCCTGGTTGGGTGGCCTGTAGCAGACTCACACTATGATATTGCTTAACCCTGACTTCCCTTTAAACCTGACCAACAGTGTGTCTGTCAGTTTCTTATACATCCCCTAGTGGAGCTCCATGGACTCCATCTGGTCACCGATGTAGAGGGAGACATGTCTTCCTCTTTTGTCCTTCCTAAACAGTTTATACTCAGCCATTCCCACTCCCCAGTCATAGAAACTGTCCCATCACATCTCTGTGATACCAACAACATCATAGCCCTGCAGGCAGACATGTGCAACTTGTCTTGTTTATTCCCCATGCGTCATGAGTTCACCCAGAGGCATTTGAGATGTGCCCCTTTAAAGCAGCCTTACTGGCCGGGCTATCAGTACATACACCTTTTTTCTTTGTCCTGTCATTCTCTTCCAGGCCCATGGACCTGTTACTAGGTCTGTCCTCAACACAGTGGGTGTGGGGTGAATTGAGGAACCCCCACCCCAGCACCCCTAGTTTTAAGCCTTCTCAACTAAACTGGACAGCCTTTGGCCAAAGGCTCTAGTCCAGGCAGACTGTACAGATGAAGCCAGTCTAGATTAATAGATACAAAACCAAATATCCATTTACAGAACAGTTCTTCATTGCTCACTTTATGCTTCTTTTGCCTCACTGATGATAATCCTGACTACAGAGTACACAAGACTAAGATCCATTATTATTTCAAGATGCAAAACTTTGAATATGCCTTATTAAAGGATGTAAGAGGATGAATGCTTACTCATATGTTTCAGTTCTTTGAATAAAAAATCTGCTTTTGAAATACTTCAGTTAACTTATTTGAGTTTAGAGAGCACACAAAGTATGAACAATATCTGGATTTTTGTAGTTTTAAAGTCCTTTGACAACTACTAGGCTGATCACATTCAATGAAGAGTTTTACTCTAAGGTTATAATAACTAGTGAGTAAATTTGTTTAGTTTCCACTACTTTTGAAATGAACAAGAAACTCTCTCCTTAATATATCAGTGTAGTTTACATTTATTCTGTTCTTTTTTGGAATTTACATTACTTGTATTAAACACTACTTATGTTCATCTGTACTGCTAAATTAATTTCTACTTTTTCAATTATTCACCTTCTATAACAGAAATAAATATTTTAAAATAGCAGTGGTAACACTTTCATAAATTCACTAACATATCTAAAAACCAAAAATCCTGTAAAGAAAGAACACTTCTTACCCAGTGCAACAAAAAAAAAAAAAAAAAAAAAACCACCCAAAACCACCCACAAAAACACCTTACCTGCATCAGCTCTGGACCGCTGACCTGGTGATTTTCCAAATGGGGTCTTCATTCATCTGTGTTTATGTGAGCAGCAAAGCTGCTGGACTAGGGTGAAAATCCAGTTCTTCCCAACACCCAGGGTATCTTCTTACTTTTGGAAGAATTCAGCTAACCTATTAATCCACCATTCAATCATGAAATTTTCCTTCCTCAAATGTAGGAGATGCACAATTATAGTAGTCTGAAAAACAAAACAGGTAAAGTATGAATAGTCTGATTTGAGACTTGGTTAAGATAAGCATTAACTCACTTTTTTTATACTACTCAACAGGAAGTTCCTTCATGTTCTGTTAGTTCAAATACATTCAGCAGAGGGCATACAGACAAGAATACAGCAAAATAAATACCAGGGCTGCTACTTTTCCCCCATTAACGCAGTCCAGTTCCATATGATGCCAAAGTCAAATGTATACAGAAACGAAAACCACTGAACTTAGTACAGGAAAGAATGTTTACTTAGAAAAAACCATACTACTTCCACCAGAGGTGAAGCACAAATTAACTATTGCCTTTTACTAGAAACAAATTACTCTCACACCCACATAGCAGAGTGACTTTGCTTCACAGAAGCTAAAGAAAAGTTTGTTGAAAAAAAATCCGTCATATTAAAGGTATCAAAAGCAATGATTCCACTGCAATGACTGCTCAATCCACAAACTTGTTGAGGAAGTCATAGAAGATCTGCAGAAGTTCTGGTAACTCTCTACACCTTCGATCACCACACATCCCTAAAACTTCTAGTCATCAAATTGTTCGACATGACAGAGATAACTGAAGACAACTTTTTCAAGTCTTTTTCTGGATTTAGAGATGTGTGACTACCTGAAAATCTGAAGTATTACAGGTTAACTTATTTCAGAATAATGTTTTTGAACATGAAACATATAACCAGACTAATCCATTACTTCAGTGCTGCACATAGCTAAGACAAGTGAGGTCACATCATCCTTTTAGTGTCATTTCCTTAAGAAATGGAAATCTGTTGTTACATGATGTGGTCTTCCTTATTTCTGTTTTGGAACCTGCTGTCCATTTTCATGCAGGAGATAAAATCAGAGGAATGTTTATAACTAGTGGCCCAGCTGAGAGAAAAAGTGTACCTTATGCTTGTGCCTTACTTAATAAAGGAACATACAAGGACATGGCTTGAGATATAGTAAAACTGCTATGCATAAAAATGCATTTACTTCTAACACTTGCCAAATTCTTCTAGCAATCACATCCATCAACTTCCTGAACATTAGCACCACACAGATGAATAGCACTCCTAAGGAAAAACAACAACAGGGAGACAAACATTCAAAAATTTGCAGTTTTTGGAAAGACCCATACTATGTTTCTAAGAGCTAACTGAAGACATGCACAGACAGGAATTTGTAAAAATTTGTGAAGCTAAACTTAAATTTGTTTACAGAGACTTACTAGTTTTACCACATTTCACCTCTTCCTGAAATCTGCTAATGTCCACACAACAGTGCTGAATTACACCAGGGCAACAACAGTCAACTTTTAAAAAGCACTTAGTAATGCAATAGGAAGCAATTAGCTTGCCTACTTTACTAGAACACAGCATAAGAACTATTTTTTTCTACTAAAACTCAAATATTTTGCTATAGATTAAAATGCACTTCTACACCCTAACCCTAACAGGATTCTGAGCAGTGCTGTGATATCCTACTGTACTGTCCACTGCAGTAGTATAATAAGAAAGATCCAATTTTTATCTCCTGAAAATCTATTAGTTGAGCATCAACTGTAATCTAATACTATATCATTCTGCTCAAAAAGCCCCCACCAAAACCAACAAAAAACTCCCAAACCTGCAAAAAACACAAACCAGCATCCTCCCTCAATCAAAAACTGTGGCAACACTTCAAAAATTTAAAAATTAGCATATCATCTTGCAGTAAGCCACTGACCTGTTATTCAAGAATGTGTAAATATTTCATAAAACCTGGTACATAATTTTCCCCGCCCCAAGATTTCTAATTCATGGCGAAAAAAAGAGTAATATATATTATAATGGTTAAGTAGTGATGTTCACAAAGATAACTAACATCACAAAAGCTATGGTTTTCTACCAGTTAACTTTTTTTACAGCATGTCCCCAGTCATTACTATGCCACAAATTTGAGGTCATACATCTTAAAAAAAAAAAGGAAAAGGAAAATTACTTCCTAATCCTTTTAGTCACAGTGCATTTACTAACACTTTCTTAGGTCAAAAGCTGACAAGCCTCAAAGTATGTCATATTCCACACAGAAATATATAAGTTTTTAACATTCATCTTGCTACATACTCCATAGCTATACTGTTAAGGAAAAGTAGAAACTACTTATTTGGATGTATTTAAGATGATGTATAGAACAATAAGTTCTATACAATAAGCAGAGTATTTCTGCTGACAGCAGCAGATACAGCCAAACTGCTGACAGCAGCAGATACAGCCAAACTAGGGAAGCAGCTTTTCTGTATCCAAACTGACATATTAAAAACAAGTTACACTAATCTTTACAGTATGCCAGCAACTTTTGGAGACGTGCCACTGTCGACCAATTAGGCACTGATTTCTTCAACACCTGACAGTATCCGTCACCAGGAGTACTGCTGCAGGTTTCACTTAAGGACATACATTCTTTTGGCTTATCATCACTGCAACTACCCACCAGCCCAGGTGTTTTGCTTGTTTGTTTCGACAAATGTTCCCAGGTAACAGTATACTTTTTAAAAAAACAAACGAACAAACAAACCAATTTGAAAATTAGATTACTACTTTGTCCATTAGTGTTTTAGATATTGTAGAGAGTTTTACAAAAGTGTTAGACTAAAAACATAGGGCCTACAACTTACAAATCATACCTATTTTAATAGTAATAGTGTAAACATACTATCAGAATGCAGAGGAAGACACAGTTCTAAGACAGAAAAAATAAAGTTTTGTTAAAAAATTGTTTTTTCAGTATATCAAAAAGAGGAAAAAACCCAGCATGAACACATCCTGAAGTTTTCACTGTAAACCAGCTTAGCCCTTGCAACAAACTTAGTTGTTTGTAAATGACACAATGTTTTTATATCAGATTTTAAATAATGAAAGTAAGTGTAGCCATCTAAAATAATCATCTATCTTTTCAGTTAACTTTAAAGCTTGTTTTCCATCAAATTACATGCATTTCACTGCAACAGACAGCACAATGCTGTTTACTGTATTCTAGCTACTATCCATGGAAGAGGATGATAGTAGCACACAACCACAGCTATGATAATAGGCTAAAGTTGAATGCTTCACTCCTAAACAGCATATATAAATCTTGTTACGGTAAACACAGAAGGAAACTGTATCAAAACAATTGCTGGGACATCATTTTAGGGGTTACAGTTTGGAAGAGGGAGGGTGAGGGCATGTGTTGCTGGTATTTGACACAAAACTCTCAGTTCTGCTTATATACCCGCTCATGGTAACTACAGGTCTGCACCTTCCTTCTCAGCTTTCTGACAGAGCAGTGAGCAGGCCTTCTGGCACCACCTGGCGGACTCCAGCATGTTCGCTTTGATATCTGAAACACTGCTCTAAGTTTGCATTAGTAGCTGTACAGTGGAGGACCAGCATAAGATACAAGACTGCTCAGTGGAAGGAGCCATTTGTCATCCAACAAAATGAATCACAGAATGGTAGGGGTTGTAAGGGGCCACTTAGGATCAGAGTCCCTCTGCCAAAGCAGCAGGACCTAAGGCAGGTAACACAAAAGTGCATCCAGACAAATCTTGAAACTTTCTGCAGAAAGACACTCCACAACCTCCCTGGGCAGCCTGTTCAAGTGTTCTGTCAGCCTCATACTGAAAAACCTTTTCCTCGTATTGAGGTGGAACTTCCTGTGTTCCAGTTTGTATCTGGTGCCCCTAATCCTATAACAGGGCATCACTGAAAAGAGACTGACCCCTTTTTCTTGACACTCACCCTTCAGGTATTTGTGAACATTAGTACGATTCCTGCTCTGTCTTCTCTTCTCCAGACTGAACAGTCCCAGGTCTCTCTGCATTTCCTCATATGGCAGATGTTCCAGTCACCTGATCATGCTCATGGCCCTCCACTGGACTCTCTCTACTATATCCCTGTCCCACTTGAACTGGGGGGCCCAGAACTGAACACCAGAGGTGATCTCACTACGGCAGAGCAGAGGCGGAGACTCTCCCTTGATCTGCTGGACACACTCTTCTTAACGCACCTGAGGATGCCACTGACCTTCCTGGCCACAAGGGCACGCTGCTGTCCCATAAATAACTTGCTGTCCACCAGTACTCTAAGGTCCTTCTCAGAGTTGCTTTCCAGCAGGTCAACCCCATATCTGTTCTGGTTCATGGTATCCTTCCTCCCCAGGTACAGGACTCTACACTTTTATCTTCTTTGAATCTCATTAGGTTGCCCTTTGCCCAGCTCTCCAGTCTGTGCAGATCTCACTAAATGGCAGCACAGCCTTCTGGTGTATCAGCCAATCCTCCCAATTTTGTGTATCAGCAAGCTTGCTCAGGATATACTCTGTCCCCTCATAGAGATCAGTGATGATGTTGCTGAATAAGACTGTACCCAGTACTAACTAACCCCTGGGAACACCACTAGTCACCACTAGTCTGGTCTCTAAGCAGACTCTGCACTGCTGATCACGACCCTCTGAGCTCTATTGTTTAACCAGTTCTCAGCCCATCTCATTTTCCATTCTTCGAACCAACACTTTCTGGGTGACAGAGTCAAAAGCCTTGCTAAAATCAAGGAAGACAACATCCACTGCTCTCCATGCATACACCCACAGAGTAACACCATCATAACACCATCATTCTTTCCCATTTAATCTCATGAATCCATGCTGGCTACTCCTGACCTTTTCTTCCATGTGCTTAGAGACTACCTGAAAAATGAGCTGCTCCATCATCTCTCCAGGGATAGGGGTTAGGCTAACTGATTTGTAGTTGCCAGATCTTTCTTCTTGCCCTTTTTAAAGACTGGAATGACAGTGCCTTTCCTGCAGTCCTCAGACACTTCTCCTCTTTTCCATGATTTTTCAAAAATGATGGAGAGTGGTAGAGCAACAATACCAGCACGCTCTCTCAGCACTCGTGGGTGCATTCCATTGGGGCCCATGGATTGGTTTAAATTCAGTCTACCCAAATGATCTCTAACCCAATCCAAGAGGATTTCTCTCTTACTCCCAGGGCCTAGGATTCCCAAAGGCTGGTTGTAGCATCACAGACTGAAGCAAAGAAGGCATTCACTAGCTCTGCCTTCTCTGCATCCTCTGGTACCAGGGCTCCCACCCCATTCAGCACCAGGCCCACATTACCCCTATTTGTCCTTCCAGTACTGCTGCTGTACAAAGAAACCATTCTTTATCTCTTTGACATTCTTTGCTACATTTAATTCTAAGTTTTGGACATCCTTGTTGCTTTCCTGCATATCCTGACAGTGTTCAGGGTCTCATTATGGGATAATCAAGGGAAAAGAAACTAGTAAGTAGCATTTTGATTTCCATAGCTTGGAACTGCTGATGTATGCTTCAGCTGAAGCATTACCATGGTTTCAGCATTAACAGATTGGATGAACTATGGATACTATTTGGACTCCGTAATTCTTACCATATCAAGAGAAAGGATCATTGCATGCACGTCTTCTGCAGCCCTCTCCCTAAATGCACTTTTATTGTTAAAACATCTAAATAAAAATATGTTCCCTAATAAAAAGTTTCTAATACTACTTTTTTTTCTTTTGTTTTGTGTTTGGTTTTTTTTTCCTTTTTTTTCCCTAATAAACCCCAAACTCTTTACTATGGTATAAGAACTCAAACACTCAAATCCCAAATTTGTTTTGAAGTGTCTCACAGGCTCAGCCAGCATATTGGTTATGAGAACTTTTGTTTATTCTATCACTGAGATCTTGTGCTGGTAGTAGTATCTGGTGACTGTAACATATGTAAACTCTGAATATAAGTGATTGACAGATGAGAACCATGAAGAGAAATACATTTCAACTATAGATTTGACCTGAAATACCCCAAATCAAATAAGTACTACTAGCTCTCCACTATGAGAGCCTCTGAACTTTTCCTCTATCTATAGATGTGTTGTTAAAGATTCTTAAAATTCTAGCAGCAATGGCATGCAACTGTGTGTGCATAAATACAATCATAAAAATGCAAATGCACATTGGATGCGACTCTGAGGAACCTGATCTAGTAAGATCCCTACTTATTGCAGTAGGGCTGGAGTAGATGATCTTTAAAGGTCCTTTCCAAGACAAAGCACTCTGTGATTCTATAACAGATGTACAAAGACAAAAATAATTTTAAGTTACCCTCACACTACAATGTTACAGGGATGCAACTGCATATTATTCACCAGAAAGCTAAAATAATCCGAAATTTGTGCAAACTCTCTCTTGTTGATGGGGTGTATTGTTCAAGTGACTTTTGTTGAGAGTAGGACTGAAATACTGTACAGTTTCTGCTAAAGACAAAGTAGCACACATATTTATTCGAATTCTAGGGGCAGACTATACTTCATGATGATTCTCAGATTCGTCATGAAACGTACTGCAATACTTAATTTCATATTTCACAGCAATAAAAAGCATCACCTGAAAGAATACACAAACTAAACACATGGCTAAGAAGCACTGTACAGTTAAATATATCCTGAAAATAATCTAAAATATTTGAACCTTATTTAAAAATTACATTAAAGTATAATTCAGAAACTAAACCCTGGAAATAATCAGTTAAATTCAACTTTTTTGCATATGGCCACTGCTTGCTAAGTTAAAAAAGGCTTCCAAATTACTTTTAAGGTTTTTTGAAGGCTTTTATTCTACATGGCTTTTAAGTACATGGATAAGAATTGTAACAGAGATGAGCTAAGCCTCTCCTTACTGAGGACTACTTATCAGAAGTAACTTTTAGCCAGCACCTCTAAAAAACTCTGCATTTCAGCCAGTAACAATGCCATTAAAGAAAAAAGCATGAAACAGCACAGAACAATAAAAAAATCAAGTTTCATGTTCTACTTCACCAGCAGCACAAAAAAATGACACATTACTGAATTACCCTTGGATTCTTAACTAACTCATATGATGGACAGGAAGAAAATATACATGGGGTTTACAAAGTGAGGCTTCCAAACACCAGTAA
Source organism: Phaethornis superciliosus (assembly GCA_023637945.1). Classification (NCBI taxonomy): domain Eukaryota; kingdom Metazoa; phylum Chordata; class Aves; order Apodiformes; family Trochilidae; genus Phaethornis; species Phaethornis superciliosus. Next base: position 42,863,609 of record JAJQWJ010000004.1, on the reverse strand, counting down.
TTATTTGCTAAGTATACATAAAAAGGAACTGCTCAGTGCTAATCTGTTCAGAGCTCAAGCTTTTCATTAGCAGTACAGCAGACATTTTTTCCACATGTCTGTATCAAAGATATGTATATATGCATAATACTCTTTAGTTTCATTTCTATAATCAAGGTCACAGCTGCTTTTTGCAAAAAAAAGTAACAGTTTTTCCTAGTTGTATCATCATTAAGACAATTAAGCTATTCTGACTGAAGTTTTATTAGAATTTCACTACAAAAAGATTAAAGAATCACAAAGAACATCCAGAGTAAGAGATGAACTTGTGCAGTCAAACACAATTCATAGAATTATTTAGGTTGGAAAACACCTTAAAGACCATGAAAACCACCTGTTAACTGCCAAGTCCACCACTAAACTACATCCTTAAGCACATCTATACATCTTTTAAATAACTTGGTTACTTGAGTGCTTCCTGGTTTCAGTGCCTGACAAGCCTATCAGTGAAGAAATTTTTCCTAATACCCAACCTAAGCCTCCCCAATTGCATCCTGAGTCTACTTCCTCTTCCCTTATCACTTGTTACTTTGGAAAAGAGACCAAGATCCACCTTCTTTCACAAAATTGTAGAGAGCCATAAAGTCTCCCCTCAGCCTCCTCTTCTCACAACTCAACATCACCAGTGTCCTCAGATACTCCTCATATGGCATGTACTCTAGACCCTCTATGAGCCTTTGCTGCCCTCCGTTGTACACACTCCAATGCTTCAACTTCCTTCACGTAGTAGGGGCCCAGAACTCACAGTATTTGAGGTGCAGCATCACTAGTCCCAGCTAAAGGGAGACAATCACTTCCCTAGTCCCACTGACCACAATATTTCTCATACAAGACAGGATGTTATTTGCCGCCTTGGCCACCTTTACAAGAAACCCCAATCTGAACACAAAGTAGCTTTGTTATGATTTGAAGGGGCACAGGCTAATTATATAGTATTAATACAAAGACCTAGAGAGATGGTATTGTTTAGAAGCCTAAAGGACTCAGGGACATAACAGAGAGGGGTGAATATTCCCTCCCATTTTCTGTCATACCCTATGAAATGCAGGAGGCAGAACATCCACCCTTTCCCATTCGCCCTTCCCTTCCCTTCCTTCCTTCCCCCTTTGCTTATCTGACAGACATTCTTAGAGAGAGGCTTGTGCTCTTTAATCTTCAGCTCACCACAAGCTCTGCAGGATCCCACTCCATCAATTTCTATGAGGAGTGCTGGCCTCTTTTACTGAGTCTGTTCTGCCACGAGGGACTTCTGGACACTTACAGCAATGACCACTGGAATAAGGTTTTGTATGTACTTGTATAGTTTTCATTACTATCCCATGTCTTAATAATCCTTCCATTTTCTAGTGAATATGTTCCAGTTTTAACCTCCAACCTTGAAGTCTCTTCCTTATTCCTCACTCCCCTTTTCATCTTGCCCTGGAAGGGTCAGGGGGAGTAAAGTAACAGCTCAATTCGTTTCTGTCTTTTAGTTTGCCCTGACCAGCTTCCAGAGTAAACAGAATCACAGTCAGACTCACAGCACCACAGTCACAAAATTCTTGTCTTCTTTAGAAGCATTTCCCAACTGTATTATCATCCCAGCAGTCCAAAATGCAAAAGTCCAAAAAAGAAAAACTTTTATTCCCTACTCTCAAACTGATGCATTGTAAGCAGCTCCTACACATTCTTTCTGCTGTTTTATTAGAAGATAGGTGTTTCTCCACAAAAAATTTTAGAACAAGTCATTCCTTTCCACCTTTCAACTAATGGTGTCTCATTTACAATTAAATTATTTAGGCCATCCAAATTACTGAAAGCCCTATAGCAGAAATTCAGTTCTTCAGCTAATACCTTAATGAAAATCTAAACATGATTTTTAAAATATTGGCAGCGCTTAGTTCATAAACTCACTCCAGTGAAGTACAGAATCTTCATTAACAAACAACATCTGACAGAAAACTTCTGACATTTGTCAAGTCATAAATCATTTCCACTTGAGCATTCAACAGTCTCAGTCAGCCAACAGCAAAATGCAGAGTACATAAATAAACAAGCAGACTGCAATTTTGTATTTTTCTAGCAGTAGAACAGGTAAGCTGCCCAAACTATTGCCTCAGTACTTTAAATGTGAAATGCTTTCAGTTACAATACATAAAATTCAACAGCTCGTACACTTCATCTTATATTACAAGCCACAACTTTCAGAACACAAGAGGCAGCACAGATTTGAAAGCATTTTTAAAATTTCTTTAACAGTTTAAACTAAGTAACCTTACCAAATTCTGCAAATGGACAAAAATTATTTAATATTGTTAAAAAACAATACCTGCCAAATACTTTACTAGCCAAATTTGTCCTGCCAAATACTTTACTAGCCCTCACTTCACCAGACTTTCTCTCTTGATGAGTGAACATGCAACTGGAAATAGTTGATTTTTGTCACTATTCAGCAGCAAACACTTGGAAAAACAGCTTAAGACAATAAGCACTGGTCAGAATGAATTCCAAGTATGTGTATCCACGCATGCAGTACTGCGTGCAGCAAGAGAAAGAACTACACTGGTTATTTCAGGTGACCTCTTCACATTATGGTGGAACAGCTCTAAACCCAGAAAGAACTTTACCCTCTATAGCTAAACTCAAAACGTAATTATTACACACAAGAGATAAGCATGTTGCATACACTAAGCAAGGGACAACCCTGAGGTATACAGGATGAGTAACACAGCCAAAATTTCTAGAGAGAGCAAAATGTTATATTTTATTGCTAAAGTCAAAGTAATTCAGGTTATCAGTTGTGTATCTACAGGAAATTTCTTCCTCTTCCATGTACACACACGGATGCAGTTTACTTTTCAAAAGAGACAATCAAAAAATAACTACTTTTTCAGAGTAGTAACAGCTGTCAGGCTTAGTTTTCTTATTTCCAGCCGTATATTTTATCACAATTAACATGCCTTTTCTACTTTACATGACATGCAACCTGTGACAACAAAACTACTACCATTAAAAATGCTTCAATATCCTTTTACAGGCCAAATATTCGTTTTGCAGAATGCACTAAACATGTGGCCCAATTTTCCAGCAATTCAGCATCTCCCTCTCATGCTGTTTTTAAGAGCATCTAAGTATTGAAAAATCCATCTTGAGCTTCTCTACACATACAGCTGTTTCTAGAAAGCCTGCAGCAGCACAAGTACTCCTCACAGTAGCTAGTTCTACTAGCAATACATTGTTGATTTTTTTCTAAAATGAAAATAAATTACAATTCAGCCTTAGGCATAGGAGTTCTTTGTCCTTACAAAGTAGATCATATATCAAATGTACTACAAAGGGATGCTTTTCTCTATTGGTTGAGTTGGAAACTGAACTTATGTCTCTTAAGTAAGATTTGGTTAAAAAGAAATCTCCGCTTCCTCTTCTCTTAACTCCCCAGGATACTGGCAATTAAATTACAACTTCACTGACATGTTATGTTGGTAGATTTTATTCCCTCTGTTACAAGCCTTAACACTTAATTCTGCAAATATGCAGGTTGTCCAGCCACTTAATATAGCATGATAATTCTGGTCCTCTGTTACGATCCGTGCTATTATTTATACTTTGATTGAGAGGAAAAATCAGCCACTACTCATAGAAATTGCACGAATTTACGAAAATAACAGGTTTTATGATTTAAGCAAATTACAAAGATTTATTTTAGGGAAAGGAGACAATAATGCTACCTTTAAAATAAAAAACAAGTTTACAAGAGGAGAGAATTTACACAAATTAGTCACTTTGGGCAGAGAGTTGTTAAGTAATAAAAGAAAACAAGAGAGCAATTAAGTTTTATCACCGTCCACTGGCCCTGGTCTCTGGCTGGAGGGGGGATGCGTAGGACCCGCAGTTCCTGCTTGGTGCTGTTCTGCTGGGGCTGTCCCAGAGCTGAAGCCAAAGTGGAGAGCAAGAAGGGGGGGAAGAGGGAACCCACACTCTCCTTTTCTCTTGGAGTTTTTATACAGCAAAAAGGGGTTCTGTCATTGCATAAATCACTGGCACACAGACTTGCTAAAGATGACGCACAGATTTTGCCATCCCAAGAACTTCTCTTTTAATTATTGTGATCTTTCAGTCCCTGTTACCTTGCTAAATTTATTGTCTTTGTCTGGACCGTGTACCAGGAGGTGACCTAACTAACAGTCTTATCTTCAGGTCCCTGTCAGGCATGATACAAAACAGAAGCTAGTTAAGTTTGGGGGTAAAAATCTGCTAATTGAGAATATGTTTGGTATATTTTTAAAAGAGCAGAAAAAATACTGATTCGAGAGACATAATTCGTATTTCCAGAGTGTTTACATCATCCTTAAAGCAAAATTAATCACACTATACAATTCTCTTCATGTGGCTTAAAAACAAACAAACAAACATTCTAGCTTTTTTGGAAAACAGTGGAAAACCAACATTTTTTCCCTCAACAGTAGACAACATGATCCACACAGTCCTACACCATTTAAAAAATTGTTCTGAAAAAAAAAACCTGAACTCAACAAAACACCCTAAACTAACTAAACCGAATTCCCAAGTTGTATGAGTTTCATCGGAATTTTTTTATTAGCTTAATAAAGACTATTTAACAAGTCATACAAAACAGAAGCTAAAGTTATCCTAAAACTGTCTGCATTAATAATCTATAGTTTTTCCAACTGTACCTGTGTGCTGAAGGCTTCCAAGGCAGATAAGTGCACTCATGTAAAATAAAACAGCATGTAAATAAAATAGTACCTTAGAGAAGGAGGCCTTAAAAAGTCCTCAAAATTATAATCTATTTAAAGCTGTTTCCTTGATGGTAGGTTAAATTGATTATAGTGAAGCACATGGAGGGTGTGAGCAGAGTCCTTACGATGGAGGTCAAGTAGTCACTGAATACCATTTAGAGGAGGAAATCATCATCAATGCACTCAAGAAAATTCCTGGTGATCTGGCGCTTTGCTCTGTTGTCTGTCCAGCAGATGTTGGGGTAATTAAAATCACCCATGAGGACCATGGCTTATGAGTATGAAGCAGCTTTTATCTGTCTAACGAGGGCCTCATCCACTTGGTCACCATGGTTGGGTGACCTGTAGCAGACTCCCACTATGATATCACTTGCCCCTGACTTCCCTTTTATCCTGACCACATGGCCTCTGTCAGCTCCTTATATATCCCCAGGTGAAGCTCCATAGCCTCCAAGTGGTCACTGGTGTAGAGAGCAACACCCCCTCCTCTTTTTTCTTTCCTGTCCTTTCTAAAGGGTTCGTACCCAACCACGCCCATGTTGTAGTCATAGGACTCATACCACCACATCTTGGTGATATCAGTGACATCATACCCCTTGTGTGAGTCTGACCTCACAGATTTGCAGTTGTCTCAAAGGAGCAATTTTAAAATGAATAGCCCTGGCTAGGGTGGAGAACTTGGCTGGCCAGAGCTGAGCAGGGGGTGACACCTCAGGACACCTCAGACCTACTGGATGGAGACTACTTCTCTTGTCTGAGCACCAGCCTCCAATGCCGGGTGGTCCCTCCAGGCACAACTGAGCCACCTTGATTGTACTTGCTAAGTACCTGGCTATGGGGGCTGGAACAGAAGGGGAATGCCACCTGATGACTGGGTGAAGACTATACCCCTTTCCTGAGGGCCAGCCTTCCATGATGCCCCTGGAGGCACGATTATGTACCTGGCTAAAGTGGCTGGAACAAAGGAGGAATGACACCTGGAAGAAGGTAAGGATTGACTGGGTGGAGGACTATACCCCTCTGTTCCCCTCCAGGCAGTCTGTCTTCCAACACACCTGGCTGACTGACAGCTGCCCCTTCGGAACAAAAGGAATGTCTGTCCATGCTTTGGTTTGGTCGTCTCTTGACCTTCTGCCATTTCTGCATCGGACCCTGTCCAGAATCAGCTCCCATCCTGAAGAAACTGGATGGACAGCCAGACCCCTGCCGGTGACTCTCTCTCTCATTCTTCACACTTTCTTACCCTTTTTCTACACTTTTCTCTCTCATTCTTTCTTACCATTTTTCTTCTCTCTCTCTTTTATCTTCTTTTCCTCTCTCCCTTTTTGCCTTGCTCTGTATTTTTGCCTGTGTCAATTGTCAAATAAAATCTGCTTGCACGTGACCATTTCTAGGGTTGACCTTTGTTTCACGTATCCAAAACAAAAAATTAAATTTTAATGTTACCTCGGACTGTAACAGCCCTGCAGGCAGACACACACCTATAGCTCGTGTTGTTTATTCCCCATGCTATGTGCATTTGCACAGAGGCATTTGAGATATGCCCCCTTCAAAGCAACCTCACTGGCAGGGCTTGTAGCTATCAGTACACATGCCTTCCTGTTGGACTGTGATTCTCACCCAGGCCCAAGGCATCTGCTAGTCTCTCAGTCCTTAGGTAAATCTTTCCTTGATCGGACGTATCAGTTTTGCCCCTAGCATCACCATTTCACTCCTAGGCTCATCTCTAGTGGTCACAGTTTTATCCTTTTCCCCCTTCAAATCTAGTTGAAAGCCTTCTAAATGCACTCAGCCAACTCCTGGCCTAAAATCCTTTTCCTTCTTCTCCTGGATAATTCTGTACTGTCTCGTGCCAGCAGGTCTGGTGCTATATGATATACATTATGATTATATAAACACCTGAAAACTCATTTTATGTTACAAATGTCTTTAAGTATACCTCAGTATCTGCATCATTAACACAGATTAAGAAAGGCTAACCCAATGAACTTCAGCAGCAAGTACTCCTCCATTTTTCCCTCACAAGCTTTTAATAACTATGACTGACTGGACATCTCTCAGCCTTTACACAGGCAGAAATGAAATTTAGCTTGTTAGCTCTAATGACAAAAACAATCCAAGTGGTAGGACAACTCACTAGGACTTTTTAGAATGTGTTTCCTAAGAGTAGAAATAGTTAGGTAAACAATTACTTTAAGCTAATGAGACTCAAAAGAAAGACTGAAATCCCTATCAATAACTGTAGATAAATTTGTGTAATTCCAGCCCATATGTGACTGATAACTGCTGCTCAGAGAACTCTGAAGTCACAGGCTAATCATCCTCTGACATGGAAGGAAACTGTGTAAATAATCAGAAATACTGTGTTTCAGTAAAATCTGTGAACATTTAATTGTCTACAAAATATTCAAGCACATCTCAACAACAACCTTTCAACTTGTAACCATACTTATCTATCAGAGGTAGAAACCACTATTTGTGCTGGGTATAACCAGGAAGTTAATACAACTCTCTGAACTTCAGGAACTTGCTGTGCATGCAGCTCTTGTTCCACCATCATGCACATAATACACTGAGTGATCTCTATAAAAGCACCAGGAAGTGCAAATATACAAAACTGACCCCTCCTCTTCAGCCACCAAATACAGTAACCACCAGACATATCTGGTTTTTCATTTGTTGAACTAAAAAAGATGGACAACAAAGGACAAAGGAGATGACAAACAGCTTTCATCAGAAGAGAGGTGCACTTCTGTCATGTTCTATTTTTCATCCTTTGTTTTTTGCATACAAGGCAACAAGAAGCTCCAATAGTAGTTACATCACTCAGTGCATGAATTAGCTTGCTTCTGTCCAGAGGTTTTTAAAGCTCTAGATCTTCCCTTGATGAACAAGGCAGGTGTACCTGCAAGAGAAGATAATATTGGCTGGTCCAGCTCAACGGTTCACAGATCAAGATGTTTCCCTTTGTTTGGGTCTTTGAATCAAATGGATTTGGGAACCTCTGATCACAGCCTTCTTCATTATGTGCTGCTCTGTTACATTCCTGGAGTTCTTCAGAGAAAGAAAAGAAAAGAAAAAAAAAAAAAAAAGAAAAAAAGAAAAAAACCAAACAACCAGGAAAGGCCTATAACCCACTACTAAAGGAATCATAGATCAGCAGTTGTGGAATTAAGATCCAGAAAGCACTGATATTTAAATACTAAACCTCAAATCACACGGGCTGGTTAAAAGCAAGGGATGGTGGTAAGACAGGTTTCCCTGAAAGAGAAAGGAGCTACTGATCAACACACCCAGGCAAGAAAAAAGACTGACAAAAGCAAAGTAACCAAGTAACTAAAGACAAATGAAAATTCCTGAGGTAAAAGGGTTTGGGAGTGGGAAATTACATATACATGCTGTATCAAGAATGCAGAATGCAAGAACAAAAAAAAAGTCTCACACTGAATACAATCAAGCTTTCTGAAATTCCCTTCAGATTTCAGAGGGAAAGGACAACTATATACCAGCCACTTTAAGGATACATTAATAAATAATGCAGAAAAAAAAGGAAGCTCTCCAAAGATGTGTTTCAAAAAGCCTCACAGGTTTAGTCTGGTGTTTAGGGCTCATCAACACTAAAGCTATGTATTAAGCATTTGCACAAATTGACCTGATTTAAATGTAACAAGTTTCTTATTTAATCTACCTCCCACCTTGGCAGTCACTACCAGCTTCAGTGGTTCTTGGTTAAGGTGACATTTTTCCATATACTTGGTACTTTTTTCCCAGTAGTCAAAAAAATGCGTAACAAACACTGAACACAAGAATCCAAAACACTTGATCTGAAATGGGGCATTAAAAACATATGGACTGTGTCAAGGTTTAATGCTGGGCTGGCAGCTAAGCAACTGACAGATGCTCTTTGTTAATTCTTCTCCCTTCCCCTACAGAAAAAGGAAAGAAATTAAGGGAGAGAAACACGCACATTGGAAAATAAACTACAAAGCTTTCATGAAACAATAATGATGAAAAAGGAAAAAAAAAAAAAAAAAAAAAAGATGTACAAATCTATACAGAACCACTATGGCACTCAGGCCCACCATTAACCATCACATCAGCACTGGAGCTGCACATCAGGCCCTGGAAAAGTCCTGGATTGGTCTCCTGGGGTCAGTGGCAGATGGGAGCTGGATTCAGGAACACACAGACTGGTATCAAAGGCACAAGAACAGAGTCCTCCCAGGACAGCAGTCACCAGAGGTTGACTCTAGTGATTCCTCAGCTCTACAATGTATAATGCACACTTAGTTTGCTCAATTCTGTTCACCTGCCTGGTCTGCTCAAACCCACAGAAGGGTTTCAGATGATTTTCCTCCCTTTTGTTTCTGGCACAAGAAATTTAGCAGAACCAAGCAGTGGCTGTGGTTCTACATACTGTTCTCCATGAAATAACTATAAACATTGAGAATTATCAGTCCTAGAAGCCAAACACTTACTGAAAAACATTCTGTTAATTTCAGCCTGTAGTTACAAAAGATTTAACTAAGTAAAATTACTAGGAGTAAAACTGGTTTTCTCCTGGCTCAAACCAGGACAACTGGATGTTCTACTAAACAGAAATCAAGCTAAAGATGAAATAACAGAATTTACTAGTGCCAAGTGAGCTTACATCAGCTTAATAAAAATAAATAGAATGTGCTTGTCAAAATAAAATTTTAAGTTCTAAATTAATTCACCTACATGTTTTAAATAATACAAGAAAAGTTTACAGTCTATTTCCTTTGCAACACCTGAGAAAAGCAAGTGAAACATTCATATATACACAAGCTTTTCAGGCATTCTTCGGCACAGAAAAACTAATTTTGAAAAAATAACTTGTCCTTTACTGCAATATGATGCACACGTTTGGTACTAGAAAAATAGACACATGCATGAAGAACATTAAAAGCTGTTTCAGAGCTCTGGATTGCTCTTCCCTCAAGCAGTGTGGGTAAGCCAAGCAGCTTTAAAGACAGTGGTAAAATTTATCACTTTGTAATATTAAGATATTAATTTAATTTCTTTTCACCACATTCCTACAATTCTTCCTGTTTCTTTATACAACATACTGGGCCTCTGAAGCACAATGACATTTTAAAGCATTCACATAATTCCTCTTACAGAAAATGCAAAACTACTTAATCTAAACCTTGACTATGTTTCAACTTACTCATTGATTATTTAGTAAATGCACAGCCTTCCACTATTAATTCTTGCAAGATAATGCTTTTATAAAAATATGAAAAAGTGATCCAGTGTTTATGCAAAGCCAGGAGAATATTCTCATCATCCCTTTACCCAAAAGTAAATTTTATCTCCGAATTGTTCTATCTAATGCAAATTACCTTACACAGGGCAAGAACGTGCACAGACACCAAGAAAGAGCGATCTTGGGCTAGTGCCATTACCTTGAGTCTCACACTTTTGCATCATTGCAACCATGAAGCAATTCAGAGTGTCTCCTTATTTATAGGTACCTACCTTTCCTACTCCGAACTGAAAAAAACAAGCACAAAAATAACCACTGCCCAGGATATAATAGCAGCATCCTATTACTGTACCTGTACCACGCTTGCTACCATGTTATAGCCAATTAAGTGAACTTTTAAGCTCACTTAATATGCAGGTATTGTATACTAGAATGCAAGTATTTTTATCTTAACTCATGATTTTACAGATGGAACTGAACTAAATAATTTACTGCAATAAACTATTTATTAATTTAATATAAATTAAGAAATAATGTATTGTAAATTAAGTTAGTATAATGTAGTAAATTATAATAATAATACTTTCTTGGCAAGCAAGTTTACTTAGTTTGGTTTGCTACCAGACTACCAAGAGTCTGTGGAAAACAGAGGGAAATGTCTACTTGAAAAAGACATTGCTCTGCTCTCTGCTGATGTGTCTCTTCACAGCAGATACTTAGGTCAGCAGCCTTTGTCTTAATGCTACGTTTAATTGCTATTTTGTAAGCCTGAGTAATATTGTTCCAAGTAAAAAGAATCAACCAAACTGTCTGGAAGAGCAAGCCCAGGGCAACCATAACTAACACTGATATTATAAGGTAATGGAGTGGTAAGTTAATGCACTTAGCTAAGTCCGCTAGTTTAATTAATCATGGCAAAACAAACTCTTCAGGAAGCAGCATGATTTTTTTGAAGTGACACTAAGTGCATAATAGTCAGTTCTCCACAATCCAGGCTAGCAATGCTGCTACATGCTTTCCCTCCATGTTGGAAGGTATAATTTAAACTGGATGGGGAAAAAATTAATTTGCCACTTGAAAGACCACTTTCAAGCTTTTAAGCTCATCCATAATCTACTGACTGTAAGACATTCTTGGACATACGTTCTGTGACCTTAGATCCTAGTACACTCAAAAGACACCACTGCAACAAAAACTGAAAACAAGAATAATTAAATATTTTCCCAAGCCAAGCTTAAGAATTTGTGACACAGTTTTGCCAGAGCAAATATTTTACTGACATACTTTTAACCTTTTTCATCTCTAATGTAGCAGGATTCTACAACTTTATTAATGAAGGTCCAAAGTAGATTTTGTCTCCTGTGTTCAGGGATGACAGTTCATGATTCAAAAATCATTGATTCTTAAAAGTTTTATATCCAATTTCTGCAGTTGTTGTATGAGTCAGTGATGACACAATAACGTTTGTCTTCAAGATGAGGAGTGGCAGGCCACCAATTTGTGGGGAGTGACAGAAGGAACCAAAATCAGTGTGAAGGGTAAGTAAGCCAAGTAATGAGACAACTTGTGCTGCAGCAGCTACCTATCAGTCTTAAAAGCAGACAAAAAATTTGAGGATGCAAAGTTCATACTAGGAAAACTATTACTGATACCATTGATTAGAAAGTCAATATCTAACTGTTATATGTCACAGTCTTAGTAACCAATAAGGATATTGACGTTTAAGTAGTAATTCAGAATTTAAACAAAAAACCAAACCAAAACAAAAGGAGGCCACAAAATACTCAGAAGAGCCAAGTTACTTACACACCTTAGATATGTAAACAGACGGAACTATGACAAGTTGTGCTATGAACCCAATTATTCATGAATTTGAGACATGCATGCCTGAACTTCTCCCATAATGAACACCATGGCAACTACAATCATAACAGTGTTTAATGAATCAGAGGTATCAACCTGGGTCATTCTTCAATATAAACACAGACCATTTCTTTTCTTAGACTTTGATAATATACTTTTATCAAATACCTTGCTCTGAAATGATGCACACAACATATTTATATAAGATGAGAAGTAAATAGTCAAAGTAGGACATCAGAGTGAGAACTTCCAGTAGAAGCCATGGATGAAGGTAGACATTTATCTTTCTAACTTTATAATCTGATTTTCTCTCCAGATATCTGACCTGAACTTAATTCACTAACATTTAATTGTATGTCCTCACTGTTTGATAATATTAAAAATATTTAATAATAAATGATAATCAACAATAGTTGCTACATTTATATAATTAAATAGTAAATAATAGTAATAATACCACCATTACCAGTTAGGTATTGGTAGTAAGCATCCACAAATACACCCATTCCTTTGGAAATGCAGATATGTATTTGTAGAGGACTAAATTGTATTATAGTACTTGAAACAAGGTTGAGTCTACTCAATGAAGGAGCAGAGAAGATGAAAAGAAATTCAAAGAGTGAAAAGGTGATCTACCTTCCAAAGAAAACAGGATGTCAAGGCAGGATGTTGTTCCTTATAAAAGCAGGTAAGGCTTTATAAAAACCTGCCCTACAGATCATGCACAAGAACAGACAACTACACTACTGCCTTTTATGCTGATCTCAACTTCATACTTAACCTTGTGCCACCATCACTCAAAGTCTCATAGAAAGCCTAGGTGTGACAGAAAATTAGGATGTTTATTCACACCAAAGTCTCATCCCCCACTTTTCGTCCTTCAATTAATTTCATACATATGAAAACAAAAAATTAATCCAGATAAATTTAATTCTCCAAGCATCTAGCCTAAAACTATTTTTACTTACAATGGCTTTTTCACCTGTTTCGTCTCCAAGGTCACAGCAAGATATTGCCATTTAAAAATATAATTTTCATCCATCATTAATAGAGACACATGTCCCCTGTGATTTAACAAATTTCTCATCTTTCTCCATATAAAGCACAGGATACACACAGGTGCAACTGAGGATAGAAGTGAATATCCCCCTCAACCTCAACAGTCAGGCCACTTGCCCTTTCTGTCTCTGCACCTCACAATAACTATGCTTTTACTGACAAAACATGAGATGCAGAAAAAGCTGATGTATCATTCATCCAAGGTGCCCTTCTGCTGTCTAGGGACTAAAAGATGTTTTTATCCTTATTCGGTCCTAGAAAAGCCTTTTCCTCCAGCAGCTAAGAGAGTGATGGACAAGGACAGCAACTACGAATTCTTCTTTCCCCAACCAACATGACACCATTCATGAGTATCCAACAGCCTGTGGTTTCCAGGTGTATCAAACACCTGCTTACTCCTTAGCCCTAAATGCACTAAGCAGTCAAACTTCTCTGAAGTCACATGAAAGGCAGATTTTACTGTTAAGCTCTTTTTAAAATACACTCTAGTCAGAGCATGGATTTCAACCAAGCATCTCACAAAACTGAAGTTCCACTGATGGCAAAACAACCATTAATGAATTTGTGTCATCTTGCACCATTAAGACAATTACTTTTTTTCAATTACTAGATTTTGTAATTCAATCCACAAGGCTCTCCAACTCTACCTTCCCAAGTCTCTTCCCCCATTCCCCAGATAGTAGGAGAGAGTGTATGAGTGGCTGTGTGGTATTTATCTGCATGTTGGGCTAAAACCATGACAAACATAAATACTAAATTAGGAAAAATAGTTTTGCAACACAAAAAACTGTTTTACTCTAATAAATACCAGGAGTCTGACCTCTATAATCTTTTAGTTCTTGCTCACTTAGGGTAAGAGATTATGACCTAGCAAAGTTCATTTTTACATTTTAACTGGATTAATACAAGTTCTGAGGAAAAGAAAGGGGAAAAAAAAAAAAAAAAAAAAAAGGGTTTTGAAAGAAAGTCAAATTAAAGTTCACTAAAGTGACAACTCACAGACCTCTGCATGATGACATAAACCAGCTAGACCTTATTATGGTTTAGAATATGTAAAAAATATTACTGGAAAAATGTCAAGGTTATTACTTCTTAATTTTATACAACTCGCCATATCAGAGTAAAGTGGTGTGGTAAAGTATCTGTGGTGGACATTAAATTGCCAGGTAATGTTACATTTTACCACCTAGTTGGCATAGTAATCTTAAGCAAGATTAAAGTTCACTGTATTTATTAATTGCTCTGCTCTAACAACGATCTAGGAGAGAAAACAAAACAACACCGAAAGAAAAAAACAAACAAACCCAAAACAGGCTCTTAGGTACACATTGAGACAGAAGTTTCTTAATAGGCTACTCCAGGAAGTTCCTATCACTTTGCCAATACTGGGATCTCAGGATTCAAGACTACCTCTTAATCTTTAGTAAGACTCTCTGAGAACAGAAGTATAGAAGACCCTCCAGTGACCTTAGAGAAAGCAAAACATTTTACAGAAGCACTTCCATTCTAAATCACTTCCAAACTTGCAGGACTTCACCAGACAGGCTCCCCAGCAATCTCACATTAAAAAGCAACAACTCTGGAAACCTGCACTCAGAACAGTTAGGTTTCCACACACCACCAAACAATCACTCAAGAAAGGCAGCTGTGGTGACCTGGGCTCAGGGCCCTTCAGCTGAGGTAGCTGGCACTCATAAAAGGGCACTACAAGCTACAGCACAGTCTGAGAACACGACTTGGATTCAGCTAGGCCTGTGGTGAAGTGAAACTTCAAAGACTGCAAGAGCTTCAAAGACCTGTGCACAGCCACTGTAAGTCAGCAATGTGAGAACTGGTGAGCTAATGAAAAACACAAAACAAAGGAATAACTAAAATAGTTTGTTGAAACCACCATGTAAGTTCAGCAGTGATTCTGTCAAAGTACTTACTAAATCACTGAAATCCACAGAACTGCTTTTGCAGTATCTACTCTCACTAGTACTTCTGTGTGCAGACCTTGAGTACAGTAGGGGAACATTCAACAACAGTATTTTAAAGATATAGAAAATAGCAAAAGAAACAAACAAAACACCACAAAAAGAGCTAATCAGTACTTTAGGCTTTATACACTTTATAGTCTTATTAAAAATTATAAAAAACTACTTGAAAGAGCTTACAGTACACTTGTTAGTAGCTCTTATTCTGCAAGCACATCTCAAAAAAACCCAAACAAAAACAAAAACCAGAAGATACCTCTGTAACATCTTGCAGTAATAGTAAAGATTTGGAGTACAGTTAGGTAACAGTTAAGGCCAGTAGTAAGTACAGGTAATGACAACAATTTCTATATACTTCAGCATTTTGTGGAACCTTTTCAATAAAGTTTTTAAATAAGCAAGTCTAACAAGACCTTACACAGCATAATTTCAAGGCAGTTTTACAACATACAAGAAAGAAAGTTTTTCTGTATTTGTAGGACCATTCCTCAACAATCTGATAGGCAAATCAATTTACCTCCTGCATTCCACATGCCATCAGTGAATTCACAATTTACAACAGAAAGTTAACTTCAAGCACCATATGTTGAAAGCAGTTAAGTGGGAACTAAATTGTTTCACCATTGTTTGAAATGTAAGTGATGAGGCCCCTTTGTGACCAAAATCAACTGTTCACAGGTAATAAAAATCAGATAACTTCACTGTTTCAAGAAACACAACACTCGTCCATGTCCAGACATATAGATGAAGCAGAGTGCACACTTATACAAGGAAAGTCATATTCCAAATTCCTTAAAGTCACGTGGCATGCTGACACCCATGCATTATCTGGATAGCAAGTGGGATACATCTTGATACACAGAAAGTACTCATTTCTTGACCTATGTCAAGAAATATCAGCGTTCGCTTTCCAATCATAAAACCACCCAATAGTAAGAGAAGGAAAAATTGAAAACCAAAAATATTCTCTCATACCTGGTATGAGAAACAACCTATCTAACCATAAAAAAGGAAATAACTTTCTCTAATAATTATAAACTCTCTTGCTTCACCTTAAGTGAACAGCTTTCAAAAGATGTTTTCTCTAAACCATGTTGTTGCATTGGTTTTAGTCATCTACAAAACATATTCTTATGCCATACTATCTGTTCTAACCTGACTACCCTAAGGGGTTATGCCCTGCTAAAGGTTCAAGCTGCAAAGGCTGAACTTCAAGTAAAGCAATTACAACCTTGGTGCAATCCCCAGATGTGGCCACCCTACTCCTGCCCAAGTGTTTTCAGTGGGTACACAATACCAAAGCAATGTCCAAAGAAAAATGGTTGAAAATGTACCCACTGGGCTCCAGTAGGATGAGAATTAAACCAGTGTGTTATTGGGATTACCAATATATATAGGTTTATTAGCATCTAGACAGATAGTGACTAAGAATGGCTATGTTAGATCTAATTTTATTTAGATATTTCTGGATAAGGATATATAAAAACCTCATAATAGAAAGAACTATAACAATATAGAAAACACTCAAGATTGCCATTATGGCAATTGGCAATGTCATACAGTCAAGCATCTTTGATCAGGAGAGTATCACAGCACTAATGAGATCCACAACTACCTATGCCATAAAATCACCTTCTATAGAGAAAGGTTGCTTTACCTATGCACAGTTACTTGCAACTATGATCCAAAGTCATACTACAAACTAAAGGCTGACTGCTTTATCACCAAGAGCACTTGATTTCCTCTTTTGGAGTCAAGACACCCTCTGTGATGCGTGCATGCAGTCTGAGTCAGTGATGTTTACATGTTTTTATGGTGCACACCACAGGGCCAAGAACTGCTAACAGGGGAAAGGAAGAGTGGTCAGTCACCACACCATTGAGTTAAGTGTGATCTTTCTAATACCTGGGGAAAGAAATTAAAGGAGGAAAGAAAAAACAAAATGAAAGAATGCCAAGTTTACAGCAACAGGCTAAATTTAGAAAAGTCTTTTTCTACAAAAAATTGAATCTTACTGAAAATCTTTCACTCATCAAGCATTAAGCAAATAATGCATTACATGATAAGAAACATTGAAACAGCTATTGCATCAGCTAGATGTTTACAGAACTGAACATGTCAAAGAGTGCAGCTTGGCAACAGACAGCAAGAGAAGACAGGGTAAGAAGTCGAATGGAAGAATACTACTCAGATCAAAAACATACAGAAAGTATCAAAGTACAAAATCAACTTGAAGTATTTACTACTATTGGTACTTTGTATTTTAAGTAGTAACTACCTAAGTATTTAAAACTACACTAAATTACTATTGACTTAGTTATAGTTAAGTTCTTCTTATTAAAAAAAGAATTACTCAATTCTTAACATCTTGCAGTGAGCTGAGCACTAAGTATGCATTTTTTGCAGTCGCCTTCTTTCTCAGTCTCACCTCCCAATATGGGAAAGTAAGCAGTTCCAGAAAAGAAGATTTTACTAGTACCTGTTTTTTTTTTAATTTGGTTAGAGTCTAGCACTACCCACAATGACAAAAAATATGGAGTATCTTCACTTAGTGGCGCCAAAACCACAAAATGTGGCAAATCCTTCAACTAGATCAGCTTCTAATAGAATACCAAAAGTCACAATACTGATTTTTGACCAAGTAATAAACGTAACTGAGAAAGAAAGGAAAACCTTGTAGGTGTCATAGAAAAGAGTAAAACTGCAAGAAAGTACAGTAAACAAGACACTATAAACAAGAAACTTCAGGAACCTGATGAGAGACAGATGAATTTACATAGTAAAATTCACTTCCAGCAACTAAATTGCAACATAGAATTAAGAAACATGACTCTTCCTAAGTGATTCATTATTTAAAAAGATCTGTTATACATGGCCTGTTTATTTTAATTTGCACTTAGCCAAAGGATCAGCTAAGTATCCAAAGGCCTGTTCTGAGGGAAGAGAACCCTCATATTTCATACCTGTTTCATACTTTCACAAAGAGGGCTGTAATTTAAAAATTTGTTGGCTATCATAATGAATGACTAATTAGCTACAACTGGTAAAAACTATTCCAGAAGCTTTACCCATCTTGCCTTCAGATTGCTAAATGAAAAAAAAAAAAACCAAAACCAAAACTGCTGTAATTAAAAAGTTTGTTGGCTATCATAATGAATAACTAATTTGCTACAACTGGTAAAAACTATTCCAGAGGCTTTACCCATCTTGCCTTCAGATTGCTAAATGAAAAAAAACAACAAAACAAGGTAACTGACTGCTACAGGAATCTACCAGTCAATCTACAAAGCTTTTGCTTGAACTCCTCCACCCAGAAGTGGAACAGCTGGCTCAGGAGGCATGACGTAGATACACATTCCAAAATGATCTTATAACTTGGGCTGACTCCATTCAAAATTTACCTTACTGTAAGTTCATTATTATAATTATTTTCTCCTCATCTCTGGTTAATCAACACTTGTCAACCGAGAAGGGGAAAGTAGCAGAAAAAGGTACTAATATGTCACCCTTAGAAATAAATGCTATGCTTCAGTGCTAGAACTATCTCAATAAAATAAATTTTGCTATCCAAAGTGTTTCTCCACTAAAGCTTCCACAGCAAAGCAGACAAAGACGACAGGGAGAAGATTTGTTACTTCAGGGCAGTGTTCATACAGTAATAGCAGCTATAGCAATCCATATGAATATGACTGAATAAAGACTGTGTCTTTACATATAAACCTTAAAAAAGGAAACATTTAGTACGAGTTACAGTAATACCTCTAGAAAGCAGCACAAAGCATTGTGTCTTTGCACCTTCTGAATTCATTCGAAGTTACAACCGAGATACAAATCTATTCCACGGGACAGATCACTCTAGATATGCACAAACTACCTTAAAATGCTATTTTTGTTTTTCATCATAAGCATGCAACAAAATAAGCCATTATCATCGAAGCCAGAAGGGGGTGCTCTGAATAACTGAGGCGGGGGGGTATTGAAGCAAACATTTGTCTTGCGTTAGGAGAGGTCAGAAGCACACTGCCTTGTTTCACTTTGGGAGCTCACATAAGTTCTGATGCCAAGCCTTTCTACAAAAAAACAAATCTGAACAGCTTTTATTTTCAGCAAAAAGAAAATGCTTCCTTTTGTGCTATTGTCATTATAAGGGCAAATCAATCTGTTACAGAAAGCTAGCAATACAAAGACCTGACAAGTGTTAATTCCAGTTTTGTATCCCATGATGTGCGAGCAGTTTAAGAGCCTGACGAGGAGGTGCAGGGAATACAAAGAAATACAAAAATCCTATACTACGGTTTTCACCTATACAATGCCTATTCTGACATGGTTTAAGATTTTTTTTATTGTGGCTGTTCTGAGTTGATACTTTATACTGAACTACGTCCTAAAATTAAAGAAACGGTCCTAGATCATTCTGCAAGTGTAATTCAGTATTAAATCTCTGCTAGCACTCTGGTGCATCAGCCTCCCCCCACCCAAAAAAAGATCCGCACATTCCAATCAAGCCTTTCTCAGCGGGGATCACCCATTCCCCCCTCCTTGCCTCCCTGCCTCCCTCGCCCCAGGCCTTGCCAGGTTCCCGAATACCCTCTGATTTTAGGTTTCATTTTGTTTTAAACAGCAAAACGAAAGAAGAAAGCTTCCAAAGCAAGGATCCTTACCCTTGAAATCCCGCCATGCGCGCAATAAGAATGGTGAACTGTTTTTTCCTTTTTTTTTTTTTTTTGGTTGTTGTTGTTTTGGGGTTGTTGGGTTTTTTGTTTTTTTTTTTTGGGGGGGGGGGGTTGTTTTTTGGTTTTTTTGGATGGGAGATGAGGGGAGAGGTGGAAGAAACAAAAGCCTAAACGGAGGAGAGGCTAAGCAACGGAGACAGAGGGAGATGGCGGAGACCCTGGTGAAGGAGCAGGGCGAGCGTCAGCCATGTTGTGTGTGTGTTGGTCCAGTATTTACAAACCTGCAGCTGCAGCAGCGCTTGGAGTCTGGAAGAGCGGGGAACGAAGGGAGGGAGAAAGGCGAGGAGGGAGAAGAGGCAGGCACGGAGAGAGGGAGCGAAAGGAGGGAGGGAGGGACGGAGGAAGGGAGGGTGGGAGGGAGGAAGGAAGAAAGGAAGGGACGGGAGGAAGGGATGGACGGAGGGAGGAAGGGATGGACGAAGGGAGGGGAGGAGGGAGGGGAAAGCGGCGGCAGCAGCAGACAAAGGATCCCAGCGCAGCCCGAGCGGAGACCGCACAGAGGCGCGCGCACACACGCACACACCGGGGCGCGCGGGCTGCTTGACGCCGCAGCACCGCTGACCCAAACCCTGCGGCTGCCGGACCGGACCGGACGGCGGCCCCCGCAACCCCCGCACCACCGGCCCCGCCGCCGCCGCCACACAGACGCCTCCCTCGTCCCGCTGTCCTGCGGCGGCGGGGGAAGGAGGGCCAAGGCACACGCTTCTCCCCCCCACACACCACACCTCCGCCTTTCCCGGCGTGTACTATCGATGGGGCAGGGCTTACTTGCCGGCGGCCCCTCAGCGGGCCCCCAGCTCACATACAATAGCTCCGCAGTGGGGAAAGAAAGGGGGGGACTCCGACCCCTCCCTTCTGTCAGGAGATAAGAGGGTGGATGCCGAGAGGCAACCCCCGTGCCAGGGGAGGGCGGCAGCCCCCCAGATCCCAGAAGTGTGGGGGTTGCCAGGCAGCCGAGGCACTGCGGGCCCCGCTGCGGGCCGCCTCCCGTGGCTTCCCGGCGAGCCACTGAGACAGGCGGCAGGGGCGGGACGACAGGGACGCCACACCAGGGTGGAGGGGGTGGCGCAGGCCAGACACGCCGCGAGTGGATACACAATGTCAGCCCCGGGGGAGGGGGAAAGGCTGGGTTGGGAGCGGCGGCTCCGGACCCGGCTCCCCCCACAGCGACTCCCTCTGGCTCTGCCCGGTATTGGGCCGGGCCAGGCCAAGGGCGGCGCAACGCGCTGCGCTCTTCCCCTCCCCCCCCTCGCCTCCGCTACTTGCTCACCTGCCGGCGGGATAGGGGCCCGGGGGTGCCAGGCAGGCGGGCGAGCGGCCGGCCGGCCCGAGGGGGCCAGCGCTGCAGCCGCTGCCGCAGCCCCCTGCTTCGCCGGGTCACTCAGCTCCTCCGCAGCAGCGGCGGGAACGGCCGCTCCCCTTGTCTCGTTTGCCCCCCTCCGCCGCCACTGCCTCCTGCTCGCCTCTGCCACATTTGGATCCCCCTCTCCCTACACGAGCTCCGCCGCCAGGATAGAGGCCTCCTCACCTTCCTGCCAAATAATGAGCCACCGCATCAAGCCGTTCAAAACACGGGGCCCGGCCCCGCCCTCCTCTTCCGCCCGGCCCCCTCCGCCACCGCGCGGGCGCACTGCGCCTCCCAAACTGCGACAGGAGAGGAGGACGCACTCCCCCGCCCCGCCCGACGACGCCGGTTCCAGGGCGCTTGCGCCGTCACAGCCACAGCCGGCAGCTGCCGCTTGCGGTTCTCTTGGTGCCGCCGCTCACCGGGCAGCTACTCACCCTCACCGCCGTGCCGCGGGCCGCTCCGGAGCCTTCCGGCGAGCGGACAGACGAGCGAGGGAGCGAGCGAGCGAGCGAACGGACGAACGGACGACTGCCGCGCTGCTTGGGAACACGGCCTACCTGGCCCTGGGGCGGCGGGCGGCCCTCGCGCCGCCCCGCCTGCTCACGCTCCGCAACGCGCCCAGCGCCGCCTCACGGGCGGGCCGCAGCGGCGGGGCCGCGCAGCACCGGCGCCTCCTCCCCGGGCGGGACTCGGGGCCCGTCGCCATGGCGGTTGGCGTGTGTTGCCCACTGGGTTTCCGTGTTTCTTGTCCCTGGTCCTCTTCCGACCCGCGGGTACTGTTAAAGTGATGTGATTAATAACCAAGACCCGATACACTTTTTAGGAGCTCGATTTAATTAATGAAATCGCAGCAAGCAAAACAGCGCTGGGTGCGGGGATGTGCAAAATCTATCCCTCGTGTAATGTATGTTGATGAATTTGTATTCCTAACCAAATAAAAATCGGGAAAAGAATTAACTGGGTAGGATGTGAATTTGGCTAAACAAAGCGGCTAAGACATGTAATTTTCCAGCAAGCAGATAATCCGATCCTTCCTCATATTGACTGTACGGCACTGTTTTCTCAGGATGCACTAACCACAATGTAACATTTTTAACGTACTCGTTGCAAAATTTTGTACTGAGCTTTCTTAAGTCAGCATTTCACACGAAGCGTACGTGCTGAGCGAGGGGTTCGTCGAAAAAAGCATAACCAAGGACTTTACCATACGACCACCAGATGGGGAAAGAAGACCCTCAAGGATCACGGACGCATGCGTAACACGGGTTGGACTTTTCCAGAAGATGCTTTGCACAAGCCCACCTTTCTGTTGAATATGCATAGAATTGTAGTCAATAAAAGTTAACGCCAGGGCTTTGATCGGGGTGCATGAGGGATAGAGATTCCTCTTGTCCCTGCACCCAGCGGTGTTTTGCTTATTGCAATTTTATTAATTAAATTGAGCTCCTAAAAGTATACTGAGTCTTGGTCATTTATAACAATTGGGGCCTTGTCCGGGATATCCCTCAGTGCTTGCTCTGGGGTCCGGATTGGAGAGGTGGCCCACCAATTTTTTGGTGGCTCCTTTCGCACCCCCCGGCTTCGCTGACGGGATCCTGAATCCTAAATTGCAGTAAGCAATGAATTTGATATTTATGAGCTCTTTTGCCAGCTGTGGCGCCGTGTTTTGCCTGTAATTCTGTGTGTGAAGATCCGAATGAAGACGACAGAGTTGTATTAAAGGCATATACCCTCCGATTTGGTTGGATTCGGTTGTCTCTGTGTGTGTAGGAGTGTCACTGAAACAGAACATAGTTCCGAAGTGAGTATGGAGGTCTAACCATGGTTCCAGTCTCCCACGAGGGTCTTGGCTGGTGAAGGACCTCCTAAAGAGGAGAAAAATAAAGCGGAAGGAAAAGATAAATAGAGCTGGGAGCCTTTAGATCATTTTCCTCCTCCATATTTAAATAACCTGCTGCTGACTGCTCCGCCATTACTAGCGCCATTTCCGTCATCCCCCTGTTAACAGAGGATGATCAGCCAATAGCAACATGAACCAGGGGAAGGCAGCATGAGAATGCTTTAATATACCCTTTAAGGGAAGTTCCACTTGGTGGAAACCAGGGAGGACTAGGCTTTGTGACAGTTCCCCTAAATACAAATTATGTTAGAAATTTTAAGAAGGAAACAAGAACTTTGTTAGGTGATCCGCTACGGGTAGCTGAGAGATTGGTGAAATCAATGGTTGAAACTCAAATTTGCCTTGGACAAAGTGACACTTTTAAATATACAAACAAAACCATGAAGCAAAACAGGATTGTCACTATACGAGATGTTATGCGGGATGTCTTATTGTGAGGGAATGCCACTAGAGCATGATATAATAGAATATGGAAGTGTCAGAAAATACATAGTAACTTTGGGAAGATGGTTAAGTGAGTTTAATGAAATGGGAATATTGGTGCAGACATCTCCCTTGGGATTTGCTATACATCAATTACAACCTGGTGATAAAGTTTGGATAAAGACATGGAGAGAAGAAAGCTTATCCCCTCTCTGGGGAGGACCTTTTCAACTACAGATACTGCTGTCCGTACTGCAGAGAAAGGATGGACGCATGCCTCCAGGGTTAAAGGACTAGTAAAGGACTGGAAGATCACTTCTCAGCCTAGGGAACCAAAAATCACACTGAAAAGAACGTAAACAGATAAGTAATTGAGGAATTTTATATATCAACTCCAGAAAATTAGGATGGGTACATATTGAAATTTATTAAAAAGGGAAGGTAAATGAGGAAATATATATATATATATCTTGAAAGAACAAGGGAAGGGAAAAAGGGAGTGGAAACACAGGTGACAAACGCCATAAGGTGGAATTAGGAGCGATATTACATGAAACATCTTGAGGTCCTTAACTTAGCCCATTGTAGGAGAGGGGGCAAGACTGGATGGGCCATTGAAGCTGCAGTTGAAGAAGGTGTGCCGAGAGTTGCAACCCCTCTGGGCTGTGACCACTGAGCGTCATGATCCCTACCGGACCCTTCTTGATTTTGGTGGGGATACTAGCATGCACCTTGGCCAAAAATTGCAGTCAATGTGTAACCACTACCCATAGAGGAAGAATAGTGTCCCAAACTCTGATCTATCATACTGTGTATGTCTGTAAAGGATCACTGGTGGGGACATGTACCCACAACATGACACAATACCACCTGTGCAAAGAAAAGGATGGCAGGATACTCTGCTATGACCCAAAAGAATTGCTTTACCTATATTGGATAGAGTTACAAATCAATGATCGTAGTGGACCCTGATAGTGAGGAGTAAGGAAATGACTAATCTTAACCAACCAGTAAGCCTAATCTTTGATGCATGCCAAGCAATGGATAAGGATCCTTATATGCCTTGTGGAAACTTGGGATGGCAACAGTATTATAGTACTTTTGAAAAGTACCTATATTGCTTATTGCAATTTTATTAATTAAATTGAGCTACTAAAAGTATACTGAGTCTTGGTCATTTATAACACGAACACTGATCAAAGTACTGGCATCATCTTTTATTCAGTGCAATTCTATGCATATTCAAAAGAATATGGGTTTATACAAAGTGTCTTCTGGAAAAGTCCAACCCTGGATTACACATGTGCCTGCTATTCTCGAGGGTCTTCTCTCCCCATGTGGTGGCTGTAGGATGAAGTCCTTAGTTCTGCTTTTTTGACAAACCCCTCGTCCAGCACATACGCTTCTCGTGAAATGCTGACATAAGAAACTCAATAATGGAGTTTGCAACGGGTCTGTTAAAAATGTTACACTGTGGTTAGTACATCCTTGAAAGAGTGTACATTGCGGCTTGTACAAGGAACTGCCTAGTTGCTTTGTTCATCATCATCCAAATTCACATCTTCATCCCAATATACAGTGACCATGTCACAATACTTGAAATTACATACTTTGCACTTACAAAGCTCAGAGCATCCATGTTTACATTTCCAACACATATACGAATCATAATGCCTATTTTTCTCACAACATTGTCATAATTTTAGCCACTAGCTGCATGACTGTTATCCACCCACTACCCTCCCAGAGGAACATAGAAAGGGAAAGGAGAGACAGATTTTAAGGAATAGAGAAGGTTTACTGGAGTATGCAATGATGTAGTAATAATAATGGTGATTGTGAATTACAAATATGTAAATACGGAACCTGTTCTGCTCCTTAGTTGGTAGCTCCTTTCTGACCAGAAAAGTCCCACAGTGGACCTGGCAGAGGATGGATGTGCCTGAGTCCAGGGTCTCCGTGACAGTCCAAAGGAGCCTTAGAGCAGCTGCACTGGTCCTTGGGGAGGCAGGAGAAGGTGACCTATCTTCATGAATTATGTTCGTTGTCGGAAAAAAATCCCCAGCAGCACAAGCAGAGATGACAATCAAAAGCAAACCTGGCCATTCCACCAGCCTGAGAGGCCAGAAGAGGCTTCTCAGTGGGCATATTACACTGAGCACCATGGGAAGAACAGAATACTGTGATTGTTCCTTTTTGGGTCATCTGGCCCACCTTCTCATAGGCATAGTTTCCTCCCTCACACACATGTAACTGTCTCATCATCAGGCTGGCATCCTGGGTGAGCTCAGGTTAGTATGGCCACAAGCAATATTTCTCCTGTTCCTCTCAAACCAGGACAATCCACACCCGATTGGGTGTTATGTACCCGACCTAGTTATGTACAAAATTTACATTATACAATTATACAGTTGTAAAATTTGAGCTGTAGCTTTCTCAGCCAAATTTCCCTGTAGTACACACTGAACCTTATCATTCTGCTGCATCACCCACCATGTGTGTCACAGAAGTGCAGAATAATTTTGATTAGAAAAGTCCTTAGAGATCATTGAGTCCAACCATTAGCCTAGCCTTAACAACCATTAAAACTAACTCTACCAAGTTCAGTGCTAAACCATGTTCCTAAACACCCCATCTACACAGTCTTTTAATTGCCTCCAGGGGTGGTGGTTCAACCTCTTCCCTGGGCAGGCTGTTCCAGTGTTTAATAACCCTTTCTGTGAAGAAGTTTCCTCTGATATCTAATCCAAGCCTCCTGTGGCACAACTTTGAGACTGTCTCCTCTTGTCCTGTTCCTTCTCACTAGTGAGAAGAGGCTGACCCCCACCTCACTTAGACCTTTTAGGTAGTTGTGGAGAGCCAGCCTCCTTTTATCCAGACTGAACAATCCACGTCCCTCAGACACCCCTCATAAAGCTTATTCTCCAGACCCTTCACCAGCTTTGTTGTCCTTGACTCCCCTCCAGCACTTCCATAGTGGGAGCCTTAAAACTGAGCACAGTATTCGAGTTGTGGCCTCACCAGTGACAACTGCAGGGGGACGACCACTTCACTAGTGCTGTTACTATTTTAAGTTACTTCCTGAAACGCAAGGAGGCTATGCTTAGTAAGGAGACATTGTTTTTTGCAGGTTTGTGCAAAACTGGGTGTTCAGTGGAGTCACACAAATCAAGTACACCTTCAAGATCAAGCACACGTGAAAAAATGCAAATTTAACTTATCTACTAAATACACTAATATTATAATCTCAATACTTGTCTGACAAGTTCTTTTGTGAGAAGGGTGTCCTTCTTGGTAAGCTTAACTACTCATTGTTATTGGTTACTTGTGACACCCATTTCCTATGGCCATAGGCATACACATCAAGATAAGCTCATCAAGCACCCCCTTCCATTGATCATGCTGTCCTGTCTTTTTTGGCATCATTTCCTCCCTTAAAGACTTTTTAAAGAATATCCTTTAACTAAGTCTACTTCTCTCATCAAGTACATCAAGTTACTCACCCAAATGCTGAGCAACACTTACAGTTCAATTGTAGAAATAGACATAAACATACAAAAGCTAGCAAGATTATTGTCAATAACATCAACAAATTCTTGAGCCAAAGACTTAATTCAGGGAACCAGGAAATAAACCATCTCCAAACCTATTTGATTCCTAGAGGTGCATAATCCTTCTGAATTTCTTGTAGGATTGTAATCTGTTGCCAAATTTCATTTAAATAAGGATCAATTCTCCCATTCTTATCTATGTATACACAACAGCTGGTATTAATCTCCATGCATAGGCCTCTTTGAGAGGCTAACATCTCTAAAGCCATCCTATTTTGTGTAGCTGTTTTTTAAGCTTTTTCTACCTCTTCTTGTAAAGCAAAGACAGCAACAGAAGTTCTGTTTCAAATTCATTCTAAAAGTGAAGAAATTTTCATGATGTCCTTTTCTAATTCACTTACTCCAAGGCAAGGAATAAACTGTCTCATAAAGGAGTGAATTTCATGTGTCTTTTAAACCCTTTAAAGGTCTTTAACAACCCTGTTAAAGGGTTATCTGAACCATGGACTCTGATCCTCATCATTTTAGCTTTTTATTACTGTGATATTTGGAGGCATTGTTCCTGACTAATTCACAAGTAGAGCCTTAACTGCTTTGTTCCCCCATAACCAATACCATCCACCACCTTTTGGAACATTCTGATAGCCATCCTGCTGTTTCCTTTTTTTTTTCTTTTTTTTTCTCTTGTTTGTTTCTTTGTACTGCATTGAGCAATCACACTACAGATAATGGCTGAAAGATGGGGATCCCAGATATCTCCATTTTAAACGTAATTTACTCCAGGATGTTTTAAAAGAAATTGGCATCCCTACTAAGGGTCCTACATTATTACTATGTTCTGGAAAATAGACACAAACCCAGCAATTTGCTTAATTATCTATTTTCCTATCTTTTCCAGTGATTTCCAAGTGAAGATTGTGATCCGAAGAATCAAAACATCCCTTCTGATTCCCTTTCATCTTCTGTCTCAGGAAGACGAGAAGAAACAACCACCATGCTTCTCTCATTGTTGGACTCTAGAACAGTAATATATCTGTATGGTGCCATAAAAATATTAATGTTAAAAGAAAACTTCTTCTCCCATATACTCTAAAAGTGTCCAGTTTTCTCTGAATGTTGCTTTCTTGATCCGCGTGTAAGGAAACCGAGGCTTGATTCCTTCAAACTCTGCAGCCATATCTGTTAACAAAAATTGGAACAGTTTTTTCCACCTTTCCTTTAGAGGTTACTGGTGCTCTGAGGTGCTCTCACCTGCAAATAGCTGTCAAGAGAATGCAGCAGTTTCACTAAACATACTAAATATTCCTTAATATTCTGATTTCTAGTTCAGGACATTGTACTTAGTTCAGTGCTATTTACCATCAGGCTTCCCATACATAATCTCAGAAGGACATACTTTTTATATTGACTTGGGTCACTCTTGCCCTCAACAAGATCAAAGGTAAAGCATTCAACGATTCCATATCAGTTTCCTGTCAGATTTTATGAATGTGTGTCTTTAAAACCCCATTTATCTGTTCCACATTCCCACTGGACTGTGGTCTCCAAGGGGCATGAAAATGCCACTTTCTGCCTAAAGCCTTTACTGTCTTTTATCACTTTTGCTATTAAATGGTGTCTTGGGTCACCAGAAAACTTACCATTTTAAGTTAGCTCCCAAAATGCAAAGAGACTAAATTAAAGAAAGAGACATTGTTTTTTGCAAGTTTGTGTAAAATTGGGTGCTCAATGGACTCACACAAGTCAATCACTCCTTCCTCAAAAACAGGGCTCATTTTATACATTAAAAAAGCAAATTTAGCTTATCTTCCAAGTACACTAATATTATCATCTCAGTACTTGCCAGGCAAGTTCTTTTGTGAGAAGGGTCCTGGTAAGCTTAACAACTCATTGTTATCTGCTACTGATGATACCCATCTCCTGTGGCTACAGGCATTCATATCAAGATAAGCTCATCAAGCACCCCCTTCCACTGATCATGCTGGCCTATTTTTTGGCATCACTTCCACCCACACTCTTTCTGATACAAACCAGGATGCCATTGGCCTTCTTGGCCACTGGGACCACTGTCAGCTCATATTCAGCTGCCTGTCAGTCAACATCCATATATTCTTCTATGCCTAGCACCTTTCAAACCACTCTTCCCCAAGCCTATAGGATTGCATGGGGTTATTGTGGCCCCGGGGCAGAACCTGACACTTCAGCTTGTTAAATCTTGGACAAACTGGCCTCTGCTCACTGATCCAGACTGTCCATGGCCTTGAGCAGAGACAGACATGTGGAGTGGGTTTGCCTTTCCCAGGGGATGAAGAAATCCACACAGCCTTTCTCAACAGGTTCCTTTCAACGGGGACTTTATCCCCTTCTAGAGTATGTAAGAAGTGTGAGTGGGCAAGGCTAGCTTGATTCATCAGCCCCCTGGTATTGACTAGCCAGGTGGCTTGTGCTAAATTTTTGTCCTAGTCTTTGAAAGTCCCACCTCCCATTACTGTAAGGGTGATTTTAACAAGTGGTTATGTCTTCCTGGAATCTGGTGCATGATAAGGGATATGATAGACCACTCCATACCATGCTGTTTGGCTCAATTAGCTACTAAGGTGTTTCTGAAATTGTCACAGAATGAGCCGTGAGAAATGCTGTTAAACAATGTTATTTGTTTAACACTACCAGCATTTCTCACAGCGCGTTCAGTATATGGCCTATATTCAGACGTTCTTTTCACAGAAGTTCCACACATCAGCCAATGTGCAATCCACACATATAACTGAGATTTTTATTAGAGAAGCTGCACATGCAGTAGTTACTAGTTATAAGGGACATTTAAGTACAATTGAAGTATTGATTGTCCGGGCAACTGGAAAGCAAGTTTTAGAGCCATTCCTAAAACTGATGGAGGCACAGTTGGGAATAAGAAATTAACACACTCATTTTTCTATATGCCAGAATGTACCCTGCCATTTTTACAATATGATTTTTTGTGCAGAATGCTCAAGGAACCTTTTCTGAGAACTCTGTGCAGTTAAGTATTTCCCAGAAAATATAAGTCACGTATTTACCTGCTAACAGAGGCATCTTCTGCTTAAGAACCTGAAGACAACATTCCAGACGCAGTGATAAAATCAGTAATTTCTCTGGTGTAAGCTTTTAAAGAATGAGGTGGAGCAATGAGCATGACCCCTGTTAAAATAGAGATAATACCTGGAACTCATCCAGTAAGAAAGAAACAGTATCCTGTAAAATCAGAATCAAGGAAAGGACTGGAACCATTAATTAACTCCTTAAAGGTGGCTTTTCCTTGCCACACCAATTGGCCTACGTTGAAAGAATATCTGCTGTCTTTGTTGTGTGTTTTCTTATCCCCAGCCTGAGGGGACTATCCCCAGCTTATACCTCAAGAGCCCCAGGAACTGTCAGTATTATTCTGAGGGGTAATTGTATTTAGCTTAGTGGTTTTACCTTGCCCCATGCAGCGCTACAGGCTGGGCACAGAGTGGCTGAGAGCAGCCAGGCAGAGAGGGACCTGGGAGTCTGGATTGACAGGAAGCTGAACAGGAGCCAGCAGTGTGCCCAGGTGGCCAAGAAGGCCAATGGCATCCTGGCCTGGATCAGGAACAGCGTGGCCAGCAGGTCCAGGGAAGGGATTCTGCCCCTGTACTCAGCCCTGGTGAGGCCACAGCTCGAGTCCTGTGTCCAGTTCTGGGCCCCTCAGTTCAGGAAGGAGATTGAGGTCCTGGAGCAGGTCCAAAGGAGGGCAACCAGGCTGGTGAAGGGATCCAGCACAAGTCCTGTGAGGAGAGGCTGAGGGAGCTGGGGGTGTTCAGCCTGGAGAAGAGGAGGCTCAGGGGAGACCTCATCGCTCTCTACAACTCCCTGAAAGGAGGCTGGAGCCAGGGGGGGTTGGGCTCTTTTCCCAGGAAACTTTCAACAAGGCAAGAGGACATGGTCTCAAGTTGTGCCAGGGGAGGTTTAGGTTGGATATTAGAAAGAATTTCTTCACGGAGAGGGTGATCAGACATTGGAATGGGCAGCCCAGGGAAGTAGTGGATTCTCCATCCCTGGAGATATTTAAAAAGAGACTGGATGTGGCACTCAGTGCCATGGTCTGGTAACCGCAGCGGTAGTGGTCAAGGGTTGGACCTGATGATCTTTGAGGTCCCTTCCAACCCAGCCAATTCTATGATTCCATGATTCTATGAATCAAAGTTAATTAGAGGTCCTGCTCATCCAAAGTTAATCAGAGGTCATGCTTGTCCAAACAGTATGGATCTGTTGAACCTGACAATACAAATACTGATGACTAACCTAGGAACATATGCCATGAACAAACCTCACATGTCTTGAGAAAAGAACATGCACATCAGTTTGGCCAAGGAGATAGCTAAGACAAGCAATCCAGCTGCTGGATTTGTCCTCGTTTCCCTGAATACTGAGAACAAGGGGTACCTATGATTGGTGGTTTTGTTCCCTTCCATATCTCCTGAACCAATCTCTGGATAAACACAACCTCTAATATAGCTAAGAACCACAGATTCATAATGGCTGGAAAGGATCTCTGAGATCACTGAGTCCAACCATCCATCAAACAAAAAAACCCAAAAACCCTACAATCTCAGCCACTAGAGAATGCCCTGAAGTGCCACATCTACACATACCTCCAGGGACAGTGACTCAACCGCCTCCCTGGGCAGGCTGTTCCAGTGCCTCACCACTCTTTCAGTAAAGAAATTCTTCCCAATATCTAATCTAAACCTCCCCTGCTACAACTTCGGACCATTTCCTCTCATCCCGTTATTGTTAACTTGGGAGAAGAGGCCAACACCCACCTCCCTGCAACCTTCTTTCAGGTCGTACAGGGCAATGAGGTCTCCCCTCAGCCTCCTCCAAAGTAAACTTGTCCAGTTCCCTCAGCCATTCCTCATATGACTTCTTCTCTGGGCCCCTCACCAGCTTGGTAAGTCTTCTCTGGACATGTTCCAGCACCTCAATGTCTTTGAAGTGAGGGCCCTAGAACTGAATACAGAATTCAAGGTGTGACTTCACCAGCTCCAAGTATAGAGGCACAATCATTTCCTTCCTCCTGCTGGCCACACTATTTCTGATATAACCCAGGATGCTGTTGGCCTTCTTGGCCACCTGAGCACACTGCTTTCTCATGCTGAGCGGGCTGTCCACCAGCACCTCCAGGTTCTTTTTTCGCTGAGGAGTTTTCCAGCCACTCTTCCCCAAGGCTGTACTGTTGCCTGGGGTTGTTGTGACCAAAATGCAGGATCCAGCACTTGGCAGTATTGAACGTCATATAATTAACCTTGGCCCATTGGTCTAACCTGTCTAGGTCCTGCTGTAAGGCTTCCCCACCATCCAGCAGATCAACACTCCCACCCAATTTAATGTTGTCTGCAATTTTACTGAGGGTGCGCTCAGTCCCCTCATCCAGATGATTGATAAATATGTTAAACAAGACTGTCCCCAAACCTGAGCCCTGAGGGACACCACTGGTGACTGGCTGCCAACTTGATTTGACCCCATTAATCACAACTCTCTGGGCATGGACATCCAGGCAGTTTTTTACCCAGTGAAGTGTACACCTCTCTGTGCCATGATTCTCCAGCTTCTCCAGGAGAATCCTGTGGGAGATGGTGTCAAAGGCCTTACCAAAGTCCAGGTAGACAATGTCCACAGCCTTACCCTCATCCAGCAGGTGGATCACATGGTCATAGAAAGACAGCAGGTTGGTTAAGCCAGACGTCCCTGACTGGCTGAACATGATCCCTTGGCTGCCCCATACTTGCTGTGAGAGCTCATTCAGGATGATCCTCTCCATGATCTGTCTCAGTACCAAGGTCAGGCTGACAGGCCTGTAGTTCCCTGGATCCTCCTTCAGGTCCTTCCTATAGAGGGGTGTCAGATTAGCCACCCTCCAGACATCTGGGACCTCCCCTGTTGGCAAGGATTGTTGATAAATGATGGAGAGAGGCTTAGCAAGTTCCCCCACCATTTCCCTCAGAACTCTTGGGTGAATCCCATACAACCCCATAGACTTATGCATGTCTAGATGCAGGAGCAGATAATTAAATACTTCCTCCTGGATTAGGGGGTGTGTGTGTTTATTCCACTCTCTATCCTTATCTTCCATCTCAGGAGGCTGAATACCCTGGGGGTAGCTGGTCTGACTACTAAAGATGGAGGCAAAGGCAACATGAAGTATCTCAGCCTTTTCCTCATCTTTGGTTGCAATGTTCCCCCAGCATCTAGTAAAAGATGGAGATTCCCCCTGGCTCTCTTTTTATTGTTGATGTACTTATGAAAACTTTTTGAGTTGTCAGAGGCCAAGTTGAACTTTTAAGGCAAAAGCTCAGATGATTTTTCTCTCTGCATAATCTCTGTACTCCTCTTGAATTTCCTGTCTCCTCTTCCACAGCTGTGTAAGTCCCATCAAAAGCTCCCTGTTCAACCAGGCCAGCCATTTTCCCCATCCTTTAATTTTGTGACACATGGAGACAGCCTGCACCTGGGCCTTTAACATTTCACATGAAGAGTGTCCATCCTTCATGGATCCCTTTGCCCTTCAGGACTGTCTCCCAATGGACTCTCTCTCTACCAGTGTTCTGAAGGGGCCAAAGTTTGCCCTCTGGAAGTCCAAGGTGGAGGTTTTGCTAACCTCCTCTTTACATCACTAAGGATTAAAACTTAACCAGTTGATGTTCACTGAGCCCAAGACATCCTTTGACCACTACGTCTCCCACTAGTCCTTCTCTATTTGTGAACAGGAGTTCCAGCAAGGCACTACCCCTGGCTAGTTCACCTACCAGTTGTGTCAGGAAGTTATCTTCCATTCACCCGAGGAACCTCCTAGCCTGCCTGCACCCTGCTGTGTTATATTTCCAGAAGATGTCACAGAATCACAGAATTATTGAGGCTGGAAAAGACCTCCAAGATCATCAAGTGCATCCTATCATCAAGTCCAGTCCATCCAGTCCAGTCCTTTTCCTGATGCACCCTTGGATGTCATTGGCCCTCTTGGCCACAAGACCATATTGCTGACCCATGGAGAACTTACTGTCCATTAGGACTCCAAGATCTTTCTCCATGGAACTGCTTTCCAGCAGGACATCCCCTAATCTGTACTGGTGGTTGGTGTTATTCCTACCCAGATGCAGGACTTTACACTTGTCCTTATTGAACTTCATGAGGTTGACTTCTGCCCAGCTCTATAGCCTGTCCAGATCCAGCACAATCAAAACACTCCCTGACCTAGAGAGCCACACTATAACCTTCCTTGCCTATCCCTTATGAAAAGCTTATAGCCATTCATTGCAGCACTCCAGTCATGACAGTCATCCCACTATATTTCTGTGTTAGCAACTATATAATAGCTGTCCTGCTTTTTGTGCCACATGGTACACACAGTAGTGTAAATGCACTTGGGTTGGACTATTTATTTCACCTCCACCCTTTGCCCTTTGTCCCTGGGCTTATCACTGGTGGGTTTTATCCCCTTTCTCCTACAAGTCTAGTTTAAAGCCAAGATATTGGAACTGGGAACAGACCTGACATCCAAAAGGATGACATCTTGCTTCGATGTACTGAAACACAGAATTGGATTATTATTTAGTTTCAAGACTCAGTAGAATGTTAAAAAAATTGCACAAGTAGTGTTCATTTTTATATTAATGCTTGTGTACTTGTAGATAGTTATGCAATGCACTTCAAGATAGTATGTAGCCAAATTCTGTTCTCAAAAAAGCCTCCAAGTCTTAAGAAGGAGAAAATAAAATTGGAATGTTATAAAATATTATTGAGAAAAAAAGTCCAAGCATGAAAACATAAGCAAGACATAAATTAACAAAAGTTTAAATATATATGTCTCAAAGCAGGGACTTGATGTCATTATTAAGCAAGTAAAATTTTAGGGGAAGACAGAGACACATTTGGGGAAAAATAAGAGGGAGCAAAAGAGATGCAGACTAAAAATAAGGCTCACATAACAGTGAAACAGTAAAAACTTCAAGATACCTACTGTACAGATGGAAGGGATGGGAAGAAAAACTTCCCTGAACCCCTCACAACCTATCATGGTTACAGCCTTGAGCACTGGCCAGCTCACTAGCCAGAGAGGCTGGAAGAGGAGGGCTCTCTTAGTGGCCATTTTATACTGAGCACCATTGAGAAGGCGTTCCAGAATGTCTCTGGTTAGCAGAGCTGGAGAAATTGTTTTTTCTAGGTTCTCTCAAAGCTGGCTCCCCTTTTATTCCCAAGAGCTGGGTGTCTTGGGCAAGTCCCTTGTCC
This sequence comes from Phaethornis superciliosus, assembly GCA_023637945.1. Taxonomy (NCBI): domain Eukaryota; kingdom Metazoa; phylum Chordata; class Aves; order Apodiformes; family Trochilidae; genus Phaethornis; species Phaethornis superciliosus. Next base: position 42,828,462 of record JAJQWJ010000004.1, on the reverse strand, counting down.
CCATTTATCTTTATGGGAATCCTGTCTACCTCCCTGTCACAACTGAGCAGTTTGGGTGGACCACAAACCAAAGGACAGAATTACTCTCTATTCGCCCCACCCCACAGAGGGAAGATAAAAGGGGAATAAAGACGGGAGACTCAAAGTTGGAAACTGAAAAAAACTGGAAACAAGCAACAAAAATAGTATAGGCTCTGAACCTTTATACTGCTGACTCCAAAACCCAAGGGTTTGACTTCGAGTCTCATCGGGTGCTTTCTGCCAGCAGCTGCAGGGCAGAGCACATTTTTCATCTCCTGTCCTGTTGGGACAGGTCCCAGGGCCGCGGCATGGAGTGTCTCTCGCTGTATCTGCTCAAAGGCCTGGTGCTGTTCAGGGCCCTGTGTAAATCCATTTTTCTTTGGGGTGACGCCAGAAAGGGATTTTACAATGGGACTGTACCCAGGAATGTGCATCCTCCAAAATCCCACCGCACCCAAGAAGGTCTGCGTCTCTTTCTTATCAGAGGGTGAAGACATGGCTGCAGTTTTGCTGACCGCATCCGTAGGGATGTGCCGGCGCCCATCTTGCCATTTAACTCCCTCCCAGGAACAGGATCTCTCTAGCAGGTCCCCTGACCTGGTTTCTCTTTATAGCAAAACCAGCTTCTAGTAGCATCCAAATTACTTTCCTGCCTTTTCAAAGATTTCTTCAGCTGTACTACCCCGCAGAGCAATACCCTCAATGTATTGCAGATGGTCTGGAGCTCCACCCTTCCTTCCCCAGTGCAGTGCGGATCAGTCCATGGCAGACGGTGGGACTGTGCTTCCAGCCTGAGGCAGTGGGTTCCAGGTGTACTGGATACCCCTCCAGGTGAAAGCAGATTGGGGCCTGTACTCTGCTGCTATAGCAATGGAGAAAAATGAGTTAGCAATGTCAATAGTTGCATACCATTTGGCTCCAGTTCATACTGAAGGTACAATATATCTGGAACAGCAGCACTTATTGATAATTGATATCAACTAATTGATAACAAAAAAAAAAAGGTAACACCAACCACCACCAAGGCCTCCAAACTCTGGCAGGTTGAACTTGCCATAGAAAGGAGCAGAATCGTTTTGCATAGTGAACACATTCATCAAAGAGCCCCCTGAACTCCCCAATCAAATTCCCAGCTGAACTCAGTCCTACAGAAATCACTCTAGGAAACATGGGAAAGTATGATGGCTGGGAGATGGGGAGCTACAAAACAACATGCACAGATGACTAAATTAAAAAAGGAAGCATATAACAAGTCTTTCACCCATGCCATTTTGAAACCCAATTTTCTTTTTTCAATTTCTAACTTTCCAATATTTTCAATAGGATGAGACTATTAAATAGTTACATGTTGTAGAAAGCAGGTTTGTGATACTGTTAGAAAAATAATTTCAAAAGAAGATACATATTAATGTATTTTACATATGGTCATTAAAATATGAACTAGAAGAGTCAATGTTAAGAGAGAGCCATAGGAATATAAGAACTGCCTAGCATGGCAGGTGTATATAGTATGACTTTTCTATATTGGCAGATATTTTATATTTCATCAGATACATTACTTTACTTCAATTTAATCTCACTAGCCAAATATTTACATTCCTTCAGGCTGCATGGCTTGTACATGGTGTTTCAAAAATAAAAATGGAGGGGTGTATTTTTGCCTTACAAACCTACAGTTGTCTGAAGAACTGAGAACTTGCCTCAGAATGGATTGCATGAGTTGTGAAACACAAAAATACTTGTACTTCTACTCCACCAGACATTTCAACACAACTGGCCAAAATAGCTCAGTTTGAAAACACATTTTTGAGTAATTTTGTGTGTATATTCTGATGACAACAAGACTATTTATGGTATAGCATTTGCAGACTGGGGCTGTAATTTTATGGGAATCAATGCTATATGCTTGTTCCAAGAAACTCTATTGACTTTGGATATTAATCCTGAAAGCAAGTTCAGGCACTCTTTAACCCCACCCACATCAACTCGTAGCTCTTTCTGCTTTTCTCTAATATTAACTACGTGTCTAATAGAGAGTTCAAGTATTCATTCAGTAAGGGGTAAATCTTTTCTTCGGTGAAAAGATTTTTATTTGGTTTTGTTCTTCCATGACTCATGATGCAGCCATTATTTTTTCAAGAATTTGAAATTAACAACTGAATTGTTTGTTTTTTGAAGAACAGAGAAAAATAGTAGTTTTGTGGGTCTGTGAAATTGGAGTCGAGAATGAAAGAGGTCCTGTCTGATTAGAAACAGCTGAAATTTTATTGCTATTTCACACAGACATTTGTTACTGAGAATATCTATTTACCTTGTCTGAAACAAAATAGTACTAAGTTGTCACAACTGTAATATGGAAAACCAGTGTTTTTTGTTCACCTCACACAAATGTAACACTACTGAAATAAACAATCTCATGGATGTATTTTGGTGATTTTCAAGAAGTGGCAAAACAAAAAGTATTGCTGATACTACTGTTTTTAGAATCTGTGGATAAAAGTTCAGCCCAAGAAATGAATGAACATGGAGCAGAAGAAAACAAACAAACAAAAAATGGCAGTAGATTTCTCAGAATTAAATCTACTACAAAGCTTTTAATGACAGAAACATTTTCATAAGTGAATTTTTTTCTGATTTCCCTTCACTTTTTAATTATTCTTTTGCAGTGCTGTTTTATAGCAGTGAGGTGTTTCTAGAGTATGAGTAAGCAAAGCAGGCAAGTCTGATTTAATTTTTGCAAGATACATGAAGAAGCATTTATGAATTAAACCATCAGCACGGAAAGACCTGAATTTCTTAATTAACTACTTTGATTGCCTCTTGGGTGGGCAGCATTTGGAGGGAGTTAAGTTTGACTAGAAAAAGCAAATTGCTTTTACAGTAACAGTGGCTCTTTAAGGTGCTGAGCACTCACTCAGTATATATGGCTACGGCAAAGGAGTATGAAAATGCCACTTGATCTTCGTCTGCATTTCTGTAGTTTCTTTTGGCATACATCTGACAGCATCCAGCAGTTTACAATTAGCAGTCCATTTTGAAAATCTAAGGCAAAAATTGTTTTCCTTTGAACATTCTGCAGCCAAATGTGCCTGGTGATTTGTGAATGGATTACATTCTATGGAGTTAATTATTTTTGCTCTTTTGACACCTGAGATATATGGCATGGTGTCTCATCCCTGAAACAAGTCTTCATATTTGTAAAGATACATTCTGATTAACAATGAACTGATAAATGTAGGGCGGGTCTCGCTTTTTAATGTCTTTCCAACAAAAACAAAAGGAAGATTTGCCAGAAATGTTTGTTTCTGATTTATTAATTGCTGAATTAATTGAATCTAGAAATTAAATATTTATAGATGAGGTAATGAACAATTTATTAATGGTTCATTGAATGGCTGTTTCTATTAATTAAAGTAATAACGATTTTGTCTGCTATTTTATGGTAATCTGGCTCATGAGTGAAAAGACTTAAGATAATTTTTAGAACTTCTTATCTGATGGAAGAAGAAAGTAGATGTCCTCAGAATAGAGACAGGTAATCCATACTCTAGAAGTCTGAATGGCTGCTAAACCAACTAAAAGATGGTTCTAACTACTTTAAAGACATAGTCCCAAAGAGCGCAGATGGAATTCAGGCTTAAGTCTGAAGGACCTAGACTACTTCTACCAGTAATTCTTGGGACTCTAAGAGCAGCTTTCATCTACTAAAGTCACCAAGACCTTAATGGACATGATTTGGAACTATGAAAATACCCTGTGACTGGTCTTGATTTAAGCTCTGCAAAGCTATTAATAATGGAAAATTCTATGAATATGTATAATCAGATACAACCCAGACTAAGAAAGTATTTGTAGACACAAATCTTTCTGCTTTAAAATCAGTTGACTAGATTGCTTCCTTAGAAGTGAAAAGCCAGGTCCTTTTCCGCTTCCTCAAGCCTGTAGTTTTGCATGGACTTGTTGTGACTGAAGTACAGGACTTGGCACTTGGTCCATTGAACCTCATGCTATTGACGTTTTTTTTTTTTTTTTATCCAGCCAGTCCAAGTCCCTCTGCAGAGCCTTCTGGCCCTCAAACAGATCAATACTTTTCCAACTGGGAAAAGGACAATCCACCCACAAACCAAGTGGAGGCTTCCAAGGGAGTTGAGATTCCAAAGAAAAGTGCATAATTCCTTTAAAACCCAGTGTGGTTTTTTGTTTTGTTTTGGTTCGTTTTTTTTGAGGCAGGTTGACTGATCACAGGCATTACTAAACAAAATACTGCCTATCTTGACCACAGTGGAGAAGGCTTTCTGTTACTGTGAGCCAAGATTTTGCTTTAGAAGTGGGAATGGCTGAGAAGAGGAAGGTGAGGGATTGAGGGATTTCTGGAAGAGGATGTTTGGCTTTATCATTTTCTACAGGGGGAGGGGAGAGGTGGAGATCTAAAGTAATCCTAGTTAATTACTGAGCATTCTTCCTGTATGAGTCATGAAGGTTCTGCTTCTCTTCTTGTGAAACAGCTGGGCACCATGACTGTTATCTGAAAAGCAATAGCAGTGTATGCATCTGTGCATATGCACACACATTCCTTCTCTTTTATTTTCTAACTCAGTACAGAATGTGACTGAAGGATCAATGTGAACAGAAGCTGGAGGAGCTAAATACAGCTGAAGACAACTGATACATAAGGAATCTATCAGTGTCATATTATTCAAGGATCAAAAAGAATTTCAAAATTACAGGTGGCAGATAAAATTTCACACTAAATTTGCAAGCTTCTAACCAACTAACATCTTCAGGTAGTACTGTGTCCTACACCACTGTAAGTCAATGGGAATTTTATCAGTCCCATTGCTGTCATTAGTCTGGGACTGTAGACCTACAACAAGGTCAAACTTGTAGTAACTATTTTTGTCAGCAGTTGCTCCAAATATATTGCAGCATGCACACACCATACACACACATATATGCACAGACACTGACGGCAGAGTCTAGAAACTGATACATTCCTACTTTTTCAAGATGAACCTTGAAGTTTTCAGAGACAATGCATAGAATGTGATCCATGTTGAAATATGTCAGTGTAAATGTAGAAAATGGTATTTGCTCAGGAACTGAAAAAGTATGGAGACCCAAATTAGTGTATGATCCCTTTTGACCACAGTGACTGGTTGGATGTTCAAGTCCTCAGAATGTTTTTGGAAAATGCCGTTAGATGCTGGAGACACTGAAAAGTATCTTTGATATTAAACCAATTATTTGCAAATACCATCTAACATCTCTCTCCCTGAATCTGAGAGGAATTTAATGCTGCAAGGAAACTGCTCTTCCAAAGCTTATTTAATTTACTGGCTGATGTGTTCACTGTCTAAGATTTTTCTCAAGCTTCTGGTTGCTCTGGATCTGTGACAAATGGCCAATAAAACACAGTATCTACATACATCATGAATCCCAAATTTAAGAGGTCTTAAGCTGGTAAAAGAAAAGTCACAGAATTAGAGAATCATCAGTGTTAGAAGGGACCTCTAGTCCAATACCCTTGCTAAAGTAGGATCACTAGAGCACATAGACTGGATTCCATCTAGGTGGATTTTGTATGTCCCCAGACAAGAAGACTCCACATGTCCCGGGGCCTGCTCCAGTGTTTTGTTACCCTCACAGTAAAGAATTTTTTTTTCTTATGTTTAAATTGAACTTTCTGTGTTCCGGTTTATGCCTGTTTCCCCTTGTCCTGTTGCTGAGCACTGCTGAAAGGAGTCTGGCTCTATCCTCTTTGCACTCATGCTTTAGATATTTATACACATTGATAAGGCCTCCTCTGGTCTTCTCCTCTCCAGGCTTAACAATCACTGCTCTCAAACTTCCCGTGTAAGAGAGATGCTCCAGTCTTCCAATCATCTTTGTCGCCCTCTGCTGGACTCTCCAGTAGTTACCCCTGTCTCTTTTGAATTGGAGAGCTCAGAATTGAACACAGTATTCTAGATGTGGCCTCACTGGTGCAGGATAGAGGGGGAGGACAACCTCCCTAGACGTAATGGTCACATTCCTCCTGATGCACCCCAGGGTACCATTGGCCTTCTTAGCCACAGGGGCACAATGCTAACTCATGGTTAATTTATTGTCTATCAGGACTCAAAAATCCTTGTCCTCAGTGCTTCTTTCCAGCACATCAGCCCCTAATCTATACTGGCTGTTCCTCCCTCCCCACATGCAGGACCTTACATTTGCTCTTGCTGAACCTCATTAGGTTCCTCTCTGCATGACTCTCCATCCTGTGCAGGTTACACTGTATGGCAGCACAGCCTGCTGATGTGTCAGTCACTCCTATTTTTTGTATAATCAGTGAACTTGCTGAGGATACACTCTGTCCCTTCATCTAGGTGACTGATTAATATGTTAAACAAGACTGGACCCAGTCACATGCTCCTTTTTCAAAATTAAGGTTGAGATTGAAAAGAAGCGTCAGTCTTTCAGGGTTTAAATTTGAACTACCTATGAGAAGGCTATAGACTCCTAGAATCACAGAATACCTTGAATTGAAAGCTCCTAAAAAGATCAGCTCACTGCTCCTCACAGGACTACCCAATAGTAAACCATATCACTAAGAGTCATGTCATCTAATTGCTCTTCAAAAACACTCTGACAGACTTGGTGCTGTCATCACTTCTCTGGGGAGACTCTTCCACTGTATCAATGAAGAACCTCCTTCTAAGGTCCCGTCTGAACTTCTCCTGGTGCAGTATCATTCCATTTCCTTATGTCCTGTCACTGGTCTCCAGAGAGCAGAGACCAACATCTCTTCCTCTGCTGCCCCTCTTGAAGAAGCTGTAGGTTCTCATGGGGTCACAGCCCAACCCTAGCTTTCTCTTCTCCAAGCTGAACGAACCAAGTGACCTCAGAAGCTCCTTATAAGTCTTGCCCTTGAGAAGTTTCACCATCTTTGTTGGCCTAACCTGGACACATTCTATTAGTCTGATGTCCTTTGTATGGTGAGGCACACAGAACTGCAAACAGTGACTGAGTTTGGACCGGACCAGTGCAGTACACCTCTGGAGAATCACTTCCCTTGACCTGCTAGCTCTGCTGAGCTTGGTGCTCCACATAAAAGCATATAAATTTGCAAGGTGTCTGGGGAAGGGTCTTGTATTGAGTCATGATGTTCAGACTGCATGCCCTTGCTTTCTAAACTTCTCAGAGAGGAGCCTAGGTCCAACCTGGTCCCAGACTTGATCAATGATTTATTTCTCAAGGATTATGTGTGCAGCCACCTATTAGAGTCAACATTTGTCTGTTTCAGAGTCTTGCAAACGACTTGCTCTGAGACAGTTTTGCAGATCTGAAAAGCAATATTAGCCTATTTCACAATGCCACAAAGGGCTCACACTAAGACAGTTTTGCAAAGTTGACAGGATAGACAGCTTTGCCTGCTTCAGTGCTCTACCATGGGCTTGCACTGAGACAGATTACTAAAGTTGTAAATAAAGAGAATTTACTAAGGCAGCCGATATAACAAGTTTGGAATTGCTGTTGATAGATGCCCTTACTGCAAAAAATTAGTGTCCAGGCAGTAAATTCAGGGTAAAAATTCTACAGAGTTGGAGGCAGAAATCTCACCAGAGAGGCATCTCTATCTGTGGGGAATCAGAAGGGATTCAGACCTGCCAACCTGTCTGGGTAGTCAGAATTCTCTTCCTCCTAAAACAGATGAGTCTAAAAATTAATTTCTACCTATGGACAAGGTGGGCCTAGGTCATAAATTGTTTGCTTATTAGTTCTTGGCTGGCTAATAGTGCTTATATATTGAGAGGGGTGGGGAAAATCCAGTGCTCATTCTCAATACAAATTTCTCCTCTGATGTCACAACTGACCTTTGATTATTACTTATCACAACAATCCTTGATGACAGAACCTTCATTCCATTTTGGAAGTTGTGCCAATTGATGGCCATAAAGCTTGCAGTCAAACCATCCCACTTCTGACACCCATGTTATATCTTAGAATCATAGAATGGCTAGGGTTGGAAGGGACCTTGAAGATCATCTAGTTCCAACCCCCAAATATCTTATTTTTTATTATCTTAGATAAGGGAATGGACTATTCCTTCCACCCCTATGCCTTGTCCAGTGTGAGATAAGCACCATGAATTAGCCTAATGTCTTGTTCAAGGCTGTGTACAAGATAAATGGCCTATTTGGAGCGGGTCCAAAGGAGGGCAACCAGGCTGGTGAAGGGACTCCAGCACAAGTCCTGTGAGGAGAGGCTGAGGGAGCTGGGGGTGTTCAGCCTGGAGAAGAGGAGGCTCAGGGGAGACCTCATCGCTCTCTACAACTCCCTGAAAGGAGGCTGGAGCCAGGGGGGGTTTGGTCTCTTCTCCGAGGCAACTTTCAACAAGACAAGAGGGCATGGTCTCAAGTTGTGCCAGGGGAGGTTTAGGTTGGATATTAGAAAGAATTTCTTCACGGAGAGGGTGATCAGACATTGGAATGGGCAGCCCAGGGAAGTAGTGGATTCTCTGTCCCTGGAGGTCTTTAAAAAGAGACTGGATGTGGCACTCAGTGCCATGGTCTGGTAACCGCAGTGGTAGTGGTCAAGGGTTGGACCTGATGATCTCTGAGATCCCTTCCAACCCAGCCAATTCTATGATCCTTGTTCAGTTACATTTACTCTTGAAAGAATTAAGACATCAGTTTTCCCACTGCACCCTAGGACTTAGTTGTTCCTTTTGACTGCCAGGGCACAGTGTTGACTCTTATTCAACTTTCCATCCTGCCAGATTCCCAGATTTCTTTCTGTGGGTCTGTTCTCCCCCCAGTTTGTACAACCAGGATTACACGGTAACAGGTGGAGAGTCTGTTACTTGCTCATGTTAAATTTCATATGCTGGTGATTGCCGAGTTTCCTAGTCTATCCAGATCTCTGTATAAAGCCTCACTATCTTCAAGGGAGTCCACAGCTCCTCCTAATTTAATATTGTCAGAAGTCTTACTTATACATTTTACATATTGTACTTAATTTTACATTTTATATATGTTACTAATACATATATGTACTAATAAATACATATATGTACTAATAAATATATGTTACTAATACAAATACATTTGACTTCTGCATCCAGGTAATTTATAAAAATAATAAAAAATACAGGGCCTAAAGCTGTGCCCTGGGAAACCCCACTGATGACTGGGCACCATTCTGTTGCTATTTATTATAGCCCTTTGAGTCTGAAATAAAAAAAGCATTGTAAATCTGAGTAATTCAGCATTCAGCTCTGCCAACAATTTGTAATGACAACACAAATTTTGTGATTTGAACCATCTTGAAAATATTTCTTATGATCAGATGATTTACCACTATTTTTTACCTGTGATCACTAGAAACTGTCATATTGCTGGGCAGCAAGAAGCTGCTTCCTAAAATTGTTTCCTAATGAAATCAGAAACATGGGTACAAACATTTCATGATACTTTCAAGGTGTGGGTATTGGAAAATTATTTTCCACTTCAAAAATCTCTCCTTCAGTATCTCCATCTTGCATTTGGAAGTAAAACTAAGGATGCATGAGATTATCCACTTTGCACACTGTGCAAATGTTTTGCCAGTAGAGGATTGTAATGACACTTGGATACCAGAGTGAAAAGAGTAGATGCGTTTTACTGGTGATAGCTAAATAATACAACCAGATATGAAAAACACATAACAAAGTACCTAAAGCAGACAGACAGAAAATATACAGAGTAATGAATCAAATCATTACTACATAAGAGAAAAGACAGTGATTAAGAAAGATAAATCACCACTTGCATGTGTTGCCATGGTCCAGATCTGCAGTTGCTGGGGAGCCCCGGTGGCAGCGGGGATTTGGAGAGCACTTCCCGGCAAGCAGAGGCAGGGAGAGCAAAAACCAGAGGTAATTTCTTCACGGAGAGGGTGGTCAGGCATTGGAATGGACTTTCCAGTGAAGTGGTGGATTCTCCGTCCCTGGAGATATTTAAAAAGAGACTGGATGTGGCACTCAGTGCCATAGTCTAGCAACTGCAGCAGTGGGTCAAGGGTTGGACTTGATGATCTCTGAGGTCCCTTCCAACCCAGCCAATTCTATGATTCTATGATTCTAATCCCAGGGTCTCACAGCAAGATCGTGCTAAACTCTGGGGTTCCCGAGATCAGGGCACTCCGTACAGCTGCCCAGAACCGCAGGAAGACACCCGTCAGCTCTCTCGCCCGGCCCATCCAGGGGGGAGTTTGTCCAGGCATCCAGGGGGGCGTTCGGAGCTCGGACACCAGGGAGGTGTGGGGGGACTCAGCCAGGCAGTGCCAGGAGGGGCACAGCCACCTCCCAGCTCTCTCAGGTGAGTTGCTTTGGATTTTTGGTTTTTGTGGTTTTTTGTTTGTTTGTTTGTTTTGTTTTGTTTTGTTTTTCTCTTTTCTTTTCTTTTTATTTTTTCCTTCCCCCACCCCCTTTTTTTCTTTTTTTTTTCCCTTTATTCTTTTTTCTTCTTTTCCTTTTTTCCTTTTTCTTCTTTTCCTTTTTTCCTTTTTCCTTTTTTTCTGCTTTTCCTTTTTTCTTTTTTCTTTTCCTTTTTTCCTTTATTCTTTTTTCTTCTTTTCAGTTTTTCCTTTTTTTTTTTCTTTTTTATTTTTCATTTTTCTTTTTTGCTTTTTCCCCCGTTCTAAAATTTTTTTCTTTTTTAGTTTTTTCGGGTTTTGGGTTTTTTTTGGTTTTTTTTTCTTTTTTTTTTCTTTCCCCTTTTTTCTCTTGTTCGTTTATTTTCTTTCTTTTTTCCTTCTTTTTTCTCTTTTATTTTTCTTTCTTTTTTTCTTTCTTTTTTCTTTCTTTTGTTTTCTTTTGGTTTTTTTTGTTTTTTTTCGTTTTTTGGGTTTTTTTTTGTTTTTTCATTTTTTCTTTTATTTTTTCTCTTGTTCTTTTATTTTTTCTTTCTTTTTTCTTTTTTTCTTTCTTATTTCTCTTTTTCCTTCTTTCTTTTTTCTTTCTTTCTTCTTTGTTCTTTTTTTTCTTTCTTTTTTTCTCCTTTTCTTTCTTTCTTTTTCCTTTTTTCTTTTTTTCCCTCTTTCCTTTTTCTCTTTTTTCTTTCTTTTTTCTTTGTTTTTCTTTTTTCCTTCCTTTTTCTCCTTTCTTTTTTCTTCTTTCTATTTTCTTTTTTCTTCTTTTTTATTTTTTCTTTTTATTTTTTATTTTATTTTTTCTTTTTTTTTTCCTTTTTCTTTTTTTCTTTCTTTCTTTTTTCTTTTGTTTTTCTTTTTTCTTTATTCTTTTGCTTTTCTTTTTTCTTTTTTCTTTTTTCTTTTTTCTTTTTTCTTTTTTCTTTTTTCTTTTTTCTTTTTTCTTTTTTCTTTTTTCTTTTTTCTTTTTTCTTTTTTCTTTTTTTTTTCTTTTTTCTTTTTCCTTTTTTCCTTTTTTCTTTTGCTTTTTTCTTTATTCTTTCGCTTTTTTCTTTTTTCTTTTTTCTTTTTTCTTTTTTCTTTTTTCTTTTTTCTTTTTTCTTTTTTCTTTTTCTTTTTTCTTTTTTCTTTTTCCTTTTTTCTCTTTTCCTTTTCCCTTTTTTCTTTTTACTTTCTTTTCTTTATTTTTTCTTTTTTTCTCTTTTCTTCTCTTGTCTTGTCTTGTCTTCTCTTCCCTTCCCTTCCCTTCTCTTCTCTTCCCTTCTCTTCTCTTCTCTTCCCTTCTCTTCCCTTCCCTTCCCTTCCCTTCCCTTCCCTTCCCTTCCCTTCCCTTCCCTTCCCTTCCCTTCCCTTCCTTCCTTCCCTTCCTTCCCTTCCCTTCCCTTCCCTTCCCTTCCCTTCCCTTCCCTTCCCTTCCCTTCCCTTCCCTTCCCTTCCCTTCCCTTCCCTTCCCTTCCCTTCCCTTCCCTTCCCTTCCCTTCCCTTCCCTTCCCTTCCCTTCCCTTCCCTTCCCTTCCCTTCCCTTCCCTTCCCTTCCCTTCCCTTCCCTTCCCTTCCCTTCCCTTCCCTTCCCTTCTCTTTCTCTCTTTTTTTTTTCTTCTTTCTTTCTCCTGCAACTCCAATAAAACCAGTAATGATTTCTAGAAAAGTGAAAGCCATTGCTGCTGTTATCAGGAAGGCTGTGTGACCACAGACAGACCCCCAAGAAGGACACCAGGCCAGACACAGCTGTCGAGGTCTCTGCCCGTGCAGTGTTTGAGCCCAGCTTTAGCAGAGGGCAGCGTGAGTGGCATCTGTGCCACGGGGGCAGGCGAATGATTTGCTGTGCCTGGTGGCAGAGCTCAAGGAAGAGGTGGAGAGGCTGAGAAGCATCTGAGAAAGTGACAGGGGAATTGAATGGTGGAGTCACCTCCAAAAGACGTTCAGCAGGAGATGGTGAAGCTCTGCACCTCCTGCCATCAGGCAGATGGAGCAGCCCAAGGAGATTGGGGGGGAATGGAAACAGGTTCCTGACCAGAGAGGTAAAAGAATCCCCTTCCAACTCCCATCACCTCTCTGAGTGTCCTTAAAGGACAGGTATGGGACCCTGGACTCAGAGAATCAGGTAGAGGATACTCAAGAGGAAAGTCTGTCTGGAGGGTCTCCTGGCTGCACCCCATCTGCCAGAAGGATTACAGCCACAGCTATAACGGAAAAAAGAAGGGTAGTTGTAGTTGGTGAGTCCTTTCTGAGGGGTACGGAAAGCCCTATATGCTGACTAGACCCATCCCACAGGGAAGTCTGCTGCCTTCCCGGGGCCTGGGTGAGGGGTATCAGTAGGAGACTCCCTGAGCTAATTTAGCCCTCAGATTATTATCCACTGTAGGTAGAACAGGATGTCAGCAATTACATTAATAGAAGAAGTACCAGGGCAATTAAAAAGGATTTCAAGGTGCTGGGTCAATTAGTTAATGGGACAGGAGCACAGGTGGTGTTTGCCTCAGTTCCTGAAGCAGCAGTGAGGACGGAGAATCCACTACCTTCCTGGGTGGCCCGTTCCAATGTCTGATCACCCTCTCTGTAAAGAATTTTTTCCTAATATCCAACCTAAACTTCCCCTGGCACAACTTAAGTCCTTGTCCTCTTGTCTTGTTGAAAGTTGCCTCGGAGAAGAGCCCAACCCCCCCCTGGCTCCAGCCTCCTTTCAGGGAGTTGTAGAGAGCGATGAGGTCTCCCCTGAGCCTCCTCTTCTCCAGGCTGAACACCCCCAGCTCCCTCAGCCTCTCCTCACAGGACTTGTGCTGGAGTCCCTTCACCAGCCTGGTTGCCCTCCTTTGGACCTGCTCCAGGACCTCAATCTCCTTCCTGAACTGAGGGGCCCAGAACTGGACACAGGACTCGAGCTGTGGCCTCACCAGGGCTGAGTACAGGGGCAGAATCACTTCCCTGGACCTGCTGGCCACGCTGTTCCTGATCCAGGCCAGGATGCCATTGGCCGCCTTGGCCACATCTCAAGCTTACATCCTAAGCTTAAGTCCTAAGTCTTAAGTCCTACTATCAAAGCAATCAGTCCCACTCCAACATACCCACAATTTCTGCCCACTCACTTGGCCCAGGACAGTTGCTGGCACAACTGGAAGTTTAATTAGGTCAGGGATCTTGCATATATCAAAATAAATGTTCTGTTTATTTCTTCCTTCCAGCTAGTCCATGAATAACTTCACTGTATGACTACACAAATACTTGTGCAGGAGGCATGGATAGGACTCTTTCAATAGACATGGGTATTTTCCTTTTGAAAATACAAGACAACTGTGGCAGTTCAGATTTAACAGTTTGGTCCCTTCACTCTGCTGATAGTTTCCCAGTGTACACATGTTCAGAGTAGAGATTTAAAAAGGTGAAAAAGAATGCATATCCACTGGTTCAATATGATATCCAGAAGCCTCTATCAACTTGTTGTCATAATCAAATTAAGTCAATCCTCCAGAATTTTGCTTATATTCTTCCTTCTCTACATGGATTAATCTCCAGCAAAGAGGTGAGATGTTTGAGGAGCAGGAATTTTTAAAACTTCTGTATAATTTTATCAGTGTCTTAGCTACAGGAAAACAGAAATGAGAATAAAAGGATCCTAGTGAATACCTAGTGGAGAAGAGCTATTACATAACTGCTCTTTTCTGAGATGATTTTGAACATAGATGGGCCATTGTACATAGCAGCAAAGATGAAATCGAATTGCATTTACAGAACAAAAGGGAATCTCAAAATAGAAAAGGAGAAGAAAGAGCTGTTGAAGGATAGTGCAAGGACTTCTTACAATAGGTTTGGACCCAAAAGCTTTATGTGAAATTTGCACTTCTGGTAGGCCAGGTTCAAGGAAGATCCATCTTGACTGATGCTAGTGAAGAGAGAAGCTCATGAATTTTGTCAAGCTATTTAATTTAAAAGTGAAATTTAAAAGGATTCTATGTGGTTAGACACAAGCAAAATCTGCAAGTGTGCTCCAAGTGTGTGGATTATACTGAAAGCAAAAGACCAGACACAAAAATAAAGAATTTGGAACATATGCCTCCAGGATGAGGAAATCTTACCACACACTACTGATATTTCTGGTTGAAGAAAATCACTCCTCCTACAAATACCTCTGAAATTCTTTATAATAGCATGAAAGCTAGTAGAATGGGCATTGCCACAAATAAAAGTAAAATGCGGAAGAAATGAAAAATGAAACAGATGCCAGTAGGGAACAAAGAAGTGCTGTGCACCTAAATCTTGTTTAAAACACCAGGTGTGTACAGGGTATTAAATCTCATCTTTATTATTTTTTCCCCACTTAGCAGCACAAGCACTGAATAGTAAGGGCCTCTATTAAAGTTTGGAAGACTTTTGAGAGAGATGATAATTTTGCAGACCAAGTACTTCAGTCTCAGTAACAACTAGCAGCTCACATCTAAGCTCAGAAAGAGATGATTATACATTAATAACATTGCTTTTCAAAGTTAACTTGACAAAGATATCTGCTTTCCCCTCCTTTTACTTCCAGATTTAAGCCATCCTAATGCTGAATGAAAGAGTTTGCTGCAGGCAGCAAAAAACATCTGGCATAAATATGGTAAGATAATATGGTATGATAGCCAGATTTACCGAAAAGCAATTTTTATTTAATTACCTATAGTAGTCCTTTTTAAAAACAGGGTAAAACTTTGAATATCCATAGCTTAGCACAGAGGAGATAGATAGGAACACTTCTGATTCACTGAAAACTTGAACATGAAAATCAGAGATACTAATGTAGTTGGGACTTAAGTTCAGATAACCAATGACTTTCTATAATTGTATTAGCAAGTCTACATTTTTTCAGAATACAAAAATGGAAAGTAAATGATCTGGTTTTATCTATTTGACATATGAGGAAATTCAGAAACACTTTTGATGTTAAGATATAATAAATATTTGTGAGATTTTTTTAGTGCCAACTTGCCTTCAGAAAAATTGGTTCTACCTAAGGCCCATAGGGTAGCAGCACTTTAAACACAGTTCCAAACCTTTTTGTGGTGAAAAAGAAGCATTTTTAGAAGGCTATAAAATTAATGATTCATTTAAATAAATAAATAAAAATGTGGATTTTTATAACTTAAGAAAGATAAACATAAACAGAGTCAATTCTCCTGCATCCAAGTCCCTACCACAGAACAGAAAAAACCTGCAAGTTGTTGTATGTTACAGAAAGGAACCCAGATGATTGATTTTTCAGAAGAACAGAAGATTGTCTTGAAATTAGGTAGCCAAAGGATGTCAAGAGCTGGCTACCTTATGTAGCAACATATTATAATGTCTTTGTAGAAATAAAGAAAGAAATAAAGTGCACTTTAGAAGAGTGTTACTGTATTTTCCATCTTGTGCTTTGCAGTGGTAAATTCATGTTCACAACAAGGGAATAATTTTGCTCCATTCTGTAAAATATCAGCACTAAACAGGAGCCCAGATCCTGAGGACAAATCAAAGAACAAAAGCTTCAATGTAGCTGAATAGAGAAAAGGTTCTGGAAGGAACTTGCTAATGCAAGATTACCTGTAAAAGGGTTTCGGAATGTACAGGAGGAATGTTCTATATGTTGAACCTTCAGCTGCTGCATTCTTACTCCTTCCTCTCTGTCCTGGGAACAGACTATTTCCTCTAGAGAGCTGAAGGAAGATTCTTGTAGATTTTTTGTATATTTGTCATTACATTTCTTGTGCATAGAGCATAGGGATTGTGGAGACTGAAAAGTGGTAGCCATACTAGTCTTGAGATTCTTGTATCTCAAAAGTTTTCTGCAGCCAATGACTTGGAGAAGGAAGTCTAGACATAAGTCTCACACACCAGAAGATATTCTTGTTCACTTCCATATGGCAATGATCCAAAGAAGAAATACTATCTATGAAAATGAAGCCATTGTTTGTTAGATCAACCCAGAGATTCCAGATCAACCCTTCTGTGGAGACATTCAAAATCCACCTGGATGTGTTCCTGTAGGTAACTCTGCTCTGGCCGGTGGTTTGGACTGAATGATTTTTCAAGGTCCATTCCAACCCCTGACTTTCTATGATTCTGTGATTTAACCCATAAAATGCTGTTGAGACTTGCATTAGCATTTCCAGACAATTATGAAAGGGCACAGTAACTCTTTTTAAGAAAGTACAAAAAAAGCCAGCTGTGGAGTCCTGAAAAGAACTTTGTCAAAACAGCCACCCTAACAAAATGAATATTGTGTTTGGGTAGGGTCCTCATTTCATAAGCCACCTGGACACTCTTCTTCAAAGGAGAGACCCTTGTTTGAGCAACCAGCCTGATAAACAGGGCCCTGTTCTCTCAAGAGCAGCCCCTCCTTTAGTGGTTATCCCAATAAGCTGGACACTGTCCCTGCAAGGGGAGCCCCTCTTTGGTGGCCACTCTAGTAGGCAGGACACTGTCCTTATTTGATAAGTTAAGCTCTCTCCAAAAAAGGTGAGGCCAGGTAGCATAAAAGAGTCAGGCTCAAGATGCTTGGCACATGCCCTCCATCCAAGGATGCCAACTTCCTATCAAGATCATCACTGGATCCAAGGGTGGTGATACCATTTCTGTCTCCCCTTTTTCTTTCTCTCTCTCTCTCTCTCTCTGTTTCTAATGTTACTGGGGCACATAAGGGTAACATAGCTTCTAACTTTGTGAAGTCTTGCAACCTGTTTCTTTTTAAAGTTTTGTTAGTTGTAACCTGTTCTTTTGTGACAGTTTTCTTAAATTTTGCTAAATTATAATCAATTGCTTTAAAAGTACCATAATTTATAATTCTGCTAGTTGTAATCTGTTGATTTGAGAGTAATGTTTTGGTGTGTTTTTGACATGCTTTATAATCTTATGTTTAAGTTTTGTTTTGTACAAGCCTCATGGGCTTACTCTGAGCACTGCACAGAGAAGTCCTGAATTTAATCTCTCCAAATGAGTTGTTAAAAGAGATTATTAAGAGAGAAGGATTGGATCCAGCCACCCCTATGGTCCTCTCTGAAGGACAAAAAAAGAAAGGAGTCTAGTCCAAATCTCCCTGGGCCAACACCCACCTCTGGGGAACTCTACCCGTGCCCACTTTGTGCAACATAACATCATACCCACTATGTGGGACATGATATTTGGTTTGGGCCCCCATCTCTCAGGAGCTGTGCCCATTTGTACAGTGCTGTGCCCACTTTGTAGGTCATGACACCAACTTATGTTTGAAGTCCAGTGTTTCTTTTGTATAAATATTACAGAGTCATTGTTACATGTCACATGTTAGCAATTAACTGATAAATGAAGGATCACAAATTGATTAGTGTTGTATTTGGGTGTTCTGTTATATAGTGCTATATAGCACATACAAAGAGGTAGACAATCTTATTTTGTTGCCCTGCAGTACGTTTAATTCTGCATACTTCTGTATCCTGTCTTCTTCTATTCAGCAATTAAGAACTGTACTTCCGGACTAATCCCTCACTGCATTTTACTCACCTAGACTTAACTGCTTTACATCATTGCATGGTACTTTATTGCCACAATAGGGCCTATTTGTTCCTACAAAAAGTTAACCTCCTGTAATAAAATATACGTATGTAGATCAGTATCTTATGCAAAATCTTTCCCACATGTATAGGTAGGCAGAAAATATTTATACTTTTCTCTCACTCAAGGAGAAAAAAGAAAAAAAGTGGGGGAAAGAATGAAGGAGTTAATCAGATAAGTATGAGATTTGATGAAATCCACTATGAGCTCTTTAAGTAGACCTCATTGTCAAGAGAATTCGCTGGGTAATACACTATGTGTTATTCCAGTTCACTTTGGGTCCTTAGGCACCCTAGATATTTCTCATGTCTTAGTAATGGAAAAAGAAACCTTAAGCTGTTGGGAAGAGAGAGATGCTTGGGAATGCAGCTAAAAAAATTGTCTTGTCCCTAGTTCTGGCACATGGGTTCCCTTATGACAATGACATGGATGTATTTTCAAAGAAACAGACCTGCCAAACAGCACAGTCACAGAAGCCTCTGCAGACTGACTGGTGGTGTGACAAAAGAGGAAATCACAAAATGAGCAAATAATTGCTTTTTTGTCTTCTGAAGTGAACTTAGTGCTTGCAGCACTGCACTCTTGGAAATTATCTTCTCCCTTATATACCGCCCAAAAGTAGTGACATTCAAGAAATACATTGTGCTGCTTGTGGCCCTCACCTTAGTGCTGGAAAAATATCACTATAGGGGTGAAAACCATCTTAAATTTCTCTGTCCTATGAGTCCTATAATACTTCCAGCTCCAGTGTTAATTATTTATGTGGACAACAATTCATTTTATGATCACTTTCGAAAGTCAAAGAGCTGCTAGAAAGTAATGTTATTCAGTCACTATTCTCTTGAAATTCTTTGAGTGCCAATGTTTGGAGAGCCCTGTTGGAAATCTAGGCCTATGAGTTGTACCTAAGGCTGCAACAGAGCTCAGGGATGTCAGAGGCAGGATCAGGCTTTACAAGATGATGCCTTCTGGCCCCCCTATCTGGGGGAGTCTTTTAGAACTCTGAAAAGGAGTCTTTTATGGGGTTTTTTTGTGTTTTTTTGGTTTTTGTTTTTTACACACCATAAGGAAAATAATTTTGGAAACAGAGATGCCATGAGTTGTTACATTGTCATGGTGTGCTGTAAATGTAGTGACATGTTCTTCCAACATATACATCTCCCTTGACTTTGCATCACTGATGAATCAGATGGACATAAAATAGCTTAGAATAAGTATGTAATTTTCATTACTTCCTTTAATGCCTGAAAAATGTGTTCAAAATTCCCCCTACACCCTAAAAAATCTCAATTTTTTGAAATGCAGCTATCAATGGAAAGATAACCATAAATCAGAAATATTGCTATCTTCAGTCTAGGAAGTGATGCAAAAAGAGAGAATGCTCTCCCTCTACATATTTTGTAGATTATTGCTTTCTGCCAAAGAAAGCACATTCCACAACACAAGAAACACACCAAGTTTCTTCTGGTGTGACCCTTTGATAGCCACCCAAAAGGGAAACAGACAATTTTACAGCAAATTTGTTTCACTGTAAAAATGCCTACATCTCAGTAAAACTGGCTAATTTCCAAATGAGCTAATTGAAATGGAAGTGTGGGCTGCAGGGGTGGAGAGCAGAAAAAGTGGGAAAGAGAAGAATGTTTCAGGAATAAGTCTCAAAAGATAAATATTTCATGGATGCATAGCATACTGTAAGATATGTAAGATACTGTTGGCTGCAGAAGCCTTCAGCATCTCCTGGAAGGCTGTCATTAGCAGCTGGAAACAAACTCTTATTCTTTAGCTGATAAAGGCTGTAAGGATATTACAAGAGGAATAATTTGTAATACTGAAAGCTGAATTCAATAGGTACACATGAGTAGAGTATGTATTTTCACCAAAAAAAGCCTCCAAACATAATTTGTCACACTGTAGTAAAAGCATGAGCTATGAAGAACAAAGCAACTGTTCATTCCAACAATGTTTCTAGAATTATTTAAATTTGTTTGATTATTAAATGCAGGTATATCACAGTAGCATTAGTTGAAGATGAGAACAATATTGCTGAAAATACATCCTGTTTATATTGCTGTCAGTAGGAATTTCTTTCCCTTTTCTGAAGAGGCTCTAGATTTAATCCCATATTCCCAGTTGCTGCAGTATTACTGAAGTAGTAATTCTTATTCAGTTTCCTTCATCCACGTTTCTGCATCTTGGGAGAAATCTCCAGATGTACAAAACTGGGATGCTTTGAGGGTAGTAATTCTTGTGAATCTCCCTCTCCTTGAGTATATAAGAGATCATGAGTTTCCTTCTTGAATAAAACATATGTTATGGCATTTCTCCTTTGCACGATCTGAATTAAATAATATGCATTTTCACATAAAATTATTCAAAGACCCTGAAGAAAACAGTTTATAAAATGGGCAGGAACACCTTCCATTAGACCAGGTTGCTCACAGCCCCATCCAACCTGGCCTTGAACACAGCTCCTCTGGGCAACCTATTCCAGTGTCTTACTACCCTCATAGAAATGAATTTCTTCTGAGTATTTAGCTTGAATCTCTTCCAGTTTAAAATAATTATTTTACTCCTTGTCCTATCCTTAAGTGCCATTGTAAAAGATTCCTCCCCAGCTTTCCTGTATGCTCCCTTCAGGTACTGGAAGGCTACGTAAAGTCTTCTCTCTCCAGGCTGAACGACCCCAACTCTCTCAGGCTGTCTTCATAGGAGAAGTGCTCCAGACCTTGTGATCACACTTGTGACAACCCTCTGGACCTGCTTCAACAGCTCTGTGTTCTTTGTGTGTTGAGGGCTCCAGAACAGGACACAGTACTTCAGTCTCATGAGAGCAGAGGGGTGTAATCATGTCCCTTGACCTTCTAGTCACACTTTTTTTGATGTAGCCCAGGATATGGTTGGCTTTATGGTCTGCAAGCACATAGTGCTGGCTCATGTTGAGTTCTACTCAAGGTCTGTTCTACAACATTTTTTTGAATAACAAATCTATTAATTAGAAGTGTGGTGCTTTGCCTCAATAACTGATTTGGAATAATCCCTTCTGGTACTATCATAATGATAATTTCTCATTTATATTGTGAGATATCACCTATGATGTTCCTTTATTCATCAAAGCCACATTATGTTAGGTGTGAGGTTTCTGCAAAAGAACGGCCATGTACTGAATGAGCCATGTACAAGGGGGTGGTAGTGTCAGACAATGATGCTTTACAAAATCATGCTGATTTAGCTTTAGCCAGAGTGAGCTAAGGGCCTTGAGGCCCAGCTGCAAGGCCGGCTGCAAGGTTGCTGAAAGATGAGCTACATGCAGAAGATGAGGGAGGTGGACAAGAGAAAGCTGCCGTGGAAAAAATCGTCGACCAATCTGTGTGACCAATGTAATCTGTGTGTGGCCATTGCTAATTAACCAAGTATCTTAAAGGTCAGGACTGTTATCACCGCATGATAACGAATCACTGAATGCCATGTATTTAGTAAGACATGCTTGTTTGTATATAAGCACAGTTGTGGAGGTAAAGAAACGAGACCTGCTGATTGATCATATTGGTTGTATTGGCATTTACTCCGATCCCTCTCGTGACAGCTAGGTACAGCATAAACACAGAAGAAAAAAAAATATGTTTTGTAGTCTATAGTGGGCCAAGTTCATTAATTCCACTTTCTTTTGTACTACAAAGTAACAATGTCCCTTCTGTTGTCACACATCAGCAAGTCACAGAAAAGTTCTCTTGCACCCTGGAGTGCAAGAGTAGGATGTTTTTCACCAGAACCCTACACAGCTCTTTTTCAAAACCTAGTTAATCTAAGTGAGCAGATTTAAGTCTACTTACAAGCTATGCTAGCCCCTGTGTCTTATTTATATTTAATTATACTTTGTCATGGAAATGTTAGTATGAAGCCAAGGTCAGAAACATTCTGTAGGACAACCCTTTCTTTGTGTACCTCTTTCACAAAGCACAACTTGTGATCTTTGCTGAAAAGCTTTTTATCATAATGGTGGAGGCATGGGAAATATTTTTCCATGGCATATACAGCTCTGAAAAACTGAAACAGGGTGTCTCATTAGTGTTTTGATTATACAGCTCATATCATAGCCATGGAAAACTAGTTATAATGTTCTTAAATTCCACATTCCATATGCATTCAAAGTACTTCACTAACTCAAGTGTCAAGTGTATAAATTCAGTTCTGCAGTGCTGCAATGACTGTTCTGTTTCTGACAGAGGTAAACATGGCCTAAAGTTATTTTGCTGCTATTTATAAATAAAGTGCAATTACTCCTCTTTTAAACAATCATGTTTGCTTCTACTGTCAACCATGGTAATCTAACTACATTCATGCCCTTTTAGTAGATACCAAGGTGGGTAAGAAAAAATCTTTCTGTACTATAAAACATTTGTGCCATTCTAAAATTTGTAGTGTCTGTTACATTTTTATCTTTAAACAAAACCAACAAACGACACAAGATAACATATGGTTATGAAATTATATGAATTACTAAAGTCCCCCAATTCTGCAAGCAAAAATGGAAACGAAGAGAATTCATACCGCAAATAATCTTTGTGCACATTACATAATTTGCTTTTACTGATACAATACAATCCTTCATTTAAAAACATGCTCAACCTAAACATTTTTCTGGAGCACTAATGCTGCTTGCTTTTCCACCCTCAAAGAGCCTCAGAGAAATCTACTTTTCAAGGAGTCTAAGCTTCATGTTAAACAGAAAAGACCGCTTATTTTTATATTTTTTTAAAATGGGTGTTTCTCCAGGACAATTCTTGGCATAGATTCTTGCATGAGACAATAAGAAGCACGTTTGTTTACTTACCCATTCATGTTCTATCTTTTACAGCTAGGATAACCTGCATATTAAGGTGAACTTTAAAATTCTGCGAGACTTGCTACTGAACAGTAACATTTACATTATAAATGTAAACATTTACTTCTAGCTAAGAAAATACTCCAGTAGTAGTTGCCTATATAATTTTCCAAGACCAGCTATACATTTAGAAAGTTTGTCTGGATGTAT
The DNA here is from genome assembly GCA_023637945.1 of Phaethornis superciliosus. Classification (NCBI taxonomy): domain Eukaryota; kingdom Metazoa; phylum Chordata; class Aves; order Apodiformes; family Trochilidae; genus Phaethornis; species Phaethornis superciliosus. The sequence continues at coordinate 42,805,481 of JAJQWJ010000004.1, read as the reverse complement.
CAGCTTAGTACCCCTTCAGGGAGAATTTCCCTTCTATGACATATTTTAGGATGTTAAGACTGATAAATAGTCAGGCTATTTATTAATAAATCTAATTTTATTATTCCAGTCAGAGATGGGAATTTGTAATCTATTGTGAGTTTACAGATTTTAGCCCTCATGGTGTAAGCAGTATCCTAATGAGTTTAAACAATTTTCTTTCTTTGTTGGATGCCATATAGGGACAAATCTGGACTTTAGGGCATATCTATTACAAAGCTTTGATTGGCAAAGCTTTGATTAAATTCAGTTTTGCTTATTAAGCTGAGGTTCAATTTCTGTGTTAAGTATTGTAGAATCTTGAAAAGAATATTTGTCTCAAAACAGCTGCCCTGGCCAAGTGGACATTGCTCTTGGGTGGAGGCCTCATTTGATAGCCATCTGGAATCTCTTCTCTCAAGGAGAGACCCCCATTTGGGTAACCACCCTGATAAACGGGGCCCTATTCTCACAAGAGCAGCCCCTCCTTTAGTGGCCATCCCCATCAGCTGAACACTGTCCTGGCAAGGGGAGCTCTGTCTGATGGGCACCCTGACAGGCAGGACACTGTCCTTATTCCATAAGGGACACGGGCAAGCAAGCTGTACCCTGCGGAGGCAGAGTCACATCTTGTGTGTGCCCCGGGTAAAGCCACTGGAGAGGGCACACGCTCAGAAAAATACGGGTTATTGCCTTGGCATCTCATCTGGAGGAGCCCAAGTGAACACCTGGCTTCAACAGATATCCCCCTCCCCCCCATGGCTGTCAAATGGGGGTTAATAATCTCATCAAATGGGTTGTTAAAAGAGATTATTAAGAGAGGAGGATTGGATGCAGACACACAAAGTCTTCTCTCTGAGGCAGTTTAGAAAAGCAAAAGAGTTTAGCCCAAATCTCCCTGGGCTGACCCCCATCTCTGGAACTGTGTTCACTTTGTGAGACATGACTATTTCCTACCCACTTTGTGGGCTGTAACAAATATACAGAATTAAACATACCTTTCCCCAAAATTCAGTACTTGTTGATTGGATTCCAAATTAATTTTCTCAGAATATACATAAAAAAATCAAAAGCTGAGTAATGGTTTAAAGGAACTTAAAATGAGTCAGAATTTTAGCATCTGTGTCCACTTGTCCTTTGCCCTGAATAGTACAAACAACAGAACAAAGTAGCCCTTCCAGGCTCATTATGAAACACAACTGGGATTTTGTATACAGGCTACATTTACTGTTAATAGTTGCTGTTCCTCTTTAACTGGAAAGACTAGAAGAGGTCATCAAATCATATGAATTTTAAATGGAATTGCAAGAGTATAATAGAATCATAGAATCACAGAAAGTTAGGGGTTGGGTAGGACCTCAAAGATTATCTAGTCCAATCCCCCCTGCCAAAGCAGGGTCACCTATATCAGGTCACACAGGAACACACCCAGATGGGCTTTGAACATCTCCAGGGAAGGAGACTCCACAACCTCCCTGGGCAGCCTGTGCCAGTGCCCTGTCACCCTCACAGTGAAAGAATTCTTCCTTATGTTTGTATGGAACCACCTATGCTCCAGTTTATAACCATTGCCCCTTGTACAAGTGTCAGTCACCCCTGAGAAAAGCTTCAGTCTGTCCTCCTGGCACTCACCCCTTACATGTTTATAAACATTGATGAGGTCACCCCTCATTCTCCTCTTCTCCAGGCTGAACAGACCCAGCTCCCTCAGCCTTTCCTCACAAGGGAGATGTTCCACCCCCTTACTCATCTTGGTCACTCTGTGCTGGACTCTTTCAAGCAGTTTCCTGTGCTTCTTGAACTGAGGGGCCCAGAACTGGACACAATATTCTGGACACCAGCACCCCAAGCTGCCTTTCCCCTGTGCTGCTCTCCAAAAGCTCAGTTCCCAACCTATCCTGGTACCTGGGGTTGTTCTTTCACAGATGCAAGGCTTTACACTTGCCCTTGTTGTAACTCACTTAAGTTCTCCCTTTCCAACTCTCCAGTCTGTCCAGGTCCCTCTGAATGGCAGCACAGGTTTCTGGGGTGTCAGCCCCTCCACCCAGTTTTGTGTCATCAGCAAACTTGCTGATAGTCCAGTCTATTCCTGCATCCAGTTAAAAAAAAAATAAATTGAGTAGTACTGGCCTCAGTACTGACCCATGAGGAACTCCACGAGAAACAGACTTCCAACAAGACTCCATCCCATTAATTACAACTCTCTCACTTCTATCCTACAACCTGCTCCTGATCCACCTCACTGACCAGTCATCCAGGCCACACTTCCTCAGTTTAGCTCCAAGGATGCTCTGGGAGATGGTGTCAAATGCCTTACAGAAATCAAGATAGACCATGTCTACTGCTCTGCCATCATCCATCTACCTGGTTATATCCTCATAGAAGGCTCTCAGGTTGGTAAGACATGACTTCCCCTTAGTAAAGCCATGTTGACTGCTCCTGATAAGCCTCTTGTCCTTGATGTTCCTGGAGACAGTAGTAAGAATGAGTTGTTCCATCACCTTTCCAGGGATGGAGGTGAGGCTGTCTGGTCTGAGTTACCTGGGTCCTCTTTCTTGCCTTTCTTGAAGACTGGAGTGATATTTGCTTTCCTCCTGTCCTCAGGCACCTCTCCTGTCCCCAGCATTTTACCAAAGATGATGGAGAGTGGTCTAGCAATGACATCCACCAGTTCCCTCAACACCTGTGGGTGCATCCCATCAGGACCTATGGATTTATGGATGTTCAGCCTCATTAACTGATCTTTAGCCCATCCCTCACCAACCAAGGCAAACTTATCCTGTACCCTGACTTCCTCAGCAGCTTTAGGGGCCTGGGGCTCCTGAGGACATCCTCCAGCAGTGTACACAGAGGCAAAGAAGGCATTTAGCAATTCCTCCTCTGTAGATGAGGAAGTCATGGGCACAGCACACAACCAATATGATCAATCAAATGCCACTTTATTGCCAAGATAGCTCAGTTTATATATTCTTTCTGGCTCTTGCTCATGTGTAAGCTTTTTGTTGATTGGTTAGTATATGCTGTCCACGTGCCTAAAGTAATAATTTGATTGGATAAGGTCTTCTGATTACGTGAAGATTCTCTTTGCCAATATTCTATCTTAAATCCTGCTTTTGGTCACATATGCCCAAGTTATTCTTTTTTGTGCTTGCTTCATCAGACTTTTAGCAACCTTGTTTCTTCACTACATCCTTGAGGTTTGCTGTGCTTGTAATGTCCTTGAGGTCTGCTACTTGCACAGGCCTCTAACTCACAGATTAGTAGTCTCATTGTTTCTGGATTGTTCATTATGTGTCCATTGCTTTCTAAATATCCCACACTCCTTCTTTCTATCCTCTGTTACCAGGGCACCCACATCATTCAGCAGTGGGACTACATTGCCTCTAGTGTTTTATATACTATGTACTTGAAGAAGCCCTTCCTGTTTTCTTGGCCTCTCTTGCAAGGTTTAGTTCCAAGGAGTCTTTAGCTTTCCTAGTTGTCTCTCTGCACTCTTGGACAACAGTCTTACATTCCTCTCAAGTGGCCAGCCCTCCCTTCCATGATCTATAGGTTCTCTTCTAGTATTTGGTTTTACCTAGCAGTTCCCTGTTCAGCCATGCTGGTCTCCTAGTTCCCTTTGTTGATTTCTCTCTCACTGGGATGCATCAGGTCTTGAGCTCAGAAGTGGTCCTTGAATGTTAACCAACCATCTTGGGCTCCTTTACTTTCCAGTGCCCTGCCCATAGGATTTCCCCTGGCAATCAAGTGAAGAGGCCAAAATTGACCTTTCTGAAGTTCAGGGTTGTGTTTCTACTTGGAATCCTCACGTAAGATCCTGAACTCCACCATCTCATGGTCACTGCACCCGAGGTTGCCTTCAACCTTCACAGCTTCAACCAGGCCCTCCTTGTTGGTTAGGACAAGATCCAGCAATGTTCCTCTCCTAGCTGGCTTGTCCATGAAATGCATCACTGCACTGGAGGAATCTCCTGAACTGTTTGTGGCTGGCTGAGTGAGCCTTCCAGCAAATATCTGGGTAGTTGAAGTCTCCCATGAGAACCAGGGCCCTGTCATCACGAGGCTGCTACCAGCTGCCTGTAGAAGATCTCATCGTCTTCCTCATTCTGATCAGGTGGCCTGTAATAGACACCCACCACAGTACCTCCCACATTAGCCTGCCCCTTAATTCTCACCCACAAACTCTCAACTTGCTCCTCATCTACCCCTGGACAAAACTCAATACATTCAAGTTGTATGACTCTTATGTAAAGAGCAGCTCCCCCACCTCTCCTTGCTGCCCTGTCTTTCCTAAAAAGGACAGAACCATCTGTGACCACATTCCAGCCATCTGAGCTGTCCCACCCTGTCTCTGAAATCACCACCAGATCACAGCCCCTTGACCTCACACAGATCTCTAAATCCTCCTGTTTGTTGCCCATGCCGTGTGCATTTGTGTACAGGCATTTCAGGTTGTGGGCTGAGCCTGCTGATCCCACCCGAGGGGAATGGGGGTCCTTCTGGTCTACATTCAGACTGGTACATTGCAGCACTGGTGCAAACCCAGCTACACCCCCTTTATTACTGTAAGGTATGAGTAAGAGTTAGTTAAATAATCACTGTTCATCCCCTAGAGATAACATCAATGAGAAAGTACTTTGTTACTCAGAGATGAAATGAAGCCAGATACTCACGTTATCTCATTGTCAGATGACATGTTCCATCTCAGACTGATAAAGATCCCACGGCTGCAGCCGAGCTCCTGTGCCGGTGCCTGATGGACGCCTGGGGGCAGCAGTGGCTTGGTTGTAAACTTGCTAAGCCTAGGTATTTTCCTCTTTTCCGAGCATGACGTAGACTTTAATGAGAAGGGCTGAATTGTTGAAAATCGTTAAATTTGCAAAATGGAGTCTTATAAATTTAATCAACCTCTACTCCTGCCAGCTTTGTCCTACACTGTTTCACCAAAAGCCCTTATCAGAAACCTGGACGTGTATTTACAGTGTGAGAAAATCTGTCTGCCTTTCTACACAGTTCTTGGCTACTACTACAAGACTGTTAATATTTTCTGTCTAATTGGAGAAGGGAAGCCGCCAAATATGTTCCACATAATTGCAAAATAAAATTAACACATTTGTGGTTATTGCCGACACAGGCAGGAAAGCACAATGCAGGAAAGCACAAGTGGAACTCTGTATATTCCATTTCAGCCCCCATAATCTTGCTAGTTTCCTGTAAGTTAACATATTGAAAAAAAAAAAAAGAAAAAGAAAAATAATGTTTATCTGGGGTGGGAGTAAATTGAAGATTGTTAATATTTTTGTTCTTATTTTTGAATGTTTGAAGGAATTGCATAAAAAGACAAGGAGCCAGGAAACTTTTTAACATTCCCAACCCCACACCCTCTAACCATTTCAATTTTACTTATTATTGCCTTCAGAAATTGAAGAGCAAGTAAATGTCCCCCTCCACCCTGCACAGCTTGCCAAATCAGAAAATAAATGGGAATATTTATCTTTCTAGAGTGTGTACTTTGATGTAGACTGTAACTTCATGGTTCTCTACTTTTTTCTCCTCAAGATCTTTGTGTCTTTTAGTGCATGGTATAAACAAATCTCATAGTGGAAAAAGAGGTTGCACAGGACTGTAATGTCATCCATTCAGGTAATCGGTTGACCTGAAATCTGAAAATTCTCTGCACAGTTATGCAGACATGTGTCTTTCTCCTTGTGAAGGTTCACAGTTTTCAAAAGTTGTGAAAGGAGAGCAAGAACACAGAACTGGCAGACAAATCATAGAATCATAATGTTGGAAAAGACCAATAAGGTCACCAAGTCCAAACATTTATCTAGCACACTGCCACATCCACCACTAAACCACATCCCTAGGCAATATGTCTAAATGCCTTTTACATATCTCCGAGCATGGTAACCCAACCACTTGTCTGCACTGCCTTTCCAGTGCCTGACAACACTTTCAGTGACGAAATTTCATACTATCCAATCTAAATATCCCCTGGCACAACTTGAGAGCATTTCCTCTTGTTCTATTGCTTGTTACTAAGACGACAGCAATACTCATCTTGCTATAACGTTCTTTCAGGAGGTGACATGTTTATTGGATGAAGAAGTTGTGGATGTTGTCTGTCTTGCCTACAGTCAGGCATTTGACATGGTCTCCCACAGCATTCTCCTAGAGAAACTGGATGCTGATGGTTTCAATAGGCATATGCTTTGCTGTTTTAAGAACTGATTGGATGACAAGGCCTAGAGAGTTGTGGTAAATGGAGCTAAATCCAGTTGGTGCCTGGTCATGAATGGTGTCACCTGTGGCTCAGTACTGGGACTACTTCTGTTTAACATCTTTGTCAATATCTAGACCAAGTGATACAGTGCAAAAACACTATTGCAGACAACACTAAGATAGGTGGAAGTCTTGATCTACCTGAGGGAAGGGAAGCTCTACAATGGGATGAAGACAGGCTTGATCAATAAGCCAAGACCAACTTGGTCTTGCATGAGTTTTAATAAGGCCAAATGTTGGATCCTGCACTTTGCCCACAACAGCCCCCAGCAGTGCTACAGGCTTGGGGAGGAGTGGCTGGAGAGTTGCACAGCAGAGAGGCACCTGGGGGGATGATTGACAGGAAGCTGAACACGAGCCCGCAGTGTGCCCAGGTGGCCAAAAGGGAAAACATCCTGGCCACATTGCAATAGTGTGGCCAGCAGGATCATGGAGGTGATTTCACTCCTGTACTTGGTACTGGTTAGGCTGCACCTCAAGTACCGTGTTCTGTTTTGGGCCCCTTGCTACAGAAAGGATATTTTGTTACTGGAGCATGTCAAAAAAAAAGGCAATAAAGCTCATGAAGGGTTTGGAGCACATGTTGTATAAGGAGTGGCTGAGGAAACTGGGGATGTTTAGTTTGGAGTAGAAGATTCTGAGGATTCTTATTGCTCTTGTCATGCCCCACAAGGTGAGTGCAGCACTATCACATCTCACAAAGTGACCACAGTTCCCCAGATGTGGGGGCCAAACAAAATAATCACATCTTATGGAGAGAACACATCTCTATGTCCCCCAGAGTCGGCATGGGTAGAGTTTCCCAGAGTGGGGGTCAACCCAGGGAGATTCAGTCTGGGCCCGCTTGCTTTCTAAACTCCTTCGGAGAGGACCCTAGGTGCAGCTGGGTCCAATCTTTCTCCTTCTCTAATTAATCTCTTTTAACAACCCATTTGGTGAGATTAAGTTTGGGAATTCTCTGCGCAGTGCTCAGGAGTAACGTTATTACCCAGGAGCTTTGTATAAAAAACACAACTTTACTTAAAAGTGAGTAAGACTATAAAGCATGTGAAATAACAACTAGCAGAACTATAAGTGATGGTACTTTCAAAGGATTTGATGGATTACAATTTAGCAAAACTTAAAGAAGTGGTCAAAAGAATAGGTTACAACTAACAAAACTTAACAAAGCAACAGGGAGTAAAACTTAACAAAGTTAGAAACTATGTTACCCTCATGTGCTCAGATAAGGTTAGGAAAAAAGACAAGAGAGATAAAGAAGAGATAGAAAAGGTATCACCATCCTTGGACCCAGTGATGATCTTGGTAGGAAGCTATGGTCCTTGGATGGTGGGCACACATCCAGCATTTTGAGTGTGCCTCTTTTATGCCACCTGACTCCACCTTTTTGGAGGCGGGGTGTGTGTCTGTGTTGGCATATCTTGCACAGCAAGATATGTTCATTTGAGCCCCTCCAGATGGGGTGAGTGGGCAATAACCCTTTTTTCTGTGCATGTGCCCACCCATGGCCACCCCTAGGCTTTTCCCGGGGCACACACGAGATATCACTCTGCCTCCACAGGGTACAGCTTGCCTGTCCGTGTCCCTTATGGAATAAGGACAGTGTCCTGCCTGTCAGGGTGCCCATCAGACAGAGCTCCCCTTGCAAAGACAGTGTGCATCTTATCTGGATAGCCACCAAAGGAGGGGCTGCTCTTGTGAGAATAGTAAACCACTCCGTTTATCAGGGTGGTTACCCAAATGAGGGTCTCTCCTTGAGAGAAGAGATTCCAGATGGCTATCGAATGAGGCCTCCACCCGAGTGCAATGTCCACTTTATCAGGGAAGTTGTTTTGAGACAAATATTCTTTTCAGGATTCTACAGTGAGTACGATTATAAAGCATGTCAGATTACAACTGGCAGCATTAGAAATTATAGTACTTTCAAAGCAAAAGATTACAGTTTAGCAAAACTTAAGGAAAGTGTCAAAACCACAGGTTACAACTAAAAAAACTTAACAAAATTGGTAGGTATTATACACTTATGTGCCAAGATAAGTTTAGAGACAGAGAGAGAGACAGGAATTGAGAGAGAGATAAAGAAATGATAGGAGAGATAACACAACCCTCGCAGCAATGATCCTGGTAAGAAGTTGTGGTCCTTGGGTGGTGGGTGTGCACTCAGCATATTAAATGTGCCTCCTTTATGCCACTTGACCCCACATTTTCATGGGGGCCTTTGAAATATCTTGTAAAGCCAGGTGTTCACATGGGCACCTTCATATGGGATGAGCGGGCAATAAGATTGTGGAAGGGAGGGCTGGCCACCTGGGAGGAATGTAAGACTGTTGTCCAAGAATGCAGAGAGGCAACTAGGAAAGCTAAAGACTCCTTGGAACTAAACCTTGCAAGAGAGGCCAAGGAAAAACAGGAAGGGCTTCTTCAAATACACAGCAGATAAAACTAACACTAGAGGCAATGTAGGCCCACTGCTGAATGAGGTGGGTGCCCTGGCGACAGAAGATATAAAGTAGGCAGAATTGCTAAACGCCTTCTTTGCCTCTGTGTACACTGCTGTAGGATGTCCTCAGGAGCCCCAGGCCCCTAAGGCTGCTGAGGAAGTCAGGGTAAAGGATGAGTTTGCCTTGGTTGATGAGGGATGGGCTAAAGATCATTTAATAAGGTTCTCCTCCCCCTCTACTCTGCCCTGGTGAGGCCACATATGGAATATTGTTTTCAGTTCTGGGCCCCTCAGTTCAAGAAGCACTGAAACTGCATGAAAGAGTGACCGAGATGATGAAGGGAGTGGAACATCTCCCTTGTGAGGAAAGGCTGAGGGAGCTGGGTTTGTTCAGCTTGGAGAAGAGGAGAATGAGGGGTGACCTCATCAATGTTTATAAATATATAAGGGGAGAGTGCCAGGAGGGTGGAGTGAAGCTTTTCTCAGGAGTGTCTAACAATAGGACAAGGGGCAGTGGTTATAAACTGGAGCACAGGTGGTTTCATATAAATATAAGGAAGAATTTTTTCATTGTGAGGGTGACAGAGCACTGGCACAGGCTGCCCAGGGAAGTTGTGGAGTCTCCTTCCCTGGAGATATTCAAAGCCCACCTGGATGTGTTCCTGTGTGACCTGATATAGGTGACCCTGCTTTGGCAGGGGGGATTGACTCGATGGTATTCTGAGATCCCTTTCAATCCCTAACTTTCTATGATTCAAATATTCTATGATTCTAGGGAAAGGGAAACTTCAAAATATATTGAGTTTATTCTGGTGTTGATGGCAATACTTTGGGAACTGTTAAGATATTTATCCCATCAACCTCTGGGAACAGTTTGCAAGGTATATTTACTGAAGTTCCTGTTGTTTATATGAACATTGAAAATGGTAATTTTGAAAGGACCTTTATTAATCACTAACTATTAGTAATACTTGTAGTCTGGTAAATATATTTTGATTGCTTTTTTCTCCTAACTGAAAGGGGAAATTAAAAATAACTAGCTGTTTATACAATGGTATTTATGTTCCACTAAGAAGGTTTCAGATATACTGTTGTGGGGTATTTATGTGATCATGCACTCGAAACTCAAAACTGGAGTGACTTGTTTTCTGAATGTTACAGTCCCATGGGAAATCAGTCAAGTGTTGGGAAGTAGTAGCATCTATGACCATCCCTGTTGCAGGAAGCTACCAAACACTGCTTTGCAATGCCTAGCAATATATGAATCTGTCATTCAAAGTGAAATACTGTGAATGCTCCAACCTCTAGGCCCTTTCAACTGTCTTATATCACTGTAAATATTCTATTATTACAGTTAAAGTATAAATAATGAGAACTGCATTGTTCTTCATTAACTGATAACCAAGGTGACTTTATAATGTTTTTCCAACATCTGGGGTATGCTAGAATAAAACTGAGGTAGAGTTTTTTTTATGGGCGTGTAGCAAGATGACAAAGGGCCATGGTTTAAAACTTGGAGACGGGACATTTAGGCTAGACATTATGAAGAAATTCTTTCCTCTGGGGGTGGTGAGATGCTGGAGCGGGTTGCCCAGGGCAGTTGTGGTTGGCCCCACTCCAGAAGTGTTCAGGGTCAGGTTGGATGGGGCTTTGAGTAATTCTCATTTAGTGGAAGATGTCCCTGCCCACTCAGCAATGTTGAAATTGGATCATCTTTAAGGTCCCTTCCAATCCTAGCCATGTTATGATTCTATGGTTCCCTGACATATGCAATATATAAGGCCAGGGATACAGACAAATCAGCTCAATAAGGATAGCTTCTCTACTACCCTAGTGATAACCTTGAGGCCAAGCCATGGGTCAATAAACTTTTGCTTCACACCAGAGCAGCAGAGGAACAGTAGCACCAGCAACAGGTAGCTTTAAATGGATATGGGCAATGCGAGCTGAAATTCCATCAGAAAATTTTTGGCTTACAGCTATATAAAATGGAATTTTTGATATTTACATTTTCTGTTTCTTGAGCAAATTCAGGTTTAATAAATGTGTTTTGCCTTTTTGTCCTTTTTTTCTATACTGCATATTGACTGTCTTATATTCTTTATTTCATTTATTAAATGATACAAACTCCTGCAAACTGCTGAACTGCACCTATTTGTGGTTGAGTGATTGTTGTAAAGTGCGTAATTAGCGCCCACTGCAGTTAATGCTGAGTTTTGTTTCCATCCCTTACATGTAGCCAATGAATTAATCTGAGGCTGAATTTGAATAATGTGTCACAGTCTTGGCAGTCTGTGTATTATGATTGTAATCAGTATAGTCCTTAATAACAGGAATATTCACCTAACTCCCGTGTCTTATACTTAATTAAATGATATATGAATATGCAGAAAGTATGGGAAATTTTAACTAAATCAATAGCACTATGGTTAGGGGTTTAAATTTGAAGACAGACTGTGGACTTTTAAAAATTGTATATGCCTAAACTACCACCAATACCCTTGCATTAATGGGTCCTGAGAATCTGTGGTAGTTATTGGAGTTGAATCTGATGAAAGGCATTGATTGACCTTTTTCTCTGGTGGTATCAAAGGAAGCTGCAGCTTCCCATCACATCTGATAATCTGGCTATTCACTTTAAGATGACGACTTTTAGGTAATCAGACTGTAAAATTTTGTGGTTTTTGTCTTATTAAACAGTGCATAAACAGGTCTTATTACACAAGCCCTCTGTCTCACCAAACATATCACAATCATAATTTCTGATATTCTAAACTCCTGTAGTTTTCAAGTAGGAATGTAGAGTTATACATCATGATTTTTGTGACACAGTGAAGCAGTAGAATCCCCTGCTACTGGACTTCCTTAGGTGAAAAATACTCCAAAACTGTTAAAAAGAAATTTAATGGCACATAAAAAAGGAACTGTCAGTTTCTAGTGAGAGATTCAAAGGTCTTGAAACTCCGAGAAAATAATTTGTTCTTCTGCGAAATCACTGCATAACTATAATTTTTTTTGCATGTCTTCTGAAGTAACTGGTGCAAGAGATGGTCAGGTGTTGGACCTGGTTAACTCAGACATGGTTTCCACTTGGCCCAAAGTCATGGCCAAAAGGAATGTGGTTACCTAGAGTGACCTACAGCAGAACACCCAGAATGACCTCCTGCAGGGCTGCACACAGTATCTGAGCCTGGCAGTCTTAGCAGAGGGCAGCAATGACAACACCTCTGTGTTGTGACCGGGTGAATGACCTGCTCAGCCTAGTGGCAGAGCCAAAAAAAGGTGGAGAGATTGAGGATTATCTATCTGGGAATGTGAAAGGGAGATAGATTGGTGGAGCCCCACCCTACAGCCATGGAGGCAAAGGCAGCAGGTGGAGGCTCCGCTAGAAATATAGAAACCCCTACCTTCTTGTCACAAGATGAGGGGACCTGAAAGATTGGGGTGAATGGAAACAGGTCCCCTTGCAGCAGGAAAACCTCCAGCTGGCCTCCCTCACCCTCCCAGTTGCCCCTAAACAACAGATATGGGGCTCTGGAATGGGGGAACCAGGAAAATGAAGATGCTGATAAGGGTCCATCCAGAGAGCTGCATTAGGACCACCCCTATTAAAAATAAAAGGAATTGAATTTTGGTTTCTTTGATCACGGGGATGTTTAAATGGCACCTGTTCTGCTGGAAAAGCAGAACTGCTGTTCTGCACTTGTTCATGCTGCCCTTCTGGCAGGGCTCATGAAGAGGGCTTTAAACTAGGTTTGAAGAAGGAAGTACTTAGCACTGGTGAGGCTGCACCTTGAGCACTGTCTTCAGGTCTGTTCCCCTCCCTGCAAGGACATTGAACATGTACTGAAGCATGTCCACAGAAGAACAGCTAAGCTGGAGAAAGGTCTAGAGAACAAATTTGGTTCACAAGGAACAAGAGGAGAGGCTCAGTGAATTGGGATTGTTTGGTTTGGAGAAGGCTGAGATGAGACCTTATTGCTCTCTACAACCACCTGAAAGGAGGTTATGGGGAGTACAGGGACGTGGGTGGCCTCTTGCATTAGAGAGTGTTCATATCAGTCATTGGGAGGAGCTTCTTTACTGAAAGAGTAGTCAGGCAATGGAACAGAGTGACCAGACAGGTGGAGGAGTCACCATGCCTGTAGGTATTTAAAAAACACATAGATGAGGCACTTTAGGACATGCTGTAGTGGGCATAGTGGTTTGACCCAGTGATCTTAGGGCCCTTTCCAACTGTGATGACTCTGTGATTCTAATTATCCTTATAAATTAAATAGATTTTATAGACATATTTAACAGTCAGTATTTGCTACCCTCCTGTATTTGCGTATGCATGTAGAAATATTCTGTGCAGTTAGAATAGTTGCTAACAGGTATCTAGCATATAGAATTACTTTTCTGTAATACCTTTACAATGTATAGTTAAGTTTTGTATTCTTCTGCAACATTGTGGCAGAGAAACTTGTTTCAGCACGGATTGGAAGAAGGATGGTGACCTCAAGAAAATTTTCTTCCTGAATGATAGGTAATCCACTCCTTACTAGAAGCATTCATGTCACAAGATAGAGCATGTGCAGTTTTACAAATAAAAAAATGAATTAAAATAATATTAAGGTGAAGTAGTTATGGAAAAGTAATGTAAGTTTACCACGTAAATTATTCACACAACATTCTTATTTGTCAGTAGTCACTCATGATGATATAACCTTAGGGCTTATACCACAGGCAGAGAGTATTGTTTGTGACAGAAAAGGACATATGTGCTGGTTAGACCATTTCCTTTATTTTTAGACAAAAGTAGCAAAGCTAAGGATGAGCTCACATAAAAAAGGACAGCAAAATTTAGTGGCAAAAACTGAAACATTAGCCCATGAGATCATACACAGCTGTCAATATTGTGTAAATACCTGTGACTAGTAACACACAAATGTTCAGGATAGCATGCTTAAATGAAATTTTTCATAATTCTGTATGAGCATGAGTAATTTCACACTTGTGTCCATCAAGAGTAGATGGGGAGAATCACCTCCCTCAACCAGCTGCCTATGCTTCTTTTTGTGGAGCCCAGCACATGGCTGGCTTTCTGAACTACAAGTGCACATTGACAGCTCATGTTAAACTTCTGGTCCACCACCACCCCCAAAATCTTCTCCTCAGGGCTGTCCTTAATCCTTGCTCCTCTCAACCTGTCTTCATTCATGGGATTGCTTCAGCCCAGGTGCAGAAACTTGCACTTGCTGAACTTCATTCAGTTTGCACAAGCCCACTTCTTCACATGATCTCACTTTACATCATAGAAGGGGAAGGGACTGATGAAAAGTCAGCTGAGTATTAGCATTTTTCCCTGTGGTATTGCCTACCTCAACTTTTATATAACTTATAAATAAGTTGCTCTTTATTGCAAAATGTAGGATGTACATTAGCTCTACTTAGTATTGTTTATAGACACATGACTGTCTGGTCATCACATTGACAGAGCTACTCAAGTAATTCACTACCTCTGTAATTCATTCCAAATGTAATAATCATAGAATCATAGAATCACAGAATATGTTGGGTTGGAAGGGACCTTACAAAAACTAGCAACTCTTTACAAGTCACCTAGTTCAACTCAATGAGCAGCGACATCTTCAGCTAGCTCAGGTAGCTCAGATTGCCCTGTCCAACCTGACCTGGAATGTTTCCAAGGATGGGCTTTCACAACATCTCTGGGCAACCTGTTCCAGTGTCTCACCATCCTCACTGTAAAAAATTTCTACCTATATCTAGTCTGAATCTACTCTTTTCAGCTTATAAACATTACCCCTCACCCTATTGCTACAGGAGGTGCTAAAAAGTTTGTCACCAGCTTTTTCATAAAACCTCTTTAACTAATGAAAGGATGCTATAAGGTCACCCTGGAGCCTTCTCCAGGATGAATAACCCCAACTCTCTCAGCCTTTCTTCATAGGAGAGGGGTCCAAGCCCTCTGATCATTTCTGCAGTCTTCTACTGGACTTGCTCCAATGTCTTTCCTGTGCTGAGGATTCCAGTTTATCTCCTCTCAGTTTAAAATCATTACCTGTTTTCCTATCACTACAAGCCATGCTAAAACATCCTTACGTATGTTCAGGTTCCTCAAGTGGTTTCTCTTACAGTGGGAGGGGCTGTGCTCCTTCTCTCACTGTCTTGGGGTCCCTTCACTTGAGAGGTATGGGAAGAGATGTTGCTAATAAAGACAGGGAGAAAAAATTTGTTTAGTACCTCATCCTTCTCCTCATCATTGTTACCACTTGTGCCCATCAGGGGGGAGTGCACTTTATTTGACTTTTTTCTGGCAGAGGCATTTGTAGAAGCTCTTCTTACTACTCTGCACACCCTTGTCAAGCTCAGCTTTAGCTTTGCCTTGATTTTCTTGACCCCATCCCTACACAACTGGGCAGTGTCCCTAGGCCATTACCAGGACACAAGTCCCTGCTCCCACTACAGTGCATTTCCTTCTTGACCTTTAATTTGACCAGCGGGTCAAGCTGAAACTTCCAAGATACAGCGGTGGCTTCGAGCAATATTATACACTTTCCCGAAGCTAAGCGGACAGCCGCCTCCTCCCCCTCCTCCTGCTTCTCCTCCTCCTCCTCCTTCCCGCCGAACACCCAGGGGCCGGGCTCCTGCCTACGGAACCGCCGCACACTTCTCCGGCCCAGCCGCAGATCCGCCGAGGCGGAGGCCGAAGGGGCGGGATCGGTGCCGGGGCCGGGGCCGGGGCCGGGTCACGTGAAGCCGCCGGTCCCGATCAGGCGGTGCGGAGGAGGTGGCTGTGGTTGTCTTGTGTCCGGTTTGTCCCCGGTGGCCCCTCCGGCCCGGCCTACCGGGAGGATGGTGGGAGCGAGATGAGCCTTGGTCCGGAACAGCCGCCGGTCCCGGCCCGGGAGGAAAAGGAGGAGGAGGAGGAGGAGGAGGCATCGATAGAGCTCGAGTCCCATCCTCAGCCGCCGGGGGAGGTCGGCAGCGCCAGGGGAGCCGGCTGGATCATGCTGCTGGAGAGGGGCTCCTGGAAGGCGGGCGGCAGCGGCGGCGCGGTGCGTGCAGGCTGGGGCGGGGGGCTCGGGGCTCCGATGGTGCCGCCGGGCCTGGGGGTGCCGTCCCGATGCGGACCGGGGGTCCCGCGGCCTCTCAGCGCCCGTCCGCCTCACCTCCTGGGAAGGGGCAGCTGCCTCCCTGAGCGTCCTCCGGGTACCCCCTCTGCCCTGGAAGCGTTCTCGGGGTTGGGGTGCAGCTTGGGGCAGCGGCTTCTGCAGCGCTTGGGGCGGCCCCGGGCTGGGGCCTGTGGCCGCCCGTACCGCCTCACCTCCGGCAGCCTCGGTGCGGGTTTATCCCGGGCAGAGGCGACACCTGTGAGTAGGTGGCCGTAAAAATGTTTTATTCTAAAACCTATAAATCCCAGGTGCCTGGAAGTAAAAATTGTATTTTCTACGGCGTTCCAGGAAGTGGCGTTTTGTTAAATCGAAACTGTAGAGTTACCTTACAATTTTAATATTTTACTGGTCTTTCAGCTTTGTCTTTTCCTATTTCGTTATGCATTGTGGAGATAGAACGAGCTGGAAGGGAGCTGTCTATGTGCTCCCTTGAAAGCATCTCTAGGAAACTTTAGTTTCAAAGTGCGGCACTTGCAGACTATTATAATTTTCCAGCAGAACAGCCCTTCTAGTGGCTTAAGCCTCTCCCTTTCCCTTCGCAAGAAGCCTTAAAGGCAACAGATCTGATACGACACCTTCCCATCTTCCTGCAGTAGGTGAGGACTGGTTTCTACTTTCAAGCAGGATGGTCCCGGCCGGGGTGATTTAAATCGTCTTCTTTCTTCAGCAGTGAGTGCAGAGAATAAGCTGGGAACAGAGAAACTCGGGATGGTACAGAACAGCAAAACATGATTCTGCCATTGGTGTTTTTTAAAGGGGTACATATACAAAACTAGGCAATGTCTTGCCACGATAAATCTCTTTTGGCAAGTTGAAATCACGTAAATTTTATTTGCATCCTGACTTATTAGCTAGTAATACTTTTTTTTTTAGACTGTGTTAAAGTGTTTGTGAATTGTGTGTATGATATTAGTTTGCTTTTAAAATGAAGGATACTGAAGGCATGGCTTACCACAAAACTTTTAAAATAGTGTTAAGCCTGTGTCAGGGAGCCAACATCTGAACATGTATCAACTGGAAAGAAAATAATTTACTCTTTTATGCTAGTGACCTTGTAATATCTTACACTGAGCATTGATGACGTAGCATTAATGTGATACTCTGACTAGAGCTCAGGGATGTAAAAAATTATCTTGAAAGTATTTGTTTGACACCAGCAGGTTCTTTGTTCCTTATTCATAACTGATGAATGCGTTGCTGTGCTTTTTTACATCTTCTCTGGGTTATTCATATATTAAACAGTTATTCTGTGGAATTTGTTAGTTAAATTAGTTATTCATGTAAGTTAATTCCCAAGTGACTGCTTCACAGTTCTTGCAGCCAATCACTTTTGTATTCGAGTCTTTCAGTTATCTTTTAGAAAAGTTTATGTCTACAGATAGATGGGATTCCTTCAGAAAGTGAAACTGATGGTGATATATTTGGTGCTCTGGGCTTGATTACAAACAGGTCCCATTTAGGATTCTAGATGCATAAGATACAGTAACCCAGTCTGAAGTCAGAATCGAAAGGTAACTCTAGCAGAGGCCCGTTAACTTTTTAGTTAAGAAATGTAAACTTTCAGCTTTATCATCACAAATGATGTGAAGAAATAATGATGTAATTATATAGAAGATAAACAGAGGAATGTATTTAAATAGGAGTAGAGGGTGGGAAGTGGAAGATAAAAGAAGAGAAATTAAAAAATAATCAAAGAACTTTTTATTTAACTAGTGTTGACTAGCTGTGTTAACTAGATTTATTTAACTAGTAAAACTCAAGTGGAAAACCATCACTGACAAAGACATTAGCCTATTGTTCTATTAATGGGTGAAATGTTTGGTAAAATTGGATTAAGGATTAAACTAATGCTTTTGAGCACTTAAACTTTGCTGGTATATCAGCTGGAGAATTCAGTTTCTGAATGACACAAATTCTTAATTTATAAAACGGTATCAGGATTTGCTTCTGTGATGTTCTTTTTTCCCCCTCCCTCCAAGTTGTGCCCTTAAGGGACTTTGTGTTCCTGTAATGCATTTTCTACAAGAGAGAAAGGCATAAGGCTCCAACCTTATCTTCTGTACATTGGCATAACAGTAATACAGTAACACTTACATCAGCTTAGGGTCTACTTCACAGTTCCTGACTGAACAGTCTGTTTCCTACGTTGTTATTGCAGGTCTTGTGATTCTTGTGAGGCTATCATATTGCTAGAACTCTCTCTGTCTAGACTTTTTCTTAAAAGAGCTTATTCAGACTAAAATATGAGGCTGGATGGAACATGGCTTTAGATGTAGTTGGAGAGATCTCTGTTATAACTAGGGGTGCATTGGGTGGCATTTGAAAGCAAAAACTTGCTCTTAGGGCTGTTGACGAAGCAGCAAATAAAGAAATAAAATTTTGCTGAACTGCCTCTTTGGTCTATGAAGGAAATTTAATTTTTATTCCAATTTCTTTTGTCACATCAGATGGTAGGACAAAGTGGAACAGTATTATCAATAATACTTATGTCAGGTTGTGCAAGGCTTTCTTCCCTTACTCTTCCAGCTCGGGGATAACAAACTTCTGCTTTTTGATTTGTCTGTAAGTAACTGTTGAATGCATTGCCTTTGCTGAATTGAAGAACAAAAATAAAAATACTGAACAAGTAACCTTATGAGTTGAGTTACTAGCTCAAAGCTAATAAGAACAATAGTATGTTTAAGTTAATTCCACTGGGATTAAATCAGTTTCCATTGGTTAAATTACCCCAGTTTCAGTGAGCTTCAGAAATTGAAGTAAATGATGCCATGGACAATTTGTTACTGGTTGTGCAGTGCTCTTCCATCTGAATTACGAACACTGGTAGTTTAAACAGCACGTCTTTCAGAATATTTTTCCCAGATACTTAATTTATATGCAATCAGTTGTCAGTAAAATAAAGCCAAGGAAACTTTTTTTTGCAAAATACAGTGCTGTACTGTTTAAATGAAGTGACCTATAGGAGAAGTTCCCAAATAAGTTACCTAAAAAGAAAACACACCTATGTACCTCTTCAAGAGTTAATCATATATTAGTTTCCTATTCTTGGACACTGTAAAATGCCTCAGTCACTGTGAAGCCCAAGACCTCTGCGTTGAAAGGATTGTGAAGCTTAAAAGTACATCTTGGAAATTTGCCAGCTTTTATATATTAAAGGGTTTTACACAGCGATGCACAGCTGATATGTATCAAAAGAAAAGTCTTTACTGAGACACCTTTCAGTCCAGTAAGCTTGTTTCTTAAATATCTTGCTTGGAGGATTTAAATAGAGTGGCTAGTAGCAAGCACATTGCTTACTTATTAATTTTTTTATGAAGTACTGTTCTTTTCCACACAAAAATGATTTTTTCTGTTAAATCTGAATAATTAGAGATAAACAGTGTTGCTTTTTCAAGGTTCCTAGAGTCCTTCTGAATTTTCTCATCGTGTTAGATTAATACTGAGTCTGAACTCTGAACCATTGCCAGCAGTGATTAACTGCTGTCTTTAAAAGAAGTCACTCTCTTACGTTCATGCCGGGACAGCTCTTGCTGTTCTAAGGTTGCTGTTAACTGATCCTCCAGATTCTAGCAGCTGGGAAGGTTTTGTGTAGAAAGAGAATCACATTAGGCTGAAGCATTAGAAACTTAATCATGTACATAAAAAAACTTGATATTCTAGTACTGAAGATCCAAACTCAAGCTCATTGGGTAATGAGCTTGAATGATTATCTATCCCAGATTGTGTGAAATGCTTTCTTAGGTCCCATTCTCCTTACTTTCTTTTATTTTAGTAAAGAAGGCACTAACAATTGTTTTCACATCCTTCATGACACTTGCAGTTCAATAAATTCCAATTTTATGTTTCTGCGGTTTTTTGACTGCATCTTGAAGAAGCCTACTTCAGCATTACTCTATGCCTTTGGCAATATTCTTGGTTCTTTTGTGGATCTCTTTCACTTGTGCTTCTGTAAACAGAGACCGTTCAATAATATTTGTTGCTTAAAGCTTATGAACAAAAACAAGCAGTCATGGAATAAGACAGAGGGTATTTACATAGATCTAATAAAAATGGTTAGAACACCAAAAGCAGGGGCAAATCACGTGTTTATCCATTAATGTAATAGAAATATTTTTCCTAACAGGATGTATCTTTGAATACACTTTTGTAAAGCACTTCTAAATGCTAAACTAGTGTCTTTCATAGAACTGTTTTCTCCAGGATGACGTTCCTAAGTAGTAGTCATCCTATAGATTAAATTTTTTTTCATATTTGAATTGGTTAAGTTTGTTTAGATTAATGTTTATATGCAGTTTAGTTTGTTTCACTAATTCCATCACCTTTTGATGCTCTTCACCATTGCTCTGTCTACCATGATTTGCATTTTCTCATCAGTGAACTTTGCCACTGCTTCCACCCTCACCCTCAAGCTCAGTTATGATTGTGTTGAACTCTATATGCCCCCAAATAGAGCACTGGCACTCATCTGGTAACATCCCTATGCTATGAAAACAGGTTAGCAATTGCAATTGTTTTGGCTGTTTTGGCTTTTGCTCTTTGCTTTTTTTTTTTTTTTTTTTTTTTTTTTTCCTTTCTTTTTTTACTGTTCTTTGATGTGTTTGTTTGGGTTTCTTTAGCCTTAATTCCTGTGATGAGTTTGCACCCTTTTCTGCTTGCTGTAAGAACATTTGATGAGGGTCTTTGAGTATGTTTACTTGAATTTTCAGAAGATTTATTAATGTGACCCATAGAAGTTCTAGAACACCAGGAGTTTTTAAAGGCATACTTTATCTTTACAAAATCTTCAAGCTTTTCCATTTTGAACATTTGTGGTTCTGATACTCCAGACACAGAATCACAGACTTAAAGAATGTTTTAGGTTCAAAGAGACCTTCAAGATCATCCAGTCCAGCCTTTGACCAACACCATAATCTGATTGCTAAACCATGTTCTTAAGGACCAGGTCCAAATGCCTTTTAAATACCTCCAGGGATGATGACTCCACCACTGCCCAGGCAGGACGTTCCAATGCCTGACAACCCTTCCAGTGAAAAAATGTTTCCTAACATCCAGCCTAAACATCCCCTGGAGCAGCTTCCATCCATTTCCTCTGGTCCTCTCACAGTTCTCTAAAGAGAAGAGGATGTTTCCCTCCTTGTTCCAACTTCCCTTGAGATGGCTGAAGAGAGCTCCAAGGTCTCCTCTCAGCCTCCTCTTCTCCAGACAAAACAGCCCCAGCTCCCTCAGCTGCTCCTCACAGGACTTGTGCTCCAGGCCCTTCATGATCTTTGTTGCCCTTCTCTGGACACTCTCCAGCACTTCTCTGTCCCTCTTACAGTGAGGTGCCCAGAACTGAACACAGTGCTCAAGGTGCAGTCTCACCAGATCTGAGTACAGAGGGACGATCACCTCCCTATTCCTGCTGGCCACAGTGTTCCTAATACAAGCCAGGATGCCATCAGCCTTCTTGGCCACCTGCACACACTGCTGACTCATGTTAAGTTGGCTGTCAACCAATACCCCTGGGTCTCTTTCCAACTTACAGCTCTCTAACTACACTTCCTCAAGTCTGTAGCTCCCCATAACAACCTGGGTTATTATGACCCGGGTGCAAGACCTGGCATTTGGCCTTGTTAAATTTCATACAGTTAACCCTTGGCCCATTGGTCCAACCTGTCTTAAGTCCCACTGTAAGGCTTCCCCACACTCCTGAAGATTGACACAGCCACCTACTTTGGTGTCATCTGAAAATTTACTGAGAGTACATTCAATCCCCTTCTTCAAATCATTAATGAAGATATTAAAGAGAAGAGACCCCAGCACTGAACTGTGGGGGACACCACAATGGTTGCCAGCCAGATTTAGTTCCATTCACTACCGGTTTTTCAGCCTGACCAGCCAATTTTTTATCCAATACAGAGTATGCTTATCCAAGCCAAGTGCCATAAGTTTCTGAAGAAGAATGCTGTGAGAGACAGTGTCAAAAGCTTTACTAATGTCCAGGTAGACAATGTCCACAGTTCCACCCTCATCCACTACACGAGTCATCAGAAGATCAGATTAGTCAGACAGGACCTACTTTTCGTAAATCCATGCTGACTGGGCCTGATTGTCTGGTTGTCTTCTATGTACCATGTGATGATACTCAAGATGACCACCTCCATAACCTTTCCAGGCACTGAGATTAAAATAACAGGTCTATAGTTCCCCAGATCATCCTTTCAGCCTTTCTTGTAGATAGGCGTTACATTTGCTTGTTTCCAATCTACTGGGACCTCCCCAGTTTGCCAGGACTGTTGATAAATAATGGAGAGTGGCTTGATGAGCACTTCTCTCAGATCCTTTAGTACCCTTGGGTGGATCCCATCCAGTCCCATAGGCTTGTGCACATCTGTACAGCACAACAGGGCAATGATTGTTTCCTCTGGGACTATGGGGGCTTCATTCTGCTCCCCATCTTGGTCTTCTAATTCAGGGAGCTGTACCCTCAGGTTGCAATTGGCATTGACAAAGACTGAGGTAAAATGAGCACTCATCAGTTCAGCCTCTTTCTTGTCCTTGGTCACAAGTTTTCCTCCAAGGTCAAGTAGAGGGGGGAGATTCTTCCTAGCTCTTCTTTTGCTATTTATGTATTTATACAAACTCTTTATATTACCTTTAATGATACTAGTGAGATATAATTCAAGCTGAGCTTTGGCCTCTCTAATTTTCTGCCTACATATCTTCACAGCAATTTTGTAATCTTCCCATGTTGCCTGCCTTTCCTTCCATAGCTGATAGACTTTCTTTTTTGTCTGAGTTTTTCCTAAAGCTCCTTGTTCAGCCAGGCTGGTCTTGTACCCCGCTGCCTTGTTTTAAGATGCACAGGTACAGTTTGTTCCTGTGCCTTAAGGATTTCCCTCTTGAGGATTGTCCAGCTTTCCTGGGGTTTGTACATATAATCACTTGGTGATTTCTTCATGTGACAGAGACAGTTAGAGGGTCTTTAGGATGCTTGTTACACTTCATTGAATTCATATGAACTCCAACAAATAGGGCATTTTTAGGGAACAGTTGGAATCAAGGTGTTTTCTTAATAGTTCTTTTTGAAAATTAAAGGCTGTAAAGATAAAGAGGTAAAAATGCAGTATGCCTGGAGAACTAGCTGGATAATGTGTGCAGAAAAAAGAGCATCCATAATGTAATGAGATGGATTACTACAATAGTATTTGTGCTAGAGTAACCTAAAAAGATTAAATAGCGATGTAGTAAAGCATACCAGAAAAAGTTTGCATTAGAAATGGTCAAATTTCTGAATCAGAAACCTAAGAATATAGCAGTGAAGGTAAATGTGAAAGGGGATACTTTATAATTTGCTGTGAACTTTAAGGTCTGAATGATTTATTTATGAGAGTATGTTTCTCAAAATCTTTTATGAGTTCTCTTAGTTCAGTTCTTAGTTTTCTTGAAAACATGGGGGTTGACATAATGGACTGCAGTGTAGGTTGTTTTGCAAAAAAGAAGTATTTGTAGCAGTTAATTTTTGCAGAATGTTTCTGTAGACAGTTTTAAGAAAAGAAACTAAGAAACTTTTCATGCTAACATTTTTGAATGTAGATTTACTTACTATAGAAGGACAGAGAGTGCTGTTTGCAAAGTCGATCTCTTCACAGGAAGTAGAACACCAGCAGGCTCTCCAGAGACCCTGCTGTGTGGTGGGAAAAAATTTCCTGGAGGGGTGTGTGGGAGGAGAAAGGCAAATTCTTGTGGTTGTTCAGAGGTTCAGCATGAGTTTGGTTATCTGCCAGGGAGATAACAGGATTATGGGATAGATACTACTCTTCCTTCTCAGGGTAGAATCAACTGTGAGGCCTGAGCAGGTTGTGTTGACTGAGAATGTGTGTCCAGGTCTGTAGGCAACGTGCTCTGCTGCTTTACCTTCACAGGAGGAAAGTATTTATCCAGTCGAGTGTTTTTCTTAGTCTGCCTGTCAGTACTCTGTTGCTCTTAACAAAATACATGAAGTTTGAAACGGGGCTCTGGAAGACTTCAAGATTTAAACAATTTTGTTCATAAATAAGCACCTATCTTAAGAGAAAAAAAAAACAGTGAAGCACCTTTTACATTGAATATTAAGATGCCTGGGCAGCCATTTTAAAAACTTGAATTGTTAAATTACAGATTGGAATTAACGTATAAACAGTTATCTGAAAGTTGTGTGAAAAAGAAATAGTCAATTTTAGCTTTGCTCTGAAGATCTGGGATGGCTATAAAATTGTGTCCTGATGTATATTTTAGGATGAATTGTACTAGCTCTCCTTCAAAAAATAGGCCAATCCTACTAATATCACATTCTTTTTTTTTTGTTTTTCCCTTTTATGTAAGCAGTTTCTTGCCAGCTAGATTTATGATCTTGATGTCTTCTCAAGGGTTCAACAGCTGTGTTCTTCTTAAAAGAAATAAAATTTGTATTGCACCTTCGTAGTTCTCCCTGTTGTCTTCAAATAATTTTTGTGTTTATTCTGCTCCCAACAAACACAGAAGTAAATATGTTTTTAGGAGCAGATATGGGTAAAAAGAATCATAAAAAGAGCAGAAATGTAGACCTGGACAAACAACGGAAGGCAAGAGGGCACAGGCAGTTCAAGCAGGGACAAGTGTCTTGGGAAGAATTATAGAGTTGCTGCCTGATTGTGTAGGGATGAGATCAAGAAGGCCAGGGCACAGCTGGAGCTGAACTTGGCAAGGGGTGTGAATAATAACAAGAAGGGACTCTATAGGTACTTCAATGAAAAAAGGAAGGTTAAAGAAAACATACTCCCCCTGAAGACCAAGTCTGATGAACTAGTAACACCAGACAATGAGAATGCTGAGGTTCTTAACAACTTTTTTGCCTTGGTCTTCAAGGGCAGCCTGTCTCCCAGCACCTGCCAAGTTAAAAAATCACAATCTGGGGACCAGGGCAGAGGAATATATGAAGATGAGGTTTGTGACCACCTGAGGAACCTGAGCATATATAAGTCTATGGGACCTGATGAGATGCATCCCAGAGTCCTGGGAGAATTGGTTGATGTATTCACCAAGCCACTCTCCATAATATTTAAAAAGTTGTGGCATACAGGTGAAGTCCCTGGTGCATGGAAGAAGGCACACATTACACACATTTTAAAAAAAGCTGATAACAAGGACCATGGGAACGACCAGCTTGTCAGCCTCACCTTTGTCCTTGGGAAGATCTTGGAGTAGATTCTTCTAGAAGGTCTGATAAGGCACATGGAGGACAGTAAGGTGATCCAAGACAGCCAGCACAGCTTTACTGGGGGCAAATTGTGCCTGACAAACCTAATGGCTTTCTGTGACAGGGTAACTACCTTAAGTGGACAAGGGATGACCTATAGATGTGATCTATATGGGCTTCTGCAATACCTTTTGACACAATCCCCCACAATATCCTACTCACCTACTCACTCAGTTGGAGAGATATAGATTTTATGGATGGACTGTTCAATGGATATATAATTGGCTGGATGATCACATCCAGAGGGTAGTGGTCAATGGCTCCAACTTCAGATGGAGACCACTAGTGTCCCTCAGGGTTCTGTACTGGGACCTGTACAGTTTCATATTATTATCATCGATACAGACAGGAGGTTGATTGCACCATCAGCAAGTTTGCAGATGATGACAAGCTGAGTGATGCTGTTGATAAGCCAGAGGGACAGAATGTCATCCAGAAGGTCCTGGACAATCTGGAGAGGTGGCTCCAGGTGGACTTCTATGAGATTCAACACGACCAAGTGCAGGGGCCTGCACCTGGACTGGAAAAAGCTGCACTATCAGTACAGGCTGGGGGATGAAGTTTTAGAAAGCAGCCTTGCAGAAAAGAACCTGTGGGTGCTGGTGGATGAAAAGCTGGACACATAGCCAACAGTGTATGCCTGCAGCTCAGAAGGCCAATCACATCCGGGTTTCATCCAAAGAAGTGTGGAAAGGAGATTGAGAGTGATGATTCTGCCACTTTGCTCTTGGAAGACTTCACCTGGAGTCTTGCATCCAGCTCTGAAGCCCTCAGTGCAGGGAGGACATGGATCTGATGGAGTGGGTTGAGAGGATGGCCACAAAAATGATCAGGGGCCACCTGAAACACTTCTACAAAAACAGTCTGAAGGTTGTTCAGCCTGGAGAAAAGAAGGTTCTGGGGAGACCTAATAGTGACCTTCCAGTATCTGAAGGAGGCCTACAGGAAGGCTGGAGTGGGACTGTTTGCAAGGGCCTGTGGTGATAGGATGAGGGGCAGAGGTTTTACATTAGAAAAGGGCAGATTTAGATTGGATTTTAGGAAAAAGTTCTTTACCATGAGGATGGTAGAAAAATGGGACAGGTTGCCTGGGGAGGTAGTTGAGGCTGTGCTCCTGGAGATATTCAAGGTGAGGCTTGATGAGGCTCTGAACAATCTGACCTAGTTGAGGGTGTCCCTGCTAACTGCAGGGGGATAGGACTAGATGACCTTAAGAGGTCCCTTCTGACCCAAATTATTCTGTGATTTTGTTAGAACTTCTAGGATTTAAAATTTTATAATGATGGCCTTAAGCTTCTATTGTTAAGTATTTGAGATTACGTAATGTTTTGCACATGATTGATTATGCAAGTATAATAGTTTTACCAGGAGCCGCATTTGGAAGCAATTGTAATGTTCATACATAGTTTCTCAACCTACACTCTGGCCTTTCATATGAAGATGAATTGTGTGGATAGAAAATAAGCCCGTAGCAGATTTTAAGACATAACTGAAGACAGTTAATTTTTAACATTAACGGTTGAAGATTTAGAAGCAAGGGATGATGAAAGCAACTTGTATGTTGATGGCATCTGTGGCATTTCTGAAATTCTTTTTAATTTTTTTTACCATATAGGATTCAGTAGGTTGTCCTCATGTTGTCTAGTTCAAGAAGCCTAATTTACTTCTACTTTATAACGATTTTTTGAATGTGTGTCTCAAGTTCATTCTTTATGTAGATAGCATGTTCTTGCTTTCTTTTAAAGCAAGGTATTTTCTCAATAGAGAAGTGAGCCAGACTTCTGAAGTTGTTTCATCATAAAAGTAAACGGGAAGTGTTTTAAGAAAGCTCTTCGATTTCAAAATGCATCAAGAGTTTTTGTTTCTTTTTCATCAGTGGTCCAGGCTATGTATGTGATCAGTCATAAGATATTTTATTTTCTTGAGAATAAGAAATACTTGATTAAAAAATTAATACTTGATTAAAAATTGAAAGCTTTTGTGATGAGAGTTGTGAGGACATACAGCACAGATCATCAGACAGAAGTAATTATCTGTACTGGTCCATTTGACAGTGTCAGTGAAATTTCATGTTTGCATGATTTTAATACAGATATTTAGGACTCTAAAGAAAATTTAAAATCATCAGCTGCAGTCTAAGTGGGTAGTAGATTACTGTCTACCTACTAGTGTTACTGATGTGGAATTTTGACATAATTTTGATAGGTGCATGTAGCTTTTAAGATTTAAATTCTACTTTTCCAAGTTATTTTTTGAATTAAAAAATCTAGATAAATTTTTCTTATTATTTACATTGCCATAGTTTTAACAGCTATGTGGTCATAATGCAGCTTCATAATGCAAATCTGTTTTGTTCCCACTGGTGGAGGTGACATGGGGTGTCACACCATTTGTCACGCTGTTTTAGAAAGGCTGTAAATAGAGTTCAAGGGGAGGAAGCCTACAGTCACACTGGAGGTGAAAGCAGTGTCAGGGATGGGGA
The DNA here is from genome assembly GCA_023637945.1 of Phaethornis superciliosus. Classification (NCBI taxonomy): domain Eukaryota; kingdom Metazoa; phylum Chordata; class Aves; order Apodiformes; family Trochilidae; genus Phaethornis; species Phaethornis superciliosus. The sequence continues at coordinate 42,777,825 of JAJQWJ010000004.1, read as the reverse complement.
AAATAGTTCTCTTCAGTCAGCAAGAGTTTTAGAGAACAAACTCTCTCAGATTCTCTGGAGATCTTTAGTTGCTTTGTAGTAACTTTCTCTACCCTTGTTTAGCTTACTATTTTTCCGAAGGGGTTGGTGGCAAGTCATCTTGAAAGCTGACTTCTGAAAGGTTATGCTCAAAATATGTCTGTAAGATACTTTTTTATATGTAATGAACTCGATGTGTACAACTACTGCATTTGGTTTTCTTTTTTAGCAACTAGGTGGTGGCCGACCAAGCATATACCATGCGGTGGTGGTGATATTTCTAGAATTTTTTGCCTGGGGGCTCTTGACAACTCCAATGCTAACAGTAAGTATCACTAGTCAGCTGTAGTCTTGGTAGTAATGACAGAAGCTGATTTTCTGATTTTTAGGGATCAGGGTTTTAATTTGGTTTACACTTCCTATTTATCTCATTAACTGAATTCCAGGAATCTTAACATTCAGCAGTGCAATAGCAGTATACAGCAGCTGAGGTCTGGATGGCTGAAAGCTTAAAAGATAAAATAAATTAGCAAAATGCTGTACTACTAATTTTTATTTGCCCATTAGAGTAACATCAGTTTAGTCTATCGATGAAATGTGTCTCTGGGAATTCTAGCTGTTCTAAGACTTCATGGCTTAATTCATCTTCCAGTCACAACAACTGAGTAACTATGCATCCCCTAATAAACTTTGTATGCTATTGGGGGCTGGCTGTTTTGCTAACATGTAACTTTAAGTGAAGTGTAGGGAATACTTCAGTCTAAGAAATGGATCTTAAAAGTGTTTAATCTGTTCTGGAATGCAGTTATTTTCCAGATGTATAGATAATTCGGGTGTTTGGTAATAGGTTATGAAGCCTTCCATCTGAAGACCTCGGTCTTATTGAAATCAGGCCTGCCTGAGACAAGTCACCAAGCCTGTTAGTCCAGTTTTTCATCGGGTAATATCTGAGAGCACTTTGAATACATGATGAGCAAGGCCTTGTGGGATCGAAAGACCTTATTTTCCTTCCCCAAACTTCAGTATAGTTATGGTCTTGAATGTCTTGTGTATTGAATGTTTTATTTGTCTCTTAATATGGTCTTGAACACTGACAAGGGTGTTGCATTGGCTTGAAAATTTCATTTAAGGCACCAAGTTACATAAGATAGTGTCACTTATTTTGCACTGGTTTAAATTACTTCTTTGTTCTTGGCAGTGATCATCTTCATTTGTAATCAGTTTTGTGCACACTGAAAAGTAGTTTTGTGCACTACTGTTTGAATTAAATTATTTCAACTCTGTTTTGATACTTTATCTTGCCAATGTACTTGTTGTAACTTACCTTTATCAGCTGATCAACCTACCAGTACCAAAAGTCATGTAAAGCTTTTTAAGCAAGGTTCAGCCTTTGAACTACCACCTACCCACTTTTGCTGAGGTAAGTTTTTCTGGTAGGAAGGGCAGAAATTGAAATGTTTGGCCTGTTGACCAAAGCTCATGATCACTCAAGTTTTTTGTATTTATGTTGTGATTCTCCAGGTCATTGTCAACATACAGAAGTGTTGTGTTGTGTATAATTATAGTAAATTGTGTGTATTCTGTGATAGCTTATGTTATTTAAATTTCAATTTTTAGTGTACTTTTTAACTTCTGTTGGCATCTGTCTGCAAAGCTGTAGTGTTTTTTACATGATGTGATACTTGGAAAAAAGCACATTTTATAAAGGCTGTTTTGTTTGCAGACTATGTAAGGCTTATGCTCATTACTCTTGTTTATAGAAGTGTAAACCAATATTAATATATTATTATAAGGAATATTAATCACTTAATGATATATTCTGTCTTCAATATAATCCTTTGTATTTCTGCTGGTAGAACATGAGTAATGCAGTTCCCTCTACCAGTTTGTCAACTTGCTTTCTTCTTATCTATAAAGTAACAGAAATTAAATGTCAACCTTTATCAGAAGTGGTTGCCTCTCAGGAGTACTGGAAAACATTCCACAGAAAAATTAATTAATCACCCTGATTTGTTTCTTTGTTTTTTCACACTTCAAAGACATCTGCTTTCTAGAGCTCTGATTTGAATCCTGATTTTTTTCCCTTCATTTATATCATAAGATTAGTGGTAAATCTAAAAAAAAAATTTGTTCTAAACAGAAGATGCAACCAGAAGGAAAAAGGGGAAGAATTGTCTGTCTGCTAGTTAACCTGGGAAAAAACACCTTTAATAAACCTGTGCTTTGAAAATCTCAAGTAATCCTTGAAAAATTATGCTGATATTTTTCAGTGACACTAAAATATTGTGTTTCTCCAGGTCTTTCTCAATGTGCATAAAAATAATTTTTGTAGTTGCTTATGTATCAGTAAAGGCAGAAAATTAATTTGAAGTGTATTTGTGTACATGCTTTGGTCACTGCAATAACTTTTTAAACATGGAATAGCACCTTGTGAGGCCCTTTAACTGTTGTGTATTTATGGTAAATCAGTTTAGAACAGATTAACATGCTTGTCCTTGAATTAACACTGCTGGTAAAGCACCTTAAATGAATTCATAACGATACTTAGAGGATACACGAAACATTCAGATATAACTTTAATATCTGCAGTTTCTTCAGAAACACGTTCCATGGTGCGTTTGGGCACAGTGAATATAGCACTGCTTTTCTTTTGACAAAGTTAGCTGAATAACATTTTTGCTCCTAATTAGAAACAATAATTGAGTCACCTAATTGAAGGAATTATTTATCTCAAAAAATTCTGTGCTTTGTACCATATGGTAGTGTTTTTTCACTATGGTGACCCCCTTTCTGAGCAACATACCCCAGTCCAAACCATCTCAGCAGTACAGAGGAATTTATGCCAATAAATTGATATTAAACCTTTAGAATATATTATTGTGAAGAGAAATAATAGTGTAATTGTGGGATAAGACACTTTCTTAACATGTCCAGTAGAGTGATGCTGTTTTACGAATCAAATTTAAACCATGAATCAACTTTGCCTGTCTCTCCTGATTCAAATAATGTTTTTTTTTCCCTGGCAGGTCTTACATGAAACATTTTCTCACCATACATTTTTAATGAATGGTCTTATTCAAGGTGTTAAGGTAAGATTTTTTGAAAGAACATACAGAACACTGAGAATGTAGTTAATTTTCTAAGCTTTCTTCATTGTAATGGTTGTGTTCTTGGGCTCAGTTCATGATTTATTGCTAGGTGGTAGGATCTTGAAAGAAGTTGAATATTTCTCAGAAGTTTATATTCCTTTCATTTCAATGAGCACCAGTTGTAGCTACTTTAATCTTGATAAGGATACTTCTGAGAATGGACATAAGATAGTGTTAGAGTATATCAAGAGCAGATTAATGCAGCCATGATGATACAATTAAGATAAAAAGTGAAGCACTTAATCTGTTTTTGTCCAAGATGTGGTATAAAAGGTAATTTTATCAGCGTTTTTTGTTTAGTTTTCTTGGTATTTTATTCCCCCCCCCCCCGGGTTTTTGTGTGTTCTGTGGAGGTATTCATGACAACTTGCAGTCACACAGAGATCATGCTGGATTGTGGCCACAAAAAAGGCTTGCAAAATTTGTCTAGCATGACTAGAACTTGAAAGTCTTTTCTTTGCTCTTTTACTGAGAGATTTCAAAGCACTTCTTGTAGTTTATGACTAAGTGTTTTTAATTGGAAGAACATTCCATCTTTAGGTATAGACTTGTTATCTTTCATGTTGTATTGGTGAAACACTATCCTCTAGGGATATCTGGATGTCTCCAACTTGAAGAGGAAGTTAACTTTAAGCTCTTCTGTTAGAAAAAAAAGGTCATGTTTCTCTTTGTGTTTTCTTTCAACTCTGCTCGTTGGCAGTACAGTGTAACTATGAGTAGCAGATTTGAATGGAGGGTTTTCTTATTTTCTACAGAGCCTATGTGTAGAAAAGTGCATTAATATCATGGTCTAAATGTGTATATGGCTTTAACGGGTGTAATAAACAGGCGACTGTAGACCAGACTTGCACTTCAGTGTTCAACATTTTCTTTAAAATGTTTTCTATGAAATATCAGAAGATGAAGGTCTCAGGTGAGGCCAATCAGCTGATAACGGGGGGGCACCCAGCACTACCGAGAGGGATACAAAGGGCTGCGAGGAGCACCAGAGACACGGAGCGCAGCGAACAGGAGCAGGCAAACAGGAACGTGGCACGCAGTTAGCAAGGCAGTTTGCACAGGCAGGGCAAGCAGGAGGGGTACAGCCACCTCTCGGTTCTCTTGAAGGAGCAATGGTTTCCAAAAAAGCCAAAACTGTTGCTGTTACGACAAAGGGTGTGTCCACACAGACGGAACCCCTTAAGAGGGACATCAAGATGGATGTAGCTGTTCGGGCCTCTGGCTGCCGAGAGTGTTTGAGCCTGGTGTTAGCACCAGAGGACAGTGTGAGTGGGGTCTGTGTGTGATGCGAGCAAGTGAATGACTTGCTGTGCCTGGTGGCAGAGCTCAAGGAGGAGGTAGAGAGACTAAGAAGTATTAGGGACAGTGAAAGGGAAATTGACTGGTGGAGCCACACCCTTTCGACCCCAAAAGAAGTCCAGGAGGAGGTGGTGAAGCCCTGCCCCTCCTGCCATCAGGCATTGGAGCAAACCAGGTGGATGGGGAGGAATGGAAACAGGTCCCTCATCAGAGAGGTAAAAGAATCCCCTCCCAACCCCCACCATTCCCACAGGCGTCCTTAGAGAACAGATATGAGGCCCTGGAATCAGAGAATCAGGCAGAGGTCAGACAAGAGGAAGATCTGTCTGGAAGGTCTCCTGTTTGCCCCCTGCCTACCAGAAGGGTTACAACTACAGCTATAAGGAAAAAAAGAAGGGTAGTTGTAGTTGGTGACTCTCTTCTGAGGGGAACTGAGGGCCCTATGTGTCAATCGGACCCATCCCACAGGGAAATCTGCTTTCTGGGGCCTGGGTGAGGGATATTAGTAGGAGACTCCCCCAGCTAATTTGTCCCTCTGATTATTATCCACTGTTGGTAGTCCAGGCTGGCAGTGATGACATTAATGGAAGAAGTGCCAAGATAATTAAAAAAGACTTCAAGGCGCTGGGTCGATTAGCTCATGGGTCAGGAGCACAGGTGGTGTTTGCCTCAGTTCCTGCAGTAGCAGAGATGAATGAGGAGAGGAATAGGAAAACCTATCTTATCAATAGGTGGCTAAGGGATTGGTGCCATCAGCGGAACTTTGGGTTTTTTGACCGTGGGGCAAATTCCATACTACCTAGTGTCCTCAAATCAGATGGGCTTCATTTGTCTAGCAGGGGCAAAAGGACTCTAGCCCATAAGTTGGCAGGGCTGATAGGGAGGGCTTTAAACTAGGTTTGAAGGGGGAAGGGGTTGAAACCGGGCTCTCCAGAAAGGAGCCCAAGGGTGGACAGCCCAAGTTGAGAGACAAACCAGCAGCCCAGCTGAAGTGCATGTACACCAATGCACGCAGCATGGGCAACAAACAAGAGGAGCTGGAAGCCATCGTGCAGCAGGAGGGCAGATTTTGGCCTGTTCAGAAGCCTAGTTAAGAGTGTACCCTGGGAAACAGCCCTTAAAAACAAAGGGGTCCAGGAGGGATGGACGGACGTACTTCAAGAAGCAAGTTTTGAAAGCACAGAAGCAGGCTGTCCCAGTGTGCTGAAAGGCGAGCCGGTGGGGAAGACGACTGGTCTGGCTGAAGAGGGAGATTTTGAAAGAAATTAGGGTAAAGAAGAGAGCCTACCGATTATGGAAAAAAGGGCTGACTACTCAGGAAGAATTTAGGAATATAGTTAGGTCATGTAGAAAGAAAATTAGAGAGACAAAGGCACAACTTGAACCGAATCTCACCACCTCTGTGAAGGATAACAAAAAGTCTTTCTACAGATACGTCAATAGCAAAAGGAGGGGCAAGGAGAACCTCCATTCTTTACTGGACACAGGTGGGAATATAGTTATCAAAGATGAAGAAAAGGCTGAGGTATTTAACACCCTCTTTGCCTCAGTTTTCAACAGTAATACAGGTTGTCCTGAGGACAGCTGGCTCCTGGAGCTTGTAGAAAGAGACAGGAATCTGAACAGCACCCCTGTAATCCAGATGGAAACAGTCAGTGACCTACTGAGCTGCTTGGATCCCCACAAATCTATGGAACCAGATGGGATCCACCCAAGGGTGATGAGGGAGCTGTCAGAAGAGCTCGCCAAGCCTCTCTCTATCATCTACCAACAGTCCTGGCTCACTGGGGACATCCCAGATTATTGGAAGTTGGGGAATGTCACAGCAATCCACAAAAAGGGGTGAAAGGAGGACCCAGGAAACTGCAGGACTGTCAGCTTTACCTCAGTGCCTGTCAAGGTTATGGAGCAGATCATCCTGGGGGCACCTACAGGATGGACAGGGGATCAGACCCAGCCAGCACGGGTTCAGGAAGGGCAGGTCCTGTCTGACCAACCTGATCTCCTTTTATGATCGGGTGACCCGCCTGGTGGATGAGGGGAAGGCTGTGGATGGAGTCTACCTACAGGACTTCAGCAAAGCCTTTGACACCCTCTCCCACAGCATTCTCCTGGAAAAGCTGTCAGCCCAGGGCTCAGACAGGAGCACTCTGTGCTGGGTTAGGAACTGCTGGAGGCCCCCAGAGAGTGGTGCTGAACGGTGCTGATCCAACTGGTGGCCGCTCACCAGTGGTGTCCCCCAGGGATCAGTGCTGGGTCAAGTTCTGTTTAGTATGTTCACTGATGATTTAGGTGAGTGGATTGAGCCCACAATTAGCAAATTCACAGATGACACTAAGCTGGGGGGGAGTGTGGATCAGCTGGAAGGCAGGAGGGCTCTGCAGAGGGACCTGGACAGACTGGAGAGTTGGGCTGATTCCAGTGGGATGAGGTTCAACACGGCCAAGTGCCGGGTCCTGCACTTTGGCCACAACAACCCCATGGGGAGCTCCAGGCTGGGCACAGAGTGGCTGAGAGCAGCCAGGCAGAGAGGGACCTGGGAGTCTGGATTGACAGGAAGCTGAACAGGAGCCAGCAGTGTGCCCAGGTGGCCAAGAAGGCCAGTGGCATCCTGGCCTGGATCAGGAACAGCGTGGCCAGCAGGTCCAGGGAAGTGATTCTGCCCCTGTCCCCAGCCCTGGTGAGGCCACAGCTCGAGTCCTGTGTCCAGTTCTGGGCCCCTCAGTTCAGGAAGGAGATTGAGGTCCTGGAGCAGGTCCAAAGGAGGGCAACCAGGCTGGTGAAGGGACTCCAGCACAAGTCCTGTGAGGAGAGGCTGAGGGAGCTGGGGGTGTTCAGCCTGGAGAAGAGGAGGCTCAGGGGAGACCTCATCGCTCTCTACAACTCCCTGAAAGGAGGCTGGAGCCAGGGGGGGTTGATCTCTTTTCCCAGGCAGATATCAGCAAGACAAGAGGGCATGGTCTCAAGTTGTGTCAGGGGAGGTTTAGGTTAGACATTAGAAAGAATTTCTTCATGGAGAGGGTGATCAGACATTGGAATGGGCTGCCCAGGGAAGTAGTGGATTCTCCATCCCTGGAGATATTTAAAAAGAGACTGGATGTGGCACTCAGTGCCATGGTCTGGTAACCACAGCGGTAGTGGATCAAGGGTTGGACCTGATGATCTCTGAGGTCCCTTCCAATCCAGCCGATTCTGTGATTCTATGTTTTGGGTGACAGCAGAAGGTGTTAGTTCATACGCTACTGAAATCTGACTCTAAGGAGCAAATATGTTAATTTCAACTGAACCTGTAAGTCTGTTTTTTTGTCACTAGAATATCATTGTGGTGCTCTACTCTCTAAAGCTGTCAGCCTTGCTCAAATGTTCCTCATCGTTCTTAAAATCTACAAATGCCCTGTACATGATAAGTATGTAGTAGAATACGGTATGTTCTGTAAAGCATTAAGTGTTACTTTGTTTCAGATAACAGTTATTTTACTCTAAAGTCTTCCTTAGGACAGTCCAAAGTAGAGGGAAATTGGGTTTGAGATTCGCCACTAAGTTTCATGATAGAGGCTACTGAGATGTTCCTTGTGTAACTACATTGTACATTTCGGAGAAGCTTTTGCAGTCTGTAGTACTTCTTCATTGGATCAAATTGAATTTGAAAAAGTGAAATGCCTCTTTTTTATTGTGCTCAGTTTTAATAGATTTGAAATGTAAGACATCAGAATCACAGAAAAGTAGACTGTAAAAAACTGTATAGTTTCAGTTATCTACAACTTTGTGTTTATTTTCAAGTAGAATTGCAGTTTTAGTCCTTTTTTATATTGTGTACAATTTGAAACTTGCACATTAAATATAGATATATTAATTGTTTTTCTTCTATCACAGGGTTTTTTGTCCTTTCTCAGTGCTCCACTAATAGGTGCTTTGTCAGATGCATGGGGAAGAAGGTCTTTTCTTCTTCTTACGGTTTTCTTCACTTGTGCCCCAATTCCATTAATGAGAATAAATCCATGGTAAGTGATACAGACTGCAATAGTGAGCTTGTCTGTACAGCTGAAATTGAATCAGAAGCAGTTTGGGGAGGTGGTAGACTGACAATAAGATAAGAGACACACTTTTAAGACATATTTGCATTATTGTGGACCTTTTTTTGTTTAACAGGTGTTAAAACTATCGTAAAAGTAGAAATTATGGAATGTGATATAATTACTGTATTCGTGCAAGCGTAACAGTAATTGAAATGGTTTGATAGCCATGTCTAACCCAATTCTAAGCTCAGCTGTTATTTTTTTTTTCTGCTGAGTACTGACAATGCTGTAATAAATATTTTTAAAGCTATGATCCTTAGAATATACTCACCACAAAAAATTATAGCTGCTGCAGACTAGATTTCCTAACTCTTTAATTTAGGCAACTTTGAAGTCTTAACTAGAATTGACTTGGTTGAAGTTTCATTTACATTCATTGTGAAACTTGGGAGGATTACAAAGAGAATTCTTTGTACACAAGTGCACTCAGAGTTCAGATTCCAAAACATTATATACGGTAGTTTGTTCCTTCACTGGTGGAGAGGTTGAGTTATAAGGTAGTTCCATTTTGAGAACTTGGTTCAACTTTGATGTGAATCTGTATAAAGGCACTGTGACCTGAAGGGGCCACTTCTTCATTTAGTCTGAGGTAAAGTAAGCAGTAGACTATAAAAATTAAAATGCTGTTGTCCTATCTTTCATCTTCAGTAAAGGTCTGTGGTAGTTTTGAAGATACTTCTCAAAGATTAAAATAAAAACTTGCTTAATTACTAAGAAAATAGCCAGAGGTCTTACTTTAAACTTTCTAATTGTTGATTTTAATTCATTAGGTGGTACTTCGCTATGATTTCGGTATCTGGAATCTTTTCTGTTACTTTTTCTGTAATATTTGCCTATGTAGCTGATGTAACACAGGAACATGAAAGAATTACAGCCTATGGACTGGTAAGATATGCTAAACTTGAAAAAAAAGGTAATATTATGACCTTTGTATTGAATTTGTGTTTTGATGCACAGATTGTTTCCTGCTTAATGTAATAAGGCTGATACAGAAGGGAATGAGCCATGCATCAAGGCACCATGCTAGAGCATAGGACATCCAATTTAGACTTTTTACTGCTGCACAGACTGCTCTTAGGAACAGAGTAAGAATCTGACAACTTCACCTGCATAGAGAAAGTTGTCGAATAAGCATATAAGTTTTACAAGCAGAACAAGAAATATTGCTAAAGACAATGCAAGTTTTTTTAATATTTGATCTGTCGATATCTTTCAACCACCAATAAGTTGCACTTTCAGTCAGTTTATCTGATTTCTTTCAAACACAGAATGTTTTTTTTTTATAGTCAAAACAGGCAGGAAGGGAAAAAATGCATAATGTTGTGTTTTTAATAACTAAGACATGATATTTCTTAATCAACAAAACAAAAATAGTTCAGTAAGTAGAAACTACCTTTCCAGTAATAATATAATTCCTCCTTAGTTTGTTTCTCTTATTGTTTATGTTAGTGTAGGCTTTGGAGGCCCAATGTTAGATGTTTTTGAATGTCATTTATCTGTGCTACTATTTTCACTATACAGATATTCATAGGTTGGATTCTTGCTTGACTGTACTGTACTTCAAGCTCTTAGGTTTCCCTAAGCCTTAGGATTTTATGGTTCCAACCTTGAGTGTATTATTGTAGCATAGCACAAAAGAGGTTAAAATGGTCTGGAATGACCACTTATTTCTCCTACATATACAGAGGACCGTAAGTATATTTGGAGCCTGTATTTGCCTGCCTTCAAACATTTTTTTTTGTTTACAGAAACAGCTTGATCTAAAATTCTGTATAATGATAGATGAAAGTGTAGTTGTTTTGAGGAACTGTATTTCTCTTTCTAAACAGTTTGTTACACCTTTTCCTAAAGATTTTTTCCTAGCTATATGGTATGGTATAAAGCTAAATTTCTAGCTTGTGGTATTCTTCTAGGAAGCAGTTATGCCAAATATTTATATTTTGTGGGGTCTGGAAAAGCCCAAAGTAACCTTTTGTGATTACTGTTATAGTGAGATTTAACTATTGCACTTGATTTTTCATCATGTTCTGCTGTATGTCAGTATAGTAAGTGATCTGCTTGTAGCTGAATGTCACAACAACATAGTATGAAGCAATGCAGGATTTATTGAAATTGTTATAATAGATAATGATCTCCTACTTTGCTGTGCTGTCTAGTGGTAGCTATGTATTAAAAATGAAAATGGTTAATAATGGCATTATCTATTACTCTGTGTATTACCCTGAGTGCTGAGGCTCAGGTTCATTTAGGCTGGCATTTGGATATGTTGACAATTTTTTCAGTGAAATCTCATCACATTCATAATTGGAAGACAACATTTAATCTTGTTGAAAGAAAACCATTTTCCTTTGAGCAAAACTTGCACTTTGACTGAAAATTGTGTCTTGCGAGGTGGACTGTGGAGGAGGAGAGACAAACTTTATTTGGAACCATATTTACTGTCATAATTTTTTATTTTTTAGAAAAACTTTGTGGTGGTGTTTAAAATTGCACTTCTGGGGAGGGATGGTGGTGCACGTCGTTACTTATTTTTCCTGAAAAATCAGAATAGCCATTTCAACAAGTTTGTAAACTGTTCTTGTACATAGGTGTCTGCCACCTTTGCAGCAAGTTTGGTAACTAGTCCTGCCATTGGAGCATACCTGTCTGCCAGCTATGGAGACAACCTTGTTGTACTTGTGGCCACATTGGTGGCTGTTGTGGACATCTGCTTCATCCTGCTAGCTGTACCAGAATCTCTGCCAGAAAAAATGAGATCTGCTTCGTGGGGAGCTTCTATGTCATGGGAGAAAGCAGACCCTTTTGCAGTAAGATGCACTTCAATACGTCATGAATAAATAATTGATGATTAACTCATAATTAATTTCATTTTGTAAACTAGAGAAATTTATAATCCTATTGGTAGCTTGGCTGTTTGGTATGCCACAGTCTCTGTTATTCACTCTTGCACAAAAAGATCTAGCTACATTTAAAAACCAGAACCAAACCAAACTCTGTGGATTAAATGATTCTTGAATCAAAACAATATTTGGTGTAAAATCCAAAGGAAAGATGCTTTACTTTTCTAACTTACTCTGTTTTATTGTATGAAAAATACTGAATCCTTACACTGCTACGGACCCTCAAACTTGACGTTATTAGGCTTTTTGTTACTCATTCTATGTTTTGTACTTTTGGTTAGTAATGCCTCCCTACTATTGAATTCCACTTTTGGTTATATGTGATTTTTTTTTTTCCAATATTAAATGGATCTGTGATGTTTTATTTTTTGGCCATACTGATTCTTACTATGGGTGAAGAAATACAAGAAATGTACAATGAAAAATACTCATAATTTGTGAAGAGAAGCGATTGTTCTGAGTCTGTATTGTTCTGAGCCTGGCACTTAACATTAACTTAAAAAATAAAAAAACTTGCAGAAGAGTCAGAAACCACAAATCTTATGTAATAGGGATTTGTTTTGAACTTAATGTTCAGCTTAACTGTTGCTATGCGTGGGGTTTTTTTTGGTTTTTTTGGTTTTTTTTTTTGACTTGTACCAGTGGGTAAAATGGATTTGAAAAAATTTAATCCCAACTTGTTTTGTTTAATTGTTTTTCAGTCTCTGAAGAAGGTTAGAAAAGATTCTACGATTCTCCCAATTTGTATTACTGTGTTTCTCTCCTATCTGCCTGAAGCTGGCCAGTATTCCAGCTTTTTTCTGTACTTGAGACAGGTAAGTGTTGGTTTCTTCACATCTTACTAAGGATGTTTAATTAACTGTTCCCTGATTCTTGTTGAATATTGACTCAAAAAGTGCTTTCTGGCAAAAGACAGCTTTAAAAAAATAAAGGCAGACCACTTTGCTAAGCCAACTAAATAACAATTGACTCGATGCTTAAACCCTGCCATAGCTTGTATTTTGTTGGCTCCAGTCAGCAACTAAGCACCACAGAGCCACTTGCTCATTTCCCATTGCTGGTACAGGGGACAGACTCAGAAGAGTAAAAGTAAGGAAACCTTTGTTTTGAGATAAAGAAAATTTAGTAGGTGCAGCAAAAACTGCACATGAAATAAAAGCAAAACAAGGAATCCATTCACTCTTTTCCATCAGGAGGCAGGTGTTCAGCCATCTCTAGGAAAGCTGGGCTCCATCACCCATAATGGTTGCTTGGAAAGGCAAGACGTCGTTACTTTAAACATCTATAGACAGGGCAGATAGAAAATACAGGCTGGATCCAGTAGGCAGAAGCCAACCATACAAGGTTCAACAAGACCACGTGGTGGGTCCTGCACTTTGGTCTTGAAAACACCAGGTAATGCTACTGATGCTACAGGCTTGGGGAAGAGCGGCTGGAAAGCTGCCTGTCAGAAAAGGACCTGGGGGTGTTTGTCGACAGCTGGCTGAATATGAGCCAGCAGCATGCCCAGGTAGCCATGAAAGTCAAAAGTGTCCTGGCCTGCATCAGAAGTAGTGTGGCTAGCAACACTAGTGAAGTGATTGTCCTCCTGTACTCTGCACTGGTGAGGCTGCACCTTGAGTACTGTGTTTCATTAGCCTCTCACTACAAGAAAGACTCGAGTTGCTGAAGCAAATCCAGAGAAAACAACAAAGGTGATGAAGGATCTGTAACACAAGTGTTAAGAGGAACATCTGAGGGAACTGGGATTGTTTAGTTTGGAGAAGTCTGAGGAGAGACCTTACTACTCTCTTCAACTACCTGAAAGAAAGTTGAAGTGAGGTTAGGGTCAGGTCTCTCTGCCCTAGTAACAAGCAACGAAACAAGAAGAAATGGCCTGATGTTGCACCAGGGAAAGTTTAGATTAGATGTTAGAAGACAAGTCTCTAAAAACTTCTCTAAAAAAAATGGAACAGGATCCATGGAGGTGTTTAAAAGATGTGTATATGTGGTTCCTTAGGTAGAGTTAGATTAATAGTATGGCTTAATCATCTTAGAGGTCTTTCCCAACCAGAAAGGTTTTGTGACAGACCCCTTTCTCTCCTTCTCCCTCCAGCTTTGTATGTTTGAGGTCATATAGTATAGAGTATCCCTCTGGCCAGTTGGGACCAGTCTTCAACTGTGTCACCTCCCTACCTTTTATGTACCCTCAGTGTACTCACTGGTGGTCTGAGAAGCAGGAAAGACCTTGACTCTGTGTAAGCACTTAGGAAAAATACTGAGTTACCGACACAGTGTTCAGCAAAAATCCAAAACATAGCCCTGTACTAGCTAGTATGAAGAAAATTAACTCTGTCCCAGCCAAACACAGCACACGTTGGTTAACATAACATATATGTTAACATTGAGTAGACTTTTATACCCTTTGACTACAGCAAGTTTTATGTCTTGAGATGGGATCTTCCTTCTTGAAGAGCAATTGTGTTTGTGGGAGGGGACAGAGAATTTCAATTTCTGGGTGCCCGAGTTTCTCAGTCTCCTTTTTCTGAGACTGTTTTTGTTTTCTTATCTAGATTTCTTTCTCGTTCTTGAATAATATAATTTCTTGATACCACTTACTGTGTGTGGCATTTGCTTTATGCATTATTTGCTTCTTTTCAGATTATAGGTTTTGGATCTGCTAGCATTGCAGGCTTTATAGCTGTGGTAGGCATTCTGTCTATAGTAGTTCAGGTAAGTTTAATTGTTTTAAGTGTTTTGTTAAACATTACAAACTGAATTCTGAAGCACAGTCTTCCGATTACGAAGCTTGTCTATAATATATTTACATGCTCTAAAATATCAGTGTATCCTGCATTTGTTAAAGGTTATATTAGTATACAGTCTGTATAAATATCTTGCTTTAAAGCTGCTTTTCTTAGAAATACTGGTCCTGAGTAGCAGAAAATGAAACTAAATTTTGCTAAGCTTAGATCATTAAGTTTACTGGGACTCTGTTTAAATAGTTAGAATGATGCAGGACATTGATTACTTACTACAAGATCTTCTGAAAGCAAAATGTTTAATTTTAAGCAAAACTCATGCTACTTGCAACTACTCAGTTGGCTCATCCTATCAAACTTGGGTGCAAATGATAAAGGTGTTGATATGGTCCGTCCAGGTTTACTTAGGCGCTGTATGGAGGCTGAGGAACTGTAAGACCTTGGTATGTTGCTTTCATACCTTTTAACTTGCAACAGTGAGCTGATTTTGGGCAGGTCTTCTAGGCCTTTTAGAAATCAGTTTTTATGATGTGATCACTGGTATCTTTATTAGTACAGTTTGTCTTCCTGTTGTGATAAGAGGACAGGGAATGGTGCATACAGTGTTCCACAAGCTCAATGCCATCCTTATCACAGGGGAGGTCTCATTGTTTGAATGTAAACAACACATTTCTCAATGTTGACCAGTTTTACTGGTGTCATTTCATTATCAATACAAATAATTTTTTTACTTCTTGATCTCTGGTTTGTTCTGATGCTTTTATTTGCACTCATATTTGCCAGTCATACTTTATTCAGACCAGTACTTTTTTCTATAAATCTTTAAAATTGCTACCTTTCTTGCTTATAATAATCAAGGTTAAAATAAGGAGGCTTTCTGTGCATTTATTCTTGAACTCTTTGAAGAGAGTGGCTGAATGAAATAAACCTGCTCCATAAATACTGATTTGTGTTGGCAAGTTGAGTATCTCCAGAAAGATTAGTTCCAGAAAGAGCTAATCACATGTAGATAGAACTAATCTGCTTTTGCTATTGAGTTTTCAAACTATCTTTGTCTAAGAATGAGAAACCAGAAAATCAGTGATACTGAAATTAAATGAGAGAGCAATTGTGCTCTGCTGTGTGATTTTGTCTTGCTCTTTACTGATGCATTGCTGGATTTCTCATTGAAGAAAAACATGTGCACATGTGATTGAAGCTGTCCATGTGGACTTTGCCTTACTAGGAACAGTTTTCTTCTTGCCATGAATGTATTGCTGTTGTATTTAAATAGGGACCTCCTTCTCCTTCAGCAGTAGGACTTTTAAAAGGTGAAAAACAGGGACCTTCCTTTAGATTTATTTTCCATGTAGAAATAAAAAGGTTATATCAGTGTTGTAAAGAGTTAGCAGAAAATTTAAAGATGTCTAGGAATTGGCCTCTGCCAATTGTTAATGCATGTGTTGAAGCTGGAAAGCACCAGAATTTACTTGTTGGTTTTAATTGTAAACTTGGATAGTAACTCACCTGACATGAAAAGAAGACTTTTTTCTGAGATTCACTATTTTTTTTTCTCTAGCATTTGTAAATATTGGTAAATTCAACCCATATCCAGCTTATACTATCCTATCTTGGGTACCAGAATTTATTGTGGAACTCCATAGTCTGAAATGAAATGGTTGTAGAGGTGGAAACAGAAGCCTTTTTACAATAGAACCAGATACTGAGATTTAATGTCCATATAGAAGGCAGTACATATGCTTCTTGATGTCTCGAAGTAGCAACTAATAGTTTGTACTAATATCTCTACATCAAATGCTGATATGACTAGTTGTCATTTTGGACTTAATACAGAGGAAGTAAGAATACAAATAGTGTGAAGTCCCTCAGCAGTTGAAAGATCTTCTAAATTACTCTGTGTAGAAGGAGAAAGTAGTTCGTCTGGCTTGTAAAAATAACTTTTGCATGAACCAATTTGTCTTGCAGACAGTGTTTCTCAGTATCTTGATGAAGTCAATAGGGAACAAGAATACAGTTCTCCTTGGCCTTGGTTTTCAGATCCTTCAGTTGGTTTGGTATGGTTTTGGATCTCAGTCTTGGTAAGCACACATTTTCATAGGTACATACCTGATTGGGAATGGAAAGTGTTTTTTACAGAAATTCTGCTACTTAGTTATGTTCTCACGAATATTTATATACTTCATATATGTTTCTTATGTTTTGATTTAAACTACCACAGTCTAGTCTGTATTTTGCACATGTAGAAATGATAGAATTTTCCAAAAATGTAAGTTGCAGACAGCAACAGACCTTTTGGAATAGCAGTCTTTTCACCATTTTGTCTACTGAGTTTTATGACTATTGTGGTTAGAACTTTTTTTAATTCACAAGCTAGTAAGTAGTATATTATCCCCGGTTAATTCCATTAGATCCATTGTCATGATTTACCTGCACCTCTACACTTTTGAATTTTATTTTGATTTTTTAACCTGCCATACTGTTACTATATTTGGTCTTGTGAGCTATCTAGAGATGCTTTTGTTGGAGGAAGTGTCTGTAAGTAAAGTGAAGTAGAACCATAAGATGGAACAGCCTTTTCTTTACTGAGTTTGTCCTACTGTGACAGAGATGAATGCTTGTTCTTTATCAGACTCAATGAGATATGCAAGTTAGAGAACTGCCTCACTGAGCCACCCTGTAAGATTGTTTTTTTGTATAGCAATTGGAGAGGGAAAGCCTGTGCATCGTTTCACTCCCACTCCATTCTTTGCCTCTCCTGTAATAGGTAGTGTAGAAAGAAATGTGCTTGTATTCCAGCAAGCTCAGGGTAATTTGTGGAAGGGGATCAGGAAGCAGGCTCTGACCTCATAATTTTCAGTCTTTGGGTATTTCAATAAGAGTGCTTTTGAAAGGGCAGTAAAGATTAAATGAGAATACCCTTGTGACCCCTTTTGGAAGGATAAGGAGTAATTGTATGGGCAGTTTCATCTTTTAATTCAAATTATGCATTTAACACAGGATGATGTGGGCAGCAGGAGTTGTAGCAGCGATGTCAAGCATTACGTTCCCAGCAATCAGTGCTCTGGTTTCACGAAACGCAGAATCAGATCAACAAGGTGAGCACCACGTGAATTTCTGTTTTGGCATCAGACTGTTTTCTTGGATGACTGTTTGTCTAGAAAGCAAAATACTTATCTAGGTGTACTTTTCAAATACATTGATGAGTGCTGGGTTTGTTTGGTAGTAGCTGTGGATGTCCGCCAGTCTATGTAAAGAGGAAGGAGTTACAGAAATTTATCAAATTTACACCGTGAAATGGATAATTTCTGTCTGATAAGCTATTACTCATGTAGTTTCATGTAAAGGTACTACAAAAGCAACAAAAACAGATGTGGCAACTTTCATGGGTTTTTCCCTCTTCTTTTTGTATCGAAAGTATGTGCTCTAAGTAGATAATGAGAATTAATAAAACAATGCTACCTCTTTAATGGAAATTGAGACCACATTTTACCAGATTAATATAAGCCTATACAAGATGTTCTTCTCTGTGTGGAAAAGTTGGCCCTATTTGTTACAATACTTTGGATTTTTCAAGAATAGAAAAGGAAGCATAAGTAAGTAGTTCATCTGAGAAGACAGGAAAAGTCATTGATTTTGATGTGAATGGGAAGGAAAAATCAGAACTTTTCATTTAAAATTTATTGAGGAAATCATCATGAAGTATAACACTGATGTATCATAGCTGAACTTAGTGTTCTCTTTTAAAACTGATGTATCATAGCTGAACTTAGTGTTCTCTTTTAAAATATCCTGTACTTACAAGTTGTAAGCATCAGTCTTTTTTTAACACTTGACGTTGAAGTTAAATAATGGGAGATGCAGTTCTAGGAGGTAGATTTCCTTTGAGTTTGAAAGGTGCAAAATATGGTATTTTACATGGTTTTTTACATCCTTTCTCTGTTTTTAATAGAGACATTTAAATGAGTTTTAAAAATCTTTGTTTTTTACAAAAACAAAAAAATGTTTTCCATTTACGTAATGAAATCAATATTTTAGTTAACAGAAGTTATTTACATGGAGGAAACTACTATTAGTAGCTCAGGCATACAATTTCCAGAGTGAAGTTTTGCCACCTAGTGGCACAAAGATTTAGAGTTTACATGTCAGCATTTGAAGAAAATGCTTGGATAACTTCTTGGCATATTTTCTTTCCTTCCATTATACAAGTTACTGCCTTAAAAAGGAAGGGGATATGCAGACTGTGAATATTGTAAAAATAGTGTTTTGTAGAATACTAATCTGTAAGATTGACAACACTGTAAAGTTTTTTCACATAGTCCTTTAATGAAGTTGAGACAGAAATACTCCTATAGAACTTCAATTTATCAAGCTTTCAAAATAATCTGCTGTAAATTGCAACCAATCTAATATTATGAATTTACTGCAAGACTTCTGAATTTACTGCCCTGAATAAGTTACTTGATACTTAAATAAATCATGGTTTTAGAATGGTGAAGGGAAGAAGTCTGTTACAGTTTGTGCATACTTTGCCAATAGCAATGCTCAAGACATAGATGCATTACTCTAAATTTCACTTGAAAATCAATTGAGCCAGTACCACGCTTTATGTCTGCCTTCTTCGTTGTAGGCTTTGCGTGAGTTGGGAAGAAAACTAACAGAAAATTAGAGATGCACATAAATTTAGTCACTCACATGCAAAACTCGCATCACTTCCAGCAGCATGCAAGTACAGTGACTACAGTCATGCAGAAGATTATTTTAATCCAGCAAAGGTGTCTTCAGTGTATTTCTGAAGATCTTGGTATGTAGAAATAATTGAGATGAGCTATTTTGGAACAGCCATTAGAATACATTCAGAGCTGTTGGCTCTGAGTGTTTCATTCTTTGTTAAAAAAAAAAAAAAAAGATAAAACACAAAATCGAATTCTTATTTTTGTTTCTTCATTAGGTGTTGTCCAAGGAATAATAACTGGAATAAGAGGTCTGTGCAATGGCCTGGGACCAGCACTGTATGGCTTTATATTCTTCCTCTTTCATGTGGAGCTCAACAAATTGCCACCGGATCAGATTTCTGAGAAAAAACCAATGCAAGATCCCAGTGATGAGGTAAGTTTGAAACTTGGTATGATGTTTGCAGTGTAGAACTCTTAAAGACACAAATCTGTCATTTTTGGTTTGTTCAGAATCTTGATATCTAGTTCTTGAACTACTTAATTCTCACATGCAAGCTTTATTAAATTATTGCAATAACTCATAATATTAATTTCATAGTAAATATTAAAAATTACAGTTGTAGCAGGTTTGGCCTCAGTGGTATAATGGAACCAATTATCTTCTTTTGATACAGATCTCAAACGATAGATGTAATAAACGAATTGTAGTGAAACATGAAGTTTTTACAATAGGAAGGTAATTTTTAGTAATTCGGTAAATTTTTACTTAAATTTTTTTGTTTATCTTTGAACCTCACAACAATAAGCTAGTTGTTCACGTACACAACAGTTCAGTATGCATTTTAGATACATTTTTTTTTTCAGTGAAAGTACCATTACAGTTCAACACCTTTCCTTATCTGTATGAAGCTTGTGGGGACTGGAAAAGCCAATCGTAGACAGCATTTCTTTGGAACTCCCTTCAGTCTTTTATTTTATATCTTCCATCTTTGATTGAGGTCTGCGTTTTAGTCTGCTTTGTTCTTTCCTATTTGACTTCCAAGAGAACAAATCTATGCTCACCAGAGTTCAGAGAATCTTATGGACCTGTTTGTGTTTTTACCTTGATTACTCTGAGCTCTTCAGATACAATTTAACTCTTTTTTCAACCCGCTAAGTACTGGGTGTACTGCAAATGCAGAAAAAAAGATTTTTAAGTTGTTATCAGAAATAGGTTATTTTTTACAGATGTTTTAAAAGTTATTAATGGGAAGGATAAGTTTGTGTAACTTTAACACATTTTACATTGAGAGAAAGCTGTCTTTTCCTATTTAAGAAAATGCTGAAGTTAACTAGTGAAAGCTGATCATTGTCATAATTTAGTATTGCACCTCTCAGAATTAAAACCTTCTGTATTCACCAATGGACAAAGTACTAAAACAAGTAATTAGATACAATGTCTGTCTAACCTTTCATAGTTGAACAGTGGTGACTGGAAAGGCTGGGTGCTGATTTCAGTTACTTAACCTGTAGAAAAAAAAATGAAGAAGGATACATCCTAGTGGTAATTTCTGGTGTTTTTCTAAACAGCATGGACTTAATAATTTTCTTTTTCTTGTCTTTGTTAATTTCTGTTACTCTAGATGATGTAAGAGTAGGATTTTACTGAATATCATTTTTTTTTCTCTTGTGAGTGGGAGAGCTGCAGTGTACCACAAGTCCACAAGTACTTGTACCACAAGTGACTGTCTTCCATCATATTCAAGAAACATTGTGTGTATGCTTTGCAGCGCATAAATAGTGGAAGTTAAGCATATCTGTCTTAATTTCCATTTAAGTGAAGTTGCATCATTACGGTTACCCATAAGAAACCCTTAGACCAAACAGTGCAATCATAAGCTGTGTTTAGAGAGTACTGGTAACATTTGGCAATGCAATGAGCACAGACTGCTCTTCCAAACTTCTTACTCCCTTTGGTGAAATTGCAAGAGTGGAATATTCAAAAGCTGCTCAGATAAACCAGCTGTTACATTACAAACAGAGAATATTAATTTATGGGAGTTTATTACATTCTTTAAGTACTTGTCAGCTTTGCACCACCTGAAAATTTAATATTTTCAATATAAATTCTGTTAATATGATTATATACTCTAAGTTTAGAAAAAACAGGCCTCTTGTTCTGTTACTGTGTGCTTAATTTCAGCTGCTTTCCTACTTAATATTAGAATAACTTCCCTGCATTTCCTTTGGTAGAAAAAAATGTACATTGGATTGATAAGTTTTATCTTCTGATTTTTATTTAGTGTTAGTTGACAAAAATACAGAAAACTTCTTTAATAAAAAAAAAATCTCTTGGTTGTTGACACTTTCTTTTATCGGTCTTTGTCATCAAACTTAGGTGGTTTACAATTAGTCTTAAAATGTTTCTGGTGCTTATTTTTGTTTGTGCTTATAAAAGTGGATACTTGGTACTTTTAAGTTTCTTGGAAGCAGGGAAGAATAGCTCAAAATATCAAGTTAGTTTATGTGCCAGCAACCTGTCTCTGCAGTGAGAACAGCATGTACTGCATTGCTTGATGTTGCTTTCCTCACTCCTATAACTTTTTTGAAATGTGTTTATATAACTAACTTAATTCTAAAGTATTTCAGCTATGGATGCAAGTGGAAAAAGTTAAATTAAAGATTCAGTGGGCATTTCAGCTTCTGAGTGTGGGAACCAAATCCTATTAATCTTCATGGGAGTCTTGCTGATTTAACAGACATGCTGCCTAAGAAAAAAAATTCAGAGAAGCATCAATTGGCAGTTGGTAGTTCTGTGCATGTTTCTGTTTCTTAGATCAGTGTGTAAATCAGATGAGGAATTTTTAGGAATTGTAGATGGATAAAAATCATGCTGCAGTGCACATATGAACTTGTCTGCATAAATTTGGTAGTCACTGTAAATATATCTCCCATTATCTCCTGCCTTAATGATACAGTTCTTGATGAAGAAGTCAGTGTCTAAAGTTTCATGAGTGCTTTGGTATGTTTCTTTCCCCACAGAAAGCAATAGTTCCTGGTCCACCTTTCCTGGTTGGAGCTTGCATTGTTCTTCTGGCTTTTCTAGTGGCATTATTTATTCCTGAGCACAGCAAAGCCAGCAGTTCTAGGAAACACAGCAACAGCATCAGCAGTACTCTGAATAGTAACCTAGAACAAAGTAGTGAAGAGGACATTGAACCATTGCTGCAAGATAGCAGTGTATGAAGTCTGATTTCTGAGGAGACTGGAATAAAGTTATTCACTAAATTGGAGCTCTGCAAGCATGATGGGACGTGGAGTATCTGGCCTCTGAAAGGAAAGCAGCTGTGTTCAAGGGAAGTTCACATGCTTGAGACTGATACCCTTACTTACAGGAGGCTTTGTTTATCAGGTCACAGCTTGGTGTGAGTCTACCCAATATTGGACTGCAAATGCTTTGTCAAATCCTGGTGTTGGGTAGAATACAGACATGATGGATTATTATTTTTAATTTGAATTATGATTTCCCAAAATTGTATGTAAATTTTCAGGTTTGAGACCTAACACTTTCTTCCACCACTGTTAAAGGTTGTTTTGCATTTTTTATGCCTTTTATCTGCATGTATGACACATGTAGGCCTCAGAGTGTGAGAGAGACTGATACAGTTCTGGTATTTGAAGTAGTGGTTTTCAGTAAAAGTAATTGCATTTTCTGAAGATACATTCTCAAATATTATTTAGCACCAAGAAGTTCACTCGTTACCAGAAAGCATTGAGATAACTTCTGGGGGTGTACGATCACACATGACAGTCATTAGTCATGAACAAAAATCACATTGAGTCTTAAGCCCACATTCCAGAACACTCAGTTCAGAGTAGTTAAAAGAAATCTGGCAAATCGTTTGCTGAGTAAAAAATGGATTTGTATTTATAAAATGAACAGTGTCAGAAATGTGGGCACTCCTGACTTCTGAGGCAAGAAAAACAGTGGGTACAAGAGTAGTTTACATCAAGAAATATGTGTATTTATTGCATTTTGTCACCTTATCTGCCATAGGAAATAATCTTTCCTATTAATTCTTTTCACTTCTGCCTTAACTGCTACTTACTGTTCAGTCATTAATCATATTTAGCCTTTGTATCACTGTCTTACCCACTGAATCTCATGGGTACATTAATATCAAATTCCTTTCTAAAAGATGCTTTAAAGGAGATATGATTGTGCTAATTTTTAGAGGCATTTTGTGAGAAATACAGATTTGTATGCATTTTGCTGCTGTTTAAACGGACCATTAAACCCAACTTTAATGATGTGTTCCTGTATATATCAATATATGTAGATACTTGTAAGGAGTTTTAATTTTTCTGGGTGAAATGCTGTGTAAATCATGTATTTATAAATGTAATGAGGGTACTGACAGATACATAGTTTTTTAGAAGGGCTATGTATTGACTGAATAAAATTAAAAAATATATATTTTTGAAACTTGTTCCACGTTGAGGAGAAGTAACAAACCTTTTGTACTATCCAGTTTGTTTTTTAAGTTAATACGCTTTCTAATGCATAATAAATCTGTATCTTAAGCTCTCTAGGTTTCACAAGTTTTCTTTCAAGTTCACTATTGTGCCTTCTCTGCTTCAGAACAGAAGTGGTTTAATCCTTTTACTGGATTACAGTACCTGAACTCCTGTTGTACTGATGTTTTGTGCCTGTATCATTCAGCATGGTGTTATAGCTTGAAGGGACACAGGCTAATTTTATAGTAACAATGCAAAGACTTAGAGTGGGTAGTGTTGAGGACCCTCATTTTCCAGTCTCACCACCAATTATTGTTAAAATTCAACCAGTGAGTTTCTGTCTTCCCTTGTGTCAATCTGTTGTACTTGCAGGCTAACTGGAAGATCTTTAATTTCTGTATTTTTTAATAAGTGGGCTGAAAATCCAATAAAACTTAATTTAGAAGTTTTTTTTTAAATGTTGGAAAACTGTTTCTAAGTTCAAGTATACAGTGTGAGAGTTTTTATAGGTGCACTATTTTTTCCCAACAAAATTACATTATGGTGGATTTCCAAACTTCTATTTTCAAAATGCTTTTTCTATAAAATGAGTTTCTTTAAAAGCAGTTATTTCCTCACTCATTAAAACATCATCTTTACCTTGAAAAAACATAGCTTAAATGTTTTCATGTTTCTAAAATAGTGGCCTAAGTGTCATAGTCCTAACAGGCCCATTTCATCACAGAAACATTCAGCAGACTTGGAATACTTGTCTTTCTATGAAAGGAAAGTGAATACTGGTCTTCAACTTCTCTTTCAAGCCCTTGAACCAATGAACCTCATAATTATCACTTCTCATCTCCTTCCGAAGTATTGTAAAGATTCAAGTATTGACTTGTTTCTATAAAGCTAACTATACTGATGGCAACTTGCAGCATTTAGTGTGCTTCTGGGTCTAATGATGCACAAGCTTATGCATGAATGATCCAGTGAAACAATTTCACTATTGAGTCAGTATCACTTCACACAGATGTATCTGATAGCTTGTAAAGTTTTTTCTTCATATCCTGAGCAGTTAGTTTTTAAATGTCCTACTGATCTTGATGCCTTCATACTATTATTGACTAACACCTTAAGGCTAAAGAAATGCTTAAACTGAGCTTTGTTGTTAGTGACAGTGGATGTAATTATTATTTCAAATAGTAATTTGATGTTCTGATTTTTTTTGCCAACTTTTTCAAATCTGATTGGATTTTCACTGATACTACCATGTAATGTGGTTGATGAAGGGCTTGTACTAGGAGAAGAAGTGTCAGCTCTTCGATTTTCTTGTTTGCTTGTAGCTTGCATATTAGTATTACCATCAATCTTCAGGGTTTTTTTCCAGGAACCTTTTTAAAGCATTTGGTCATTTTGTGAGTGTTAGTTTAGTTACAGCTATGTAACATAATACACAGGTCCACTTAACTGGGCACATGAAAGCTGCACCATGTAGCAATACACTAAAAATGAACAAATGAGTAAGGGTGCCAAGTGTTAAACCCTCTCTTTATTGTGGAACACTCTTCCCAGTGCTGTCTTGTGTACTGTCTACATGACAGGTGACCATATAACACACATCTAACACACCAATAGGGTGACAGTACCAAGGTATACTAAATAGTAATGCATTTTATTTATTTATTATGTTTTTTTAGATACAAACAAACAGAAGTTCTAAAATTTTCTTCCTGTACCCCAGTGGATTGCTTTGCACACCTTTGCTCCAGAGCATGTTTTATTGCAGTGTAAGAACATGTAATAGCAGTAAGACAGTGCCTCACTTCCTTGGGGACGTAATGAACGTGCTTCTTTAGGGTTTAACTTCTAGGCTTTATTTGTGTTGAGCTGTTCAATGTTCTAGTTGCTCTGATGCAATGTATCTTTCTTCTTTTTTTTCAGGAGAACTCAAACATTAGACTTGCACCCCCCTGAAAAAAATAGGGGACGAGAGAAGAGATGAAAGACCTAGGGAACTATGCTTTGGACACTTGTTTCCTTTTGCCCTTTGGCTGTCCAGAGATTTTGTGCTTCTGTGTATGTGCATTTGTTAAAAAAGTATGATGCTACTATACTTTGGTTATAGCATACTGGAGGATTAAAATAAAACATAAGTAGTGTGTTAACCCATATATAGTGGCATGCAAATGTCTTTTAACAAGAAGATAATTTGGTTTAGAATAAAATCCGGTCAGTCTTTCCTGTTAATATGGTCCACATTCACTTATAGGATCTTCCAAGTTTAACTGACTAATCTTGGACACTTGTTAGTTAATAGGCAAATGTCTGGGAACCTGGACAAGCTGAATATCCAATTTTTAATATGACTGAGGAAAACAACCATAATTTCCTCTAGCAAACAAGCATGTTTGTTTGAATGCTGTCTCATTTGTTGTGTTTCAGAAGCTTAGCAGTGAGGAGAGTGATCTAAGAGAGTAAAGGTAAAGGTTTTAATCCCATATGCTTGAAGAACTATATTAAACCACTTTTAAAATTTTCTAAAAAGTTTCTCTTGAATAGGAATTGCAGAAAAGAAGGTACTACTTGTTTCTCTCACTGCCTCAAAAGGACAGTCTTGCTCCATTCTCTAAAAGAACACTTTACAATAAGACGATGGAAGATGTCAGGCAAGGTTCAGTATGTGCTCTCAGGCCTACAATTGCTGCTCCCTGACCCTTGCAGCCTGTCTGTTTTGTGTTGTTGTGTTACCTTATGTATTACATATACTGCACTAGTGTCTTACAGCAAGAGTTAAATTGCTTCCTTAACTTGATAGTAATGCTGGATCAGTTGCTGAGTCCCTGAGAAGTGTAGAACTGAGTAATGTAAATGGAAATAACCGAATGAGGTACTATCAATTTTGAAGTCAGAATATTTTTTATGGTGCTTGGTTTTCTTGGCAGGAACAGTGTTCATGCCTGATTGCATGTCCAAATGAGAAACGAGGCCCAGGGATTTCAGAAAGTTGCTTGTATCTGAAGTGTCCTTTAATTGCTGCCTTGTGTATCCCTTAGAGACGATGTATCAATATAATTGTAAGAAACGCTGAAAAGAAACTGCTGGTAGCTCTGCTCCATCTGAATGAAGGGGAAAATCTGCTCAGAAGGACCCTATTTAGTCACGATGCAACAAAATCTGACAGTGAACAACAGTAAAGAAACATCAGATGATGTCAAATGACTTCTACACATGGAAAATGTTGATGTTCCTGAAAACTTTGCTGTTCTATTGTTTTCTCCAGGAAATCTATGTTATAGGCAGATATTTGCCCTACAGGCACCTATTTCTGTTTCCCATCTCTTACTTTCCATTAGTATTTTAAAGCATATTTTTATGCTTTGCAGCAAGATACTGAAGTCTTTTCTGAAAGTAATGTGCTCTCTTTTGTTAGAGATACTTAAACATATTTGGAGATGTCTGCCTGTGGTATGCAGATACCACTTTTGACAACTTGATGCCTTTTCTCAGAGCAATGACTCAAACATCCTGTTGAAAAACAGTGAAGGAAAAATGCTAGGCAAAGTCTTCTATGAACAAGCTGAAGCGTTAAGTGCTGGAAAAAAAAAAAAAAGCAACACACAGGTGTAAGCATGCAAACTGTTTAAATCTCCAAAGCAGTTTTTTCTAGCTGCCATACTTCTTTAGTATGATAAAGAACCCTGCATGATAACTGAAATGTATTTTGTAATTACTGTCTGCATCTGTAATAGGCTTATAAGTAGCTGCAACACCAAATTTCTGTAGGCTTGACTAACTAGCCTTCTAGCCCATACACTTTGTGCTTGTGCGTAAATACAGGAGGTTTAATTCCATGCAACTAATGATCACAGCAATTTTTAAACATTCCTTTAAGTGCTGGTAGAATATTTTAAATACAGTATTTAAAGACATGTACAAAAAGTGTACATTTCACAGTTTTGGAAATACTGAGAGAGAAATAAGACTGAAAAGGAGTGAGGGATGTAAATATTCACTTATTTATGCCACCTAAACTGAATTACAGTCTTCATCTCCTTGTCATGCACACATTTCAGCCTCTAAAAGATGTTGCAGACCTTTATGCAGTTCTTCAAAAAAAGCTATTAGAAGTCTGAACTTAGTGATTAAGGCTTTAATGTGCTGGGACAATGGATTTTGATTTTTCCTCAAGAAACAAGCTTTCCATGCAAATTACTTAGCTTTTATTTTTCAAATGTGAAAAGGCGTGTTATAGCAAATATCTTGGGAAATGTGGAGCACTGAACACTTGTAATGATTATGGAACAGGTAATCCAAAATAAATCTGGGCTTTTTAATTTTAAAACAAATCATATGGAAACAGAAGGTGTGCCAAGATCAAGAGAAGAGTTCAATTTTTAGTGTTTCAGAATAATTCTGAAATAATTTATCTGTATATGAGATTAATCAGCAGCACCAGAGCTGCTCTTCCTGAATGTGCAAGAAAAGAAAAATGTGCTTAAAGTCAGACTGTCAGGCAGAGTATTGTGAACAAAATACTTTCCAAGGGTAACACCTCAGGAAAGGTGAGCAGGTGCCACCTTGACAGTACAACCTCTGTAAAAGGAAAACCAACTCATAACTTTAGGCAATAACTGAATGTAGTAGAAACAGCCCATTTGCCCTGTTTCTCCCATCTCTGTGTGTATGGGAATATCAAGCTACAGCAGAGCAATAATATTTAAAAATTCTGCACAGGTAACTCAAGAAGGTGGTTGAATTCTTGGCATTTTATTTTATCAGGAAATATACAGAGATTAAAACTCACCTCTGAATTTGTGGAAGGAGCACGTAGCAACTATCTTTGAATTTATTTGCTTTTGTTCAGTGTTGGATGTAGTTAGATTTGGAAAAGGGACTATGAAAATGAAACAGAAAAGATTTCATATGTGCCTCTCAAGGTAATTTGAAAAAAAAATAATTTTTTTAATAGGATATTTTTTTTAATGACAAAGACTCAGAACTTAGAAATGATATTTTCAACTTGTTCTGTTCTGTTTCTAACACAATTACCAGGAATGCTGACCCAACTAAAGTGTAGTAAATAAAAGTGTAATAGCAGTGCATTTGAGATAGCATGGAGGTTACTGAAGTGTGAGAAGAAAGCAAGAAACTTAACTTTCATAACCAAATGAATTTTCAAAACTGATAAAAATCTCATGAACTGAGCATGTTCCTCAACCTACAAGTTGAGGAAATGAAGATTACTACTTGTTGCAAGAAAGTTTCATTAAAATAATTGAGATATGGTGAGATGACTCGAGTGACTGCAGTATTGGAATGGCAATTTACAGGGTCTTTAGGAAGAAGAGGCAGGGGAGATGAGGTAGTGCTGCCCTCTATTTCCATGACTATCTGGAGTGCATGGACATCCACCTAGGGTGCACTGCTGCTTCATCCATTTGCCTGCTTCATCCACCTAGGGGTGGATGAGAAGTGGACTATGAGCTTGCAGATCAGGATTAAAGGGAAGAGAAGGCAGGAACAGGTGACATTATAGTGGGTGTCTGCTACAAGTTAAGTTGAAATATTAATGATGTCGAGGTGAGATGTCTGAGGTCATAAATACATATGTAGGAAAACACAAGAACCTCGACTCTGGCATTTTGCTCATGCTTTACAAAGGGTAAGACAAGTTACAGAGGTGAAAAACTCCA
Source organism: Phaethornis superciliosus (assembly GCA_023637945.1). Taxonomy (NCBI): domain Eukaryota; kingdom Metazoa; phylum Chordata; class Aves; order Apodiformes; family Trochilidae; genus Phaethornis; species Phaethornis superciliosus. The sequence goes on along the minus strand of JAJQWJ010000004.1, from coordinate 42,748,800 downwards.
AGTGGTGTTAAAACTGAAGGATTATAAAAAGCACATCCCCCATCCGATGTTATAGTCAACCAAAATTAAATCAAAATCTGTGAGAGCTCTGAACAGTGTTGCTTGTATTCCATGTTGTGCTCAAGAGATCCTGGCCAGATTGCTTAGCTGCATTTCTTGTTGCTTGTTACTACATGGCTATATGTACAGTGTATCTGAGATAGTTTTTTTAAGTGAAATCACCTTCATTAACATCTTGCACAAAATTCAGTACACTAATTTCCCACAAATTCAGGGATGAGTTAAAAGCCCTGCTGTGACTGCCAGCCTCTGAGCAGAGAGGGTGGTGGCTGCAGAGTGCTCTGATATGTGCTTGCAGAAGCAAGCAGTGCCACTGTGCAGGAAGGCTATTAGAGGGTAATTTCTTTGGTGGCAATGCTAGTTCTGAAATGGCTTAATTTTAGTGTCTTTCCATTAGCTTAGGTAGATCAGCTTGCTTCTACATCACAGAAAATTGAGGAATACTGCACTTTGTGTAGAAGTGAAGCCCAAATCAAGAAAAGTTCTAATTATACAAAAAGAAGGAAAACATACGCTGGCGTTTATTGTTGAAAGGAGGAAAATGAGTCCCTGATCAGGTATTGGATCATGTGGGAAAGAAAGTGAAAATTGGAAGTTGAGATCAGTGTTTCTTTTGCATTCAAAACTTTTTATGCTATTGAGAGAGATTATATAAAACAGTATAAAAATTGGCCAGTGTGGGCACAGCACAGTGTGATACAATATATGATAACTGTGCTAGTCGTTGTAGTGTTGTGGACAGCACTGAGTCTGGAATGGTGTGACTGTCAATCTGAAAACACTTCTCCCTCCACAAACTATTTGAAGCAGCACAAGTCAGTTAACCATCAAGTTAGTTAGAAATGTGTTGCCAGCATCTTTTATCATGCAAATTAAAACATAAACTTCCTACAATTGAAATGTGAGGCATACAGCAAGACTATAGCAAGATTGAGGCCATGGTTTCTGACCCAAGAAGGGAGCTGGAGCTATAGAGAGTCCTTAGAGTGGTGGAAGACATATGTGGTGTGTGATGCAGGTATGTGGAAAGGTAACTTCACAGAATCATTCTGGTTGGAAAAGATCTTTACAATCATTGAGTCCAACCATAATCTAATAATAATTCCCCATAATCCAGGAAGAAGCAGCTAACAACCTGCTATAGCACCTGGACACTCAGAAGTCTAGGGGGTTGGATAAGATAAGAGTGCTGAGGGAGCTGGCAGAGGAGCTTGCCAAGACTCATTCCATCATTTGTCAACAGTTTTCTACACGAAGAGATAATTAGGTACAGGATGAGATCAATAGCTGGAGGCTGAACCTGGAAGAGTGTTTCTATTTACAGTGGTGGTTCTGGGAATTTACTCTGAGTTACATCTAGGTTGATCCCCAGACCAGAAGTCTCCATCACACATGTGTTTTGGTGATAGCTAAAGGCAAAAGGCTTGAGTTCTAACTGGACAGTCTTATGACAGAAGGACCTGGTACAAGGCCCAAGGAATCTGTTCATGGTACAGGAAAATGATTCTGAGGGAAGACATTATTTAAGTAGAGACAATTAAGGGAAGTTTCCAAAACTGCTCTGAACCAATCACTAGTGCAGATACAGCCTGAGGGAAACAATTTTTTCTTTGCCTGCTTCATTCATGTTGCAGGATAAAAGATGAAATTTGTCTTCTCTCCTCTTTTTAAAGACATTTCCTAAATCACGGCTTCCATCATATGTACTGGGTAATTTTAAAGGATTCTGAGTTTAGGCTACATATTCTTCCTCAGTATCAGCTCTGCGCTTTTATTGACAGATTTTTTCCTCTAGGAATACTCTTCATATGAATTTTAATGACAGTGAAATTTTCCAGGCAACTTGGACTTGGTCCTCAGTCTCAGTATGTCAGTTCACACCTTGCACTTACCACTGGCTATCAGAATAATTTTCAGACATTCCCACTATGCTTGTATTTATCCATGCTGGGTAGTCCTCATGACGTCAAAATAAAGTTAAATAGGTGTGTACATCTTTGCAGAACGATGTCCTAAGGCTGGAAGGACCACAGATTGTTAGGTTGTATTTGCCCGGTCCTTTACAGGCAAAACCAAGTTGACCATGCTATTGCTCCCTGCCAGCATGAGCTTTATGTGTTCCCACTGTGAGACAGATGGGCCCTATAACCAAAGCTAACTCAGAAATGAAGCCCACACAACAAAGCTGGCTGCAAGGTGAGAGGAGGAACCACAGACTGGCTTCAAGGTGATAGTAGCTAACAGCCCTGGTTGATCCAGTTGTGAAGAGAGCAAGTTTAAAACTGCTTGCAAACAGTGACAAAGTTATACTCTTTAGCCTACTAAGAGAATATTAGTTCCCACAATGACTTAATAGGAACTGTTCAGTGAAAACTATTTATAGCATCATAGGCTTGCCTTTAAAATTTTGTATTTGTTGCAACTTCTAATATGATTTCCTACAAGCTCCATTTTCCCTGTTATTCTTTAGGAAATGTCTTCTCAAATGTTTGCTTTATGATCTTTACATCCTGACATACAAATGCTGACTGCAGTAATTTTTACAAAAGCAGGATAGCCGATGAATCTGTTTATAGAAACGGAGATGTATTCTTTGTAGGACATGACAGTTACCCTAGGATCCATTATTTCCATTCCCTTACTCTTTTTTACCATGTATTTTGCATTAGTGGGTGTTCATATCCATGTTCCTTTATATTTTCATTTATATTTTACTTGCCTCTTTAGTATCTGTTTCTGCTTTGTTTTGCTGATATCTGTGCCTTTGTGATAGCAGACTTTCAATTGATAAGTAGTACAAATTAGCAACAATCCTAATTAAACAAACCCATATTCTTATCCAGGTGTCAGAATGTATAGCTCAGAGGTAGTACAGATAGTAAAATCAAGCAACGTACACATATATTCAGAGGATATGAATGCTGTTATGGTCTTAGAAATATCCATGTGCTATTGAATTGGAATACTAACACAAATGCAGGACTGAAGTTTTAATGAACTAAATGTAGATTTTTAGCTACTGATAATTAAGCTACTGAAATATGTTTGCAATTTATTTATAATAATCTTAGACTATAACTGTAAAAGATTTTATTTCATTTAAGAATATTAAAACTGTGCTGGAATTGAGTTATTGTGCTCTGAAGTCAGGACACCACTAGCTGGCAATGTTACACAGCTCTTCCTGTTGCAGATTCACTGCATAATATATCATAGTTTGACTCAAGACCTTTAATTTTAAAAATAGAAAAAGAAATTGGATTTCAGTGAGACTGGGCACTTCTGAATATTTCACTGTTAAGGCCCCAGTGTACATTAGGAAGAAAAGAGGAAGGGCAGTGGACAGAAATTGTTTCTGAATAACCTTTGCTTATAGGATTTCTTTTGTTTCTCCAGTTCTGTGTGTTTAGTTTTATCTTTGACTTTAAATGCTTTTTATTTACCTCAAACCATTCAGTATGTTCGAAAGGAGGCTTGTATAATAATATAACCTGCCAATAGCCTGGATTATAATAGCAACTCTGAAGGTCTGATGTAGGTGTCCTCCATTGCACTTCAGGTATCTTTTCTTCACCTTCAAAACTGAATTCCTTACTGACTATCCACTATTGTTTGTTTCTTATGCCACATCTTCTTCTACATCTTATCAAACAATGGGAGCTACTCAAAGCTCAGGGCAATGAAGATGGGTACAAATGACTACATTTCTATACTTATACAACAGATACTCCAGCTGCCATTATTCACTGCACTCGTTCATTTCTACCAGGCCTCTTACTTCAGTTTTAATTGTTGTTACAGCTTGAGATCATTTGTACAGACCTTCTTAAACACATGCAGACAATAAATTATATTACAGCATGTGAGCAAAGGAGAAGACTTTGACCTCAAGTATCTTGGTGTCAGAATAATTTTTGTAACTACTACAAATTAAGCCCATTTTTAGTATTTTAAGTATAACTATATTTTATTAGTAAGCAAGGTTTTCTACCACTGCACTAAAAAGCATCCCTTCTTAATTAATGATTATTAAGGAAAACAAGGGTAGTTTTCACAAGAATTAAGCTCCAGATTGCTCTCTTTGTTTGCCAGTGAGCACCATCTGAAAATATATCCAGTATAGAACAGTTTCCTGAAGTAAACATTTCATTAACCTTTCTAAAGTGAAGAGTTTCTCCCAAGACAGTAAACTTGTTTCAGATAAAAGACAAGAGAACAGCAAAGCTGGATACACCTTCAAAAGAGCTTTCATATTAAAGTCTAGCTGGCAGATATCAATAGTATGAAAGATACAGAAGTAGGCAATTACATACCAAAAACTCCACTTTTTGCTAGCATCCCAATCATATCCAAACTCCAGTAAGCAAACAGCTGGCTGAAAGCTACTTTATATTTTTAGATGAAAGCATGCTACATCTAAGATACAGTTGCAGTGTTCACATATCCATTCACACTAAAGACAGCAATTTTCTTATAGCAAGGGATTCTTCATGTGCAGGAGGGACTTTTAATAGCACATTTCAGTAGCACATTAGTAGCCAACTTCAGACATGGTGGCCCAGATTTCCCTTACAGGGTGCTCAGCTACCACCTTGGATCAGAAAAGAGTACAATTGGCTCTCTATGTTGAACATATTCCATGCTGACCACAAGATATGCCCTCTCACTACATCTGCCCCCCAAATGCCTCTGTTTACATGATTCACAGTCACATTTTCATCATTTATTTGTAATGGTTTTCAGTCCACAAAGGCCTTGTTCTTCTTATTTCTGAAGGAACCAAATAAAAGCTTTTGTTAGAGAAAGAAAAGTGAACACTGAGAACTGAGAATATAGAAGCCTATGTGCTAAGAGAACAAATAGGAATTACCTTTTTTCCAAAAATTGTACTGATATGAGAATCTCTAGACACTACAATAACTATAGATTTAACATTTTCAGATGCAAGCATGATCTCCTTTTCCAGAATCCATTTCAAATTCAAAGCAATATTTATCCTAATTTTTCTTCATTTCTGCACGAGTCTTCTCCAGTATAAATAAAACATACGACTTTACAGTACAAAATGATGCAAGCAATTTTTAAAATTCCTTTTTCTCAATGTTTCATTCTCTTACATTCCACTTCATATTAAAAATAGTAGACTGTGACCACTGAGTTTCATATAAGCATGAGTGTCCACCAGCTGGCAAGATGCATCATCCAGGTTTTTTGAAGTTAAAAAGAGTTTGTTCCCTCAGAACAGGTCAGAAACAGATCAAGTCTAAACAACATCTTGCTAAATTAAGCTATGAAATTGATACACTAAGCAAAAGTTGCAATTACAGGCTAGAAGAGTTTTATACCACCAGAAAATGGCAGATCTATTAATTCTTTGACGCCTGTAATATAACACATGCCTTCTAATTGGTTTCTCTTGAGATCACTACAGCTGCAAAGGAAATGAATAACAGTAGATCAGTATGTTGCATTTCTATTTTTATTCCTCTGTCATCTGGAAGTCAGCAACCAGAACTTCTACTTACTACTGCTGAAAAAACAATAATTTTTTTTCTTCATATATATTATCAACAAAAGGAAGGATAAGAAGAATCTGCTGGGATTGGATGTGGGAGAGACATAGTGACAAAGGAAAAGGCTGAGGTACTTAATGCCTTCTTTTTCTTAGTCCTGTAGTAGAAAGAGCACTTGTTCTTGGAGTAGCCAGGCCCTGAGCTGGGAGATAGAGATGAGCAGCAGCATGGAGCCCCCATGGGGAAGTGACCTGCTATACCACTTAGACATACAGAGGTCTACAGGGCTGGATGGGATCCATACAAGGGTACTGAAGGCACTGCTAAAAGTGCTCAGCAGGTCACTCCCTGTCATTTGTCAGCAGCCCTGGCTGGCAGGGGAGGTTCCAGTTGAGTGGAGGTTAGCAAATGTGTGATGCTGATCTGCCAGATGGGTTGGAAGGAGAATCTGAGGAACAACAGGCCTATTAATCTGACCTTGGTGCTGGGGAAGATTATGGGGGAGAGCTCTTGAGTGCCAAAACATGGCATATGCAGAACAACAAGGTCCAGTCAGCATGGTTTATGAAAGGCAGGTCCTGCTTGATATGCTTGTATGACAAAATGACCCTCACAGTGGATAGGGGAAAATCCACTCTGCATACCTCAAGGTTGCATACCTCGACTTTAGGATAAAGTACCTGACAGCATTTCACACGGCATTCTGCTGGAGAAACAGGCCACACATTGTTTGGATGGGCATACTTTTCACTGGGTAAAGACCTCACTGGCTGTTGGATGGACAGGCCCAAACACTTGTGGTGAGTTGAATTAAATCCAGCAGGTGGCCACTCACAAGTAGTGTTTCTCAGGGATCAGGGATTGGGGCCAGTTCTGTTTAATTTTTTTTTTATCTATGATCTAGATAAGGTGCTAGAGTGTAATTTCAGTAAGTTTGCAGATGACACCAAGCTGGGTGGGCATGTTGATCTGCCTGAGTGTAGAAAGACTCTGCAGAGGGACCTGGACAGGCAGGATTGATGGACTGAGGCCAGTTAAATGAGGTTCAACAATACCAAGTGCTGAGTCGTAACAACCCCATGCAATGCTACAGGCCTGGGGAAGAGTGGCTGGAAAGCTGTCAAGCAGAAAAGGATGTGTGTTGGTCAACAGCCAGCTCAATGTGAGACAACAGGTGGCAAAAGTCAAGAGCATCCTGGCTTGTATCAGAAATAGTGTGGCCAGCAGGACTAGAGAAGTGGCTGTTTTCTTGTACATGGCGCTGGTGAGGCCACATTTTGGGTACTGTGTTCAGATTTGGTCCCCTCGCTACAAGAAAGACATTGAGGTGCTTCAGTGTGTCCAAAGAAGGGCAACCAAGCTGGTGAAAGGTCTAGAAAAAAAGTCCTAAGAGGAGAGGCTGAAGGAACTGGGAATGTTTAGTTTGGAAAAGAGGATTCTGAGGGGAGACCTCATCACTCTCTAGAGCTACCTGAAAAGAGGTTGTAGAGAGGTGGGTGCTGGCCTCTTCTCTCAAGTAAATAATGATAGAACTAGAGCAAATGGCCTGAAGTTGCACCAGGGGAGGCTTAGACTACATCTGAGGAAGCATTTCCTTACTGAAAGAGTAATCAGACACTGGGATGGGCTGCCTGGGGAAGTGGTGGAATCACCATCCCTGGAGGTATTTAAAAGATGCAAAGATGTGGTGCTTAGAAACCTGGTTCAGTGTTAATGAGTGGACTTAATGATCTTAAACTTATTTTCCAATCTAAGTGATTCTGTGTTTCTAAATGAGCTTCTTAAGATAGTGCCTTCTCTGAAATGGTGACACTGGAGCTAATCACGATAGAGGCTATTAGAAACTTTGTTTTGATCAGTTGTAGAACAAGTGAAGTGTTTGCTGGAAGTAGTTTAGCTGAGAAGACATGGTCAGTTTTGGCAAAGACCTGAACCAATAAGAGATGTAATTATGGTGATAAAATGTTGGTTGTTATTACACTAATTTGTAATAAATTTTACTGTTTTGACAACAATTGCACTGCTCCACTCCCTTGTGTAAATTCATCAGGATTTCTTTAAAAAAAAAAAAAAAAAGAAACAAAAGAAAAAGAAAAAGGATCGAGCTATGGCAATGGAGGTCTTCTTAATTTATCCAATAATCTGGAGAATTAGTTACCTAGAATCACCAGAACTGCTGAGAGATGTCCTTTGTGTCTGTCATTCTTAAAGGAACCCACACTATCAGACTGTTCTGATATTAACTGGGTTTATTTTTATGAATATTGATTTCATTATAAGGACTGTCTTGAAAGGGACTGTAAATAGTAGACTAAAACCAAAAAAGACTCTTTCTGTGTATACCCCTAACCCTCCTAGTCTTGCTTACTGTAACAAGAATTTAAATATGCAAAAATAATATTGAATGCTAGATTGGTGGATTTTTATGTGTTGTGCAACTATATAACATGATGGAAGACTCTTTTCTAACAGGGGTCATGCCATTTTTACCTTTGTTTTACTGAAATGCAGACCTCAACAAGAGGCTGTGGTTATGTAAGCAAACTGGCTCAAACATACAAAATGATATCATGGTTGTAGTTTCTGTGAAATAGGATTTGCTGATATGGTCTTGCAATTTCCCTACTCTGCTTGACTTCATTTCGTCACTTTCTGAGTGGCAACATAAAATACTTAGAAACTTTCTTTTGCAATTCTCCTGCAGATAAAATGTTTGCTATACCTGGTAAAGATTTTCCTTCTTGTTCTTTCTGTTTTGAATGTGAACATGTTAGAAGTGCAAAGTTCAATTTTCTTGGCTTGAGGAAGAAGACTTACCAGCTAATAAGTTGCTGCAATTCTTAGTGATGTCTTTAGATATGACTACCTAGTTTTTATTTTATTTGTTTTCAGTCTGATCCCCTTCCTTTTTGCTTCTGCATCTCTAAGGAATGTTTTGTTTGTCAGCTGAGGGATTGGGATCCCCTTCCTTTTTGCTTCTGCATCTCTAAGGAATGTTTTGTTTGTCAGCTGAGGACGCTGTGCAGTAGGACAGTTTTTTCATTGCTCTATACAATGTGTCAGATTATGTTGTAAAGGTCAAGACTCATACCATGTTAATGATAGAGGTGTTTTGAATACCTATTCACTCATTCCTTAGTAAGACTATTTCCATAAAAAACGAGTCTCCAAAATACCACATCTATTTTTATATGTTTTTGCCTTTTATCTTTATCTTTATTTTTTATCTGTGAGACTTGAAAATGAAAAAGTTATTAGATAATTAGAGGGTAAATCATAATTCTAATACTATCTGTGAATAGCAGTTCATCCTGATTCTGCATCAGATTAGTACTGACACCTTTGATTGTATCCCCCTACTTACTTGAACTAAACTACAGAGTATATCAGGGAGTTACAAGTTGAAAGGCAGAAGGTAGGTTGCTTTTGTATTTGTCTCCAGAGGAGTTTTTGTTAGAATGCTGGATCATTTTTAACTGTGCAAAATTCCTGGTAGAACTTGATAAGTCTGAGAGGATTTAGAGAAGACTCACAAGAGTGAGGAGATTGCTGTAAGTTGAGAGACTTAAGGAAAGATGTAGCTTATCAAGGAGACAAGGAAGGAATTGTGATTTATAGGCATCTCAGAAGGCACAGACATCTGCTAATAGATATATGAGAAGCAGAGATTAAAATTATAAAAGGAGACCCAAAATTTTGAAATTAAAATACACAGCTTTGGATTTGAAATTAAGACTGTCACCAGTGGCAATATAAAACTGGAACAATGTAGTAGAAGGCACAGTGGATTATCTGTTTAGTTTATTTGAGATTCAGGTTTTTGGAATGCTCTTTTTTCAAGGAAGAATTTAGGTACATGGCCTGTGCCATGAGAACAGCAGTACTTTTTTGTAGTTCTTTCTGACCTTCGACTTTGAAAATTTCTCATGAATGAAAACATCACTCCAGACTTCAGAAATAAGGTTTAGTATATCTTTTTGTTGTGATTTTTTTTGCTGTAATATTGCCTACTTACTGATAAATTTTAGAGGGCTGATATTGATATCACTTCAAAAACATAACAAAACAACAAAACCACCCCCCTCCCCCCCCCCCCCATTTCCACATAGTGTAATATACAGAATGAAGAAAAGAACCTTTAATCACACACAGAATCACAAAGAATCACACAGAATTGTCACAGTTGGAAAAGACCTCTGACATCGCTGCATCCAATTGTCAGGATCACCTTCCTCCTGAATAAAGTATATATCTCAATATCCGTATCACCCATTAGAGCATGTCTTGAGTGCTTCATCTGCATATTTTTTAAATACCTCCAGGGATGGTGATACCACCACTTTCCTGGGCAGCCCATTCCAACACCTAGCTACCCTCTTGGTAAATAAATTGTACCTAATATCTAGTCTAAACCTCCCTGGTGCAATTTCAAGCCACTTACTCTAGTCCTATCAGTGTTCGCTTGAGAACAGGGGTCAGCACTGACCTCACTACAACCTCCTTTCAGGTAGTTGTAGAGAGTGATGAGGTCTCCCCTCAGAATACTCTTCTCCAAACTAAACATTCCCAATTCCTTCAGCCTCTCCTCACAGGCCTTTTTCTCCAGACCTTTCATCAGCTTAGTTGCCCTTCTCTGAACTCTGTCCAGCAGCTCAATGTCTTTCTTGTAGGGAAGGGCCAGAACTGAACTGAGTACTCAAGATGTGGTCTCACCAATGCCGAGTACAGAGGCATGATCACTTCTCTAGTCCTGCTGGCCACACTATTTCGGATACAAGCCAGGATGCTGCTGGCTTTCTTGGCCACCTGGGTGCGCTGCTGACTCATTTTTAGCTGGCTGTCCAACAGCAGCTCCTTTTCTGCTGGCATCTTTCCAGTGACTCTTCCGGAAGCCTATAGCATTGAATGGGGTTGTTGTGACCAAAGTGCAGGATCTGGAGCTTGGCCCTGTTGCACCTTATTTTATTGAGCTTTGCCCACTGGTCCAGCCTGCACAGGTCTCTTTGCATAGCCTTCCTAGCCTCAAACAGATCAACATTCCTACCCAACTTGGTGTCATCTGCAAATTTGATGGGAAAGCACTTGATCCCCCCCATCTAGATCATTAACGAAGATAGTGAACAGAACCTGCACCGAGCCCTGGGGAATACTGCTGGTAGTCATCTACCAACTGCATTTAACTCCAGTGACCACAAGTCACTGGGCTCTGACATGTAGCCAGTTTTTACCCCAATGAAGAGTATTGCAAAATCACAGAATTATCAGAGCGGGGAGGGAACCATACTGATCATCTAGTCCAACTCTCACACTAAAGCAGGATCACCTAGAGCACATTACACAGGACTGCATCCAGGTGGGTTTTGAATATCTTGAGAGAAGGGGACTCCACAACCTCCCTGGACAGCCTGTGCCAGTCCCTTGTCACCCTCAGAGAAAATAAGATTTTTCTTACTATTAAATAGAACTTTCTTTGTTCCAGCTTATGCCTGTTGCCCCTTGTCCTGTCCTGGGAAATACTGAGAAGAGTCTGACTCAATCTTCCTTATAGCCACTTTTTAGATACTTGTAGATACTGATAAGGTCTCCCCTCAGCCTTCCCTTCTCCAGGCTAAAGACTCTCAGCTCTCTCAGCCTTTCCTTGTAAGAGAGATGTCCTAATCCCCAGGTCATCTTTGTTACCCTCTGCTGGACTCTCCGGTAGTTCACTGTCTTTCTTGAACTGAGGAGCCCAGAACTGGATGCAGAATTCCAAATGTGGCCTCACCAGGGTAGAGTAGAGGGTGAGAATGATCTCCCTCAACATACCTGTCACATTCTTTATGCAACCCAGGATTCTGTTGGCCATCTTTGCAATAAGACACATTTCTGGCTCATGGATAATTTACCAGGTATCAGAACTCCCAGATACTTCTCCTCAGAAGAGCTTTGCAGCAGGTCTACCCCTAACCTATATTGGTGCTTGGACCTCTTCCTTCCTCGGAGCAGGACCCTTCACTTACTCTTATTGAACCTCATTATTTTTCTCTCTGACCAGCTCTCCAGCTTGTCCAGATCATGTTGGGCAGCAGCACAAACATCTGGAGTGTCAGCCACCCCTCATAGTTTTGTATCATCAGCAAAGTTGCTGAGGATACAGTCTGTCCCCTCATCCAAGTCATTGATAAAGGTGATGAACAAGACCAGACCAAGCAGTGATCCCTGGGGGTCACCACTGGTTACAGGCCTCTAACTCAACCACCCCCCATTACTCACCACCCTCTAAACTGCATCACACAGACAGCTCTCAGTCCACTTCTGGGCATCCATAAATCTATGACGAGATGCACCCACAAGTGCTCAGGGAACTCACAGAAGTCATTGACAGGTGTTACGATCCGTTATGATATTATTTTTTATATTTTATATTTTATATTTTTGTTTTGCGAAGAAAGATCAACCACTTGCTCAGAACCTGACAAATGAATTACAAAACTAGTAGGCTTTATGATTTAAGCAACTTACAAAGATTTATTTTCTAGGAAGGGAGACGGTAGCGCTTTTAAAATTACAAGAGAAAGAGGAAAAAAAAAAACAGTTTGCCAGAGAGAAAGCTGTTACAATTTTAGCTATAGTTGAGGTAATTAACAAAAGAAAAGAGAATCGTTAGTTGTGCTGTGTCACCCTTTTCGCCGCTTCTGGCTTTTGCTTCATTCAGGTCTCTGCTGCTGCCGGGCCGTCCCGAGCCGGGGCTGCTGTCCCAAGGGGGGGGGCAGACAGGACGATCCATCTGCGCTGTTCTGAGAGGAGTCGCAGGGCTGGTTCTGGCAGGCTGCTTGCTGTGAGGGAAGAGTCGCTCCTTTCTGTTTCTTCTGTCCGGATTCTTTATACCATGTTCAAAGTTGATTTGAACATTTTTTTCTTTCTAAGGAATTTCTTGTCTCCATTAATGTTTACCAGTTTCCTCTGTTCTGCTAATCCCATTGTCTTTGTTTATTTACAGGAAACCAGACAGTTATCAAGTGGGATAGTGATATGCTAATTAAAGGTTTTAACATATCAACCAGACATACAGATAGTGTCTCAATAGACATTTTCTTGTATTTTTACATATGTTCATATCAACAGGTCATTCTCCATCATCTTTGGTAAGTCATGGGGAAAAGGAGAGGTGCATGAGAACTAGAGGAAAGAAAATGTCACTCCAGTCTTCAAAAGGGGTAAGAAAGAGGACCCAGGTAACTATAGGCCAGTCAGCATCACCTCTGTCCCTGGAGAGATGATGGAGCAACTTATCTTTGGCAGTGTCTCTGGGGATATAAAGGACAAGATGATCATTAGGAGCACTCAGCTTCAAGGTGAAGTGATATTTAACCAGCCTGATAGCCCTTTATGGGGACATAACCAGGTGGATGTATGATGGTAGTGCAGTGGATGTCATTTATCTAGAATTCAGAAAAGCATCTCACACCATAATCCACATCATCCTTGCAGATAAACTGAGGAAATGTGGTCTGGATGATCAGGTAGTGAGGTGGATTATGAAATTAGTCTTTAAATGAAATGGTAAATAGCTTTGTACATATTGATGCATTTTGGTTTTGTTTTTTTATTATTATTATTATAACTATGAATATTCTGATTGCACATTGTGCATTGCTTTTCTTTTGATCTTGTAATCGGTATTTTTGGTAGTTAGGTGGAAAATTAACTCTTTATGTATAATGCATTAGTTTTTGATATGTCTATAGTAAGACAGCTTTAAAAACTGCCACAGTGACTGCGTTCATCTCTGATGAGATTTCAGTGTAATCAAGGATGAATTTGGTCACTCTGATGTAAATTTCCAAAGCAAAATACGGAAAATGGTATGTGTCTTTGTCCCTAATAATTTTCTCTTTTAGATAGAGAAACATATTCTTTTTTTCCAGTGTGTACTGGGAAAAAATGGTAATTTAATGGACAGTAAGAATGACACTGGGAATTTTGAGACTTTTCCAGGTCCAAACAGATGTGCTGTGATCAGTATACCATAAATAGTCATTTCCAAGAGTGTCAGCTTTAGCTCTTTGCTGCCTGGTTTATTTTTGAGCCAGAGAGAATACACCTGTGAATAAATCTCACCAAACTGTCAACCTGCCTGGTCTTTCCCAGATTGCAAAGTGTCTCTTGAATTGATTAGTTTGTGTCTGATTTCTACAAGAATACCTTTTACTGTAGCTGTAAGAAAAAACAAAACTGGTGTGTTTTCCTAATCTGCTTTGAGTGAATTTGATGTTATTTTTCCTTTTCTAATAATACATAGAGATCTATAGGGAGATTTTCTTATTTGTTCAGAGGATGAAAATCTCGGCTCTGTAGCAATTTATGCCAAAAATGTATTTTGATATAGTGTGCTCTTTCTTCAGGGTCATGACTTTATTGGAGCTGGTTTGAGAAGTAATTAAGATATAGCTACTCTCTCTGGACAAACTGGAGACCAAAGGACCAAACATTTTCTTCACTGATAGTAAGTGAGCAGCTTTCTCAGCTGCATCCCAGGTTTGCTCTCCAGGGTAGCCAGGTTGCCTTTCCAAAACATGGAGGCCATGACTATCAGGCTTTCTAAAGCTCTAAGCAACTATTGACTTTGTCTGTGGCCAGGGCCTGCTCTGGTACCTGTAACATGGATCAATTACTTCCATGATTTCCAGTTCTGACAGGTAAGGCACATGAAAATTAAGAAGGTGATTAATGACAGTCAACATGGCTTAACTAAGGGCAAATCATACTTGACAAATTTGGTGACAAGGTGACACAAATTCAGTGTCAAGGTTGGCATTCAGTGACAAGTTAACACATTTGGTGAGATGAAGTGCAACTGATGTACTCTTCTCAGGCTTGTGCAAAGTGTTTGATACTTTCCTGCCTGACATCCTGGTCTCTAAGTTTGAAAGATATGGATTCCATCAATGGACTACTTGGTGGATAAGAAACTCCCTGGCTTATCGCAATCTAAGAGTAGTGGTCAACAGCTTTGTGTCTAATGGATACCAGTGGTGACTGGTGTTCCCCAAGGGCTAGTACTGGGACAAATGCTTATTAGTATGTTTATCAATTACATGAAGAATGGAAATGAGTGCACTCTCTGCAAATTTGATGATGAGATCCATCTGTGTGGTGAAATCAACATGCTGGAAAGAAAGGATGCCATCCAGAGCAACCTTAATGGGCTTAAGAGGTGGGCCCATGAAAACCTTAAGAAGGTCAATATAGACAAATGCAAGGTCCTGCACTTGAGTTGGGGAAATCCCAAACACAAGCTGTGGGATGAGTGGATTGAAAGGAGCCCTAAGGAGAAGAAGGACTTGGGGGGTGTTGATAAGAAGCTCAGCATGAGCCAAGGATGTGCACTTGCAGCCCAGAAACTCCATGTCCTAGTTGACCAAAGATAAAGTGAGGGGATTCTCCCCATCCACATCACTCTTGTGAGACCCAACCTGGAGTACTATATCCAGTTCTGGACTCCCCAACAAAAGGAGGACATGGATCTGTTGGACTGAGACTAGAGGAGGGCTATGAAGATGATCAGAGGGCTGGAGCATCTTTTCTATGAAAACAGGCTTAGAGAGTTAGGATTGTTCAGCCTGGAGGAGAGTACTAGGTGATCTTATAGTTGCCTTCTGACCTAAACCATTCCATGCTTCTGTGAATCTATGATTAAGGAAGGCAGTCAGCATTTTTCTGTCATCAGAAAGAAAAGATCAACCTTAATTCTTAATGCCCCTATTACTTACTGGTTATGAAATCTGAATGATTTCTAATCAGTGTTTTATCTTTAATCACAACAAAAAAGCCACATTTTTTTTTTCTCCTTGGGATTTTCCTTAAATATATTGTTGTAGCATAATTCCCTTTATTTGGAAATGCCATTAGTTCTTATGGGTGTCACATCACGTTTGTGGAAGACTTTGAACTTGATATCATGGAACTGGGATTCAATGAGGCCACAATAACCATGCCCACAGGATGTGAAAAGTGATGGTTCTCAGCTGAAATAGCCCTTTCAGAAATGATCTTACCAGAAGTATCAAAACACAGGCACTCCTAGTTAATGTAGAGCTGTTTTTCTTACCTTTTATGTCAACATTTTTCATAGACAGTTGAAAGCATTAACTTAATTTTGGGAAAAATTTGCTGGCTTATACTTGTGTTCATGGTGTAAATTTCAGTCCCGTAATTTTTCCTCCTCATGCTTGTTTTGGGCTGTTTGACACCTGTTGAATCTCCCTATCCTAACTTTCAAATTTTCTTTTTAAAAGTCCATTTTTATTCAAAGTTGGCTTTATACTTGTGAAGGATGCTAAATGTGGAGCCTGAAGAACACTTGAGAAAATAAGCATAGATCATTTATAAGGAAATCATCTTCACTTCAGCAATATGTGTAAGAGCTTTATATAATCAACTAATTTCTAAGGCCTTGCCCTTAACCAGAAGAAGAATTGTAAGAATCCCTTTTTGGTTCTGCTCTTTGGCTGTGGGGTTCTAATATCACATGGACTGTAATTTCGTAGCATGACTCTCCAAAATCAGTGTGAAATACCATGTATAAGTTTCTGTCTAAGTGAAGAGCTGCATGCAGTTACCTTTTACACTGGAATAGAGAGACTCAGTCTCAGATGTCTTTTTGTATTTCCATACTGCTCTAAGAAGAAGCAATCAGCAATATGTAAGTATGTCTGCAAGGCACTGTCAGGAGAAAAATCTCCACATTTTTTACCCCATCCTTTAAATGTAAAAAAAAAGAAGATGGAATTGTTCCAGAGGACTCAAAGAATACCACACTGGATTTTCTGTCAAAGATTCATTTTTTTTTCCTTCAATATTTTCACTTCATGTCAAGTCTTTCTCCCATCATACATACTAGACACTTTGTGAGGAACAGTTTGATTTGAGTGCTCTAGTAGGTAAGAAATAGTATTGATAAAATGCATTTTTGTGTGACTGTACCAGGTGTGACTAAACCTTCAGACATAATGTTTGGTCTGCCAGATGTGGTATCATATCAAAATCATGAAAAAGAAAAAGACAAAGGTAATTACTTCATATATAGGTTTCAAGTTCAAATCTCACCTTGATTAAATAACTACTCATAGAAAGTGAAATGTTTATAACAAGACACTATGGTAAGAAACTCACTCCAGGAAGTACAACATATGACAGAATTAGAAGGTCAGCCTTGAATGGGAGTGTCCTAAAGACTATTTCATTCCTCTGACTGTTTGGATATGGGCTGATCTTGCTCTCTTTTTAAGAAAATATTTGAAAATCTCAGTTATGTCACTTCTGGATAAAGCAGAAAAACTTTTGAAATATCACAGTTTGTGGTGGGCAGATAGATGACTTTCAGGGAAATTATTTTCTAGAAATCTGCTTCATATTTTTGGAATTTGGAAAGAAGGTTCTGTTTCCAGAGTAAGAAATTAACAAACCTTTGTCACATTGTACAGCACAAGTAGCACTGTACTTGGAGGAACTGAAACATTTGAACAACTGACCTTTAGAAATCTGCAAAGCAGTGGCAGATACAGTCTCCATTCTTCAGTGATCTCTAAAAGCTTTAGTCCTTAGTCTTCAGGCACAATGAGTTTTAAACCAGTTCTCTGTTCCCAACATTTGATACAACAATGCTAGTGATCAGTCGGTGATCATCTGCTCATGTCTCCTTTTAGGACATGACTTTCTGGCTATTAGACTAGCAAGATATCTGATGAGCCAGCCAAGTCTTTGCTATGCTCTGCATTCAGCTACTTTGCTTGGAAATTGTTTTATCTCTCTTCCTGTTATTGTACATGGAACAATCTCATTAAGAAGATGTCAGTTGCATCTCTGCCATCTTTCTCACTGTGTTCAGATATCACCCTGGGTTTTATCTAGCTCAGTTTTTATTTTAATCTCAGATTTGCTGAACCTTCTGCAGCATATGTTTCCACAGTCCAGTTCCAAAATCAATTTCTCTTGTACCCAGTACCTATGAATTAAGATCACATCTTATCACAGTCTTTCACCTGTGAAGCATATTTTGTGGCTGCAGCTTGCTATGCTTGTTACCAAAAAGTGAGATCAGAACTGTTTCTGAAGTGATTCCTATTCTTCTACAACTGGAGTTGCGACAGGTTATAGAAAATTAATAAAGAGCTAGTACAGCCTTAAAAACTTATAAACTAAATATTTTTGATAAACTGAGTATTTGGACTCTGAGCTAAATATTTCTGAGCTAAATATTTTTTATAAACTGAGTATTTGGGGTAGCTGGCTGCCAGAGGGTAGGCAGAGGAGTGGAGAGCTGCTCAGTTAGTGGCCTGACATCAGCAAGTGAGGATCAGGAGCTTGATGCCTAGCATAGGCTTGTTGCTCCTGTCCATGTTACTGCTGGCGTTAATTTTTTATTTTTTTTTTGTTTTGTAAGTCTTGGTGCTTAAAATAGGAGAAAAGATCATATTTACTGAGTTCTTAGTTCATTTGATGCTGAATTGAATGTTATGAAAAAAAAATGTTTGTTGATGTATGTTCTTATGATTGAATAACACTGTAATGTAATAATACAGAAAGTAAATGTCCTGGGCCAGGTTTTTCACGCTAGTGAAAAGTGGCATAGAGCTGCTTCATGGAGAAGTATTAGCTGCCTAGGTCTTCCTATGATGGAAAATAAGTCTTGGTTTATCAGGTTATACAACAAGCTGCCTTGACAAGACTGTGATAAGTTTCTTGTATAGTTTGTCAAGCAGGTCTTGGAGACAAGCTTGGCCCATACAGATTAAGCGCTGGTGTGCAAACAGACAGCTGTGCTGATGCAGTGTTTGTGTATGTCAGGGATGATGTTGACCTTTCAACTCTGACAAGACTTCTTGTTGACTTAAAGAAAAATTTGGGTTTGGAAAACTTGCTGTGGTGGCAGAACAAATTCTGAATTAGCATGGTTGTGAATAAAATTTAGGCAGAGCAGAAGAGGAATATGAAAACCACTCTGAGAAAGACTTCAAATCTTTCTGTTTTAGGTGCTAAGTAGAATGTAGAAAGTTTTACTGTTCTCATTTTTACTTGCCAAAATACCTCTTTTCTAAGGGTGATTTGAACATTACTGATGAAAAAAAAAAATCAGATCTAAGGTGAGATCTTCTAGCTGAGATCTGTCTTAATGCAGATATATTAAATGCATTTAAGAGAGGGTAGATATATGGGAGAAGATGCTGAAAGAGAAGTAAAAACCAATTCAACTCTGAGAAGTGACAGTAACCAGTTTTCCTTATTTCCCCATAATTTCCATATTTAATACTTTCAATTTACAATTAAAAAGGTGTGGATTTACTTTCTTCCAGGGCAGCAGTACATGTTTATCTGTGTAGCCAAGTTACTTCTTTTTACTCCACTCCTTGCTGCTACTTACACCCTTGAAGATACAGGTAACTAGATACATTATAACTTCAGTATGTCTGCAATATGTTCTTTAGGGGACATGTTTAGCCAGTTACTGAGCATGCAAGTATAATTCAGTGATTTAGGACTGTTCAAAGAAGAATGAGTGTAATGCATATAGCCAGGATTATTCTATGGGGCCTGGTAGAATGAAATGCTTAGTGCCAAAATCAGTACATGCAACCAGCTCCAGTACCAACTAACATTGATACACATATTTTGCACAGCAAAAGTTGTTTGTTTTGTTTTGTTTTGTTTTGTTTTTCAACCTATTCACCAATACATGAAATGCAAATGAAATGTGCTCTGGAAAATTTGACTTTTCTTTCTTTTCTTGCCTTTTTTCTTTTTTTAGCAGTAGTGGCCTGGTGGGTGCAATCAGTTGTTTGCTTCCTGCTTCTCATACACAGCTGGCCCTGACAGGAGTTGCTCTCTGAACTTTATATGTTATGCAATGGAGTGGTGTCTAACAGCTGAACTTCTGATGCACTATTTCTTGTTTGATATCCTTGTGGTCACTGCAGGGAGAGACTGAACAGAAGCATTTTCATGTTTCTTCATGTTCTCATTTTCTGCCTCAGATATTTCCTCTGGTCAAATGACCTTCTCAGTAATTGTTCCAAACCCTGGAGTGCAGCTTCTCATCCTCACAGCCACCTGACAAATTCCTTTGCAATGGTACAGTCCCCATTCCTTCTGACACAGATTGCCCTTTCACCCAGGACCTATTGGCACCTGTCATAAAATTAATGTATTTATGTTTTTGTAATCCAATGTGGATCCATTTTATTTGTACTGTAGGGTTTGTTTTTTTTTCTTTTGTTTTTGTTTTTTTGTGTGTACATGGTATGTGAAATGGGTCAGTGCTATACACCTTTTAGTTTGTCTCTGAGATGGAATGTAGTTTGTCACTGAACGTTTTACATATACCTCCTCTTGCTGTTTTTCTAGGCAAGCTGAATCGTAATCTGGATAAAAAAAGGAAAATACTTCGAGTGTTTACTGTTGTGAAATTCCCACTCAGATGTGCAAACAAGCTTATGCCTGGATGCACAATCTTATCTTTAAGCAATTTGGACAGTTGCTTAACATGAAAATTTTCTCATTTCTACCTTGAGCTCATTATGTTATGAACTGAAATGTACTTCTCTGCACGATGTTGCTTAAAATCCTGATTCTAAATATACACCTTATTACAGAAAATTTATGTATGAAGGACTATATAAATTAAATTACTGCTTTTATTAAATTGGGATTAATATTTAATTATAGCTTTTTAAGAAATGCTGAATACAGATGGGCATCTGTATATACAGATTATACTTGGGCATACTTACACAAAAATACTCTCTATTGTGATATTTATTCTGCCTTGCCTGGGTTTTAGATCATGTTCTAAAATATTGTGCTGAAACATATTTGAAATACAAACATTTTCCAATGAAAAATACTTATGAATTAAATTAATTATTTGAAGTGTTATGGCATTTATGTGAAGATCATTCTGCCTTTATACTATATTTAGGCACAGTTTTGACTCCCTGGGCAATTCTTCTGCAGAACAGTGGATTATTCCAGCAGTTTGTGCATATCTTTGCAGCTTTCAGGCTTAGTTTGAATAGTAACTGGCTTCTCTAGCAAAGCCTGGAGAATTTGAGAGCTTAACACCAAAACAAAGCATTCACTGGATCCAGCAATCTAAGCAAAAAGCTGTCTTAGATAAGCAGTAGAGACTGCCAAAGAGGGGAATAAAACTATGATTCCTGTTGACAACAGATAGTTAAGCCTAAAATAGGAGGAGATATCTAATATTGTTCATCTGTAAACCCTCTCCTAAAGCTGGAATCAACCTATGTAATGAAAAACTCAAAATACGAATATCTCCTCCATTAACTCAGTGGTTAGGACATTCAGTGGGGTACATTCTCAAATGTCTTTATTGTCTGATTTGAAGACAGCTAATGCTGTTACTAGGTACTATAGGCTTGTGTTTTTCCAACTGCAACGTTATTTCTTACAAATACTTTAAGGTACTGAGGTTTAGACTAACTCTTTTATGTCTTCCTACCACTTCTCCTGGGATTACCTCATTAGATGTATTAAGTAGAATGGCCTCCAGTGCAGAAATAGAGAAACAGTGATTCCATTGTACTGTGCAAGTCAGGTACTGTCCTGGGGTGTGGAGAATTTACGTAAGATACTGATCTGAATTAATGGGGATCAATTTAATGCTCTTATCTAGTGGTTATGCCAGAGAGCACTTCCAAAAAGTCTTGCCAATCACTACCTTTTTACACAAGGTGTAATTAGCTTCAGTCCCTAAACTACCTTTATATTAAGATAAGCATGGTGGAAGAATACCCTCTAATGTTACCAATACTAGGCATGCATTAAGACTACTGGTAGATAATGATGGCTATAGAATGAAACATATATATTTTTGTAATTGTGAATCTACTTTACTGGAATGAAATTCTATTTTGTGAAACAACATGCTTTAGGAAATACACATTATTGTGTAAATAACCATGGAACTATCATCCAGCATCCTGTAGACTGAGATACCTCCCAAAACCTCTTTTCTGACACAAAACAATAAGATGTTGATTTGGGGTCATCTAAGCTGTGTCCAGGCACTGTAAGTGGAAATTGGCTAAAACCAGCTAGATTTGCCACCCAACACTATGCATGTGCCAAAGAAGGGATTAACAAAAGGACATCACTAGATGACTTCCCAGAAGACCACTGAATAAGAATGCAAATATTAGAATTAGTTCCATGTCACTGGATAAATATTACATTTAGTTCAGGAAACATGATGTTTATTACAATGGGTTTTTTACATATGCATCTACTAGTAGAAGTGTCTTGTGTCATGCACAACTTTGAGAACTATTTGTCCTGTATCCAGCACCGCAATAAAAAATTCCTGCCTTCTAACACGTAAAGACAAATGCTAGAGGGTTCTTTCAGCAACCAAAATTTATGTTATTAACAGCATCAGGCTTGTATGGTGGTTTCATGCATAGCCTCTTATTTTGTCACGGTGAAATTTGATGAGATATGGATGTGCTTAATGGAAATAGTAACACTCGTAAGCAGTGGAATCCCTTGTGAAGGTATTCTCTTCATTATTAAGAGTATTTTTTTTTTTTATGCCACTAGGTTCATTTTTTCCAGTTGAGATGATTGGAAGTTGTGAGTTTTTCCTGAAGATGAAAGATATACCTGGCTGGAAGGCTGGGAGGTTCTTTAAAATAGGAACTTTTAAAAACGAGGTTCTTTAAACTGGGAATGGTATTTCTCCCCTTAAAATAACTCATGTTTCAAATTCAAAATATTGAAAGATTTAAACTAGGCTTAAACTATCCCCAGTCTTCCTGATACCTTTTGTTTTCTCTCATTGCTTTGCCTTCTCTAACTTGCCACCTAAGAAGGCACTTAATCAAATGTATGGGACAGGATAAAGGGAAATATGGACACTAGTGCAAAAATTACAAAGAAAATAGGTATTTTAACACTTATTAAGAGAAAACATAACTTTGCCCTCTTAAATAGGGTCCACAGCTGTTCAGCTGATGGAGCCATCCATCTCTCTAGTTCATAACATCCAGAAAATAATCTATTTTACTGATATTTTTAAGGCACTTCAAAATAATGTGAAATGCCAATGCAGGTTTCCCAAAATAAACTAGGTATGAAAATACATTCTCTTAGGCATAAGATTTTGAAAATAATTTTCACAACTTTTAGATAAATGTAAAATCATAGAAGTTATTAAAAATGACCAGCTGATGGTTCTCCTTGACTTTAGGGATTTTGTATGATTAATTTGTTTTTCTCTCTAATTCCCCTTGTGCCTATCTAATATCTGCAGGTACCAGCAGATCTCTAAAATATATGATCTTCCACCTATCAATATAATAAATATGTGCCACTTAGTTTTCCCTCTTATTATATTCAAATTGACTTCATTTTTCACCTCTCACAGACTTGCATTACTATAAATTATTTACATGAAAAGTCCTAAAAGTCCTACATCATGATAGTAATGTTACCGAAAAATATGTTCTGTATTATAAGGAAAATAACTTTAGCCTTATTTCAAGTTACCTGCAATTACTCCTATTTCTCAGCTTCACCTTAAATAAAACTTTTTTTTTTTTTTTTTTTTTTTTTTTTTTTTTTTGTCACAGAGTTGACTGTCAGCATGTGAGGCAAGATCTGTATTGATAAATACACCCATTAGATGGATTTCCATTTTGTCTCTGCTAGTACTTGGATTATTCTATTTGAAGCATTAAGAAAGAACAGTAAATCTGAGCAAAGGCACAAGTTTAGCACAAGATTATAATGCATTTCACAGTTTTTCTACAAACATTGTCTGGTATATCTGAAACTGTGCATACTGGTACTAAGTTTTTCATCAAAATATGAACTCACTGGATTCTCAATTTTGCTGAAACTAAGTGTGCTCCCACAGTATGTAGCATCATGTGTCCTGTCCCTGTTTGGGATCTTTAAGTAATTCCATCATTACTGTAAATAATACACTATTGTATAAGTAAAGGAGTAATGTTTTTACTGAGTCCACTCAAGCCTAGGGTTTGTTATTAAAATAAAGTGTACATATTGGAAAGACAGACAGAAAGATCTCTCACTTACTTGAGCCATAATACTAGTGTTTTAATTCTTGTGTGGCCTTCAGACTACTGCTCTAATAACCTCTCTAAATTTTTTTCTGCATTGCTCTGGAAGTTGAATGATTCTGACAAGGTAAAATCATTGTTTCTTATCAGTATGACGTTATGTTACCATAAAGTATGTCTGTCAGCCTGTACCACACATCAGCTTCTTCCTAAGATACAAAATAATTTCCTTTATTCTCATTACTTTTCTCAGTACATTTCTCACATTCTCATCTGATGATCTCAAAATTTCACATATTCACATAAACATAAAAAGGAATTATTCTAACTCTTTGCGAAGGCTGAAGGATGTTTGGAGATGTAAAGTTTTTCTAGATACTTTATCAGTGATTTCATGTTTTGTTGATCTGGTCTGCTGCTTCCTGGAATTGAATGGCATTTGAGCAAAAACCTCAAGTAAAAGCTTTCAAAGGTGCCAGGTGGATAATAAGAAGCTGTGATTTCTTGCTTCATAATCATGGCTGCTACTTATTCTTTCCTTTTGCCTATCATAATTCCATTCCCCCCTTCCCCCCCCTTTTTTTTTTCCCCTTCTTTTTTTAATTCAGAGGAATAATTAGCTCTCTTAACTAGCCATTAAGAAAATAGGTTGCACAGAAGTCATTAGGACAAGGAGTAATGTGTGTTGTTTGCTACTATAAAGTCAACCAGCAGAAGGTACTAATGGCTTTCCTGCTTATGTAAATGTTAACTTACCTAGTGCTGGAATGTATATTTGAAAACAATGGTACATTACCAGATGTAAACAGAAAAGACAAGCTAGGCATCCAGTCTACATTTCAGTTCCTGCATTTTATTTACATCTCTTTGGTGAACATTTCAAATGGACCTATGCCTGGCACGTGAGTTTGTTGAAAAGGTTGTATACAGGAGAGAGTAAGTTGCCATGTTGACATGTGCTCACTGGAAGACTAAAACCTGAAGAAACATTTATAGAATCATCGTAATGTACTGCCTATCTGTGGTGGTGTTATTGTACAGGTAGATGGATGCTCAATGCTTTGGAAAAGCTGTTTGATGTGCTGTAATTACAATACACCAGTGCACCAGAAACCAGGGAGAACTAAAAAATCTAGGCTATATTAGCGATGTTCTTTGGACTCAGCTGCTTGTCTCTGAGACTGTGGGGTGGTGGGTGTCCAGCCAACGGGACTGCTGGACATGGTTCACTCCAGGGGTGCAGGGTCCAGTCTGCCAGAGCGAGCAGCTGAGATAGGACAGGGGGTGGCAGAGCCCTCTGCACCATGGGTCAGCCTGAGCTGTGGGACAGGCTGTGTCAGGGACCTTCCCTCTGGTTGTAGTGTCCTAGATAGGCTGGCCTGGCCACCCCAGCTTGCTGGAATCTAAAAGCCTGAGGTGTGGTCATGCCAGGCCAATGTCAATGAGCAGCTTCATACCTCTGAAGTGTCTCTGTGTTGTGCACGTATTTGCTGTGTACTTGAGCCACATTATGTTTTCAAACCCTCCTCTGCCTTGGTGCTTTCATGTTTAAGTGGTTTTTGCCATTTAGATGCTATGGCAAGAGCAATATATACCCCTGTCCTGGGTGTGAAGTGGACTTGGCAGCAAGTGACAACTAGAAGAAAGTGGACTTTAGTGAATAAATAAAGCACCATCAGTACAGAAACAAACAGGGAGACACTGCTCCATGAAATCTGCCAGTACCATTAAGTTTTGGTTGTAAATCAGTTGGCGTTCTATCTGCCAGCACTCTCCTGAGTCATCCCAGCCAGAGGTCATTCCAGCCTCCTTGTTTCTAGCAATACACACATCTGCAGTTTCAATGCCTTTGTTTGATTTTGTTTTGTTTTTTTTTTTTTCCTTTTTGTTAAGATCCCATGCAACTTGCAGTTCAGATCCCACATGAACAAAGTCAAACCATGAAGGGTCGAGTGCAAGCAGAAACTTTTATTTGACAAATGACATAGGCAAAGTGATATAGCACAGCAAAGGTATGGCAAATATATTGTATGGCAAAGAGAGAGGGAGAGGGAGAGAGAGAGAAAGAGAGATATATCACCATCCACGGATCCAGTGGCATCCAGCGGCCTTTCTTCTTTGGGTTGGGGGTCCAATTCCAGACAGGGCAAAGGTCCAGTGCAGGGTGGTGGGCTGGTGCTAGGCGGCCATGAATTAATGCATGAGTGTTCCTTATATGTCTCAGAGTTTCCTTCACTCAGGTGGCTGACTCAGGACCCCAGAATCTCTCCTCTCAGGAGGGTCCCCTCACCCTGCTATTGTCTGATCTGCTCTCAGTCAAGAGCAGTGGTTAAACACTTTGCCAGGGGTGTCAGCTGACTGCTCCATCGGCGTGTGAAACCCCACCTGACTTTTTCAATCACACCATTCCATTTGCCTTACTGTCATTTGAGGCAAAAAAGTTTTATTATTTGTAAAAATATTTTTAAAAAATCCAGAATCTGCATAAAGTGCATAAAGTGACATGCTAAATGATGGCCCAGAATTCAGAGGCAGATGGAGGTCCTTTTTGACCGTGTCTCTGAGGCAGCACCATGCTGCTGCTGGGATCTTTGAGTTTATGCCTTCCAACAGTATCAAAGTGTAGTTTGTCTCCTCATACTTTTGGTGGAAATGCATGGAACATGACATATTTGTGCACAATACATGTTCCATTTTGGAAGCATGCCAGCAACAATAAGCTTTATCATGTATGGCAGGGACTGTAACTCAGTTGGTGTAAGATCCTTCAAACTAATGAGGAAATTAAAAAAAAAAAAAAAACCAAAAAAAAAAAACGAGGTTTCGAAAGGACTTATCAGATACTTTCCAAAATTAATGTTTAAAATTAATGTTTAGTATGAACTCTGGAAACATCTAAACTCTAAACATCTAAACTCTAGTATGAACAACTAACAACATTTGTGAATACCACTTTGGACACCTGTGGGATACATTTCATAATGCCAGTTATTGTAATAGTATAATTCACAGAGCTTTTTTTCAAGTAAAAGTTTTAGAAGCCCACATTCTTGAAGTTTATATCTTTTACACAGCAGAGTAATTTTCTTCAGCTCTTTTTTGTCACGCCCGAGAGTCTGAAATATAAAAAATTCAGAACAAAACACAAGCAAAGAACACAGACCTTCTTAAAAGTACCTGCTCATGGAAACATTACTTTTTCTTTACTACGAGTGTACAGTCAGGTGTGCCAGAAAGTTTTATTCAGTTTGTTTAATAATGTAATGGCATGATTATAATTGGATAAAGAAGCCCTCCAACATGCTTATAAATAATTACTGGTATTTGCTAATCAGATCTGAGCCTGCAAAAGATCAAGCTTTTTGGTCCTAACTGGGAGTTTTTGCTGCAGCAGAATTGGGCTTTCTTTATCATGAAAGGATAGAATATAATGATTTTGCAACAAATAAGATTTTGTAGGTAATTAACTGCTTTCTACCTTGTAAAAATGCTACTCAGATGTGCAAAGTAACCCTAGTCAAAGAAGGAAATATGCCATACTTTGTTGTCAGTATTTTTCTACTAGACATCCTGGTAAGCGAGAATGTAGGACATTCTCAAGAACTTCAAATTTCAGTTTTCCCTCTAGATGTCCAAGACTGCTCTCCACATATTATAATTCCCTTGGGGCAATGCCTCTGTCTTTTGTTTTTGTTTTTGTTTGTTTTTGTTTTTGTTTTTTTTAATAGCTTGCAGTGTAAAGAAACATTTACTACTCTGTGTGGTCTAACCCACAGAAAACTAGATTCACTGATGTTATTGGGAGGTGCAGATTATACCTTCATTTGTCACTGGGAGTAGACATGTGCCATGAGATTCATAATTCAGAAAAGAATGGTGGTGTGTGTGGTGCCTTTAACTGTATCAAGTACCCCGCAGCTTTCTCAGACAACATACTGGATCAGTTCATCTATTTCTGAGCTAATGTCTTGTTTTTAAGATGGTTCTCACAGGACTGCATTTTCTCACCTTTTTGCTGCAGTCTCTTTTGTAGCTGACTTCCCACTGGTAGAAGGGAGATGTGGCTGTGGAGCTTCCTCTTGATTCTCTTGGAAAAGCTACCACTTTAATTTTAAAATAGTATAAAAAAAAGGGCATATAAAAAAATAATCTCACACAAATTCTCCAAAAGCATGCATGTCAACTCAGGTTCCCTACCCTCCCTTTGCCCTTTCCCTTCGTTTACCC
The DNA here is from genome assembly GCA_023637945.1 of Phaethornis superciliosus. NCBI lineage: Eukaryota > Metazoa > Chordata > Aves > Apodiformes > Trochilidae > Phaethornis > Phaethornis superciliosus. The sequence goes on along the minus strand of JAJQWJ010000004.1, from coordinate 42,720,920 downwards.
TTCCCTTTCCTGCATCGTACAACTATTTTTCTAGTAGAATAAAAAACTTTGTTGACATGCTTCCCCATGAGAGTATATTGTGATGAGCACGTGTTCTGGAAGCTCAAGGCAAAAGATAGTTCTCTATTTCCCTTGCCTGGATTTTTCTTGAAGGCATTTTGAAAGTGTGTCTCAGAAAAAACTGGACTTCTGCTTAGAGAAGTGAAGTGAAGATGGGTATTTGATGAAAGAAAAATAAAACTAAAGATTACTCTGGAGTACGCACATAGGACCATCTGGTCCTGCGTGGTGGTTCTGATGTGACTGAAATATTGACCTCTACTTTTGGGTAAGCATAAGCTCCAACTTGAACAGAATCAGTATTTTTTTTTTGTTTTGGGCAGAGTATTAAAAGCTTAGTTAGGTTACTGAATTACTAAGGAAAAGCTGGGGCCATTTGTTTTTGTGTTTTTTTTTTTTAGTCTCTTTTTTGATCTTCTCTTTACTTGTAGCAAGCCTCAGGTGGCCTCTGAGCCTTTTAGAGGCTGATGTAAAAACCTGTCTTGAATTTATCTTATTTTCAAACAGACAATGCAACATTACGAAAATATCTTTTCTCAAGAAATCTTTAGAAGACCTATTGCTGGTTATGAATGTGATTAAATTAATTAACTTTATATGTTATATATCTATATCAGTTTTTAGACTGAGCATTTAATTTCTTGACTTTCTGTTCTCCACTGGGGCATTTCTGTTCCATCCAGTGTTACAACACAAAATCTGTGAGGCTGGAAGAAATAATATCACAAACCAGTTTGTTTTGCAGGATTATATGCTTCAAAATAGAATATGGTAAAGGCTTTTTATCTGAAACATTTTTTGTTACTGTGATTTGAAAATTCTCCTTTGTAGAAATGGAAATTTAGGTACTCCATCAACAAGCTTGGTTTTTTTTGAGCTGTCAGCTGTGAGAGGCCCAAGCTCCCTCGGCACTCTGGATAAATCAAATCAGAAAAATGAAATAAAAAGGGCTGGATTACCAGATGAATGGGGACTTCTGGAAAGCAGACCCAGCTGTTTTTTGAAGTAGAATTGTCCAGTCTGGTTGACCACTGTGTTGACATCTTTGCATTGTTTTCAGCTATCAAATCTTGTTAAAAGAATTAAAACTATTTCCCTGATATTGTGTATCTGTGTACACTTTTATGGTGTAATCTTTTATGCTAGTGTATTGGGTTCATGCAGTGGTGTTTTGGAAGCGGGGTGGAAGCATAGGGGTGGCTGGAAGCTGCTGGAAACTCCCCAGTTTCAATCCCTGCCCAGTCTTTGCTCAAGGGTGAGCACATATGGGAAGCTGGAGGCACATCTGAGAGTAACATATTCAAGAAAGGGAAAATGAAAACATAGAAATATAAGAAAAGGACCCACAGAGTGGAGTAGAGAATTAAGCAAGAAAGAAATGCCAGAGAAAAGACATCAAGGTCAGTGAAGAAGGAGGGGGAAAGTTGCCAAGCAGAGATTTCCCCACAGCCCATGGTGAGATGGCAGCTGTGCCCCGGCAGCCCATGAAGGATCACGGTTGAGCAGTCTCTGAAGGACCACAGTGAAGTAAATGTAGATTGGTAGCACCTGAAGTGTCACAGATGGGCAGAGGTGAAGCTGCAGCCTGTGCAGGGTTGTAGAGAGGGACAGGTGTGGATGTACAGCAGTGGAGGACCTCGTGGCAGAGGAGGTGACTGTTTTCCCAAAACAGACTGTGACTCTGTGAGCAGCCCAGGCGGGAGCAGTCTGTGCCTGAGGGACTGCACCTGTGGGAGGGACTCATGTCCCAGGGGTTCCTGAAGGACTCTCTGCCATGAGAGGGACCCTGTGATGGAGAGGGGAAGAACGTGAGAAGTCATCCCTCTGAGGAGGAAAGAGTGTCAGAAAAAACATATGGTGAGCTGACCTTAAGCTCCGCTTCCTTATCCTCCATCATCCTCCTGTGCTGCTGAGGGAGAGGTAGGAGTGAAGTAATCCCAGCCTGGAAAGTGGGAGCAGGGGTGGGGTAAAGACATTAAGATCTGTCCATTTCTTCTCTTTCTCCTTGTAGATTGAATTAGTGTTTTTTCCTTCCCAATCTGAACCTGTTTTTTCTGCCTGCTACTGTAACTGGTGAATACAAACCTTCCTATGCTTGTCTCAATCTTCACCAAGCCTGAAGGTGGATTTTCTCCTTCGTGTCCCATGGTGGGGTGGGGGTGGGACGTGACTGATCAGAGGCCTGGTTGACACCATCTGGGCCTAAACCATGACAGTCTGTCACCCTGCTCAGGAGGTCTCTGGGATTCCAGCACCAAGAGAACATGAGACAGGATACATCATCTGGTACATGAATAGGACATATTCTCACATACTAAGAAGAAATTAATATAACCCAAATCTGATATGCTATGTATTTCTTCTTCCTTTGAATGTTGGAATTACTCTTCCTTCGTACGAGTGTCTAATTATGATGGCCAGCAGCAGGTATGCATAATACAAGTGCATGGAGCTATGGAAGTGGAAATTGGACAGGCAAAAATATCTGTTGATTCATAGGAATTGTGAAGGATTCACACAGTAAGCAGCATGATAGGCACAAATAGGTTATTAGTTTAGTGCCAATGTGCCAATACTTTGATGCCTAAGGAAGAATTTTTATCCTTTATAAGGCCAAAGTCCCTTTGCAAGCTTTCAGGCAAGGCTTGTTTGTTTGTTGAGCTAAAAAATGACTGGCAATAGTATTCAGGGAAACATTAGAAAATATTTTTCTTATATTTATATAAGGTGAAAATTGCAAGTGTTTCTCTGTCTCCAGGTTTATGAATGCATCAATTAATTGTAAAATTAGCAAATTACACAATAATTAGCTATGACTGCAACAAGAAGCCTTAAACTGAGATAGTGTGGATACATAGGATTTTACCTATTAATAACTATAATATTTATCAAAATAAACACATTTATTTGAGCCATATGGAGGGTTACAGGAGTGCACTTATAACCTCCAAATAAAAAGGCAATTATTGGAATTGTTTATCTTCTATTGCATTTGCTAAATACACTTGAGGGACTAGGAAATATGCCAGGGGGGCTGGTGACATAGATTAACAGCAAATCAGATAACATATTAAGATGAAAACATGAATACGTCTGACATCTACAGAAATAACAGACCCTTCATTGTCTTATTCAGACTTAGTTAAATCTTGAGGATAAAATTTAATCTTTCATACTCACAATTAAGGTTATATTTTAAGCATAGAAAATCTTCCATGTAAAACAACGTTATAAATGGAATTATTATATCAGTGTTTCCTAATTCCATCTACACACCTGCAGAACAACAGTAGGAGTGTGTCTGCACCTTCTATTAGCCATGGTAGTGTCCCCATTTCTACCTGGAGAAGTTTCAAGGGACTAACTCACTTCAAGGCAGTGAAAGTTCTTGATGATGACAATGAAAATTTTCCAAGAGAGCTGGTTTCAAAATGCCACTTCTTCCCCGGACATCATGTGGAAATAGGCTGTGGCTCAGGACACAAAGCAAGGTTGTCTTTTCACTGCTTCTTGGAGTGTCTTAACAGAGAATCTACCTTACTTGCATTTGTTGTGTAGAGTTTTTGCAGCAAGGTAAAATGCCTGGTACAGCATGTAAGGACTCATTGTTTTTCTTCTTTTGACCCTAAATGCACTGGACATGAAACATGAACTGAGCTAGCTTTGTTGGCTGTATTCTATCAATTCATAGTTTTCCTTTTTTTTTTGTAAAATAAGTAGACCTTTACTTCATAGACCTTTACAAAATATCATAGAATTTGTAATTCTATGATATATTGCCCAAGCAAATACTATGAAACAGTATTAGAATCAGACTGAACCAATAGAATGTCAAATCTTATTTTAATAACCTCTCTCAACTCTCTCAAACTTGGAGCCTTGTCTAGAAAATCCTTAAAAAAATTGTAGAAGTTTTGCACCTCTGTAGATATTACTGTTTATCTTATCCATAATGAACAGTCATGAAACTCATTAAATAACATGAAATACAATCTCAGTTGAGAATTAGTTTACAAGACCATTCAGCTTTAGATTTCAAGTACAGCTAAAGTATCTGGGGGCTCAGTCAATGTTTTCACATGTTGTTGAAGGCCACAATGACAGCACTTAACTTGCAGTTACAATAAGCAAAAAATCAAGCATATATCAAAAAAGTTCCAGCTTTATTTCCCTCAACTGCCATTGTAGATTGTATAAATCTGGAGGTGTGAAAAATGTTAGCATACTATGGTAGGGACAAGGATCATAACTTTTAAGTGTTGCAGAAATATTTGGGACCCAGGACCACAAGTTCTATGAATAACACCAGTATTGAGAAAACACCAGTGAGAAATGAAGTGCTTTGACATTCTTGAACTGAACTCTTTTCTTAAAAAAAACAGTCTTACAGCCTACTAATTTATAATTTTTGAAAATCTAATTTGCTTTTTGTGCTACAATTTTTACAAGATAGATATCTTTCAGAACATGATGCAAGTGGTTCTATATCTAAAAAATACAAGCAGATAGTATAGCACTATTAACAGGTAATACCGTGATTAGATTGTGGTGAACATCTTGGAGTAACATAAGACTAACATGGCTGGCAGTGATGGAGTAATTAATCCTGAGCTGCTAGTGGTAAATACTACAGTAGGAATGCTTTGTTAATTTATAGGTGGAGAACATAGGAAGAAATCTGTACTAAGCAGAAATTCAGTTAGAGTGACGGGCTGCTGGGAAAAAGAATGAGAAGGATACACAACTTTTATCATATTTAAAGTTATTAAAAAAGCTGAGATAAAGTCGGGGGGAGAAGGTAGGGAGGGGGAAGAGTTAGGTAGTCCACCTGAATTAAAACTTCACAAAGAATAGAGATGCTGGAGAGAGCTTGAGACACAATGTACCTGGCCACACTGCTCTTAAACACTATGCAGTAAACATTCCTTAATGTCAACATGTGGGTCACAGCCTGACCCTTTTATGTTTTGGTCTTCTGAAGCAGACGAATGCATGAAAAAATAGTGTACATCAAAGAGAAAAAAAGGTTGGAAGAAAAATTGCAGCCTTTGAAGAACAGGCATTATTTTGTAATATTTTGAAGTATTTTCTTACAACTTGAAAGACAGTTCATATTGTGGATACTAAGAGCAGACACTGTAATAATGAAGCATAGTACATACATATGTATAAGGTGTGTGTGATATTCAATGCATGTATTCTTTGGAGACTGAGAGTGTTAAAGAACTTTAGGAAGGATTTTTGTACTGAAGACATGTCATGTATGAATGCTTGATCAGCTACATCACATTAACAGAAAATTTAACTACATCCCTTTTGTACAATCATTATTTGAATTATTTTCTGTTAGTTCCCTGATGTCACTTAAGATATTGCAGCAGAATTAATTTTCAGCTAAGCAACTGTAGCTGCAAAGTAGCATTTTTCACAGGTATTTCTGCTGAATTTATGCAGAGATACAAGTCTAACTTCAACTGTCTGTCTGAAAGCTCTGAGGTAGTGTATGGTGGTGTTGCAGGTGGGTCCCCAAAAGTTTATAACATGCAAACAAGTGCCAGTTCATCATTTAAGATGGTATTAGTTTCAGCTGTGTCACGCTGAAAACACAGCTTTCATGAGAGGAAGTTGTTTCAACTCCCTCTTCAGACCATTCTGTACTACAGGCCCCCTCTAGGTAGTTCATCTCATGTGTTTTAGTAATCCATTTTAAAATTGCATCCTGTGCTGAAAAGTCCGCTTTGTTTCATTGAGTAGGGCCTACATGATTAATATGGATGGACAGTAATGTTTTAGAAGCTTAGTGGTGTGAGAAATCTTACCTTCAGTAGCCAGAGACTCTTACTGTATATTAGAGGCAGGTCTAACCTGAGCATAGAAAAGATTAAGAGAAGCTTAAGAATCAGGGGTGATCATTGGTTGCTTCTCTCTTTTCCATTTGCTAAATGGATCTCGGTAGAATATGTTATTTATCTCTGTGATAAAGTTACTAATCTATATGTTCTACTAATTTGGTGAGCAGTCTGAGTAAACAATTTCTTGTCATCGGGCAACACAACACTTTTTAAATTCAATAAGTGCTCTAAGGTCTAATAAACTTGCATTTAAAATAATCTTTAAAGCCTTGCATGCGTAAAAATATTTCTCCTACTACTTTTGCTGTATTTGTTCTGTATTGCATAAGAATCATTTAGGGTGTAGCTCTTGTCTGAATTTCTTTAATGTGCATGAAGTCCAGAATGCAGATAGTAGTATTCATTACTACATGATAGGTGAAGTAAAACTACAGATAAATATAATGGCTATTTAATATAGTGAAAAGAAGTGTATTTGAGAAATAATGTGTTGTCATGCAATTATGTTCTGTATCCAATTAAGAATAGAAAGGGCATAAATAATTTCATACCATACAGCTAAAATTTATGTACCCTTGCTTTGAAACAGATTTGATGGGCATGTTTTTTTATTGGTTTCACAGAAAATAGCTATTCTGAAATAAGAAAGTCAATCATGAATTTTTCTCTCTATGTGAAACACATTCTGGTGTAGAGTGCAGTAGTCTCTGCCCATTGCTGGGGAGGACTTCATGCCTTCTCTCATTTTTCTTATCCTGCCTACTTAGCTAGTTTCACATCCCACTTCCCTGAAGGACTGGCTGAACCAAGGGCACTAAGGAATAGGAAGCACACTGAAATTCAGGAAATTTTGATGGGGCCAGGGAGAGTTTCAGTACTGGAGGAAGAGAAATAACCTGTAAAGAAAATGAAAGCTTGAAACTGAACTAGTAATCACATTTTTAATCTTTTTAGTTTTTTTTTCCTAACCTTACCACAGAGACTCTGATTATGATCTGAAGATCACAGCCTCAGGTGCTTTGTCAGATGTCTTTCTTAATCTACAAGACTACTTTAAAAGCAGACTACTGATAAGACAGTTATAGATTTGACCTTAAAAACTGATGTGATGTCTCATTGTCTTAAATGTTTCAAATTGTTTAAACTATTTACTTATACAAAGCTCTTGGGGAATTATTATCAAATATCACAGGAGATCTTTCCATTTGCTCAGGATGAGTGCACTTTAAAAAATCACTCATTTCCCACTTCTGAGAGAACATGGAAGATATGGAGACTTCCCCATTGTGCCCCTTGCCTTAAGGTAGATAGTGGTTCTGTATTTTCAATAGCATAAGTATAGGAGGTAAAGTGAAGCCTTGTCTGTAGGAGTATGTAAGGAAGAGTGTATGACCAGGTAGTCTGAAATGCAAAACACCTTTTTAAAGTATTTCTGCTGTACAAGAAATATGCAAGTTACAACCTTTTCAGTAGGTATAATAAGCCTACTTTGAAGTATGGAAAGATACGTACTTAAACCTGGTCAGTTGAAAGCTGATCAAAGTATAGTATTATTTCTTGTCCACTAGATTCAGCTATATACTTTTCTAAAGTTATGTAGATTAAGGACCACGAGGTATCCATTTCCACTCTTTCCTGTGTCATTCAATTCTACCCCTGCCCTTGCATTTCTTTTTTATACTTTGAGTGGTATGGTCTTCTATTGCTATATATTATCACATTTATAACTGACACCTGGAACAGATAAATTCCCTATCAGCTTTCTGAAGCAAAAATTATTCAATTATTCCTAAAATAAGAAGTGATTCCTCATAAAAATGGAAAAAAAAAGGTCATAGCTGGACACATGTAATTTTATCTCTGGAAAACTTATCTGTATGAAACATGTCAGTCATTTCTTAAGTTGTGTCAGGACATTCAGATTATTTTGGTTGATACTTGAAATGAAACAAGTACAAGTAATAAAACTGACAGGTTTTGAATGAGCATCCAGTCACTTCTGTTCTCTTCCAGATGGATAATTTCTAAAATTTAAAAATTTCTAAATAAAATAAAATAAATTTCTAAACTTAAAATAAATAAATTTCTAAAATAAATCTAAAGTTTAAGATCTTCAGTTTTTAAAAACAAACCAGCATGTTTCAAGGTAGTATTGGAAAGATCCAAATAACAGCCCTGTCCATAGAGATCATGCCAATTATATCAGGTTCTGGACTTCTTCTAATCTGGACTTCAAATTTGATATTAATCTTGACTTCCAGAATTCCATGTAGGGTTTTTTTTTTTTAATTTTTCTGTCAGAAAGTTCCACTTATTGCTTGTTGCAGTGAGAGAGAAATACTTCTCTGGGTTAATCCTTGAAACCACCCAGCACAAACCTGTATTTAATTTTTGTTTTTTGGGAGAGCAATCTGTTTCTTTACATTTGTATAAGATGACCATCAGCTTCAAAAACCTTTCAGACCAAGAGGCTGTAAAGAAAGGCTATTACATTAGGCCGAAGTTATGACTGGTAAAGGCTTATTTCTGTGAGAAAAAAACAATCTTTAAAAAAAAATGTTGGTAAACTTTTATCCTAGTTTGGACCAGGATAGAACTTATATTCTGTCTTGTAATTTTGCTTTCAAATATGTTTCTTCTAAGTAGCTGTACTTGCTGAAATCAAGAGCAAGTTTCCCAGTCAGTGTTTGCTTCTAGGACTGAAAATGATCAATGGTTATAGTTATGGCAAGAGAATGCTGTGCAGAACCAAGGCCACTGCTCAGTTCTGAGGAACATCTTATGCTCTGGGAAGAGAAAGGGAGCATCCCTCCTTTAGGGAGGAGCAGATAAGACAGGTGACCAAAATTGATCAAATGGAGTATTCCATCCCATACACGACATATTTGTTATAAATTTGAGGGATAAAAAGGATCAAGCCACTTCCACCATTTTTTGACTCTTTCTGCTTTCCTCAGCATCCTAGAAGGATTCTGTCTAGAGGTCCTGATCCATGCCAACCTCAGTCTGTGTTTCTGTCTCCAGCTCCTGACTGCTGCTGACTCCAGGAGCCCAGCCTGGACTTTCTCATAGATGCCCTGCAGCCTTGATGGTAATGAGAGCATTACTGGGAGGAAAGGGGGAGGAAAGTAGTATCTTTTTTGTGTATATTTATAAATATTTAATTACTTTTCCATTTTTATCATTACTGTTTCATTAAAGCTGTGTACTTTAGTTTCCAACTCTTAAGTCTCTCTCCTTTTTTCTCTCTTGTTTTGTTATCAGGGAGGGAGACTAATAGAGTGCATCTGTTATTTGTTTTATGGCCAGCCCGGTGTTAAACCATGACAACTTGTCAATGAAAATTGTTACTGCAATATGGGAAAGAGGGGGACAGTTACTGTTAGAACATTTTTATACATGACAGAGCAATCTGTCTCTACTCTTATTGTTAATGTGGTTGTTTAATTAATTAAAGTTATCCTTTTTTCTTCTGGGGAAGTCCTTTCTCAGACTTTTGTGAGAATAAAAATGTACTAGAGTATGATAGAAGATGTTTTCTTTGGATATCTATGGCTGGTTGCATTAACTTTATATAATTGAAGTGTCTTGAGGGCCAGGAACACTTTCAAATAAAAGCAAAGAGAACTGGGGAGCTACAAGAATTTAGTGCAAAAAGGAACCTAACTCTGATTTAAGTGATTATCTAACCCTAGTTTTACTCAAAATGTCTTTGGATTTTTAACTACCTATGCAAGAGAATTCTGTTCAACAGATACTAACTTTGAAGGTGGAAGTGGTTGAGTTTGCTGATATGGAATTGTGATGGAAGGAATTTGTATATGAATTAGAGAACTGGCCAAGGATTTATTCATTCTTGAAGTTCATTTCAGCTCAAGTACTACTTCATTTAGATGATAAAGCTTGTAGGGCTGTTTTAGTGCTCTAAGTGGTGAACCAAAAGTTCAGAGTGAAAGGGAACCCTCCATCTCCAAAAAAAGCTGACAAGAATATTTCTCTTCTCCATAGACTGTTTAATCTATAGGATTGGGAGAGTGACAGAGCAGAATACTTCTTGCCATTTGAGGATATCAATTAAACTTGGACACCAGAGTGAAAAGAGTAGACATGTTTTACTGTCAATAACCCAATAATACAACAAAGTAAAACAGCAAACATAGTAAGAAAAATTCAGAACAATGCACTCAAAGCAGGCAAATAGAGAAAATTCAGTGTAATGCATCAAATCATTACTACACAAGAGGAAGAATAATGATTGAGAAAGACACATCACCACTTGCATACATTACCATCAACCAGATCCACAAATGCTGTGGAACCCTGGTTACAGTGATGATTTGGAGAACTCTATCTGGCAAGTGGGAAAATCCTGTGTGGTGCATCCACCTATAGGAGAGGCATACAAAGCCGCTGCAATAGTCCAGCCTCGCATGCTACAAAAACCAGCAAGTCAGAATGTCATTTTGTTGTGTGGGAACAGCTGATGGCTTACCTTCTGACCAATCAAGAGGAGGACTTGTCCAGAGCTCAGGGTGTGGTTGGTAGGGTTTCCTAAAATACTTTATCCAGACCAGCATAAATGATACTTTGGGTGCTTAGTTGCTGGCATCAGCATAAATATTGTTGTAACCCAGTACAAAACCCACCAGTACAAAGGTTAGTCGTAAAAAAAATACATAAATTCATGCTGTATCATTGGTTTTGGTCAGCTGTATCTTGATTTTGCTGTCCAAGCCTTAGTACTTCAGAAGGCTGAAGGAGCACTGATCATGTCTTTGAGGAAAATTTCATACTTCCATTTCTATGTGATGGCAGTACATACGAGAAAGAAGGATATTACAGAATTGTACTGAAAACTCTACAGCACTTATTTCTCCCACTTTCTAAATCACATTATCCAAATGTCAGAATTATAGTATATTATAATTCTTAACAATGTATAAATCAACCACTCTCTGGCTGGTTTAGTAGGGTCTGACTCTAGACAGAACAACTCATCTTATTAACCAGATGTTGTCAATAAGTTTCTGGTCATTAGAGGATATATACTCATCCTTCTTATGATTCTCTAGCTACAACATAATGAAGAGATTTTCATTTAACTGTGTATAATATAAACCCCAAGGACCTTACATCTGAATGGCAGAGTTCATAAATTCTGAATAATGTTAAGTCTGAGACAACCGATACCCAGGCAAAAGGTAGTAACAGACTTAATTTTTTTTATATAATTCTCTTAGGAAACACAAGGAACATCAACTGTCAAGAGATAATTTAGAACAAAGTTCATCTTACAGATGGCATTAAACTTGATTGTAATTAATTTAAGCAAAAGGAAATCTCTTCGAATCTGCAGGTAATCTCTACAGATCTTGCAAGTGTCTAGGGATTGTGAACTGTTTGCAGAAGTCCTAGCTCAAAGCTGTCAAGAATAATTTCCTAATGTATGAGGACAGTCTTGTCATTAAAATGTGTATTACTTTTAGAACTGGAAGAACATTGCTGTGAAATGTATTGCATCGAGCTTAAAACGTTTCACTGAAGCATACATATTATAGTTCTTTTTTAACAGGATAAGAGATATAGAAGAAGTGATTTCAGTGAAAGCTACTCTAAAATTAAAAATATTTAAAAGGAATTAAATCAGGCCTAGTTCAATATTTTTGTAGAGAACACTGTCTCACCATTTGCACATGGTATTAAAAATGCTTAAGTAACCATGAAGCTTGATGAATTTATTTCATTTAATTAGCAGGAAAAACATGCCAGATATTTCATAAAAATAGGAAGAACTAAAATTTTACTGTTTAAATACACTGAATAATTACAATATTTATTCTTAAGTAAGAGATCTTTGCTTAAATAGCAGGTAAAAATTTGTTAACACTTTTCTTACTTTTCTGTTGGCATATATATCAATGAATGTGCAGCCATCTTTACTGTAGCTTACAGCTGGTGAATTAAAGTGCCATTGTGCTGTCATGGTTATAGAACACTCTCACTTAAAAAACTGTGGCTCTTGTAAGATTTGACCTGGAGTACTATGTCCAGTTCTGTAGTCCCCAGCACAGAGAGACCTTATATTAGCATTCCAGTACCTGAAGGGGGCTGATAAGATGGATAGAGAGGGACTTTTTAAAATGGCATGTAGTGATAGAGCAAGGAGTAATGACTGTAAGCTGGAAGAGCTTATTTGAGGAAGAAATTCTTCTTGAGGCACTGAAACAGGTTGCCTAGGGAGATTGTGTATGCATCCTCCTTGGAGGTGTTCAAGGCGGGGTTAGGTGGGGCTTTGACTAACTTTATCTAGTGGAAGGTGTCCTTACCTAATCAGGGGTGTTGTAACTACATGATTAAGGTGCCCTTGAACTAAAACTATTCTGTGATTCATGTGATTCTGTGATAAGCAGAGCATCACAGAGAATCACAGAATAGTGACAATTGGAAAGGACCTCTGAGATCATTGAGTCCAATTCTATACACACACAACAAAGGAAAACAAACCCCTTACAATCTCAGACAATAGAGCATGCCCTCAAGTGACAGATCTCTGTGTTTATTAAATACCTGCAGGGATGGTGACTCAATCACCTTCCTGGGCAGGCTGTTCCAGAGCATGACCACTCTTTCAGTAAAGAAATTCTTCCTAATATCACACCGAAACCTCCCGTGCTATAGCTTCAGACCATTTCCTCCCATCCTGTCACTATTCATTTGAGAAAAGAGGCCACTTCTCACCTCCCTGCAACCTTCTTTCAGGTAGCTGTAGAGAGCAATAAGGTCTCCCCTCAGATTCCTCCAAGCTAAACATGCCCAGTTGCCTCAGCCTGTCCCAGTATGACTTATTCTCTGGGCCCCTCACCAGCTTGGTATCTCTCCTCTGGACATGTTCCAGCACCTCAATGTTATTCTTGTAGTGAGGGCCTTACAACTGAGCACAGTATTCAAGGTGCAGCCTCACTACTGCAGAGTACAGGGGCACAATCAATCCCTCCTCCTGCTGACCACACTATTCCTGATATAACCCAAGATGCTGTTGGCCTTCATGGCCACCTAGCACACTGATGCCTCATGTTGAGCTGGCTGTCCAAATGCACGCCCAGGTCCTTTTGTACTGGGCAGCTTTCCCACCACTGTTCCCCAAGCCTCTAGTATTTCCTGGGCTTGCTGTGACCAAAAAGCAGAACCTGACACTTGGTCTTATTGAACCTTATACAGCTGGCCTTGGCCCACCAATCCAGCCTGTCCAGATCCCTCAATAGAAACTTCTTACCCTCAAGCAGATCAACATTCCCACCCAACTGGGGGTCATCTGCACTCAATCCCTTCGCCTGGACCATTAATAAAGATATTACATAAGACTGTCCCCAAACCTGAGCCCTGAGGGACACCACTGGTGACTGGCTGCTAACTTGATTTGACCCCATTAATCACAACTCTCTGGGCATGGACATCCAGGCAGTTTTTTACCCAGTGAAGCGTACACCTCTCTGTGCCATGATTCTCCAGCTTCTCCAGGAGAATCCTATGGGAGATGGTGTCAAAGGCCTCACCAAAGTCCAGGTAGACAATGTCCACAGCCTTACCCTCATCCAGCAGGTGGATCACATGGTCATAGAAAGACAGCAGGTTGGTTAAGCCAGACGTCCCTGACCGGCTGAACATGATCCCTTGGCTGCCCCATACTTGCTGTGAGAGCTCATTCAGGATGATCCGCTCCATGATCTGTCTCAGTACCAAGGTCAGGCTGACAGGCCTGTAGTTCCCTGGATCCTCCTTCAGGTCCTTCTTATAGAGGGGTGTCAGATTAGCCACCCTCCAGTCATCTGGGACCTCCCCTGTTGGCAAGGATTGTTGATAAATGATGGAGAGAGGCTTAGCAAGTTCCCCCACCATTTTCCTCAGCACTCTTGGGTGAATCCCATACAACCCCATAGACTTATACATATCTAGATGCAGGAGCAGATAATTAACTACTTCCTCCTGGATTATGGGGGGGTTGTTCTGCTCTATGTCCTTATATTCCATCTCAGGAGGCTGAATACCCTGGGGGTAGCTGGTCTGACTACTAAAGATGGAGGCAAAGGCAACATGAAGTATCTCAGCCTTTTCCTCATCTTTGGTTGCAATGTTCCCCCTGCATGTAGTAAAAGATGGAGATTCTCCCTGGCTCTCTTTTTATTGCTGATGTATTAATGAAAACTTTTTTTTGTTGTCCTTTATGTCAGTGCCCAAGTTGAGTTCCAGCTGGGCTTTTGCTTTCCTGATTTTCTCTCTGTATAACCTGACAAGATCTCTGTACTCCTCTTCAGTTTCCTGTCCTTTCTCCCAAAGTTGGTAGACCCTCTTTTTTCCCAAATCCCATCAATGGTTCCTTGTTCAACCAGGCCAGCCATTTTCCCTGTCCTTCAATTTTACAACACATGGGCACAGCCTTCTCTTGTGCCTGTAAGATTTCCTTCTTGAAGTGAGTCCATGCTTCCTGGACCCCTTTGCCCTTCAAGACTGTCTCCCAAGGGACTCTCTCAGACAGTGTTTTGAAAAGGCTGAAGCCCATCCTCTGGACATCCAAGGTGGAGGTTTTGCTAACCTCCCTCTTTACATCAGTAAGAATTGAAAACTTAACCAGTTCATGATCACTGAGCTTAAGATGGCCTCCAACCACCACCTCTCCCACTAGTCCTTCTCTGTTTGTGAGGCACCTCCCCTGGCAGGTTCACCTACCAGTTGTGTCTAGAAGTTATCCTTTTTGCACTCAAGGAACCTCCTAGCCTTCCTGCTCTCTGATGTGTTATCTTTCCAACAGACATCCTGTAGGTTGAAGGCCCCAACCAGAACAAAGCCTGGCATTAACAGAACTTCAGCCAGCTGTTTGCAGAGTGCTTTACCTGCCTCTTCATCCTGGTTGGGTGGTCTATTGCAGACTCCCAGCACAGTATCTCTCTTATTTGACTCCTCCTCATGCTTACCCATAAACACTTAACTTTATCATCACTAGAATCAAGCTCTATACAACCCCTAACATATAGATCCATACCACCACCTCTCCTTCCTTGCCTATTCCTTATAAAGAGCTTATTGAAGCATACCAGTCATCCCACCATGTTTCTGTGATGGTAAGTATGTCATAGCTGTCCCAAGAATTCCAGCTTGTCCTGTTTGTTGCCCATGCTACATGCATTACTGTAGATGCACTTGAGTTGGGCTACCAATTTCACTCCCATCCTTGGCCCTTTACTCCTAGGATCTTTACTGGTGGGCCTGGTTTTATCCCCTTCACCCTTCAATGACATTAGGTCAATATTTTTCTGTGGGCTTGCAGCTGAGTGCCAGCCTGAGATTCTTGGATAATTAGAGAGAAACTTGTTGGATTCTGAGACCCATCAGAATGCCTGAATACAAATATAGTGACAAGAACATGATTCAAGACAATGGATTTATCCATCTTTTTCTTAAAAAATGTCTGTATTAAACATATACTTTGCATGAGTGAGACAGCAATACTTGATGAAAGGAAAAAGATGAAGGGATACCTGGAAAGATATGGTGCATAGGACAGGAGAGAGGTGGTCCTGACAAGAATTATTCACATAAAAATATTTAAGACAAAGTGGTTTAATGCTTAGAATGGCATTCAGGCCTCACTAGTTGAGAAAATAGTCGAATAAACTGAAACTGAATATAAGCTTGTAGAACAAAGTATTCTCAGCACCACTTAACAGTCTTTTAAATAATAATACTGAGTCTGTTTTAAGGCTCTTACACAGCTGGACCCAGAATGAGAGCCAATGATAAAAAAACATCCTTTCCTGAAAGCACAAAAAGTAAATGAGGTAAAGTGAGTTTCAAAACTGGAACCATTTCATAACCCCTCTACATCTGGTACTAACTGGCCCTGCTGTCTTACTTCTCTACAAGTGTAGGCCAAGAATTAGGTGTGGCTACTATTTGAATGGTCTTTTCTTCTACAGAAGGGCCTAGTACTAGCCCAGGGTGACCTGGACCAAGACCATGTTTCTGTTATGGTCTGAATTGATAAAGAACTTTAGTGTGGTACCTTTCAAAAGCTGGGATATACTCAGTTATGTCAAACTAATACAGAAAATGGTGGGGTTTTTTTGGCTCTCCAGATGAGAATTTAAAATTTACCTCTTCCGGACATTAAATTCTCTTGACAACTTCATCTCACAAAGACAGTAAGAGCAAAACAACTCCTGGATTTATAGAAGGGATCTCATATTTCTTTTTCTGTGGCTTGAGATTACTTTTCTTGTAGGTTAGAAATTCATGATTTTGTTATATTTTATATACATTTATACATTTATTTATATACATATATTTATTTTAATATGTGTAGTTGTATAAAATGTAGTTTAATAGTTAACTTTTGCATTGGAAATGCAGATGAAATACAGTGCTTTTGCATTATAAAACAACAAACTTATTTTGGGGTTGTATTCAGAAATGGGTGCTGATTCAAGCTCTCCCAATTTGTATTAATAAGAGGCTTCTATAAAGCTGAAGATCTCTAATAGTTTTCCAAAGAGTTTCAACTGAACTTAGATTGTCATTTTATTTTACAAGTAACTGTTAAATATGTATTAAATTAAAATGCATAAATGCTTTTATATTATGCTAGAAGAACATTTGTGTAATGAAAATTCTGGGTTAAACAGACTGTCAAACAGGAGTTATAACATAGACTGTTAATTAGCTATGATTTAATTGTACTATTTGCTTTAATTCTATCCTGTACATGGCAATTAATATGGCTGAACAACAGAAGCTGTAGAATTGTTTTAATGTCCTTGTTCCTTCCTTCTGTGTTCATGTGTCAGTAACTCTCCAAGGGATGAAAATAAATTTGTTTGTTTCCTCTCTGGCACTTGCTGCTATTTCCACATGCTTTATGGTGTGGAGATCAAATATGACATTTTCCATTACAAAGTTTTAAATTATTATTTTTTTAATATCTACATTTCTGTTTGACAGAAGTTTCTTGTTGACAGACTTGAGTGGGATTTAGGGCATAGGCCTGAAAAGCTGTCCCACATACATGCAGTATTTTCTTCTGATAATGACAGAAGCCAGTGATTTTCCTTTTTATAGGTAGCAATGTCCCTAATTTTTTTACTAACTTGTTTTAAAAAGCTGCCTGTGCTTTCTTTTTTAAACTAGGATTAAATTTTGAGCCTTCCTATTCTGCTCTGTTGTTGTATTACTTTATCTCCTAAATATTGTTGGGTCTCCATGATGTGAGGCCTCTCCAGTCTTTTAGTGTTGGCTTTATAGACTTAGAAATGTTAATTAGAGCATCTTCCTGATGATTTCCTAAAGTAACATTGGATGCGCTTAGATTTAAAGACTATCTGTTTTGTCACGACTGAATTTGAACTAGATGTGACATGCTATTCTTACAGATTATTTGGGCTTTTATGAAAGTGTTGTTCAGTACTGCAGCATTTAGCTTATCTGGAATTATTACCTAGAATGTGTAGATATTGATGCTCTGGAATAGTATCCAAGGTTTGTTTTTAGGTTTTTTTATTTCTTTTGTTATGCTTTGTTTTTTTCTGTTGCAGTTTGCCTTCTCTTTCTTTTCCCTATTATAGGGACTTAAAATGTACTTTTCAGTTTAAATCAGAAACTCTCTTTTTAAAAAAAATATTTTAGTTTAGTTCCCTATTTTCAGTACTGATTTCTGTTGCACTGAACTTTCACAGTTGTGGCTTGTTGTCTGGTCTGGGTTTTTTGTTGTTTTTGTTTTGCTTTGCTTATTTTTTATTTTTTCTTTATTACCAGGACAAGCATTGTGCCTACTGGTGTAGGGTTTTTCATGTATGTAAGGTTTTTCAGAATTTTCCCTAGTTTTACTTCTTTACATTTATAATTTCTTTTTTCCAAGGATGGAGTAGGAATCCTGTCTCCCTAAGAAAATTCTTTAGATAATCTATAAAAAAATCTACATCAAACATCAAGCATATTTCTATGTTTCTTTCTCAACTCTGGTAAGTTCAGGTTCTTTTTTCTCCATTCTTTACTTATCATGTTGTGGTTTGGATTTTTTTTTCTTTAGAATAAGATGGCTATGATCCTTGTCCCCATATTATTTTCATCAGAGCATTATGTGACTGTTGCACATTGCTAACAGTCTATTTTGGAATATGGGTATGTGCTATATCTATTGAAATAGAATTTATGTCAATGGAGTGAATTTCCTTGAAGCATGATGTAGTGAGGGCTCTTACCCTATGTGCTTATTATCACCAGTACCAGAGCAGAATTTTTTTTGCTTGAAATTCTTCTAATTAGTGTGATTCAGATTGCTCTCATTGGTGCTAAACATGTCAAGTGGAAAATTTCTGAGAAATCATGTATTGCTATTATATTCCAATGATAAAAATTAGACTGGATTATTTTTTCTGCCCTAGATATTTTGAGAACTCAATATATGTCAAACTTCAATACAAAATGAGGTTCCAAGGCTGCTGTCTGCAAAACAGCAATATTTACTGAAATCCTAGCTTAATCTTATTTCTCTATATGCTGTTTCTAGGAGGTAAGATAGCCCTGCTATAGCATTATGTGATTTGAAATGGGCAACTGTGGGAAATCATATATGCTCTTATGAAGCTACAGTTTTGCCAGTACAGAAAATGCATTTTATGTATTAGAGAGAATGAATATTTGATGAATGATGGAGGACTAGGAGAAAGAAGATGATTGAGATAAGCATAAGACCCTGAACCCTCTCTTAGGATGTATTTTTACCATGGAGTTATTTAAGGGACAAGAGTCAGATTAAAATGCATCTACAAAACTCAGTAGATGAATTTAACCTCCTGCACTGTGAGCATGAAACCAATGGAAGGTGGTTTTCTAATCTAAAATGTTCAAAATATAGAAAAATTAAGGTTGTTCTATTTCTGTTGTAGGAGAAGGTATGCTAAAAAATGACACTTTTTTTTTCTCTTTAAATTAGTTTCCCACAGACATCCATTTCCCTCGATGAAAATAATGAAGAGGAACTAACATACTTTCTAGTTTCCATCTCTGTTGGAACAGCATCATGTGCCTTTCTATTTTTGGAAAAAATATTCTCCAAACTTATTTTAATCTGAATTGAAAAGAGATTGATACATATGTGAAGTTCAATGAGTTTTAAGAATGTAGTGTTAATAACTTCAATGTGTCTTATTGGATTAGAGAATGTAATAACATTTCCTTTAGTTAATTCAAACGACTTTTCCCAATAGCTCAGAACATTTCCAACCAGACTTTTACAGATAGTGACATCTTCGGTCAACTACTTACACTACTTAACTGAAAGAGAATTTATTATGATCTCCCATGATTAAATGCATGAAAAAAAACACGTTCAAAACCTCTGTCATTTCTTCCTTCAATTGCAATTATATTTTTTCTTAGCCATCAGTTCTAATACAGGAATCAGTGTTTCTTAAAAAAAGATAGGTATATATATATATATGTAAAAAACTTGTACATTTGCAGCATTATCAGTCAGAAGATTTACTTGAAGAGAACAAGCTAGATAGAACAAATTACATTGTCTGATTAAAGAAAAATAATCACTTGGATTAATAAGAATAGCATCAGCAATTCTGCTCACTACAGTAAAATAAGAATGATTAATTCTTATGCTTCAAGGCATAAACTCATCAGTTTAAGTTGGGTGCAATTTTTTCCTTTTTATCTTGATGTAAGCTTAAAAATTATGTAAATTGTTGAAAATTTTTATGCTGGTCTATCTATTGAGTACTAAGTCATCTGTGCAAACAAGTTCCTGAATAAAATGGTATTATTAATATTATTAGGAGAAGATTTTTCATATTCAAGCAATGTTAACACTTAGCTAATTAAAATGCATACATGTTTCAAATATACTATGTATCTAGAAGCTCTCTTCTTCCAGTATCAGGCACACTGTATGTGGAATAAACAGTTTCTAACCACAATCTTAAATTATAGAAACCAGTTAGTAAAGAAGAGAGAGAAACAAGGTATTTATCTGTTTTGTGGTATTGTGTTTTGTTGGGTTTTTTTGGGTTTTTTTTTTTTTTTTTAAGTAAATAGATTCCTTGAAAATAAAGTTATCATTCCCGTCATAAAAATAAATCTGAGGAAAGTGACAGCAGCATGGGCACAAACAATAGATGATATATAAAAAAGACAGAAAATGGTTAAGGAATTGAAGAGGTTTCATGTAAGTATACTTCTGGGAGTTAACAAATAGCAAATGTATATTCTTTTGCTAGTGAAATGCAAGAGATACCAAGCCTCTGTGCACACAAAGGATAAAATATTAGTTAACAGTGACAAAAACTGACCTTTAAAGATCACAGTAAGGCAGATAAACTTGACCTCTTTGTTTTTACTGTATAACTTAAAAGTGCAACAGTAAGTGGAAGATGTTCAGGTCTTAGTAAAACATTTTCTTCAGTATTTTTTGATTTGTATGTCAGTTATTAGTTCAAAGAGACTTTGAAAGGACCACTTTAATGATGTGCTTACATTCTTTTTCTGTCCTTCAGAAAATTTCTAGCATGCGTGTCTCTGTTTCTATGTTACAGGGAACATTATAACATTATATTCCAGGTCCAATGACTTTGAAGTCAGCCTCAATGAATTCAATGATTCAATGAATTCACCCACTAGATTGTAGACACAACACTTAACTGATGCCTGTAACTATAGGTGTACTATTACCCAACAGTATAAATCAAACCACCATAAAACTACAATAACTGTGCATGTAAGCCATTTTCCTCATCTCACTGGATAATTATGAAGTTTACATTTTCAGAATAATCCTGATCTGAACACCGATGCTGAATGAAGTTGAAAACAGGAGCTCTTTAAAAATAATGTTATGTAGTGTATATAATGTATATTGTATTTGATTTTTCTTGGAAGACAGAAACATAATATGAAGAAACTAAATATCTCTTCTACCATCTCAGAGAAAAAAAGCAAAAGAAAACAGGAAATGATGGGTTCAAAACACCAGCACCCATTGAATTAAATATACGGTGAGTCAGGCCTCTAAACTAAATGTGGGCTTAAAATATTTCACAGGTGATTTTGCCACTGGAAAAGTTATTTTCCAGTGGCTAAAAGAATACTGTAAGAATCTATTTATGAAAATATATGATCTGGAAGTAGAATATGCCACTGCTTGAAGATATGAAGGAACATTTGAGGAAATGACAGAAAGATTTTATATAGATAATGCTGAGCCTTTGAAAGGCTAGATGATTCTGAATAACCCCATGCAGGATGGAGATTGACTGGCTGTATATTGCCTGTAGAATAGGAAAAGGGTATGGTCTTCTACTCTGCATGGAATTTGTAGTTATTGAGGATCTGCATTGACTAAAAAGGAGTTGTGGGAGCATATCAGTAGATCATGCAGTACATGAGATGACAAGGAGGTTGATCAGATTTGAGACCCTAGAGATTTAAGAGCCTGTACCTCTATCTGTACCAAAGAAGTGGCAGACAGCATTTGGATGCTGAAGGCTGAAAGCTGGTGACTTCTAGCATTACAACATTTCCTGCTAGATCTGAAGATCTGTAGCTATGGAAAAGATCCAGTGCCTTCCTACCAGACAATAGTCTGTGAGTTCAGCTGACCTGAACATAAGCCACCAGTGTGACCATGTGACCAAGGAGGCCAACAGCATCCTGGCTTGTACCAGAAATAGTGTGGACAGTATGATTAGGGAAGTGAACATTCCTCCTGTACTCGGCGCTGGTGAAGCCACACCTCAAATACTGTGTTCAGCAGGGTCACCTACAGCAGGTCACAGAGGAATGCATACAGGTAGTCTTTGAATGTCTTCAGGGAAGGAGACTCCACAACCTCCCTGGGCAGCCTGTTCCAGTGCCCTGTCACCCTCAGAGTAAAAAAAAAAACTTTCCTCGTGTTTATATGGAACTTCCTATGCTCAAGTTTATGTCTGTTGATTCTTGTCCTGTCACTGGGCATAACGAAGAAAATCTTGACTCTGTCCTCCTGGCACTCCTCCCTTACATATTTTTAAACATTAATGAGGTCACCCCTCATTCTTCTCTTCTGCAAGCTGAAGAGACCCAGCTCCCTCAACCTTTCCTCATAAGGGAAGTGTTCCACTCCTTTAATCATCTTGGTCACTCTGTGCTGGACTTTTTCAAACAGGTCCCTGTCCTTCTTGAACTGAGGGGCCCAGAGCTGGACACAACATTCCAGATGTGGCCTCACTGGGGCAGAGTAGAGAGGGAGAACCTCTCTCAACCTACTATCTACCCCTCTTCTAATACACTACAGGATGCCATTTGCCTCTTAGCCACAAGGGCACGTTGCTGGCTCATGGTCATCCTTCCAACCACCAGCACCCCCAGGTCCCTTTCCCTTTCACTGCTCTGCACCAGGTGTAAGACTACACTTTCCCTTGTTGTAATTCACTAAATTTTTCCCTGCCCAACTTTCCTTGAGTTTCAACTTTCTTGATCCCTCTGAATGGCAGCACAATCTTCTGGGCCACTCCTCCCAGCTTTGTGTCATCAGCAAACTTGCTGAGAAGACACTCTGTCCCATCATCAAGGTCATTGATAAAGAGCTGGACCCAGCACTGATCCTTGGGGGTCTCCACTGGTCACAGGTCTCTGCCTGGACTCCATGCCATTGATTGCCACTCTCTGAGCTCTACTGTGTAGCCAGTTCTTAATCCATTTTACTGCAGATTCTTCTATTCCACATTTCATCATCTTTCTCATGTGTATGTTACGGGAGACTGTGTCAAAAGCCTTGCTAAGGTTGAGATAAACTATATCCACTGGTATCCCTGCACCTACCCATTCAGTCACATCATAGAAGGCCATCAGATTAGTCAAGCTTGATTTCTTCTTGGTAAATCCATGCTGACCACTCCTGATTGCTGCCTTCTCTTCCATGTGCTTAGACATGGCCTCCAGAATGAGCCACTCCATCATTTTTCCAGGGATGGAGGTGAGGCTGCCTGGTCTGTAATTGCCTGTATCTGCCTTCTTGCCCTTTTTGAAGTCTGGAGGGACACTGGCTTTCTTCCAGTCCCCAGGCACATCTCCTGTTAGCTATGACCTTTCAAAAATGATGGTGAGTGGTAGGACAATAACATCAGCCAGCTTTCTCAGCACTCTTGGGTGCATCCCATCAGGGCCCATGGGCTTGTGTACATTCAATTTGTACAACTGATCTCTAACCCACTCTCCACTGACCAGTGGTGAATCTTCCCTACTCCAGGCTTTATCTCTTATATCCAGGGTCTGGATTTTACAAGGGCTGGTCCTAGGAGTAAAGACTGAAGCAAAGAAGACATTCGGCAACTCTGCGTTCTCTGCATCCTCTCTTATCAGGGCTCCTGCACTATTCAGCAGTGGGCCTCATATTTTCCCTATTCTTCCTTTTACGACTGATATATTTGAAGCAGCTCTTCTTGTTTTCTTTTACTTCCTCCGCTAGACTGAGTTCTAAGGGGGCATTGAAAACATCCCTATAGTTATCCCAAGAGACCAGTCCCTTCTGCCATGAGCTATGGATTTCTTTCTTCCATGAGATTTTCTGCAAAAGTTCCTTGTTGGTCCATGTAACTTTCTTACTAGTTCTACCCAATTTTTTACTCAAGGGAATGGATCTATCTTGGGCTTGAAAGAAATGACAATAAAAAATGATCAACTTTCTTGGGCTCCTTTCTCTTCCAGAGTCTAAGCCCATGGTATTCCTGCAAATAGATCCTTAAGGAGTAGAATGCTCTGTGGAAGTCTGGGGTCATGGTCCTACTTACAGCCCTTCTTCTTCCTTGTAAGATACTGAACTCAGCCATATCACTGTCACTGTCACCAAGGCTGTTTAAACCTTTAATGTCCCCAACAAGTCTATTACGGTCTGAACTAACATTAAAATTTATTTTTGCTTTGGTTCCACAAAACAAAGTCCACCAACCATAGAAAGGTCGGGTTCAAGCAGATTTTGTTTGACAATTGAGACAGGCAAAAATATAGACCCAGGCAAAAGAGGTAGAGAGGAAAAGAAGATATAAGAGAGAGAGGAAAAGTGGTAAGAAAGTGGTAAGAAAGAATGAGAAAAAGGTGTAGAAAAAGGCTAAGAAAGTGGGAAGAATGAGAGAGACAGAGAGAGAGAAGGTCATCACCAGGGTTCTGGCTGTCCATCCAGTTTCTTCAGGATGGCGCTGATTCTGGACAGGGTCCGATGCAGAAATGGCAGTGGGTCAAGAGACGGCCAAACCAAAGCATGGACAGACATATATACCCCTGAGTCCTTTTGTTCTGAAGGGGCAGCTGTCAGTCAGCCAGGTTTGTTGGAAGACAGGCTGCCTGGGGGAGAGCAGAAGGGTGTAGTCCTCTACCCAGTCATATGTTCTTATCTTCTTCCTGACTCCATCCTTACTCTGTTCCAGACCCCTTAGCCAGGTACTTTGCAAGTACAATCAAGGTGGCTCAGTTGTGCCTGGAGGGACCACCCGGCATTGCAGGCTGGTGCTCAGAGAAGAGGAGTAGTCAAAAGTCTCCACCCAGTAGGTCTTATCACATCCTGAGGTGTCACCCCCTGCTCAGCTCTGGCCAGACAGGTCCTCCACCCTAGCCAGGGCTATTCATTTTAAAATTGCTCTTTGAGACAACTGCAAATCAGTGAAGTCAGACTCACACAAAGTCCTTATTTATTTGTTAATACAATGTCCAGCAGTTAATGTCTCTTTGTTGGTTCTTCTACTATCTGCATCAGAAAGTTATCACTGATGTACTGCAAGAGCATTTTGGACTGGATGTATCTGGCTGTGTGGGATTTCCAACAAATATCAGAGTGATTGAAGTCACCCATGAGGACTAAAAATTGTGATCTAGTGGCTACTTCCAGTTGACTATGGAAGGCCTCATCAACACCTTCTTCTTGGGTTGGTGGTCTCTGATAATAGACACCCACAAAAGTTTCACCCCCATTTGCATATAAAAAGCAACACCACCTCCTTGCCTTGTTAGTCTGCCTTTCCTAAATAGTGCATAGCCATCCATGACAACATTCCAGTCATAGAAGCTGTCCCACCACATTTCAGTGATTGCAATTACATCATAGCCATGAAACCCAAAACAGATCTCCAACTCCTCCCACTTGTTCCCCATACTCCATTCATTATTATATAAGCATTTCAGAGAGGGAGTTAGAAAATTAGTTTTCAGTTTTGGTATTTGACCATTCCCAGACATTTTATTGGCTACTAACCTATTTGTGACCCCTTTTTGTTGTCCCCATGTATAACATTTCTCACCTCAAGTGGGAAAGTAGACCGATGTCCGTTCTTAGGTTCATCTCTGATGAGCCTGCTTTTTATCCTATTCCCCTTTTGAGGGTAGTTTAAAGACCTGTCATGCTAACTCCTGAGAGAAGAGTTTCATGCCCAGAGAAGGGCAATGAAGCTGATAAAGTGTCTGCAGATCAAGCATGAGGAGCACCTGGGCAACTGGGGTTGTTTAGTCTGGAGAAGAGGAGGCTGAGGGGAGACCCTGAAAAGACTACCTGAAAAGACTACCTGAAAGGAGACTGTAGTGCTGGTGTCCTCCCTAGTAACAAGCAACAGGATAAGAGCGAATGGGAAGGGAAGATTTAGATTGGCTGTGAGGAAAAATTTCCTAACTGAAAGCATAGTCAAGCATTGGAACAGGCTGCCCAGAGAAGTAATGGAGTCTCAGGCCCTGAAAGCATTAAGAAAATGTGTAGCTATGACACTGTGGGACATGGTGGTGTTGGGTTGATGGTTGTACTTGATGATTTTAGATTTCTTTTCCAACCTCATAGATTCTATGATTCTAAATGAAGCATCCATGCTGGCTGAACAGGTTTGAGGATGTGAAGCTCAGGCACAGCCTTGGCTGACCATGAGGTGATGGTGTTTAGGATCATGAGAGAAGTGAACAAAGCATGATGTATGAACATGAACTCATACTTCAGGAGATCAAACTTTGGTCTGTTCAGGAATCTTCTTCAAAGACTCCTACAGCAGACATGAGGGCTCTAGGAGAACTGGTCGATTTTCAAGCATTGTCAAGATCAATGAGCAGGAAATGAAGACAAAGTAACAAGACACCTACATGGATAAACAAGGACCTCCTGACAAAGCTCAGATGTAAAAAAAAATTAAAAAAACACAAGATATAGAAAAGGAGAAAACTTACCTAGGAAGACACTGAAAGAAAAATGACTTAAATATGCTGGGGCATGGTTAGGAAAACAAAGCCCACACGGAATCAAAACTGCCAAGGGACATGAAGGGAAAAAGAAAGGTTTCTACAAGTTCATAAGCAGCAAAAGGAAGATTAAGGAAAATGTTGGTCTGGTGCTGAATAGAAACATAGAATCATTGTCATTGCATCATAGAAATATAGAATAATTTGGTTTGGAAGGGACCTCTGGAGGTCATCTAATCCAATGTCCCTACAATGAGCAGGCACATCCTGAACTAGATCAGATTAGTCAGAACCTCATCAAGACTTACCTCGAATATCTCAAGGGATGAGGCCACAGCTCCCTTCCTGGTCAACTTGTTCCATTTTTGCACTAGCCTCATGGTAAAGCATGTTTTCCTAAAATCCAATCTAAATCTACTTTTCTCTAATTTAAAACCATTGCCCCTCATCCTATGACTACAGGCCGTTGTGAACAGTCCATGTCCAGCCTTCCTGTTAGCCCTCTTCAGATACTGGAAGATGCCTACTAGGTCTTGCTAGAACCTTCTTTTCTTCAGGCTGAACAACATCAGCTCCTTCAGCCTGTCTTCATAGGAGGGGTTTTCCAGACTCCTGATCATTCTCATGGCCCTCCTCTGGACCCACTCCATCAGATCCATGTCCTTCCTGTATTGAGGGCTCCAGAGCTGGATGCAGTGCTCCAAGTGAGGTCTTCTTATTATGAGATTATTTCTTTCCATGGTTATGTTGTTATCCCAGATTTTAATCTGTTTTCCATGTGCTTGTGCTGGAAAACATAGTACCTGAAATACTGATCTGTGAGTGAACAACTTATGGTCTCTTCTGTATCTGGCGGATTTTAAGAGACTTCTGTCATACAGCACTTTTAGATTTCCCTGCACAAGGGACAGGTTGTTTTCAGCTGGCTTTATACTTTCTTTTGTGTCTGCATGGCAGTACAAAGAAATGAGGATCCTGAGGATCCAATCCTTTGTGTTGGGTCTCTTCTAACTTCTGAGCTGGAAGTAGTGTGAAGTTGCCAGACAGAGGTAAAGCCAAGTTAGTGAAGCCACCAGCGAAGTGACATGAGAGACGACTTGTCAAAGCTACACAGAGAAGAAGCTGATTAGGGAAATGAATCATACAATTGAGGCCAGGAGGACATATAAACGAAAAAAAAAAACACAGGGAAAAAAGTGTTACTTAAAGGAAAATGAGGACGAAGAGACACCAGGGGAAAAGAAGAAAAGACTAGGGAGCTGCTGAAGAACAAAATTAGAGAAAAGAGTGTATTTAAATAAGTTTAAAAATTTGGATACAAAAGAAATATCTAGAAATATTGTCTCTAGAAATATCAGGTAAGATATTTTAGAAGATGCAATAGAAGTAGTTTGAAATTACTCTGAATTTTTAACAGTTATTAATTATAAAGGCTATTATTAAAACTAATCCCCACTGTTGGAAGTTGTCTATCAGTAGATCCAGAGCACTTACATTTTAAAATCTCCTTTTGGTTGTGTGGCGACTATTGTATTTGAATTTCAGATGTCGGTGAGGATCTTTTTCAAACCCTTGAGAAGATGAGAATGATGCTCAAATACTACAACAGAGTATTGTAGCAAAACAAAAAAAGCATTTGTGTAAATTCAGCAGTTTCAGCATGATGCAGTGGGAAACTCTGCTTGTGAACATTTCTAGGCCAAATGCAAACATTCCATCTGGTAAAATTGAAGATTTTTTTCCCCCCTTCACAAGATGCTGAAAATCCTGACTTTTTCTGGGAATATAAATATATGGACACATGGATTTACTCACATATTGTAAGAATAGCCTATGCAGAACTTGCGTGGGACAGAGAATCAACACATCTTACTTGTGAAATCTCAGTCATTGTGATACTTGACTGCTGCAATTATGCTAATTGTTCTCTGTTTTCTGAATTCTTATTTGAGTTTTGAGACTGAGGAAGGAATTGAGACTGTGGGGAATTTCATGTCTTGTTTTGGGACAAATTCTCCACTATGAAAAACGTGGTGGTTTTGAGAATGTTATAGTCTGGCTAGCCTGAACTAGGAAAGATAACACTAATATGGGGAATATTAAGCAATCTATTAAGTAGTCATAGAAAGGCTGTTAAAATGAGATGACTTTTACCTTTTTATTTTTTCATTTATTTATTCAATTTTTTTTTTTCCTCAGAGATAGTGGGGGCTATGAAAAAGAAAAAATGTGGAAAAGTTGAGAAATGGTTGCTTATTAAAGCAAAAAGTCCTGGTTTAGGCCCAGGCATTATCAACCAGGCCTCCTTTCACTCACCTCTCACCCCCAGTTTGGGACAGGGAGGCGAAAATCCACCTAAATGCTCATTAATCAAGACAATCATAGGGTGATTTTCATTTCCCAATTATAGTAACAGGAAATAACTAGACAGTTTCAACTTGGGAAGGAAAAAACACTAATTCAATCTACAAGGAGAAAGAGAAAACATGGCCAATATCTTAATAACTTCCCCACACCGTTTTACTGGGCCAGGATTACTTCACTCCTGCCTCCCCCTCTGAGGCACAGGGGATGAGGGGTGGGGTTTTAGGGTCAGTTCACCACATGTTGTATCTACCTCTCTTTTGTCCTCAAAGGGAGGACTCCTCACATTCTTCCCCTCTCCAGCACAGGGTCCGTCTCATGGCAGAGAGTCCTTCAGGGACCCCTGGGACATGAGTCCCTCCCACAGGTGCAGTCCCTCAGGCACAGACTGCTCCCGCCTGGGCTGCTCACAGAGTCACAGTCTGTTTTGGGAAAACAGTCACCTCCTCTGCCACGAGGTCCTCCACTGCTGTACATCCACACCTGTCCCTCTCTGCAACCCTGCACAGGCTGCAGCTTCAGCTCTTCCCATCTGTGACACTTCAGGTGCTACCAATCTACATTTACTTCACTGTGGTCCTTCAGGGACTGCTCCACCGTGATCCTTCATGGGCTGCCGGGGCACAGCTGCTCGGACTGACAGGAAATCTCTGCTTGGCAACTTTCCCCCTCCTGCACTGACCTTGATGTCTTCGCCATTGTTCTCTCACCTCCTCCTCTCCTCTACTTTGCAAGTCTCTTTTTCCTTATCTTTTCCATATCATTTTTCCTTTTTTGGATATGTTACTCACAGAGGTGCATCGGGGTTCCCATATCTGCTCAGGCTTGGGCAGAGGTGGGGCCAGGATTGGAAGCAGGGAAGCTCCCAGCAGCTTCTCACAGGAGCCACCTCTGTGCCACCCCACTTCTAAAGCACAACTGCAGTACTGCATGACAGTGAAGGAGAAGGATGGTGAGTGTGGTGAAATCCCATAAGTTTAAGAGCCTGAAGAGTGATGTGTGGTAGCTAGCAACAAGAAAGTGTTATTTCTGTAGATACCACTTTTCTGATGTTGTTGTGTAAGGATGATTACGCTGTATTATAATATAATGCCATGTGGAATCTGAACTTGCTAGATTGTAAATTGTGTGTATTTAAACTCTGCAACACTAATGAATTAGTGATGTGTGTGTATGCATACAAAGAGCAGATAATATTATAGCTTTTGCTTGTACTGAAATTTTCTTTACTGGAAAAAATCCCATGTTTTTTCAACATTAACAGTTTAACACTTACAGATCAGTGACGTAGACAAAAGCAAAGATGAGTGACTTATATACAAAAATCAAATCAGTTGACTGTATTTCCTTTTTTTTCTTCATATTTTGCATAGGTTTTGGATATACGCATTTAAAGCAAGGAGAATAATAATACTCCTTTCTATACTACTACAAAGAACAAAGAAACTTCCTTTGGTATTTTTAATCAATATTTTAATCTATGATCTGAGTGAAAGGCAGCTGCATATGACTCTGCTATTTCACTCATCACTTTTTTTTTCTTTCTTTCCAGTCTACTGCTAGAAGCTTTTTAGCCTGTTGGCAGCAACCTTAAGGCACACAGCTGGAATGCTCAAGGTACAGCTCATGGCAAGAAAGGTCCTAGACAGCCTCAGGTGAAGCATTTGTGGCTTTGTCACAGTTTAACACTAGACCGGCAATTAACCAAATGACAGATGCTGTGTTTTAATCCCCCTCCCTGATAAAGAAAGGAGAGAGAATATGGAAGAGCCACTTATGGTTTGGAAACCAAACTACACAGCTTTAATGAAACAGTGATGATTAAAAAGGAAAAACTATTAAATATATACAAATATACAGAAAAACAATACCACATTCCTACTCCCATTCCCCCAGTATGTCTCACATCACCACTGAGCCTGCAGGG
The DNA here is from genome assembly GCA_023637945.1 of Phaethornis superciliosus. NCBI lineage: Eukaryota > Metazoa > Chordata > Aves > Apodiformes > Trochilidae > Phaethornis > Phaethornis superciliosus. The sequence goes on along the minus strand of JAJQWJ010000004.1, from coordinate 42,690,479 downwards.
CATCCATGGGAAAGTCCAGGCTGGACTCCTGGAGTCAGCAGCAGTCAGGAGCTGAAGGCAGGAACACACAGATTCAGGCTGGCACAGATCACAACTGCAGGCAGATTAATAGACCAAATCTTCCTAGGGTGCTGAAGCGAACAGGAAAAGGCAAAGAAGGGTGAAAAAAAAAGGGCAAAGAGGAAAGCCGAAGGAAGGAGTTTGACCCTTGTGATCCCTCAAATTTATATTGAGTATGTCATGTATTGGATGGAATACTCTGTTTGGTCAATTTTGGTCATTTATCTTGTCTGCTCCTCCTTAAATGAGGGTTGAAGACCTCTTTACTCCTTTTCTCCTTCTGGAGCACAAGGTGTTCCTCAGAACTGAGCAGTGACCTTGGTTCTGTGTAATATTCTCTAACCATAACTATAAATGTCTAGTGTTAGAAGTCCCAGAATCAGACACTGACTGAGAAACTTGCTTTTCATTTCAACAAGCGCAGCTTCTTACAAAAGGCTTAGCTGAAAGCAAAACTACAAGACAGAATATTAGCTCTGTCCTGGCCCAAACCATGACTGGTTTCTCCCAGTCACTAAGCTGGAGAGATACAGATTTGATGGGTATACTGTTCAGTGGATGAGGAATTGGCAGGATGGTTGCATCCAGAGGGCAATGGTCAATGGCTCAAAGTCCAGATGGAGATCAATGACAATTGGTGTCCCTCAGGGGTCTGTAGTGGGAGATGTATTTTAAAAATATTTTTATCAATGATATAGACAGTGGGATTGAGTGCACCATCATCAAGTTTGCAGATGACACCAAGATGAGTGACTTTTTGATGTTGATAAGGCAGAGGGACAGCTTGTCATCCAGAAAGACCTGGACAAACAGGACAGGTGGGCCCGAATGAACATCATGAGGTTCAACAAGATCAAGTGCAAGGTTCTGGATCTCAGTCAGAGAGATCCACACTACCAGTACAGATTGGGGGATGAGGTTTTAGAAAGCAGCCCTACAGAAAAGGACCTGGGGGAACTGGTGGATGAAAAGCTGGACATGAGCCAACAATGTGAGACTGCAAGGCCAAGAAGATTGAGAGAGGTGACTGTGCCACTCTACTCTGCTCTTGTAGTACCTCACCTGGAGTGCTGTATCCAGCTTTGGTGCCCTCAATACAGGAAGGACATAGATCTGATGGACCAAGTCCAGAAGAGGGCTACAAAAACAATTGGGTGGTCTGGGACACCTCTCCTGTGAAGACAGGCTGAGGGAGCTGAGCTTGCTTATCTGGAGAAAAGAAAGCTCCAGGGATGCCTAATAGCAACCTCCCCATACTTGATGGGGGCCTACAGGAAGGCTGGAGGTGGACTGTTTGCAAGGTCCTGTAGTGAAAGGATGTGGGGCAATGGTTTTAAATTAGAGAAAAGTAGATTTAGATTGGATTTTAGGAAAACATTCTTTACCCTGAGAGTAGTGGAAAAATGGAACAGGCCCAAGAAGGGAGCTGAGGCCTGGAGATATTCAAGGTAAGTCTTGACGAGGCTCTGACCAATCTGATCTAGTTGTTGCTGCAACTGTGGGCAGAGTTTTACTAGATGATCTTTAGAGTTTCCTTCCAATCCAAATTATTCGATGATTCTCAGAATGTAATGCATGAATTGAGATGTTAATTCATATCTTCCTTGAAGAAAAATATTACAACCTACTTCTAAGGGCTATTTGTAGTTCTTTTTTTAAGTTAGTTGTTCTTTTAGGTTCCTTCTCCTTACATTTATTTATTTCTCAATTGATTACGCTAGAGACAACCTAAAGCTTGCTGTGAGTTTTAGGCTAACTTCTGATAGACTTTTACTTCGTTTTCAGTTTAGAGAAGCCTTTAAAAACTCTTCATGACAGATTGAAGTTTGTAGCCCACCACTGTGATATTCTTTGTCATGTTTCCTTTACACAGACTACAGAACTGTCACTCTGGTAGGTGCAATAAATCTGGAACTATTGAAAAAAGCTGCCAAGTTCATGTCAGGATGTGTAAATTTTTAAGTATTTCCAGTAGAAGCTTAAAATGAGAATATCCAGATAACCTAGAAATCAATCATCATGCTGAAAAGCTGCCTTGGTCTGCCAAAGGAAATTGGGCAAAAGAAAGTCTCAAAGCTCTGTCAAAATGACTTTGTCATAGGCAATACCAGAAGTGAGAGTATTCATGAAAAAAAACCTCCCTACATGCAGGATGATTTGTTTGTCTGCCTTTTTAATGGAACCTATCACCTTAACTTTCTATGCTAATATAGAAAATTCCATCCAAATAACACTTAGTGTTTAAATATTGTCTGCAATAATATCTTGTTCAATATCAAATGAATATCAAAAAGGTCTGTCATTCTGGTGAATGTTATCTGGGTTAGTTCATAGTTTAAACATACTCCATATCAGTTCCATTTCTTACTGTGTTCACTGAATTGAAAATATATTGCTTTCAACTACAGAAAAAACCAGTGTGAAACATTGTATTGACTTTCCTTCCCCTCAAGAAAAGCACCTTTTAATTGGAGGCATTTTAGAATCTTACGAAGAGAACAGGAAAAACAAAAAGGGAAAATATAAATTACCAGCTCACAGAATTCTTCTTATATTTTCTTAAGAATTTATTTGAACAGGTTTCATACTTAGAATTTTTTACCAAAGTTTCAATAACCGGTATAAGAATGCAAATAACCTCATTTTTTTCAGTACTGTGTTTTGTCTTAGGCCTTGAAATACACACGGGACATCATGTAGTGTTTCATCTTTAGAATGCTGTCCATTGTTACCTGTCACTAAGTCTTAAAATTATTGTGGAAGTTTCAGCAATCTCTCAGAAATTAACCCATTTCAACAACTGGCAAATATTTTTACTATTTAAGAATTCTATACTGCCTCAGAAATCTTCAAGCTGGCTTTTTTTGTTTTGTTTGTTTTGTAAAATGTTTGACTGACTGATGAGAATATGCACAGTTCTAGTAGATAGGGTATATACGATAGATTTGTACAATAATTGTCATTTACATTGTAAGTAATTATGGCACGTGTTAAATACGTTGAGAAGGCACAGCAATTTGACCAGGTGACATAGCTGCAGGCAAGTGCAGGACTGTTGTGAATAATGCTTCTGAAGTCTGCCAAAATGCCAGATGTCTTTCTGAATCTCTGTCTTCCAGATCTTGGCATCCACATTACTACCTCAGCCATAGAAATGATAAAAAGAAAGCAACACTCTTTTAATTTTTTTTTAAATATAGTTCTTCCCTATGTTCAGTACAATCAGAATATGTTTCCTTAAAGCTTTTAATCTGATTAAAAATAACTTTGAATATATGAAACCTTTGAATTAAGGCTTGATGTGTTTTATAGAGCAAAACAGAAAATACAGAAAGGCAAAGCTGAGAAAAAATACAGACACTGGCACAGAGGCAAATGAATAGATTCTGTATTGCTCTCTAAACCTAGGTTGTTCTTCAGTATACCTGGTTAAGAGAGATACATTTCCAAATATGAAGAATCAAACTTAAAAATTTAGCCGAGGTCATAAACTGGACAGTTTGACATGCATTAAGATAATCATGGCTATCTATTTTGAAGCTATAAGGTCCTATAGAAACGATCACTGCACAGTTCTCATTAGGAAAATACAACTGTTGTATCTGATTGAAAAATAAGTGATAAGTTCAAGGGAGAAAATAATTACCTTCCAGTTATCATTGACCTGCCAATAATTGGACTTGTGGAAGTCTAACTGGAGCTAACAGTCAAGCTAGAGCTTTAATTTTTTAATTACTAACTTTGTGGTGAAGACTCAGACCTGAAGACCACATCCAAGTTAAACCACTTTATCTACCTTCTGATTGCATTTGTGATCCCTGAAGGCAAGGAACAGAGATGTCCAAAATCCGGAGTATAGTAGAAAAGTTAGAAGTAAGGAGAGTGAAAATCAGTCCAAAAAGAGTGACTGTACATAATCCTTATTAATATTGAACAAGTTTTTACTCTAGAAAAAACACTGACTATAAGCAGAGAATAAAGAAGACAGAGGAAAATAACAACTCTGAAAACTCTGAAAATTGTGAATAACTTAGCAAAGGAAATTAATAGCTTTGAACAATTTCTAGAAAAGGATACAGGCAAATCAAACCTCACTAAGTGCCTAATACTCTATTAAACGTGGCTTTTCTTCCTTCAGCAATTTGCATGCATGCACAGCGAAATGTATTAATCATACATCACATCACCCAGAGTGATCTATGAAGCATTTCAGCTGTCTGTCAAATTGTTGTTTTCAGAGAGATACATGAGTTTAACTATGAATATCCATAAAAAAGTTTTGAGGAAAAGACAGAAATGGTGGTGAGGGGAAACAGTTCATTCTCAGAAAGAAAAATCTTAAACTGACCAAGCAGGTACAGGTGAATCTTTGAATATCAGAAGCAAAACTTCTCCTCATATATTTGCAAGAAATACTATGTTTGCACATTGTATTTAGTAGAAGCCAGAGGTAAAGCAACAAATACTCATGAGCACAGAGGAACATTATGCATAACACGTGAAGTTTGCCATAGCTATTTATTTGTGATAGGGAGAAAGAACAGATTTTTCAGAAGCATGGCTATTGTCAAGAATGATAAGCCATAGGAGCAGCCTGAAATAAACATAGGGGAGATATGTAAATATACTTATCTTCAGAAAAAATGCAAGAGTTACATAGGCAATATAGATGATTGTCAAGAGTATGACAGAATCACAGAATTTTAGGGGTTGGAATGGACCTTGAGAGATCACTGAGTCCAACCCCCTTACCAGAGCAGGGTGACATAAAGCAGGTCACACAGGAATGTTTCCAGGTGGGTTTTGGGTGTCTCCAGAGACTCCTCACTGGGCAGCCTGTTCCAGTGTTCTGTCACTCTCACAGTGAAAAAGCTTTTTCTTACGTTTACACAGAACCTCCTATGCTCCAACTTTAAGATCTAAGCTGGACAAATAAATTAAAAAAAAAAAAAAAAGGAATTTCCTATTATGTACATTGACATTTTTTTTTAAAAAAAAACCTAACAGCTTTATCTTTTCATGTCTATCTTCATTATTTTATTTTAAAGGAAACTTACTGTATTCCAGATTTTTACTTTAACAAAAGAACTATCATTTTACAACTTCCTCTAAGTTACAGATTATTTTAATACTAAAATTAAAAGCTTGAAAATTTTGGATGAGATATCCCAGATGGTCATTGACCCCTGAACATTTATTGTACCAATTAACCTTTCAAAATGTCATCAATTCTGTCACATTATCTTTTCAGGATACGCTGCTTGAAGCAAGGCTCTGCAATACATTAAAAGCGTAGAGCTTTGAAGTTTGAACCAGCATAATTTTAAAACTACCTACAAACAAAACATGGTCTCCAAATGTAATCAGAAGCTTATTAGCTTATTAGATGCGAAGTGTCAAGAAGAGCTTATCCTCCTCTGCTGGTCCTATGAGGGAAAGGACTGACCTTTGTATTTCAAGGAAAATAAGGTATGGTTAACTATCAGTGGATGCTATTAAGAGGCTTGCTAATGATGAGCTCCATGAAAAACTTCCCTGGAAACCAAAATCAGGTAATATGAATCTGAATTTTTTTTTTTTTTTCTTTAAATGATGACTGTATGATGACTAGTCCATGTGGTTCCTGCTTAAGGTACTAATTGTTGTGAATAGTCTGTACTGGCTATACTGTAGGCTGACAAATCTGCTGTTGCTGTATGTTGTTTAGATGGTATAAATAATCGATCCTGATTAGTGATTTCTCTATGGTAAGGTTGTGCCTAAGTCTCTTTAAGTATTAGTGTATTTCAGATAAAAAAAAAGCAAGTTACTACAACACATATATAGTGAAAACATCTTGGGGTAAAGGGGAATTTGATCCAGGAATAATATGACTGCTGAATTCCTCTGGAGTATATTGCCTCAATGCCGAGAAACCATCTGTATTTTGTTTCCTTACAGCTGTGTCAATGGGAACTATTTATCCTTAAGTCTTCTGGACTGGATTTCTAGAAAATCATACCTAATGTGAATTTAGAGAGAAAGGAAAATGAGCTAGTGAATAGCTATCATTTAGAGACATTTAAATAGGTAGAAAACAATATGATGAAGCTGAGCAGAATTATTATTGTAGCCTGAAAGTAATCTCCATTTTGTTTGTGTTCTGACTGGTCCATCAGCTTTGCTCAAGTGCTTAATGAAGATTTTTATCATTATTTTTTTTTATTTTTGGTGGGGGACTTTTTTTTAATTAAGGTTTGGTGGTTAAAATCGTAATTGTACGTTCTGCCTAGTGGGTATAAACAAATGGCAGATTGTGTTTCAGAGTTAGTGTTTCTCAGAAGGAATAACCCTCAGAGATAAAAGTTCAGGCAAAGGGTTGGTAAGGTTTTATTGCCTTTTGCACCAGCACTTCATTCTTTACTATTCATTTGATTTATCTGAAATTGCATTTCATCTCCTTTGCATACCAAGACAACTCTCTAATTTCCCTGACAGCCTGCTCTAACATCCAGAAGTGGAGAAGAAAGAACAATCTGTTTTCAACAGCAAATGAGCTACAGTTGTAACACAGGCAAATAACAGTGCATACTGCCTGTATTACAGTAATTTCTTCATGTGGTAGTACCTCAGATTTTTTGAGTGATAACTGTGAAATAAAGTCTAATAAAGAGAGTCTGTTCTCCCAGAATTTTTCTCCTTGGGCTGCTCACCCGTGCTTTGCCTGCTGGACAACATTTTTCCTGTCTTATTGTTGGTGTGTAGTGAATAAGTTGGGAAATTATGTCCCTGTGGTCTGCAGAAATTCTGGATTCATTGCTCTTTTTGGTGCTTGGAAAAACTTTTCTCACATGTAAGTACCCAAATTCAGTGTACCACAACAGAGATGTGTTATTCCCTCTGCTTGATTCCTGCAAAAAGCAAAGCAAGGAGACAGGGTACTTACAAAGACAAGGAGTGCCAGCCTCCAGTAGTTCAGTTCATGCTGATTATAATTATCATCATACATGCTTCTTGATGGATCCTTCATTTTGTCAAGATATATTTGTACATTATTAATGAACGTTCCTCAGGGATACTGTTCACAGATATAGACATGCAGTGCACTGATACTGATGAAGGTGCTAACAGTTAAGGATCTACAGTGTGTATAAATTCCAGAGAAGTGTAACTCTCTGGTACAATTTCAAACCTGAGGTAAGAGAATGAAAAAAAATCCCTCAATATAAAAAAATGTAAATCTTTCTTTGTTTACCTTTCATTTGGTTTTCTTATCTACTTGCTTTGTTATGCCAAAGTTATTGTTATAAGAGCGTTACTGGTTTATGCTGCCATAAAATATTTGTTACACAAAATATTCAGACATACAGTGCTTAATGAACCATGGTGAGACACTCCTCCTAGCATCTGCTTGCAAAATGAATGAAGTATTTAATTCAGCTCTGCAGTTCAGGGATTGAAAAGTTCCTTAAATTCATCAAAGCTTTAATGTAATGAGTAGCTGAGGAAAAAAATGCCATAGCTGGAGGTTTTGGTATAGATATATAGATTAGAACGTATAGATAGAATATAATTTTAAAATTTATTTTAAAAATTATAAATTTGGAAGAAGTTAAATAATTTAAAAAGATGATTGAGATAGAAAAACTGCTAAAGACAGTATGGCAATGATTGATGCTAGCACATGAATAACCATATGTTTTAGCAGAGGGTGGGATGATAAGAGATTTGGAAATAGCATTACGCTTTGCTATTCACATAATCACCGTCCTTGACACTATACAAAACTTCTATTTGCCTTCTGTATGGAGGGGCAAAGTATTTCTGATGGTATTTATGAGCTGCTAGAGATCTGATGGAAAACGTTCACTATGCTAAGTATTCCTGTAATTATTTTTTTCCTCAATATCATCTCTAATATTGAATTATTTCCCAAAAAGCAGTAGAGCAACCTTGATATAGTCTTAGGAAGGCACAGTACAGGTGTGTAGGTGACACTGAATTGTAGCTAGCTAGACTTTCCTATACATTCCTAACACAGACCTGTTTGCCAGACCTCTAACTGTGGGTTTGCTTGAAGTTATGACTGTCAAAGACTACACAAACTATTGTGATGGATTTCAGCATGCATGCTCTGAAGCTGTGTGCATGCTTAGAACAGAGCAATAATGTTCAGAGAACGGGGTGCCAACCCTCTCCCTTAGTAATCTTGTCACTGGACAGTGCCGGGCACAGATGCTCTGTGCTAGTTTTTTCATCCTTTTTTATGCGTCAGAAAGGACAAGCAGTTGAATTTTTCCCAGATGGTGAACTACATGGATTAAGTCCATATTCTTTGAACTGCAGTCTGTGTATACTTTTCCATGGCTGAATGATCCAAGGTATGAAGAAGACAAATGCTGCTCTCAGATTCAACAGCTCAATATGGCAAAGTTCTTGTTGAACTGCAAAAGAGATGCTTTTGCATGGTCTATTGACTTTTCACCTCCCTCTCCCCATCTTTTAAAATTTGTTGCCGTTTACACTGGTGCAAAAAGATTTCTAGGTATTTTTCACAGCTAAAATAACTTTCCTTGAAAGACCTATGCCTTTGGGAAACTGAATTTTGAACTTTGAACTGGGGTAACATGGGACCTGGGTGTAGGAAGATCTGAATACATTTCCTGATAGAGCTGATTAACTGCATTTTAGAAACCAGTCTTTGGGGATTTTGTACAAAGTGAGGAGTTTTCTTTCTCTTTTCTTTTTGTGCTATATACTAGACAAGAGCTAAAATTAGAAACTAGTTGGAGAAGAGGCAAATCATTTGTTAAAAAATTGTAATCCTTCATTTTTTAATAAGCTACTTAAAAATAAGGAACTCATCACTGTATATCTAGCTTTGTAAAATACCTGAAATCAACTGGGTTGCATTTTCCTAAATATCCTAAATTAAGCTTTTGTGGTAGAACATTATCTTTTGTTCTTCAGACACTGTGAAAAGCCCCTAAGTGCACCAGACTGATCTATTTGGCCTGTGGAAAACGTAACACTTAACAGAAATTAAGTGATCATATCGTTAAAGTGTGAATTTGCTGAGGGAGATTCCTTGGAATGTTAGAGCCAAGGGCAACTTAGAAGAGACTCAGAAAGGAGATGGATAACAGCAGTTTCTGCAGCCATCCTACACAGAGAAAAAGGGGTGAAAAAGTTAAAAGAATAAAGCCCTTAAATAAAAATGTCTGTTGGTAAAAGATTGTATGTTGAATTCTGCTTTTAAATAAGGATGTGAAAATGCAGGTGAGACTAGAATTGTTATGGAAAAGTGTCATTAAGACAGCAAGCTATCTTTCGATTTAGCCTAAGTTTGGTAGATTATCCTTTTTTTGGATATAGTCCACTCCCACATGGGAGTGCACATAGAGGTACCTCCTGACCATCTTTAACTTAATCTCCTACTTTCAGATGGTCCATTTTGCAGTGAGGTGCTTCTCAGTTGAGACTTCACCTGATCCTTTTACTCTGCTGTAACACTTCATGTTACTGATTGACTTCTTTGCTTAGGAAAAGATATAAGGCTCAGAGCCTTTGCAGACATGATTAGAGAATTAGGAAGAGCAAATAAGCTTCCACTTGTACTCCATTTCATATTTTGAGTAGAATAACAAACCCTGAACAATACTTATGTAAACCTAATTCTATGAAAAATAAATTCACTGAAGGTGAGAATAAAAGATGCACTTGAAAAAAAAAATTAAAAACTTAATACAGTCAGAGGCCTACCTTGGCATCTAATGTTGGACAAAAGACCTTATTATACAGCTAAATACACAGAATATTAGAATGAAGTACTGTAATACTGTAGTATCTTTTAGTATTTTATGTATGTACTGTACCAGGATATCCCAGATGGACTGAATTTGACATTTTAAAAAACACCTAGCAATTAGTCAAGTATTTACAAAGTATTGTTATGGATGTGAAGGAAGGAATGGAATTATAAGACTGGAGCATTAAGCTTTTTCATAGGGATTTCCAGACTTCTGAGGTTATTCTCAGTGCTTTTCGGTGTTTTTGCAGCATCAAAGTGCTAGCAGAAAAATAATACATAAAACAACATAGTTGTATTACTTGTCTCTCTCATTGCACTCGTGGCATGTACAATTAATAAGGGATTTTTTTTTTTTAATTATTAAAATTTTGATCTCTGGAGTAGCAGGGTTTTTTTCATATTTTGTAAGACCTGATTGTGTAGTTTAACTGCTCATCATATGAAATTTGAGTTATTCCTTTTCCACAATTTAAAATCACATTGAGATCAATTGCAACTGAAATGTTGATAATTTAAAAAAAATTATTTAAGTTTAGAAGCAGCATATGGTGCCTCCCAAAGAATATCAGTTGTGCAGGAAGGCAAATGAGACATTTCAATATAAAACAAAAAGCTAATTTCTGAGTCAAAACTATAAAAGTGGCATGAAAATTGAAATGGATAGTGTGACAAGTATGCTTGGACATCCATAATTAACACCACATGATGAACTTCAAAGCTCATTTAACTCTTTTCTCATTTTTCAGTGGACTCCAAGGTAAGAAGGTGTTGCAGATGAGAATGAGTCTTAAGGTTCCTTAAAGAACCAATTATCAAGATATCAGAAAAACATGGGGTTTAATATATAGATTTATGAAAAAGTGACTTAATAAAACTTGATGGCAAGGATCACTCTATTACTTAATCTGAGGAAGGGACATACCAGAGTTGGGAACAAATAGGAGTGATTTATGCGGAGATCAAGGGAAATGATTAACACAGAGATACAGAAAACTGAGTTAAGGATGGTCTGGAGTGATTTAGAAAGAACTTAGGGAAAAGACTGATGAAGGCCCTTCCACTGAGTCACGAGGTTCAGAGTGGATCCCCTTGCTTTCCATAGTCCTTCTTGGAGAGGAATCTAGGTGTGATGAATCCACTCCTAGTCCCAGGCTTGGTCAATGGTTTACAAGTAGAGGGTTTAAATGTAGGGATTTCAATGAAATGCTTTAACAAATAATTTTAAGTCTGTTATTAACAAATAACAGAGAATTAAGATTGTTTATTACTATTATAACAAATCACAAACTCAGATTATGCAGTTTTCTAATATCTTAACCAATAATCAAGAGTTAATTAAAATCAATATAGAGGTTCAAGTAAAAACCTAACAAAGTTTTAAAATTACATTGTGTTCAAACTTACACACAATCTGAGGTATAGAGGTTAGCCTGTTAAGTTGTCAAATTTTGGTCCCTGATATCATGAAAGAAATTGCATTCTTCTACCACCAATTTACAAACAGAGTCAAATTATACCTGCCTGATATAATTTGATTTTCCCCTATATTTAAGAGAAGTGACCAACAACTTTGTCAGTCAGATGAGCCATCTTCCTTCATGAGACATGTGATGCAGTGCAGTCCCTGAGAGCTCCAATTAGTCTCCCTCTTGACACCAAATAGGGTCTCAAGGGTCCAAGATGATTGACTTTAGTCAATATTTTTCCATGATAGCCCCAGTTTAGGTTAAGTAATTCTTTGGCAGCTTTCAGAGTGCTCAGCTGTGCTGAGCAGAAAGGGTCTCATGTTTCTGCAAACCAGGTTTCAGGAAAGGTAAGAGAGTGCCTAATTGCCCTAAATTTCCATTTGCATTAGGATGAAAAGGCTCAGTGCTCCAGTAGGAAAGATGAGAAAGTGCAAGATAGTATCAGCGTGCTTCACTTCCTACTGAAACAAGAACAATATTGACCCCGGTGCTCTTTGTTTTGTAAAGAAAAGCAAAACCAATGTGGCTCACAAATGCATTAACTTTCAGTTTTAATAATGAATTTATTTCCTGCATATTCTCTTTGTTCCTCATCCTCTTCCGAGTAGACGACGTGAAGAAATTTGTTTCATTATTTGACCTCAGTTATGATGTGTCACTTCAAGGTTTACCTTCACAGTACAGAGGCAAAGACAGTAGCTGAGCATTGAAATGACCTTGTGTCGTGGACACAGCAGCAAATTGGAAAAAAAAATTGTCTCTTGAATCAGCAAAATTACATCCAAGCTATCAAAGTTATTTTCAGCATCAGACGCTTCTCCTCTGATATTGTTAACAGCCACGCTAAAATGTTAATCAGACTGGCTCCTAAAACAAAGTTGCCAGACAGGTAAAGCAAATTGGTGTCGAATAAAAGAACTAAGGAATTCTTGGAATGCCTGCAGTTACCAAATCGAAGGCCTTCAGTTACCAATTTGCAGTTTTGGTGGATTCCAAGTGGCAATGATTGATTAAAAGCAGAAATTTTTGCTATTAAATTCAGAAGAAAAAGGAGAAAATTCAGCAGCAGTAGCAGAGGCAGTGGTGGAGTTCCACTTCCACCTGAACTGTTCTCTCCCACTGCCTCTGACATCATCAGCTTCAATGAGATAGGGACTGCAGTGGTGAGGCAGTGATTCCCAGGGAGGGAAAAATAGATAATGGAGGGCAAAAATAGATAATCTGTTTGCTCTCTCTATTTCCCTCCCGTTTTCTTAAAAGCACTCTCTCTTGGGTAATTCATCTGTTTAAAAACCTGTTTTCCTGCATTTTTCTTCCACTATTAACCCTTTCCTGAGACCCATTACCAGTGGGGGGGTTCTTTTCCCTTAAATAAACTGTTTTAATTCATAAAATCTTAAAGCTGGTTACTTTTTAATTTATGGGGTGAGTATGAGCAGTGGGTAATATTTCCTCCTCAACAAAATATAATCTAACAAAACTTATGGACTGTGATACCTTGTTACGTGATACAGTATAGTTCACTAGTTTATTCTGACGATTGAGACGGTGGCAAAACCTTCTTTCTGTACATAAAATCAGGTACCTGAGATCCTGCCTGGTACTTATTCCATATCCTAATAATTTTTTTTTCAATTGCAACAGGATGACTGTGAAAAAAATTTAGTTTAATTTAAAAAAAAATAAATCACACCTAAAATCTAAATTCACAACAGTCAGATGTTGGATTCTGTAACAGGAAAAGCCAGCCTTGTGCACTCAAGGGTTCTCAAATTTTTGTACGTACACCCCTTCATTTCTATACATATTTATTCTTCATAATTTGAATATATAACTACTTAATGCAATTTTAATACCTAGAAAAAGGTTTTAAATTAATCACTGTAGACTGAAGGGATGATCACTTGATGTCTTTTTCTTTATCAGGGTGAAGACACATTCTTTGCTCAAATATCAGGTTTCTTTATTATCCTGTGCAAGCAAGTGTCAATTAATGAAAAAGTTTGCTCTCTGAGAAAGACACCTGAGGGATTATAATGGTCACAGCCATGATTTTCAGACAGTTTTTTTTCCAATAAATAGAGCATTTGAAAACTCCAGTGTTTCAGTTTCGTGTAGTTGCTTATGTTTTGTTCACAAGGAAATCTGAAGGTTTCTGCAGTTCTGATATGTAAGTAGTGTGTTGCTACCCTTTTCCTCATTACCTGCTTTCATTGTTTGACATCTTTAACAAAGGTATCAATCAAGAATCCTTTTTTTAAATCACCTTTAACAGCACAACCTCTTATTTTTGTCTGCCATGTTTATAAACATGCACACTACAAATATATGCGGTTTGTTTTGACAAAGTACTTCTATCAGCTCATCTTACCAATACTACACTTGAAAATTACATTGATTTTGATGAAATGCCAATGGTATGTTGTCATAGTTTGAGTATGAGGAACTAAAGAAAGAGGACTTTCAGACCCTGAGAGAGGCGGAACACAGAGAGCTCTATTCCCTCCCATTTCCTGCTCATACTCTATAAAGCTCAGGCAATCCAAGAGCCTGCTCTCTTTTTTCACCCACTCCTTGATTTTGCTGATGTTCCCCTGCACTCTTTTGCCACCATATCCCCATGTGGTCTTCAGAGTCCACATCTATTGCGTGCTGGGAAGTGCTGTGGACCACTGTCCTGAGTTGGCTTTGCTGCAAGAGGCCCTCAGGCACTTATGCCTATTGCCATTGAGATCAGGTTGTATATATATTTATGTATATATTTTTGTTCTTTATTCCTTATGTTATTGCCTTCCCCCTGTGCTAATAGATCTCTTTACATTTTTTTTTAATTTCCAACTTCAACTCTCTCGTCTTTATTCCCCATCTACCTTCCCTTTCGGGGTTGGAGTTGGGGGGGGTAATAGTCTGTCCTTTGGTTTTTGGTCTCTCCAAACTGCTGAGCCGTGACATATGTTAAGATATTTTTTTTCCCTTTTCCTCAATATTAGAAATATTTATACAAAATCTGTTGTATTTCTTCCCAAAAGACTGGAATGTTCAAGCATATTCCTCCTTTTTCTTATTAAGGAACAGAGAGCAGATGATAAGCACTGTCTGTTTGATAATCATATAGTCTTTTAAAGAGCACCATTGTGCTGCATGTATCTCTGGAGCATTTTCTTATGAAAATACAGAACATTTGGTCAGGCTAAGGTTTGGTGCTTAAAAAAAATTGTCAACATAATGCTAATATTTTTCATAACCTCATTATCCGTTACAGAGAATTTATCAAGAAAGGCTGTTTTAGTTAAAATGAAAACCCTTGGCAAGAAAATGGCTAAAGGATGTATTAATCATTCAGCTTCATGTACTCATCTGTCATGAGGCAAAAAAAAAAAAAAAGTTTTGTGTTTTTATGCTGTGATATAAGGTTTGCTGCTAGTGTTGAGACTGCAGCCAGTTATCTACAATAACATGTATAGCATTTGTTGTGTGGTCAGCATACACTTCCAGTTTGTTGGCTATAGAAGCTATGATTTAAAGAGAAAATATGTTGAAACTGAAATTTAGGATCTTGATGCTCATACTGTGAATAAATCTTTTTGCTGTTGCAGCACATTGGGACATATTCCCTGTATTTTGATCAGCTTTTTCTCTCTTTTTTTCCTTGTATATTTTCTTAGAGTTGCCAACTCTTCCCATCATGTGGTATTCTCTAATTGGTTTCTCTGTGTCTTTACTATCCCTGAGTGAAAACTGTTGCCAGATCTCACTAAACATCAAAATTCTCTGAAAATGTTATCTCTCTACAATAGCAAATAGGATTAATTGTACAACAGAGTATGTATATACATGACTGGAGTGTGATATGTTGTAAAGTTACAGGAGAGATCCTCCAATACAGTGTTCTATGAGACTCTGGCATGGCTGTAAGTATTCATGTGGGAGGATAGCCAAAGGCATTTATTTTCAGCTTCATCTTAGCAGATTCATTAGTCTACTCCCACCACATGTGTACTTGCTAGTTTTGTTTTGGTGTGAGAATTCTGATTTTTTATCTTATATACCTTGTGAAATACAATGTACAGTGCAAGAAGCTTTTACTGTCTTACAAGGTAACTGCTCCCATCCCACCCACTTGCCCTAAGTCTGCAGAGAAGCAAGGGACATAAACAGAACAGATGTAAAGCTTGAGGTGAGAAGAAACTATTCTGAGCTGTGAAAATCTCCCACCAGGAACATCTTGTTGGCATACTCTCTTTTGGTACAGATAGATGCACTTCTATGACATAGGATTTAGCTATTTCAGATAGGTCATTGTAAGAGGCATGAAAGTGAATCCTTTATTGTTCTGCCCTTAAAGCATTTAAATAAATCTTCCTCCTGCAATAGCTCATTCTTATGTAAAATATTTCAACCTATATCTAATTGAAGCCTTAATATAGTAACTTAAATGCAGCCAGTCAGTAATTTTACTCAGTGAACAAATTGCAGTGGCCTTCCCAGTTTAGCCTGAATGATTCCATACATCAGTCCCATATGAAGTGGAATTAGGACTAATTTTTTTATAATAATAAAGGCACAGGTAACTTTGTCAGACTCTGCATCAGAAGGAAATGTAATTGCTAGGCCTCTCTTGATTATTTTTGGGAGGTCTTGGCAACCTGAAAAGATCCCAGTTGACTGGAAGCTGGCTAATGTTGTTCCAATATTAAAGAAGGAGGATCCTGGATACTATAGGCCAGTTAGACTAACTTAGTGCCTGGTTAAATTATGGACAAGGTTGTTCTGAGAGGTATTTTCTGGAGGACAATGCAGTTATTGATCACAGCCAGCACATCTTCTTGAGGGGAAAGTCCTCCTTGTCAAAATTAATTTCCTTTTATGATAAAGTAACCCACCTAGCTGATCAAGGGAAACCAGTGGATGTAATATTTCTGGACTTCAGGAATGCTTTTGATACTGTTGCTCATAGTGTCATCTTGGATAAAATGTCCAGCATACAGTTGGACAACTGTGCTATACAGCTGGTGAGCAAGTGGCTCACAGGTCAAGAACAAAGAACAACAGTGAATGGGGCAACATCAGGCTGGCAACTGATCACTAGTGGGGTTCTTGGCCCAGTCCTCTTCAGCATCTTCATCAAAGACTTGGATACAAGACTGCAAGGAATTTTGAGCAAGTTTGTGGATGGCACAAAACTGGGAGGAGCAGTCAACCCCCTTGAGGCAGGCAAGCCCTGCAGAGACACCCAGACAGGTTAGAGGGATGGGCAGTCACCAACCACATGAACTTTAACAAGGGCAAGTGCCACATTCTGCATCTAGGACACAGCAGACCTGGAGGCAAGTACAGAACTGGGAATGAGTGGCTTGAGAGCAGCATGGTAGAGAAGGACCTGGGGTTCCTAGTTGATGGCAAATTGAATATGAGGCAGAAGTGTGCCAACCAGGAAGGCCAACCATATCCTGGGGTGCAGTACAAACAGCATCATCAGCTGGATGAGGGAGGGGATTGTCCCATTCTACTCTGTACTGGTATGGTCTCACCTTAAGTACTGTGTGCAGTTTTGGCCACTGCAGCATAGAAAAGACATCAAGCTACTGTAGAGCATCCAAAGGACAGCCACGAGGATGGTGAAGGATATGGAAGGGATGGACTTATGAGGAATGGCTGAGGTCAGTTGGTTTGTTCAGTTCAGAGAAAAGGAGGGTGAGGGGTCACCTCATTGCAGTATATGGTTTCTTCATGAGGGGAAGAGATGGGACTGGCATTAATTTCTTCAGTTCTGTGACTGAAGACAGAACTTGGAGAAATTGTAGGAAGCTGAATCAGGGGTGGTTTAGGTTAGAGTTTGGGAAAAGGTTTTTCACCCAGGGAGTAGCTGAGCAATGGAACAAACTCTCCAGGGAAATGGTCACAGCACCAAGCCTGCCTGAGTTCAAGAAGTGTTTGGATGACACTCTTGGGCACATGATGTGACTTTGGGGGTGCTCTACAGGGAGACTGGAGTTGGACTTGATGGTACTGAGGGGTCCCTTCCAACATGACATATTCTATGATTCTCAGAAGAACCCAGTATTTTTTTCATGAGGATGTGAAGTAAATTCCATGTCATAGCAATCTTTCCATTTATGCCACGGGCCTTTATGAAAAATGTTAGGGGGAAAAATAATACCTTATTTGACTGTGCCTACCTGGCTATACATCCTGCCTGGATAATCAGAAATTGGTTTTGCTATGTTTTTCAAAGTTTCCTGATACATCTAACCCTACCAATTCTGTAATTGATTTTACCAAATGCTTTTAAAAATTATTATTATTATTATTATTTAATTATTTTTTTATTTAATGTAGGTTGTAGTTTAATGTTCAGCTGCTGTATATGTTGCTCTTTAGCTTGTTGCAGAGGCATTCCAGGAAAAGAGCGTAGTTCTCCTCTTATTACTAAGTTCCTCTATTGGTCCTTGTCCATTGTATATCTAATTAGGTTTTTCATCAAATGCTTACCTGATGTTATTCACTAAAAAATCTGGAAATCACATATTCACAGGAATATCATGTCCAGATGGAAAAGATAAAGTAGAGATCACTGTAGCTTTGTTTTTTCCGTTTTAATAATGAATTTGATGTTATCAACACACTTTCTTCTGCATCGCTACCTTACCCATCTTAATGAAATTCCTAAAACCAAGGAAATGTGATTGTAATGACACCTACAAATTACACTTTTTCTTCTAATGTGTCTTAATTTTTGTGTAAATGTATTACTTAAATAGGACATAAAGTATGTTTTCTTCATCTGCTTTATTGAAGGAAAATGCAGTTGAAGACATTATAACATTAGCTCACTGTCAAAACTTGCTTTATTGGGTTTTGCTTCACTCAAAGCAAGTGAGGAAAAAAAATCATATGTCCATCTATATTTTACATTTTAGGTAAAGCATAGATGCTTATTTACAAAAAGTATATATTCTGGGGTGGCTTATCAGTCATATCCCTGGAATGCTAATTTGTGATTTTCCTGGTTTTGTTCACATTGCATGCAAATGGACTTAGAATGGAAGTCGGAAGAAGCACTTCTTTTCTTTCACTCATTATTTACTCATACTGTTAGTAAACAGGAGATTCTTTATCTTTTTTGAAGAGAAGTAGACAGACAAAATAGATTACCTTATGACACTTAGGAACCCTGAAGAAGTAAAAGCAATCATTTGTTGCACAGAAGGATTGTATTGGTTGACTTCACCTCCAAAAAAATAATGTGGTGGTGAGGGACTTCTAAGGTAGTACTCAGGACTTACATGAAATTTGTTGTAGATTCCCCCAAAGGACCATCCATCCTTAAAGATATCAATATTACGTCCACTCTGGAAAGTCAAATGATATGATTTTCACCTGTTTGGCTGGAAATACTGCAAGACAATATTTTCCTTTTCTTCTCTCACCTTCAGTACACCTACTATGTTGTTATTCTAAGGTGAAATATTTGTCAGGGAAACTAAAATTACTGAATAACAGCGTAATTACTGACTTGAGAAATCATTTATATGGATACTTGCAAAGGAAACCTCTTATCTGGCTTTCGTTATTGATATCTGCTGTACATAGTGAAAGCTGTAAGTAGTTAATCAAATCAAATTCACCAAACTTGACCATAATTGTGCATTGTAATTGTAGGCTAATGAGAAAATTAGCAGCTCCAGATATCTTGAGTAACAGACTACAGAATACTTTTTCTTTAATTTTAACAAATAAATTAGTTTTGCAGTTTTTAAAAATAAAATTGGTATTGCAGTGCATTGTTGTAGAATATCATGGAATGTCCTAGAATTGGGGTGTGCCCAAGCCTATGTCTGTGTACAGAATTCCTTATCTAAGGCCAATTATAAGTGAACTTACTTCCGTCCGTGTACATTTGGGATTCGTTCTCTATAGGTAAACACACCGGGTGTCCAGTAATAAGTTATGTTAGTGTGTGGTGGCTGGGGAGTGGTCACAAAGAGCACTATATAAGCATTGTAACTGCGCAATAAAGTTGAAGCTCCATTATCAATCATATTTATTGCTTGAGTTTTCCCTCGTCATTTCTCAACAGTGCATGTGTTATGTTGTGTGGAAGATGAAAATTAGTTTAGGTTTCCTAAGGATTTAAATGAATTAGTACTTACAGTGTGGCTACCAAGAAGATGGAGACTCCTTTATTACAAGCAGTCATATGGTCAAGACCAGGGATAATGTGTGCAAGTTACTCCTGGGGAGATGTTGATTGACCAGCAGAAAACATTTTTCACTATGAGACCAATCAGACATTGGAATAATCTACCTAAGGAAGTAGTGGATTCCCCAATACTGGACACCTATGACTGAGATGCTCACATCTACTTGGTGCTCCTACCTAGAAACATTGGACCGGATGATTTTTGAGGTTCTTTCCAACCAGACATTTCATGATTCTGTGACTGAATAATTTTTGTCCACTGAATTCAAGATAGATTTTTCCTTTCACAAAACTTAGGTGTTAACTTACAAGTCAACTTGTTTTTCCATGCATATAAAAGAGTAAAACAGTTGCTATAGTTGAGTAAATCATCTTGGTTCTTTTTTGCTATAGATATGAACAGACAGATGGCAAACAACTGACAGTTTTTCAGAAAGCAGAGCTTAAGAAAACTTAGGATATGTCCAGGAAAATTAGGATATGTCCAGCTAAGTGTAAACCAAGTGCCAGTGTCTCTCTCTTGAATAATATTGAGTGAACTACTTTTATAATAGGCTCAATTGCTAAACAAAGTTGCCTGTGCAGTTCACTAGCTCAGATGGCAAACTGCTTTATTCTATGTTAATTTCATCTACTGAAGACAACCATATGGAGGAGAATTTAAATATACGAAATATTTGGACAAAGTATTTTTGAGAAGTTTGCAAAGGAATCGATTTGCTTGTCTCTGTACAGACTACATTGGCAAACACAACAGCAAAAGTTGCCCTGCGGTACTTAGTACTAATGTCTTTATAAGAAACCTAGCAGTGGGCAAGACAGCTCATTAGAAAAATGCAAGTCTTTTACTTGTTTGGATAACTTGATACTTCCTTTAAGCCAAAAGTGTAACGCTGCACAACACCTCTGAATATACAAGGTGTTATGATTCAAGGTAACATTAAAATTTATTTTTTTGTTGGATCCTCAAAACAAAGTCCAACCATAGAAGTGTCGGGTGCAAGCAGACAATGTGACAATTGATACAGGCAAAACTATAGAGCCAGGCAGAAGAGGGAGAGAGGAAAAGAAGATAGATAGATAGAGAAAAGTAGAGAAAAAAAAGGGTAAGAAAGTGGGAAGAAAGAATGAGAGAGAGAAAGAGGGAGAGAGAGTCACCACGAGGGGTCCAGCTGTCCATCGTGTTTCTTCAAGATGGCGTTGATCCTGGACAGGGTCTGATGTGAGATGGCGGTGGGTCAAGAGACAGCAAAACAGCCACAGCATGGACAGCCATATATACCCCTGAGTTCCTTTTGTTCCAAAGGGGCAGCTGTCAGTCAGCTGCCACAGAAGCCAGGGGCATTGGCATCAGAGCCATTGCAGACAGGCTGCCTAAGGGGAGCTTCCACAGAAGGGTGCAGTCCCCCACCCACTCATCAGTTCTTATCTCCTTCCAGGGGTCACCCCTGCTCTGCTTTGGCCCAGGCCAGGTCCATTAACATCAGAGCTGGTTTGCCTGGAGGGGGGGTTCCAGCACACAGGTATTATCTCCATCCAGGCACCACTCCCTGCTCCCTTCCAGCCACCTCAGCCAGGTACATCAGCATCAGTACAATCAAGGTGGATTCCTCCACACTGGCCAGGGTAATCGTGCCTGGGGGGATGTCCCCGCATTGCAGGCTGGCCCTCAGAAAAGGGGAGTAGTCTCCATTCAGCTGTTAGTTCTTAGTTCTTATCTCTTTCTGGGTGTCACCTCCTGCTCACCTATGGCCGGACCAGGTCCTCCACCCTAGCCAGGGCCATTAACTTTAAAATTGTTCTTTTGAGGCAATTTCAAATCAGTGAGATCAGACTCTCACACCAGGACCTATTTTTACATTGATGGTGTTGAGTGTAAGAACAAATTCTGATTGTCTGTAAGGACAAATAATACTTGCAGTGTGCTAAAAAAAGTGCTCCTGACTAGTTATAGGGTTCTTCTTTTTCCTCCAGCATTTTCAGGTGCAGTTGAAAGATTGGAAGTATCTGAAACAGGGACAATTTCCTAGCCCATGAGGAAATCAAAGTATGTTCTGTTTTGTCTTCCTAGCATTTAGTAGGGAATATGTGGGCTCAGAATAAAAGTTTGCTGACTAGGTATGTATTTTGAATTTGTAAATCCAAAAGTGTCACAATATTAAGATAGGTGTCCTGATCTCTAGAAAAATAATGGGCCAGTGCAATAGACTTGCAAAGATATATAATTTCGTAAATGTTAACATCTGCCAGGATTGGAAAATTACACAAAAAATATTATTAAAAAGATTTTCTGTGTTATTAAGAGATAAAAGCTCTATTCCCCAGTCCATCACAGAAAAAAAGAAGCATTCAGTGAACAGAAGTGTATTTCCAGTGCTTTCTTGTAAAAGGAAAGAAGAAGAAACAATGGTCTGGGGTGGTTTGGTTTTGTTTTGTTTTGTTTTGTTTTTTTTATTCCAAGAAGTTAATCACATTGACTGTTTAATCTGAATAGATTTTTTCCTGTTGCTTCAAAGAAAATCTAATATAAAGAAGAGTAACACTTAGAAATCTGGTGGAATGTACAGAAAAACCTTCTCTGTTTGTGGGCTACACATTTGAGTACAACCCAGAACAGAAAACAAGGAGATCAAAAAATCTGAAGAGAATTCTGAGATGATGGTTCTTTCAGAAATGTGCATGAAGGTGATTGGCACTGGTACTGTTTGTTACAATAGAGGGAAGAAAATCATGATCCCATCTGCTGCCAGTTGACATGTGATGCATTACTACAAAAAATTTTGAGTACTTTCTTTCATCTTAATTGCTTCCTTTAGGAGAGATTCTCAACAACATCTTTTTCCCACATCATGAACCCAGTGGGTATTATAGCTGAACGTATTATGGCTGAGGGAGCTGAGGTCATTCAGCCTGGAGAAAAGAAGGCTCTGGGGAGACCTGATAGTGACCTTCCAGTATCTGAAGGGAGATTACAGGAGGGCTGGAGTGGGACTGCTTGCAAGTGCTCATACGGATAGGACAAGGGGCAATGGTTTTAAATTAGAGAAAAGTAGATTTAGATTGGATTATTTACCATGAGGGTGGTGGAAAAATGGAATAGGTTGCCCAGAGAGATCACTGAGGAAATATTCAACGTGAGACTTGACAAGGTTCTGAGCAACCTGACCTACTTGACAGTGTCCCTGCTTTCTGCAGGGGGATTGGACTAGATGACCTTTACAGGTCCCTTCCAACTCCAATTATTCTATGATTCTATGACTATAAGAGGAAGAAAAATAAAAAAGAGCCTCACTTGTCGTCTGCAAACAGTAGCAGCAGGTACATATGTCGCATGTATTTGTCACTGTACTGGTCTCCAAGCCAGATATAGATTCTGTGGAAAACACTATTAGGCCACAGATGAAATAATGGAAGTAAAAACTCACCTATGCACTGTGTGTGTGTGTAGGCTCAAAAAGAACAAAAAAGGGCTAGGACTCTTGTTATTTTCTGTCAGAAATTAAAGGCTTGTATGTTTGTTTTGTTGCACAATAGTGCAACAATGAAAATGCATTAATTAATTAACAATTTATTAATAAATAATTACTTACTAATTACTATTAATTATTTACTAATAATTAGTAATTAATCAATACAGTAGTGATGTCTGGATTTGACCATTCAACACTACTACTCCTTTTATGTTTCTCCAGAATGAACAGAATGCACTTAGTATTTATGTACATTGAAAGAATGTGAATAAAGAGCATGGGATGGTACTTGAACTGAGATTTATATGACTTAATAAGCACACACGAGAATAAATATAATGTAATACCTATTATTTTAAAGTTTTATTTCTCTGTGCCTCCTGAGAGAGACATCTTTATGAGATGATGTTTTCGTATCTCAGAATGCTGATCCTCACCAAGGTGACAACTTTAAACAAGACATTTCCCTTGTTAAGAGTAGCTCAGAATAGTGCTTTTATGCTTTCAAAAAGACAGAAGCCATCTGATTTCATTTTAATGCCTGTATCTCATTGGCCTTGCCAAAAGAACGAAGAAATAATTTTAGATTTCATGTAGAAATGTTTTTTAAAATCTCATATATGTGTTGAAGTTTTCATTGTAGGGAAATTTAATTTTGCGTATATTATATATTTTTGTTAGTAATAGATGTTATCTATTAAATATAAAATCCACTTTCTAAGCCTATTTAATTACGCAAATTTCCCCACATAGAGTTTATGAAGATTTTTTTTTGCATCTCCTATCTGTTCTTCAATGTGTTAAAGTCAGTGTTGCATGTAAACTTTTTTGTGTGTGAAAGTTTGGTATGACCTCCTTCTAGTCCCTTTAACAGAATAAATTCAGTGAATTGAAGACCCACTGGATGCTGTATAGAAATCTGAAATGCTAAAGACAGTCAACATTTTTACTTATTTGGAAATTTTGTTCTGTTCTTGAAAATGCAGTTTTAAGCATCTGTAAACGTCCCTTGAACCATTTATTCTGGAGCCTAGGCATTTGTCACTGTCCTAAAGGACCTAAAGTAGTCTTTCAAAGGCTTATTAATCAGCATTTCTCTAAACGATAGTGTTGAATGTTGACCCTGAGCTGTCAGTAGGAGTTAACACGTACTATACTATGAGATGTCCTTCTTTTTAAGCTACTTATTCTTGTTTCTGCCTGGATAAAGACACCTTAAAGTGGGGTAAAATATGGATTCTGTGACATAAAAGTTGGAAAAGAATTAGAGACTGATATTTACTTGCACATTTAAAAAATATAATGGGTCTTTAGTTTATTATGCTGGAAGTAAAGTATCTAAGAACAGGGCCCCAGAAACACTACATAACACTCAAGTGTGAGCAGACAGTTGGATGACACAGGGATTAATATTCAAAGTAGGATACTACTCTGGTTTGGAAGAAGCCAAAAAAAAACCCCAAACAAAAAAACCCAAACATTGGAACTAGATGATCTGTACAGTTGCTTACAACCCAAACCATTCTGTGGTTCTGTGATTTGTGTTTTGGTAAGTCTGCCAAGAACTGTAAGAAGTTTTTAGATTTAAAATTGTTTGGTATGACATTTCTAGAGGAGAAATGCTTGATAATGCCTGAAGGTGTTGCTTTTGCCCACTGTCTTCATCCAGATGAATGAATTGAGATTCAAAGACTTTAATCCATCTTTTCGAGATGCAGAATTTGTCAATGTTTTATTTGAATTATTAATTTTCACTTTACTGAGTGCCTTATAGTACAGAATTACAGGCCAAGTGCCATTGTTAATGTTTTCCAAGTCCAGACAAAAATGTGTTAAGACATTTGTATCCATCACCTGACCTTAAATATCATGGTGAAGTATGACTTTTGACTGATAAGTCCTGGAGTCACGATATTTGTTTGACACTCCATTTCCTTATAGTATCAACACAATTTTGGTATAGTAATAATTCTTACTTTTGTACCTAGCAGTGAAGCTAATGAAGTAACTTTGAAGTGAGGTTGCTCAATGAAGTAACATTGAAAAGGCAAAGGTAGATATTTGTTTCCTTGGCAAATTCATAATGCATCCTATCATAGATAACAATCCTCAGTATATTGATCAAATCATTGACTGTATTTCAAAAATACATTGAACAGTGAATGTCATGGGTAAGAATAAAGTCTCTTGCAAGAAAGGAAAATTGTTCTGCTATAAAATTGTTGCACTCCTAGTTTAAAAGGTAATTAAAAATAGCTTTTAAAAATATCAAATATGAAACAGAACAAGGAGAATCTGCTAAGCCACTGGAAAGAAAGTTTAGGAATGGAAAACGTGACAGGTGGGGTAGGGAGGTGTTCATATGTAGGAGGTACTTAGTAGCGCAGTTATTTTGAGTCAGCCATAGTTTTAGTTTGAGGATAAGTAGCACTGACAGTATCTTGAATAATTGCTGAGTTCATATTTGTCTGTGTGATTATAAGCTACAGGCCTAGGCTCTGCTAGAATACTTAAAAATCAAATGATAAAATATGACACTTACTCATAGGTTAACTTAAACCCCTTATTTTTCCATTGGCAAGTGTATATTTAGAAAGTCATCTAATTCTGCACAAGGAATCGGGTCTTTTGGTTTTTACTCATGGACAATTTATGTGTCTGCAATCTCATTGTAAAACACTAGAGAATTAAATTTTCAGGTTGTATGAACGTGGTCACAAAGGCACTATGTATAAGAAAAGTATTTTCTTTTCACTCTCAGAGCATCTCTGGGATAACTCCCCCATCCCCTTCCCTAAGTGGTTAACCCTGAATCTAATTGTCTGGGTGCATCTATTCAAAGGAATTAGCATATTTTTTTTGTACCTGTGAGCCTCTCTTTGCAGAGCTCCCTGTGTTCTTTTACCCTGCATGTAGGCTTTGAAAACTTTTGATAGAGAATATATTAAAGGCTTTTGAAGACAGTGAAACAATACTCCTGTGTTCACAGAACAGTAATTCATTTCATAAGGTTTATTCCAATTCTGGTCTGTTCATTATATATCATGACATGAATCCGCAGCTCCTCTCACATTCCAGAAACATTTGCAAAGTGTATTATCTGTTCCACAGTTGTAAGTAACGGTTCATGCCATTAGCTTGTTTTGAATATAACCACAAGGGGAATGTATATTTAAAATGTACTGGTGTATTGGGAAAGGATAGAGTGCTTATAATCATCATACACTTAAGGACAAGTTTGCAGCTTCCATGTTTGTAGTATGGCATAGTGGAATCATAAATCCTTATTAAACCCCAGATTCAAGCTGGATGTAAATTACGCCTGCTCAGCAAAGAATTAGGGTTTGGCCAATTTATTCCTTGTACAGCTCCACTAACTAGGTGATTCTGGTCTTCTATTTTCTTGTTTCCAATTAAAATGTTTTAGTGTCAGAGGGTGCTATTAAAAGACTACTACAGTGTCATTAGTTATGGATGCTGTATTAAGACATGTTATGCACCCTTTACAGCTTAAAGAAAATACAATATAAACAGTCCCATTTGTTTGGTTATATTCTCATGCAAAAAAGAAAATGTATTATTCCCCCAAGTTTCCCCAAACATCTAATGTTACGACAGTCATTTGGACAATCTCAAGATATTTGGGAAAAATGAGCGAAGATATTAAAAATAGTGGACTTTAAAATTCACATTTAAAATTTGTTGCCTGTGAGATTGGAGAGCAATAGAAACAGAACCAGCAATCTAGAGAAAGCAAATTCTAAAATATTCTTTGGAATTTTTCTTTCCCCCCACATCATGTTGGAAAACATTCCGGAAAGCATCATCTTGCTGTAATGTTCAGGATGGCTAGCAGCACTGCCTCTGGACCCCAGTGCCTGTGTGTACATGTGAAATGTACAACAACTGTACATTTGAATACCCAGGAGGAAGTTGTATTTTCTCATGGAAATACCATCAGATGTTTAAGATCTGGGAGCTAGTTATACTTGGCAGTAGGCTTTTTTGCTTTCTTTTGTCAATATATTACAATCCTAGAGCAATCACCATGGTAACAGCTGGTAGAAGTTACATTATTGGAATGAATCTTCAGCTGTAAATATGTTCAGAGATGTTTTATATCTGCTGAGCAGGAGCTAGATGAACAAAGAAAATTTATAGAAAGAGGAGGCCTTGTTACAAAACAAAATAGATAGAAAGTTCTGGTCTAATGAAAGAGGGATAATTTCAAAGTTCCTCTGTATCTTTGAACATTGCCCCCCAGTCTGCCATTGTAGATTCTGTGCTTATTTACATTAAGACAATGCAAGCCTTCACTGTGTCAGAGAAAGTTAATGATTCCTCATACTTCGTTATGCCCATGAGAGAATGACAATAATGTTTTGCACATCCATGCCTGTTCAAAGTGCAAGCTAAAATGGCAGCACTCCTAGGGTTTATCAGTTTTGTGTTAATATTATTAGCCTGGTTTCTTGATGATGAAACTAAGGTGTATTCATGTTGCAGTGACTGCGGATCCCTCCCAGACAATTCTGAACTAGTTTGGGTACTGGTAAATCCAGTGTTTCCCTGTAGCTCCAGGCAGCTCTCTAGCCAAGATTTTTACCCATGCTTTTGGGAAGATTTTAACATTCTGTGGTGAACACTGTGTGGTGATAGGAGAGGTACATTTACATAAACTGGAGACATTACACTGACGACGTGCTCTAAAACATGATGCAGAAGAGCCTTGACCAAGTGAAACCTAAAGGTGCAGGCTGCATCAGATCTTGGAACATGAACAGAATATATCTTCTTCCCAATTCAGAAAATAACTGATAAGCAAATACTGGTATGTGCTCTTTGAACTGAGATAACTGTCCCCGTTTGAGGACTATTCCTAGTAGAATAATTTTATCTTGGAAGCAACTATCAGTTCACCTGGTGTTGAGCTCCCAGTAAGTTACTTGGTTCTTCAGTATCAGTGCCTTCTAAGGTAGCTTGCTTTATCTTCTTTTCCTAGTAATTTATTTTAGTCAGTGCAGAGACTGTTAGAGATAGCATGGAAACTTATGGCCCTTATTGTTATAACTTTATCCTTCAGAAGTGTGAACATCTCCTGTGGTCTTTTGATCAGAGGTTGATAGGTTATTCTGCTGTTTAGAGAGGCATACACTGTGAGAAGGTATCTCGTGCCTTCCTTTTTCTTCAACCAACCATATACAAATTGTTAATCTGCAAGCATGACCCAACAAATAATAGCTGAAGCTCTCTTCTTGGCTGTGCATATCCGTACAGTCCCAAAAACTTAAATACAGAAATTATTGACTTGTTATTCCAGTAAGAGCTTGCTAACTCATTCAGTCCCACATGCATATCCACCCCCATTTTTACAACTATTTTTTATTTAACAATTTTTCTTCTGAAACAAGCCACAAAAATAACCACATTAGAAACATTCATCAGTTTTTGTACATTTTATGGAAACAACTAAAAAAAGTTTACATTCCCAAAGGATATAGAGAATAAAGGAGTGTGGAGGAATTTCTCAAGGAATGTGGACACCCAGCATTTGTGGCCAATCCATGTTTTGAGAACTATGAAGCAGACTGAAACTCAGTCCTGAGAGCAGTAAATAACCTGACCTTGAAGAGACTCTGAAAGTGCGATTAGAGCAACTAGTTTGGCAGATGCAGGTGCAGCTTTAGCAAAAACAAGATGCCTAGCCAAAAAGTAGTTAATTGCAAGAATTTGTTATCTAGAAGAGGCGTGCCCCTTGAACCCTATATAACGCTGTGTAACTATTAATAAAATTGAGTGCTGTGTATCAATCATACTGGTTTTAGTCACAGACTCCGTGTTTTCGCGCTCTTCCCGACAAATGGCGCCCGAACAGGGACACGGGGCCTTAAATTGATATTGTTGCCTGGAGCGACGGATGCAGGTGTTGCTTTGAGCGACGGTTTTACCTGAAGTTGGACGTCGGGAAATGCGGACGGGGTTGGCACTACCTGAGAGTCGCGGTAGGAGCTGGAAGTGAGCTGGCCACTCACCCCCGTAAGGTAGGCACTGCTAATTAAAGTGAAAATGCAGAGAGAAGCGGCAGTGCAGTTACTAGGCAGTATACTCTCTGAGAGAGGGATTCCTAGTAACTTGAAACCGATCCGTGAGTTGATTATATGGGCACGGGATCGGGAAATGGTGCCGGATATTCTGTTGCTATTTAGCCCAACCGAATGGAGACAGGTGGGCGATAAACTGTGGGACGCAGCTATTGTTGGAGGGGAAGACGGTGCAAAGGCTGCTAAAGACCTAGGTGCTACTTGGAAAGCGATAATGAACACTCTCCAAGAGATGCCAGATGTGCAGCAGGCTGCACTGGCTACTTTTCAAGCCTTAGTGACCGTTCCCGTAACTGCGTCATCAGAAAAACCTGCACCGCCAGGCGCGGAAAAAGGTCAATCGTATCTAAGGAAGTTTTTCTTCGGCTCTTCTAAAATGATGCCAGTTAAAAGCATGACTGCGTCTGTAGCTAAAACACTAGCAGACGTTAAAATGGACAATGGGGAAATACCAGCACCTGAGGGGGCTATACTGATTCAAGCTCAGCTGACTGTGCCATTCGACCCTGGGGTTCACCTGAAAAGTAAAAATTGGGCTGAGAAGCAAAGCCAAAAGCGACTGAAAACACCACCACCACCAGAGTTGCTGGAGGACCCAGAGGGAGACAAACTGGAGAACACGGGTGGGGAATCTCGGGATGCAGACCCCCCTTCTCCTGCCTGTCTGCTGCAGCTCCTGACCACTCCGCCACCTCCGCTGACTTCTCTCACCTCTGTTGCATGGTTTATCTTCTTGACCAGCGTAAACCATCAATCTGACCTCCGCTTCCCCTGTCAACACCGACAATGCCTGCTCAACTAAGGGAACTGCTGAAAAAACTGAAAGAACTGGAGACCAAGGATGAGTATACCTCCTAGTTTTTGCTCCAGGGAACATCCTGAACAACCCAGGGGCATTAATCCATTTTTACCTCCTGATCTGTTCCCTGTTCCTGCTCCAATCCATTTTTACCTCCTGATCTGTTCCCTGTTCCTGCTCCTACTTCCCTTAACTCTTTAACACCGACTGCTCCTCCTCTTCCAGATCCAACATGGGGAAGGGAGGGTGGTGGGGGGTGGGGGGTGGTAGGGGGGGTGGGAGTGTGGATCCCGTAACTAGATGGAAGGGAATGATTCCAAATGCTATAGTTGAAGGAGTAAGACAAAAATACAGTCGTGAGAATGAACGTGCCTTTTTGGAGGCTGTGAGTTGCTGTTCAGAGAGTGAGAGTTGTGCCAGATACAGAGCATTCCCACTCCCCCACTCCTGCCTCCACGGCCGTTTCTTGCCCCCCCCTCATGCAAGGGCATAGCTCAGATACAGCCGGTGAGCTTCACCAGCGTATCTGTTACAGCTGTCTGCTGTCTCTACCCCCACAGACACTGCTGCTGGTCAGAAAGTGGAGAAAAAAAAAAAAAGGGGGGGGTGGGGGTGGGCGGAAAAAGCATTAATAAGTAAACAGCATTTTCATTCAAAATGCTCAATAGAACAATTTGGCTGAGGATGTAATGAAAAATTTGAAATTTGGGCTAGAGCTCAGAGTGGAGAAATGGATAAACGTGTATGTAAACATCTGACTTGTTGCTTTGCTGTAATGGGTGTTCCTCAGAACATTAAAACAGATAATGGTCCGGCTTATGTTAGCTACGGGGTAAGGACCTTCATGAAAACCTGGGGTGTCAATCATTCCACAGGTATAGTGCACTCTCCTACGGGACAAGCTATTGTAGAGAGGGCTCATCAAACATTAAAACGTTATTTAGAAAAGCATAAGAATGTCCTTGATGTTCAAGAGCGTCTTTCTAAGGTTCTGTTTGTTTTAAACCATTTGTCTGTCACAGGAGACCGAGAGGAACTCCTGATTGTAATACATCATAAGGAAATACAAACTGAGCAACAAGCAAAGCCTCAAATGATCGTAAACTATCGCGATCCTTGTACTGGTTGTTGGCTAGGACCTGTACCTGTATTGTTTAACGGGCGAGGCTACTTTTGTGTTTCCACAGATAATGGACCGGTGTGGGTTCCCAGTCGCTTTGTGAAGCCCGCACTGAACCTCAGAAGCCAGCATGCAGAAGACACTGATAATACTGACCTGCCTCACCTGCCTATTGGCAACACCACTGGCGATTGATCCCAAGCAGAATATGTTGGTTACCTGGGTGGATCTGTTGCAATGGCTTCTGCCACTGGTTCCTTTATAACATGTTTATTAGGGTTACCATATGTAGATGTGAATAGTTCTAGTAAATACAGTGTAGGCTTATGTATCAAGGTTGATCAAATAGCAGAGGGTGCAATAAAGTTAATGCAAGGCTTGAATGCTAGTTTGTCATAGGATCCTCGGGAGCTCAAGTCATTGGGATCACCATCAGTGGGCAATAAATTGGACACAAATATGCTTAGTCTTTGGTGAGACTATAGCGGGGGGCTGAACATAATCAATGGGCCTGGAAGGTTAGCAGGCACTCAGTCCACTCCGTAGCCAGCACGGAATTGGACTGTGACTGATGTGTTCATGGCCTTGTCCTATGGTCTTACCAAACTAAATGAAACAAAATGAAACAAATGAAAAGATGAAAAGGGATCCCTGAGACTTCCCACCTGTGATGACAATGCTGAGCTCTTGAGTGAATCTGCTAGATTTGCTTTAGCAGTTTTAAGTGCCTGGAGAAATTTGAAGTGCCTGCAATTTTAACTGCTGGAAACGCTTTAAGAGAGTTTATGAAATTAACCTGCTGGTCAGAAAAACAAGTGAATGTTACCACACAGGTTTTGGAGGAATTGTTGATGGATCAAAATAGCTTTTACCATGCTTTGTTGCAAAGTAGAGCTGTTATTGATTTTCTATTGTTGGCTCAGGGACATGGCTGGGAGGATTTCTTTGTTCTCATGTCTTCACAGGACCTCAACAAAATATCAACGAGGCATGGATTGTCCAAAAGAAAAAGGGGGAATTGTGGAGGAATTTCTCAAGGAATGTGGACACCCAGCATTTGTGGCCAATCCATGTTTTGAGAACTATGAAGCAGACTGAAACTCAGTCCTGAGAGCAGTAAATAACCTGACCTTGAAGAGACTCTGAAAGTGCGATTAGAGCAACTAGTTTGGCAGATGCAGGTGCAGCTTTAGCAAAAACAAGATGCCTAGCCAAAAAGTAGTTAATTGCAAGAATTTGTTATCTAGAAGAGGCGTGCCCCTTGAACCCTATATAACGCTGTGTAACTATTAATAAAATTGAGTGCTGTGTATCAATCATACTGGTTTTAGTCACAGACTCCGTGTTTTCGCGCTCTTCCCGACAAAGGAGAACCTTACACTGTTCAGATTTGGCATCATAATGCTGAAAATGTTTTTTAAATGTTACTTGGACCAGCATATTACAAAAAATATATGTTGCCAGACCATTACTGACATTTTTATTATGTCCAAGTACAAAAATTGTTTAACCTATTAAGAGACTGAAATATTCTGATCATTCCAGTTACCACAATTTCTTCTGTGTCATGTCAAAATTCTGTTTCCTATCTTTCTGATAGAACACTCCATCTTATCTTTGGCCTGCTGGTGGATGTCTTGAGAAGTGAAGATTAACAGCTGTCACAGATTGTCATTTTTTCTCTACATCTTTTCAGTGAAATTTTCAGTGTCTTATCCAAGATGATGCTAACTGTACTTCTCGTCCAAAAAACACATGTACAAAATTTTATGCCCTAGAAATGTAAAGCGGGCAGTATTTGGAATAGCCCTAACATATGCATACTTGTATGTCTTGACCTTGAAAATTGTTATTACTTAATTATTTCAGTTTATGTGGGCATTCTGAAAAACTAGGCAAGGAAGACAGTGTAGTAGACAGTGTGGCCTCATGGGGAGGTAGGGAAAAAAAAATTAGTCCTGGGACTGAGAAAGGCAGAAAAAGTAGACAGTGTTATGCAGATAAGAATTTTCTCTACCTGAATACTTATTAGCCAATACACTGAAGTATCCAATGGAGAGAAATCAGAAACAGTGGGTTTTACTATCTGGACAGACAAATGCAACAGAAAATGATTATGACTTGGACAAAGTAAAAAAGGAATAAGTGAGGATGGTACTGCATAATGGCAATTTTAATAACTTTACATGTCCATTAACTGTGAAAAAGGATTTATTTTAAGTAAATTAGAAATGCCTGAATACTGCATTGCCCCCTTCTACACAACACAGAAAATGTTCGTGATACCCTGGTGTTACTTACCTAAAATTTTTAGGTTAGTGTAATGCAAATGATTGTTGAAGAACAAGAGGATTTAAAAACTGGAAATAAATCATCCAATGTCTTGATAACTAGCTATGAAACCAAATAAGACGAATTATTCCTAGCTTAAACTTAATTGTATTATGTTCTTAGAGGTGGTCTAAATCTAGTATGTGCTGATATGACATTCTATATTATTAGATGTAGTTTTACATCAACATACGGATAGATGACTAGTAATATTGTCATAGGAGAATATGATATGCACAATTGTCATGGTTGGAAAAAACTTCTAAGATTAGTGTTACAGTCCGAGGTAACATTAAAATTTATTTTTGTTTTGGATACGTGAAACAAATTCAACCATAAAAAGGTCGAGTGCCAGCGAGTTTTCTTCAGGACGGCGCTGGTTCTGGAGTTTTCACTGATTCTGGACAGGGTCCGATGCAGGAATGGTGGTGGGTCAAGAGACGACGAGAAGGCAAAGCATGGACAGCCAAATATATATATACCCCTGCCGAAGGTGCAGCTGTCAGTCATCCAGGTTCCTTGGGAGACAAGCTGCCCAGAGGGGAGCAGAAGGGTGTAGTCCTCCACCCAGTCATATGTTCTTATCTTCTTTCAGGTGACATTCCTCCTCTGTTCCAGCCACTGTAGCCAGGCACATCATGCCTCCAGGGACATAATTGAAGGTTGGCCCTCAGGAAAGGGGAGTAATCTCCACCCAGTCAGTTCTTGTCTTCTTTCTTGTGCCATCCTTCAAGCCACCTCAGCCAGATACGTACAATCAAGGTGGCTCAGTTGTGCCCGGAGGCACCACCTGGCATTGCAGGCTGGTGCTCACAGAAGAGTCTCCACCCAGAAGGTCTTATCACATCCTGAGGTGTCACCTCCTGATCCGTTCTGGCCAGAGCAGTTCTCCACCCTACCCAGGGCTATTCATTTTAAAATTGCTTCCTTTGAGGCAATTGTAAATAAGTGGTCAGAACCACACCAATTATTGTTTGCAATCATCAACATCCCACTCCCTCCCCAAAATAAAATAAAATAAAAAGCATATAAATAAATATATATATATATATATATATATATATATCTCACCATGCCCGCTACAGCAGTTCCTCATTTACATAGTTTTTAAATACCTCCAGGGGTGGTGACTGCACCATGTCCTTAGGCAGCACTTTCCAGCACCTGACTATTTTCTCATTAAAGAAATTCTTCTTAATATTTGGTATAAACCTCCCCTGCCACAACTTCAGGCCAGTTCCTCTAGTCTTACCAATATTCACTTGTGAGAAGAGGCCAGCACCCACATCACTACACCTTCCTCTCAGGCAGGTGTAGAGAGAAAGAAAGTCTCCTCTCAGCCTCCTCTTGTCCCAAACTCAATAATCTCAGTTCCCTAAGACTGCCCTCCAGACCCTCATCAATGGCTTGGTTGCCCTTCTCTGAACTCACTGTGGGAGCTCAGTATTTTTCCTGAAGAGAGGGGCCCAGAACTGAACACAGTGCTCAAGGTGTGGTTTCACCAATGCCAAGTACAGGGGCACTGGTCACTTCCATTTTCGTGCTGGCCACACTATTCCTGATACAAGCCAAAGTGCTGGCTTCCATTGCCACCTGAGCACATTGCTGGCTCATATTCAGCAGGATGTCAGCCAACACACCTTGGTCTTTTCCCTCCAAGGCAGTTTTCTAGCCAGCACATTAGTTGTTCAATATAGCTGAGACATTCTGCTTCCTTTAGACAATTCTTCAGAGCCAGCTTCTGTTTGGACTAAGCCCCAGATCTGGGATAATGCACATTTCTCCTCTTTTTCTCCCAGCAAGTCAACTTCGGAAAAAAAAAAAAAAAAGAGATAATGTAATTTTTTACTCTCTAGGAGCATACATCTCCCCCCTACAAATAAGAAACAATATTGCCCTAAGTCACACAAAGAAATATGTTAAAATAAAGGAATGTTAAAATAAAGGCAGGAAAGCCTGCAACTATATAGGGAAATTCAAAATAAAATTTGAACTAATATTATGAGAGACTTTAATTTTCTCCATAAATTTTGTAACAATATATATTGGTGAGGGGGAGCAATGCAGATAGAATATTTAAACAGAAAACTTACAATCAAGAAAAGCAATCATTTCTTGTTTTCCTCTCTGGTAATTAAAAGTTAATTTATTCTTTGAAAAAAGACTCAAAAATCTACATTTATTAATTATCTGAAAATATATTAATGTGATATGTAGCAATTTTGAGGAGTACTGGAGGGGAAAAACCCCAATACTTTAAAAAGTAACTTTACAGTTTACATAGCAGCTCTAGGTTCACATGCTAAACAACCCAAGCTTTCACAGTACAGTGACATGAAAATAGCCAAAGCTAGGAAGGAACTTATTATAAGGGCATGCAGTGATAGGACAGGGGGTAATGGCTTATATCTGTAAGAGGCTAGATTTGGATTAGACATTAGGAAGAACTTCTTCAGTGTGAAGGCGGTGAGATACCAGCACAGGTTGCTCAGGGAAGCTGTGGATGTCCCCTCCCTAGAAGCGTTTGAGGCCAGGTTGGATGGGGCTTTAAGCAATCTGAAGCAGTGGGAAGTGTTCCTGCCCATGCAGAAGGGTTGGATTTAAATGACCCTTAAGGTCCCTTCCAACCCAATGCATTCTATGATTCTATTGTTCTGTGATTCTATAATGAAACCTTAACTAAACCAAATTCAACTGCACCATTAGAAATGCTACTATGCATTGTAGATTTCTTGATTTAAAGGTTGAAAAAAACCAAAAAACAAAACAAAAAAAACCCCAAACCCTAACAAAAAACCTTTAAAAAGCACATCTAGTTTCCACTCTGCAGTTTTTATATTCTTCTCCTCCTCCAAAATCTTTCCTAATTACAACACAAACACAATTTGTCCAGTTTGTTTCCAAATAGTTCCATTTTAATGATTGGGCTAGGATAGCTACAGATGCTAAGAATAGTACTCTGCCAAATATAAGGAGCTTTAATTTCCACTTTCATAGAGCATTATGTGAATATAGTTCCTTTATCTTGCAGTATTTAAACGTTATATTAAATGGTTTTATTCTCATAATCTTTTTTACAGCTTTTAATGAAGCAGTCAATTTGGATTGCAAAATAGCCAAAATACCTGAACAGAAAGCACCAGAAAGAAGCTGATTTAAAATCTTATCCAGATAAAAGAAATTGAGAAGTAAAGGTTGTGTTTCATCTGAGGCTGAAGAAAAGAATGGAAATCCAGGTTAAACAAAATATCTTGAAAAAAAAAAAAAAAAAAAAAATCTCCTTCCATCTGATTCTCAACCAAATATATTCTGTGTGAAATTAAATAACCAAAAACTAAGACACCAAGAATAACTTCCAAATATTACATGCTTCTACACATTTTTAAGTACTTAGCCACTGATGAAAATTGAATATCCTTGATTTCTTACTTTTACTCTCCATGAGTTCAAGCCATGCTTCAGATGCAAGCCATCACAGTATCTTTCAGTACACAAATCATGCAATGCAGATTAAATTTTGTTCTCTGATGCTTAATAAAGGTCATACTTCCTAATAAAAGTGTCATTGTAGGGTATTCTATAGGATGGAGAAGCTCCTCAGCAGTCTGAAGAATTGGAGAAAAGCAGAGAGCATATGCAAGAAATTGCCTCTAAGCATTCTAATTGTACAGGGTAATTAGAGCAGTCATTTGAAGAGGAGGTATTTTATTCTACGCTTTTGAAACATTACGCTCTTCCTGACGATTAAGCTGGAATGTGTTAAATGCTAGACCTCTTCACTATCATTAACCTTGCTTAAAATAGTGTAAAACACAGCTTAATTTTGTTAGGAGTGAATTACTTTGGTTTCAAGCCTTTGCACTAGATTTGGCTGGAAGGAAACTAAGAAATTAACTTTATTCATAGCAACCCAGATGGTACTTTGCTTTGCATTTGGGGCTTATACAGTGCTGATAACACAGCAATGTCTTGCCTACACCTGAAAGATGCTCACACAGTGTCAGGTCTTTGTCTCCTTGCTTCCCAGAAAAAGTCAGCAGGCTGGGGCTGGGAAGAGGCTGGGAAGGGGCAAGGCTGACCCCAAATGACTAAAGAGATATTCCATACTTTATACTTTTGAGATCACCAATAACATCTGAAGGAAAGAAGGAGGAATGATGGAAATTTGCACTTACAGCATCTGTCTTCCCAAGCAATAGTTACACATTCTGAGGCCCTGTTTTTCAATCAGTGTCTGACATACACCCTCTGATGGGAAGTTGTAGATGAATTTCTCCCTTTGCTTTGGTTGCATGTCCAGCTTTTGTTTTTCTTAGCATATTGCTACTTTTTTTCATCTACAAGACTTTAACCTTCATTCTACTTTCCTCCCCATCCTCTGGGAGAGAGGAGTGAGGAAGATGCTGGTTGGGTGTATGCTGCCCGGCACCAGCCCACCATAGCACCAGTACCTAGGTTATGTTCCTATCAGGATATGTAAGTTGGCTCCTGTTTTTCTCTGTACAAACATGAGTGTAGCAATTGTGACTATTGTTAGTAATTAGTCTCATTTAGCAGCACAAGTTTTCAATCAACAAGTTTTTATTCAGTATGTATTTAGAAGTGATTAAGTGATTTTTTTTTTTTTTTTTAAGTATATAAAGGAGAACCATGGAAACTGCCAAACAGTAAGACTCACTTCTGTGCAAGACAAAATCATGCAATGGATACTCCTAGATCCTCCTAGAAACAAATGGAGGTCAGGGAGGTGGTTCAGGACAGCGTTTGCCTACAACAAAAGAGATTTCGCATAGGGGAATGTAATGCCCTTCTATGATAGAGTGTCTGCATCAGTAGGGAAAGGGAAGGACAACTGATGTAGCCTTTATGATTTCTATAGTTCTTTGTTCTCATACCAGAGTAGGGCTCTGGAATCAACTTTAGGTCTTCACTTTAATCTTGACTTATAAGTTCTTCATCTTATGGTCAGCTCCTCATTCATCCCTATAGAATTTATTAATAATACAATAAAATTCTGAAAAGAAAAAATGCTTTTAAATGATTTGTCATCTTTACATTTTTTTATTTATAATAACATGTACATAAACGTCACTATTGATAAAATATTTTGATTCATACAAAGATGTAATTTTCCTGACTAATTTCTGTGTTTTTTAAAATCTTTAAGAATTATTATGGACTATGCAAATTATTTCCTTACCAGAATGAAGAAGTCTAGAATTTATAACCTACGTTTCTGGAAAAAAACTTTTGAGTTTTGTAAGCACACATCATATGTATAAGACTGAACACATTGCATGGAAAATCTTGAACTAGGCAATTTATTTTGAGTGAATGTAATGTTTTCATCCTGAAAGATGAGAGTTTCAAAATAGTAATTTAATCACTGAAAAAAACCCCACAAAATGCCCCCCAAGCCATTTCTTATTTATTTAATTCCACATTGTTCTTCTTGCAAGAAGAGTGACTGATACAGAAATGTTTATATAATTATGACGTTCTGCTTCTCAGACTTCCAAAAGTGTGCATTTATATTCAAATTTGTATGCTTATGTACTATAATTGCACTCTGTGCCATTAAATCTTTGCATGCACATTTGACATGCTGTTGTGTATTTACCGTTCTGAAAAATTATTCTTAGCTGTCATCATATAAAATTCTATTTCGAGGATGCAAAACCAGTAATAGATGTACACTCTACAATGACTATATAAGATACATATATTTTTTGGCAATTGCTAGTCACTGTATTTAAATGTTGAGTTTAATTCTTTATTGCTTTAGAAAATGTGTATTGTATGTTGCTTGAGAAAATATTGTATTTATTTGCAGTTTGCAAAACATTTAGTATATATATTCTTTTTAACCTTGCTTGTGGTAAGCATTGACTTCTCACTCAGCAGTCCTGGCATAATTGCACAGGTATCTTGAATGCAGTCTATCTGGTTCAAGCCCTCCCAGCTCTCTGTTTTTGCCATGAAGAAGTTGCTCTTGCAAAGTTTATTTACATTCAGCAGGAAGAGGTTGAGCAGTTCTATCTGCTGCTCCTTTGTGTAGTCAGGCTGTCATACTGCTACAACCTGCCTTGTCTACATTTTCAATTCCTTAGAAGAGCAAGTCCTGGATGCATACAGGGAACCTAAATATTCAATAATTTGCCATTGGCCTCCCTTAACCATCTGCTAGGATGCAGTTCTCCACTCAATGTCCCTATGGGCCCATGGTTAGAGATGCAGTTATCTCCTGTCACTCCCAGTCTTCAGTGCTCTCATATTAGGAAGGCCCCAGCCTCCTTCAGCTTCATACTCAGGCTGCTCCCTGGGAATCCATCATAACATATGTGTTTAGTAGATGGATTAAAATATGTGCTTCATACTGCTAGTTTAGTTTCTACGAATCAAAAACTTTAGTTAAGGTACTGGCTTCAGACAGGAGAAAATCTTATCAGTGGGGTTTCATCAGGGGAGAATGAGAATGAAAACTCATGCTGCCATAGCAGCATTTCAGGTGAAATGGGGTCTTGATAAAATAAATGCTGCTTTCTTCTGTAAAGCAGATATTTTGATTTATGAATATAGAGGATGGACAGAAACCTAAGGGGAAATAAAATAAAGTAATTATATTCTTATTTGGAATTCCATATGTGTAAACTTATTATAATATTATGAATAGAATAATGACATGGCTAACTGTGATGGCATAACACCAAGGGCCAGCAAAATCCTCCCTAAAATTTGAAGAAATTGATGAAATGCCTCATGTCAAAAAAGCACTGAAATGTGTCAATGAGCAATTTCATAGCAGGAAATATAAAGGACACTCCTGGAGGTGGCCAAAATTTAATAAGGAGTATGTTTTTTTCCTATATTTAACGCAAAATAGAATAGAAAGGAGAAAAATTAATAATCACTAATGGTGAGAAAACCAAACTAAATGAGGACAAGAGTGTGGTTCTACTGGGGCTGAGAGTCTATTCTTTTATAACACATGCTAAATGTTCTGCTCTTAAAACAATCTGTGACATAATCCTTACACTGTTTCTGCTGTCTGTGCTGTTACCCTTGATTTCTCTCATTTGCATTTAAGTTACTCAGTGTCATTAAGAAGGCAAAACCCATAAAGGCTGGGTTAAGCTTACCATTTTAATGTAAAACATCTGAATGTATCTTATGCCATCTCCTTATTCTCTTATTCTCCTTATTCTCCTTATTCTCCTTATTCTCCTTATTCTCCTTATTCTCTTCAGTTCTATACAAGAACTGAAGTATAGGAAGTATATATCCTTCTGTATAGGAATTCTCTGAAAAGGAAAAAACACAAGGATCAGATAGATAGAACAAACATTAAAAGACCTGATGTGTCAGGTCAGATTTTGCTAAAAAAATGATAAAAAAATCTGATTCTGCAATCCTTTTTCTTTCTCCCTCTACTTTTTTTTTTTTTTTTTTTTTTTTTTTTAATTGTTTGTTTATTTGTTTTTTAGAAATGTATTTCTATTTTATGGCTTCTTGCCCTTCATTTTATGCAAAAATGGTATTATAAATCCCTCTAAATATCTTTAATATACAGACTGACAGAGAAAATTGTGGTGTGAATATTGTTCCATCATAAAAATAGAGTTAAAGTTCTGCAGCTATAATTTCATCTGAGTTATTCTCTTTCATCTTTGTCTAGCATTATGTCCCTCATACAGGTTTGGCAGACTGAAGTGTTTGTTTGCAAATGGTGCTGGTGTACTTCTAAGGGAAAGGTTCCCCATTTCAGTTCCAATGATTCTCAGACTATTAGCATCTTTGTAGAAATGAAAAAGGTGGGTCTATTTATTCATCAGTACTGTGGGAAGTTCTATATTGTGGATTACTTTTGTTTTGAATTTGTCAAGAATCCCATTTCTGAAATTTCTGGAACTGGCACATATCAAAGGTGGAAAAGAAAGAAACTAACAAATGTTATATAATGAAAAATAACTTAGAATCTGGGTACAACAGAAAATGTTTGCATTTCTATTTCCTTAAACTGACTCCATGTAATTGTAGTGAACAGTAATTTATCCTAGAATGGTAACATATATTTTTTGAAATAAAATTTTCAATTGAAGTCAGACCAATAAATCATTCTTTCACTAAAACAAGCATGAACTATAAGAAACATAAGAAATACAGATCTTCAAAAAGGGACACTGTTGTGCTTTTGAGGATCTTGTCTTTAAAACAAACCACCCTTGGTTCCTTCACTAGTTATATTTAAAGGCAGACTCCCATGGTACCTCACCTACCCCGAACAAACTGGTCTTCATAAATCCTAGAGCATCATTTTCTTACATGTCCTCCCTATAACTCTTAGCCAATGCAGTCAAGCCCTCTGTCAGCATTCACAGCCGTAATCTGGATCTACTTTTTCATGAATCCAGGTTCAAGAATGTTAAAATTTTGCCAGAAGAAGTAGGGTCTGTGAAAATAGAAGCTGTTTCAGTGTGTTTGAAGAAGGTTTAGTCCAATTCCTCTTAGTAAAATAAAAGAGTGGAATAAAAGAAAACTGAAGAAATTGTAAATCTCGTTTTGTATCACTCACAGGTAAATTATCCCAAAGGAAATCATTGTCACTACTGAGAATATCATCTGAAAATCTGGTCATTTAAATTGGAGAAACATTAAAACATTAGTGTGCGTACACATATATGGACATATACATTTGAGTAAACAACATTTTGTGTTAGGGCTGAGACATAACCATAATTGACCTGAAAGACCCAATCACTTCTATGGAATCGCAGATTGCCTCTGAAAATAGCTTCTAGGATGCTAAGGGGGTGCCTGGAGCAATCAATTCCCAGTTCAGAAAGATGCTGTAGGCAAAGCAAAGCATCATTAACTTGAAGATACTATGCTACAGCTCATAACATTTTCTGTATGCATTTCAAGTATTTTCTACTGCTGCATGTTTGTGTGTGAAATAACCTCTATGGAAGATTTAACTGAAAAATAGTAATAATAATAACAACAAAAAACCCCCCACATATAATAAATGAGGAAAGTGTCATTTAAAAGAGTGAAATGAAACATCACTCTTGCAGTCTTCTTTCCAGCAGAGAAGCTCTTTCCTGTACACATTTTTGTTCTTTCTCTGGTAGTGAAATACTAGCAGTACCTGCAGAGAAAATTTTCCTTAACCTAAGAATGCTTGTAAAACCCAGAGAGTGTATTGATGGATGAAGGTCTTTTGGAGTCTTGACATTCATTTTGTAAGAAGAAGTGGAGAATGCAAGCACAATGCTGCAAGAAAGGGCATGAGAGGTACCGCTTGTTAGCCACAGTGCTGAGAGCTGTTTCTGAAAGTTCATTCCAGAGTCCTGCTCTGGTACGAGAACAAACAACCATAGAAATCAGACCTTTGCAATATTAACTGATGCATCATTATGGTCCAGAGAGATCTATCATCATTGAAAAGTGTTTTTTGATAACTTAGTTTCTGCTGCTTTCTCTGACTAATTTTATACATGTGTGTGGTTATAGAGCAAACTGTTGGTCCTCATCAGGTAGCATAAGGATTTTATTCTAATGCTGTGATTTTCAGACAAATATGATCTTTTTAAACTTTCATCTTTGTGAGCAAAAGGTTTCAAGGCATAGTCTCAACTTTCAAGCACATTTCTGACAAAAGTTGTTCGTCTGTGATACATTATGTCAAATCCCTTGACTTATAACTGGAGGAGTTTTGCTCCCCCAGTTCCTTTATTTTTATCCATCCACTGTATCGGACTGGAAAGAGAGCCTGCCAGAGCAGTCTGAGGCAAAATTGTTTACGACCTCATCTTTCTTCTAATTCTTTTTTTCTCAGTTTTCCAGACTTCAGTTTAGTGGAATTTGTAGGCATATGTGTTTTAAAAGTAATTGTCATTGGACTAAGTAATAGTTAGCAAAAAATCAGAAGAAAAAAAAGTGACCTTCCACAAGTCTAGAACAACCTGAGGAAACCAGCTGGGATCATGCTTAAAATTATGTATGCCTACTTTTACTATTTACAAACTCATCTTCAGAATTGCATTTGAAAGAGAAAAACATCTCAATAGTAAGTGCTAGTTTAGCATTACTTTCCTCTGCTTGAGTGCTAAGACATGTAGAATTTTATTTCTGAGGTGGCAGATTTGTAAGAATTTAAAATCATACATTAAGAAATTGTATGTAAGGGACAAAATATGCATCCAAGCACGGTGATGTTTGGCATTCTAGATTATTAACTAATTTTGTGTCTATTAATACATTCTTATGGCATCTGAACATTCATTTTAACACTAGATTTTTTTGTCATTTACTAAAATGTACAGGGCAGAAATGAAGTCTTTCTGCAGGCCAGGTATCTTAGGCATAGACTCTGTGAGAAAGGAGGCTGGGTACTAAACCCTGCTTAATTCAGCTTTTTATTCACAAGTTCGTTACTTGCTAAATATCTAATCTGACAAAAAATCTGTTTGACTTCACTGCCATTTGCAGTCATAAAAATAATCAGTGAAGCCAAAAGTAGCAGTCAGATGTCACATGCCATTTGCTTCATTTCCATATTTCCCTATTCAAACACAGTGTGTCAACAAAAAAGAATGAGTTTAGATTTGTCTTTCTGGGAATGGAAAAGAAGGATTATTTACATAGTGTTCTATGAAAGGAAAATTGCTGGAGATGGAATATTAGAAGCTAATAAGTAGGCTGGTTGCCATCCAAAAAATAAAAATATATACTTTTCTTGATCTTGGCAGGAGGATGATTCTTAATGGAAATCAACCAATCCCACATGATTTGCTGCTGACATGCTAAGTTACTCTGTTTCAGATCAGGTGCTGACAAACTTTTCTTGCTTCTTTGACCTTGACAGGTTAAGCAGTTTCAGATTTTTAATAATTTATTTACAAGATGTAAGATGAAAATAATGCTTTTATTTTTTAGAGTTTTATTTGAAAGCTGTGGCCAGCAA
Source organism: Phaethornis superciliosus (assembly GCA_023637945.1). NCBI lineage: Eukaryota > Metazoa > Chordata > Aves > Apodiformes > Trochilidae > Phaethornis > Phaethornis superciliosus. The sequence continues at coordinate 42,646,173 of JAJQWJ010000004.1, read as the reverse complement.
CTGAAAAATGTGAAGAGGACATTATTGTTATTCTTTAGAGAACAGGATTCCCAGATAATGAGATAGGGAGCTTGTAACAACCTTGACAAGTCATCCTTTACCATGTTAATTAACAGGGGGAATGTTGTGCCTATACAGATGCAAACTCAGCAATCCTATTGCTAAAAATACATAATCACCTTAAAAAATTAACTTGCTTCTGTCTTTGTATGTGTTTGTAGATTCCTAATTGACCCGAGAACAAGATCCTGAAAGTCATTAAGATTAATTTTTGATACAGATAGAACCATAACATAAATCTGTGATTTTGGAAACAGATTTAAGCAAGCAAAGAAATACATATGCACACAAATTAAAGGAAAAGTTTTAACTGCTTTTTCTTAGATGCACAGCTTTCGTGTCTCTTCTTCCTGGAAGCTGGAGATGACCTGATCTGTCTACTTTCCTTCTCCATAAATTTCAAAGAGCTGTTTTGATTTGGCCATCTATCTAGTGGAAACTATTGAAGCACAGGGAAGTGTATCAAAGACTGTTTTCAGTTTAAATAACGTACACTTGTATGCTATTCCCTTCTAGAGACCCTATTTTCAGGAAAAGTGACCAAGAAACCTGAAAACATTGAGATGTCACAGTTTTCAACAAGATAACCAGTGAAATAAAAAAATCAAAGGTAGTGGCAAGAGGAGAATTTGTGAAAAAGTTTTTCTGTATGGCAAGGAGAAAAACTGATTAAATAAACAGCACAATTAAAAAAAACCTTAAAATCTGGATAGAAATACAATTAGGATAGTGGTTCCTGACACTAATTAAAAGCTGTAATTACAAGCTCCATAAAGGCTTTTGTAAAATTCAGCAGTACTGCATGAAGGCTTGTCTAGGTTTAACTAGAAATAGTAGAGTGATTCTCATGCAGTTTGCTCCATTTGACTCAGGAGGTGGGAAATGCAGGTGGGTAGTCATATTTCTGAAGAAGAGTGACTCTGGAGAAGTAGTCAAAACACAGGGCCCCCTCGCAGCATCCCAGGCTTAGAGAAGCAGTTCTTCATTTACTGCCAGTTCTTTGCCCTGCAAAGACTGATGTACCCTCCAGACCTGATACCATGTTTGGCTCTATCATTTATCTGTGGAGAGAAAGGAGCACTGCCTTGTACATCTAATGCTTCCACTGGTCTGTTGTATGTGGCTGGAGCTGCAGGGTGTTCTGTTCCAGCTTGTGCAAAGGTAAATGTTGGGCAACTGAAAAGCCTTTTCCCCTCTTTAACCCCATTTCTGACTGATGCTATTAGCTGCTGAACCCTGTATCTGTGAGGAGAAACAATGAAGCAGGACTGAGGATAAGGAGGCAGTCATGCAGGTTTCAGTGCAATGCTTGTGACTGTATGATATCGTCTAGCTAACTTAAGAAGTCCTCTGGGTTGAATGAAAGAACTGTGGACTGACTACAGCAACAGTATGTCTCTGGCTGGAGATGGACAGGTGCCTCCTTGGTATGGCAGAACTGGTTTTACAGACTGCTGATGGTGCTCCCCAGGACTGAGGTGCGAGAAGCACTGTTCTAGCTCACAAATCAGTAGTCTTAGTCACAATTCTGTTTTTCCCTTGTGCCTGTACAACTCCAGCTTGTATCTGAGAGCACATACCACATCCTAGTCCCTTGTATCAGTCCAAGAAATGTGACTTTTATTTAGTTTTTATTAAAAGACTTAATGTTATTCTTTAAGATTTTCTCCTGCATGCTCTTATTTTAAAATATGTAAATGACAGCCACATTGAAAAATTAATCAGATTTAGTTCAATATTATATATAACAGTTCAAAAATTTTAACAGTCTACTTTCCTCTCTGTACTTCTAGACAATAATTCTATCTCTGTATTTTTCAGTCTGTATCTTTACATGGGCAGAACTGGCTTATGCTTGAAGGACTAGATTTAGAATTAGAATTTAGATTTCATCTAATGCTCACCTCATATTTCTCCTATAATTTCAATCAAGTTGCATGGTAAATTGCAGAAAACAGCAGGTGTGGAAGTGCTGAACTTCTAAGTATCTTGTTCACATTGTGAAGATATGAAGTGCTAAAGCTCTCTGTAAAATGATGCCAAGTACATTAAGCACCTTGTAATAGATTTCAAAATAATATGCTAAGCAAAGCCAGTGTTCTTGGCATACTGCTGCCTGGAGGCAGCCAGCAGGAAAAGTGAAGAGTAAAGGAGTGATAAGGACTTTGCCTAATGTCCTGGTTTGGGCCAGGATAGAACTAGTTTTCTGTCTGAGCTGAGTCTCTTGTAAGTAGCTGTACTTGCTGAAATTAATAGCAAGTTTCTCACTCAGTGTCCGCTTCTATGATTGATTATGGTCAATGGCTAGAGAATGGTACGCAGAACCAAGGCTTCTTCTCAGTTCTGAGAAATATCTTATGGTCCAGAAAGAGGAAGGAGGCAAAAGTGTCACTCCTGCAACTCTTCTTTAGGGAGAAGTGGAGCAGACAGGTGGCCAAAATTGACCAAACGGTGTATTCCATGACATATGTGTTATACTTTGTATAAATGTGAAAGATCAAGAGGTTCAGGTATTTTTATTCTTTGCCTGTGACTGGCATCCTGGGAGGATTTTACCCATTCATCTGATCCTGCCCTCCTGAATCCCCGCGTTCCTGCCTCCAGCTCCCATCTGCTACTGATTCCAGTAGCCCAGTCCCAGACTTTTCCAGGGTCTAAGTAAGCAGCTCTCCAGATAAGGAATATACAGCCTCTTTATGGAGACTGCCAGAGACATGGATGCTGTCAATATCCTTGCTGTAGATGTGAAACTGTATTCAAGTGCAAAAGGGGGACCTTTTTGTTAAGGGGGGGAGCTGTCTTACAGTGCACAGTGTAATTCCTATGTTTGTATCCTGTCATTGTTTCATGATCAATTGTCTATTTTTTTCCAAATGCTGTGCTCCTCACTATTAGAAACTGAGCAGCATCAATGTTTTCCATTGCTGCCCTGTCACTGACTTGTTTATAAGGGAAGGCATGACTTGCTGGTAAGGGCTTTGTCCCTGATATGTGATGAGTGCAATGAATGTAGAAATTGTAGCAGCACATCTCATTTATGAATAAGATTATTCTTCAGTGTGAAATGAATTCACAGCAGCTCACATCTGTGAGATAAGCTTCAAGCAGACTTGTGGTTTTCCCACCATCTGTAAACAGTCTTAGTAAAAAAAAAAAGGTCTCAGATAACTGGAGACTTTCCAGTGTGATGCCCATCTACAAGACGGGCCAGAAGAAGGATCTTGGGAAGTACAGGCCTTTCATCCTGACCTGGGTGCCCAGAACATTTGTGGAGCAGTTCATCTTGAGTGTTCATGCCAGCATGGGTTCAGAAAAGACAGGTCATGCCTGAGCAACCTTATCTCCTTCTATGACCAGATGACACACCTATATGGATTGTTACAGTCCAGTTTGGTTCCCCGTATAGCTGAGGACTCCTAGACTCCTCTGATGTGAAATTAAGATGCAAACGAGGTCAGATGTCACTTGGTATCCAAAAGGCACTTTATTTGTGCACCAACAATTTAATGGAGGAGGGGCAGAGTGGTCAGGGTGTGGGGTGGGAGATGGGAAGCAAAGAGAGTAGGAAAACAAAGTAGAAAAGAAAGAGGGGGATAGATAGTATACCACTCACATGATCCAACTGTGTCTCATTGGTGGGTCCATGGTGGGAAAGCTTCAAAGTCTGGTGGTGAATGTTGTAGTACACGTGTTATGGTCCTTAACTATTATCTTATATTTTGTTTGTGAGGAAATATTAGCCACTGTTCACATACATTGCACAAATTGCAAAAGGTAACCAGTTTTATGGTTTAAGCAAATTATAATGATTTATTTCAGAGAAAAAATGGTGACACGATGAAAATAGAAGTTCCTAATGGGAAGAAAAAATTTCAAGAGGGAAGGTTTTCAAACAAATAGTCACCCTGAGAAAGGGAGAGTAAGAGAAGAAAAGAGATCAACTAGGTTTTTCACCCTCTGTCGCCTCGCGTCTGTTCATCACAAAGGTCTCTGTCTCTTGCTCAGGGCAGAACTGCTGCTCTCACTTTGCTGCTGATTTCAATACTGCTGCTGCTACATTTTCTCCTTTTTCCTCTGAGTTTTTTATAGTAAAAAACTTCTTTCCTTCCATTAATTACTGTCAGAGGGTTGCAATTGATGACTTGGGACCTTCCTTTTGATATTCAAGTTTTTCCCAGAATTCTATTTTATTTGCTGTCCATTTGCATTAGATGTCTGGACAGCATAATTAGCATTTTATCTTTTAGTGGTGATGAGATTTTGCCTAGTGGAGACAGACTTGATACATGTTAAACAGTATAAACAGAAACCGGGGACCAGGCTTTTTTTTGATTCACACTTTAACCGGGTAAACTAAGCTGAGGATCCAGAGAAATGCTGATGGATGTAGCTTTGCTACAGTTTAACAGGGATGGTCGGAGTGGGGAGAAAATCTATTAACTGAAAATAGCTTTGATACATTTTTAAAAGAGTAGAGAAATGATGGATCAAGAGACAGCTTCATATTTTCAATGTGTTCACATCACCCATGTTTTCTACTTTTCCAGGAAAGCTTCTGCATAGCCAATTAGTCCCATCGCTGTGAGGGTCTTAGTGGTGAAGACAAGACATCAGGTGCAGGCTTATGTGTAGAAGGGTAAGCAGGCAAAGTCTAACCAAGTTCCTGCCATCATGGTGCTTTCAAGGTGTTTTTGCAGAAAGCAGTACTTTCTGAGGAAAGAGTTTCTCATATGTGGTTGAGTCGGAGCGGGATGAATGTCTTGATGTTTCTTTGTCGCTACTGATGTTCTGGCACACAAGCCCCACACAGTCTCTTACATAAATCCCCTATACTGATGATGATTGACACAAATTAGTTAATGGATCCTCACATGGATGAGGAAAAGGCTATGGACTTTGTCTACCTCGATTTTAATATATCCTTTGTCACTCTCCTACAACATCCTCCTAGAAACACTAGCAGCTTGTGGCAGAGACAGATGTAGTCTTTACTGGCTTACAAACTGCATGTATGGCCAGGCTCAGAGAGTTACAATCAATTGAGTTAAATCCAGTTCACGACCTGTTACCAATGGTGTCTCCCAGGGCTCAGTTCTAGGGCTGGTCTTGTTTAATATCTTTATCAGTGATCTATATGAGGTGATTGATTATTTCTTTAGTTTGAAGATGACATCCAGTTAGGTTGCAGTGTTGATCTGCTCCAGCGTAGGAAGACTCTGCAGAGGGATCTAAATAGGTTGAATCAATGGGCCAAGGCCAATTTTATGAGGTTTAACAAGGCTAAGTGTCATGTCCTGCATTTGGTCATAACAACCCCAGGCAGGACTTGGGAAAGAGTGGCTGCAAAGCTTCCTGGAGGAAGCTTTCTGTTTAAATAATGCAATTTAATTCCTGTAGCTCACATGCTTATGTACTTACCAAGAGGACAGAATAAGCAAATTTATCTGTGATCAGTATCAGTTCCTGGGTTTGGCCCAGGATTCATTTGTCATAGTGACAGTAAGCACAACAACAAGCCTCACTGAGTAAAGAGGTCACTATACTATCCTGGTAACAGCAATGTCAACAATAACAATAACAATAATGTGTTACTGAAAGAGTTGGACCCTTCTTACTGTCTATATTTTACTTTCATTAAAATAATTAACAAAATTTGAGATCCTTTATCTTATCCCAATCTGTCTTATTAGTGCTTCTGCACTGTGTATACAAAGTAGACATTGTACTCTTTGTTATTACATCCTATGAAGAGTTCACATTTTTCAAGAGCAAACCTTAAGCACTGCCTGATAATTATCTCACTGTAATTGATTCTGGTATATACTGAAAACATAAACCCTTTGCTTTGTGTTCTGCTGATGGTCTTTTGCCCTGCTCACTTAATTATGGTTTCTAATACTGGCAGATGCCCAACTACAGTTGCATCAACTGTGGAATCAGCTAGCATGATATCCTGTACAATATTAATTTCTTTTGCTATACATACAACAAAATAAAAGGAACCACATGAAACATAAGCTCAGAATGTTGCTTTATATAACATTATCACAAATATAAATATTATAATAAAGATTCATAACTTCAATTGATATGGATAGGTTATTTTTTCAGCTTGAATTGCATTCAGAGGGAATGATATACACCCTCAGCACCTTTGCAGGTGACATTAACTTGGGTTACCTCAGGGTAGGAAGGTTCTACAGAGGAACCTGGACTGGCCAGATCAATGGACTGAGGACAGTTGTATGAGATTCAACAAAGCCAAGTGTCAGGTCCTGCATTTTTGTCACAACCCATGAAATGCTACATTGATGGGAAAGATTGGCGAGAAAGATGCCCATCAGAAAAGGACCTGGAACTGTTGGTCAAGAGGTGGCTGTGTGCCTAGGTGTCCAGGATGGCCAACAGCATCCTGCCTTATATCAGGAATAGTGTGGCCAGCAGGAGAAGGGAAGTGATTTTGCCCCTGTACTCAGCACTGGTGTGGCCACACCTTGAGTACTGTGTTCAGTTCGCTTCCCTCATTTCAAGAAAGACATTGAGTTGATGGAGCAATTCCAGAGAAAGGCAACCAAGCTGGTGATGAGGATCTGCACAAGTGCTATGAGGAGAGGCTGTGGGAATTTGGAGGAGGCTGAGAGGAGACACTATTGTTCTCCACAGAAAGAGGGTTGTAGTGAGGTGGGTTTCTCAAGTAATAAGTGATATAATAAGAGGAAATTACCTGAAGCTGCAACAGGGGAGGTTCAGGTTGGATATTCAGAAAAATTTCTTCACCGAAAAGGTTGGAAAACACTGAACAAAAGAAACAGTTTATCTGCCCAAAGAAATAATTTCACTGCCAGTCCTAAAGATATTTAAAAGATTTGTAGATGTGGATGCTAGGAACATGGTTTATCAGGACTTGGAAGGTTTATGCTTGGACTTGCTAATTTTAAGGTTTTTTCCAAGCTAAATAATTCTATGACTGGTTTAGGAATGGATTAACACTTATCCAGCCCTTTGGTTTGACAAGCTTTAAGTGGGAGATCTCTGGTATATATAGCCAGTGGAGTTTTACTTTTTTGTATTTCCTGAGTTTGTAATATATCTTTGTTTCTCAGCTTCTGTTGCTCTGTAGTTCTGTGAGGTTTCAATCAGTGGAATTTTCTTTGCCTAAAAAGACAATTTTAAAGTGAATAAAGTTGGTTGGAGTGAAGCTAGATAACACTGGGCCTGGTGCCTTGAAACTAATGAAGACTGGTGAGCTGGATGGAGATCCCCTTCAGGTGGGGCTGTCTCCAATGGCCCTCTTGATATGGCAATCGGACCCCCTGGGAGGAGACATTCCTGAGGGACAGGCTTCAGTGACCCTGTTGGTCATGGAGACACCTTGACTGATAAGGTAACAATAAAAAATAACAATAAAAAAATTCTCAGATACACTGAGTCTCCTGCTTAAGCAGTACCTGCTTAAACCATCTGAAGAGAAGATAACAATGTCCTGATGCTTAAGTAATTAACATAAATAAAGTAAGTATTCTAAAATGAAACCATCAAATCATATACCATCAAGGAATCATGGGTTCTCTTTTTTGATAACTAATTTTAAAAACTATAGTGTAAAGACTGCCATATGTACAAAATACTCTCTAAAATATAGATACATAACAGCATTACAACTGTACAAAATCAGTCAATACTCACACGCAGAAATCAGTACGTACATGATTGGTACAAATTAATGTGTAGATGAATCTGGGTGAAAGTTACTATCTCTTCTGACAAATAGTGTTCTTCATGGCCTCCCTGCCTTTTTTCATGTTTTGAAGTTATTTTTTTTAAACCAACAATGACTTTTAATGTTTTTTTTCCCAAAAGAGAAGATAAATGAAAGATGGTGAAGGAAAGAGGGGAGGCTAGTACTAGTTGTCTTTTCATGAAATCATGAAACTAGCTATAGGAGACAATAAGCTTTCAGTAACATTTTTCTTCAATTGTGTAAATAAATCCACGTGCTATCTCAAAAACATTTTATTCTGACAAAGTAAAAGAAAAAGCCATGAACTGGTTTACAGTGAACTCTTTCTCCCCTGGTTCACAACAGTATGTGGGTTTTGCATTAAGAGGAAACATTTGAGCATTTGTCTTCACATGTTTTAAAAACCAATTGCACTGTTTGCTTATGTTTCCTGGAAGAGCCTATATGTTAATTTATTAGTTCCCTAAAATCCGTGAGCAGTTTCTAGTTGAGTGACACAACTACTACACAAATGTGGGAGGTAAAAAGCATTTAAACAAATAATTTCATTTTTCCTAGGTGTCTCCCTCATATTACTCTTTATTGTGGCTCAGACAGTTCCAGACAGTTCCAGATTTCAACTACAGAAATATCATTTATTAGAAGTAGCATTCAGCTGTTTTTCCCACATGCTGTTCAAGTGACTGGAAAAGACTGAGAGGCTATAAAACCTAGAGAGTTCATGGAAATGCAGGGAGAAATTCCTGAAAAGGGCAAACACAATCTGCTTAAAAGTATACTTCCCTTTCTGTTTTTAAAATTAGATAGGTGCAGTAAAAGAAAAAGAAGAAAGAGACTGGGGAAAGATTTGGGCAGAAGGGAATAAAAAAGCAAGACAAATCTTTGTATTGCTACTTCTGTTGATTTAACTCTCATTGTGAGAGTTATTATGTAAAATTAGTCTCTTTACAAAATATTGAAAATAACATTAATTAGATGTTTAAAAATCACAGGAATACAGCATCAGTGTTCTTAAGTATCGTGGTTTAAATTTATCACAACTTTGTTGACTATAATATCTTTGTATCTGTGGAACAAGTATCTACAATGCATCTTCAAATGCAACAGTACAAAGCATTAAGGAATCCAATTCATGTTCTTAAATGATAAAAAGTGACAGGCTTTCACAGGGGAAATATGTTCATTTCATGTTGTTGGATCAAACAGGGATAGGAGCGGTTTATAGATTTATTAAATACATGTAATTAACTAATTATTAGTGAGATACACATTCCAGATCAGTGTCAGTAATGCAACACATAGATCATATCAGGAGCCCTTTGGCAATTGCTAGCAAGTGCCTGCAGGCCTCTGAGCATCCCTCTGCAACTGATTCCAAGAAGTGCAGCCCCCTACAGCCCCCTTCAGAAAAGCTCCCAGCTAATAGGAGCTCACCCCTCCTTGGATCGCCAGCTGCATACCCTTGTGGAGGAGAACCAGCATATCAGCTCCCAGCCAGAACCCCACCACGGGTCCTTCTTGGTCTCTAGAACCTGGACCTGGAGGGCAGTGGGTGGGGCTGCTCTGTGCATCCCACAGGAGAGGTGAACTTCCCTGGTGGACAGAAGCCAGAAGACCCCTGGGTGAGTTAGATGGCATCATACTGATCTATGACTACATCTGTTCCCATGCCAAGGTCCCTTCCAAAACTCATGCTTCTCCAAGACTTCTTTTCAGGTTGATTTCTTTGATGCAAAAATATCTTTGTAATTTGTCCCTGAGTTTTTAGTGTAGTTGATGATTCTCTTCCTCTTCAAGGAAAATGTTTCAGGCAAATGACCTTCCAAGTGGCTTTGGGTAGACCATTGACAATGCAACACTACGTGTATATTCCTATAGTAATTCATGCTCTTATGCAGCCCAGTTTGCCAGGGATGGGCCTGAGAAGTACCCCCACAATAGCTGCTTCTGTCTGAGACAATAGTATCTGAGGAAGAGAAAATTATATGCAGTGACTTAATTTTCTACACTTCAGAATTCAACTAGTGAAGAATGATAGATATGGAAAACCACAAAATTTAAAAAAATGAAAAACAGATAAAATAAAAACCAGAACAACATGCCTATGTTATACTAGCTTTCAACTGTTCATTCTAAAATTTTTCTGGTAGATTATTATCTTCATTCTGATGACATTCTGTGTAGCAGGGCACAGAGGAAAGAGTTCTTTTCCTGAAACTGTGTTGCTTAACCTTACCTCGGTACAACCACAAAAGATCTTGTCATCCAGCGATCTTACGATCTTATGAACTTTAATAGCTCTGGTTCCTCTTGAAATGTACAGGATCTTCACCATCGTTCATTTTAAATAATGCTAATCCTTTAAAGAAACTTGTTACTCAACAATGTATTCCTAAATTTCCAGTCAGGGAAAAAATGTTTGTCAGTTGGTTTTATCAAAACAAAACAAAACCTAACAATCTGTATTGTTTATTATGAAATTCATGTTTGCACAAGAAACATAGCCAAAGAATCATAGATAATGTAAGAAAGTAAAACTACTTAGATAGCACATGTTTTTACATATCTTTTACATATCTTACACTATAGCAGTGACTTGACTTCAAAAGGGCCAATTCTGAGGAACCTCCATGGTAGGCTATGATGTGACAAGACCATGGAGGGATTGAGAGCCCAGGAAAACTTGTTGACTTTCAAGGATCACCACCAAGTCCAATGGCATTGCATCCGTAAAAAGAAGAAATCAGGACAAAAGGCCAGGGGCCCTATATTGATGAACAAAGGACTCCTGACCAAAAATAAACATAAAAAGGAAATCCACAAAGTGAGGACAAGGAACCTAGGATGATTACAAGGAAATTGTTCATAAAACTAGAAACTAGGTTAGGAAAGCTAAAGACCTGATGAAGTTAAATCTGGCCATGGTCATTAAAGATAACAGAAAAGTATTCTACAGATATATCAGAGAAAAATAAATGAGAATGTGAGGCTCCTTAAGAGGGATACAGAGAAACATGAAGTACTCAATTACTTTTTTACTTCAGTCTTCACTGGTGACCACTTGAGCCACACCACCCAAGTCACAGAGGGCAGTGGCTGGGTCTGGGAGAGTGAAGAACTGCTTACAGAAAGGGAAGATGAGATTTGGTAACACCTAGAGAACCCACAAGTGCACAGGTCTGTGAAACCTGATGAGATACAGCCACAGATCTTGAAGGAACTGGCATCTGAATTTACTAGGCCCTTAGTCATCATATTTGAGAAGTCATGGAAGTCTGGAGAAGTTTGCACAGGTTGGAAAAGGGGAAACATAACTACCATTTTAAAAAAAGGGAGCAAAGAAAACCCAGGGAACTACAGACCAGTCAGTGTCACCTCTGCACCAGATAAAATCATGGAGCAGATCCTCCTGGCATCTGTACTAAGGCACATGAAAAACAACGAGGTGATTGGTGACAGCCAACATGACTTCACTGAGGGCAGACTGTGCCTGACAAATATGGTGGCCTTCTACAACAGATTTACAGCTCTGGTAGATACAAGAAGAGTAACTGATGTAATCTGACTCATCGAAGGTGTCTGACACTGTCCCACATGACATCTTTGTCTCTAAGATGGAGAGATATAGATTTAATGAATGAACCACTCAATGGACAAGGAGCTGGCTAGAATGTCATATAATCAATGTCATAATCAATGGTTCAATGTCCAGCTGGAGATCAGTGACAAGTGGAGTTCCTCACGGGTCTGTTCTGTGTCCAGTGTTGTTTAACATCTTTATCAGGGACATGGACAAGGGCACTGAGTACACTCTCAGTGAGTCTGCGGATGACACCAAGCTTTGTGGTGTGGTGGATTCCCTTGAGGAAAGGGATGCCATCCAGAGGGACCTTAACAGGCTTGAGAAATGGGCCAGTGCAAACTGTGTGAGGTTCAACAAGTCCAAGTGCAAGGTCCTTCATCTGAATCAGGCCTATCCCAGGTACAACTACAAGCTGGGTACAGAGTGGGTTGAGAGTAGCCTTTAAGAGAATTTGGATGTGTTGATTGATGAAAAACTCAACATAAGATTAACTTTAACTTCTGTTCAGCACATGTTGTTTCTGCCGCTCCTTCCTCCTCAGGGGGAGGACTCCTCACAGCCTCTCCCCACTCCAACATGAGGTCCTCCTCATGAACAGAGTCCTTCAAGAACCCCTCCAGCATGAGTCCCTCCCACAGGTGCAGTCCCTCAGGAACTGCTCCAGCCTGGGCTGCACATGGAGTCATGGCTGCTTCAGGAACAGTCACCTCCCCTGCCATGGGGTCCTCCACAGCTGCAGATCCACATGTACACACCTGTGTCTCTCCCCAGCCATAGCTTCACATCTGACCCACCATGATGCTTCACTGATCCTTCAGCGACTTCTCCACCTTGTTTCTCTATGGGCTTCAGGGAGACAGCTGCCATCTAATCACAGGGTGCAGGGAAATTACTGCTCTGGCACTTTCTCCTCCTTCCTCACTGACCTTGGTGTCTTTGCTCTGGCATTGCTTTCACCTTCTCTGCTCTGCAGGTCTGGTTTTAATTTGTGGTGGGGTTTCTTTTCCAGTTTCATTTTTCTTTTCTTGAATATGTTACTTTCAGAAGCACATCCAGCTTTCCATATCTGCCAGGCCTTCTGTAGAGGGGGTCCAGATTTTGAACTACGGGAAATTCCAGCATCTTCCCATAGGAGCCTCCTGTGGCTCCCCTGCTTCCAAAATACCACTTCATAAACCCAAGACAGATATCATTCAGGTGCAAATGAAAATCACCAGTCACTGAAATTGTCTCAATGTGTCACAATTACAAAACCAGCTTCTGCTATATGAGTCTGATCTACTGTAAAACTACAAGTTTTTCAGTTGCTCTAGGAATGCCTCATTTATTACTTATAGTAAGAAACGCTAATAGATGAATCGTGAGTTTGATTTAATCACTTTCCTTCTGAGTCTGATTACAAGTCCCTTTGCGGCATGTTTTTATGAATTTTAGGAAGGTATATGATACATTTCATTTTTAAACAATTCTAGTTTTGCCTAGGTTCCTTTAGTTACTCTAGAGGGACTTGAAGTGGCTGAAATTATTTCTGGCATATGTGGGAGGAAATCTGATCAACTGGGAGGGAACCTGCTCTTGATCAATATCTCACCACACTAAGGATGCAGACTGCTGCATGATATGCACCCAGACAGTTCTTGGAGAATAGAATGGGATTGTAGACATACCATTATTGGCTTCTTCGCAAACGTAAAGATATTAGTTAGGGCAAAGGAACTATGATGTTGAGGGTAAATTTTCATTTCCTTAGCTGTACATATAACAGCTAGTCAAAATATTTGCTATTATGGCCACTACCTATTTGAGTCATTATTACTAATTTAAGAAAGGAAAACACTCAAAGGTCAAAGAAGATATTTTGTTTAGTATGATGTAACATTCAAGTAATTAGTATACACATGAAAAAGATATGTACTGACCTTGTTAATTTTTTAGAAGTTCTTTAGTGTGTGGCTTAGGATATTTTTAGCTCTGTATTCCAGTTGAAAATGAATGCTAGAAATATCGTGGAAGTGTAAATGCTAAGTTTTCAGCTGCTGTCATTAGGTGTTAAACTTTAAAGATAAATATGTGGCATAGTTAAAGCAAATAGAAACTGAAAAGCAAATCAAGCTTGCTTCCATGATACATTTATGTTGGATATTAGAAAGAATTTCTTCACGGAGAGGGTAAACAGACATTGGAATGGGCTGCCCAGGGAAGTAGTGGATTGTCCGTCCCTGGAGATATTTAAAAAGAGACTGGATGTGGCACTCAGTGCCATGGTCTGGTAACCGCAGCGGTAGTGGTTAAAGGTTGGACTTGGTGATCTCTGAGGTCCCTTCCAACCCAGCCAATTCTATGATTCGATTCTATGATTCTAAGATTTTACCTGAAGGCTGTCTACATTTATGGAGAAGGTTGTCCTAAATTTTGGAAAAGAAATTGAGTTAGACGGAAAGATAAACCACCTTTTGTCTCAGATCTGCAGGCATTAGAAAAAGCCGCTCCCCTGCAATTGTCAGCCTACCCATGATTTTAGGTCTTTGTTTGCTAGAGGAATCAAAAGGGGAGAACTGATGGAAAATTCATGAAGTTTTTGTTAAGGAGAAAAGTAACTTAAGAGCAACCTTGTTTTTCTGGAGGACAGATGCCAAGGAAGCAGAGATGTAGAGGATATGGGCTGAAGATTTTGAGAATTTGAGAAAAAAAAAAGGTGGGGTTTTTTTTTGTTTGTTTGTTTGGGGTTTTTTTTGTTTTTTTGGTTTGGCGTGGGGTCTTTTTTGTTTCTTTTTTTCTTCCCTATAGATCAGAACACAAGTTAAATTATCAAGATGTTCTGTAAAATAGGAGATCAAGTCAAAATATTTCTTTCTTTCAGTTGCAAAATGAACCATAACAGTCCAAGCTTGCTTAACTCCCCTACAAGGCCTTTATTTTGTAAATTCCTCTATAGTGAAGTATGAATGGAGTGTGAGTAGTTGATCATTTTCTGTTACACCTGACAAATGTGTCCTGTCAAACACAAGGACATAAGGAATTTAGAGTGAAGATAGTGGGAAGAATTGGGCAGAATCAGGTAGAAACAGGACTGTGGAAACATCTGATATGTATTTTTGTAACTTCAAAGAGAAAAAGCATTCTGTGCTTTGTGTTTTAGCATTTTGTGGAACAGCAGGAGGAATTTAAATAAAGCGAAAAATAATAAGTCCTGTTTGGAAATATGTGGTTAATGTTTCCATCAAATTAGTGTTCTTCACCTGCTTTCTCTTTTGGGAAAGTCCTATTGGCCACTGGCAAAATAAGAACCATAGAAAGGAGACGATGTAATGGTAACCCTTATTTACAAACACAGGATTTGTTTATTGTATTATACTTTATTAGGTTTTTTTATAAAGCATGACATGAAGAAATTCCTTCTGTATCAGATCATTGCTGTGTTATGTCTTTATGAAATTATTTGGACTGAGAACACTACAGAGGCCTCTAAGAATTAGGTTGCTCATGTTCTTACATCTCCTGTGTCACCCACACCACTGACTAGATTTTCATAAAATCATAGAGTTGTCAAGGTTGGAAGGGACCTTAAAGATCATATAGTTCCAACTCCCTGCCATGGGCAGGGACACCTCCCACTAGATCAGGTTGCTCAGAGTCACATCCAGCCTGTTGTTAAAAACTTACAGAGATGGGGCTTATCTTTATCTCCTGTAATGCACTACAGGGATGACCAGACTATTATGAATACTTAGTAGTGCCATGTAGAAACAGAAGATTTTTGTAAATGAGGGTGGGTGCATATTGTGTATTTTTTGATAACTTCTATGAGGTAACGTGGCATTTTAGGAGAAGGTGTATATGAACATAAAACTGGCCTAGGTCAAGAAGGCCCATGTAGAAACCCACACTGTCTAAGAGCTGACATACACTGTTAATGGATCAGTTTTCCCTGAAAGGAAGAAAATCCTTAGTCTACAGACTTGTGCAATGCAATGTTAAAAATTATGGGGCTAATTCAAAGATCTTTAAAACTGAAGAGGACTTTTCCTTTGTAGAGTTCATCAAGATATAGATTTGGCTTATATAAAAGTTTTTAAACAGTGGCTTTTGACTCATGAAAGCTAAAACCCTAATTAAGCCATACATTTCTTATCCCAATTATTTAGATGATTTGGCCTTTCTTCTCCCTTTTGGCTTTCTGTTTGGATAATTACAGTTCTACTGTGGTGTTAACATGAAATTTTGAATAAAAAATTCATTATATTAAAAACACGAGTTCTCATGTAGGTAAGAACCTATCTGATCTTGTAATGCTTGAATTTTTTCTTTCATGGTGATTTACAAAAGGCTGGATACTAATTTGCACTGAAATTTGCTGGTAAGTCAAAAGATATTTTTAAATGTCTATGAGCTAAATTACCATACATATTTTTCTCTGTGTGATACTGTTGACTGATAAAAAATTTTGTGCCACAGTCTAAAGCATACTTCAGCTATTGGATTTCCTTATTCTTATGAAATTGCTGTTTCTGAAATACTGAGTATTATCTAAACTCAAATTTTTTGGGGGTTCATTACAGTCATGGTTTTAACACTAGCCCGACAATTAAACCGAATGACAGATGCTCTCTATTAATCCCCCTCTGCTCCCTGATAAAGGAAGGAGAGAGAATAAGGGAGAGAGACCTATGGGTTGGAAACTAAACTACACAACTTTAATGAAACAGTAATGATAAATAGGAAAAATTACTAAATATAGACAAATATACAGGAAAATTGATACCATGTTCCACCCCCCTTTACCCCAGTAACTCTCATGTCACCACCGAGGCTGCAGGGCAGCCCTGGGAAAGTCCAGGCTGGAATCCTGGAGTCAGCAGCAGTCGGGAGCTGGAGGCAGGAACACACAGATTCAGGCTGGCACGGATCAGGACCACAGGCAGAGGAATGGATGGAATCCTCCCAGGATGCTGAAGCAAACAGGGACAGGTAAAGAAGCGGAAGCAGGAAGGGCAGGAAGGGGTTGGACGAGTATGGGATGGAATACTCTGTTTGGTCAATTTTGGCCATCTATCTTGTCCAGTCCTCCCCAGAAGAGGGTTTCAGGTGGGATCTCCTTACCCCTTCTGGAAGGTAAAATGTTCCTCAGAGCTGAGCAGTGTCCTTGGTTCTGCACACCAGTCTCTAGCCGTACCTATACACATCGAGTGTTATCAGTCCTAGAAGCAGACACTGTCTGAGAAACTTGCTGTTAATTTCAGCAAGTGCAGCTACTTACAAGAGCCTTAGCTGAAAGCAAAATTACATGACAGAAAATCATCTTTATTCTGGACCAAAATTACTGAGAATTGATATATATATTGGAGCATGAAAAAATTAGGTTCAGTGAATAGAATCCATTTTGTTAACATCTCCTAGGAATTTTGTTTCAGTTCTATGAAATTACATGTTAGCATGAAGGAGCCTTCTAGCTAGATATAAAACATAGAAAGGTATAATCAAATAGTCAGTTGAGAGGAAGATTAAAATAAGGTTGTTGAAAATTAAAATAAGTTTAAAATAAGGTTGTGTTATTAGGGGAAACACTAATATAATAAGGGAAATACTAATAATGAAGGCAATAGAATCAAATTATTTCATAAGTACTTCTTTTGATAACTTTTCCTTCTACCAGTGTGTAACCTAGTTTCTCCTGATAAACCAAATAAGAAGGTTTTCTTCCACTCTAAAGAAAAACAAAGCAAACAGTGTATTACAGTATTACTTTCTTTGCAACCTAGTGACAGCTGTGGGAAAAATCAGTGGATTTTTCTTTCCAATGTACAAAAAAATATATCTATCACAATATCTTCAAATATTTGCTCTTTAAAACTTGTTCTTTGTCTTAGTAATTTCTGTATTGCATTTTGCTATACTGCCCCGAAGACAATAAATTTTTGAGGAACATATACACTAACAAGCATGACACAGTTTCACTAGCAGACATTCAGGTTCGTGCCTGGCTATATTAGTGTTACCAGCAACACTAAAAGAATGATGTAATTACTGTTTATACTGGAACACAAGTTTAACTTAACAAATTTAAGACTTTTTTTTTTTTTTTTTTTTTTTTTTTTACTGGAATCATTCATGCACTATCTCTTGAAATAAGCTTTTATTTTTTGATGTAAAAGCAGTACTAAATCAGAGAGGACATACATCAAGCTTGTTGGATTCCTGTTTTTTCTGACGTGTAAGAGAAAGAAAGAGAAAATGTATACGCCTGTCTTTTACTAGCTGAAAAATAGCTCCCTGGTTCCTCTGCCTTAGTGCCTGTGCTTGACAAGTACCTGTGCTAGTACTTGCTTCAGCATATCCATTCCTGCTTTCAAGATCAGGAGGGGAAGCAGCACCTGCAGAAGAGAAAGATGGAGAGGATTGTTTCTGGCAGTAGAGAACATTGATTTCTGTTGTCTACTGATAGTAGCAAACATTAAGCACAGTGCTTGATGCTACTGTGATAGCTTTGTGGAGTGGGTTGAGGATCTGAGTACTGTGAACTTATTTATAGCTCCACAAGAACTGCCAAGAATGTTTTGACTTCTAATACAAGTGTCTTTAAGGGATATGAATGATCATCCTGTATCTTGAAATCATGTTTCGACTCAAACAGCGTTGGCAGAGGAAAGATCAGGAACAGTTCTCTCACCTTTTAGTCCAGGTTTTCTGCTCCATGTTCTACTGGATAGTCAAATTGAACAGTCAAAAACAGAGGGGATTTTTATTTCACTTCCATCTTATGTGTGCCATCATTTAGACGCCACAGAAAGCAATGCTAGAAGAGTATAGATAGAATGCCTGTCACTGTAATTCATAACTTACAAAGCATGGTAACAAATGCAGTGAACAGCATTGATCAGGTTAAGTCCTTTCCTGAGGTGGCAGTTTTTGGGCATTGCTTTCTGCAGTATTATTGCAGATAAATGAAGTTTTACTATTCAGATGAATTAAAAGATGGCATTAATTTTAAAGAAAACAACCAAAACCTAAAAAACTAATAAACACACCAGTAATGGAATTAATCTCACAACAGCAAGATACCTACCTACCTATCATTTAACTTCTCTGTTGGTTGGAGAATTTTGGCACACATCCCTGTCAATATGTCAACTTACTATACAGTACTGTACTGTACTATACTACACTACACTACACTATACTACACTACAGTATACTACACACTATACTATACTATACTATTTGCACAGCTTGTAGCAAACATTCTATGGAAAAATCAAGTGAATAAAACACAACAGATTGCTATTATTTATTTACATTTTTATTCCATTATTTATTTATTTACTTATATAAAAATATGTTTATTTATTTAGATATAAATATTTAATTCTACTTTTATTACAAAATCCATTTTGTTTTGGCTTAGACATCAGAAGAGTGTTTAGGAACTACTGAATGTAGATCCCACCTGAGAACTAATGCAGAATGATTCTTTATAATTTATAGTCTCTCAAATTGATTGCCAGATTCTCTAATAAAAAAATTTTGTCATTGTTTGTGCAATTAATTTATTACTAAAATAAAAAGAATTTATGTTGGTCTTGTTCATAGTAATCTGAAGAAAAATCTTAAGTGAAGTACAAACATTGCTTTTTCAGAAGTTTATTCCAGAAAAGTTTCTGCCCGATCCACATAATTTTACTAGAGAGGGATTATAACATTTCAGGGGAAGTTAATGGCAAATGTGAAAGAAGCATTCTGCAGGTATTAAGTATATATGACAGAAAATACACATGTAGTTTGAGTAGACACAAATGTGGTTTGAAGCTCATTGTGAGAGTGCAGCTTCGAGTTCTTTATCAAGGGAGATCTTTATCTTCCTCCAGAAGCTCAGTCGTACTATTAAGATGTCTATCAAACTTGTAAAGCAGAAAGACAGCAAAAGTTTAAATTGCAGGCCTTTTTAAATTGACATTGACCACCATTGGCATCCAGTGAATTACAAAGAAAAAACACAAATTGCTGCGTCCACAAAATCTTTGATGATCAGGCTAGATAGTAAGTTCTCAGAGAGTCATTGTTCAGTTGTGTACAAAACATGGTACACAAAATAGCTGAGTGTACACATTTTTAACAAAAATCGGCATAGATAAAAAAGCAATGCAGTGTTATATGCATTATATATAATAGGCGTTAACCTTGACAACTTACCTTTTGTGCTGTAGAAAGCAGATGCAACCATAAGAAATCAGAATGTCTATGAAGACTAAGAGGCATAAAATTAAATTGAAAGGAATACCACATCCAAAGCTTATGAGCAGAAAAGGAGGTGCGAAACCCATTATAATATAAAGCCCCAGTGTCTAAGCGCTTGGAGATATTTTTTTTATGTTTTTGTGCTTCATGTAGGGGCTGTAGAAGTTCTCACTGATGCACGGCTGGTGAAATTTTTTCCCTGTTTTGTATTAGTGACTGTAAAATCACTACCAGCATGTTCCAAAGGGAGTAATAGACCATATCTTTAAAAGCTCTTAAGAATTTCCTAATACTTATCTCATAATACAAAACCTAGAGTTTGAGGATAGTTTACTTCACAGTACAGGAATCTGTTATTACTATTTTAATGCAGTTGGCAACAACCACTTTTTTTCTGTGGTTGGACTGGAGAATTGAAAGCACTGGAAAAGATACCTGTTTCAAAAGGAGTTATCAAAGGAATATTTTGGATGTCCTTATTTCTTAATTTATTGTCTAAAAGAACATTTCTAGAATCCTGCAGAAATTATTCTCAATAAAAAGGGTGTGCTCTTTTTCTAAGCCTTCCTGAGAATATGAACATGAATTGTATGTGAAGCTCTGTGAACTATAATTTCTTTGAAAGAAATATAAATTATACAGTTATTACAAACATTGAACTTAATTCTAGTACACCTGTCTATTTAGTACTTGGGCATTTGTATATAGCAAAACGTGAACTGACTATGGTAAGTATACCATAAAATGTTCTTAGAGAAGATTCCCAGGTTCCTGGATGTATTGTGTATATTTGTAACTGACACTGTTAGTGAATTTTTAGTGATAGTTTAAAACAAGGATCTACATGGACTGTCAAGGCATTAGCTGAAATTTAAGTCCTTCTTGCTTGTAACTAAATAAAAGACAGTTACTAATTCGAAGATAAATACAAAGATCAAAAGTGGCTAGAATCTGCTGTAGCTTCATCAGATTTACAAATAATTTTGTGGTGTAAATGTTAATTTATTTATTTTAATTTCACTCACACTATGAATATGCATACACATGTATCCATCAAAAGTGTTTGAAAAAGACTGTTTTGCGTTAGTAACGTTTCATATAAGAAAGTGAAACTAATTAGTTGGCTGTTTATTGGCTGAATTCTACCTATGCTTTCTCCTTCAATTCAAATTCTCTGAGCACATCAAACCATAACAATAAATACATAATGCTGAAGTCTTGCTCTTTTTTTATGCATCCTTTCTGCACATGTTTTCCTGTAGGTCTCAACAGTGATAGCTGTAGTATATTTTTCTCCTTTCAGCACATACTGATGTTTGAGAAAAATGAAATAAACTAAGCCAGCATCTGTTTCTCTGTGTGCTGGTATTTAAACTCAGACTATTATACGCTTGACATAGATGCTAAAATATTGGTTTTAGAGGGGGAGAGAAAGATTTCTTTACCTATCTTTCATGCTGGCAGGGTCAGTACAATTCCAATATTGCTCAGACAAATGAATTTTCTTCTGTTACATTTGTTAATTTTCTTTCTCTTGGGATGTGCAGTTAAAACCCAGCACTTGGGGTCTTTTTGATATCTTTGCCTTTGTAATTGCATTTGTTTGAATTAATCTTGTGGCAGTCTAAACTGCAGTCTTTTTTTGAAATTGTTGAGGTGGGAAATGGAGATGTTTACTGATACCTGTGCTACAGACTGTTGCTTGCTGCAAGTGGTAGTTTCACAGAAACAGTTTGTATTTTATTTTTGTTGGATTACTGACATTCTCTGTGCAGGTGTTTCTGGTACAGCAATAAGGTGTACATTGAATTATAGTTTATGTGCTGAAATCTGACTTAGTGGTCTATGATGTACTGTATAGGAGGTGTGTGTCATGTTTTGTGACCTGGATAAATGAATATCCTGGGCCTGCAAAAGACAGCAAAAAACAAAACACAGCAAAACGAAACAACAAAGCCACTGCTCCTAAAGTTTCCTCACTAGTGATCTTACCTGATTTCTGATTATACGGAGTTAATGACAGGACTTTTAAAGACTTTAGTACTCTTACAATCTCTACAAATCACTTGGCTTTGCCTTTTTCAGTAAGAAAATGTAGAGCTCCCATCATACTCAACATATCAAGGTGAAATGATGTTATGTAGCTCATAAATTCTTTTGTCTTTATCCCAGAATCTTCACAAGGCAACTATTTTCATGAGTATTCGCTGTTAAGTCTGAAAAATTTGGGAACTTTATTAAGGAATAACAGCTATCATTCCCTTTTTGTGGATTACAGATTCCAGGGGGTTATTTTTTGTTTTTGTTTTTGTTTTTTTCCCAAAAAATTTGCCATTTTTCAAGGGATAAATTTGAAACGTAATTTTAAAAGTCTTTGTATAGAGCTAGGTGGGATTCTGATAATATAAGCATGTCTGGATGGAAAAGATGACATTTAAAGCCACTGAGCAGAATGATATACTTTTGCTCTGAAAAGCTACTTCACAAGTTGTGAAATATTAAGAGAGACAGAACATTAAAGTGTACCCTTAGAGTTCCTGTAGCTACAGTAGTCTTCTAAGGCACAGGTTTCAATCACCTAAGCCACATTTTTTAAGGAATTCTTTCTAGTCTCTGACACTCCTGATGTATTTTTCTGTGTGTGTATATGTGTCTTCTTTGCATGTGTGTGTTTTCCACCATATATGCTGCTCAGATATCACACTGAATTTTCTCTGTACATTACTTTCTTGTGCATTAAGAAATAACTCTCTAGCCCCATAAAGATATGACTAATAATTCTTTCTGAAGATTGTCAGACATCTGTTTCATCTGAAATAAAATTAGAATTTTGTACCTTAGAGAATAAAAGTACTTCCACATTCAGCTCTTATACTTTCAACATAAGAAGTTGAAAAATGTTTTCTGGGAACACAACATTCAGCAATATTTTAATTCAGACTTTTTATTTCTAACCTACAATTTAGTTTGAACTGATTAACATAGCGGATTTCAGTATGGTTACACATGAATTGCATTTTTGCAAATTGTTTATCTTCTTGACTGAAACTACAGAGGATATGAAGCCAGTTTTGACACCTGGCTGCTATAGTTTGTGGAGGAAATATCGTGCTTGTGATGTATGTGCTGTGACATAACTTCTTTGAGGTCCCAAAAATCACCATCTGAGAAGAGTGATTTTATAAAAAATGTATACCTAGCTATATTGAACTGACTCAGTTGGACAAAGGAAAATGCTACAGGCTAGAGTAACATAGATGTCCTTTCTGTCATGACAAATTACATCTTTTATCAAAACTAAATTAACTTTGTCACAAGTCATTCTAGTTTGCAAAATCACCACTATCTAGGAAAAAAGATGATTTTCAATAACTTTTTATTATACTGCTAATGATATAACACTAAGGAAACATGTTGCTAAGATTTTGAAATCAAAGTTTCTGAACTGTGGTTCCTAAGAAATTGCTTTTAAATTGACAATCAGTAAAGCTCCATTAAATTTTGAACTTGATGGATGTTTATCTCTAAGCAACTATGCATGCATTTGTGTGTGCACATATATTTTTAATGTAAAATATTAGTCTCTAAATCAAATTTTTACCAATATACAGCAGAAAATAGGCAAAGAAGTTAAATCTTATATTCACATCTTCAAAACAGTATGAACTACAAACTGGTCTTGCCAATAAAATAATCTGATAAGATTTACTTATCTATTAAATCACTTGTATAGTGATTAGATATATCAAGAATTGGTGAGTAAATAAATACAGAAATATTTTAATTTCCTAGTTTGTAGGTTTCATGCAGTATACAGAAATGAACCCTTATTTGAAGAACATGTTTGTATTCCTAGAATAACACCATTTCTTCCCAGTTATTTTAAGTCTACACTAGCATAACTGTGTACACTACTTAAGGCCTGTCCTCCAGTGCCCCTGAAAGCTCCCACAAATAAGCTCCCAACCCTCCTCAATAAAACAAATACTTTACTATCTTTAGTTTTAATTGTCAATATTAAAGTTAGAAGTTTTGGAAAAGGGATTGCACTAAGCAAGTCTGAAGCTTGTTTTTCTAATTTTACAACCAGATGGTCACATGCTGAAGAATCTTAGATAATCCCCATAATATTTACTTTTGAAACTCATTGCAAAATGTTATACTACTTGGAAGTCTAGAACGTGTGTTGTTGCTAGCAAGAATCTATTCAACTAGGATCAGTTGGCATAATGACATACATGCAATCTGTGCTTCTATTCACTAAAAGGTCAGGAGCTTCTGGTAGACTTTATGTAGATCAAAGACAGTGAATTTCTTATATCAATGAGGAAGAGAATCAGTACCCTACAGGAAGATTAAATAAACTCTCCGTTAAATCAAGAGGAAATTTTCTATTAACTACATAGATATTAGACCAGATAAGATGATCTAGATTCATGGACTGATTAAACATGCACACACCTTTAAGTATATTAATAACACCACTAAATTAAGAAAATGAGTAATGATTTAGGTTAAATACTAAAACTGGAGATATTTTTATGGGTCTTGGAGGTAGCTTACAAGGTACATCCCAGAATGTATAGAGGACCCCGTGAAAAAGCCATACACAAGTTGTAGGATAAATATCTGTATATCTGTTGAAAACTTGTTGTATAAACTCCATTTGGAAATAGTGAAATAAAGATGCATACAGAGATAAAGGTGATGGTTTTGCTGGCAAAACTTTTGCGTTTTAGAGTATTGTTTTAGAAATTCAAACTTTTCCAAGGCACACAGACTTTCAATGTAAATATAAAGTCACAAATGCACAAAAAAATTGTTCCTGGTACTGATATAACTCCACATGTCAGAAGATTAAAAAGCCCATTAATTTGGTAGCATAAACCTGTGTTGTTATTTGGAACTGAACATTGGATATTACCACAGCACTAAGTGGAAAAAAACAACAAACAAAAAGTATAAGGAGGGATGAACTGGACTTTTATCTCATTCAAAAGGAGGAAGTTGTTATAGGAATGCTTATAAAGTGTATGTGCTGACAGTCAAAGAAATGTGCCTGCCCCATTTCTGCAGCATAGAATGCTTGAATAATTTATTGGTGGACTTGATTACTTGTTTGAACTTAAGCAGAAGGCTATTATGTATTTGGTGCAAGAGGCGGTAATACTGTTAAGATCAGTCTTGCTGGATGCCATCCAGTTTGGGTGCATGAGTTGGTATTTCATTTTCATGTGCCATAGGGAGTTTACCTCTGCTAGGCCTTTGTCTATGATCCAGCTGTCATTGATGTTACTGTGACTCTTCCCATTCTCTTTGAGGACTGTTAGGCTGAGTTGATAAAATATCAAATTTTCTTGTATGAGTATAAATGGAAATAGCAAGTAAATGCCATATTTCATTTTATTCTTAATACATCCTGCTGAATATGGTGTTTCAATTGGGGTCAAATACCAAGACCTCAGATATCAGAGAGATATCAATTGTAATTATAGCACATTTAGAGTATAATGCAATGAGAAAATGGTTTCAGAAGAGCAAGTAATTTATTATATGCAAATTGTTTCAGCTACACAGTACATAATGTTTAACTGACAGCAACTGATAGTAGAGCAATATTAGGCGATTTATGTTAAATGAAAGTTAAATCTGGGTTGGATTTATTTCTTTGTAATAAGATGTGTGTGTGTGAGGGGTTGTTTTGATTTGGTCTGAAATTTCTGTAGCAAAGAAATAATACGTGCTAAGCAGTTTCCATAGTTAACAGAATTTGCATAACTGATTTTAAATATCTACTTGGCTCTGATGTGTGTCCTAATCATCTTCTTGAATAAATAGAGGAGTAATAAGTTAACAAAGTCACCTTTGGTGTAAAGTACAAATTAGATCAACATCATAATGCCCTGTACAGATTGTGTGTTCACAACTTAATATTCACCTTACAGAATTAGGCAAGGTGCAAAAAAAGAGTCACAGATTGATTCAAATGTAAGGAGTAATATTTATCATGGAGATATGTAAAGAGCACACATTTTACAGTTGAAGGAAAACTTGGTAAATTACATGATTGCAGTTTATAGGTATTGTGATGGCAAGGAAAAAACAGTGGGGTTTTTCTGTTGGGTTTGGGTTTTTTTTGTTTGTTTGTTTGTTTGTTTTTTTAATTTTCCAGGCAGAGAAAGACATAACAAAACCCAAAGACAGAAACTGGAATCAAAATAGATAATACATTTTGAACAGTGAAATTAGTTAAGGCCTGAAACAAGCAGTAGTGGAACACTCATCTTTCAAGTAACAACGGTTGTACAAGTTCTGGAAAACATCAGCTAAAAGTAAGTTACCAGATTTCATAGAGCTATATTTGTCTGACACAGAACAAGGCAGTCTAGAGAATATTTGACTAGATGATCTTATGGTTACAACATCTATTTAGAATGGGGAGGGAAAAGGAAGGGTTGTATTTGACATGGAAACCATCCTGGAAGCAATAAGTTTAGCTAACTGCGGTACCATTTTTTTCCTTTTTCTTTCTGATTACCTTTACAGGTAACAGAAAAAGGAGGAGATAATCTGAAGGATAATTTAGAAAAAGAGCCAGGAGTGGATGCTACGAAATAACCATCACTAACTGACTACCTTTCTATTGACCAGAGAAGAGGTATGGATGAGTTGGTGCCATACTTTTCCAAATAATTCCTTGCTTAATTAAATTTTGGGATACAAAGTTCTCCTTCCTAGGGAGAAGGTAACTTTTCTGCTACTATCACAATATTTCTTAACTACTTAAGGGGAGTGATCTCTGAATTTGCATGGATGAAAGTGACTCTTAGATATGAAACTGCACAAGATGATTCATTGGAAGAGATACTTGGTAGAGATCTGGCATAAATCAGGATGCAGTACAGAGCAAACACTTTTTGGATTTTGCATCAGCAATTGACAGAAAAAGAATCTTGGAGTGTTATTCCCCCAAAACTGATCTGCAAATATAGCGTGTTAGCTCATCTTACTGTCATTCAGCCCCCCAAAATAAATTATGGTCAATGTAGGCAAAGATTAGATTTTAAACGAAAAAGATCCACAGCATCCACTAAGCAGTATCTTAGTGAGAAACTGAAAAAAAAGATACTAAAAGAGAACAGAGTATGAATATCTTCTGTGGATGTTTGCTGGAATATGTTATCTGGTTCCAACATTCAGTGCTGAGTTTATGTGTATCATTCAAAGATACATACAAACTGAGTCTGCCCAAATATAGAAAAGTAATGGCAGAATAATTATATTTGAGCAATGACCCCCCAAAATTTAAAATCTGATATCTGACTCAAAAAAAAAAAAAAAAGAACTGAGACATGGACCTCTGACTTTGGAATGAAAGAAATCTTGTGTGGAAATAACTGAACACTTAATGTTAATTTTGTAAGACTTAAAAAGGTTTTTTTTAGTAACATTTCTTCATGAGTGAACCCAAGGTGAGTAAAAAATCCTGCTTACTGGCTTGCTTTATTTTTCAGAACTCATTTTTTTGTGAATTTATGTACTTTAAATCCCAATCTGTGACAATTTCTACAGATGAGCTAGAAGATTGAATTTAACTAGATTCATGAAATTACAGTAAATAGCAGTATATACTCTCATATCATAGGGAGGGAAAGGATTCATTCAGTCGCAGGTGTAGTAGTCTCAAAAACAATTGTTATTGTGGACAACATCTAGAAATATTATAGAAATGCTACTTTTTTTTTTCTAAGTGCAGCTACACTGTTACTAGTCTGGCTAAGTCCTGTAGAAAAACTCTTATTACTGTATGAAACCCTTTATTAGGCTGACTAAATTACTTTTTATGGGTAAATAACTCATAATTTTCAACTTCTTTTGGATGTAGTCTTCTCCACTTGTTATAAGCTCTAGTTTTATTTCTGTGTCTAAAAGCAGTTTCAAACTTGGGTAAAGAAAACACTTTTCAGTTTTCAGGGACATATATACTGATCTTAAAATAGAGGAATGAGAGATTTCTACCAGGTAGCTTAAAGAGATTGCTTGGAGTAGTGCTATTAACATGCCTGCTCATTAACTGTATATCTAATAATAAGTCAGTGCAGTATTACAACTTAATAGTATCTCATCGTTATACCCTTATTTTGTAATACATGATGCAAGTAACCAAAGAATATAAAAACAAAAACCCAGAACTGAATAAAAAACAGCTTATACATAGTATTGGTGAACCATGACAATTTTCAGGGTGCTAATTAGAAAACAATTAATCTTGCTTTTCCTCAGCCATAATACCTTCTTTGTCTTTGTTCCTATCAATTTATTTTTTACTTAATGACATGAGACAAAAGTGATGAAATATGCTAATTCTTCATGATAGGAAAAGCACTTGAAATTAAGACAACTGTTAAATATGAAAATTGACTTCACAGGGTTTTATTTAATTTTTCTGTGATTCTGTTAATGTGCTCTAGGGGATCCTGCTTTAGTAGGATAGTTGGAGTAAATGATCTCTAGAGGTCTTTTCCAACTCTGATAACTCTGTGATTCTATGATTCTGTTATCATACGAAAAATCATATGAGACAAATTCTCCTGACACAGTTTTCTTGTAGGACAGAGATTGTCCAGGCTTCAAAAACATTTGAAGAACTATAAGCATATACACAGCTTTTATCAGTTCGTATCTGGTGAAGTTCCCCCATATACATAACTCCCAATACATAATGCCCATTTTTAAAAGGGGGAAAATAAGAAGACCCATAATGTTACAGGCCAGTCAGTCTCACCTCTGTGCCTGGAAATATCATGAAGCAGATCCTCCTGAAGTCTCTGCTTAGGAACAAGGAAAATCTGGAGATGTTTGGTGACAAGCATCATGGTTTACTAAGGGCATATCCTGCCTGACAATACATGTGGCCTTTTCCAATGATGTCACAATGTTGGTGGACAAAGAAAGAGTAACCGACCTCATCTACCTGAAACTGTGTAAAAAAATTGACATTGAAATGCATCACATTCTGGTATCTAAACTGGAATGATAAGGATTCGATGGATGGACCACTTGATGGATAAGGAACTGGATGGATGGTTGGACTCAAAGAGTTGTGGTCAACAGCTCAATGTCTGAGGGTAGACCAGAGAATAACATTCCATAAAGCAAAGTATTTATACTAGTTCCACTTAACATCTTTTTTGGCAACATGAACGGTGTACCCTCAGCAAGTTTACTGATGATGCTAAAATGAAGTGGACATGCCAGAGGGAAGGAATTCCTGCCAAGGGGAACTTGTAGGTTTGAGTGATAGTCTCATGCAAACTATCTTAAGTTCAGCAAAGCCATTTGTAAGGTTCTGAACATGCCTTAGGGTAATCCCAAGCACAAACACAGGATAGGTGGAGATTTGATTGAGAACAGCTGTGAAGATAAGAACTTGGAGGTGATGGTGGCCAGAAGCATAATGTGAGCCAGCAGTGTGCACTTGTAGCCCAGAAAGCCAACCATATTCTGTACTGTATCAAAAGAAGCATGGCTTGTAGGTCAAGGGAGGTGATTCTGTCCCTCTACTCTCTTCTTATGAGACCCCACCTGAAGTACTTTGTCCAGTCCTGGAGCACCCAACAAAGAAAGGACTGTCTAGATCTGGATCTGTCTAGAGGAGAGCTATGAAAATCATCAGTGGGTTTGAACATTGCTCCTCTGAGGACAGCCTGACAGAGTTGGGGTTGTTCAGACTGTGAAAGAGGAGGTTCCAGATCTTGTAGCAGTCTTCCAGTACCTGAAGGGGACTTATAGGAAAGCTTGTGAGGGACTTTCTAGAAGGCCATATAGTGGTAGACAATGAGTAATGATTTTAAGTTGAAAGAGCATAGATTTAAGTTAGACACTGGTAAGCAGTTCTCGAGTGTGAGGGTGGTGAGACACTGGAACAGGTTACCCAAGAAAGATATGGATGTCTGTTCCCTGGAAATGTTCAAGGCCAGGTTGAATGGGGCTTTTGGCACCCTGGTCTCATTGTCCCTGCCCATGAAGCAGGATTGGAACAAGATGATTCTTAAGATCCCTTCCAACCCAAAGTGTTCTATGTTTCTGTGATTCTATAATATTATACAAGTTGTTATATGAATGTATAGAGGACAGAATTGGAACTCTTGACATGAAAATTAATCTTTTTTGTTGACTGTCAAAGGAAGATCCAATATAAGAAAACAACAAAAAAACCTACGGCCATTTAGAAACAGAATTAGATTGCATTGACGTAGTAGATTTCATTTATTTATCTTTTCTTGTATTCATCACGGAACTATGTCTTTATCAGTAACTGGCAAAATAATGACAAAAGACTCAGGAAATCTATTAGCTTCTGATACTGCAATTTACTTCAAGATAATCTGCACACCAGTGAAATCCTCTCCATGTAATTATTCCTCTTGAAGACTTTTGAAAGTATTTCTACTTTTATTGATTTATTCAAATGGACAATTATCTTGTCTTTCTTTCTTCTACAATAAACAATATTGATTTTTCTAAAATAAAACAATCAGTGTTCATTGAATTTGTAAGCCAAAAAATGTTTACCTCCTCAGGGCAACTTTAATTTCATTTCTTGTGATGCTGTTCTCATCTGGAATTGATCATAAATTTATATTTTAGCTCTTTTTGTTGTTGACCTGTAAATAAAACTGGTTATTTATTTAAGCTGTATTTTCTGTTAGGTTTTAACAAAACATTCAATTGCAAACATGCAACTGTTTTCATTGAAGAGTCTGGTTTTGTACAGTGCAGTAATATACTTGAATTGAAGACTATTAAGGAGCCAACATCAAAAATTAAAGGGAACATGTGGATTTTGAAGCAGACATGAGATACCTTTTTAAGCAGACATAAAGATACCTTTTTAAACTGGAACGTTAATCTCAGAAGGCTGGTTTAAGGCATTAAACACTGCTATTTCATTAAATAATAACATTTTGCTATTTAATCAGAAGACTTAGCAGTGTAATGAGGTACTTTCTATGTGCAAGTTAAAATGTTTCATATTTTTTTATTATATAAAGATTAATATATATGTTTTATAGAAAAATGGGGTTTTAATTATTATTTGCCTGTAAGGCATCTATATATGTATCTTATGCTACTCATATATCATTTTCAATGTGGAAAATGATGAGAGGTTGAGAGCTGCCTAGTGCGCCAAATCTACCTACACATCTCTTAAAGAATAAATGATAAGTAATAAATGCTAACCATTATTAAATACAATATATGGAGATGTTTCCATGTGACTGAAAAGAGGAAACAATCTCACTCAGTGTTGGTAGGCAGTATACAGAGACAGGTTCGGGGTTTTTTTGGATTGTTTTCATTGTTATATTGTTTTTTAATCTAGCCTTTTAATTATTTTTTTTTTCACTGATTCAGCCTTTAATACAAAGTTTGCATACATTCAGGGGATTATTGATTTCTTACTCAAAATGCTTTGCTCCAGCAAACCTGTTCTTTCTCAATCCATAAGGAACAGGATTAATTGAACAGTCTGTTACCTCTGTTGCATATTGTGGAATGAAAAGAAAAAGTAGAACCTGCTTTTAATCCAACTTAACCTGCTCAGAAATGGTGAGTGGGGAATGTCAGAATGAAAGGGAGAGGATACTTGAGTCAGCAATTAATGTAGTCCTTTCTTTCTCAAAACAGATGAAATTACTCTTTAAGAGTAACTATGAAATTGTAAAATGGTTCTTGCCTGTTTTTTTTCTGTGTAATTTTTTCTTATATATATCAATTAAAGGAACATTTTGATTAAGAACACTGAATGGCATTGTGATTGTGAGATTCATAACATGTTTAAAAGAAATATTATTCCTTTTTGAAATTTGTTCACTAATATTTATTTGCTGAGTCATGTCTGAGGTTGAAATATATTATCATCCATGCTTTATAAATTTATAAATAGGTTTTCTTTCTCCACTTTTTTTGAGTAAACATTTTCTTTATTTAAAATATGTTCCATAATTTCTCCAGGAACATAGTTAGGAAACTATTATTGTCCTTAAAAATTTAAATTTCTTAGTCTCAAAATTTATGACTGAAGTGTATGAGACTGTAATCAAATCTCAGACGTTATGCATGAATGACAGTGAGTCATCAGAGGTAAAAAGTGTTTGCTCTGGATATATTTGCAGATGTAAATACCCTAAAATCTGTGAACATTAAGACATTTATTTAATGATTTGGTTTGTGTTCATAATAAAACTTCGAAAGCAGTTAAAAATTATTAGTAATTAATATAAAAATTTTCTAGCAAACTCTTATCCACATCCATGCTTATTAATAAATTCAATCAGTTATCCATAGTTACTCTATGGTTTCAAAAGGTACTGAAACTTTCAGGCTTCTTTATTTGTGATGGAAGCCTCAGGAAAAAAAAATATGAGGGAATTTTTTTAAAGATTTCTCATTAGGGGGAATGGTCGATCTTTGGAAATATTAGCATTTCTATCAGATACAGGAACTACCCTTTGACTGGGTGTTTAAGTGCTTATAAGTGCATAAGCAAGTAGTAAGATTGATTTGGTGTGATAAGTGCTGATTTGGATGCTCAGTCTGTATGGAGGTTATCTGTCCGCTGTCCATATCTGTGTTAAACTTTGGAATACCAAAAGAAGTTTTAATCTACTACAAAGTAATTTCTGAGGTTGAAATAGTGTTATGCAGCTATATTTTAATTAGTTTCTACTATTTCATTAACTGTGTAAAAACTCACTGAACTTGCAAGAAGTACAAATGTCTTTAAGTGGCTCTACCAAGAGCTCTCTTTGTTTTTCAGACTAAGATTTTTAGTTTTTTGGAAGTTACACACACATACACATACAGAGTCTGTCATCTCCATTTTTTCTACTTGGGTTTCAAAGTAAAGTGGGTAAATTTGACAGAAGCCTCAGATACACAGTTTCACCAGAGAAACTCTACTGGTAGCATTCGGTTGCTAAGGTGTAGGTGCCCCAGGCCTAGGGCCATTGTCCCTGGTACAGCCAAAGTCCTGTAGCAGTGACATTAGTTTTCTGGGAGACCCCCTTCACTCTGAAGTGAAGGCCTGAGGGAGGGCATCTCTGAAGGCATTTCAAACACCACATACAGAAGTCTTTGAGTTTACCCATGTGTGATAACTTGAGCATCTTTATATTTATGATGTAAGTTTTCAGTTTGGAGCAATCAAAAAGTATCTTATTAAGTAGCTACTTGTGGGTCTACTGTATTCGACGGTTCATATAAAGGCCACTTCAACTTCCCTTCTTCTTCCCATTCTTCAACTTTTATTCAGGGATTCAGTGCCAGTTTAGCAAAAAAGTAAAAATGCAAGCAGGTGCATTCAGCACAACTCCAACACAATTCTGCCAATACATTTCAATCTTCTTCTGTAATATCAATTGTCTAGTTTATTCCTAGACTGCTCTTAAGCCAAGATGCTTGCTAGACATGCTGAAGGCTATAAAATTGTGGTTTTTATGCTACAGACAAATGGAAATTCTGCTGGGATTGCCAAACATATTTTCAGTTTTCTTGATTTTGTCTACTTTGCACAAATGGGGCATTGCCAACTTACATGTGAAAAACTACTTTCCTTTTTGATTGCTTGTGTTAGTTAATTAGTTAGTTAGTTAGTTAGTTTGGACCTCACTTCACTGTTTCTCTTGGCATTGGTGCAGCCGTTGTCTGTTTCTGGAATGTTTTTCTTTTTTTTTTCTCTTTTGCTTTTAATCATTTGAAGCAGCAGGCACTGCTAATGCTGGGCAGTATGCCTGTTAACTGTTTAAGCTAATTCTAAATCTTGTGTGAAAATCCTGAAAGAGAAATCTCCTTTAAATACTTCCTGCTGTGTTACAGTGCTCTTCCTAGAATAAGAGTAATATTATGTTTTAGTGATTTCCCATGTTGGCCCTTAAAACACACATATTTAATGGAGATATTCTTTATGAAAGTAGCACTGAGCTAAAAATGTTCAGAAATGTCAGATCTCTCAGAAATTTGTAATGTAGTGGCCAGGCTATTTCTATCTCCTGTAATATCTATAGTGATTATATTCCATATTGACCATTAAGGATGGCTAATAAATGGAAGAGCATGGTGATCCTCAAATATTAGCTTTGAGTGATGTGTTGTGAGGATCCCTGCAATATGGCACTTGCTTATTATTTCCATCCAGCAAAATATGGGACCAGCATCTTGGAGCACTTGGATGGCTCTTATTATGATGCATCTTCTTTGCAGAGAGTGGTGCTTAAAGAAGAAATGATCCACATTAGAGGTCTTAAAACCTCTGTCTTTTGACTCAATCTTCCATGACCATTGAAACTGAATAAGAAAATGAAAAACCATAATAGTGAAAACTGTTAATTCTTCAGAGCTTTTCATTCTTGAAATGAAATTGTTTTCTTCTGGAGAGTTCTGTAGAGAAAGATAATTCTATAGAAATAAACAACACCAACAAAAAAGGCATTTAAAATATACACCTCTTCAGTGTAATTCTAGTGTAATGAATTTATTGCTGCACATAGGTAATTTCTGAAGTCTCAGCTCACTAACACTTTTCATTCCTTCTCTTGTAAGGTGGTCTCTTCATGTCTTTCAAAACAATCTCTTTTAACTTCATGGAGTGTTAAGTCTGCAGAAGTAAATAGAATCGTCAGTCTGGCCTGCCAGACTGTTTTGGATAAATAAGCAAATTGTAGTGCCAAAAGCCACTCCTCTATTGAATTTCTGTAATCGCACAACCCAGGCTAGAACCAGGGGTAAGACAGCAGCTGAATCAGTAAAACAGTACAGCTTTTTTGTAAACTTGGCAAACAGGACAGTGCAGAATTCATAAATTAGGGAATCAGCCTGAAAAATACTTCTCCCATAGAATAAATACCACACAAATAACCAGGAAAATAAATTTATATGTAAATCTGTTACCAGACTACCAGACACAGCTGTTTTTCCTGAGAATAGCAACATTTATTTGAAAATAGTAGTTCGGATATTGGATGCTTGAATTGAAGTAAGGCAATTTCTTTGAATTGGAGAGATGACTGTCAGTGGGAGGGAGGAAGAAAGGAATTACAGATGTGACATAATAACTATAGCAAAATTATGGTCACACTTGTAATAATACAGTTCTTATTAAATATCAATTTCATATTTTAAGCCAGTTTGTATCATGCTGCCTTGTGATAATATAAAAAAAGATGCAATTAATTTCATCATCAATTAAAATAATTTTTTAAAAACATAATATGACATTTATAAGTCTTTAGATGTGAGAGTGCTAAATTGTTCCTAAAACAACATTAAGATCATTATAAGTACTATTATAATCCTTTCTATAAAACCTGTGTATCTTTTGAATTCCTCAGGATTGCCCATAGAGTATCATACTTGCCATAAAAGCAGTTCAGGATGTTTTTGTCTTGAATTGTGTGACATCATTAACCTTTAGAAATAATCAAACAAAACCAAACTAATAGATCAGGGAAAGCACTGGGCAATGAGGTACTGCAGGCTTTAATTTTTGCCATTCTTCAGATGTATTTAAGCCCAGATTCTTCATTTGGCCACCAAAGAACCTATTTCACATACTTTTTTTTTTTTTTCTCCCACACACTTCTGATTTCAGATATCTCAGACATTATATAGAAAAATCTCTAAGGAATATGAATAAAATTTCCTGGTGGTTACTTTTTATACAGATTTTACTGTTTACTCACTAGAACTCTCTTTTGACTTGTATCTCTCTCCAAAAATCAGATGTGATTTTTCTGGTAAAAACTAGCATTACTTCCTATGCTACTTTTATAATTTTGTTCTTATTTGGATTTATGGCTATAAATGATATTTAATGTCTTGTTATTCTGTCCTACAGGGTAAGAAGAAAGTAACTCAGGCTTATTAAAAATTAATTTTCCCACAATGAATGATTTAGGGGCTTTTTAATGAAATAAACCTGAAAATAATAACTTTTTGGAGATGAGTTGCAAAGTCTTGTTCAATATCTTTATCAGTGATCTAGATAAGATTGATTCCTCAGCAAGTTGGCAGAAGACACCAAGATGGGTGGAAGTGTTGATCTGCCTAAGGAGAGGAAGGCTCTGCAGAGGGATCTGGATTGGCTGTATCAATGGGCCAAGGTCAATTGTATGAGGTTTAACAAGGCCAAGAACTGAGGTCTTCATTTCAGTCACAAGTCCATGAAGTGCTACAGGCTTGGGAAAGAGTGGCTGAAAAGAGGTCTGGAGGAAAAGGACCTGTGAATATTGGTCAACAGGTGGCTGAATATGAGCCAGCAGTGCACCTGGGTGGCCAAGAAGACTAAAAGCATCCTGGCTTGTATCAGGACCAGTGTGGCCAACAGGAGAAGGGAAGTCATTGTTGCCCTGCACTCCACACTGGTGAGGCCCTATCTCAAATTTGTGTTCAGTTCTGGGCCCGTCATTACAAGAAAGACATCAAGGCACTGGAAAGAGTCCAAATCTCACAGAATAGGGATAACACACTACATGAGAGGCTGAGATGGAAAGCAAAACAAGCTCCTATGATCTCCCTGCCCATTTCCCTCTCAGTATTAGAAACCTAAAGTTTACCAAATAAACACCCATACCAGATACCAACTGATTGAAATTTCAATTACCGTGATTCCCACAAAAGACATTTAATACAAATAAAAATGTACTTGTTCTGCATGATAATACAAAGAAATTTTAACAGAGATTCTGTCATAATAGTAGCTCTTGGACATATGAACTTGATTCAAAAATATGTGTATTTTATTGCACATTATTACATTTTTCCATCTTCATAAAGCCTTTCCTCATTTCGTATACCAAATGGATGGCTTTCATTTAGAGAACAATTATTTGTTATTCTGTTCTTTCTTCATCATTAACTGGCTACCCCTAGGCTTCAGATATCACATATTATTCAAATGCAGTTTCGATGACAAAGGTTGGTTTGTTTTTTTTCATGTGACTTGCTTTGACATTTATTTTTAGAACATCAACAGAATTCAGTTGCAATTGTATATCAGTCCTGAGAGCATCATGAGGCTGGCACTAGGGAAACAAAGAACACATTAACAGAAAACAA
This sequence comes from Phaethornis superciliosus, assembly GCA_023637945.1. Taxonomy (NCBI): domain Eukaryota; kingdom Metazoa; phylum Chordata; class Aves; order Apodiformes; family Trochilidae; genus Phaethornis; species Phaethornis superciliosus. Next base: position 42,609,439 of record JAJQWJ010000004.1, on the reverse strand, counting down.
GGTTCGTTGCTGTGGAGGTTTTTGGTAGGAAATAAAAAAAGGAAAAAAGAAAAAAAGTTGGCTTAAGTAGAACTCTCTGCATCACACAAGAGCTGTTACGGAAAATTGGTTCTATCCTGGATTCTGCCACAGCTCATTGTGAGCCATTTTTTTTTCCTTCTCCTTTACTCATCACCTACCAAAGCCAGGCAGATATTGGCAGGGGAAACAGAACCAGATGAAAGCTGCTTGAGATTAAGTACTGGAGAAAACCCTCCTTTTTATAGAACTGATTCACATTATTTTCACAGAATCACAGAGTCTCTAAATCAGGATTCTCTAAGATCATTGCATCCAACCATTAGCCAACCCCCTTTCTCCCCCCCCCCAAAAAAAAAGAAGAAAAAAGTCAGTCATCCCTGAAGAACCAGACTTTTTCAGTCAGAAAGAATTCCAGTAAAAAATATTTAATATTTAGTCTGAACCTTCCCTGGCACAGCTTCAGGACATTTCCTCTAGTCTTTTTAGGCCCACATCTTATTTAGGCCCACACCCACCTCACTCATATTATGTAGAAGCAATCCCTTGAAGACTTGATCCCTCACCAGCTTCTTTGCCCTTCTCTGAACTCACTCCAGCAACTCAATGTCAAGGGGCAAGGGGCCCAGAACTGAACAGGTACTCAGGGCTGAGTACAGGGAAGCTATCACTTTTTTTCTCCTGCTCCCTGCACTTCCTGATACGTTCTCACCCATCTTGGTGTCTTCTGCCAGCTTGCTGAGGGAGAACTTGATCCCCTCATTTAGATAATTGATAGATATATTAAACAAAACTGGTCCCAAACTGAGCCATGGGGAACACTGCTTGTGACCAGCCACCAACTGAATTTAGCTTCATTTACCACAGCTCTTTGGACTTGACCAAAGACCTGGGGCACTGAATACCCTGAGGATGGCTAGTCTGACTGTTAAATACTGAGGAAAGAAGGGATTAACATCTCAAGCTTTTCCTCAAACTTGATGACAGTGTTCCCGATGCAACCAATAAAAGGTGGAGATTCTCCCTTACTCTCTTTTTAATGTTAATGTTTTTGTAAATGGGTGTTTCCCCTTAAAACAGTGATAAGATTGAGTTCTAGCTGGGCTTTTGCCTTTCTAATTTTCTCTCTGCATGACTTAACCAAATCTCTGTACTCAAGTTTACTGTCCCAGCTGGCTTTGATCTCTTCATGGTCCTACTTGTTAGAGTATCATGTGATGAATCACTGGAGGGAGGAAGGGCCATGAAACTGGTCAGTATTCAAGGATCTTCTCCTTCAATCTCAGGATCAATATATCCCAACAAAGACAGAGCCAGGCAAAAATGTCAGGAGGCCTGCATGGGGGAACAAGAAGATCCTGACACACTAAGATGTAAAAATAAAGTCTGCAGAAGGTGGAAGCAAGATCAGGTAGCCTGGGAGGAATACACAGAAATTGTCCAAGAAGCCAGAGACTAGGTTCTACAGGTACGTCAGTGAAAAAAAAAGAAGACCAGGGAAAATATGGTCTTTCTTCAGAAGGAAAAAGACAATCTGGATATGCAGGATATGGAGAAGGCTGAGGTGCTCACTGACATTTTTGCCTCAGTCTTCACGGGAAAGTACTCAAGCCACACCACACAAGTTTCTGGACACAAAGACAGGGACTTAGAAAGTGAATAACCCAGAGTGAGTATAGATTAGGTTCAAGATCATTTAAAGAACACGAAGGTGCACAGTTGCATGGGAGCTGATGAGATACATCCATGAGTCCTGAGGGACCTGGTGGATGAAGCTACAAAGACAGTATCCATCATATCTGAGAAGTCATGACAGTCCACTGAAGTCTGCACTGACTTGAAAAGAGGAAACATAACCCTCAGATTTAAAAAAGGGGGAAAAAGGAAGACATGGAGAACTACAGACCAGTCAGTCTCTGCTCTGTATTAAGCGAGATCATGAAGCTGACCCTCCTGAAACCTCTGCTAAAGCAGGCACATGGAAAATGAGGAGGTGGTTTGTGACAACCAGCATGGCTTCACCAAGGGCAGATTTGGTAGCTCTTTATGATGGGCATCAGTGGACATCACAAGTGGATGTCATTTGTCTGGTCTTGTTCAAAATATTTGACAGTGTCTCACATGACATATTGGTCTCTAAGCTGGAAAAATTTAGATTTGATGGATATACTTGGTGGTTGAGGAACTGGGTCTCTGGTTGAACTCAAAGAGATGCACTAAACAGTTTGTCATCCAAGTGGAGATCAGTGATGAGAGGTATTTTTTTTTTAATTGCTCTTCTTTAACATTACTTTTAGAAAATATTTCATGTTTTATTGAGATCCATTTATCTTCTTGTTGACTTTTTGTGTCAGAAATTTTGTTACTCATACACTTCCCTCTATATACACAATTATTTTGCAAAAATAAGAGATCTCTGAGGCTCTTTTCAGTGTGTTCAATGATTGCCACCTGCTTGTCAGCATGTAGTTGTCATAGACATTGTTGGTGTAGAAGCATCCAATGTTCAGTTAGTTGCAGGCACTTCGTAGAGACCAGTTGCCATGGATTCATTTCTACTATATATTTGGTAATTTTCTTCATATATGTGGATAAAACATAATGGCTGCTCCCACCAGGCCAAAGCTTCAGAGCTATAAAATGTGGTAGAAAAGAGCTATTTCTTTTATAATTCTTAGTTAGGATAGTACAAATGTTTAGAATGAATTTGGTTTATCCACATCTATAGAGTCTGGACAATGTGAATTGTACATTGACTTATCTGGTGTGACTCAGGCAATATTGACACTCTAATAAAACCAGAATGGGAACAAATGCAATTCTTCAGTTTATAAAGGCTGGCTTTTCTATATTTTAAAATTCAGCAGAAAATAATGTTGTAAAAAACCTTATAAGAAGTTACCATTTTCTGTTTTAAAAAAAGAAAGTTTCAACTTTTTTTTTGGTTTTTTTTGTTTTTTTTTTTTGAAGGGGGGAAGTTTCCTGTGCTCCAACAGATTGATGGTTGCACTTCAACTGAATGATAATTGCTACCAATTTTGTAAACTGCTCAGCTTTTCCTTTGAAGTCAGAGTGTAAGTGAACCAAAAGTATTTTAGGGAGGGCTTCTGAAGTAAGAAAGCTGCTTCAAAGAACATAAAGACGAAATGAACAGATGGTGAAAGTTAATCAAGGAAAAAAGCAAGTAGCATGAAGAAGTGGAAACAGATAATAGGAGACTGCAAGAATCTTTACATGTTAGTTGTGGAGTAAATCCTAATTTGAATTAAAAAAATGTGTGTGTTGGGAAGAAAGTGGTACTGAAGTTAAATTCTCAATTGCAAAACTCTTGTAATGAAATTACAATTGACTTCTGTATTGAAATCACCTAACGTTTTGATCAGAATTGTATGGAATAAAGAGTATCCATATCACATAAAAACTAGTTCACTGATCTCAAGAAGAAGATGTGTATAGTAAGGCCAGTGGCAAGTGCTCTTTCTACTGTAGTTCCTTAAATATTAATTTCTAATACAATGATATTTAGTAAATTCAGGTGCAATTCTTGCTTTTAAACTCACAGATCACAAGAAGTTGCTATATTAATTAATATTGAGGAACACTTTGTGCTATCCTTTTTGAGAAGCTTTTTCAGTATAATATTGTTCCTCTTAATGTTGTTAAATGTAACACTCATCTTAGAAAAGTGGAAAAAAGATGCTCAGTAAAAAATATCAGTGAATATTAGATCTGGTCTTTGCTCTTTTTGATTTTGAAGTGAATTTAAAAATGTCTTTTTAATGTCTTTCATGTCTTCAGACATGAAATAAGCCTTAAGTAATTAAGTTTATCATGCTCCCCAAAATTATAACTTGTTTCAAAAGCTGCAATAAGATCAGTGCAGTGGTTGTCCTTTTGGGCCAGGGAGGAAAGATGTGACAACCTAGGGGCAACTAGAGTCACTGGTAAGTAGCACAGGAACCTAGGTGCAAAGTCTTAGGCATAAGGTAGAGAAATCCAGCAGTAAAATACTCACCAGTGAGTACTTTGAAAACCCAGTAGTAAGCAAACCATGGATTCAACATGATTTAAATGTTTTGATGCCCTAAATTGTTAAGAAACATACTTCACCAAACTTGGAGTTCTACAAATCACATAACTGACTTTTTTTTTTTTCCCATCCTTCCACCCCCTGTCACTAGTAGTTTCTGCTTGAATAGAAATAATGGTAGAATTAACCACAGATCATGTATTTGTCAAAACTGCTTACTGGAAGATGTGTGTTTGTAGTTTTGTTTTGAGAACCTTTTCCTAATCTGTCCCTGAAGTATGTGGAGGTATTTTTTTCTTATGTTTTTGACTTCCCATTAGTGGTTCCAGTTACCAACTGTACCATGTTAATGTTTTGAAATATCGTAAGGAAGAATTAATTTTTGAGATATATATTTAATCACTACTGTTATTTATGTACTGTGGAATATAAAGTAGAAATGAGTACTTGAATAAGCTTTAAACTGCAGTCTACACAACGATAAAATGAGAGACAGTATTGTGCTGATGGTTTTAAAAGAGTGGTTGTTTTTATTAATATTACAAACAGCAATATCAAAGCCCGAAGGACAATATGAAAACATTTGGTTTCAGGAGTTTCTACTTTTTTCTGGATTTTTGTAGAGTTTTTCTTTCCTTGTTCTTAGAATGGAATTTTTATGAGCTTTTGTAATTCTGTGGCTTTCTGCATCTTCTTTTGAACAAAATTATTCCCATTTTCTTTTGGAAAACATCTAAATTGCATAATGTAATCCTTAAGACAAGACTGTTTCAATGGGTGCCCTCTTAAATGCCTCCATGCAAATGCATGAAATATGGGGAATAGACAAGAGGAGTTGCAGATTTGTGCATTCTGGCAGGGTTGTGATATCATTGGTAACACTGAGATGTGGTGGGATGACTCCTATGACTGGAGCATGGGGAGGGTTGGATACAAACTGGTTAGGAATGACAGGCAGGTCAGAAGGGCAGGGGATGTCACACACTACATCAGTGATCAGCTGGAGTCCATGGAGCTCTGCCTGGGCATGGATGAGGAACAAACTAAGACCTTATGGTTCAATGTTAAATGGAAGCCAGAAGCAGTAGATATAATAGTGGGGGTCCACCACAGACTAGGATGGCCAAGTGGATGAAGTCCTCCATAGACAGACTGGAGAAGTTTTGCACTCACAAGCCCTGGTCCTCATGAGAGATTTCATCCATCCTGATATCTGCTGGAGGGACACCCTGACAAAGCACCAGCAATCTAGGATGTTCCTGGAATGCATTGCTGACAACTTCCTCCTCAAAATGTTAGAAGAAACAACATGAAAACGTACCATGCTGGAGCTTGTTCTCACCAACAGGGAAGTGCTGGTGGATGATGTAAAACTTCATGAGAGAGTTAAGAAGATGAGGGAAAATATGAGTCCTCTCCAGAAGGAAAAAGGAGATCTGGTTATGCAGGGTATGGAGAAGGCTGAGGTACCCATTGACATTTTTGCCTCAGACTTCACTGGAAAGTAGTCAATCCACACCACAAAAATTAAAGGAGAGAGAGATAGGGACTTGGAGAATACAGAACTACCCACAATACGGGCTGGTCGGTTTCAAGACCGTCTAAAGAACCTGAAGGTTAACAGGAGAGGATGAAATACATCCGTGGGTCCTGAGGGACCTGGTGGATGAAGCTCCAAAGTCAGTATCTATCATATTTGAGAAATCATGGCAGTCCAGTGAAGCTCCCACTGACTGGCAAATGGAGAACTACAGGCCAGTCATCTTATCTCTGTAAGTGGCAAGAACATGGAGCTGATCCTCCTGAGTCTCTGCTAAGGCACATGGAAAACGTGGAGGTGTTTGGTGACAGCCAACATGAGCATATCCTGCATACTAAGGTCATATCCTGCCTGAACAATGAGAAGACTCTGAACATCTGTTCCTACTCAAACCATTCCATAATTGCACGATTCTATGATTATTTGTTTTTATATATATATATAAAAAAATCCTTCTACCTCAGCTTGACACTTAGCCTGGTATTTATCAATATGGACATTATCAGATTATACATAAAGAGGAATTTTTATTTATATGTGAAACTATCGATAATTTATTCCTATTTTTGGTATAATTTTGATGTTTTTTGTTGGAATCTGATTTGTCAGTAGTAGAAATCAATACAGTGTCTTATCAAAATTATTTATTTTAGAATTGGGGCAAAAGAGAGCAAAATATTTTCAAAATATTTTGAAACAGATGAAATAGATAGATGAAAGATATATAAAATATATGAAAGATTGACATAATTATCTTTTTTAAAATTGTTAGATATATATGGTTTTCATAATGTGAGCCAGCAAACTAACTTTTCTGGGGAGTTGAAAACTATGAAAACTGGTTAAATATCCAGGATAATACAGTGTTTTGCTGTACCAGCTATATGTTCTTGAGACTGAAATACTTCTTCATAAGTCAATTCTTTTGTGAATTTTTCATTCAGTAATATCATTGCTACTGGTGTACATGTTCAATTTCTATGTTCCTAAGGACAATTCTGCTATCAGAATAGCTTCACCCCTTAAAGTTTTTACCTAGGTTTGAAAACTGTGAAGCAGCCACCTCAAAAATGCAGCTATTGCTTTAATTACTTTGGGAAGTAATAACATTCTGTAAACAAAACAAGTTAGTTTAGAAGATGAAAATGTAATTTGTGGGCCTAAAACTACATTAAGGTTTGACTCACACAGAACACACCATAACACATAAAAAACTGTTTATTTCTAAATACACTGGTGGTTTAGGTTTTGTTTGTTTGTTTGGGTTTTTTTATGATTTGCTGGTATTTTGTAAAATAGGAAACCCTTACAGGAAACTCAGAGTGCTTTTGAATATGAGCATATTATGAATATGAATTAATGAGAATGTAGAACATAAAAACTATCAAAATAAAGGAGGTTAACTGATGGAATATAACATTTTTCTTGGTAAATAACCAACAAAGTCTGATCTCTCACCCTACAAACTCCTTAAAATGTATTACCCATTGTCTTAAAGTCAACCTCAGAAAGATTTTTGTAGAAATAGTTTCTACCTAACACTACCTACACTACCTAACCAGCACTAACAAGTGGTGACTTATTCTCTCACCTTCCCAGAGTCTGTGTTTTAATAAAAAGCATCATCTTTTGTTTAACTCCTGCAGTTCCCTTTTCTGAAATATACAACACAAGCTTTTGTAAATACCAATACATTTGCTTTCCAGGTCTTATTCACTGTAAATTAGTCCACCTCTTGGTATCTGAATCAAGATTATACTGCCCTACCTAGCTGAGGATGTGAAATGTATGCCCATAGAAATAAAGTGTTCTTTTCTACAGAATAATTTTAATATGGCTTTGTATTAAAATATCAAAACACATGCCTGAAGTAAATACAGATGGTATCTGTATTTAAACTTCAGTCATACAGCTGCCACCTTATCACCCAGCAGTCTTAATCATCCCTTTTTTATGGCGATTTATGGTTTCATGTTTTCATGAAACTTTTCTCAGTAATTTTTTCCCCATGTTTACTTTCAGGTTTTCTATCCCCACTTCAGATTGTGCACTCTTCTAAAGAAGTTCTGCAGTTTTCATTTCATGCAGAGATTTAAGAGGAAGGCAGTCCTGTCCTGTTACCTCCTGCTCATATTTACAAGCTTTACTTACTACTGTCTGTTTCTGTTTTCCAGAGGATTTTTCAGAGGGTTTTCTGGCTTAATTCCTGCTGGGTTACAGAACGTGTGTGAGATTGTACTTCTTTTGCAGGAACTTAATAAGATCCACACCTTCAATGACTGTAGGTCTGGGATTTGTGGGAAGTTAATACTTATGAAAAGTTATCAAAATTTCCTGTGTTCAATATGGATTATGCCTGGTAGAACAGAGATTCTCAATTACTCGCTATACTGCAGTTCAGTTATTATATGAAATGTCATGGTTTTGTGAAATTTGGCTCAACCATAGCTAGGTGAAAGGGGTCTTTAAAGCTCTTCTACATATTCTGTTTAATAATGGCATTTATTGGTCTTGCTGCATATGCTTTGTGCAAAGTCAGACATCTAATAGCAAGGGCATTCAGTGTTTTGGGGAAACTGGCCTTTTAACTGACAAATGACTGATTGAATAATGAGAAGGCTGAATGAATTGCATATTGTGGATAAATAAAGAGATATTTTTTATTGTGTTTGAGAGTGAAGTGGTAAATGACAGACCTGATATTATGTGCTTTTGTAAACGTACAAATTATGTACTTTATTTTTGTCCATGTGTAGCAACACTCTCATATAATTGTTATTTGGATATAGATTTGTAATTTGTTTACTTTTTATCTTCTGAAAGATATATTTTCACTTCTGCCTACTTATTCCTGAACCAGTATGTCTGAGTCAAACTAGGGGAGAAATAATCGTGGAAAGATACACTTCTGTATAATTATTATAAAATACAAATTTACCAAGTGTCTATAAAGAAAATATGACTGGAAAATGGACCATCTCCCCTCTAGTGTTTATAATGTATTAACAAAGTTTTTCCAAAAAACTGTACTATCAGTGAATTAATCAGTAATGTTTTTTCTTCAAAATGCAAATAACATAATTTTCCCCATTGTTTTGATACTCCACTTTCTGCAAAGATACAGAGTTTATAGAACTCAGGCAGCCAAAGTGTATAAAAATACAGTTAAGGACAAATGCTTCTCTGGGCTAAAAACCTCTGTTGTAATCTTTGCCTCTGTAGCAATATCTTTCTCTCCTTTCTTTTCATACTTTTAAAGCCCATGTAAATAGAACTAATTGAAAAATTAGAAGATTATCAGAACTCAGCTAAATGGCATCATAAATATATCCTAAAGCATTTTAATTAACCCCTTGTACACCTGGGAAATATACAAATTAATTTGCTTATTTCCCTGAGCTCTTGTTGGAGCTACTTAATAAGCATGTTTGTAAATTCTCTGCTTTAATAGTAGCCCTAAAGTTAAGGGACACAGGCAACTAGCATTGGATACAGGACTAAAATTGCTGAGTTTTGCTCTTTAATGATTAAATTTAATCTTCACATTTGGCACAGTAAATCTCCAGATGATAATTAAGTTTTTTATGTGACTTTTTTTTGGCATAGTTCTTGATATAACTTATGAAGGGAACATTCTGAAGTAGTTTCATTGTTTTAGAATTATATCCTTTAAAAAAGGGTGACTTTTGCTCTACTGTCAGATGTTGCTTGCTTATGCTTGGGTTGAAATTGGACTCCATGGGGGGAACTACGGCTGTCAGTAAATCTGGATAAAACATGGTGACAAATAAGGCTGCAGTTTGGTCCCCATATATTGTACCCTTTCTAGTTTTGACATTATAAACAAGCAAGAGATGGAGAGCTGGCTGAATACCAAAGAAGTACTTCCATAAATAAATCACTTGACAAATTTTGCTGGTATCCACTGAATAATTCATGTTACAAATAGGAAATGGTCAGCTATACAGTTCCTTTAATACAAAGAGCACTGCTATTAATTGATTTTGGTTTTTTTGAATTAAAAAATAGAACTGGTCACTGACTTTAATATTCAGAAATGTTACTCAATTAGCCTTACAAACTATCAGCCACAGGGCTTCACACTGCAGTGAAAGATGTTGACATTTGAAGAACATGGGCACTTTAAACTTTCCTTTTCCACTCTTTCCCTAATGACAGCACTTTTGTTCATGTTCAGCTCCCGTGCTTCTCTACAAAGAGCTTCTCTGGTGTAATCAAGTCAACAAGTGATGTATTGGCACAGTAATTTTTGTACTCTCATGTTGTTGGAAAAGTTTCAGCTTCATATTATTATGAATTAATACAAAGCTTCATATAAAACAGCCAGCTTCCATCTGAACATTGTACCTTGATTATTTTCACCCATGGAATGAAAAAAACCCGACACATTATCATAGAAAATCCTATTATCTAGTTCTACATTTATGAACTTTATCTAGTTTCTACAGCAGAATTACAAAAGTTGTTCAAATGAACTTGAGGAAGCACCAAATGACCTGGTTTTTTTTGTTACCAGTGATCTGGATGAGTAGAAGGCCCTGCAGCCTTGGTGGTGATGTGAGCATTACTTGGGGAAAGAGGGAAGGAACATGGTACAGTTTTTCCATATATTTGTGTATATTTAATAAATTTTCCTTTTTATCATTACTGCTTCATCAACGCTGTGTAGTTTCATTTCCAGCCCTTAAGACTCTCTCCTTTATTCTCTCTTCTTTCTTTTCAGGGAGGAGAGAGGAATTAATAGAGGGCATCTGTCATTTAGTTAATTGACTGCCCAGAATTAAATTGTGACACATATATAAATAATGTATTAATGTCATGAGTGGCAGAGGAAATGGTAAAAGAAGCAATTTTGTCTCAGACTGGGCTCACCAGTGTAAAAAAAGTTTACAAATCCCTATGTCAGCCAGTTAATTAAAACACATTCGTGAAATGTGGGGTCTGCAATAAATAGCATATTTTTGGAAGCTCAGAAAATAAATAAGAATAGTGAACATTAGTAACATAGAAGTAAACTAGTAAGGTAATCTGAAGTATTTTATCAACCCTCTCCCTCCTCTGACATCAGTATTAGGACCAACATATTTATTCACAGAAGAATCCACATTTAATGGAACATCTGTTTTTTTAGCAAAGTTTCTTAAGTAGTCATGTTTGTTTCATAAGCTGTTGTGAAGACTGTTCTACCTGAAACCATATATATATATATATATATATACATGTTTATATATATGTATATATGACTAAAAGGTCTCACTGCAGTCTTCTTCTGTCTGGGGTGAGTAACTTCAACTGTCTCAGCCTGTCTTCGTAGGAACTGGCTGGACATGTACATTCAGAGGATAGTCAATGATTCAATGTCCATCTGGAGAAGAGTGACAAGTAGTATACCTCAGGAGTCCATACTGTTTAAGATATAGTTTAAGTCCATATATCTTCATATATGACACAGACAGCAAGGTTGAGTGCACCCTCAGAAGGTTTGCTGATAACACCACGCTCACTGATGTGGTTGACACACCAGAGGAATGGGAACTGAAGATTTATAAATGTGTATATAGAATCATCAAATCATCCATATAATTATTTGTCTGATAAAGATGTGAGAGATCATGAAACTTAGCCAAAGATCTCTTCTGCCACTTAAAGTTTCTCTTTCCAATGTATTTCAATGTTTTATTCTGTGTAATACTGTGTAAGCACCAGATGAAAGTGTTAATAGTTTCCCATGTGTACTGATGAAAACCCTGAAAGATTAGAATCATAGAATATACCAAATTGGAAGGGACCCACGAGGGTCATCAAGTCCAACTCCTATCCCTGGATAGGGCACCCTCAGAATCATATCATGTGCCTAAGAGTGTCATCCTAACACTTGAACTCAGGCAGGCTTGGTGCTGTGAGCTCTTTCTTGGGGAGCTTGTTTTATTGCTCAGATACATTCTGGGTGAAAAAACTTTTCCTGATATCTAACATAAACCTCCCCCGATTCAGCTTCCTAACATTTCCCTGAATCCTGTCTTCAGTCTCAAGAGTGAAAAAATCAGTACCAGTCACATCTCTTCTTGTAAGGAACCCATATACTACAATGAGGTCACCCCTCACCATCCTTTTTTCTGAACTGAACAAACCAAGTGACCTCAGCTGCTCCTAATAAGTCATCCATTCCAGACCCTTCACCATCCTTAGTGCTCTCCTTTGGATGCTCTCCAATAGATAATTCCCAAAGTGCACACAGTACTCAAGGGGAAGCCATACCAGAGCAGAGTAGAGTGGGACAATCACCTCCCTCAGCTGTCTGACAAGGCTGTTCTTGAATCATCTTAGGACATGGTTGGCTTTCCTGGCTGCCAGGGCAGACTGCTGGCTCATATTCAGTTTGCCATCAACCAGGACCCCCAGGTCCTTCTCCTCCACACTGCTCTCCATCCACTCATCCCCCATTCTGTACTTTCCATCGGGGTTGCCCCATCATAGGTGCAGAATTTGTCACTTGACCATGTCAAACTTCATGTTATTAGTGATTGCCCATCTCTAACTTGTGTCGAGGTCTCTCTGCAGGGCCTGCCTGCCCTCAAGTGAGTTGACCACTCCTGCCAAATTTGTGTCATCCATAAAGTTGCTCAAAATTCCTCCCAGTCCTGCATCCAAATCATTGATGAAGTTGAAGAGGACTGCACCAAGGATGGAGACCTGCAGGACCCCACTAGTGACCGGTGGCCAGCCTGATGTTATCCTATTCACTGCCACTGTGCTGGACTTGAATACAGTCCTCTGTCTTTGAATGTTTATGTTTGGTTTGTGTTTGTGTGCCCAAAGTCCTCAGTGTTGCCCACTGAAGGAAGGAAGGTGGGCCAGCAGTGACATAGCTTTAGCTGGTTTTATTGTAGGAGTGGGCATCTCTTCTGTGAATTCAGTCAGAATAATATACCTCATTTCATGAGGCTGAATCTTATTCACTAATCACATTTCTGATTGTAAAAATTTTACTTAGTTATTCATTACATTTCCTTACTTAACACATATGGAGTTGTGTAGCTGGTGCATATTGAGTTAGGAAATAAGTCTCCAGCTTCCATTTAAGATACACCGTAGCTCATATTATTATTTACACATTCAAGCCATGGTGCAAGATTTCTGGTATCATCTGTGTTTCACAGTAAGGTTCTTAGTGGACAGAGGTTTTCTTCATGTGGTATTTTTATTTCTGTGCTATCAGAATGTCTTTTTAGTATGGATGTTTGAACTTGTGCTGTGAGATTACAGATTCTTTTATGAGAAAAGGCAGACACAGAGATAACAGAACATATTGGTACTCAAGGATGAATGATGTGCATCTGAGACAGAGAAGTGAGTTGTCTGTGTTAGTTCCCTGTCTTTCCAACCTATCCCTGATGCTTTCAGTGTGGAATTTAAAGATGTTGCAGAAGCATTTTAAGTATCTTCATAAAAGGAGAAAGAAATTCTAAGTGTCCCTTTAGATTTCATCAGTTCACAAAAGAGACTATGTAGAACAGGTCTGGTGAAAGTTTCTGCTCAGTCATGAGAAGAGACTTTCTACTTCCCAAACATCTTCTGGTATCTTAAAATTCAAGATTAGGAAGTAGAAATTGTTTCTGAGTTCTTACTTCTGACTTGGATTAATTTGAAGCAAGGTAGATAAACTAGCTAGATAGACCTTACCTTTTCTTGCTCTGGTATATCAAACATTCTGGCTTTTCAAAATTTATAAATAAATAATAATAACATTTTTAAAGATAAGAATCAGAGATACAATTATGGTGCTATGGAAATGAAGTTTTCACTGACTGCATTTGGCTGAATTTCACCTAAGGGACTGAAAATTATTTCAGATAGCATTTACATTAAAAAGTAATCCCTTGGAGTTTAAAAATACAACAGATCTTCGATTAACAAATCAAAGTATTTTGTCTTTTTATTATCAGTTAATGGAACAAAAAAATCTGTATTCAAGTAGTAACTAAATGTTTTAGTAATGGTGTACCTACTGGTTTTCCATTAGTCTTTCATTGTTATTAAGCCATACTGTATATCTTGCACTTACTTCTCAGCTAAATAGTAGAAGGAACTGTTCTTTGTAAGAATGTGGGGCCCCTCTCACAGGAGAGAGCCTTTTCATGAGCCCCTCTGACATGAATCCCTCTCACCAGGTGCAGCCTCTCAGGAATGGACTGCTCTAGGGTGGGCTGCCCCGAGAGTCACAGTCTGCTCTGGGACAACAGTCACCTTCTCTAGCAGAGTGTCCTCCACATCTGTAGATCCACATCTGCCCCTCTCTGCAGTCCTGCACAGGCTGTTTTTTCACATCTGTCACCTGTGACACTTCAGGAGCTCTCAATCCACACTTACCTCTCTGTGGACTTTTGCAGACTGCTCCATTGTGCTCCTCCATGGGTTGCAGGGGGACAGCTGCCATCACACCATGGTCTGCAGGGAAACCTCCGCTCAAGAACTTTTCTCACTCATTCTTCACCGACCTTGGTGTCTTTTCTCTGGCATTGCTTTCTCACTTCATCCTCCTCTCTGCACTGTGGTTCCCTTTCTTATTTTTCTTTTCAGTTTTGTCTCCCCTTTCTTGAATATGTTAGTCTCAGAGGGTCATGCAGTTTCCCATAACTGCTTGGCCTTGGGCAGAGGTGGGGAAGGGATTGGAACCAGGGGAGCTTCCAGCAGCTTATCACAGGAGCCACCCCTGTGGCACCCCCACTTCCAAAACACCACTGCACTAATCCAAGACATGTAGATAAAGACTTTGTTTGTCATTTGTTCCCATAAGTATCTGTATGTGAGTATGCATATACTTGTAGGATTTTCTCAGTGGAACTTGTCTCCGAAAAGAAGTACAAAATAAGCAATTTTCCTGGTCACCAATTATTACTATTTAAAAAATGTATGGTTCTGGAAAATGCTGGTATTTTTATCTTGTCTTTCCCTTTTATGAAAGAGCTTAAATGGGCAGGGAATGAATATTTCCTTTTGCATTGAATTTTATGGGATTTTAATTAGGGCTGTTCTATGACTTCCTTTTATGACCAAGTTTGGGTTTGATTTTTCTTTTGTGGGTTTTTTTTTTGTTTGGTTTTGCTTTGTTTTTTGTTTGTTTGTTTTTTCCTTTAAAGCAAAAAAACCAAACCAAAATAAAACAAACTTACTGTCTTCTTTTAAGATTCCTGCAAACTGCAAACAAATCAGTGTTCACTCATTCACAGTCCTTACAGGTATAAATAAATATGCACTGGGGAAATGGTGGATATATGTAAATGTCTTGCTCCTGTTTTTAAAATTATTTCTAGTCAGTTCTGACTGAATGACAGAAGAACAGATAGAGAATTCGGAAGATCTTAAGAGCCCCTGCAAAATGTGTCTAATACAAAACACTTTTTGGAGGATTGTCTCTTCTTCCGCTGAATTTGAGCAGTTTCTATGGAGTGTAGTCTGCTGGTAAAGTATCAAAATATAATGGGAAGTTGCCCTCTTCCGCCCCTTATTAATTTTAAATTTTTCTTACATGCTGACTTTAAATGTCCTGTGAGCTCAAAGCCTTCTGCTAATCAGTTTGATGCTGGGCTGTAAATACTGGTTCCAGTGTTCCTCATCAGGATTTTCCTGAAGGAACACTTGAGCTCTTAACTGAATTGATTCCTTCAGGTAAACCAGAAACATCACATGTGTTCAATAATGCCTCAATAGCTGTAACAGAGAAGAGTTTGGCTTATAAGTATCAGCACTACATATCAACTTCATGGGAGTACTTTTGCTTTCTGTTTTCTGCAAAATCCAGTTATAGAATCTGTCAATACTTAATGGCTCACTTCCATAAATGACACAGGGAACTTTTTAGAAAATCTAGATAATGTACTTATCTGAAACTGGCAATTTTCCCTTTCTGTACTTTCTAAAAAACAGTAACTTCTACTGACTTTTCACTTTCTCTAACTTCAGAACTGCTTGTATAATACAGCTGCCTGCTGTGGAAGAGGAACACAGTATTCTGGCACATTGACCTAATGCTATACCTAGTTATGTTTTTTGTGGATGAGAAATGCTGATTGCTGGCTTTTGATCCTCTCCTTCTCTCATTTTTGTCTTGCATTTGTTTACTAATTAACTGAAAGCTACTGGAAAAAAATAATCTCCAGAGAAAAGGCAGCATGTGTTTTCCTTTTAAATGAGCCAATTTTTTTTCTCTAGGATAATCTGTAAAATGATATAACAATTTGACAACCAAATGGAGAGAAATGTTAAGGCCAAACAAATTTTACATGATGCAACAATATCTCTTGTGATCTTAGAGTTAAGGAATTTAGATTTCCAGGCAATGTATTCCCTTTGGCCCATCAGCAGATGCTACTTACTGTATAACTTTACAGCATAGTTTCTTAGACAAAAGAATTCTTTTTTCCCTGGTATCTTTTCATGTAGACCTGGAGCTGATCATTTTCTGTCTCTGTATTAGTTAGCAGAGGGATTTACGTAGTATGAAAATGATCACAGTCCCTTCTAAAATGTCAATCTATGCTCACAGGATTACATTATTATCTAATCAATAATCAATTCATTCTGTGTCTCCTGAAGTGGTATCTTGAGTCTATATAAATTACTGTCTTCCCAACTGTTTCTAATGCATTCCTTCCCTCAAGGCTTCCAGCCTTTTTTTTCGTGAAACTCCTCTTTTTGTGCTAAGTACTAACATACATTGTAGATGTCATCTTGGAATTAATAATTTTCTTTTAATGAGCTTTCTATAAATTAGCTCTCTGTTACTCTGCTTGCATGATACCATATGTGAGCCATGTATATATTCAGTTGTAGCATGCTGGTACAAAGACAAATGTTCTTCAAATGTATATGCTGGTTACATAACTTATGGATGGTATTAACCTGCCTGGTTTTGTTTTTTTCTTTTGTGTGTTTTTTTTTTTTCTTTTGTTTTTTTTTTTTTTCTTTTTTTTTTCTTTTTTCTTTTGCTAACGCATGTAAACTCAGAAGCTTGTCCTTGGGTTTGTGGGTTATCTGCTTACCTGGGCTTAAAAGAGGGCTATTTAACCTATTCTTTTTCATATTTTGGAGTACTATGATAAATGTTAAAAGTGTCAAGTCATAAATATTGCAGCATACTTATAAAAATTATGTCGTATTGACAGGTCACATTTCAAATGACAAAACTAGGCTAAAGGCAAATATAGAATAGCCTAATTTCAGAACTCATAACAAATTTTCCTGCGATATTTCTGGAGAAGAAAAATCCTTAGACATCCCACACTGAGAATTTTTGTATTCTGATATGTAATCAACAGTGAGATTAGAAATAATAAAAATTTATTTTTTAAAAGTGATTAGTTAATTTTTGAGATTGAATGTTGATGTTATCATTAACCGTGTTCCTGAATTTACAGATTGATTTTTTTTCATATAATTAATTCATTCTCAATTTTCCTTTGCAGAATATTATTTAGATACAAGCAGAAGGTAGAACAAATAATAAACTTTATATACACTCCAGAAGGTAGGTATCTTTCAGAACAAAAACTTTTGAGACTTTTCAAGTTCATTAGGTATCTAATCTATGTCACTCTAATGAAAGTATTATTTTACTCTCCACAGAGACCTATATGTATATATGGACTTGGGGTCTGCTCGATATTTAATCTAAAATTTTTGAGTGCATCTTGTCACTACGTATGAAAACAGCTCATAGTTCACTTTGAAAATGGAGATATTTTTATGGTTTATCAAACTGCAAATGCCCAAGTCATTTTAAGAGTCATAAAAGATAAGTACAAAGGAGACTTAAAATATTTGATCCCATTAATTCCTCGTACATTTTCTAGGGATTATTAAAATAATTACCATCAGAAAATAATAATTCTGCTCTACAATAACTCATAACTTTTCATATTACACACTTGTAAAAATAGTTGGTTAGGATCTAGAATTAAGTACCACAAAATCATTGAGTCTGGAAAGGACCTGTCAGATCATCAGGTCCAGCCTATGACCCAACACCAGTGCACATCAGCCATGCTATGGCACTAGATTCCACGTTCAGGTCTCTCCTTAAACACCTACAGGGATAGTGACTCCACCCCTTCCCTGGTCAAGTAGTTAAGTAATTTCAAGTTTTTCCTATATAGTGATGACAAGGTTGTTCTGACGGATGTTCTTGCACACTATTACTAAAATGTCAAGAATTAGTACCTGTCAAAAATTCAACTCAACAGAAAGACTTTGTTTTGCAGATGCAAGAATTCATTGCTATGAGATAATAGTTGCCTTAATGTAGTTGCATGTCTACATATTTTAGATGAGAATATTAAATTATTTCAGTGTTTTTAGAAGTTACCTTTACTTAATTACTGCATATGTCTCAATTTTCTGAAAAAAAATATATGTCAAGTGTATTTATTGAGCTAGAATTCATTAGGATTCATTATAAAGTCTCTAAGTATATTTGCTGATAACATAGTGGGTGGTATTTTTTATCTGTGGAGCATTCCTAGTCAAACTGGTAGAATTATGTTCTAACACAATAAAATAAATAAAATACAGTTATATTTAAAACAATAAAATACAACTAAATTTATCTGTAGTTATTTTTTTTTTTAACTTGTGACATATTTGAACTGGTAGACACCCACTCTT
This sequence comes from Phaethornis superciliosus, assembly GCA_023637945.1. Lineage (NCBI taxonomy): Eukaryota > Metazoa > Chordata > Aves > Apodiformes > Trochilidae > Phaethornis > Phaethornis superciliosus. Next base: position 42,591,167 of record JAJQWJ010000004.1, on the reverse strand, counting down.
CTTTTTCTAGCTCCAATGTCAATAGAGATAGAAATTACAAGAACTTTATCTGTATATCCCTTGAATATTGAAAGTTCCAGTCCAGCCTGCTTACAGTAATGAAAGCACATAAATGAAATCTAGATGACTTTTTTATTATTATTTATAAAGAATCCCCTCCAAACTAGAAAATGAATCCAAATCAACTTCTCTTGTTGAATGTGACAATATTGTAAAAAGGAAACATTTTTTTCAGAATTATTAAGTGAAAGAAATGCTATCATTTGAAAAGAAGCTAATTTATGCACATGAAGATCTAGGCTAATTGCAAAAGAACAATGAGGCCTAAGGGTATATGTTTTCCTACCCACTTCCTGTCTTTCTTCAAATATATTCAAGACACAAAGTACAGTTAATTAACTGATGTAGTTTCTTTGCTGGAAGCTTCACTGAATATCTATTAATATTAATTGTTTTAATGTCCAAAGATTGAACTAAAAAATAATAATTACATACTGTATAGTAATCCAAATGCGTTTTCATTAGCTACCTTATTACCCCATTAGTCTATCTTGCAAGCAAGCAGTAGGGAGCAAATGTGACAGAATACATTACTTGCCACTATTATTTGTAGTTGATTGTGTGCTACTGTCTTGTGTGTCACAGTCTGTTTATATTGCATTGATGTTATCTCTCTTATATGTAACAAATAAAACACCTTATTTTCATAGGGCAAGATGTAATATTCTATCAGACAATGATCTGCTGATTGGCAAGTGAAAATGTTCATTTCTTACCAGAGTTTAGTTTTTGCAAATGCAAGGGTAGACTGGTGTAACAAAAACACTATCTGTATGTATGGCATTACCAAGGAAAGGAAGCTGGATCTAGAAAGGAAGATAAGAAGTAGAGAAGAATAGATGAGCACCTGAGAGACATATTAATATTCAAGAAAATTTTAAAGAATAAACTTCAGTAAACTTAAACTTAAAGCATAAAAGCTCTCAGGAAACTCTAGGTCTGGTGCTAAAATGTCATGGTGGAATGATTTTCCCTGAATAGTCTGATCAAATTTTCTAAAAACTTGGATCTGAAATCTGGTTTCATAAAGCGCTTTAGTACGTGCTTAAATTCTAAATTATGCTATTTAGGTACTGTACCTAGCTGACTGGAAGCAACCCTGGAAGAGAGGTCAAAAGTGTGTATTATGATAATATAAAGAATTCTGTAAGCAAAAGCAAAGGTTAGGAAGACTCACTAAGCAAAAATGTTATGGTGAGTCTGATTGTGCTACTGTTAATCACATGTCTGGTGTGAATGGGAAATGAAGAGGAAAAAAACCTGGCTAATATAGTATCTCCCCGGTTTCTACAGTTTTAATATACTGAGCTCCTGTTGTTAAAACAACACTGAAATAAATAAAAAACCAAAAAACAAAAAACTCACCACCAGCAAAAAAACATCAAAAAACCAAACAAAACAAAACAACAAACAAACCAAAATAAAAAAAGAACCAAAACCCAAAGCAAACCACAAACATAAGAAATATTATTCAATTAAAGAACATAAAGGCCTTAATGTTGCTGAACATTATGAAAACAACCTACACTTGTTCATTTCAGTATTTATAATGCATAATTAACAGTCTTACGGATAGGCCATAAATTGACCAGGCAATGAGCTTCAATTATTCATGTTCCAAGAGTAATTCTGATGCTCCAGGTTGATGTTTAACATTACTGATAGAACACAAGCAACGAAAGTTTTCCTGTGCTCTGTAAATCATTTATCTTTTTTTTACTTTCTCCCCCCTTCTACCCTTGATATTTCACTGGAAATCTGCCTAATGTAGAGTATCATAAAATTGACATTAGGAATAGAACTTGGGTGGAAAGAGTATTTCAGTTATATTGTTCTTGCTGACATTTACGATTAAAAGCAATGGGTATCTTCTGGGAACAATCAGTTTGATGGATTGGGATTTCAGCAAAGTATTAACACAGTTGAAAATGAATAGGTAAAATATAAATCTCAGTAAGTAAAATGATAACATTTACTTCCAGGGTTCTGATTGTTAGCATTTAAATACACGTGAAGCCCTGTATTAACAGGAAATGATTTGTTTTGAAAAGCACCTTCTATGCTGTGGATTTCATTACATGTTTTTTACCTTGGTTTATTGTAAACCCACAGCAAAATGACAGTGCTTCAGGATAAGGTAGTCAATTGTACTTAACAGACCTGGGACTGTTGTGTTGAATTGGCTAGTTTAGAGTCTCTAGAATACACAGGAAATAGAAATCTAGGGAGAGAAGAGAAGCACGTGGCTCCTTCTCTGGGACCCTTGAAGAGAATCTTACTTGGCATCTCTTAGACAGGATAAACTACAGACTCTGTATTCACTTTGCTTTCATGTAAACAAAATGATATTCGAATTGTTCCAAAAGTGTACAGCAGAGCTTCCACTTTAGGAAAGACTAAGGTCCTGCCTGACTCATGATTTCATTTTTACCACAATTACTGTGATGTATAAATTGAATGTTGCATTAAATGTCTGCATATGTATGAAATGTTGGCACCTCCAAGATTACGTAGTGCATAGACCCTTTTTGGGGGGAGATTTAGATTTAGATGCAACTACTTGTCTTAGGACAAGTTATCATCAGTCACTTAATGTGTTGTGACTAAAGCTCTATGAGGTAGAAAAATATAACTGATGCAAACACTTTGAATGATATCTACTGGTGTCTACCATGAAGTTTTTCTCTGATCACCATACAATTTCTTGGTCAGAATAAAGATGATAAAGAATTTATAAGGCAGAAACATGCAGCAATATTTTAAACAGCATTTTCTGAACAATGCTTACCTTAATGGGTTTCAGACTGTGTCATAGTCAATTTCACTAAAAAAAAGAAATTTTTACAGTCTGGCTTTTAAGTGTACATTTCCTTCTTATGGGAAGAATGGGATTATTGCTGTTTTGATGCTATTTCTGCAGCTCCTTCGAGGTAGCAAGTCATGCATATCACAGATATGATGATAACTTCTAAATGCAGCAACTGTCTTTATTAACATTACCTTTTGCAAGCCTCGTAATGTTAATATTTTGACCAGATTAATGCACAGACTCTAGCAGTTCCTTCTATCAGTTGTGCAACTGTGATATTTAAAGTGAACATGACAGGAGCGAGAATTTGTTGAACTGCTACATCTTATTAAGTAGCCTTAATGTTAGTCCATTTGACAGCTTTCTAGAGATTTTTACGTTGTTCCATTGAATTACTGTTAATACATTTGTGTGATGAGCTAGCTAAAAAGAATTCTCACAATACAATTCTCACAACAGAAAGGAGACATTTGACTAAAAGGTAAAAAAATTGCCAGGTGCATTCTTAATTTTATCAGAAATCTGATTCACATAGAACAAACACAATTAGCTGTGCCCACATTTAATATACCACAATCATCACATTACTCTTGATTTAATTACTTCTCCAAATTGCTCTTCTTGTGAAGTGTATTGTGGTAATACACTAAGCATTGCATGCTCATGTCCAACAAATTATGATACACATAGAAAAAAGGATGTGTATACAACACAAAAATTTGCTTAACTAGTTGAAAAAAAGAAGCTGGTCAAGTGTCTTTTGTATCTTCGTTTGAAGTAAAACTCATAGAGTGATTTTTGCTCCTTGGTCTGTGACTGAATGTGTATGTGACTAAAATGCAGAAGACTCAATATTAAAAAAATAGTTGTATTAAAATAATAACAAAAATTTATACCAGGTTAAGGTTGTGTCATTCCTTTATGCAGCTGGGTATGTATTATCACTTCTTGAACGTATCAGCCTTGTCTTGCATAACACTACTTTTAAATACTCAACTGGAAGTCCTATAAGCCAGACTAGTTCATGGATGAACTCATGAGATCTGTGCAGAAATGGTTGATAATGAAGAAGCAAGGCTTTGTATTGTTAAAATTATATACATGTAAACATTTTGAGTTCAACTGTAGTGAGATTTTTTGTTCATTAACATATTTATCCTGTGGCAGATTATTGAGAATTTTAACATACAGCTTTTTATATATATTAAAGGTTTTATAGGTTATGTGTACAAAGCCCCATAGGTGTAATATGTAGTCAGTAGTTATCAATAAAATGCCACAGGCTGTGTCACAGAATCCCAGAGTGGCTGAGGTTGGAAGGGACTTCTCGAGATTGTTTCATCCAATGCCCCTACTCGGTCAGGGTCACCTAAGACCTGCTGCTTAGTGCCATGTCCAGATGGTTTTGAAGACCTTGAAGAATGGACACTCTCACTCAGAAAGCTGTGCCAGTGCTCTGTCCAGTGGAAAAATGTTTTCTGAGGTTCAGAAAGAAACTCTTATATTTAAAAAAATACTTTGCAAGAAAAGGAGAAGAAAGAACTTGAAGCTTGTCAAGTATGATGTGCATTTTGTCATTGTAGGCTGAGTGACGAATGACACTATAAGCAAAAAATCACATGTAAGAACATGCTTTTTAAACATAAAATTTTGAAAGGGCATAACTCTGTCAAAGGCAATGGGGCAGATCATGCTGAAAGCCACTCCTGAAATTGAATTTGCAACCCCTCTGAACTCTGAAAAAGACCGGCTTAAAATCAGGGAAGAGAGAGAACATAATAAAACCCGAAAACTTCCAACTCCTCACCCCCTAGAAATGCCTGAAAAAGGACAAAGACTTAATTATGACTCGAGCTCTAATGTAGGGTCTTTCAATCAACCCTTACTAGAATAGTCAGAATTTGCCAGGTAAAAAATTAGTATATGTTAACACCTAAGTTTTTGATTTATTAACAGTGTTTTGACATAGTGTTTAATAGCTAGTGATCAGTAATAAGAGTCCATGTGCACATATTTACATGTCATTAAACAAAATTTATTTATATTTACTGCAAAAAATTTTCACATAATTCCTTATGGAATATTACTGACATCAGAAACTGCCTGCAAAAGGTTAACCGTATTAACCTATCTAACTTTCTCTTGTCTTTAATACACTGGAATTAGTAAAACCTGAGAGCTGTAGGTGCTTTTTCTGTAATATCTTAGAGCAATGGAGATAAAGCAGTAAATAAATCTCATATGTGTATGGCCATACAAGACCCTGCAGAAATTAAATAAAAATTATGATAGAACAAGTTATTAAAGAAAGCCAAAGGGGTTTGCCTGAAGGGACCAAAAATTCTGAAAGATCTTCAAGAAGCTTTACAGTGGCCTAGTCTATAGAACAATAAGGGAGGTGTTATGCATATGTGTAGCATGTATAAAAAAACGCAAGTTAAAGGAAAGACTATGATAACAGCACAAGAAAAGACTTCTAAGCTTTCTTGAGATGACCTTACAAAAAGAATAGTGCAGTGTCATGGGCAATTGTGGTTTCTCATTTTTTTGCTATTTGTGGTGACTCTTAGTAACAGATGATGGTGATCAGCAATTCAGTGGATATTAATAGCATATAAATGCTATTTCACTATATAGCATTTATACAGTGAAATATAGTTTCAATTCATGTAGTTTAATTTATTATTTATCCTCAATTTAATAAGCTTCAAAGTAACAGAGTATCGATTAAAAGGGTAACAAAGCCACGCTTTATATTTTGTGCAGGCAAATTATGGAATAGCACTTGTGAATCATGTGCTCCAGCTTAGAGATACGTTCTTCAAGAGAGAACTAAGAAGAATACTTCAGTTTTTAGAAGCCAATGACCCTGGAGGTTTGCTGTGAGTCTGAGGATGTACAGACACAGGCAAGGCTGAACAAAAAGCTCATTTGAGCTACCACTGGCAATTTATGTAACTGAGGAGACAAGCAAAGTCATTCAGCTATGTGCACACATGAGTTGTGTCCAGTGTCATGCACTGAGACAGTCATGTCCTATGTGGAAGTACCTGTTTTACCTTTCAAATCTGAAAATGAGGAAAGGCGAACAATTCTTATCAGTTTGCCTGAGAGTATGGTAAATTGATGCATTACAAGTAAAACAAGCATTTAAAAATAGTCTTTTATACCTTAGTGTGTGGGAAAGGGAATCAGCATTATGCATTGAACATTTTTTAAGAGTATATTTATTTGGTCTACTGCTATCTAAAACACTTTCTTATCATTTTATATGTTCTTGCTAGTGAATCGTATACTTATTTTCCTTGAACAAGGAAGGAACCCTGAATAGAGAGGTGTGATGATGGCACTCCATGAAAAAATTAGATGAGGTTCTTTCCACTTTTTAGTTCTTAAACCTTGCCAGCTAGTTCCTATGACTGTAGCTGCTTTTGCCTGAGACACCTATATGACAGTCTTCAAAGTACTTGAACAACTTTCCATCCAAAGATCATCTTTTCTTGGAAGTTTTTCCAGTTTCACACATAAAAGTTATCTGTTTATACACTGAGAGCATTCACTGGATCAATACAGAATTTTTAACCAAATTTTAAATTTATGTATGCAGAAATATTATCACTTATGTGGCCAAATTATTCAACTGCCTGGAACTTCTATGTAGACCTTTGGATGTTATGTATATTGTCCTTTCATGAATGACATAAAAACTGAAAAAAGGTTGCCCAAAATTGAAAATTATTTATATCAGTAAATCTCTAGATTATTTATATATTTAATTCAAAGAAGAGACTTGTGAGAGGAAGGGAGAGAAAAGGCTGAGGGTGTTTTGTGTTTTTCTGGGGGGAAAGTTTTTTGTTGATGGGCCTTATTGGTGAATGACAGCCTTTGTTTAATATGTGACAGTGAAGAGAATGATTTTTTTTTTCTCATTGTGTCACATGCCAAACCCCCCAAAATGCATGAGTTTTTAACTGAAAACATTTTAGAGAAAATCTTGACTGCTTTACTAAATTAAATGTACTGGAGTATATTTAAAATTTTCAGAAATTTGTCAAACAGTGTACATGTTCAACATATAGTATACCAGGGTAACCTCTGTATCTCATTATATTTATTCACTGCAGTATATCTATGTACTATATTTATTCTTTCAGCTGAGAAACTTGAATCATGCACATGATTGTGGAAGGGGAATGCAGTTGAAATACAACCACAGACAAAGGAAGATTTATTTTAAATTCCAGAGAACACTCCTAGAAAACATAAAGTTATATTCATTATACATCAATAGTTTGCATTACTGAGAAAAGAATGAATTTGCAGGAAATAGCATTTTGAAAACCATATTTGGTCATGTTTAAATTATACAATGAAAAGTCATTATTTAATAGAAATTACAGATTCTCTTTTCATTGGGTGTTATGTAAGACATTATCCAGACTGTCAGTTTAAACACAAGCAAACCAAAATATTTCTGCTACAGTAATTCAGAAATGAAATGTCATTTAGCAAACTTGAAAGGAACTAAATGCACAGCTTGCTATCTCTCTCCATAAAAAAGATATATAGTATCATATCTGACTAGAGTGAATGAAAGTCTTTGGTTCAGTTACTGTTTATTTTTTCATTTTTCCTACTTTGAATTAAAAAGCTTTGTCAAAAAAATGGTAGGAGTGTGGGGCAAGGAGGGACATTATTTCTGTTCCATAGTTCTATTTATGGAATAATTTGACAGTCACCTATGAAACCATTCTCTGATAGTGTATCATACGTTTTTCTTAGAGGTACATTTTCAATTTGTGTTTTGTTATTTGGTTTCTTTTGTCTTATCAGTTACCAGAATACTGCCTCTAATGTCATGTTCCAAAGGCTGGAAAGATGGAGGTTCTTGTTATATCCCACCAGGATAAAGTAAAGATAAGACATTATTGGGTGCAATTATACAATGCTATTGAACATACACAGAAATTGTAGCCATTAAAAGTGTAGTTGTTACAGGCAAACAGTAAGTATGAAACCTAGTTCAGCTCTTCTGAACTACAGTAATTTCTTCTCTCCTAAATTAGGTTGGGTATTCCAGATATTTAGAACTTGAATGAGTTTTTTTGAATGAAATGTGGTGTGTATGGTTTTGACTTCTAAATTAATTTCCTTGATGTTTTCTTGTTCAAAAAGTTCTTTAGTATACTATGTATATTTTAGTATACATATGTATGTAAACTTTAGTATACATTTAGTATAATATGGCTTTCTGGAAATTACAGGTAAGTTCTCTTATACCTAATTTAACACTACTGTGATAGATTATATGATTGAGAGAGGAAAATCCTAATTAACTAATTTGTGTTATAGAAAAGTAACATCATGCTTTTGCTTTACAGAATAAGTTGCAGACACTGATAAAGAATTAATTAAATATCTCATATTCAATGTGTCCTAGTTAAAATATTGGTAACTCAACACCTTATATTTCTTCAGTGAGTTTGAGTATAACATATATAGCCTAAAGTTGGTATTAGTATGACAGAGCAGCGATCAAAATCATCTAGACTGCCAGAAGGGCTAAGATGGAGACTGAGCTTTGAATTTGTATTTTAATATGTGTACTTTGATCTTTTCCTTGTAAATTTTGTTATTAAAATTTATGAGAAATAACTATGCATATATATTAATTTATGTATTCAGTATTAACTTTGAACTCAGATTATTTGCTGGTAGTGGAAAAATTCTGTAGATAATAGGGAAAAATACAAACTGCCAGTGAAAAAAAGTGTGGCAAATTAATTATGACATTCAAGGAGAGTATTATATAATATTATAATTATCATAATCAGCAAATCCATAACAATATTATAGTTTCTACAAACGTTTCTTAAATATAGAGCAGGACCAGCTGGAAAATGTTGAAGAATTTTTTTTAAAGGACTTCAATTTCTACTCCTTTTCTGTACATGTCTCTTGTGTTTTGAGTAATATTTTTCACTACAGATATTCTTCCATCTTTATTAAGCATTCCCATAAATACATATCTTACAGTGGATTGTATTAGTTCTCTTTAATAAGAAGCCAAACATTAAATTATGGACCAGCACTCTAAAAGAGACAGTGCTAAGGACTTTTTTTCCTGTATGTATACACTTATTGTAACCTTTGCTTTTTGTAAAGGCATTTGAAGAATCTGAGTGATGAGCACCGTCTTACTTCCTCAGAGCTGGAAAAAACCCAGACAGATGCCATCCCATTGCCAGAGAACACAGTTAAAGAACATGAGTCAGCAAATAAATGGGAGGAAATAAAGTTAATCCTTCTTTGCCGTAGAAAATTCATTTCAATGTTGCTCCATTTTCTCTTCCACTGTCGTGGGTTTCTGGGGAAAGAGTTTGTTTCAGTTCTCTCTTCCCAGTGATTACTGCCATGTAAACACTGAAGTTGTCTTGATATGTGAGCTTGCACGAAATTACAATCAACATTCCTGGAGACTGGATTTTGAAATGTGAAGGACAAAATTTGCCAGAATTAATGGAAGCATGATTGGACATCAGAAAAAAAGAAAGAAGAAAAGAAATACCAAGTAAGAAGTGTAAGAAAGGCCCTGGTCTTACCAAGTGAAAAAGAAGAAGAAGAAAATGACTTGGGTGGCAAAAACGTTAGCCAAATTAAAGAAGGCTATGTGTTAAAGACTCAGCAAACACTGAGGTCTGTGGTTTATAGAAGACTTAGAAAACTCATGCCTGGTCACAGCGACTACTGTCTTCTGCATAGTTTTGAACTCACGAGAAGATAAAATCCTCTTTTGTTTCATACATGAAAAATACAAGTGATCACCTCTGGTCTGACTGCTTTTGTCAGAAAAACATTTTTGTGCTGCAGTTATCATCTTGATTTTGACTTGAGAAAAAATTAGTTTTTACCGTACTTGAAAGATAACTGTTCCCTGAGTTAGTGAGAAAGGGGAATTCTGAGAGTAGATATTCTACTCTTAGCATTGGGACCCAAAGAGAAGGGCAGATTTGTTGCCAGGTTTGGAGTGGTAATTAACTAATCAAGGGCACTTGTTCTTAACTGGTAAAAATATCAGTTTTATACAACATTAAATGTACTAAGTCCTTTTAAAACAGAAATAAAAATTGCTGTTTTATGGGTCTGATAAAAGATGGCACTTGACAACTTTAAGGCTGTAGCAAGAAATAATGTCCCCACAGCCTGATTGTACAGATAGGAATGATTGCATTGCAAATTTATATTTAAATGAATGAGTGCTGGTGGCCAATGTTTATTTAATTTGTTATCAGATCTGCCACCCTCATTTGAATGAAACTGCACATTATATAAATATCACACCTTGCCTATAAGTTTTTCTTTTTAGCTATGCTCACGATTATTAAATGTAATTTAAAAACAAAACAAAACAAAACAAAAAAAGGCAATAGGTCTTATGATGACACATGTACAGTAAATTGTTTGGTATATAAACACCAATACAAGATTTCAAAACCCTCACTGTGTTATTGAGAGTTTTAGTGCCTCTATCAAATGTCCAGAGTCCTCAAACCAAAACCTGTGCTTGTGGCTTTTTTAGTCCTTATTTCTATAAGATGTTGTGATTTTACATATGATAATATATTTTATAATTGAGCGTATAAAGGTTAGGGACTTAAATAAAAATTTACATGCACTAAAATTTTCCATGGAGAAATAGAACAAGAATAGGTGTAAAGAGAAGAAAATTTTAAAAAGATTATTATAAAAGAATCCTCCCATCTGTTCCCCTAAAACAAGCATAGATCAAATTTCATTTTAAATTCACTGCAACATCTGAAAATATATTTAGACAATCTAAAATCACGTTTGGTGAAAAGAAAGTGTTAGCTACTTCCGAAACGTGCTTCAGAGGCCTCTCCTACACTATGTGGGAAACTTATAAGACTTACCGTTGACTCAGGAACACTTGGTATTTTAGCCTAGATGAGGATTCTATGTTTTTAACCTAATACAAGGTTCTACTAAAATGAACTTTCTTGCATGTCTGTTAACTTACCTTCTATGCTATTAAAGACTCATCGAAGAGATATAAAGTACTAAATACTATAAAAGAGAAAGAGCTATGTAATTTTCTTAACAGACACCTAAGGGAGGTAGCCCATACAGAAGCTGAAGCAAAGAAATACACTTCTTTCCCTTCAACATAAATTTTTCATATTTTTTGAGGGGTAGGGAATTTTTTCTAGGTAACAAATGCATCTTGCATTGCTTAGTATTTTCAGATTACAGTGTGATAAGATTCTGTGTAACAGTACAGGCATAAATAAAATTCTCTCTTCATTATTGTTGATGGTAGTTGTAGACTGTCTGTTGGGAAACTGTATTACTAAATTCTAATCTACCAGATAATCATGGCAGTACCTTGGTATACAAAACCAGAAATTTTGTATTACTTTCTTGCACCCAGTCTCCAGTTATTGCAATATGCAGGAATGGAGACATCAAATAACAGCTTTTATAATGAGTCAGTAATCTAAAACATAACTGTGATCATGTAAGAAAGAAAATCTGCATGGTGAATGAGTCTTTTCTACAGTAATTTGGGTTTGTTTAGGGTGAGTGTGAGGCAGATGACTCAAAAAGAAGAATGAACATTAGGCATTTCTTTATTATATTGATCAAGTGATATATAAGAACTAATATTATGCACAGCAGACCTATTGTATGTGGCATTAGTGTGATGTTATTCTTCATAGAAACTATGCAAATTTAAAACCACTATGTTTGTGATTGGAAGCCTTTGTACACAGAGTTTAAGCAAAAACTTAAAACTGAAATCCTAGGCCAACCTAGATACGAGAGGAATATAAGATTTCTCTTAATTGATTAAAGATCTCTTTGTTTCTTTGTTCTGAAACAGGACACAAACAGCAACCGGACCGTGCTCAGTAAAATAGAGCAGAAATAATCAGCAATGATTGTTTTAAATTCTGCTGGGCCCATAGTGTAGACGCTTGGGCTGCATTTTTTATTTTCATGCTCTGCCTAAAAGCCTCACTCCAAATTATGATGCTGCATCCAAAATGAGACAAAATTGATGAGTGGTCTGTAGCAAATACTTCAAACTGTGTCAGAAGTGTGAAGGAGAAGATAAGAATAAGCTAAGGCAGTGATACTGCTGCCAGGAAATAGGGTTGCCACAGACCCCAAGATTCCATTCACCTTTTTATTTCTGCTTAAGATTTTACTTTCTTCACCTTGATACCACTGCTTTTTCTTCCTTTATGTGGCCTATTTCATGACTTGTATTTTTTATTTTTCAAATGATAGATAAGAAATCTGCTCCCTTGCAACTTTAAAATGTATAAAATCTATACATTTTAGCCTTTAGGACAGGAAAAAATATTGTGGTACTCTCAGGAGAGCTTCTGCTTCACAGGCCACTGTTGAAATTGATTCTCCATGCTGCCTGAGATCCATAGCAGCTTTTAAAAAGAGTACTAAGGTAGATGTAAAGAAGAATTCACTATACCTGAGAGTAATTATCAGCTGGTTATAGCCAATTAAAAACAGTGCCATACTTTCATTTTTCATTGTCTGCTTTTCAGAAGCTAAATTGTTGAAACATGTATAACTTACATCACAGGATGTAACTGGGCCCCTCAGTTCAGGAGGAATATTGAGGTGCTGGAGCAGGTCCAAAGAGCAAGGAGGCTGTGAAAGGACTCCAGCACAAGTCCTGTGAGGAGAGGCTGAGGGAGCTGGGGGTGTTCAGCCTGGAGAAGAGGAGGCTCAGGGGAGACCTCATTGCTCTCTACAACTCCCTGAAAGGAGGTGGGAGCCGGGGGGGGGGCTGGTCTCTTCTCCCAAGTAACTACCAAGTAATAAGATAAGAGGGTATGGGTTTAAGCTCTGCCAGGGGAGGTTTAGGTTGGATACCAGGAAAAAATTCTTTACAGAGAGGGTGATCAGGCATTGGAATGGGCTGCCCAGGGAGGTGGTGGTTTCCCAGTCCCTAGAGGACTTTAAAAAGAGACTGGATGTGACACTCAGTGCCATGGTCTGGTAACCACAGTGGCAGTGGATTAAGGGTTGGACTTGATGATCTAAGACGTCATCCAACCTGGCTGATTCTATAATTCTTTGATTCTATGAATTATTCATCAATTAATCTTACATCACTTAATGCCTGCTTCCCATGAACATGGCATGAATTCCATTTCAAGAATACAAAAGCAAGAGGAGAGAGATCGTAAGAGCTGCATAAACAGACTCAGCTCCTGTGTTGTCTGCTGGCAGTGGAAATTTCAGGAATCTCTCTGCTGTGTTTGGATAGCAATCAGCACGTTTCATTTCTAATTCAGCCTCATATTTGTAATCACAGTAGCATTACAGACAATAATTTCATTAAATTCAGATTAATTTTTAAAAAAAAAAGGTTAAAAAAAAAGAAAAAACAAAGAAGAAAGAAAAAGGAAGAAAGAAAAAAGAAAAAAGAGAAGCAATCAAGAACTTGGTTTCTGTTTGTTCTTGCTAATGACAACTCCCAGCATGTCTCCGAGCTTACTTAAATGTTTTCTTGTACCCTTTGAACTTTACTTTTATAATAAGGCTCAAAGAATAGGAAAGTTTTTCTCAAGGATCCAGGCAGTCTGGGACAATGGGCTCAGGTGAATTGTATGAGATTCATCAGATCTAATTTCCAAGCCCATGGTTGGGTCACAAAAGCTCCATGTGATGCTACAGGCCTAGGGAAGAGTGGTTGGAAAACTGTGCAGAGGAAAAAGACTTCGGGCTGTTGGTTGATAGCTAGCTGAATATGAACCAGCAGTGTTCTCAGGAGGCCAAGCTGGTATCAGAAATGGTGTTGCCAGCAGGACTAGGGAAGTGATTGTTCCCTTGGCACCGTGAGGTAAAACTTAGTTCTGGGACCTCACTACGTGAAGGGCACTGAGGTGCTGAAGCAAGTCCAGAGAAGGGCAATGAAGCTGGTGAAGGATTTGGAGAACAAGTCTTTTGAGAACCATTTGAGGGTACTGGTGTTGGTTAAACTGAAGAAAAGGATTCTGAGGCTGTAGAGAACCTAGTGTCTCTCTACAACTGCCTGATGGGGGATAGTAGCAAGGTAAGAGTTGGTATCTTTTCTCAATAAAAACCCAATAGAATGAAGCAAATGGTCTCAATTTGTGCCAGGGAAGGCTTAGATCGGACAGTAGGAAAAAAGTCTTCACTGAAGGGGTAGTCAGAAACTGGAATAGGCTACTTAGGGAAATGGTTGAGTCACCATCCCTGGAAGTGTATAGAGGATGTGTAGATGTGGTGCTTAGGGACATGGTTTAGTGTTGGACCTGCTAGGACAACCTAACTTGCTAGGTTAACAGTTAGACTGGGTAGTCCTAAATGTCTTTTCCAACCTAAATAATTCTATGATGCTATAAATCAAAGGTTTCTAGAGTGGAAAAAGAAAACAAATCAAAAAACAAACAAACAAAAAAAGAAAAACAAGAACAACAAAAACCCCAAGCAAAACAAAAATAAAACAACAATGAAACAAATCTGAAGTTTTACATTATGTAAAAGATATCACCCTGAACTTTCCTTGTCATAGATGATCTCAGATTGGGAGTCACAACATAAACTGACTTGCGTTCCCTGCAATTTGAGATGGAAGGGAAAAAAAGTAAGCTTTTCACTTTCTTTAAAATATTTTTTAAACAAAGCTCTAACAACAAGGGAATGTTCAAATACTGCAGCTAACAAAAATTTTTGCTACTAAATAGATGGAAATACCTGTAAAGATGTGTTCTTCAGAATAGAGAAAATGAAGGCAGTTATAGATTCTGTTGCATTACCACTACCTTGAGAGACATTTATAAGAACATTAAAAAGATATCTCCATTCAGAAGAAAATTATCCTCCTATTCATTCAAACTTATAAACAACTTAAATTACACATGTAGAGGTAATGATGACATTACCTCTAAGAGTGTTATTACACTACATAAGAATGATCGTCATTGTGATTACTATTAAATGTTATTGTTTTCAAATTTACCTGGGACAATCTGAACAAAATGATGTAGAGAGATGATTGGGTCTGCAATGATGTCAATGTTCCTCAGTGTTTTGTCAGTGCTTTGGTGTCTTGCAATAATGCTTTCAGTGGTTATGTTCCATTTTCAAGTAAAAAAATACTCATATTGTAAAAACCCAGCACAATTTATGAAGGTTGCACTATTTTTGGCTTTTTATGGAAAAATAAAAGATTCCTCCTACTCTGAAGAGTCCAGATATGAAGAGTGACAGAATCACAGAAACATAGGATGTTTTAGATTAGAAGGGACCTTAAAGACCATTGAGTTCCAACCCCCTTGTTTGGGTAGGAGCACTTCCCCTAGACCAGATTGCTCAAAGCCCCATACAACCTGCCTTGAAATTATCTAGAGATGAGACATCCACATCTTTGCCAGGGAACATCTTTCAGTGTCTCACCACCCTCACACGAAGAAGTTTCTTCTTAATATTTCTTTATATTTAATCTAAACATATCCTCTTCAGGTTAAAGCCCTAATGACTTTTTCTAGCACTACATGGCTGTATAAAAAAAAGTCCCTCCCCAGTTTTCTTGTTGGTCCCCTTCAGGTACTGGAAGGCCACTACATGGTCTGGAACTTCCTCTTCTACAGACTGAACACCCCTAACTCTTTTAGCCTCTTCTCAAAGAATAGGTACTTCAGCCCTCTGGTCATCTTTGTGGCCCTCCTCTGGACTCACTACAACAACCTGATGTCCTTTATATGTTAGGGATTCCGGAGATGGACACAGTGTTCCAGCTGGGGTCTCATGAGAGCAGAAAGGGAGAATCACATCCCTTGACCTGCTAGCTGTGCTTCTTTTGATGTAGTTCAGGTGACTGCTGGCTTTCTAGGTTACAAGTGCACATTGTTAGCTCATGTTGAGCTTCTCACCAACCAACAGCCCCAAGTCCTCTCTTTGGGACTGTTCTCAGTCTATTCTCTCAGTCTATTCTCTCAACCTGTATTTGTGCTTGGAATTGCCCTAACCACAGTTCAGGACCTTGCATTTGGCCTTGCTGAACCTCATATTGTTGGTGTAGACCCATTTAAACCCTGTCAAGGTCCCTCTGGATGGCCACCCTTCCCTCCAGTGGCTTTATAAAGTCCTCTCTAAAGACTGCTTTTATATTCCCACAGAAACTCAGATAAGCATGACTAAATCCTGGTGTTCTCTTTGACTCTATTCTGCATGCAACTTGACAGGTGGCTCTGGCCTGTTTGTGAATTCATAACATTCATATTCACAGGATAAAGCCCTTTGCAAAATTCTCTAATGTGGATCTTTCCCACATGTTGCAGTTCTTGAAGAACTGCTCTATAATGGTGCTTTTTCCACAGGATGCTATCCTTAGGGAAAGCACTACTCCAGCATGGATCCCCAGC
The DNA here is from genome assembly GCA_023637945.1 of Phaethornis superciliosus. NCBI lineage: Eukaryota > Metazoa > Chordata > Aves > Apodiformes > Trochilidae > Phaethornis > Phaethornis superciliosus. Next base: position 42,574,856 of record JAJQWJ010000004.1, on the reverse strand, counting down.
AGACCTGGGGGATCCTGCAAGAACACCTGTCCCTGTGTGGGTTCTCCTGCATAAGCTGCAATTCCTGCTCAGAGCATACTTCAGTGCAAGCTCTCCATGGACTGAAGCTTCCTCCAGGGCATGCTGTCCTGCTCCAGTGTGGGGTCCTCCATGGGCTTCAGGGAAAAAACCCGTTCCACTACGGTCTTGTCCATTCTAACGATCTCTGTTCTGATGCCTAGATCACCTTCTCATATTTCTTATTCCACGGACCTTGATATCTGCAGGATGGTTTCTCTCACATTTTTCTCACTATTCACTCTCACTGATGCCATGCAATATTTTTTATCTTTTCTGAAATATCTTACCACAGAAGTACCACCAGCGTTGTTGATGGGCTCAGCTTTGGCCAGTGGTAGATCTGTTTTAGATTCTGGTGGACCAAGCTGTGTCCAGTCCAGCAGCTGTTTCTGGTGTTTTCTCAGAAAGGTCCCCCCTTTAGACTACCTGCTACCAAAACCTTGCCAAGTAATTGAACACAAGCAGATACCCTTGTGCTTGAGATTGTGTAAAGGAATGGTTCAAACCCAGTACTTACCCTGTCTTCTTTTGTACTGTAATTGTAAAACTGAATATTGAGAACACTGAAATTGGCTTAAAGCTGACATTCAAATGTCAATTCAGCCCCCAGCAATACGAACACTGGACAACTCTGTTCTGCCAGTGAAATAATATACAGACATATCTAGCTACTCAATGCGATTCATACTGGACTTTTCCTAGCTCTACATTTGAGAAATACAACTCGCAATAAAAGAGTGGACTGAAAGCATAGGGAGCGTTTCTCTCCTTCAGTCTGTTTTTTAATGCCTGTTATTCAGGGAAAACAAATCTTAGAGTTATTTCCAAATAAAAACAGTCCAATCCTGTTTTTAACAGAGAACTAACTGAATTTGGAAGGTATCTCTTGAGATCATCTACAGGCAAACCCCTTGCTCAAGCAGGGACAACAAGAACAGTTTGCCAAGTACTGTGTCCAGCCAGGCATCTCCAAGTATGTAGAGTCTCCCTGGGCAAGCTGTGCCAGTGTTTGAACACCCTTACAATAAACTGTGTTTTCATTTCAGATGGAATTTCATGGCTTTTACTTTGTACCCATTACCTCTTGTTCTGTAATTAATCATACTCTACATTTAAGAACTGAAAACTTTAAATAATGAAGAAAACCATATAAGTAATCTAGGAGTTACTGAGAAATAGTAGAGAGATTTTAATTCACAAGAGTGCTGTGTCTTAAATTGATAAAAGTTCCTTTATGTAAATTTTTTATACAAGACCAGCGATAGCACAAGGATATTTGCAAAATAAATCAATCCAGATTTTCACTGTCATGTCTTCATTTCTCTAAGTCTGAGGAATAGTTTTTTACTTCTAAGTCAGCAAGAAACAGAGGAAGGAAGCTTATCAAAAATCCTCGACCCATACTCAAAGAGGCTGTTATGGCTAGATTATACCCCTATTTACCAAACTGCCAGTAAAATCACTTGACTTAACTAATAGCCAAGGTCTCAGACTGTATAAACTCATTTCTACATACTGTTAAAGTTAATTAACTTTATAGACTGAGTTGAATGTGTATTGTAATGGATAGAGGGGAACTACTGTTTGGACATAAAATAAGGAGTATTGTTGAAAGGTATATTGCAAACTGGCTTCATGAAATTCTGAGAAAATATTATATCAAAATAGATCCTTGATAGATATATCTTTTACATGATTACAGAAGAAATTACTTGTGTTTCCCACACTGAGGTAAAAAGGTAGTCATTCTGATATTTTTTTCTTTTTACTCACTATTAACTTGCCACAAATGTGTCAAAAAAATATGAAGAAGCCTCAAATAGAGTAAACTGACTCTGAAATGAGTCATAATTATTATATGTTACACTACTAATGAAATTTTCACTTTAAGTTTTTTTAAATATTCTGGAATTATTAACAAAAAAAAACCAAAACAAAACACTTCAACAACTCTGTCATTACTGATGTTTGTATAGGAAACTCCAGCAGAAAGAGGTTAAATGATCTGCCAACTAATCTTGTTTAGTCAAGAATTCCAAAGAGGCAGCTATTCAGCAAAGTAATTTCCACCACATCTGATTATTATTCATCTCTACATATGCATTGATTTTCTGAAGAACTTGCATATTCTGCAATGAGCAAAACAAAACCATTCAATGAAAGCTAAGTTAGGGAAAAATGAAGTAGTTTTTGCACTGGTAGACAGTGTAACCACGCTGTCTACTTGCTTCTGTAGAGTCCATCTGTCTGCATCATACTGAACTGTGCTGGGTGGGATTATTCTCTTGCTGTGAGCTGGCTGCCACTGAATCTGCATGTGCCACAGGTAATTCAAGAGAAAGAAGGTGCAATTTATGTTGGAGTTACTCACAGAAGAAACTCACAGTCAAACAGATAATTCCTAGGAGATGAAAAATTTTATCAAAAAACTGAACAGATTGATTTTTTAATTCATTTTAGGTTTTGAGCACTGAGCAAGGATTGCTTTACAGCCATCATGGTTTCATCTAAACAAAAAATAGGGTAATAATGATAAAGTTCATATTTACTTCTCTAAAAGCTAAAACTATAAAGAAAATAAAACAGAAATAAAATAAAATCATAAATTATATTCCTTCTAGGCTTTGCCTGTGAGATGAACAGATCAGACAGCAATTTTTTTTTTTTTCCTCAAACCTGAGGTTCTACATCACTGTACCTAACATTGTGGTACTGCTATTGATATCAGTTTAAGATGGAATGTTCTTTTTGTTGTCAGAGGTGGACAGTGAGAGCCTCAGTTTCAATAATTTTCTGTCAACAGCTGAGAGTAATGACATCTGTTGCTAGTCCAGTGGTAGGAGAACAAGCATTAGTTTTGTACCTAGCAGTTTTGTACCTAGAGCATAGATCTCTATCTGCTGGCATATTTCTGCTTTAAATATACGAAACATATGTGGTCAAGAATACAAATTAGTCAACTAAAATACAAATTAAATATACATAGCCCAATATTAACAGTTTCTTTCAAATTTTGGTGACAGGGAAATTTGTGGGTTTACACTGTGAATATTCTTTTATTACAGAACTAATGTTCTCTCTCTGACAATTGAAATAGCTTGTAAAAAAGAGTGATCATATAGCTTGCTGTCTGCAGCACGGAAAATTCCAACCTTCACTTTTGCAGACATAGAAAAGCATCTAATTTAGTTGTTTTAGACCCTAAGCTGTATTGTCAACAAAAAGAGAAGATGAGGAAAGGATTTATGTACACCTACACTGATTACACAGAATTTAATGCTTCATTAGCAAGTGACCTAAGAGGAACTTAGAGCTGGAGTTCTCACTCCTGATTATCAAACTTCTGTCCTTCACTGAACAGGAAAGCAGTTAAATTTATTGAGCTCAAAAGTCATTAGGGTAGTAAATGTTTTATTTCAAGTGTTTTTCTAATTAATTTTTTTTGGTTTATATATACAAGTGAAATCTGTGGGAAGAGTGATATTATGGGACATCATCAGATGAAAGGGCTATGTATTATTGGTGAAGTCATGCATTTCTTTCCATTTTCAGTTCTTCCATTTAATTTCTTTCTCTCATGCCCTTCCCATTTTTAATATGTGTCTCAGTTTCATGGTGATGATGTCTGTGTACTTTGCAGAGTAAACAAGAGTATTGGTTAGTGATATTTATGTATCTTACATTCTCTTTTTTTTTCCAGCAACAGCAGCAGCAACAGCTCAGCGCAGTCAATATACAGTAAGACATAAGATAATGTAATGCATATGTAACAACATCAAAGACTCTGGGAGAAGGTGGCCAATGACACCATCCCTCTTGGTAATGCAGCCTGTAGCTGTCACTCAGTTTCTTCCTGAGGTAGGTGCCAAACTCTAGTGCTCTACAGCAGATGAACATCTGATTTTTTCTTCCATTACAGTTATCTGGAGTATAGAATTTAATCCCTATCAGTTCACATGCAAAGAAATAGTTTATTTCTGCAACCAAAAATACTGCTTTTATAGATTAACAGCCTCGAGAGTTGCAATAAAATCAGTGCTGTAATTTGCAATAACCTCAAGGGAAAATATGACAGCAAAGGCTGCTTAAGTGCAATACACTTTAATTGGAACTCTCCAGTATTCAGGACACCATCTTAATCACAGGTGCTATGAACAAGTGTCATAGAACCAGGTTATGACCAAAAATATCATAAAATGATCTGGAAGTCTCCCTAACTATCATTTACACTGAATCATTATATTTGGAATTAAAAATTCATAATATCTTTACTCCAGTCTGATAATCCTATGGTCACGGTATATTGCAGTGGTAGCTTTTGGGACTCCTCTGGAACAAAATATCACCAAAAGCTGTACTCCATAGCTGAGCTTTGTTCAGAGCATAAGCGCTCACATTTTTCTCATAAATAAAAAGAATACATCTTGATATTTGTTGAAGCTGTGATGACAAACCATGCATAGCCTGTGTTTGAAGTAATTGAGATTCTGTGAACTGGTGCAGATTTGCCAATTTGGAGGCTTCAAAAAGCACTGCATGTTCTATAATAGTGTTCTGTATTTTCAGCCTTAAATCACATTTACAAACTTTCATCTGTTCTTCAAGGATTTAAGCTATTATCTTAGATATATTCTTACTAACTTCCAGAGATGGGGCATTGTAGAAAACACTAGATATTCCAAGACTTGTGGAATTCCAAGACTGAAAACAACAAAAAGTTGTTTTTCAAAGGTGCTTTTAATTACAAAATGCATCTTACATGCAACCTACCCCTTCCCTTTTTCTTCTCTTCCACATCTGTATTAGAAGTGATTCCTCATGATAATTACATTCTCCTCATTTATTTCTTATGTTCCTATGAGTTCCTTGTAAGTGGCATCTTTGTAAAATATTTTAAAAAGTAGTATAAGGTGTGTGCCATATATGTCAAAAAGGTTAAGAAGTACTTTTTAGAGGAGTCTAGGAGAAGGAACTCAATCTGAAGTGATGAGGCTGAAATTAGAGAACAGACGCACAACTAAATTCCAATATTGGCTGGCTGAACATTTTTTATGTATGTGGTCACACTGTTCCCAAAATATTAATTTGTTTTCTTCAAACTTTCAAAAAGTTTTCTGTGCCAATTCACTTTACCAACCAATTCCACTATGTTCTGTAACAAATTATCTTTTGAGAGGGAATAGAATGGCTACCATTATCTTAAATTTACTGTCATATATTCATATGCATACAAAAATTTGCAAGTTCTTATCTGAGATTTTTTTTTCTATTTCACCTTTTCCCTCACCCAGGAAGTTTCATTTACTTACTCTAAGCTGCCATTGAGTCCATGAGGGCAGTTGTCACATGATGATGAGCTGCCCCAGTACTTAACAGCAAAATAGTAAAAATAATACAAATAAATGTGATTTTAATGTTAGTCCAAGAACCTTATTGTGCAATGCATCTGAAACTTGAATCATTTTGTTAATGGATATCAGAGCCAGGAAGAGAGTTTCTGTGAACTCTATGAAAAGTCAGTGTTCTGTTCTTATGTATGCAGCATGATGAAATTAATTTAAATTATGTGGTCCTGCTGAAGAAAATGGGATTACAATGGGTTGCTATCCAATATTACAGGTTTAGCCATGGAAGAACATCAACAATTGTCTTTCATCTGGTGTTCAGCACTGAAAATGTAAAATGATGGTGTCTTAATGTCATTCATTTTCCTGGTCTTGGTGTCTGTTGACCAACTTCTTCAGTGAAATACTGTACACACAAAAACCCCAATGTGTGAATAGTACCTTATGACAGGGACATTACTCTTTCCCAAGGGCAATGCTTATAGGCTTATAAGTCCTAACTGTAAGGCTGAAAGGCTTGACAGCCCTACCTAACTGAGCATCCAGGCCCCACGGTTCTTGAATTTCAACTTAAATTTCTCATGGAAACCCAGTAAAGTGTTAATACTTTTTTTAAGGGGGGGGCTGGTACATAACATAAGGAAGATAAATTTTTATCTGACTTTTAATTTGAAGGAGTCACCAGAGCTGTTCAGGAAGCTACATGTGCAGTGAGCCACAGTTTAGCTTTTTCTGTAATAAAGTGCTATGACTGGTTTGCATGCAAATACCAGATATTCTGGCAAATCAGAGCAGTAGCAATGAAACTCTGAAAAAATGACCCAATACAAGCAATTATATATATGTATTATACATATTACACATACATATATATATTGTATATATTACACACATATATAATTATATAAAATATATAAATATTTTTATACAATTTAAAATCTATTAGAAAAAAATTCTTTTCAGTAACAATTAATGCATAGGATTTATATTTTAGTAACTGCAATAACTTACAATACGCAGGTGTTTGGGGCACAGCTAAGGGAAATAGGTATTATCACAGTTGTCACATTCCATGACCTGACCCAGATGACAACCAAAGGAGATTTGGACTGGATGTCCTTGCCTTCTAGTCTTCTCAGAGAGAAGCCTAGGTGAGGCTGGATCCAATCCCCCTCCCAGGCCTGGGTTTGCCCTTGAGAATAACCAGTAATGTTCACACCTTCCAAATACCCCTTGATCAGATTAAGGTGAAAATGTTGCACTGGATCTGTTTCCCTACAAACAAAATAGCAGTCTTATTGCTGCAACAGTTAAAGGTAATTTTGGAGCCATTGTTAGGGAAAGCAAATCACCCACAAATATGTATGCGTATTTATGTATATGTGTAAAGGAATAAAAGCAGATACTTCGATGTTCAGGCTGTGCAGTCACAAAGGATGATTTTTCTAGATGTCCAAAAAGCCAAAACGCAAGGGTGTTAATGCTTCATAACGTGGGAAAAAATTGTGGTTACTTTATAATTTTCTGGAAAGAGAAAAATAAAGTGAGATAGTAGGAGAAGAAAAGATAAGAGACAGATAATAGTAAATCACTGGTCCTGGATCCAGCACTGGACCAGGCAAGGGGGAAGGGTTGGTGTCAGTGAACCTCCCCAAGCCCACCCTGTTCCGTTTAGTAAGTGTGGTTGAGACATATCAGGTTGAACAACTGGAGCAGACCTCCACCCACTTGGGTCTCCAATCCTTGTATCTATTTTATGCAGGCTCTAGGCCATATGCAGACACTTACCTATCTCCTGTCCAGCAGTCCCCTTGGAAATGCTACTGAGGATTTGCTTGAGGGTTTGCAATTTGACTTGGTGCCCAATCCCTGCAGACCAGTATATGAGGGCCAAGGGTCTGGTGAAGGGGGTTCCTCCATCCGGTCTCTTATAACAGTGCATCTTCTTGCACAGAAAATTTCTAGATTATCTTTAACAGAGGAAGTATTTAAGCCTGCACAGAAATATATATTATATACTTCAGTATTCAAAACAGTAAATCATTCAGAAATTATGTTTCCATAGAATATGCCAAACATTAAAGAGAGTGGTTTCTAAAAAACAAGGTACTTGTTTACTTCAAACTCATGGTAAATGACAAAGGATAGTATTTAATGTAAACACCTTTTCCATAAAGACAGGTCTCAATTAATCAGAAAGCTCTTGTTGATGTTCTTTTATACTGCCTTTTTGAAAGACGAGAGAGGTAAAAAACTAAAAAAACCAAAAAAACCCAAAAAACTTGCTTTTTCAGCAGCTATTACTTGGAACCTACTGGGACAATAATGTCCCACACAGCAGACATACTGTCAACAAAAACAGGATCATCTTTACTCACCTGTGTTATGACCATTGCAACATATACCTATGGTGGGCTGTGCTTGATGTCCTACATCTTTATCTTCATCCATCTAAATCTTCAGCTTTCGCAGTATCTGGAAAGTCGGTGCACAGTATTATACTGAACCTCTGTGTTCTGAGGAAGAAGAATGAGATGTAGTGTTCAGTTCTGGGCACCTCACTGTAAGGGGGACAGAGAAGTGCTGGAGAGTGTCCAGAGAAAGGCAATGAGGCTCATGAAGGGCCTGGAGCACAAGTCCTGTGAGGAGCAGCTGAGGGAGCCGGGGCTGTTTTGTCTGGAGAAGAGGAGGCTGAGGGGAGACCTTAGAGCTCTCTTCAGCCATCTCAAGGGAAGTTGAAACAAGTTTGGAAACATCCTCTTCTCTTTAGAGAACTGTGAGAGGACCAGAAGAAATGGATGGAAGCTGTGCCAGAGGAGGTTGAGGCTGGATGTTAGGAAACATTTTTTCAGAGAGGGTTGTCAGGAATTAGAATGCTCTGCCCAGGACAGTGTTGGACTCTCCATTCCTGGAGGCAGTTAAAAGGTGTTTAGACCTGGTCCTTAAGGACATGGTTTAGCAATCAGGTTATGGTGTTGGTCAAAGGCTGGACTGGATGATCTTCAAAGTCTCTTCTAAACTAAACTTTCTGCAATTCTGTGATTCTGGGATTTTGACACTAAGAATTAACTAAACTTCACATTTAAGCTTTTATGATCTTGTGAAGTTGCTTAAACAATACATTAGATATATACATATAAATCTATACTCAGGTAAATGTGATTTATAGACCTAGCTGCAAGTATCAGAGTGATTTTTGGAGATAGAAAAAAAAATCATTTGTCCTGAGAAGAGTAATATGTAGCAAAAACTAGACAGAGTGTTTTCACAGCTCTATAGAAAAAAGTAATTTACTTACCAATTAATGAAAGGTTCAGGTCTAAGGGAATGATAGCCCATATAACAGTCAAGATACAGGACATCAGATCAGAGAAGGAAGACTGTAATTAGGGAGAAAAATTGAGCGAAGGCAATTTTTTTAAAAAAAATCCTATTAGGGAACCATTACCATCCTAGACTACATATGAACTGTGCAAATCTGAGGAACTTCAGCCTTCTTGTTCTGGTTCCCATCTCCAAGTATGTCTTTTCTTCCTGCAAGGGGGAAAACTTCATGTGCCCTTCTTCCCTGTATTTGCTTTGGAATCTCTGGGAAAAGCTATGGGACAAAATATATTGACCATGTTAGTCAGACCATTTTCTGCTACTTTTCAGCCACAGAGCTGCTGTCTTAGAGCTCTTTTCATAAAGTAGTTGAACCCTGTCTTCAGTATTGTAGGTTTTTTTTCACTTTTGCTATATTGAAAATGCTGCTGTAGAACTCCATTTTTTTTTGAAAATCTAAATTTTCCGTGAAATAAGGTAGGCATCTACATTAATAAGATGCTTTCAGAAATGCATTTCCAGGTCTTCTTCTTGCCAGGGTTTTCCTGTTAAAAAAAAAGGTGAGAAAAAGTTAACATATCAAATTGTGGAATACAAGTATTTAGTAATGTGTTCATGCAGAAATGTCAGTTGACTCTGTCATGAACTACTACTTATGCCTTTGTGCTCATACTTTCCCTTTGAGGGCTAGATGCTTTTCAAAAGTTAATTCCCCCTTTTTTTTTTTCTTTTCCACTTTCTCTCAGCATGTGTCTGAGAAAACTATGGAGTTGTTTCTGTATAGCATTTCCCTTTTTTTTTCGTGACCACAGGAGTGTGGTGTTATATCTTTTTCATCAGTGATTGCTAATAATGTTGAGATGTCCTTTGCCTCTGTTTGGTTATGTACCTATATGATATGAAAGTGATGCATATTTTTTGTTTAGACAGGTTTTCCTCAATGAAAAAAAAAAAATCATGGGCATTAGATGTTTTGTAATAGTGGTTGAGAAGCCTGTCTACTAAATACTTTTCAGATTTTCATTTACTATTTTTGTTGAGATGATAACTTTCTTGTCTTTGATACTCTTTTTATACATTGCAATAGCGCAGATGGTAATTGACAATTTTTTATCAGTGTCCTGAGGCAGTTGTTTTTCTGAATTCTTTGGCTTGTTTCTCTTGTCATAGACAAATACATAAAGTTATTGTTCCATACATAAATTTGTGAAGTATTTTTAAGGACCTTTATGGATAGAAATTTTGGTGACTATCACTGTCATTTTATTTGCTTATGGATATAAGCTTGGTTGTATATAGTCAGAACCAGACACTCTACCACTAATCAAAGAGAGTTTGCTTCTAGTTGTATAACTTCACCCAAAGACTCATAAGAAGTCACAGTCTCAGTGATGATGGGGAAAGTCAGAATTAAATAATCATTTTTTGAGAAAAAGGATGAGGAAAATGATCCACAGCTTTGCAAACATATGGCCAGCAGTTTGGCAGAGTTGATTTGGAACTGATTATCTCTGAGGTCCATTCCAACCCAGCTGATTCTACGGTTCTCCCCCTCTAGTAACATCATGAGACCTGATTTGGAGTACTGAATCCATCTCTGGGGTGAGTCTTCAAAACATAAAAGACATGGATCTGGTTAGGCTGGTCCAGAGAAGGGCCACAGAAATATTCAGAGTGTTGTAGAAGCTCTTCTATAAAGAAAGACTGTGAGAGCTGGGATTGTTCAGACTGGAGAAGAGAAGCTTTGGAAAGGACTTAGAGAAGACTTTAAATACATAAGGGACTTATCAGAAAGAAAAGAAAGAGGCTTTTTTACCAGGGCCTGTAGTGACAGAATGAGGGGCAAACACTTTACGTGGAAAGTGGATAGATTTAGACTGGACGTAAGGGGACATTTTTTCACTGTCAGGGTGATATGAGATACTGGGACAGTTTCTCTGTAGAATTTGTAGATGCTTACTCCCTGGAAGTGTTCAAAGTCAGGTTAGAGGGGACTTTGAGCAACCCAAACTAGTGAAACATGACGCAGCCTGTCACAGGGGAGTTGGATTAAATGATCCTTAGTGGTCCCTACAATACAAATAATGCTGTGATTCTACGATATCATAAAACCAAACTAATATATACAACCCAGTCAAAGCTTTAAAAAAGAATCTTGGGGCATGTGTGAACTCTTGGAGTGAGGCACAGATATGAAATATCAGAGAAGCACTTGTTCTGAACTCATGACATGCAGATATTCCAGGAAACATCGCAGTGGGCAACAGGATCATAGTGTGAAGCCTTAGACAAGAATTTGTCGAGAAAGTCAGGCTCCAGGAACGTGTTTGTGGCTTTTTAACCTGTTCTCCTTTTGGAACCAGGGGAAACAGATCCCTTGAATCTCATTTCAGGTTCCTTTGGATTTGCAAGGTATCAGGGAACAGAGAAGGAGCTTCCTCCAGTTAGGCAGGAGTTTGTGAGTGGAGCATTCCACCACAGCTAAGGAGAGATCTTCCACTAAGTGCAAAATCTGCACAATTAGTCTTGATATTTTCTCCATTTTTTTTTGTTCATGCTTTTATGTCCTTAGGTATTTTTGGCTGCCATTTAACATAACTTTCTTATTTCAGCATTAAAAAGAGGTAATTTGAATTTCTCCTAGTTTATTGCTGTCTTTATTTCATTTGAATCTGATATCAGAGGGATCATTCTCAATTCCAGAGAGGTTGCTAATCTATGTACTATGATGAAAACTTGGTTTTCTTTCATACCTCCCAGTCCCAAATATCGGATATAAATTATATATGATTATAATTTTATTTATTATAATTATTACATATTTATACATATTTATTATAAAATGTATTTATTTTAAGATATTGTATACATTATAAATCTATTTATATACATTTCTGCAATAAGTGCTCTTGATGTGTTCTAATGTTATTTCTACCTTTATCAAGGAAGATTATATAAAATCTTGTTGATATATTTAACCTGGGGCCTTTTGTACTCTAAGTGTATTTCATCTTTATGACAGAAAAGTGCTATCCACAAGCTGTCCACATAATAGTCCTTTTCGTTTTGATCATCTGTGCTATAATTGCTTGTTAAGTTTTGCCTTTTTGATGAGAGCATTTATTTTCCATTTGTTGTACTGTTCAAAGCTAAACATGAAAAAAAAAAAAAAAAAAAAAGCAATCCAGATACTATACAGTACAATTAATTCTTTCAGCACTCACAACTTACACTGACTTTTAAGTGCATGTAAATGAAGGAAAAAACATGCAAAATTCTTGCTGACTAATGTTATGGTCCAAGGTGATACTGATCTTCAGCTCCATCATCTCTGATTTGACATGTTTCTCATCTTGCTGTACCTAAGGTGTCTATGGCTTCTTTTAGTTGGTCTGTGATTAAACTTGCACAGACTGTGTGAGGGAAAAAAAGCACTTTTCTGCCCAGCTGCCAAGATGTTCAAATTTCAGCTGCAGTCTGTGTCTCACCATTTTTTACATTCTGAAATTTCTACCCACTGTTACATTTTCAACCACTTTTAAATTTTCAACTTCATTTCAAATGTTTACCTTGCAAGCACACTGACCTCCTAGACCTAATGATTATTTTTAGTTTGTTTCATGATCTGTTAAAATTCCTTTGTTGTTTCTGTAAAATTTTATTTGAATAAATCATTATTTACCAATGAAAATAACTTGCTCAATTAACTGGCATAATTAAAATTCAAAAAATCCTTAAGGAATTACTAAAAATACTCTTTTCTTGTTTGTTTCATGTCATCTATCTATATAAGCCACTAGCACAACAGTTGATAGAATAAGCTCTATCATTAAGGTGCTACTTTTTCTTTATTCTAATGCTGAGTACTTAACAGAGACGGGTCACTGTAAATGAAAATCTCCAAAACAACATGTCATGTTATGTCATCATGAAGACAAAAAGCTTTTAAAAAGGATCACTGAGAATTAAATTTTGTGAAAGTGATTAATACAGGATGAAGATAGAAACCGGTATTAGGCTCTGTAGGAGAAAGATCTGTTATATATATAATTTTATCAAAGCTGTGTGTAGATATTTTATGGAAAAAGTTAAGTCTTTTGATTTGTGCTAAAAAGATCATTTTTTTTCTCCTTTCAGTTCCCCTCTGCAGGTCTTCACACGTTTTCCAAAGTATAAAAGTAATAGCCTTTCTACGTGCTTGCTACTTAAAAAAATGGAACGTAAACAAAAACCTCAAGAATGGATATGAGTTTTCAAATTGCTGTTATGGTAAATTGTTTGTTACCTCTGTGTTCTTGCTTACATAATGGTGAGTAATACTACTTTTGTTAGTGTGCTATGAGGCCCCAGAGTTCCATCTTCCCAGAAAATTATGACAAATTATTTGCTCTTTGGAATGAAAATTATTAAGTATGGCTGTTCTCTTTCTCCTCTGCTATCTTCAGTTGTTTGTCCTTTCCTCTCCAGGCATTCCTGCAATCCAGCCTTCCTCCTAGAAGTCACTGATAGGCATCTGAGGAAGAAGCCTCATGTTACTACAATGATTGGTAGTCATGGAAGGATACTGAACCATTTTGTAACATAACCAAGGTTATTCTAAGAACTGAAACCATGCAAGCTCTCCAGGCTGTGTTCATTTATACATCAAGAACAACAGTCTTATGTAGAATTATGTTGCTTGTCTGTCTGCTACTGTTTCCCATCATTGCTTTTCCTAGGGAAAAGTGTCACAGACAGAAGTAGAATTAAGAAGTATTAATCTCATTATATTTTCTTTTGCAGATGATCAAAACCATGATTATCTGGCAAACTTCTAAAATACATATATTTTAGCCTGTTATATAGTCTCTGATGTCCATTATTGCATACATGCATGGAACAGCAGCTGTGAAAAGGAGCTGCCTGAAAGATCTGTCATTTTCTAGATAGCTGAAATCTGAATTTCACATTCTTATAGAGAATTAGACAGTGTACAGAATTCTTTTGATATGAGTTTCAGCAGGAATAAAAAAGTTCATCTTGTATGCTCAAGGCTGCTTATCAGTCTGTCAACCTCACAACTTCTTCAGCATAGATTTGCATAGAATTAGAGGGTGTAACATGCAACTATCCAACTTCACAATTGAAGCACTCTTAAATGTATTGAAAAGCTAAATTGAAATCATATAAATGTGAGAATCATTAATGTGCAAGTTGTTTGCTTTTTTTTTTCACTGAAAGTCTGCTACGCACTTAGCAATGAAAACAAATCCTTTTACATCTCTAAATGCTGCAAAAACAAGACACACAAAATCCTATCCTCAAGTGTACTGAATATAAGTTGCTGGAAAACAAAACAAAACAAAACAAAAGGGAACATGTGAATATCAGCTACTTGAAACAGGATAAAAATCTGTTGTGAAAGTTTACTAGCTTAGGACTCAAATACCTTTGCAAGTCCTCTGCTCTAATGATAATGAACCTGGAGTATTTCAGACAAATATTTTCTCAGAGCATGAATACAACTTCTGAACTAATTTATACAGTAATTCTGGAGGGTGAGCATTTTCAGTGTTGGTAATTAAAAATATTACTACATACAGAATTAACTAACAGAAATATCACAGGATTTTTGTGTTTGTTTCTGTGTTTCTAGCTAGGAAGATCTAAGCGCTCAGGATCTCACTCTCACAAAAAATAATCACCCCTGGAAAAAAGCTCCTTTAGCTGACTACTTTGTAAAGCTTTTATAGAATCATAGAATCAGCTTAGCTGTAAAGGACGTTCAAGACCAAGTCCAGCTGTCAGTCTTACACCACCATAACCACTAATCATCTCCTGAAGCACTATGTTTTCCTCTTTATGGAACACCCCCAAGGAAGGCAACTCCACCACCTCTGTAGGCAACGTGTTCCAATGCAGCACCACTCTTTCAGTGGAGAAATTTTTCCTAATATCCAGTCTGAATCTCCCCTGACACAACTTGAACCCATTTCCTCTTGTCTAGTCACAAGGGGAAGAGGCCAACACCAGCCTCACCACAACCTACTTAACCTACTTTCAGGTGCATGTAGAGAGCAATGAGATCTTTCCTGAACTCCCTTTTCTTCAGGCTGAACAGTCCCAGCTCCTTCATCGTCTCCTCATAAGATCTGTTCTCCAGACTCCTTATCAGCCTAGTGGCTTTTCTCTTCACTCTTTCCAGCACCTCAATGTCATTATACTGTGATGCCCCAAACTGCATACAGCACTCAGTTCATAGTTATCAAACTAGTATCAAACTGCTTTACTTTTATTTGTAAAAGTCATACTCTGTGATGTAGAGGAAACACAGTATATGTTGCCAGTATTCTATAAGATCTGACATAGGGTCAATCTATTTAAATTTATTTTAGCAATGAGTCCTGTGCTTTCTACTAGGCTTCTCCATAAAAATATGAGCAAAACAAAGGGAAAAATAGTTTCTATATATTAATTTTCCATGCTATGTTTTCTACTTCTAAGTAAGGGGTAGTAAAAATGCCCATAACATTTCAGCATTACTTTAATGGGTTATGCAAAAAAAAGTATAATTGAACACTGTACCTGTTACATATAAAATTCAATGCCTAATGCTGAAATGCAAGCACATTCTTTCAGTCATTTCATTCACTTCCTACTGAGCTCATGATTAGATTTTATTACGTACCAGACTTTACCTCATTAGAACCAGTGTATCTTCATTTCTGTGTAACTTTTGTGTGTCCATCATTAACTTTTATTACACATCAAAGTCTAGTTGCAACTATATATACCATTGTCAGAAGGCAATTCTCTCAAATTGTCTTCAAAACACTGCTTCACTTGTTTTCTTGCTACTTTTTCCTTCACTACAATCCAGTAGTACTGCAAAAGTGGTTTTCAATACTATTTGAAGTCCCTTTTGTCTTTCCCACATGCTTTATTGTGATCTTAATTCTAGCTTTTCCTACCATCTATTTTTAAAATTTATTTTAATGTTATGGTATGATTAAACAGTTTGATATCTGTAAAGCATAAAGTAGTTTAAATGTACTTGTATGGGATGTGAAGTATGATATACTCCTTCTGCCTTGACTATAGGGAATTTATCTCATTCATCCATCATAATGTTTTACCTAAGATTCCCCCCCATTATTTGGAAAGCACTGAAGTATAGGTATTACTGTAAGTTCAGAATTCAGAAGTCAAAAAGCTTTCTGTAAGAGAACAGTTCTAAGAAAGTACAGTCTTAAGAATGGAACATAAATTCCATAAGAATGGATTTAATTGCTTAGAACACCAGAGATTACAGAAATCAATAACACCTGTAAATAAACAGGAAAATTTTTGTGTCAGAGTCAAATATATGATCTGTAGAATAGGGGTCTTTCTGAATTTTTTTTCATTTTCTTAAGTCTTTTATAGTTCTGGCATTAGAACATAATAGTTTTCTTGTGATAAGTTTGTGATAAGAACAATAAGGATTATCTTCTGCCTACCCTTTTCTTTATTTTAGCTGTCTTGAAAGCTATATTAATGAATATATTTCTTTAATGGAGCTAAGATGTTTTGAAGTACAATGTGATACCTGGTTTCTTTATGCTGTTCTATAAAATGGGTAATATATGTGTTAACTAGATTACATAATTTCTTGGCAATTATTTCCATTTAAGTAACAGATTTGTTTTACTGAGTATGAAAACATCACCATAGAATCCTCATAGAATCATCGCAGAATGGTTTGGGATGGATGGGTCCTTAAAGGTTGTCTAGTTCAAACACTGTTGCCACAGGAAGTAAAATTTCCCAGTAGACAAAGTTGCTCAAAGCTCTCTCCAGCCTGATGCTGAGCACTTCCAGGGAAAAGGCCTCCAGAACATCTCTTGACAACCTGTGATTTGTCTCACTACTCTCACACTAAAGAATTTCACCCTAATATCTAATATAAATCTACCCTATTTCAGTTTAAAACCTTTACCCTTTGTCCTATTGCTATATGTCCTTATAAGAGTTCCGACCCAGCATGTAACTTCTTTATCTGTGTAAATAATCTGACCTGGAACCCAAGATATTGTGGGTTCCTGGAATAAATAATTTACCTGTCTGTGTACTTCATGTTAAGATTGATGTAGCATATGCAAAATGATAATCAATCCCACAATAAGATAAAAAAATGAAATAGTTGTTTACCTGATAGCTTAAAAAAATTTATGAAATTAATATTTTTTCCTTAGCCTTACATAAACTAAGTAAATCATCTAACCTTTCTATGAAGACATAAAATTGATAGTGTGTAGTTATTGCTTAAATGACAATAAAGACAAACCAGTTGCTGGGGATGGAGGAATAATATTGAGTTGAATGTTGTGGTTAATCTCTTTAATGTCTTTAAAAAAAACACCTGTTCTAACCAGCACTAGGATCAATGTGAGCAGTGCATACTATCAGTAATGCTGAAAGTAAGGAAGGGATATCATGGCACCACCTGAGGGTGGCAATACCAATAGAAGCATTTATGCTCCTTCAGGGAGCATTGAAGGTTTAGGAGCACATTTGAAATGTATGTAAAAAATGAACACAGCAGGAGGAACAAATTAGAAGTGCTGGGCTTATCTGAGATCTATGATGTCACTGGTATTAGTGAAACTTCATGGGAAAAGTCCCAAGTGTGGAGTGCTAGGATGAAGTACTGTAGGATGCTCAGGAGATACAGACAAGGCAAGGTGGAAGAGCTGCACTGTATGTAGAGGAGAGGCTTCACTGTATAGGCCTTTCAGATTGGGAAGATGCTGTTGAGAGCCTCTGGGTGGAGACTAGGGGAAAAGAAAACAAAAGAGATGTCACTGTGGGATTTTTACTGCCAGTTTCTCAGCCAGGATTTCAACACTGATGAGTTAATTCTGCCGACATTTAGGAGAAATCTCTGAACTGGTAACCCCTGTCACTATGGGAGATTTCAACTTCCTATACATAAACTGGGAATAACACACTGCTATGACAAGCAAGTCTGAACAATTCTCAAAATACATTGAAGATAACTTCCTAAAACAAGTACTCAGTGAACCAATTAGGATACGTGCCCTCCTTGACTTGTTCTTTGTGAATAGAAAAGGACTTGCAGGACATGTGGTGATAGGTGGCTGTCTTGGCCACAGGAGTCACTAAATCATTGATTTATTTTTAATTTAAATATAAAAAAGGTGAGCAGACTTGTTACACTTGTTACTCAAGAGCAAGTATTTTGCTACTTGGGTACTTAGCAGTGTTTTGTGAGAATCTGCTTTTGAGACCATAGGGGTAAACAGGTGCTGGTCAGTTTTGAAGAACTACCGTTTAAAAGTTCAAGAGCAAGTAATACTATTGTGTTCCAAGTCAAGCAGCTGGTTCAGAAGATCAGCTTGCCTGAACAGGGAATTCCTCATGGAACTCAAGAGAAAAAAAAAAAAAAGATTGGTTGATCTCTGGAAGTAAGGTCAGGCTTAATAGGAAGATCCCAGAGTCCTCACTGACCGACACAGGGAGAAAAGATGAAAGCCCCAAGTAGATTTGAAACAGGACAGTGTTATTCTCAAAAACAGGAAAGGATTTTTAAAGTATGTTAATAGGAAGAGGAGGTCCAAACAGAATATTGGACCAATACTTGTTATAGATGATTCCCTGACAGAGATACAGAAAAGCTGTGGACATTCACTGTTTTTTTTACTCATTGTTTAATAATACCAATAGATATTGGACTACTTGCCCCCCTGAGCTGGATGACCACATCTGTGGGAGCAGTAATTTTCCATTTGTGAACACCAGCTTTATAAGGCAACTGTTGAATTATTTGAATGTTCATAAATTTGTGGACCCCTGTGGGATTAATCCCAGTGTACAAAGGAATCAGTAGAGAATTCATCCCAGAAAACTAAAGGAGCTAATGGATATTTCAGCAAGACCCTCCTCAAACATCTACCAAAGGTCCTGGGACAGGATCTTATTCTTAAACCTGCTCACATCTAGCATATGGGTGACTGCACAGATTCCTCTCTGATATGACTGATTCTCCTCAGGAAAATATCAATGAGAATTTTGAAACACCTGAAAAATGGTGACAAGGTGGTTTCCACTAATTTTTGATAGATCTTCAGCATTCCAAAAGATCCCAGCTGAGGACAGACCTTGGCATTGTTCTCAGCCTTTATGACATGCTCAAAAATTATAACATGATACATCCTTTGGCAGAAACAGGCATTTTATAGTGCTGAATGAGACATGGCAAGATTCTGTTTTGCCTTGATATTTCCACAACATGTATGTACTATAAAGAGGTAATGTTTAGAATATATCTGTAGTTAGACTCTAAAAGAACATACAGAATTTTAATAGAAATGTTTATGTTGGTCTGAATGTAGCATGGATGAGAATGTGTTGTGGGCAAGGCCAGAAAGAATCACCAAGAGTACTATAAGGCTGTCATGGGTTCGTGGCACAAAAATTAGCAGATCAATGTGGTCTTAGATTTTCTATGAACAACTTCTCAAGGAACCTAGCTCAGGAGACAGGGGTCTGCAAATAACTCCTGCTGAGAAGATGCAGAAAGATGGAATTAAAAATCACTGTCACCTTTTAAAATGAAAAAAAAAAAACAAAAACACCAAAAAACAAAAAACCCCAAACCAAAACAACAACAACAAAAAACCAAAACCAAAACATATGAAAAGAATGTGCAACATGAACCATGAACATATGATTACCAACTCAAGATGAACACAGGAAAAATGGGAGGGCTTGAGAGGGAGCATTCCTTGTCTTCTGTGTGTTTGAGACAGAAGACTTGTGCAGACCTGGAGTGTTGGATACAAGTGTGCTGGTACCCAAATACTGTGCAGTCTACTTGGACACACTTCTGAGTGCTCTTGGATATGTGGTCAAGGGAAAGCTGATGATGTTACTTTTGTTTAAGAAGAATTAATATCACTGTCTACAAATTCTTACAGTGGTGCTTTTTTTTTTGAGCAAAGGAGCTGGACCTTTTCGTATAAGGAAAAACATGAAGACTACTTCAATATCATGGAAAATAATTTTTCTCTCTAACTGTAAGTTCTATGTGGTCAGAGTAAAGAAATCAAAGATGTGGTTTTCTCGTAGGCATTCATTATTATCTTGATCTTCAGCTTGTTTCAAATGCAGACATTTTAAAAAATCATAGTGAAACTCTCAGGATTCCACACAAATACCCTCTGAGCAGCAAAGTTTGTTGGCTTTGGCTGGGATAGAGAAAAATTTCCTTGTTGTGGATAGTATGGGGCTATGTTCTGGATTTGTGCTGAAAAGTGTTAACAGAAGGATAGTTTTGATGCCACTCAGCAGTGCTTACACAGAGCCAAGGCTTCTGCTTCTCACAGAAGAAGTAAATAGGCATTGAGATCACAAGAAATTGGGAGGGGACACAGCTGAGACAGCTGATCCCAAATAACTAAGGAGATACTCTATACCATAAGATATCATTCTCAGCATGGGGCAAGAAGAAGAAAGGGGGAACATTCAAATGGTGTTTGCCTTTTCAAGTGACCACTACACATAATAGACCCCAGCTTTCCTGGGCAGGGCTCAATACCTACCTGCCTTCTGATGGAAAGCATTGAATTAATTCCTTACTTTGCTTGGATGTGCAGCTTTACTTTACTTATTAAACTACCTTTACCTGAGCACACAAGTTTTGTCACTATTACCCTTCCGTTTCTTACTCACATCCTACTAGTGTGAGCGAGTGGATCTATGATGCTTAGTTTTCAGCTTTGATTAAACCATTACACTAAGTCCACTGTGTATATAAGTGTATTTGCTTGTTCCAATATATTATTGTTGGATGGTAATGTATTGGGCAGACCTCTTGTCTTCATTTTTACTTCACTCACTTAAATAAATGTGCCTTTTAAATTTTATTTCACTATTACTATCTATTACATACTGAAAAGAACAGATTGGCAAGAAATTCTCTTTTTCTTTTATTTTCCACATATCACTATTCTGCTTGATAGGTTCTGGAATAATTTTATTTAGCTATATATAGCTCTAAGAACATGAACAAAGGAATGCTTTTCTCCTTGCATTGATGGGTCTCATTATTTTTTAAAAAAACAGTAGTCTCTGTTTTGAAGCTCTGATGTTTCAGTGGGTTCAAAATTAACAAGACAAGTTCACCTATCTGTCTCTAAAGGAATGAGACAGATAACAATTCTGCTTGTTGATTGCCAATGAAGATTAAAGTGGACAAACAGTTGAAAAGGATGCTGATGTGGATGTGGATGTTTAAGAGATTTTGATTTGTGTAGTTTTTCTTATACTACTTCTACAGTATACTCTAATTAGTCTGATACAAAAATTTAGGTCTGAGTGCTTAATGAGGTGTGCCCCATTTGCCCTTGTTTGACCTTCCTTAAAATTTTCTTCATAGCCATCCTATCTCCTTTCTTCAAGCTACTTCATTAGCTGAACGATCTGTTGAGATGGAGGGCTATGATACTGCCTGGTTAATACACACTTACTAGAGCAATTAAATTTTTCTAAGTAAAGAAGTTTTTTACATATGCTTTGAAATACTGTGTTTAATTTATACAGTAAATGCATGTAAACATATATTGCATATAACCGTGCTAACACTTCTTTGTCTGTGCTGTATGTTATTTTGTGGTTTTCTTGGAGTGTTTGTATGAATGTAGTTCTCTATTAAATTGTTATACAATGGACATTGTGAAAGCAGTACAAAGGAATAGAAAAATGGGATACTCATCAAAAAAACGTAACTTGTAATTATGTATCTCTAGAATTACTATCTATGTTTTGGTAGAATATCAGTTTTATACAAATAGTAAACATGAAACTGCATGAGATGCTGTCTAAAGAAGTTTTTAGAATACAAATCCATAGTGTAATGGATACAGACACTGAGAACAGATGGTGTGCCAAACAAAGAGAACTAAAGCAAGTGAAGAAAACAACACTACAACAGAATTTTATTTTGTAGCCTAAGAGGGAAATTTGACGGTCTATACGGAACTTAAAATAAACCTCTTCCCACAGCTCTACTCTCTTCTCTGGTGTCAAACAATCCATTCTTTATATTTTTCCTTTAAAGTCAGCAAAAAGGATTTTCAAAATCTCTTTGTCTAGAGGTTAAAAAAAAAATATCTTCATACTTTTACTTTCCTTAGGCTCAGACAAAATCAATGTCAAGTCACTTTCCTGAAGGTTAAAATAAAAAATAATTTGATATGGTTGCATTCTGTTTCCAGTGATTTTTTTTTTTAAACTCTCATCCAGTCAGAAGTAGTCTCTAAGATCTTATTTCCCTTATTAATAGTTCATATTTAATAGCATATTGATGTGCATCTGCTTCCTAACCTTCACAACCTAGCATCCTTACTGAGAACTCTGTTCCTCTGTTCCTATAAGGATAGCAGACTGCGTAAGATCTCATTTTTTTTTCTTTTTTAATTAGGAATTTTTGATATCACATATGAGATTAGCTTTTCAATTCTAAAACAGAATAAGTTCAAATTGAATCAAAGATTAATATGATTCATATTATAAAATCTCTATTATCAAAGCTATGACAGCCCATACTGTATTTTTTTGTAGGAGTGCTCTTATTTTTCCCTTGATGCCCTAACATTTTTCAAAGTGTAGATGAATCGGTGTGATACAGATTTGCAGAGAAAACAAGCAGTGTTTGAATTAAGTTAAATGTAATATTGATTACGAATCACATGTGAGTGGAAAGTTTGATTTTCCAATACTTGCCCCAAGGAGCAAAGATAAGACTACTTAATCAAGACCTTTTCCAGATACAGATGATTCTAAGCATCCTGAGAATGTAAATTACAAACTACTCTTTTAGCTAATAATTCCAGAAGATATTTACTGCACTTATGCACTGGTCACTAGAGAAAATAAAAAAAACTTCAGCTCTCCTACATAGATAGAGAACTGACATAAAAACCTGGGTATTTTTTTTTTCTCACATGTCTGAAACTTGCATATATATTTTTCAGCTAAACGTAGTCTTCAGAAAAGATTTTAACTGTAGATGGTGGTAGGGTTGTGGAATGCTATGATGACTTAGGATGTATGTCAAGCAACTAAAAAATGTGAGTACTATGTAATCTTCTTCATAGAAAATAAGGTTTCTTAACTTAGCTATCTGGTGAAGACAGTTGAACTGAACTGAAGTTACCTGGTTTCACCTGAGGAGAGAACATCTATCCATGTCGTTACATATTTTTTCCTACTGCTTATTTTTTGGACCATCCTTAACAAATAAAAATCATTTTTAATTTGGATAACGACATAAAAGGCAAATAATTTTTATAGCAAACCTGAACTGTTCTCCTAAGTAACATTTGTTAAATTAGTCTTCATTGTAAATTTTCATAAGACAATTTCTGTATTTTCTGAAGCAGTAATAGTTACTAAGAAAATGCATATATAGCAGTCATCAACCTAACTTTTTCCTTAACAACATGAAATCTGACCTTTTTTTTAATTGCTGCATTTTTTTTTTCCTGACTATTGTCCCATATAATTATGGGTAAAAAACAAATTAAAAGATTTAGAACCCTATAAAGGTAACTTAAAATTATCTTTCTCCAAATAAAATATTTGAATTCTTTATCTCCATAGACAATCCTTAAGCTTGTTATTATAATTTAAATAAAGAATTTTTAGGTATGTGTATCTTAGCTCACTTTATAAAATGTGCTTCATCTTTAAGTCACTATGGCTTTCTTTGCTTCAATAAAAACAGAGAACCCTGACCTCAGCTTGGCAGTGGATGAAGATATTCTTGGCTTTTTGCTAAGAGACAATCTACACTGTGTCACAAAAATCAAACTAACATTTATATGGTCATGCTTAACTGACCTAAACATTGTATCTTCATTAATGGAAAGTATCACAGAGAAAACAGCATAGCAGTATTTTTCTAAAAAAAACCAACAAACACCCCCCCCAAAAAAAACCCAAAACAACAAACCAACAAAAAACCAAAAACCAAACCTCCAAGCAAACAAACAAAAAACCCCAAACAAACCTTTGTTGTAGTATAACTGGGATGTGTAATAAAAAAACAAACCCAAATTTTTTTAACCCAAATCCTAGAGGGTAGATCAAAAGAATTTCTACTGCCTTGATGTGAGCTTATAATTCCTAAATTTATCCATATGCTAATTTCATGGTACTATGTCCATTCCTTGTTGGTCAGAGTAGGAGTGCAGAAATGACATTAAGAGGATTTTGAACTAGGTTCTAAGCAGATCACTGAATTTCCCTCCTGTATCTTCCTCTTCTGACATTTTTTTTTTTATAATCTCAGATTTACTTTAAATCCTCTTAAGTTACTGAAGTAGATAAAGAACATTTTCCAGATTTCCCACTTGAAATTATTAATAGAAATTGCATAGCTAACCAACCATCGCTGTAGGATTAACTGATAATGCTTGACTGTTCTTTAGAATGTACTTTTTTCTCTGTATAAGATGTTTTCTGAAACAGAGCTAGCTGCACTGTTTCTATACAGATGAGTATTGTCCTGCTGAGATTAATTTTTAAACTATAGCAGAAGGAATCTACTGGTCATACACAAAATTCCAATTTTTGTCACTAGATAGGATTTATAGTAAGATTTTAGGTTCAGATTATTCAGATCATTATTAATGGTAGAATTATTATAATGATGGAATAACAACAATAATTGGTATTTTAATATCTTATTTAATATTTCATATCTTATTCAGATTCATATTAATGGTAGTGTTCAGGATCCTTAGGGCAACAAGGAGGGTATAAAGCAAACTTACTACTGGACTTGAAGAGAACACTTTGACCTCTTCAGGGATCTGCTTGGTAGAGTGTCACGGGATAAAATCCTGGGTGGGAGAAGAGCCCAGGAGGTCTGGTCAGTATTCAAGGATCTCTTCCTCCAAGCCCAGCTGCGAAAGAGAGAGAAAGTAAGATAAGAACTCTAAGAGATCTGCATAGATGAACATGGAGCTCCTGGACAAACTTAGATGGAAGAAGTCTACAGAATGTAGAAGCCAGGAGGCTGTCCAAACAAAGAGGTAGTCCAAGCAGCCAGGAACCAGCTGAAGAAAGCTAAAGCCCAGATAGGGTTAAATCAGACCAGGGATATCAAAAGTAAAAAAATTTTCTGCAGGTACATCAGTGATAAAGGCAAACTAGGAAAAAAATGTCCAGAAGAAAATGGGAGATGAGGTTATGCTGCATAAGGAGAAAGCTGAGGTACTCAAGACTTTTTTTTCTTCTGTCTTCACAAGCATCTACTCAAGTTGGGTGATGAGAGACTGCAACAGGTTGCCCAGGGAATTTGTGGCTGTCCCCTCCCTCAAAGTGTTCAAGGCCAAGTTGGATGCAGCTTTGAGAAACCTGATATAGTGGGAGGTTTCCCTGCCCATGCTGTGTGTGTGGAGGTTGAACTATTTGATTTTAACATCCCTTCCAAACCAAACCATTCTATTATTCTGTCAAGATGCAGAGGGCAAAGGCAGTGACTGCGAGAATAAAGAAATCTCCCCTGTAGGAGAAGAGTGGGTTCAAGACCATGTAAAGAACCTGAAAGTACACAAGTCCGTGGGACCTAACAAGAATCACCTGTGACTCCTGAGGGAACTGGTGCATGAAGATGCAAAGATACTATCTATGATATCTGAAAAGTTGTGGCAATCTGATGAATTTCCCACTCACTAGGAAAGGGGAAATAAGAAAATCTGGGGGAAAAAAAGCCAGTCAGTCTCACCTCTGTGCCTGGGAAGATTATGGAGCATATCTTCCTGAAAATTCTGCTAAATCATATGGAAATTATGGATATGATTTGTGACAATAAATATGGCTTCAATAAGGGCAAACCATATGTGACAACTTTATTGGCCTGACACAGTGAGGTCACAGCATCGATGGACAAGGGGAGAGCATCTAACATCACTGCCCCACATGACAATTGGAAAGATATGGGTTCAACAGATGGACCACTCACTGGATAATGAATTGACTGTATTCAAAGAATAGTGGTCAATGGCTTGATGTCCAAATGCAGATCGGTGATGAGCTGAGTTCCTCAAAGGTAAGTACTGGGTTCAATGTTGTTTAACATTTTTGTAGGAGACATGGATGATAGAACTGAGTGCACTCTCAGCAAGTTTGCCGATGACACCAAGCTGTGTGGTGCAGCTGACCCTCTGGAGGGAAGGGATGCCATAGACAGGGACCTTGACAGACTTGATATATGAGGCCATGCAAACTACATGGATTTCATACAGTTTAAAAAGGCCAATTGCAAGGTCCTGTCCACTCATTGGAGAAATTTGAAGCACAATTGCAGCCTGAGCAGAGAACGGATTGAAAACAGTCCCACCAAGAAGGACTTTGAGGTGATGAGTCAGCAAAGTGCTTCTTTGCTCTTGTGAGACCATGCCTGGAGTACTGTGTCCAGTTCTGAAGCCTCTACATATGAAGGACATGGAATGGTTGGAGTGAGTCCCAAGGATAGTCACAAAAACAGTCATAGGGCTGGAGCACCTCTCCTATGAAAACAAGGTGAGAGTTTAGGTCATTCAAGCTGGAGAAGAGAAGGCTCTGGGAAGACCTTATAGCAGCCTTACAGTACTTTAAAGGGACCTATGGGAAAGCTGGGGAGGGACTTTTTACAAGGATGTGTAGTGATGGGAAACAAGGTAATGGTTTTAAGCAGGAAGAGGTTAGATTTAAGTTATACACTTGAAAGAAATTCTTTACTGTCACGGTGTGGGGAATAGGTTGCCCAGGGAGGTTATGTATACCTCATCCCCAGAGGCTCTCAAGACCAGGATGGATGGGGCTTTGAACAACCTGGTATAGATGGAGGTCCCCCTGCCCCTGCAGGGGGTTTGAAACTAAATGGTCTTCAACCCAAACCAGTGTATGCTTAATCTCTCTTTCTGGCCCCTTCAGTTAAGCAAAAAATACCTATGCTGCATTCTCAGAAGAATCTAATAGAATTACAAGAGAATTTCTGGATTTTTCAATTTTCGAAACACTATGTGCTGTAAGAAGGTTATTTTAAGAGTGTGAGCAACTATCTTAAAGACTTAGCACTTCAGTCCCAATGTAGCATTTATAATACCTGCAGGATAATGGACAGCCTGGTCAAGCTTTATAGATGCTGCGAATTGAAGCCCAATATAATGTGAGTCTTTTACTCATAATGAGTCTCTCTATAGCTTTTGTACCAATGGACAAAGGAAAACCGGTGCATAGATACCCTGAATTTATACTGTTGCAGCCTGTAGTCTTGTAGTCAATAAAGCAGGATTTCTCTATGTTCCCAGTTACAGCATTAGAGGTCTACTGAGCCTGATATTCACAGAATTAATATCCCTTAAAGCACAGCATCTCATGTCTTACCTCAGAAAGAAAGACCAGTTCTCTACAGTGCATTTCCAAATTCTAGAGGCATTTTTTTTTGTTTGTTTGTTTAGTTTTTTCCCTTCTCATTATCTCTTTGATTTGGGAACTTGAAAGATTTCTGTAAATTGCATCTTTTATCATTCAACATGCTATAATCACCTCTAATGCTGAATATCTACTAATCTACTGACTTAGTGTGTGACTCTCGTTACAATATCCGTTATCTTGTGAATTTTAAAAGAGAAAGTTTTTGAATTTATCATTATATGTGTGTATGAGAGAATCATAAATTAATTTTGGTTGGAAGGCACCTTTGGAAATCATCCATCAGCAGTTAGTTCATACTAAGTTCTCAGAGATGAGCCATTTTTGATGAGGTTGTTTAAGGACCATGAACACATAACTGTTTATATATAAAGGGTCATTTGTTCCAAGGATTAGCTGCATTCTCAGTGTCCATGCAGTCCATGCAACCCAATCATGGATAAACCCTCTTACAAAATGGTAAGTGAGGCACCTGCTCTCCACCATAACACAGTACTGCAAGCTCTTTCTAGAGATCAGACAGCTCAGAAAGGGCTCACAATCTTTGATCAGTAAGTTGCACTTTCCTGTCATCTGTGCCTGAGAAAAGAAACTGCAGCCATGTAGAGGGGTTCACCCCATCATCACTAAATAAATCTCCATCTGGTCTCCAATGAAATGTAACCTGGAGATGTAGTATGCTATCAGCTCACCAGGTATATTATTGCTTGAAAGAATTTGGTTGTTATCACTTTAACCAAACTCTTAAAACCAAGATATAGAGACTGCAATTAGGAAGGAGACATGGTTTTATTTGATCTTGTGCAGAATCAGCCATTTGGGGAATATTTCCCTAATCAAGTACATCATTGCTCAAAAACTTTACCTATTTATACACTGAAGCTTATATCACCAGCCTACATGTCCTTATACATCATATTAATTCCCAGCTACCTAAAACATTTGCATAACACTAACATTGCAAACCAAACTACTCACACATGGGAGTCTTAGGTTGTGGTTGGTGGTTCTTTGAGTAGGTGTTCCCCACTCATTGCAAGGCAAAGTTGACTTTAGGAATCTTCCATTCTTGCATTCTTACCAAATGCTGTTTCAAGCATTTTTGTGGATGTTCTGATGCTTGCTGCCTCAAGTCTTCATGGCCATTGACATACGAAGCTCCATCCTGACCTTGTGAATATTTTGCTCCAGGCATTAAAGCTTCTAAATAGTATCTGAAAACATCAGAAAGCCCAACTTTGACCTCTTCAAACAATTGCTGGGGGAAATCCTATGGGACAGGGTACTAGAAGGTAAAGATGGTTGGTTATCATTGAAGGACCACTTCTTCAGGTGTCAAGACCAATGCATCCCAATGGGAAGGAAATCAAGAAAGGAAACCAGGAGACCAGTATTCTTGAACAGGAAGCTGCTAGGTAAACTCAAATGGAAAAGAGAACCTATAGATAGTGGAAGGGCTGGCCACTTGGGAGGAATATAAGACTGCTGTCTGAGAATGCAGAGAGGCAGCTAGGAAAGCTGAAGTGTTCTTGGAGTCAAACCTTGCAAGAGAGGCCAAGGACAACAGGAATGGCTTCTTCAAATACATAGCAGATAAAACCAGCACTAGAGGCAATGTAGGCCCACTGCTGAATGATGTGGGTGCCCTGGTGATGGAGGACACAAAGAAGGCAGAATTGCTGAACAGCCTCTTTGCCTCTGTGTACACTGCTGGAGGACTCAGGAGCCTCAGACACTCTAAAGCTTCTGAGGAAGTCTGGGTAAAGAATGAGTTTTCCTTGGTTGATGAGGACTGCGTTAAGGATCAGTTAATGAGGCTGAACATCCATAAATCCATGAGTCCTGATGGGATGCAACCACAGGTGCTGCGGGAACTGGTAGATGTCATTGCTAGACCATGCTCCATCATCTTTGGTAAGCTGTTGGAAACAGGAGAGATGCCAGAGGACAGGAGGAAAGCAAATGTCACTCCAGTCTTCAAGAAAGACAAGAAAGGGGACCCAGATAACTACAGACTTGTCAGCCTCACCTCCACCCCTGGAAAGGTGATGGAACAACTCATTCTTGATGCTGTCTCCAGGCAAATCAAGGACAGGAGTAGTCAACATGACTTTACTAAGGAGAATTCATGTATGACCAACCTGATAGACTTATATGAGAATGCAAGTAGATGGATGGATGATGGCAGAGCAGTAGACATGGTCTATCTTGATTTTAGTAAGACACCATCTCCCACAACATCCTTGAAGCTAAACTGAAGAAGTGTGGCCTCGATGACTGGTCAGTGAGGTGGATCAGGAGCTGGTTGAAGGATAGAAGCCAGGGAGATGTAGTCAATGGGATGGAGTCTTGTTGGAAGTCTCTTTCCAGTAGAGTCCCTCAAGGGTCAGTACTGGGGCCAGTACTATTCAATGCATTTATTGATGACCTGGATGAGGGAATAGATTGTACTATCAGCAAGTTTGCTGATGACACAAAACTGAGTGGGAGTGGATGACCCAGAAGCCTGTGCTGCCATTCAGAAGGCCCTAGACAGACTGGAGAGTTGGGCTGGGAGAAATTTAATGTATTACAACAAGAACAAGTGTAAAGTCTTGCATCTGGGAAAGAACAACCCCAGGTACCAGTATAGGTTGGGGACTGAGCTGTGGGAGAGCAGCACAGGGGAAAGGGACCTGGGCGTGCTGGTGGATGGAAGGATGACCATGAGCCAACAATGTGTCCTTGTGGCCAAGAAGGCCAATGGCATCCTGGGGTGCATTAGAAGGAGGGTGGTTAGTGGGTTGAGAGAGGTTCTCCTCCCCCTCTACTCTGCCCTGGTGAGGCCACATCTGGAATATTGTGTCCAGTTCTGGGCCCCTCTGTTCAAGAACAGGGTACTGCTTGAAAGAATCCAGCTCAGAGAAACCAAGATGATTAAGGGAGTGGAACATCTCCTTTATGAGGAAAGGCTGAGGGAGCTGGGTCTCTTCAGCTTGGAGGAGAATGAGAGGTGACCTCATTAATGTTTATAAATACATAAGGGGCGAGTGCCAGGAGGACTCAAACTTTTCTTAAGGGTGACTGACAACAGGACAAGGGGCATAAAAAAATATAAAACAAAAAAATATAAACTAGAGAATAGGTGGTTCTGTATAAATACTAGGAAGAATTTTTCACTGTGAGGGTGACAGGGCACTGGAACAGGCTGCCCAGGGAGGTTGTGGAGTCTCCTTCCCTGGTGACATTCAAAGCCCACCTGGATGTGTTCCTGTGTGACCTGATATAGGTGACCCTGCTTTGGCCGGGGGGGTTGTACTGATGATCTTTTGAGGTCCCTTCAAACCCCTAACTTTCTATGATTCTATGAATTCTATGATAAGGTGCAGGAGCATATTCAAATGATGAAAATGGAGAAGAGCTCTAAAAGAAAAAAAAATATAAAAGCTACCATAACTTAACCTCAGCTGGGTACCTTTTGCTCAGGCTATTCTCTTAAGTGGCATGTAAGACACTGGGTAGCAGTAAGTGGTACTGTATATCATAGTGACATTAATTACCAAGTGGGGAGGAGATGGTAAGACAGTGGTTTGGTTTTTTAAATCACTTGGTAATTGACAGAAATAGTTTTTCCTTTCCTGTCAGCTTGAGACCATTCTTCCCACAAAGCTTTATACTTGCACCAAACATTTGAAACCTTTCTGAACAATTTATTCTTTCCTTTGTATTTATGTGTTATACAGAACTAGGGACTCAGATGTACTTTCTAATTTGTATATGAGCTCACATAATTTTTTGGTACTTGGATACGTGGCAGTGAGAATTATCAAATCTTTACTCTTGCATTCTTTATGTTTACTTACTTGCATTCTCTATGTTTCTTTTAAATAGTTAAATCAATACTGTTGTATTCCTCATTACTGAAATAATTGTGTAAAGAGTAAGTCTAGTAGAATGTTTTATGGATGTACATTGCTACAAGTTGAGAAGGAAGTTTGATTCAACAGCATCAAGCTGTTTATTGGGAAAGAACACATCTGTATCACATGAATTCTCTGTTGAGAAGCTAGTTGACAGCTCTTTGGGGGACATTATGCATGAGGTAAAATTTAATAACCATTCTTGTGTATTAAAAGGAAATGAAATCTCCAGCAGCTTTTCATGAGCAGGAGGCTTAAAATATTCCAGTTGCATTAGTTATTGAGACTGGATTAAAGAAAATTCTTAGAAGTTCACTTGTATTTATTTTTTATGAAATTTCTACTGAGTAGGTACATTCATATAGAAGGGTTTTGCTTCAAGTAACTAGTTCTGGTTTAGAAAGACAAAGCTAGTAGGGATTTTAGCCAGCCAAAGAAAGTCAAGTCTAGAAATAGAAAAGTTGTTCTTGCCAGCTATGACCTTGTCTCAATTTAGTGGTCAGTGAACCAAAAACCCAGAGAACAGACTTCTTTCCACTACTCCTCTCCACCCTTTCAAGGGAAGATAAGAGGAGAATAAGGAAGGCTGACTAAGAGGTTGGAAGTTAAAACTAGAACAGGTTTAATAGAATTGGGAAGAGATAGTAACGTGGAATAAAATGGTCCAAAAGTCCCTCATGGAAGAGATGACTCTGGAAAAGAGACCAGTGTATTCAGATCTGTTCTCATTAGATCTAGGATTTGTCAATAGACACACACGCAAGGCTATTTTTAAGTAGATCAAGGACAAGTTATTATACTATAAATAGTGATTACCTCATCCAAACACAGACATACAGTCACAGACAGCTTACAGAACTATACTTTCCAGCAGGACCCACAGACTGAGCATCCCCTGGAGTCAGAACAGCTGACAGGCACAAGCTTAGCAGGCATCCCTGCAGAGAGATGAAGTTCATCTCAAAGTTGTGCATCTCAGTCTCCCTTTGGTTTGTTCCCTCTTTTATATCTGGTGCATCCTACCACGTAGGGCCAGCATGTGCCAGGAGGCTTGTCAGAGGCAGAGTACTCCTGCCTTAGCTGTTATAGAACAAACCTCTGGTGTGCACTTGAGTGAACACTGGAAGGCGTTGTCTCAAGTCTACTCTTAATAAACCTTTCTCATCTTCCTCCACCTTGAAGTCCCAATGAGCTCCACCATCAGATGAAAGGTGCCTGTGGCATCAGCATTTCCATATCACTCCATGCAACACCAGATGTTCCTCTTCAACCCTGGCTCCTCAGCCATCACTGGCATTCTAAATGTCAAATTCCTCATTTAACATTAAATATCTGGCCTCTACAGATAAAAACTATTTCCTCCAACACGGATCCAACAGCATGTTGTAAGTTGATCACAGAGAGCAGTAGCCTATCCCCAAGACTTGTAAGTACAGTGAAGCAGCAAGCAAAAACGGAAGCAGGAAGGAACAGAGTTCCTGTCTTCCTGGCTTTTATAGGCTACGGCAGAAATACTGAGCAGCTCTGTTCTGCCCACTAGGATCCCTCAGTGTATTAAACACCCTCTATCTAGGTATTATTATGGTATACATATATCATTATATTATTATTATTATTATACACAATATATTATGTATTGTAATTATCTATATTATTATTCATTATTGATTCCATAATATTAGCATGTGACACCTTAGACTGTAACAGATATGAATGAAATACACATGACATATGGAAATCAAGCCAGCTAACAAGATATATTTCTTTCTTTGGCTTTTCTTTTTTTCATATCTATTTTCCTACTAACTAGAGTGCTAACTTACACAGTGAAGGTAATTTTTTCTTATTTTACTTACTCTTTGACTGGTATAAAGAGAGATTTAAAGATAATCTTCCAAATTCTTAATGTCCTAGAGTATTAAAGGAATTAAAAAATTGATGGATTACTCTTGAAATCTTTTATGTTACCTGAAATGTAAGGAACTTGCTAGATATTGAGCGCTTTCTCTTGTAAGAGCAGACTGCATTAGTAACAACGATCTAGTTTAAAGCTAATATCAAGTCACAGAGAGACATGATAATGTGATAGTATTAGAAAAGTGTATACAACAAGTGAGATGGTTATGAATCCGAGCCTGGGGGTTCACCTTAATGGCAGTAATAAACTTATCCTGTCTTAGACTTTTCAAGTTGTTATGCTTAGCAGGTCTAAAGTTCTGTAAATATGACAGGAATGATTTTTCCAGGATTCACTATTTTAGTGTCCTTTTTCCTTAAACAAGAATCACACGTTAATTTTTGTCTTTTGAGTTTCAACTTCTATGTTTAATTCAAATCTTATTCCACCTAGATATCTATATATTTACATCTACATGCATACAAACTCTCTTGAATACTGTGATTTTTGTACATGCTATTATTTACATTACTCTTTTCTTCTCTCTATAATGAAAGTGTTACCTAATAGATTTTTTGTTTTATTTTAAAATTTTCTTTATAAATAAAATCCAGCACTTTGAAGTAATATTGAAGTAAATATCAGTTTTTATGTCTGAAGAAAAATATCTAGATAATTGTTCAAGCTTTTTATACTTTTATTGTGGTAAGATTATAGAACAACTAATATTGATGGAGACAGGAAAGAGGAATATGTTCAGGAGTTTAAGTCGTTTAATTGAGAATTTAAAAAAATAGTTGCTTTTCATGCCAATATAAGAATTATAGGAAAGCAATAAGAGTTAGACATTTAATTAGAAAATACACTCTCAAATTTGGTCATGCTGAGACCAAGTATGGAGGTTACCAAGTTTGACTGGTGAGAAAGTGTATCTCTCTAAGGCCCAAGGAATAAGTTTGCAGCAGAAGAAATATGGATGAACATTAGGGAAGAAATTATAATGTCCACTTAGGAAACATAATTTTGTAAAATGAAATCAAGGCTTTACTTAAAAGGAAGAGAACAAGAAGCAACTGAAAAAAAAAAAAAAAAAAAGATATTTTTTTACAAGGGGTATCATAGAAGTGATGATTTAATTTCTGTCTGAAGGATCAATCATGTCCTTGTGAAAGGCCAGGTAGTATAGAACAGAAATGTGGAAGGAAAAAAGTGAGGAAGTGGATATAGGTTAGTAGTCATCCATTTTCAAGAGACCATTAGT
Source organism: Phaethornis superciliosus (assembly GCA_023637945.1). Classification (NCBI taxonomy): domain Eukaryota; kingdom Metazoa; phylum Chordata; class Aves; order Apodiformes; family Trochilidae; genus Phaethornis; species Phaethornis superciliosus. Next base: position 42,540,605 of record JAJQWJ010000004.1, on the reverse strand, counting down.
AGGAGTTGTGAAGAGGGCTAGAAAGTGAATTACAATCAGGTAAGAATGCCTTTATAGAAATAGGGAGAAAGATCAATGACTGCAGCTGAAGAAGCAGTAAAAGATTAATGATAAAATGAAAATGAGGAGTAGAGCAAAGAAAGGTCAGGAAACATGAGTGGATGAGGCCAACTTGAAGTAGAACTGAAGTAGGTCAGTGAATTAAAATTAATTTACATATACTTGTTTTGATCATCTTTTAAGGAACTCATAATTCAGTATGACAAAGCAGGACTGAACATGTGAAAAAAATCCCACACTCGGTATTCCTTCAGACAAAGTCTTTCAGGTATGAAAGAGGAGAACAAAGATTACCACACCACAATAACTATTCTGAATAGTGTCTTCCTTTGTTTTCCTCTGTAGCTTGTGAGGCATTGTGAGGGATGATGCAGTTGCTGTTTGTTGTATAAAGAATTTCAGAGGGAGTTTTTCTCTGTACTTATGTACTTCTTAAATAAAAACTGTACTAGATGTTGAATGTGATCTGTCTTAATTCTCTCTTCCCCTCTCCTTTCTGATGTTTTAGAAGAGGGCGAGGTTTTGTGATAGGTGAACTCTGTGACAAAGCCAAATTATTGCAACAATCAGGCAGATATTGCTACCTGATAGATACAGCTATCTGATAGGTACAGTTTTATCCCAAGCCTAAATCCACACAAAATATCTATTACTTGCACTGTATTGCCACATGTGAAGGGTAACCTGCCAAAAATTATGTACAATTTATCCAGTATTTGGGTAAGTTATACCACTAGCTGTATTTATGTATTTATTTATTTATTTATTTTTAAAAAATAAACAGCAAGTGAAAATTGACCAGAGCTCATGAAAACAAGTAAAAAATTCCCTTAATTAATTCTTAAAATGATTCATAAAGGTATCATTTATCACATTGATATTAAGATCAAGATGTCCTCACAACAACAGATCAGAGACAAGTGATGAGCCTTCCTACATAATGCTGTTTCAACCCAATCCATGATAGCACTAGCTGCTTAAAGTTACTTACCCTTTACATAAAGTCTCTGTGGACAACTAAAGCACTTTGAATATGGGCAGAAAAAAGTGCCACACACCCATCCATACCTGTCACCATTATATGATTTGATCTAAATGGAGGGAACTTGTCTGATGGCACATGATCAGCTTATATACTGAAGAAAGAGATATCAGGCTATAAAGGGTAATGCAGATGAACACAAAATTAGAATTACAGTTTCAACATTTATTATCGAGTTATACTGACGTATCCGTCCAAACCATGACTTTACCTTTTGCTACCATTTTTCTTCCTGTTTTATCTTTTAAGCAGAAAATTTCTTCTTATTCCCTCTCCCCAGTTACACATGAAATATTTTGGAGTGTTACTGAATTTCATTGTACAAACACAGTACATATATTAGTAAATCATATCAAACACATGGCACATGTGTTGATGTGATGATGAGGATACTGATAGTAAAATTGACATGAAAAGATGGGAGTAGGATTCAGTGTGTTTTCTTTGCTCCAAAATATTCCTTGAATTATTTGTCTCATGCTGCAATTTGAAGAACCAAAATCAAAGATGTCAGTGACTAACTGAATCTCTCAGTGTGTTTTGGTAGTATATTTGTCTGTACAATAATAGAAAAAATATTCTAAACAGATGACTTATTCTCTCGTTAACTTTCTGTCTGGTTTCTAATTGTAGAATATTCTTTCTACTGGTGTTTATGATTTCCAAACTTTTACTTCAAACTTTCCTTCTTTTTGCAGTTCAATGGTATAATTATTTGGAAAGCCAATTTCTTTCTATATCATCCCCTATTTCTATGAACTCATAAAATTTGAGTAAGGTTAAATTCTTTTTCCTAATGCAGCAGCTATGTCTGGCAGCATGGAGACATCGATGTGAGGTAGAAAAGGGTTATCATTTGGTATATCCAGCCCTGTAAAGATTTGCACAATTGCATCATATCATTAAGTACCTTATGCGTAAAGTAACACAAATTCATTAGTAAATTCAACACAAAAATACTTTTTCTCTTAAAAAACCATGTTTTATTTCATTGTTTCAGAATTGAATGCTTAAACTTATAATCAGAAATGCGATTAAATGGGAACTACTGAATTGTTTATATTGATCCCCATAGAAATTTGATTCATTGTATTTGGGAGTTTAATTTCAGTGGTTTGTTTGTTTTTATTGGTTTTGTGTTTGGTTTGTTTTTTTTTTCTTTTTCACTTTCTTCCAAGCAATTATTGATACTCAACACATTTGGATAGGAATGTCATGATTTGAAAATATTAAAACATTTTTCTCGTAGATGTTGGTCATTCCTTAGTAAGAGTGCTCTTTCAAATGGAAGAGTTTCATGATAATCCTGAAATATTCCTGCCTTTCAAATGAAGAAATTTTTTTGTAAGACTACAAAGATAATTGTTTTGCTATTTTTATAAAAGGTTTCTTCCATTTTTTTGTAGAGGGATTCGTGTCAAGTTTCTCAAGAATGTTAGATTTCAAAAATAAACTATGCATCAAAAATGTTTCACACAGTTTTACCCTAATATTGCATTGAAATCAGAGTAGTTGTATTAGGGATTAATTTCTAGATAAATCTAGTTAGAACAAACAAAAATCCAAGTAAGAGTTACACTCCTGCAGCTGAGTAGAACTTGGTCCATCTGTGCTGTACTACTGTACATTTCATCCATCTATGCTATTGCATCTTGTTTTAGCTGAATGTTTGCAATGTTTTTCTTTGTGGTCTTTGTATTAATTTGAATTTTTTTTTCTGTTCAGGGATTCTGTCTAGAGCTTTCAGAAAGAAGTTCTAGAAGTTTTCTAGAAGTTCTCTAGGAACTTGATGGGTATCAAAACTCAGCTTCGTTTTTTTTTCTCTCAGGTCCTTAATATACATTTAACAGTAATAGTTTTTTTAATATACTTCATTATAATTTACTCTTGAGATGACCTGGACTACCCTCAGAACTGAAACCAACAGAATAATCTGCTATATCTCTAAAGACTCATTGATCTTTGTTGGCTGGTTCTAGTTGCTGTGGTTTTGCTTTTACAGGACAAAGTGCTTACAAGAATAGCAGCATTACTAAACTCAGCAAAAATAATAGAGAGTTCTGATCACCATGTAAAATCTCATCTTTTGGGATTATGCTGATGACTGAAAAAAATGAGCCTTGGTTTTCATTGTAATGAGCTTTCAGCTTAAAAAAAAACCAACAAACAAAACCAAAAAAACCCACATCACTTTTCCCCATTAATATAGGCTTTGGCAAAGTAGGTCAATGAAACATATTTAGTAATTCATAACTCTTTAGAGATTTTCACGTTATAAACTTATTTGAAAAGAAGGTAGATTTAAAAGGATCAGTGCGTCTTGTAATATCAGTGATACTTACTAAGAAGGAAGAAATAATTGAAATAATTTTAGAAGTGGTATTTTCAGTATTCCTATTGTTGCCATCCTTAGAAACACAGAGATGTCTTTTAGAAGAGGCTTACCTTTCTGTGGCTTTCTGTAGTGCCTATGAAAATATAATGCCATCGTAATAAAATCACAGATAGCAGTGACAACTTGCAATCCATAAGCGCTTATACCACCACCTTTTGTCCTTTACAGCATACCTGCCAAGTCCGTGGAATGAGCTGTGAGGAATGAGTATTTAAGACATCTATGTTAGAATCTGGGGACCGAAGCAATCCAAGTAATACCTATACTATTCTGTCATTAACAAGCATCTTGTTATTGCTGACAATTAACGGTGGCAAAAAAACCTCAGTTACAAAACAGGGTGCTGAGGCATCTCACATAACCAATAATATTAGGAGGGTTGGACCAGATGTCCTTGAGGTCCCTTTCAATCTAACATTCTATGATTATATGAAACAAGGAATCCAGAAAAGCTTCACCTCTGACTTTTGCATTCCTAAGTGATCAGTAGACAATAAATAATTTGTCAAGAATGAACTGTGAGGCTCAGCTCAGCACAAAGTTCAGGTTTTAAAAAGTACAAATGATTTTTCTCTCTGAATAAGGCCTGATCCCTTCAGGTTGTGAATGAGATTACTCAGAGAACAGTACCAGAGTTTTCAGTGTAACAGCCTATACTCATTCTGTGTGAGTGACTGGAAACTGGCACTTGGAGTTAGGGGAGTAAAGACAATCAGAAATTTATGGTTCTGACAATAAATGCATTTTCCCTTTGATTACCTTTTCTTCATGGAGAGGATAAGTTACCATAACTTTAACCTTGCTGAATGTCATCATCAGAACTATCTAGCTTTTATCAAAGGGGGAAAAGTCCACTGAATACTTTTAATTCTCAGCGCTGGTTTTTTTTCTTTTATTACCCTGTCCCAGGAGTAATTATCTTCCATTTTTCCACCTCCAAATAATTCTATCTCAGTCTGTTTTCATAATCTTGTTCCCCTAATTTAATAGCCTATATCCCCTATATTCCTTTTTTGCTTCTTTCTTCTTCCATACACATGACTATTCACTGTGAAGGAAGAATAAACTTTAAGAAACATCTATTCTAGGCAAAATAAGTTTAGTAAACTTACTAAGTAATGCAGTGTGCTTTGCCTGTTTTGTAACAAAAAAGCTTTTACCTTTTTGTATTATCAGTAAGTCTAAGGAACTGTTTTGATATTTCTTCCATGAAAGAAAACACTTTCTGTATACATTACTGGATGTTTGACATTTTGAAAACAACTTTTACAAATGTTAAGATATTCAAGCTTAGTACTATTGTAACAACTAAAGCTGTATAACAGAGAAATGGAAGTGTGTGATATGTTCCTGCCTAGCTGGTCAGTAGATGCTACAACATGGGAAAAAGAGCTGGAATCTCATGAGACAGGAAAATACTCCCTGAAAGCTGTGGGCTATCTACACTGATGTTCAGTATTGACTCATAACACAGTAGTCATGAGTTCACACAGTACAATTCAGCCTCAGAAATTCCTCAGTAGCTTTTCACTTCCTTTTGGCTTTAACAAGAGAGAAGAATATTTTACAGGATACCTGTCTCTCATCCTATCAAAGGAAACTATAATGGCAGATATATAATAAAATGCATATAAAATTGTTTTCTGTATCTCAGTGGTGATTTAGAAAGTGCATAATACTCTATACTTGGAGGCCAAATTTGTAGGTCATCAACAGAAGCTAACTCACAATTTGTTAACATTTAATTCATCAGGATCCTGTGCACACTGCTATGTGGACAGTGACATATTTTCTACTCCTGAAATCAATAATAGTAAGTAATATCAAGACTACTGTTACTGTAGAACACATTAGCATTAAATTATATGGCATCACTTGATGATTTATGCAGTGAACCTGCTAGAGAATAATATGACAATGTAAATTGCTTCCAAGATAATTCAGTATACTTTAGCTCATTGACATATTTTTGAAAAGTGAACAGTAAAATGAGACTATAAAACTGTATGTTATTATTTGTGTAATGGGAGACATAGAAAGCATTAGGACTGCAGGAAGAACAATCTTTTGAAACAACTTGCTAGCTCACAATAAGACATGGTGATAGCAAGATAAAATTCAATGAAGCAAGAAGAGTTTGAGATTAGTTGGATGACAGCAAGTGCTTGAAAGGAAGGCGTCTATGTGCCCAGAGGGGGCGGGATTTACCTGTACCCAATCTCATGCTACAGCAAGCACCCTAAAATACATAGGGACTGTTTTGTGTGAATGGCTGCACCAAGTGTGTAGTTCTCTTCCTACAAGTGTTCCAGAAACACATAAGAAGGCAAAACAAAGGTAATAATAGGGGGAATACAGTAGGGAAGTTGACAGTGTAGATGGGAGAAAAAAATTACCGTCTTTGTGATGTAATTAAACATTTGTACCTTAGAAAAAATAAAGTCACTGTGAAAATGTTATAAAAATTACATTATATCTATGACACTTAACTAAAATTTGCATCCTAGTTTAAATAATAATTGAATGTTACAGTAAGAAGTTTGTCACATTTAATGTATTGTGGCAGTGTTCTGTGGAAAAAAAGTTTTATTTACCCATGACCTTTAAAACTCATTCTGCATTTAGAAATCTCTCGCATGAAATCTGTTTATTTTAAGAACATAGGTCTAGCTTTCGTACAACGATAGAGAAGAGAAAATAAAACTGCAGGAGTGTATTTTATTCATCTATGACTAATAAATTTGAAAATATATTTTAGTGGTAACAATTTTTTCAGTATACATTCATAATTTAAAATCAATTAAAAATCTAATATTTTTATTTTTATTTTTTTTTTCAGAATTTAAGGTCAGAAAAGCAGTTTAGTCACTTCTTTGTCGAGCATGTCCTAGGATACACACTTATAATGAGTATTTGTAGGTATTGGATTTAATTAACACAATTACCAAGCTTAATTAGAAATTTAAAATAATTCTGATTCAAAATTAAATAGAATCAAAGCACAATATAAGGTGTTCTTACTATTAATACTTATAGGTAAAGGAAATAGAATGGAAAGAGCAAGAAAGTGGCAACTTTAAGCAGATAATGGATACTGTTAGAAAAGCTGAGCTGCTAAAACACTCAAGTGACAAAGATGCCTCCTCAGCTAAGCACACAAATAAAATATTAAAGAAGTACTGGAATTCGTTATCACTATTTTCTCTCACAATTTCCAAAAATTTCAGTTATTTCACACTGCTTTACTATGTTTAAAAACCCATTTAGCATTACTTTTTTTGAAAGAAACCTCCAGGCCTTCTATAAATAAGACAAGCTTCTCAAAATCTGCTAATGCAGCACTGCCTCAGTAGGTACTATTACTTACAGCAGTATTAAGCGAAAAGAAAATGCTCTTAAAGTTATGAAATATAAGCTTTCTTTATATCAAAAACTGATAAGATAGTTAAAACTAGCAAGATCTTCAGTTTGCACTGGCAGAGACTTAATACCCTTGCAGAAGCCTGCTGAGGGTTGCTGACAATGTGCTTAGCATAGTGGACATGTAACATTCCATGTTCTTATATAACATCTGGTTATGAAATACATCATATATATTTGCTCTAGTGGTAAAACAGTAAGAGAGGTAAAATCCATCGAAATTCCAGGCAAGCATTGCTATTCTGGTACTAAGCTTGAATTCAATGGAATGACATTTAGGGCTCTTATGAAAACATGTTAGAGGTAAGAACACCAAAAAGACACAAAATGCGTATGGAACCCACAAGTTTTAAACAAAATGTGCAGTTGATCTCAAATCTGGTCATTGCTTTTTCTTTCTTCAGTAAAATCCCTGTAAATAAAATAGCAGTATTTTTCCTTCATTCCTATTGTATAAAGTTGATCCTAAACTTAAAAGAGAAGACACTAAATGTTGATTTGAATAGTTCATTATAATTAACAGCTGGTGCTCAGCCAAACAGAATAGCTACATTAGCAAGAATGTCAGCATTCATTGAAGCACAGTGTCTGAGTTGGGAAGCTGATTCAAATAATTTTTTTTTTTTTTTCAAAAAGGAGGGCAACTCAGACTATGAACATATAAAAAACATTTGCCTTATTAGTAACTGTCTTTGTTCTTACAACACCTTGCAATATTTTTTTACATTATATCAATTTGCAGTGTTTTCATTAGCTATAGTGTCGGGCTGAAAAATAATCAGGAATTCCAACTCATCATATTTCAAAAGGATAGATAATGTATCAGAAGAAATTACTTCTTGTGAGGTGAGACACTAGAACAGGTTGCCCAGAGAAGCTATGGATATCCCATCTCTGGGATCAAGACCAGAGATGGATCAAATTCAAGACCAGGCTGGATGGAGCTTTGGAAATAGATGATCTTTCAGATCCTTTTTGACCCAAACCATTCTATGAGCTGGTGATCCTATGATGATTTCTAATAAGGTAAAATGCAATGGTTACTTAGTTACCAAGATTTAGCTGCTTGCATTCTGTAAAGGAGGCATAGTTTTCTTTCAAATGTAAGCAAGCAGTGCCTTCCTATTTGTTTTCTGAGAAGGATATAACCATGAGGTTTCCTAGTTTCATTTGAGCTACTATAAGTGTTGGTGTCTTTAAATAGTTTATGTTTATGAGTCCCTGATGGAAGAATAAGAAATGATGACACATCCACTGGAGAAATATGTCTAATAGCATACTGAAGGGCAATTCCAGTTTTTGTGTGATACAGCAGTCAAATTAAGTGCCATCTACTCTTGGAAAAAACGTTCTACCTGCAAATCTGTAAAGTCAGAAGCAAATTCCTAACTGTGGGCAAGGGGGTTGGTAGATGGTGGGGAACAATTCTTCAACTCTCTGTTGAAGTGTTAGTGACCAATGACATCTTAATCCAAATAAAATTATGTCAGTAATAACCCCTATGTGCAAGAGTAAGTTAGCAGAAATGTCAGTTCTCTTTTGCTTACAGACCTTGCAACCCGCTGTTGATCTTGTTTGCCACTGTTCTAACAGTGAAAGACAGGTTAGAGTCAGGGAATTACAGTATTAAAAATGTATTTCAACCATATATGACTGTATGGCTGTTTGCTAAACTCTGCTAAACTCAGTCTGTTTCCCTGTCCATCACTTAATAGTAGTGGCAACAGTTTTTCATAGATAGTGTCTGTGGTGATTAATTTCAGTTCACCTTGATCTTGAGCTATTCAGATTCTTGTTTACGTATGCTTAAGTAGGAGTTCCTGCTGATTTTTAATAAGCACCTTAAAAATTTGAAAGGCCAAAAGGTGGTTACCTTCCTTCCTTGAAAAGAGTGCTTTTTAAAGTCTAATCCATCTGAGATTCCAGGGAAGGTGATGAATGTATAGATTACACATCAGTGATGGGCATTAGATGTTCTGAGACATGCTGTCCCAGAACTACAACAATATCAAAAATAACATGAATGTGAGGAGAAATCTCAAAGGCAACATTAAAATCTCTGTCTCATGGCTGAATGACTCAGAACCAGGTGTTAATTTTTCTCCATTTCAAGAGATGGCAGTACAAATAACAACACTACAGACTCTGATCTAACATTGTACATATTATAGTTGGTGGACTATGAGTTGTATTTTATTTTTATGATCTGTATGGGGAGGGCAAGCATTTCATGTTTGACACAGGGAGCCAAAAATGCTTGTAGTCAGTCACAGGCTAGGGTTTATGTTCTCATGCTCTTTTAATCCTTTGCTACCAGCTATGTCCTACATACGACTAATGCTACTTTAAAAAAAATAAAAATATCAGGTTCATTAAAGAGCATAACAAAGTTTTGAAGAAGATGAGGAAGGGTCTCTCTTTTGTAAGACCCAATTCCAACATGGATATTTTGGCTTTATTATTAAACATGTCATAATTTATATAGTTTCTTTCTACATTAAATGAATATATATTTTACAGCAGTATATAAATTAACACATAATGACTGATTTAACTGAAAAAATATTAGCGTGTAGTTTGCATTAAAAAAAATAACTCAGGTTGACTAAAAATCAATTTCTATTTTCTCTCAACAACAACAACAAAAATACTTACAATGGTAACACCATATCAACACAGAGAGAGAAGTTAGATGGTTGATAAAATGAGTTATACCTGTAGCTGTTGAAAAGGACAAAAATGAAGTAGGGCTAAATCTAAGAGAAAAACTCCATTTAATGCAAGTAAATACTTTTTTTTCGCCTACATACAGAATTAGTTAACCAAAGGATCAGAGGTCATTATGGACAAGCGAAAAATTTAAGAACTCTTTGTCTTTAAAAGAATAATATTTACCCTCTATGCATTCAGATAAATTACAGAATAAATTGAAAGTGGAAGAGTAGGTCATAAAGCTCTCTATGTTCCACAGAAGTGAACAATATTAATGGATTTTGCAAATGGACTTACTTATTCAACTCTCTGGAAAGATCAACTCTAAAAGTGGGATGAGATTTATTCCACATAATCCATAGCGGAAGGAGATAATTTAAATGTTTTCCTGTGTAGTCATAACTATGTTTGAGTCATACATTTATGTCCCATTTGGTAAAGTCTGATAAAGCCCGGGCCATTGGTTATGTAATGAGAAAAAGATAAATCTGGAGCCTTCTCACTGGAAAAAAAAAAAAAAAAAAAAAGGGAATTTAGGAGAAATATACAATGAATTCTTTTATATATCGTTGGCACTTCTATTTTCTTAGAGCAGCTGAGCAATACCAGAGCTCCTTGAAAGATTTTTTGGGTGTTTTTCAGAAAAGTGTTTTTTCACTATCCTCAAGACAGGTAATACACCGTTTGAACAGTCCTTCATTGTTCCACGTTCTATGTCTTTTTCATTGGTGTGCTCTCATGTAAGGGAAAATGTTTTAAGTGAAAGCTTAAAGATATTTTTTTTAGGATTTACTTTGTTCTGTAAGGAAAGTACCACTGCATTTGTAAATAAAATATGAAATACTTCAATATTAAAACCTTTAAAAGGGCATATTTTTATTTTCTTATCAGCAGTAAGTATCTCTGGCAATTAAAAAAAAAATGAGATACTTTAGTGTTACAACCTTCAATAAGGGCATATTTTTTATGATTTGCACAATGAATATTGATCCAAAGCTGAATCAATAAAAGAGTTCTTAATATTTCATTAGGTACTGTATAATTCTTTTGAGCTTTTATGATATTTCAGTTGTAAGAGTTCTTTCATAATACTTATTAGAAGATCCATTAGTCAAAAAACCCTTGGTTTGGAGAAATACTGATATCACTGAAAACACTGAATTCTGGGGAGAGTATGCTAGGTATATAGTTAGGTTGTTGGGTTTTTTTCTTAATAGCTTAAATTTGAATAGCAATTTTTGATTAAATGAGTTTTGTGACAGTTTATTTTTTCTATGATAGCAATAATGATTTTACATTTCTAAATTCTTCTGGATTTTCTATGATCACTCTTGATGAATGCTTTTGCATTTATGGTGATCATGTTAGAATGACTCATCTAGTATAAATCAGATCTATTCATAGAATTATAGAATTATAGAATGAGTTGGGTTGGAAGAGACACTGAATATCACCTAGTTCTGATTCCTGAGCCACAGGAAGGGACTTTTCTAGACAAACTAGACCAAGTTGCTCAACACCCCATCCAACCTGGCTTGGAACACTTCCAAGGATAGGGCCATCTCAGCTTTGCTGGGCAATATGTTCCATTGTCTTATCACCCTCACAGTCCAGGATTTCTTTGTAATCTAAATCTACTCTCTTCAAGTGTAAGGCCATTAACCCTTACCCTATTGCTACATGCCAGTGAAAAAAATCCCACCCTGGCTTTACTTTAGGCCCCCTTTCAGGTACTAGAAGGCTGCTACTAGGTCTCCCCAGAACCTTCTCCAGGCAGAATGACCTCAGCCTGTCTTCATAGGAGAGGTGCTTCAGCCCTCTCATCATCTTTGTGTCCCTCCTCTGAATTCCTATGCTAGCAGCCCTAGAGCTGAACACATGGAGGTGCAGAAATAGCCAAAAATAGTATTCAAGAAATTTTTTGTTGTTTTGTCTTCCTCCACAAACTCCTAACCTTTGTTTAGATTGTACTTTTCATATGTAGAAACTCAGGAAACATACAATGTTAAATACAGCAGTAATTCCTTCTTTAAACATAGACCATCATGTAAGACAAAAGTCTTGGCATTTGGGAAAGATAAGTGAGTGGATCAAAATCCTCAGATGGATCACTGGTCAGAGGAATGTCAATTTGACAGTTGCTATTCATACACTGATTGCAGTCAGTTTCTGAATAATAGGTTTTTCTGTTCTTGACCTTCATGTCCCTTTCCCCTTAGTAACACACATGAACAATTTATTTTATACTGAACTTTGTAAAATCCTATTTGGAAGCTAAGGTTATATGAACAGGGCAGCCTTCAATATATTATTCAGTCTAGTACTATTCTTTCAGATGACCTTTAGTAGATTCTCAACTACTTCCTTACCTCAGTCTTCACTTGCAAGGGCTCCAGCCACACTCTTGAAGTGACAGATGACAATGGCAAGGGTTGGAAGGAAGAACTGCACAGTGTAAGAGAAGATCAGTTCATGAACCATCTAAAGAACCTGAAAATGTACAAGTCCATGGGACCTGATGGGATACATGCATGGGTACTGAGGGAACTGACAGATGTGGTTGCTAAACCTCTAGTATATTCCAAAGGTCATGGCAGCCTGGTGAAGTTCCCACTGAGTGTAAAAGGGGAAACATAAGCATCATTTTCAAAAAAGGAAAAGGGGAAGATCCAGGTAACTATAGGCTGGTCAGTCTCACCTCTGTGCCTGCTAAGATCATGGAACAGATCCTCCTGGAGGCACTGCCGGAGAAGAAGAATAAGGAAATGCTCAGTGGGTATAGTCATCATGGCTTTACAAAGGGCAAACCATGCCTGAAAATTTTTGTGGCCTTTTATGAAAAGGTCACAACATCGATAGACAACAGAAGAGGAACCAACATCATTTACCTGGACCTGAGTAAAGCCTTTGACACTGTCCCACATGACATCCTGATCTCCAACCAGGTCTACATCCTGGCTTGATGGATGGACTACTCGATGTATTAAGAACTGGCTTGATGACCAAAGAGTGGCCATCAATGGGTCCAAGTGGAGGCCAGTGACAAATGGAGTCTCACAAGGATCAGTGCTGGGACCAGTCTTGTTTATCATCTTTGTCAGTGATACGGACGGTGGCACTGAGTGCACCCTCAGCAAGTTCACTGATGACCCCAAGCTGTGTGGTGCAGCTGACACGCTAGAGAGAAGGGATGCCATCTGGAGGGACCTTGACAGGTTGGAAAGGTGGGACCATGCCTCCCTCTTGAAGTTCAACAAGACCAAGTGCAGGGTCCTACATCTGAGTCGAGGCAATCCCAAGCACTGAATAGGCTGAGCAGTGACTGGCTTGAGAGCAGCCCTGAAGAAAAGGACTTGGGGGTGCTGGTGGATGAGAAGTTCAGCATGAGCTATCAGTGTACACTTGCAGCCCAGAAAGCCAACCACATCCTTGGCTGCATCAAGAGAAGCGTGGCCAGCAGGTCCAGGGAGGTGATTCTCCCCCTCTACTCTGCTATCCTGAGATCCCACCTGGAGTACTGCATCCCATCCTGGAGCTCCTATGACAGCAGAGACATGATGGAGTGTATCCAGGAAAGATCTACAAGGATGATCAGAGGGCTGGAGCACCTCTCCTATGAAGACAGACTGAGAGAGTTGGGGTTATTCAGTCTGGAGAGGAGAAGGCTCCAAGGAGAACTTATTGTAGCCTTCTTGTATCTGAAGGGGGCCTACAAAAAAGCTGCTGAGGGACTTTGTAGGATGTCAGGTAGTGATAGGATTAGGGGCAATGGTTTCAAACTAGATGAGAGTAGATTGAGATTGGATATTAGGAAGAAACTCTTCACCATGAGGGTGGTGAAATACTGGAACAGGCTGCCCAAAGAGGTCGTGGTGAAAGCCTCATCCCTCAAAGTTTTTAAGGCCAGGATGGAAAGGGCTCTGAGCAACATGGTCTAGTGGGAGGTGTCCCTTCGCATGACAGAGGTGTTGGAACTAGATGATCATAAGTGTCCCTTCCAAACTAGAAAATTCTATGATTCTATGCTTAATCAGGTCTTGACTTTTTTGTATGAATTGAACTCCCATTAGAAAGGAGATTTTTTTTGTTTGCTTTTTATTTTAATGGGGTACTGTTATCAGGGTCTACACCATCAGTCTTGAATCTTTATTGGTTTCTTTTCTCTAATAAAGAATATTAAACTCCCTTCAAGTGTCTTAATGCACTGAAATATGTGTTAGAGGGGTGGGGTCCAATGCATAAAACAAAATTGGTCAGAAATAAAAGTATGCATGCACGCTTCTACTGCCCAAACACCAGGGGGGCAGTATATAACTCTGTAACCTTTGCAGTGAACATTAATTTATCTAGATCTATTGAACAAAAAGTCTTGCAATTGAAACAAAATTTTGCATTAGCTGGGGACAGAATCCTTAACACTGAAAACTTGCCAACGGTCGTGAAACCAAATAATGACCTGACTTATATAATTCTGTTTTTCTGCCTGAAATGAAACATCAGAAAATAGTGAACTTTGGTTTTGTATCGTTATATATTGACTATATGTTTCACTTACCATGCATAAGACCATATATCAGGGTTTTATTTTTTTTTTTTTGGCAAGATTACCACTTTCCCCTCACTAATCCCATCTCAGATTAAAAAACTGATGGTGACCAATAAAACTGCATAATGTTCCTCAAAATATGGCAGTAAAACTACTCACTTTCTTCCATATTGCTTTAAAATCAGTACTGTCTGGAATTTGTCTGTTGCTGAACACTTATATTGCATTGGCACAAAAGCTGAAAAAGTGGCTCACTCATCACAGTCTTCTTTTAGTTTAGTAACTGTGCAGTTTTGCTGGCCTTGAATTGTTTTGACACTAAGATAAAATCAAGCAAAATCCAGATCTATGAAGCCATTTTCAAAGTAAAAGTTATTTGCTTTGCCTAACTGCCCAAAGAAATTCTTTCCCAGCTTTTAGGATGGAGAGTTAATTTCTGAAGTTTTATGTTCTTTTTATATAGCATCCATCTGTGAAGTTTCAGTAATGTTTACTCCTTTTTTAAGTAACCAGATAAGAGAAAAGGGAAGAAGATAGTTTTAAAATCAGGTTGTCCTCCCTAAGTGGAATTATTCTGGTTCAGAACTGCCGTAAAAGATTCACAAAACAGATTAAATCTTTCTAGTATTTTGTGGCTCATCAGCAATATTACTGACCATTCTGATTCTGTTAAGAGGACTTCATTGTCTAGAAACAATTTGTAGTATGATTGCATAATGTAAAAATCTTGTACATAAATCCAAATCTCTCTAGAGATACAGCGTGTGTTGAAACGTTGTAGGAAAAGAAATTACAGATGCCAATAATGCCAAATGATCCTGTGTTATCGTATTATTCGCTATTATCATATTGACATCCACAAATGAATGTTTGCATAGGGAAAAAGGAGATGGCAAATTGAATACATTTATCTAATGAAATAACGAATACACAGAATCATATGATGTATCTTGGAAGAGATATTTAAAGGTCATTCAGCCCAATGTTTCTTTAGTGAGCAGGGATATCTACAACTAGACTTCAAGATTTCTTCAAGTATTGAAAAGCTACAAGAATGTGTCGAGGCTGAAAAACTTCAATTCTTTCAGGCTGTCCTCACAGGAGAGATGTTGCAGATATCTAATCATTCCCCTGTCTCTTCTTTATACTCATTCCCACAGATCCATGTCTGTCAAGTACTGAGGAATCCAGACATAGACACAATACTCCAGGTGGGATCTCACAAGAGTAGAGTAGAGGGGCAGAATTACTTTTCTTAACCTGCTGACCATGCTTCCTTTTATAGAAACCCTGATATGCTTGGCTTTCTTGGCTACACAAGCACATTCCCAGATCACATCCAGTTTTTCATCCACCAGTACTCTTAAATCCTTCTCCACAAGGTCCCTCTCAATCTTTTCATTTCCTAGCCTATACTGATACCAACAGTTGTCCTGGCCAAGGTGCAGGACCAGTCCTCAGACTTGTTCAGGTCCCTCTGATTGGCATCCTGGCCCTCAGTTATAAAATGAAGGAGTGGAGCAACTGTCTTCCAGACTTCAACATCAAAACTCTCTCCTGTGATTACTGTAATTAAGAACTGTACATCTTAGAAACTGATGACTGGTAGAAGAGGAGTGAGATAAAAAGAGCAAAAGAAATTAAATTACTGACTTCTAGCCTCCTGCTCAGAATGCTTGCTTATCAATATCTGTCAAGAATGAAAAGAAATTAATTACTCCAATTACAGCTAAGCAGCTTCTCAAGACTCCATAGTTGTCCAGAGATGATGATGAAATTAGTAAGTTGGAACACAGGTTTTATTCAATCCAGTTGAATAACATAGCAAATGAGAAGTCAAAAGGAAGGCAATTGTAAAGCCAGATCACTTTGCACAAATACTAAGAATGATTTACCACAGATAATGGAAATAAATATAAAAGATGAACTGCAGATAAAACACTGAATTTTTGAGGACTACAAATTCTGTGCAGGAGACATGGAAAAGATAAGTATCTTCAAGTATATAGAAATAACAGGTGACCTGATGCAGATAATTTTATTGTTACGATCCTTTACATTTCTAAATTATCATCTGATTCAGGTGTTAAGCTTTAAGAGTAAGAGAATAGAAACGATTCATGCAGCAATTAAAGTTTATTGAGAATCTGGAATAGAACAGAAGACCTAATAAGATGGCAGCATTCTAGAAGAAAAGATAACAATCAGAAGTTTAAGTGATAAAGCACAAAAATTACTCCTTCAAGTTAAAATAATGACAGTGCTGAAGTATTAAAAGAGTCATTTAACAGATGATTTTAGAATGGAATGATTAAAATAGCCATATTGTAGATAGATGCTGTTGAAAACATTAATTCACAAGCAATTTAGGAGAAACCAGAATCAAGTAAGTGTTGCCACTGTTGCCACCTAATACTGACATTTTTTTCTCAGTCTTTCATATATTAGCTTTATTGACTTAACACTTCAAAAATTCAAATGAGTAATGGAGGCAAAACCAATTTTGAAAAAAAAAAAAATTCTATTAAAAGAATAATGATCACAGCAACTTCTTATCTTGGCATGTACTGGAGAATTCTGATTTTTATTTTCATGGTAACATCAAATGTTATAGCCTCATTCCTGACCAAGTATTCAATTTTTCTTTCTCATCTATACTTATCTCTTCCTCTGTTTTTTTCAGACCTTTTAAATCTATCTGAATTCAGAGGATTTCCAAAGTGATTCATGAATACAGGGCTTGTGTCTGTGACTGCTCTAAGAAAAGATAATGATAGGTGAAGTTCTATGGTTTTTCTAAACTGTGTAGTTGTTCATCCTTAAAGAAATAGCTAATTCTTTTTGACCCTCCATTTATCTACATGCAAAATATGCCTAGTAAAAAAAAATCCACAAGTAGCAAGTGTGAAATTTAAGCTAGACAAATAGCTTATAGCAGTAGTAGAGTAGAATTGGCATAATTCATTGAACTGCAGTGAAACTAATCCTGTGGCAACATTAAAATTATTCAGTCACATAAGTTTTATTCAATTGATAGTCATGAAAATACTCTAACTGGAGTAAATAGAGCATTTGCATCAGAAGTAAGTATATTTTTGCTGATGTTGGTAGTTATAGAGCACTTAAGCAAAGGGAGAGTAAAAACGTACAAACTAGTGAAATTGAAAAATGTTATTTAAGAGGCTACTGAATTACCATTGAAATAGGAATTATAATCTTTATTTTGTCCTTCAGAAAAAAACCACAAAGGTGTTTTATGAGAGTGATCGGAAACTATTAGCATGATAGCATTTAGAGGGAAGCTGAGAAAAAAAAGTAGCGTATTTCCAAAAAGACAAATGTGTGGCCCAGCTTTTAATTTAAAAAATCAGTTCTACTTGTATTTCTCTATACATATAAACTCTAGGTTCCTTGGAATTCTAAGGTTCTCACTTGCAAAGAATCTTAGAATTGCAAAGAATCTATAATTATTTTGACATTTATAAGCACTTAATAACGCTGATAACAAGGTGAGCAAAAAAAAATAAGACAAAACCTTCATACCAGTCAATACCATTCTTCTTACGTTTCATAAAGCATCAATCCAACAGCTAGGAGATTCATTTTGCTAATTGGGAGCCCACAGAGAGCAAGTTCTGAACCAATTAAATAACAAAAATCTTGAAATATTTCATATACACAATAAAGGAATTAAATGTATTTTTTAACAATAATTCAATCATATAACTTATAGGTGGAAAAAAGTGCTAAACAAAACTCATTGTGATGGAATCACTTCATGTGCAATTTACTGGATCTAGCTTTTAATATTTTTGCACAATTCAGATGTGTCTACATTCTGCAAATTCTGAACTGACGTTATAGAATTCTACAGTTGTATTCATCTTTTGGTTACTAAGATACAGCTATCATGATAGGAAACAGATGTGTTAATATTGACACACCTGTACAAACAACAACTCTTTACTTAAGACCTTAAGATTGCCCCAAATGCTCATACCAAAATGAAAACAATAAATACACAGATGATTAACAAAAGTGTTGAAGTCTCTGGCAGTAGCAGAGTAATTAAAGGGAAGGCAGGAGTAGATGATATCATAGTGGGGGCTTGCTACAGACCACCTGACTAGGCAGACTGAGAGGACGAGACCCTCTGTAGAGGAGTAGGAGTACCTTCAGATTTACAAGCCCTGGTTGTCTGCTGAAGGGGCAACATAGCAATCAATCTAGGGTGTCCTGGCATGCTTTGACAACAATTTCTTTGTCTAGCTGGTAGAGGAACCAACAAGAAAAGGTGATATGCTGGAGCTTATTCACACCAACAAGGATGGACTGGTGGAGAATGTAAAGCTTATGGGCAACTTGGACTGCGGTGACTGCAAAATTGTAGAATATAAGATCCTTAGGGTGACAAGGCTCCATAACAATTTCAAATTTAAATGCAATATGCAGTTTGCTTTCTTCAATGTACTTTCAGATATACTGAAACACACTGCTGTAAGAAACACATCACTAAGCTGGCACTTATAACTGATGTATAGTACTAGGTTAACAATGTGATGAAATATGCCAAAGAAATATAACAGAGAGGCCTGAGAAAATAGAACATTTTTTACATATATAGCACTATATAGCCCTTAATATCCAGAAGTTATAAAGAAATTTTTGTTTAAATTGCTAATACAGTTTATTGTTAACTTCAGTTTAGAAGCTTTAAATTGGTAGTTTCGTCTTAAAGTTACATTTACATAGGAAAGAAAAATGCTCCATTTTTCATTCCTAGGAGAACACCTAAGATTCTCAGGCTAAATGGCATAGTTACATATGTGAATGTGGTGTAAAGAAGGAATTCTGACCTCCATGTACTTCAAATAAAGTAATAAAAGCAAGGAGGAAAGAAAATCGGTTTTCCACTGCTTGTGTAACCTATAAATTCTATTGAAGTTCTAGTCTGAACTTGTTCTTCATAATTAGCTGTCCATTATAGGCAGAAGAGTGGAATTGAAATGGATATATTTTTTTTTAATTTGATGGATTGCATCTTCTACAGGATTATTTTATATAATTAAATGTGTGTGCACATATATACAAAATCAAGAAAATTAATCTGTAGAACAGAATGACAGTTAAACAAGATTCCTGATGACCACTGGAAAATACCTGTATTTTAATGAACACCATTGTGTTACTGAAAACAAATAGAATTACCCATCTACAAATGACCACTTTTTCTAATTTGAACAGTAAAATTTTCCATTTAATTATATAAAAAATGTATTTACAGGAAACATTCCACTAATGGTTTCTTTAAAAGCCCATTAAATTCAGTGGAAAGTTCACTATAGAAATTACTAGGGCTTTCATCAGACACTAAGAATCAGGAAAAAGGATCTGATCTAGGATTCTGATCCCTTTTGAAAAAATAATTTCATGAATGTTTCCTCAAAAACACTGTAGATTCCAACAGATGACAAAGTAAATAAAGCAGACATATAGTGGGTGTAGTGCTGATAAGTGCACAACCAGTGCACAGAATAACCTTGGAATTATTGAAGTACAGCCAATATGAGGAATTGATAGATATTTGTAAAATTGTGCACCAGAGTGTGTTAGCTGAATTTCTCTGATATCAGTCTGAACACTCACAATACAGATTAAATCTGATCTAATCACCTGAGATTTCTTTTGTAAGCAATAGAGGAAAGTAAGCATTACTACAGTGCAGTTCATCTCATCCTAAAGCAGATGTCTGAAATCATTAACCTAATACCAGATGTACTGTTTAGGGTAAGATTGATCACACCCACTAAGTACCAACTGATTTAAAAGGGATCCTTAAATGACAAGGCTAGATAAGAAGAAAGACTTTGCAAGTGAGTTGAATTTCCTTCATGGGATTCTACAAAGATCTTGCAGTACATTTAAGGCATCTGTGCAGTTACCATGGCTACACTAGCAGTCACCTAAAGTAAGCCTAACTCTGTCTAAGATGTGCCACATACAGCTCCAAAAAGCACCATAACAATTTACTGCCTGAGGTGGTAACAATAATGTATTTTTTTATTGTTTAATGAAAAGAAATTATTTTATTCTTGGTATATGTAATCCTGACTATTGCATTGCTGATGTTCAATATTCATCATGATGTTGTTAGTTCCACAGTATATCATATCTGACACAGAGAAAGTACACACTGATAAGCTACACCTGAAAAGACTTATTATACACAAGAAGAAATCAGATGACCAAGTTAGTCATTTCTTACTCTGGAAAGAGTCTTGGGGAAGCTGAAGATATTGAAGGATTTTCATATGAATAATGTTCAATAGAATGCTACCCCAAGACATCAAAAAAAATAGAATAAAACAATCACTATTTGGCTTCCAAGAATAATACTGCACTTTCCTAATGTTAGCTTGCTATTGTATGCTTTGCTTTTGAAATTACTTTTTCTCTAGACTGCCTTTGACCATAGGTACCACATTCAGAAAATATATGAGACTTCTTTCATGTCAAAGTTTCTTTTTTAGCATTGTTTTTTAACTGATATAAGGCTGTTTCCACTGGCCTAAATGTATTTTCTACTTCAAAAAGCATTGTCAGAAATGTCATGTTATTAACATAGTTAATTGAAATAAACTTGTAGAGAACTCGTATAATATTATTTCCCGAGGAAAAATAATAGATTGTATCTTCTGTTTTTCTGTGCCTATGTTTAGTTTTAGAAATCAGTCAGCTACTGAGCACTTTAAATCGTATATGGAAATTTTATGAGTTAGAATATTTTTCTAAGCAACTCTAATGCCATCAGTAAAATATCAGTTCACTGAATAGTTAAAACTTGGAAGTCGAGACAAACTGAATTGCATATGATATTGAACACAACTTCACAAAGTAAAAAGAACTCCACTTTGCAGACATCTCAGATGGAACTATAATATTTGTATCAGAAGCAGAGCTGCACTTCTGCAGTTCTGTGTAGATACATACGAAAGGATTCAGTTTAATAATGTGTAACTAGTCAACTAGACTGAGAATATAATGTAGTTACACCTGCACTTCAAGGTTTGAATAATAAATCTCTATGAAAATGCAATGCTCTCTTAATTGATTCATGTATGTGTCAGATTGTTTATACTTATGAATACCTTTGCTATTTTAGTTGAAGAGAGAAAAGGCTTTTGAAATAGATTAATTAAATTATCATCAGTTTGGCATATCCCTGTTTTTTCACTCATGGTGAACTGTTAAAATAGTTTCTACCTCTATCTTAAGGAAAAGTTTAATATGTGGAGAAAGGGTTCTGTTAGAAATTGATCATTGTTCCAGCTCTTTAAAATTCAATTTAAGATAAAAAAACACTTATTACAGAACTAAAGTCATTGCTTCATGGAGTTTTAGATGAAAATGCATATGAATACAATGTACATGACAGTTTTGAAGTGTATTTGGATTTATTTTGAAAGGGAAGAGACACTCTGAAATATTTCCCACAGCTGTAATAAAACATTTTACCTCCACACAACAGACACTGTTCCAAAATTGGAAACTTAATGTCTTATATTATGTTATTATTGTATATTATATGTACAGTGTGATGTATTATTATTGTATATTCCGTATAGCACAATTTATTATATTATCTTATTATATTATTTTTATTATATTACATTATATTGTTATGTTATATTATGCTATATTATTATATTATATATTATTCTCTTCTCTTATTATATGTTATTAGGGATTATTATATTATATTATATATACTATACATTATAATAAAATTAACTTAATATATGTTAATTATTGTAAACAATTATATTAATCACTTTTGGCTACACATATGTATTGAAATAATTAAAATATAATTATTTCTGATACACTAATTTCATAATATCAATATACAGAATATGTTTTTAGATTTGCTTGATTTTTTTTTCCAGTCTAATCAAGATTTCAGATCTCATATACTTTTCATCTAGTAAACAAAATAAGATTGAGAAGCACAATATTTGTCTGAGGGATTTCCCGTTAATCAGGGCTTGATTATTAAAAAGCTGTAAGTTCAAGAATTATTTTGAAATCAAAATTAAAATGAATTTTCAAAAATGAAAATCAGGGACACTTTTGATTATGACTGTTTGCCTTAAATCTTAGCTGTAGTTAGCCACAAAATTTGTATTGTCGACCTCAAGACAGCATTAGTATATAAGATGAAGGCAATTCTTGTACAGAAATCTTACCTGACCTTGGTATGATTCAGTGTACCTTAGGAACCTAACAGCTACTCAAAAGTGAGAGCAAATGAATGAAAAGTGGTATTCAGAGTCAGATGGTCTAAACATGTGGTTTTCTTATGGACCCGGGTTTAGTTCTAATAAAGGATATATATTAAGTGAAAAGCCACTGCAGTATCTCTGAGACCTATTGACTGAACTTAATTTCCTTTCTTTAGGGTGAGTTTTAAACAGGGTTTGGGCTGCCATTTGTCTTGGCTGTAGATTTCTATGTATTACACTATTGCTGTATCATAAATAAAAACTATAAATTACTATTTATTTCTTTTCAGATCTGAAATTCCCTTGCAATTGCTAAATAAACATTATACCATGGCAATTAGGACTTTATTTTGTGTCAGTGGCCAGCCTCCAACTCTTAAGTGAAATCAATGGAAGCTAACATTAATCATTGTTTAATGCCAGGCTCCGAGTGAAACACTTTCAGCCTTCACTGACTGTGATTAATGTACTGAATAGAGCATAGCACAACATTAAAAATATTTAAATTCCTTTTTCTTTTTTGAAAAATAACTCACCTTTCCCATAATCTTTTTAACAATCTGTTTCTATTGCCTTTATTAATTTTCTGTAGTTATTGACACAAAGACTTGGGGACCTTTTTGTGAAGGGCGCTATAAATAATCATGGCTTGGCTTCACTAACGAAGCTTTAAGAAGGGGTCTCCCCACGCTGATGGCTGATGAGGCCAATGCAGGACAGGCAGTGCGGCTGCAAAAGGCACAGCAGAGTCTCCTGTGAGGGGACAGCCAAGCCACGGCTCTTTCTGTGCTGTCTTTTCTCCTTGAGACTGAATCTCTGTGTGCTCTCAAAGGAGGCAGCAGCGTTATGGATGGTGTGCCCATGTCTCCCAACATGGCCAGAGTGGATCACTGATGGCAGTCAATATGGCCAAGGCTGAGGGATTGTTTCAGGGAGTCCTTGTATCTCCTCTCTGGGGCTCCTCTGTTGCTGGAGCCGGTGCCAAGTTCACCACAGAGCACAATCTTAGGGAGGAGGTGATCCTCCATCCTGGAGACGTGCCCTGCCCAGCACAGCTGCGTCCTCAGTGTCATGGCCTCCATACTGGTGACCCCTGCCTGTTCAAGGACAGGAACATTGGTCATGCAGTCAGTCCTGTGGGTGTTTAGGATTGTACTGAGGCAGCACTGACAGAAGAGTTCAAGGAGTCAAGGTGGTGGTGGTAGATGATGCATATTCAGACCCATATAAAAGAGTAGACAGTACAGTGGCTCTGTAGACACTGATCTTTATACTTTTCTTCAGGTGTTTATTGCTCCAGACTCTCTTATAAAGTCTTACAAATGTACTGTATGCCTTTGCTAATCTGTTGTCTACCTCTTTGTTGTTCTTGGCATAAAAATGCATCCCACATAGCTGAACTACTGGTTTGTCTTTAGCTCTGATTTGCCTATGGTGATGTGAGGATGATGGAAGTCTTCCTGTGGTACAGGCTGGTAAAGAACTGCTGTTTTCTTCAAGTTAACTTCCAGCCAAAAGAGATTTGCAGCTTCTGCAAAGCCGGATGTTATGCGCTGCAGAGCTGCTTCTGCGTGAGCATTGTCAGCAAAAAGCAACTCTGGGACATGGGGATTTAAGATCTTGATGTGCACGTTCAGTGAGCTTAGGTTGAATAGCCTCCCATCAGTACCATATCGAATGTAAATGCCATTTTCTTCATTGAGGTCTGCCATGGCCCTTTGGAGCATAGTGCTGAAGAAGATTATGAATAGAGTGGGTGTGAGAAAGCATCCTTATTTCACAGCATTGATTACTGGGAAGGATTCAGAGAGTGCATCACCATATCTGACTACGCCCACTGATCCTCATGTAACAGAATGATAATTTTGAGGAAATTTGAAGGGGGCATCCTGATTGTTCAAAGATTTGACACAGGCCCTTTCTACTCACAGTGTCAAAAGCTTTAGTGAGGTCAATGAAAATCACATAAAGACCTTTGTTCTGTTCCCTACACATCTCTTGCAATTGTCTGATAACAAATACTATGTGTGTGGTACTCCTATCGACAGCTGAAATATAAAATTTCTGTAAAGATCAGATGATTACAGAAAAGTCCTCTAATCTTGAAATGTTTAAGCTCCCCCTTAGATTTCTGTGTAAGACTATTTTCTCTCAGACACCTAAATTTATAATCTTTTATGAGTTTATAAATTTACATTACATGTTTTAGACGATCAGCTAGTGATTGTTTTGTTTGGTTTTGCTTGTTTGTTCATTTCTTTTTGGTTTTGTTTGGGAATTTTTGTTTGTTTGTTTGTTCATTTCTTTTTTTTTTTAATTTTTGTTAGGTTTATTTTTTTTTCAATCATTCTCTTATTTTCTGTTTTGAAAATCCCATTTTCTGCTTTAAATTTTGTCTTATAATATGTAGAAGTCGTGATTTTCCTCTGAAACTCTCTTCAAAAAATTGTAAGACTGTGGAATCTATTCAGTAATTCAGGGTGGAAAACAAGAAATTTAGTGACACAAGGTAATATTTTTTGCTTTCCTCTCACAATAGATTAGGTTAGATGTCATAATTATCATAGTCTTATTATAATCACAGTTAGTTAGGATAAAAACAAACCACACAAATATTTAATGTCTGTCTGTGCCTAATTTGTATTTAGAAATAATTCCTTAGCTAAACACAAGCAAATGCTGCTACAAACTTGGGAAAAATATAATTGAAAGGACATGAGAACCTTGACTGCACTGTGTGATGGGGAAGTAAGAACTCCATTGCACACAGCATTGTGAAAAATAACTATAGTGGGCGGGATGCATTGTGCAACTGTCTTGAACAGTCTGAAGGACTTAATAAGAAACAGTTCCTTGGTAAGAGGAGAGGCCATAAAGGCAGGGACTGCTAACACTGCTGAGAAGAAACAACTCCTTGATTCGGAGTTGCAAACTTTGTGTGGTGACTTTGCTATAACTTCTTTCTTTCCCTTTTTTGCCCCTTCTCCCTCACTCTCTCTCACTTCCCTTTCCCACTTCACATTTTTTGTACTATTGGTTGCCCATCAAATAAAACTTTCAATTTGCACCCAACCTTTCATGGTCTGACTTTGTTCTCAGAGGATCCAAATAATAAGTTACCTTGCTTACAGGGTCAATTGTACCATTTTTGGTCCAAACATGCAGAGGTATGAAGAGGTATGCAGAGGTATGAAGAGGTATGCAGAGGTATGCAGTCAACAAAATCAATTATTTAAGTAGGTAATTAAGATTTTGTTGTGCATTCTTTTACCTATGTATTTGTTGTATAAACTTGTTTTACTTGTCAGATTCTCCTACTCATAGTTTTTTGCAGCAGACAGTGCAGAAGCCTTATGTGTTATCCTAAACTAAACTTATTGAATGCAGCAGCCTCAGTGGTATAGGCATCACATTTCTAATGCAAATGCATAACTAGAAAAAGCAAATGGCAAAGTAAAAGGATGTCATTCAGATACAGTAATTTCTTATGCTAACTTCAAGTGGAAAACTTTCAGCCTTGTCTAATCTATGTAGCCATAAAAGAATGATAGAATTTATGTTGGTTTTCCATGCGTGCTAAAATGCATCTGTTTCCCTTTGCAAATCAGACTGTAGTATGCTCTTCTTCCTAGGGAAAAAAAAGTCATTTTCTTGTTTTTTAAGAGCATATTTTAGAAGTATATATCTGTAAAAGCCTGTGAGTCAGCTATTTTTGGACATCTTTTGATTGACTTGACATAACTGAATGATTGCAGGTTTAATATGTTTGTCTGTGGTAGAAGCTCTTATAGCAGCACTGCACACAGAAAAATGATGACTTGGAGGTAAAACTTCAGGAAGTTTAGGTGACCCTGTTTGTACGTCTCCTAAAAGTTTATTCTTTTTTTACTCAAAACGATGCAAACTAAAGGTATGCATTCAGGTCGTATCGATATTGCTCTTGTTTTGTTTTATTGAGGTCTTCAGTCTGCTGCAAAGTACTGAGTCTTCATTTGATGCTTGTTTCCTGGTACAGGAAACCAAAATGTGATTTCTTTAAAACAAAAACTTTTGGCTGACTGTATCCCAGCGCTGCTGTGATGTGACAGTTTAAAACAAAGTCTGAATCCTATTTACAGTCAAAGGTGTTCACAAGATATTTCAGTTGATCATTTGATTGATAATTCCATTAATATTGTGTGTCCAATATTTACTATCATCATTCTTGTACATGCAAAGTGGTAGACTCACAACACTATTATTAGAAATGAGTTTCGCAAAAAATATCTTAGTGTTGATATCAAACTGGTAAGAGATACTTTCAGAAATGAATGCTCAATAATAATGTCATTTGGTTCATAATCTAAGTTTTCAAAGTTGATTATCCTTATTTGCTCAAATTATTTTTTTCTATTTAGTATTTTTGAGAGATCCGAACTTTAGCAAAGTAGAAAAACACATCAATGTTCTTCAGCTACATGCAGATTTCACAACTTTTCAATAAACACAAATTTAATACAATAAATGCCCATTTAAAATTTATGGAGTCGAGTATAATATAAACTTTATTCCACTACTGTTATAAGGATAGCAATAGACTGCCTCATCCATGAACATTTTTCATATGTTGAGTGTCACATATTTGCTTCATTAAAAAAATTTAAATGTTATTTCACATTTGATTCACTTTTGGATAACACTGTTTGGAAGGCATTACTAACAGAGTAGCATTACTAACAGCATTACTAACTTGGGGATTACTGATCTGTTCACAGAACTGCTTCCATAGTGTTACCTGATAATGTTATTGAAAAGGATGCAGCGCATAAAGCAATGGAAATGGAAAAATATGTCTTCATACATTAATAATTAAATAATTAAACATACAATAATTATCTAAATTGAACAGGTTTTCATTTTAATCTCTCTCAGGAATATATAGATTTTCCTTAGGCATTGTGGTCTCTCACTGCTATAGAAAACAAGCTGAAGTCAGTAATTAAACAAGGCCATTTCAAAGCCTGGCCCTTGAAACACTGTGTACCACAAACTGGGGACTATAGAATGAGCTATAACTACAAGTTTGAGTTGAGATTCTTAGACAGAGAAGGCTGGTGGTGTAGCCTTATTGCAATAGAGAGGTCTCAAGTGTGTGTAAGAACTTCTCTTAGAGACTATAAATTTGACAATTTTTTCACAAATGTGGTCTTAGTGTTTGTTACATTTCATTCTCACAAATATGTATCAGAAAGGATATTTTTTCTATTTAATATAATGCATCAACTAGTGAGTACCTTTAGCCAGAAGCTTCAATGCAAGCATTCTGTTGAAAAAACTGTTAAGAAGATAATTTAAAGTTCTCAAAAAGCCAGAGCATTTGGGAAGATAAAATAAGTTTGGTTTTTAAGGTTGCAAGATGTAAAGACAAAATTCAGCCTTGCTGTTTCTACTCAAGACCCAAATATTTTGCAGTGAAATGGAAATCTGTAGTTAATTTGGGTCAAAGGATTCTGGGGTAAGAGCAACTCTTGTCTGGTTCTGTCCCCTAAAAGCCCCTAGTACTCTTTTTAATTCCTCTTAAACACCTCTGAAATCCACTCACTCCTTATGGAAATCTGAAAGTCTTATGAGCTTCTCACCTTCATTTTTTTACAGTCAGTAATTTTTCACTTTATATCCAGTAGTTTTCCATATGCTGTGCAGATAGCTAGACCTAAGACGTAACTATTTGCTTATTGTAACACTTGACATCATTACGAACTTTGAAACTTACACTGGAAGGATGGAAATGATGCTGAACAGATCATATTTCATCTGAAGCAGTTTCTAGCTACACACAGTATCTACTTTATAACGTTATGGGAATTCAGCTTTTTTTTTTTTTGTGAAGTGGTGCTGTTGGGGGTGTGGGTCAACAGCCAACTGCCCAGGTGGCCAAGGCAGTCTGGTTTTTATCAGCAATAGTGTGACCAGCAGGAGAAGGGAAGTGATTGTCCCGCCTGTACTCCGCATGGATGTGTTTACACCTTGAATACCGTGTTCAGTTTTGGGTCCTTCCCTCACCACTGGCCATGGAGGTGCTCCAACATGTACAAGCATGGCAACGAAGCTGGTGAAGGGTTTAGAGCAGAAGTCTTACAAGGAGTGTTTGAGGGAACGGGGGCTGTTTAGACTGGAGAAGAGGAATCTGAGGGAAGACCTTATCACTCTCTAGCAACGTAGGTGTCAATCTCTTCCCCAAGTTACAAGGGACAGAAGAGGAAATTGCCTTAAGTTGTGCCAGGGTAGGTTTTGATTGGATGTTAGGAAAAAAAAAATCATCATGAAAAAGGTTACAAAACATTGAATTGGACTTCCAAAGTACTGGAATTTTGGTTGAGTTCAAATGGTATTGGTGGTTAAATCACCATCCCTAGAGGTATTAGAAGACATGTAGATGTGGCATTTAGGGACATGGTTTAGTGGTGGAGTTTCTAGTGTGCTAATGGTTGGACTTGATCCTAAGGGTCTTTTCCAACAAAAAACAATTCTGTGATTCAACTATTCTGTTAGATCAGATATGTAGAATATCTCAGTTCTTCACAATCTGTGGTTGTTGCAGACATAAAAAGAGAGCTTTTTAAATCTGTTGCATCTGAAGTTTGCCATGGTGCCAAAATGCTAAAACCTGACATGGATGTTAAGACATGGCAAAGAGAAATTCCTTTTTCCAATGGTTACACTGAGACTGGAAGAGTAGAGGAATCCCTAACTACGATGGTCTTACTAGTATTCAATCTCCCTGTTGATCTTGCTTCTGGGACTTTGTAGTTTCCTAGCTGTCAACTTGCCATGTTCCTCTGTGATTATGAAGGACAAATCTCTCAGGTGTGCATTTTTCTGTCTTTCCTTATTACCTGCTTGTTAACTCATTCATAGTTCAAATCTATCTTCCAGAAAATTAAAGAAAAGGTACCTGGGCATCAATTTAATTTCTTGGGTGGGTGCACTTACAGTGATAGTTATTTTGCCATTATGTTAACTGTTTATGTTCCTGTAATAGTAATTTCTTGAAATAAATGGTATGGTTTCATGACTGATTCCTTGTTTATGATGTGTCATACTTTCTGCAGCACATGAGAGCATGAATATCCTGTAAGGTAACTATTATTATCAGTAGTTTACCTAATTTTCACAATTTCTTTACACTTCAGTGACATCTTAATAAGTAAGACAGCATAACCAGCTTATCAAGTTATGAAAAACCATTATGCTGCTCTCTTCATGGAAAGTGCCTTCAATAATATGTAAGGAATATTCAGAATGAAAATTAAAGTATCTTATTTTTGATGAACTGAATCACTTGGATTATTGAAGAAGTAAACTACATATCCACAGACTTCTAAAACTGATAAATGTTATGTAAATTAGAGCTTTTGAATGTCATGATTGATACCTATTGTCTCACTTGCTGAAGTTTTCCTAAATATAATTGTGTATGCAAAATCTGAAATCTCAAACCTCAGAAACACAGAAGATATTCTACAGAATGTTTCAACACAACTACACTTTTTTTCCACATATATTTTCAGGTATAGAGTTTTTGTAGACTAAAGTTATCTGGACTTTGGATGAATATCGTACACAATTATATAGTATACTTCTTGGCTAACTCTTATTCCTCTGTAGTTTGTCTGCATAAGAAATAACTTATATACCCTCATTTTCTTCTGTTGAGAGAAATGTAATCTAGTGCTCAGTGAAAAATGACAGTTAATTTTTTAATTTGACTTGTACTATTCACAGGGTCTATCATCCTATGGACTAGTCCTATGAAAGAGACAATGTAGACATTTTTTTGCTATCTTGACTGCATAGAGCCCTGTCACACACTGACCTTCTTCCATCACCTTCTTTCTTAGTCTTGACTGTTTTATTTAACTTCCGCTTGGCAAAAGTGAAAAAGAAGTCCATACTGTAGTCTGTCTGGTGATCTATAACTATTAGGTACATAATAAATGCTTGAGTTAATAATAATTTTAAATACAGATACAGTGACATATTGAAAAAGTAATATGTTAAAAGCATGCTACTATATTTAATGTTCTCCCATATTAATTTCCTTCATAAAGTATATTACTTGTGTTCACACAAGTTAGTAAGTCTAATAAACTAAGCAAATCAGGTAGGGGTACTCCTTTTGTCTGTCATTATTTCAAAGAATGCCAAATATACAGAGGCCAATCAAAATACTCCACTGACCTTTCCTTAGGAATGCCAGTTAAAGAGATGTCTTCCTGCTTTCCAAAGAAAAGGATAACATGTAACATATATAAAAGATGAAATACAAGGAGTGATAATCTAATTTCCACCCTGGTACATAAATCTAAGTAGAAACTCTCAAATTTTATAACTTTGGTGTGTCACAGTAAGTTTGCTTAAGCAAATATTTCCATAAGTATAAGAAATAAAGTTTTGTTAAAGTTTTCAACACAAGGATATCTTTGCTGGCTAGGTGCTTATACACCTTCTGTCCTTACACTATTTCTTACCAAAAGCACTCACAATTACTGCTCACAAATCTGCTTTTAAGGGAAAGGGTGGGAAAGGCTGAGACATTCTAAAGAAATTTTACAGGTCAGTGAGTTCTGATAAATTATTTCTTAGTTCACTACCAGGTAGACAGTCACTCTGGTTTTCTTGCAGATCAGAGCAGATTCTGAGGAAAACTGGCCTTTCAGGTCTCAGCAAAGGTTTTAGAGATTGAGTATGTTTGTGACCTCTCCACAATTTTCGTCAACTGTAATTTAAGGTAGCTGTTGTCCAGGTTTTGCTGTCACTTGTACAGAAGTTGTTAGACATTATTGCTTTGTTTGACAGCATAAAACTTCTTTTAATAGTAAATCTTCAGTCAAGCTTTAAAAACAATTGTAGGCTAATTTTTCTCTCCTACATATGCCATGACATGAAAACTGTCACAAAGACTTTTATAGAACATTGAAAAGGTTTTCTAGAAGCAGGGTTAGTCAAGATCAGTTTTACCTGAGAAATACAGGTGTCAGTGAGCAGGCTGGTGGAACAACTTGGCATCGTTCACTGGGCAAGATAACTGAGGATGTTCTTTCTGTTCTCATGACACCTCTTCATCAGGGAGCTGGTGACACTACCAAGAATAGTAATTTGGCTTACATGTTTCATTATGGTATGTTACTTCACTCTCTCTTACTTCCTGTCTCATAGCAGGATATAACTGGTTATCTAGCTCATGGTTCTCCAGGTGTCAGTGATGAAAAGGACAACTACCATGAAACATGCTGGAATAATAGTCTGCTTCACAGAACTGTCACTCAAAGGGCAAACCTGGAAAACCCTTTCTACGCTGTAACTGTGAATACTCAGTCTGACATTTTATCCCTACTAGGACATAAGGCTGGTGATTAACTTGAATTTGGGAAAAATTTTAGCATGATTCATGACAATTCTTTCATTATTTCTTGTACTTGATGATTTCCTTTGTCCTGAATAAAGAGTAAAGACCATATTGTGAGGATATTTAGTGCTTCCCTAGCTTCTTCTTCCAAATGAATCTCTATATGGCTCCCAAAAGACAGTATTTTAGGACAAGAGGTTTGTGTTTGTAAAACTTACATTTGCCATATATATTTCAGATTCAGTAAGATTTAATTCTAATCTAGGATACACTTTGTCATCTTATAATCTCACCCAAACCAGGCAAATAAGAAAGATTTAAATTTTCTTATGAGATATTATTGACAAATAAATATGCTAAGTGAGCTTTCCAGAGCAGGAAATTGTTTATTTAGTGTTAATAGCTAACTTTACTGAGTGTCTCCATATTGTCTTGTTCTCCACAGCTTTCCCTTAAGTTGAAGACATTCCTTCCTCTTACCCTCATCTCAGCTGGCATGATGTCAGCTTGAACTTGGATGTCTGTGGAAAACCACCAGGAAAACAGATGGAGCTACATGAGGTAGAACTGCATAAACAGACTCTTTGATCCTGTAAGGAATGGAGTGGTGTGACCAGTACATTGCCTGGGAATAATTGGAGGAGTTTGGCTCCAGGAGATTGTTATGAGCTTGCTACCAGGTGCAAGCAGTGAGAATGGTTAGATAAGAATTTATATTAGTGCATGCTAATATATCAAAATGTATTATTTTGACTATACTGGTGAACAATGATTTTGAGTATGTAACAAACAAAACTATAAATCAATCAATAGATATCGGGTGACTATAAATGTATAGCAAACCAGTCAATAGATGATTCTGTTAGTGAACCACACAACAAAGCATAGTTTTATAAAGCATAGCTTCTTGAGCATAGCTACAGGGTCCATGCTTTCTTGTCCTCTGACAAATGTCCCACACATAAAGGAGATGAGCAAACAGTGCATGAGATTATTCTAGAATTCCATCCTTAAAGGTATGGAAAGTGTCTGGTCCCTACCAGGGGAAGCTGGATACGTCTTTCTTGTTAATGAGCAGTTGCAGAGTGCAGAAGCTTGCTCCTCTGCTGTATCTCTGGAGGTAGGCTAAACTACCTATTTACTGAATAAACTTTTCTTAGGTTTAAGAGTAGATGCAATGCATTATCTGTAAAAACTTTGTATCTCACATACCACGGGCAGTCAAAATGAATCTAAAGGTCTGGATCGATAGGTGTTTTATGTTGGTATTTGTAACTTACAGTTGTGATTGCAGGACAGGAGTGAATTAAACATCCTTCAGTTCTACTGCTACATTATCTTGTTAGTATCATGGTTTCTGGACAGTCTTCCTTGCCTTTATCTGTCTGCAGAAGATGGAGACCAGAATATTACATTATCAGGGGGAAGTTCCTTCCTTCCACAAATCAGGAAGTGTTTTGGGCAGCTTCTTGTCCTTAATCTGTTTTTCCATGTGCTTCATACAGAAAAAACAAAGTTGCTTTTGACTTCTTGTTGAACATGTAGGTAAACAAATATATATATGAACATACTTTCTATCTATCTTACTGTACTCTTCAAATGTTTAATTACACACATTGAGTATAGTTTAAAATTATTTTTTCTTAATTTTCAGGGTCTTCTGTTCATTGTTAATTTACAGTATTGATTTGTGATAAGTTTGTTTTGAATTTCAAATATGTAAAAACACTGAAAATTAGGGAGCTGCCTTAATGATTCCTTAATAGTTCACCAAATTTCTTGTTTCCATCAGTTGAGGATAAGCCAGTACAGGACAGGAAGCAGTGCATTAGAAATACAATTTAAGGAGAATGACAGTGTCTATTTAATTACGCTGCATAGCTAAAGAATCCCGATCTTCTGCATTTCATGTAAGATATTTTGGTTTACTCTGCCCATCTCCAACAAGAGCAAAGCTAACTAATTCAAGAGTAGAACTAACTCAAAATTTTTATTTCAGTTTGAAACCACAATTTACTACAAGTTTTATTGTTTTTGAGGATCTTAGATGAGTTCTGTTTTGCAGTTTAAATATGGTCTACAGATCTCAAGTTCAGATTTATTATAATTATTTTTTTATATTGGTGCCTTTGACTGTACATTTAATAAAATAAAAATCAAATAACATCTGGCTTCCAGAATACAATTGTAATGCCATTAAAGCTGAGAAGAGAAAACACAGATTCTGCGTCACACCTATGAAATATAGATGCCTGTTGGGAAGTTGGATACTTCACATAGTTCCTGGGTTGTTCAGATCCAGCAGAGTGGCTAATTAATAAAAAAAAAGAGAGAATCTTGCTTTGGTACTGTAAAGGAGTTTAGGGTCTTCCTTAACTTTTGTTACTTTTAAGCTGAAATAAAATGCTAGTACAATTAAAGACACCAAATTAAACAGAACAAATAATGAACCAACAGCAGGACTTAAAGTACCAATTAAAGATTCTTTAAGATGTTAAAGGTTCACCTTAAGATTCACCTTAAGATGTCCTGTATGCTACAATTTGGGGCAATAAAATAATTCTTTTTGTTCCAAGAAAGAAAAAGTGACTCTCTTTAAGTGAGATAGAGTGGTTATAGCCTTTTACTTCTTTACTCTTTAGTTTCCAGAAGCAATATTATTCTAACTATGTTGCTCACTAAGATAAACTAGCTATGGTTAACCATGCGTAGGAATGCCATAGATATCATACTGAGGCATGGGTTAGATGGTCAGTTTCCTTCTTAACAGCCACTGATTTAGGGAAGAAATTGATTGCAATTTATTATACTTGTTGCCTTTTAAGAATAAGTTTCAAATATTTTTTTAAAGTCTCCGGAAAGCGTTACCTAAAGAAAAAAAAAAAACTCTTCTGCATAAAACACAGTGTGGATAATGCTTTTTGTGAATAGAGGTTTAAGGACTATTGTATTAAAGGAATTTCTAATGATAATACGGTAGAAAGAGTTTTACTTGAAAGGTATCATTTTTCTCTCACATCAGGATAAAACCTTTTTTAAAATAGTTTCCTTTTTTAGCAAGGAGGATTGTTTCAGAAGGGGGATAGAAGGTGAGAGGTTAAATCAAAGTTTTTTTAACTGATACTATAGAATTTATTCAACAGAAAATCCTATTGCTGAACTACTGAACTTTGTCTGCAGCAATCACTTACTGCTTTTTGATTCAGGGCCATTGATATAAAACGGCAGAAAAGATATTTCAGAGCCTGAGGGAGCCTCTCTCTGGAAAGGTTAAGTCACACCTGATGTATGTTTTGCCATTATTCAGCACACAAGTTAACAAAAATTTTAACCAAAAAAAAAAACCCCACAAAAAACCAAAACCAAAAAAACCCCTTCAAGTTCTTCTGTATAAAGATTATTTCAGGGAAATCAGGCACTATTTGATATGTGGGAGATGCCTACACCTTTCAAGTGGAATTAAGACTGAGAAATCACTGCACAATGCAAAATGGGATTTAATGGAAGAAATTTTTTTTTTTGTTACTTCTCCTTGCTCCTGGTAGGGAATTTCAAGAATGAAACTATGCAAGACATAAAAATATATCAAATATCTATATATATATATAGATATATATATATACATAATATTTTAATAAATGGAAAGCCTCCAGTGTTTGTTTGCTCTTTGGAAATGGTCAGCACTCTGAATGGTTGCAGGCATATGAGTCATAACAAATGTATAATAATGAATACTTTCTTCAGTATTTATATATCAGTTTTTTGACCATCACTTTTAAGTGTTGCCATAATTTGATAAAGTCTTTTACTATTCTGGCTGAATAGATAAGTATTGAGATAGTTACTTAGTTTTGTCAACTCATCTTAGAATGGTTGTAAAACACTTGCTAAGCTTTGTTAACATGATAAGTTTCAGAGTACTTTGCCACTAATTTTTGGAAAACTTCTTCAGATATCTTTGCCACTTCATTGTTTTTCATATGGATTCCTGAGCTACAGTCATTGTGCTTGAAGTTTGACTTTATGTAGAATTACATTAAGGGCTTATTTATATTTGGATTATTCCACTTAAAGTATTTATTACCAAAATGTTAATTTTACTATTAGTTACTATGGTTGTGGTGGATGTATTTAAACAGCTAATTGCCTATACTGGTTTTGGTCTTTGCTTTTACTTTCCTTGCTTTTATTTCTTGCTCTATAATATTAGGTACATCTAACCACAAAACATTTCACACAGATACTCCTTGAATATGACGCCCAACAAAGGTCCGGTTTCAAATAAACAAGATAGAACAACACAAGTAACATTTCTCTATTAATGTGGGACTAATGGACAACTACTCTTGAAAAATAGAAGTAATAGAGTTGTCCCTTCAACTTTCAGGTACAAGCCAGAATAGACAAGCTGTGCTCTTTTCATGGGTGGTAGCTGCTTCTTGAATTTAAAGATGACACTGTAGAAAAGGACAATTGGACTAAAAGTGGTGATGACAAAATAAAAACTTTGTGGGGAGAGGTGGTGTGTGGTGGAGAATGGTAATTCGGGTCCTAAGCAGAAATAATCAGACATAGAAATACATGATGAAGCAGCTGCTTAGCTTTGTGAAGAAGGTCTGTAGACTGAGTCATGAACTGAATATGAGGAACTGCAGCAAAATGCAAGAATGCAACAAGGGTACTTGGAAAAGTAAATTTGGGATACAAAAATAATCCTTGCCTCTTCTCCAACAAATATTGTCTGGTGTATTGACCATAACAGAGCACATTCATATATTTAAAAGAATCCAGGGAGTTGTCAGGGACAGACAACATTCTGAAATTCATGATTTATGAGGAAATTGGGCTTTCTTGACTTAGAGAACCAAAGACTGAGATTGTCCTCATACACAAAAAAGGCTGAAGGAGGGAACATTTTATTATGTGGATGAGATAAGAAGTGATGGCTTGATTTAAGCATTCTTATGGCAATTTGAGATACTAGGAAAATATTTAATAGCAACTTCTACCAAAATTATCCTTTCAGTATGCCTGGGGAACCTGTAGACATTTTTGAAAGAAGGGCTTTTCCAAGAACACTGTAAGTGTAAATCTATTGAGAAGGAAGTCTAAGTTATCACAGTCCCATTCCCACTTAACTAAGTTATTTGATTAACTTCTGTTTTCATTACTAAATTATGATTTCTTCACTGAATATATATATATATACAAATATAAATATAGTGAAAGTATATACTTTCATACCAAAAAGAACATTTTCATACCTCTTATGCTTTGGGACTGTTCTGAATTTTCTCAATTAAAAAAATAAGAATCCTTTACACTGTGAATGCTAGAACACAGACTGAAACTACAGTGTGAGAGTGTAAAATACATGGGCAGTATATCCTGCCAAAATTTTTCCTGAAATAAATATATATACATATATATATATATATATATAAGGAAAATATATTATATCTGGGTATAAAATTAAGCTGATCGTCTTTCAGATTTTTCTCCAGAGATCCTTAATTTCAATTAAGTCAGCCTGGTTCTCTGGAATGGTATTTTCGTGTCATGTGGACAGAAAGTGTTTCAGATTTTTTGACCTGTCCTACATAATTATTGATGTCACCATGACTATGGTGCTTTGGTGCTTTTAATAAAGAGAAATTTTGCATAGTACAACATCAAATAAAAGTAGCTGAAGAAATATTGAAACAACTTTTTTTTTTTTTTCTTTTTTCTTTTTATATGTGGCTGCATTTTTAAGATTCATGAACTAGCTGATTTAGTCTTTATAATGTAACACGGTAACTGTAAATCACACAGAGCACTAAATTGGCATGTCATGCTGTTCCAGTCCAAACTGTTTTATAAAAACCTATTTCATTAGCATTGTTATCCTACTAGCTAACATTCCCGCGAAACAAACAAAAACATAAACAAAAAACACTACTTGATTTGACAAGGTCTGCTTCACCCCAAACCTGTCCTGATTTGCATTTTTTGTATTACAGTGATCTAAGTCTGAATCAAACTCTCAATAGTTGTCCTGTTATTTTGAGATTTATGTTACCCTGTAATTATTTTGATTGCTCTGCTTGCCCTTTTTGGTACTGATACTTCAGTAAGGTTCTTCTCTTGGACTTGAGGTAATGGTAGGAAGCTGAATCATGGGAGGCTTAGGATATCAGGAAAAAGTTTTTCACTGAGAGGGCAATTGAACAATGGGACAAGCTCCCCTGGGAAGTGGTCGCAGCACCAAATCTGCCTGAGTTTAAGAAGTGTTTGGATTACGCTCTCAGATGCAAGGTGTGATGCTAGGGCTGCCCTACACAGGGATAGGAGTTGGATTTGATGATCCTGATGGGTCACTTCCAACTCAGTGTATTCTATGGTTCTATGAATCTATTAATTTTGCTGACTTTACCATTTTTTTCTCTCTTTCTTCTCTGACTTTTGGTATGTTCACTCAGATACTAGCTGGATAGTGTAGGCAGTGTTGCAATAGTTCACACTGGTAATATGTAAATCATGGTCTGACACGTTTTGAATACTTAGGAAACCCAATGAGAAAAAATCACAATTATAATTTTATTAGCTGATTTGAAATGTTGCTGTCCCCAAAGTGAGAAATATCAAGATGTTTCAGGAGACATGTTTGGGAAATAATACTCTGAAACCAAATTTTCTGCTTCTATCTTTTAGAAGGCTTCTATCTGTTATCATAAATTTATATTTATTTTTATTCCTGAGTGCAGATGTGCAAGGACGATCATGCAGTCTGGGACTTCAGGAAGTTCCATAAGGCTCACTGTAACTATGCAGCCCAGTGAGACTTTACTGGCTATGCACTTGACAGTGAGGCAGGTAAATGCTGACCTGCTTTTGTTCCTTGAGGTGAGGCTGTCTTCTTCCTGGCAGTAGCAGCTCTAGAGCTCTCGCTTCCCAGATGCCTGGTATTTTTCTCTTGAGTTAATATTGATTGCAGTTTTAATTTGCATTGTTTGTGCAAATGAAAATGTCTGTGTCATTTACAAACTAATGGTGTTAGCTATAGTTTAACTGGGGTTTTTTGTATTCACAAAGCTTTGCTGAGTTAACACAGTTGAGCTCACGGAATTCATAGGTCATGTTCTGAAGGCAAAATCCAGCACTGATAGGGCTTTGTTGATTCTTCTGTCTTATTAATGAATGTAGCAGTTAT
Source organism: Phaethornis superciliosus (assembly GCA_023637945.1). Lineage (NCBI taxonomy): Eukaryota > Metazoa > Chordata > Aves > Apodiformes > Trochilidae > Phaethornis > Phaethornis superciliosus. Next base: position 42,501,568 of record JAJQWJ010000004.1, on the reverse strand, counting down.
TCCTTAGGAAAAATGCTACCAATTTCCTAAGGAAAAAAAATAGCGGTATTTATAAGGTTGATTAATTAATTTTAAATAGTAGATATTAATCTTGTTGAGAACTAAGAAAAGTATGACTGTGTAATGCATGTAAAAGGGTTCACTCACCTCTTGCTTGTAATTATTTGGTTTAAATTAAAATGTCAGATGTTGGTGATTAAAAATTTGCCTACAGGGAGTGTCTGATTAAATCCTTTCCTGTCTGCATTCCTCATTTCAATGTTTAGCTTTTCCTTTAAGTTTCAGGGTAAAACAATTAACCTTTAAACAAAATTAATGCTCAAAAAATGGTGAGGCACATTCCCTGGCTTCTGTTTTCTCTACTCAATTAGGACTACCACCTCTGTACCCTCACTGCAGAGGTCTTATGGGTAGAAGAGGTCTTCATAGGAGGCAAAGAGAGATCATCAGCATTCTTCCACAAAAATGCAAAAGTCTGTCTGTGTGTGCTAGCAGTTCACATTAAGACTTGTAATATAATAATGAATGTATCTACAATTCCATTATATTAATTTATATCGCCATGTAACACGTATATTAATAATATATTAATAATGCCTTATTTTGAAAGGAAAGATAATCCCAGTAGGTATTAAATTAAAATACACTTTAAAAGGACTTCAGTTTGATTTTTCATAGAAAAGATATATTTGGCTTTGCACCTGCTGAGTCCCACTGTACCTGATTAGGACACAAAATTATGTACTATATCTGTAGGACACAGAATAGTTCTTACTTTTCCTTCATGCTAGAGAGCAGAAAATATCTTAATTTATACTTATTTCTAATTAAGTATACTTTTAAAACTTACATATCCTGCTACTCAGAAGTGCATTTTCATGGTCAGATGAAAGCAAAGGATATCTCAGATCTTCCAAAGACAGGTTTCAAGAGCAACCTTTGAAAATTTAGTCCTCTACCTGTACAGTGTCATCTAAAGGATCACTAACTTCATTGGATTTATAAGTGTAGGAGGAAGTCTGCAGTGTTCACCTATAATATTTTTCTTTGTCCAGTATATTTGCTACATCACGTCTGTCACTCTTGAAAAAAGGGAAGGGTAATTGAAACAAGACGTTTGTTATTACAGGTTATTAATTTGCCCAGGATAAGGATAGGGAAAGGTTGCAGAGGAAAAATTACAAAAATATGCAGCCAAGTCAAAGATGTATCTAATGTTTCAACCAGAACCCTCTTCTGCAGCTTAATACCATCTCTGAATTACAATGTTGCTTGTTTGTAGGCTTGCAAGAGCTTTGAGTTCCATTCACTAAATGCACTAACATCATTCACTAAATGCAGTTACTTAGATGATGATTTAGTTTAATAGGTGAAAGTGAGGTGATTCAGAGGCCTGGGACTATCAACATTGTTTGCTTTCAATTGGATTTTTAAATGTTTAAATGTTTAAATGTAGACTGTTGTCTACAGTCTTTCCTGCTCCACATTATTGTCTTTTGTCTCTCTGTAAAGTAGGGAAGTCAAGGTAAACTTTTCCTCCTTTGCAAGGGTATTCATATCATTACCAAAGGTGACATATCATTCACGAGGCTGAGAGAGTTACTTAAGCTCCTCAAGCCTTTATGAACATCTCTCTCAATTATAGGTCTTCAAATCTCTTTCCACTTGCCCCATACCATAAGCGATCAAAATGAGGGCAGCATTTTGATGCTGTGCTCTAGAAAGCCTGTTCTGAATTCTGTAACTGAGGAAGTCTAGATCAACAGAGAGAAGCAGAGATGAATTATATCACAGGATAACAGACCGCTCTCCTTCCCACCTATGTTATTAAAAACCCACTTTCGGCATGTGTTTGAAAAATTCTGTTGCTTCTGCCTTCAAAGAAGTGATGTTCTAGGTGCAAACAGTGGAAAATGCTGTTCTTCAGAAAGAATTAATAATTTCATAAAGCTTTAGGTACATGAAATAGATAATGGAAGGCACTAAAATACTTAGAAAACTTACTAGATATATTTGTTTAATGTAAGTTCAGAATTAATTTTTTGATCTAGCAACTTAGAAGAAAATTGAAGTATTCCAGACCTATGTTGCTCATAGAAACAGATGATTTACCAACATCCTTGTTACTCATAAACATCTGCTCCTTAGCTGTAGACAAAAGAGGTTTTGCAGACTCAAAGCAAACAAAAACCACATCAAATACAGTGTCGATGTTGCAATGAATTTTACTGTCTCCTTTCCCTCATGCTAAATATACCTCTTCAAAAACCTAAAACATACATTTTCCTTTTCAATAATTTACATACTACACTTGTTTGGCCATGAGAAATATACTATAGGTGTAATCTGACTGACAAAATAACTGACAGGAATCTGAAGAACATGCTTCTACAATGTCTGAGATTGGAAAAACCTCTGTCAAATGAAACTGAAATTTTGAGCTTTTTTTGAGAAGTAAAAATGGTTGTTATATCAATGATCAAGACAAATACGTCTTAATACTTACACTGCTCTTTTCTTGAAAATTCTCTGAACTGAGATTTTTGGAGTTTTGTGGTTTTTGTTTTGTTTTTAAAAAGGCAAAGATATGTAAAGTATTTGGGTCCATAAATATTTTTCCTTTCTTGGAAGATGAGCTGTGTTATTTATATATGAAGTAGCTGAGAACACATATGTGGTAAAATAAATTACGAGCTGTTCTAAATGGTCAGTTCTTTTCATTATGTGCAATTTCTACCACATATAACACATATTTCCTGTGAAAGAAAGCTGGGTAAGAAAGGGTTTGTCCAGTCAAGAATCTGACCATATATACTCAAAGAACTTAATGCCTTTGCAGTCTGTGTGTTATAAGTGACAATGTGGGTCCTCTCTAGGAGGAAACAGAAGAGTTAGTCATGCAAGGTATGAAGGAGGCTGAGGTACTAAAAAAACTTTTTTCCTGAGTCTTCATCAGAAAGGGCTCTGGCCTCAACAGCATCATTTGTTCATGTAGTACCTTAATTTCTATATTACTGTACGTATTAAAGCAGGGCAGATCCAACAGGGAAGATTGAGAAAATGAAGTTTCAGAATTACTTTTATCTTTTTATGTATTGTATTCATCAAGAAGAGAAATTGTCCTAGCTTCTTTCTTTCTTTCTTTCTTTCTTTCTTTCTTTCTTTCTTTCTTTCTTTCTTTCTTTCTTTCTTTCTTTCTTTCTTTCTTTCTTTCTTTCTTTCTTTCTTTCTTTCTTTCTTTCTTTCTTTCTTTCTTTCTTTCTTTCTTTCTTTCTTTCTTTCTTTCTTTCTTTCTTTCTTTCTTTCTTTCTTTCTTTCTTTCTTTCTTTCTTTCTTTCTTTCTTTCTTTCTTTCTTTCTTTCTTTCTTTCTTTCTTTCTTTTAGAAAAAGAAAAGACACTTTTAGGGAGTGCCTGAGTATTAATCACTATATAACATTATTTAAAATGGCATATTGCTTTACATATATTTTTTAAAAGATGTAAAGAAGCGTACAAATTCTATACACTATTACTGAAGCATGCCAAGAGCTCATTGCAAATACACTAAATACGTCTTCCAAAAATCTTCATATTATCTCTTGTAGCTTTACTTTGAATGCATCATATGCATTATTTAAATTATCAACTTTGTCCTGACATGTTTTATTTTTTTATTTGGTTGGTTGGTTTTTATTCATTCATGATGCATGATTTTGTTTACTAGATGAGTACAGGAAGATTCTTAATCATGGTGTCTTAGTCTTATTTTGGGACATGTGAAAAAATTGCTTTGGGTAAATGAAAAGGAAATAGTACTGCTAAATAGTAGAGAAGACTCCAACTAGTGCCAAATTTGCATCCTCCTCTCTTTTCAGTTCTTAAATTGAAAAGATGTCTTAAAACATATGAGACATTTAATATCTGCTGGCATATTTCCTACTATGAAATAATTTTTTTTTTAATTCACTAAAATATTTTCTACTTCTAAAATAATGTAAAAAATATCTGTAGCCATCTATAGTGGAAATTTTTATTAGTTTATGAGTCAACAGCACAATTATAGAGTGGAAATATCAGTTAGTTTATGGGATAATGGCATACTTAAGGTCAGGTTTGTATCACTTTCCATAGTTTCCATAGATTTTATTGCATTTCTTTTAAAAATTACTTTGAAGAACATGAAGATAGGAGAGAAAATAAGACCATTAGACTGTAAAATTCCTGTTGATAACTTTTCAGTAGAACCTGGTTAAAATGGATTAGGTAAATTGTTAGTTAAGTGATGGTAAAGAGGTACTTTTTGTCCCTTCACCATTTGGATAGGAGCTTTAGTAAGAAATTCCTTCATTCCTTGTGGAGGCTCTTGCATTACAGAAATACTTTTAAAAAGTGGAGTTCTTACACAACCACAGTAAAAATGGCATTATAGTTGCAGTGAAGCCAGGAATCTGCTCAGATTAACTGCTGAAGAACGATAGCAATTTATTTGAGGATGATACTTCTGACTGACACACCACATTCTGAGAGTTATATTCACCCTGTGGGATTAAATTTGTAGCCTACATGCTGAACTCTAGGACCTGTATCTGAAGCTGCTTGCAAATGAGGCAGACAAAGCTTTGCCCAGAGATATCTTGTAACCTGAGAAAAAGATTCTCATCCATAGTATCTGAACAATTTTTAAAACACCTCTGTATTAATCCATGGTAACTGCTAGAGGAAGTTTATAATATACTGTATATATTGTGTATATAAATTCTACAGGAAGATAAATTAAAACTGGTAAGATTAAGAAATTAAACCATCTTTTGTTTGCATAATGGAAAAAAATAAAGAAAAAAGAAAAAAGATTTTTTTCTCCTTTTAGAGCCTGTTTAACTAACCTCTTATTCTATCTTGTAGTAAAGTAAAACTTTGTAAGATGTGCATATATCTGTTGCTTGATTGAATAACAGATACGGCTATGAAGCATAAGAACTGATATTTTTTATTTAATAAGAAAGAAGAAGGGGACAGGGAATGCCACCTTTGTAATATGCATTGTTAAAACAAAGCACAGTTACATGATCTTACTTATCCTGATTCAGGTCTCCTTCTTAATAGTGAGTATTCATGGTTGACAGAAAAGCTGTCAAAAATTTAAATATATGATATTTAAGTATTTTTTTTTTCTCTCTCTGAAAGTAAGATGGTCTACTACTAACTGAAATCAGAAATATTGTTTGTAGGTAATACTGAATGAAATAAATTCATATGATTATGCAAGAATGATCTTCAAGTATAAATAATTCAAGAAAAAATTTCAAAATTATTGTATACTCTTGTTGATCATTTCAGAACCAGAATTCAGAATTCAATAGAAAGTACTATCTAGTGGCCACTGGGATTCAAAACTTTAGTTCCATGTTTCAGGAAGCAAGTTTTTCTTGAACAGATGTACTATTAATTTGTGAGTCCAATGTGAAATTGTATGGTTCTGGTTGATAGGATTGTTGCATATTTTATGTCATTACTTCATGCCCAGTTTAGGGCAACAAATCTACCCACTCTGTTTCAACTATGGATAGCATAACCAGCTAATATTCTATGTTAGTCTTTTAAGTCTGGAAAAGCAATTAAAAAAAGTTTTTTCGTGTTGAGCAAGATAAAAATATTAGCACTCAAATCAGTGAATCTAACTTGTGGAACTACTTAATATAAACAGTTAGGCAGTGCTAGCAAAGGGAATTAATTTGTAACATTCCCATAGAAAATAATCACCTGAGATTAAATAATTTTTGGTGTTTACATAGCAGTACGATAGTGTGCTCTTCCACAAGGCTTAGATCCTAATTGGAGGTTAAAACCAGGAATAATGTTTCAGGTCAAAAGTTAAAATGTTACTGACTTTACTTTCTTCCTCTTCCTACCCCTTCTCAGCTAGAACACCCAGACAGCTATTAGTTTTCATGTAATACATGTTTTGTTGCAGCTTCTTTGCTGTGTTAATAAGAGAGTAAATTAATTTATTTCAAACAGTATCCTGTGATTCCCAGAAGAAGCCAGATGACTGGCACAGTCCTCCTGTAATCTAGGAAGCGAAGCAGCTCTTGTGTTTGGCTTTATTACCTTGCGCTTTAGACACTCTGAAGATGCTTTTTTTAAGCAAACATTAGTGGATGATATACCAAAATAGCATGTAACTCTAGAGACTTCTGAGTACAGTGTGACTAAATCTACTTCCTGTCCATCACGGTAAGTTTCCTGTCAATTAATGTCTTTCTAAACAAACAGCTTAGAACTACCCAAGTGCTAATTAATAGTTTTTTAATTAATATGTACACAACTAAATCTTTGTTTTGTCGCTCTGAGATTATTTTGTCTCTGTTTCTTCTATGACATAATTCCTTATATATATCTGGATATCCCCTTGGTTTGGGGGCAGGACTGAATTATACTGAATATGTCAGACTGAATAGGAGGCATACTAAAGCTTCCATTTATCCAAATAGTTTTGGGCTGGATTAAAAGACCTGCTACCTTTAAAGCTCTCTCAGATTTATGGAAAAAAAGTATTTCTACTTTTTATAATGCAAGTTCTGGATTATCATTAAGACTGTGAGTTTGCCATGATTGTGGTCCCCATGCCACAAACTGACACTGGCTTAGGGAAGGTTTTGGATAAAAAGCCATGTTACCTGTCCTTCTAACTGATCTTCTACTTAACATGAGTTCAGTTAATGTTCTAAATATTTTACTCAGTTTTGATACTGTAGGTTTTTCTGTGGGGTTTTTTTTTGTTTGTTTGTTTGTTTTGTTTCTTTGGTTTGTTTGGATGGTTGGTTTTTGATTGGGGTTTTTTTGTTGTTGTCATTTTGTTTTGTTTACTTTGTGTCTTTAACAAGCAGTTATTTAGAATGTTAATCTGAAGAAAAAATCTGGTCAATAACACAAGCAGGACTCCATTTTTCTTTTCCCTTTTGCCAGTTCCCTTTTCCTCTTCCCCTTTTCCTTTCTCCCTTTTCCTTTTTCCCCCTTTTTCCTGCTTTTTCTCTTTTATAACAACAATTAATTCCTATTTAGTGTAGCTAAACATTTTGACTAGGACTTCTCTCTCCTCGGTCACCTTCCATGACAAAAATGCTGCAGTCCACCTTATGAGTAATGTAACTTAGTATCCTGATCCCCTGAGAACAAAGTCCAACCACAAATGGTCAGGTGCAAACAGAAAGTTTTATTTGGTGGACATCAACTAGCGCAAGCAATTTGAAGTGAGCTGGTGAAGATTTGGCAAGTCTGTTGAGAGGCAGAGAGAGAAAGAAATCAGTACCACTACCTGTGGATCCTCTGCTGTCCCACCGACCATTCTTCCTGGAGTGGAGGTCCAGTCCAGGCAATGAAGGATATATGGAGAAGGATGTATGTATTGGCATTCCTTATATGCTCCTGCAGTTTCCCTACACACCTCTTATAGATTCCCCTCATCTTCTCAAACTTCAGGAATGTTGCTTCTTCAGCATTTCCCCATTGTAAGTGCATGGAATGTTTTTATTTCAAGTAACTGTTATCTGGCCCACTGTGCAGTCCTTAGCCAGCATTCAACAGTATCTGTGGGAAACTGCTCATTGGTGGATTTAACATGCTGGGCATTGTCATCACTGTTATCACTGCATTGTCATCACCATTATTTCATTCTTGAATCGCTGGACATAAGTGTTTACGGATGAAGTACTTTTTAACTTTTATGAAATTAAACGTAATAGAAAACATCTGTCAGGAGTACACTTGGATTATCACAACTGACCTTAAATAATCTGCTTTCTTTCTCCACTGGACCTCTTCATTCACCTTATCTTCTCCCAACCTCTTCCCTCTGTACTTAGGCTAATGTGAACTTCCTGCTCTGGTTGAAACATATACCTTTCACATCATAAGACTTGTTGTTGATAGGACCATAAGTTAAAGAGATGAGGAAATCTGTGCCTTGATAAATGTATTTATTCCTAGAATTATATGAAGAAAGTTCAAGGAGTGTCTCTATCATTCCAACTCTCTGGAGAAGCTAAAAATCATTCCAGTGTTCCAACATGTAGTTTGACTGAAAAAGAAAAAAAAAAAAAAAAAAAAAAAAGGTGTGGATGGACTGTACTATGGTAAATCAAATACAGTAAGAGTAATTCTTGAATAACTGTACAATGCTGAAGTAACAACTGGAGTAGCTGCTTCTCCCTGACATACCTTACCACTCAATTGTATTTGTTATTTCTTCTTTCCTCCTTTGCATTCCTATAATTGAATCAATATCTTGACCTAGGCAGCCCCACGGGGCTGTCTTGAAATCCATCAGGCTGTCACTCATAATTCTGTATAACACTGGCTTGGAAGAAAGGACTGAAAATGTGACCTGTGAGAAAGACCATCCGTTCTTACTAGTACAGTTTATAGTCACTAATTACTAGTGTATCGCTGTGTGAATTGATGAAGATTCATGGAAAGCCATTGCACTGCATCTGGTCTTGCCTGCAAATGTGTCAATGTGACATTCTCTTGTATCTCTTGTATCATGCGTCCAACTAAACCTAATGGGGATCTGCTGCGGCTGAAAAGTAAGCTGGAAAATTGGAAAACAGAAAGTCAGAGCACACCTATGACACTGTTCTGGGTATTCAGTCACAATCTACGATACCGATATAACTCAGTAGGCTTAACTTTGCATTGTGGGAGGAGTATAAGATACACCATATTGATCATAGAATCATAGAATGATATGGGTTGGAAGGGACTTCTAAAGGTCACCTAGTCTAACCCCCTTCAGTAAAGAGGGACATTGTCAACTAGATCAGGTGTGCTGAGATTTTTACATTTGTTTTGATTATGTGTTTATAGTCAGCCAAGTAAAGTCGATTGAATGGTTAGTCACTGACCATATACCAAGTCACAAGAGGGATCTTCTCAGATTTTACAGCCATTCACAATAGTCCTGTGTTGAGTAGGAGTCAATTTATTATAGTATGTGCAGAAATTGTACAGTATAGCAGAAATTCATCAATGCAAATGTGTGAGTAAATCAGAGTAAGAAAGAAAAAAGGAAAATGCCTTCCTTGAAGAAGATGGAACTTAGGTATCTCTGTGGTTCTATCTCTGGTGCAAAAGTTCCAAATAAGTGAAATTTAAAATCCCATCTGAGTTACTACCTGCTGTTGGAACTTCCCAAATCTTTGCATACACCATAATTTATGTTAGTAAGTTCTCTACTACACATGATCAGGTATTTCTTGGCCATAACAGCCTTCTGTGAGGCTTTATCTGGGTGCTGTTTCTGAATACTAACTTGACTGATGTATATATAAAATTATCACAACATCTAAAAAACATCTCCATTATTAAATTAGTAGGAACAGAATCTTTTCTGAAAATCAATTTATCCTTCAGCAAGAATGTTACTACTCCTGTGCCACACCATGCTTTAAGAAAAATACTGAAAACCATGGCTGATGGTGCAGCAAAGCTTCCTTGCTTAGCCACACTTATTCTGACTAAAAAGAAGACTTGGCAAGATACCATGTTAAGTATGTAATGCCTTGTGAAAAATAGACTCTTTAAAGGCATCACTTCTCCTGTGCATTCAGAGATCCTTTTGACATAATACAGCTTCTTAGCATAAATTTTGATATTTTCAAGTTTTTTTTTTTTGTTGTTTGCTTTGGGCGATGGCAGGGAGTTGACATACAGGACAAAAGTATAACACCTTGCTAATGGAAGAAAAACATGATGAGGTAAAAGAACCATAGCATTGCAGAACAACTGGGATTAGAAAGGACCTTAACAGATTCTCTTGTCCAGCCATTCATAGGATACACAACATAGATGAGAATATTTTGCACCTTGTCCAAATACATCATTAAATTCTTCAGTGATGATGACTCCACTGTGTCTATGGGGATAATTTTCCAGGGATCCACAGTTCTCTTTGTAAAGAATTTCTTTCTTATATCAAGGTGAAATCTCTACTTGTGCAACTTGTACCCTTTTCACCTTGTCTTCTTCAAGTGGCTCCTTCTGCAGATAAAGCCTCCATCCTCTTTGTAGATGTGCTGCAAGTATTGGAATATTTTGGTGTGGTCCCCCCTGAACCTTCTATTCTGTAGGCAGAAAAGACCTAACTCCTTCAGAGTTTCCTCATAAGAAAGTCTCTCCAGCATCTTGGTTATGTTTGTGGCCCTTATTCACACCCTCTCTGGTCTGTTTGCATCTTTCTATAACTGTGGGGACCAGAGATGGACACCATAGTCCAGGTGCAGCATAAAAAGTGCCCAATATATTGAGATTATCACTTTTCTTTCTTGTTACTAATGTCCCTGCAGCCTAAGATATGACTTGCTGGAGTGGTGCACTTCTGACTCATGTTCAGCTTGTTTTCCACCAGGACCATCAGGGCTCTTTTAGCAATGCTTCTGCCTAAAAAAACAGATCTTAGTCTATACTGGGCTCTTTGGTTATATTGTTACAGGTTCAGGACTTTGTACCTGTCTTTGTTAAACTTTGTACTGTTCTTGCTATCACACTCTTTCAGCTTGCATATGTCCCACAGTAAATAGGTTTCCCTTCTCACATGTCCAGGTTTCCCTTCTCACATGTCCACATAACTACCGATGATTTTCCAATCATGTAAGTTTTCCCATGAAGTTTCTGTGATTCTTTTGGTATTTTTTACCCTCACAGTGGATATGAAACTCCAGTTCTTCTTTTTTGTTTCCAGACCATGTCCCTTAGTACAAATTTATTTTTGTAGGATTTACCAATAAACTAATTGGACACAAATCATACGTAAATAGATGGAAACAACTGATTTCCATACTGAATTCCATACTTAATATAAATGAGGTAAACTTCACCTTTTTATGTAGGTTAATAACCTTTTAAAACCATTTTTTCCTAGTATATTCCAATTGTCATGTAAATATTATCAGGTGTAGATTATTTCAGTGATAATCTTTGCAGCATTTAAAGGTTTGTCTTCTTCATAATTGTATCTGAACCGTTTGTCATGGTTTTAATTAATATCTAAGAATAGCTGGTGGACTATAAATTAGTTTCCTCTAGGCACATTTTTTTTCTTTCTTTCTTTTTTTTTATTTTATTTCCATTTTTGTATATTGCTTTATTCAGGACAATTTATCTCTTGGTATAGCTTTAAGACACACTAATTTTTATTAGATAAACTGCAGCCTTTTGCCTGCCATTCTGGTAACATTTTCCTGGGCCTCATCTGATGATTTTCATCCATTTTCAGAATCATCAGAGTTGAGAGCTATCTAGGCTTATGTTGTAGCTTAATCTTTAATTAATCTTCTTTTAATGTATACAGAAAAATATCTACTCTAATAAGGGATTCAGGCTCAAAATACAGGCCAGGAACATTTACAGATGTTACATCTCAGCAATGGGCAGTATCCTAGATGATTCACACCTGACAATGTGGATGTCAGTTTTTTTCAATTATTAGGAGCAACTACTAGTGTTAATTGAATCATAGTGAGATGATTTTAACTATTAGTAAAAACAAAAAAAATATGAGAAGAAAGTAAAACATCACTGCCTTGGACTGACTATTAACTGTTATTGATTATCCAAGTGCTTTTTTGTTATTGAAATCTTAGTTGCTCATTCGCTTAAGCTATCTCAATAAGGCAGGGTGAATTCCTAACCAACACAAACATTCGTGAAGCCACTTTACCAAGCTGAAATCAGTTTCAACCAAATGATGACTTTTATTCCCTACCAGAGTTGAAAGAAATACAGAGAAAAGTATTTGGATAAATTAGGAATAATCTTGGTGAAGAGGATTTTTAAATGCATTCTGGTGTCCAAAAGTCCAAAGTATGAACTGCACTTAGGCAATAGAATGAAGTTCATTACCTTTGAAATGTCTTTGGTAACTGAAGAAAGGTATATTTTACCAGCGAGTAAGCTTTTATTCCAAGATATCAACAGATTAAGATTGTATAATACAAACTAAATCATCTTTGATTATTTCCTTCCTGTATCCATAATGTATTATCTCCTAGAAATGTTTAGGACTAGCTGAATTATGTGTATAAAGGACTTTGGAACATGCAGGCAGCTCTCTGGGGAAGATGACCCTGGATCTTTTCCAGTCGTAATAATACTATGATGCTTGTTGTACAGGGTAAGTGGGTCTCAAGAATAAAGCGAAAAATCTGGACTTAGCAGGATGAAAAATGGTCTTGCTAGGTGCTCTAGATCTTTCTAAAATGCAAATTGGTACACCCAAATTAATGTGTCTAATTGATAATGGCTGTCTAATTGATTAAGGGTTGCTTTTGAGATCTTGTGAATACCTTCTGCATACCTGTCCATACTATTTCTTTGTGCCCCTCTCACTTGTTTTTTTAGAGGGTTTTGTTTTCTTTTTTTTTTAATCAAACAAGATAGATTACATAGTCCAATGGATCACTGATGCAAAAAAAGGTCATGATGGTATTTAAATTCCTACCTATATTTTTCTGCTAGTATATCATACAACTAAATCCCCTTATTGATTTTTAAGCTAAAAAAAAAAATGAAAAAAAAAAAAATTACTCTTTCGTTTTTGCTTTTTCCTTACCTGTATTATCTTTCTACCAGATCAGTGCATGCATTAACTTATCCTACTAAAACAAGCAACAATGCTAGTTAAAGGAATTTGTGTAAGAACACACACTGGAGGAGAAAAGGCAATAGAAGGGAAGAAGTTCCTCAGGAGCTGCAGACACCTAAATCTCTCACTTCTTTTCCCAAGAGTGGTTGTTATGGTGCTCACATGCTTGATCTGTTCTGCAATTCAGTCCCCAGAAGACAAAGAGACAAAACAAAGAAAATATGTTCACGATGCGTTACAGTACTGGGAATGGATGGCTTGATCTAGAGTTCTCGTAAGCTGCCTTTGTTGCTGAGAGTGCGTGAAGCTTACAACTGGGTTAGATGTTGAAACTAAAAAGGTGTTTGGACAAAATGTAAGTAATGATCAGAAAGTAGTGAGAGAGGTTTAGGACTTTAAGAGTTCTTTTGTTCTCTTCTGTAGCTAGTTTGGAACATCTGAAAATTTTTGTATGTTGTGTAGGATTATTTTTAAAGCTCACCAAAAAACCCCAACTATTGGAGTGTTGGGATACTGCTTGAAACTCAATAGGAGTCTATTTATAGTTTTTTGATGTGGCTCAACACAATTTCTATGGACAGACACTTGATGAGAGTAGAAATTTTGTCCAAAAATTGATTAAATTGCTCTGAAGAACATTAATGGCTTGACTCATGGGAATTAGCTTATCTGTTTTCATACTAATCACAACTGGAGAAGCTAAAAAAACAATGAGGAAAATATAGTTGAAAGTCTAAGACCACAACAGCACTCATCTACACTTGTCCTGACTTCTGTATCTGAAATTTATGTGTAAGGCTTTTAGCTTGCTAATGATGATGGCAGCTGTGGCAGCTGAGTTGGCTGCTGAGCAGGAGGTTCTTGGAATAGACAGATGTATTATTAGCTGGGATAAAAACTAGCTGCATGGCCAGGCCCAGGGAATTGTAGTCAACATTACTAAATCCAGTTGGTGGCTGGTCACCAGCACTGTTCCCCGTGGCTCAGTTTTGAAGCTGATCTTGTTCAGTATCTTCATTAATTATTTCAGTGCATCCTAGGCAAGTTTGCAAAAGACAGATTGTGGGATTGTTGATCTTCTCAGGAGTTGAAAGGCTCTGAGCAGGCTGGATCAGTGGTACAAGGCCAATAATATGAAGCTTTACAGAGCCAATTGCTTGGTCCTGCATTTTGGTCAAAATAACCCCATGCAACACTATAGGCTTGGGGAAGAGTGGCTAGAAAGCTGCCCAGAAGAAAAGAACTTGCAGATGTTCATTGACACCCAGCTAAATATGAGACAGATCTGTGCCCAGATGGAGACCTTATTGTTCTCTACAACTATCTTTAAGGAGGCTGTAGGGAGGTGAGTGTTGGCCTTTTCTCTCAAGTAAATAATGATAGGACTAGAAGAAATGGATTGATGTTTCACCAGGGATGGTTTAGACATGCTACTAAGAATTTCTTTACTGAGACACTAGAAGGCACTAAACAGGCTGTCCAGGAAGATGGTGGAGTAACCATCCCTGAAGGTATTTAAAAATTGTGTAGATTAAATACTTCAGGACATGCTCTAGTCAGCATAGTGACACATACATATAATACTATATTTTATTTTATTTTATTTGGGAATGGGGGGATATTGACAGTTGGACACAGTAATCTGAGAGGTCTTTTCCAACTATGACAGTTCTGAGATTCTGTGAAGTTAAAATGCAAGAAGGAGGATGTAGTCATGAAATACAACAGTTGTTCTCTCCACACTTTAATCCTTGCGACTGAAAAATAATAATGTATTCTGTTTGTCTTAGTTTTGTTTTGTTTTTTTCAGAAGAGAAATGTGTTGGCTTGTCGACACTGGAACAGTGAGAATATGATGATGTGGTAAATTGCAAGATATTCTGAAATACCTGGGAAAAGCCAATTCTTCATATTTGTTTTGATCTTTTCAAAATTTTCAGTCTTGTATTTGAAGTAAATTAAAAGCAAAAGCAATATGGAAAAACAATTAATTTAAAATACTACATTTCAAAAGTTGGTTATTTTTTAGAAATATGTAATTTGTAGATTTTTATTTTTCTTCTGTGTTAATATATTTTTAATATAATGACATGTAAAAACTTCATCAGAAAATCATTTACAGCCTGTCCCTAGGCTATTTATGTAGTCTTCCTTATTTGGTTTTACTACTGCAGAAAAGTAGAACAGAAAAGATGATAATCAAGGGACAGGTTTTGGGGCAACCTTTTTAATAACATTTCATTCCTTTTTTTATCCTAATTGTCAGATCTATGTATTTCATATTTCTGAATCTTGAGTCAAAGCATAATGTTGCAATATAAACCTAGAAACTTTTTACTAGGTAGTCCTTCTTTATGAATCATCTATTCTTATGATGCCTATAGCAGTCTTAGCAGTCTTAAGAATTAGTATAGAAAAGACTTTGAAAAGAAAACATTTTTTTCTAAGACAACTGACAATGTCTCAAATAAATCATTCACAACTGCAGCACATTCAGGCTCTTAAAATTCACTTCCTTAAAAATCAACAAAAATGTTTAGCATGTTTTGTTCATAAGCAGCAGTGATGACGATGTCTTCATACTTTTGCTTGATCTTTCTGTTTTCAATAATAATACCTTCTTCTTGCTGGTCTACTTTTTTTTTTTTTTTTTTTTAAATGGTCTTGAGCCCTTGACAGATTTTTTTACCCACCAGCAAAGTAACTGTAAAGCCTGTGCTCTTTAATCTAATGATTCTATCAATGTTATGTGAGAGAATCTGAAAAAAAAATAGGCCATTTTGTGTCTGTACAGAACCACAGTCTTTGTGTTCCTGGAGAACTGGGAAGGAAGGAGATAAATCACAAGTGTTCTCAGATGTTCTGAAAGAGATATTGCTGTACCTTTTACACAGTTAAGTACAGTCTCAGAAAAAGCACAGAACTGCTGTGGTGCAGGGGTAAGGTACACAGTATTAATATAATTGACATCCAGTGTATAGCTTTCTCTGTCCTTAAAAGGAGATGTTATGTCATGAAAAAATATGTAATTCAAGCAAAATTTACAAAATAATATCTAGAGATCTATTTATCTATCCTCCCACTGAGAAACTTATTTCTAAGAGATAGATCTTTTTTTGACTATGCTACCAGCTCATGCGTCACATCCTGTCCTTGTCATTTGTGCCACTTTTGGGAGATGATTTCCCAGTGATGGAACTCCAAAGACTACATCAGTGTTTGTTTGTATGATCTGAGACCCATATAGAAATACAGAAAAGCTATGTGTTCCTAAGTAAGGAGAAAGCCACAGCGCTCCAGGCTTCTAATCTTCTCCGAGAGAGCGCATAAAGAAGACACCTAAAATCAGATTCTTCTCACAGGCATCCCTGCTGTTACTATAAGTAAAATAACAAAACTGTGCTAGAGTAATGATTTATTTATCTGAATATCCCATCCATATCACAAGCCTGTAACAGATGCCTACCAGTTCTTTTTATGCTAATTAGCTGGACTAATTAGTAATTTATTCTAATGATTAAAACAGAATAGTTGCTACTAGGTATTATTTAGTCTGTGTCAATGATTACTCTGCCTGAACACATCTGGGAATGGTTTTGGGTTAGATGATGGCTATTGTTTATTCCAGCAGCCATGCCTCTTTGAGGAGGAAGAGAATGGTGTTGTCTGGATGAAAACCATTACAACCTACTAGCTTCATGGCTAAAATTTTTATTTATTTATTTATTTATTTATTTTCCTTATCATAACCTTTGTGTTAAATGCCTATGGTGCATTTTTATTCTACAGATTTGTTGAATTATTTTTCAGACCATATGAAAACTCCTGATGTCAAAAACATGCTAGAGGAAACAGTTGCTCTACTGCTTATCTGTGTATTACACCTCAAAACAGTGAGAGTCAGTTAGGCTGATTTATACAGCAGTACATAGAAATACAACTGCATATATGTTAAAACCCTTGTTATTTTGTTAAAAATTTCTAACTTTTTTTTGTTGTTGTTGCTAATAAATATCAAATTCTTGTTTATAAAACATCTAGAATAACTCAAAGATGACGTAATGGGTTACATTAATCACTGTGCATCTCAAGTGAGGACAGATCGCGTGTATCAGTTTCTGTCTTGACTATTTTTTAGAGATTCTGAGATTGTTTTGCAATTTTTACAGCTCATTTTAGCTTTCGTTCTGATAAATAACTTTGAATTACCACATTACTCTGCAACTTCATTTTGAAATAATATGGGAAGACAAATAGCACAAACCCTAGGATTCTTGTTATGGATTTTCTTAGATCTATCCTCTGTGTAAGAACAAAAACTTTGGTTTCCGTGTTGTATCTTTTGACACACTTACTAAAAGTGAACAATTCTATTGAACTCTTAGCAGCTTAGAAGAAGGTTTAGAAGAAAAAAAAAACAAAAAACAAACAAAAAAAAACCACGTATATTTTTAAAAGGTCCAAATATCAATCTGACTTTTCTTTGGACTCAGTTCTCTGTGGAACTATGTTTGTGAAGCATACCATCCAGTATGTCAGATTAGGTTGGGTGATAAAAAAGATAGGGTGGAGAGTGTAACCTATCCACTAGTCGGTGCAATTTCCACACGTGTAAGATCTGAGAAAACTCATATCATAGGATAAAAAAACCAAAAAACAAAAAACAGCGGGGGAAAAGAAAGAGGGAAGTTCTTGAAGTGTCTTATAGGTGAAAGTTTAGGTTTTCTTCCATTTTCAACAGAGCCCTATAAATATTGGCTCTCTGTGTTTAAAAATTGTTACAACCATGTGAAAAGTAAACATACGTTATTATTTTTCTAAAGATGGTTCATTGCAAATCAAGAGCTGCCAAAACATTATGGTTTATTCTAACAGGTGGCTACATCTTTTTAGTATTAATATGAACATGAAAACATGGTCTAGTTCATAGTCTAGCATAATCTGTTAAAAAATGTCAGTAATTTCACCAAAAAAATACCAAACCTCAATGAAAAAAACAAAAAACATAAAAATTCTTGATATTAAGGTAATTAATGAAAAAAACCCAACCCAACATAAAACAAATCTACGAAACCCATTGAATAAATGGTTTGATATGAATTTCAATGAATAAATTACATGAATTAATAAATTACATTCTGCAATGAATAAATGAATAAATTACATGAATAAATTACATTCTGCATGAGTTAAGAATTCTCTCATGCCTGTACACAGGAAAGAAGGAGAGAAAATACCAATAAACAAAAAGGACTGTGTCATGTATCTCCTGAGAAAATTCAAGCTGATAGCACCAGATGGTACACATTTGGGATAGCGGGGCACTGAGAGTGCTGGCTGAAACAATTTTGACCTGATAATCTTTGAGAGGTCATGAAGACTGGAGCAGGCAAGAGCACATCCTGGTGGCTGAGGAAAGGTAAATCTTACATTATTCTTTAAAAAAGTCAAAAAAGGATGACCTGGAGAACAAAACACTGCCAATCGTCCTGCATTCTCTGAATTTTTGGTGCACAGAGGCAGAGAAAATGGCTGGAAATATGTACTGTATATGTACAAAATGTAGAACATATTTGAACTGTCTATTTGACTTATCTGATGAAACTATTTGATGAGTGGAGACCACTGGATGTAATTTATCCTGACTGTAGCAAGAAAGCTAGATCTCTCACAGCATCTTTATATTCACAAAAGGCTATATTCCCAGTGGAGTGCTCTGCTAGAGAAGTTAAAAACTTCTTGAATTATAAGGTTTGAAGTGTAGTTGTTAAGTGATTGTACTGTAGCTGGAGACTTGCTACAAAACAAGGTCCTCATGGGTCTGTCTGGGAGTTGTATCTTTATTAATATGTTTATGACTGATCTGGAGGAGGATGTGAAATAAATTTATTTCAAGTCTGCAACTGTTACAAAACTGATTCAATAAAAGACAGGAATGTCACTGAGACACAAAAGGCAGATCAACAAGAATGTTGTGAAATGCAATAAAGACAAGTGCAAACTCTTATTGTGTGGGCTAGACTAATCACATGCAAGTAGCATAGGCTGGGGACAAGGTGACTAGGAAGCAGCTCTACTGAAAAGAAACAGGTTGATCTGAGGGACATGGGTTTTTTTATCTGACTACTCAGTATTCTCTGTTTTTTATGTGGAATATTACGCACAGTTCCTTTTACCCCACCCCACAGAAAAGGAAGATGTTTGTAAATTAGAGGAAGCCTAGCAGAAGGCAACAAGGCTCGTCTGAAGTTGTGTTATGTGCACTCAGAAGATAAGCTGAGGGAACTGAATTTGTTCTCACAGGACAGAAGAAGGCTTACAGGCACCCAGCAGCATCTTCACATTACTGAGAAGCTGGGGACCAACCTTTTCCTGAGATCTGAATGGGAAGATGAGAACATATGGTCATAAACTGTGACACTTGAGAGAGGAATGTAGAAAAGCTGGGAGTGAAATTTTGTACTTATTTCTCATTATTCTACTCTGATTTGACTGGCAATAAATTAAACCAATTTCTCCAACTCAAGTCTACCTAGCCCATGACAGTAATTACTGAGTGATCTCCCTGTCTTTATCTTGACCCTTGAGCCTTTCATTTTATTTTCTGTCCCCTGTACAGTAGAAGATGCAGAATCTTCTTTTCTCTGAAAAATGCATGCTCATTTTCATCAATATTTGTTCTGTGGAAATAGACACCAATAACTTTTTCAGACTAGCTTTTTTTACAGCTTCTGTGTTTTCTGTACCTGACAAGTTTGGTAATCCATATGTAATAGCTCACAGCATAAAAATATTACAAGATATTTTCTTACATTATTTAGGTCACTTACCTTTAGACTTTTTTTCCACTTGAGTCCTAAAGGAAAGGATAGATTGTTTCAGTGGACTGAAGAAATTGCTGTGCCCCAGCCCATTTCAAGTAACACTGGCTCTGAACTTAAGTAAACTGAAAACTTCCCATAGACTTCACACATCTTGGTTAAAATGGTGAGATTTGTTGCTTGTAACCCTCTGCATCTTTGGGCAATATATTCCAGAGACTCACCATTCTTATAATGTAGAACTTCTTCCTAAGATTAAGTCTAAACCTATTCTTCTTCTTAAACCTATTTCCCCTTGTCCTGCTGCTGAACATTCACATGAAAATTCCCTCTCCAGACTTCTTGTTGGTTCCTTTCAGGAACTGGAAGGCAGCTATAAGATGTCTTCTCTTTTTCAGGTTGAACAATCCCAGCTTCCTCAGCTTCTCCTCATAGCAGGTTCTCCAGACAGTGGGTCATCTTTGTGTCCCTCCTCTGTACTTGTTCCAGCAGATCTGTGTCCTTCTTGTGGCGGGAACACCAGAACTGGATGCAGTATTCGATGTGAGGTGTCATAAGACCTGAGCATAGGAGTTGGATCACATATCTTGATGTACTGGCCATGCTTCTCTTGATGCACCCTAGGATATGGTTGGCCTTCTGAGCTGCATGAGCAAACTGTTAGCTCTGCAATAGTGTTTCTGTAACTAAGTTATCAGCAAAATATCTATTGTCCCAAAGACTGTTCATCATCATTACTTAAAATGACAATAAATTAACTTTGTGTCTAGTTTATTTTGCTCATGTACTGTACAGAGTATTGGAATAATGTTTTTTTCAGAACATTGTGGTTATTTCATCTTCTTTTCCTGATTTCTGACTGCTTCACTTTTAGGCACTTATTAGACTCCTTCTGTTAACTGTTGCTACAGTTAAGTTTTGATAAGATCTCATTAAGGAGAAACCACATGATTTTACCTCTCAGTCTGGCTATTAATCTCCTGTTTGCTCTGTGAAACCAAGAGACCTTTATTCCTGTGGAAGCCTGTGACAGAGACTGATTAAAGCAATTTCAAATATAAATTCTTCAGAGTATTATTTATTCAACCCAAGAGTAACAGATGAAACAAACAAGAAAGTGAAGAAAAAAAAGTCCACGTCCTCTTGTCTATTTTTTAGGGGTTTTGAAAGCTTTGGCTAATTGCATTCAGCCTAGTTGTATCAAGCCTGTCTCCAAACACAAAATGTAGCAAACAGAAACCACTCAATGTAATATTTTCTTTGGGTTCAAGAGTATAGTATTCTTATTACCTCTGGTTTTAATTTGAAATAATAAATCTTACTCCTTTAATGGTTTCCATATATTGGGATGGAGATAATACTCTGAATTATAGCTTTTCCATCATTTTGTCATCAGTCCTTGATTTATTCAAGTGATTTGTTGATGTGCATTCTTGTTACTTGTTAACCAATTCCTTTAACTTTATACAAATGGTAGGACATTAGCAATCAGACACAGTGAATTGCAAGAGAAACTCACATTGCAATACATTAGACTGAAATACATATGGTATTTACATATGTATGTAACTAGCTAATTCACATACTAGACATTCACATTCAGATGGAAGAAGCAAGTGTTTAAATAAGTGTTACAAGAAATCTCAACCACAACTCAAGATGGAATCCTCTCTTTTTCTGTAATTTTTTCCCTAAAAAAGAAAAATCAGATATTTGTCACCTAAAGAAATTCATCAATATTGTAAAAATTTATCATGCTTGTATAACTTTTCCCATGTCTCTACCAAATCTATAGTAGCTAAAGCCTTTTAGGAAGAGTACCTGATATAAATCTCAGATTTAAACCTGAGATTTTCTCCTGTGAGCTCAATTTTTTCATTCTTATGGTAAATTAAATTTTAATGCAATAATTGATGCATTGTTGAATTCAAAATGGATGAACCTCAAGTAGGACCTCAGGATTTTTAAATTTAGATATGTCTCCTATGTCTCTGACATTCATGTCTTCTTTAACCTATTTTTTGAGCTTTATTGATGCTTTCACTACTTTCTCTCGTAGCTTGTCACTGTTCATTTTAAAATTCATATTATCTGGTCCTTCTTTTTCTAAATGTCTCTTGTACTTAGGTTTTTTAAAATTGTGATTTATGAAGGGAAAGAATTAAAATTCAATTTCTAATTCAGTGGCAATAGAATAACAGACAGTTATATTTCTATTTCCTTGATTTTTAATAGCTGTATGTCTGTTAAAAGGGCACCTGGAGTCTATATTAAGCTAGTTTTTATGATTTTAGAACAAATCCAGTAAAGGTGGGAAAAGTTGTAGAACACAATGAGATCTAACAAACCAAAAGAAGCTCCTCTTTAATGTAGCTGTTCCCTAGGATATTATCAGCTGACAGAAGTTCAAGCTTAGAAAAGGAAAATTAGAAAAAAATCTTATATCAGCATGATGTCAAATTACAGTGATTTTTTTAATTTCAAATCTTACAATGAAATGCCAAAAGGTTACATAAAGTGCGCAGATAGTGTGGTCCCACCTCATAGACCCCTAAATCCTTTTAATTATGTAATAAATTTAATTTCATGAACGAAAAACAAACAGTGAATCAAGACTGATCTAAGGCGTACTCTCCACTGATCATCCGTGTCACTGGCATAGAAATAGAAAATAATGAGGGAAAACAGATAAATTTATGGTTTTAGTTTCCAGAAAAATGAAATTAAATCTGCTTAATGGATGAAAAAGGTATAAATATAAAGAAGTCAACTTCAGTTTTCAGAAACTAAAGCTACCTAGGTTTCTTTTCTACTCAACTAAATTCTGGACAGTGAATGCCAATACTGTTTTTAACATGTTTGTCATTCCACTGATTGCACAGTAACAGTTGTAGCTGAAGACTGCTTTTATTCATAAACTTTGTAATGATTCTTTTTTTGGATGTTGAATTACATTTTTTAGGGCAATCTGTGATTTTTTTTTTTGCTGCCAATTAAAAAAATAACATTTCAGCAAAGGAATTTAAATGTAAACCCTAAAATCTTCTTCTGTCTCACACCTTATCTCTTTCATTACTGAAGCTAGGAAAGGATAAATGTATTACTGGGAAAATTTCCTTATCCAATGAGTGTTCTATCTATCAAATCCATATCATTACAATTTAGAGACCAGCATGACACTGCAGGACAGTGTCAAATGCTTTGAAAAGGTCCAGGTAGATGACCTTAAAAATCATCTAGTTCCATATCCCCTGCCTTGGGCAGGGCCACCTACCACTAGACTCAGCCTCATGGTCCCCATTACAAGACAGTCATTGAGGTGCTGGGGAATGTCCAAAGAAAGGCAACAAATCTGGTGGAGGCCTTAGAGCACAGATCTTGTGAGGAACAGCTCAGGTTTTTTAGTCTGTATAAAAGGCATCTGAGGGGAGAAATTATTGCTCTCTACAGCTACCTGGAAGTGGTTGTAGTGAGGTGGGGCTTGGTCTCCTCCCCAGTAACAAGCAGCAGAACAAGAGGAAATACACTCAAGTTGTACTAGGAGAGGTTTGGATTAGGTACTAAAAGAAAATTCTTCACTGAAAGGGTAATTAAACACTGGAATAGGCTGTCCAGGAAGGTAGTTGTATTGCCATCCCTGGAGGTATTTAGAAGGCATATAGATGTGCTTAGGTACACATTCAAGCATATGACTTGGTAGAGTTATGTTAATGGTTAGCAGAGTGATGTTAATGGTTGTACTCTTCCAACCAGAATGATAGCGTGATTTTGTGAATTCAAATATGATGAACAACTGATGGCAAATAACTGAAGTAGTTATTTAAAATAGAAAAAAAATCTCTTTTCTATTCAAAACAATAAAATCAACATTTGAAAGATTGATTGGCTTATATTTCAAAACTCTTAAATCATATATATATATGTTATACAAATATGATATGGATGATTTTAACTGGTTAATGCAACCTCTCTGAGGATGCCGTTTTTCTTTCTTGAAGCTGAATAAGCAAATACCTGAATCTCATTTGGTCTGAAAATCTTCATAGGTTACTTCAGGTCCTTCAGACTGTTGCAAAATTTAATTTATCTTTATTTGTTTAAGTAAACTTCTAGAAATTACGACAATTTGTTCTGTGCAACATTTCCTATGTACTGTAATGTAATTCTCTTAACACTCTTCATCTTTCCAAAAGTTGAACATGATTTTAGTGAAACATCACCTCAATATACCCATGTATTGTCACATTAAAAACTAGTGATTACAAGTATTAACCTATTAGTATCTCTCAAGTGTATTTTTAGTGGCTGGTTTCCCTTTACCAGCTCAATTCTCTTTTGAATGGGGCAAGATGGAAGTGCTAGCAGAAATATACTCATATTAAGAATCAGTATTTTATATTAATTAGCATAAAGACATATCTTTTCTTTCTATCTTTCTTTACATAGCGTTTCTAACAGTTTTATATACTTAACTTGTTTGACCATGACAGAATATTTGTCCAAAAGTTTCATACATTATAACTCCATCAACTGCCTTTTGTAAGCAGAATATCCATCGATATGTATAAGACCTTCAGAATTTGTTCCAACCTTGCCACTTGACATTTATGTAAATTGGACTTCTGCTTTTTGTATCCCAGTCACTATGACTCATGCAATTTTCCCAATTTCTTCACAATTAAATTCCATCTTTATTATTATGAATAGCTTAATACAATTAGCATCCTGTTTGGTCACTGTTTAGTAGATTTTCCAGGTCATTTATGGAAATGTTGAACTTGCTTCAGAGCAGCTCTCAAATCTCTATTTGAAAGCTGGGTTCAGTAACATAATACTGGAACTGATAATGAGGTAGGGATATAGGACTATAATGTGTCTCGTGCAGGTTCTTCAGGATTTTAATTTTTGCAATACAGCAATACTGAAAAACAAACTTATTTGCTGCATTGATATTAAAAAATTGAAATCATGCAAGATATATTTAAACCCCAAAAACTTTCAAATGCCTTTGAGCAGCTTTATATGTAGTTGAAAAGATCTGGGTCAACAAAATACTCATCTAGGCTTGTCTGATAACTTATTAGAATTATTTCTGGCTGGTGTTTTGAATATTTTGTTTTCAAGTAAGAAGCTGTTATTGTGCATTCTTGAATACTGTCTTCAGGAGAATAAAGGCTTACAAAAGACCTGCATGGATAAGGCTACAGTAAAAGTATAAAGCAGCAATGTAAGAAGTGATGAAGAGAAACAAGTTGAAGAGAAAGTTAGAGGCAACAAAGAAAGAGATAAAAAGCAAAATTTGCACAAGGAGTGTGGTCAAAACACTGCTGTGGCAATACAGAAATTTCCAACTTTATAAAAAGGATGAAAATTAATAATAATCTGCTATTGTTAATGGATAGAGTAGGCAACAGTCTTTCCTATCATTTCTTTCTGCACTGCTGTTGAAGAACATAGGGGTTATATTGATGAGGTAAAATAGAGGAGAGCTATTGGGAAAGTTTAATTTTAATCAGGAAATTTTTTGTGTGTAAAATAATTTTATGATATTGACTGTAAGAGATGATAAATATGATTATGGAAGAACATAAAGAGTAAGTTAGTAACAATAATATCTTCAATATGTCATGCTGTACGACAGTGTAGTCAAACAAATATTTCTGTTTTGTATATATGTAGGTAATACTTAGTTCTGAGTAAACAACAAATACTTAAAATACTAATTATATTTTCTTAGTTGACGTGTTTTTCTAAAAATTCAAACAGTAGATGGCCAGGGAAAAATGTTCCAGTTAATTCTAAAAAGTTATTATCTTTACTAATTTTAAAATAGAATAAATGTAAAGCATGCCAGTATTTTTTAAATCACATTTAAAGTTAGAATTTTCAGTTTTAAAATAGAAAATTAAGTATCTACTGAGAAATGTTCTCAGATTATCCATTGTAGCAAACACTGTTTTCATATTGGTTTTTATACCAGAATAAAATAGAAACACATGTAAAATATGTTGGATTTCTTACAATACATTAATATATCCAGCTCTTCAAAACTATGACTGTATTACAGACATATCACAGAATCACAGAATCATTTGGGTTGGAAAGGACCTCTTTCCAACCATCAAGTCCAACCCTTAGTCCACTATAGTATTACCTATATAATAACTTCTGTTTCAGTTTTTGCTTCTCAAGTAAAATTAGTCAACCAGAGTAGAATTCTTTGAAAATGGTGGGACATTTAACCAAGACCTACTCTATCCCAACCATCTGCTTCACCATGCAGTCACTGGAGTGAGCCAGATAAAAGACTGTGGGGCAACAAGGTGTCTTGTGCCAACTCTGTTGTGGATATTAAGTTATTTGATAAGCAAAGGGACAGGTGAGGTGCCACCCATGTAATTTCCTCTTTCTGAGTCTGGCTCTGTTTCAGTTTTATTCAAACCAAAATGATTTAGTAAGTGGTCTTGGCAACTTTCAATATTGTTTGAAACAAAAGACAAGCATCAGGAAGTCACCAGATTCCCAACTTCATCCTGCTACCTAAGTTTTTCATAGGTGCAGTGATTTAGCGATTTTCAACTGAGGAAGGCATGACAGCTTTCCAGAAATTTTTATCCAGCTACAGAGCCATGATGCTGACTTCCTCTTTTTGAGATTTCTGGACATACTTAGTAAATTATAAATTATGTTTTGTGGAAGATGGTGATTAGGCATTGGAATGGGCTGCTCAGGGAAGTAGTGGATTCTCCATCCCTGGAGATATTTAAAAAGAGACTGGATGTGGCACTCAGTGCCATGGGCTGGTAACCGCAGCAGTGGTGGGTCAAGGGTTGGACCTGATGATCTCTGAGGTCCCTTCCAACCCAGCCGATTCTATGATTCGATGATTCTATGATTCTATGAATTAAGTGTACAACAGGTATATTTAAAAAGCAAACAATAAATTTTTCAGATATATCTATGGCTTAATTCCATTCTCAGCTTCACAAACATTTATATTGGTGTGATGAATTTGAAGCTTGGCATTAAGATAACACAGATTTTATACACTGCAGTGGTACAGAGTATGTGAATCCTCTAATCTTCAAATAATGAGGAAAGATAAAGCATTTTGATTTTCTGGAGTTTCAGAGCAGCCAATTAAATATAATTATTGTTATATTTAATCCAAGAATCAGAATTTTCCTTGTTTATTTAATGTTAACTTCTGGATTGTTATGATCAAAGAGTTTGCAAGGAGTTTTAAATTGCCTGCCTCCAACAGATGTTGCTTTATTAGTAGGACAGAATTTCAATTACTATCCATTCCTTCCTTGCCATCATGAAGTTACTTTGTGTTGTAGATTTAGGCTTTTGGATCAGGTCACTAGAAGATGACAGCTATTTTGCATTCTTGGATACAATAGTTAGTGATGCCATCACTGACCTGTGGCAGTTTGTGATGCCACAGTTTTTAGCATATGCATCAGCTGTAGCATGTCCTTCCACAATTGCTCCTCCAATGAGATGTGAACCCCAGCAGAGACTTCTGATGACACTGAGTATGTTTTTTTCAGAATGCATTACTGAGTGTAAGTAAAAGAGTATATATTCTGATAGCTATGACAGCAACCTGAGCTGTGTTTTCGTAGCAGTTGGCACTGTCAAAATGTGGCCCTTTCTGATAGACCTTTTCTAGTTCTCTCTTTGCTGAGAGACCATGCACAAGTAAAGCTGTAGAGGCTTGATGTAACATGGTGTCTGCAAGCATGGATTATTTCATGCCTTATGAACAAGTAATAGCTAAGAGGATATTATGCTTTCAGGGATCATTTTACTTGTTACATGGATGTGCTCAAGAACCCTTTTTTACAGACTTGTTCTGATAAGTAATGAATAGGATAAAGGCATACTATCTCGTAAAGCCTTGTGTTTTAATTGCTTCATGCACTGAAATTTTAATAAATTACTTATATTGTGAAGCTCCTCTTCTTTTTCTCCAGCTGATAAAATCGATATATTTTTTTCCTATAGACCAACTGATAACGATACAATGAAATGCCACTTTTTGTTCAGTTTTCACAAGTGCTTATTGTGTTTTACGTAAATCATCTTCCTTAGGGTAGTTAACAAATAAGATGAGAAAATCTTTGATTTTCAGAGAAAACTTCACTAAAGAGATTTTTTTGTTGTTGATTCTGTTGCCCGAACTGAGACACAAACCAACAGAGTTAGTTTATGCGGTGCTTTATTTTAAGGGCCCGGGAAACCTGAGGACTAGCGTCCCAAGTCAGGAGTCCACCGTTCCCTATTTTGATTCCAGCTTTTATACTTTTTACAACCTTAAGTTACAGGCAGAGTTCCATATAGTCAGATCACAAACCAGTTCCATTAATCATGTAAATAACAATAGCTTGACATCCTTATCCTTTAAATCTTCTACCAGGGCTTATTGTTTAACTTCTTCCCACTACCCGAACATAACATACCATCTAGTACAAAGTGTCAGTTTACCTATGTTCTATATGCCCTGCTAGTTACTTATGTTCTACATGCTCTGTTAGTTCCTTTGATTATTGTTCCCCAGAATCAGCCCATTCTTTAGGCTAGTGTTTGCTATGATTTGCAACCCCGGATACTTAACCATAGATACATTAATACATTTCTTTAAAAAAGTCATTTTTCTTGCAACAAGTCCCCCCTTTTGAGCATTCTTCGATTTTTCAGCAAGAATGCTCAATCTTCATGCCTTCATGGTTGAGGGGTGGAAGTGATATTTCCTCTGGCGATATTACTTCCTTTTGAGTCATTGCCTTCATTACCCTTCGGGTGTGCTTGGTTTCTTTAGCAATCATACCTAGAAGACACTTATACATTACGATAATCACTACTACAATTATAATTATTGTTATCCCATATTGTATAATTGATGATATCCACCCAGAGACTTGTATTCCCAGGGAGCTTGATATTGCTCCAACCCAATTATGCTCCGCTTCTTTTTGTACTTCATGGACTTTGTCCTCAATTTGTTCTAACTGACTTATATCGCTTTCCACCTCCTGGGTAACATTCGGGATGTGTATACAACAATGCCCTTCCTTCTCGTGCAGGTACCCACAAACCCCATGCTCCTTTAGTAGCATCATATCTAAGGCCATTCTATTTTGTATGGTCATTCTGGTGGTGGCTTGTAATTGCAAATTAAGATCTTTAAAGCCTTTCTTAGTTACCTCCGCCAATCGTTGTGTTTGACCTAATAATTTATACAGCATTTCTCTGTTCCGGTAAGTGGAAATCGGTGCGAACAGATTCCAATACCCATCCGAACTTTACCCCAGAGGAGGGTTCATGCCACTCATCTCCCTCATCCAAATCCTCATTAATGCCCCTCCTCTCTCTTTTCCGTATTTCTTTTGATGTAAGTTTTGACTGTTTCCAGAATGGGCACAAGGTGGGCACACCCAAGGTAATTTGTGTGATCATCCCATCCAGGGGAAGATGGGACGTCCATTGTCCATGTCCCAATACCCACACCAAATTCCCAGGACTATGAATAGCTGCACGCTCACAATTTATTGATTCTGACCCCTGTCCAACCCCTATGTCGTGACCATACCCCCTACACTCGCATCCCCATTTTAATGCCATTTTTACTGGTACCAGCCGGATCTTATCCTCTGGAGTATCACAAGTAAATATTTCTGTGCAATTCCATTCTATCACCTGAGCTTTCAACTGCCTAGAAGAGGTAGTTGTGGCTGAAACCGTATGATGTGAATGGTTTCTGCTCCCTACCCACTGAATGCACCATTGTACTTTCCCGAGATAAGTGTAATGTTCTAAAATGCTAGGTCCCCACGCTGTCTTCCAGTCTTTCCAAATGTCCGAATTTTGGGTGGTATTTTGACAGCTCATCTCGTCCCGGGTGGATTTAGTTGTTATAGTAATCTTATCGCAAGGCTCGTTTATAGGAAAGCCAACCAAACGTCTCCTAGTATTTTGTATCCACCCATAGTAGTTAGGTCTCGCTTTGCATTCTATTTCGGACATCGTTTGGATAGTTTTGCATAAATCCTTCTTTACCATCTCTATTTTAGGAATTAATTGGCACGTCCAGGAGACATTTTTCAGGGATTCTGGCATCTCAGCTACTGGTATTATTCCCCATGGGATTGGTTCCCCTGCAGCTTGGGGCAGCGGCAAGCACGCTGTAATTTCTGTTACATTCTGCATGAGACCAAAGTCCCTGATTAGGCCGATCACCAGATTCTCTTGGCCTCTTGCTTTTACTATCTCCCCATCACTGATCACTTGTCTAGTTACCCTCCCGCCAATCAGTCTGGGCTCTATAATCATTTGTACATCCCCGTATCCAAAACTATCCTGAATCAATACTATACAAGTGTATTCTCCCTCATTTTCTTTGTTTACCCTGGGTATCTGTAGAACAGTTTTTCCTTCCTGGTGCAACTTATCCCAACTGGTTTTCACCCCGTCCATGAGTACCTTGTCCCTTGTTACCCATTTCCATCTTGCCACAATCTCTGCAAATTCCACCCCCTGATCATCAGTGAATAAGCAAGTCAGATTAGCATCTAGTCCCTCCATTATCGATACCCGCGGTTCCAACACTTTCACCCTCACCAGAATTTCTGCAACCATTATCAGATTAAAGAAAACTAATAGTCTCAATGTTTTCCCCGGAAAACCAATTTGGTTGGGGACAGATTCCACCGACCATTCTATATGCCCTGCTAGTTACTTATGTTCTACATGCTCTGTTAGTTCCTTTGATTATTGTTCCCCAGAATCAGCCCATTCTTTAGGCTAGTGTTTGCTATGATTTGCAACCCCGGATACTTAACCATAGATACATTAATACATTTCTTTAAAAAAGTCATTTTTCTTGCAACAATTCAATAACCAGTCATTTCCAGGCTTAGAGATGCTTGCTTTCTCCAGCCTGATTAAATTACAGCCTTCTGTGTTCTGCATTTTTTTTTTTTTAATTTTTTTATTTTTTAACAAACAAACATCACTTTCTGCAGAATGGATATAATTTGGTGAAGATACTTTTGCTCTGAACAAAAAGGAAGCTCTGTTCTAAACACAGACTCAGTGTGCAGAATATTTACTAATTTACTACAAAAGAGATTGTGTGCTTTAGTTCAGAGATTGGATGCATTTTAGTTGACTACTTTTTCACTTGTTTAAAGCTTAAAAAGAGAGGTAAGACCTATCATGGGTTGTTTGTACAATGTTGGTCAGCTATTCTGATGTTTTAAACAGTAATGACATGTTGGTTGCCGGTTGTAGATTTTTAATTTTGAGGTATTTTGATGAATAACAGGTTTGTTACTTTGCTTAAAATAAGGTTGCATTCTGTGAATGGACCATAGGAGCAGATGGAAAATGATAGAAGGATGATGTTAAGTGGCCTCTGTAGTGGGAATGTGGGCTGCGACAAAGTTGTGATGCATTTTTCATCTAAAGGGAAATTAATTTCTGCTTATGTGAGAGTCTGCTGATCTCACTTGGTGGAATTTGCCTCAAAAGGACAATTTTAAAGTGAATAGCCTGGCTAGGGTTGAGGAAGATACTAATGTACCTGGACTGGCCAGAGCTGATCGGAAGGCAGACTTCAATGCTGGGATGTCTGGGACGGAAGGCCACCCCCGCCCCAGGTACGATTACCCTGGCCAGGGTAGAGGAATGACAGCAAGGCTGAGGCTGTCAGGAAACTCTAGAGATTATCTAGTAGAGGCTTCGTCATTAAAGCAGGGTCAACTACATCAGGGTGCTCAGGGATGTGTTCAGTTGAGTTTTTAATATCCCCAAGGATGGTGACATCATAATCTGTCTGGGAAACCTATGCCAGTGTTTTACCACGTCACAGTAAAGTGGTTTGTTCCGACTGACTGTACTCCTGCATTGCCAAGTAGTGTCTGGCTCCATCTTCTGCATGCTCTCCCGGCAGCTAACTAAATAGATGAATAAGATCCATCTGGAGCCTTTTCTTTTCCAAGCTAAACTGTCCCCACCTGTTCAACTTTTCCGCATGTGCGTGATGCATCATCTTCATGTCCCTTCATGGGACTGTCTGTAGTATGTCTATCTCTCTTCTACAGGAAAGGTTTATCTAATGGCTGAAAAGTTGCTGTGTAGTTTATCTTAAAATCAAAATTATAAAGCTTGTGGACCATATTTGCTTTGTGGAAGCAAAGAATACTGGCTTCAACTATGCCTCTTTCTTTTAGGAGGTTAGTGATATTTCTGAATAATCTATTCATGTGAACATTCCTGTTAAAAAGAGAAATTATTTTATTTTTTAAGTCCTTACAGTCTGTAAGTTCCTCTTGGAGATTCAGTTGACCATTAGTTGTAAAATGGTCAGCAGTTAAATATTAACATATCTACTTTTAAATGCTTTTAAGTTAATTATTCCTCATGAAATTTATCAATACCCTGTTTGAATAGATTTCAGGTATCTGATGGCCAATTGCTTATCTACCAGGTAAAACTCCTATCGTTCACTGTAATGTGGTATCCCTCCATGGCTCATTTGAAAGACAATCTTTCCTTCAATGGCATGTGCACCGTTTTCACAGTCTGTTGCAAATTACTCAAGTTAGTTTCCAGTAACGTACTTTACCAACTGTGCATTGCACAAGACTTGAAAAAGTTCAGATTGACTATGAAACAGACTTCAGTATCTGCATCCTCTGACTTTACAGCTTTAATTGTGCATTTTTTAACTTTAATCCCTATCAACATATGATATGCTGTCAAAGACTGTAGCATGTTTATGCAAATCTATCTTTTGCCTTGTAAATGCTTAATATCTAATAGTGGTTTTAGTTATTTCCACAGCCTCTAACATTTTAAATTTAATTCTGTAGATCAGCCTCATATGAAAAGAATCTTAAAATGTATGTATTCTTGACACTTAATTTCCTATTTAAAATGTTGAGTCTTAGCTTTCTATAAAGAGCAGTTTTCTACTTAATCTGTTACCTTTTACATATTGACAGTTTTATGTTTTTTCTTATTGAAAACCTACACCAATCTTAACAAATAGTAGCTAAATACTTTTTACTGTAACTACTTGGCAGTTCATGAGCCATCACTTAAGTTTAGCTTTCCAAAGGACTAGGCTGTATTAAAAGTGAAAAGTCTAGCAAAAGTTAGACTTTTTATAGACTTAGTGAAATATGAAGCCAGAGTTTTCTGTTATTCTTTGTCTCAGAGTTAACTAATACACTGCTAAGTGTTACAGTCTGAGGTAACATTAAAATTTATTTTTTGTTTTGGATCTGCAAAACAAAGTCCAACCCTAGAAATGGTCGGGTGCAAGCAGATTTTATTAGACAATTGACACAGGCAAAAATATAGAGCCAGGCAAAAGAGGGAGACAGGAAAAGAAGATATAAGAGAGAGAGGAAAAATGTTAAGAAAGGGGTAAGAAAGATTGAGAGAAAAGTGGAGAAATAAAGGGTAAGAAAGTGGGAAGAATGAGAGAGAGAGAGTCACTGACAGGGGCCTAGCTGTCCAGCAAGTTTCTTCAGGATGGCGCTGATTCTGGACAGGGTCCGATGCAGAAATGGCAGCGGGTCAAGAGACGACCAAACCAAAGCATGGGCAGACATTGATATACCCCTGAGTCCTCTTTGTTCTGAAGGGGCAGCTGTCAGTCAGACAGCTTCGTTGGAAGACAGGCTGCCTGGAGGGGAGCAGAAGGGTGTAGTCCTCAACTCAGTCATCAATTCTTATCTTCTTCCAGGTGTCATTCCTCCAGCCACTTTAGCCAGGCACAGAGTCATGTCTCCAGAGGCATTCCAGCGTTGAAGGTTGGTCCTCAGGAAAGGGGAGTAATCCCCACCCAGTCGTCAGTTCTTATTTTCTTCCTGACGCCATCCTTACTCTATTCCAACCCCCTTAGCCAGGTACTTCACAAGTACAATCAAAGGGGCTCAGTCATGCCTGGAGGGACCACCCAGCATTGAAGGCTGGTGCTCAGAGAAGAGGAGTAGTCTCCACCCAGAAGGTCTTATCACATCCCGAGGTGTCACCCCCTGCTCAGCTCTGTCCAGCCAGGTCTTCCACCTTAGCCAGGGCTATTCATTTTAAAATTGCTCCTTTGAGACAACTGCAAATCAGTAAAGTCAGACTCACACAATAAGTGTACTTAGTAATCGTGGACTTTTTTCTTACTTCTTATTTGTAATATTTGTAATATTAGATAACATTCTGCTATTTATAATGATTACATTGTGAAAGAAATGCTGATGTTATGATTTTATAATATATTACAGGGAGTAACAATACAGGACATAATTTCATGTATGCCTGCCTAACCCAAATCCAGTGTTTGCCATCAACCTGAAAATCTTCAGGTTGCAGCACAGATGTATAAATATTTAAGATTGTCTGGATACATTACATGGTAAAATTGCTCATCTTAAATTGGTTAATCTCAAAGTGTAGAAAACATTAACCATAATAGAAGTACACTCTAGTTTGTTTTGGACAATTTATAAAAACAATTTATAAACAAACAATATAAAATAATATAAATAATTTATATAAATTAATTATCATCTATAGTAATAATTTATAAAAATGTTATATACTTATAATATATAATAATTTGTTTATAATTAAGCAATTTATAAAAACAATTTTCAGAGTCTGTAGTCCTTGATCACTATGTACAAAAGAAAAATTAAAAAAGCAAACATTTTACTAGCCAACTGAATGGCAACTCATTTTGCCTTTCAGAAGACTTAGCACCATGTTTCTTGTCCACAAAGAGAGTCTCATTCCTAACAAATGGTAGATTGGTCTAGAATATAAATATTTATGAGAAGAACTCTGTTCAATACAACTGTCTCAGATGAATTTTTTCCATTTACACCCACCTCAGACAAGTTAAATCATTTGCCAATGTCCTAAATTACAAAATATCTAACAAGTGGGCAACCATCAAAACCAGGATATATCAAAACGGTATTAAATGGCTGGGACAGATATGTTCTTATTTGCTTCAAATTTTTAAACTCTACGTAGTCACTCTAACAGAAGGAAGTAGTGGTTAGTATCAGCACACAGACATATGTCAAACAATTTTAATTGTGTTTTCAGAAAAATCTTACTTTTGTGCTCATTATGTCAGAAGTTAAGAGACCATTAAAAAGAGCTATTTTTTACCAGGAAAGCCCTTTTAAAGATTAAATTGAAGAAGTCTATTTTACTTCAGCTGCCAAAGCATTTTAAAGAAAACTGTGGATTTTTTTAAATATAAGGTAATAACAGTGAAACTAATAATGATGAATAGAAGGTAAGGGAAATATGCAGGTCATTTGCCTTTAAAGAGCACTTTTAAAAAAGGTATTTTCCCCATTTTGTGATCATTTTTCATTTGCACATAGAAATGGTGTTCTTTACCATACACTTTAGAAGAAACTTCAGTTTATGTGGTGCAACAAAATGAGATTTTCTGATGGTTGATACAGTTGCAGACTAACTATATGGTCCATTCATTTGCTCTGATAAGATGAAGGAGCATTTCCAAAACCAACTTGAATTCCACTGAGACTTTTTCAGAGGAATTTCTGTGTAGAAAAGAATAAATATATTTGGTTCAGAGATAAGTTTTTCAGATTTACCAATACCTCATAGGTCACAGTGACGAGGTTTTTTTAGCAAAGAGTGATATGTGTTCTTTGAAAGTACATCTCTTTTCTGAACATCTTCAGAAAGAACCTTCCTTACTATTTTACTTGTTTTAATTAATATCTGAAGAGTACATGCTGATCAATGTCAGCTAATGCCTGCAATGAAACCAGGCATTTGAAACAAACACATAAAACTTTACTTTTAAAGTACTCCAGGTTTTCAATAAGACTGAAGTTGTGGTTGTTACCTGCTCTGAGGAAAAAAAGATTTTTCCTTGTGTATTACATTATTGGTAAGAAATCTTACCGTCTAATATATCTTCATTAGCTGTCTAGTTGTGCATCAGGGGTTGGCATGGCCCAGAAGCCAAACCAGACTATCAGTCTGTCTAGCAAACACAGTGAGAAAAAATTAGACAGGAGAAAAACATTGAGGCTGGGTGAGACATATACTCGGTGGTAACAGGTCTCACTTTATTCATCATCCATGCTCTTTTATAGTGCAAAGCAAACATGGCATCACAATAAAGTGGATTATGTTTTAAAAGCAAGATACAATAAACAGAGACCATGGTCTTGCTAGCCATCTACATTGTTTACAGCACTTTCCCACAATAGAACATCCTGGGAAAAACAAGCGTTGATAGAATACATAATCCCTTTGTTTAGAGCAGGTGTCTTCCAAAATTCTTACACTCTTTTCTGGCATGAGCCTTGCCTCATATCTTTTTTTCTGACAGCAGGCCTTGCCTTTTTGCTATCTTTGTCTGGCCTTACTTTGCAGGGTGAGGTCCTGCCCCTTTGTTAGCTCTCGGGTCTCTCAAATTATTGAGGCAGCTCTTCGCAAGTTTGAATGATGCTGCCCTTGTTTAATAGGTAAGACAGTTCAGATGCATGAATGTGATCCATTCTGTGTCATTTGGTTGCAGCCATAGAACATCTTCTTTCCTCTTTTATTTCCTGGTTTATGTGTTATAAACATACTGTCTAGTGGCTACAGACAATAAATGTACTTCCTACGGAAAGTGCTTATTACAGCTAGTTTGCAAGACACATGTAGGTGAAAAGTAATGTATAAAACAATCATGAGTTAAATATATTGTTATGAATGCTCTTCCTTTTGGCTTCACTGATAGGTAAGCTGGCTGGCTTATTGCTGTCTTCTCTTTGAGCATGCTCTGAAATACAGTGTGTCAGTTACTATCTAATTTGCAAATAAATTCTGAATATATATGTTTTAAAATTTTTCTATCCAGTGCCTTTTCCAGTTATCATGCATCTCCAGTTTCTCCATCTGCTATGGGGCTTGAGGGGTTGTCAATAGTTATTGTTATCTACAGGACTAAATACAACCTTCATGCTTTTTCTCATATCAAATGAACACTTGAATGTCTTAGAGTGAAACACATCCTTTTCTTTTGAATTCTGAAATTTGGTTTGTTCAGCACGTTTCCATAGCTGCACAAACTATAACAGCTCTGTGTGAGAACAGAAAAGACTCCAGATGCATTTGGACTTCTGAGGCTATAACCCTGCAAAGTAAGTCACTTCTCAGTATCACATGTGCATATAGACACAATTTTGTTCACAGCTTGAAATCCGCCCTATCAATGTTCTGAAAGTGGGTATCTCTTTTATCTGGATTGTTTCTTTTGCTGTATTTTTTATAGAGTGGACCATGGAAAATTAATTATCTCCTTCATAAGGAGGATTTTTCTCACTTAGTCACTCACAAATATCCTTTTATTCAATAGATAACTACTTTGTGATTGGTGCTTGCAAGAAATTTGTCTTCATAAGGACATCACAAGGAAGTTCTACAACAAGTTAATAATGGGATCTCAGTGGAAAAAAAGCAGGCAAGAAGAACTTCATAGGTCTCAGCCAAGAAATGAAAGATCTTAGTTGGAAAGTTATCTAATGACAGAACAGATATTTTACTTTTACTGACAAGGATCCATCTAGAGCTCTTTACAAAGGAAGATAGAATAGTTCATGCTTAGAGATAAGATTCTAGTGACTCAAGACACACATATTTAGAACCTTAAAGAAAATTATACTATTTATTTCATCTTCAAAAGAATAACTTTATTTTTTAAATCTCAGAACTTTACAGATTCTCATATACCTCCCTCAAAAAAGGCATACCATTGAAACGTGTGTGCACTTAAATCAGAGGGAGATGAATATATGGTTTCACTTTTCAATATGTTTATTAGTCTGAATAGTAGGCAACTGTAATATATAGTTGCAAATTTTTCTGGACTAATATTCAACAGGATTTTACATGGTCAAGAAAGTCACAGTTCATGGGATATCATAACTTCTTTGCAAGAAATAGTGCAATTACAGATTACTTTCATGAGAATTTATAGATGGTTAGTGAACCCTGGCAGAACTTTATTCTAATGTGGAAATTCCGCTACGCTGAGATATGCAGGTGTCTAATCAGTTCTTCATAAACTCACTTTGAGTGACTTTAACAAAACTAAATACACTATAATGGCATACTGCATGAAAATGAGCAGGAAATTAAAGAGCTTATGAAAGAACTTTATTAAATAAGATAAAAGGAAATCTTCTGTGTATAAAACAAAAAAACACCTCCTAGATTAAAAACTGAGACTCATGCTTCACTGATTCTAGCAGTTGCCTTTCACAGGGGAATGAAAAATAAGACAAAGCCCATAAATACTGGCATGCACTAAATCCTGAGTTAATAACCAAGTTCACTGATTACAAATGGAACTGGTCTTAACAGGAAAAAAATGATAAATTGAAAATTTAATAGCCAACATAGGTCTACTTCAGAGTTTTCTGATTGAATTTGTGATATCAGACATTTTGTTCAGTTCTCAGAAGTACAGCCTGAAGACAACAGTGTGTTGAAGAGTAAGACATGGAAGAAGTAATACCACCTGACACTGAGACACTGCTCCAGGAAAAAATTATGTCTTTTTTTTGGCAAAGGTTATTTCTTAAACGCTTATTATTCTTGCAGTTCTGAAAGTATGAAGAAAATGCAGTGTCAGTCATCCACCTACAAACCTAACCTGGAATTTAACAATCTCTTATATTAATTCTTAGTAGAATTTAATCTTAGAGTTTATTTAGTTCTTAGATTTCATTGAAAACTATCTGCTTTTTAAAAAAGTTTTATCTCAGCATAAAAAGGTAGTAAAAGATTCCAAAACTATCTAAGTGTATTAAAGGAACAGAGCAGCACTCAGTATGTTGGGAAGGTTATTTGGAAAATTAGGTTTTGGTTTTTTTAAAAAGAGTTGGTTTACATAGCATTTTTTTTTTCTCTAAAGAGCTGAAAAGAATTGTTTCCAACTTGAATTTGATTTTTCCAGAAGTTTTAGCTTAAATTTATTGTTCCCTTTCCTCATAGTATTTTTAGTCAGTGGGTTTAGTAATTCAAGGGAATTTCCAGAGATGATTTAACTATTACTTTGTACAGGGTGCCTATATTGCTATCACAGATCATAACATACCTAGGTGTAGGTGTAATATATCTGTACTATGTGTATCAGGAGGTATAATTTTCAAAAGGAAAAAAAAAAAAACAGAACAAAACAAACTGCACTGACTAACTAAATCAGTTCTGTTGACTAAAAGAAATGTAAGCTTTTCTTGAGCACTAGTCAGAGTGATGTACAAAAAGGACCAGCTTGATTACACAGAACTGGCACTTGGCCATGTTGAACCTCATCCCACTGGAATCAGCCCAACTCTCCAGTCTGTCCAGGTCCCTCTGCAGAGCCCTCCTGCCTTCCAGCTGATCCACACTCCCCCCCAGCTTAGTGTCATCTGTGAATATGCTAATAGTGGACTCAATCCCCTCATCTAAATCAATGAAGATATTAAACAGAACTGGGCCCAGCACTGATCCCTGGGGGACATCACTGGTGAGCGGCCACCAATTGGATCAGCACCGTTCAGCACCACTCTCTGGGGGCCTCCAGCAGTTCCTAACCCAGCACAGAGTGCTCCTGTCTGAGCCCTGGGCTGACAGCTTTTCCAGGAGAATGCTGTGGGAGATGGTGTCACAGGCTTTGCTGAAGTCCAGGCAGATCACATCCACAGCCTTCCCCTCATCCACCAGGCGGGTCACCTGATCATAAAAGGAGATCAGGTTGGTCAGACAGGACCTGCCCTTCCTGAACCCGTGCTGGCTGGGTCTGATCCCCTGTCCATCCTGTAGGTACTTGTGATTGCCCCTAAGATGTTCTGCTCCATAACTTTGCCAGGCACTGAGGTCAGGCTGACAGGCCTGGAGTTTTCTGGGTCCTCCTTTCATCCCTTTTTGTGGATTGCTGTGACATTCCCCAACTTCCAATCATCTGGGACCTCCCCAGTGAGCCAGGATTGTTGGTAAATGATGGGAAGCATCCTGGCGAGCTCTTCCTCCAGCTCCCTCATCACCCTGGGGTGGATCCCAGCTGATCCCATAGACTTGTGAGGATCCAAGTGGCTCAGCAGGACACAAACTGTTCCCTCCTGGATTACAGAGGAGCTACTCAACTTCTTATTTCTCTCTACAAGCCCCAGAAGCAGCTGTCCTCAGCACAACCTGCCTTATTGTTGAAAATTGAGATTAAAAAAAAGTGTTAAATACCAAAGCCTTTTCTGCATCTTTGGTAACTATGTTTCCCCCCACGTCCATCAAAGAATGGAAGTTTTCCCTGACCCTCTTTTTGCCATTGATGTATCTGTTCAATGACTTTATGTTATCCTTAATGAAAGTGGCAAGATTGAGTTCAAATTATGCCTTCGTCTCTCTAATTTTCTTTCTACACAACCTAACTATATTCCTAAATTCTCCCTGGATAGTCAGCCCTTTTTTCCATAATTGGTAGGCTCTCTTCTTTACCCTAATTTCTTTCAAAATCTCCCTGTTCAGACAGACTGGTCATGTTCCTCTCTGCCTTGCCTTTCAGCACACAGGGACAGACTGCTCTTGTGCATTCAGGGCTTGCTCCTTGAAGTACGTCCATCCCTCCTGGACCCCTTTGTTTTCATGGACTGTTTCCCAGGGTACACTCTGAATCAGTCTTCTGAAAAGGCCAAAATCTGCCCTCTGGAAGTCCAGAGTAGAGGTATTATTGTTGGCTCTCCTTGCATCCCTGAGTATAGAAAACTCTATTATTTCATGGTCACTGTGCCCCAGATGGCCTCTGACCACTACATCTCCCACCAGCCCCTCTCTGTTTGTGAAGAGAAGGTTCTAGTGGGGACCTATCCCTGGTGGGGTCATTTACCAGATGGAGTAGGATATTATCTTTTATATGCTCCAGGAATCTCCTGGACTGCTTCTTCTGCTCTGTGGAATTCACGGCAGACATCTGGCAGGTTAAAGTCCCTCCCTAGAACAACATCTGGTGATTTTGAGACATCTGCCAGCTGCTTGTAGAATAATTCATCCCTCTCATCATCCTGGTTGGGTTGTCTATAACAAACTCCCATGAGGATGTCAGCCTTGTTGGCCTTCCCCCTGGCTTTGACCCACAGGCACTCACACACCTTATTATTACTGACCTTGAGTTCTACAGAGTTGAGAGACTCCCTAACATATAGAGCCCCTCCTCCACCTCTCCTACCTTGTCTGTCCTTTCTGAAGAGCTTGTAGCCATCCATGGCAGCACTCCAGTCACATGAGTCATCCCTCCATGTTTCTGTGATGGTGACTACAACATAGCTTTCCCGCTGCACAGTGGCTTCCAGATCCTCTTGTTTGTTTCCAATACTACATTGGGCTCATCCCTGGAGAGCTCGGTTTCAATCTCTTCCCCCTTCAAAACTAGCATAAAGCCCTCCTGATCAGTCCTGCCAATTTACAGGCTGTAGTCCTTTTTGCCCGTGATGGATAGATGAAGCCCATCTGAACTGAGGAGACTCTGTACCACGGAATTTGCCCCATGGTCAAAGAACCCAAAACCCTGCCATTGAAATCAGTCCCTAAGCCATGAGTTGACCTGCTGGATCTTCCTGCTAGTTCCCTGATCCATTGCTGTAATTAGATGGATGGAGGAAAACACAACTTGGGCTCCTGATCCCTTCAGCAGTTGCCCCAAGCCTTTGAACTGTCTTTTGATTGAATGGCTGTTTCTCATTATTGCATCATCACCACCCACCTGAAAGACCAGAAGTGGGTAATAATCTGAAGGACTCACAATGTTGGAAACCTTACTTGCAACATCCCTAACCCGGGCACCAGGGAGACAGCAGATGTACCTGTGAAGTGGGTTTGGCCTGCATATGCAGCCCTTCACTCCCCTCAGCAGGGAGTCATCTACTACAATAATCCCTCGAGTTTTCATTTCGGGGTCAGTTTTGATGGCTGTCCTGAGGTGAGTTGGCCTTTGTGGTGTTTCTAGTCTTTGTGAGCCCTTGGCTTTGCTTGTAACCAAGTCCTCCTGCAGAGCCCCATACCTGTTCTGCAAGGGCACTACAGGCGGTGTACTTCTTAGGGGAACACGCTTGCTCTGTTTTCTTTTCTGTCAAGCACTGGCTTGTTCCCATTGACCCTCCTCCTGTGGGTTACTGTGGAAGGGCTCAGGGACATCGTTATTGGAGGATATGGGATCCTCTGTTCTCCTGAGAGTTATTTCCTTTTCTAATTCAGGGGAAATCATTTGAAGAATAATCAATTTCCTTCTCACTCTCCCTGATGTTTCTTAGCCTGCTCAACTCTTCCCTGAGCTCCATCACCTCGTCTTGGAGCTGTGGTCCCATGCTGAGCAGGTCGCCCACTGCTCACATCACACACAGCCACAGCCGGAGATGCTTCCTGCTGCCTGTGCGAGGCTGTGGCATTCCTCACAGCCTGTGGCCTCGATACCGATACCCATTTTTGTGGGTGTTGGGAGTAAAGTCTTCTTTCTCCGAGTACTTACCATCACTCTAGGAGTAAGTTGCAGCTCCCTGCCACTTTCCCTGCCCACATGAACTGCCTTGAAGTCTTCCCCATTTGCCCACCCCTATTAACCCTGCCCACCCTGTTTAAATGCCCCAAGGACATTGAAATCCCCTCCGCGGCTGCCTGGACACACCCCCCCACCTCACCTGATTGGCTGAGCCAGCGAGCCTCCGAGTTTCTTCCCATGGTTCTGGGAAGCTCTATGGAGTGCCCTTATCTCAGGAACCCCCCTGTACCACTTGATCTCACTTAGCCCCTGGGCTTACCTCATGTTTTTCCCTCTCCCACTGCCTCTGCTTGTCATTGAACCAACTGCCGAAGTAACCATTTTCATCGCGTTTAAATTTCTGGCATGATGAAAAATGTTAACATGCATTTCTGTATTTTTTCAAAAATGTTAAAAGAAAGTACTAAAGAAAAATAAGAACAGTCACACTGCATAGCATACTGAGTTCCTCATTGAATCCTTTTGTCAATTTTTCTGTTTCATCCACAACCCACACCTGCCAAAGGCAATCAATGCAGTACTGCCTGCTTGCTGAAGTGCCAGTTTCTAACAGTTACTTATAAACCAGCTAGAAGTAGATGGTCTACTAATTTTCTTGAATATGGTATCTCATGACAGAAGCATATAAATTTCCCAAATAACTGCTATCAGGTTAAGTGGAAGGCTCATTCCATTTATTAAATAAATATGTTGATGCATTTCTCTTCAGTATGGCACAGTAATTGAAGAACAAAATTAAAAAAATGTATAAGTTGCTATTTCAAACTAGAACTCCTTTTGACTTACCTGATAATTCAATGAGCCTGTATAAGAAAGTATGCCTTTATAAGAAGACATGTTTTTACATATAAGTTTAGAAAAGTTTTACATTTGTCTGTATATCTATCTAATCAAATCTCACTGAGTAAATATTAGATTTTCTGTAAGAAAATAATTTAGGCCAACAAATAACTATTATCAGAATCTAATTACTGCATGGTTAAAGTCATGTCTTGTCTAACTACCATAGTCCTGTGGGTTACTTACAACTGTAAAATTTATGTAATCAGTAAAACTTTTTAGAATCTGATTTCTTAAGTGTGTTCTTCCTGCCATCATCTATGTACTCTATTTTGAGAATACATTTACAGGAAAAATGGTGAGAATATCCTTTGTAAAACAGGTATAAGGCAAAACATAAAACTGTGTTTACTTATATAGTGACTTAGTGAAAATCAAAAAATGAAGAAAGCTATCAACCAACACAGTTTAATGAACTGCAATAAAGTTTAATAGAAGTAACTACTAAAAAACCCAACAAACTAGCTTATCTTTTTTTTATTCTTCATTATGCCCATATACATCCACTCTGACCTTTAGTTGTGGTGCAGATAATTAATTTGAAATCTGCTTCCAGTCAATTTCTGATTTTTATATTTTATTCTTGCTTCTTTTATATACTAGATTTACAAATCATTACACACTTTTGATAAAGTAATACATAATTAAAGTCATACAATTATGGACCCCCTTTACACTTTCAAAAATATACTGTATGTTTTTGGGGGGTTTAACACAAGATACTTGAGGAGTAGAAAAATAAGCATTTGGTTTTACAAATCAAAGCTGTAATGAAAGAATTAATGTCTAGATGGATAATTGGACTTGTTCTGCTTTTAAATGAGAAGGAAGTTTCCAGAATGGCATATGAATGAGATCCATCTTCTGCAGCACAGGAAATAAAGAGACATTTGAGTAGGTAAGAATGTTATTAAGTCAGAGAACCTAATATCTTAGTTTGAGTTATTGTACACATGGAAATTCCACTGACGGCTTTTGCAAATTAAAAAAAATTGAACAAACAATCAAAGAAATAGGTCTTGTAAGAGGAAAGGTTAAGGGCTTGTTTCCCCTGTGGCTTGAAAGAAGATACTTCATGTTATAGCACTTGGTTGTCAAGTTGCCATTGCTTTGCATTCAGGGTAGGTGAGAGGACACTAGTTAATGTCATTAGCATGCCAATAGGCACCACATTCTTACCCTTGGCTAAAGAACTAGAACATCTGAATTCCAAAAAGAAAATTCAGTGTTGGGTAGTTCTGTCTAAGCATTACCCAAGACCTTATTAGTCTTTCACAAGATGCCATAGTTAAATATAGGATTTTAAGAGTAACGTTGGAATATATATACTTTTTTTTTCTTATAAAAAACAAAATTATTCTAAACTTTAAGCACTCACTGAAGATAAGAAATACTGAAATTACTTGACATATCTGACTGTTTTTCACATTTCATCTAACATATCTATAAATAACCATTAGCAGGCTGCTCCTGGTTTATCATTTTACGTCACAATGGATTTGAGATAATTCAAATAGATTCATGCCTAGTGAAACCTTTCAAGGCAGATATGATTTGGTATACTAAATAATACTTTAGGATCTTAGTCATAATACTAAAGTTGTTCCCATATAATCATACCTTTGGAACAATAAGGAAGGTGGTTGT
The DNA here is from genome assembly GCA_023637945.1 of Phaethornis superciliosus. Classification (NCBI taxonomy): domain Eukaryota; kingdom Metazoa; phylum Chordata; class Aves; order Apodiformes; family Trochilidae; genus Phaethornis; species Phaethornis superciliosus. The sequence continues at coordinate 42,457,055 of JAJQWJ010000004.1, read as the reverse complement.
TTCTCTACACTGAATAAAATAATTAGAGGCTTATTTACTGAGCTATCAACATTTGACTGTTGATTTTTCAGCTACAGTTTAGGAAATAAGTTATTTGTTATTTGCAATATTCAGGGAAGCAAGGCTGCTACTAAGGTATTCTGATGGGTTTTTTTCTGTGGACTTTTTCAGCAGAAAGTAGCTGGTGTTGAAAGATATTTCCAGATGATGTTAAAGTGAAATAAATAGCCAGTACAGTTTCAATGAAAAATGAGGTGAAATAAGTGATATTTTTACAGCTTAAATAGGTAAGATGCATTCTGTTTCATCTTTTGACTGTCACAGTTACCTTCAGCATCCTTTTTTGTCCAAGCCAAAAACCCCCCCACTTATCCACATAAGTAATGCTACTTTACATACAGTGAGAGTGATGATGGAACACCTGTACTTTAAATTACACTGAAGTTTGATCTATTAATAGTTTCACCTGCTCATTAACTTGAAAAAAAATATTATAATCTCAGGTTGTTATTAATAAATCTTCAAGAATAATCTTACTATTTGAAATAGTATTTCTTGTGGCAATACATTACATGAATTTTCTTAAGCTATGCATGTTTTGTTTATCTTATATGATTTACATCAGGAAATTACAAAACCTTCTTTAACTTCTATGTAATAATATCTGCTTTTTGTGTTTGTAAACACAATAACACACTTTAAAAGCAATTCATGGTTCTTTAACTGTATGACTTCTATTGAAGTTAACCAGCTGAACTCTTCTGCTAAAGATCTTGCTACTTAGAAGTCCATAGAAAAAAATCTCATATACCATTTGTGATCAAGACACAATTTGGGAGATCTTTATCAAAAAAACAAATCTTGACCTTTATCAAACAGACCTAATCAGCAAGTGAATAATACAAGTAATCTGTAAGGTCATGATGTAAATTTGAAATTGTAAGCTGCACTATTCTACCAAATATAATAACAAGCAATTTTTTTGAGTAGAAAAACTTTATGAAATTCTAAAATTATTGCTTTTTTACATTGTTTTGGGTTTGATTAAAAAAATGTATTTAGTTTTCATATTTATGGGTAAACATGCCAGTAAGATGAGTTACAAAAATTAGGAAGATTAATGAGTAATATATCTATGAGCTCTAGTCAGATACTAAAATACTTTTTGTATTATAGAGTGAACAAGTTTTGGAATTTCATATTCTTGATTTTGCTAACATTGGATTTGCTGACATTGCCACAGTCAGTAAGGCTCAGACAGACACAAAATAATAGTATTCAGAGTGAGAACGTGATCTTACAGTGTGCACAGAGTCTGGTACAGCACCTGGAGGCAAAAAATGCATGGGCTGCTACAGTCCCTCTGGAACAGTAGTCATCTTTACAGGACATTAGTGACTTTATTTCTCAGTTTCATCATTTTCTCAAGGTGCAGCTCAGTGACAGGTAATGTTATTTCTCTCTCTGTAGCTTGCTTTATACGGTAGTTTCTGTGGTAGCAGCAAAAATGAGCATGAGGTTAAATTTTTAAAAACTTCTTCCATTTTCTTATTGGGCATATGCCAATTTCATTCCTTTTATTCTCTCTCCTCTCAATCTGACAACAGATATGTACTACCTCAAGTTCCAGCATAAGACATCTGATATATCATTTGGTTTATTTTACTTCAATGGCACTATAATATAGGTAAATTATTAAATAGAGATTGCCTCTTATACAAGATAATTCCTACGAAACAATTCCATTTAATTACTTGTTATGGAGAAAGCTTTATTCTTCCTACCTAGTAAATCACTGAGCCCGTTGAATAGAATGTAGCTTTCTGCAATCATCTGAAGTCTGGTATTAGAATTGCAGACTATTTAACATGGTTTGCTTTCGTTACTGTTTCAGCTGGAATCAGGGCTGCATCTTGAAGCAAGTCTCACTATTGTTTCAATTTAATAAAATTTGCATCCTGTATCATTCTAAAAGTTCATCAACCCAAAGAAGGAGATACATTGCTCCAGAAGTGTCTTTAAGCACTACAGTTGATATCAGAGGTTTTTACTTGCATACATAATGTGCATTAGGTTACCAGAATTACAGTTCCACCTGACATAGTTTGAGTTGGTGTTCTCATTTTCAGGCACTTACATGTTTTTTTATAATTATAGAATTGCATCTGTATTTTATCTGAAATTAACTAAAATATGCCTTTGATATCAACAATAGTAAAATGGGCTCCTAGAAGGAAAAAAAACAAAACAAAGCCAAAATCCCCCCCACTTATCCACAATATAAAAACGGAACCAATTATTCCACTTCTGTCCCACTAATTAGTGAACAACTTTGCAAGTAAACATGGCTATGTCAAAAAGAAAATACTCTTTTAACTCACTACTTTTTTTTGTGGCTTTGATTTTGGTTGCCTGCAACAAAAATCCCCATAGCTCTACATAAAATAAGTATACTATCCTATTTCAGAAGTTTTGGCAGTAGTCTTCACAGGTTTTTTTTGTTAGAGAGGAAGGAGAGAGGGGAAGAATGAAAGACTGAGTGAAATTATTTCTGTGACCTTTTCTAGAAAACATGAATAACTGAATTATTTGCCATACAGACAACAAATATTTCTCTACTTGAAGTATTTTAGAACAAATGCAGCAGTAGCAAAACCAAGAATTATAGTGTTCAGACTGAATAACTCTGTTCAGGTTCTTATTAGTGAATACAGGAGCTGAATCAAGCCTGACAAGATTTCACTGCACCTACTTGACTTACATTGTGTTTATCTTTATACTCTTATTTTCACTTACATGCTATGGAAAAAGATTCATGCTTTTCTCACAGTGATTTATCCAGTACAACAGATAATATATATGTCTTACATGAAATGATTTTGGCAGCAGTGGTACAAAACACATCAGAAAATGACAAAGACCAGTCCCACTGTTGTCAGAAATATATCTAAATTTACTTTTCCTGTTCTCCCATTCTTAGAATAGATCTGAAGAACTGCAGTCAAAGTAATTTCTGTCAAACACCTCCTGTTGCTCACAATGACCTTTCTAAATAAAGTGAGATTTTTTAGTACATGATATGAAGAATTCTAAATCAGTGAATTTAAGACCCTAAGAATTCTGCTAACAGATCTGGGAGGCTTTGTTTTGGTTTTGTTTGCTTTGATTTGGTTTGGGGATTATTTGTGGGTTTGTTTTTTGGTTTCTTTTCAGATAGTTGAAATAACTACAGCTAGATTGTCTACTGGAACCAAGCAGTATGTGGTTGTTAGCTGTCTGCAGTAGTTTCACAAGGACAGAGTACTGGACTAGGTGTCCATGGTAAAGAGCTTTCAGTTTTAAGCATAAGAGAGAGGAATCAGGATGAAAACCTTATGTCCAACATGCTCTTAAGAGAAGGTCAGCAGCTTTCATGTCAAGCCCATTACACAAGACCAGATATTATGGTTTAAGCAGCTACGAAAGATAATAATTGCAGAGAGTGGAAAATGTGCAGAAATGGTATCATCATAAAGATCATCTGTGGTTTACGTCATAATTAGTTAATTACTGTGTATTTCCCAGTTTGTCATCTTTGTTACCTCTGGTTTTTTTATGATATTGGTTTCCTCAGTGATGTTCTGGCTGGATGTCTATAGAGAATTTCTCATGTCTTGGGCTATAAATACTCAGTGTTATTAACCCAATTAAAATTCACACTTTCATCCAAGTACAATTTTAATTCAATTCAGGAAAAAGAAAAGAAATAGCTTAAGAAAGCTTTCTGTTGAAATGTTACTCAAATGAGAAATTTACAGAAGCATTTCTTTGTATAGAAGTTTATATCTAGAAATTAATTTAATTTGTTAAGAAAAAATATTTTCTCAAAAGTTTTCTTTTAACTATAGCTAGTGTATTTGGTTGATATGCATCAATTTTAATGAAACTTTTATTGAGATTTATGGCAAAGGGACTGAGAATACTGTCTTCTCAACTAGTTATCTAGTAGTTAAGTCGATGTCCTGAATTACCTGCTCAACGAGATAGTAGAAATGTTGAACTGCTTAATAATTATAAAAATTTCTTGTGTATATTAAATATCCTCAAGCTGTCTATAGTTCTTAAGTATACAAACAAGAATTAAAAATCTCTAAGAAGTTAGCTGTTTCTTGTTCTTTCAGATTGTTGTATTAATAGACTTTTTATTGTGTTCGTGTTAACCCAGGCTACAAATAAAACCAGGACAACTTAACAAGGTTCTTCAAGACCTAATAATTTTCAGTATGGACCTTCTGTAATTCATGGTTTTGAAAGACATGAAATATAGAGTCAAGTAATATTTTCATAGAGATTGATACACTACAATTACAAAATGCTAATTGATTGCTATAGATAATCTTATTTTACATGAGATATGAAGGAGAGAGTGACATCTACACATTATATAATCTATACTAGTGTGCAAAACATCAAAATTCTTGGTGGTAAATGCTGATAATTGATTAATAGTTATTAAAAATGAAAAAAAAATATAAATTTATTTTGCTGTAGGGAAACACAAAGCAGATTTCTAAAAATTAGTGTTTGGTGTCCAATGGTTTGTTCTGCCCATATAGTCTAAAATCTGTCTCTCTTCTTCTCTTTCTATCATAAAACCCCTTATGTTTGCTTCATGGATAAATATTTTTGCATTTTTCCCCTTTCTTATGTTGATCCTCATCACTAAGAAGAAAACAAAAACAAGAAAAAAAAAGAAAAAAGGAAAAAGAAAAAAGAAATTAAATTGAAGTCTTTTTCTAAGATTTTTAAGATGTTCAGTCACAGTCATATAAAGCATATTCATTGCATCATTGAGCTTAAGAAGTTTCTCAGAAAACTTTTAAAAAGTGTAGCATTGCATATCTAAGAGAAATATGTTATCTTAGTTTTCCAGTCTGTTGAGTCTCTGGTATGCTTCTGCATTTCTTCCTTGTCAATATGTTCTTCCGTTTTCGCTCATTTTTGCTCATTTGCTCAATCAAGCACATTTTTATTAGTGTGTCCCGACTGGATGCAAACTATTCTCTGTTTAGACTTTAAAAGATATTTGCAAAACTTGGATAAAGGTTAGTCTGTGATAAGTCATACTAGATCAGAATATTCTTAGTTTCAATTTGTTCATTGTCCTTCTTATGGCTCTGAAAGTTGCAATTTGATTTGAGGAGACTGACAGTAGGAACAGCTAGTGATATTAGAAACAAGAGATCACCGTTTTGTTAAAATAAAGTCCCTTGCCCCCTTTTTAAATCTGCATCAGTAACCTTCAAACTGCATGTTGTATGACATTCATAAAAGGTATCAGCCTCTATCTGCTAGAGGTCAGCTGTTTCTTATGAAATCTAAACATGCTAAGCATGCTAAACAAGGCCTCAAAAGAAATTATTAAACAGTATGCATCTTTGTGTACAAATAGCTATCCTGCATTGCCAGTGTTGCAGTCTTCTGAAAAAAAACAAACCCAAACATTAAAAAAGACAAAAATACTTGATGCTTTTCACTCTTCAAATAGTCACAGAATTGCTTCAAGGCAGTAACAATCTTGATACTGAAAGTACACTGGGACTTAACTATGCTCAGATGCTGCCTGTAGAACAAACATCTCTACAGTGTTTTTGTTCTGTTTGTTCCTGTGTTGCAGCTATGTAGTAAAGTAAATTATGCATACCTGTAATGTAAGTAGAATCACAGAAGTCTGGGACTGGAAGGGACCTTGAAAGATCACAGAGTTGAATCTCCCGGCCAGAGCAGGGTCCATCTACAGGAAGTTATGTAGGAATGTGTCCAAGTGGATTTTGAAAGTCTCCAGAGAAGGAGATTCCAGAAGCTCTCTGGGCAGCCTGTGCCAGTGCTCCAACACCCTCACAGTAAAGAATTTTCTTCTTGTGTTGAAGTGGAACGTCCCATGTTCTAACTTAAACCCATAATTCCTTGTCCTATTACCAGGAACCATTGAAAAGAGATTGGCCTCATCCTCTTGACGCACACCCCTCAGATATTTATAGACATTCATGAGATCCCCTCTCAGCTTTGTTTTCTCAAAGCTAAAGAACCCCAGTTTTCTGTCTTTCATCATAGGACAGATGTTCAAGCCCCCTAATCATCCTTGAATCTCTCCATTAGATTAACTGAAAAAAAAAAGAGGGGAAAGAACAACTGCTTCCTTTCCCTTTTTAAGATACCTAATACTCTCTTATGAAATAACTTGCAAGCGTTAACTCATCTGTTCTTTCTTTTAGATTGATTTTTCTCATTAGAATTCATGTTCTTCAGTTCTGCCATTACAAAGCCCATGTGTTCCTTTCCCTTTCCTAATTTGGGCCTGATGACAATTTTTTTGAGTCTTCATTTTTATTGTTTCCGGTCAGCAGCACAAAGCTGAGCACAATACGCCTATGAATAGAAAATATAGTATTATTTTGTAATTTGCTTATATTTTGTGCGTTGGAGAAATCCAGACTCTATGCATTTATTACCCAGCGGTTATACTCAATACATTTAAAACACCAAACAAACAAACAATCAAAAATTTAATTAAAAAAATATGAAATAATAATTCTCTTAATAAATGAAATCTCTTAAATAATAATTCTTAATCTAATTCCTTAGTGTTATATTGATTTTTTTTTAATAACTTGAGAAATACTTTTAAAATTAATCTATTTTCCTCTGTGTTCTTACACAGAGGAAGGGTATTAGTGTCATTTTAATATATACTGATGTAGCAAAACATCAGTATACTATTCATTGGAAAATACAGTTGGTTCTTATGGTTTAAGTGGGCCAGTCTAATTTCATGATACCCACATGTGTACCCAGAGAGAGGGGGTCATTAGGACCCTGAAGGATCTGGGATGGATGGAACAGGACGAGATTGCTATTCTCTTCCGTTTCATGCCATACTCTATAAAAGCCAGGTGGCCCTGAAGACCCCTTCCTGCTCCTTCTTTTCTTGTTGATAAGAGAAGTGAGAAGTCTTGGGGAGAGGCTCCTTCTTTTCTACCAACTTGCCATGTGCTTTGCAAAATCAAAAACTATCAGCTTCTGAAAAGAGCTGTGGACCCCTCTCCCAAGCTGTTCCTACCACAGGGCACTCTCCAACACCTATATCTGTGATCAGAAAGATTGGGTTTTGTGTATTTGTATAAATTTCTCTCCCCATGTGTTACTGTCCCTTCCTTATTATAGTGAACCTGTTCCAGTTTCAGTTTCCAACCTGTAAGTCTCCTTTCCTTTTTTCCCTTTTATCTTCCATTGGGAGGGTGGAAGGGGGCAAAAGAAATTCTATCCTTTGTTCTTTGGTGTGCCCTGACAGCTAAACTAAGATAAAAAAACTGTTACAAAAGTAATGCCAGTTTCTTTTTATAAAGGGAATGATAATTGTGCTTATGCCAAAACAATTTCTGAAATAGAAGAGCAGCGACACCAGTAGCATAAACAAAAGATGCTGTATAGCTACCATCCCATCAGGAATGGCAAGTAGAACAGATCGAGCCTAAGTAGATATCAATAGAATAGAAAATCCCATTTGAACGGGCAATATAAAGGCAGCAGTGCAAGAGCACTTTTGTTACCAGAGTTAGAATTATGAGTTATCTTTGCATGAGATGTGTGAATATTTACTGAAAGTCAGAAAAAATGCATTTCATAGTGTAAAAAATGGCATGCCTCCTCTTTTTAGTTATTCCCACTAGCACTTGAATAAGAAAATGCAAGTCTAGAAAGTAAATATATGGCTATTAACTATTAAAGGAAATAATACTTTGGAAGGAGAAAACTTAAGCCTGCAATTTTTGAAAGATATGTTAATCTTCAGTAGACCACTACCTTTAGTATTTAGATAGCTGAGAATGGTCAGATTGTGATGTTCTGGGTTCTGAATATCATTGCAATGGTGCATCCTGTTTTTGATAGAAGCAAAAATTATACCTTACAGAGAAACACAGAAACAGGATGAACATACATGATAACCTTTCCTCAGCAGTCTCATAATGTCCAGTCATTCTGGTTTAATAGGTATATACTACTGACTTCTTTTTTTTTTTTTTTTTTTTTTTTTTTTTTTTTTTTTTTTTTTATTTTATTTTTTACCATATTTCACAGGCTCCCCATGTGCTGTTGTAAAATTTCAACAACTGCATCTTCCTACTGCAAAGACTTCCATGACTTTACCAAACATTTTGAGGAGGGCCTTCCACAATGCATTTATCATATGGAACTCTCTATTACATGGAGGAAATGAAGGAAAAGCTATCCCTCTCTGTGCTACTTATTTTATTATGACTCATGGCCTCCATACCTACATGAGACTGATGTTGTAATCTTCACTAAGTAGATTTCCTGTTCTTGGGCTGAAAAGCGATTCATGTCAGGGAACATTTGATTTTAGGAATTTTTTTAAAACACTCATCTGCATAGTGATGAAGCTCTGTGGGGAAAAAAAATAGCCTTGGAGTTTGTGTTTGTTATGATATATGGTTTGGTAAAGAAAAAGGAAAACATTACTAATAGTCTAATTTCTGCTACTTTGAAAATGTACACACATTTGAAGGCTAACAAGAGGCTCAGCTCTCAGACTTGAATGGGGAGGGGTGTGTTGCATTCTTCTGAAATGACATAATTCAGTGATAAAGCATGCAAGAGATGGTATGTCTGCTTACATTTGATATGGTAGGATAGGTATGTGTGAGAAAAATAAAGAGGATTCACTTTAATACCATATTCTTCTGGCACTGAGATCATGTTCTTGCAGTCTTTTCTTTCTGCAGATCTTGATTTCAAACTGATTTTTCAGTTGGAACAAGGAAAAATCATGATGAGCTGATTTAAGTATGAATATCAGCAAAAGAGTCTCCTTCATACTCCTGGTATAGGCATGTGCATTTCCTCTTCTTTTATATAAAGAAAATAATAAAGTTGGAAGACAAAATTAAGATTTTCATTTTACTCTAAACCAATTTCTTTCTGAATTTGAGATGTTTTGGGTTTGTGTTTAACAGAAATTTCTCAGCTGGACTGTGTAGACCCCAGCAAAACAAGTGAGTTCAAAGATCCAAGTGCAGAGAAAAAAGATTTTCAAAACATTATTTGGAATATTAATTTTGTTCCTATTAACTATAATAAAAGTAATGAAAATAATTTCCAAGCCATTACAAATAATAAATTAATAATTGATGTAAATAATTACCACAGATTGTTTGAGATAAATACTGAAAAAAGGTTGCTTAACATGGGTAATACTTGGCAATTTTTAAATGAAATTCCGTTGGAAATTTTTCCAGGTGGGAAGATTTTTTCCCCAGGTGGGAAGATAAATAAAAAGAATAAACTGAGAGCCAGGAATGCTCTTCTGTTCCCCTTTCAGGAATAAAAAAATATTCTATCTTAAGATAAATATACACATACCATTAACTGTGGTCAGAACAATTTGATGAAGTATTGCCTAACATCTTGCCTCCCATTACAAATGTCTACTATTTAATGTCCTGTTCACATGACCTAGTGTAATTTGTGGGAAAGGATGACCTATATGATTTGTAACCTATTTTCAAAAAAAAAAAGAATATTTTTTTAGATGTGTTTTAGGATATATAATAAAGCAAACATGTTAAAAGGCACATGCTTTACAGCTACTGAAAATAAATTTATGAGAGGGATGGAAGACTGTTGCCCATGATGAACATAGATAGACTTCTAAATGTCTGAATTAAAATTTTTAGCTATCTGTAGTAATATCTTGAAGTATCTTCTTTCATTAATACATTTAATTCTAACAACACAGAGTGGTGTTTATAAGCCTAAATTCATGCATGACTTTGTTTATATCTGCCTTCTTTAGCCACAGCAGCAGTAAAAAAAATAATTCTGTCATAGTTTTACTGGATCTAATAAAAATTAGGCAATTTCTATTATAATATTCCAATATTTTCCAACTTCTTTTAGTAAGTATGATCAGAATTTTAGTAAGTATGATAAGTAATCACTAAAAGAGTTGTTTTATTTCTTCTAGGAAGTCTCTGGGTATGTACTCCATATTTGTCCTTTTGTTTTGCAAGACTTACTTGCATGTATGTGTGCAGAAACATACCAATTAGATTTTTTTTAAGGTAAATTCCAACTTATTCTCATCCCTTAATATCTGAAAAGGATATCAGAAAGGTCATGTGAGCAGTAACAAGGATGCACAGGCAGGGGAGCAGTGGGCACAGAAGAGCAGCAAAGATGAGATCTCAGTGTGGCATTAGATACTAGGCTATTGGCTTAGTAAAATACTGAAAAATGTAACAGTTCAGAGAGAACTACTTTAGAAATAGACCATTAACATAGGCAAAATTCCAACGAACACATAAAACAAAAGACACCTGTCAGTCTGCATATTTGCATTTACGCGTTAATTGTCACTAGCGAAGTTTTTCTGGCGTGCAAGAAAAAATTTTTTTTCCAACAATTGGCACTTCCACTCCAATGACTAAACTGAATTAAACAAAATAACTCATACAACAATAGCTGATTCTGTGTCCTGTGATCTACCTTTTCTTCAAAGAAAGTGAAACCTAATCAATTAAGATTGTTGTTGCAAAATGAAGAGGCTGAAAACTAGTCTGGAAGGTTCTAAAATATTATTAACTTACAATGGTGACAAACAACTCAAAGAGAAGCTATTAGAATAACAGGAAAAGCTCAATTCTAGTTTGCCTGGCCCTTTAGCCCCCATCCTCGTGAGTGCCTGACATTCTAATGGAACTATACTATGTCTCTAAAATAAATAAATAAATAAATTAATAAATAAAATTAGGGTGATTGTTCAGAACAATGAACATGGATTATTGAAATATTAAGTTATTTGGGCAGAATATGGTAAAAACTAGAAGATGGGGACTACTTACTTAAGTTAAAGTAATACAAGTACAGTTAATTAATATCAATTTTCAGTAGTTTGAAATTGTATTATTGATAAACTTGTGCAGGCTCTCTTAATCTGAAATTAAAATACAGGATGACAACCGGTGTTTCAAAGTAATTTTCAATTTGATCATATAGTCAAAACAGGTTAGATATTCTGTTTGTTACACTTGAGATACACAAGTTTGCAACAAAATCACTCACCACTAACTAAAGTTAACATACTCTTCATACAAATTATGACTAAAATCAAATTGTCGAATATGAAATAATTTCCACTTTTCCCCAGTTATTTTCTTGGCAGTGCTATAGATAATGGTGTGTCCATTAATCAGTTAACGTTCCTGTGGTTAAATTCTTTATTGGGACTTTCTGGATTACTGCCCCTGTAGCATCTTGTTCTTGAAGCAAGTGCACCTCCTTATCTTTCTTCTTTGCCAGACACTCCAGCAAAGGAACCCTTTGTGGTATCCTGGATCTGCTGACAAGGTATGAATGAATTAGCTAGAAGGAGTCTATAAATCCTACCTTCTCTGCAGAACTTTCTTGGTTTTATATACAGTGACAAAGCAAGAGTTTCAGACAAAGTATCAAGCGAAAGAAAATAATTAAAAATACATGTGTTTGTGTTTATATTTGTACATAATGATGGATCAAGTATCCCAGATTCCATTTATCCTCTACTAGGAAGTAGTACTAGGAAGGCTTACTACATCATTTCAACTGACTGAGATGAAACATATGAGCAACAAATTCTTCTCTTTTCTGTAAGAAGAGACAATTCCTTTGTTTTTGTAGTAAATATTTTAGAAAAAAATAATATTGGACTATTCATTAGAACTTGCTCTGTTACTCTAGTTCTACAGTGACATACTTTTTCAGATGTCAATGTAACATGAAGCCAAGGCAATTCAATAGAGATTTAACACTGATTCTAGTAGTCCTTTCTAGTGCTTTCTTGTCAGTGATTCTGGCAAATAACTTCACAAAATAAAATGCCAGATGATTGCTATGTTGCTGATGTTAATTATAATCTTTGCTGGAATTCTGTGAATGCTGTTCCACTGAGGGGCTACTGTTCATCCTCATTTATTACTTTTTAATTCTGACTGTTGGCATTGGCTACCAATTATCTTGCTGGTCATGAAGCCCTATGTTAATCTCTGACTTTGTTCATATCGAAAATTAATAAGCGGTTATTACCTGAGGTATTATCACTCTCTGGATTCCCATCCCAAGAATATGTATTAGTGGTCAAGCTGTGGTGTTTAGAGATTTTTTTGTTGGTTTTTTTTTTTTTTTGGTTTGTTGGGTTTGGGTTTTTGTTTTTTAATCTTTTCCTACGGATATTTGACCAATCATGGCAGAATAGATGAGATGCTTTCAGGTACTCTCCCCATTGACAGTTATGTGTGCTTTATTGCTTTTCTAGTGAATACCAAAATTATCTAATTAAATAGGGTTGGGCAGATACTGTCCAGTCCACATTTTACCTAAACATGCTTTGAAGTGGCTTTCTCCCCATGACAGTATTTCACCTGGACTGAGTCTGGGAACAGCGGTCTGTTGTGAGCTCTTAGTAGGCAGAATGACAAAATCCATACACTCTCCCCCTTTTTCCACCTGTAATGATCAAGCAAGTTGCAGAATATGGAATAGGGTGTGCAGTTCATACCTAAATCTGTTTCATATTTTTTTCCAAAGAACTGAGATTTCATTAAAACACACTGGTTTGACTACAGTTTAATAAACCTCTGATGGAATTTCAGAAGAGATATTACATTTGGTGAACTGCCAGAAACCTTCAGTCTTACTCGGTCTTGGGTTCAGACCCTCTTTTACCTGTGCTGCTCCTGAATAATGTTGGCACCCTCAGGGCTTCCGCCTTGTAGGCTTTTCAGTGACATTGTCACTGGGGAGAGATAATGGGGTGACTCCTCTGTGTGACCTGTCTGTAAGTTTTGAAAGATAATTATACCATCCCAAATTATGCCATTTGAAGCCTTGGGTTTATTTCATTTCAGTCTTTATTCATACAGGAGTAAAAGCATTGAAGACATGGGTTTGTAAGACATGTTGTGTAACAGGAAATCTTTATGTGAAAAAACCCAAAGTCTTAAGACATGTTATGTAACAGGAAATCTTTATGTGAAAAAACCCAAAGTCTTGTCAGCCTTGGTTACCAAAAAAGCCCAAAACAAAATTAAAAAATGAGAACATGGGAACAGATTTTACAGAATTTTATTCATAGATTTCAACAGACTATTCTCAGAGTATTACACGGGAAAGAACAAAGTGACGTAATTTGAATTGCACAGTGAGTCACAAGTCTTCTGACTATTCATGATTTAGAAGGAAAAATTAGAATAAAGTAATGGAATTCTTCATCCTGATTTTGACCAAAAACCAGTGCTATGAGTCTGATGTTACCTTTATCAGACATTTCTGAGGGAAAGGGAATTTAGCTACATATTTAGCTAGCAGATATTTATTTAGAAACGTAACACAGAAAGTAGACTATCAAAGATTTTATATGTGTAGGAGAATGAAGCTTATTATGGCTAGTGTAGTAAAAGGCTTGTGAATTCTCACTAAAGTAAGTTGCAAGGGAATCTAGTGAATCTAGCAGTTAGGGAAAGTGACAAAGAAACATGCTGAAGTGAGAATGATTCTGATTTAGTGCAAATTTAATACATTCTCTTGATTTTCACAATATTTTTTCAATCATTAAGATTCTGAGCTTATATTTTATTCTAAATTTTTCTAATCTAGATTTTTCTAAAATCTTGGCCTTGAGGGATAAGATCTCACTGTCACCAAAGCACAGGAGGATGAGAGGAGAACAAATGGAAGGGCACGAGGAGGGAAAATTCTGCAAATTCAGTCATTATTTATAAGTAGTAATGTGAGACTCGCATATTTTCTGTACATCTGTGTCCTGTTTGGGCCAGAATAAAGGTGATTTTCTCTCTTGTAATTCTGCTTTCAGCTAAGGCTCTTGTAAGTAGCTGCACTTGCTGAAATTAACAGCAAATTTCTCAGACAGTGTCTGCTTCTGGGACTGATAACACTCGATGTTTATACTTACTGCTAGGGATTGGTATGCAGAACCAAGGACACTGCTCAGTTCTGAGGAACATTTAGCCTTCTGGAAGGAGAAAAGAAGAAAAAAGGTCACACCTGCAATCCTCCTTTAGGGAGGAACAGACAAGATGGCCAAAATTGACCAGAGTATTCCATCCCATACACATCATACTCAGTATAAATTTGAGGGACCACAAGGGTCAAACCCCTTCCTGCTTCCCCTTCTTCACCTGTCACTGTTTGCTTCATTATCCTGGTAGGATTCTGTCCATTCATCTGCCTGTGGTCCTGATCCCTGCCATCCTGAATCTGTGTGTTCCTGCCTCCAGCTCCCAACTGCTTTTGACTCCAGGATTCCAGCCTGGACTTTCCCAGGGCTGCCCTGCAGCCTCGGTGGTGACATGAGAGTTATTATGGGGATGGGGGGAGGAATGTGGTATCAATTTTCCTGTATATTTGTATATATTTAATAATTTTTCCTATTTATCATTACTGTTTCATTAAAGTTGTGTAGTTTAGTTTCCAACCCATAAGTCTCTCTCTACCTTATTCTCTCTCCTTTCTTCATCAGGGAGGGGAGGGGGATAAATAGAGATCATCTGTCATTCGGTTTAATTGCCAGGCCAGTGTTAAACTGTGACAATCTCAGATTGAAATAAGGAGAAGACTATGGGAAGACTGTGAAGGCTAATCTAGTTTTTACTCTTTTCGATTATTTTTTTTTTTAAAGTTGTTTCAAAAATAACATCTTCAATCCCAAATAGTTCCCATTGTTTTCCAACCACTTTGAACAGGTTAGAAAGGATCACAACTGCCAAATCATCTGTGGTATTAAACAAGGCTGATAGAACAGCTGAGACCTTGGAGAAAGAAGAGACACTGGGGAGTGGGTTGACAAGTAGACGGTGAAGCTTTGAGCAGATTCTTTTGGAATATATACATGACAAGTAAATCAAAGGAGTGAGAAACTTCAGCAAGGATGTGACAAAAATCTGGATTATCTCCAGGGATCATACCTGGAAATCATACCTGCATATTTTTTGTTGTTCTTCACATGTGTGAAGACTGAAATTTCCGAAATACATTAACTTGATATAGAAGTTAATTTACTAACTAGCAAATATTGGTCTTTCTGATAAAAATATGCGTTCAGGAGATATCTTGTTGGAGGTAAGTAACAATTCCCTTAACACAATGTTAAGACATAAAGAAAATTGAGAGGAAATTGTGCAAAAGAATATTCTGTCTCATTTTCTGCTTACTGCATGCTATATTGAAATGACTGTTTCCTATATGTTAAGGATGCTGAGCAAAATCAGGATTTATACTCTTCTGTGACCTTCCTTGAGTATTAGGCATGTCAGTTGCAAGTGGCTGTGTGAAACCAAACCATTAGTGGTTAAAAAAAAAAAGTCTGCTTCAAACAGTATAAATATATATGTGATTTTAAAGACGTTTATGTCATATTTGATTTATACCTTATCCTGTGAGACAGCACTATCCAAGCCATTGGTGGAGGATATGAGGAAGGAGTTATTTGATACTAGTTACTCTTTTTCCTTGCTGTATCCAAAAAAACTACTAGATGCTTTCATTCTCTAAATTCTTAATATTTATATTCTTATGATGAATAAAAGAAAAATTTCTAGCTGAAAAAAAATCTAATTTAGAAAAAGATATCTGCAAAAATAAAAAGTACATGGCATATGATTTTGAGTTGATTACTTGTATCATGTTTATCACAATACCCTGTGAGGAAGAAATATTTTAAAGCTCTTAGAAGTGAGAACAGGCAGGTTTCTCTCATTTTCTTAGCTATCTGAAATCACATTCTTCTCTCTTTAAGCTACAATACTTTCATCATTAAGATTGAACATTCAAGAGAGAAAAAGAAGAAGAGGTACTGAAACAGCATGTCAGCAGATGGCAAGATCAACATCACTTAGCCATTCTACGCTTCTCATGTGGCCTTGATGGAACATATATGAAACTTTATCTAAATTCTTATCATGGTGTCACAGGCTGTAACTATTATTTTATATTTTGTTTATGATGAAATATTAGCTACTGTGCATATGCATCCTACAAACTGCCAAAGTAACAAACTTTATGGCTTGAATGAATTACAAGGGTTTATTTCAGGGAACAAGACTCCACGCTTGAAAAGGGCCTAAGAAGGAGTTAATAGTGGGATAGAAAACAGGTTTTAAACCTGGGAGAACAGGTTTTTAAACAACTTACTCACCCCATGGAAAGGGCTATTAAGAAAAGAGAAAAATTGACATTCTTTTTACCTTCAGAAGTATCACCTCATAACCGACAGGATCACTGTCTCTTTGAAGTCACTGGTGCGGGTGCTCTCTGCTGCTTTTCCATGCTCTTTAGGCTTTTGGCATGCTGATGATTCACTCCTGATTTGCTCCTGTTCACTTCTATTTTTTCCCTTTGTCCTCTGAATTTTTATAGTAAAAAAAAATTCCTTTTTCTCATCAATTATTGCCAGAAGTAGCAAATTGGTATATGTAGGTCTTCCCTCTGTATTCAGGTTTTTTTCATAGAATCTTTTAGTTCTTTTATTTGATTCCAATTTGTATTACTGGTCTGGCAGCTTATCTGGAGTCATTAGCATTTTATCTTTTTATTCTTGACAAAGGAGAGGGTCTATTGGTGAGATTTTGCCTTGATGCATTTTAATGATTACAAAGAGGGGAAATACGGTGCTGGTGTGGAAAGGGGCTTTGCTAGTGGAAATAAGTTTGATACATTTTAAACATTTAAAACTATGCTGGTGCCACCTTATGCTAATTTGGATGTAATTTTGCTGATTCAGGAGATGTTTTTTTTTTTAATTTTCAATGTATCCACATTATATTTCACCCTGTGGCTCTTGAGTCAGCATTCATACCCATATCCCATTTTGTGTGGATATTTTGTGGCAGTGTTACGTGACTCTTTTTTGGAATCTTTCTGCAGTTTGCCCTTTCTGATAGGCTTTTCCCACTCCAGGGGCTTAGCTGGAGCCTGTCTGGCAACATTATGCCCAAAGGCATGGAGTGTTCCACTGAGCCATGCCCTTCCCCCACTCTATGTCCAGGCTCTTTCCTGGCTCAAAAGTCAATAAATATAATATATGTGTGGGATGTGTGAGGGAAACATCCCATTTTACCACACATTTACCACACATGGTCTGACATAAAGTATCATCTGGTTTGGTCTTTGCTTCTGAATTGGCCCATCATTTACAGAAGATGTTCGTCTGACATAATTGAAGACTGGGGTTATATAGTTCTCTGAACCATAAATAGCAGTATTTTCTACAGTATGTGTCAAGCTTGGAATGACGATCTCTGACACCAAAACAAAAAATAACACAGACACTCGGTCTGGCCTCTCAGAGTGACATTATGACTGCAGTATTTGCAGCTTAGATGTGCTTGTACTGGGATTATCCTCAAATCAAATGCACTCATTTTTCACAGGCAAGGTGATGACTATAGATAGATGTTATGATGGTGTTTCCAAGCACTGACTTAGGAGATCTGAACTGAAAACTGTGAAAAATCGTTTCATCTCATTTTCCACATGCAAATACCATATACAGACTCCTGTAGACTCAGAATGTTATTTAAGAAGTTTTTGCTTGTTTTCTGCATGGGTTTTCTTCTGTCCTGTTTAATAAAAAGTAAACAAGTTTAGTTTAACTTGGTAATGAAATAATTATATTTACATACAGATGAATAAAAAGCAGTTGCCAGTGGATGGGACTGAAATGGATTTAATTTAATTTGACCAAGTGTATTACTTTGGCAGTAAACTTTCCTGCATTTTGTGAGTCACGGAAAACAAGTAGGGTAAATCACATTGTATTGCTTTAGTTAAGATAAAATAGTTACTTTAGTCTTATGACACATACCATTCACTCCACATGGCTGAAAAAAGCAGTGTTTCTTATTACCAGGGTGTAGAGGCCTGTAACTGATAATTGTCTCAAAACAGCTGCTCTCACAGACTGGATATTGTGTCTGGGTCAGGTTTCAGTAAGATTCAGTAAGCCATCTGGACTCTGTTCTCACAAAGGGAGCCCCTTGTTAAGTAGCCATCCTCATAAGCAGGGACATTGTCCTTATTCAATAAGAAACAGTGGCCAGGAAGTGGGGTCCTGCAGAGGCAGAGTTCCTTCTTGCAAAAGTCCTGTGTAAGGCCACTGCATGCACAGAAATAAGGGTCATTTCTTGGTCAACCCAGCAGGTGGGCCAAGTGACCACCTGGATCCTTATGCTCCACCAACTGATTTTCAGAACACTCACAAATCCAACACTGAGCCTGCTCAGTGTTGTCCAAGCCTCACCCCCGAGACACAGGGCCAGATACCATAAAAGATCGAGACTCAAAACACTGGTTACACACCCAAGGACCACTGCATCATGTCAAGATCATCACTGGATACCAGGATAGTGATATCTTTTCTACCTCCTTTTTCTTCGTCTCTCACTCTTTCTTTCTAACCTTACTGTCAACTCATAAGGGTAACAGAATTTCTAATTTTGACAGTTGTTTAGAGTACCATTTTTCTAAGTTCTGCTAGTTGCAACCTGCTGCTGTGAGAGTAATAGCATGGTGGTGAGGGGGTTAAGTTGTATACTCAATTCAAAGTTGTGTTTGTATAAACCTCCTGGGTAATGGCCTTACTTTTTGAGTAATACAGAATTCAAGAGGTTACTCTTGCTGACTGCACTGTTAAATGAGATTAGGTAAGAGAGGGCTAGTTCAGCTCTTGAGACAGTTAGAAAACACTAGCTCTAACAATACATACCTGTGGGATGTGTTGGGATGGGTGGGATGTGACACAGGGTGATTGTGTGATTGGTACAATCATATAGCTTTAAGATTCTCCTTGTATTCCAGTTCCTGTATTCGATAACAATTTGCCTTACCTGTCTGGCAACTTTGTATCAGGAACCATTCTGATTAGCATTTTATCTTGTCAGTCCTGATACTTCCAGGTAGCTATTACCATATCAAAGGAGAGGGAGTCTGTTGTTGAAAATAACTTCAATATCTTTCAAAAAGTGTAGACAGAGCAAACAGTACATTTTGCTGGTTCAAGAGATAATTAGTTTTTACTGCCATGTCCACGACACCTGGCCATTCTCTGTCATCTTCAAAAGATCATGGAGAACAGGAGAGGTGCCTGACAACTGCAGGAAGGCCAATATCACTTCAGTCTTCAAAAAGGGCAAGAAGGATGACCCAGCAAACTACGGACCAGTTAGTCTCACTTATGTCCCTGGAAAGGTTTTGGAGCAAATCACTCTGGATGACATCTCTAAGTATTTGGAAGGAAAGAGTTATTGGGAGTGGTCAACATGGATTCACTAGGTATAAATCACACTTGACCAATCTGATAGCCCTTTATGATGTCATAACTGGCTGGTTAGGTGAGGGAGAGCAGCTAAAGTAATCCATGTTGATTTCATCAAGGTTTTTGACACTGTCTCCCATAATGCCATTAGAAATCTCAGGAAGTGTGAGTTAATTCAGTGCCATGGTCTGTAACTATTAATATTTTATATTTTATTTGTGAGGAAATACTTGCCATTGCGCATACACATCCTTCAAACTGCAAAATAACCAGATTTATGGTTTGAACAAATTATAATGGTTTACTTCAGGGAAAAATGACACCACTTTTGAAAAGAGTCTTAGGAAGGAGTTAATAGTGGAAAGAGAAACACAGAGAGAAAAGATTTTAAACAAATTAATCACCTCAGGGAAAAGGGCTATTAAGGAAAGAAAGAGAACAATTATGTCTTTTTCAGCCTCCAAAGAAAAGTCGATGCAGGTGCCTCTGTTCCTCGATTGGGGCTTGCTACTCCTCTTCACTACTTCTCTCTTCCACTTCTCTCATTTTTTACCTTTTTCCTCTGACTGTTTATATAGTAAGAAGTTCCTTCTTTTCATCAGTTATTGCCAGAGGTTGCAAATTAGTAGCTGCAGGACTTCCCTTTGTATTCAGGTTTTCCTGGAATGGTGGTCTCTGTCTGGTGCTTTGGCATTTTATCTTTTTATTCCTGACAAAGGAGGGGAGTCTGTTGATGAGATTTTGCTGATGTAAATAAGTTTCACACATTTTAAACAGAATAAACTATGCCCTCAGAATGAGGGTTTGATATGTTTTAATAGAATAAACTAAGCTGGAGAGCCAGAGGACTGCTGAATCAAGAGGCATTTTTTTTTCTATTTTTAATATATACACATTACAGTAAATGAGATGTATTGAGAACTGATTGAGTGACAGAACTCAAAAAGTCATGATTCATGCTGCATGGTCAAGCTGGAAGCCTGTAGCCAGCGGTGTTCTCCAGGGACCAGTACTGAATCTGGTCTTGTTTAACATCTTAATCAATGACCTAGATGAGGGGACATAGAGTACTCTCAGCAAGCTCATTGGTGACACAAAACTGTGAGAAGTGGCTCACATATCAGACGGCCGTGCTGCCATCCAGCATGACCTGACATGCTGGAGAGCTGGGCAGGGTGGATCCTAATGAGGTTCAACAAGAGCAAATGTAAGGTCCTGCAAGTGGGACAGAAAACCCAGTATAGATTATGGACTGACCTCCTGAAAAGCAGATCTTAGGAGAAAGATCTTGGGCATCCTGGTAGACAGTAAGACAATCATGAGCCAGCATTGTGCCCTTGTGGCCAAGTAGGCAAATGGTGTCCTGGCACGCATTAGGAAGAATGTGGCTTGAGGGAGGCCATCTTTCTCTCTATTCTGCAGCAGTAAAGATACCTCTGGAATACTGTGTTCAGTTCTGGACTACCCAGTTCAAGAGAGACAGGGAACTGCTGGAGAAAGTCCAGCAGAAGACAGTGAAGGTGACTGGGGGACTGGAGCATCTCTTACAAGGAAAGAGTCACTGGAGGAATACCAGGTAGGTATGGCATTATCTGTACTGCCTATTGATGAAAATCCCTGTTTTGGGTTAATTTTAAGATCTTTGTGTGCGTTGAGAGGGAGAGTTCCCCTTAGGTGGGAACAGGCTATAATTGTCTCAAAACCATGTTGATAGTCAGTATGGTTAGTAACTGAGCATCAGTACCCAAGCCAACACTTGGCATTGCTTAATTTACAAATGGGGACTTACCTGATGGGGAAAAAGTTCTCGGTAAGGAAAATCTGAAAACTTATATTAAAAATCATAAACTTGGAACCTTCCTTTCACAAATAACCCTTTGGCAGTCTCTCTAATTATGATCTGCTTCTCTTTTGCTGAACATCTTGGAGGAGGTGTTAATATCTGACTTTCACATGCATTTGATCCTAGTTTTATATGGGTCCTAAGAGTAGCTTAAGGATTATACTCAAACTGCTATTACTAATTGTTACTATTAATAAAATACTTTGCTCATATCAGTTGCCTATGTTAGCATTGTTCCCAAAATTATGCCTTCAGATCAGATAAGACACAGTCTTTGAGTGTTTTCACTCAAAGCTTCAAAAAGCTGGAAAAATCCTCTCTTGTATAACTGTTTCTCTAATGAAATGTTCATCTTCTGTCTTTCATTAATGTACTTATATTCATTTTCTGAGCTTATATTAATTTTCATTTACAGAGCTATTTGTGTTCAGGTGCTATCCATGGCAATTTTAAATGGCTTCTCAAGCAAACACCAAGTTGGACTCTGGGTAACTTGGAGATTATGATTGCTATGGGATTTCTTTTTAAGATTTTTATTTTTTTTTTAGAAGACAGAAGTGCTATTCGGCTGATACGAATTAAATCATACCAATTTAAAGAAACAGCATACACTACAGTGTATACTGAATTAGTTTAATAATTATTAGTGGCTGCACTATTGTGAAAACAGGCAAACTAATATGCAGTTCCATATAGGGAAAAGTAAAGACTTGCTAGATTTAGTTCCTCTTTCTAACCTCTCCCACCCACTCTAGAACAAATGCAAAGTACAGATTTCAACAGTTTACTATAAGTGAGGTCTGTCTGAGCCAAAAGAAAACACAAGCATTCATAACAAATATCGATAAGTTTCCTCATATGTAAGTGGCAAAAAAACCCTATCTGCATTAAATAAATGAGAGTCTGTTAATATGATATTTGAAGAATATGTATAGATATTCCAAGCATGTTACAAGGTAGCAGTTCAGCTTGTTAGTGTGATTTTTTACTTAAATATTGCTATGTATTAAATATCTATTGACATTAGGCTTCTCTGATTCTATTTCTAGGGAGTTTAATTATAATCCTTTACTGGAATTTGTCACAGCTGTCTTGCTTCTTCATCCACAAATCCTCACAGTTTTCTGTTCTTAAGCTGTAAACAATGTGTTCTTTTTGTGTGACCTCTTCTCTGTTTTTATACCCTTTGTGATCTCTTAAAACTAGGAACAATAAATTTGGCTGCATGACATAAGGAATAATAGAAACACAACTGCTTTCACTTCATCAAAAGATTTTGTAGTGAACCAAGATAATAAAATTAGAAAAATAGTTCATATTCTTTTGGGACATTTGCTTAAGAGAAGAAGCCTTCCCAGGTGACATAGGTCTAAGTCAGATGGACATGATTTTCAAAGGTTAGCTATGTGGACAGGTAGTCTGACTTCTCCTTTTAATTAGATTAGTGCACAGTAGAATAATTTTCACTCCTTTTGAAGTTATGGTATCATATGTGAGAGGAGAAGCAAGCCCTAGATCGCCTTCTGTTGCTGTCAAAATATATGCACTATGGTCAAGTGTGATTGTTGAAAGATTTGCTAATGAATGCTTGTGTGGGAATGGTTGTGTGTTTCATGGTTCCCTGGCCTCCTTCCAGGAACATTCAGATTTCTGTCAGCTTTTAAATTCTTAAACTAATAGAACTGTAACAAAAAATCATTCAGTACATAAATATTGAAATAATATAACCTATAAATAAACTATGAATACCTGTATATATCTTAAGTTCAGGTAACATAGTTAGGTGGTATGTGAAAACCTAAAAATAAAAGAAATTTTCAAAGAAAGCAGACAGGAAATTAAGCAGAAGATTTATATTACTTTTTAATTATAAATGTGTCCTCAATGTCAATCTGCCATCTTTTGGACAATTAACTCAAATTTGTTATTGTACTCCAATGAATTTGCATGATGCAGTATTTCAGCAGAGAGACTGCAGGATCGGCAAATTATTTTGGAGGGCAAGCTTCACAGGTCTGGGAGATGGAAGAGTGGTCCAGAGAACACCGTAGTGAAATTCTGCTCCATCAGTCACAGACACAATTATTGCTTTCAGAAGCTAAGGTAGACCAAGTGCTTATTTTGTTTCCACTTCATATTACATGAAACTGTTTCACAAAAAGGGAGGAAAAGAGCCAATGAATTTGACAAGATATGCCTTTTACAAGAGTGTTGCGTTTTCCCCATTCACAGAAGTAGGATCATCTGACTAAGCACTGCGGCAGCACAAGCCAGGGTCAGAAATTCCAAGTATGAACACTGGTAATTTTTAAGTCAATCAGAAAGTTTATGCACTTTTCAGGCAAAGTTTGAAGATTCAGTTTAAGTCCATTGCTGTCAGGTAAAGATGATATCTAGTTAATATTTCCATGTATTTTTAATGTGGCTTTTTAAAATGTTATTTTACATTGACAACCTATGTTTCCTCTTTATAGAAGAATTTAGATGAAAACTTAAGAATATAAGCATTGTTTATTAATAATATTTTTAATTATTTGAAGCAACAGACCTGGAAATAATTTGAGCTCAATTTTGAATTTAAGTATAGCAATAATGGGCAAGCTTAACTTGTAGGGAACATGTACTAGCTGAGAGACAGAAAATCCCACATGTTTTTAACTTACTCATGAATAATTTTTATTTGTTGCTTCTTGATATTGAGTGAAAGAAAAAAGCACAGTCGGTTTCTGAACTGAATGTAACAACATCTTTTGTACTTTGGTTTTTTTTTACAGTTTACTGCATTAGCTACAGATCAGGATATTGTATTCAATTAGACCATTAGGTGCTTGTATTGTTCTACTCTGTAAAAGGTTATTAAGTGCAAACTCTTGTAAAAGATAAATTGCACTTAAGAATGCTAAGTAGTTATGCAAGACAAGGGAGGAAGTTTTATACCTCCCTGAAGATTATCCTTTTTAGCAGGTGAAATGCAAGTGAGGACTCCTAATATAACAAATGTATAAGTAACTTTGACAGATATACTATGTAATTAAAATGGGAAAACATCCTCTACCTAAGGCTGAAGGGGGTGGGGAGGAAAGAATTTTTTTTTAGTGAATGATTAGCAATGTAAAACATCTGAAAGATCGTTACTGGAGATTAGTGTTAACTTCCACAAAGCAACAGTACCTACACAGAGGCAGAAATCGTGATTGCTACCTTTTCAGGAAGCGAAGAGATAGCTGTTGTAGCTTCCATTAAGCTGTAAGTTTTGTTTTGTTTCTTTCTTTGCTTAAGACATTTTATAAATATTTTTAGCTACACTGTATGATTTGAATATTACAGATAAGTGCTTGCTATGTGCCTTTTCCCTTATCCTGTGATCATGTGTAATTCCAAGAAACTATATTACTGAAGGGCTTTTATCATTCAATGATTTCATGATCTTAAAAATTAGGACCTGCAACATTTCCATTTGAATAAAAGCCAGAGATACATCATCATAAAGGCTAGAAAAGTCAAGTAACTTTCAGACAATTGTTGGTGACCTTGAAGGTTTCTGGTATAGTACTGGGTAAACAGTTGAGCACTCAGATTGCAAAAATAGTTCCAGAATGTATTTACAAAGGTAAGTTTTATATAAGTTATTCAAGTTATCCTAATTTTTTTTTTTTTTTTTTTTTTTTTTTAAATAGAGTAGTATAGACCCTTTTCAGCTCCTGGGAAATTCTAATTTGAGAAGTTCAAAAGGCCTATAATTTTATGGTCATTTATATTGCCATGGACATCAAAAACATACTTTAAAAAAATATATCTGTTTACAAACATCTTTGGGTAGTAGCTAAATACACACAGAATATTTTGCTGATGAAGAGTTCTATGTCTGATTTAAAGAAAATTTGTGGGTGTTTCTAAAGTCTCCTTACCCTTTGTGAACTTTTGCAACACAGAAATATAATTTTGAAGGCAGTATGAGCTACTATTGATGAAAGAGGTAATATAAAATGCCTGCCAGTAATTGTCTAGGGGTCACATTGACCTGATAGAAGCTAGAGAAAGACCTTTGCTTCTTTTTTTACTTCATCCCCATGACCACCAGCAGGAAAATAGGTGATGCATATGTATAGGCGTAAGAAATCCTGGGGTTTGTGCCAAGGTTGTCCATTTCCCAGTTCATCCTGCAGCCAGGTGGAGAAGTGTTCCATCTAGGGGGCCAAAATCCACTCCTGTCTGGCTTGCAAAAAATAGACTTGTGGAAAAAGACTCTACAGCTTGGAAAGCTATGGAGAGGGGTATGTTTATTCAGCACTGCTTGCATGAGGGGACAATTCCTCCAAAAGCCATGCACACCAATATCACAATGAAGCTTCTGTTATATAAACTGAAGTTTTACACATTCATTAGATTTTGCAATACTTCTATACATATGCACCATCTACTCCTGCTTTGTATTGAAATTAGTCCCAAGAGGACATTTTTATAATCTCCTTCTTCCTGCACTTGCACAGTGTCTCCTGGTGGTGGTCGTGGGGATGAAGTAAAAATGAATCAAAGGCCTTTCTCTGGGTAAACTTTTCACCTCTTCTTCTCCAGGCATGTGCATTCCTTCAGTCTTCAGATAGGCCGACAAGATGTTCTGTTTCTTATCTCAAGCTTGCTATAGCTATCAGTTTAGCACATATATTTTCTTTATAAGGTGATGACTACCTAAACAATTTCTTACCTTCCATTAAACAAGCATACTGTGTTAGCTTCTATCAGGTCAGTGTGACCCCTAGACAATTACTAGCAGGCATTTTATATTAACCCTTACATCAATTCCCCCCTCTCTTTATTCAGTTAGTAAATTCTTTTATTTAATCTAAAGAATACTCTCTCTGTTTATGCTTTATTTTGAAATATTTGCCTGATTCTAGCTTTTGATGAAGTTGATGTTTCTTCCACTGCTAATAGTCATTCATTGGTCTATTAGTATAACACATAAAACACCAAAACAAAATGCCAAAATCATTAGCCTGCCCACACACACAACAGTTAGTAATATTGGTGTACTTGACAATGGTCCTAATAAGAGATAAATAAGCTTTTTCACCAAAACCACACCCACATATTGACAGCTCAACAAAATTTGAAAAATGCTTAACTACTCTTTTTGAATGCAAAGTCGGAGAGGCCCAGTGGAGATAGTCTCCCATTTCAGTTTAGGAGATTCCTTTATTCTCATAGGATGCATCCAAGGTTATTTTCTTTAATTTTCACAGCAGTATGTGTAGTGAGTAGCACCTAAAATGCACCTTCCCATTTAGGCTCCAAAAGAGAATATGAAAGAAATCTAACATACACATAATCACCATGTTTAACATCATGTAAGGGCCCATGGAGACCTTGGGCTCTAGTTCCCCAGAACCAATTTCCCACAGTTGTTTCTGTAAACTTATTACATTATTAGTTAATATTTCCACCCCAAATTGAGTTGATGTTCCTGTTCCTGCATGTAGGGTCTCCCATACATTATTTCACCTGGACTTAACCCTTGTTTGGTTATGGGTCTGATCCTAATTCAAAAATGTCAAAGGTAATGATTGAGTTCAGGGCAAATTAGCCTCTTGGCCCAATTTTACAATTTGCAACTTAATCAGGTGATTTATCTTTCCCACCGTGCCTCTCAATTGAGGCCTGTAGGGGGTATGCGATTGCTGATCTATCCCTAAACATCAACGAAACTCTTGTAGTATTTTTAAAATGAAATGAAGTTCCCTATCTGATGATATGATTGCTGGTATTCTGAAATGTGGTATTATTTCTTCTAATTGTGCTTTGATCACCTCCCTGAGATTTCCAGTTTTGGTGGGGAATGCCTCTGGTCAGCCTGAAAGGTGTCTGTCATCACTAGTAAGTGTTTACAGCCCCTTTTCTTTGTCAGTTCTGCAAAATCAATCTGCCACTGTTGTCCAGGTCTATTTCCCCTCCCAGTCTGACCTACGTTTTGTTTTGGGACTACTTTAGGATTAGTTCTAAGACAGACATCACATTGCTGTACCACCTGCCTGGCTGTTGTATACAAGTGTCTTCCTAGAAGATGTTTATACAAAGTTTCCATTCCCCAATGAGTCTTTTTGTGTTCTTTTCTTATGGGCATATAAGCCCATCAATCATCACTACGTTCACCCTCTATGCCAGTTATAAGTCTTTGATCCTCCTTTATATATGTAGGTTTTCCCTCGAGTATCATTTGTCCATCTGGAACAAGGGCAGTCTCTATATCTATTTCTATCTTTGCTGCCCATTTTGATTCTCTGTCCAACAGTCAGTTCCTCATTGCTTCTTTTGAGGTTACCTTCTGGTGCACCTTAATATGAAATATAGCTATTTTCTGTGGTAACTGGACAGCCTCGAACAGCTTCAGAATTTCTTCAGCATGTTTAATGTGGTTTCCTTGGGTACTCAAGAGTTCAAATTGCTCCTTGTGCATGCACAACCCCAAAGGCATATTTAGAATCTGTGTATATGTTAATATTTTTCCCTTGTGTCAACTCCAGCCCTCGAGTAAGGGCAATTATTTCTGCCTTTTGTGCCAAGGTATTTCGGGTAGCAAGCTGGATTCTATTACCTCAGTGGCAGTTGTTACCACATATCCAGACAGTCTTTTTCCTTTCAGGAGGAAGCGGCTTCAATCAATGAACCAACTGTGTCTGCCAGTACATTTTGTTGACTTGATGAAGACTCAGTCACTATGTCCTCCTTGTTAACCATCTCTTGTAAGGAAGATCTTAGAAAGGCCCATAATGAATCATACTCTCTTTATAAATTGATAGTGAATGTATCTGTGTATCTATAATCTGTGTAATCTATGTATAGTGTCTGCATTATGACTAGCTTAACTTCAGTGCAAGAATGAGGTTAACTATGAAAAACACCTGAAAGAGAAGAGTAGTCAGGAACATTTCATTTTTCTGGCTGAAAAGAGCATTTAAGAAACCCTCTTGCCCAAATGTTCAGGATAGAGTCTCCTATGGCATTTTCATTTCTTCCATTCCTAAAATGAATACTCAGGTATTCAGCCTCATAGAGTGTGCAAAAGAGGTCACAGAATATGGTACAGAGAGGCCATAGACAGCATAAGATGTATGTTTAAATGTAGGTGTCAAATAAATGAGCTGAGATTGGCTCATGCTTAGTTTTTTTCTTTCTTTTTCTTCCTTTTTTTTTTTTTTTTTTTTTTTTCTCCCTAGATGATAGCAAAAACTCAATGTGGTGCAGACGACTGCAAAAGTAGTAAGCTGCAAAGTCTTCGAGTTTATTGCACATAGCTAGAAATCAGAAAGGCAGACTTAATGAAGAATAAATTAGAAGGAAGAAGGGTGTAAGTTTTTATTACCACTGGACAGTCTTCAAAGTATATCTTGCCCTACGGCAAGAAATTAGACTGATATTCTGTAAAGAAGTGCAGAAGTACTCGTAAATTTTAGAACAAAGGTAGAAGTCCTAAGTAAAAATCTTTGGTTTTATGCCTGCAATTTATCTCAATTGGTACAATTGAGCAGTGAGCTGTAGCTGAAAATATATGATGGAATGTCCTTGTACATTAATTTTTGTGGAAAACTTGAGCATGAGCACTAAGGAGTTCACACTTTGCCGGCAAATGCATCTACAGTGACTGAAAATTCTGTCTAGAACCAAATTCAAAACTTAATAGTCATGTTATAAGGAAATATGCAAAATTAGTAATGAAAGCAAATATTAGATAACATTCTGAAAGTTTATTCTGAATTTTAAGAGTGAATAATTTCTGCAAAATTTAGTCAGATGAGATTAATTTCAAAATTGTGACATTTATCCCCCTACATTTCAAAGCATCATTCTGCTTCTTTTATTTTTCTGCTTTATAGAAGAAAACTGTAAATACATTACTTTTGTGGAAGTACTTGCTCCATAGTGCAGTTAATATAAATTTACTTAACAATAAAACATTTAAAGAAAATTCTAAAACTTTGTTATGTTCCTCCTCATTTCCTCTTACAGTATCTAGTTTTATTTATCTTCATTAACATCTGAAAAAAAAAATTAGAAAATCATCAAATATTCAGACCAAGTGCAGAATGTTGAGAATGATGGACACTTCTTTCTTTTTCATGTACTAGAAAGCATATTGTTGAAAATCACATCTACAGATTATTAAAATTGAAATCCAGTTTCTGATTTGTTGCTTTCCCCCAGTAACACTCACATCACCACCGAGAGTGCAGGGCAGTTCAGGCTGGACTGCTGCAGTCAGCAGCAGTCGGGAGCTGGAGGCAGGAAAACATGGATTCAGGCTGGCACAGATCGAGACCACAGGCAGACAAACAGATGGAATCCTCCCAGGGTGCTGAAGCAAACAGGGACAGGTGAAGAAGGGTGAAAAGAAAGGCCAAAGGAAGAAAGGGGTTTGACCCTCATGATCGCTCAAATTTATACTGAGTATGATGCATATTGGATGGAATACTCTGTTTAATCAATCTTGGTCATTTATTTTCTTCTCTACTCCCTAAAGGAGAGTTGCAGGTGTGACGTCTTTACTCTTCCTCTCTTTCAGGAGCATGAGATTTTCCTCAGAATTGAGCAGTGGCCTTGGTTCTGCATAACATTCTCTAGCCATAACTATAAACTAAGCATTATCAGTCCTAGAAGCAGAGACTGACTGAGAAACTTGCTCTTAACTTCAGCAAGTACAGCTGCTTACAAAGGCTTAACTGAAAGCAAAATTGCAAGACAGAAAATTAGCTCTATTCTGGCCCAACCAGGACATGCCATTATAATTTATTTTACAGCAACAATTGGTGAGATTTAATATAGCACAAACTCCTCTCTCAGAAGCTGAAAGATAATCTAGCACTCATTTCTGTTGATAAACCACAATTCACTACTGAGTTAATTCATCTGCTAACAAGGACAGGACTTGACTAGTTTTATTAGCAACTAAATCTATCACTGCTTGTAGTCTAATAATTCAATTTAGATTATAAATTGGGTCACATGCTCCATTCATGATCTCGTAGGGATTCCATGTTGCTGGATCTTAATACTTAGTTTTTCATTCAGGGGTCTATTTGTCACCCTTCCAGTTTTGGGAACCAGATTTTGCCACATTCAAATTTATGATGGACCTCCACAATTTGGCCAATTTTAAGTGCAGCATAATTTCATTTGGTAATACTTTAAAATAAGGCCAAGTTATTCCTTTTATCTCAGGGATATTT
Organism: Phaethornis superciliosus; assembly: GCA_023637945.1. Lineage (NCBI taxonomy): Eukaryota > Metazoa > Chordata > Aves > Apodiformes > Trochilidae > Phaethornis > Phaethornis superciliosus. Next base: position 42,426,628 of record JAJQWJ010000004.1, on the reverse strand, counting down.
TACAGGTCATGTGCAAACATGTGGTGAGCCAGTGTGGATGAATGTTTATAATCCTGGGGCAATTTTGTATCACATCCCAAATGAAGGCAAAATATTTTTAATCCTTTGGATCAATGGGAATTTGAAAGAACATATATTTTACATGGAGGGAGGCACAGGGTGTGCTGCTTCCTGTATTTCTAACACCAGGTTTGCAATATTTGGCATGGCTGTTTTAAGGTCCCTGGTGCTGGCATTTAATTTCCTGTAATCTACTGTCATTGTCCATTTACCATTCAGGTTTCTCACAGGCCAGATTTGGGAGATAAATGGAGAGTGGCAAGGCACAATAATGCTTCTTTGTTTTAAGTTGGAAATGACCTCCTTGATCCTGTCTTTATCAGTGGTAGGGATAGAATACTCTTGCACACTAGAAATCCTGCTTTGTGACAAGCCAGGGAGCATTTTGCAACAATCTAGCTTTTAGTGTGGCCCTGCTGAAATTCTAAAAGCAGCGCTTTTCATCTCTCCACACTCAGCCCATAAGAACATCTGTTCCTAGTATATTGTAACGAATATTGTCCACAGTCATTTGGGTTTAAATTACTTCTTCTCCCGGCAATTTTAGGGACACTCTAGTCATCTTCCATAATGTGCGTTTACCAAATGCACCACTTAGGAATATTTGGTTTAGGGATGAATCAATGCCACACGTTTTAGCCACATCAGCTTGCGTTGTGGATATCTGTGCTCCTGTGTCCACCACAAATGTGACAGGATGACATTTTGGTCCAATAGCAGGTAAAATCCAAATCTCTGTTTTTATTTTAAACTAATCTCACACATTTTGCCAGTCTTTTGGAGGACTGGATATTTTAGGATTTGATTGTTTATTATTTTCTGACCAATAATTTTCATTTTCAGGGATGGTCTCCCATGGTTTGTTGAGAGATTCAGTTAAATTTGCTGGGCTGAGCTTAGTTTCCTGAATTATTTGAATTGATAAATCTCTCCCCTGAATTTGACCTTGTGGGCCATTCCTCTATTAAGAGTTTTAGATGGTCATATGTATAATTATGGTCCAAAAGTGTGGACAGGATACCTTTTCACTTAGCTTCCTTCTTAAGCTTCACAAACGGTCCTGGTTCAGCCCCTGGTAAAGTGTCTGTCTCTGGGGTTTTGTGTCTGGCATGTTATTTTGCCATCTGCCACCTCTTCTCACAGCTGCCCATTCACGTCACAGCTCCCTGTGCTACTGAGGAGGTCTCCGGGGGGGGGAGCATGGCTGTTACACTGGCATAAGAAAGTTTTTGATCATAATTTGCTGGGTCCTGAAGGATTTTCACAGAGGATTTCTTAAAATAATCAACCTATGGCACCTCATACTTATGGCCATATTCAGTTAATTACTTGGCAAGGACAGCTCAAGTGTAATTGGTGTCCATTAATGAACTTTCAATTCTATTCTTAATTTGTATCACTAAACTTTTTAGTTCCTCTGGAAGCCCTCATTAATGAATATCCATTCTCTCTGGTTGTACCTTAACATCAGAGGACTGTACGGGTGTTGTGTCAGAACATGATTATGAATCATTTGGATCACACTCACCTTGTGTATATTTTCCATGAGGTGTTGTACATCTGCCCACAATGTATGGGGTCCCCCTCTGGCTTTGGGGTCAATTAGACCAATATTAAAAGTGTCTCATTGCATCAGAGACCAGGGAACTTTATAATTACCAGTAATTAGCATGGCACCTGGCCTCCAATATACTGAAGCTTCTTCTGAGAGCAGTATGCGGTCTCCCCCAGAGGCTGAGACCCTGATTACATACTCAATATCTGTCTTGAAGCCAATCTACTGAATTATTTTTTTCAATTGCACTAATTCCAAGGGAGAATATGGAGTCTCTTTGTATGTTACCTGCCCCATCCTTGTGCCTTGTTCATAGGTATGTTCAGACTGTATAACAAAGTGCAGGCCTTTGTGTTTTACATTTCTTTCCTCCTCTTCTGAACTATCAGAAGAATCATGGCAAGAGGAGAATTGAGTAGAGGCACATTCCACAATTATCGTAAGTTAGTGGAGCTTTTTCTCCAATTCATTAAACTTAGCACCAGATTCTATGAAAGTGCTGATGAAATCAATTGATTTCGTTACTCCTCCCTCTATCAAATTAATGGCTGAGGGGAGTGGGGTGGTTTGTGGCTGCATGCTTGCCACTTGTGGCTGCTTTTTAGTTTTTATAATAAAGGGACGGCTTTTCTCTTTTTTTGGAAGTAAAAAGCACAGTTTTATTAGATGGCTGTTCTCCCTCATTGGAAGTGAATTCTTTAGATGGTGGTCAGACTTTATACACTATCTGTGGGCTGGGTCAACCACAGACCTCAAAGTCTTGCTCACAAGACTCAACAAAATTTATAAAATCTCCACATTCCTTCAGCTTGATGCTGTCTCTGTTCTCTAATTGTTTCTGCAATTCCTCCTTCTCCTGACGGATCACAGTGACCAGGAGAATAAAGGCATGAACATTAAAATAATCTACCCTAATTTTTTTAATTTCTGGGCTTTTTCTTGTTTCTTTATTAAAAGTGGCACAGTTGTCTAAAGATTAGAGGGTTCTTGCAATGGCTTCAAATTCTCTTTTCTTATAACCTTTGTAAAGCAAACTGCACATGGCTTTTGTCAGAATGTATCTGTGTTTTTTTGAGGTCCTACCAGAAGGGGCACACAAGGTGAATCTCACTAACTTCTTTCTCTTTGTAAGGGGGAAATACTGGTTCCTGAACCCCCATGGGTGCAAGCACAAACAGCTGTTCATTTTGGAAGTATTCAAAATTTAAATTTGTATTTTTTTTTTTCCTTAAGAGTTAATTTTACAATTTGAGTGTGCAGTTACAAGCAGGGTCCAATATTTTTCTTCTCAGTCCTGCCAATTTCACCAATTAATATGTCATGGTCCATAACTATTATTATTTTATATTTAGTTTGTATGTAAGAGATTCACTCTACATGGAGCAAAGTGAGTTCATCTCCTCTCAAATAGTAGAGGACTGACTATGATTTGATGTAGTATAGAAAACAGCTAGACATGACTGCCATGTGGGGCTGGTCCTATTCATCTCTCAGTCTAGCACCAGTTATGGGCAATTTTTACATTTTGGAAAGATAAAAAATTGTTATTTCTTTCTTTTATGTTTCAATCTGTGAAAAAAGTTACATATTTGGAACATTAGAAAATACTGGTGAAGGTGGGAAAATGGCATTGCTTAAGTTGTGATGGACATACTGTTACACACTTGATGCATATTAAACTCAGATAAATAGGAATATGGATAATAAAGTGGCAGTATATTAATTCATAGTAAGATGTCATAATGTCATTTCTATAGGTGAAACTGAATCATGACATCTCTTAAAACTTACCTGAGAGCTATGGGCACTGTCTGTCCCCTTTAAAAAAAAAGGTTTCCATATTACTTTTCCATTTTCTTTTTGTTTCAAAAATTTGTGTTAGCAATGTGTAATCCAGGGATATAGAAATGACTGTATAGATTTAAGTCAGTCAGTGATGTGTTGAAACTTTGATATCAGTAAGGGAAACCTGAAGGACTGCAAGGAACAGAATATTACACTTCAGTTGGAAAATAAATGGAATTATGTGAAGCATTTTCATTCTCATTGAAAATGAATGGATAGCCATGCTGTTAAAGACAATAATAGAACAGAAATATAAGGACTTAAAATAGTGGGTGTATGTTTTTTACAGTATACACAGCTAGCAATTAATACTTGTCTATGTGTATCCAACTGTATAGATTTCTGATTTAATCTAAAAATGTAATTAAATCTAAAATTGTACTGTGTAATCTATTTAGATATCTTGGCCTACACAGATTTTGTCACTATATACAGCTGTAGATTGATAAGCTGGGAGAGAAAAGATAAATTAATATTTAATGATTCAACACAGGTATTTATAATATAAAACTACATTTCTTACACAATAGACTAGAGGACAGCAAGGGCTGTTTGAGTTTTTTCCTTCAATCACTAAAAGATTATAGGGGTTTTTTTTGTTTTTTTTTAAACTCTATTTCTACCACAACATTGAAAAAATAATTATGTTGGGTTTTATGTTATGTAGTTTGCTGAGATTAATTCCAAGTTCTCTTTCATCAAATTTTTCAAGGTAAATATGAAATTACTTCATCTAAGAATATCAGGACTAGTAGATGTTGAAATGTTGGGTGATGGGGAAGAGTGACTTACAGATTTTTTAATTTTTAAAGATTATTATTTTATTTTTTAGAAAAAGAGACTATATGCAGTGAGGGATTTAAAATTTTCTGAAATTATATGTCTTACCAGTGTAGAAAAAAAATAAAAAATTTTTGTTTAGAATGCTTATAAATTTTGTGCTTTTATTAAGTTAAGCTGAGTTGATGTTGGCTTTCATCAGGGAAGGAGAACTCAATAACTGAGAACTAAAGATTGAATATGTCCTCATTCAAGATGAGTAATTAGCTAATTTCACCAGTGATGGAGCAAAGTAAAAATCACACTGAATCTAAAATCTAATGAGTCAAACTTCACAAGAAGCTGCTAAATTAATTTTGCAATTGGACTACTGTCACATCCCGTAACTATTATTAGTATTATATTTTGTTTGTGAGGAAAAATTGGCCGCTGCACATAGGCTGCACAAATTGCAAAGCAACCAATTCAGAGTTAATCTAATCAAGCGGTTTACTTAAAGGAATGCAACCAGTTAGGGACCTGCGTTTCAGAAGGACGTAAGTAATTAGGTAAATGAGGGAAACAATGCAAGCAATGCAGAGTTGATTGCTCTTAACAACTTAACGATTCAATGGGCAACGAAGTGTGCCCTCGATGACTTAATTAGCAAAAATGTTCTCCGAAGGAAAAAAAAAAAAAAAAAAAAAAAAAAAAAAAAGAGGGGGTGGGGGGGGAAGAGAAATAAGTCTTAAGAGATGAAATACCGGTGGACGCAATAATTTTAGGAAAAGAAAAAGAGGAACAGAGATTCGCAATTTCACCCTCCAAAATGCTCCAGCAGGCTGCAGGTTTTTTGCTTATAAACTTTGTGCTTATAAATTTTGTGCTTTTATTAAGTTAAGCTGAGTTGATGTTGGTTTTCATTAGGGAAGGAGAACTCAATAAGAGAACTAAACATTGAATGTGTCCTTATTCAAGATGAGTAATTAGCTAGTTCCATCCATGATGGAGCAAAGTAAAAATCACACTGAATCTAAAATCTAATGAGTCAAACTTCACAAGAAGCTGCTAAATTAGTTTTGCAATTGGATTGCCTGTCAACATACAGAATAGTGTACAGAAAAATATCCAGAGGGATCTCTGCAGGGAGAATCGGTGGGTTGAGGCAAATAATAGAAGGTTTAACAGGAACAAGTGCAGGGTCCTGCATTTCAGTCACAGCAACCCCAGGCAATGCTGCATGCTTGGGGAAGAGTGGCTAAAAAGATGCCCAGAGGAAAAGAACCTGAGAGTGTTGGTCACCAGGCAGCTAAATATGAGCCAGCAGCGTGCCCAGGTGGCCAAGAAGGCCAGCAGCATCCTGGATGATACCAGAAACGTGACCAGCAGAAGGGAAGTGATTTATGCCCCTGTACTTTGGTGTGGCCCCATCCCGAGCACTGTGCTCAGTTTTGGGCCCCTGGCATTATGCTGCTGGAGCAAGTTCAGTGAAGGGCAACCAGGCTGGTGAAGTGTCTAGAATCCTATGATGAGAGGCTGAGGGAATTGGGAATATTTTGTTTGGAGAAGAGGAGGCTGAGAGGAGACCTTATTGCTCTCTATAGCTACCTGAAACGAGGTTGTATGTGGATGGGTGTTGGCCTGTTCTCTCAAGTAAATAATTACAAGACTAGAGGAAATGGCCTCAAGATGCATCAGCGGAGGTTTAGACTCGATATTAGGAAGAATTTCTTTACTGAGAAAGAAGTTAGGCATTGGAATGGGCTGCCCAGGGAGGTGGTGGAGTAACCATCCCTGCAGGTATTTAAAAGCCGTTTAGATGGAGCACTTAAGGACATGCTCTAGTTAGCATGGTGATACATTTAGTTAGTTAGGTAGTTACTGAGTTAGTTATCTATCTATTTATTTATTTATATTTTTTGCAGGGAGCGAGCAGTGCTAACGGTTGGATACAGTGATCTTAGAGGTCTTTTCCAACCCTGATGATTCTGTGATTCATAAAATTGGCTAAGGATGATCATCTTGATCAGGGAAATAAGATTGGGTAACCTAAAATTGTTTAAACGACCACCTTTAAAGTTAATATTTTATGAATGATATTGCAGATGGAGACCACCCAAGATGCACTGAAAAGTAATTTATCCTAGAGAAGGCAAAGAAATGCAGATTACCTACATTTAAACCATAAGTAACATCAAATATGGAGATGCAATACAAATAATTTATTTCTGGAAAATGTAACAATAACTATTGGGACCCTCTATAAGTTTATAGACATAAATTTCAGACTAATTTTTGGGCAAAATTAGAATGTTTGTTATATATTGGTTTCTTCAACATAGTCTTCTGAGTGCTCAGTGTAAATAATATTTGAAACACTCGACAGTGTTGTGAATAAAGTCTACACGAACACTGAAATATATTGCAATTTGTAGTAAAATTTAGCTAGTTAAAATGACAATAAAAAGCTAGTGCAAATATGAATATAAATTAGATATGTTTTGCATCTCTGATCTATTAAATCACAATAGTTTAATTACTTATACAACAAATTACATAATTATTTAATGTGATTTGGGAGTAACTGTGTTAATTGTTGTTTACCATTCTATATCACAAGGAGATAGTTTCTTGACAAAATCAATTTGTGGTATTAATTTACATGTACTTACCAGAGTTGATCCATAATTAAAGTAGTGTCAATATTTATATTTAAGCTGTTTTATTCAGCTTCATATTTCAAGAAGTTTTTCTATTGTTTTAGATGGCTGTTGGAGTGGATCCCAGATAAGTTGATAACTTGTTAAAACTCTTACAAAGTCACTAGACTGTTCTTTCTTTTCCTCCCCTTTGTGTTCTTTCTCTTAAAAAATGCAAATTAATCAGATCAACAACATGTTTAGTAAAGAGGTAACCATCTTACAGTCTGGTAGCAGAAACAAGACCTGAATAGGGGCAGATGGGAAATTCTAGTTAAAAGTAGCTTATCATTACGGTGTAATGCCATAGCTTCTAAGGAGACAGCATCTTTTCTTCATTAAGTTGTATGTCTGTGCATTTCTTTTTTCTGTTTCAGGGCTTTCGGGGAATAGCTGCTAATTTCAAGTGCAATTTATCTAATAATGAGACCTTCTTAAATTTGTGTTTTATTATTGTGCTGTGATTCCAGGAAGCTTGAGGTTCTGTTTTAGAAGTTCGGTGATTTTTTGTTTGTTTGTTTTGGGGTTTGGTTCTTTTGTTTGTTTGTTTGTTTTGTTTATTTGTGGTTCTTGTGAGGTTTTTTGGTTGGTTGCGTTTTGGGGTTTTTTGTTTGTTTTTTTGCTTTGGTTTGGGTTTTTTGTGATTTTTGTTGTTGTTTTGGTTTGGGTTTTTTTATTTTTGGGGGGTTTTTTTGTGTGTGTAGTTCTTTATAGGCCTTCTACAGTCCCTCTGGTTGTAGAGGAAGTACAAGTCAAAAAAATCTTCTAAGGAGGGGGCCTTACATTTTAAACATATCCTGATCAAAATTTATGAATATGTCTCAGATGCAGAACCTACTAATCACAGAACTTAGCAGTGTCCAGATATGGATTAGAAAGAGACTATTTTGGATGTGGTAGTTATGCGAAGACCATGCAGCCAAAACCACCTATAACACCAGGTCACAAGTTCAGGTTGTGACTTGTGTGCAAAAATTCACAATTAAAGTCTTATTAAAGCAGGAGAAAAAGAAAGGTCCAGGACACATAAAGAGTCTAAATCACGAGTGAAAAAGATAGTGCTAACTGAAAACTTCTCTTTGTCTCTAAAAGTTGTTGACACTTCCGTTGAAACAAAGACTAAGTTTCTAATGATTGTTGGAAACTGTAGAAAAATAGGGTTGCAGAGCTAAGACAATAGAAAATACTGTTTAGTGGAGGAGATTGCCAGAGGATTTCCCATTGCCCATTATAATTTTTTTTTTCTTTCTTAAAAGCTTTATCTCCTGGGAGATTTATCTGTTTAAAACCTATTTTCCTGCATATTTCTCCCACTGTTTCCCTTTAAACAAACAGTTTTAATTCACTTAAATCTCAAAGTTGATTACTTTTGCAATTAGTGGGGCAAGTATGTACAGTGGTTAATGTTTCCTCCTAAACAAAATATAAAATAATAATAGTTACATACCATGACACCATCCTTTGTCTTATGATCTACAGGACTCATGGAGTGGGGAGCATGTATAGTGAACACTGGATTAATTTTTTTGTAGGTTTTACAGTTTTGTTATTTGGCATAGCTATTATACCTTCTTTGCTTCGGTCTTTATGGTGAAGGCCAGCCCTCAAGAGACCCAGAACCTGAAGGTCAGAGAGAAAGTCTGGAGAAAGGAAGACTTGCCCTTAAAGTCATGGAAGTGAAGAATCATTCAGGTTGGGAAAGCCCTGTAACATCACCCAGGCCAACCTTTAACCTAACTACTAACCTAGCTCTACCAGCCTACTGCTAAACCATGCAGCATATACATATGATTTTTAAACACATTCAGTGATTCTACACTTGACCCAACTTATACATAGGTGCTGCACACAGAGTATTCCACAGCTAAAGCTAACTTATGCAGAGACCCTCCATGATTTTCCACAGGAGTCCAATCAACTCCTTGGGACCCACTACACACACAGTTCTCCATTTGACAGTCTTTTGTGTATCCCTAGGCAGGGCAGGATAAGCAGCCCTCTGGTACACTGTACTGGGTTGATGCAGTGACATTTCTGGTAGCTGGGAAGGGGTTTCCCAAGGGTGAGTCATGTAAGTAGATATTTCCTGCTTCTAAATGCCTGGCCCTGCCTCAGCCCATCAGTGAACAAAAAAATATGTGCACCTCTGTGTTTCAACATATTCAGGGGAAACACCCAGAGACTAAGAGCAAGGCAGAGAAGAGAGGGAAGTGAGCAAAAGCAGCATGTGAAGAAAGAGAACAGAAGAAAACAACACCTGAGGAGCACCGTGCTGGAGCAGAGAGACCAAGGTTGGTGAAGAAAGAGAGGGAGAAGGTGCCTGAACAGAGATTTTTCTCTACATCCTCTGGTGACATGGCAGCTTGTCCCCTGCAACCCATGGAGAAGCAGGGTGGAGCAGACTATGAAGAAGCACAGTGGAGCAAATGTTGTCGGCCTGCCACCTGTGAAGGATGCTGTTGGAACAGTTGTGGACTAGCAGTCTGTGGAAAGTCATGGAGCAGATGTTATGAACATGCAGCTGTGGAATTCCCAAAGTAGTCCATGGCTCTCTGAACTGGAGAAGTTTCCTCCTGAGGGATTGTGCCTTGTGGGAGTGACTCCACATTGGAGGGGAGGAAAGACTATGAGAAATACTCCCTGAGGTGGAAGGCGTGGCAGAAAACAATCTGTGACATCTGGAATGGAAACACCACTCTCTGAACTCTGTGATGCTGGGGAGGAGGTGAGGTACAGATATCGAGAACAAAGTAATTTGGGCTTGAGAATGTCATGGCCCATGACCCAGCCCAGATGAAAACCAAAGGAGATTTGGACTGCACCCTCTTGCATTCTTGCCTCCTTCTCAGGGAGAAGCCTATGTGTGGCTGGATCCAATCCTTCTCCCAGGTCTGGGTTTCCCTTTGAGTGAACAGTTTCCTTTAAATCTTAATCAATGATGGCCCCCTCAGACAGTCCAAATACCCCTTCATCAGATTAAGGAGAAAATTTTGCACAAAGTATGTTTCTCTACAAAGAAATAGCAATGTTAATTCTCTAACAGTCAAAGGTTATTTTTGTGGAACTGTTAGAGAAAATAAATCACCCACAAGTATGTCTGTGTATATACATACACACACACACACATATATGTACATATATCTATATGTAAAGGGGAAACAAAAATTACAAAGTGAGGGGAAGCCACAGGGGGGTGAGTAATATAACAAAGAGAGAGAGAGGGACAGAATATCAGCAGTCCTGGATCCAAGCGTTGAGTCAGCCAATGGAGGAGGGTTGATGCTGATGATACTCCCAAAGTCTACCAATGCATCCCCACATTTTATAGGTCTATCTCCTTTGTTTTATAACAAGAATGGTTGATTCATCATGACTAAACAGACAGAATGGACTTCCACACCTTCTGCTTCTCCATAGATTTCATCCTCAATATTATCCTTACCATGATATGCAAGACTTAGGCCATATGCAGATGCTTATCACTGTGTTCTTCTTCTCCAGCAATCCCTTTGGGAATGCTAATGAGGATTTGCTCACAGATTTGCAAAGGTGGATTGGTGCCTGCTCCCTTCTGCTCAACGCTATTGGGAGTGCTATGTGATTCTGGCGATTGATTCAGACATCTCTTCTTTTGTTGTACTACTTGAAAAAGGCAGACCCCAAACTATCTGGTAATATGCTCCCTGCAGAATCCTTGTGACAGGATGCAACTTCACCTTCATTATTGAGAAAGGCTTGTGGGGTATTGGCTTCCTTCTAATCACAAGCAAGGAACTGTCATAGAGACAGTATCTCATAGCACAGTTTCTGGCATGTGACTTTCCTCAGTGGGCTCAAATGATGAATCATCTGACTGCTCCACATTTCTGATATCTGTGATCAAAGACTATCTCAAAGAGTCCCGAAGGCTGTTGTGTTAGTGTCACAGATGCTGATGACCACTGGTGGTAGTTTGCACTAGGGCTTTGATCCTGTATAAGGCTCATTGCATCACTGTCATGACAGTCTGCATTTTGTGAGATTACAGAGAGAGAAACAAAAGTAGCATCTTGAGGTCTTATAATTTCTAGCTTTTCAGTGTTGTTCTTAAGAGTGCTGGGATAGATTGTAGTTATGAGCAGGTCTAGAAGATCCTGTGAGAGATGTGGTCTCCTGTGAGTTTGACACAGAGGAGAGGATGTCATCCATCCTGCTGATGGTAGGGTGGTCAAAACCTTGTTTCCTGGGCATTTCTCTTTCAAGAAGGGAGGCAGTCTTCAAGGAGCCCCTGCTTCTGTTTTGGGTGTTGAGTCATTCTCTTGCATTATTTCCTGCTGCTCTTCTTCAGTGGATATTGCTTGTTATGATAGCTTGCATGTTTTTTCTACAGGCATAGATTCACCAGTATCCAAGAAGTGCCAGCACTCCAGGTATGGCATTTGGGATGACACTGCAAAAGCTCAAAACCATTTTATAGAGCCTCAGCAATTATGGGCAACTCAGCAATGCACTGCTTCCCCACCTGGTGCTTGGGGCCAGTCCTGGTGCTGGGCCCAGTGCTAGTCCAGCCCCATCTCTCACTGTAGAGTCTTGAAATTAATAATTGTCTCAAAACAGCTGCCCTAACAAACTAGACGTTGTCCTAGGGTGTGGTCCTCATTAGATAAGCCATCTGGACATTGTTCTTCCAAGGGGAGCCCCTCATTTGGTAGCCATCCAGATAAACAGGACACTGTTCTTGCAAGGGGAGCCTCTTGTTTGGTAGCCACTCTGATAAATGAACACTGTCCTCATTCAATAAGGAACAATCACCAAGAGGAGCCCTGTGGAAGCAGAATGTCACCTTGTGAAAGACCACTTTTCTGTTTAAGGACAAAGAAGATAAGGGCCATTGTTCAGTCAATCTGACTGGGAGTGGTGTCAAGTGACCACCTAGACCCCTATTCCCCACCAACACATTTCCAGAACATTCTCAAACCCAAGAAAGTCTGCAAAAAGTGGGCTGAACCTCACCCAGGAGAGGTGGGGTCTGGTAGCATGAAGAGGCAGACTCAGAACTCTGGGTACACGTGCACACCATCCAAGAACCACAGTGTCATGCTGAGGTCATTGCTGGGTCCAAGGGTGGTGCTATCTCTTCTATCCCTTCTTTCATCTCCATCTTTTTCTTTCTCTCTGTATTTCTTACATTATTCTTGGACAAAAAGGTAACACAATTTCTAATTTTGATAAATTCTGTTGGTTGTAACCCATGTTTCTTGACAAGCTTTATAGCCAATTTTAAGTAAAGTTGTTTTTTGTATAACGGGTATCCTGGATAATGCTCTTATTCTTAGAATACCATGCAGAAAATTCAAGAGGCTAATCTTGTTGAATGGTTTGTTAAAAGAAATTAACTCAGGAAAGGTTAACCTTGCCTCAAGGGCAGTAAGAAAAGGTTAACTTTACCCATTCCATTATGACCCTTCCTAGGATGGACAGACAGATGTTATTGCTAAGTCACCCTCCATCAGCTTTGAAAGGATATGGAGAACGGGAGAGGTACTTGAGAACTGGAAGAAAGCCAACATCACCAGTTTTCAAAAAGGGCTAGAAGGAGAACCCTGAAAACTTCAGGCCAGTCAGTCTCACTACTTTTTCAGCGAAAAAGGTTTTCCTAATATCTAGTCTGAACCTCCTCTGGTGCAACTTGAACCTATTTTTTCTTGTCCTATTGTTAGCCACTAGGGAGAAGAGGCCAACACCTGCCTTACTGCAACCTCCTTTTAGGTGCATATAAAGAGTAATATCTCCCCTCAGCCTCCTCTTCTCCTGGCTGAACAGTCCCAGCTCCCTCAGCCTCTCCTCAGAAGCCCTGTTCTTCAGATTCCTAACCAGCCCAGTTGCTTTTTGCTGCATCTTCTCCACCAGCTCAATCTCCTTCCTATACTGTGGTGCCCAAAGCTGCACACAGTACTTGAGTTGCAGCCTCACCAGGGCTGAGTACAAGGGTAAGTTCACCTCCCTTTTCCTGCTAGTCACACTGCTCCTGATACAAGCCAGGATATCATTCGCTTCTTTGTCCACCTGGGCAGACTTCTGGCTCATGTTCAGCTGTCAACAACCCATGGTCCCTCTGTACTGGGCAACTCTCCAGCCATTCTTCCCCAAGCCTGTAGCACTTGTGGGGGATGTTGTGGCTGAAGTGTAGGACTCAACTGACATTTGGCCTTGATGAAACTCATATAATTGGCCTTGGCCCATTGATCAAGCTTGTCTAGATTGCTCTGTAGAGCTTCCTTACCCTCAGGCAGATTAACACGTCCACCCAGTTTAGTGTTGTCTCAGGCTTCCTGAGGGTGGACTGTATCCCCTCATCCAAATCATCAATAAAGATGTGAAACAGAAGCAGCCCCAGCACTGGGCCCTGGGGACACCACTTGTGACTGAACTCCACTTAACACAACTCTTTGGACCCTGCCATTCAGCCATTTTTGTATCCATCAGAGCATATGCTCATCCAAGGCATGAGCAGCCAGCTTCTCTAGCAGAATGCTGTGGGAAACTGTGACAAAGGCCTTGTCACAGTAGACAATACCCACAGCCCTTCCCTTGTCCAGTAAGTAAGTCAGGCTGTCATAGAAGGAGATCAGGTTAGTCAAAAAGAACGAGCCCTTCATGCACCTATGAAGGTCTGAGCATGATCACCTGGTTGTTCTGCATGTGCCCCATAATGTCACTCAGGATGATCTGCTCCATTCAGATTCTGTCAGCACCAAAGTCAAACTAAGAGGCCTGTAATTTACCAGAGAATTCTTCCATCTCTTCTTGTATATAGGGGTTGTGTTGGTTGATTTCCAATCTGCCAGTACTTCTCCAGTCAGCCAGGACTCCTGTAAAATGATGGAAAGTGTTACATAAATCCAAAATACTGTACATCTCAGGTGACAAAGCCCCCCAGAATGTGTAGCTTTAAGCTTTGGCCAGGTAGAATATTTGCATAAAAATGAGGAGAATTCTCAGTATCAGGCTTATTTCTAGGAAAATGATGTAACTGTGTTCTTCTTATTATTTATTTATTTAAATACAAGATGTATCCCAAAATCTTCTTAATAATTTAGTGCATAATTTGCATAAGATTTATTGTTATTTCTTTCTGTTATTTCTCTGTCATTCTAAGGAGTTTCAGAAAGAAACTTTACAAAAATCACTGGTTTTTTGCCATGGTCAGAAGCATGAAGCATGGAGATACTTGATATATTCCAGAAAAACTTTTTATTTTCAGAAATTACTTGTCCACAGTGGTTAAGCATGAGATAACAATACTGTGTCCTTTTACATTTCTGGACAGTTGTAGAATTATCCACATATGGAAAAATTACAATATTATTAACAGAATTAAAAGAGTATAGTTACATTGAAACATATATGTATTTCAGCCGGAGTAGCACAAGGAGTCATAGTTTGAGTGGACCAGGATAATTTTTGGTACTAGTACAAGGATCTGAGAGATCTGGGAGAGGTAGAACACAGAGAGTTCAATATTCCCTCCCATTTCCTATCCATACTCTGTAATACAAAGTCAGAAAGACGAGAAGATCGGCTCTTTTTCATCTCCTTCTTGCTTTGCTGCTCTTCCACTGCGCTCCTTTACCATCAGCTTACCATGTAGCCTTCAGAATCCAGATCCATTGGGTGCTGGGAAGAGCACTGGGTCCTGCTCCCAATAAACCCTGGTGCAAGGGGCCCTCAGGCTCCTATCCCTGCAATCAACAAGATCAGGTTGTACCTTAATATGTATTTGCATATATTTGTATATTTGTTCCTTATGCTATAGGTTACTGCCCTTCTCCTCTTCTAGTAAAACTGTTTCAGTTTTAATTTCCAACTTTAAGTCTCTCATCCTTATTCCTCTTTTATTTTCCTTTGGGAGGGTGAAAGGGACAATTCTGTCCTCTGGTTTGTGGTCCACCCAGACTGCTAAACTATGAAAAAAGGCTCAGCCCAAAGTCCTTATCTTTTTTCTTCTGCTGTACTGTGGAGCTGTTTGCTATGGAGAATAGACAAATATGGCCTTCCTTATGCAATTTGAATCTAAGTCATGTGTCTCAGAGATGCTGTAGTAAGAATTTTAGGTTGTTTTTTTTTTTATCTTTCAAAAGCATGTCAACAGTACTGATGAGTTAATTTTTTCTGTAAATACATTATGTAGCCATCAGCCCATCTTTCAAGGGTGTTTTTATCGTCTGAGCAGAGAATGTAGAAATGGTTGGGGTTTTTCATAAGATGAAAAGTTCTCTCATATGAGAAAGGCTATTACAAACTCACACTCTTGTGCTTATTTACAGTACCTGCTTTGCATTTTTCCAGTTTACAAATACAATGACAAAGTAGGAAAAAAAACCAAACATGTAAGATTACTGTGTTGTCACTTCTCTGAGAATTAAGTGAACTTTCAGGGAGGAATATAAGCATTGGACAGGCTTCCAATCACAACTGGCTAGTAAGAACAAATGATGCAATATTTTATAATTTTCGATTAAACTTTTCTAGACAATTTCTGCTTTTATATATGCCTATTTAGGCTAATAATTATTATACTTTGTAAAAAGATTCTGGAAAACTTCTCTGCAAGATACAAATGAAGATAAAGATTTGTTCTCTAGATTGTAGTCATATGAATTATTTTAAATGCATAAATTATTCATTAGTAATTAAAGTTTCCAATATCAGTTGAGTTAGTTTATAACTAATTGAAAAAAATAGATTCATGAAATGCAGTATTTAAACATGGAAAACTTAGGAAAATTAATATAAAATAGTTATTTCATACTTCATAATACTGTTGCTAAACATTTGGATTTAAAAGAGGATTTAGAAGAAACATTTTACCTTGGGAATACAACGGCATTTAAAGACATGGCAAAATGCTTTACCTGCTTTTTAAAACTAGCACGTGACTAATCACTTTAAAAACTAGGTAGAGCATCTTGCCATGGCTTTTGGTGGCTTATGTATATGACATATATAAGAAAGAAGCAGCTGTGATGTGTTGAGGTTTTTTTTGTTTGGTTGTGGTTTGTTTTTTGTGTTTTTTTTTTTAATAGGACAATTTCTGATTTGAAATTACTAAAGAAAACATAAGTCTGCAGGGCAAGGAATAATTTTTTTAGTTGGCTGTAGTCTCTGTGGCAGCATCTAAAACCTTTTTTTCCCCTCCAACTGATAGGGAACAAGGAGCCAGAAAAGGCTAGAAAAAAAAAAAACAAAAAACAAAATACCAACAAAAACCATAACAAAACCAACCAATCAAACAAAAAAACCCCAACGAAAGTAACAAAAAAAACCCCAAACCCAAACCAAACAAAACAAAACAAAACAAAACAACAAAAAACCCAACAAACCAGGCAATGGAATACTCTATCCTAATATATAAAGCAAGTGTCAACTCACATCTGCATTGAGGAATTAGACTGGATCTATTTGCACAGCATTACGATTATTTCCCACCTGAAACATTTTCTAGACAAGAAAAAGGAGTGTCTTTTACAAACCAGTAATAAAATTGAAATTGGATGACACAGTATAAATTTTCATTGTAATCCCATTGCTGCTGGTACTG
The DNA here is from genome assembly GCA_023637945.1 of Phaethornis superciliosus. Classification (NCBI taxonomy): domain Eukaryota; kingdom Metazoa; phylum Chordata; class Aves; order Apodiformes; family Trochilidae; genus Phaethornis; species Phaethornis superciliosus. The sequence continues at coordinate 42,410,130 of JAJQWJ010000004.1, read as the reverse complement.
GTATTTTCTAGAGGTTTTTTTTCTGACCCACATTTTTCAGTATATTTCCTATTTGAAGGAAAATCAGTTTTAGAAATTTATATGATGACATCTGTGAACTATAGTGCAATAGTTATTGTCACACTCATTCACAGACTACATGTATTTGAAGTACACCATAGCTGCCTCAGTATGGCAGTAACAAAAGAACTTGGTGTCCAGGAGTTCTTGCACTAGTATGGTTGAGGCAGATTCTGTATTGGAGTAAAAGACTAGTAGGTAGGACAGGGAACAAAATTCTCTATCTGTTATGAATCTCAGCTATGTTTGTCTTGATTTTCTATATAATAGATTGTTCACATCACTTGCCAACCTTGCAATGTACAAATGATACATTTATTGTTTAGGTAATTGATTGTCAGCACTCCAGGTTTAAAAAAGGCTTGATTTGGACTTGATTTTTAGATACTCTAGGAAGAAAAACAAGTAAATAAAAAAAGAAAAACAAGTAGATAAAAACACTCATACCCTAGGAGATTTAGTACCCAACAAGGGACTGAAGTCAGTTACTTTATCTGCTAAGAACTCTTGTCTTTTTATGAAATATTTAAGGAACAGGACAATTACATGACTCTGAATGAACTTCTGCAGATTCAAAAGACCTGAAGAGACCAGCTGTTGAAAAATTAGCGATTATTATTACACAGTTTTTATGCATATTTTTTTCAGAAACATTGCAGGGAAGCAAGTTAATGAATGTTTGCAGAGAAACTTTTTACCATGGTTATTCCTCATGGAATTATTGTTAGAACCTTTTCGGAAAGTTGTTGTTTCAAATGGAAAGTTTTCTATTAGAAAAAAGTTGACATATATGCTAGCCTGCATTTCCAGATGACTTGTCAACACTGGAAAGATGCCTACGAAAAAGCCAAATAAGGTAACTTTCAGTAGAGTGATCACTAGAATATGCATCTTTTAGAAGACATCCTCTAATCATCTGTTACAATCACAGACAGAGAGATTCTGGTCCAAAGACAATCAGACATTCTATTGATGCTAACAGGACATTGCAGACTTTGAGAAATATTAGCACTGCATAAAGGGACAGTGTGTCCTCAGTTGATGCTGAATATTTATCAGGAGTTGAAGGATGTGACAAATGATCCCAAACACACATTCACTTCAGAAGTTAGCTAGAGGTCATAAAATATGCCAATGGAAAAATTTTTTCTTTTGCATAAATAACCAACAAGTCAAACTTCAGCAAAATCACTACAAATGAACATAAAAGAAAAAAAAGTGTAATTAAAGTTACATGCTAATATTCTTGATAAGATTTGTAAACTTTCATTCTTCATGATAATCCTAAGATATCTATGAGTAAAAAGAACTCAAATTATTTGATGAAGAACCACATATTCTCCAGTAATGTGCCAGCTTTCCTGGCATTGTGTAGAAAAATTTATTATGACTGAAGATACTGCTTTGCCTTGAGTGAAACCATTTTTTTCCCTGCAGTTCAGGAAACGGAAACATGGAACCATTGAAGATTTAAAGATCTTAGTGCAGTATCTTTTTAGGTTTCTGCACACAGAAAATTGATAGCAGGCCATTCAAATCCAGGACAATCACACTTCAAAACATAGGAGGCCTTTTGATAAGTACACATGTATGTTCCTAAAGTTTCTATAGCCAAGGTATAAAATTAATCATTTGTGCTAAAGGATATATAATAAATCTACTCTAGCTTTCATAAAAGAGTGCTCTTTCTCTTGTTAAACTTTTGCAAAATCTAAGTCACAAAATTCCTGTAAAATAAATCCTTTAGATAAAAATGGTGGTCAGACATCAGAGGATAAGAAGGATTTGAACACTCAGTGGAGAACCAGTTCACCGACACCATCTCAGATCTGATGAAATATCTAATCCTGATAAATCTATGCATGTGCATGCATGATTAATTAACAGACTAACTGAGCAGATGTGTTTTCAAGGTAAAACCTCGGCAGGGAAAAAACTTATAACTGAGACACTGCCAAGTGGAATAACAACAATGAATTGCATAACAGCAGGAGAAAAAATGAGACTTCTGATATTTGAATTGTGCATTTAATGCTCTACCATAGACAGAACACTACCTGAACATCTGATATAGTTTCCTTACTAGAAAGTGTTACACTCATCTGTCTATTCTCCATTAAGTTTTTTCTGAACTTTGAATTGTGTAAATCTGTAAGTATTAATATGCAACCTATGCTGGTATAGTGTAAAAATTAACCCTGTTAAGGACAACATTATTACTACCAAGCTAGTTTATGACAATTTGCCTTTTTGGTATCAATAACTGTAATTTCTGATCATGGGTATTAGTGAAAACTTCTTTATTGAAGCTTGGTAATTAATAGTTTAATCAATGAAAAACTGTGTGGTTTTTTTGGTTTGTTTGTTTGGTTGGTTTTTTCCTCAGTACACCTTTTAATGCAGAAGTGTTAGATTTTATGGGTAGTTCTTGATGTATTTGCTTGTAAAATCTGGCAATTTGTAGCACTTCATAATATACTGTATGCTGCAATAAACAATTTGCAGAAAATGGAATGATAACTTGTATTAAGTATTACTATTCAAACTGACAGTATTACTTTCAACTTGGTGAGTTTTGTAGGTTTTGCTTACCATGCCACTGGCAAATATTGCAAGAGTATGTTGGCTGTTAACTAGGTACATACACTAAAATGTGGATAGAGGGTCGAGTAATCTATTAGAAACATCGCTTGGTTGTAGTCACTTTTATGCTTTTTATAGATTATTGATACAATAAAGAGATGAGAAAAAAAAATGTTAGAGATTCCAAAAGTTGTGAGTTCAAATAACCTTTCAGCAATTGCTAGTTTTAAAAATAACACTAAATGGTGAAGTAAAAAACCTTATTATTTCATATAAATTTAAGCATATTTGTATTGAATGAAAAAGCATAAACACTGTCTTTGTGCAAACCTGGCAAAAGTACAAAAGCAAGTTAAATTTGTATTATAATGAATCTGAATAGATCTGCATAGAAATACTACCTTCTAGTCTGACTTTTGTCAAGAAGAGTAGTGTGTCATTCAATGCCGAGAGGTATTTTATAAATTTTTAAAATATTCTACCTCATTAAAAAAACGACCAAAATATAAAAATTGCAGAAGTATTTTATTCTTTAGAGGATGAATGATGTGGCTGTCTTGAGATAATTTTTTTCTCATGCTAAAAGTCTTTTTCTAGGCGTATTTTGACATAAATCTATTTGCTTTGCCACCAATGAAATATTAAATGTTTTTCTGTTTTGTAGCTCTGATGCTCACTTTCTGCAAAGTTTTGGATTACCTCACCAGCTCTCATGTAGGACTGCCATTACTTAAGTCCCTAAACAGCAGACCTGTGAAGTCAATGAAGTTTTAATTCATAGATTAGTTAAAATATACACTGCCATGGATTCAGAAATATTTCATAATGGTCCTACCACATGATATATTTCATTATTCTTTCATTTATTCCTGAGATGTAAGAATAGTCAGAATTTATGTCCTTTAGTCCATGTTATCATGAAGGAATAAAATTGACATGCTTATTTTTAAGTAAAGTGCTAAAATAGTTTGGGTTGATATACTAATTGGTAATAAAACATCCTGATCAGAGGTTATGCTAGTTTCAATAAATATTTTTCCTATATATATCTACTGAACTTTGGATGTTAAACTTTTCTAGAAATTATGATCCTATAGGATGAGTCCTCAGTTAAGCACAGAGAAGTAGTAGAAGATTCCTAAGGGATTTAGCAGATTCCTCTGATTGCAAGCGTATCTTGCAAATTATTTTTTACTTTGCTGATTTCTTTCAAGTAACTGCCTGATGGACACAATGACGTTTTTGTCATGGTCCTATCTCTTTAGTCCTATCACATTACAATTATTGTGTTTATTGAAATGTAGAATTTTGTAGTCAGTTGCTGTGCACTTGTTGCTAAACATGTTTCTGGCCTTTCAACAACCTCAGCAGCTGTCACAGACACTGCAGAGTTATGCAGGCATAATGGGAGGATCTGTATATCATCCCTTAATGCTCTCTTTCCTTTAATTCCTTTTTATACCAGACTTATGAAACTTGTGAAATTTGAGTTATGAACCTTGAATGAAATTGATCGTTTCTGTGTCCAAACGTCTTTACATTTTATCATTGCTTTGTTAGGATAGGCTTTTTGAAATTCCTTAACTTTGTATCTAAAACATGGACACATCTCTGCCTTATAAAGAAAGGCTGAGAGAAGTGGGGCTTCTAAGTCTGGAAAGGAGAAGATTGAGAGGGGATCTAATTAATGTGTATAAATATATGATGGCTGGGTATGAAGAAGGAAGGGACAACGTCTTCTCACTTGTGCCCTGGATAGGATGAGACAATGGATTTTAGATAGGGCACAGGAAGTTCTTTACTGTAAGGTTTACAGAAACCTGGAACAGGCTCCCCAGGGAGGTTGTGGAGTTTCCTTCTCCAGACACTTTCAAGACCCATTTGGATGCATTTCTGAGTGACCTGTGCTAGTTTTGGTCCTGTCCTTTCTGGGGGCATTGGACTCGCTCTTCAGAGGCCCCTTCCAGCTCCTGACATTCTGTGAATCTGATCTGTGACACAGTTCATGGAGGACACATTAAAAGACTCATGGAAGGTTTTCTACTTCAGTTTGTGGCAGTAACAACTGCTTGTTTTCATTAATCTTTTATAGACTTTAAATAATGTAAAATTCTTGGGTCATTAGCTATCACAGCGATATCCTACAGCAAGGAAAAGAAGGAGAATGGGTAGGGTTTACTGAACTATAGTTCACTTAAAGAGAACTTCGACCACTTTGTGATTGTTTTTTGTAATTTGAAATGAGTATGTGAATTATCAGGCCACCTGCCATTTTTTGTTTGTGACACAATTCTCAGCAACTGTTATAGAAGAGACAAGCTTCTTTACAGTGAGGCTATGAGTAAGGAGAAACAAAAAGGCTTCCTGTCTACTAATCTGTGGATGTTATACTAGCATATAAACTAACAAACATATAAACATATGCAAGGTTTATGTTGTACTAAGAGCGGACATGTTGGAAATAAGAGCTCTTGAAGAAAAAATATCCTTGGGGTGTTGGGTACTCAGATTTACTTGAAGAAATGTTGTGAGGAGTGCATGCCTCTTATCTGTCTTGAAGTCTGTTTCAAACAAGAATGGAAGGTTCTAACGTCATTAAAGGATCACTGACAAACATATCAGGAAAAAGTTAAACTTATGACAAGTGATATGAAAAAGGCTGAGGTTATCAATGACTTCTTTATCTCAGTCTTCATTGGCAAGGGTTCCAGCCACACTCCTGAAGTCACAGAAGACAATGGCAAGAGTTGGAAGGAAGAACTGCCCATTGTAAGCAAAGATCAGATTTGTGACCATCTGAAGAACCTGAAACTGTAGGAGTCCATGGGACCCAACGGCATACACCCATGGGCAGATATAGTTGCTAAAACAGAAAGCTAACCAGATCCTTGGCTGCATCAAGGGAAGCCTGGCCAGCAGGTCCAGGGAAGTGATTCTCCTCCTCCACTCTGCTCTCATAAGACCCCACCTGGAGTACTGCATCCACTTCTGGAGTCCCTACTACGAGAAAGACATGGATGTGCTGGAGTGTGTCCAGAGAAGCGCCCTGAGGATGATCAGAGGGCTGGAGCATCTCTCCTATGGAGACAGACTGAGAGAGTTGGGGTTATTCAGTCTGGAGAGGAGAAGGCTCCAAGCAGACCTTATTGTAGCCTTCCAGTGTCTGAAGGGGGCCTACAGGAAAGCTGGTGAGGGACTTTTTAGGATGTCAGGTAGTGATAGAACTAGGGGGAATGCATTCAAAATAGAGGAGGGTAGGTTTAGATTAGATGCTAGAAAGAAATTCTTTACCATGAGGGTGGTGAGACACTGGAACAGGTTGCCCAGAGACACAGTGGAAGCTCCATCCCTGGAAGTGTTTAAGGCCAGGCTGGACAGGGCTGTGAGCAACCTGATCTAGTGGGAGGTGTCCCTACCCATGGCAGGGGCTTGGAACTAGATGACCTTAAAGGTCCCTTCAAACCCTGAAAATTCTATGATTCTATAGATTTATGAAGAAGCAGCTTAAAAAATGTTGATTGCAAAATTCAATCTATTACTATATGGGAGGGATGTGCAGGGGTTGGAACTGAAAGGGAAATGCATACAGGGATTGGGAAAGTGATTTTCTGCAGGTGTGGGGGAGATTGTGTTGGGAATGTGCTGGAGTGATTTGCACAGGAATTTGTGAAAAGAATGTGAAAGCAGCTCCCATTGAATCACAAGGATCAAAATTGACTCACTTGGTTTCTGAACTCCTCAGAGAGGAGGATAGATTCAGCTGGCTCTACTCCTAGTCTTAGACTTGGCTAGCAGTTTACAATTAAGAGGTTTAAGTGTAGGGATTTCAGTAAGTGCTTTAACACGTAATTACAGATCTGTGATTTGAAATAGCAGAGAGTTGATTGATTAACACTTTATAACAAATTATAAAATTAAATTATATGACTTTATAATCATATAATCATAGAATGGCTAGGGTGGAATGGACATTAAAGATTATCTAGATTTAACTCTTCTGAAATGGGAAGTTCTCACTGGATTACGTTGATTAAAGCCCCATCCAGACTGTCCTTGAACACCTCCAGGGAGGAGGCATCCACAACTTCCCTGGGAAACAGTTTCAGTGTCTCACCACACTTGTAGTTATGAATTTCCTCCTAATATTTAATCTAACTCTCTCCTCTTCAAGTTTTAAACCATTGCCTCTTGTCCTTTTAATACACACCCACAAAAAAGACCTATCCCAACTTTCTTGTAGGCTCTCTTAAGGTATTGGAAAGCCCCAATAAAGTCACCTTGAGGTCTCCTCTTTCCTAGGCTTAACAACCCCAACTTCCACAGCCTGTCTTCACAGAGGAGGTACTCCACTTCTCTGATCAAATTGATCAAGGAACTCTATGTCCTTATGCTGGGAGCTCCAGAACTGGACCCAGTATTCCACATGGGGTCTCACGAAAGTAGAATAGAGTAGAGGGGGAGAATCATCTCCCTTGACCGGCTATCTATGCTTGGTTTGATGCAGCCTAGGACACAGTTGATTTTCTGGGCTGTGAGCACAAATTGATGGCTCATGTTAAGCTTCTGGTCTACCATCACCTCCAAGTCCCCCTCAGGGCTTCCCTCAATCCTTTCTCCTCCCAACCTGTATTCATGCAAGGGATTGCCTTGAGACAGGTGCAGAACTTTGCACTTGGCCTTGTTGAACTTCATACAGTTTGCATAGTCTGATTTCTTGAGCCTGTGAAAGTCCCTCTGGATGGTATACCTTCCCTCTAGTGTTTTGACTTCACCACACTGTGGAAGTTATGAAGTGATCTTCATGAGGGAATAGTGTTTATTCTACCTTTGTACATGATGGGGCAAGCACAGACTAGATCCACCGTCCCAAGAAATGAATGGTGTTATTGTAGTTTATCAATTTTTTTTTTATTTTTAAACACAAGCATACAAAACAGAATTTGCTAATCATTATTATTGTTAATATTAATATAATAATTTTTTCTTTACTTAATGATGTGTTGCTGTTACAATTCTTAACTTGTATATTTTGACAGACTGTTGATATAGTGAAGCCAAGAAGGTTAGTAGTCTAGAACTAGTTTAAATTTATTACTCTAGGAATAAAAAAGTCTTTAATAAAAATGCCCAGAATACAGGTGTTTTATTGCAAAAAAAAAAAAAAAAAAGCAGGAAAATAAAACTGTGTGTTTCATAAATAAGTTTAATAAAAGTGAAATTAATTTAAATGAAATTCACTAGTTACAGGATGATATTTATTTAACCCACAAATTTATAGACATGAAAATATTTAAAGATAATAAGTTTCCTCTTTTAATAATTGAATTACTGATTTCCTAATACTTATTCTAGGTGGAATAAAAGTATTTTCTCTACTTCATTAAAATTATATTAGAAAATTACTACTTGATAGAGAAATTTAAACATGGATACTCACAATTCTTTCCAGAGGTTTTTCAACCTGTATTCAAACCTGCTGTTGTGGCCACGGCAGTAAATTGAAAAAATAAAAACTTGTCTGTTGAATCAGCAAAATTACATTCAAGCCGGCACCATTTGCTCAGTCTAAAGGGACGTTTAGTTTCATCAACTGATATACCTCCTTGGCAGGACTAACAAGATGAAATGCTAATCTGATTCAGACCTGCCAGACAGGTAATGCAAATTGCTATCAAATACAAGAACTAAGGAATTATGGGTAAACCTGAATACTAAAGGGAAGGCCAGCAGTTACCGATTTGCAATCTCTGGCAATGATTGATGGGAAGAATTTTTTATTGTAAAAATTCAGAGGAAAAAGGAGAAAAACTCAGCAGCAACAGGGAGCATCAAGAGGCAGCAGTGACATGGAGCAGTGAGACGAAGCAGAGGACAACAGCAGCAGTAGCAGCAGGAGCAATGTGGTGCTATTGGAGTTCCACTCAAACTGCTTTCTTCAAGCCTTCTTCACGCTACTTCTTATGAGGTGAAATGCAAGCATTTTATTCTGTTATTCAACCAGTAGCAACACAATATCTTCATGTATTTTATTTGTATACAGGCTACCTAGTAACTCAGTAAATACAAGTGGGTCCACTGTGCTGCTAGAGAGTCTGCTTTTCTCACAATCATTCTTGAACAAAAGCCTTCATAAGAATCTGTTTTTCTGTAAAATCATGGTTATGTAAAGCTACATGGTGGAAATTTGCAAGTGATATTTGTTTTGCGAGTCAAAAACACTTAGATACTTTGCTAATAGTATGATAGTATGATTTAACTACTTTGTGAGCATAGCTCTGCTGTGTCTAATAACTGAGGATCTGTAACCTGGTGACTACAGAACACTGGAATTCATTCACCTGATGAGAAAATAAAAATAAAATAATCATGTTTTCCTATATCTGCTATTGTTCAAGAATTATGAAGAGAAAGCTTTCTGAATTGGAAGCTTAGGTTGCAATTATGGAGCACTGTAAGTGCCACAGTTAAACTTAGTCAAAGTTCCATAACTTCTTTCTTACAAGAAGCCGCTTTAGGGATATTCTTGCTTTTATAACTTTGCATTGCATGGTTCTGTTTTTATAAAAGTCATGCTTCAGGTTATAACTTTTTTTCATCAAACATGCAAAAGTGATGCTTTATGTTGTAGCTCATCAAATTCATCAAATATGCAATTTAACATGTTGTGATTTCTAATAATATTGTACTACTTGAATACAAGACAGTATTTATATCAATAAGATAGAAGTACTAAGGAGTAGAGCCATCTAGCCTAGCAGCAGTCCAAGGATGTTAATACCTATTATTTGCTTATTTTGTGTACATACTGATGACTATGTGTACATATATATATGTAAACATGTAATATGTGACACAGTGAAAGACAGCCTAAAGAAATGTGAAACCTGAATATACTAACTGGGATTTTCTTTCAGATGGAGTAATGTGAATGAAGCTAAAAGGGATTAAATTTTATGTATCAAAATCTGAGAAGAGGAGGTGAGAAAAAAGTTGGCTGTAGCTTCATGTGCATATGTAGCTTCTGTAGCATATGTGAATTGGCATATACACAGTGTTAACATACAGAATCACAGAATTGCTCAGGCTGGAAAAGCCCTTCAAGATCATTGAGTCCAGCCTTGTCCTTACCCTATCACACTATTCCAGATGACCCACCACTAAACCATGACCCCAAGCACCACATCTGGGTGATTTTTAAACACATTCAGAGATGGAGACTCAGCCACCTCCCACGGGACCCTGTTCCAGTTCTTAGCAACCCTTCCCGTAAAGAAGTTTCTCCTGATACCCAACCTAAATATCCCTTGATGCAACTTGAAGGCATTCCCCCTTGTCCTGTCACCTGTGAGAAGAGACCAATCCTATTCTCAGTACAACCTCCTTTCAGGTATTTGTAAAGAGTGATAAGGTCTCTCTTCAGCCTCTGTTTCCCCAGACTATAGACCCCCAACACCCTCAATCTCTCCTCATAAGGGATGTTTTCCAAACCCTTCATTAGCTTTGTTGGCCTTCTTCGGACTTGTTCCAACACCTCAATGTCCTTTTTGTATTCAGGTGCCCAAAACTGAACACTGTACTCAAGGAGGGGCCTCACCAGTGCCAAGTAGAGGGGCAGGATTACTTCCCTAGTCCTGCTAGTCACACAATTTCTGACACAAGCCAGAATGCCATTGGCTTTCTAGGCCACCTGGGCACATTGCTGGCTCATATGCAGCTAACTGTCAATCAATACACCCTTTCTGACAGGCAGCTGTCCAGCCAGTCTCCAAGCCTGCAGCATTGCCTGGGGTTGCTCTGACCACACTTTGGCCTTATTGAATTTCATTGAGTTGGTCTCAGCCCAACAGTTGGTCTGTCCAGGTCCCTCTGTAAAACCTTTCTACCAACTAGGAGATTGACACTCCCTCCCAACTTGGTGTCACCTGTGAACTTACTGAGGGTGCATTCAATTCCCTCATCAAGATCATTAATAAAGATGTTAAACAGGAGTGGCCTCAGTACTGAGCCCTGGGGGACACCATTCATTACTGGCTGCCACCTGGATTTAACTCCATTGACCACAACTCTTTTGACCTGGCCATCCAGCCAGTGTTTAACCCAGCATATGTGGTGCATGTTCTGACAACTGTAGGTGGTGACAAGTTTTATTTAGTAAAAAGCAACACAACAAAAACACAGAGAGAGTAATGTTAAACAAGGCATAAGTGTTTTCCGTGAGCGGATGTCCACCTACCAGCCACCTACTGAATGATGGTTTGCAAATTGGACAGAACTTAGTAATTGTTACAATAGATCTTCTATGAAAGTATTAAAATTGTTCACATTTTACCAGATAGGTTTTTGTTAGCTATAAAAATAAATATGTCTTAGAGCCTTAAAGAAATCTGTCTTAAAAGTCAGTCTGCTACCTTTTAATTCAGAACTCTCTTCCATTAACTCGATAGAATTGGAGTCAAGTTTTACTGATGTGTCCAGTGGAAAACCTAGGAAAAAAGATCAAGAATCAAGAATTTCCAAATGCTAGTGATCTCTCAGGAGCCACTGGGGGCAAAAGATTCCTTTTTTATGAGAATCCATGACTGGTGCAATTAAGTACAACAGAATCAGGCACATAAATATTTCCTACTGATGTTTAATTACAGTAGCAGCATGATAACTACACATTCATAGCATATGATAGATATGCTTTCAGCAGGTTTGATGTCTTATATTGCTCCTAGTATCAAAACCTATTTCATGCAATAGCACAGTCAGCAGAAAAAATGAAGAAAGATCAAGACACAAAATTAGTGTCTGTGGTATATACATATCAGAGACTGTGATGAGCTTCCTAGTGAAACTACTACAGTTTCACTGTGTAGCTGTGTAGGTTCTGTTTTCCTTTAGACTGCTATTACAAAAGACTCAGTTATTAGCCTAGAATGCTAAGGCATACACAGAATAAGTACTCATCTGTCACTTGTATGCATTTAGTCCATTCTTTTTTCTTCCTAAGTTTCCAAAATGTAATTATGACTGAAACAGCCACCTGCATTAAATGGAAACTTCTCAAGAAAGAACATTTGTCAGAATTTCCATGAGGCCTACAAGGGAGGAGCATTAAGGATCTGGATGTTATTACATCTAAGAGAAGAGTTATAGGACAATGTCCCCAGAAGCCCATATGGTGCCTCTCTGCACTATCTATGTATCTGTATATTTATTATCCTCTGTTCTTTATCAGATAATCTTACATATCAATAACTTGCCAGTTTGAGTGGAGAAAAAGAAACATTTTTCTCATAATTCATTTGCTGTATTAAGGCACATTGACCATTTTGGAGATTAGTTATTTTGGCAAATGTGTTGTGATACTGCATATAGTTCTACAGATGGCATACAAAATATGTGTGTCTGTATTTTCTCCATTGTAGTGAAAATGTATATAATATACTAGAGAAAGAAGAAAGAAAGAAGTTGTCAGATGTATCATCTGTTTGTAAAAACTTAGAATGAATTAACAGGAAAATATAACTCACCTCTCATAGAAAAAAATAACAATACCCAACCCAAACCAAAATGTTAAGCTGAGGCACAAAGTTTTAGGAGAAAATTAAGGAAAGCAATGTGAAAAATTAATAATAAATTGCCCACAGGGAGGGAAGGATATGAACATTGAAGATCTTCAGATTCTTCATGTGAAACATATAAAACAATCTAGAGAAATTTATGGTTATCTTTGTAAGATTTCCTTTAAATTACATTTGATCCTCAGCATTTCCCACATAGATCAGGTGTGATCTAAAGCAGATACTGCAGCTAGAGGCCAGTCAAACTGATTGTCATTCTGGGAGTTGGCAGACATGGTGCCACCTAGCACTCTTACATATGTGTCCAAAGTTATATTTTTATTTTAATTTGAAAACTGAACCATTAATTTTGTAGTTCAGGTTGTTGCTTAGTTTATAATAAATGAGATATTGCCTTTAAAATGAGAGCATAGGTCAATGTGCTGAACATTTCTAGAGACAAGCAACCTGTTTATAGCTAAGTTAATTTTTCTCTCTAAATGCTCAAAAGAGGAGTTCTGATGTCTGTTCACCTTTTGTTCTAATCAATGGTATAAAAAATTAATGCACAGATAATTTTCCATGCAATCTATGAATGGTTTATCAAAGATTGGATCTTCTAGGATATTGCTTGTATTTACTTTCCTGCAAACACATGCTGACTGCTGAAAATGTAGCTGGTGATATGTAGCATACTGTATTTTTTGTACCACCCAAAATACCTTCCAGCTTTGTTTATGACACGTCCTTTTACATGCTTTTTTTTGAAGTTTCCAATTTATCTACAGGGATTAAATATTATTTATTGAGATTGTAAGCTGTCCATACTGTTTGTCTCAGTGGGAGATATGAGAAACACAAACTGTTTATTTGAAAATACAGCTCTTTGAAAAACGTGAATGAGCTAGTATCTTGTGCATTGCTTTCTTGTCATACTTGTAAAGACTATGAAAAGTTGTCTCTGTGCGCTAGGTGGCTTTCTCTCAACATTGCCCTAAAGGCTTATGTGTGCTGGTGGGGTCTTGTTCCAAAAAAAAAAAGAAGTTAATTTACATTACCTTTTGTTTTGACAGTTAGGTGTATCATGAATAAGTCCTTTATTGTGGTATTAGTTCAAATCTTGGGTTTCAAGCTGTTCCTTCAATTAATTTCTGCTTCTTTGAAGGCTTATCAACTTACTTTATTCATGCAGCTATGAGATGTCTCTTCAAGGCAGTCAGTTTGCAGAGTAAACAGGAAGAAACTGAGCTTTACAAAAGCAATTTTCTCCCTTTATCTCTCTCCTTATCTCATATATTTTTTTTTTCTAGATTTCTAATGAATCTGCTGAATGTAATCAGATTTTGTCGTATACTCAGGCACTGTTTGTACCTCATACCTAGGAAATTTTGCTTAATGTCTCTGCAAGAACATAGGTACTCACTTGAGCCTAAATTTCTACATATCAAGTTGTTTTTTAACTACCATGTTTTGAAGTAATTTCTAAGCATTCATAACTGCAGGCTATTTTCTAAAAAAGTCTCTTTTCAAAGCATTAAACATAAATACTTTGAAACATCTGCTGATATAAAAAGTATTACAGAACATAAATAAGACTCAAATAACAGATAAAGAATAACAGAAAAGGTCTTCGTTGACTGTTTTATCAAATTACAGGACAATGCTGAAGTATTACATATAGAGCTTCAGATCTCTTCACATCTCTTTCGTCAGTTTTCTATTTTATAAGGCCTTCTGGGAAACAAGGGTTCTGATTGTTTTTTATGTAAATTTGGAAGCTTTGAAAATTTCTGTTCTATGATGGCTGAGATATATTTTCCTTGAAAAAAAGTCTTCTCCAGAGAGAGGACTGATGATAACAAAAGTTAAGTTCTTACAAGTATTTTCTGATTTATGGAGCATTCACAACTTAGCTTTCTGAGGAACCTGGCCTATAACTTGAGCATTACTCAACACCGTTTTGTAAGTTTCAGACCAAGTCTACTCCTTGTCTTGGACCAACCAGTCCCTGAGAATTTCCTGCAAATTTAATTAACCAGAAAAAAATTAATAAACTTCAGTTAAAAACCAAACAACAACAACAAAAAAAAACCAACAAAACCCAAAAAGCAACAAAAAACAAACCACAACAAAACAAATCTACAAAGAAATATTAGAATTTTTGGTGTTGGAAGGCACCTTTAAGATCATCTAGTTCCAAGCCCCCTGCCATGGGCAGGGACACCTCCCACTGGATCAGGTTGCTCAGAGCCCTATACAGCCTGGCCTTAAAAACTTCCACGGATGTTACCACCCCTCTGGGCAACTTGTTCCAGTGTCTTATCACCCTCATGGTGAAGAACTTCTTCCTAACTTCCAATCTAAATCTACCCTCTTCTAGTTTGAATCCATTCCCCCTAGTTCTATCACCACCTGACAGCCTAAAAAGTCCCTCACCAGCTTTCCTGTAGGCCCCCTTCAGACATTGGAAGGCTACAATAAGGTCTCCTTGGAGCCTTCTCCTCTCCAGACTGAATAACCCCAACTCTCTCAGTCTGTCTCCATAGGAGAGGTGCTCCAGCCCTCTGATCATCCTCGTGTCCCTTTTCTGGACATGCTCAAGCCTGTCTATGTCTTTCTTGTAGCAGGGGCTCCAGAACTGGATGCGGTACTTCAGGTGGGAATCACTCACTTTTAACCACTAGTGTTTTTTGCATAGGTAATGTATCTTGTAGAGCAGTTTTTGTTTAGCAGTGCATTCTTATCAAGGATTTCAAAACCATATGTATTTAAGAAATAAAGAAGTTTCACTTTGTACTATTAATATTTAATTAATAAATAATAATAAAAAAACACATAAAAACATATTACTGTTTGAGTTTCATTTATATGTCCAGAATAATTTGAGTGAGATTTTTAAAAAAATTATACATATTTTTGTAGCTTTTTATTTTGTCTTCACTTAGTGTAATGAAAAGTGAGATTGCACTGTTATAATTTTATGTGATGTTTAAAGTCTGCATTTCTTCAAATTTTTTTTCTCATCTCTACAGCCTATGTGGCCTATTATTTATTTTTTTTAAAAAATTCCCATTTTATAAAGTTTTTTGTTCAACATAAAATAGATTAGAAATATTTGTATAGAATACTGTATTTGCTTTTTTATGGAACTGAGCTGAATAGTAATAACTAAAATAGTATACTTCCACATCTGATACCCAGGAGCTTCCAAATATTCCTTTAAAAATGCACATAGAGTTCTTCAGTTTTATTTTCCAGTCTTCCTACACAATTTTTTTCATTAGCAATCAAATAGATTTTTTTCATTGGACAACAGAACGCATACATTTCCTCATACAAAATAAGTTGTACAGCTAAATGGAGAAAAAAAAATAGCATTTAAGACATGCCATTTTCTTATATCTGTTTGTTTTTTGGTTTTTTTTGTTTTTTTTTTTGCTTTGTTGGTTTTTGTTTTTTTGATTTTTTTTTTCATGTGGAATGAAAAAATACTACTATTATGTGGGTTGATATTAAAGACCTCATTCTCAAAGTATGCAATTCTAGGTATGATCTCTAGTGTTATGTTACTGGATTATCCTTTTCTTCATATACACCTATGGAGTAGGCATAGGTGTGCTTGCAGAAAATTAGAGGGGCCCTCACCTCCTTTTTAGAGATCCTACTTTGAGATGGACAAGAGTATCTCATAAAAACTGCAGTGAACACAGCAGTCCGTCCCTGGAGATGTCTATCTGGACTTGAGATTTCCACATGGAGTAGATACACATTACGATGACAGACTTGATGTTGCTCTCCAGAAACTGGTCATTTGATGCAACTTAATCTGATTCACATCAAGACAACAGGGTACAGGTGTTGGTCTAGACATTTTCCGGTAAGCTTGGAAGTTCATTTTCTGATATGCAGTTCTCCAGTATTCTAGCAATATTAGATATGGTAGAAGAATTTCTAATCATTTTTGGCAGGCCATGGTTTTAAAAGACTTGTAAGTAAGTTAAGAAATGCTGGAGACTCATTCTAGGTAGTGCCTCAATTCTTTGTGACAATTTCCTAATAATCAAAGAGTGCTTAAGGCTCAGTGGAAAAGTAAGATTCATGAAACTAAGCCATCAGCATGGACTCAAGCCCTTGTGACCATGGTTTTCAGTCCCCAAGACTGTCGAATCAGAGTCCTCTTTTGAGGCTGCTTTTTTTTTTTCCTTTCTTTTTTCTTCTTTCTTTTTTTTTCTTCTTTTTTTTTTTCTTTTTTTTCTTGTTGCTTGTTTCTCTTTTCTCTTTTCTTTTTTCCTTTTTCCCTTTTTGCTTTTTTCCTTTTTCTCTTTTCCTTATTCTTTTTTCCTTTTTCTTTTTTGTTTTTCTGTTTCCTGTTTTGTTTTGTTTTGCCTTGGTACACTGTTCCATTTTATGTATTACCTATGTATACTTTGGAAACATCTTTAAAAAAAGGAGTTCTCATTATTGCATCAAATCTGTTTTCTCCTAAATTTTAATTGACAATGTGAAAGTGCTACAAGATGTTTTCCTTATCAACATTCCTGTTGCTAAAAAACACCTGAAACAGCATCTTCTTGTAACAGAGAAAACTGTACTCAAATTCTTTCTGCTACTTTTTCTTTCAAAATTCAGAAACTTCCTCTTGTGAAAATCTGCAGGAAGCCTAGAGTAAGACTTTCCCATTTGGTCCTCCATCATATTTTCTTTGGTATTTTCCATACTGTATTTGTTAAATACAGAAACACTAACCCTAAACATTCCTGAAGGTGTTCAGGATTCAAAGTCTAGAGAAGTTTTTGCCTACATATATATATAATACCTATAATTATGAATATGGATGTGGTTACATTTTTTTCTTAGCATTTCTCAGACAGTATTGACACAAGTCTTGTTTCTTTTGTCACTATTAACATTTGAAAAGCTTATTTTTGTCTAAGCTTGACATTCAGAAATGAAGAGATCTTACCCCTCAAGCATTATAGTCTAAGCTCATGCTTTCAAATCACAAAGATTAGGACATTTCTCACATTGGCTTTGTTAAAGTTTAAGCATAAAGCTTTCCACATCAGGAATGTAACGAATGTGAAAAATATTCTGAAAAAAGTATTTTGAATTGATATTTACATAGACGTATCTCCACAAAGAATGTAAGACTACTATTTTTGAGAGAACAATTCAATAATTTGGGTCATGTTTTTGACAAATGGCAATGCTTTGCATACATCATTCATCTGCCCATGATACCGTCTCTGAAATTCACCCAGAATAAAAAATTAATCACTGTAGCAGAATATCCCAATTCCCAATATTTTATGTAGCTTGTTGTGTAGTCATATTAATGCTCTAAAGGATTGCTTCCGCACAATAGAAATTTGTATACTGTCTGTCTTAAACATGAGAGTAAACTATTGCACTTCTCAGTACTTTTTTTTTTTTTTTTTTTTTTTTTTTTTTTTTTCTGTGAATCTATGCTCTTTTGTCCTAAATGCCATTTCTCTGAGTTCTCCTCTTCCAATTAAGGAAAAAGGCTCAGCCAGCCATCCATTTGAATTTATCTCAGTCTTGTGGTTGGTCTTCATTTTGATCATTCTGACTTGTGCACAGGAATCTTCCCAGGTTTTGTGGTTAGAAGAAAATGATAGTAAGCTGCTTTGCATAATCAACTGTACTCTTATTTTAAAGCTAAGTTACTGCTATTTTAGTGTTTCATTTGGTTTGGGTTTTAGTGTGTGTGTGTGACTTCTGCATTCCTTGTTGTTTCACATACATTAGTATAGTGAAAAGGATTATTCATTTCCTAGAAAAATATTTCTTACAGAATTTTTTTATTAAGAAGACTTCATTTCTAAAGGAGAAGAGGTTTCTTCTACTGTACTAGAAATAGAACTTCATTATTTGTTTACTGTCATAGATGTTCAGTCATGATAAATGATATATCAAGTAAGATACTAGTAATCATTTTGCATATATGAGTAACTCAGTGATTCTGTCTAGACTGAGAGAACAGATCATGAAGACTCCTGAGCTTCCAATGAGCCAAACAAATATAAATAATAGATTAACTTTGGGTCAGATATAATTTCAAAATACCAAACTAATTAGAATTTAATTAAAAAAGACTTTTTGGTGTGCATGTGGTTCATGCATGCAGATAGTTCATATGAATTTTGTTTGGACAGAAAATGAAGCTTTTAGTACTTAGACTGAAATTCTTGGCAGGAACATAGCTCTTCCCACCTGTTTTTCTGCCTTGAACATTTTTTGAAATTAGCTATGTTCATTGAAGAGTAGAAATGATGAATAAGCTTTTGTCCAGCTGAAAAAAAGGGAATATATTCTTTTAGTTGGAAGTGGTATTTGTCTACATAGTACTCTTAATATTTTTAAAATTATGATAGTATAATTATAGCAATATTAAACTATTAAAGCAAAATCAGTGCAAACCCAGACTATAGAGTGTTTTTGTGAACAGTCATTCTTGACTTTTGTTTTTTAAATAATTTCCATAAACTAAATTTGTGTTAGAGTACACATATGTGTATATATATATATATATTTAGTGAATTTAACTTAAATTCTTTGTCACAGATGTAGAATGTGTAGACACGCATTCAAACAATCCAGTGCAACTTTTAATATCTGTAAAACATGCTATTCAGAGAATCTGGATGTAGGAGTTCCAAAGTTTTTTTAGCGACATCTAGACTGTTTGCTTATCAATCTGTCTTGGCTGAACCTAAGAGTATGGACCCACCATTTATTACTCAGCGGGGAATCCTCTTCAGATTACTTCAAATTTAGTCTTGGAGGTTACTGTCTCATCAGTATCATATTACCAGCCTTTAATTTGTACTACACTAAACTGCTGCACATTACAGATGTACACCAAGAGATATCTTAATCACCGAATCACAGAAAATTAGGGGTTGGAAGGGACCTCGAAAGGGACCTCTAGTCCAACACTCCTGCCAGAGCAGGGTCATCTACTGCAGGTCACAAGTGCCCACAATTGGTAATTTTGTAAACCTTCAGAAATAAGTATATGAAACACTTCACTGGTCTCTGCAGTCAGAGCTGAATGTTTAAAGGTGAATTTTTGGATAGTTGTAGGTGTTTAAATAAGAGTATATGCGTAGAATACTCAGAAAATACCATAAAACTATTAGACTGATAGCCACTTCTGAAAAATGGTTTATGTCTGTTCTTATATTCGTTTATCAGTATTGATTTTACTGCATTAGTGATTCCTTGAAACTGTTTTTTGCAGCATTTTTCCTGTATATTTCCTTCTGACAGATGTTCTCTTACATTAAAAAAAAAAAAGGTTACTTTTAAGGCATGAAGTAGTCTTGGCATCTGTCTAATTGCTTGTTTTCATTCTGCATTTTTCACTTTGTTTGCTCCCCATCTGTTTTCAACCCATCTTCTACTAATACACTGCAATTTCCTATTCATGTTCTTATACCTAGTACACATTCAATTTTCTTTACCCTTAGTTGACATGTTGTATGTATTATTGTGTCTTCACTTTTATTTTTTGATAAATTTGGACAAAACCAAAAAGATCCAGTGATATTTCATTATTATTAGCCTAAAATAACCACTTGAAAATGCTGCAGCTATAAGGAGAACAGTATAGGTAAAGTAGTTGTAGTAATTTTCTGAAGAGGTGATTATTAAAAAAATTAGCAATGTTAGAAAAATAGCCATTACTACAATTCTGAATCAGAATAATTTCCTCAGAAAACGTGAACTTTCTTTTTCAGATATAGGAAATCTTTAGTTTAGCTTTCATCATAGCTGCTTTTAAATTGAAGTTTTTAATTTTCTTTTAAAGAAGCACATTACACGACCCACACGGTATTAACTATGAAAAATTATCACGTGTTACTTTTGTTACTTTGAAATCTCTTTTTCTTGCATCCTTTGTAATCATACATGCTTCTTTCACACTCTGTGAATACTTGAGTATCACAAGGATCTAGCAACCCAATCTGAAAATATATTATCTTCCAGGGAGTCAGAACTAATTTACCACATTTTACTTTTAGCTTCTTTCATTTGCATACATCACTCCTTGATAGTTTTTCCTTATTTATAAATTGTCATGGCACATGTAAACTTTCTCCATAACATAAATCTAAAATTTTCCTTTTTCATAGCAAATAGACATCCTTCCTATCCATTTTTTCCAGGCAGAATTATTTACACATGCAGTGCAACAGGTTTTTTTTGTGTCAAATCACATCTTTGTTAAGCTTGAACTTCCAACTTTTAAAGAGGAATGTAGGGTTGGGGCAGACTAATTCATCTATGTTTTCCATATATTGCTGAACATTTAAAATGGAATGAAAAATTAATTTTTATTCTTTCCTTATGAGTATTATTATTTTACAAACAAAGCAAAGTGCACATCCTGCACATGAGCTGGAGCAATCCAAAGCACAGTTACAGGCTGGGTGGAGAATAGATTTGGAACAGCTCTGAGGAGAAGGACTTGGGGGTGTTGGTTGATGAAAAGCTCAAGGTGAGCTGGCAACGTGCCCTCAGAGAACAGAAAATTAAGAGTATGCCTGGCTGCAATAAAAGAAGCATGGCCAGCAGGTCAAGTGAGATTATTCTCTCCATCTACTCTCTGTCATGAGACCCCACCCGAGTACAGTGTTCAGTTCTGGAGCCCCAGACATGGGAAGGACATGAGGCTGTTGGAGTCAGTCCAGAGGAGGGCCACAAAGATAATCAGAGGGCTGAAGCACCCCTGCTATGAAGTCAGGCTAAGAGAGATGGGGTTGTTTAGCCTGGTGAAAAGAAAGCTGTGGTGAGACCATATAGTTGCTTTTTAGTACCCAAAGGCATCCTGTAGGAAAGATGGAGAGGGACTTTTTTTTAGGGGCATGTAGTGAAAGAAAGAGGAGAAATGGTTTTTGGGTAGAAGAGGGGAGATTCAGGTTAGATATTAGGAAGAAATTCTTCACTAGAAGGTAGATGTGACACTGATAGAGGTTGCCTAGAAACATTGTGGATGCACCCTCCCTGTAAGTGATCAGGGCATTGAGCAACTTGTTCTAGTGGGAAGTGCCCCTGCCCATGCAGAGAGGTTGGAAGTAGATGATCTTCAGATCTTTGGATCCCTTCCTACTGATACCATTCTATGATTCTGATTCTGTACTACTTCAAGGAGCAATTCTGACCAGGATAAAGACATCGACAAGACTTTCTTTCGACAATTCAGAGATGTCTTACATTCACTAGCCCTTGTTCTTCTGGAGGACTCCAACTTACCAGGTGTCTGATGAAAGTACAACACAGCAGAAAGGAGGAAGTCTGGGAGTTTTCTGGAATATATGGATGACAACATCCTGCTACAGAAGGTAAGTGAGCCTACCAGGGCAATGCCCTGCTATAACTACTGTTTATGAACAGGGAAGTGCTGGTTGAAGATGTGGTAGCCAGAGGTTGTCCTGGGCACAGTGAACATGACATTGATAGAATTTTCAATACCTGGTGACTCTAGGAGAGTCATCAGCAAAACCTCTGCCTTGGACTTCTTGAGGGCTGACTTTAGTCTATTCAGGATGCTGATTCAGAGAATCCCTTGGGGAATAGACCTCAAAAACAAAGGGGCTTATCAAGGGTGGGTTTACTTCAAGAATGAAATTACGAAGGCACATTACCTCTTCCATGTTTATAAATATGTAAGGGGTGAGTGCCAGGAGAATGAAGTCAAACTTTTTTCAGGGGTGACTAACAGTAGGACAGGGGGCAATGATAATAAACTGGAGCACAGGCGGTTCCATATAAATAAAATAAAATCTCAATTCCTTATTGGATGAGGGGGAGTACAGAGTAACAGAAGACAAGGAAAAGGCTGAGGTACTTAACACCTTCTTTGTCTCAGTCTTTAACAAAAAGACTGGCTGCCCTCAGAGCAACTGGGCTCCTGAGTTGGTAGACAGGGATGGGGAGCAGAGTTCCCCTCCTGTAATCCAGGAGGATGCAGTTAGTGACCTGATGTTCCATTTAGATCCCAACAGGTTTATGGGTCTGGATGGGATTCAAGCAAGGGTGCTGAGAGAGCTGGCAGAAGAACTGACTAAAACACTCTCCATCACCTCTTCTGGCTAACTGCGGCGGTCCCAGATGACTGGAGATTGGCCAATGTGATGCCCATCCACGAGAAAGACTGGAAGGAGGATCCAAGGAAATGTAGGCCTGACCTCTGTGCCTGGCAAGTTTATGGATCAAATCATTCTGAGTGCCATCAAGCAGCATGTGGAATACAACTAGGAAATATGGCCCAAATAACATGGCTTTAGGAAAGGAAAGTCCTGCCTGACCAATCTCATCTCCTTCTATGACTGGGTGACTCACCTAGTGGATGAGGGGAAGGCTATGAATGTGGTCTACCTCAACTTCAGCAAAGCCCTTGCCATGGTCTCCCATAGCATCATCCTGGAAAAGCTGGCAGTCCATGGCTTGGACCAGTGCAGCCTTGACTGGATTAAAAGGTGGTGGGATGACCAGGCCCAGAGAGTGGTGGTGAATGGTACAGCATCCAGTTGGCATCTGGTGAGCAGTGGTGTCCCCCAGGGATCAGTACTGGGCCCAGCTCTATTCAACATTTTTACTGATGACCTGGATGAGGGAACTGAGTCTACTCTTAGTAAATTTGCGGATGACATCAAACTGGGGGAGGACTTTGATCTGCTGGAGGGTAGGAAAATGCTACAGAAGGACCTGGACAGGGTGGGTCAATGGGCTGAGGCCAACAGTGTGGAGTTCAACAAGACCAAGTTCAGGGTCCTTTCACTTTGGCCACAATAACTCCATGAACTGCTACAGAATGGGAGAAGAGTGGCCAGAGAGTGTCCTGGCAGAGAGGTACCTGGGAATACTGGTTGAATATTGGTTGAACATGAGCCAGCAGTGTGCCCAGGTGGTCCAGAAAGCCAATGGCATCCTGGCTTTTATCAGGAATAATGTGGCCAGGATTAGGGATGTAATTCTCCCCCTGTACTCAGCACTGGTGAGGCTTCACTTTGAATATTGTGTACAGTTCTGGGCTCTTCTCTTCAAGAAATATGTTGAGGAACTGGACTGGATCCTGAGGAGAGCAACAAGTCTGGTGAAGGGACGAGGGGTAAAGTCCTATAAGGAGAAGTAAAGTAGCTGGTGGTGTTAGCCTGGCAAAGAGGAGAGTCAAGGGGGACTTTATCACTCTCTACAACTGCTCAAATGGAGGTCGTAGTCAGGTGTGGGTCAGGCTCTTCTGCCACCCCACTTGTGACAGGATGAGGGAACATAACCTGAAGCTGCACCAGGTTGGATATTATGGATATGTTGGATATGTTTAGGTTGGATATAAGAAAGCACTTCCTCACAGAGAGGGTGATGAGGCATTGGAATTGACTGCCCAGTGAAATGGTGGTGTCACTGTCGCAGGAGGTGTTTAAGGAAAGGCTTGATATGGCACTTAGTGCCTTGGTCTAGCCAATGTGATAATTATAGGTCATAGGCTACTCTTAGAATCATAGAATCATAGAATTGGCTGGGTTGGAAGGGACCTCAGAAATCATCAAGTCCAACCCTTGACCACTACCGCTGTGGTTACCAGACCATGGCACTGAGTGCCACATCCAGTCTCTTTTTAAAAAACTCCAGGGATGGAGAATCCACTACTTCCCTGGGCAGCCCATTCCAGTGTCTGATCACCCTCTTCATGAAGAAATTCTTTCTAATATCCAACCTAAACTTCCCCTGACACAACTTAAGTCCATGCCCTCTTGTCTTGTTGAAAGTTGCCTGGGAAAAGAGCCCAACCCCCCCTGGCTCCAGCCTCCTTTCAGGGAGTTGTAGAGAGCGATGAGGTCTCCCCTGAGCCTCCTCTTCTCCAGGCTGAACACCCCCAGCTCCCTCAGCCTCTCCTCACAGGACTTGTGCTGGAGTCCCTTCACCAGCCTGGTTGCCCTCCTTTGGACCTGCTCCAGGACCTCAATCTCCTTCCTGAACTGAGGGGCCCAGAACTGGACACAGGACTCGATCTGTGGCCTCACCAGGGCTGAGTACAGGGGCAGAATCACTTCCCTGGACCTGCTGGCCACGCTGTTCCTGATCCAGGCCAGGATGCCATTGGCCTTCTTGGCCACCTGGGCACACTGCTGGCTCCTGTTCAGCTTCCTGTCAATCCAGACTCCCAGGTCCCTCTCTGCCTGGCTGCTCTCATCCACTCTGTGCCCAGCCTGGAGCTCCCCATGGGGTTGTTGTGGCCAAAGTGCAGGACCTGGCACTTGGTGATCTTGATGATCTCAGAGATTTTCTCAATAATTCTGTAACCTGGACAGAATCAACTAGGTAAATTTATAAATAATGTGAGATTTAAAAATAATCCAGTAAACACTGGAAAAACTATGGTTTTCTTTTTTTCTACAAAAAAAAAATAATTTGGAGATAATACAAAACTCTACCAGTTTTCATCTGCCAATAATTCATATTTTTTCAACGAACTCAGCTGTTTCAGGAAAATAATGATGTTCATTTTCATTATACTATAACTAAGACTGCAATTAGTTTAATCTAAAAATACAATTAAAGAGAGGATTTTAAATTTAGAAAGTTGAAATTACAAATTTCTACTAAAATTTTTCATACCTTTTTCTTTAAATATATGAGAACAATGTCTTATCCACAAGATTTGAGGGAAATCACCACACTTTGAATGGCTAGTATTATATTTCAGAAGGGCAGAAAAACTATTTAAGTGTTTATGTGACTATATTGCAATAAGTTTTAAAGACTGCTGAGGTAAGTCATAATGAAAAGAGGTTTATAAGCCCTTTTTCCCCACATCATCTACATTTCGTTTTGGCAGACTTTAGTTGCAAGACACTGGTAAAAATATATAACAGTACCTGATTAAATTATAACACAAGTCATGAAATTATGATTTGTTAGGAGAAAAATCAGTTAGTGGGTTATCAAGTGAAGCAACAAGTGTGAAGTATAATATTAAAAATCTCCCTACATAACAAGGTGGGGATTTTTTTATCATTAATTCTTTATTAAGTTGGTACTACAGTCAAACTGAAAGTCTATGATATACAGAAAGCATGTAAAATAATTCAGTGCTCATGTCAGCATTGGGATTGCCATTTAATGGTAAAGCATTCTTTAAGGATTTATTTGTTGTATTTCATATCCTGATCAACTTGAGAGTTTCGTATTTTAAAGTAGACCTTTATGTTCTTACTATAGCATATAGAATCTTTATATTCTTACTATACTATAGTATAGTATTACTATTTTATTAGGGTGTTTTATGATCTGCAAGATTTTCAATATTTTCTAATGCTCCTCTATATTTATAATTTATAATTTATAATTCTTAATTCAATACTGGGAAAAAACCCACCTCATTTATCTAGCTGTATGAAATGTAGCTATCTGTGATATTTATGCTGTAAATGAATTTCATTATCATCTGCTAGGTCTTAGAGTAGTTTGGTTTTTAATTTTTATATAGTAAATTTATGCTGTAAATTAACTAGGAATGAAAGATTAGGAGTAACAGAAATAGCACTGTGTCACAAACTAGTTACTAGGGTTGATGACAGGGATTTCATCCCAAAGCGTCAATTTTGTGCTAGAGTAGTCTTTCTCTCTTCATTCTTTTTCACATAATTTTTTGCATAGTGATATATTTCAAGAAGGATATATGGATTCAAGGACGGATATTTTTTCAGCTTTTTCAGCTTTTTTGGCTGATGCTTGACACACTCTTTGGGGAAAGAGGAGAGAACCTTCTTAGCTTTTGGGAAACCTTACAATGTGAAAATACCTAGAACATGCTGAGTTGGAAGGGACCCATCAGGATTCTCAAGATCAACTTCTGTCCCTGTGTAGAGCACCCCCAGAATCACACCTTGTGCCTGAGAGCATCATCTAAACATCTGAACTCAGGTAGGCTTGGTGTTGTGACCACTTCCCTCTGGAGCTTGTTCCATTGCTCAGTTGCCCTCTGGGTGAAAAACCTTTTCCTGATATCCTAGACTTTCCCCAGTTCAGCTTCCCACCATTACCTGAAGTCCTGTCTTCAGTCACAGGAGTGAAGAAATCTGTACCAGTCCCATCTCTTCCCTCTGTGAAGAAGCCATAGACTACAGTGAGGTCACCCTCAGTCTCCTTTTCTCCAAACTGAACAATCCAAGTGACATCAGATGTTCCTCATAAGTCAACCTCTCCAGAACCTTCACTGTCCTTGTGGCTCTCCTTTGGATGTACTCCAATAGCTTAATGTCTTTACTATACTGTTGTGCCCAAAACTACACAGAGATTAAGTGCCATAAACTCTAAGATGCATCTCTGTCATGTATATCAACTCACAGGAACCATGTCCATGCAGTTTGATAGGAAGTCATTTGGGAAGCTTAAGTTCACCTTTGTATTCAAGTTTTCCCATTGTTAAACTTTAATTGTATAGTAAACATATAAGATATACAATAGCTTATAGGTTTAAATTCAGGTTTAAGTTTGCACTCCCCATCCCACAGTTCAAATGACTGAAATCAAAATATCATCAGTGTTTTACCTGTCAACACCACATACCGAAATCCTTTATTGACACTTACTTTATAGGCATATATTATTGGTGTATGTC
The DNA here is from genome assembly GCA_023637945.1 of Phaethornis superciliosus. Classification (NCBI taxonomy): domain Eukaryota; kingdom Metazoa; phylum Chordata; class Aves; order Apodiformes; family Trochilidae; genus Phaethornis; species Phaethornis superciliosus. Next base: position 42,383,289 of record JAJQWJ010000004.1, on the reverse strand, counting down.
TTGTACAGGACAAGATAACAGATGAGATGTATATGTATAAAAGAAGTTATATTGAAAATAAGAAAGGCTCTTAAAAGGTGTATATTGGATTATACAACAAACAGGAAGGTATCTTAATAACAAAATATGCAAATAATCAAATATCTGGATAACTATTGCAAACAGCTAATGGTATGAGTACTCACAAATTACGTAGCAATAGTTCTTATACTACTTCTAGAACAATGATTAAAATACCTATAGACAATATGATAATAAAATGATTGCAGGATTTTTGAAAGTATTCTAAAGTCCTAGGCTAAAGATTCATATATATGTAGGGATTTGATGCTTCTTACCCTTTTATGGTTTCAGCCAGGTATCCCTTTGCTCTCAGCCTCTTGAAGCACCCCACTGAAGGGTAGGAGAGCTGAGCACACACCTGCTAGGGAAAGTGTACAGGAATCTCTGCAACCAAGAGACAGGAGTTGTCATGGTTCCTAGACAGGGCTTTAGACTAGGTACAAAGGGGGGCAGGGGTGAAAATGAGGCCACAAGAGCAAAGCCTGGATGCAGCATGACAGTGCTTGTGGAAGAGAAGGTTGCTAGTAAGGTCTTACAATCTCGGTCCTCTTTGAAAGACAAGAATGATATTACTTGTGTCAGGAGGAACAAAAAAATTGGTGAGAGGTTGGTTACTTTGGAGACATCTGAGTATGGTCTAGAGAGTATTAGGGTTTCTCAAAAGGTGTCCCAGCTGAGACGCATCTGCACTAATGCATGCAGCATGGGTAACAAGCAGAAGGAGCTGGAGGCCATTGTGCAGGTGGAAAACTATGATACAGTTGCCATCACAGAAACATGGTGGGATAACTCAGCTGGAATACTGTGATTGATGTTTACCAACTTTTCAAAAGAAATAAGCAAGGAAGGAGAGGTGGTGGGGTAGCTGTCTATATTAGTGAAAGATATGATTGTCTAGAAATTAATGTTGATGATGAGAAGGTTGAGAGATTATGAGTTAGACATCACTGTGGGAGTCTGCTACAGACCACCTACCCAGGACGAAGAGGTGGATAAGGTACTTTATAGACAGTTGGGTAAGGCTTGGAGACTGGCTGGACAGCTGCCTGTCAGAAAGGGTGTATTGATTGACAGTTGGCTGCATATGAGCCAGCAATGTGCCCAGGTGGCCTAGAAAGCCAATGGCATTCTGGCTTGTGTCAGAAATTGTGTGACTAGCAGGACTAGGGAAGTAATCCTGCCCCTCTACTTGGCACTGGTGAGGCCCCTCCTTGAGTACAGTGTTCAGTTTTGGGCACCTGAATACAAAAAGGACATTGAGGTGTTGGAACAAGTCCGAAGAAGGCCAACAAAGCTAATGAAGGGTTTGGAAAACATCCCTTATGAGGAGAGATTGAGGGTGTTGGGGGTCTATAGTCTGGGGAAACAGAGGCTGAAGAGAGACCTTATCACTCTTTACAAATACCTGAAAGGAGGTTGTACTGAGAATAGGATTGGTCTCCTCTCACAGGTGACAGGACAAGGGGGAATGCCTTCAAGTTGCATTAAGGGATATTTAGGTTGGGTATCAGGAGAAACTTCTTTACGGGAAGGGTTGTTAAGAACTGGAACAGGGTCCCGAGGGAGGTGGCTGAGTCTCCATCTCTGAATATGTTTAAAAATCACCCAGATGTGGTGCTTGGGGACATGGTTCAGTGGTGGGTCATCAGGAACAGGGTAATAGGGTAAGGACAAAGCTGGACTTGATGACCTTGAAGGGCTTTTCCAGCCTGAGCAATTATGTGATTCTATGACTCTATGATTCAGAAAGCGTTATGGCTTCCAAACAATCATAACCATTGTGACTGCACAAACAGTAAGGATTTTAATAATGTCGTTGGTTCCACTCCGATTTTCAAGTCTTCATGTAATACAAATTAATATCCTGCATAATATAAATTCAAATAATGACAGTTTTTTCATTTCAGAAATAAGATTGTTTTCTAACATAGTTTTTCTAAATAAATGTTATTGATTACTCATTCAGTAATTAAATGTGATAAGCCACTCACAAAAAAGCCCTGCAATCATGTCTTGATATTTGCATATGTAGTTACCACAGCTACAATTGTAGCTGCAAACTCAGTAATGAGGGGGAAAAAAAACTATGCCACAAAAAACACAAAAACATTCCCAGAGACATCAATATATCTCAAAATATAGTGCTACTTCTTACTAAAATATTCCCTTCCCTATTTCTCATAGTAATCTTATGGCTAAAGCATGATTCAAGATGCAGTTTTCCATAGTTTACTTGGAAAAAAAGCCCCAGCAATTAGCCACATGCTGCAATAGTTTCTGGTAAACGTGTTATGTCTAATTTGAACTCTAAATCTGTTCAATAGCATTGACATATTCAACAAATTTAACTTGGCCCTTGCAAGTGGAGATACTTAATTATTACAGTTGCCCTTTAACTGGAATGAATTTGTAAATTTTTATGTTCCAATGGGATTTTTTTTTTTCTTCCTTAGAGATATTTCTTGTTTCCCATATTGCAAAAAATGTTTGCTTGTTTGCTTGGTTTTTCATTTGTTTGGGGGAGGATATGGTAGACAGGTAGGTACGAGGAATGTGTGCTTCCTCTATGCAGACACTGTTGCATTAAATCACTTGAGTGCTTGTCTAATTCTCTGAAGTTGAAGTTACTTATTCCACTTGTATTATTAAGAAGCAAATAGTGACAGCAAGAGAAGTTTTGAAAGTTAATACTTAAAATGAAAGATACTGAAGATTTAGTGATTAAGATGATAGTTTACTTTCACTGCCACTGAAAAGGATAGGGAAACTTATCTAGGTTGCAAGTTCATTGTCTCCCTTCCAAAAAGGAATTCAACTATAAAATAAGTCAATGCACCACAGGAAAAAAATCCCAAGGACTTCCAGATATGTTGTGGACCATGATGAGTAGACCTGGGGGAAGGAACCAGTCATGTTGATTGACAATTCAGAAATAAACATCAAAATTATTTGTCTTCAATATAAATAATAAAAGTTTAGGATTCCTCAAGAGAGATGAATATAGGCGGGGGGATAGGTAGAACTAATATTCCAAAATTGCTGTGATGTCTTTGACAAAACAGGCCAAATCTTGGGATGAGACCAATTAATTAGTGTCACTCTAAATAATGATTTATTGTTGTATCTTTAACAGAAGATCTCTCAGACATTGCAAGCTGTTTCTTTAGAAATTGAGCCTCCCTAATTAGCCAGATGACATACAGGGTGGATCCTTCAAGATGGTACACCGTCTGGTCTAACTAGCACACAAATTAGCATCAACAATGATGAGGCTGGCAGAGATAAATGGAAATGAGGGCCCAAAAACAACAGTGCAAAGAGTTGGTGCAGCAGGTCAGTGCAGAAAAACTCCTGGAGATTAATTAGAGTCAGATGATCTATCAAAAACATATGGAAAATGGCAATTGAGACTGAAACACTTTGCAAAGATGGTCAGTACATGGTTTTGAAGACTAATGAAATGTCTGGGTAAGCACCTTACCAATGGAAAATTAACTGTCATAAACTCATACACTGGGAAGAGGATCATCACTTTTTAAGTAATGGTGTAAGACATAATTTTCTAAAACAAGGACCTATACTTCAGTTTAAGGAAATAGCACTGCTGGGATAAATAAATTACTCACGTAGAGTACTGATAACATTTTTCTATATGAAACAAACTTTATAAGTGGAGGGAATATACAGGTGAATGAAAATTACACAGGAATAACCTCAGTTATGAAAAACTGAGTGGGAAATGAGTGACCTGAGTGACACAGATCATATGCTTGGAGAAGACAACAGGGAAAGAAGGATGAGGTACTAAGGGTATTGTGTAAAGATGAAAAAAAAACAATACGCCTCTCAAATTTATTTTAGATCTGAATTTCATCTTAATCAGAAATGTTGACATAAGTAATATTACAGAGGATATTAAAACTAATCTGATCTGAAGAACAGCCTGTGAATCTTGGCTATAATAATATTTAGTGACACTAATATATCTGTCCAGAAATTACCACACAGAACAAGTTTTTGTCAGACTCCTTTCCATCCCTATCAGTCAGGGGAGATGTGGAGGTTTGTATTGGAAACAAAACAAGACAAAGCAAAAGCCCTAAAATAGTGTTTGATGTATATGTCTCTAAATAAATAAATAAATAAATAAATAAATAAATATTTGATGTATGGTCTCAAAAACAAAGCTCATTATAATTAACTTAATTACTAGACATTGTGAGAAGCTGTTCTGCCTGTGCTCTCTATCTTCATGTACCTCACCCTGCAGTTAACCCTAGAGGTCTACAACCTAATGATTTCTGGCAGATGTATGTCACGGATGTGTACTTATTTGACTGTCTTACATCCATGTTTGTGGTGATGCCTATTCAGGTTTTCTTTTTGCTTCTGCCTTAACAGGAGAGGCTGCTCGTCATAACACACTTTTTGACTGCTTTTTCTGTAATGGGCATGCCACATGACATTAAAACTGATAATGCCCCAAATGCCTCTTTTGCTCAATTTTGTCAGTCTCATGATATTGCCCTGACTACGGGTATTCCTAATAATCCTACGGGACAGGTGCTTGTTGAATGCCCCCATCAGAACTTACATAATATGCTGAAAAAACAAAAAGGAGGGGGTTGGCTGGATTTCTCACACAGGAAATTGGTAAGTACACTTTATACATTAAATTTTTAAAATGTTGATACAGAAGGCCATACAGCAGCTGAACGTTGATTTCAAACCTGTTTGCCACAGATGTGAGTCAATTGGAAGGATTCTTTAACAGGGAAATGGACAGGTCCTGATCCATGAATGACATGGGGTCGAGATTTTGCTTGTGTCTTTCCAGAAACTGCAGATAAACCCATTTGGCTTCCAGAAAAGCTGGAGCCTTACTACCTGTCACCAAGAGCTTCCGCAAGCTGACAATGCAGCTGAAAAAACAACAGAGATGTCAGAGACCTCCAAGCCAGAATACACAGAAGGAACTGCCAGTATGGGAAAACATCAAAACACTGATGGCTTCTGTGGAAGAAATAGTGAAAAATCAAGGTCATCTAGTGAAACCTGATTTGGTGTTTTTAGCAATGAAATGATTCTCAAATATATATATATATGGAAAGCAAACTATAGCTAATCTGACATTATTGCATTCACCTGTGAATTGTACTTTCAATCTTTTTATATTCCTATTGTTTAGTGATCTTATTATTAACACTTATAAGACATCTGTGTAACTACCCAAAATACTATACACTCTAGTTAGTTGTATTAATTGTCAAAACCATCATTTATAAAAAATAATTTACTTGGTGTTTAGAAAGAGAGTATGTTAAAGAAACCGTGCCTGCCATGCCCTGGACTCTGACCCGGTCATTGCTGGTCAGGAGATGAACAATAAGTTTCCACCTAAGTTAATATGCAAGTTGTCTTGACTTGCTAGTTACAAGCAAGTTACATAAGTTACATAAGGCTGGACCCTCTTGCAGTGACTTTGGGTGCCTCACCTATGGGTGGACACAGTGCACAGAATTTTCCTACTTGCTGGGAAGAGTTCTCCAATCCTTGCTGCAACTGGGGCCCCCAGCGCCTGCAGATCTGGATGATGGTTATGTATGCCAGTGGTGATGTATAATAGAGGTTAGATGTTTAATGTGAAATCAAGAATGTCAGTCTTCAACCCCCCCATGCCCCCCGCTGCTGACATGAAAGCATACCAGGGGTTAACAAAATCTTGGCCCCACATGACAAGATGCTGTCCAAGAGCCTCCTACTACAGTCAAGGGCAACACTGGGTTGGCCTCTGAAGAACTTGCAGCTCTGCTGCTAGCTGCAATCTAGTAGGCACTGAGTAGTGGGGACACATGCCATTACAGACCTTGATATGAGGGATTGCTACCTCTGTTATAAGAGGGTTATCTAGGAGAGGAGGACAGGCCTAATTAGCTGTCATGAATGATGGAGGTTGAAAGGGACCTCTTGAGTTTACCCAGTACACTTGTAGGACCTTTGCAGCTTATTTATCTGTTGTAAACCCCCTTCATGGTGGACTAACCAAAATACTTCATGTTTTTCCTGTGTAGTAATAGGATTTTTAATTTTTTTTTTTGTTTGGGTTTTTTTAGAATCATTACTCAGACCATGATTAACCTGCACCAGGGTTCACAGAATACAATTATCCCTTAAAAACAATAAGCAAGGCCGACCAAAGATAGCAACAAGGCAAGGCTCATTGCCACAAAATATAGTAAGGAATTTGGAGAGCACCTTCTCTGAATACAGAGATTATGTATTCTATTAACTTTTGGACTTAGCCAGGGTTTTTCATTGTGGGAGAGTGCTGCATCTTGTAAGCAGTATCTGTTGCAAGCAAAACCATGATATTTGTTTATTGTATTTTACTTTTAAAACAATTCTCCTTATCATGATATCATGTTTTCTCTGCACTATAAAAGAGCATTGCTGATGATTACAATCAGACATATTACCACCAAGTACATGTCTCGCCTAGCCTCAAACTTTTTTCTTATCTTTTTTCCTCACTGCATTCACAAGATTCTGTATTCACGACTAAGTAGCAATACATTCCAAACTATCTTTGTCCTAACTGTCTCTTTTAGGGACTGAACTATATAAATAAGATGGCATTCATGCCATTTGTAATTACTTGTAATTAATGATGTACATAGATGTACCTTGTTTGTCTTTCAGCATCTGTGATGCCTTCAGTGATGTCTGCAAGTATCTAGGAGCTGTGGTTGTTAATCAGCTTCATGAATACTGACTGCAGATGGAGAGAAGTACTTCCCCTGTGATAAGTCATATATCATATATCATATATCATACTGTACTGAAGCATTTTCTGTTTGGTTTCTTTTTTCCTAGGAACAGAAAAACTGTGGACGTATCATGAGAAATTCTGAGATGAAAGCACCAACCTACCACCAAGCTAAGAAGTTAAGGTGCCTAAACCATATCCCCAAATTGCAGTCTGAAATGTATTTTAAAATTAGCTTTTTTTTTCCTTAGAGAAAGTATCAAATTAGTCACTGCAAAATTCCAAGGTATTTTTGAATTATACCTTCAAAGTTTCATTTGTGAAATGAATAAACTCTTTAATGAATTTTGAGCTTTTGAAATCTGTTTTATTGAAATTTAAGAAGCTTTAGAAAACTAGCTCTCTGTTCCATCTAGCAAATGAAATATTAGTTTTCAGATATAGAGCAAGCTTTATTTTTTTTTTAGTAGGATAATAAATCAACAATTCTGTTAAAAACCTATTAATTCCACATTTGAAATTTATTTGTAGCATAGGATTATTACAGAGTCAACTATACTTGTGAATTATTGCTAAAACAAAACCATTGACATTTAGACCAGTGCATATAAAATGTACAGTAGATCGGAATTGCCAGGATGCTATACATATTCTCTGCAATATTATTGTTAAAGTGTTGGCCATTATCATATTTCTTGGAATTCTGATCCATGACACTTCTGCTTCTTAAATCTTTTGTATATAAAATAAGTGAATTTGTGGTCACTATGTACTTGCAAAGTTGTATAACGTCTTCAAACTGAGACAAAATGTGTCTCACCTTGATTCTGGCAGTGGTAGGACATTTCTCATGCTTTCATAAGTCTATTATCTATTCACCAAATTATTTCTTTTTCTTTTTTTCTGATGTTACTAGACTTTATGTTTCTCTTTGCCAAAACTTTCTCCTGCTCTTTGTGAGAATATTCAGTTTACCCTCTGTAATCTATCTGGAAATTTTATTTATATACTATTTATATACTCTTTTTCAAAAACTTACATCTTAGTCTTCTATGTGTGGTTTTAGTGATGTTTTTTTCAGTAAGAAAATACTGAATATTTTCACCCCTTAATCACAGAGAAATATTTTCTTTTATTCTCTTGTAATTCAAATAAAACCATAGAATCTTACAGAAAAGTTTTGTATTATTTTTAATTGAAAAAAAAACAATTAAAAAACCCCAGGATAATAATATTACATAACAAGAAAATTATCTTGACAAAAATATTCTGAATCTGTGATGCATCTACACTAAATCTTTTATTGACAATTTAAACTTTACAGTTTTCTGTTACGTTTTTGTATCTTTTCCTCTATTAACTGTCCTCTTAAAGTCGGAACTTCTTTTTCTTGTTCTGTGTTCTGCATAGCTCCTTACATGAGTTCTGCTAATGAAGTCATCTGCCCCTTCAAGTAGAGAATGCAAGTGTTAATCCTTGGTAGTATTTCTATAGGTATGTCATGGTAGTCAGGAAATGTTCAGAAATTCTATTCTTTGCATTTCCTAGTTAATACTACTTTATTTTTTATTGTATTCCTTCCATAGTTGTCATCTAACTAGTTTTAAAGGTAATAAAGGTAACTCAAAAAATTAAGTCATTGTTCTCCCAGTTATTTAATGTTTTGAAACTTTTCCCTGCTAGCTTAGATGTGTTCCCTGCTATCATGTGCTTCCAACTAAAATTGATTCTGAAATTTGCAAATGTCAATGATAGAAATGTATTCATATGCAGGTCAAAAGTTCCTCCAGCAACGAGTGATAAACTTTCCTTCTGTAGTAAAATCTTATGTTGTAGTCTGTTACTCTTTATTATACAATGCACCTATCCAGAAAAGTTAGTGTCTGTAACGGGCTGAAAGAAAGAAGCTGAAATTATTATCGTAGTGAAACTGAAATGTGTCACAGTTCACATAGAATATACCTGGGCTGAGTTAGAGCTATCTTGCCTCGACACTGAAAATATGGTGGCTTTAGCACCAAAGGACAGATGCTTGATTTCTTCCATCTGTGGTTATGCACAGTTAATGGAAGGGCTCTTTTAGAAGCCTCAGTGTTGACGTTTCATATCTGACAGTAGTACAGGCGTATGTAAAATCGATTTACATTATAATCATAAAGAAGTAAGCTCAGATAAAAATATTCAGCGAAAGTAGGTTCTGCTTTCTTTTGTATAGCATAGAAATTCATCTTGTTTTACCAGAATTTGAAGTAAACTGAGGCTCACTTCCTTTGGAGCAATTGAGCGTCCTGAATCTGCCAGTTCCTCCTAAATCTGATCTTTTTACTCTGGCATTTACAAAGCAATTTTGTCTAAAACTACAATCTCATTTTTCAAAGAAAGAGCAGATTTTGGCTGAGTGCATATTTAACTTTTTATTACATTTTGTATATTTTGGATTAATAGTCACTGTAGAAGAGGAGAAGTTTCTGTCATAGTACCATCTTACTGTGGTGTCAGGTCATCTTCCAACCTGAAAGTAGGATTTGTTTCATTTCTCTTCTGTGTGCAGTAAACATGGAGAGGGAAGCAATAAATATTCGAGCAGATTTTTAGTCTGATATACACTGAATTGGCTCAGCTGATACAGTTAAAATGATTTCACATATTATAAATCATTCTTATTAATTACAGTAGGCATAAATAACTTCAGTCTTTTACCAAATAAATGTCATGTAAGGGAGGTATGAAACATACCCTTCCACATTGCTTTGTATTTTGAAAGCTATTTATGTTTGTATGCTCTCTCATACATCTGTGGATTTGCTCATTATAAACCTAGAAATATTTACTTCATTTGTGTAAAAAAAATTTCTGTAACTAGTTTTTTTTAATAAATATTCAGGCTTGGGTGGAAAACAACATATTCTATTAAGAAATTATTGTGAAAAATGTACAGAATAGCAGCTGGAATTGCCTGTAGAGATTCTTAACGCTTTTAAGAGTTTACTTTTTAGTTGGTATAAACAGGATATTTGATCTCTATCTGAACAGAAATAACAACAAAGACCCCATGACTGAGCATGAAGCTGTAAAGCTAACAGGGTCATAAGATACGAAACTCCTTATTAAAGAGAGCTTACTTATAAAAGGATAAATACAACATGTGCATTCTGTCTCCAGTCAGTGCATACTTAAGAGTATGAAAGAGCAGATAAACCTATCATCTTCTATTGAAGTTCTTAAAAAATGCTCAATAATACTAAGCAATATGGGGTTTTTTTCAGATTGTTGTGTCATTTGATGAGTCTTTATTTTTACATAGTTTGAAATGTGTTTAGATGAGTTTTACATTTTGTTGCAGAACAGTGTGTTTGTACAAGAAAGCATGTATGTATTAAATTAATGTGAGTACTATAGAAAAGATCATTCCTGTTTTCAGGCAGTTTTGACAAAAATATGAAATGGGAAGAAATAAATTCTCTCTGTGAACCCTAAAATAAAAGCTCCCCTAAAGTAATAACAGGTTGTTACAATTTGAGGGAGCCCAGGCTAATTATTTGTTATCAATATGAGGGTCTAATTAGAGAGTTTTGGGGTTCCTCAGGGATCAAGTATGCACTGCCATTTCATGATATACCCTATAAAAGCCAAGAGGATGGGAAATCTTCCATGTTCCTGCTCCTTTATTTCTTGATGCTTCCTTCTCTTTTCTTTCTTGTTGTTTCCTGCACAGTGATGTCTCGGGGGGAGGCTCCTGACTTTTATCATCAGATTGCCATATGCTCTTAGAACCCAAATGCATCATGTTCTGGGAAGAGCCCTGAACCCTTTTCCTGAGTTGGTTATGCCACAAGGGACCTTTGAATGCTTGTATCAGTGACCATCAAGATTGGATTTTGTATATATTTGTATATTTACTCCTCGTCCCACAAATTAAAATTTCTTTCCTGTTTGAGTAAAACTGTTCGAGTTTTAACTTCCAACCTTTAAATCTCTCCTTTCTTCCCCTTTTTATCCTCCCTTGGGATGCTGGAGGAACGTAACAGAGAGCAGTTCTGTTCACTGGGTTTTGGTTCTCCCTGACCACTAAAAACTGACACATGGTTTAACCTTTAAATTTAGTGTGGCATTTTAATCAGTATTCCCCATATTCAGGAATACTTACACTGATTATGTAAGAATATAGGTATACAGTTCTATTTTACACATAATATACATAATTATATATTCTAAATATATACATTTTTACCTCTGAATGTAGGGATATATGCATTTATTTGGACACAGACCAACTGGGCACAGTAAAAATAGACTGGTCTCACAACCCAATTTGATCCCTTTCCTTCAATTCCTTCTGTAAAATTTACCACAGTAGAAAGAACATACTCCTAACAGAACAGTATTTTCAGTACTATGTAGCAAATTCCCATTACCTTGTCATGTTAAAGCTAAAGACACCACTTTAAATCTGTTAGAGAAACACATCAACAAACAAACAAAAAGAACACATTTAATGGCTTCAGCCATACCTCCAGCAAACAAAACTTTTTTTTGAAAATTAAAAATTTCTGGACAGCAGTGTGAGTACTAATATAGTTGATTTCATGCCACTATATCGTATATTCTACGATATATCTATTCATACATGGAATTTGGAGTACAGCAGCTAGTAAAGTTGAAAAGTGGTGAAATTTCTGTGATTTCAGCCTAATAAACCATTTAAAGCTTTGTCCTATACTGTTTCTCTCATATTAATGATACTCCTAGAACTAAATTTTCCATAATACTTAAATTTATATTTACCACTTCTGTTTTGAGCCACTCTTGTTGTTCTGAGGCAGAAGTGCTAACTCTAGTGATAAAAAATCAGATATTTGCATACTTATCAGAAATAAAAAGGCCAAGAATGAACCATGGTTGTTGAACAGATCAATTTGGTTTGGCACCAGCCCTTAATAAAAGTCTCTAATACAACAGTCATCCTTGCTAATAACTATGTTTATCTTAACTTTTAGTTCATAAAGATGCAGTATAATAACACAGGTTGTGTCTGTCCTCACTTAATCCACCTGACATTTCTTGCTGGTTTAGATTAAAATATCAATAAAGAAAATTTTTAAATTAACTGTTCTCACCTCAAGAACAATCAAATTGTGCTCTTAATACAAAGAGAGACATGCTCAGAGAAATATAAATAGTTTCACTGATGCCAAGAAATGGAACTGTCAGTAACTTACGCTTATCTGGAAGAAAATTTAATTAACATGTACAACCCTAATAAAAAAAATACTGGGGTTCTGAGCTCCTGAAGGAGGACAAATAGAAAATTTCACAACAGACATAGTGTTAAGGGCTGTTTAGCTTCACCAATGACCATTTGGGGATGGTACAGACACTCAGCCACTTCCAGTGACCAGCACAAAAACCATGGGCTATGACCCATGGTCCTACTCCTACTCAGTATCCTAGTCATCTGGTGCTGAACCCCCCATTTGCCTCACTCACTGCAGTCTCCCCAGCAGCTGTCACTTAGTTCTTGAAGTGCTCACACACGCAGGATCAAGTGAGATTAAACAGAGATATAGCTGAAGAAGGATGCAATAAGAAGATGGAATGGACTGCAGCAATCAAGTGCAGGTCTCAGTCAGGCTTGTATGTTAACTGCCTCATTTTACCTTTGACCAGCCCCTTTTATATGCATTTCTGCCTATGTTCCATTTTGCTCCTCCATAGTCCCCTACTCCATAGTCCCACATCAATTTGCTCAGTCCCCCTGCCCACCCCTCCTCCCCCTAAGACATCCTGGATGCCCAGGTTCGCATCTCTGTCAGCTGCGAAGTTCCACTTTGCCTGCACTTCCTTGGTAACCCATCAGTTTATGTGAGTGACCAGGTTTGCTCCTTGTCTTTGTCTCCGTTATGTTTGCCTCTTAGCTTCATGCCTCTCTGTATTTTATTAATGGTTTCTCCATTTTCCTTGTACATCCTTTAACAAGGTTCTCAATTAGGTAATCCTGTTGAGGTGAACCTTCCCAAATTCCAGTTCCCTTATGAATGAGTACAACTGACAGGCTCATTATTGTCTCCCTTATTGTTTTTGGACAGGTTTATGTCTCTGTATGTTCTTATTTATGTCTTCCTCCTTTAATTATTATCCCTTTTTGTTTTAAAAGGTTCTTGGACAGAGAGCCTGAAGGAAGCTGACTCTCACTCATTCCATATACCCTTCCATAGAGTACATTTTAAAAATTTCACTGGTGACAGGTTGCTTGATTAAAGAAGGCTTCTGTGAGAAATTATCTTGGTTAAAACATTGTTGTATAGTATGTTATGGGATTCTTCAGCATACAGATAGATATAGGCAGCTTGAGTTTTACTCTGATGATCACTTCAGTTTTGAGAACTTTTATCACTGTAGTGAGGAGGTGAGAAGGAGCACAAATGTGCTTTCTATTCTTTCACAGGATACCAAATCTAAAATCTGGGGGTAACATTAATGTTCCTTTTCTATATTTTCCTCCAAAAATAGAATACTGCTAAGGTAACTGCAAAGCTTCTATGCAAATATGAGCAGAAGCAAAGATGTGATAGCAAGAAAGGGAAATCTCTCCATATGAGGTAACAAGAATCCAGAAAAGTACACCAGACATTTATTACTTTGAAAAATCTAAAAAAATTTGCAGATATTAGGTCTTATGCTGTGTGTTTGAGGCTGACCTACAGAAAAAGAACTGCTACCAAAACCAACACTATCAGTAAATAATCTAAGCAATGTGCAAAGGGATCTTACAGGAATTAATGTACCTACATAAGGCAGGAGATCTTAGGTTACCTACAGCACACTGTATGTTTTAAAGACACATTTTCTCCATTTACTTCCTTTTTTTTTATTTATTTTTTTTTTCATTCTAAGTGGTGATACGCTTACTCTCTGCAACTGAATGTTATTTGTCTCTTGAAAAGACAGTGGTATCTTCTAGCCTACAGAAGTGTTCTAGCAAATGTCTTTCGTGACAGCAGTTCTTTTCTCTTTCATTATGTGCAAGACAGCAAGTGCATTCCCTGAGGGGCTGAGAAAAGCAGAAGAAAGTCTTAAGATAATTGACATATTTTTCAAAATCTGTTTATAGACCTAGAGAAGAGTACTTTTGGTGAAAAAAAATGTGAGATTATTGAATTATTTTAGTTCTTTAGGCAAGGTATGGAAACATGGTGGAGGAAAGGAGAACTTTTCCTTTCATTCTTGTATCCTTTAAGGAAACATCAGTGTCATTATAGGATTTTTTCCAATAACAGAACTAAAATCAGGATTTGTTCTTTCAGTTTACTGTAAAAACAGAATGAGCAATACTGGATGATTTTTTCTTTGTTTAAACTGATAATGTTAATTCTACTGTTTATTTTTGCTTCTAGAAGTTAAAAGTTTCAACACACAATTTTCGTTTATTGAAAAGCATATGCAGTAATAGATTACTCAAACCTGACTTTTTGGGTCATTCATATGGCAAAGTTTTAGTAGCAGGGTGTAGGAAGAACTGTAGAGAAGGCCTCTGAGAGGAGAGGCCAGGCATTGCCTCATGCTGGGCAGTCAGTGACAGTAAATACCCAACTGCAAAGCCAATGGTGCCTCAGGAAAAAATGTATTTAACAAATGGTAAAAAACATTATGAAGGAGCTCTAAGACAGAGGAGTGAGGAAAAGTGTGAGATAAATAACCTTGAATACACCAGTGCCAGAGAAGGAGGGATAGAAGATGCTTTAAGCACCAAAGCACTGATATCTCTGCATCCCATGGAGAAGACTAAGGTGAAGCAGGTGTCCACCTACAGACTGTGGAAAGGATCACAGTAAAAAGGTAATTCCTGCAGCCTCTGAAGACAACCATACCAGAGCAAATATCCTCACTTCAGACCATGGAGGTCCCCATGCTGCAACATAATGGGTGGTTTTGATAAAATAAGGCATTATTTTTATCTGCCAGTCGGTAGATCTCATATTTCTGTCTAGAAGTCTGTATTTATTAGCCAACTCACTTTGTGTTGATCTTTACACATAACTTAGCTAACTACCTTTCAATAGAAGAAACTTCATATATACAGGGACTTGATTAATTTATCAGAAAGGAGTTAAATTGCGAGGAGGGTGATTTTAACAGAATAACATTTAAGAAAATCTCCTCACCAACTAACTAACACTAACTAACATTAGTCACTAGATACAAGTCTTCTTTGACTCCTAAAATACAGTTCTTCCAGAAGAAAACATTGATACACCATTAAATAGGAGACATGACTAATACCGCTAGACTGACATGCCATTAGTAAAGACCTTGTTGAAAGCAATCTGTTGTCACCCCATGACAATGCTTATAGAAAATGAAAATATTAACTGGAAAAGCTGTTAATTTTCTAACATGGATCTTGAACAAGAGCCTAATCACTACTTATTTTTCTGCATATTATAAAAGGAGTTATGAATCATCTCAACCAAAAAAAGTCTTAGTCACTCTGACAGTTTTTCATCAGTCACAATAGAAATAAACTCATCTATAAATCAGTGAACTCTCATCTCTTTTTTTTTTTTTTTTTAATAATCTATTCTGAATTTTCTTAATTCGGTAAACACTTCTATCAAGTCATCCTGTAAGACTTTTTGTCACAAAAAGATCTCGTGGTCTTGTTGCATGTATATAATTTCAAAGGTAAGTTGAGGGACAGAAAGAAACAAATGAAAAAAATGTCATTGCCTTTAACTGTACCTGAGATTATCCAGAGTAAAGTGTAAAGGAACAGTTAGAACGCTAAACATCTTCACAGGTTAGAGTATCACAATTCTTGACTTCAGGTTTTTTATTTCTGACAATCCTGCCTCTATGCAAGAAATATAGGTTAAAGAACCTGCAGCTCCTGTGTGCAACTCCTGAGCACTAACTCTGTCTCTAATTATTCTGCATTTGCGGACCAGTTGTGTTAACTTCTCCCTCTAATATGCATGATCATGAGTATTAAGGATAATTACTGTTAAACTACAATGTTTACTTGTCTTTCTACAGTTTCTTGTGTTGTTAAGATAAGTTGTGAAGCTTAGTGGCTTTTTATGAAGAGAAAAGACATCAATAATTATATAGTATCATAAGTTTATACATCTCCCTTTCTCCTGACAGCATCATGCACTCTTCTTCCAAATAGTTCTTCTGACTTCTAAATATTCTTCCAAGTGTTTGGAACATTAAGCTACAAATTGTGTACTGTGTCTCTGTTTGAAAAGATGTCATAACAGTCTTTGCATTTTAAATTAGAATTTTCTAATAGAAAGAGAAGTGGAAGACAATAATACTTCAAAGCTATTACATTCAGTATTACATAATTTTGAAGTCTTTACAGTCTCATTGCCTTCATCTGCTTCAGTGGATAACTTCTTAGAAAAAAATTTTTGTCTTCCCTGTGATGACACTGAGTAATGGATTAGGTAGTTTTCATGATATAGTAAGATGAGAATGAAGTACTGCTTTTTAGTCTACTAAGGAAAATGAAAATTAACTCAGAAGCTTACCCAGCTTTTTGCTATGGACTTCGTTGTAATAATAGAGATTAAAACATTTGTAAATCTTTTAACCTCCACAGTCTTTTTGAACCTGTAAATCTATCCAAAACTGGCAAAAATACACAAGTATGTTTTATGTTACATTTCTTTTTTTTTGCATGGGTTATATTATGCAACAGAGTTGTCATTGTGAATAGAGAAAATAGGTCTAGACATACGTGTGGAAAGGGTTGTAACAATCTGGCTAGAATTTTACCTCTTCCCACTTGATTTACAGTCATATATTTCTCATAGTACTAATAATGTCTCTCTACTGCCAATTTGATCCGCCATTTGATCCACTAAAAATGTCCATGAGATTTTCTATGTTTCAAAAAATGCTACTTTTCTGAGAAACATAACCTTCTGTGATTCTTAATGATTAAATCAAGCCTGCCACTTTTTCTGAGATGACAAACAACTGACAAAGCAGAAAGATGCCATGATGATCCTGAGCAGAAGACCACTGTCTATGAAGGAGCTGGTGATTCACATGACAACTAAGCCTCAAGTCAGGTCTGCACTGTGATGTTCTGCATGTCCAGCATGGCCTTCAGGATGCATTGTGCTGTGGAGATGTCAGGGTTGCAAGGAAAACTCAGACAGCTGCTCTCAGAACATGAGCCTGCAAGCATCTCACAATAGCAGCAATTATGCTACCTAATTATGCCTTTTTATCTAAAAGTTTAGCTAGAAGGTCTGTGTAGAAAACTTCAGTGTTTGGCAGTGGAAATGATTAATAGATTTTTTTTTATTTTTTGAGTGAATGATCAACAAGGGGTACTCTGCTACAGACAGGAGTTGCACTGTGTACTGTGTTCTGATCAGAAGTGTATTTGGTGTTGCATAACTTGAGATTCCCAACATCTGAGAATCACCTGTACTATCCTCTCTTTCTATGCAGTGTAAACTTGAATAAGTTTATTTGAGCTGATTTTAACTGATTTTGAACTGATACTTTACAGAGTCTGAGTGCCTTTCTTACTGGAGCCATAGCAAACCAGCATGTCCTGGTACAAAATAGATGCTAAAATGCTGGTCAAAGGTGTTAAACTGTAAACTGCAGTGTCTTTGGAGAAAAGATGCGAAGCATTTGAAGCTGAGATAAGTTGCATAAGCAGTTCTCCAGTGATAAAAAACAAATCAGTGGCCTAGAAGGAAAATAAACACATAAGAGAAATACCTACTCTTACAAATATGGGTGTAAACAATACAGTTAGTATGAATAGAAAAGAAAAACTGGAAGAATAAAAATGTAAACACTGTGCATATTCATATAAGCAGAAAATCACACGAAAGTCTCTTCATGGTACAGATGTGACTGCAATCTCCAATGCAGTGCACTGAGTGCTGCCTTCCCTGAATCAAAAAATTCTCTTTGAAGAGGGTGAATGAAAACAGGATACTATCAGGGAAAGGCTCCTGTTATTTGTTAGTACATCTGAGAACCTGGGAGATCTTTGGAATTAAATACAAAGACTGCCATGTAATTATGAGAAATATTATAGTAATGCCACCTTTAACTGGAATCAAGAAATCTGCAGTAGTTCTATCACTATGCACTTGAGTAACAGCATGTAGCTTTTCCAAGGTAGGAAAACTTAAAACCAATATTCATGTTCTATATTGTTTTGAATTATTTCAAGCTAAGTAGTTGTTACCTTTTCTGTATGTTACATCCCAGTTATCTCTACAGGTGAGATATTAATTTATAGACATACATGGTATGAGTATGCCAAGAAAATTATTCCCATTCTACTTTTTCACCCTGTGACATTTCCCCTTCCATGAAGTAAAATTAAACAAAGTAAAGGTGAATACTTCATTAGAAGTTGTTCTCACTGAGTGGTCTGAAAAGATCTTTTCAAATATTTATATTCTTCCCTTGTTCCATATACTATGTCTTCCTTAGATCTTCAAAACTTCTAACACTAGTGTGAATCTGGACACAAATATTTGTTAAAATGACACATTACTGTAGGGAACATCTGCCAGGCCAGATATTAATTAATCCGCATTGTCTGAAACATGTGAATCTCAAATAATTACTGAATCTTGACTATGAGGAGTTTTGCATTGCTTCTGTTGCTAAGGGAACCTAATTTTACTGTTACCCATGATGTTCATGTGAATCTTAATTTTTAATAGTGTCAAAGAGAGAAGAAGCAGGAAAAGATTAGCAATTGGCACTGAAAGATGAGGGAAATATCTGAACTATGTTCTATCTTTCAAAAATACTATTTTGTCCTTGTAGAGAGGGACAGGTGAGCATTTTCATTGTCTCAGAAGAAGTGCCATAGCTTCCATTTCAGATGGTTATCATCACTTCAGATAAGTGAGGGTAATGTAACTTTTTTGTTACTGTAAGCTAACCCGTGGAGAAAACTGCTTTGATTTTGAGCCAGAAGCATTCAACAGGGCTACCACAATTACCATAGCTGACTTCTATACATTCAAAATTTTCCTTAACACAGAGTGTGACTCTACCTTTTCTCCCCTTCCTATCATTATAGAACAGCCTATGATGATTCTCCAGTCATGTGAGTTGCCCCACCCTGTTTATGTTATTCGTAGGATATCATAACTATCATAACTTCCTGACTGGGCAGAGCTCCAGTTCCTCCTGTTTATTTCCCAGACTGCATGTATTTTTATATGCAGAATGCTGATCTTTTGCTTCGTATTTAAAAAGACATCTGAGGCACATTTTACACAGTTCTGGCAGGTCTGGTTTAATCCCAAATCAGTTGTAATGGTGGGGTGATTGTTGCCTTTTTGGATCCCTCTATCCAGGTCTTTCTTTTTAAAGCACACCTTAACTGAGGCTCTGAGAAACTTGATCTAGTTTAAGGAGTCCCTGCTTACTGCAGGGGACAAATTACTCTATAATTCTGTAATTCAATTGCACGTTGTCACCCTACCCCCTGCTAAATTCAGTGAAAAGCCCTCTTGATTAAGTTGGCCAGCCTAACCCTGAAGATTCTCTTGCCTTTTTGAGACAAGTGTATTCCATCCCACCCTATCACGTTACAGTTATCGTAGAGTGTCCCATAATCACAGAAGACAAAACCTTTACAATGGCACCAATTTTCTAGCCAGAAATTAATATTGATTATTCTTCCATACCTCACTGCCCCCATCCCTATAGCTGGTAAGAAAGAAGAAAAGGTAACTTGGGCCCCAATATTTTTTACTTGTGCCCCAAGAGCTCTATAGTCGGATTTGATTTTACTCAAGTTCCTGCTCCCAGTATCACTCATACTCACATGGAAGAGAAACAATGGGTATTAGTCTGTGTTCTTCAGAATCTGTGGCACTCTTTCAGCAATGTCACAATTTCTTGCACCTGGGAGGCAGCAAACTTCCTCTGATTCTTCGTCAGGTTGGCAGATGGGTGTCCCAGTGTCCTTTAACAGAATCCCCTGCTCCAAGCACCCATCATTTATTTTTGTAATAACCTCTGTGTCTTTTTGGTGGAACTTCACTAAGTTGTACTTGTTCATGAATGTCTAGAGACCTTAAAATATCATATCTGTTGGTACTGATGTTTGGGGGTGAGGGATGGCATTCAGTCTTGGTTTTATGGGTAACCAGGGTCCAAGGTGTCTCATTGTTGGTGCTGTCTGATAAGGTATTATGATTTTGCACCCCTATATTTATATACTTTAATATATTTATATATTTATAATATAATATTTATTTATAATATATATTACATATATATATTTATATCTACTTCATCTCTTCCAATCCTGTATAGCTTTTCTTTTTCTTGTTGTTCAGCCAGCTGGTGCAACACATCCTGAGACATGTTGAGACACCGGTAGTCTTTCTTCCACCCTCCAGTAAGAACAACACTCTTAAGAACTTACTGCAGCCAGAGACCTGGACACTTGTGTGACTGTGTGAGACCTCAGTCTGGGTCACCACATTCCTTCAGGCAGAGGCTTTTGTCTAAATGGAAATCATAACTCTTCTGGGAGGGTTACAACCCTAAGTTAAGGTACCCTCCAAAGCCAAAAAGGGAGCTGCACCCTACTCCCTCCCACCAACTATGGTGCAATCTGCTGCACAATGCCCTCTGACATTCCACACCATGTTTGCCCATCCTGCTTGATGCACTCCCAGGTCACTCATGCTCTCTGACGGCTGCTCTTGTACGTGAGAGCTGCTGGGCTGCCGTCACTCTGGTCTCCAACACCACGGAGTCAGAGCTGTCCCCTCTTGGTCAGGAGCTGTCTCTTACCACTCAGGGCAAGGAGACATCCTACCTCTTACTCTCTCTCTCTGGCTCTCCCTGAGTCTTTTTTGCTGGATGCTGCAGTTTCGCCACCTTGACAGAGAATCCTGTGTTGTGATCCACCGCTGTGCCCCTCTGCTTCAGTGACATTGCGTTATTTTGAAGACCTGCAGTAATTAAAATACCTCTTTATTTTCAATTTTACATCTGCTCAATCATAAATTTGTAGGTTTTCTTTTTGTTTGTGTATGTGGTTATCTACATCTTTGTGATACCTGTCCAAAATCATTTGACATACATTAAGACTAGTTAATTTCTTAATTCAAGAGACAGAAAGGAACATGCCTGCTTCTTTGTGTGTAATGAAAATGCCACATGACAGTGCTGCTCCAGAAACTCATTACCAGTGACTTACTGGTAGGACACTATGGTTTACAATTTTCCCTTAAATACTACTATTACCTGATACATCAACTCTTTATGTAAATACATAAGCTGAACTCATTAATCATATTAACTGAATCTGATATTGTTAATTTAAGAGATTTTAATAATGATGAGGGTGCTCTTTTTGGTTGTGCTCATTTATAGGAACCCTCTCAGTCAAACAGAAATTGAGACAGAGTTTGTATTCGTGGTTTATCCAGTTAGATTTTTCCAGTGTTTGGAATGAGTTTAGCACTGTTTGACAATATGAGTCAACATATTCTGTTTGACAATGAGTCCAGAAGAGGTGAGACTATTAACTACAGATATACACAGGGTGTAGACAATAGCCAGGGAAAAAAGTCTACATAAGATCTGTATGAGATGATGGTCACTTTTGACAAAACTACAAATAGTTACAGCTACTATAACATATTTAACTGAAACTTTAAAAAGGGTTCTGCAAAAGTCTTGAAAGAAATATGAAGATGTTAATATATGTGGATATAATTCTTCCTCTCCCAGGTTCTCTGCCACTCAATATCAAAATCAAGAATAGAAAGCGTTTTTTACTTCAGAGTACTCCTTCTACAACAGGTAATGAATTATAGCTATTTTGTCATGCTTATTTGATATAAAAGCAAGAATGTGACAGAATGCAAAAATATAAGATTTGGTTGAAATGGTTCTTGAATTAGATTGATTAATATAATACATAAGTATAGCACAGAAAGTTAAGACAGTGTTATGGAAAATTAATTTCTACTGTGCTGAAGTGCACAGTATGTGTATTAGAAATGCATAATCACAGTGAATTATGGACTATATTATAGAACAAACCTTGGATAGTACTACATAGTTTTCTTACCCTCTTGATAAAGAAGCAAAGTGTCTGACTAACATATGTAGCTCCTTTTCCTTCTTATTCAAGAAGAGTTGTTTTGTATTGTGGAAACAAATGACAGATAATTTAGAGTGCATGCTTTCCACCAACAGAAAAGAAGCAATACTTGAGCTTCAAGATAATAGAGAAAGTTTAGTGTCTCAGGGAAGCATTACAAACTTGCCATTTTCAATATATTTACAAAATATTATGAACACTGGTATTTAATCTAAAGCCCTAGTCAGGAAATAAAAAAATTTCTTATTTCATTTTCTAAGTAGCGGCTTATACTTTGAGAAATTTGTTATCTATTTTAATCGTAAGTTTGTAATTCTTTGAAGTAAATTGGGGTGAATAAAGATCCAACTCTCACCTTTAGTAGGCCTCATATTTGAAAGGCGAAGGGGATAAATCTAGGCTTGCTAGGAATAAGTCTGGGGCTAGCATGCCCCAATATAACATCCATTGTAGGATGATATATTAGTGAAGACTCTTGCACAGCCATCGCAGCTGAGGTGGTTGACAGAAATAGCATGGGAAACAAAGAGGTGAGAGTTGTTAATGGTTTAGAAAGCCCAGTAAGATCTGAGATGGATCAAGCAGAAATTAGGGCCCATGCCCACAAAAAGTTGTTGGGATCATTAGCCCATCTGAAGTGCAACTACACCAATGCACAAAGCATGGACAATCTGTAAGCCATGATGTATCAGGAAAACTATGACACAGTGGCTATCACAGACACATGATAGGATGCTTCACCTGACTGGAGTGCCACAATTGACAGCTCCAAGCTTTTCAGGAAAGATAGTCAAGGTGAGGCATTGGGCTGGCCCTGCGTATTAAAAATCATCACAACTGTCTGCAACTTGAATGTAGTGATGACAGGGTTGAGTGACTTTCGATCAGATTTAGGGGCAAGGCTGATAACAAGGCTGATATTGCTGTGGGATGCTGCTATAAATCTTCCAGCCAGGCAGTGAGGTTGGTGAAATATTTCTGGGTGAAATTTTTTCTGGGTGAAAACTCATAGACATTTCTCTTTATTCTTTTGGGCAATTTCAAATTCCCTGATATATGCTGGAATTACAAGACAGCAGAGAGGGAACAGTCCCAGAGGTTCCTGGAATGTGTCAAGAATAACTTCCTGACTCAGCTGGTGAGTAAACCAGCCAGGGAAGGTGCCCTCTTGGACCTATTCTTTGTGAACAGGGAAGGCTGGTAAGAGATGTGGTGATTGGAGGTCACCTTGGACACAGTGGCCATGAAATTGTTCTCTATTCTTAGAGATAACAGACTTGGGGGAAGCAAAGCTGTCACCCTAGACTTCTGAAGGGCAAACTTTAACTTGCTTAGTAGCCTGATTGCCAGAATCCCTTGAGAATAAGTTCTGACAGATATTGGAGTCCAGGAAGGATGGACACTCTTCAAGAAGGAAGTCTTGAAGGTGCAGGATCAGGCCATCCCCATGTGCTGTAAGGTGAGCTGGTGGCATAGAAGATGAGCCTGGCTGAACAGAGAGCTTTGGTTGGCATTCAGGAAAAAAAAAGAGAGTTTATGGGCTTTCACAATCGCTATTCACAATGACTACAAAAATGCTGTGAGGCTACACAGGGATGGCATTAGAAGGTCCAAAGGACAGCTAGAAATTAATCTGGCCTCTAAGGTAAAGGACAGAAATAAAAGTTTCTATAAATATATTAATAAAAAAAGAATGTCCACAGAAAACCTCCATCCTGAATTGGATACAGGAGGAAACATAGCAATGAAGCATGAGGGAAAAGCTGAGGTGCTTAATGAATTCTTTGCCTCAGTCCACTAATAGGACTTATAAAGAAGAAACCCAACTGCCTAAGCTAGGAGACAGGGACAAGGAGCAGAATGATGTCCCCATGATTCAGGAGGAGATGGTCAGTGGCCTGCTACACCATATATATATGCACAGATCTAATGGGCTATGTAGAATGCCCCTAAGACTGTGGGAAGTGCTGGCAGGGGTGCTTACCAAGCCACTTTCCACCACTTATCAGCAGTCATGGCTGACTGGAGAGGTACTGGCAGACTGGAAATGAGGCAACGTAACCCCTACATATAAGAAGGGATGGAAGAATTATCTGGGAAGTTACAGGCCTCTTAGTTTTACTTCAGTACTTTCAGAAGATGATGGAGCATTATGGGTACATGCAGAACAAGCAGGTGATCACTCCAAGTCAGCATGGGTTCATGAAGGGCTGGTCCTGTTTGACTAACCTGATCTCTTTCTGTGACAGCCTGACCCTTGTTCTGAACAAGGAAAGGTCTGTGGATGTTGTCTACCTTGACTTTAGCAAGGCCTTTGACATAGTTTCTCACAGCATTCTCCTGAAGAATCTGGTTGCTCATGTCTTTGATGCACACACTCTTCAAAGGATAAAAAACTGGTTGGATGGCAGGGTCCAAAGAGTTGTGTCAAATGGGGTTAAATCCAGATGGTAACTGGTCACAAGTGGTGTTCCCCCAGGGCTCTGTGCTGAGTCTGCTCCTGTTTAACATTTTTATTGATGATTTGGGTAAGGGAACAAGTGCACCTTCAGTAAATCTGGAGATGACATTAAACTGTGTGGAAGTGTTGATCCGTCTGAGGGTAGGGCATACTGCAGAGAGATCTAGATGGGCTTGGTTGATGGACCAAGGCCAATAGTATGCCTTGTATGGCAAGTATGACTTGCCAATAGTATGAGTTTCAGAAAGGCCAAATGTCAGGTCCTGCTCTTTGGCCACAATGTCCTCCACAAGTGCTACAGGCTTGGGGAGAGTGGCTGAAGAACTGCCCAGCACAGAAGGAGACCTGGGTGTGTTGATTAACAGTCTGCTGAACACATGCCAGAAGCATGCCCAGAAGGCAAATGGTATCCTGGCCTGTATCAGGAGCAGTGTGACAAGGGAGAACAAGTGGGACAAGGGAGGTGATCTTTCCCTTGTGCTCAGCCTTGGTGAGGCTACAACTCAAGTACTATGTGTAGCTTTGGGCACTACAGTATAGGAAGGAGATTGAGGTGGTGGAGAGGATGCAGAAGAGAACAGTTTGATTAGGGGTCTGGTGAGCAGGTCTTAGGATAGGCTGAAGGAGCTGAGGCTGCTCAACCTGGAGAAGAGAAAGTTGAGAGAAGACCTTATTGTTCCCAACAACTACTGGAAAAGAGGTTGTAGTTAAGTAGGTCTTGACCTGTTCTCCAATGACAAGAGGAAAAGGGTTCAAGTTGTGGCCGTGGAGGTTCAGATTAGATATTAGGGAAAAAAATTCACTGAAAGAGTGGGTAAGCATTAGAACTGGTTGCCCACAGAGATGGTGGATTCACTGTTGCTTGGGGGTGTTAAGAAAACACTTCAGGAGTTGATCAAGTGGCTAAGGTGGTGTAGGACTGATTGTTGTACTTGATGATCTTGAAAGCCCTTTCCAACCATGATGATTCTATATGCCATGGGTATAGTTAGTTAGACTAAGTTCAATAGGTTTCACATGATGTCTGATTGCACTGATTTGAGAATAAGTCATTAGATGCAGACTGACAGTGGCCAACCTAGAGAACAGTGGCACTGAAAAGGAAAAATTTAGTACTGGAAAAATAGATTAAAAGAACTGTTATTTACATTTCTGATCCAGGAATAAATGGAATTTAATTTATTTGCAGAATATTTACTTTAAATGCAGAAGACAAAGATTTCAATTTGGTGATAATATAGACAGCAGAATGTTTTTTCATTTATATAAGCAGCAGCATAGACTTCTGAAAAAAGTACATGGAAATTTTATGCAAATATCAATTTTTACATAAATTACAGAAAACATCTGCAAAATCACATATATGTTGTCATGTTGACCTTTTTTCCAAATGAGTTTTTGCTAATGCTTCAAGAGCATTTTCCTAGCTGAGAAATGCTGCGTTTTCTTAATTTTTATTAGCTTACTGTGTACATGCACAGAAATAGGTCACTTCTCTAAATTATTGAATTTTAAAATGTTTTCACACACTATTTAAAACACTTTCAAAATTATAAAATACATGAATGAGAGTTTTTGCTTAGCTGAAGATTTTTATACTTCTTCATAAGTCCACCGTCTGTCTTTGACTGGGAAATTTGAAAACACTGTTAAATTATGCAGCACAAAAAAAAATACACACTCTTAACTGTCCACTGGCTAAA
The DNA here is from genome assembly GCA_023637945.1 of Phaethornis superciliosus. Classification (NCBI taxonomy): domain Eukaryota; kingdom Metazoa; phylum Chordata; class Aves; order Apodiformes; family Trochilidae; genus Phaethornis; species Phaethornis superciliosus. Next base: position 42,357,166 of record JAJQWJ010000004.1, on the reverse strand, counting down.
TGGTCCCTTAACAGAAGAATGATTTAATTCAGATTCATGAGTTTATTTTTGTTGTTACTACTTTCCTTGGACTGTTTTCCTTTTTTAAATTAACCACATTCTTTTTCTTGCATTCCTGCTTGATGACCCCTTAGTTGCATTTACACTTCTTCTTGCTCTATAATCCTTTGTGTTGACTGTTTAAAATAACAGAAAGCCAAGAAAAGACATTTCTTAATGCCTTTGAGAACACAATATATTGTAAATGTCCTTTTGATGCCAGAGAATCAGCATTTTCCAGAACTGAACTGCCATTTCTGAAACTACCAAATATGTACAGATTACTTCAGGCAGCAGGGATTCAGCAGTGTGAAAGATAAAATACTGCTTCCCTAAGCATGTAATAAAGACAATGGATTTCTGCTAGGAACTTGAAGAAAATAATTACTACAAAAAGGTTGAAAATGATGGGGTTTATGTGTCACAGTAGTCATATATTAGAAAAACTGGATTTTAAGTAAGTCTTTAGAAGTGGATTCAGTGGGTGGTAAATCCATAAGAGGTGGGAATCTGTCTATGAGTTCGGTACAAGTAGACCCTACATGAATTAAAATTATGCACATGGTCTCTGCAAAGTCACTCTCTGTTGAAGCTATAGATAGATAGAATACTTTTTGTCACTTTGAAAATAGGCAATGGTTTGAGTTTAACCATGATGAAAAAGACTCTTGTTCTGGCAAAATGTAAATCTAACTTTCCTATGTGCCTGAACAGAAAACTCACCCATACCCTTCATCAAGAAGCTGAAGATGAAAACAATTAATTATTTTTCTTTCACAATGCCAAGTCCTTCTCCTTCTCCTCCTAAAAGAAAGTTCAAGACTGCTTTGTTCAGAAGATAACATTGTTCAGGTTAGAAAACGTCACCTTTTACACAAGTGAGCTGAGGATAAAACAAGGTTGTTCATCAGACAACTAAAGCATAGTTAAATATTTGCTAAATCCCAACTAAATGTTTGGAGAAAGTAATCTAAATATGTATTTTACCATGTGGTCTTCTATTTTAACCTAAATGAAGGCAGTTTAAGATAATTAATGTATGTAGCAGAGATATAAGCCAAAAAAATTATATCTTCCAGCTTAAATTCTGCAGTCCCTAACTATCAAAAATTATTAATGGGTGGAAGAAAAAACAGCTAGGCAAAGTTATATCACTTCTGTGCAACTTAAAGTACTTCATAATTTAAAAAACAAACAAACAAACAAAAACCAACTAAAACCAATAGACAGTAAGTTTTTTTTTTTTACCAAAAGTTCTTCTATGCAAAATAAAACAGCTACTCAGCCTGCTTCAGTGAGGGAAGAAGAAGTACTGTTCCACGTTTCAGATTCAACAGAGATGCTCTTTTTCTTGATACACAGACATTCTTAAATTTCTTTCACAGCAGAATTTGACATTGAGGAGAATTTCCCCCCTAACAGCTATATTTCTTGAGTTTCTCCTAAACTCTTGGTGAATTTTGCTTGTATATTCAGTGATTTACTTTCAGGTATTATATTTACTCAGATATTATACCTTTTTTTTCTTTTTTTCCCCCAGCATTTTTGTCAAGAGAAGATCTTATAAAAACTTTGGAGGTCTTGAATATGCTTCTTAATTTAAGTATTCAAGAGTTTAATTTCATCAGGCAGCTCTTTAAGCTTTGAAGATAAAATGTTGTCTGCATCCTTCATTGTGAGAAATGTACTCATCCTTACTGTGAGAAACATTAAAGCCATCCAGTAACTATGTAAATGTTTTTCTAGTTTGACTTATTTATGCACTATTTATTCTGAAAGATGTTGACTCAATTTTACAGTCTAATTACACTCAGATTTTTTCTTGTCTGAAACCAAGCCTATGTGGCTGTTCATGCACATATACACATTATTAATAACAACGAAAGCAATGTATTCATGAACACTAAGTTCTACTAAAAGTCAAGCAAGCTCTATTTTGCAATATCTACACATCTACTAAAGAAATCTACTTGTAAATTCAATACAAAATATAAAAATTAAATTTTTGTAATATATTAAGTTCTGAACTGTGCATTCAGCCACTGTAAATAATAGAATAGTTAGATAATTGGCATAGCTACTGAAAATCCTGCAGATATTGTTATGAATTGCCATCTTAATAGTGTTCAGACCCCTGCACTTAAAATCATGTCTGTATTTTCAATAGAGCTTTATCTTCAGGACTGAAAATATTTTTTCAATAGTGAACTGTAATCAGATTTGTTCTCTGTCAGGTTAATGCATAAAAAAAAAAAAAAAGCTATATATTGTCAATAGGAAAAATCTGAAGTGATATGACGTTTGTGTAATTGCACAAAATAATTTCTGCTCCTTCATAATTTCTGTGGTCCCATGGTTTGGTACAGACAGTTACCTGACAGAAGTGTCAGATAATTTAATCAAACAGTAGCTAAACACTACAACTTATATTTTCAGTGCTTAACTGTTTAACTCTAGAAAAGTTCTTATTGCATATCTGAATGCATTCTCCTCTGCTGACTCCAACTGTCATATATTTCTTTGTAGTACCAAGTTGCAAAATTTCACAAAGACTCTTGTCAGAACACCAAAGCAAAGTTTATACTCATGCAATTTCCAAACTGTCTTTCATTTTATACTGACTTGTCCACTTGCTCCCTGTATATACAGATAGTAATCCATGCTGTCCTTGTCACTCTTTTTAGTTTATTCTGTTTTCTGAACGTTTTCTACATACATGTTTTCTACGCAATCATTCTGACCCCCTGTTTCTGCAGCTGATTTTTTGTATGCCTAAATCTCACACCTCAACCTGTTGAACAGTGTTTTGTTGTGTTTTGTTTTGGGTTTTTTCCCATTGGAAAATGATTTTTTTCCCAATGTTCCTTTGTTATGGCTCATGCAAACTCAAACCATTCTTTGCCTTGAACTGAAAGATTCAGAATATCTGAAAATCTACAAAAATCTCATGCACATTGTTTATTTTGCATCCTAATGGACACAAAGAAACCATACAGAACCCTTTTCCTCATATCTTTTCCATTATGCAGTAAAATATTCATAAATATTTTGTGGTTACCATTTCCACACAGCTTTGAAACATACCTTGCAGGTATTTCACATAGGATAGTTCCCGAATTTGATTAAAAGGTGTTCTATGAGACAATTTAAAAAATATCAGCAACTGTAGGAATGCCATTTCCTCCCTGTTTTTTTGTCATCACACTTTCTCTTACAATACTGAGTTTCATGGAAAATTCAATGAAAAATACCAAAGGCAGTGATAGTGGTTATCATTGTGTCTGGACTCAGATGAGAATGAGTTATATGAATAAACCCTAGTTATGTGATTACGTGAAGAGCAAATTATGTGCTTATAGTGGATGGCAAGTAGCATTATGTTTCTTTTTACTGAGGGAGGTAATAGTTTTAGTTAAGCTGATATATAATTTCTCGCCTCTCTTTAGATACCTATAATATAGCATAAACATCTGAGGTGCTAATGTAAGTTTTCTTTATGGTTACTATTGAGAACTAAGTGCTGCTGCAGGATGATTCATGTAAACTATTTTAGATGTCTCTTTGAGGATGAGATAAATTGCAGCCTTTTAGCAGCACTTTCCCTTTATTGATCATAATAAGTTTAGAGAATTAGCCCACTTGTAAATTGGAATAGATGACTCCCACTCTGCCTTAAAATGAAGTATGTGACAATTATTTGGGCTTTCTCTGCCTCCAAGACCTTCAGGCTTTGGTACCAGACAGAGACCTGGACATTAAAAAGGTCTAAACTTAGGTTACTAACATTAAATATCTGGATCAGAGAAAGGGAGAACTGACTCCAAATAACTTCAACACCTATGATGCTTAAAGTCTGTCTGCAGTCCAAAAGGGTGAGATGAAACAGATTAGAATCCTTTTTTATTATTATTATTTTATTTTGTACCAGTGCATAATACTTCATAAATGTGAATATTTTGCAATGTTTATTTTTCTCAAATTTTAGCCCAACCACCTGGCAAAAATGGTTTCAGGAAATTGACTGACCTTCACTTTTTGCTTAAGACGGTAGTTCTCAGAAATGTAGCCTGAGACAACCTGTAACATGGCCTGTTCCACCTCTACTGTACATTTTACAGCACATCCACAGCACAATAAATTCTTTCCACTTAACATGATGGATTAGTTTAAAATCTAATAATGCTGTGGCACATAAGAAAGAAATGTCTTTAGCTAGTCAGCACTAGCTAGGAAAACTGGAACAAGATATGTATCAGCTGTCGTAGCTGGCAAGTGGAAAAAAATGAATTTTCTAAAACTATTTTTATACTTAGGAAACAGTTTATGCATAGTTTGAATAATTTTTTATATCTTCTATCTCTTTTCAACCAAATTATTTGTCTGTATTTTTCATGTAAATAATATACTGCTGTCTCTCTCTCTTTTTTTTTTTTTTTTTCATATCTTATTTTTCCTCCTATAAGTGCGGAAAAAGTCACTTATCAGAAAGCAATTAAAGTCAGGAGCATGATAATGAAATGAAACATAATTTTTTGTTGTTATTTTTATAGTCTCTTTTAGATATGCAAGTAAGATTAATGGTACTTTCCTTGCACACAGGTTACAGTTTTTCTTTTTTAACTGCATGTGCCAGTTAACCCACTTCCTCTCCCGTCTTACTCTGTGACCATAGAATGTACCTTTGTTTTCAAATTTTAGCTGAAGATGGCACCACTGATGTCACTGTCTCATGACTTGTAGCCCACATAAGTTTATTTAAACATAGGGGTTTAACTCTCCAAATTTATTCATTAATTAAGTCCACAAGACAGAAACCTGCACTTAAATAATTTATTTTAGTCTTGTTTTTTACTGGTATATTTTAGTCATTTTCTAAATAAATGTTTTAAGTTGGCAAGAATTTATTTAGTCAGATTCCTACTTTCAGCTGGGGCATTGTTAATTTTCTTTCTAGTAGCTGATACCGTGTTGTGCTTTGGGCATAGTGTGGGAATGTTCATAAGACACTGATGTTCTAATTGATGCTAAATCATGATAATCTTAAATCAAGGACTATTTAGCCTTCTATGCTCTGTCTGAAAGGAAGTTCACACGGAGCTGGGAGGGAACATAGCCAAGACAGTTGTCCCAAACTAGCCAAAAGGATATGCCATACCATATGATACGATGCCCCATATGGTGGAGGTTGACCAGGGAGAATCACTGCTCAGGGACTGGTTAGGCATTGGACAGTAGGTGGTGAAAAATTGCATTCTGCATAATTTGTCTTTCTTGGGTTTTATTTTTCTCTCTTTTTTTAACCTTCCTTTTCATACAATGATTACTATTACCATTGGTAGTAATAGTATTTTTCAACTTATTTTTTTAAAAATTATTGCACTGTTCTTATCTTGACACAGAAATTTTACATTTTTTTCAGTTCTTCTCACCATCTCACTGTGGCATGCAGGTGATTAGTGAGCAGCTGTGTGGTGCTTAGTTAACAGCTTGGATTTAAACCAAAACATTGCGGTGATTAAAATAGAATTTGTACTGCATTTGTTGCTTCTTTTTAGTGAAGTAGGATAATTCATTAAAGAAAAATTAAGAACCATAAAGGTAATTTCATGATTCCAGCCATTTTTAAAGGTATCACAGAAAGTGGAAATTAAAATATATTTTAAAATAAGGGAGAAAAATGCTACTTTAGCTGTTTGTATCTAATTATTTTTTTTTATTAGGTTTGCTGTATTAGGAAATAAATATCACATCATAACAGATTGATGGATAATTACAATTAATAAAATTGTATGTAATGAAGTAGATTTGCAAGAGAAAGCAGAAATAAATCAGAGCCCATTTGTTTACCTTGTCCATCGAACAATTGATGTGCTATCTGCAGATACTGAATTTTGCACATATTCTTTGAGATATTAGGGAAAGTTATCATTTATCTTTTCATCTAGTTTCTCCTTGTAGTGAGAATGTAACTTTGAGACAATTATCATCCTTCCCAATTTTGTCAAATATTCTTCTAGTTTTAACTTCCAACCTTGAAGTCTCTTCCTTATTCCCCTTTCTTCCTTATTCTCCCTTCTCCCCTGGGAGAGAGGAGGGGAATAATAGTAATTATTTTCTCTGTGTTTTTGTTTGCCCTGACCATTAAACCAAGACAGAAGAAAAAAGTTCTCTTCTTTCAGTGAATTATAGTTTGATTATGAAGGTGATATGCACAAAAGATCAACTTTTGTGGTAGGATTATAAGGTTGTATTTTTAAATAAAAGTAGAAATCTCAGTAAAAAAAAATAAAATTATTTAAGTAGGCCATAAGTAGTCCTGTCACTGACATTTTATTTTCCCAATGTCAACCATCAAAAGAAACAGTATTTGTTTTAAATACATGTGATAGAAAAATACTATTTTATTAATCACAGCTTATGTTTAATTAGCAAGATTCACTTTTAGCAGTGTTATAAATTTTCTAAAAGATTCATCTGACACTCCTGCTCTATTAAAATTAGGAATTTGCTAATGTTACAAATTTATGATTCTAAACTTATGAATGTTAGTGTAATCAAGATAAGCATCCTGAAACTGCACCTATCTAATACTTTCAAGTTGAACAGTGTTGACATTTTAATATTTAATGACAGGATTTGAAAATAGTGCAATCAATGTTAATTAACAAAAAAATAGAATAGGTATCTTTGCTTCCTGTTCTTTATGAATGAGTGATACTGGTATCCTCTTTTTGCTATGGAAGAATCTCAAAACTGAAGAAATAAGTACATGTCAAATTTCTTGGATCTTCTATCTTAAGTTCTATCTGATGGTGTTTTTCAAAATATAAAGTCATACCTTAGTTTCAAAGACTCCATCAAGCAACAGAAAGAAGTGAAAAAATATCATACTCATTTGTCTGGATTTCTTGCTAGTGTAGTGAGAATTACATGCTAAATCAGTAAATCTCATCTGTTTAGTGTTTTCCATGCTGTGGAAGACCATATTCTAGTTAACAGAACCTGTAATCATTAAAAATGCATTAATTTTATACTGTGCCACAAAAATAATTTTACAATTTATGATGCTCATTAGAATTACATAACTTGCATAATTTATCCTCTTTTGTTCTCCTGATTCGATTGTCAGGAGAATGAGTTAACATGGAATACTAATAGTACTGATTTTTAAGTAGTCCATATTGATTTTCTTTAAAAGAGCAACAGAAAAAAAGTTACCAGAGACAATCGGGTATCTTGACAGATAGACTAGTCTTTTGAAAAGAGGAAATGGAGGAGGGAAATAAGCAAGTCACTTACTTGTTGGAGAAGTGCATTCACCACAAGATTATTCCATAAGAAAGACTAGGAACTAAATTTTTTTCTCTTATAATCAAGTGACAGAAATTACAAATAAACTGTTTTCAAATTTATCTTTAATTCATATATGGTTTGGGATTATATGGAACAGTGTTTTCCCAGTGCCCAATAAAGAAAAATATATTAGTTAAATTTTAACTAAATGCGCTTTCAGAAGTAAATTATTTATTGGAACAAGTTCTTAGGCATACACTTGCACTAAATTATTAAACTTTTCTGGAACAAAATTAAATAGCACTGTTGAATAACTGCTTAATGGTTTGTACTGGCTCTTTCTCCAATGTAGTATCACTATCATTTCTCTAGTTATAACAGTTCTGCCATGAAGGCAGAAGTGTAAGAAAAACATCTTAATTCTGTTTTTTTTTTTTTAACCTCCATTTTCTGGCAAAACATGAGATGATATAAATCATGATCTGTGTTTAACTTACAATGTTTCAAATTAAATCAGCCCCCACCCCTCACTTCCCTTTCCCCTCCACACCCCTTCTGCCCTTTGTTCTGTTGAACAGTGAAAGTCTTGGATTTAAATTTCTGCCTGTGTGGACAGTGATTTAACATAGACTTGGGCAGTAAAACTTTCCCAACAGTTGTGATTGTAACCAAACCTTTGCAATGTCAAAGGATTAGTAGTAAAATCCTGTGGTTTTGTCATATAACATATTGAGCATCAGGAAGTATGCAAGGAGACAAACACTAACATGAGACTTTGCAGGGTCCAAGATTCTTCTTTCTGCTCTTGAGCTCGAAGTTTAGGAGTAGTTGCAGTTTAGGACTTAGTTTATAGTTTAGGACTAGGTCGACTCATATCCTCCTTTGCTGTTCTGGTACTGACAAATCAAGTTCACACTGACATGGGACTCTTCCTGTAATTTGAAACAGTTTAATGCTTCAGGTGCTGTAGACAGGATATAAAAGACAACCCAGGCTTCTTCTGCAGCTACGTTTCAAATCCTTGTAATCCACCCTGCTGATTTTTTGTTTCCAAAAGTGAGATCACACTCCTTTTGCGTTGTGTTATTATATGTCCAGATTGAATCTACTGGTAAATTCTGTATTCATCTGAAATTTAAATATTCTTATATTTACTCATGACAAATTCATTAAGAGGCACAGTACAAATCTGTTTGTCCTTCATTCTGTACTAGCTACAATCAAATTGTTTTTTCCAACATTGCTTCATGTGTAGCATTTATTATGTTCTAAAACAAGAAGTTCATCTTACAGATTTATTTCTCATGTACAGAACTGCATTTAAGTGATTGCCTTGCTGTTATGACAAAAAAGTGCTTTGTTTTTCAGTATTTCATATTAATTTTCAAACATTGGTATCAATTTAGATAAATACCTTACAATCATACTTTCCCCTATAACCTTTCACCTACTCGCTTTAAATCTTTTAGAAAGAAATAAATATTTATTAGTATTTAATACAAGCTTATTAGGCTTTCTGAATCAGTTAGAGATACAACAAGTTTTCCTTTCCAGATGCAAGAAACTTTTTTCTTAGGTCTTGCTTTTTTTGCTTTCACATAAAAACTAATGGCATTTCTGTTCGCCCCACAACAAACAATGTTCAATGTGGAGACACCTGCAAAAACACTGTAAGGTACTGGAAGAAAGTCTGCTTTTCCTTTATATAAGAGGTCTCCAAAAAAAGCACCATTGCTTTCCATCAACTATTTGAGACTTGTCTGTACTTTACACTCTGTCTAGGGTTAACAAGACATTCGTCAGCTGAAACGTGTTTAAATCTCTCCTGTGGTAACTGTGTGCATTGGAGCAGGGCTTTGAGCTTGTTTCTCACACATTCCAGATGCTCTGTGTTTATTCAGGCTTTCTTTTTTTTCTTGAATTTCCCTAAAATTTTCCTATACTGAAATTTCAGCCTGTCATGGGATGGAAATGGTATTCTGCCCCTTGCTCATGTGGCCTATTTTTTCTAATCTTTGACAGACTGCTGCTCAGTTATTTTATGTACCTTCTGTTCCTTTATTTTCATAGGGTAAACATGAGAAATCAATGCACTTGTAGAATTTTCTGTCTGTCTTCTCAGTTGGCTTAAACTGTTCTGTAGACCAAAGGACTACTGTCATGTATAGAGTAAAATTTTCTTTTGGCAGAAAATGGCAATAACGTCTTACTTCTCATGAAACCTTTCCTTTGCTTTCTTCTCCTTGTTTGGCAACAGTGGCGTCAAGAGAGGTGAAGTCTTTCAACTCCTTGAACTAGTATACATTGTAGTATATTTTACTATGGATCAGCTTTGTGTGGTAACTTTGTCTCAAAACTTTGTTAATAGCGATGAGCTCTATCTGTTTATGACAAGGTTGGGTATGTCTGAAAAGCACTGACTGGGAATGTTGGTTTTCAAAATTCTCTATATAAATTAGATTCTGTGATTTTTATATTTGAAGATAAAAGCCTAAGTTTTGACATATGGAGACTTTTTGCATCTACTTTGCCTGCATGTGTGTAATAGTGAACAACTAATGTGATTTAATTTAAACTGACTGTTTTGGCTCTGGGTTTCTTATAAGGCTGAAGAGAGCGCTAGAACATTTCATAAATGGAGGCTATATCATGGCACAGGGAAGAAAGGATGCTAGATTCAGTGTCTAAGGGTTTAGGGACAGGAAATCAGAGTCTAAATACGCACTTCATAATACATCTTACTGAAGGCTTTCCCAATGCTGTTCAAAGAATGAAAAAGGAATGGGTATGTGCTCTCTTTTCCTTTGCCCCTTATTTGCCTGGGTCTGTCCCTGCAGCCTCTGTGCTGGCAGGGGCTGAAACAGTGTGATAGGTTGAGCAAAGCAGCTGTCTCATTTTGCTTTCAACACTGGAGGTCTCTGGAGCAAGATTACTGCTTAACATTGCTCTTAGCAAGTACACCTGACAGTACTCTGTGTGAGCCCTTTGTAAGACAGAACACTTGGGTATTGCTTCAGAACATAAGGAAACATGTAGTAGTTGCAACAGTTTAAATAGGTTTCATAGTCCCTTCTCAGGGCAATCTGATTTCGATAGCTGTTTTCTTCGGGCCTTAAAAATGGAGAAGGTTGTGGTTTTTTATGGCTGACGAAGAGAATTCTGTAAACTTGTACCTTGATTTCCTTATACAGCAAATTGCTGATGTAATCTTACCCTGAATAGTCTCAAATATAACTGTCTCTCCGTATCTATGAAGTTAAATCTATATGAAAAATCCAGTAAATTCAACATGCAAATTTTTCTGTATTTTAAAGCTAAATATCCTGGTCCAGTTAAAAGCTGTAATGGCTGGGGTGAAGATTTGACCTTTAGACACCATCATGCCCAGTTAAATATTATTTTGATATTTTAAATGTGGCAAAAACTGCTTCTATTTGAAAAAGGATTTGCATGTACAAACAATGTGCTGCATATTTCAATATACTGGTAAACAGCTGACTTATGTACACAGAAATTACCTTAAAGTAGAAATACCTTGTAGGTGGTAGTTTATGTACATCCACATTCAGACAAAAATATTCATATTACTGTCTAGTATTCTGAATAATTACACACCATTTATCTAATTATTCATTTTTAATTAAATACTACTTATTCCATCAGACTGTGAGAAGAATCTAAATTAATGAAGAGCTTTGTAGGGAAATTAAATCTTCTTATTAAACAATTTTCAAATGTCTAATTATTAAAACAAAACAAAACGAAAACAGAAACAAAAACAAACAAAAAAAACCAACAAAAAAACCCCCTCCACACTCATTAATTCCAACACAGACCTCTTCAGAAATTAGAGAATTTTCTACGTTTTTTTAATGCTGTACCTTCAGTGAAATAGTGGATTTTTTTGAGCTTATTACAGTCTGAGATATTTTCTCAGCTACAGTTTTGGAATGTTTTTTCTAGGAAAAGAAATATGAAATAGTAAACAGCTGTGAGACTTTTAATATCTTTCTTGTAGGAAAATTTGCAAATTTCATTTCGTCTTGTGAAAAGCAAGGGCTGGGATTTTCTTATACTTGGAGACATATGCAATTAAAAGCTGAGAAAAAAAAATCAAGGATAGAACACTGAGTACTGCCGTTTAACATTTTATTGAGCTTGATGCATGAAAATTAAACATGGCCACATAAGCTGCTGGTATGTGATGAATGGAAGGGTAGAATAAATAATCTCTGATTAATTTTTATAGCACAATTTGCTATAGTTTAATATAATATTTATGTGCCACCCCTTTTTCACTACTGATTTCCCTTTGGTATTGTTTTTCGTAATGTTCCATCATTAAACAATTCCTTTGTTTTGCTTTCTGAATTAGGTTTTTTAGTAGCATTTCTTTTTGAATGAGAAATAATGATCAAAATCCAAATAATTTATATATATTACTTCATCAGAAGAGAAAATAATTATAAACCAAATTTCTACCTCATGAAGACACATAAACCATATTTTCATATCTCAATGAAATGATCATTTATACTAAACTTAAGAATTTAATATCTGTTTTTAAATTAGTATCTAATTATTTCTTTACCTACATCTGCATTCCATTTATGTAACATGAAAATGTTTTCTAGCAGGGATGTAAAGACAGTGAAGTATGGCATGTTTGTTTTAGAATTAAACTGTTAATCCCTGAAAACATCAACAGTGGTATAACTGAACTATGCCTAAAGTTGGAAAAATGTGTAAAGTTGCTTCAGCACGCATATATTCTGGGAAACTGTGGAGGTCAGATGTAAGAATGTTTTTCACTGAACTTGCTTACAAGGTCCAAATGTAAAGCCAGTTTAAGATGTTCTGGCAAGATACAAAGATGGATTATGACATAGTCACAGAGATGATCAGTTTTAAGAACAAGACATGTAGGAAATGTGGACACATGTTGCATGTTTGGGAGCAGTCTTAGGACAACTATAGCAGATCTGAAAGCACCATGCCAAAAAGTTTGCAATATGTCTTGGGTTCTTGGGTATAGGTAAAATGATTCGGATATTTTCAGGATGAAATATGCCAAAAATTGTAAGTTATTTTCAACAACTAATTATTATTTACGTTTTTGCAGTCCAGCATTTGCCAACATTAAGCATTAACTGCTCAATAAACAGCATAAAATACCTGAAAATCATGATATTTTATCTGTTTCTCAGAAGTTCTATAATTGCAGACCAGTGGCAGAAGAACAAAATAAACATTAAGATGATGGAGGACACATTTATATTTTTCCAAAATAATCACAAATTTATACTTACAAAATATAGTTTTAAAAAAATGTATATTTTAAAAAGTTGTTTTGCACAGCTGTGTCAATTTGCCTTGCTATTGTATTCTACATACAAATTTTAACTAACAAAGGAAGTGATGCGTAGAAGTTTTAGACTTCCATCCTGACGCATCTTTAGATTAAATTACCAGTGGATAGCTCAGCATTACTGTAGCCTAAAGCTCCATTTGTCTAGTTGTCCCCATTTAAATGAACACTACTTATTTCAGCAGACTGTGATTTGATTTTAAATTGAAGCATGGTTTGGTAAAGCAGGAAACAGTATAAAAGCATTACTTTTTCTTGTTTTCTTGTGACATCTAGCATTATTTCACTTTTGTCTAAGAGAGGTACACATTTTTTTTGCATTTTCTCTTCTTGTTACAAGGCAAATTCATGGAAATTTTGCAGCTTGACTCCAGGCCTTTGTTTTTCTTTTTGCAGATCCATTAGCAATTAAATTTAGTAGGAGCTACACACAGTCATTAAGCTGAAATACACATCAGCCATCCTCACCTTGACAGGGTATTAGGAGTGTAAACACCCATGCTGGATTTTTGTATGTGGCAACTACTCCGCAGGAAATTTCTGGGCTATAATGCAATACTCCAATATTTAAGAGTGTGGCTTTCCTTCTGCACCTATTTGCAAAATCCTAGGTACATGTAGTGCTTTTTAATTGATCGTTCCTGAAGCATTTGTACTTTTTTTTTTTTTTTTTTTTTTTTTTTTTAATGACTCTTTGTAGTACAGATAAACCAAGACTTACCATGGTGAAAAAAGAACATTTTTCTGGCGTTTTGTTGGTGGATCGAGTTCAGAAAATGGCAACCAAACTAACTAAGGGTCTGGAGAACAAGTCCTATTAGGAGAGACTGCAAGAATTGGGAATGTTTAGTTTGGAGGAGTTATGTGGGTGGGTGTTGGCCTCATCTCTGAAGTAAATAATGACAAGTTTAGACTGCATCAGAGGAAGTTTAGACTAGGTATTATGAAGAATTTCTTTACTGAGAGTAGTCAGGCACTGGAATGGTCAGCACGGGGAGGTGAGCAAGTCACCATCCTTGCAAGTATGTTTAAAAAAGCGTAGATGAGGCCATGCTTTATTGGGCATGGTAGTGTATATATATATATATATATATAACTTTATTATTTTATTATATATTATATTATATTATATTATATTATATTATATTATATTATATTATATTATATTTTATTTTATTTGGAGAGGGGTGTTGCTGGTTGGACTTGGTGATCCTAGAGGTCTTTTCCAACTATGACAATTCTGTGTGATGAACACTGCTCCATTTCATAGTCTACATGGGATGTAACTAGAATATGTAATTAATTACTTTCAGAAGTAATTACAAAGCTCATGCTGAGTTTTTATGTCATGCTTATTCATATTGCAGTCACCAATATCTTTAAAATAAAATTTTAAAAAAGTTTATCCTTCATTTAATCAAGATAAGATTTGGAAAATCAATCTTGAAAAATTAATCAAAAGCTCTACCTAAATCCTTATAATGCATATATATGCTTTAAAGATAACTAATTTTTCACAGGTTTTGTCTTTGGTTAGATTAGTTTACTTCTGCTGTGTGCTTTTTAACAGTGCTAAGTGCATGGCCAGCAGTGTCTCTGCTAATGTTTATTTCATGCACAGCTGTAACTTATGTGTATGACCAGTTTCTACATACTTATGCACTGCTATTCCTACCAGGAGACATTTTTGCTTGTATTCCTGTATGCCTTTCAGAAATACTGTGAACATGTCAGGTATGGATTTGCATTTTAAATGGATGGATAATGGTATGGATAAAGCATTTTTGACCATGCATGTCTTTAAAATAAGCACAGCAGCTCGTGTTTCAGAACTGCTTTGCACATTACCTTCAGAATGCATCTTGGGCTATTGCATGTAGCAGGAGAAATCTCTTGCTGCACCTTAGGAGAATGGAATGTAAAGAATCTTTGTACTTCTGTTATTGTAAGGCTGTACTGAATCAAGGTTTCTGGCACAAGTGCACACAACCTGTGCCTCTAAGATATTAATGTAGCCAGGATTGTTTTGCTTACCACGTTCTCCAGAGGTTGTTTCTTGTTTCAGCTTTACTGTGATACTTACATGAGGATAGCTGACAGAAACTATTATGCATAGTTTAGAAGCATCTATCATCAAAAGGGAACAATCCTTATTTTGCTTTACTTATTAATTTAAGTATATACTGTATAAAAAGCTTTGGGGATAGCTGTAAATCTGTGTCCATATAGTATCATAACATACTTACATGTTTATTTCCTAATCTCAAAACCAAGTTCTGCCATTTTGGAATGTTTTTTTATGTTGTTTCATGACACTGACAATACACATTCATCAAAGAGGAAATGTATGCTTACCTTTAAAAACTGATAGAACGCATTTTTATGTTTTCATGGTTCAAAGATTATGTTTTAGAACATTCTGAGAACAAAGATAAGGTCAATAAGTAGATCTTTAGAGTAATATAATGAGGAATATTTCTTTAGAAATTGCATTTTGTTTAATTAATTGACAAGAAACTTTACAATTTTGTAGGTTATGTTCATGCTAAAGGTAATAGCTGCTGAGCAAATTGAGAAAAATAGAGCCGTTGTAGATACTTTGCTTATGAAACATATCACTAAGCCTCTTTATATATAATATCAATATATACTCCAACACCAATCATCAAAATGTAATTATTAGTGATTTCAGAGCGTGCAGTACAGACATTCTCCCAGGTTCATATGTGTGGATAAGGAGATCACCATGTGATCACCTGGCTGAATTTATCATTGTCCTTTTACAAATCTGAGATCTTTCAAAAAAAAGAGTTTGACCAGGTATTTGCATTGTGAAATTAAGCTATGAGACTGAAAACTGTAATACATCTCTACTTTTGTGTTATGAGCAGGAAAACGGTAAATAGATTCACAGGTGCTACATAGATAATATTTTACACCACAGATTTCAAGTGATCATTTCTGAATATAAGTTCTGTACTGACTATGGCTAGTTTTACATAGATGTGCAGCTGGTACATAAATATCCAAAATTAAATCCATTTCTTGAGTATTTTGTAAAAGGAAGCTATTCTTTATTTGTGCATTTTTTCTGAGCAAAGGAAAAGCAGTATCCCAGTGTTCTGGTTCAGACCAGGGAAGAACTAGTTTTCTTCCTTGTAATGTTACTTTCAGCCAAGTCATTCCTAAGTATCCACACTTGCTGAAAGTAACAGCAAGTTTCTCAGTCAGTGTCTGCTTCTAGGACTGATAACACTCAATGTTTATAGTTACAGCTGGAGACTGGTATGTTCTGAGAAACATCTTATGCACCAGATAAGGGAGTAAACGTGCTGCACCTGCAACCCTCCTTTAGGGAGGAGCAGACAAGACAGATGGACAAAAGTGACCAAATTGAACTACTAAATCTATAAATAACTTTAATACATATCATGTAAAAAACTTATTGTGGCATCAATGAACTACCACCTTTATGGTGGTCGTTGTTTTTATTTGGAGTTGGGTTTGTTTTTTTTTTTTTTTTTTAAATTCATGTAGTCTAACGTGTTACGATTTTACTAACTACTCTAAATGCTTCTTAGATTTTTAACAAGTATTTAAGTACTTGAAAGGTTCTGTAATTGGCCTTTAAAGGACTTTTTTTTACTTTCATAGTGATTAATGTTTAGGTCTAAGACACCTCTTTTTAGATTTACCTCAGGAGGTTTTTTAATTTCCTAAAATCACCTCACATGCCTGTTTTAGTTTGAATTTAATACTATATATATATCTGTATCTATATATCTTTCAAGATAGAAGATATGGAGGTGGAAGGATCAGAAGGCAAGATAGTGGTGAAAGAAGAAGTTAAATAAAGAAGGTAATAAGAAGACAATACAAATTAGGGAAAAAGGAAGATAGACACTATAGACTGCAATATCTGCTCTTTAACTAGTGAACAGAGTCAGAAGGTTCTTGTCCCAATAAGTCAGCTCATTCTTTGTGATTAAAGCAAGGCTCTGCACTGCTGCCTTGCCCACATTGATGTTGTTTGGGTTTTGTTGTTGTTGTTTTAATATAGGGTGGGTTTTTTTAATCCTTGTGCATTCCGTTCTGTTTGCCAGACTCAGAGACAGCCTGGCAGTTTATAATAAACAGCAAAAATTGGAAATGAAAACGGACCAAACTATGCCTCTTCCTCCTGCAGGTTTTGATAGCTTTTGAACATCAACTAAAGTGCTCAGGTAATGTATTTTACACTCCCTCTTCTTTTAGTGCTAAGGAACAGTTTATCAAAATATTACCTCTGGTAAAGCAACCAAGCAACAGTTTTGACTGCCAATCTCAGAAAACTAAGAATACAAGTGACATATTACGAAGGGCCCATTATTACTTCAATCATCAAATAGTGCTTGTAAGAGACACAGAGACTGCAGGGATATCCTCTCTAGCTCTTAATCTCTTCCCTATAGGCACCCATTCATCTGATTATCAATTCTATGGCATAAAGTTGTATGGGAAATCGAGGCAAAGACTGTGACTCAAGATATGAGATCTGGGTAATATAAAGTATCTAAATCTGCTTGAAGATATAAACAGAGAAAATCAATGTGTGTGTTACATACTGTTGTAATAGGAAGTTAAGTTACTCAAAGTCAGGGAAACAATTTCTTTTTTTCCTTACTTCAAATGATCCAAATGGAGACCAGTGATGGACAGGTGTTTCTCAAAGGTAGCATTCCACCCCAGGGACAAGTGCTGTTGTAACAGATTTGTCTGAGACATGCATAGTGGAATTGAGTGCACCCTCAGCAAGTTTACTGATGACAGCAAGTTGTGTTGTGTGGTCAACAAGTAGGAGGAAAGGGACACCATCCAAGAAGAACCTTTACAGGCATGAGAACCAGGCCTGTGCAAACCTCATGAAGTTCAACAAGTCCAAGTGCAAAGGTCAGGGCGATTCCAAGCACAAATACAGGTTGCACAAATACATGTTACACAAATAAAGGTTTCTGAACATCCTTGAGGAAAATTACTTGGTTGTGATTATTGACGGGAAGCTCAACAGGAGCCAGCAATGTGAACTCACAGACCAGAAAGCCAACTCTATCCATCAAAAGTAATGTGGCCAGTTGGTCAAGGAAGGTGATTCTTTCCCTCTGCTCTGCTCTTGTGAGACCCCACCTTTTATACCATAACCAGTTCTGGGGCCGCTAACATGAGAAGGACATGGAGCTAATAGAATGGTTTTGGGGGAGGTCCAGAAAGTTGATGAGTGGGCTGGAACACCTCTTTTAAAAAGACAGATTGAGAAAGTAGGTGTTCATCCTGGAGAAGATGAGGCTCTCGAAAGACCTTATAGGGGCCTTACAGAACCTGAATGGGGACTGGACTTCAGAAATGCTGGGAGGGACTCCTTATGAGGGAATTTGTTATACAGGAAGAGGGTAGACTGTTTCAAACTGGAAGATGGTAGACTGAAGTTAGACACCAGGAAGAAATTCTTCACTCCTCTTTACTCTCAGGGTATTAAGACGCTGGCACAGGTTGTCCAGGGAAGTTGTGAAGGCCTCATCCCTGGAAAGTGTTCAAAGCCAGCTTGGATGGGTTTTTAGCAACCTGTTCTAGTGGGACATAGTACTCCTAGTACACGGGGTTGGGACTAGATGGTCTTTAAGACCCCTTCTAAAGGAAACCATTCTATAACTTATTTTTTATTATTATTATAATTAAATTATTTTAATTATTATTATTATTTACTCTTGAAGAATGCTGATAGGATAACATTATTAATATGGAAACAGATTCGTTGAATAAAGCGCTGAAGTGGAAGAGCTGGAGTTGTCTAAAGACATCCACTGTAGACTGTGTTGCTGTCACAGCTTAGCAGTCTGGGTGAACCACAGACCTGATGACAAAATTCCTCTCTATTCCCCATCCCCACCCCCACAAAGCGAAGATAAAAGGCAAATAAAGACTGGAGACTTTAAGTTGGAAACAGAAAACAATTGGATATGGATTTTACTAACACAAGGGAAAGTTAATAACATAAAGGGTAAAGTAACAAAGAATACAAGTATATACAAATATATTGTATATATACCAATTTGTATATATACAAATATATATATCTGTGCAACCCAACAGATAGCACGTGGTGAGCTGATGGTAACATAACATCAGCACAGCCAACAGGGAGTGGGAGGAAAAAGGGAGGAGCTGCTGACTTCCCAAACTTTTATAGCGTATGGCAGGAAATGGGAGACAATAGATTCCTCCCTTTGGTTTCCACCTCTCTCAGAGTCCGAAAGCCCTCCTTCTTTAGTTCCTCCTGTTCAAATGATGGCAGTCGCACAAATGAGTGCAGCATTTATTGGCACTAGTAGGTTGATACCTTCTTGATAGAGCACTGTTGAAACATTGAAATTTTCAGCTATGAGCTTCATAGACTTTTCACGGAGGAGCATTTACTCTGAGAGTTTTCAATCAGAAATAAATTCTTTTGGTTTCCTTTAGACACCTTCTATAAAATTCACTTCACCTTCTGCGTCTTCCAGATCTCTGTCCCCTCTACCTCTTTGTATCCTGGTCTTTAGCCGTCTGTGATTTATCACAGCCCCCTTCCCATTTGCCACTTCTCATTATATTCTCAGGGGCTGGATCACCTCTGCTGTGAGGAGAGTCTGAAGGAGCTGGGATTGTTCAGCCTCAAAAAGAGCAGACTCTGGAGGGACGTTATAGCTGTTTTTCAGTACCTGAAGGGAACCTACAGGAAGGCTGGAGGAAGACTTTTCATACAAGTACCCAGAGACAGGACAAAGGGAAACAGTTTTCACTAAAGGAGAATATACTTAGACTGGAAATAAGGAAGAAGTTCTTCAGTACAAGTGTGGTGAGAGTGGAACATATAGCCCAGAGATGTTGCCTCCCTGGAAATTTTCAGGACCAGGTTGGATGAGCCCTTCAGAAACCTTGTCTGGATGAGAAGCATCCCAGCTCATGGCAGGGAGGTTGAAGCAGAGGATCTCTAAGGTCCCCTCCAGCCTAAGGCATTCTATGATTCTATCCGGACTGTGTTAGTGAACAGCCATTGCACCTATTCAGCTCAGATCTTGCTATTTCAGCACATCGCAGAATGATTGTTGACCCTGGGAGTCTGATGACTGATCTCACAGATCAGATTCTTACACATTCCAGAGAACTCAAATTTCCTACAGCTTCTAGAACTTCAGCTAAAACAAATGAAGCATCTTTGCCCTTGGTTGTCTAGAGATAATAAAAACTGAAGATGAAAGGAATTGTTTTTGAAGTAGATAATAAGGTGACAAAGCACGGATTTACAAATTGTGTAGTTCTCAAATGATAGGAGTTATCTTGACATGTTTACACTTAAGAAAGAGAGGGTCACAGTGCTATATATTTTTAATTGTTTCATGCACATTTATAATACGATTTTTCTGAGATTCTGGTAATGGATGTTTCTAAAAACAGTATGTTGGTTACATTCAACATCAAGCTACAAGTATCAGTTTGTTTTCTGTTTAATTTCTAACATTTTACACTAATTTATGTTTTCCCACCTTTTTTCAATTCATATCCCATATAATAGTTCCCTGTGCATTTTATTTCAAGATCATCAGCACTAACTTATGTGCTATAGAGGCTGCACATGTAAAAATGTCAGTAACTTAAGCTGAATATACCATGTAATAGAGGATTTTTCTTTAGTATTCACAACCAATTTGGTTGGTAATTATTTTACTTAAAAATTTAGATAATCCTTTCTGTCCATAAAGTTTGATATGAATGGTGCTTCAACATATTCAGTTGTTTTCTTCTTCACATATGTACATAGTTTGTCAGTTCTGAATGCACAGTTGTTAGGTTAAATCACTCAGCTGAGGTCTTGGCAACAAAATCCTTGAAACAGATAAGGCTTTCCAGTGATGTTATCTAAAGTCTCGGTCAGGACTTCTCCTGGACATAGGTTAATTGTCTGTGTATTTACACATGAATTCAGGTAAGAGTTTTCCATGCTATCATCAAAACTGAGCATTTCTAAATATTTTAGCTTAAAAGAAAACCACCACCACCACCAAAAAACAATCGCACATATAGTAAATGTATTAATTTATTTTTAATTAATTTTTTAAAGTGTTACATTTTGCAGACTTACACAGTCTCCTTTGCAGTCTTGTTGTGTTTTTTTTCTGGTTTTTGTGTTGCTTTTTCCTGTGATTATTCTAGTGTAAATTTTCAATTGAGCTCAACTTCTTTAAATATAATCCTATCACACAGAAGAAAAATATAAAAGTAATAAAGAATAAATAGCAACCTTCCTTACTGATTATTATAACAAACCAATATAAAAATGCTGTAAATGAGGAAAGAGAAAAGTGCATAGCCTTAAAAAACTCATAAAATATAGCTTGTAATTTTATAAAATGTAATCTTTCAAGAAGATTGCTTCAAGGAAGCAATTGCTTCCCGTGATAAATTTTTATCACAGGAATTATGTTCCATAAGTATGAGGCAACATGTTATCTACACATATTTATGATTAGTAAAACTGATTAGCCAATCCTAAAAACAGCTTATCTAAATTGTAATTGTGCTAAAAATAATAATTGTGCTTAAAATGTACAAACAAACCAAATATATTTTATCACAAAGACATAAGAAATATTCTGACTAAAAAACTGCACTACTAAATTTATTTAAATGATATTTAAATGGTTTCATTATTGCATTGTCAATTTTAAGATTTTTTTCTTCTTTATACAGTTAGACACATGAGAAGGCACAAATTATACATGTTTTTTTAAATTGGAGCAAGCTAGGACAGACATAAAGCCTAATTCAATGTTTTTTGCTGAATTCAAAATCTAGGTGACATAATGTTGAAGCTGAGTAACTGACTCAAAGTCTTATTTTTTCTGCACTATGCATAGAGAGGTCACTACACAGATGGATCCAGTCCAGGGAGCTGGAAGGGGAATTTCCCTGACTTCTAGGCTGCAGAATCATGCTTTTTTATGCAGTTATTCTAATTTCTTAATGGCCAGAGAACCAAACTACTTCTTTTAATACCTCCAGAAAAGTGCAGAGACTGTCCTCTACCACTCCAAATTGACCCTTTAATCAGTAGAGAGATGTGAATCATAGAATCATAGAATTGGCTGGGTTGGAAGGGACCTCAGAAATCATCAAGTCCAACCCTTGACCACTACCGCTGTGGTTACCAGACCATGGCACTGAGTGCCACATCCAGTCTCTTTTTAAATAGCTTTAGGGACAGAGAATCCACTACTTCCCTGGGCAGCCCATTCCAATGTCTGATCACCCTCTTCATGAAGAAATTCTTTCTAATATCCCACCTAAACTTCCCCTGGCACAACTTAAGTCCATGCCCTCTTGTCTTGTTGAAAGTTGCCTGGGAGAAGAGACCAACCCCCCCCTGGCTCCAGCCTCCTTTCAGGGAGTTGTAGAGAGCGATGAGGTCTCCCCTGAGCCTCCTCTTCTCCAGGCTGAACACCCCCAGCTCCCTCAGCCTCTCCTCACAGGACTTGTGCTGGAGTCCCTTCACCAGCCTGGTTGCCCTCCTTTGGACCTGCTCCAGGACCTCAATCTCCTTCCTGAACTGAGGGGCCCAGAACTGGACACAGGACTCGAGCTGTGGCCTCACCAGGGCTGAGTACAGGGGCAGAATCCCTTCCCTGGACCTGCTGGCCACGCTGTTCCTGATCCAGGCCAGGATGCCATTGGCCTTCTTGGCCACCTGGGCACACTGCTGGCTCCTGTTCACCTTCCTGTCAATCCAGACTCCCAGGTCCCTCTCTGCCTGGCTGCTCTCAGCCACTCTGTGCCCAGCCTGGAGCTCCCCATGGGGTTGTTGTGGCCAAAGTGCAGGACCCGGCACTTGGCCGTGTTGAACCTCATCCCCTTGGAATCAGCCCAACTCTCCAGTCTGTCCAGGTCCCTCTGCAGAGCCCTCCTGCCTTCCAGCTGATCCACACTCCCCCCCAGCTTAGTGTCATCTGCGAATTTGCTGATGATGGACTCAATCCCCTTGTTTAATTATCAATGAAGATATTAAACATACAACTTCTACTGAGGCTGCTTGGTGTTTTCTGTTCGTGGGACAAGTGCTCCAATGTTCTGGCTGTTGCGAAGAAGGAAAGATAGCATGCCACAGCAGCTGCAGTTTGCAAAGGATACTTTTCCCACTATTATATTTAGGCACCCATTAAGTCCCTTACATGTGTATTAGACACTGGATTTGACTGTCCTGCATAAGAGGCAGCAGGGTGAATGCCTTGATTCTAAAGATGTCAGGTATGAGAACTCCTGTTTGCTGCTCAACACTTGTCCAGTTTTCAGAGTAAAGACAATTTTGGGGCTAGTAGGTTGCTGAATTTTATATATATGCAATTTGGGATGCAACAGTTAATTTACAAGTCTTTGTTACCTTCCTTTTGCTCTTACCCTAAATGGCCCAGGCTTATTTAGGAAAGTAAACTCAATAGACTCACTAGACTCAATAGACATATTATTGACATATAGACTGACATATTATTGGCTTGTACTTCCTCTCTTATTAAAGACAAGAGAAATATTCAAGTTAACTAATTTCCAGAGTCAGGGAAATCACATTTTAAGCCAATATACAAGCAAAGTTAGTTATTTTTAATTAGTCAAATATACCAAGAAACTGTCAATTCTTTTATATCAAAGACTAAGAACTATTTAAATGTTATATGTGGTAACAGAAATTTAATTATAGACACCCATTCTGAAGATGTTGTTCTAGTTTTTGAAGGTTATGGGTTTTTTATAATTTTCTTCTTAAGGCTTGGTGTTCTGGCTTAATAAAACTCTGATTTATAGCTATAAAATATAGCTATAGCTCATGATTTATACTGGAACTCTGGTCTTGGTCATAGATACAAGATGATCCATTTTGTATTGTTTTCATTGTGTGCAAATATTGTTAAATTCTGTCATTTAAATCATATGAGGTAAATATTAATACATTCATTTAATATCACTTAATGGGATATTTTGAAACCAAGTCCATATAAAGGTTTCATTGGTTGTCAACCAGTTCTTTTCTAAGTACAAGTTAAAAGAAAAAACTAAGTGTTGCTCATATGGAGATACAAATAAACGGGTGCTCATTACTGTCTCAATATAAAATCCCAGGTTTTAATTATCTCTTTCCCATATTAGTTATGCTGAAAATAAAAAGGTTATCATCATTTGCATTCAGAAAGGGCATGATGGAGATGAATTTCCAACACAGCAAAGACAGCTGAATTCCTAATTTATTTCTTCCCTATTATTAGATCATGAAAAAAAACCCAACTATAAAACATGTTGAACATGACATATATGAGATTAATGTCTGATCATGTACAATATACAAATGAATAATCAGATCTATCAGTATACAAGACCAACCAATATTTCATTCTGTCCCCTGTAAGCATTTTTCTACTTAAAGACTTTTTAGAAGTAAAAAATACCATCAATACCATCCTTTTATAATCTCTGTTTATCAAATACTGGACAAATAGAAACTTGTATGACACTGGCTTTGTGTTTATCGTTTATAAAGGGTTTACAAGAGAAGGTAGCTATTTTTCCAGGTGCTTATCACTAGTATAGATGTCTTTCATTCTGTTACCAATGCTGTGTGGGCTACTCACAATAGAAAATGATCTGAGGATTAAAGAGAGCATAGTCTATCAGTTTGCTTTAATTTAAACTGAAGTGTTTCTGGAGAAGGCAACAATAGATATTACCTCTTCAGTAGTATAAAGGTAAGAGTACACTTAAAATTGCTTTCCTCTTTTTCTGTGTTTTTTTATTTGGTTGGCTGGATTTGGGTTTTTCGTTTGTCTGTTTTGTTTTATTGTTGGTGGGCTTTTTTTTGTTTATTTGGTTTGGTTTTTTGTGTGGTTTTGGTTTTTTTGTTGTTATTTTTTTGTTTGGGTTTTTTGGTTTTGGTTGGTTTTGCAGGGGGTTTGTGTTTGTGTTTTTTTATAGGTTTGTTTTGGGTTTTAATTTTTAAATTTGAGGAGTTTATGTACAAGTGTCTCCACTGTGTGCTTCTTAAGTGAGAAATAAGATCAAAACTTTGATGGTTTTGGCTAATTGTAGTATTGCACTATGGTCCTTTTCAGAATAACAAAATTAATGTCTACAGTTGCCAGTCTGTCATTTGCTTATATTCTTTCAGATCTCCAGAAAATCTGCATGTTTCCAAACCCTGCTTATTTTTTAACTTCACTAACAGTATTGCTGCTATCAGCAGGGGTGTACACAGATCAACCAAGGTTATGTTACAGACAAATCATTCTCTTCTATAGGAAAAACACTGAGCAAGATCAATATTAAACCTTGATTTGTGGAAAACCCAGAGCATTATCTACTGTTTCAGGAGGGATAAATGACAGAATGGAAGGCCTAAAAAATGCAATCTTCCCTGTAATTGGATCAAGTGTGAAGATCTGAAGGGAATCTTGATTCCTAGTGCAAAGGTACAATTGCCTAATCTCTGCAATGCTCCTTAGAGACATCCCTCCCCTTAGTGATGTGGAAGGCTTAGTGGATGCTCTGATGCAGCCTTCCTGGTTATATATTAGCTCTTGATTCAAAGAAAACCAGGTTTTGGACCCAGAATTAAAGGATGTTCTAAACAAACTACAATGGAGGCATAGCATGCACTTTTTGCATATAAAGAAAGTATTTCCTTCGGGATGAGGAGAAAGATAGCACAGAGGCTACGTATCAAGCACTAGAGAAAATAGAGCAATACTATGTGATACTGTGTATTAAAGGTCTTGGCAAGGACCTTTTTGTTGGTTTATGAATCTTGTGGGAAAAGTCTTGCTGGAAGTAAGTGGCAAAAGGGTAGATTAATAGTTGGGAAAAGTCACTAGGCACCTCTGATTTACCAGCACCTTGTTTATCATAGGAGGACTTTGAGATGCTCTCGAGATCAAACATAGAAATATATAATTCCTACGAATCTCTTATTTTTAGACAGGACTATGTCTGGATTCTTGATGCAGTATTTAGCAAAAAAATAGGCAACCTAAATAAGTGAGTGAATTTGTCCAGTCATTTCTGTAATAATAAAAAAGCACAAAAATAATTTAATCTTTTTGGTTTTATATAAAAGACAATCATACAAGACAACCGTGGAATTTAGATTCATAATGAAACAGTCTTTGCAAGAGCTGGATTGCTTCCTGATAAGGCTAATGTTTCTGCCACTGCTTGTATCCCAAATCCCTCTGATTGTCTCCATTTCCCAATGAAATAAAGGCAGACTACTTACGTGCAGCACAGCTACAAAGAAACTTGTATCATGAGATATTTATATTACTAAATCATATATAAACAAATCTACATGTTCAGGATGGATTTTCATAAAATCCACATAAGTAAGTAACAAAGGACAGAAAGTACTAAGAATTAAAAGAGTAAAATGAGTTTCTCTTTTATGATGTTTGCAGAATAATATTTTCTTGGGTTAGCACAGTGGTGTTTTGGAAGATAGAGAGACCACAGGGGTGAGAAGCTGCTGGAAGTTCCCCCAGTTCCAATCGTGGCCCAAGCTCTGCCCAAGGAAGAACAAATATGGGAAGATGAATGCATCTCTGTGGGTAACATATTCAAGAAAAGGGAAACAAAATTAGAAAAAATATCTATAACAAAAGAGATATGATAGTTAGGAGAGATGAAAATATGAGAGAAAAATGCCAGTGAAAAGACACCAAGGTCCGTGAAGGAGGGGGAAATGTGTCTAAGCAGAGATTTTCCAGCAGCCCATGGTGAGATAGCAGTCTGTCTCCCTGCAGTCCATGGAGAAGCATGGTGGAGCAATCCCGGAAGGACTACAGTGGGGTAAATGTTGATTTTTAACCTTGGAGGTGTCATAGGTGAGCAAACATGAAGTGTCAGCCCGTGCAGAGTCTTGGTGAGATGTGGATTGGAAGCTGTGGAGGAACCTGTGCCAGAGGAGGTGACTGTTTTCCCAAAGCAGGTTGTGACTCTGTTGGGAGCCCGCACTGGAATAGTCTGTCCCTGAGGGACTGCACCAGGTGAGAGAGTCTCTCCCATGAGAGGAACCCCATGCTGAAATGTGGGTGAGACACAGTCCATTTAGTTTAGAGATATTCTAATTTTGGAAAAAATGAAGTCCCATATTTTTGATTTTGTTAAACTTTCACAAGTCTGTTTACTGACTTTCTTCTTTCATATTATCTCTCTGTTACACATTGGTTCAACAAAGCACCAGATTTGTATCCTAATGGAGTCACAAGTTCTATTGTCAGATGAGCAGTTTCACACATATTAAGATAGAGAAGCTGTATCACATGGCTTTTTCTCCTAACACTGAGGAAATTGTGCTTGGTATGTTTCATATTGTGTTGTATATAAACTGAGCCCTTGATTGCTTTCCACTGAATTGACAGATATTGAACATAAAACAATTACATATAAATAAAGTCTAATAGTGCTGCAGTTTTTTTCATGTGGTCTAAACAGATTTTATATAAACAACTTATTCATGTTTATCTTCCTAAAACTTCTACTTCAAGGAAGGTTGTCTCTTGCATAGTAGAATACAAGCCAGGCTAATTATGGAATCATAGTTTCATCACTGCTTTCTTGGCAATTAAATCTTGCTGTTCAAAGAAAAGCAGGCAATTTCATGAGCTACATTTTGTACTATAGTAGACAGACACAAGATAGCTCCAAGCTGGATGCTTTGTAGTCTTATTTGCATTGGTTTGTGTAGGCATATCCTTGGGCATGATGAGAACAAGCAGCCTCTCATTTGGCTTTCCAGTGTCTGAAATCTCATTCCAGACAGGCATCTAGGCTCACTATCTGTTGCCCAGGGAATGCTAGCCATGAATGAGAATGACACCAACCCAAACACTAAATGAATGATGACCAAAATTAGTCTCTTTATAAGGGAATAATCTTAATATACTATTCTTACTGAAGCTTTCACAGATTGATTCCAGGCCAGATGGCCAGACCTACATGGAATGGGAGTCACAGCCCACATCTTTCTCCAAGATTTGTCTCCTTTGGAAAATGGAGGAAGAGTTATTCCATTGTTTGAAAAGATGTACAGAATTTCCAGTGTCAAAAGTCACAATACAGAGCACGAACTGTGAGTTCTATGCTCTTCACCACTCCTTTTTTCTAAACCTTAGCACAACAGTAGAAAAACAGGGAGGGGGAATTTCTCAATCCTATATTCATTTTTGCTTAGGCCCTTTGGCTCTCTCTTCATTCCCAGCTCAGAAACCTTCCTTCCTTCCTAATGTGATATATTACTATACTGCATTCCCACTACAAATATCTCCCTGATGAGTGTTACAATTGATCTTTCTTGTGTGCTTGATCATACTAGACGCTGACGTTCAGCTCACAGTTGGCTGATTCAGCTAGGATCTGTATCTTCTCATGTTTCCAACTAAATAGCTTACTTATAGTTGATGTTGTCAGCCTTAGGTATTACACATTCTGCATATTTTATGGCTGCATATTTTTTAACTTTTATTCTTCAAGTAGATTGTCCTATACTTGTGTATGATACTAGAAGCCTTCCCTAAACATGTCCCAAAGCATCAGCCCCCAAAGCCTGCTCCTTATATTTGGATATAGTAGCCACAACTAAATACATTAAAGATTTATAAAGTAAGAATATCTTTATCATTTTTCCCCTTCCATTACCATCTTTCCCACTTATTCATTGCACATATTCTTTGCTTACTCCATCTGGGCTATATAATAAAAAAAAAAAATATCATAACTACTTCATAGTTGTATGCATACCAAAAATCTGTATTTTTTCATTTAGGAAGGAATTCAGTATCAGAGATATTAACTTAGTGTAGTAGCATATGCCCCTGCTATATCCATGTTACGTTTTATGACATCACTGTACCTTTTCAATTTCCATGTCTTTAATTCTTTTGTCCTTCGAGACATACTCCACTTGAGAGCAAAGCCACCAAGGTAGCTTGGTATCAAATCCTGCAAGATTGTTTTCTTGCTTCATTTTATTATACCTGGGTTCAATTTATTTCTACATTGGGAGTCATGATACATAGTATTTACTATAAAAGGAATAAAAGTCTTGACTGTGAATTGAGAAGATTCATAGAAACTAAAAGGAAGTACTTTCACAAAACCTAAAGAAAGATGCTGCCAGGATTTTACTGCATCCTTTCAGGTGAAAAATCTGAATTACCACCAGCAAGAGAGAAACAATCTGTGCAACCAGAGATCTTGCTGCATCTTTCAAATCCCCATTTAGAACAGTGTTAAGGGAGTGAATTCTTCTCCTGCAAGTGCATGGAACTGTGTTGTCTCTGTTCTGTGTCTTACAGGAGAAAGAAGTAAAAAATTGTAAAATGTTGCATGCACAGGTAGGTGCTGCCTCATTTTATTTTTATTTTTTAATTCTTTTTTTCCCATTTTTGTCCAATACAGACTAATGGAAATTTACAGCTTTACAATCAGAACATAAACTGTATTATTCTGCCCCTACTGGGAAAGAAAGAAAAAAAAAATAAAATCAAAAAACATATTCTGCTGCCTTTATTTCTGACAAATACCCAGATATTTTTTTCTGCATGCAATCCTTACTATAGTGATCTACGATAAAAAAATAGGCATAGTGGTATTAGGTGGATATGAAGCTTATTTTGTCTTAAAAATAGCTAAAAATATTGCCATAATTAGTGTACCCTGTGTAATTTATCTCTGTTCATTTATTTTTAGTTTCTATTTGTCTTTGTGCATTCCTGCTTTCTGCAGTCTCTGCAAACAATTACAACAGTGTTTTTCTGCAAGGATGGTTAGGAAGCAGATTTCACACGATCTTAAAGTTTGCATTAAAGCAATAAATTCTCAAGCTGCAATGTAGGAATAGATCGTGTAAAGAGATACGTGTAATACCAATAAAATTGCAGCAGGTGGCACTAGAAGGAGGGCCATGAGGCAGACAGGGTTCAAGAAAACAAATATGATAAAAACCCAGAAACGTTTAAAATTTGTATCTTTTTTTTTTTTTTTCCCCCTAGTCTCCTGAAATAAGAATAAATTGTCACAAATTCCTCAATATACAAAATTTTGGTTTGACAGAACTTGAGTAGTGAGAGATGAGATGCAGAGGGTAATAAGTAAATAGCTAATTTCCAGTTTGAAGGTTTCTGAAGACTTCATGGGGAACAAAGAATTTACTGGGAAGGACTAAAGCAGTTCTTTTCAGCCAGCCAGTATGGGTGTTCCTTTGCTTCTGTTTTGCTTACTTCAATTTCTTAGTTCTATTCTTGCTTTTCACAAGCAAATACTCATTTATTACACAAGTTGTCATTAAATAATGTGTAGTTAGTAACTGTAAAACACCAAAAATTAAGCTGACTCTGCCAGAGGCAAAGGAAACTGTATTCCCTGGCTTTTAGTTTGTAATTGGCCTATGTCATCTTTTAAAATTGTTTTACAATTAATAAGCAGGTCACAGTAGTAGTACCAGGAGTATGGTTAGCATGAATTTAAAAGTGCTTGCTCTAAAGACAAAAAGTCAGTGAGAATAATTTTGAAGAGGAATTATCCTTCCATTAGTCTAAGTCTTCTGAGGAATGGGGCTTCATTACGAAGTCCTTCATTTGTAAATGAAGGCTGGCAATATGCAAATCAAATTGTAGAAGTTTTGCACAACCAAATTTTGCGGATGCATGAATCTATAATGAGACACAGTCATCGTTCAGGAGTACTTTCAGTCTTTCTAAACAAGACATAAACACTTATCCACTAAGAGAGAGCTCCTACAAACCAAATGGACAATATGTTATATTTCAAAGAGAGATAAAATGAGCAAGATTTTTGGCATGCCTGGGAGATTCCAAAAACAAAATATATGAAAGAAAACAAAACACTGAAGGAGTGAGATAAAAAAAGAAAAAAAAAAGATTGATAAGAAATGATGCTTGAAAAAAAGCTATGCAGTCAAACAAGAACAGGAAAGACTTGCCTCCAAGATCCACAAAGAGGTGGTCAGAAGTTAGTGACAAACCTGGGAATTGTGTTGAAGATAAATGGGAAATGCGAATCTGGAGAAGAGAGATAAGATTGTGTGAGCAGAAACATATCATGAACGCAGGAGAGAGATACATTCTGATCTAAAATCATACTGGAAGTCTCAATATTCTGGGTGAACCAAACTGCTACTCTGTGTTCTTTCTAGATACTATAGATTCAGCCCTGGATAAAAATTATCTTTCACCAAAACATTATCAGATAGTTATCAGATTATCAGATAGCATGCAGTATAGATCTCT
The DNA here is from genome assembly GCA_023637945.1 of Phaethornis superciliosus. NCBI lineage: Eukaryota > Metazoa > Chordata > Aves > Apodiformes > Trochilidae > Phaethornis > Phaethornis superciliosus. The sequence goes on along the minus strand of JAJQWJ010000004.1, from coordinate 42,326,113 downwards.
GTAGTTCTATCTGTCCACACAAATGTGGACAATTTCAGCATATTTGTTATGACTTTTCCATAGTTATGAAAGTATGTTATATCTCTCTGTATAATTGCCTGAATTCAACCTTTTTTTTTTTTTTTTTTGGTAAGATACTACTGTAAGATATTTTATTAGACAAATATGTACCCACAGTGGCACTGGTCTTTTTACTGAATTTGCTTTACATTACCATAATAATTGTGCTTTGTAATTCAAAGCCCTGGGGTACTTAGAGCTAATCCTAAAGAGCACCACTCTGCAAAAGTCTTTGCCAAGATTTTATGTCATATTTGTCTTATTGTTAAACATGAAATTTTGTCTAGCTTCAGAGTCCAGAACCATCTCAAGGGATAATGTTTAAAGATGAGATGCAGCATAAGGAATATTTTTATGCTCATATTAATTCAGTCAAAAGGTCAGTATTAACTGAAAAAACTATATGAAAAAGTATAGTTTTTGGGAAACTTTGCTTATATTGACACTAAGCTCCGGAAATAGAGAATTTTAGGGAATTTATAAGAGAGCCATTCTGGTTCTCTTATTAGAACCTGCTAACTATATATGCAGGTTATGACCCATGTAAACTTTACTGTAAACAGTATCTCCATGCATTTTTTATACAAATAAAAGTTGATATGGAAAACAGAAAAACACAACAGATTATTTTGATTTCCCCTGAATCTTTCTGCCTACTACAGTCACTTAGAAATGGGTCTTTTTTATTTAATTTGTGGTGGTCTGCTATTTTTAAAAGACTGTAAGAAAAAAGTGTATTAAGCACTTTTAATTTTTTTTTCTTTGTTTAGTGTATTTATTTTTGATAGCTAGGCCAATCTTTAATATATTTCTGTAAAACCTATATTAGTTTGATTGATGTAGCATGAAATCAAAACACAGCTTACTCCTCTAATGGAATCGGAGCATCCATCAAGGGCTGAAGAAGTTGATTTAAATACACAACTAAAGTTCAGAAGCTTCTGGGGCTTAATTCATAATTTATCTCTGTCTCACAGTTGTTCCTGAGACTGAAGAGTTCTACATAGAATCACAGTACAATTTAGGTTGGAAAAGACCTTCAAGTTATTCGACTCCAACCATTAACCTAATACTGTAAAGTCTACCAATAGACCACATCCCAAATTCCCCTGTCTACATCTTCTACATGCCACCAGGGATGGTGACTCAACTCTTTTCCTGGGCAGCATGTTCCGATGATAGATGACTTAGTGAACAATTTTTCCTAATATCCCTTAGCAATTTGAGGCTGTTTCCTCTTGTTTTGCCCCTTCCTACTTGGGAGAAGAGACCAACACTCACCTTGCTACAACCTCCTTTCAGCACATGGTAATTTGCATTAAATTCCATAGCCTGTATTCAGGCTATAGTTTAAATATAATGACCTAAAATTCCTCGGAAAGTCTTTCTGAAATGAAGTTACTTTCCAGTGTATTTTGGAAAGTACAGACATTAGGACAGTCATATGTATCCAAGTTGGCATATTCTATGATTCTGCAGTTTAAAGACAGCTTCCTTGTTGCAAAAGTGCAGAGAGCAAAAGGTGGTGTATGTGAATATTTGAGGGATAAAGTTTTTTTGCGAAGTCTGACACAAGTATATGTTTGTATTCTAAATTTACTTTTAGGGGGTGAGAATATAATCCTTTAATGTCAGTATTAATAGCAATAAACCCAACTCATTCATGGAGCATTCTTCTGAGAGGCAACTAATCACTCCATCCTTAAATCACTTCATAAGTAAAGGTAGACCACTCTTTTTACTTGTAAGCTTAGTTTCCCTACTACAGGCAAAATATGTTTCTTCAAAAGTGCAGAACTTTGCAGATGCTTTTGCATCTGAAAGTATACAGAATTACCACGCTGAAAAAAAAACAAACAGAAAACCCCCAAAGAACAAACCAAAACCAACCAAACAAAAAAAAAAGCAACCAAGGAACAAACCAAAACAAAACAAAAGCACAAAACCCAAACAACAACAGGAAAAAAATAGAAACAAAACCGAAAAACCCCACAAACAAACAGGCAGCATGCACAGCTGATGACAGATAATGGCAAAGCTGTCCAGGGCAAACACTCAGCAGGCGGCCGTGTCTCTCTCAGTGCTGGTGTGCTGGCTGCTCTGTCTCATTGTCTGGCTCCCACCAGCGCCCACATTTTCTATCTGTCACCACAAGGGGTGTCCAGGACGCGCGGCGAGCTGGAGGCGTCCGTCAGAGAGCGGTGCCGGGGAGCCTGGCAGCTCAGCCCGCAGTGGTTCGGGGAAACTGGAGAAGAGATTATTATTATTATTATTATTTCTCGCCGCTGCGCTTCGGGGATTGCTGTGAGAGGGGAAAGCAGATTTGGAGGTGTGTGCGCATCTGCGAGCAGATGAGGGGTGCATTTGACTGAGTTGTCTGGTGTCTGGGAAGCACAGCGAGGAGAGGCAGAGAGAGGCGGTGAGGGAGAGGAGGCAGGAGCAGGACTGAAGTACAGAGCAGCTGTTTCCCGATCCTCTGGTTCTTTCGGGTGCCTCAGTGAATGTGAACATGGATTCTGTCACCGAAACCTTCCTGAAGCTGCTATTTCTTCTAGCTGCTCGTAACTGGCACAAGGCAATAGCAGAGAATAAATGTAAGTATTGCATATGATTTTAAAATATATCCTGAGTGTTTTGAAAACTTCTGGGATATTTTATTTGAATTTACAATAAATATTATTTCTGAAACCAATGTTTACTGCTTTGAAATAATGACAGCAAGTTGCTAGGCTGAAAATGAAAAATCCTTCTACAGATTTTTGTCATGAATCTTTGGACAGGATATTCTTTATAAAGCATGCAGTCTAAGAGTATCTGAAAGGGATACATGTTCAGCTCCATTTTAATTTTTGTTTTCAGTTCATAAGTGCAGCATTTTCCATGTAATTGTGCTTTGTAAATCACTAGCAAATTTCTAGTGTGTACTTATCGGCTTTTTTTTTAGCAATTTATTCTTCTGAATGCTGGTATCGGAACCTTCTGTATTAAGCTGGCACTAAAATAACTGATGGATGTTACTGTGCAGTTCAGGAGCGTTACAAATACAAGGTAAAATGGGGATAGTAAGATTCTGCATTGATTGCTTAGGGATTACTGTTCATGCATACCTAAAGAATGATAACATTTTGAGCAAAAAGTTTTTATAAAAAATGAGTAATTTATAGTTAGCCTGTAGGATGGTATAGCAAAAAAAAAAAAAGAAAAAAGATCGTGATTACAGTTTTAAAGAAAATCTGCCCTCTAGGAGGCAAATGTGAAAATGTGATACATATCTGAAAATCCCCGTTTTTCCGTGTATAATTAGATTATCTCTAAATTAAAAAGAAAAGAAAAAACAACTTATGCAGAAACTGATTTTCAAGGATTTTGTCATCCAGTAGTAGTTCTGAGCTATTCTTGTTTTATTTCACTTAGCCTCAGCAAGCTGAAAGATTTAATCTTGTCTACATATGGCAGAACAGCAGCCTAAATACTAGATGTTCATAACCTGAGATGAGCATATTTCCTCCCCTTCCTGTTAAGGCACTGGTTGTGCACCACAAGAATGGGAAGGGCAAGAGAAATGCCTCTCTGGGTAGAAAGTGCGTGACAAAGCAAGGAGGAATGTTCAGGAATAACCTTACAGGCCAGTGGCAGGGGACAACTCCCTGGAAACATCTGAGCAATGGCAGCGAAGTTTTAGGTGCTCTGTATTTCTGTAGCCTAGGGTTTTGCATATGATGGCTTGCAAGCTAAACATGATTTCATGAGACTGACATTCATTTTGCAGCACCAAAATGATCACACCAAAATACCGTCATTCAGTAATAATATCTCATTTGATACTCAAGTGCATAAGTGTAGCCCTAAACATGAATGCTAAGTTCCTCTTGTTAAACACCGTGCTGCAATCCAGCCACAGCTTTAATTCTCTTCATCATTCTGCATTGTACAGTTTATGAATACATCCATTTTCACAAGACCATGATAATTGAATTGCGCTTTAATAGCATTTGGCACTATGCACAAAACTAAATCAGTTGCTTACAGGGAGGCATATGAAAATCATTGCAAAAAACTTGTATCACAGAGGAAAACAGTAAAGCACTAGAGGTCAGTCTTAGAGTTGAGGAAGCAAGGTTTGACGAAAAGGCTCAAGCTTTTTTCCAACACAGAATTATGAAGGAGAAAACAAATCAGGCATGAAATATGTTTACTACTGGCTTTCTCAAATAGTTACTAAGCCAAGCTCAATTACAGTATCAAATGAGTGACTTGAATGAACAGAGTTGTCACACAGTTTGTATTTATAAATGTACATTGTTTTTATTTATTAATAAGTCCTAAGTCCTATGTCAAAACACTCATCTGAGTTGAAAAAGTAAGAACTTTCCCCATGTTACATGTAAGGAAGCTGATTATAGGAAGAGTGAATGAAATTATTTAAATTAGGAAGATGCGAGTGCTAATACATGAAGGGAATTGGTCGATTTTATGGATATTACTCCTTTTCAATATTTAACCTAGAAAGAACTTTAAATCTCTTTTTATATGCCTTATTTTGAAAGTGAGCATTTGTTCCAGAGAATTAGTTTCTTTTAGAAGTGACAGTGTTCATCAAGGTATTAATTTGATTAGTATGTTAGATTTCATAAAATGACCTAAGGAGAAAAGGGTTTTAATATTTACTGATTATTATCTACTGATTACAGTAGATATATCTAGCAGTCATAATCTACTCACTTGAACTTACTTCTTGAGATGTTCACCAGGAGTTGCAATCCTTTTCATTAGGTGGTTCTGCTGCTTACATTAATGTTTTCAAATACATTCACAATAGCAACAGAAGTTCAGTTTTCAATCAAAGAAAATAGGATTTTTTAAAAAATCTTCATCGAAATGAATCTATTCGTCTTTTTTTTTTTTTTGGTTCTTTCTTTATGGTCAAAAACTACGTACCTGCATTTTTCTTAGTCCCTCAGATCAGTTTTTCTTAATGAAGAAAATACCGAAGTAAAGACCTTTACACACCTCACCTTTAAGTCTCAGTGATAGTTTTACTAAGTCAGCTGTATACAGAAAATTTCTTGCATCAAAAATTATTGTGTTCAGAATTATTACTGTTTTAAATTAATTGCAGTATTCCTCTTTTGAATAAAATTATTTTTCAGTTCTTAGGTTATGTGAAGGAGATAGAAGCTATCATCCAGAACATGAAATTTTACTTCTGGAGTTTCTTTTTGTTTTGGTTTTTTTTTGTTTGTTTGGGGTTTTTTTAGCTTCTTTGGTAGTTCCTTTTTTTTTCCCCATGGTAAATAATGCTGACACTTCCAATAATTGCTGATGGAGACTCAAGTATTTTTAAAGGTTTTTAGTAGTGATTTCCTGTGTTTTTTCCCTCCTAAAGAACTGCACATTCAAAGCAGCTGAAACAAGTTTGAAGCGTGCAGCTGTTAGTATCTAATTGTATAAGGTAAAGTGTGTGTTTTAAATGAAGGATTAAAGAAAGGATTAAAGCAAGTACTCCTCTAGGTTGAGTTTTTGTTGTTTTTCACTGGAGCTAGGAAACATTGGAAACTTTTTTATTTTATAGGGAGCTGCCTCTACAGCTGTAAATCAGTAAAGTGCTGTATCAGCCCTTGAGAAGCTGCCAGAAATTGATACTCTAATACATGCAGTATTTAAAACAACAAAAAACCCCACAACAACTCTAAAACTGAATTGTTTCATAAAACATTGGCAAACCCACTATACAAATCAATTATACATGAACTGTGACTAGAAATTACTAAGGTTGGTTTTGACAGTGAATAGAAATGAAAAGAACAAATGAAGAATTTTCTATGTAATTTCTTGCCTCTTCCTACCTACTTCTTTTTGTTAAAACCCTCAAGTTCCACAGAAGCTTTTATCAGTTCAGATTTTGCTATTTGTACTGCTATGTTCACTGTTTCCATAAATAAAGAAAATATTATTGTTAAATATCACATGCTCTTGTTAATGCAACAGTAGTCCTACTTCTACATCATTATCCTTCCTGACAGTGTCTGTTAGTGACACTGAAGTTCTCAAATAGAGGACAGAGTGATGACATACTTTGATTATATTATCAGATGCAAGTCATTGTATAAGTAATAGCCCCAGGGAAAAGATTTCTTACAACAAAGAAAATACGGTATCTTAATTTAGAAAATAATTTCATTGTGATGTTAATCATTGGTACCAAACAGTATTGTAGACTGACAGCTTTATAGCACTACAACAAAAAGGTACAAAAAAGCTGCATATTACAAAAATGTTTAAATTAAAACTTTTTTTACTGCTAGTTTGTGGTCAATATGAACTGTAGGGGAGAAAAAAGTAGAAATTTATTTAATTTTCTTTTAGTCTCATTAATATTTATCTTCTTATTTTTATCCATCTCTACTCTTAGATAGCCATGGAGACCCCATCAGAGATCAAGCTGTCTCTGGGCAATTATTGACATGAATAAAACATAACAGACATCTCTCGTATATTTTTCATGTTTTCAGTACAGTAACATCAAAAGCTTGTAACAAGATCAAATCCATACCAATACCAATGGAAAAATCTGTCAAAATTTATTTCAGACTTTCAGGGTCAGGAACTCACAGAAAGGCCTTGGGTTGATTACATGGAGTCTAATCATCAATTTGCATCCCATTGATCTATTCTTTCAAATTTCCATGAACATATTTGTCCCTGGGCTTAGTCAGAATGGATGGGCCAGATTTGGTTATGACTGATGAATAGTCACAGACAAGTAACAAATTTGTTGAGGTGGAATAGAATCAATCGTGAAAAGAAAATGCAGCAGATTGTATGAAAACCATGTTGTCAATGCTCACAGTAAAATTCGCATTATGTGTTAGAATCTATTATGTTTTAGTTAAGCATCAGTTAAGTATCAGTCAAGACTTCCAGAGTAATCACTAAGTTCTTTACAACTCAATATTCTTTTTTAAATAATAAGTGGATGTAAGTGTACACCTACTTGTACAGGAAAGATGACCTTTAAATAATGTGTATCCAGTCACCTATGTCTCACAAAATCCTGTGTACTTCTGTCATTGTATACAAGGTACAGTGATCAAGTTCAGTATTTCTTCTGTTAAATTGTTTCTACACTGCAGCAGAAAATAAGTTTGTCATATAGTAATATTCTTCTATGATACATTTGCAAGTATTAAGCAACTGATTCTTCTCCTGTATGAGCCTCAACAATCACTACTTCACAGCTTCTAGCAAGCTTAAGTAGGAAAAATGGGTCAAATTTCTCCCCATCCCTTCCCATCACTACTGCCCCTATCCTCAATAAGGAAATCAAAGAGCATTTGAATGCTTGAGGAACATTACATTGCTTAAATATTTATTTGCTGTTTGCCCAAAATGATCCTATGCTTTTGTACTACTTTAAATTTGAGCTTGGTGTGTATCCAAGTATCCATAGGATTAGGCCTCTGTTTTTAGCAAAAGTTAGATCTGCTTCTCAGTATGTTTTTTATATATTTATTCCTTGTTAGTTCCTCTCAACTAACAAGGTGATAACAGAAGTGAGGGCTGTGGGATCCACCACTAATTCAAGGGCATCTCCCTTGTAGAGCTCAACAGACTTACTAAGAATGATAAGGAAATACCAAATGCTAAACTAAGACATTTCTGTCTGTAAACATTGTTTAAAAGATTTATGAATTTAAAAAGTTTAAAATTGCCATTCCCTCTCAGCTTCTCCTTCAGAGAGAAGGAAAACTGAAATAGTGATAACAATGAGTTTAACAGTTTCTGTAAATTTTGCTTGTGTTTTTGCGCTGTTAAATATGACTAGTTAGATGTTGTAATTTATTTGGTAATTCTGGAATATAAAATATTTTGGTAACTTGCAACTTTGGCCGTTGGTCTGAGTGTGACTTCTACATTAAAACTAACACACTGGGTTTCACTGTGTTAGCATGTCATGAAAAATGTCATGACCAAATCTGTCTCCAAGCTTGAAAATGTCATAATTGTATAGGAGATACAGTATGTTGGGTATCAAGCCTATTTAGTGTATGAAAATGGGTTTGCTTTATTTTTTGGTAAAAGATGACAACAGCTTTAACTCTAGAGTTAACTAATTGCAGTTAACAGAAATTTGTACTCTGCTGTGTTTTATACTTGTGGGTGTAGTCACACTTACTTATTCGTTGTTAGTTTGTGGTTTATACATGTGCAAGCATAGCAGTACAGACTACTGTTGGTCAAGGGAGTACTCTGTAGGTCTCTTTGAATCAGCTAAAACCTATGCCAATATTGAGGTTAACTTGGAAAATGAGAAGGAGTGTTAGTCCTGTTATTTTGCTTTTCAGGAAATATTTTTCAGTGTTTATTACGAATGGCTATACTATTTCTAGTAAGTAAAATGTAGTGTGGACTACATGATAAAAATTATACCATTTATATTCTACTTAATAAGTATTTTTAGTGCAGTAATTTGAAATGTGATTGAAATCCTGGAAACTTATAACATTTTAAGCAGATGAAAATTCTGAATGCAGAATTGTTATTTAATATCATACTCACCCAATAGACTAGTGAAAAAACCTAATTCTAATGCTTTAAATCTCAAAGGATGTAAAAAAAATATGGTTAGGATACCTATCCAGCAGCAAGTCTAATTATTATTTTTATATCTAATTATAAATTTTTATATATTTTTTATATTATTTTTATTTTAAATCATTTGGTTGTGCTCAAGAGTAATATATTGCTTGTTTCTTGCTGTTAGAGTGCCCATTTGTTTCTATAGCAATATTTCAGCAATTAATATATTTACCTATGTGGTATGGAGGGAAAAATCAATTAGAAACAGCATGTTGGAATATTTGAATTTATTCTTATTACTTAATTACTTATTCTTTATTCAGCTGAAGATCTTGCTCTTTTTCAGGTGGCTGGGTTTTTTTTGATTGTTTGGTTTTGAGTTTTTTGTTGTTTGTCTTTTTTTGTCCACTTTAAATCTAAATAAAATGTTGTTTTCAAAACCTAAGTTGCTCTTAAAAACATAATTTAAGATTTTTTATGAATTGTTTTAAAAAAATTTCACCAAAAGTCCCCAGTTGTATCTGGTTGACCTGCTTAGACTCCTTGTGAAAATAAACCTTTAAGGAAAATTCTAACCATACAAAAAATAATATTTCAGAAGGTATGTGCTTTACACAGGGTATGAAAAATATTATTACTCAGTTTACTTCCAAGTTAATAAGCAACCTCGCTAGGAGAGTACATGGAATAAGTTATTATTAGAGGAGGTCTATAGCAGAGATTTTTAATAAGACAGCCTGAAAAAGACCTTCAGAGGTTAACACACACTATAAAAGTGTTGTTGTAGGCAGGCTGGGCTGCATACAGGGAGTTTCAATCACTGGTTAATTCACTTGCAGCATTTTGCTGTGTCTTCAGTTATGTTAGACTAGATATGCCCAACATGGATATTCTGTAACTACCTAAAAGTGTTGAGAAAAGGAGAAAATTTTTTTTCTTCATGATCTAAATTATGATAGAAGTCTTGTGATGTCTACTGCTATGCAGTATTAATAAGACAACACTGATTTGAAGCTGAAAAACATAATGAAGTAGAAATAACTATAAATGGCTGCAGAAGGGGGATTTTTTCTGAATTTTGACTGATTCAGTTACTAGACAATATACCTTACTTTTGAAATAAATAATGAACTCTGAAGGGTTCTGCAGAAACAGTAAAATTGGTATTTGTCTAAAACTCTGAAACCTGAAAGTTTGCTTCTGATTCACAGAAATCCCTTTCTAGTCGTATGAGAGAAAGAGAAAATGTTTCTTATAGGAAGAATTCATGAAGGACATGGAAGGAAAAATGACATGAGAAGTTAATTGTCTAGTATAAGGCAACTTGATACATAGAAGTGCTGTTTGTCTGATCACTGATTATGTGAGGCTACATAACTCAGTCATCTGTAGGCTTTGTGGACATCAAAACTTCAATGAGATGTGTTCGAATTCCATCAAAAGATCCTTCTCTAAATCAGTGTTAGAAAAAAACATAGAAAGCCATACTGGCTGCCTTGTACAGCAACTGCTGGCTATATCCAATGTGTTGGTGTTTGGTGCTGACACTCAGACTCCGTGTTTGTGTTTGGTTAAGTGGGTCCTCCTTGATTTTTTAAGAGTTTAGACTGCTATTATTGATTGTGCTAGTCAAAATACAGGGACCAAGTGAGGAGCTGGACATGTCCTACCAGTGAAAGCACTTTTCACTTATAAAACAGTGATATACACAGGCATTTTGGCCATACACAATGTTCTGCTAAACTGAAATCTCATTGACTTAAATAAGATGGAATTGTCTGTTCTACCCACCTGAGAAAGCCTGATCTTTTCACCTCCTTGAGGAAACATGACTAAAGCTCTATTTTAACACCAGTCTTGTCAAAACATGTTTTAGGGTTGTTCTGCATATCAAGAGAGCATAGAGAGAAAAATCGGCAGAATACCACAGCATTTCTTTTCATAGCACAGTCATAAAACAGATAAAAGTATGAGTACTTTACACTTTCTACTATCCAGCATCTAATGATGGTTGCAGACTTGCTGTTACACAGTACAGGAAGCCTGTTTGTGCTTCAGCACAGCAATCTGGCTCTCACTGTAACTCCTTTTCACAGTCAATGACAGAACACATGTCTATTATGCAGTAGCCTTGTTTCCAATAGTTCTGTAATTGTGGTGACACCAGTCTGTTTTGGTTTTTTTTTTAAGAAAGAAGTGAAGTCTTAGTAATTTATTTTTTTTTTTTAAATCAATTGTAAATTGCACTGTGTCTCAATATCCTTATTCAATAAAAGCTCCTAGGGAAATCAATAGGAGTGTTGCCTAAATAAAAATTGAATAAAAGCTTTGGAAAGAATTAGCTGAATATTCATTCAACAGTAATATGCTGCATAGTTTGAATATAACTGATACATTTATTTCCTTTCTCTGTACCGATCTTTTCATTTTGCCTCATCTGGAGGACGCAGATACAGGACTTTGTAACAGATAATTATTAATTTGTATCACTTGACAAAAAATGTGAAGACAAAAAGACTTTTAGAATTTTAGCTAGTTCCTGTGGCTAGGGTATTTATATGCCTGGAGTGAAAAACTGCTGTTGTTTTTTTCTGTGCCAATGGTAATAATTTTTTTAAAACCATCAAGATTAACTCTATCCAACTGGAGAAACAGAGCTATTGTGACTTGTGGACTCATTTCCTTACTTTTGTAAGGTCTAGATGACAATGATTAGCCTAGCACAAGAACAGGAGTATGACACGGTTTTCCTTACGGCATAGTGCTACAAAAATGTTCTGATTTCAGTAAGTAAGTCAAACAAAATACAGAAGGGATTCAATGGTGTATGGAAGTTACCAAATATTTGTTAGGATTTGATCAATAGCCTTTTTTTTTAGTTTGGGGGAAAATTACAGTATGTATTGCAATAAATGACTGTAACGCTTTCAGATGTCGTAAGCATTGGTGGCGAGTTAAACTTCTGCACTCTCATGAAGAAGCCTTTAAGATATTTTAGGAAACTTGTAAGTTTCTTTTTATAGCAAATCACTTTTTTACCATCTACTCATCTACGGTTAATGTGTTTTGGATCATGATGACTTCTTTTTCCTCTGTGAAGGCTGAACTGTATACTTGTTTTGACTTTTGTGAACTGCCACTATCTCATAGATCATTCTTATGTTCTATAGCTGTGCTTTACTGTATCCTGATTCATTCTACTTAGACAGGATAACAAAGAATTTAAGCAACAGAGACTGAGGAAAAAAATGATTGATGGGCAGGTACTAATAGGCTCATTTTTTGTGCCATCTGCAGTGAAGGCTATTATTTTTGAAACCTTTGCAAAATGTCTACATCTATGTGCTAGCTTGCCGTAGCCCAGAGTGGTAAGTATCCAGTCAGACTGCCTCAAATTTTTAGTAATGGGTAAGGGATGGATTCCCAGTTATATGTTAGCTTAGGATACTGCAGTAGAAAGCAAGTGGGCTTTTTTTCATCATCTTTTGTCAAGTTTTTAGGAGGGGGAAAAATCTACCATGGCAAAGATTGCTTTCCTTCTTCAGTCTCTGCAATGACTACTTAGAAATTTGACAATATTTTGTTATTTGGGAAGGTGGTAATACATTGTACTGTCTGTAAATTTGCTAGGTAAGCACAGGTTGAGAAATTATCCCAAAGAATCCTCTGATATAACTCTGATCTCTAGTAATGTATGTGTGAGGAGAGCACTGAAGCAGGTAGCTTCTGTTTTGAGGTTTCTAATGTATTTTCTAATGTGTCAGTAGATACATTTCTTAGACACTGTCACAGGTTCTGAAAATATATTGAGTGGAATCAAATTATGTCATGTTTCAGTAGATTTTTGTGTATACCTGAACTTTATAGATTGAAAGTCATGATTCAAAAATCTACCAGTGAACTAGTATTGGTAAATTCACAATATGGTGAATCACAAGGGCTTACGTAGGAAATGCTGCTTATGATCTGCACATGTACTTGTTTGCTCTTATAGTTTTTATAGTTATTTTTATTTTGTTACTTCAACATTTTGAACATTTTGAACTTTTGTTTCTTCAGCCACTTACTATCATATTTTTCATAATGCGAAATTAATCTGTCACACATTATTTGGTAGAAGCAGAGGTGTTATGATTTTCTGATTGAATATAAATTTCATAATTTATATTAGTTTTGTGTATTTGATTAATGTAGAAATACATTTGGAACACAAATTGGATGTTTTGCTTTCTCAGTCATTCAAGTTGGATAAATGTATCACAAAATAATATACACATGGAAGGCCCAGAATAGTAAAGATTTTTAAATGTTTCTGCAATTCTTATATTCCTACCCTGCCACTTTCTAATAGAGAGACATGCATAGGAGAAAGTGGTGCTGAAGGAGTTCCTCTGACTTTGAAGCCACGCTGCTAAAACATGTTAAAACCACACTTGCAGTTTCAAACTGTAAATCAGATTTGTGAAAATCCTTTTCCAGAATAGAATGCTGTGGAACAGTGAATGTTTTTTTAAACTGTGATCTCTCATAAAACATAACATGGCAAGGCAAATAGGTGGCAAATGACAATGAGTGGTGCTTAGTGTGCTACCCTTGGAAGATAAATAGCATACTCTCTTATAGTATCTTTTAATGTCTGCCTAAAAGTATTTGACAAAGTCATGGTCCATTTAGAACATAAACTTTTTAATGAAGAAAGAATTGCGTTATTCTTTCACCGTGAACAGAGATTTTATTTTTTCTGGAAGACTCAGAAGAAAACAAAACTTTCTTTAAAATAGTAAGTGGGGTTTTTCTACTGGTTAAAGTATGTTGGGGAATTTTTATTGCAACCCTCAAGGCAGGAAAATTGAAGACACATTTGTGTGTAAATACTTAAAAAAACCATATCAACAACAACAAAAAACCAAAACAAACCAAGCAACCAAACAAGCAGATAATGAACAGTGCACTGAGCAGAATAAGTGCAAGAGTGGTTCTAAAATGAGTCTACAAAGATTAAGCATGAGGAGATGTCTTACATACATTTGCCCATGCACCAAGCTTGTGAGTAATTGCATGGCATACCTCCAACAGCTTGGATCCAACCCTGGGTCTATCTTTGCTGCCCAAAGGTGGCCTTTGAGAGTTTGCTTATTCCATGATGGCTACAAGACAACAGGGAGTAGTTCTGCCTCTGGCATTCTTGATCGCATCCTGCTTAACTCCTTCTGCAGTTCAGCTTTCTCATTTTCCATCCAAGATCATTTCCCAGATACAAATTTACCACTGCTGAGCAGTTATAATTTGAATTTGCTACTGTCACAGTTTTAGCCAATAACCAGGTGACAGGTAGTCTCTATTATACCCTATCACTCTCCCAGGGGAAGATAAAGGGTAATAAGGGAGAGGGACTTTCAGGTTGGAAAAATACCTCTACAATAGGTTTAATGAGATAATAAATAGTAACATCAAATTATATAGAAATATATACAAATAGGTAAATATGGAATCCACAGTCTTGAGATAGTGATTACAATCCAACTGGAAAAGTTATCAGTTGAACTCAGAAGTAGATGAGGGTGCTGCAAGTTCAGGGTTCTGGTGACAGTCCATAAAAAAAAACATGGAGCAGACAAGCTGGTCCTACTCAATAAGGTGGGAGAAGGTGACCCATCTTGGTGCATGATCTTCTTTCCCAGAGAGAAGAAATGTTCCTCTCACATTGTGACTGTCACATCAGCAGGCTGGCTGCTGCTGGTGCAGTCCCATGTGATCTCCAGTCAGTATTAAAAGAATTGCACAAAATGAAAGCTTTTTAAAGATCTAATCTCTGCATTTGTGGAACAATAAAAATATTAAATGAGTCATCTTATTGAAGGCATGAACAATCTGCATACAGATTTCAGGGATTTTAAGTGTGAGACTCGTTCTGGATGTCACTCTTATTTGTCAAAAGAAGGACTTCATCAGACACTTTGCTATTGTCAGCTATACTAAAACAACAAGACCTTTTAAATATATTGCCTGTTTTCCCCCCTGTTTTGAGTCTCATAGTGCTTGTGTATCTTGGCTATTTTTTATTTGACAATTGATTGTCATGTGAAGTAACATCTGTCAATAGTGTTCGAAGTTTGAGGGATCATTCAGTGCTCACAAGTTAAACCTTACATTTTTTATGCATAATATCAATGAAATTTTTAGTCTGTCAAGATTGTATTTAAAACTGTACACTTGCAAATCTAGATGTACAAAAATTATTTTCTATACAAGTAGGGCTGTGTGTATTTCTTTTATAATAAATCATGATTTAAAAATTTGTTTTAATGAAAATGTTTAGCATGTGTTGTTCTTCACGCTGCAGGAGTTCTTTTAACCTATATTTCATGCTGAGTTTTCATACGATTTCCATACTGATGGGTAATTGGGTAATTGCATACAGGAATTTAATACAGGACACAAGTAGTTTAATTGCAGATGTAGAACCTGCCTATGGATGATAAGGAAAAGATCAATTGTTGCTCTTCTGAGTACATTTCAGACTTAATTTTGATACACATTAAGAGAAAAACATCCTGCACTACTTTTGTTTGTTTATTTTTTTTAATATATGTTTTATTAACATCCTCTTTTGTTGAGGTCACATCTGTAAGAAGTCATGCCTTTCTGACTGACAGAAATCTTCTCTTTAATGCTTCTTTTGCCTCCTGCCTCTCATTGGTATTAGTTTTTCCGGGGTCTTTGGGGGGTTTTTTTGTTTGGTGTTGGTTTTGTTTGTTTTTTTTGTTTTTGTTTTTGTTTTTGTTTTTTTTTTTGTGAAAACACTGAATTATGTACAAAGAATGAGATAAATTATTGTGACGGCAAGGAAAGGAATTACTAAGATGTATAATGGCAATGGGTGTTCTCTTTATTAAATTGGTGGATTCCACATGCAGTGTCCAGCAGCAGTACAGATTGAGACAATTCCAACTGATTGTTTTCTCTGAGAATTTCCAAGCAAGGCAGAGTACATGCTGCCTCTGCATGCCGGTTTGAGAAATAAAGCTAGAGAAGCTAGCAAAGCTATTTCAACAGCCAAGTGTTGAATGTTTTTTATATGTATTGGTGGTAATGTGCTTCAAAACACATGTAGTATTTCTGCTTTTAAGAAGAGTATCAACATCCTGTGTATTCCTTCAGTTTCATTATATTTTTGGAATAATTACGTCAGAAGCAGTTGCAGGTTATGTAGAGTTATGAACTTTGGAATGTTTTCTCAAAGGTTTTCCCATTGACTATGAGCTTTCAAAGAAAGCAGGATAATTCCTTTGTGTAGAACTCAGATCAGACCTACTTTTATGCTTTAGAAAAAAATTCTGGGATATTGTGCAAGTGCAATGTGGTATAGGTAGCATTATGGTCCTTTTGTCTCTCCATTGGGAATGTCTTTGCTGCAGTACAGAGTCTCTTGTGAAGTTGGGTTATGTAGAATGCAGTTCATCCATATCTACAGGAACAGCAAGTGAAATTGTACAAGTGTTTTTTGGTCATAGGGTAAAATTTCAGGAGTCCACTAATTTCAAAACCTCATAGAATCACAAAATCATTAAAGTTGGAAAAGACGTCTAAAATTATCAAATCAGACAGTCAACCCAGCACCATGCCCACTAAACCATGTCCTGAAGTCCACACAGTTTTTGAACACTTCCAGGGACAGTTTATCCACCACTTTCCTAGGTATCCCATTCCAATTCCTGAAAGCTATTTCAATAATTTTTTTTTTTCTGGAACAACTTGATTCTATTATCTTTTATCCTATCACTGGTTATATGGGAGAAGAGACTGACACCCATCTCACTACAACATCCTTTCCCATAGTTGTAGAGAGCAATAGCATCTCCCCTCAGCATCCTCTTCTTCAGGCTAAACAATCCCAATCCTCTCAGCTCATAACACTTGTGCTCTGGACTCTTCACCAACTTCATTGCTCTCCTCTAAACTCTCTCCAGCAACTCCATGTCTTTCTTGTAGTGAGGGGCCCAAACCTGAACATAGCTCTTGAGGTACTGTCTCACCACTGCTGAGCAGAGGGCAGCAATCACTTTCCTAGTCCTGCTGGCCGCACTGTTGCTGATACAAGCAAGGATGCTGTCTGCCTTCTTGGCTACCTGGCTACACTGCTGGGTCATGTTCAGCTGTCTATCAGCCACCACCCAAAGTCCTTTTCTTCCAGTCATCTCTCCATCCACTCTTCCCTAAGTTGCCTGAGGCTGTTGTGATCCAGACTCAGGACCTGACTTTTGGCCTCAATGACTCTCATGCAGTTCACCTTAGCTCATCAATCCAGCCTGTCTAGTTACCTCTGTAGATCCTACTCTTGAGCAGGTAACACACCGGCACAACTTAGTGTCATCTGCAAAGTTCATGTCTGAAAGAACTTTATTTAGTCAAAACCCTCAAAATGTAGTTGCTTCCCTCACCACCCCACACGCTTCTTGGCATCAGTGTAAGTTATGGATACTATAGCAAGAAATATATGATATGATATTAAAGTTAAACGCTGTCTTGAGGAGAAAATAGATAGAAAATGTATTACAAATTAGGGCAGGAACATTTACTAGGATGACAAGATAATCTTTATTTTTGTACTGCAGAAAGTCACTAAGCAATAATGAAATATAGTATTTTTCTTGGCACCATGCTATGTTAGGATATGGTTCCATGTTCTTTAAATGTGAATCACAATTTTTAAAGATAAGGCATGCAGACAGGCATGAACATTTTGCTTTTGCAGGGATATTTGCAACTATGCATGGAAATGTAAGGAAGCTCTGAGAAATAGAAATGTCCAGAAAGGGTTTTCTTCTCCACTAGCATGAAAAGAGTGGTCTTACTGAAAAGGATGAAAACTGCCTCCAGAAAATAGGGCTAAGAGAGCAGCGAATGAATTCTATCTGATAGTGCATCACTTTTTAAAAAAAGGTGACCATACTGATGTTGTTTACTGTCCCTTTAAGGTTTTAGTGTTTGCAAAGAAATTATTTTATTTTCAGCCTAAAATGATCCTCTTTTAGGTTTAGTAAACAAAATGCTAAAGCTCATAAAAATTTTCATTCTGATAAAAAAATTGACAAATGGATAACAGGTGTGGTAATTTAGCTAAAAAAGTTATTTGGTTTGCTCTCATAACATAAAGGTGAACTTCTCACAAATTCCTATATTTTTATATTAAATAAAAGTTATAAGACTGCAAGATTTACTCAGCAAATAAAATGACGATTTTATTATGCCTCAAAGTCCTTATTAATTTGCTTTAAAAATTTTTAAAATCTGCTATTTATGAAGAAACTTTTGGAATATTACATCTATACAGTATTCATCTCTAATATAAAATGAGGGGAGTATAATACTTATATTACTCCCTTCTTATTTTTCTGTCTCTCTTTGATAGATCTCATTTTGATTTTACAATACTATGCTTCAGAAATAAGTAGAAACTCATTTTGTATATTACCTGTGTTTTTTACTGTTTCAGATAGGAAATCTGATTAGAGTTCTGTTATACCTACATAAATATCATAGAATGGTTTGTGTTGGAATGGGCCATCTAGTTCCAACCCCTCTGCATGGACTAGGACACCTCCCTATAGACGAAATAACTCAAAGCCCCATCCAACCTGGCCTTGAACACTTTCCCAGGATGATGCCTCCATAGCTTCCCTGGGCAACTTGTGCCAATGTCTCACCACCCTGAGAGTGAAGCATTTCTTCCCTGTGTCTAACCTAAATCCACCCTCTTCCAGTTTGAATCTGTCCCCCTTGTCCTGTCACTAAATGCCTTTGTAAAGAGTCCCTCCCAAGCTTTCCTGCAGTCCCCCTTCAAGTAGTCAAGTCCCCTGTAAGTCTCCCCAGAATTTTCTCTTCTCCAGGATGAACAACACCTACTCTCTCAGCCTGTCTTCATAAAAAGAGTTGTTCCAGCCCTCTCATCATCTTTCTGGCCCGCCTCCAAACTCACTCCATTATCTCCATGTCCTTCTCATGTTAGTGGCCCCAGAACTGGATATGGTATAAAAGGTGGGGTCTCACAAGAGCAGAGCAGAGGGAAAGAATCACCTTTCTTGACCAACTGGCCATATTAGTTTTGGTGGATACAGTTGGCTTTGTGGCCTCTGAGTTCACATTGCTGATTCCTGTTGAGCTTCTCATCAACAACCACAACCAAGTCATTTTCCTCAAGGATGTTCAGAAACCTTTATTTGTGTAACCTGTATTTGTGCTTGGAATTTCCCTGGTCCAGGTGCATGACCTTGCACTTGGACTTGTTGAACTTCATGAGGTTTGCACAGGCCTGGTTCTCATGCCTGTAGAGGTTCTTCTTGGATGGTCTCCCTTTCCTCCTACTTGTTGACCACACAACACACCTCGGTGTGACCAGTAAACTTGCTGAGGGTGCATTCAATTCCACTATGCATGTCTCAGACAAAGCTGTTACAACAGCACCTGTCCCAGCATCTGTCCCGGCCTTTGAGTACCACCTCTCATCACTGGTCTCCATCAGGACAATAAGCCATCGATCTCTATTCTTTGAGTTATCCACTGAGTGGTCCATCCATTGAATCCAATTTTTCCAATTTAGAGACCAGGATGTTGTTCAGTAAAAATCTTTGCACAAGTCCAGGTAGTTGGTATCAGTTGCTCTCCTGCTGTCCACTGACACTGTAACCCCATACGAATAACCACCAAATTTGTCAGGCACAATTTTCTCTTGGTGAAGCCATGCTGGTAGCCACCAGTCATCTCTATATTTTCAATGTTTCGTAGCAGAGCATTCAGGAGGATCTGCTCCATGATCTTGGTGGGCACAGGGGTGAGACTGACTGGCTTGGGGTTCTCCAAATATAATGAAATTATATAAATTTGACATGAATGTGTGAGAGATAACAATATAAATAGAGAAGGAATTTGTCAGGCTGTTTATCCATATGTCCATCAATTTTCCCTCAATGGACCACAATCATACTGCATTTGCAAGGTTTAATTAATCACTAGGTGTACACTGTTGATTTCCATTAAAAGATCCATTTTTTAAATTCTATATTTTCTATTTTATGTGATCAGACTCGAATTCATCATTATATTTTATTACCTGCTAGTATATTATTAGTTCAATAGGATTTTATCATTGATCTGAGAACAAGCGATTAGTAATACTGAAGTTTGTTTTCTACTTTATTCTGCCTTGTGAATGTGTATATGTAAAACATGGGAATGACCCCAGGAAAAGGATCTTGTTCTTTTCTGCTTCGTTTTTGTCTTTTAAAATTATTAAAGGTTGTAGATGAGAGGCTACCAACTACTACTGGTCTGCAGTGAATTATTAATATCCATATCTTGGGGCTGCGGCATGGATTTGTGAACCTTTATGTTGAGACATCAATTGAATGTGACAAATTTTAGTTTCTTTTTCACAGTTGTCTATATTATTAGTTAATTTTATGTCATTTTTGACTAATACATTTCAGTCATATCTATCTAATGATAGATATGAGACCTGAGATAAAATTTTTGTTATTTCCTGTCACATACATGACCCTGTACTTCCTGGTGCCAGATTTCATTTTTCTCTGTTATTCTATCATCCTTGGGCTCTTATGATATCTGATTCTGTTTTGTATTTATGAGACCTAATTTTTCAGAAAGATAAATTCACAAACACATATCTGTGTTTGTTTCATGGCTTTAATGAAATTAAAGACAAAATTGATTCATAGATTGTGAATTCTCATGTGGTTTGATTCTCCACTTCGAAGTACCTCCGATTACCATTTCTGTCCTTATGCAGCCTGCAACTTCTTTTCTCATCTACTCATGAATGACTAGCAATTACCTATGCAACAATGGATAAAATCAGACACTGCTTTTCAAAATAAAAATTGCCTGTCATAGAAAAGTATATATTACTTTGTCATGATCCACAATAGATAACCTTTGTTCCATTTGATCCATAGCTCCATTTACCTCCATTTCCTTATATATTCTTTCCATTCAAAGCTATTCTAAAATCTCACATATTATTACAGGTCTGCAGGTATTTGCTGCCTGCTTTATGTGGCTATGTTCCTCACGTCCTCCAGTCTGTATTTATACTACACAGGATATTGTCCAGTTAGTCAGTGCCAGTTCTCCCTGATGGGTTATTTTATGGTTCTTGTTTCTGGATCTGTGGTATCTTTTATCAGGTTTTCAGAATTTAGTGATATAGACTTTATTCTGAACAGATTTTTTTTTTTTTTTTTTCTCCTTTGTTCACATTATTCATCCTGCCTCTCTCTCTTTGGTCATCAATCATTCTTCTGGAATATTTTGAGACACATTTTTGCATAATTAAGTAGCCAACATAGTACTTGAGGAGGAGCAAAGAAATTTCACATTTAAAAAACAAATGTTACAGAAAGCAGAATGTTTCAGACATAAACACATAAATGTAGGCACGCTATAGTTGGTTTGCAGAATCACAGATTCACATAAAACAGAAATGTGTATACCTAACTAATTCTTAAATTAGGAAAAAAAGAGTGGCAATGGTGAATGAACTTTGGAAATTTAACATGAACTTTGGAAACATTTCTGGAATTATTGCTTCTAAGAACACTCCGTGTACTTTTAATGGTATATTAGCATTTTATTACAATACGCAGGGATGGTTCAGTTTCCTTTTGTTCTGCTTTTTTTTGCTTTACCTATTTTCTTAAGCTGGTTAAATCAGTTAATGTAACTGAGCTACTGCAAGTCAATCAGTGGTTTGTGTTTAAATAAAAAGCTAGTAAAAATTATGACCCTCACCACACAAAGGCAGATGTTATACAATGGTGAGTTTTGGCAAACTTACAGTGTGTGTTGTGACAAATAGAAATATTTTAGTTGTGTACCATATTGTTTAAATAACATTAAGAAAACAAAAACAAAACCACAGAAACTCTGCTTTCAACTTCCTAAATAGAGTTTCTTTTTGAATATTCATTACTTTGTTGTAGAAGTTCGTGATTTATACCACTCAATCTTTAAAATATTACATGGAATCTAACCAAGTGCAAAATTTGATTGTAAGTATCTGTTCTTTTCTATGTTGGTATAATACATATATTAATACCTGGAACTCCCTTGCAATAGTACATTGTAGATATTTCTGTATATGAAACAGAGGAAAACACCATGTTTGTCTGAAGCAATCCAGTTTTTTAACCCCTCTTGATGTGTGTAGTGCTACATTATAACAGTAATGGTCCATCATTTTTAATAAATACAAACAGTTAAATGTAATGATTGTTTCATGGAAATTGCTTTGGTTCATTCCCAGTTTTCATGGTACTTTAATTATGTAAATTTAAATAACTTTTAGCTCACAATTACATTAAACATCAATATGAGTAGATAATAATATCTCATTGAATTATACAAATAATAATTGGCAGGGGATTGTATTAAAATGTGAGTCTTATATGTCATTCAATCCCATATGGTAACCATTATGAGTCACTGATTCATTCCTATTTATCTTGTATTTCTTTGACAATATAGTTCTGGAGCCCCTATTATAAGAAAGACATGGACATGCTGGCATGTGTCCAGAGGATGATCAGAGGGCTGGAGCACCTCTCCTATGGAGACGCTGAGAGAGTTGGGGTTATTCAGTCTGGAGAGGAGAAAACTCTGAGGAGACCTTATTGTAGCCTTCCAGTGTCTGAAGGGGGCCTACAGGAAATCTGGTGAGGGACTTTTTAGGATGTCAGATAGTGATAGGACTAGGGGAATGAATTCAAACAGGAGGAGGATAGGTTTAAGTTGGAAGTTAGAAAGTAAGTTCTTCACCATGAGGGTGGTGAGACAGTGGAGAAGATTGCTCAAAGAGGTGGTGGAAGCCCCATTCCTGGAAGTTTTTAAGGCCAGGCTGGACAGGGCTCTGAGCAACCTGATCATGTGGGAGGTGTCCCTGCCCATGGCAGGGGCTTGGAACTAAATGGTCTTAATCATAGAATAGAATCATAAAATTGGCTGGGTTGGAAGGGACCTCAGAGATCATCAAGTCCAACCCTTGACCACTACCACTGCGGTTACCAGCCCATGGCACTGAGTGCCACATCCAGTCTCTTTTTAAATATCTCCAGGGACAGAGAATCCACTACTTCCCTGGGCAGCTCATTCCAATGTCTGATCACCCTCTCTGTGAAGAAATTCTTTCTAATATCCAACCTAAACTTCCCCTGGCACAACTTGAGACCATGCCCTCTTGTCTTGCTGGTAGTTGCCTGGGAAAAAAGACCAACCCCCCCCTGGCTCCCACCTCCTTTCAGAGAGTTGTAGAGAGCGATGAGGTCTCCCCTGAGCCTCCTCTTCTCCAGTCTGAACACCCCCAGCTCCCTCAGCATCTCCCCCAGCATCCTCAGCCTCTCATAAAAGAGGTTAAGACCTCTTTTATGAGGCCTTCCTTCTTCTTCCTTTTAATGAGTTAAAGACCTATCATTAAAGGTCCCTTCAAACCCTGAAAATTCTGTGATTCTATGATGCTATATTGAGTTTCATCAGAGTGCACTAAGTATTGGCTGTTATTAAAAAATACTGGTAGATAAAGGGTTGGTTATCCACCTCCCATGTGTATCTCTGCTTTTCATGTTTTGCTTTTTTAGGGGTTGATTTTGGTTTTTGTTTTATTTTCTAGCAGGCTTACCATGAACTCTACTGCTAAAAGCCAGGGATCTAACGACTCTCTGAAATGAAGAGTGCAGAACTTGTTTATAGGAACAGAACTTGCTTATAGGCAATCTAAATTTGAGCTGTTTTAAGCTCTCAGTCTTGATATAGCTTTCTTCAACCTTGTTTTTTTCCCCACTATTATTTAAGAAACCATCAGTACATTGCTTCAGTCACCACAAACACTGACTTTATGTGTGCACATATGTGCATGCACATATGCTGTTCTCTAATACAGAGGAGACTTCTACTCTTTTTATACTTTATTTCTGTCTCATTATTAAAAAAAAAAAAGATTAAACTAATGAGGAGACAGAGTAAAGAAAAAGTAAATTACAATGTGATCATAATTAAATTATTACACTCCTGTGAATAAGGTTTGCTCTAAGGGGTAGAGTTTGGGAGGAGATGACTGAATTCTTTAACCCTTCCACGACTAATAATGTATGTATTAGGTTATACTTGGACTAGTCCTGCCTGTAAATAAATATATATGTTTTAGCCTAATGAATGTAGCTGGAATAAGAAATAATTGTAGAATTGAGCTGCCAGCTCACTGTATGTGAAATATTCAGTGTGAATGAATTAATCTTGGCTTTGTTTGGGGAGAAAAAAGAAGTAGAAAGTGCCAGCACTAAAGAAGCCATCTCTCTGTGGATTTACATCCTACAGTGTAAGATTGAATATATATAAGCTGATAAAAGACATTTTGAGCTCCACTGTAAATATTTACCAGAGTCTGTGATTATTTGCTGTTTGTATCAATTAAATCCCATCTGACAGCCTTGCCTACAGGCAATACACAAAAAAAATCTCTTTACCATATGACAACAAAGTTTTCTGTAACTTGTCTTCTGAACCTCCCTTGTTGGAATTTGGTTGAAGTTAGGAAACAGAAACAAATCTTGGACTAGGTTGAAGGGTGGACAAAAACAGTCATATAGAGTGTGTATATATAAATATGTATATGTATACACGTATATATAGTTAGAAATTGCTACACCTTATTTGTTTGGTTTTTTTTTTTGGAGGGGAACTAAGTTAAATCTTTTAACTTCTTGGATGACTTGGAAGAAAATAAGTGTCGAGTTGCATTGTGCCATTTCTTTACTTCATTTGTACCATGTGATGTGTCTCAGAACTTTTCTAAAGGTACATATCTTGAATATTTGACACACTCAGGTGGCCCAGTAAAGGGTATTCTGAAATAAGTATGATAGATATAAATTCCTTCCCATTTTGGTTTATATGTTGCACTAGAAAAGCATGGAATGGATGAGCTTCTGGTGAGAGTCTAAGTGCAGAAAAGAAGCATCTTGCCTCTGGCATTTTGAAATACATCTATGTGGAGCAAATGTCATGAAGAGTAAACTGAAAAAGAAACAGGAAGAAATTTTAGTTGTTAATTTTATTTCAAATTAAGTAAATAAATAGAAGCCTGAGATTTTTCTCTTATTTGCTGTAATTTGGTCTTCCTGTAAATATTACAGGATTGCTCTCACAGAGAATCTTACACATACTGTGAAATGAGCAAAGACAGATTCTAGTTGCTTCTTCAGTTGTGTACAATGTACTTCTGAGAGCATCAGGTTTACTACTGAAAGCAGCAGTGCAAATGTTCTTGCTGAGAGATTTAATTGTAATTGAGCTGAATAGAGGTCTGTAGCCACATGACTGAAATAACCAGGAGAAAGAACAGGTTTTAGCAGACTGACTTCAGAGGCTGATGGATTGATATTGAAGAATAGCCCTTCCTGCCCAGGTGAAATTTGCAATTGTTCTTACAACTCCGATATGCTATCTCTGCTACAATTCTGTTTCCATAAAATAGTTCCCAATCTGGCAATTACAACAAAAAAAACCCAAATAAATTTATAATGGTCACTTGAAATAAATTACTAAGACCATGCAGGCTGCCATGACAACTCAAGTAGTTTCATAATTAATTTAGTTCACAGACAGAGCTCCAGTCAGTCGTTTTTCAGGAATAGAATTTTTGAGCTGATTTATAGGCTTGGTTTGTCGTCTTCTTCTTCTTCTTCTTCTTCTTCTTCTTCTCCTTCTGCTTCTTCTGCTTCTGCTTCTGCTTCTGCTTCTGCTTCTTCTTCTTTTGCTTCTGCTTCTGCTTCTGCTTCTTCTGCTTCTTCTGCTTCTGCTTGTTCTTCTTCTTATTATTATTATTATTGTAAGCTATTATCCACTTCACTGCTCAGGTCAGAATGCTAAGGTATTGTAACTTAAAACAGGCTACTATCCACTGTTTTTCTATCCTATATGATGCAGCACTCCCTGCTATGTTTTACTCAGAGATATAACACCATCAGTTTCATAAGATATTTTGGAGTTAGGATTACTATATGAAGATTTATCCAAATGTCTGACAAATAATTTTCTCCATGTTTAACTCATTTTATTATTGTTATTATTATTGCTATTGTTGTTAAGTGGTGGTGGTGATTTTTTTTTGGTAATAGTCATAGTAACAACAGAAGCTGTAGTAGCAGTAGTAGTAGTATCTGGTTATTCAGTGTGAACTTTGCTGATTTTCAGTTTAGCAGAGAAAAATGTAAGTAAGTTCAGAGGACCATCCTAAAGAAATGTGGCATCCAATGAAACTTTCACTTCTTAGCACTGAGCTGGTTTGAGTGAATTTGTAAACCTACTGGATTATGGGAAGGAACCTACTTTCCTCTGACATTCTTCCTGGGACTCATTTGTGCTCTAAAACAAAGCTGGAACCTTTCCAGCTGATAATTTTAATATGTCTTCTAGTCTTAACTGTTCTTGGATTTTTTTCAGTGCCTTTTGGACTAAGCATTGATTTGTTTTGACAGCAACTAACTGTTGGGGTATGTGTGAAAAATGTAATTTTATTTAAGAGAAAATTCTAAGTAACTCCTAGAGAAAATCATTCCTATGTAAAACACTATACAGCATCCACCATGGTATTTTATCACTGTTTGTATTGTCATTAGTCATATCAAACATGGAAAATACATCTCTGACTCAAATGGAATGCAGATATTTACCTCCTCAGAGAACACTAAGTAAACTGTACTTACTGGATAACCAAAACCTGTAGGATATTCTACTATATAGAATAGTAAGATGAAGCATAGTGGAAATTCACCAGTACTCCAAATAGGTGGTTTTACATTCCCCAGTGAACTGATGAGCACAAACTAACCCATACAGTGCAAAATGCATTTGGGGTCGTATTACTCCAATGTGTTACTAAGAAAATGGAGAGAGTTTTATTTCTTTGAAGCAAGGAGCTATTTATTAGCTAGTACAATAGAGACGTCAGCCAGCCTAGCAAAGAGAAATCCAGATTTTCAAGGAAATGGAACAAATACACTATCTTCCAAATACTTGTTCCAAGGCATGCAAGATGTAACAGTATGTGACTCAGCTGAAGGGATAGGAGGAAAACTGGCACTGAAAAAGGAAGAGAAGTATGTTCTCACGAAACATAATAATGGAGAAGGCAGTGTATCATGCAGTGACACGCAAGATTTGTAAGGAGAATGTAACATTTCAGCTGTAAGTACTTGTACATGACTTTTTAAATTTTATTTTACTGGAATCCATACACAATATACTATAGATAAATACCAAAGTTATATGGAGATGTTGTCTTGATATAAAATGCTCTCTACCATACTTGGAGCAGTTTTCACTTAGAGAAAATAAGTAATCTGCACATGTAGTTTATCATCCTAATAATTTTGTTATTTGTGGTTTTTTTGGTTTTTTGTGTTGTTTTGAGATTATTTTATTTTTCATTACATCTATTTCATGAGGTCAGATTTCATCATGCATGACAGTGAAACTGGCAGTCTAGTACATCGTTTACTATGCATGGTGACATTATTAAGAGTTGCTATGAAGAACTTCTTCAACATGAGACCTGTGTAATGACATGGGCAAAGTTTTGACAAATACAGTATATGAAAACAACTGGGAAAGGAAATAATGAATCAATTTCATTTTAGTTTGCAATGAATCAGTTTCATTTTAGTTTGCAGCACTGTCTTGCATTACTTATTTCTTATATTCCCCTAAGGAAAGATATGCAAATGCTGACCAGTCAGATAAGCCTACAAAGTGATGTACAGGCTGGAAAATAATGTTCACAGAATAAGACTACAGGAATCTAACTTACTAAAGAATTGGAGAGAATTATCATCATTCATATAAAATTGCTCTTGAAATAATATATCTATTATACATATCACAAAATATCTTGTGTATATAATACAGTCAAGGAATAATGGTTTTAAACTAGAACATAGGAATTTCTACCTCAACATGAGGAGAAACTTTTTTACTGGGTGGCTGATGGAGCACTGGAACAGGCTGCCCAGGGGAGGCTTTGGAGTCTCCTTCTCTGGAGACTTTCAAAACCTGCCTGGATGTGTTCTTGTGTGGCCTGCCCTAGATTATTCTGCTTTGGCAGGGAGATTGGACTAGATGATCTCTAGCAGTCCCTTCCAGTCCCTAACTTGATCGATAGATTCTGTGATTCTGTGATCTGATAGTGAGATAGAAGATTTTTCCTTCATATGCAGAAAAGTTTGAAACAACTCCCAGAGGTTTCAGCTGAAGCTAGATGTAAGATCTTATCTTTGCAATCTTATTTCTGAAAAATTAAACTATTTCCTGTTATTAATGATATTTAAATTTTAAAATTATTAAAAAAAAGGTGGATTTACTGTATTGTAAAATACAATTAGGCAGTATGCGTACACACGTGAATTATATGCTTTCAGTTCATTTGAGCTTTTTTCCTTCAGTTTTTGTAATCTGTAGGTGAAGTCAATTTGATACTGACACTTCTAACTCTGAAACTAGTAATAGTATGAGTTTTCTTGTTTCCTCTTTTCCTGCAGTGCCATGAAAATCTGGAATATCCTCAGTTTTCTCAAACCTCCTTAGTTTAATTGCTTGTGTCAGCTGCTTTCCAGCAGAGCAGAGAACTAACACTGTGCCTTTGAAGGTGACAGTCAGAGACCGAGTTACTAACTAACTGCTTTCTCCCCATCTTTGACCAATGCAGCAACAGAAGTCACTGTCCCTGTGACACCTGCCAAAAATGTTTTGATGTTATTGTTCCTTCCTCTAAAGGAACTAGAAGGCAAGTGCTTTGTAACTGAAAAGATAACCAGAGCTGGTAAAGTTTCATTAAACAACTGCAAGTTATCTTGTCAGAGTTGCTTTAAAAATTATATTACTTTAGCTGAGTTGCAAAGACCAATAAGTGTCTCAAATCTAGTGAGATGTATAATGCCCCAGCTGCATTAATCTCCTAATCAGTAGTTGTGTTTCTGTAGCTCGTGTACAGGTAGTGACTTGTGAACAATTTACTCTGCTGTTGAAGGGAAATATTTTGCTATGCCAACATAACCATAGTAATACAAAAGAAAATACTACTTTTCTAAAATCATGAGACTTTTACAGTTTAAGCATTTTTACCTGTAGTTTTTTTCCACTAAACGCCATTTCCTCTCTATCCCCTTAGCCTGTTTAGCAGCAAGTAGAATTTTGTACTGCAAATATTTTGGCTCTTAATATATAACCAAATCTATAGATAAGAACATATGTTTCCAGTGTGTTGCTTGTAAACTCAGTATTACTAAATATATATTATTATATAGAGTTATACATTATATCATGTTTATTGCCGTACAAACTTGATTGGGAATTAGTCAGGGAGCACAGGTACAGAAAGTGCAGTCAAGAGGGTTCAATGTTGCAGTGTTTTATCTGTGGAAGGGATCTTGCAGACTCAGACAAATACTACCCACTTGTAAGTCTCCCCATGGTGACTGAGTAAAGTGATTAACATGCAGAAAATTTCAGTTCATAAAGTTTTGGTTCTAAGCTGAAATGTAATATCCTTTGATCAGGAAAAGCCATAGTAAAAAAAAAAAAAAAAAAAAAATTAAAAAATTAGATTTATTTTTGTTTTGCTTAAGGTTGTTCTTTGCAGCCTCATTGTAAAGATGGCCATCTCAGTGACAGCTGATGGTATTTTCTTCCAGCACTAATTTATATTGGTTATTTCACTCTCAAACACTAGGTGGAAATTTTACCTCGAATAAGAAGGAAGTGTTCTTTTCTTTTCTAACTTCTAAGTATAGGATGTTTATTTCTTAGCTGAAGTGTAACCCCCAGAGAAAACCTCAGCCTTTGAGAAAAAATTCATTTAAAGAAAGAAAGATTAAAACAAACAATCTCTTCCATTTTCTGTGTGAATTCTGCATGTTTCTATTAGTTACGGAGAAAGAAAAAAATATTTCTACACTCTTCTGGTAGTAAAGCATTTGAAACAGTCTGACTTTTTCATAAATATGCTTTGAAAAAATTAGGAGCTAGCAGGAAGACACTGAAGATGTAGTAATCCAGTGAGGAAGTGTAAAACATATTAATGAGAAAGGACATTTAATGCTGTTACAAAATTAGTTTTCAGATACTGAACACCTACACAGGAAAAAAAAGAATGCTGATAATAAAGTTATCTGTTCCTGATCAGAATTAACCATTTTAATTCTAAATTATAAATAACTTTTTTGATTCACCTATAATATATAAATTCTTCTTTGTTCTCTCTAAGTCTTACCACTTTGTTACCACACATGCTTAAGATATTTTCACCTTACATTACAGAGTACATTAGTACCTTACTGCTTTTCATAGGACAAACCCATTGTGATTTTCTTATGCAATCATTCTTATTAACATTTAATATATTTATAACTTTTAAAGTTAGAAAAACAAATTCTGTGTTTCCAAGATCCCCACAAAAACACAATGGCAATGAAAGAAGATATTTTATTATGAAGTGAAAAATAGCAGTTTGAGGTTTTAAAATTAAGAAAGGTCCCATAAGATCCTATAAGTTTCAGATTCTGATAATGGTTTAGAATGTGTTCTTCCTATTCATGCTAGTTTTGACTCTTTTAAAATAAGAAATATGCCTTCAAAACAAAACACACAAGACACTGGCCTATCTGAGAGAAGGTATTCTCTTCTATTGTTTTGATTTTCTATAGCTGATTTAAAAGCATTACTACAGCACATTTGGATAATCAATATATTTTGGAATATGTCCTTAAAATGAATGAGAAAAGCCTAACAGAAAATGATCCATTTCTTCCATCAGCTCCCGTTTCTAATTTATCCTATTCTAAACTTTTATTGAGTCATATACTCTTTCACCACTGAGTTCACACACATAAAATGTAATTGGAATCCATTAAAAAATACAGTTTTTACAAGGGCATGTAGTCATAAGACAAGGGGTAATGGCTTTAAACTGGAATAGAATAGGTTCAGGTTAGTTGTTAGGAGTTCTTCACTGTGAGGGTCAGGAGGCACATAGACAGGTTGCTCATGGAGGCTGTGGATACCTCATGCCTTGAAACATTCAAAACCAGGTTGGATGGGGCTTCAAGAAATGTGGTCTAGTGGTAGGTGTCCTTGGCCATTCAGGGAAGTTGGAACTAAGTGACTTTTAAGGTCTGTCCTAAAGGACATGGGGCTTCCACCACCTCTCTGGGCAACCTGGTCCACTGTCTCACCACCCTCATGGTGAAGAACTTCTTCTTAACATCTAATCTAATTAAATCTACCCTCCTCTTGTTTGAATTCATTCCCCCTAGTCTTATCACTACCTGACGTCCTAAAAAGTCCCTCAAAGTCCCTCACCAGCTTTCCTGTAGTCCCCCTTCAGATACTGGAAGGCTACAATAAGGTCTCGTTGGAGCCTTCTCCTCTCCAGACTGAATAACCCCAACTCTCTCAGTGTCTCCATAGGAGAGGTGCTCCAGCCCTCTGATCATCCTCATGGCCCTTTTCTGGACACACTCCAGCATGTGCATGTCTTTCTTGTAATAGGGGCTCCAGAACTGGATGCAGTACTCCAGGTGGAGTCTCGGGAGATTAGAGGGGGAGAATCACCTCCCTGGACCTGCTGGCCACGCTTCTCTTGATGCAGCCAAGGATCTGGTTGGCTTTCTGGGCTGCAAGTGTACACTGACAGCTCATTTTGAACTTTTCATCCACCAGCATCTCCAAGTCCTTTTCCTCAGGGATGCTGTCAATTGCCAAGGCAGCCAACCCAGCGCTTTAGGACTGCCCTTGTTAAAAATAAAAGGAGAGTAGACGTCATAGACATTCTATTCTGAGAGGAACAGGGGGCTCAATATGTCAGCCAGACCCATCCTATGGGGAAGTCTTTTGCCTCCCAGGGACCTGGGTCAGAGATGTAACCACAAAGATTCCGGGTCAGCTACAACCCTCTGATTACTACTCACTACTGGACACACAGGTAGGCAGTGATGAGATTACCAAGAGAAGTCCTAAGGCAATAAAAAGGGACTTCAGAACACTGGGATGAATGGTGTAGGGATCAGGAGCACAGGTGATATTTTCCTTAATTCCTTCAGTGGCAGGAAATGCTGGAAGGAACAGAAAAGCACACCTCACCAACACATGGTTTAGAGGCTGGTGCCATCAGCTGAACTCCGGGTTCTTCGATCATGGAAATCTTTAATGGCACCAAGCCTGATGGTGAAAGATGGAGTGGACCTGTCCACTAAGAGGAAAAGAGTTTTTGTCTAGAAGTTGTCAGGGCTCATTGAGAGGACTTTAAACTAGGTTTTAAGGGGGAAGGAGATACAACCAGGCCCACTAGAGCTGAGCCTTGGAGTGTCATGGCAATGTTAGGGGTGAAAGCAATAGACCAGTTCAAGTGCATCTACACCAATGCATATAGAATGTTAAACAAAGAACAAGAGCTAGAAGCTATTATGCATCAGGACACCTTTGACACAGCAGCCACCACAGAAATGAGGTGGGATGGCCCTCCTGACTGGCATGATGCAATGTGTGGCTATAAGCTCATGAGAAGCAACAGACAAGGAAGGAGAGGCGGTGGGATTAGAGTTTGCATTAGGGAGTGTCTTGATTATATAGAGCTTGATAATAGTGATGATAAGGCTGAGTATTTATGGATGAGGGAGAAGGTAAATCAGACAGATATCCTGCTATAGACCACCCAACCAGGATGAAGAGACAGAAGCATTCTAAAAGCTGCTGGCAGAGATCACACAGTCATTAGCCCTTGTTCTGGTGAGGGATTTCAGCCTATCAGATGTCTGCTGGAAATGTAACATTGCAGAGAAGAGACAGGCTAGGAGGTTCCTCAAGTGTATGGAAGATAACTTCCTGACATAGCTGGTAATCAAGCCTACAAGAGGAGGTGCCTTGCTAGAACTGCTGTTCACACACAGGGAAAGACTGTTGGGAGCTGTGGTGTTGAGAGGCCATTTTGGGCTTAGTGACCACAAAATGATTAAGTTCTTGGTCCTTGAAGTAAGGAGAGGGGTTAGCAATACCTCCACCATGTACTTCCAGAGAGCAGCCTTTATCCTGTTGAGGGCACTGATTGAGAGAGTGCCTTGGGATACAATCTTGAAGGACAAAGGGGTATAGGCAGGCTGGATGCTCATCAAGAAAGAGATCTTAAAAGCACAGTAACAGGCTGTCCCTATGCGCTAGAAACAGAATGGCAGGAAAAATGACCGGCATGGCTGAACAGAGAGCTTTTGCTGAGACTCAGGAAAAAAGATTACCTCCTTTGGAAGAAGAGGCAAGCATCTCAGGATGACTACAGGGGTCTCATTAGGTGATACAGAAAAGAAATTAGAAAGATAAAAGCCCACCGGGCCACTCTTATAAGGCACAATAAAAAAAGCTTTTACAAATATAGTAACAATTAAGAGAGACAAGGAGACTCTCCATCCACTATTTGATACAGGGTATGAGAGGGAACTTGCTAAAAAGAATGAGGAAAAGGATGAGATACTTAATGCCTTCTTCTCTTCCATCTTCATTAGTCAGACCAGTCAACCCCTGGGTATTCAGCCCCCTGTGCAGGAAGCATCACAGCACCTCCATAATTCAGGAAGAAACAGTTAATGCAACAGCACCTGGACACTCACAGATCTGAGGGCCAGATGTGGTCCACCTGAGAGTATTGAGGGAGCTCACAGAGGAGCCTACCAAGCCTCTGTCCATCATTTATAAACCATCTAGATTAACAGGGGAGGTCCAAGATGACTGGAGGCTTGCCTGTGTGATGCTCATCTTCAAGAAGGGCCTGAAAGAGGATATGGGAAACTGCAGGCCTGCCAGCCTAACTTTTGTGCCCAGAAAAATTATGGCGTGGTTCATCTTGAGTGTGCTCACATGGCAAATGCAGGACAGTCAGGGAATTAGGCTATGAGGGACCAGCCCTCAAGATGTGTATTCTGGGAAGTGCTGTAAGTTCAACTCCCTGACCAGCGCATCCCTTAACTGTTTAATGAGAGGTGAACAGTCAAGATTAAGCATTTCCTGGGCATCCCTGGCTTCGTGCTGTTCAGATCTCTCCTGGCACAAGCGAAGAGATCACCTAGTAGCCTCTCTTCCTATACAGACAAGAAAGATGCCCAATGTCTCAACTGACCTTTTGATACACAGGGGTATCCTGCTGATTACTCTAATAAAATGTCAAGACTCAAACAGGGTACCTAGGGAGATACAGATTGGACCCTCTTGCTTTCTAAGTTCCTTCTGATAGAGGAGCCCAGGTGTGGGTGGATCTAACCTTCTAGTGTAAGACATCGCCCTCGTAGAGAGGTCTAAGGAAACGCACAACCATCATGTACGCTTTGATCACACTAAAATGAAGCAACACTCAAGGTCTGTATTTTACTGTAAGATTTAATTAAAGCTATGGAAGGAATAACTCATAAAAGCTGATACTTTGATTATTATACATGTTCATGACTTGCTGAAAAAGACTCTACAACATGGAAAGTTATAGAGAGGGGTATGTTTATTCTGCACTGGGCATATGAGGGGATAATTCCTCCAAAATCCATGCACACCAGTCTCTGTTAGGCTTTTGTTATATACGCTGAAGTTATGCATATTCATTAGATTTTGCAATACACCTACACCTATGCATCACCTACTCCTGCTTCATACTAAAATTAGTCCCAAGAGGTCATTTCCATAATCTACTCCCTCCTGCATTTGCGTAATGTCTCCTGGTGGTGGTCATGGGGTCATGGGGATGAAGTAAACTTGAAGCAAAGGTCTTTCTCGGGGTAAACATTTTACCTCTTCTTCTCTGAGCATGTGCATTCTTTCAGTCTCCAGCCAGGCTGACAACATGTTCTGTTTCTTATCTCAAGGTTGCTACAGCTATCAATTTAGCACATATATTTCCCTTTTAAGATGATGACTACCTAAACAACTTCTTAGCTTCTATTAGATAAGCATTCTATGTTAGCTTCTGTCAGGTCAATATGACCCCTAGACAATTAGTAGCAGGCATTTTATATTAACCCTTACATCATTCAAAAAACAATCAACTTGAAGGGTTAACATTTTTCAAAGAGACAACTGAAAATGGTTAGGAGACCTCAGCCAACAAAACGCTGCAAGCTTCTATGGCTCCTATATGCAGTTTAAATGGAATATGTAGAATTATTTGGAAATATTCTACAAATTGAATGAAGGCTTAAAGAAGGAAACAGTAATTGTTAAGAACTGCTTCAAGGAGCTCTTAGGGGCATGCATGAAACAGTGCCACTTTTCTAGTTGGTTGTTTTTGAAGTCTTATTTTCAATGGGCAACAGTAGACTGAAGATGAAGAAGGACTTGGGCTCTCTGAACAAAAATAGCTTACCCCTGCCTGGGAAAAAAAAGGGAAGCATATAGCAGCAGCAGCAATTTTGTAACGTTTGATGTTGTGCAGTTGGAAGAACTGAAACAAATCTGATCTATTGTCTGTAAATCTGTCAGCTTGACATCTCCATACTATTCTTACTTTCACTGATGAAGAGATCACTGCAACTCAGATCATCATAGTGGCCAGTGTGATGTAAGGGTTAATATAAAATGCCTGCTAGTAATGGTATAGGGGTCATATTGACCTGATAAAAGCTAACATAGAATTCCTGTTTAACAGAAACAAAGACATTGCTCAGGTAGTCACCACCTTACAAGGGAGATAAATGTACTAAACTGATAGCTATAGCAACCTTAAGATAAGAAACAGAACATGCTGTTGGCCTGGCTGAAGACTCGGAGAAGAAGAGGTAAAATGTTTACCCTCAGAAAGACCTTTGCTTCATTTTTACTTCATCCCCATGACCCCCACAACCACCACCAGGAGACACTGTGCAAGCGCAGGAGGGAGGAGATTATGGAAATGACCTCTTGGGACTAATTTTAATATGAAGCAGGAGTAGGTGATGCATAGGTGTAGGCGTATTGCAAAATCTAATGAATGTGCATAACTTCAGTGTATATAACAAGAGACTAGGTATGGGTTTGATGTGCAAGATAGGAGGAGAGATCCCCCTTGCACTCAGCACTGTAATAAAACATACCTGTCTATAACTTAACAAGTTTTAGAGTCAACTTTCTGCAAGTCAAGTACCATCAAAAGGAAAGGGGCACATCTCCTTTTATTTATTATTTATCTGTGAACCTCATTAAATGCAGCAAATCTTTGAAACTAATTACAAGCTTGTACAGGGACTGAAGACTAAAATACCACAGCTAACAAATGTAAAGATTCTGTTAAATAAAGCAATGTGTTCTTACTCCTAATGTAAATTAGCTACATTTTGTTGAAAACGGTAGACATACTTGAGGATATTTGGTCTTCACCGCAGACCCTTTAACAAGAAAAAGAATGCTTTGGCATCTAAATGACTGAATCACAGATTTAGTAAATACCTATTGGAATGTAGTTTCTGTGGCACCTTTTTTTATATTTTAGTAAGTACTAGTTCTATTGATACAGTGACATGTCTCTTATTATAAGAGCCTCACTCCTTTTCATTAAGTTTTGATCACAGATACTCAGTGAAGTCTAGATATATTAATGGCATCAAAGTTGGTCCTTTCTAAGCTTTGCAGCTTCACCTGCATGGGAAAAATGAAAATTAATACAATTTTCAGAGATTCCTGGTATTCTTATTTCTTCTATTTTATTCCCATAAGATTACATTTCCGGATTACATTTTCCTACTTTTCTGTTTGTCAAGTATCACAGGTTTAGACAGTGACAGATGCTCTCTTCTATGTCCACTATCCCCGCAGGGCAAAGAAGAGAATAAAGGAAAAAGACTTAAAAAAAAAACCCAAACAAAAAAACCCAAACATGAGTTGATATAAGGTGACCTGTCTTGGTAGACGTTTCTTCAGGAAGCAGCAGGAAGGCTTTGGCCCAGACAGCACACCAGTCAGAGAAACTCCCCAATAGCTTTTGTGGGAGACAATTTATTCTGAGTACCGTGGAAAGGAATAATGTGATTGTCCATTTGTATCACCTGACCCATCCTCTCCTCTTGTAGGTGGGCTCGCGTGCTCCCCCTTATAACTACCACATCAACAGGTGTCTCAGGTAGAGTTTTTCTATCCTGCTTCTCTAAAACCAGGTATTAGGTATTTAGTTTTCCCTAACTGAGGAAGGTAAATTGGTAAATTTTTCCTTGTTTTTGTTGTTTTGTTTTCATGTGGCTTGCTGTAACAGCTGAGGTTTTATTTATATTAAAATATTTATTACTTGTTAGCCCTCTGTAGTTTCTTTGAGTCTTTCGCAGATCTGAAGAACTAAGTAGTTTTTTAGGGTTGTCAATTGTTAAAATATTTTTCCCTTCTTTGATGCCTATCTTCTGTTTTTTGCTTTATAAATTTTATTAAATTTCCACTTGAATTATGTTGTATAGAAAGGAATGCCTTATATAACTAGAATAATTTCTTTGTTTTGGGGGTGAAGCAGGTAATACATATTTGTTTATACATCCTTTCCCCTGTTCACACCTTCTTTATTTTTTTTTTCTTTTAAATTTCACTTCACCTTTTCACCTCTTATTCCCAGAGGCCTTTCTTTTCTACTGAATATTGCTTATCTCAGAGTTCTAAAACTGTTACATCTTATATCAGTATACTGCATTAGCCATTCCTACCATTTCACAAATATTCCTCATTCTTTTCCTTGTATAGTGGCAGTACGGTGACTCTGTAGTCCTGAATTTGATTTTGTTTGCCAAAATGTTTTTATGTTAGAATCACACAGTTAAATGTATAATCTTTCCTTCACAAAGCCTTATTTGATACTAGATTTTTGTTTATATTACAGAAATACATGATTTGTTTGCATTTTCATATCTTAAGCTATTGTTTAAAAAAGTAGTTTTATCCCAAAAGTCTAAGAAAAGTTGTATGATACATTTCTTTCAGTTAAAAGTCTTTCTTTTAAAACTCATACTAGAATAGACTTATTTAATCATTTATTTAGCCTGGCAGAACTACAGGTAATATCCCTAGAAATTGCTAGCTCATCTTCAGCAGTGAGATCTCTTCTCTACAGAGGAAGAACATCCATGAAAGATGACAAGGTGACCAGTAGTATGTAGAAAGCACAGAATTCAGACAGTGCTTCATTGTAGATTACATCTTCCACTGTAAGTGAAACAATATGGAGTTGTTGTGGTGGGAAGATTATGTTTTCGTTGCTTTTACTAAATTTTAGAGAAAAGTCAATGCTGGCCATCTGGTTTCTGCCAATTTGTACAAAATATTTTGAGTTTAATTCTTACTAGATTTTGAGTTAAATTGCACAGTGAAAGCTGCAGCAAGAACGTGTTAAAAGCAGCATGTGCTAGACAATAAGAAATATGTTGAAATGAAGAGATTTTTATGAGACAACGTATGTGTAGCAGCTGTTGTAAAATATATAATTATTCAGAGTATTCAGATACCTGGCTCATTTCTCCTTAATCACTGTTGTGTAATGGCAAAAAAAAGTGTCTTGCACTGTTGGATTTTGCATTACAACTTGTGTATTTTAAACTCTTTATGAACCTTTCTAGTATAAGTTGAGATATACATAAATTATTACAAGATAAATACTAAATAGGTACTCAATGAGTTCTGGGAATATTTCAAGCATATCAGGGACATAATAGCTCTCTTGCCCATGGCAAGATGTGGAATGACATGCCAAGGGCAGAGAGAGAGTGTTAATGAGCTCCCTAAGTCTATTACTCTGAGTTGTGCTGGTAACAGTGGAGCACAGCTGGATTCTTACAAAGATGAGACAGGAGTTGCTGAGCTAATTGGAACCAACAGTGAAATGCCTCAAAGGAATTAGTTGGTGTTCCTCTAAGAAAATGAGTTGGCTAATAACCCATCTGAAGTGCCTCTTCACCAGTGCATGGTGCATAGGCAACAAACTAGAGGAGTTAGAAACCACTGAACCACAAGGTGCTACGAGTTAGTAACCATTACTGAAATTCACTGACTGGAATGCAGCTACTGAAAACTGCAGGCTCTTCAGAAGGGGCATGTGAGGAAGAAGGGGAGTAGGCATTGCCTTCTACATCAAGAAATGGACAGAGTGTGAAGATCTATCTCTCAAGAACAGCCATGGGCAGGGTGAAAGCTTACAAGTATTAATTAGAGACCAAAGCAAACCTCTGTAGTTGGTGTCACTCAGTCAAGGGGAACCTAATGATTAAGCCTTCTTACTCCGGACACAGGAGGCATTGTGTTCATAGGCTCTTGTCCTGCTGGGGAACCTCAAGCACTCTGAAACTTTCTAATACAATGAGCTGTGTGCAATCCAAGAGGCTCCTGGGGTGCACTGAGTATGTCGCCCCTCTCACAGTCACGAATTTCTTCTAAATATCTGACATAAATCTCCCTTCTAGTTTAAAGCCATTTCCTCTTGTCCTATCATTACATGCCCATGTGAAAAGTCCCTTCCCATATTTCTTGTAGGCTCATTCAGGTACTGGAAGGCTGCTTTAAGGTCTTCCCAGAACCTTCTTCTCTCCAGGCTGTAACAACCCCAACTCTCTCAGCCTGTCTTCTTAAAAGAGGTGCTCAAGCCCTCTGATCATCTTCATGGCTTTCAACTGGACTTCCTCCAATAGCTCTTGTCCTTCTCATGCTGGGGGGCTCCAGAACTGAATTACTCCAGATGGGGTCTCATGAGAGTGGAGTAGAGGGGCAGAAGCACCTCCCTTCTCCTGAAGGTGTCCTGGTCATGTTCCTTGTGATGCAGCCCAGGATACAGTTTACTTTCTGGGCTATGAGAGCACATTTTCATCTCATGCACAGCTTTTCATCAGCCAGTGCCTCTAAGTAATATAACAATGCTGGGGATCACCTCAACCCAAGTGGAGGACTTTGCATTTGCCATTATTGAACCCTATGAAGTTCACATGTGCACACTTACTGAGCTTGTCCAGGTCCTTCTGGATGGCATTCTGTTTTTTAGACATGAACACAGCTTTGTGACATCTTCAAACTTGCTGAGGGTGCAAAGGCCATAATGATGGAGGGAAGGCTAATGGTTTTAAACTAAAAGAGGGTAGATTCTGTCTCAATATAAGCAAAGTGGTTCTATGATTCTAGAAAATCATAGGGAGAAAATGCTTTGCTGTTTTTTCTTCCTAATTTTCATCTTGATATCTAGGCTTAAAATATAGGCATTCAGAGTAGAAAAAGGATTAGTGGCTTCCTTGCATTAGCAGTGTAAGTAGTCTTCTATGAAGAACACTATTATTATTATTACTCTCTTCTCTTTCTGGTGCAATTTATTACAAGTAAGTTCTTTGTGTTTTGTTCTGTAAAGAAACATTTCACTAGTTTCATCCTTTTCTAAGAGTTACCAGTGCAATTCATTTGCTCATAAGATTAAATCTTTTTTCCCTTCATCTGCGCTTACTGGCTGGACAGTTTGTCCCAACTAGAACGGCCTTTTTCAACATTATACATCTAATCAGTGGATAATGCAATGAAAAATTACCTGCAATTCGACAGTAAATGGTTGTTATAAAATTTTGGGGTTTGTATTATAGAAAGCTAGAGAAGAAAATAAGCTTATGAAGGTAAATAATTATTTTGTTTGTTCATTTCATATGAGTCAAGTACTTCAGTTTTGGTAGAAGTATGTGAACTTATCAGGAACAAATACTATATCATCTTGTATGAAGTTGTTGGATATTATCTTTGGGATTTGAGGTAACTTTTAACTGTAGCATTCATGATCCATATCAGATCTTCTTTTAGGAAGAACTAAATGAATGAACTTTAAAAAAAAATATTTTTGAAGGTGATGATAAAATCCCCTTGAGACATTCATATAAGACTTAGTTGCCAATCCACAATTATTCAACAGAAACATTTAATTATACGTGAGTCAGGAAGATTTTGCGTCAATTAACATTCATGATTTTGAGAGTGGAAATCCATTAAACAAACAGCATGGTTAGAAGAAGGATTCACCCATGACTTGTCACATAAGAGTTGCATTCAGAAAATGTGTTTGTCATGAAAGACAAATGTTTTTTTGTCTAAAAAGAACCATTTTATAAAGACTAAGAATTTACATAATTTCCTCTCAATTTTTTTAAACAACAGATGCCAGCACAGCGTAGCAAGGGAAAGACTTACTAACGCTTCTTCTGGTTTTTTAAAGTCAGTTTTCTTTCAGCTAAAACTAGAACACATATTGATTCTCAATTTATATTTTGCAAATTTAAATAAAGAATGAACACATGCTGTGTATAGCAATTGAGTTGGAGAGGCATTTAACATCCAAAGCATCGATTAGCAGTTGCTTCCTTATGCACCATTGGTTGTAAGCTACAGTTAAGTTGTATTTTTTCTGAAACACTCAGATGTATGATGTTCAGTCTTGCATACTAATAACTGGGATAACGATTTTGTGCTGTATCTTTATAAAGAAGCATACCATTGACAAAGTGAAAGATTTTCCACTTTGTCATTCTTACAGTGCTGAAAAGGGATGAGATTAACTTTATTTCCTTCAAATTATTGTTTTTGGGTTTCTTCAAAAAATATCTATGTTTACTGTGATAGCACGCTAAATATGGTTTCACAGAAATGTGCTATCATCAGGTGTAAAGAAAATAAAGAGCACATACTGAGGTTGTATCTACATGCTGCAACCAGGACTACAAGCCGTCAGTTGCTGTTCATGTAAAGGATTTTAAGTGAGCTGTGAAACATTTATCAGAATAATCTCAGAAGTTAGGTTAGAGGAGGGCAAGAATCACCAGATGTGTAACATACTAAATAAAATAATAAATTATAACTTGGAAGTTTCATGAAATAGTGGGATAAAAATGGGAGAAAATGCTCCTCAGTAATGATACATTTCCATATTTATCATGCAGCAACAAAAAGTATTTTGAGATTTGCTGCTTTAAGATACATTATTGATTCAGATATTTTTCTAGTATTCTCATAATTTTCTCCTTCAGTTACAGTTACAATAGGTGTTGGTAATTGTATTAACCTGAACACGATATTTTTCTCTGGCAGATAATTGTGATGATCA
The DNA here is from genome assembly GCA_023637945.1 of Phaethornis superciliosus. Lineage (NCBI taxonomy): Eukaryota > Metazoa > Chordata > Aves > Apodiformes > Trochilidae > Phaethornis > Phaethornis superciliosus. Next base: position 42,284,319 of record JAJQWJ010000004.1, on the reverse strand, counting down.
GCTGATTTCTGCTTTGTCTCAGTCATCATTCAGCAGTTCATCAGAGCTGTCTAGCAGTCACAGTCCTGGATTTGCAAAGCTTAATCGAAGAGAAGGTGAGTGTATTTTATTTGGTGATTGACCTTATTTTTTTACAAGGTTTTTTTTTTAAGCATTTTTGTACCTGTTGTTACAGTCCAATTTATTTTTTGTTTTGGATCCACAAAACGAAGTCCAACCATAGAAGGGTTGGGTGCAAGCGGACTTTTATTTGACACAAGTAAAATGATATAGCCAGGGAAAAGAGGGAGAGAGGAAAAGAAGATATAAGAGAGAGAGAAAAATGAGAGAAATGGGAGAGAAAAGGATAAGAAAGTGGGAAGAAAAAATGAGAGAGAGAAAGAGGGAGAGAGAGTCACCACCAGGGGACTGGCTGTCCAGCAAGTTTCTTCAAGATGTCGTGCTGATCCTCGACAGGGTAAGATGTGGTGGGTCAAGAGACTACAAAACCATCCACAGCACAGACAGCCATACATACCCTTGAGTTCCTTTTGTTCCAAGGGGGCAGCTGTCAGTCAGCTGCCACAGCAGCCAGGGGCATTGGCATCAGAGCCATTACAGACAGGCTGCCTGGAGGGGAGCTTCCACAGAAGGGTGCAGTCCCCCACCCACTCATCAGTTCTTATCTCCTTCCAGGGGTCTCCCCTGTTCTGCTTCAGCCCAGGCTAGGTCCATTAGCATCAGAGACATTGAAAAGAGGTTTGCCTGGAGGTGGGGCTTCCAACACACAGGTCTTATCTCCTTCCAGGCGCCATTCCCTGCTCCGTTCCACCCACCTCATCCAGGTACATCAGCATCAGTACAATCAAGGTGGATTCCTCTGTCCCAGCTTTGCAGGCCCTCAGAAAAGGGGAATAGTCTCCACCCAGCTGTTAGTTCTTACCTCTTTCTGGGTGTCAGCCCCTGCTCAGCTCTGGCCAGAAAGGTGGCTTCCTCCACCCAGGCTAGGGCTATTCACTTTAAAATTGTTCTTTTGAGACAATTTCAAATCAGTGAGATCAGACTCTCATACCTGTGAACAGTATTGAAATGATACATGGACAGTATATTCTGGAGTATTGAGGATGGAGAGATGTGTGTTTATTAATTTAAGAATAGGAAGGTCTCAAGAAGTTCAGTTTTTCATGAATAGTAAGTTTTTCATGGTAAAATTATACACTGAGACTCTTGTGAACACTATACTGGTGTAAAGGATTCACTTGACTGAAACAAAAATCTTTATGTGATTTTCTAGTATAATATGTAGAAAGTTTTGGCCCTACTGCCCCCCCTAAAAAGTTAAATTAATTTTGTTTCTTAGCAAGAAGATACTAACATAAATATTCTCTTCTCTCTCAGCGGACAAACAGAAGTGTAAACATGAATGTCACTGTGCATCCTTCCATAAGGAAGTAAACACAGATTCTATTTGAAAAGACAGGACCAGATATTTAGGAAATATTTTTGAGAAGCTGTTTTTTCCCTGGTAATTTAAAATATTTATTATTGAAGCTGCATTTCTCCACTGAGCTTATTACATCCTTAAGTTTATTCACTGACAATGTGGAAAACTAGGTAACTGGCGTATAGTCCAGATTTCTTGATTTTCCTGTTAGGATATTATTTACGTTATACCTCTGCATTAATCTTATGAAAGTTATATATAATTTCTAGTGTTTTTTGTTATAGTAATTAAACACACATTTTCAGTCACTGTGTTTTGTTGAATGCAATTAAGTTTTGATAGCCTTGTTATTTTTTGTCTTTTCTGATGTATAATTAAAGTATTTATACACTTGGGTATATGTCAGAAGATCTGGAGATCACCCACTGTGGCTGAGTTTTAGTGGTAACTCAAATTTTGTGTACATATGTCAAGGGTTTTTTGGATGGAACATAGCAAGTCATTATACATACACGATTATAAACAAATGGGTAAGAAATTGTTAAACTGATGATCTCATGGAAGCAATAAATACATCATTAGAGTTTCAGAATAAATTGTCTGAAAACTGAATGGGTTTTCTTTTAATATAGACAATTAGTTAGGGAAAAGTACAGTGTTTTCCCACAGATTACTAAGGAATTGAATTGCTAACATTCATCAGATAAGAAATAAAACAAGCATGCATATAAACTTACACTTTTTAAATTGGCAAATGCAATCCAAATTAAAATAGATTAAGGTCTAGCTGGTTGATGTCTAAAAGCATTTACATAACATCACTGTATAGAGCTGTTTCCTCAGGATTTCAGAGGAAACTCCAAGACTAACTGTTTGATACGTTTTGCCTCTTATACAGACGTAAACAGATAATTTATGATTAGATGCATAAATGGTGTGAGGACTGGTTAAACGTTTAATAATCATGTCAAATCAATATGCAGAGATCTGAAAATTTATATATTGAAATAAGCACTGTAACAGGGTGAGTTATAAAGAACTCAGGTCATATTTGTCAAATAGGAAGTTGATTGTACAAAGTTTTGATTCTGAAATTAATCTGGAATTTGTGAAGACTTAGCAAATCACCCTTGTATTTTCAGCATTTCTACTAAAAACAAGCAAACAAATAAAAATAAATAAATAAATAAGCTTCTGTATAAACAAACAGAAGAAAGGCATTCTTGACTGCCCCTGTAGCAATGTATTTCCCCACTGAACTGTGTTTTGTAAAATGCTAGATACTGAGAAGCTTGCTGACAAACTAGGCTGGTTTCTATGCTGGTTCCACTATTGTGAGCAGATGATGCAAAATATAGTTTAGGGAAAATGACTTTTTTTTTAATACGGCTAGAAGAAGCAAAGAGAGAGAAAAAAAAAAAACAAAAAACCAAAACTGCAATGAACAGAGAACAAAGAACAGCCTACAAAAGGCTTTAAAAAGCCAACTACGAAAAAAATGTATTTAAGGATTTGTGTGTCTTAAAAGTAGGCATGTGTCCTAAAGAAGAGTTCTTGTTTATTTTTAATAGACACATGTTTCATGACATGTTATCTCTCATCCATGTTCTGTGGAAGAGCCCCTTGCCAGACAGGAAGAAGATTGTGCTATTGTTGAGGTCAGGGCCTTCTGCTTTTCACTTCAGTGGGGTAAACATTGCAGGCTACACCAAGTTCTCTCAGGCACCACTAGACTCTCACTGGAAAAGATTTAATGGGACTGTGAACCATTATATCCAAGAATACGGGCATTGTTTTGCATTAATTAATTTTTTGCATCTGTAGAGGATGCAAATGACCAGAAGATCATTACTCTAAAAGAATACACATACCCACAGAATTATGATATCTGGTCAGATAAATGAGCTCCTTTGTCTTTTCCATCCAATTTAGGCCTACCATTTCACTGATTATCAAAGAAAAGTTATTGCACTACATTTTTTTTTTTATATGAAGAAAATATAAAAGACAATTTATTCGATATTATAGTACTGTAAGCTCTGTCTTTATTTTGTTGTTTGGTTGGTTTTGGGGTTTTTTGAGAACTTGCACTAAGTAGGTCAAAATGTACAAATGAGTTCTGTCAGTAGTTAAAATTGGCATCATTGGTGCAGTTAAAGAAAAACATATTTTTCACAGTAAGAAAAAAGGTGTATTTATCTTCAGTTATTTTTTTTTTCTTTGAAAAATAACCTGCATGCTAAAAATAGAATTAAAAAAGCAGACAAATTAAAAAAACTTAATAGCGGCTAGGTTTTTTACTTTCCATAAGATAATTAGTAAGATCTTACTCCTCCATTTCATTAGTATGCAAATAAAATTCATTATGACTGAAATTTTGCTTTTGTTCAAGCAGTAGGAAAATTAAGCTAGAATTAAAAAGATCCAATTTCATGCTAATCATTGTACTTTTATAAATTAGCAGCAAATGTAAATTGAGCCAACTAACATCATGACTTAGATTTTTATGATTTATCTGACTTCAAGAGGTGTGGCAGGAAAAAGCCGAAAGTGAAAACTTAATTCTTCTTTTTTTAAAACTAAATGAAGTAAGCAGTGCCTAAGTGTTTTGTTCACGAAAGAACAAATGATAATTACTACTGTATCATCAGGAGATTTCTGTACAGCTCAGTTTTTAAACTATAAATTGTTGATGTTTTTCCTAATGCAATAATTAATGCTTTTAGTGAGGATGTTGCCAGCAATTTCTCAGCACATTTATTACAAAATTCTTTCTAATACCTTTGTACATCTTCACTTTTTCTATAGAAAATGTTTTTAGTACCTGTTTGAAAGACCTTAAAGAAAATATATTGACAATTATGAAAATTATGTATGGTATTGCAGGTGCACTACAAGTATAAGAAATTAACATGTTTGCAGTAGATCCAGTGAAGGCAGAATTTAAAGAGGTAGTGTTTCATTAATGTCTGAAGTGAAATACATGCTGATTTTTGCTTTCTTTGTTTTGTGTTTGTGTGTCTGTATGGTATAACTGGTATTGCAAAAGGGTGTATGGGAGAATGGGATGGGAATTTACCTAGCAAAATGAATAAATAGGATAAAATATTTACAAATGTATTTAATATTTACAGAGCATTGTTCTTTTGTGAATATTTATCAGACATGAGGAATATTCCTATATTTATTTCCAGAAACTGAATTCCAGCTTTGTCATCAAAATACATTCAAGCATAACAAAGCATAACAGTCTTTTAACCTGAGCTGTTTCATGTGTAAGAACATCTGTAGGACAACAATGTCAAATTATGGTGAAATACAGAGAAGCCACAAGGAAATAGTACTAAATGTATTTTATTGTTGAAATTGTTTGGGACAAGTCTGCTTTGCGGTAATAAATATTTTCAGATCAGACTTCCTTTAATAGTTTGAGGGATAGAAAAATTAATCATAAATACTAATTTTATATATATCTATATATACACACACATATATATGTTATATCCATAAATATCTAACCTGATTTTTCTCAATTTTTTCTTTGCAATTTTGATGCAAGAGAAGGTGGTATTTTGGTTTGGTTTTGTTTTTGTTTTTTTTTTTTCTTTGTTTGTTTTGGGTTTTTGTTTTTGTTTTGATTTTTTTTTTGTTGTTTTTTTTCATTTGTTTTATTTTCTTCTGACAGATCAAAAGCACTGAAATTCATAAGATTTTTGATAGATGGGGCAAAGTCAGAGATTTTGGAGAATTTCCTAAGTAAAAATAAGGTTGGAAATATTTCACAAGTGTAACTTCAACTAATTTCAGTTGTAGTGCAGAAGAAATGTGTATGTCTTAAATTCAAACTTTTTAATAATTCTTAAATTTATCAATTCAAAAGGAAGCTAATATAAAACTATAAAACATTCTTCCTGACACATCCATACAAAAATTTCAAAGATTACTTTGGAAAAGTCTCTGTCTTGTGCCATCTAAGTTAAAATACTTTTCCTTACCCTGTTAGAGCTCAGTTTGCTGGTATACAAAATGAAATTTTTTTTACCTCAGAATCAGATAGGAAGGTAGTTCAAATATATACTATAATAGCCTTTATAACATTATTTTACATTCATAATATTATGAATGTAAAATTCTAATCTACATATTAAGACATCTCAAAGATGCAGAAAATTGTGTCCTAGGCCACCCCAGAAAATGGAGTGTGGAAATAGAAATAGAAAATGGAAAATACGTAAAAATAGATTAGCCACTCATGAAACTCATCTCTGAGAAGTAACAGGTTAAACTGACTAGTACTTATATTGACTTGTGAAAGGTAACCGACTTGGCTCATCTTTTTGCTATAGAAGTGAATTGACATAAAATATCCATATATGGCATTTTACTTTTAAAATTGCAAATAAAATCAAATATTAAAAAGATACCAATAATATTTAATAATATATTAAATAAAAAGGTTATGTATATGTATGCGAAATTAATATTTATGTTTTCTTTCACTTTTTAAACTTCCTGTCAGAATATAGTCCTGCTCAGGAAACAATTCATGGAGACAAGTTTTTAAAGTGAGGTTGACAGTGAAATTCTGTTACTTAGCAGTTTTGAATAAATTTCCGTGACCTCCAGGAAAGCTGAAGAAGGGCAATCTCTGTTTACCAGTTATAAAACCTTATATTTTCCTTCCAAACCAGAAATAAAAAGCTATTACATTATATTTGCTGGTTTCCTTCCTTCAGAATCCCAGTGAACAGTGAAATCCAGCCATGCTTCCTCAATTAATACTGTTGTTGTCTCCTTTGTCTTTGAGCTTGACTGATAACCAGACAGGTTGTAATGAATTATTTGGATGTAGTGAACAGAAAAAAGATGTAACAAAAGTTTCAGCTTTACAGGGCACCATATAACAGCACATTAACTTCTTTATCTATATTGGAATTAATTTCATTCCTTGCCCCTGATATAAATATCACATAAAACTGCCATGGTCCAACTTCAACCAGCTATGCCTGCGAGATAACTATGTGGACTTGATTTTATGATTTTCTTCACCTGCAGTACGATTATTTCTCTAACTTCATGCAATGATGAAATCAGCAGAAAAATGTCTCTAGCTACAGTGTTACAGATATACAGACAACAAATTGTTAATGTACTTTAAAAGGTTTTAAGCCAGATAAATTAGAATGATGGTATATAGTGAGGTAGAGTTAAGTATGGTCTCTATGCTTGTGGTCCCTTCATAGTGTCATGTTGGTATGTGGTACCAGTTTACAAATATAAACATGGCCTTTGTTTCCTATATGTCAAATTTTAGCTCATGGATTGTGTTAAATGAAAGTGGAAGGTCATCAGTAAATTAAGCTGCTTAGTGTTCTGTAGCTCAGGTTAGAAAAAAACAAATTCTTCCTGTGTATAGTATGTAAACTTGCTTAGGCTACCAGAACTACTGCTTTTTAGATTGTTTTTGCTTAATTCAACAGGAGTTCACAAGACTTTTAATGGTTTCAAATCCATAAAGGGATTTGGAGGACATTACACAAGAATTTGAAAAAAGAAAAAAAAAAAAAAAATCCTGTGAAGCTAGTAGTAGCTAAATCTCCAGAAAAGAAGAAAGAAGAGAAGGACTTAGTTAAGACCATTTGCATCCTTGCCACACAAATGTTTTATTGCAACTGTGAAACAGCAATATGTTGTGAAAAAGGGTTCTGGAGATAATAGTGTCCAAGATTACAGGGTACTTGAATAAAAGATTATCTTTACCCACTTTATCAGATTTCATTTTTTGATGATAAATTGAAAAAGTCTTTTATTTTAAAACTTAATGTGACAAAATACATGCAGCACTGAACACTTTGCAAGTGTGAGGAAAATGCTAATAAGCATATAGTTATACTGATAAGCAGTATACTAATATGTGTAACTAATAAAATATTGAAACACAGATTGAATTTTAGGTAGTGTCATTGATTAAGAAAAAAAATTAAAATATTCACAACAGAAATCTCCAGTGTTGAAGAAATGAGGCGGTGACAAAGGTGGGAATTTCAATGCAGGAACAATCTAGAACCCTGTGATGTGAATAGAGTTATAAGCATAATTTCTGCATACAGTTTTTATTTCCCTCTATCATACTGTGAAATTCCATTGAAAATTCTGAATTTTTAAAAGGAAATGTTAAAGAATAAATGTAATAATACCACAAAAAAAAAAACCCAAAAAAACAAACCATAAATAGATGTATAAATAGACTTCATTCATATAATTCCAGTGTTGAAATTTGTTTTGTTTTGACCTTGAAGATCACCTAGCTCAAATTGCCCTGCATGGGCAAGGACACCTTCCACTAGATCAGGTTATTCAAGGTTGCATCCTTGAATAATTGGATAACTCTAGGGATGGGGAAGTAGGTCAAGTCTTTGAGCTGTAGGAAGATGTATGTCCTTCTTATGGAAAATCATAAGAGTCTATTGATTCTAAAGTGTAAATTGTCAAAAAAGACTGGCAGCACCTTACTGATAAATCAGTTTTCAGACAGCTTTTGATATTTGAACTTTTCACATTTTAAATGGGATTAAGCTTCCTCATGCCAAAGGGTACCTGATTTCTTTATATGGAGTGAGTGAATGAAGTGCAATCTCCAGTTTTACAGCTGTTGAGAGAGGCAGAGTTACATCTGCCAAGCACTACCACTACAGGCATATTATTGTATGTCTGTACTTCTGAAACATCATGTTTGCAGTTTAAGAGAATTTATAAAATTGATCTTAGAGTTAGGTACACAACAAAAAAGGGGAGAAAATGAACTGTAGTCAACTATGGGTTCATCTTAAATATAGGTGCTCGAAAATTTCTTAAATTAAGCCACAATCAGAACTGATAAGGAATGAGAAAGAATAGAAAAAAAAATATTTTTTTAAAAAATTGGAAATAATTGTATCTTTCTCATTTTATCCATCTCTTTTTCCACTAAAGGCTTGTCATATGATATTCAGTGGACCATCTGCATATCTTTCAATGCATCTTCACAACATTTTATATCTAAAAGCTTTAAGACATCTTATAAACATGTGGTGGTTAATGAGCCATAGGAGGCATTTATAAAAATTCTGACTAATATATGTAGTGTTGTTTTGTTTATTTGTTTTTAAAAATATTGCTTGATGTCCCTAGGTCTTCAGCGTCTTCTTACAATTAACCACATTGTTAACTGCAGAATATTCCTTTGATTTTTTTGTAAATAACTGTGGGACATATTACATTGCTGAAAAGAGTGTTGTGTTCTGAAGTGACCACTTTTTGACAAAAGAAACATCTCTTCCTCTTGAGAAAATGAATGCTTCTACATTAAACCAGTACTGACAAATATCTTCCATTTTTGTAGATTTTTAAAGGATAGCTATGTAATGTAATTACATAAAATGTAATTGTTGTGGCTTAGGTATGAAATGTTTAACATACCCATAACCATATACATTTCCCTTTTGCTAAGATGTAAATATTTAATAAAAAGATAAATGAAAGTACTTTGATCAATAGCTACGTATTTCTCACATAATCTAAACATACCAAAAAACAGAGGAGATTTTGGTTTTTCTATAGATTTTTGGTGATCGATCAAGCTTCATGTATTTTAAAGTAATAACTCAGTAGTTTTGTTTTCTGTGATATTCTGCTTTATAAACTTATTGCCTAGAACTGATTCATAAATCAAAAGTTATTTCTTTGACTAGCCTGGACTACTTTTCCCAGTTAAATTTTTTTCTTCTCTGATAAGAGTAAAGCTTTAAAATATATTTTGTTTAGAGATCACAGTCCCTACCATGTATTTTCAAACTACTAATTCACTACAGAAGGCCAGCTGTCTACATTTAGTAAAATATCCTTGAAATTGGTAAGCTTACAAGAGTAGTCATGAAAAAGCAGATCAGGAAAAAATGGAACAACCCATTAAAATAGTATATTTAAAAATATTTCACAACCCGTTGCATTCTTGACTGTATTTCCTCATGGTATTGTTTTGCTTTTCAGAGAACGAATCAGGCTTGATTATTTTTCTAGCCTATAGAAACATAGAAGAGCTTTCATAATTTAATTTTTTATGAGATGAAAGTTCTAGAGATATAAAATAGAAATAGTTTCAGCTTATTATTTCCTGGTAAAAAAGGCAAACCAAAGCAAACAAATAAAATAACCTTCCTTCTGGTTGGAATTGCAACAAAACAAATCTTAATTTTTCCTGCTATGTGATTATCAGTTGCATAAATTTAATTATGAGATCATAGTTACTGTCTTTAAGTTTTCTAGTGTGTCTATGTGGCAATATATGTAATCAGACTAGTATGAGGAGAGATGTTTAAAGGACTATATGGATGCATTGCATTCTCCATGCTCACAGGAGAGAGCACAAAAAACATCATGGCACTGTTCTCACCTCTTAAGAGCCTGGAATTATTTTTCCTCTCACAAATCCGGAAAAGTTGTCTGTGTCTATCTTTCCCAGAATTCCTAGAAACTTATTTCCAGATTCATCTACATGTGTTTCACTTGAGTCATAAAGACAGTATTTGCAGCTCGGATGAGATTTTGGGAGCCATTGCTAAACAGTTCTCCCTTAGGTACTCATCAGAAAGAATTTCTTTATGGAGAGGGTGATCAGGCACTGGAATGGGCTGCCCAGGGAAGTAGTGGATTCTCCATCCCTGGAGATATTTAAAAAGAGACTGGATGTGGCACTCAGTGCCATAGTCTAGTAACTGCAGCGGTAGTGGATCAAGGGTTGGACTTCATGATCTCTGAGGTCCCTTCCAACCCAGCCGATTCTATGATTCTATGATTCTATGATCACATTCCATCACTGAGAAGAAAAGTTAGGACTGAATTGGGATTTCTGGCACTTAAAATTGTGACACTAGGAATGACCTAGTTCTAGGGTCTGAAGCAGTTATAGCCTCCTTCTGGGAGGCAAAACAGTGACAGAGAAGAAGAATTCTAAATTTTTGCTTTCCAGAAGACAAGGTTCCCAGCGTATTTTCTAGATACACTGCACATGTGATAATTTCCAAGTTCTTTCATGTGCTTTTTCCACTCAGTTCTCTAATCTTAAGCAATTCCTAGCATCACAAAATACAAAGACACAATTATTTTTATGCTACTTACTGAGGCAATTTTGTTTTACATGGATATAAGTGTCCTTCTGATTAAATTTTTGGTACCGATGAACCTTTGGCTTCTCCAAATAAAAAGCAGGTAGTATCTGACTTTCTCCATCTTTTCTGCAGATATTGCTTAATAGCAGTACTTGTTTGTCCTCCATTTATACAATATATTTGAACATTTTGCTTCAGAGCATCAACAGTTATGAAAAAAGTTTGACCAACAATCAGAGATCATGGTCTTTCTAAGATTATAATTTTTTCTCTCTAGGAGTCATTCATTATCATGCCCTATTTTCAGCTCACTTGAAGACTTTACTCGTGTATTTTTCTTACATTAAGTATTTTCATAGTATTTATGATTAATTTAATGTGGTTGTATTAAATTTCTTTAAGTCCAGTTCAAGTCACAGGGGAATTTTTTGTCCCAATTTGTACTTCTCACTTAGATAAAACTCTTTTCTTTCCATGCTGAGTCTTCTGCCTTCCTATCTTCTAAACAGAAGATGCAAATGAGCTGCAAAATATATTCCCTCATTTCAGTTCTAGTGCCTTGTGTTAGCTGTTAAATCTCAGAATCACCAAGTAGTGCAGCATTTGTGGAGCAGTGCAGGCAGACCTTTCAGAGTTACGTCATAACAAACTTTTATAATTTGCTTGCAAAGTTTTATGTATCAGACAAATTTGGTGGTTTGTTGGATAACCGGAGCCACGGGAGACGACACTCATGCTATCGTGGTCAACAAGTCTCAACTTTATTGAACATTCGTTGCATTTTTATAAGGTGCAGGTTACAAAGCTAAGCTTATCATTGGTTCTTAGCTACTGACGTAGTTGTAGCTAGGCGGCGCCTTGCAGTTTCTAGAACATTATACACTGACCAGCTGCATGTTGTCGTGCCCTTTGTCACGTAGCCACTCTCCTGCAAAACTCTCCACACTTCCCCCGTTTTCTTTAGCTAACATTACTGTCTTGCTACTTGCAAAAGCTGATACTATCATTTTTTGAATGCATTGCAATACACAAGGCAAAAGCAAAAGCAAAATAACTATTACTATTATGACAAAGAGAGCTTTCTCCAAAAGAGAAATTAACCAAGGGTTTAGCCCAAAAGATGCTAACCAGGAGGTAAAGGGATCAGAGGTCATCTGGAGCTTATGTATATTATCTCTAAGGGTGGCCAACTGACGGTGGATTGAATTTGAAGCAAGCTTCAAACTTTATTGACGGTCGCACATCATACTTACACTGTTTCTGATGAACTCCCAAACATTTAATTGGACATGGCCTTGAACGTTGTCCCGCCCCTAGCTCCTCCTTCACACGTACACCCTTTCTGCCCATGCCTGGCTGACCACAAGCAAACTGTTACTATAGAACAACTTATAGTCAAGGACACTGTCCTTGCCACCTCTGCAGCTCAGACTAGCTGGGTCCCATGTCTCCCAAGGCCCTGCTCAGCCAGCTGCAGCATGTCTACGTGACCCCTGTCAGATAGCCATCCCTCCACAATTCCCCCGTTTTTATTTTGTGTAACTAAAATATTAGTCGTTTTAACAAACAACTTCTTAACCAGTGTTAAAGCACAGCTAAAGCACAAAAGTCCAATTAATAAAATACACAGTGCCAACATGAGAGTCTTACACAAACTTTTCAAGCAGCCTGTAAGGCCCATCCAGTTAGTTAGACCATCTAAACCAAAGAATCCCGCATCTTGTTTTATTTTCTGCGATTGCTCCACCAATTGCTGTATTTCACGATGTATGGATTTGGAGTGATCACTCAGATTCATACAGCACATACCCTCAAAATCTTCACAGCCATGGCCTTGGGCCAATAACAAAAAATCAGTGGCAGCTCTGTTTTCTAGGACCGCATGTTGCACCGAGGACAAATCTTCAGCCAATTCAGATAATACTCTGCTAGTGCCATTAGCTTGCTTTACTATCCAACAAGATACAAACGACAAAACATGCAAAACCTATGAATACAAACAACGATAAAATATTTCCTTAAACAACTTGACTTACCGACATAATCTTATTTAACTAACTTATCATAAACAACACACTAATAACGCAAATGATGGATCTTATATAACTAAATCTATAAACGCAATAAGTTTTTTAGTTTTAGGACGGTGCCTTCATGGTTACCGAATTGATATATAAAAGACCTAGGCCTAGGATTATAACATATGACTACAATATTCATAATGTAACTACAACATTTATAATGGTGAAGTGTGAGTGAAATCTGTGCAGAACCATTCTTCTGGGGATGCTTCTTGGGGTCTCTGAGGGTACATGTCAGGGCTGAACTTCTTACGTTTCATGACACCTTTATAAACATGTAATAAAAGGTGATTGTGGTGTTAATTAAATTGGCACAAAGGTAAATAACAGTAAACAAAACAACCAAAACCTAAACCTATAGTGATACCTATAACAAGACTAATACAACAATCATTTCTGACATGCTAACCACTCAATACTGCTGGTCCTAAAGGGGTCCGAAGGGGTGGCTAAGGAAAGGCACATACTATGTTGTCCTGTCTTGTTGGCCCAAGTGACCCACATGTTCTGCCTCTCTTCTACTTTCCCTACCGTTCCCCAAGGGGCGACGATGCCGGCGAGGCGGAAACCTACGACAAGTGTCGTCCCACTCCTGGGGCTCCACTTGCCATGCAACAGGAACATAAACATTTTTCCCACAAACAGATTCTAACAACACCGAATCAACGCTTGCTAAAAGCTGTTCTACAGTATACTGCAATTGCCACTTAAGAAACCTTAACAAAAGATCTTCTCTATTTTCTACTCTACGTATCGCCACGGGGTAGGGGTCTCCTGTCAAAGCAACCAAAGCATGAGAAGGATCTTGCCTGCCCCTAGCCAAAGCACACGTTAAGCAACAAAACATAATTCGTAAGTTACGTTGGGAAATCCAAAATTCCCTGTGACACACCCCACAACGCAATTTTACCCAAGCAAGATGTTCATAGGAAGAACAAACAATACAATAGGGAGGCAATCTGTATCTGTACTGCAGAGAGTCCAAAGAGGGGATAACACAAGTCTCCACATCCTCTTCGGTGTCAAAAGAGAGGTCAATATGGAATCTCTGCAATACCGGGGCCAGCAGGGGTCTCAGCGTCGTCCGGAGTCGGTGTCGTCTCCGGGCCAGTGGACTGTTCATGGCGGAGGCGTCGACGGGTTTGTAGAAGGGCCAAGCGTAGGCGGCGTGCTTCTTGGAGAGCAGCTCCTTGAGGATCCTGTTGCAGTATTTGAGCTGTTCGGATAATTTTCCCCTTTTTGGAGGTTTGGTGCTGCTGGGAATCGGGTAAATCTTTCCTGAGGGGTTTGATGGGGTGGCCGCTCTCCCAGCGAGCGGGGATTTTGGCGGCTTTGGCCTCCAGCAGCGTGGCCGAGGGGGAAGATTCCCCGCTGGTGGCGATGATGGCGGTGGTGGTGGGGGTGGGAGTGTCCGCTTTCCGCTTCACCCCCTTCTTCTTGGCCAGGGGTGGTGTAGGAGGCACCACGGGCATGATGGGAGCAGCAGGAGGAGGGGGAGCAGCAGCAGGAGGGGCGGTGACAGGCGGGACGTTGGCAGTGATGGTTGGCACATGGGTGGCAGCAATGACGGGCGTCTGGGACACGGCCGGAGGGACGCTCTGGAATGGGGCCGGCGGGGAGATGGAGGACACGGCCACTGCTTGCTGAGCTCCTGCACTCTGTGTGCCTGCTGCTGGCTTGCGACCTTTGCCTTTAGGAACTGGGGGTAACAACTCAACTTCCTCTTGAGGCATCTGGGAAACCTTCTGCAGAAATATCTTCTCCAGAGCTTGGGCCATGAGGACAGTGTCATCTGTGGGCTTGTTATAAATGTAACAATTTGTAAACATGGTGTTGAAATCCTGCATACACTCACTGGCACTCCAGTAATAGTTATGTTCCAGGCGCTTCTTGATGGTCCCCATGTCCATGGGGTGCTGCCAGGTCCAGTCCGAGGCTGCCAGGGGTTGCTGGGGAGAGTCGGGGCATTTTCCACACCAAACTCCTGTGGCGTTACACTCGCGGCGAATGTGACCTTGGCGGCCGTAGCGAAAACATTTCATGCGGCCTCCTGGTGTTCCAGGTCGGCGCTGCGATGAGGTAGTTTGGAGGGGTGCAAGGGCTGCCAAAACCTGACTTTGAGCTTTGGCCTGGTTGTCTATAGCTTTGGCCTGGTTATCTATACAGTCCCCTATCTTTTGTGAGGCTTGGACTAGAAAGATTTGATTGCTTGCAAGCATTGCTGCAGCCTTATCCAAAATGTCTTGGACTGTCCAATTGCCTGGGGCCGTGGCTATTAGTGAACGAGTGATGGGATTACTGTTCTTAATAATAACTTGTTTAACAAGGGCATCCTGTATATGATCTGTGATACCCGCCTTGGTCAAAGCATTAATGATCTTATCTACAAAGGTCCCAAGAGGTTCTTCACGACCCTGTTTAATTCCCATATACATGGGGATTCCTTCAGGTTCGCGGACCTTTTGCATTGCCCTTTTGGCAACTGCCATGACTTCCCTAAGCTTTTCTACCCCCAGTGCCGCTTGTTGTTCTACGAGAAAATATTTTCCTTCACCCATGAGCTCATCTATTGTAATGCCATGTAAAGGGTCTCCTCGCTGGCGCCGTTGGGCGGCGCTATTAGCTGCCTCTTCCCTCCATCGGCTCTCAAATGTTAATTTCTGATGGGGGGTGTATATGAGACGGACTATGCTGTTAATGTCGGCAGGGAGTAAAACGGCCGAATTAAACAGATAATCAATCATTTGCCTTGCAGGCTCACTAGTGACTCCGAATTGTGCTACAGTGGACCGCAGCTGCGCTAACAGCTTCCAATCAAGCTGTGTAACCTGAGCACGCAAAGCGCCATCTGGCCCGTCCCCGTTAAAAACGACAGGAAACGCCATAGGAGACGAGTGATCTTGTGCCGCCTCAACCAAGGCGAGGTCACAGCTCTCGATCCCCTGTCTCGCGAGACTAGCCCATAGTTCCAGTCTTTTCTCTGCCATAGCCTCCGCGAGGTCCGAAGCGGCTCCGAGGAGCGGCTTCGTGGCATCGGGGGGTGGCGGCGCAGTAAGATTGTAACCCGACGGGTGTGCATGCTCAAAGGGTGACAAAAACGGCGCGGCTGGTTGGGACGGTACGGACGGGGACTTAGGTGCGGGAACTTCAATCGAGGTAAAAACAGGGGGGTTTGGTGCGGAGGGGTCGGGGGGACTTGGCGCAGAGGGGTCGGTAATTGTGTAATTTAAATTTTTCGCGTGAGCCTGACGGGCATTGTCTGCGGCCCATTTCTCTGCCTGCGACATTAAGAGTTCATGTTGTACGACCTTCCACAACTTACTCATTTTCTTAGCTATTTTGTCGTCATCTAGGACTAATTCCCAGAGTCGGTCGCCATAACGGCGCCGCTCATGTAGGTCCTTATCTAAATCTAAATCTAAATCTTTAATCCCCCGTTTTTTAAGAAACGTGGTAAAGAAATCATACGCTGCTTGCCTGTCCATCGTGACCGGTACCGTTGCAACCCCCCAAGCTTCGGCAGCGCGTAGCGGCGGAGATCACCAATGTAATCCTCCGGGCGTGTCGGGCGGTTTAAGCCTTACGCCGTCTTCTGGGCGCGTCGGGCGGGGGAAGCCTTACGCCTGCAGACAGACCTGCACCCAACGTAGCTCTGAGGAAGGGTATGTCCCTGTTCGGGCGCCAAATGTTGGACAACCGGAGCCACGGGAGACGACACTCATGCTATCATGGTCAACAAGTCTCAACTTTATTGAACATTCGTTGCATTTTTATAAGGTGCAGGTTACAAAGCTAAGCTTATCATTGGTTCTTAGCTACTGACGTAGTTGTAGCTAGGCGGCGCCTTGCGGTTTCTAGAACATTATACACTGACCAGCTGCATGTTGTCGTGCCCTTTGTCACGTAGCCACTCTCCTGCAAAACTCTCCACAGTGGTTGATAAGGAAAGATAGGAAAAATCAAAACAAACCAAACCCCCCCCAAAAAACCAAAAAACAAAAAACATATTTCTGACACCTATTTGTTATAGTTCGAAGGAACATTAATTTTGGGGGGTTTTTTGATCCACAAGAACAAACTCCAACCATCAGGGGTCGGGTGCAAGCATAAATTTTTATTTGACAATTGACACAAGTAAAATGATAGAACCCTGTGAAGGTATGGCACATATGTTGCCGGGCAAAAGAGGGAGAGATACAAGGAAGAGAGAGAGAAAGACATAAAGAGACAGGCAAGAAAAGAGTAAGAAAGTGGGAAAGAAAGAAAGAAAGAAAAGAATGAGAAAGAGAATTAGAGAAACTCACCACCAAGGGTCCAGCTATCCAGTTAGTTTCTTGTTCAAGATGGTATTCTGATCCTGGACAGGGTCCAATCAGGATAGTGGTGGGTCGGTGCAGGATGACAACAACAACAATGAAATGGGGACCTCTGTTTACGTGTCTTCAAATTCCCGCTATTCTAGTGATTCTTCTTTGTTTGCCCAAGAAGAGGAGGAAACTCCTTCCCCAGAAGGAGCAGCAGGAGACCAGGTATCCCATTCAATTCAGAATGGCCTATCTAAGTGAACCCCCATCCATCTTACCAGTCAAGGTGTCTCCACAACTGACAGAACTGTGGAAGACCAACCCTCAGGAACGCTACCTCCCAGGGGCAGGGTCCTCAGGAAAGAGGGGGAGTTGTCTCTGTGCTTATCAGTCCTTATCTCCTTGGAGGTGCCAGTCTTAGCTCCATTCCAGTCACTTTTATTCACTTTAAAATTGTCTTTTGAGGCAAAAAAATTTCCAGTCAGTGGAATCTCACAAGTGGAATATCACAATATGCATACTTTATAATCCTTGTCTAAATTTTAGAATTGCTAAGGATGTTTGTCAGAAAAAGAAAAAAAAAGAACAAATAGAAAAATAGAAAAGAAGTCTGAAAGAACTGAAGATTTCAGACTCATTTTACATCTGACAGGATGTGAAATACTTGGAAACAAGAAATTGTAATTGGTAGTAGTGGATAATCTTAATAACAAACCACACTAGCAAGATTTCCTGTAGTGTAATTCTTGCTGCATTTTTTACAGATCAGTGGAATGGAAATCCAGATCTATAGCTTTTCCGTCTAATGTAACTTAATAAGGGATGAAGAGCATGTCTTGGCAAGCTCTGGTTGGGCAGTCAACATTGAGAGCTGACATCTGGCTGTAAAAGGCTCTATTAATTTGATCAGCAGAGGGCAGGTCTGTGGTTGATTTGTGGTCCTCTTCAAGACCATTTGTATACAATCCTAGTTGCAAAAAAAAAAAAAAAAAAAAAGTACATATTACTGCTAGATTGCATTAGGAATTAGAGATGAAGGTGAAATTTTAGCTACCAAATCTCCAATTTCTGTGATAGCTGATAAATTGTCAGATACTTAATAGAGAAAAAAAAAAAAAAAACAAAACCAAAAAAACCCAAACATAATACTTGTGTTCTAAGGACTACAGTTGTACCTGCAAGTGACGATATCAATAATCTGGTACTTAAATGAAGATATTATTTTTTTAATAATAGAATCATATATCTATATATTTGTACTTTGTAACCACTTTGGAATTACACAAAGTCAGGCTTTATTAATGTAATTGGCAAAAATAGTGTATGCAGGTTAACTTCCTCATGTTCATTCCCCGATAAAGCTATGATAACATGGGTATTCTTTGTACTAATGCTGAAGGCTAGAACATTTTTTATTATTTTTATTTATGAAGTAGTTAAATGTTAATAGCTCTTCAAAAGTCTAATTTACCCACAGAAGGGAAACCTGCCCAACGTTCTTAAATATACAAAATGCATAAAAATTTTACAGATGGAAGAACCTGGGTACCCTGGTGTTTTGAGGTATTTTGTGGCTGCTTGCATTTATGGGAGATGAGAGGTGTGGAACAGAATATCTCTGCTTACAAAACTAGAAAAGCTTAATACATTGCTTCTCAGCAACAATATTTGTGGAAAATTGGACTCTTTTAACACTCCTTTGTAACCTAACATCTGCTACATTGCTTTAATATTCTGGCCTGATGGGGAATGCAGGTTTATTTCATTTGGTGATTATCTTTTTACTGAGAAACCCAGTTCTAATCTAAATTTGATTATCAGCAGTCAAGAGCACCCTTAGCTCCCTATCCAAATTTTATGTGCTACTTCTGCATCCCTTTTCACTTGTTTGCATCGTTGCTGAAGTCTGTCATGGTTTAGTGAAACTTTGACTTTTATTTTGGTCAGAACACGTAACTATGGGTAAACCTTGGTAGTAAGAATATAACCTGTGAAACAAAATACATTATTTGGCAGTTTCCACACTTAGGCAACATTAATATTATTGCACACCTATAAAACTAATGTTCTGGCAAAAGTTTAAATCACAGCAATATGAAAAGATCTTCATGTTTTTTAGCTTGTAGTTTCATTGCAACTCAATAAAAGAAAAGACTGGTCACACAGTAAAGAATGTTTTTTATCAAATTGGAAAAAAAAAAAGGTTAAAATTCTTGATTAATTAATAAATTATTTTCCTTTCATTATTAATTAGCAATTTGACTATGATTTACTTATTTATTAATTAAGATTAATATACTGCAAATACCAGTTTCACTATGAAGAAATCTTTATTATACCTTTGTTCACTTGTTTAACTAGACACAATTTGGTCATAAGGAAATAAATCTACAAGGCCAAAAATCAGTGTTATCATGTGGGAAAATGTGTTAACCTACATAAGGTCTCCGAAGATTCAAGCTCTAAATCCACCTCTCTTAGAAGCAGAGATTGAGTTTTATTCTTTTGGCAATTTTTAATCAGTTTGGCCTCAGTCATAGACTAGAGCTCTTCATACTATCTGTGATGAAGTACAAATGAGTTCTTGAGTTCCTAAATCCATTTGCAACCCAGTTAATAATCTATATTTCTTAGCCTCCTGACATTCATAAAACAAATAATAATGTCCTGCTAAAATATAAGAAACTTTAAGAGAGATGGACAGATTATACCTGATTGGTATAATCAACTTTTCATTTTAAAAATATGTGTGTGTTTATATATGTCATTTATATATGATGTGCGTATCTATATATGTTGTGTATACATGTATATGCTGTTTATAAAACTAATCTACTTCAATAAATCTTTAAAATAGAAAAAGCCAATATTTCAATTCAAAGAAGTCTGCTGTTATATAGCATATTCAAGGTAACAAGACAGACATGAAACCTCTTAGAAATAAGAACAGAGAGAACAGTCCTTTTTCTTATTCAATACCCATCTAGCAAATTCTGGGTGCTCTTTCAGGGAATTATGGAGTCATGGAAGAGTTTGGTTAGGAAAGAACCTTTAAAGCTCATCTAGTCCAACGCCCTTGTAGTGAGGAGGAACATGTTCAATGCTCAGAGCCCTGTTCAACCTGACCTTAAATGCTTTCAGGAAAGAGGCGTCTATATTAAACCTCTCTAGACAACTTCTTCCAGTGTCTCACAGCCTTCATTTTAAAAAATATTCTTCCTTACAGCTTGTCTGAATCTACCCTCTCTTTTTTTTTTTTTTTTTTTTTTTTTTAATAATTTCTCCTTGTTCTATCATTACAGACCCTTCTTAAAAGTCTGTCCCTATCTTTCTAAGAAGTCCCCTTTGTATATTGAAAGGCTACAATGAGTTATCTGCTGAACTTTCTCTTCTCCAGACTGAACAATTATTCCTAATTCCCCTAGCCTGTCTGCTAGCCTGTCTGTCATATGATCATCCAGGATAACATTGCACGACAGATTAGTTAAAACTTCCATATGGATGTTTGCATATAGACAGCAAAACCACAACTGTACTGTCAGACATTACTTTTCAGTTTGAAATTGTTAATTGCATAAATATAGATGTAAACAAAGCAAAAATATTGCCTGGCCACATTATATTTTTCTTTTTATCAGTTATTTGCCATTTATTTTGTCTTTAGAAGAGTTATTATTTTATTAATTTGAATTTTATTTACCCATATATTACAAGAGATGGAAAATAATTTACAAATAAAGCATATTAACTCCTAAAAATACAATTATTCAATGTATACTTGCTGATATCATATTAATTGCTAATTCTTCAGAATCTTGCTGAAGAAGTGTCAAATTATACAAATATGTTACAAAAAATGTTATAAAAGTTACAGAAATCTTATATGTTATATATTTTATATATGTTACAAAAATGTTACAGATTATTGTTACAAGAAGAGACTGTATTATTAAGTCATATTCAATTGGTGTCATTTTGACCATACTCCCTAAAAAAAAAATAAAAAAAAAAATCTCTGCAGTATTTTAAATAATGTAACACTCTGAAGAAAAAAAAAATGGAATTACAGTGTCAGACAGAAGCTGCACCATCAAATTCATTAGAGCTTGTAACAAGTATATTACTTTCCTGGAATTTATAGAAACTTTTCTACACAACATGTACTATGATTTATTTATTTTCACATATATTATATTGTGTGATTCCATCAGTTCTGCTCTGTAATGGCCGCCATTAAAAGTAAGAATCTGTAATACTCTGAATAAATGGAATCTGAATATGCATAAGCACACAATTTTCGATGTGAGAAAAGCTTCTAAGTTAAACATAGCTATATAAACAAAACTGCTTAGTTGTGCATTTGTTACATACCAGTTGTAAAACTAATGCAAATATGAAGTCCTTGAATTTCTCATTTAGCTGCTGAGGTTGGCTGATTTAGTTTCATAAACATTGTAATGATATTTTCAAAAATCACAAATGAGGACTAATATCATTATAACACTTTGAAAAAAATAATGTAGTTTGCTAAAAAATGAAGCTTTGTTCCAAGGACAAAACTTACATGAATTGAACTGCAGCAGTTCTTCATTTCTGGATGTTTCTAGTAATAAATTATATCCTCCTAAATTGACTGAAATAGTAATTAAACTCTTAGTCTGGTAGTATTCATAGGTGTACTACCAACAAATATATTATCTTCCATTTCTAATAATCAAGTCAGATGTGATTATATTTGCTGGTTATGCAGTTCCATTACTTTAGATCAATTGCATTTTACTTTTACTGTTTTTCTAGCCATCATAGATATACTTATGTGTTGTCTTTATGCCAACAAAACTGAGTCAGGAGTATACCCTGTTTGTCCTTCTATGAAATGTTTCCACCCCTTCCTACTTGTGAGGGCTTAGTTCCAAATCCTATGGTGAAGTATTGACATCAGAATCCACAAATTCTAAAAAAAAACAGAGATATTACACAAATGCACAAATTCCCTTGGGTTTGAATAGAAATAGTAGCTTACTTGTAATATTTTTAGAGGAATAAGAATTTTAAAACATGGAAGGTAAATGAGTGATTGGATTGGCTAAATCATGCCTGAAAAATATGGGATAAATTGCTTTTTAGCATTTTAACATTCAGGTCAATGAACCTTACAATTAAAAAATAATTAAAACCAAAATACAATGACAAAAGGAGAATTATGCTCACTTCCCAACTGAGGATCTGACATGTGTGTCTACAGAAATAAATTAATCAATTGAGTCATAGCCTTGGAATTATTCAATACACAGACAAATACATTAATTATAAATGTTCACATTTGCTAAATAAGTATCATGTGACTTATAATTGCATAGGTGGAAAGAATGCTGGGAGTTGTAACTTAAGTGACAAAGTAAAGAAATACTATTTATTTATGTAGGAGACATTGCACTTAGCAGTCTGATCTCATTATTTGATTGACGTGTTTGTCACAAATGCACACGTATACAAAAAGAACTGCATCTGTACATGCATATTGAGACACTTGGAAGAGAGTACCTCATACAGAGACAAAATTTAATCAGACTAGCCTTTGAGTTGTTTTACAGGGTATGTGTTAGTGAATTTTAGAGAATTCATGTTCTTTTTATATAGGCACAAATAGATTTTAAGCACCAGAAGAATGATGGTATGCAGGCCAATAGCCAGATGGAGTTGTCCAGTATTTCTTTGCTGATAGCTGTAGTAATTTATGTACATAATGATGAAAATAAAAAAAAAAAAGTTTTCCTGTTTAGATAAATACAATTAGAATATTTTTGCTTGGAAACTGCAGGTGCCAACATTTTATCTGCTTTGCTGTACTTAAGGCATCATTATGTATATGCTAAAACAGATGCCATAGTCAGTGAATCAGCATTTCCAGAGCTAAAATAGAATTTTCAGAAGTACTACCATCAGAAAGTGAATTATTGGTGACTGAGACTAAAGCAGTGATGAAAATGGCAGGCATAAACTTCTTCATCTGCTCAGAGATGAACATGCTCGTTCTCAAGCAGAGTATAAAAACACAACACTCCTGCTAAGTACAACTGGAAATGAGATACATAGCTTTACATTAGAACTGGGTTGTAAATATCAGGGAGCTGTAAGATTGTTTTTATATTATTTTTAAGTGTGTTGTCATTCTTTTTATGGTTCACTGATACTGCTGTTTAACAGTCTTCAAAGCAATGTGCAATTCCTTGAGGAAAATACAGGACTATCTTAAGTATTGCACTTTTTTTTGCAGTATGTTTAAAATTTATTTCAAGTCCATACCTTTGTCAATCTGCTCTTAGTAAATGTCAGTATTTCTTATCAAAATGCCAGTGATGGACATATGTTGGAGGATATAGGAACACAAATCATAAATTAATGACTGGATCAGAGAAATGGGGATGAAACAAGATTTAATACAGAGCAGCCTAAAAGCAGTTAGCCAGTGCTTGTAAGTAAGCGTGTTAGAAAGCTTCCACAGTCTGCCATCTCAGTGAAAGTGGGGGATGGTGATCCATATAGCATCAAAGACATGAGGGTTTGTGATATTTTGTTAACTATTGACTGTCCGAGTGCAGACAGGTGGGAATTAGGGTTTCTCAAACACAAAAGGTGGTGGAATCATTATCCCAGCGGAAGTGCATCTACACCAGTGCATGCAGCATGGGCAATAAAGAAGAGGAGCTGGTGGCCATTGTACAGCAAAAAACCTATGATATAGTTGTCATCACAGAAACACAGTGAGTTGACTCACATATCTGGAGTACTGCACTTGATGGCTACCAACTTTCAGAAGGGATAGGCAAGGAAGGAGAGGCAGTGGGGTGGCCCTTTATGTTAGGGACAGATATCACAGAAATCACACAGAAATCATAGAAAACCAAGGGTTGGAAAGGATCTCAAAAAATCACCTAGATCAGCCGCCCTGCCAGAGCAGGGTCACCTCTAGCAGGCCACATAGGGATGCATCCAGGTGGGTTTTGAATGTCTCCAGGGAAGGAGACCACAACCTACCCAGGCAGCCTGCTCCAGTGCCCTGTCACCGTTGCAGTGAAAATGTTTTTCCTTATCTTTGTGTGAAGCCTTCTATGCTCAAGCTTGTACTCATTGCCCTTGTCCTATCATTGGACATAACTTAAAAGAGATGGGGTCTGTCCTCCTGGCACTTTCCCTTTACATATCTATAAACATTAATGAGGTCACACATTCTCCTCTTTTCCAAGCTGAAGAGACTCGGCTCCTTCAGCCTTTCCTCATAAGGGAGATGTTCCACTCCCTTAATCATCTTGGAGGCTCTGCACTGGGCTCTCTCCAGCGGTTCCCTGTCCTTCTTGAACTGAGGGCCCAGAAATGGGCACAATATTCCAATACTCAACAGGGCAGAGAAGAGAGGGAGGAGTACCTCTCTTGACCTACTAATCCATCCCCCTTCTAATGCACCCCAGGATGCCATTGGCCTTCATCGCCACAAGGGCACATTGCTGGCTCATGGTCATCCTTCGGTCTGCCAGCACCTCCAGGTCCCTTTCTTCTTCGCTGTTGTCCAACAGCTCATACTTGTACTTAGGTTTCCCAGATGCAAGACTCTACAATTGCCATTGTTGTAATTAATTAATTTTCTCCCTGCCCAACTCTCCAACTTGTCTAGTTCTCTCTAAATGGCAGCACAGCCTTCTGGGGTGCCAGCTACTCCTCCCAGCTTTGTGTCTTCAACAAACTTGCTAAGAAGACACTCTGTCCCATCATCAAGGTCATTGATAAAGATGTTGAACAGGACTAGACTCAACACTGATCCCTGGGGGACTCGGATAGTCTCAGGTCTCCAAATGGACTCTGCCAGTGATCACCACTCTTTGGGCTCTACCGTGTAGCCAGTTCTCAATCCATCTCACTCTCCGTTCTTCTAGTCCACATTTCCTGAACTTGCTCAAGAGGATGTTATGGGAGACTGTGTCAGCAGCCTTGCTAAGGTCAAGGCAGACTACATCCACTAGTATCCCTGTATCTACCCATTCAGACACAAAATCATAGAAGGCTATCAGATTAGTCAATCATGATTTCCCCTTAATAAATCCATGCTGACTGTTCTTTTCCATGTGCTTAGCAATGACCTCCAGAATGAGCCACTCCATCATTTTTCCAGGGATGGAGGTGAGGCCACTGGTTTGTAATTGTCTGGATTATCCTTCTTGCCCTTTCTGAAGACTGGAGTGACATTTACTTTCCCTCAGTCCTCAGGCACCTATTCTGTTTGCCATGATCTCTCGAAAATGATGGTGAGTGGGAGGGTGTTACGATCTGAGCTATTATATTATATTTTGATTGTGAGGAAAAATCAGCCACTACTCATAGACATTGCCAGAATTTACAAAAATAACAGGCTTTATGATTTAAGCAAATTACAAAGATTTATTTTAGGGAAAGGAGACAATAACACCACCTTTAAAAGAAAGAAAACAAGTTTACAAGAGGAGGGAATTTACACAAATTAGTCATTCTGGGGAGAGAGTTGTTAAGAAAAGGAAAGAAAAAACAAGAGAGCAATTAAGTTTTATCGCCGGCCCTGGCCTCTGGCTGGAGGGGGGATGTGTGGGACCCATGGTTCCTGCTTGGCTGATGTTCTGCTGGTGCTGTCCTGTAGCTGAAGCCAAAGTGGCGAGAGAAGGGGGGGTGGGAGCGGGGGGAAGAGAGAACCTGCATCTTCTCCATTTCTCTTGGAATTTTTACACAGCAAAAAAGGGTTCTGTCTTTTCATAAATCACTGGCACACAGACTTGCTAAAGATGATGCACAGATTTTGCCATCCCAAGAACTTCTCTTTTAATTATTGTGATCTTTCGGTCCTTGTTACCTTACTATATTTATTGTCTTTGTCTTGACCATGTACCAGGAGGTGACCTGATTAGCAGTCTTATCTTTAGGTGCCTGTCAGGCATGATACAAAACAGAAGCTAGTTAAGTTTGGGTTAAAAATCTGTTAATTGAGAATATGTTTGGTATATTTTTAAAAAGAGCATAAAAATACTGATTCGGGAGACATATTTCGTATTTTCAGAGTGTTTACATCAGAGGGCAATAACTCCAGCCAGCTCTCTCAACACTCTTGAGTGCATCACCTCAGGGCCCATGCACTTGTGTACATTCAGTTTGCATAACTGATCTTTAACCCAGTCTTCATTGACCATTAATGAGTCTTCCCTCCTCCAGGTTTTCTCTCTTATATCTAGGGTCTGGAGCTCACAAGGGCTGGTCCTAGGAGTAAAGACTGAAGCAAAGAAAGCATTCAGCAACTTCTCTGAATCCTCTGTTATCAGGGCTTCTACCTCATTCAGCAGTGGGCCCACATTTTCCCTATTCTTCCTTTTACTATTGATATATTTGAACAAGCTCTTCTTCTTTCCTCTTATTTCCTTTGCTAGTCTGAGTTCTAAGAGGGCTTTGGCCATTCTTGTTGCTTTACAACATACTCTGAAAATATCCCTATAGTTCTTCCAAGTAACAATTTTATTCCATGAGCTTTAAATTTCTTTCTTCTATGAGACTTTCTTCAGAGGCTCCTTTTTGATCCATGCAGGTCTCTTATCACCTCTACATGATTTTTTACTTGAAGAAACACACCTATCTTAGGAATGAAGTAAGTGGTATTTCAAAATTGACCAGCTTTCTTGGGCTCCCTTTACTTCCAGAGTCTTGGCCCATGGGATTCCTGCAAGTAGATCTTTAGAGAGTACAAAATTAGTCCTGCAGAAGTCTTAATTCTACTTATTGCCCTTCTTCTTCCTTGTAAAATACTAAACTCCACCATGCCATGGTCACCAAGGCTGCCCCCAGCCTTAATGTTTCAAACCAGACCTTATTTATTTGTTAATATAAGGTCCGGCACCTGTCCTGATTGGTTCCTCCACTAGCTGCATCAGAAAATTATCAATACACTGCAAGAGCCTTTCTCACTGAATATGCCTGGCTGCATGGGCTTTTCAACAAATATCAGGGTGATTGAGGTCACTTAAGTACTAAGGAGTGTGATCTAGAGGCTACTTGCAGTTTACTGTAGAAGACCTCAGCAATATCTTTTTGGTGGTCTTTAGCAGACACTCAGAACAGTTTCACCCCTATTTGAATGTCCCTTAATTCTTACCCACAAGTTTTCAACCCCTTCTACCTCCCTCCCTGGATAGAACTCGGTACATTCCAGTTGCTCTAGGACATAAAGAGCAACACCACCACCTCACCTTTTTAGTCTGTCTTTTCTAAATAGTGCATAGCCATCCACGACAACATTCCAGTTACCGAAGCTGTCTCACCACATTTCAGTGACTGCAATTACATCATAGCCATGCAACCCAACACAGATCTCCAACTCCTCATGATGATTCCCCATAAGCTCTGCATTAGTATAGAGGCATTTCAGACAGGGAGACAAGCATTTAGTTTTCTCTTTCAATATTTGACTATGTCCAACCACTTCCATAGTTACTAACCTAGTAACCTGAGACCTGTGTTTTTGTTGACACATTTATCACCATTTCTCACCTTGAGTGAGATGGCAGACTGAAGGCTGTCCTTAGGCTCATCTCTAGTGAGCTTGGTTTTATCCCCTTCCCCCTTCAAGTCTAGTTTAAAGCCCTCTCGATGAGGGTTGTTATATCCTGTGAGAAGATCCTTTTCCTATGCTGATAGGTGTACCTCATCTCGCTGGCAGCCTTGGTTATGTATATACTGATCCATTGTCAAATGCCCTGCAAATGACACCAGTCCCTGAGCCATGAATTAACCTGTTGGCTCTTCATGTTAGTTCCCTCATCCATCGCTGTCATTAGAGGGATGGAGATGAACACAGCTTGCTCACCTGATCCCTTAACTAGTTGTCCCTGGGCCCTGTAATCTCGCATCATTGCTTTTGTTGTTCTTGATACCACATCATTGCTACCCACCCAGGAGACCAGAAGGGGGTAATAATATGAAGGCATCACCAAAGTGAGAAGTTTACTCATGTCATCCTTTATCCTGGCCCCAATGAAGCAGCAGATTTCCCTATGAAGTGGGTCTGGTCTGCATATTGGGCCCTCTGCAACCCTCAGGAGGGAGTTATCCACAACAATCACCCTTCTGTTTTCCTTTCTGGAATGCATTATGAATGTTGGTTTGGGGAAACTTGGCCTCAGTAGTACTTTTGGCCTATATGGGGTATCCCGAACACTGTCTACCATTTCCTGTTGCAGGGCCCCATATGTGTTCTGAAACACCACTGAAGGCACTGAAGTTCTTGAAGGGAATACACCCGCCCCATCTGTGACATTGGGCTGAGACCTGTTCTCATTGTCATGGGCTGATACTTGTTCTCCTTGTCACTGTTCATATGTCACTGTTCTCATATGTCACTGTTGGGATGTCTGAGAAGTTTACTGGGACAATATGGACTCCTGTACTCTGCCAATAATATTTGCATCCTGAGCAGTCTTAGGGGAGAGTACACTATGAAAACAATCACCTAACTCCCTCTCATTCTTCCTGATACTCTTCAATCTGCTTATCTCCTCCCTGAGCTCCATCACTTCATTTTGCAACTGTGCCACCTGCTCACACTGGACACAGTCATGGTCAGTGCTGTTCTCTGTTGCCATAAAAAAGATGTTGCATTCCCTGGCTAGCCAGGTCCCTGAGCTGGAAGACAGGGATGGGAAACAGAATAAGACCTCAATAATACAAGGGGAAATGCTTAGTGGCCTGCTGTTTACTTAGATGCACACAAGGCTATGGGATTGAATGGGTTTACACCCTAGAATGCTGAGGGCATTAGTAATGTGCTTATGGAGACACTTTTCATCATTATTCAGCAGTCCTGGTTAACTGGGGAGGTCACAGGAGACTGGAGGTTGGTAAATGTGATGCCAGTCTTCAAGAAGGACATGAAGTTGAATCTAGAGAACTAGATCTGTCAGTCTGACTTTGGTGCCTGTGAAGGTTGTTGGGCAGATCATCTTGGGTGCCAGCATACACCATTTACATGACAACCAGGTAGTCAATTAGGCCCAATCATCATGATTTCATGAAGGGGAGGTCCTGCTTGAGGAACCTGTTGTCCTTCTACAACAAGGTGACACGCCAATTGGATGAGGGAAGATCTGTGGATGTAGTCTTCTTAGACTTCTGTATAGAATTTGACATTGTTCCCCACAATACCCCCAAGTAAACACTGGCTACCCAAGCCTTGGACTGGCATATGCTCTGCTTAGTCAAACACTGTCTGGGTGGCCTGGCACAGTGTTAGTGAATGGAGTTCAGTTAGTGGCTAGTCACAATTGGTGTTCCCTAGTGCTCAGTACTGGGACCACTCCTGCTTAGCATCTTTATCAATGATCTCAGCAAACGGAAAGTGTGTACACTCAGTAAGTTTACAGATGACACCAAGTTGGATGTGAGTGTTGGTCTGCTCAAGGGTAGAAAAGCCCTACAGAAAGACCTTAACAGGCTGGATCAGTGGCCCAAGGCCGATATTTGAGGTTGAACAAAAACAAATGTCAGCTCCTGCACTTGGGCCACAACAGCCCCATGCAGAAGAGTGCCTGGAAAGCTGCCTGAGAGAAATGGATACAATGGTGTTTCTCAACAGCCACATGAATAATAGCCAGCAGTGTGCTTGTGTGGCCAAGAAGGCCAACATTATCCTGGCTTGTAACAGAGTCAGTGTGGCCAGCAGGACCCTCAACTCAGCACTGATGAGACTGCACCTTGAGTACTGTGTTCAGTTTTGGGCACTTCAAGACAGGAAAGATATTAGATGCTGAAACACATCCATAGAAGGGCAGCCAAATTGATAAAGAGTCCAGAAAACAAACCCTATAATGAGTGGCCTAAAGAACTGGGGCTGTTTAGTATGAAGAGGAGTAGGCTAAGGGAAATCCTAATTGCTCTCTACAGCTACATGAAAGCAAGGGGTTGTTGGTCTCTTCTCAGTGGTTATAGGGTGAGAGGAAAGGGCTTCAAGTTATGCCAGGGGACATTTAGGTTGGATGTTAGGAAAATCCTTTTTACAGAAAGTCTTAAGCACGGAAAGCCTTATGGGCTGTCCAAGGAAGTAGTTAAATCACCACCCCTGAATTTATTTTAAAATTTTATGATACAGTGCTCAGGGACATAGTTTAGTCGTGGGCTAGTAGAGCTAAGCTAGTAGACTTAGATGGAATGTTAGACTGGATGATTTTACATGTCTTTTCTAACATGAATGATTTTATGATTCTAAATACAATATACATATTATATTCATACACATATTTGTATTTGTCTGTGTAATTCACACTCCTGAAGACTGTAGCTTGACTTAGGAAATTTAATGTCATTACCTACCTTGTAAAACTTCAACAGAACATTGCCACAGTGGCATACATTTAGAATATTTACAGTCTTCTTGTGTAACATAAAATGTGACCAACTGGTCAATGCAAAATTTTTTAATTTTGATTCTCTTTTCTGCTAATTCTGTAACCATATTCAGTTAAACATTGAAATGAAACACTAGCTTAAAATGAACAGCAAGGAATAAAACAGAATCAGGTTTTGCATAGTTTGATAGCTTGGCTTTATCTGATTGTGTCACATCTGAGTGAATGAAATGAAAACAACCATAAAGAAGAACAAATACTAAAACTTTAAAAAGTGAATGAGTTTTGGAAATGTACAAACTTTTCAATATGAAAACATTTTTGACCAGGAAATCAGCCATCTATGGCTAATGGCAAGTTTAAACTGCCAGACAGCAGAATATCATGTTGGTTAAAACCACTGATCAAGGAAAACAAATATAGGTGGTCCACTGAAAACAGATAGTATGTGAAGAGCATATAAAACTTTGTTAGCCTAAATTAAGTAGTATAACTTGATCAAGCCATGCTGAATATTGTATTGGAGTTACTTGTATTGGAGTTACTATTTTGTTATGATTTAACAAATATAAAAACATAAATACAAATTTTCCATTTCCACTCTATTTGGTTTATATTTGTTAACAATGCTGTATATATAGTTATCAATTTCTTCAGTACAATTCTAAATGAGAATTCTTCTTAAACTCAGCAGTATTATGAAAGATGGTGACAATGGGATGTTTTTCATTTTCTCTCCCCCTTAAAGTTTTATATGCATCATCTACCTGTGAACAAAATCACATTCTCAGAAAAAAAATCACAATGGTGAAGAGCAAACAATCCCCATTTTGCTGATAAAAAAGACACAGAGTAGATTAAGAATGAAAAGTAATGACCCAAAATTCACATACAGCAATATTTACTAACACAGCATCATAAGCCCAGATATACCTAGAGATTAGAGAAGTAAGAGAGAACGGCACTACTGCAATGGTGCATGAAAAAGTCCTGGATTTTTTTTCAGTCTTGGATTATTTTCCAAATATGTACCACAAGGGGTTACATCTGCAAGCTCTGAAAAATTCCTAGTTTCTAGTAAGTTAGTTTTCTGATTAAATGGAAATGGATAATAATAGAAAAGTATTAAGTAAATCTTGCAGTTAAGGGGCACCCTTCTAAAATACTTTTTCCTAAGGATCATTGAATTACTGTAAGAAGTACTTTCCCAACAGAAAACTGCTGGGAGGACGCTTTTTCTAGTATCTGCCTTCTGCTGGAGAACAATGAAATCCCCTTTTAATACATATCAGGGGTAACTCAGTGTCATTGTATCCTACACAACTACAGCTTCATTATACTATTTCTAAAAAAATCTTACCTATTTAAATGAAAATGTGATCTACTTTCAAATAGTAAAATAAAGTATTAATTATGTAAAACTGTACGACTACAACATAGGCTTTCCAACATATTAAAATCATGGAGAACACTCGTTTATAATACTTTGGGGTGTAATGGTGATGAAAAATCTGAAGAAAAAATACTGGCTTTAATAAGTCTTTTCATCATTGTTTATAATTTCTTTTGATAAACTATGGCAGCCACCTTTAAAAATATCTCCAAGGACATAGTTAGGTAGTGACTGATTGAAGAGAAATAGCTTTAAAGCCTTCTGAAAATGGAATGTAAAATGGGATTCAGTCACTCACTCACTCACTCATGCTCTCACTCACGCAGTCACTTTTGTAGCTACTGTTGATATAGAAGTGGGGGTAAAATAAAGTTAGCTACTTTCTTGTCACTGGATCCATGAAGCTAGAGCAAGCCTTGCCATTACTAATACCATTTCCCAACACAATCTGTCACACTGAATAACATCCAAAATCCTTTTGAAACTGCTTTTGACATAGAAACTGCTACTTGTCACAAGCAGTTTTTAAAACCTAACATTCATTTTATAATACCTGCCACACTGTGAAATTTAGGATCCTAATATGTTAAATATTCTGACAGCTGAAAAAATAAATGCAACTGCTTCTTCTCTTCTAGGGTTTTATGTGTTTTCTTCATTGATACTCAGTTTCAGAATATTTTAAAGCATGGTAATCCATCCTAAAAATTGAACTTTTTCTGCCTTTGAGGCCAGAAAGTAAGTGCTCCACACATGCTCACTTAGAAGATAGTCTATCTGGCTGAATTATTCATATGACTCTTCTCTTCTCCAACCTTGTTTAAAAGCCCCTGATTATTTTTAGTAGTTCTGGTTTTAACTGAGAAATCTCTGCATGCTTCCTATAAAATACTACTGTGACAATACAGCTTCCTTACATGGGTAAGCTAAGAAATAGCTGGTATTTATATATTTGTTCCTGGGAATTATTTACATAAATTCCTCTCATTCTACAACTTCTTCAGATGTTTCTTGACAGCAAAGGTAATCTATTACAGTTTTCATAATCTGATGCAAATCATGTGGGACTTTTCAGTCTTTATTTAACCAGTGCATTTCATAAATATGAATGAGAGTGAAGGTATGTTTGGGTTTTGGGGGTTGTTTTTGTTTTTGTATTTGTTTTTGTTTTGTTATTGATGTGTTTTTTTGAAGGCAGGCTTTTCTCAGATACCAGGCATTCATCAAATATTTTCTGAAACTTGTACAAGAGCTCAACAAACAATCTAGAAGATGTTCAACCATCTGCTAGAAAAGAGTGAGTGGCACTCAAGACCTTCAGAATTTATATGTAGAGATAAATATTGGCTTCCTGAAAGAAGGCATCACTCGGAAGACTTCTTTGAAAGGGAAATAATTTTTTTATTCCTTCAGTTCTATCCAAGATTTCATTCTGTGTTTCTGTTATTGAGATCTAAGTGCTTATATTGAGAGTAACATATCTTGGTGAGTTTGTAATATACGAAGAAAAAAATAGACAACTGTTAAGGAGCTATGCATAGAAGTGGGAATAATACTTGGTTTTACCAATTCTTCTTTGAATTCTTTCATTTCTTTGAAGCCCAGAAAGCCAAATATATCCTGTGTCTCATCAAAAGAAGCACTTCACTGTGTATGGAGTGATACTGGAACAGATTGCCCTAGAAACTTCAGGGTTCCCCTCCCTGGAGTTGTTCAGGTCTGGGTTGGATGGGGCTTTGAGAAAACTGGTCTTGGGAAAGGTGTCCCTGCCCATTGGAACTAGATGATCTTTGAAGTTCCTTCCAACCCAACCCATTCTGTGATTCTATGATCCTTAATAATTCAGACAGCTCCAGCTATTGTTTTCCCTGGTTCTCAGGGGAACTTTTACTCAGGGACTTTCCTAAGGTGCCAAAATGGCTCTTGTCCGGTAACAAAACCATCAAGACTTTTTATCAGTTGTCCCCCCTCTATCCCTGTTGTCAGTCAATGAAATTTTAGAGAACAAAACCCTCACATTTTTTACTTAAGAATAAGCCTAGAGTTTTTTAATTCTCCATTTCTGAAAGAGTATGTCTTAGTTGTCTTACTTTTCAGATTAAGAAGAGGAATAATGCCATATGTTAGTACTTTAGATATTTTGGGTGCTCTAAACCAACTAATTTAACTTGTCTAAGCCTAGGATGCATCAGTTGTGAATTACTTGCATGTAGAAAATGTGATTTGTGATATGAACAGACAAATTTATCCCCAGTGCAACTCTATTGACTTCCAATTAAAATCAGCTTCTGTTAAATGATCCATATGGGAAGTACAAAACTTGCTTAATTGAAGAAAAAAATACTTTATGATGTATGTTAGTTTCAATCTGGATTTTCACTTCTGTGCATTGCTTTCAGTTCTTACAATTAAATATGCAAAATAAGACTGTCTCTGAAAGTGGTATCAGTGATGGTGTTGGTTAAATGGTACAATGAACTGCATAGAAAGAAGCTGGTGTGAACATACTTATGAGTGTGAAATGTGTTGCTGTTTGCATAACAGTAGTCATAGGACAGGCTAAACAAGTAGGAGGGGCTGTTCATACAAGGGGAGAATCTTTACATCAGTTTCTATTCTCTGTAGTTCAGAGTTTTTAACATGAAGCAAAAGGAAACTTAGCAGACTAATGAAGAGACAGTTTGAAAAGCCTAAGCAATACCTAATATATTTTTTATATCAAGATCAAGTTTTAGCCCATCCAAATCTGCTATAAGAATACTGAGATATTTTTTCTTCTGGGTTTGAGGCTTTGGACCTTTTCCTCAGTCTTTTCTACTTTTGTTCTTTTGTAGATATTTGCTGACTTTGTTAATTTTTCTATTTCCTGCGCTTAATGATATTCTTTAGCTTGTGATGCATATCCTAGCAGACAGGAACCAGGGGGAGAAAAAAATACATCATTGTGATGTATTTATACTGCTGGCTATGAGGGACGGTAGAGGCTATTTAACCTCCAGAAGCAAAGAAAACAATAATAAAATCATAGAATGCTTTGGGATAAAAGGGACCTCAAAGATCATCTGTTTCCAACATCCCCACATGGGCAGGGACCCCTTCCACAAGATCAAGCTGCACAGAACCCTATCTAATCTGAACCTGAACCCTGCGGGGGAAGGAACATGCAAAATTTCTCCTGGCAACCTGTTCCAATATTTCAACATCACAGGAAGGAATTTCCTCCTAATGTCTAACTTAAGTCTACCCTTTTCCAGTTTAAAACCATCCCTCCTTGTCCTATCTCCAGGTAAAAAGACCTTACTGAGCTGTTTTATAATCCTTCAGGTACTGGAAGGTTGCTATAAGGTCTCCCAGTCAGTGGAACTTCACCAGACTGATGGGATTTCTTTGATATGATGAGTAGATGCCTAGCAGCTTTATCCACCAGTTCTCTCAGGACCTGCAGATGTATCTCATGAAGTCTCATGGACTTGTGCACTTTCAGGTTTTTTAGGGTTTTTCGGGTCTCAAACATGATCTATCCCTATAATGGGTGGGTCTTTTTTCTCCCTGTCTCTGAATTTGCTTTCTGTGACCTAGGCAGTGAGACTTGAGAACTTGCAGGTAAAGCCTAAGGCAAAAAAATTCACTGAGTCTATCAGCCTGCTCTATATTCCAGGTAACCAGGTCTTAGGTTTCCTTCTGGAGAGGGCCTATATTTTTCCTAGTTTTCCTTTTGTCACTGACATACCTATAGAATCTTCTTCTTGCCTTTGATATCCTTTTCCAAAATTCAATTCTATTTAAGCTTTAGCTTTCCTAACATGGCTCCTGGCTGCTCCAGAAATTTCTCTATATTACTCACAGGCTACCTGACCTTGTTTCCACCCTTACAGGTGTGGACTTCTTTTTCTGTGTCTGAGTCTGTCCAGGAGCATCTTGTTCATCTGTGTAGGCCTCCTGGTGTTTTCTCCTGACTTCCTCTTTTGGAAGCATTATTTCTGAGCTTCGGATGCATTATTTCTGAGCTTGGGAAGGTGATCCTTGAATACTAACCTGCTTTCTAGGTCCCCTCTTTCATTGAGAGCTTTATCCCATGGTACTCCACCAATCAGGTCCTTTAAGAGGACAAGGTGCAGGGTACTGAGGTTGCTCTGCACTCTCCTTGTTACCCTAAAGATCTTGAACTCTAAAGCTCTGCGATGACTGCAACTGAGGCTGACTTTAAGCTTTATCTTGTCCATGCTGCTTCTATCTGACTGTAGAGGGCCACATCCACTTCGTCAGGTGGCCTGTATCAGACCCCTGCTGTAATGTCCCCTGCTCTCCCTTTAACTGTAAGCCATAAGGTCAGCTCCTCATCCATATTCAGCTGGAGCCCCACGCACTCCAGTTGGTCACTGGCGTAGAGGCTGATGCCACCTCCTGACACCACTTCCTCATCTCCCCAACCTGTCCTTTCTAAAGAGCCTCTGACCTTCCATTCCAACGTTAGTCGTCATCCCACTATGTTTCTGTGATGTCAACAAGTTCATAGATCTGCAAGGCTCGTGCACATCTCTTAATACGTCTTTTTATTCTCCATGTTATGAGAATTTACATAAAGACATTTAAATTTGGCCCCCAGTGAGACTGATATACTTCCTTCAGTGGCTGGAATTCCCTTGGGGTATTTCTCCAATGCTTCCCTGTTGTCTCACTTCAGCAGCCCTTGGTTCATCTCTGTAAGACTTCAGATGTTCTGCAGCTTGTCCAGTACATCTCTGAGCAGCAGGCAGAGGGACCTTGTTAGCTCCTCATCCTTTTAACTCGTGTGTCATTCCACAGCTTGTCACAGGGAAGCCTGGTATTATCCTCCTCTCCTTCAAATCTACAATAAGCTCTGAGTGTCACATTCTTCTCAGCAAAGACCCTCTATCCCTTTTGAGAAGAGTAAATCTCATCCACTGCCAGCAAGCCTGGTGCTGTATAGACCACCTCATTATCAAAAAAACCCCAAAATTTGTGGCAGTGACACCAGCCATGGAGCCACATATTAATAAGCTGCATGCATCTGCTTCTTTCAGTGTTGTTTCCTAAAACTTCAAAGAGACAATTGAAAATAAGCAGTTCCCCAGCTTTCCTCATCAAAATTCCCAAGGCCTTGAAGTCTTTTTTGATCACTCTTGGTATTCTGGTGTCATCTCTGTCCATGTAGAAGATCAGTAACAAGTAATAGTCTGAGAATCATACCAGCTAGTAGGTTTCCTAGTGATGTCCTTAATCTGGGCTCCAGGGAGGCATCAGACTTCCCAGTATATTTGACCTTCTGTTCCCCTCAGAAAAGAGTTGCTTACAGATACATCTTTTCTTCTTGGTGAAGGTGGCCATGTTATGTGCCCTGCTGACCCTGGAAACATCTCTGGTGTCGATGGACCATCACCCAGTCTCAACAAGTGCATAAGAATTAAAAATCTGACAAAAATGTAGGCAACCTGAAGAAAATACTATTCTTCTGTAAACTCAGTGTCTAAATCAGGGACAGATTACAAGACTTTAATTTTGTTTATAGTTAAGCAACTAGTTTATTGTTTATATTTTAGCAACTGAATAATTTTTTTTTTTAGCAAGCTTAATAATTTTTTTATTAAACTGGAAGCTGATTGCTTTAATGAATAACATGTATAACTTCTGCACAAAAAACATTGTACATAACTTAAGGGGTGAGTGGGAAGAAACCTCAGTATGTCATCGTGTAACTGACTTGAAAATGAATGTTGCTACATTATAGAAAAAGAAAACAAGAAAATGAATATTCACAAGGCAAAATTTGGTTCAGTAATATATGAAAGATGCGTGATCACTTATGTCACGGTTCAGCAGTTTGGGTGGGCCACAAACTTAATGACAGAATTCTTCTCAATTCCCCCGCCCCCCAAGTGGAAGATAAAAGGGGAATAAAGACTGGAGACCTTAAGTTGGATACTGAAAACAATTGGATACAGATTTTACTAACACAAGGGAAAGGTAATAACATAAAGTGTAATCTAACAAAGAATACAAATGAATACAAGTATATACAAACATATACATACAACCCTATAGCACATGGCAAGCTGGTGGGAATGAACAGTAGCACAGCCAGAGGGAGGTGAGAGGAAAAAGAGGAAGGAGCTGATGGCTTTCTTATCTTTTATAGAGTATGGCAGGAAATGGGAGGGTATAGACCCCTCCCTTTGCATTCAGCCCCTCTCAGAATCCAAAAAGCCCTCCTGTTCAAATGGTGACAGCTTAGATTTTAAATCCAGCACAAATCAATTTTAATGAATTACATAAACCAAGAGCTTCAGAAAATTCCCCATAATTTAATACTCAGTTTATTTAGCAATATTGCATAATATGAAGTAGACTTTCAACTGGTATGTACAATGGACAAACAGAAACTTTCAACTTTTAATTAATTGCTGCCTGAATGGATGAAAGCAGCCTCCTAGTAACCATCACACTCTAACTTGACAGCCCTCATGACAAGCTGGCAATTTATTACTAAAATGGGATTGATAAAGAGAGAATCATGAGTTAAGAGAAAGAATTAATACCTCATAAAAAGTGTGTTGTTTCTAGATATGTTCAGTAAATTACTTTAAAGGCTTACAAGCTGTGCCATGGGAAGTTCAGATTAGATATTGGGAAAAAAATTATTTACCAGAAGAGTGTTGAAGCATAAGAACCAGTTGCCAAGGAAGGAAGTAGAGTCATTGTCCCTGCAGATGTCCAAAACTTGGATAGATGTGGTACTTCAGAAGATGATTTAGTGGTTAAGATGATATTGAACTGATGGTTGGAAGGTTGGATATTGAAGATCTTCTCCAAGCATGATGATTCTATGATTCTATATATTCCATAAATATAAATATTTTTTCAAACGGTTATATCAAACTGAAATAAAACTAACATTAACATAGAAGAATTAACATGAAATTATTAAATTCCATTATTTTATTATCTGCTTTTGCAACTTCAGTTGAGCATCTTCTTCATAAAAAGGAACTGTGTAATTGTTGTGGGGCTTTTCTTAGCAGAAAAAAAGCATCAAACTTACATACAAACTTACAGAGAAAGAAAAAGGGGAGTGAATAAATTGATAATGATTTTAATTTAATACATATTTTTTATGTATTAATTATAATACATATACATGGTTACATGTATCAATCTGTATCAATTATAATTTGCAATATAATTATTGAAATAAAATTAATATATTTTTACAAATCATAATTTGCAAAATTATATATAAAAATAATAAAAATAAATAAAAATATTTTTGCAAATTAGAAATTATAATTTTCAATATAACTATATCAAATTTTTATAATTTTTAAAATTTTATAGTAGCTGCTACATAATATCAAGACAGTTTGTGTGCAGCTATATCTTGAATTCAAATCATGGAATGGTTTGTATTGAAAAGGATCTCTAAAGATCATTTAGTTTCAAACCCTTGCCATGGTCAAGGCCATCTATTACTAGATCAGACTTCTTAAATGAATTAATTAGTATTTACATGTAAAAGTTTTGTGTAAACTCATTTCTTTTAGGAATGTAAATCAAATTAATTATTTTTTCAGGTGCTGGTGGCTGGTCTCCACTTATTTCCAATAAATACCAATGGCTTCAGGTTGATCTTGGTGAAAGAACTGAGATTACTGCTGTTGCTACTCAAGGTGGTTATGGGAGCTCCGACTGGGTAACAAGCTACCTTCTGATGTTTAGTGATACAGGACGAAACTGGAAGCAGTATCGTCAAGAAGAAAGCATCTGGGTATGTTTTTTAACAGTAAGAATTAATTTTTTTAAGACAAAAAATCTGTGCATTGTTGCAAATATAAGCACGGCAGTGGAATATGAAGAACTACAAAGTGTTTACACAATTAAATTCACAAACTAATTTAGTTTTTGACGAGATAAAATGCAGGCAACATACATAAAAAACCTAACCTACTACCTAACCTACTCTTCTAAGAGTCTCAAGGAGGTGTTCTGAGGACTAAAAATGTACTGCAAAATCTCTGCTCTTTTGTGATGTATGGCAAAGGTGTTTTCCGTAAACTGTTTTCCCAGAGTACTAAACTTGGCTTTTTGATTAAGGAAGAACAAAACAAAAAAACCTACCTACTAGCTTTCTAGTTAATAAAGATAATTAATAAACGCTGCTATGCGCAACACCTTCTATTCACATGGATTTCATTGAGAGTCAAGGGCATGCAGTACCGGACAGATGATGTCCAAAATCCTGATGGAAAATTCAACAATACAGTTCTAGAACAGTGTTGCACATTTTGATCCCCAGTTACTAACACCTGAAACAAAGAAAGAATATTGGTACCTGTGGTCTATAATTTCATCCTATCAATTTTATTATACCTTCTGTCCATACAAAGGACTTAGTTTTACTAAACTTCAGGGTTTGTTTTTTTCTTGATGAAGTTAAACATCATGTTAAAATTTATTTCTTTTTATGCATTTTAGTTTTGCTGACTTTTAGTTCAAAATGTTCTTGTCATTCTTATTGTCACAACCCATCTATGGCATAATGAGATTATGTAGTGCCTTGCTTGTTGCATAATTATCTTTTTGAATTTGCTACACATTTCTGCTTCAGACTGTGTTTTTGTTACAAGGAGAAATAAATTAGTTTCTGATCCATATGGCTTTGGGGAGTAAAGAAAAAAAAAAGGGACAATATTGTAAAAGTTAAATGAACATAAGCTACTACAATATTGTGTTTCCCATTTACAGACAGACTGATAAAGTAAATCTGAGAGGTAGAACCATTTGATCGCTTTGGTGAGGATTCTTATGAAATCTCATAATGGTATTGCGAACAGTGATGTAGATATTTATTGCTTGATATTGCCAGTAAAAAAATATCAAATATAAGTTAAAAATAATTGTCAAATGCTGATGCAGACACTGGTGTAAGGTTAGACCTCTAGGGGGGAGAAAGTAAGGCTTCAATTCCATTATCTCAAACTTAATAAAAAATTTATTTTCTAAGTGAGTACAGTGCAGATTGGATGTATGGCTTACAGGCAGTGATGCATAATTCAAGGATGTAAACCATCAAATTCGGAGATTTCAAAGTCTATTTATCTTTTTTATGTATCTTTATTTAGGAGTTATGCTTCTAGGGGAATATATTTTTTCTTTTCTAAACTAATACATGCACACAGTCTTGGAATGAAACTCTTAAATCTCTATTTATTTTATAGATCTTCTCCAACTGTTTCCTGTTTATGCTGTCTTCTTAAATAAAATACCCATGTTCATTTCAGGAAAGAACATCCCACATTTTAAGACATATACTGCGTTATTTCTATTCTCTTTTTAACTCTATAATATTGTCCTATTACAATATTGCTTACCTTTAAAAATAAATAAATAAATAAATAATACTAGTATTCATTACAAAGATGGAACATGCCCAATTCTATGATCCTTTCATTGATAAGAGTACTTCGGAATTCTTCACTGTATGTAAGAATGCATACTCTGTAACAATTGTTTCTAAACTTGAGTAGAATCCATGTGTCTTCTAACAATTTCAAAACTCCCTACATTTTTATTTTCCTTCTCAGAACTTGGTTTTGAATTGTCTTTGCTACCATTTGGCTTATCTTAAAGTTCTGAAGCTCCTGTCATCAGTGGAGCTAATCTCAGTTTTTTCAATCACTGTAAAATTTTTATAAAAACTGACATGAAAAAAGACTATCCAGGCATCTGCAAATGACTAGTTATAAAATTTGTCCTAATAGTCTGTGGAATGTGTATTTTTTTCTAAGACTGGTTCATTAGACCTTATAAGACTTTGTTAGGTTGAAAAAAGCAATATGCGAGTATCTTACTTCTTCCTGTCTATGAAGTGCTTCATTCCATCTTGGTGCTACATTTGGATGCAGATATTCTAAAGTTATGTAAGATGAACCTCTATATACCCCTGCAGCTGCTAAATGTTATTTATTTTCACTTTTCTACCTGTTAGGACTTGCTCTAGGAGGAATCATGATGACCATTGCCTGTACCCACTCAATATTATAGAACGGTTTAGCTTGGAAGAGACCTTAAAGATACCTTGTTGGAACCCCCCAGAGATGGCAGGGACACTTTTTAGAAGACCAAGTTGTTTAAAGATCCATCCAACCTGATCTTGAACACTCAAGGGGAGGGAACATCTGCAGCTTCCTTGGGCAACCTTGTCCTTGTTGCAGTGTCTCATCACACTTCACAGGAAATAATTTCTTCCTGATCACTAAACTAAATCTACACTCTTCCAGCATAAAAACATTCATAGAATCGTAGGATTTTCAGGGTTGGAAGGGACCTTTAAGACCATCTAGTTCCAGCCCCCTTGTCATGCGAAGGGACACCTCCCACTAGATCAAGTTGCTCAGATCCCTGTCCAGGCTGGTCTTAAAAGATTCCAGAGATGGGGCTTACACCACTTCTCTGGACAACCTGTTCCAGTATCTCACCACCCTCATGCTGAAGAACTTCTTCCTAACATCTCATCTAAATCTACCCTCCTCTTGTTTGAATTCATTTCTCCTAGTCCTATCACTACCTGACATCCTAAAAAGTTCCTCACCAGCTTTCTTGCAGGCCCCCTTCAGGCACTGGAAGGCTACAATAAGGTCTCCTTGGAGCCTTCTCCTTTCCAGACTGAATAACCCCCAACTCTCTCAGTTTGTCTCCATAGGTGAGGTGCTCCAGCCCCCTGATCATCCTCGTGGCCCTTCTCTGGACACACTCCAGCACATCCATGTCCCTCCTGTGAAGGGGGCTCCATAACTGGATGCAGTACTCCAGGTGGGGTCTCAGGAGAGCAGAGTAGAGGGTGACAATCACTTCCCTGGACCTGCTGGCCACGCTTCTCTTGATGCAGCCAAAGATCTGGTTGGCTTTCTGGACTGCCAAGTGTACACTGACAGCTCATTTTGAACTTTTCATCCACCAGCATCTCCAAGTCCTTTTCCTCAGGGTTGCTCTCAAGCCAGTCACTGCTCAGCCTATATCAGTGCTTGGGATTGCCTTGACCCAGATGCAAGACCTTGCACTTGGCGTTGTTGAACTTCATGAAGTTGGCATGGGCCCACCTCTCCAGCCTGTCAGGGTCCTTCTGGATGGCATCCCTTCCCTCCAGTGTGCCAGCTGCACCACACAGCTTGGTGTCATCAGTGAACTTGCTGAGGGTGCATTCCATGTCACCACCCGTGTTGCCAACAAAGATGTTAAGCAGGACCAGTTACAATACTGATCCTTGAGGGACTCTGTTTTTCACTGGCCTTCACTTGCACAATTGACCCATTGACAGCCACTCTTTGGGTCTGGCCATCAAGCCAGTTCTTTATCCACTGAGTGGTCCATCCACCAAACCCATGTTTTACCAGCTTGGAGACCAGGATGTCATGTTGGACTGTGTTGAAGAGTTTGTTCAGGTCCAGATAAATGATGTTGGTTGCTCTTCTTTTGTCTATTAATGTTGTGACATTTTCATAGGCCACACAGTTTTTCAGGCACAATTTGCCCTTGGTGAAGCCAAAGGCTGTTTATACCAAATCACGTGTTCTCTTTCAGCTGTACCTCCTGGAGGATCTGCTCTGAGCACAGAGGTGAGACTGTCCAGCCTATAGTTCCCTGCATCTTCCTTCTTTTCCTTTTTGAAAATCGGGGTTATGTTTCCTTTTTTCCAGATGGTGGGGACTTCACTGGACGGCCATGGCTTTTGGAATATAATAGATAGTGGTTTAGTCGCCACATCTGCCAGTTCCCTCAGTATCTGTGGGTGTATCCCATCAGGTCCCATGGACTTGTACACATTCAGGTTCTTTAGATGGTCACAAACCTGATCGTCACTTACAATGGGCAGTTCTTCCTTACAACCCTTGCCATTGTGCTCTGTGACTTCAGGACTGTGACTGAAGGCCTTGCCAGTGAAGTCTGAGGTAAAGAAGTCATTGAGAACCTCAGCATCCCCCATATACTTGTCACTAGTTCTCCTGTTTCATTTCTGGGGGG
Source organism: Phaethornis superciliosus (assembly GCA_023637945.1). Classification (NCBI taxonomy): domain Eukaryota; kingdom Metazoa; phylum Chordata; class Aves; order Apodiformes; family Trochilidae; genus Phaethornis; species Phaethornis superciliosus. The sequence continues at coordinate 42,240,530 of JAJQWJ010000004.1, read as the reverse complement.
ATAGACAGCTTCCCTAGTCTTTTTTTGGCTGTTAATATACCTATAGAAACTTTTGCTATTCCCCTTGATCTCCTTGAAGAGATTCAGTTCTGTCTGAGCTTTGGCTTTTCGAACCAGGTCTGATGCTGCTCAGACAGCTTCCTTATATGTCCCCATTGTAGATGTCCTTTCTTCCGTTCCTTGTTGAGTTTCTTTTTTTGTCATAGTGTGTCCAGGAGCTCCTTGTTCATCCAGTTAGTCTCCTAATATTCTTTCTTGCTTTCCTCTTTGTTGGTATATTTTGCTCCTGGACGTGGAGAAGGTGATCCGTAAATACTAACCAACTGTCCTTGCCCCGCCTTCCCTTTAGGGCTTTGTCCCATGGTATTTTGGCCAGCAGCTCTCTAAAGCAATAAAAGTCTGTATGCCTAAAGTCCAGGATTGTAAACTCAGAATACCTCTTCTTAGATGCCCTGAGGGTCTTAACTTCAAGCACTTCTTGGTCACTGCAGCCAAGGTGGTCCCTGAGCATCACGTTGGTCACCAGCCCTTCCCTGTTGGTGAGAACAAGGTCCAGCACAGCACCTTTTCTTGTTGGTTCCTCTACCATTTGGAGGAGGAAATTATCACCTGTGCATTCCAGGAACATCCTGGACTGCTGATACCTTGCTGTGTTGTCCCTCCAGTGAATGTCAGGGTGATTGAAATTGCCCACAAGCATAAGGGCCCGTAAATGTGAAGCCTCTTCTATTTGTTTATGGAGGGCCTCATCTGCTTGGCTCTTCTGGTCAGCTAGCCTGTAGCATATGCCTGCTGTAATATCACCCGTTATGGTCTGAAGTAACATTGAAATTTATTTTTGTTTTTCATCTGCAAAACAAAGTCCAACTGTAGAAGGGTTGGGTGCAAGGAGATTTTATTTGACAATTGACACAAGTAAAATGATAGAGCCAGGGAAAAGAGGGAGAGAGGAAAAGAAGATATAAGAGACAGAATAAAAATGAGAGAAATGGGAGAGAAAAGGGTGAGAAAGTGGAAAAAAAGAATGAGAGAGTGAGAGAGAGTCACCACCAGGGGTCCAGACAGAAGGGTCGGGTGCAAGCAGATTTTATTTGACAATTGACAAAGGCAAAACTATAGAGCCAGGCAAAAGAGCGAAACAAGAAAAGTCCCTCCCCAGCTTTCTTGCAGCCCCCTTTCAGGTGCTGAATGCCTTCTATTAAGTCTTCTCAGAGCTTTTTCTTCTCCAGGCTGAACAACCCCAAGTCTCAATCTGTCCTCAGAGGAGATATGCTCAAGCCCTTTCATCATCTCTGTGGCCCTCCTCTGGACTCACTTCAACAACTCCATGTCCTTCTTATGTTAGGACACCAGGACTGGATACTGTATTCCAAATGGGGTCTCATGAGAGCAGAGCAGAGGGACAGAATCGCCTCCATGATCCAGCTGGACACAATTGTTTTGATACATCCTAGTATATGGTTGGCTTTCTCATATGTGAGCACACGCTGCCAGGTCATAGAATCATTGTATCTGCCAGGCTGGAAGGGACAGATCAGGATAATCAAGTGCAACTCCTGTCCCTGTGTGGGGCACCCTAAGAATCACACCATGTACCTGAAAGCATCATCCAAACTTTTCTTGAAGTCAGGCAGGATTGGTGCCATAACTGCTTCACTGGAGCCTGTTCCACTGCTCAACTGCCTTCTGGATGAAATTTTTTTTCCTATTATCTAACCTAAACTTCCCTCAGCACATCGTTCTACCATTCCGTCAGGTTCTATCGTTGGGCACCAGAGACAAGAGGTCAGAGCCTGCACTTCCTCCTTCCCTAGTGAGAAAGCAGTAAGATGTGATGAGGTCTCCCATGTCTCTCATGTTGAGCTCTAAACAACCAGAACCCTGAAGTGCCTTTCCCCGGGGTTGTTCTCAATCTGTTCTCTGCCCAACCAGTAATTCTGCCTAAGATTGCCCCCACACAAGTGTAGGACCTTACTTTTGGCCTTGTTGAACTTCATGCAATTGGCATAGCTCCACCTCTCAAGCCTACAAAGATCTCTTCGGGTGGCCTCTCTTCCTTGCATCATGTCAAGCCACACACACAGCTTGGTGTCATTGGCAAACATGCTGAGGGTATGCTCAATCCCAATGTCTACGTTTCCGGCAAAGACGTTAAACAGCACCCCTTCCAATACAATGTTTGAAGAATGCCACACATCACTGATGCCCACATGGACATCGAGCTATTGACTACCACTCTGTGAGTGCAACTTTTCAGCCAATTCTTTATCCATTCACCAGTGAATAATATAGAAAATACATAAAATAGATAAAAGGTACTTTTGAAAGGCTTAACACAATTACAGGTACTCGTACTAATTTCATTGTAGTTTAAGAATTGTTAGATACAGTTAGGCATAGTTTTCTTAAAAATTTTTATTTTAGTTTGACAAAAAAACCTACTGCACACTCATTTTGATTTCTTTCCTCACTGACTATCAGACTTTTTAAAAGTTATCTCAATGCAATATTTTCAATTTCCTTGGTACTTATGTTAAAGATTTTTCAGACAGCAGTGCTAGGATCAGTATTAACATCTTTTGGTTGGTACTGTTCTGGTAAAGATATAACTCTTAAGTGAAATAATTTTTATAAACTGTAAAATAGAAATATTTCCCTTTAAGAAGTTTGAGTTTAATCTTGAAAAGTGATTGATAATATTTCAGATTTTCTTAATTGTTACCATAAATGTAAATGTGTTTGGAGAAGGAATATTATATATATTTAAGTAAATATTCTTCAATCTACTTCTATTTTTTTTCCATTCCTGAATTTATAATTTCAGATGCATTTTTACCTACCTCCCTGAAAGTCCAACCTTTTGCATATTTCTTTTTTTTTACTTCTATAAATGAGTAGCGGTTATAAATCTGTTTGTATATTAGGAGGTTTGTACTCTGGAAAGAACTCTTCTTTTCACTTGATTTATTTCAAGCTTCTGGACGTTTGTTGTAAAATGTCATAAAAATATATGCTAAACTTAAACTCTGTTTCAAGAAACACTAAGAAAAAAATTGTCATCTTTATAGACTGCCTTTAATATTGGGAGTGCTATTACTTATTTCCATCAACTTGCATTCTAGAAATCATCTCCTGTATTTTATCTATGAGGAATCTCACATTGTAACTGGTGGCTTATTTTATTTATTTGGGTCTGTGTATACTAATCCTTTTAACTAGTGTATTTTATAGTTTAAATTTATATCATGATTTTGTATCACAGATATTTTTATCCTCTGTTCTCTCTCCTTAACATTACTAATTAAATGTTTCCTTTAAAAGGATGATAATAAAGCAACAAAGGTAATGTTATCCATCATTTCAAAAGCACCAGCAAAGGGAAGGAAGAACAAGAGCAATTTACAGTTTCAGTGATAAGTTTCCCATAGCTGAAAAGTATGAGTGACACAGCTCATGAGGAAATGCATCTCAATGCCATTAATTATCAAGAATTTTGAAGAAGAAAAGAAATACAATTTTCCTTTAATTAAAAGCTGATTATTTCTTCTCCGATACAGTTAGAGAAATACACAGATACTCAGCCTTAGGTTTTGTTGGTTTGTTGTGGTTTTTTTGTTTGGTTGTTTTTTTGTTTTTTTTTTTCTAGAGAAAATAATTCTGGAGAATGATCCAGTTTCCAGTTTTATTTCTTTTAAAATTTATATCCAAAGCAGAACAATTAAAACTTACAATTATACAGTTTTAGATGAAATTTTGGAAATTAGGACCACTTTTGTAACATCTGTTTTAAAAAGCAAATCTTTGTAATGTAGAAACATGTCTATGTCTGTGTGTGTTTGTATGTATATTTAGGTTCTGATGACTGTTTTCTATTTTGTTTATCTTAGCTGAAGATAAATCTGGAAATTTTTTTTAACATAATTTTCTCAGTCTTTGAGTTTACATATAACTAGTTTAACTCTAACAGCTATTATTTTTATGGTATGCAATAAAATGCATAAATGTTGAATCATTTAGTGTTCATACACTGCTACATATGTTCCCAAACTCCTCTTTAAAGGATTTGGGTGTTAGAGCTTATTGCAAACTTCCCATGCTCTAAAATGACTCACCATTATGGAACGTTCTAGGTTAAGGATTGGGATTTTTTTATCTTTTTCTGTTTAAAATGCACTCTGACCACACTCCTATTTTCAGACAATCTAATAAGGTTAATTTAGCAGTCACAGTGATTAATGTTCTGTATAAAGTAACTTACAGTGGGCAAAGAATTGAATGCATGTGTCAAGGTTAGCCTGTCCCTGAATATTTAATATAAGCTGAAAGGAAAAAAAAAAGAATTGAAACATCAGAAAATAATTCAGCATTCTAAATAAAATCTAGATAAATTATGTGGGTATACATTAAAGAAATCATTAATGTCATAGTAGGTAAAATATATATCTTTCACTCCATATGTTACAGGAGTCTGTACTTAAAATGAAAAAAAAGTTACATGCATACAGTTAAAGAAACGATGTTTAACGAAGGACAGCAAAATGCCTTGAAAATACCCAATTCCATCAACTTGTAGAAGTAAATGTTCTACAATAATTAGACATTCAAATGTTAGTTTTAGTGTATGTGTTAGCATTACAGTTAGTAAATTGATTAGATGAACAGGAGTTTTATAAACAAAATTTAAATCTGTTAGGATGATATTTCATTATTTCAAAGATGGTGACCTATGTAAACTATTAAGTTAGTGCTAGTCTTCATCAGGACTGCTTTACTGAAAGTTAGGTGCCTCATTGTCATCATCTTAAGAGAAAGCAATGAAAAGATGACTACGACTTTCTGTATCTGGGTAGTATACAAAAAACAGCAAGTAGCCTGTTCATTGCTTCTGCCCTTCTCTGCCCTTTTAGTTACTATAAACTATTGTACTTTGTGCTATAAAAGTCTAAGCATGATTTCCACTAATATGCACAGGTCCTAGAAAAGGAAGTGCTGTTTTCTTGAACTGGCTTTATAAATATCAACAGTAGTTTTTTGAGAAGGTAATTATTTTATTTGGACCTCTCATTAGCTGTAAACTAAATATGGTGATGGTTGTACATCGTTTTTTAGTAGAAATAATTCACTATGACAGAACTTGAGTTATACATTGTTTTTACTTACTGGTTCTCTTAAAGTCAATAACTTTATAATATACTCATGGACAGCACTGTAAGAAGTATTACAACTAGAAAAAAAAATATTTTCTTCGCTTCTCAGATGTTGGCTGCACTGCAGTGATATGGTACTGATCATATCATTCTCATGCTAGTATGAGAAGTGTGATTCAACACATATTCCTGTCTGAAAATGGGTTATGATGGAAAGGAAAAACTGCTATGGATAAGAAAATACCATCTCTATTTTCTGCAACTAACAGATTGTGGAAACTGCAGAAGACTAGAAGAAATCAAGCTGTCTTTGAAGAAAACTGTTCATCTTTGTAAAAAGAATGGCATGTCTTTAATTTGTTCAAGGCCTGTTGAACTAGTAATTAGTAGCAGACCCCACATTCCTCTTCTGTCTTGTTTATTGCAGCCACTCCCTTAGATTAGTAAAAATATTTTCAGAAATTGGATTCAGACCTCATTTGGCATTGTATCTCTATTATATGTGGATTTGGTTTTTGTCTGCTAAAAGCTCTGAGGTTTAAAGTTGACCAAAGAGGAATCTTGGAATATTTATAGAAACCTTGGTCATTGAACTTCAGAGGTAGCCTCAAGTTTGTTTTGAATATATGCATTTTTAACCTTGGTATTGTCATGGGCATGCCATTGTAATAGTACATTGGCTGTAGAGCATAGTTGTGTTTGTATTCATGTTTCCTTTTTATACACTTAAAATACCTTTAGAAAATTTCTTAAATATTTAATTCAAAGTTCCTAAAAGTCAAAAAAGGAATCTGGAGATCAAAAGGTTCTCACCTGCTTGAACAATTTCTATTGCCAGACAGCAATATTTGCTACCACTTCTTTTAAAAGTCATAGGTAAGTAGATTTAAAATAAAATGTATTGTATATTTCATCCCTTTGCATAAAATTACTAGGGTTAAATGTAAAAAGGATTTTTCAGTGTGTTTCAAATAAGCAGTTCAGCAATTTTATAGCAGTACTACTCATACCTACTAAAGATTTCTATGAGATCAGTACTGTAGTTTGAAATTTCAGTGAAAATTTTTCTCTTTCCCATTTCTTAAACTGTCTAGTTTTTTGACAGTCACTAGCCCTAATTAAAATATTACTGCCAACAACTTCCTTAATGTCTCTCAAGGTTCACTATTCCCTATTCCTTTGTATAGTAACCTATATGGAAATGAGCTAGAATCCCATGGGTTTATTCTGAAAAGCTGAGTCAAAATATCAGAAAAGTTCCACAGCACATTCTAGTTTATAGCATCCAACTTATTTTAGTAGTACAAATCTCTGTCATGAATAGTAGTGTAATGTCTTTATGTGACTTAAAGAATAACAAAGATATCAGGAGAATGTGATTTTTATATATATTTATGAAATGCAATTTAACAGAATTTGATGGCAAGTCTCACTCCATTATTTTCTTTGTGAAAGGGCAGTGTAGGGTTTGAATTGGATTGGACTGGGGATCAGAGAATCATGATGGATTACATGGGGATCATGGAAAATTATTTATATATTTATAGGGGCGATTGATTCAATCTTAGTCCCAGAATTGTTCAGCTGTTTATAACAGTTTAAGAGTAGGGATTTCAATGTAGTGCTTCAACACATAATTATGGGTATGTTTTGATTTGAAAAAGCAGTAAATTAAGATAGAATGACACTATTATAATGAATCACAAAATTAAAGTTTACAATGTTCTAAAAATTAATAATAAAAAAATCAAGTATAATCAATACAGGTTTTGAGGTTTGATTAAATATCTAACAATGCTTTTAGAGTGAACTGTGCACATGCATGTGCACACATCTTAACACTATGTTAAGATGTTCAACTTTGGTATCTAATTACATAAAAGAAGTGGTAACATACCCCTGATGCAACTACAGAATCAAATTGTAACAACCCGGTATGATTTGACTTTTCCCCCCATATGTATGGGAAGTAGCTGTCTACTTACAGGTTCCAATTAGATGAACCAGCTTCCTTCATGAGATTTAGGGCCACAGTTTGGTCCTATACCAAGGAGCTGCAAATGGACTCATTCTTATGACCAGTATTTATAGGGTGTCAAGCTGATTGACTTTGGTCAGTATTTATTCCATGGTGGTCTTGATTCAGATAGGTCATCTGTGGAAACTCCCAGAATGGGCTTGTGATCTGAGCAGAAAGGGTCTTGCGTACATTATTCAGGTAACAGGAGTTCCAGGAATGGTTAGGAAGTGCCTTGATCACCCCAAATAGCTGTATTTGCATTAGGACCAGGTTTGAACTCACTGCTCCAATAGGCAAGGTCAGAAAGTTCCAGATTGTCTTCTCCTACTACTGGATGTGATGTTAAAACAAGAACAATATTTTACCCACTGTTCTTGTAACTAAATCAATAACAATGTTGGCTAATGTTCACCTTGCAATGTGTCTCAGTGAGTGAGATGGGGGATTGGTGTCTGCACCACTAAAATCTCCTCTAATGAATTATTTCTTTCCTGTATCTGTTAACTAACTGGCAATTTTTGCAGCAGATTTTCTTGTGTGAGGACAATAAGTATTTTATTCCAATGGACATACTGAAACTCTATTTGATATCTTTGACTCATTTCATCTGTGAAAAGGAATTATGCACAAATTTTTGTGTAGACTTCAGTAACTCACAGTATTTTAAAAAAGAATCTAGGTTTTATCTGTTAGGTGAAGTTTTATTCTGCTTAGTGTATAGAATAAAACTTCTAGTTATTATATATGTCGCTGTGTTACTCTGATATTCATTTTTCTGACAGCTTATTCTATGAAAGACATCAGAGAATTTCTTACTGTACTCCAAGGCATATGTAATGATAATCTCTTTAAACAAACTTTCTGCACAGATTTTTTCTCTTATATCAGCATTTATTATTACTTATTAGAGTTACTGACAGGAAAATTTTACGAAAAGAAGTAATTACTTAACTACATAATATTCTGCAGCTGAATCAAGTAGTTTTTGGCTTTCATGCTAAGCTCTTAGTTAAGAGATTGTATGTTCCTTGTGTAATAGTAAAAAACTAGGTTTTAGTGTCTATTCGTATATACAAAGTAGAGTCAGCATGGGATATTCCATCACATGTGTAAATGATAATTTTACTTTTGTTAAAATGCAATACACTTCTAGGCATACACATCTTTAAGCTTCGTATAACAAATGAGTGTTCCATCAACTACCTATCTAATTGGGCAATTTATAATGTATTACATTAAAAATAACCATTCAGATAAATTATTGTCACCTTCCCTTTCCTCAGTTTTCTACATCTTACTAAGGAATAAGTAATGATTTGCAGTAGAGAGAAAACTGAAATATGAAAAATTTGAAGACTTGAGCTGTGTTCTACTGTGAGTTGTATGTATTATTAATAAAACCTATTTGCTATTCATGTAAAATGAAATGCCTTATGGTTTGCCTTAGGCTAAGGCTTAATATGTTACTACTCCTCTAGGTGCCAATATACTTATATATTGTGTAAATACGTAAATGTTAAGCAATACAGTCCTTTATTAATTGCAGCCATGAGGTGAGAGCAGCACTGAAAAACAGAAATATGCAAATACAAGCAATATGAAAGAAGAAAAAAGTTTAAATCTATTTTAAGAAGACATTTTAGTAGATCATATGTGGGGTGGAGGGATGTAAATAAATGAAAAAAAAAAAAAAAAAAGAGATAGGAAAAAGCATTTCTACTACTGGAGAGGATAAACTCCATTTTGTGTATGATACAGAATAAGTCATTCTTTGCCCACTTGTTCACTGTCTGATTTTTCAGATAGGACTATACCCGATATCTTGGAAGGTCCATCAGGGAATAGAAAAGAAAATACTCTTTCAGTTGTCATACGCAGTCTGTTCCCTCTGTTTTCCAGTGTAGTACACAATATATTGATTGTCTGATACATTCAATTTAGACATTGATATTTTTAATGAAATATAATATTTTAAGTGAAACATGCAACTTTAAACTAAATCATGATGAGCAAGTAATCTAATTTCACAGTGTATATGAATTTTACTATTTGGATTATCTTTTCTTTAAAAAACGGCATATAAACCCTTCTGCATTTTCAGTAGAGTTTCACTTTGTTTAGATTCTATGGGAAATGTTAATAATACTGGAGCTGTTACAGTGGGAAGGACCTTCTGAGAGGCACACCACTGTTATCAGAAAGTTACTGATGTATACACATCATATGAACCATTTTGTATAATTTATTATTAATTGATTTCCTAAATGCACTCATGCAAATGAATGACATGGCAAATGCAGTATCTAAGAAAATGAAACAATTAAAATAATGTAAACGTAAAAACAGTAAAATGGTTTCTAACTCTTTGGACTTTAAAAATTTTAAAAATATCTGAAGTATAGAAAGCACATGGATAAGAAATAAATGATCTTAAATTCAATTGTCAGAGTGAAGCACTGTACTGTAATGCTGCTTTTTGGGATTTCTTTTTTCGTTTTTTTGGTTTTTTCTCGCACTTCTGAATCATATGAAAACCAAACCTATTTATCTCTGTTTTTCTGTTCTAAGTGATAAACTTCGGTCATATCAGATAATTCATTGGTGTACATCTAAACTCACTTTGTTAAAACTGAGTGTTCTTATTCTTGATGACCTTTTCATTCAGTTCTGGGAATACTTTGATATATTTTATTAATTTTATTAGATGCATGCACGTTTTTTATGCTTACTTTGTTATGCTTCCTAAGTATTTTGAGAACTTCTGTTTCCCAAAACACAACTATTTCTTATGATTACTAAAAAAAGAACATGGACCTTCTTTCCTTTAACCATGGAAAGAAGATGATTTTGTTGTTTAAGTTTTGTTTTGTTTTGTTTTTCCCGAAGTGTTGTTGTTTACCTGTTTCATACTATGTGCATATTTAAGGATTTCAGAGCTTGGGTTTGGGGTTTTGGTTTTGTTTTTGTTTTTTTTTTTTTTTTTAAATGAAGTTTCTGAGGGACTGAGTGTGTTACAAGTGAACATTAAATTTTTCAAAGACCTTTGTTCCCTTCTGATTTACAGATGAAGCATAAGTAAACAAAAAGAATTTACACACAACCCCCATCCTACTCCTCCCTCTCTCCCAAAAAAAAACAGAAGAAAAAAATAAAGAAAGAATATCAGCATTTTTCTGTGACATTGGAAAAAAGTTTTTTCTCTTTTTTTGTCCTGAATGTTGACAACTGATGTGTGTGAATGTCGCAGTGAGGGACGGGGAGACAGTTTGATGCAAACAAAGCTCCGATTTATTGGTGAAGATTAGTAACATTATATAGTCTTAGCTATCTGCTGATTCGATGTGTTATTACCTGATTGGTTTAATTTTTCTAACAATATACTTCTAACTGATCAATCATTCCATTACCATCCCACAATTAAAAATCTTCATGCTTGTCAGGATACTTGATTTACTTCCCTATTTTTCTGGCCTTTTGGTTTCTTCTTCTTTGAGAGTTTCAGGTCACTCTCACATGGTTGCTACCCACGGTTTATGATTTAATTGTTTCATTGTTAGCAACTGCTCTGTGCTAACAGCGCGTGACCCCACATCTCCCCCTTTCTGTTGCACCAAAAAAACCTTCGCTGTAGCCCTATCAATCATCTTTCGAATACATTGGAAAATACAAGGTAATAGCAAAAGCAAAATCAAAACAACAATACATACATAACAGAAAATTTTCACAAGGCTTCGAACCCATCCTGTCAAACCCCACCCCGAGAAAAGCTTGTCTAGCCAGTCCCATTTGTCTTCCATCTGTAGCTTCGTCACTCCATTACGTAGTTGCTGTATACTGGCATGTATCGATTCGGAGTGGTCAGACAGGTTCATGCAACACATCCCTTCGAAGTCTTCACAGCCATGTCCTTGTGCTAAAAGTAAAAAATCTAAAGCAGCACAATTTTGTAGCGTAGCATGCCTAACACTATCATCTAATAGCAATCCTGCTAATGCTATACTAGTAGCGTTGCTCTGCTTTGCAAGCCAGCATCCTATTTTATTTAAAGTACTTAAAGCTTTACTCAAAGCTGCACCCGGCAGAAATAGTGATGCAGCCACAATTTCACCTGTATTCCAGAAATTTACATGATCATCACATTGTGAAGTAAATGCATGTGTGCTTCGTTTTGCTCTTAATTTCGAAAGGTTTTGATATTTTTTACACCATTGAAGTATAGTGGTATCATTAGGGGTAAGCATTGTCAGTTTCCCGATAGTACATGGTCCCCCTTTTATATGTGAAGGAATGGTAGGCCATGACTGGTTAGCATTCACTGCTATACTAGCTTATAAACCTACAAAAATATAAATGAGAAAACATGCAAAACTTACAAATACGAACAACTATAAAAACAACTTAACTTACCAACGTTATCTTATTTAACTAATTTATCAAAAACAACACACCAACAACATAAATGAGGAATTTTACTTAATTCAATCTGTGAATGCAACAGTGAATTCTTTGGTTTTAGAAGGTGTGGCGTCCATTATTGCGTAAGGCCAAAGGGAGGACAGGGAAGACCTGTCCGACAAAATTGCGTAGGGGGGCCCCTTACAGGTGTTCCTGAACCCCACTGGCTCACGTCACGATGGAGTCCGAATTCCTTCGTGGTTGCCGAATTGATATACAAAAGACCTAGGCCTAGAATATAACTGCAGTATTTGTAATGTAGCTACTCTCTGAGGGTTCTTACCAGGGTTAAACTTCTTACATTTTATAACATCTTTATGTACTTCATGTGCACCAACTAAATATATAAAAAGGTGATTGCGGTGTCATTAACTTGGCACAAAAGGAAATAATACTAAACGAAACAATCAAAACCTTAAACTATAGTAAAGCCTACATGTTAAACACTTAATATAACCATCTCTGCTTTCGAACTTACGCTTCCGGATTCAGTGGAGCGGGTGCTGGTCGGGTCCACAATTCCCCCTTTTTCTTTTTAGACTGCATGAAAGCTTACAACATATTAATAAAAAAGAAATAATAACTAATATAATTGATAAGCCTGTCTAATTGAATCTCTATGCCATCTCTATATTCCTAAGAGGTTTAACTATTCATCTAACCTAGTATATGCAACAGTTTATTTTTTCACTTTCTGGGCAGCAGCAGCAGTGTCTGCAGGGGCAGAGGCTGCAGCTGCTGTTACGCTCACCGGCTGTATCTGAGCCGTGCTCCCATGTGAGGGGGGGCAAGAAACGGCTACAGAGGCAGGAGTGGGGGTGCTCTGTACCAGGCACAGCTCTCACTATCCGAAAAGGCACGCTCATTCTCATGACTGTGGGGTTTTTGGGGTTTTTTTTTGTTTGTTTGGGGTTTTTTTGTTTGGTTTTTTTTGTTGTTGTTTTTGTTTGTTTGTTTGTTTGTTTGTTTTTTTCTTTTTTTTTTTTTTTTCCTTTCAACTATAGCATTTAGAATAATTCCCTTCCATCTAGTTACAGGATCCACACTCCCATCCCCCCCTACCACCTTCCCCTCCCCATGTTGGATCTGGAAGAGGTGGAGCAGTGGGTGTTAAAGGGTTAAGGGAAGTAGGAGCAGGAACAGGGAACAGATCAGGAGGTAAAAATGGGTTAATGCTGTTCGGGATGTTCCCTGGAGCAAAAACTAGAAGGTTTTTCCAGGGGGTATACTCATCCTTGGTTTCCAGTTCTTTCAGTTTTTTTCAGCAGTTCCCTTAGTTGAGCAGGCATTGTCGGTGTTGACAGGGGAAGCAGAGGACAGATTGATGGTAACGCTGGTTGAGAAGATAAATCATGTGGCAGAGGTGGGAGAAGAAGTCAGGGGAGGTGGTGGAGTGGCCAGGAGCCGTGCAGACGGGCAGGAGAAGGGGGGGTCTGCATTCCAAGATTCCTCACTCACATTCTCCAGTTTGTCTCCCTCTGGGTCCTCTGGCACTTCTCATGTTGGTGGTGTTTTCATTCGCTTTTGGCTTTGCTTCTCAGCCCAATTTTTACTTTTCAGCCGAACCCCAGGGTCGAATGGCATAGTCAACTCTCCCTCTGGTAATGGGGAAGTGCCGGGGTTGACAGGAGACGTCTCTCCTTTCCCTGACTCTTGCGCTTTAACCCCTTCAAATACTGTCCGCCAGGAAGAAAGTAACTTCAATGCTTCCTGATCTCCCCATGTGTTTAAGTCCCATAGGCGGACCCCTGCTCTGTCCAAGAGATCAGTTTCAAAAATGGTAACAGCTGTAGTATCTGGAAGTTTATCACGGACCCATTTCAAAATAAGCTTAAGTTCATGGCCTGATATTTCTTTTTGTTGCTTAATCATTAATTCTTTCATAACTTTATATAACATCCCTCTCTTCATGGGAACTCTGATTACCCATAATAAAAGTTTCTCCAAGCTCACCTGCCAAACGCGAGGAGGTGTGGAGGGTGGCCACCCCTTTTTCAGGCTTCTTTCAGCCTCAACTCGAAGTTCTTGGAGACTTGCGACCGGATGCTTCTTCTGCAGTATTCTTCCCGATATCACGTTGGGGTCACCATTTGTCGCAATGAGGGACAGGGAGACAGTTTGATGCAAACAAAGCTCCGATTTATTGGTGAAGATTAGTAACATTATATAGTCTTAGCTATCTGCTGATTCGATGTGTTATTACCTGGTTGGTTTAATTTTTCTAACAGTATACTTCTAACTGATCAGTCATTCCATTACCATCCCACAATTAAAAATCTTCATGCTTGTCAGGCTACTTGATTTACTTCCCTATTTTTCTGGCCTTTTGGTTTCTTCTTCTTTGAGAGTTTCAGGTCACTCTCACATGGTTGCTACCCATGGTTTGTGATTTAATTGTTTCATTGTTAGCAACTGCTCTGTGCTAACAGTGCGTGACCCCACATGTGAACAACAAAGATTTGGGCTTGGTGAAGATAGACAATATATTTGGATGTTATATGAAGTGCATGTTCTGGTGGTGGTCTGGTGATCAGAGGACAGATCTAAGAACTGGAAATGCAACAGAAAGAAGACAGTGGTGGAATTCACATTGGATTTGAATCGACAAAGCATACAATAGGGAAAACAATGTAAATTGATAAGAAATAATTTACAGACCCTTGATAAACAAGAGGATGTTGAAGAAGAACGTGCATGGGAACGTGGAAGTAAAAAAAAGAACAGTGATTAAATTAGAGTTTACTCTTCTGAAGACAGGAGGTGAGGTAACAAAGGAATGGTAAACAAAAGACGGGGAAGACTAAAACTGAGGGAAGGAAGCATTAGTCAAGGAGGCATATCTACAAAGAAACATGAAAGGTTGATATGACTGAAAAACTAAAGCCCTATGAACAGAACAAAGAATGAAGGAGAGGAGATATGGTATGACAACATAAAGAGAAGTAAATTGAAACTTACTGGCATGTGCTCTCTCTAGGTGACAAAGCAGAAGACTAAAGAAGAACCTGAGGGAAACTTTGTGAAAAATTAATCCATGAAAAATAACTAGACTGCTAGTATTTCCCTTTACCAAAACACAACCACATGCATGACAAAAAAAATATCTCTGATACTTTAATTTTGTACTCACATGTTTTTGAAACTTGGCTTGCAAACTCAATGAAACACTTTAATGAAAACAACAGTTTCCTTGAAAACATCATAAAAGAAAGCAGTCAAAAAGTAAGGGAGAAAGCCAAACAAACAAGCAAAAAACAGAAAATGCAGTTTGTGTTGCTTGAGACTTTTTGAGGAACACTATGATATTGAAGCATAATCACAGACCTAAGAAAAAAAGATCTCAGAAATGACACTTTTTTATTTTGCATTGACTCATTAATAACTATGTCTAAATCACTTCTCACTGCTTCAGAGGGGAACATTGAAAATATATTATACACATGATACTTTATCATCAAAAAGGAAGTTAGGCTTTATGAATGTCAGAGTAAATCCAGTAATTTAAACATACTGTCATATACTGGAAGTAGAAAACCAAAGCTATTTGTCATTGGCTTTGTCTCTCCATTATTTTTGTCCAAATATTTTTAACTCCATTAGTACATGTGTCAAATAGCTTAGTCTTCAATTTTTATTTCTTTAATACAATTAAAATACAAAGATAAAATACTTTCTGTTTCTACTTTTTTCATTAGAAAAATATGTAATATATACATCACATGCATCTGGGATAACCTTAGCATTAATATTTTTCTAGAAAAAAGAAGGCATCTGGAAAAACATTTAGAAGATAAATACTTTATTTACACCTGTAACATGAAGTTGAAAGACATAAATAACTATTTATATATATATATATATATATAACACACACTATATATGTATATATATAATGCTTAGATCAATTAATTTAGGGAATCTGAATGGATACATTAAATGCAGAAGATACAGTCCTACAGCAAGTGAAATAAGAAAGGAATTGATTTTCCAAGATGGAATAAGATAAGAACATTGTGTGTTGGGTAAACGATTCTTCTATCCAGTAAGAAAGTCACTTAGTGTCAGGGAAGCGACAATAAAACTTGATAGATGATGATCTGAAGCTTCAGAAGTACACCATTAACTAGCTTTCAAGACTCTTGAGGTTGGGTTTGTTTTTATTTTCTCTAAATATATTATCCATTTTTATTTCTCAGTTGTAGTTAGATGACTTAAAATAGATTTTCATGGGTGTGTTGCACCTTATACTTCACGGGAATCCAAAGATCTTCAGTACATCCAAAGTCAGAGCCAGGATTTTTACATTCCACTGCTGAATGTTTACCTCTGCTTTTCTTTCATTTTGGATGTAGGAAGACTGGAATGTAGTGTTACAGAGACCAAGTGATCAGTCAGTCAAGTTTCCTGACAAAGGAAATAATGCACAACATAAAATACATCTTCCCTAACTGGAAAAAACCATCTCTAACTGGAAAGCCTGAAATAAAGTGTTTATAGCTAGATAAAATGATCTGTGTCTGAGTCAAAGAGCTAAACTGTTGACTTTCACACTATTTTGTAGCACTAAAATAATGTTTGGATATAATAAGCATGTTCGTGAAAGATGGAACAATTTGTATACAGTTTTATCCATCTCTGTAGTGTGCATGAAACTTCAGACACCTGTGTTGGAATACTTTCTGGAATAATTATATTAATATATAATCAATATATATAATTATATCAACTTTTATTTGATTTAGAGCATATTCTTTAAATTATTTTTGTTCTAAGGAACTTTCTGGGTGAAATACAGGGAAGCTGTATCTTCCTAGATAGGGAAATCATAGAATGGCTAGGGTTGGAAGGAACCTTAAAGATCACTTAGTTCCACACCTCCTTCTTGGGCAGGGCCACTGTCCACTAGATCAGGTTTCTCAAAACCCCATCCAACATCATTTTGGATGACCATCCATCCAAACCCCATCCAACACTTCCACAAAGGTGGCAGTCACAACATCCTTGGGCAACCTGTTCCAGAATCTTACCATCCCCACATGAAAGAATTTCTTCCTAATCTCTAACCTAAATATCCCCTCTTTGAATACCAAAGCCATTCTGAAGTACTTTCAGTTCATCAAAGCAGAGACAAAGCTTGTTCATTGATCAGTTAAATATGCTCTGTATTTTAGATATACATAGTTTGCACCACCCTTAAAATATTTTTTGCTATTTCTGTACAATTATTTTTAACAATTCTGGAGTTGTACCATGGAATTTCAGAAAGTCTACCTTAAAAAAAATTAAAATCCATCAAAAGATAGACAAAGGCTAATTGCATTTAGTCAGACTCTGACCTCCATAGGTTTTAGTCTCATTTTCATTGAAATACAAAGAATTATGTATATATTATGTATATATTATGTATATATTATGTATACATATATGTATATCTATGTAATGGCGTGGAGAAATTTAAGAAGTCTCTGATAGAGGTATTCTAACCAAAGTCATGGATAGAAAAACAGCATTCCACCACTGAAAGTGTCATTAAAAGATATTTTATCAGTGATCTGGGTAAATAATTTGCATTTTTGATATTGTTCTCCAGGTCAGATCATAGAATCATAGAATCAGAAGGGCTGGAAAGGTCCTGTGAAATCATCAAGTCCAAACCTTGATGCACTAACACTGTGGTTACCAGACCATGGCACTGAGTGCCACATCCAGTCTCTTTTTAAAAAACTCCAGGGACAGAGAATACAACACCTCCCTGGGCAGCCCATTCCAATGCCTGATCACCCTCTCTGTAAAGAATTTCTTCCTAATATCTAACCTAAACCTCCCCTGGCACAACTTAAGTCCATGCCCTCTTGTCTTGTTGAAAGTTGCCTGGGAAAAGAGACCAACCCCCCCTGGCTCCAGCCTCCTTTCAGGGAGTTGTAGAGAGCGATGAGGTCTCCCCTGAGCCTCCTCTTCTCCAGGCTGAACACCCCCAGCTCCCTCAGCCTCTCCTCACAGGACTTATGCTGGAGTCCCTTCACCAGCCTGGTTGCCCTCCTTTGGACCTGCTCCAGGACCTCAATCTCCTTCCTGAACTGAGGGGCCCAGAACTGGACACAGGACTCAAGCTGTGGCCTCACCAGGGCTGAGTACAGGGGCAGAATCACTTCCCTGGACCTGCTGGCCACGCTGTTCCTGATATGGGTCAGATTGTAGTGCTGTTTCATATTTATAGAAGGAGTTCCGTAATTCTAATACATGTTAATTCCCCACTAAGCAGAGATTTTAAACACCAATTTCACGTTATGGAAGTTGTTCTAAATTTGGCCATAAGGCTAGAAGGCAAACAATGTCAAAGCTTAGAAGTTTTTCTTTCTTCCCTGTAGTACCTGTATTGCTTCTGTGATTCCTCTTAGCCTATTCGGAGAAAACTTTGGTTTTCTGCACTAGCTCTAGATACATTATAGTCCCTGTACAACACCATATAACTGTAAACCAATTCCTGGTGAAGACTTCTTAAATAATTCTGCCAGGATTCACAGCAAATGTCCAAGAAACTGTTAAAACATTGAATCACCAAAAAAACCCGGCGTAAATCAATGTAATGCTACTGTTTTACACATTCTGAAGGTGGTGTGATACCAAATTAAAACCTGAAAAGTGAAAAGCTATTTGTCTGCTGAGGGTGACATTCTCTGAAGTCCTTCCAAAATAAACATATTGTGAAACATAGGCCTGTGAAAATAGCTACTGTTATTAAAATGATGTATTAACAGACGATATTTTAGATTTCCTGTCTTGCTGGAATTATTACTTATGGCAATATTCACTGCTGCCAAATAAATTCTTTTAAAGACGATTGTGTTTCTGATAAAAAGGAGAAGACTGCATTAATACAGTTTCAATATTTTGTCTACTGTTGTAATTAGGCAGGACTAGGGCTATGTTCTGATATTTGAGCATGCAGAAAGTTCTGTACAATCTGTGTAGTCTTGAGTCTATCCTGCTTTACATGTGACTTGGTGTCTAATAATTTTCAAGGAAAACTGTGGTGTGAGATGATTATTTCTAAAGATGTCACATTATTTCCCTAGAATTATGCTGTTTGCAAGCACAAGAAAAGATCTAATATAAACAAAACAGTCTCTTCCATCTCCTCCCCTTTGATAAATGAATCCTGGTGATTTGGAGAAAAATAAAAATTCTACCCAATTTAAACAGACACGTTACATTAGAGAAACCTACGCTCTGTGCACTGTCACATTTCAAATCACTGAGAAATCAAACACACAAAAAAACCCGCAGATGATCAAAACAACTTTAAACTGGTGGAAAAATCTTTTGCTTCATATTAGGCACTAGTGAAAGCAGTTTCTTGGTTATTCTTGTTATTCATGGTTATTCTTGTTATTCTTGGTTACTTGGTACTCATGTTTTCAAGCACTATGCAATCCTAGCCAGTCTTCTAAGTCCCAAGGTAAAATGAAGCAATTCTGTATGAAAAAACCTGCTACTGCAAAACCAAATAAAGACATTCTGTTCAATATTGGAAAGATCCTAGAGAAAGTTTACAAATGTATTAATTTTTTTAGAAAATAAAAAATCTCTTGCATGTCCAGGAATATTTTGATAATAAATATTAAAGTCTAATGCTTTGTAGACCAGCTGGAAATCAAAGTTCACTTAGTTACAGTGAAAGTGGTCTAAATTAAAACAACTTCACTGACTACAAGTAGAATTGATATTTTTCCAGTTTTTCATAATTTCAAAATAGAAAAAGAATGGAAAAGTATTTGACATCTTTTGAGCATGAATTTATGATTTAATTGTTTTGTCACAAACATTCGTATATGAGGCTTGTAACCACAAAATGTATCAGTGGTATCAGTGTGTTGAAGGATTTACTAATGTCTAGGTAGACAATATCTTCAGCCTTTCCATCTGTCCACTAAGTGGGTCACCTAGACGTGGAATGACATTGGTTTAGTCAAGTGGGATTTGCCTTTCATACACCCATGCTGACTGGGCCTGATTGCTTTGTTGCCCTGCATGTGCTGCATGATGACACTCAAGATGGTCTGCTCTATAACCTCTTCATCCTGGTTAGGTGGTCTGTAGCAGACTCATAATTATGTCTGCCCTGTTGTCCTTCTCCCTGATTCTTACCCATAAGCACTCAGTCCTGTCAATCCTGTACTCCTTATTATCAAGCTTTAGGCAATCAAAATACTGCCTAACACACAGAGCCCTCCCAACACCTCTCCTGCCTTGCCTATGCCTGCTGAAATGTATAGCCATGCATTGCAGCCCTTCTGATGTGTGACTGATCTCACCACATATCTGTGATGGAAATTATGTCATATTTTTCCTTCTGCACAATGGCTTCCAACATCTGTTTGTTACCCATGCTGTGCATTGGTGTAGATGCACTTCAGCTGGGCTACTGATCCTGACATGTTTCTTAGGGAAGAAGCACTAATTCCTACCTGGTCACTCTCACAGTCTTCTATGGTTTCTAAGCCATCAATAATCCTTGTGTTTTCACTGCTGCATGTCTTTTCATCCCCTGACTTCACGGAGATGGCAGATTGAAGGACCTTGCTCACATACTATTCCACAAACACTGGCATGCAGCCCCCAGGCTTACCTCTAGCAGGCATGTTTTTATACCCTTTCTTCTTCAAATCTAGTTCAAAGCTCTCTCAATGAGCCCTACTAAGTCCTATACAAAAATAGTTTCTTCTCTTTGAGACATAGTTACCCTATCTATCACCAGCATTTGTGATATTGTATGAGCCAACCTATGATCAAAAAACTTGAAGTTCTGCCAGGCTAAAAACCAGGGATGATCTCCTGTCTCTTCCCATTTCTTCCTTCATCATGCCCAGTAACTGGAGGAACAGGGGAGAGCACCACTTGTGCTCCTGATCCCTTAAGCAATAGTCCCAAGGCCCTAAAGTCTCTCTTGACTGTTCTCAGGCTCCTTCTAGCAGCTTAATCATTGTCTGTCCAAAAAATCAATAATAGATAAGAATCTGAGACCAATGCCAGGGAAATAGTCTTTCTCTTCACATTATCCCCAGGGAGGGAGCAGAATTTCTTACAGACGTGGGTCGTCTGCATTAGTGGGCCTTCTGTTCACTTCCAAATTGAGTCTCTCATTGACCTATCTGTTATTTTGGGGTTTTTTTTGTTGTTTTATTTATTTGTTTTAGTTTGGTTTGGTTTTTTACTTATGAAGGTATTTTTGATACAGGACATAGGCCAACTTAGCAAGAAAATATAAATACAAAAATCCTGCAACAGCTTATGTAATATTCTATGCATTCTATAGAAAGAAGTACCTTTGATATTTACCTTAGTAATACACAGAGTTTTCAAGGTGAAAGTCTTTAAACTTTCAGCTTATGCTAGCATTAATGACATAGCTGCACTGTTTATGTGTCTCATTAAACTTTGAAGGAATGTGTATCACTTTCAGATTCTGAGAATGTGTAATATAATTCAGAATCATCAGACCTGGCAAGCAGAACTTAGAGAAGCCATGGCTGCTGAGTAGGTTCCAGGCAACTCTGGTCAAACTGGCAGTGCTTCAGCGACCTGCCAGCATGCACTTCTATGTGAACTGCAGTGAAAAATGGTGTGCCCCACTTTGTTTGCCCACACCGAAGTGCTTTTGCTTACCAGTGCTCAATAAGGTCATCTTCTGTTCGGGAAAGGAGGAATCAGGGTTTGTTTGCCATTGCTTCTGGCTCCATCAGCAACTCTTGTGAGATTACGTGATCTCCTCATGGTTCTCTCAGCTTCTTGAAGTTCTCTCAGTTTGGGAAACCCACCCCCCCCTCATAATGCTCTTCCCTGGAGCACTCTGCAGCTGCTTCTGTCAGCAACTAGGGAACAGCTCCCCTATCTAAATGAAAAACTTATTTGTTTGTCATAATTACTGTCTTGGGGAGACTGCCACAGCCTTCTCACCGACACCTTACTATGCTTTACAAGTCATTCTTCGTGTCATTATTCACTAGATGGCTACTGTTAAGTATATTATCAAGAGAAATATCTCTTAATGAATATCAACAGAAAGATCTCTTTAGATAATATCAAGAATATCATTGATGTGATCCTGTGGAAAGGACTTTGGCTATACTGTGATAAACTCAAGTTTCATTTCAGTTTCTCTCATACCAGAGTGCCTGGACTAAATACCTTTATTTAGTCTATTTAGACAGATACTAAGTTTCCTTATTCTACTTTTCAATATTTTTTTGTCTTAAGTGATTTTCAGGCTTTAGTAAAATTGATCTTAGTATATGAGCTAGCAGCAGTAGAAATTTATGACATCCTAAAGTATCAGTTATCCAGTGCTGTAATAAAAAGTAATAAATACAGCTTAAGAATTAATCTGATCAAAAGAAATTTAAGTGAGTCATAAAAGTCTTGAACAGTGGAATGTTGTTCACAGCAAAATTTTCCATACGGCCTTGTCATATATAATACTTTTTCTTTTTCATTAACATCTTTTCAAAATTAATATGGTGTTATTAAAAAGAGTTTTACTGAAATTTCTTTTTAAATAGCACTCTGTAGGATCGTGTATTTATGCAGCAATTTTGTACTCTTGGTAGTTTATTAGTAGGAATTAAGTCAAATAATTTACATCAGCTTCCGAGAGCATAACAGTCATATAACAGTAATTTTGTCCCTCCCCCTCCTGAGTTCTACATTACAAGGCATTAAATCCGCTAAAGAGATAGTGGACTGATTTGTAAAAGTGTTCAGAAGAGAAGTATTATGTCTTCAAGTATGTCATTGTAACTGGAATAAAAATCTTTTCTAATGGGAGAATTCTATTTTTCTTTCTTTCCTAATGGGACAAGACAAAGACCTTAATTTCACTGTCAAATCTAAAATAAGTGAGGTAGAAACAGCTTCTTTTAATTAAATCATGTAACATTATACACAAACCCTATGAATTTTCATTAACTAAATCTTTTTAAAACAGTTGGAAAAATTCAAGAAGTAACTCTAAAAGGTTAGAGTTACAATCATCTGGCAGTCAGAGGTCATACTGGGGCTGATCAGTGCTGATCATAGAATTACAGAATTGTAAGATTGTTTTTTAAGAGACTTTAAGGTCAACAAATCGAACCAACCTTCAAGGAGCAGGCACATGATAATGCCAAAACATAATAAACTTAAATTATGTTGAAAACTATGTTAATACCCACAAAGAACCTCTGTTCTAATTTCAACAAAGCAGTCTCACTGTCCATTTTTTTTTACTGTATTTAATGAATAACAATGATACCCAACAGTCAAACAGCTGAGTCAATTGAAGTGTCAGGCAAAACAGAACTTGGTGCTGGTTGCTATAATCCTCCCTGTCCTGCTCCAACAAAATTGCTCTGGCTGCTTTTGATAGTATGACTAGCTCAGACACAACAGGAGCAAATACCTACCTATAATGATGATGTAAATGCCTACTGTCATCATTGACGAAGTACTGAAACTCATAGTTACCGAATTAATATTTTTTTAATAACTGAATGAAAATACTACACTTTGTTTGAAAAAAACATTTAGAACTGTGTGTATCTGCTAATAGATTAATTGCTAACAGTACAATATACATTCCGTGAAAGAACGACAAAAAGGAGAAAAAAACATAGAATACAATTTTTTCATAGAGAATTAAGTCCTGAAATGCTGAATTTTTTTCTAGGTCTGAAGAGTGCTTATTTCAAAGAAATCTGATATCTGGAAATATGTTATAGGCAGTGTAATGACCAGATAATTTTCTTTATTATTGAGTAGTTACAAATGTCTTTCTACTAGTAAACATAAAAAGGTTTAACTTCTTTTTAGTAGAATGTTTCTTTGGGAGAGACTTCATATCAGGTTGCAAATTCTGTGTTAATTTTGCTTTGCATCATATTAAAATATTAATAAAATAATATTTTGTAAACTAGATATTTTTTCCTGGTATTTCAGATGTTAAAGTTAATCTTACATACACATTCATAAAAATTTTTGAGCTTGAATGTACATGAGATCAACAGATTCAATGCATTTATCTATTTCAAAATGCATTGTAGTTTGAGGCTTATGAAATCAAATTAAATCTAACAAGACCTGTGAATTTAAATAGAAAGATTGTTTGCAGAAGAATATAAAAATGATAAATAGTTTAAATCTGTTTCCGATCTATCAATTAATTTTTACTTTTCCTAATACACAAATCTGTTACTATCTCCTCCATACAAGCCCAAATGAGATATCAGGATGTGAGAATACTCACTATAAAACTAATAAACATAGATCCACAGAAACCAGCAGGAAGGACTGTGGAAGAAGACTATAATCCTAAATTTGAGAGTAATAATTTTCTATGTCAATCTTGTGTTGACCTGGTTGAATGAAGCTTTAAGTTACATTTGCATTCCAAAACAGGTCTGAACACAAATATGATATTACAGGTAGGAGTTTACAGATTGGGAGAGAGTGAAAGAATGTTTTGGGTTTTTTAAGTTTTCAAGTGATATTATCTGATGACAGTAAAAATTAAAGAATCAGAGAATCAGGTGTGGGTGTGAAGGCACCTTACAGATCCTTTAGTTCCAACATTCTATGTCATGTGACACAGTTCTTTTTTGCAGTTTATCAGTGACTATTTTGTAGTCATCATCTCCAAAGGATTACTAGTGTCTGTATAGAAGAAAACAAAACATAAAAAGAAAGATCTAGCAAAATGTACACAGGTTCAACATTGCCTTTATATTTAGGACCAGAAGCATTGGAATACATTAATGTTCATGGAAACACATATGAAGATTTTAGATTTTAGAAGAAACTTCAGCTCACTTAGGGCTCAGTTGGAAGGAATCCTATGGGAAGCTTTCATGGAGGGTAGAGGAGCTAGTGAGTGCTAGGAGTTTTTCAAGAACACTCCTGGTTAGTCAAAATTAGTTCATCCCTTCTAAAGGCAATGGAAGTAGGCAGAACAGGTGATCCTTAACTACAAATGTCTTGGTCAGCTCAGAAATAAAAGGAAAAGGTACCAGAGGTTGAAAAATTGAACATTACCTGATGGAAGTTACAAGGACAGCATACGCATACCAGCATATGCAGAAAAGCAGTCAGGAAAGATAAAGCTCCTCTTGAGCTAAATTTGGCCAGAGATGTCAAAAACTTCAGAGAGGGTTCTTCAGATATATTAGCAACAAGCAGAATACAAGGATTAATATTGGCCCACTATTAAACATGAAACGTGAACTAGTCACCAGCAGTGATGAAATGGCAGAGGTTCTCAACAGTTATTCCACCTTTTTCTTTACCAGTGCTGTTAGGTGCCAGGCCATAGGAATGAAAGTCCAGGTTGATGCAGACACCAGCCCACCATCACTGAAAGAAGAGTTGGTGTATCTGTAACTATTACAGGAGAGTGACCCATGCAAATCAATGGATCCAGACACCATCAGTCCTAGGGTATTAAGAGAGATGTTGTTGCAAAGCTACTAATAATCTTTGAGAAGTTTTGGAGACTGGGAGACATCCCTGAAGACTGGAGGAAAGTTAATGTCACACCAATCTTTAAGAAGGCTTCCAAGGAGGACCCAGGCACTTATAGACCAATTAGCTTCACTTCATTCCTAGGAAAGTCATGGAGCAAATCCTCCTGGGATGATTTTAAGTCAACTGAAATGTGATTGGGAAAAGCCAGCATGGATTTATCAGGGGCAAATCATGCTTGACAAATTTAATTGCCTTCTTCAACAAAGCAACATGATTGCTTGATTCAGGGTGACCATGGACTTCATCTACATGGACTTTTCTAAGCCTTTTGATACAGTACTCCACAGACTCCTCCTGGAGAAACTGAGTAAGTGTGGCCTGGGCAAGTGGTCTGTATGGTGGGTGGGGAACTGGCTGACAGACCATACCAAGAGGGTGATAGTAAATAGTTCATCCTCCAGCTGTCAAGGGGTCACAGGTGGAGTCCCCAGAGGATCAGTATTGGGCCTGATGCTGTTAAACAACTTCATAAGCAATCTGGATGTCAGGATCAAGAGCAGCCTGATGAAGTTTGCTAATGACACCAAGATGAGTGGAGAGGTTGAGATCCTGTAGTGGAGAGCCACCCTCCAGAATGACATGGGCAGACCAGAGGA
Organism: Phaethornis superciliosus; assembly: GCA_023637945.1. Taxonomy (NCBI): domain Eukaryota; kingdom Metazoa; phylum Chordata; class Aves; order Apodiformes; family Trochilidae; genus Phaethornis; species Phaethornis superciliosus. The sequence continues at coordinate 42,214,758 of JAJQWJ010000004.1, read as the reverse complement.
GTAGGCTAGCAGGAACCTTTTGAAATTCAGTGCGGAGAAGTTCAAAGTCTTACATCTGGGAACACAGAAGTGCAATTTGGATTAGGATCCACTTGGCTAGAGAGCAGCCTTGTGGAAAGGTACCTGGGACTCTTGGTGGACAACAGGCTCAACGTGTGAACAGTATGCTGCAGCATCAAACCAATAGGATGCTGGGTTGCATCAAGAAGGGTATCACCAGCAGAGATAAAGAAATCATCATCCCTCTCTACTTGGTGCTTGCCAGACCACAGATGGGGTATTGCATTTAGTAGTGGTCCTCACTCTTCAAAAAGGATGAGGACAGGCTGGAGATGATCCAGAGAATGGCCACAAGGCTGATCAGAGAACTGGAGCAACAGCCATATGAGGAGAGTCTGAGAAAACTACATTTGTTCAGCCTTGAGAAAAAAGGTTTAGGGATGACCATATTACAATGTATCAATATTTAAAAGGTGACCACAAAAAAGATGGAGACACATGGATAAAAGAAGGGATAATGCGCATGAGTTGCTCCTGGGGAGATACTTATTGGACACAAGAGGAAACTTTTTCACCATGAAAACAGTCAGACACTGGAATGGTCTCTCAGGAGAAGTAGGAAGGGGAAAGTTTTAAGTCTCAGCTTGACAATGTGCTGAGATATATCATATAAACTACAGTATTAGAAGGGTTGGACCAGATGATTCCTGAGGCCCATTCCAATCTGAAATTCTACGATTTTTATGATTATATGATACAGACTACCCTTCTTGTACTGTCACAAGATAGAAAATTCAACAACATTAAAGTAAGGAAGGGAAAAAAATGTCGTCATCTTCCTAAATATGGAGGTACTTTAGACTGTGTTGTCGGGTTTTTCTAAACCACCAGGAGAAAGACAGAAAAGGAAAAGGAGGGAGATAGGGAAAGGAAGAGAGAATTTATTCCTTGAAAAAGCCAAGGTTGAGGAATAGTTCAGTGAGCTTTGACTTTACAAAAATTAACATTTCCGTATCTTTGTTAACTTATCAATTTATATCTTTACATTTTCAATAAGTAGTTAACAGGATTTTACTCTTGAGCATCCAGCTGACCTGCCAATGGTCTTAAAAGTTAATAGCTACCAACCACCTGTGCATGTAAATGGCCAACACTTGTATTTTCAAACGAATTTTTGAAGGGGAAAAAAAGATGCAATAAGAATTGTATTTTTATCCTCCAGAGGGATCTAATGGCACAACAACACATAATGGAAAAAGAAAACAGAAAAGTTCTCAAAGGTGTATCAAAATCTTTAGCAGACTTGTATCTTCCTGCCCACTTGACTGCACACTCTGGTGACTTTATATATTGATCACTTGTGAAAAATATCTTAAACATCAGGATCTCCTGGGTCAGAAAGGCAAGTCACAACCAACCCTGTCATATAATTTCCAACACAATAATCCTTATAAAATAATCCCTAACAGTATTGATTCTTTTTTTCTTTGAAGGAAAAAGGCCTTCATATCACTTACAATATTATAAAAAGAAATGGAAACTACCATCTGTGAAAATTACGCAGGTTATCAGTACATGCAAAATTATGTCAAAAAATTAAATTGCACCCAAGTAACCCACAGAAATTTTGCAAAATGTGCAGCCATAAATCTAAATATGATAATAAAAACAAAATGGAAATAGAAAGATTAAAAGAATAGTTAATAAATTATTGTAAATAAAGTAATTTAAAAGCCCCAAAGAATTAGAGAGACTATATAATAATTGATTTCCTGCACTCAGAGAACTGATTAACAGTTGTCCAGATAAAATGCTGAAGTGTACAGACTACCTAAAAGTAAGGACAGATGAACATTTTACTACTATGAAAAGTTTTAAATATGTACATAATTCTATCCTCATGTATGAAATATGAAGTTCTCTCCATATTACTAGTGATCTCAAATGGCCTGTGGAACTGGAGGGAGTAAATAGACCCATTTTCCAGAAAATTAACCAAAATGTGAAGTATGTATCATAGGCATAAATGTGTTTTTTTTTCTGATGCTATGAAGTCCAATTGTATGAAATTTAAAAAGGCTGAGTGTTGAGCTATGCATGTGAGTGACAACAACTCTATGTAATGTTACAGACTTGGGGAAGCATGACTAGAAACCTGCCTGGCAAAAGAGTACCTCAGAGTGTTGCTTTACAACTGCCTGAATATAGGCATAGTGCCTGGGTGTCCAAGAAAGATGATGGTATTCTGGCATGAGAAGAGTTGACATGTCCAGAGTAGAAGTCTTATGAGGATTTGCTGAGGGAACTGAGTTTGTTTTGTCTGGAGAAAAGGAGACTCAGCAGAAATTTTATCACACTCTAAACCTACCTGAAAGGAGGTTGTAACAAACTGAGTTTTGGTCTTCCAAATAACGTGTAGTAAACTGACAAGGTAAACTTATCTCCATTGGTGCCACAGGAGTTCTAGGTGAGATATTAGGAAAAATTTATTCACTGAAAGGTTTCTCAGTCAATTGGAACAAGCTACCAATGAAGTGGTTGTATAGACATCTTTAGACAATGATGTGTAAGATGTGTGGATGTCGTGCTTAGCGATGTGTTTTAGCGTTGGACTTGGCAGTACTAAAGTAATGGTTAGACTTAGTGATATTAATGATCTTTTCCAAACAAAAATAACCTATGATTTAGTGATTCACTCTTTGAATCTATACATTCTGTGATTCTATAAACATGCATTTACCTTGAAAAAGTGAAGTCCTAGTATAAATTAATTAATTCATTTTAGTGATGTTTACATTAAGAGAAAAAAAAACCCACAAGATATTTCATATCAAGATTTCTCCATTTGTTTTTTTTTCTTTAAATAGGCTGTAAATTATCTTGTCAGATACTTTTGGTGTAAAATTTTTAGATTCTAGTTAACGAAACATCACTAACCTAAGTTAAAAAAAAAAAAAAAAAAAAAAAAAAAAAAGTAAATTTACTCCTACCGAATTTTTTATATAAAGGAGTAATACATGTGAGAAAGAGTTTCTTATCTATATATTTCATATCTACATAAAACAAGATTTATCTGGCAAAAGGGCATTACATTTTTCCCATTGTACATTAGCTGGATGAAAACAGAAATAGAATTCTACAGCAGAACTTTAAGTAGCATTATCGTAAAGTTCTTACAAAAAAATGAAAGAGTATATATTAATGATATTGCTTTTGTTCAGGAAAATGAACAATTTCAGTCAGTGAGGTGAGACTCTCACAAACAATTTATTCTTTCGACTAAGAACTCAAATAAGATCAACAAAATCTGTCACATCATTAATCAGTTACTCTTCAGATACTGGTATTCCATCACAGTTGGAATAAGTTTAAGCTCATAATCTAGAACTAAAACGATGCTTTTCCCATTTCTTGCTCTCTGGAGAGTCTCTTGAGAAACTCATATATGTCTGACATATCTATCTTGGCCCAGGTGTACTGAAGAGTGGTGATTTCAATATATGGATTAATTGGGCTCCTGACAGATGCAATTGCAACGAGAACAATGACTTTAATATTATGTAAATGTGTAAAAGGCACATTTGTCAAATTATAGTTGGTTTTTGTTGATTTGCTTGAGTTGAAGCTTTATTTGCTTCAAGATTTTTCTCGGAGATGTACTAGAAGCTGAAAGAGTCCAACAATAAAAGTGATACACTGCATACTACTTTTCAGTTGCTGTCAAGATGGAAACTGTTCTATACTGTATTTTATTTTGTTTTCTCTTTGTGGCCTTCCTTTGATTTTCTTTGCGCTTTATATCATAGGATCAGTTTGTCTCTAAAATTCTACTGGGAAAACTCTGTTACCTCTTGTTTATTATCTCAGATCAAATGCCACAGTATACTGTGTATAAAATTCTTTTAAGCACTAAGCCAGTGCTTAAAAGTACAATTTACAGCTGTGTCCTTATAAGACAAATCTTGTCATCTTTATGTTGTTTTGTTTGTTTGTTTTGTTTGCTTCTCCCTGTTTTGCTTTGGGATTGATTTTTTGTTTTGTTGATTGTTTTTTGTTTTGTTGTTTGCTTTTGTTTGTTTTTTGTTGTTTTTAAGAATTATTTTTAATATTAGAACTTGTTAAAGATATTACTATTGACTGCAACTTCTTTGTTTCTTATATCTAAAATAACTTTAAAAAATCCTCTTCTACTTTCCTACTGTGGTATTACCATTGTAACATCATGTTTGGTGTTCTTTCTGGTAGTAATTTAAGTGTTCTTCTCTAGTTCTAAATTGGCAAAAGGACTGGAAGATTTTTTCTCTTACTAAGAAAAAGGATGTTCAGAAAATAGATATTTTTTAACAACTTTATTTTTATATCAGTATTATTTATCATAGAATCATAGAATGCTTCAGGTTGGAAGAGACCTTTGAAAGTGACTTAATCCTACTCTCTTGTGGGGTCAAGGACATCTTCAGTTAGAGTGAGGTTCCTCAGCACCCCAACCAACCTGGCCTTAAATGTTTTCAGGGATGGGGCATCTACCACCTCTCTGAGAAATCTGTTCCACTGTCTCACCAACCTCATTGTGAAAAAAATATTCCTCACAGCTAGCCTGAATCTAGTCTCTTTTATTATCAAACCATTAATCCTTACTGCATCACAACAGGCACCACTAAAAAGGTAGCCTCCCTTTTTTTGTAGGCTCTTAGTTATTAAAAGGCTACAATATGATCTCCCTGGAGCCTTGTCTTCTCTGGGATAACATACCTGACTCTGTCTTACTTTCTGTCCTAGTTTGGGCCAGGAGAGAATTAATTTTCTGTACTGTAATTTTGCTTTCATCTAAGTCTTTCCTAAGTAGCTGCACTTGCTGAAATTAGCAGTAAGTTTATCAGTCAGTGTCAGTTTCAAGGCCACTGCTCAGTTCTGAGGAATATCTTATCCTTGGTAAAGAGAAAAGGAGTAAAGAGTTCAGACCTGCAACTCTCCTTTAGGGAGGAGTGAACAAGACAAGTGACCAAAATTGACTAAACAGAGTATTCCATCTCACATGCATCATACTCGGTATAAATTTTAGAGATCACGACGGTCCCTTTGGCCCTTCTTTACCTCTTCCTTCTTTCTTTGGCATCCTGGGAGGACTCAGCCTGTTCACTGGCTTGCAGTCTCAATTCATTCCATTCTGGATCTGTGAGTTCCTGACTCCAGCTCCTGCCTGCTGCCAACTCCAGGACTAGACTTTTGAATGAAATTATTCCTGAAGTTTACTTGATTCACTTTGTCCTCTTTTTCTTTTCCATCTCTTTACACTCTTACTATTTTGCACAAAGCAGGAAAGACATTGACATGATCTGAAAACAAGTAAAAACATGTTAGCTTTTCAATTAATGTAAGTGGAAGCAGGATGATGCTAACATTCTACAAATGGTTCCGATCCCCTAAGCTTCTTGTGTACGTTCCCAATGTTGAATTGTCACAGGTTCACCTTCAAACATCATGTAAGTGAATAAAAATACTTTTCTTTACATTACACCCATATTTGAAAATATCCCATTTCCAAAAATGAAAATTATGAAACCATGTTTGAATTATGAAACATTATGAAACATTATGAAAATTATGAAACATTCATAAATGTTTACCATTTTTATCTCACACATATACACAGGTACTCAGCACAAAATACATACTTTGAAAAATGTATGTGTAATTTTGAAAGTGGGATACTGAATCTTGATTGAAGTCGTCTACTTATCATAGGCAGAAAAAATGCAAAGCAGGACAAAACGAATAAAAGACAAGAACCTGAAGCACCTTCTGGTTAGTAAGGCCAAAAATCATAAACTTTAGCAAAACCAGGAGATATCGGACCCAGATACAAAGAACAGTTATTATCTTCCTTATAAGGAAGATCTACGATTTAAAATAATTTAAAAAAAAAAAAACAACTTTTTTTTTTTGTTGTTGTTGTGCTGGGTTTACTCTTTTGAACAACTGTCAGCCCTCGAGTTCTATTTGTGATGCTGAATCTTATGAAAACAAAGTACAATGCCTCTGGTAATGCAGGCAGGAATAGATGAAAGTTTTAAAGACACTTTCATGAATGGCAACAGAAAGAATCTGAGCTTGTAGTGGTAACTTTTGCAAGCATGGAAAATCATGTGACTGATAATTGCAAGGCAATAGTGTACATATGAAATAAATATATAGAATTTAAAAATATGTATATAAATTTATAAATAAGTATATGCAAATATAACGTACACAAAAGAAATAAATTGCAAGGCAATAATAATGGTTTGTGGGTTTATTATTGAGGGTAGGAATATCTCCATAAGAAACAGCAGAGCTGGAATTTGGGTTCACTCGTTACTTTCTTAATGCTGAATGAGTCAATGTGTTTAATGTGTTTAAGTTTTTGTTAAGTGTGGTTCAATCTAGTCTGTTAATCTCAAATTCATGTGCAAGTGGCTTTGATGAAGAGAAATAGATGTCATTTGGCCACTGTAAAAGAAAAAACACTGAAGATTGACTTGATTGATATATTTGAATATATTTAAATTAACCAAGAACGAGATGAAACATAAGTATTTGCATGTGTGACCTTACCTTAGTTTCCATTCAAATCCATATTTTTAAAAAGCTCTACAAAGGCAGTCTGTTTAAAAAAATGTCTCAAAAAAAAAAAAAATGCCTTCACTGTAAATTAATCATAAATTAAGAAAAGTTTGTTTATAGTAAATAGTTTTTCTTCCTTTCAAAAAATAATAGAAAACAATGCAGATATGAAACAGTCTTTAAAATAAGACACATAATTAAATACTATAAAAAAATACAAATAGAAGAGATCAAAAGATGAAGAAAAAACAAAAGGCAAACCTCCAAAACCACACACTAACTTCCTCAAAATATGAATATGAGAAACATTTAAGATTGTCAAATTCTGGCAGTGAAACAATCAGAAACAGCTCTGTTTTATAAATGGATTAAGTATCTGTTGCTAATTTCATCACAAACAGATTTTATTTAAGGAAGACTTGGATGGTTAATATTTTGCATTTTGCAGAGTTTGGATAAAGCATGCTTCAATGATTCTAATTTGTATTGTTGGCTTGTCATGGCACATTTTTTACATAGTTTGCTTTTACATCTAAAATGTTTTCCTTCCTATTGTTCTTTCCCTAACTCCAGTAATGAAAATAAAAATAATGAAATGACTGAAAAATGACTGAAAATACTGTCCTTAAAAGAACAGTTACAAAATGTTGTTAGCCTTTCCTTTATGTGAGATCTTTGCTTTGTTAGAAAAGCAGTCATTGCATGTGAAACCATGAAGAGAAGTGATAGCTGAACAAGACATGTATGATAGAATATTGAATATTCCAGGCTTAACAAGCAGATTTTTAGTGGTGTTTTCTCTTTTTTTGTCCTTCATTCTGTCACTGGCAGTGCCTATCATTAATTTTCAGACTTGGTTTTGTTCATCTATGGGAGGTAATTTTTAATATGGCAGAAGTGTCTCTAATACAGCCGTGCCTCAGGACCTTCTAAAGGAAAGCATAAATTCTAATAGAATTTCAGTGCAATAGATTGCAATTCTATTCATAACAACCTGCATTTTCCCCAGATTTCCCTGTATTTTCCATGGGAACTTCTGGGGGACATATTTGAAGTACAGTTTACTTGTGTAGAATAAATTTTTGTCTGGATATGTGTGTAGCTTGTAGGCCATAAATCCCAGCCTCCTGACCAGAATGAAGGGAATGAAGCTCACATATATGTCTAGAGCAAGTCTCTTTCAGCACAAGAGAAGGTGTAGTGTACAACTTTCAAAGAGGAGCATGCAAAAAAGCACCCTGAAGTGGCCTACAAAAGCATAGCAGGTTATTATATCTACAGTCTTCCCCCATGCAGAGACACTACCATCCAAGATGAAGATGTATTCATATGACTTGGGGCAATGAGAAAGGATCTCTCCATGAGCATCTCAGAGCTTTGACTTTTGTTTTCATTTTTGCACAGCTCTGAGGAGTTTTCTTTTAATTTAGCTTTGCTGACCTGAAGCTGGTTTTCAGTTTATTGAGCGATAGCTGAAAAAAACCTGTAGAAATCTCGAGAATCAAACTAATATTTAGACTTATAATATTGCTTCTAGGTCTGACTTGATGATTCTCAAAAAAAAAAAAAAAAAAGATTCTCAATTCAGTAAGGTCTAGAAAGCAACTTACTGAGAATATAAGCTACCAAGGGACTCCATAGAAGATCCTGGTTAAAGAAGGAACTTTGAAAAAAAAACATACCATAACATTTATGTAACCCTCTGTCCAGTGGGACAAACACTTTGTCTGGGGATAGAGGGGTCTGTCCTTAGAATAAATTTGCTAAAACAGTAGAAACCTTGCTAAAATTTTTATTGTTATGTCTCTAAAGCAACATGCAGTAGACCCATAGTACTGAAACAGCTCTGTGTGCTAGGGAACTAGCTACAAACTTCATGGAAGATTGTTACAAGAAGTAAGATTCTATAAATATATTTCCTTTTTTAATTAGTATGCAAAGATGTTCTCAGTATTCTGCACAATGGTTCTAAGTTCAGATTTCATGGGGTATCCCCAGACTTACAGTTGGGTATTCATCAACTTTGACTGTATGTTAGAGGGGGTGTAACAAGACCCTCTACAGTGCAATGGATATTTTCTCATGTTTCTACTTATTTACAATTATACACTTTCATTCATTAGAAATATTTTGGTAATGAACTACTCGATTGCCATTTTTTATGATACTTTTAAGCCTCTGTTGTGTTAGATACATGTACATGCACAGACGTGCAGATGGGGGCAGAATTCTACTGCAGAATTTTCTCCCAAGACCATTAGCAGCTATAAGCTGTTAGAGCCACCTCAGACTTTAGGAGCAAGTGACAGAAAGACTTGATTTCCAAGACTTATAGGAAGACCGATCCTAATATGATGGTGAGGATTAAATATTTTTAAGCACTGGCTAACAAGATTACAGGAGAAAAAGTAAAGCATATAGGTAGGGATCATATTAAATTGGTTTTATTAGTATTTAAATAGTATTTAATATGTAAATTCGGTCTTAAATAAAAGTTCTTTTATCTCTGTCAAAATACACAGTCAGAGCAACATCATAAACAAAATAATTTCATAAACAAAACTAATCTAACAGACAGCCCATGTTCAAAAAATAACTTTCATAACCGTTATCTGCAAGTAAGTAAACTGCAGAATATTGAAGTTTGTACTTTATATTCATTTATCAGCTTCAGTTATCCCAGCTTCTTTGTATGGTCCTATACTTTCTATTGCCTGTGGCAGAACAATTTTCTCCTCAATTTCATTTTGATGTCTTCTACATTTTTGGCAAGATGAGTAAAACAGAGGTCTGAAGAAGTCCCCTTACTGAGCAGGTCTTGGAGATCACTGCTCTGGTAAGATTTTTCTTAGGATAAGATTTCACACAGGACTAATGAGAGATAAAAATTCACAGACTTAACAGTCCAAGTGTATACACATATTGAAAGTCGAGTGTGAAAAATTAAATTTATATTTTAGTTTTATTTTTCAGTTCTCTCTTTCAGTTAATACTGCTTTAGAATAAATAAATAAAATTCATCCTTATGACAAAGACCTATCTGTCCATCTATTACTGTGTTGTGTGTTTCTTTCTTGCTATATTTTTAATGTGTATTTCTTCCAAATGTTTATGAGGTTTATGAAGTTTTAAAGACACCTACCATATTATAAAGTATTGTTTTATCAGTTTTTCATACCTTGTTTTATGGAAAATTACTAAATATAATTTAGTGAAATAATAAGATACAAATAAAATAATTAAAAATAATAATTTAAAATTTCATAAATAAAGATTTTTAAAATATTCTAAATATAACAAAAAAATACATTCTCAGTTCAAATGTCCTGGAAATCTTTTAGTCACTCTGCGTTATATGAAGTTATTTTGAAGTGTAGTTTGATAGCAGAATAATAATTTTCTTAGTCTGACAGATCCAAAATATACTCAATGGATACACTATTATATTGTCATGTCCTTTCCCTTTTCTTATTTTGACAGCACTTCTGATTGCCAAGATGTCAATTTGCAAAAAAAAATTCAGTATCATTTTGTAATTAGCTTGCTCCTTGATTTATTCAGTGGTGACATAGGTTTTCAGGAGCAAACAATTCCCTATTTCAAATAAAAAGTGCTTATTATAAAATCGAGACTATATTAATGAATTAGATCAGTGCTGGTTTAATCAATTTTCAAAATAAATTAAACAAGAGTTGGAAACAGATCTTGAGAATGACTGGATTCACTTCTGTAAGCACTTAAAATTTCTTTGAAAGGATTATTCACTATCAGATAGAGTGTCTGAATAGAGTGATGAAGTATTTTCACCTTTTTTTTTTTGCAGGCTGTTCTTCAATCCATAGTATTTGTAAAACACATTGATGAATTAGTGTTTAATTTTTCAGTTAATTATATTGTACTACTATCTAAATGTTTGCTTTTAACCTTTTCACTCATGATTTCAAAGGCAATAATTTTTATTTTCCTTGCTGAATTGTGGTCATATAACTTCTTGCTTGATCTTTTTCTTGGTTTGCTTCCAGATTTGGGTCTTCCTGATGTAACATAATGGAATTTTTACTGTAGAAAAATATGTATGGGTGATTATATCTATCCAGCTAATTTTTTTTTTTTTTTTTTTGTTATCCAGCAAACCAAATTATCATGTAATTCTTGTAACAAACATCTGAGTCTGTCTATAAATTATTCATCAGCTGAATGAAGAAAATATAAAGTTGCAAAGATGTGTATTAGTAAAAGTATTCTTAGTACACTTTATAAAAACAGGTTGCATCAGACAAAAAACACAGAAATGTTTTCAGGACATGAACCATATGTCATGTTTTCTCTGTGATCAATGGAATTATTCAAATTTATACCTGCAAAGAGACTGTCATAGGCAAAAATAAAAAGGCACATCTCATACACAGTATTTCATCTGCACATATGCCACAGGGTGGGTAACTGAGCAGTAGCCACAAAGATTACAATAGTCTTTTCCCACCTCTATCTGAAGATCTACTTCCATGAGGTTTCTGCAGAAACCTTCTTTATTCTTCCTCCACTGTGTGAACTGTGTTCAATTCTTTTCTGTGCTTCTTTTCTGCCCTTCTCATAGCTGATGGGCATAATCTCAGCCATTTTCCCTTTCCTCTCTATAATTATACTCTTTGCTGTTGCTAACAGGGATGTCCTTTCTGTTCCCTGTCAGTTATGTGTTCTTGGTTGCCTTCATTCCATGCTGTATTTACTTGTCATTTATTTGTATTTAAATGCACAGAAGTATAGAAAGGCTGAACTATTATTTTACCAAATCAGTACTCAAAATCTGTTGATTAGACTAATACTGAATTCTGTGTCAGACACAAAATATTTGTGGGGCAAATATCTAGGAACTGAGCATTATTCTATTCACTAATTAATATATCCTACTGTGGCTTTTCAGACACATTCCCTGAGCACAAGAGAGTACTCTAGTAAATGTTTCAAGCATGTCTACAGTGGAGACTTTGCAGATACCTTAGTTGTGGTATCTATATTACAATTATGAGGCATCAGGTGTCTGCTGGAGCAGTGGAATGACAGCAAGTGTGCTAGCTCTTAAACATAGTTAAGACTCTCATGCTGAGAACTTTCTTTGCTGCTTTTTAAAAAAGAACAGATGATACAAATTAGTCTTATTTTCTTTATAATATGATCAAATATTCACACCTTGTCCTGTTTTATCATATGTGCATCACTTACGATAAAGATTAGGAATAAGTCTAGAAAGAAATATAATTGTAAGTGGTGGTATAGAATCTTCCAGTTTTCACTGAAGATTGGTTTGAGAATGTGTCTGCTGTATTTTGACACCAGCTGTCAACTAAGCACCACACACCCACTCTCTCATTTCTAATGCAGTTGGATGTGTGGGAGGGGAATCAAAAGAGTAGAAGTGAGAAGACTTACGGATTGAGATGAAGGCAGTTAAATAGGTAAAGCAAAAGCCACGCACAAAAGCAAAGCAAAATAAAGGACTAATTCACAATTTCCCACTTTCAGGAAGGTGTTTAGAGGCATCTTGAGGAAATCAGGGTTCCCCCACATGTTCCTTTGGATGACAAATGCTATCACTCTGAATGCTCCCCCCTCCTTCTTTATTCAGCTTTTATTGTTGAATATGACATCATATGGTATGGAATAGTGCTTCAGTCAGTTGTGATCAACTTCTGTTGTTCTCCTCTCAACTTCTTGTGCATTCCAGCCTATTTGATGGTGCAGTGATGAGAGATGCAGAAAAGGTTTTGACTCTGTAAGCAGTGCTTAACAGTGAAAAATCACATCCCTATATTATCAAAACTTTTCTCAATGCTGATGAAAATCCAAAAACAAATGTTAGGCTTATACTAGCTCCTATGAACAAAGTTAACTCTATCCCAGCCAAAATTAGCAATCTTCTAGCTACTTTCAGATCTTTTCACAAAATAAGACTATTCTTTTCCCTGCCTCCTCCTTCCCCTGAATAAATTACTACTATTCTTTGAATCTGTTCTGCTAAAATAAGCTGCAGCAAGATGATTCCTGGGAGACCAAATGAACTTTTGCTAAAATTTATATGATTTTATTCCACAAAAAAAGATTGCTTTTTTTTTGAAGATATTTTCTTGCTTTGTTTACTTGAAATTTCAACACCTCTATTCTACTACTTTGCATTACCATCTGTACTCCAGTCAGAATTACTACAGAACAAACTCATGCTGGTATCACCTTCTGTGCTGATAGAGGATGTCTTTGTAGCTCTAGCAGCACACCACTTTGGGTTACTTTGACTGCTTGTCGCTGATTTTGAAGATAGAACATTATTTTCATTTTGTATCCTCATGAATATCTAAGTTCTACACTTTTTAGTGAAACATGACCTTGTTCCATGATGTCTCTGACTCTTGTGCTCACATTAGAGATGTTTTAAGCACCATGTTCAGCAAGTTGAACAGCAAGAAGAATACCTTCTCCCCAGTTCAGGTTTTTTTACATCTTAAGGAGCTACAACACACATGCCAAAGTTATCAATCAAATAAATGATGAAGTATGAATCTTACTGAAATGTTTGCAACTGTTTCTTGTGGATGTAAAAAAAAAAAAAAAAAAAAAAGTAATTGGATTTTATCAGGTCAATTAGAAAGATAAAACATTGCAGGAAGTAAACCACAGAATCATAGAATTCTTGTAATTCAGTACAGGAAGATAAAAAAGGTGGCTCAGAAAACTTGCTTTAATTTTCATCTGTGAAAGCCAGAAGACTATAAGCCTATTTTATTTTGGCTAATGAATACATATGGACAACTGACATTTTTACATAATCAGTTGACTTTAGGAGGCAGGTTTTTCATCTAAACACCAAATTCTGCATATACCAATCTAACCATGTTTTTTATCCCAGTAATGCACTCTTGATGCCCGCAACACAGAAGGGAGAGAATTTAATGAAAATTAAGCCTTGCACAGGCATGGTAAACCTGATAAAAAAAGAAAAATTGTTGAAAAATTATTACCTATTATGGTTACCCGGGGGCAATATAGTTGTGTTCGTGTGCTCAAACCTTTTCACTTGGTTAAATTAATCAAATTATATATTTAAACTCTTAATTTTATGTGAATTATTATTTCAGTTGGTTAAGTTGACCTCTGATTCCACTTTGCTATTGTTTACTGTAAAAGTTGGTTAAATAGTTTTAATCTGTTTCAGTCCAGATGTGTGACAGCAGAATAAAATAGACAGCTAGAAGTATGATTAAATAGATGAGGGATACTTAGAAAATGTATTTAGGAATCTTGAATTTAGGGGATTATGCTGCTGTTCAGTCTGTTCTCAGTGTGGCTACCATGAATGCTAACATTTCTGCAAAAATTAACCTTCATTTTTGTACTCCAGATATCTGTAATAGGAAGTATTTTATGCTTTGAATTTCATTTTTCATCATCACTGAAAGCTACTACTGAATGCAGGTTTTGTATACATTTGCTAAAATATAATTCATCATTAGTGTATAGAAAGGTCTTTTAGCATTATTTTTCATAGTCCACTTGAAAAGCTTATTCTCTCCACAGAAATTCTGTGGGGTTTCATTTCACACCAAAGCAAACAACAGGAAAGCTGCTTGCTTTTGAAAGGTTTTCTTATAACTTGAATAATAGGCAGTATTTAAAAGGAAAAGTTATAATTTGCCACCGAGGTTTTTGGTTATCTAGATGAAATATTTTACTAATTTGGAAGTGGTAGCAACGTAAGAAACTGATGATCATGGTAAGAACTTGGTGTATAATATACCATTATGAATTCATAATGGTGAAGTTTCATATACAGGCATTTCTATAATGTTAGAAATGGTGAAACTTTGTTTATAAAAAAACATACAAATTAATTTAGTAGAAAGCCTCTTTGTTGAACTCATTAATTCCCTGTGGCTCTCAGGACATGAAAGCTACCATGAATTTGCTCTGCCATTTCTGTGTTGTATAGTTAATGAGGATGGCATCCTTTCTTTATGGTCATCTAACTTCCTTCTAGAACAAAGTGGGAAACTGTATGCAAAGGAATATATCTAAAGACTAATTTTTTTTATATTGTTTTCAACAAACAGGATTCCCATTGTACTAGACAGACTGTTGTTCCATCATAATTATTTTTGTTGTTAATTTAATGAATTATCTTTATTTTTTATTTCTTTCTAATAGAGTCTTTTCTATGTTATGTGCTTTGGAAATAAAGCATGAGTCCTGATTCCTATTAAATTTCATATCATAATAAATAAAGTATGTCATAACCCCAAATTTTACAAATTTAACAAAAAAATATGTGCATGAAACTGATTACATAGTTTACTGCTTTTTGAAAACATTTCATAACATTTATAGAGCTTATTATTTTTAAGAATGTAATCAGATTTGATTTGGCACTCAACATAACCATTAGTAAAAAAATTCTTGTCCCATTGCAGTAGTGGCTAAACTCCCAAATTATTTAATACACTTATTCTACATCTATTCTGTATCCGAGACTCAGAATTTAATGAGTTCATAATTTACAGTTTGTTTTAAATGGATTGGTTAAGGAAAAAAAAAAAAAAAGGAAAAAATAAAAAGAAAAAAAGGAAAAAAAATGTCACTACAATTCTATCAAAACTCATCTCGGTTGTTACCTTCAGACATCATCGGTTACTTTTATAATACCAGAACCCAAATTCATGGATTGAAGTTATGTATTTTGAAACCTGTATGTATGTTCATTTCAGGTAAGAAATTATCTATCATTGAAAGTCATTGAGGACAAAGATTATTTATACTTCCAGTAACACCATCGTTGAACACATTATATTTTTCAGTGTTGAATGAATATCTGTGAGCTATTTGCTTAGGAATTAACAAATGGAGCATGGTAGTTTCATAATTACATTTTGGGAATTAATAAAAAGTGTCATTATGTCTATTTTTTAAAGAAACAATAACAAAACCCAATATTGTGCCTAGCTGTGTTAACAGAAGAGCTATCCCATGGTGAAAAGTAGTTTTTGTACAATTTATTAATACATAAGGATAAATAAAATACGAAATAGAGGAATTTTTAAAAATTCTTGTTTCTGGTGGTTAGCATTAAAATATTTCTAATGTGCACATTACTCCTCACAGCATGACATCTAAACAATGAAATACCTTTCTGTTTCAGAATTCCTTTCAGAATTCAGAAGTACCTTTCTGCAGAACACAGAAGGGGAATACAGTTTTTGTTCAACACATTTTCCAAAGAGCATAGCTTACTGATGCCAGGCCTCTGCTAGATGGCAATAGCCACTGAAGGACCCTAGATTTGAACTCTACACATCCTTATACAGTGCTTTTGAATACAAGTTTTATGCTACTGCTGCAAAAAGAAACTTCTCTTGTTAGCTTATTTTTTAGTTATTAAAATCTTGCTTTTCTATTTTAATATGAAAATAAACTGTTTCAGAAAAGAAACATTAACACTAACCCAGTAAATAAAATAGTAATCCAATGTGAACTAAAAATGGAGAGAGATTGAAAGAATATCGTTACAATTTATGTCACTATCTTGCTTCTGACTGACACTGATGGAAGGCTGTAAGAATAGCATGAGAATTTAGTAAATGCTCAACAGATATGATCTACAAGCTAGCTGCAGTTTATGACATAGTAATTCTCAGGAAAAGAACTGCCTAAAGATTAAAAAAGTGGCACAAAACTGCAGCACCATTATGAACTGCATGCACAAAAAAATCCAAATAGTTTAGCTTTAATATCAAGGTTGAAATAAGTCCATAACATAAGTTCATAGACAAAAGTTAGGCCAAGTGTTTTCTTAGAATCATAGAATGGTTTGGGTTGCAAGGTACCTTAAAGATTACCTAATTCTAATGCCCTTCCATGGGCAGGGTCACCTTCCACTAGACCAGCTTGCTCAAAGCTATGTCCAGTCTGTCCTTGTAAATTCCAGAGAGGAGGAATCCACAGCTTCTTTGGGAAGCCTGTGCCAATGTCTCACCACCCTCACAATCAAGAACTTATTCCCAAAGTCTAATCTAAATCTACCCTCTTCCAGTTTAAAACCATTCCTCCTCATCCTATCACTAAATGCCCTTATAAAAAGTCCCTCATATGAATATTTTGGAAATTTTAAATTTTCTTAAATTTTAGAATATGTGAGATTTTTCAATGAATCTGTTGTCAGTACCAAATGGGCAAATGACACAACACTTGATCCAGAATAATAAACAAGATTGATTGAACAGTAGTTCCTATGTAATTCACTGGCAATTACATCTTATTCCTGTTCTTTGCTGCTTGTCAGATAAGAATGCAAAATGAAAAGAAGGTCAATAATACCTCCATATATTTCTGTTTCAATATGAATGTGTCTAATCTTTTCTTCGTTCTTTTCTAGGCCATTTCCGGAAATACAAATGCAGACAGTGTTGTGTACTACAAGCTGCAGAATTCTATTAAAGCAAGGTTTCTCCGTTTTGTGCCTTTGGACTGGAATCCCAATGGCAGAATTGGAATGCGTGTTGAAGTGTATGGATGCACATACAGTAAGTGTTATGCTGAATCAGCTAAATGAAAAAAGTGTTCATCATTGTCTTTTGCTACCTAAATTACACTCGAAAGTATATTTCTAAGCCTAAATTTAATCTTGAATAAAAGTGATTCAATAAGTTTTTGTGCAGACTTCACTATTTCTGCATCATCTAGCAAGATGTGATGCTATTATATATATGTGATGTTATTATATACATAGGGGGAACTTTTAGAATATTTTTTGTGTCACTATTGAAACATTAATAACTGTTGTAAGCATTTGAAAGATGAATGCATAAGTATTATGGCTGTGTTGATCTATTGGACAATGTAAATCTTCCGGTTTTCTTCCTGTAACTGCTCTTCATCCATAGATTTTTTAAAAAACCATTCCTCTTAGGAAGTTGCTTTTTAGTTTCTGCATCTTGTCCCTATGAAGGAGGAAGGGCTTATTAAAAGCAATCTAAGTACTTCCATCTGTTGCAGGGTATTTTTTCTTTTTTTTTCTTTTTTCTTTTTTTTTTTTTTTTAACTTCCATGCTTAATTCATTCTTTGCACGCCTGATCACTTTAAACTGACTATTTCTGGGCTTTCTGCCCTAAGGCTGGCTTTGTAAAATAAGTAAAAGACCATTAACTAAGGATACATAAAATTTCAACCTGTCTTCATGAGTTTAGGTCCCCTCAGAAATGAGATGAACTGTCCAATCCCAAAGAAAAGACAATTCATGTTAGGAGGAGGATGTGCAAAGCTAAAATCACACAAAATTCCTCAGTTGCACCTGCCTGAAAACTGATTATGATTCCTAGAAAAACCTAATGATACTGATGTAACTGAGAAATATGGTCAACTTACGGTCCACTGCTTTAAGTGCCAGGACTACTAATGGTTAAAAATGGAGGCTGAACAGATGACTGTAATTCCCAATTGAAAGCTCATCGGAACGTCCTATCTGAAACCTACCTGATGAGAGTTCATTCTTTCCTGTCTCTAAGCTTCATTGAAAGTCAATCAGCTTTTCTTCTTCTCAGATCTTTCCTTTGTCTATTTAATAATGTTTAAACCATTATAAGTATTGTTCTCATGCATTTACAAATTGAGGTGTTCTCTTCTGCACATGCCTAAAGTCTAGATTTCTATTATCCATTTTACTGTTTTTAATTTCCTCTGTCACCCTTAGCAAGGTGTTTTATATCTCTCTTCTGGAATATCTATTGCAATGTTGCCAATACAAAATCCATTACTACCGGATAAAATGTTGGCAATGTTACTAAAAATAGTACTACTAGTACTGTAATATATAGGATAAGTAGTTACATGGCTAAAATATTTTGTGTGTGCTCAGTCACTTCTTTTAAGGAAGATTATGTATTTTTCTGTATTTTACTTACTTGGTACAGAATCAATCCTATAGATAGCTTACAGAAACATATAAAGGGAATATATACTTCACCCACTATCTACTGTAAGGCACTACTTAAAGAATATGATACTGTTAAAAATATGGAAATATCTTTTAAGATAGTGAAGGTTTTCTCTGTGTTAATGATGTCGTGAGTTCTTGAAATTATTTTTTTTCATCTATAAATCCTTTCAACCCGAGTGAATTGCAGTTTGTTTACAATAACCTTATTTTGAGCATCTCAAATAACCATGTGCTTTAGTACCTCACTTCACTGTTGAAAACAAATCATGTGATTATAGTCTTACAGTTCTAAAATATATGTAATAATTTAAAGGATTAATTGTTTCTCTACAGTCTTTTCTCTCATTTGTTAGATACGTGCAGGACACATAATTATTCTTAGAGTAATCAGGCTTGGCTGTTTCTGAGTTGCTATGTACTTTTCCAGGCAGGACCAGAAAATAAAGAAAAGCAGAAGTGCCAAGGACACATATTTTAACTTTGATTCACACTTTCCAGGTTTTGCCTTAATTGTTCCTCCCCTCCAAGAGATGTCACTGGGTCTTATATTGTAAGATGAAGAAATTTTCTTTCAAAAGAATGGTTTGACTTAAAAGAGACTTTAAATATCATCCAGTTCCTATACCTTGCATGGACATGCACAGCTTCCAGTGGGACAGGTTGCTCAAAGCCCATCCAGCCTGGCCTGGAACATTTCCAGGAATAGGGCATCCACAGCTTCTTTGGGCAACCTGTGCCGGCATCTCACCACACTCACAGTCAAGAATTTTTTCCCAAAATCTAATCTGAATCTACCTTCTTTCATTTTAAAACCATTCTTCCTTATCTTATTACTAAATTCCCCTATAAAAAGTCCCTCCCCTGGTTCCCTGCAGTCCCTCTTCAGGTACTGGAAGTCTTCTATAAGTTCTCCCTTGAGAATTTTTTCTCCAGGCTGAACCACCCCAACTTTCTCAGCCTGCCTTGGCAGGAAAGGTGGTCCATCCCTTGAATGTCCCTCCTTCAGACTTGCTCCAACAGCTCCATGTCCTTCCTGTGTTGCAGACCCCAGTACTGGACACATTACTCTAGATGGGATTTCATGAGAGCAGAGGAGAAGAGCAGAACAACCTCCCTTGACCTGCTGCTCATGCTTCATTTGATTCATCCCAGAATTTGGTTGACTTTCTGGGCTGAAATCAGGCATTAACAGCTTGTCATGATCTCATCAACCAGCACCCCCCAGTTCTTCTCTGCGGGACTGTTCTCAATCCATTCTCTACCAACCTTTATTTCTGCTTGGGATTACCCCAAGCCAAGTGCAGGACCTTGCACCTGGGCTTGTTGATCTTCATGAGGCTGGCATGGTCTCACAAATCAAACCTGTCAGGGTCCCCATGGCTGGTATCCCTTCCTTCTAATGTGTCAATGACAAAATGCAGCTTGGTGTCAGCTGAGTTGTTGCATAGAGTGCAGTTGCTGAGAGTGCACTCAATTCCTGTGTCTCTGTCACCGACAAAGATGTTAAACAGCACCTGTTCCCATACCAAAACTGAGGAACACAATTTATCACTGTTCTCCATTTGTTCATTGGGCTGCTGACCACTACTTTTTAAATGCAACCATCTACCCAATTCCTTTTCCACCAAATGGTCTATCCATTGAATCCCTATCTTTCCAATTTAGAGGCCAGAATTTCATGTGGGACAGTATCACTTTGCACAGGTTCAGGTAAATAATGTCAGTTGCTCTCCCCTTGTCCATTCATGTTGTAATACCATTGTAAAAAGCCATCATACTTTTTCAGGGATGGTTTGCACTTTGTGAAGCTATATTGGTTGCCACCAACCACCTCCACATTTTCCATATGCTTTAGCAAATACTTCAGGAGGATCTGCTCCATGATCCTGCCAAGTACAGAGGTGACACAAATTGGCCTTTAGTTCCCTGGGTCTTCTTAGCAGTCTCTCTCTGCCTGTACTTGATAGCTCTTTCTATTTATTGTGTGAAAAAGAGACTGATAAATCCCTATAAACATTTCTTGTGCCTTGTTCTTGAAATGTCAGATGTGACCATTAAGAGATGTAAAACAGAGTACAGATTAAGCTACAGAGGTTCAGCTGGCAGAGGTTAAACTAGGTTCAGAGGTTAAACTAGGCATCTCTCTGGCTTATGCTTTTGTCCCATCATTACAACAATCTCTTTCTCATTCTTTTTTCACATGACAGACAAAAGGATGCGTTTGAATATGAAGATGCTAATTCTATAAAATTATAGGGGAAAAATAACTGGAAACTAACAACATACTGTATATTAAAGAGTTTTTAGATATAGTCCTAGCCTTTCTGAACAATGAATCTTTTCAGATGTGCTTTCCACAAAATTGGAATGGTCCAGAGAGCAGATTTCTCATTTTAATTCAATTAGTTAGGTTTAACGATGTAAAAATAGATAAATAAATAAATGCCAAACTCCCAGACTCTTTTTTTTCTTTCCCGTATAGAAACTTGGCATTCATTTCAATTAAAGATCAACAAAAATCTATTCATTTTTAAAAAAAAAAAATATAGCAACTGAAACTTTTTTCTAAAGATCTCTAGAAATATTACTCTTATGGTATGTTAGGAAGCTTCAAGAATTTCCAGTTTCTCATAGGCATTTCAACACTTCCAAAAGTATTTTCATGGTATACTAAGGATTTCTATTACATTAATTTCAGAAAGACACATTGTAAATTATGAAACAACTGACAACTGAACACAAAGCAACTTGACCTTTCTTATATTTATAGCAGTGGAAAAATATATGGTGACTGATGTTCAAGTCCAGGGATTATTAGAAGTTGAGAGTAATTGGCAACTCTGAAACACAGGAAAATGTAATCGCACCTTGGGTATTTGGGCTCATTCTCCCTATTCTAATAACACTGTAGGAGACCCAGACCTTATCTCTGACAACACTTTCAATTTATTTCTAGTGGTAATGCACAGATAGTGAAGACAAAATGTAAGAAATGTTATAAGAATTTTAAATTAACAGTTACAGCCCTTTCACAGTCTTTTTTAGTGAATGGTAGCAGCCGTAAAGGTTTGGTTTTGTTTATTTTCCAAATTTGGACATAGTATATTTTGATTCTTAGGTACTAGTGCTACAGAATTGTCAAAGAGATTTTGGAGACCTTGATAAATGTAGCTAATGCTCATCTTGATAACTAATAACAAGAATATATTGCAAATCAAACAACCCTACAGTTATTAGTATATTATATAATAATTTACCTAGCTAGCTGGTCTGACACATACATAACAATATCCAAGTTCTATTATTGAAGTTTTTATTGAAGCTATTAAACTTCACATTCAGTATTTTAAATTAATATTAATTAATTATGTTATTGTCCATGTTCATTCAATAACAAAATGAAATAAAACAGTGCAGGACTCATTTTTAGGCAGAACGTCAAATTTATTTATTGCACATGAATTCTTCATAAGTGGGAAATACATTACAAAGATGTGAAAAAAAATCAATAAATACATTTAAAAACATAGCTTCATTCACTTGACAAGAATTTTTAAAAATTAAATATAAATGATTGATTAAAATTGCTACAGCTAATTTGGGTTGTGTCATTTCCATACCAGCAATGTAGAGAAATATCTTCTGTGAAATTAAAAAAAGTTAGTAAATAGATAATGTGTTTCTGTTAACTTGTATGAAGACAACCATGCAGTCAGTTGAAAAATAACTTCCTACTTTATTAAGTGTCCTTTACATCTTCATTTATTTCACTTTATATGATTATGTATCTTCCAAGGATAATTACCTTTTTCTTCTTTAATTATGAACATCAAATATTCTCTGAGCTTTTTATAGTGATACCAGTACCTTTGTGTGTTCAATCTATACTGATTATGAAAGATAATAATTACTTTTATTAAGAATAAAGGTGTTCAGTTTTCTCCTTTCTCCTTCCCTTTCCCTTTCCATTTCCCTTTCCTGAATGGAAATAGGTAAAACGCTGACATAAATACAAAGTAGATTTCACTGGAGCACTGTCAGGGAACTGTAACCTTTTAGCCCAGTCATGAGAAGTACGAATGTAAGTGAAAAAGTCAGAATACGTAGATTTATAATGTAATTATGTAAATTATTCAGTATCATTCTTCATCTGTACAACCTGAGTGTCTATTATTTCACTATTACAGTACAGAGTCAAGTAGGTCAGTGGAGGTGATTTTCTTCCTCTACTCCACCATCATGAGACTCTGCTTGGAGCACTGCAACCAGTTCTGGGATCCCAAGCACTAGATAGACATGGACCTGCAAAAGCATGTCGAGAGGAGGGTGATGAAAGTGACCTGAGGGTTAGAACAGCTCTCCTATGAAGAATAGCTGAGAGAATTGGGGTTGTTTATCCTGGAGAAGAGAAGGCTCTAGGGAGATCTTCCTGTGTCCTTTCAATATTTAAATGCAGGCTTACAAGGAAGATAGAGTGAAAGTTTTTTCCAGGGTCTGTATTGACAGGACAGTAATGGTTTTAAACTAAAAGAGGATACATTATATTAGACATAAGGAACACTTTTTTTTTTTTTTTTTGGTACCCTGAGCAGTTGTGCTCCCTCTCTGAAGTGTTCAAATTCAACCTGATCTAGTGAAAGATGTCCCTGCTCATCTCAGGGGTACAGGAAGAAAAATATCTTTAAAAGTCTCTTCCAACCCAACTATTGCATGAATCTATGCAACTAAGATGTTCCTTGAAGTGTGTTCTAAAGTCTCCTCACTCCATTTGCTAGAAGTCTCCCTGTCTGCCTTCCTGACCTGCTTTCTAGGGAAAGAGACTGAGTCACACAGAATGTTAAAGTTTGGAAGGGAACTCTGTCCAACCTTCCTGACAGAACAGGTTCTTCCAGAGTAAGTTGCACAGGATGGCATCCAAGTGGGTTTCGAATCTCTCCAGAAACAGAGTCTCTGCCACCTCTC
The DNA here is from genome assembly GCA_023637945.1 of Phaethornis superciliosus. Classification (NCBI taxonomy): domain Eukaryota; kingdom Metazoa; phylum Chordata; class Aves; order Apodiformes; family Trochilidae; genus Phaethornis; species Phaethornis superciliosus. The sequence continues at coordinate 42,191,215 of JAJQWJ010000004.1, read as the reverse complement.
TGGGCAGCCTGTTCTAGAGCTCTACTACTGTCAAATTAAAAAAGTTCCTGCTCATGTTTAGATGAAGATTTTTATGTTCAAATCTATGCCCTTTACCTGTTGTTCTGTCACTGGACACCAGTGAACAAGGACTAGTCCTTTTAAATATTTATAAGAGTTGATAATATCTCCCCTCAGTCTTCTCTTCTCCATACTAAAAAGATCCAAATCCATCAGCTTTCCAACAGAGGAGACATGTCCTAGTTTCCTAATCATCTTTGTAGACCTTTGTTGTACCCACTCTAGTAAATTTCTGTCCTTCTGAACTGGATACAGTACTGCAGATGCAGCCTCACCTGGGCAGAATAAAGGGAGGGGACAAACTCCTTTGAGTTGCTTGCCACACTCAGTGCATCCGAGAAGGCCATGGGCCTTCTTGGACACAAGGCCCCACTGATGGCTCATGTCCACCAGGACTCCCAGGTTTTTTTCTGCAGAGCTGTTTTCTAGGTCAGTTCCTAACCTGTACAGGTGCATGGGGTTATCACTCCCTAGGTGCAGTACACTACACTTGCCCCAGCGGAATTTCATAATGTTTCCTTCTACCAAGCTCTCCAGTCTTTCCAGGTCACACTGGACAGCCTTCTGGTGTGTCAGCCTCTCCTTCCAGTTTTGCATCATGAGCAAACTTCCTGAGAATAAAATCTTTCCTTTAATCCAGATTACAGATGAACATACTGAACAAGACTGTGCCCAGTACTGAATCCTGGGGAACGCTACTTATTACAGACCTTCAACTAGGCTCTGCACCACTAATCACACAGAGTTCTGTCTTTGAGCCAGTTTTAATCCACCCTACTGTCCATTCAACTGAACTACATTTCCTGAGTTTTTCTATGAGGATTCTGTGGGAGACATTGCTAAAAACCTTGCTGATGCTACTGCCCTCCCCTCATCTATACATCCAGTCATGCCACTATAGAAGACTATCAGATTAACCAGACCTGTGCAGTCTTCAGACTACCCCCTGTTTCTCTTCCAGCTGCTTACCAACAGTGTGGCCAGGGGACACCTGGTATGTATCAAGCATGACTCTAGGGGCAAGGGAATAGGGTTTTGTTGTGGGTGACATTTTCGAGGTTCCTTATAACAGAAGATAGTATCTTGAGGACTGAGTTGATCCTTTGGATCAACAACTAGTTGCGAAGATCTTATAAGTAACAATTATTCAGCTTTAACAATCTTAAAACACTCTTTGATGATCAATAGTTTCTAGAAATACACAGAATCATGCTAATCATGACCATAGGGTCACACAATTAAAGTGGTTCTACAGATGGATACAGGCTGTTTAGAAAGTACTAGGAAGGACAAGCAGGAAAGACATTTAATAATGTGAGCAAACAGTATAGGTGTATGGAGCTCTTTCTGGTGCAGAGACATCTCAGAATTTATAAAATAGGATTAGAGGAGAGAATAAAGGTGGTGGCATTGTGGTGGATGTCTGTCACAGACTCCCATACATGGGAGATTGTGTGGGACCTTCTTCAGACAACTGGAAGAAGCCTTAGGTTCACAGATCTTGGTCATTGTTGCGGTCTTAGCCAAGAAATAGGTGATAGATGGTCTTTGTTACTCCCCTACTACCCTACCCCTAAAAAAGGGGAATTAGGATAAGAGAGTTTAAGGTTGCAAAAGAACTAGAAGAGGTTTAATGAAGTGGTAATAATGATGATTATAGTGAATTACAATTGATGACATTTAGCGGGACCCAGGCAGCCTGGAAAAACGGTCTGACAAGGACCTCAAGTTGCTCAACAAAGTGAAGTGTAAGGTCTTGGACCTCTGGAGTAATAATCCCATCAAGAGTTTACCAGCATACACTGAGGGCTGACTGTAGATTTGATGAAAAGGACATGATAAGCACTAGGCTGACAACAAGCTGGCAACTTGCCCTTGCAACACAGGTCAACAACATCCTAGGCCATTTTAGGAGTAGTGTTACCATCAGGTCATGGAAGGTTATTCTTCCCCTCCACTCAGTCATAGTAATGAGACACATCAGAATTGCTGTTTCAGTTCTGAGATTCCTATTATAACGGAAACATAGACAAACAGGAGAAAACTGAACAAAAAATTCATGTGTATAATTAAGAGATTTAACTGACTGCCATATGAGTAGAGGCTGAGAGAGCTAGTACTGCAGAATAGAAGACTCAGGGGAGATCCTAACCACGTCTATAAATACCTGATGGGAGAGTGTAAATGGAGATGCAGCATGTATCTTTTCAGTGACATCGAGTGACAGGACAAGAAGCTGTGGGTGCAAACTCAAATGCAGTTTTTTACTGTGAAGTTGGTTCAAAACTGGTATGGGTTGCCTAGTAGTAACTAAGAGAACCAGGCATTACTTAAAGCTGTTAGGTTTTCATTTCCAAATACTTAAAATCATAGAATATGCCAAGTTGGAAGCGACCCATCAGGATCATCAAGTCCAATTCCTGTGTAGGGCACCCCCAGAATCACATTATGTGCCTGAGAACATCATCCAAATGGCTTGGTACTGTGACCACTTACTTCCCTGGGGTGTGGGGGTGACCACATCCTCTGGGTAAAAAAACTTTTCCTTATATATAACCTGAACCACCTCTGATTCAGCTTCCTACCATTTCTCTGAGTCTTGTATTTGGTCACAGGAGTGAAGAAACTGGTGCCAGTCCTATTTCTTTCCCTTGTGAAGAAGCTGTATACTGTTATGAGGTCACCCTTCAGCTTCCTTTTCTCCAAACTGAACAAACCAAGTGACCTCAAGTGCTCCTCATAAGTCATCTCTTCCAGACCCTTCAATATCCCTGTTTCCTTTGGACTCTCTCCAAGAGCTTAGAGTCTTTTCTATACCTTTTTTCCTTCTTAGAATAATATCTAATGATATTATTTTATGCTATTGTACATATATGCAGATTGTTTGTAATAGTGGTTTAAGTCTATAGCCTGCATGAAGGCCCAGAAAATTAATTAAATATAATAGACAAGACTTTTCTCTCTCTCTCTCTTTTTTTTTTTTTTTTTTTTTTTTTTAAAGTTTATTTTATATTTGAATTCATTGAAGATAAATTAATTAAGATTTTGAACCTAAAAATAAGGAAAGATCAGAACTGGTTAAAAAACTTCACGGCTTCAAGGAAGACCTGTCAGTACGTGAGATTAGCATTCGGTTGGATTAGAAGCCAGATCTCTTCTGATTACCTTTCTATATTAGCTAATGATAGCATCCTCATTAAAATAGGATAGTCTTAACATTTGGGGAAGAGCAGAAATAACACAAATAAGATACTATTTCATGAGCATAGGTGAATCCAGTAATGCTAGAGGTGGGACATCATGTAATGGTGAAGTAACATGCAGCTGTTTCCTTTAGACATAGAAATATATGCTGTCTTTCATTTCTTTATTTCTAGGGTCTGAGGTGGTTGGCTTTGATGGGAAAAGTTATCTAATTTACACATTTAATCAAAAACTCATGAGTGCACTGAAAGATGTGATTTCTCTGAAGTTCAAGACAATGCAAAGTGACGGAATTCTTCTCCACAGAGAAGGACAAAATGGAAACCATATCACACTGGAATTAATTAAAGGGAAGCTGTCTCTACTTATTCATTTAGGTAAAACTTACAGTCTAATAAAATTTAATATACTTACTAGATTTGACTGAAATTATTTTAATTTTTAAGTAATTTTTATTATATAGAATATGAAAAACTATCAGTATGTGTTTAAATAATTATATTTTTATATGGAATTAATATTTTTTCTTCTTGTCTCAAGGTGATACTGAAACTCATTCTTCTAATGCCCACATTAATCTTACTCTGGGCAGCCTTTTGGATGATCAACACTGGCATTCTGTTCTAATTGAGTGCTTCAAAAATCAAGTAAACTTTACAGTGGATAAACACACTCATCATTTTCATGCAAAAGGAGAATTCAGTTATTTGGACCTTGACTATGAGGTGTGAAAATTACCTTTCATTTACTACATTTATTAAGTTTCTTATGTAAATGCAGTGAAAGAAGCAAAGGAGGCAGAATGTAAGGAAGTTCGCAGTGCTTAAGGATTAAGGGATTTTACATCTCCTAAAGGAACAAGTCAAAGAGACATGTTCTTATATTACAACTGCCCCACTAGACTTACAAAGCAAAATTTTCAAAAGATCATGTTTTAAATTTCAGAGTTAATTATTTTAATATCTTAATACCAAGTTGTGTTCCAGAAAGCTGGGCGATTTTGATTCTATATTAAAAAAAAAAAAAAAAAAAACCACAAAAAAAATATTGTAAGGGCAAAAAGAAGTAAAGAAATCGAAGAAATTGAATAGTTAAGAGTTAAAGAGTCACTTTTGTAGTTAATCACTGAACTGAGATTAGATCACTTACTCTTGGTAGTGTGCATTGCTAGGCAGTACTCAGGGTGGAGCTGAGATTTCCTGAGAGCATAATCTCTAGTCTTCTTCTAAGGCATTTCCATGTTGGCAAGCAAATATATAGGGACAAGAGAATGAGGCAAATATAGAAGGATAGAGTCATGTAAGAGTATCCAATTGGGATTTTGAGAAGCAACTCCCAACTTTATCCTTCTCTAAGCTTGGGAGCAAAGAGATTCCTTCTTTCATAAAGAACCTCCTCAGTTTTTTTGATTGATGTTAAAACTTGATTTGACAGAAGCAATACTACTGTCTCAGCCAGGAATCTCCTTTGTTTATCATGAAATGAGAGAGCAGGACAGAGATAACATCATCATCCTCTGAGGAAAATCTGAGAAAACTGGGTTTGTTTATCCTTGAGAAGAGAAGGTTTAGGAGAGACCTTATTATGATGTTCCAATACTTCAAAGGTGGTCACAAAGAAGATGGAGACTCCCTGTTTACAAGGAGTGCCATGGATAAGATAAGAGATAATGGGCACAAGTTGCTCCTGGAGAGATTCTGATTTGACACAAGAGGAAATTTTTTCACTATGAGAAAACTCAGATATTGGAATGGTCTCTCAGGTAGGTCCTTTCAAACCAACCTGATCTCCTTTTATGCTCAGGTGGCCCACCTGGCGGATGAGGGGAAGGCTGTGGATAGAGTCTACCTGGACTTCAGCAAAGCCTTTGACACCCTCTCCCACAGCATTCTCCTGACAAAGCTGTCAGCCCAGGGCTCAGACAGGAGCACTCTGTGCTGGGTTAGGAACTGCTGGAGGCCCCCAGAGAGTGGTGCTGAACGGTGCTGATCCAATTGGCGGCCGTTCACCAGTGGTGTCCCCCAGGGATCAATGCTGGGCCCAGTTCTGTTTAATATCTTCATTGATGATTAGATGAGGGGATTGAGTCCACCATTAACAAATTCACAGATGACACTAAGCTGGGGGGGAGTGTGGATCAGCTGGAAGGCAGGAGGGCTCTGCAGAGGGACCTGGACAGACTGGAGAGTTGGGCTGATTCCCATGGGATGAGGTTCAACACGGCCAAGTGCCGGGTCCTGCACTTTGGCCACAACAACCCCATGGGGAGCTCCAGGCTGGGCACAGAGTGGCTGAGAGCAGCCAGGCAGAGAGGGACCTGGGAGTCTGGATTGACAGGAAGCTGAACAGGAGCCAGCAGTGTGCCCAGGTGGCCAAGAAGGCCAATGGCATCCTGGCCTGGATCAGGAACAGCGTGGCCAGCAGGTCCAGGGAAGTGATTCTGCCCCTGTCCCCAGCCCTGGTGAGGCCACAGCTCGAGTCCTGTGTCCAGTTCTGGGCCCCTCAGTTCAGGAAGGAGATTGAGGTCCTGGAGCAGGTCCAAAGGAGGACAACCAGGCTGGTGAAGGGACTCCAGCACAAGTCCTGTGAGGAGAGGCTGAGGGAGCTGGAGGTGTTCAGCCTGGAGAAGAGGAGGCTCAGGGGAGACCTCATCGCTCTCTACAACTCCCTGAAAGGAGGCTGGAGCCAGGGGGGCGTTGGTCTCTTCTCCCATGTAGCTACCAGTAAGACAAGAGGGCAATGGACTTAAGCTCTGCCACGGGAGGTTTAGGATATTAGAAAAAAAAATTCTTTACAGAGAGGCCGAACAGACATTGGAATGGTCTGCCCAGGGAGGTGTTGTATTCTCTGTCCCTGGAGGTTTTTAAGAAGAGGCTGGATGTGGCACTCAGTGCCATGGTCTGGTAACGGCGGTGATAGTGGATCAAGGGTTAGATTTGATGATCTCAGAGTTCCTTTCCAACTTGGATGATTCTCTGATTCTATGATTCAGGGGAAGTGGTAGATTTGCCCACTTTGGCAAATTTTAAGTCTCAACTCGACAACATGTTGAGACATCTCATATAAACAATAATATCAGAAGGGTAGGACCAAATGATTCCTGAGGTCCCTTTCAGCCTTACATTCTATGATTCTATGATCTTCCATGTCTGTTTAGAAAATGGTGAGAAGCAGTATCATAACCATGTGATCATATCTTCATTTCAGTAGTGCTTCAAATGCAGTAAACGGTATAAAGATACGAGGAATGATCCCCAACTCGAAGTTATTATTATATGGATTGATGAGAATTACAATAAACCAGCATGAATCCATTTGAAAAAAAAGTTTACCTTAAGACTTAAACTCATGTTAAATCTTGAAAATATTCTGTGAAAAAATCTTTCTTACACAAATGGTAGATTTGTGGAAAGGAGCAAATTCAATTTGTTGTGTGTTTCCCACCAGCATTTAATTATATCACTATTTCACATTTGTAATGTGGTGACTGGCTGCTTTATGTGTGTCCCTGTGCTGACTTAGGGATGAAATAATGAGTGACAGAGCAGAGTGTTTTGAATCTACAAAACTAAATTATTTTATTCTACTAATTCAAGTTTTTAAGCTGCTTAGAACAATATTTCAAGCTGTTCTGTGTCTGCATTTTCTTATTTCAGAAGTATTGTTCTCAAGATTGAAGTTAGGATTCTGCTTAAAATTTCTGAACCCAAGCTTGGAGGATAGTACCAAAACAAAAACAAAACCAAAACAAAACAAAACCACACACACTCAAAATAGAAACCAAAAAATGACTAATAATTGTTAGTTTTAACTGATTGCCAAATTTTACTAAATAAACAGGTATTTTAAACTGATTTTCCCAGTACTTCACATAGTGTTACTGAAAGTATGTTTTATCAAAGCAAGATATAAAGTAAAGCAAAAGCTTGTAAAAAGCCTAAAAACTTCCCAAAAAGTATGAATCACTATATTTAGAATTTCATTTCTGACTATAAAAATTTCTCAATTTATTAACTTAATGAGGCATGGAAAAGTTAATTGGCTTTGTGTTTGGTTTGGTTTTGTTTTGCATAAAATTATTTTAAATATTAAGTGAAATTTCCAAATTAAAAGATACATAGTTTACACTGTCCTTTGGTACAATGTCAACTAGAATAGCTTTGGAATGGGTAAGTCCAGACGTTTGTGTAGGCTGGCATTCTGTTTCTGATGGTGCCCAAGAGTGAAAACACGGACAAGACTATAATTCAGGTCACTCCTGTGGCAATACTTTTCTAAAATAATATACTGTTTTCTAACAGTCTCTGCCTTAGGGACCTTTTAAAACAGTGTTTTTCCTGAATGTAATAGTTCTCAAAGGATTTTTATTATTATTAAATCTTCCAATCTCTTTCTGAACCCAAGTAAACCTACATAATCACATCTAGGAACTTCACAGCCTAACTAAGCATTTTCAAAGGGAAAAGTATAGAACCTTTAATTTGTTTTGAACCTGTTCTAGAATAATTTGGTTTGATGTATTTTGTACACCATGATTGTAGTTATTTTTTGAGTACAGTGGAGAATTCAGGCTTAGATTTCCTAAAGAAGTTGTTAATGAATTGTCTTCTCTCTTTTTCAGTATCCCAGCATGGTCTGCATGTAGTGGGTCTTGTCTTTTTTCTCCTTGGTTTTGCAGCTATATTCATCCCTGAAAATTATGTTAAGCAATTGTTAAGAGGCATCCTCAGAAGGAAAAAAAAAACAAACAGCATTTCAGAATACTTTAATGCATACATATAGCTTCATATATCATCTTTTCTGTTAGCCTGTTCTTTTAATACATAGAAGTGATACAAGAAAATAGACAACAAGTAGGAGATTTACTACTGAGCAGTCTTGGACTTTCACTCTGATGCTAATGGCAACTTCTTTCCATAGAAAACTATTTAATTGTATCATTGATTTCTTTTCTCTTTCTAAGATCAGCTTTGGAGGGATCCCAATGCTTGGAAAATCAGGAATATTGTCACACAGGAACTTTCATGGGTGTTTTGAAAATATTTATTATAATGGAGTGAATATTGTTGACCTGGCCAGGAGGCATAAATCTCAGATCTACTTTGTGGTAAGAGATTCATAGATAAAAATATAAATTTAAAATACAGGAAATAAAAAGATCATAACCACTTTAATATGCAACATGTTAACACATAGTTCTAATAAAATCTATGTTGAAAAATCAAGGAATCACCTAACTGGGTGATTATATATTAGTTGCTGTACGGACTCATCCAGTAGACAATGCAGGATGTATGTATTCTTCAGCTCTTTAGCTTACATTAGATGTGTGTAACATCTCACTGCTCTGTGTTGGCTGACTGTTTTGCATGTACAAAAGCAAGCAAGTAAATTAAGATGTATCTGAAGTTCTTCTGGCTTTGGCTTCTGTACCTGATGAGTAAAAAAACCGAAGGTACATTTTTAAAGCCTTCTGTTGCTGAGGACACTGATCCACTCTGTTTTCCATCAGGTGTTATAGGTACTGCTCCTTGGTCTGTCAAAATGCTTTTTGGTAAAAATAAACACTGCCTTTAACAATCAGTTGCCAAGATAAACATTTTTTTCTGCATGCAAGCATTCAGAGCCATGTAAATAATTGTACCCAATTTGCAATCAGTGTTATTTTACATGATACTCATATACTTGTCAAGTCCCTATTGGTTCCTGAGGCTGAGACAAAGTAGGAACAATTTGTCTATTTAGGATTGTCAAAATAGGAACAACAGGTCCAACTCCTGAAGTACCATTAAATAATTCACGTAGCTTAGGATCTTAACACGTTTACTAAAAGGTCCTTGACACTCTTTGCAGAGGCAGATATATCTGTTCTGATCAAACAAGGATGTATACCTTTCTCAAAATGATGATGTCCTTCTACATACTCATATTTGATTATTAGACAAACACATTCAAGTATTTCAGATATTAGGTTCTACACACAATGTTTTGAAAATCAGTACCTTCCAAAAAAAGTTCTTATGACTATATTTTCCTCAGATGTTCCAAATGACATATTTGTTTCATTTCTTTCTAGGGAAATGTGTCCTTCTCATGTTTAGAGCCACAGGTCATTCCTGTTACATTTCTGAGTGCCAGTAGTTACCTGGCACTGCCAGGAATATCAAGGCAAGATGAAGTATACATCAGTTTCCAGTTTCGCACCTGGAACAAGGAGGGTCTTCTATTATCTAATAAACTACACAAGGCTTCAGGTGGTTTCTTTTTATATCTGAGCAATGGGAAAGTTAAAATCAGTCTTCACAAACTAGGAAAAACGCTGAGTGACATCACTGCAGGTAAGAGAAAAAAAGAAAAAAAATTCCAAGGTTCCTGTGCATTAAAAATATGTTAATGTAGAGTCAGTTAAGCTACTGTCTACATTCTTGACCTAGTTTTATGACTAATATGTATGAAACTATGCTTTACATGTGTGGATTTTAATTCCGAATTTCTATAAATACTTAATTTTCTTAGAAACATATATATATATGCTTTTTTCCCCATTTGCATTTTCTTAAAATAATGTAGGCTGTAAAGTTTTATCCTTAGCGTTACAGAAAAACAGTATTTAAAGATTATGTTTATTATCTGGGAAATCTGAGACATCTAAGCAACATTTTCAGTTGTGTAAACAAGTTAATTACTTACTCTGTCAAAAGATACCATTAGGATGCTCTTCAACATTTCCCTTCATCAAGCATCAAGTACCTATTTTTTTTCTGTAAATTTATATGTTATTATAAACATTATATTTGTTATTTTTATAGGTTTCAGTAACAGAAGTCTTAGTTAAATCTGAACAGAGAATGTCCAATACCAAGTTGTGTTCCAGAAAGCTGGGCAAGTTTGAGTCTATATTTTTTTAAAATCCCAAGAAATTATAATAAGGGTAAAAAAAAGTGAAGAAATTGGGGAAAATGAATAATTAAGAGTTAAAGGGTAACTTCTGTAGTTAATCATTGAACTGAGACTACATTATCTACTACTGGTAGTGTGCATTGCTAGGCAGGCCGCAGTGTGGAGCTAAGAGAGCTACTGTGAGAAGCAGTAACATGACCATGTGATAATTTTTCCTTTTTCTTATAGAAGCATAAAATGGCTATTCCAGTATGAGTTCTCAGACAGGGAAAAAAAAAAAAAAAAAAAAAAAAAAAAAAAAAAAGGACTAGAAATATTAGGCAGATATCTTGGATTTCAAATGATATATGAAGATGAGGAAATGTGGCTGAAATTGGAGAGGCTTTTGTATGCACAAAGAAAATGCCCAACGAGCCCTAGCTAGAGAAATATCTCATAGCAGCAGTGGGTAATAAAACTGCAGAAAATGCAGTGATGATACTTAAAACAGTGGAGAATTCAAGTGGTCTTAGATTTATTCCGAGCTGTAAAAAAATCATATATTTCATATTGCTTGTTCATAAAGCAGGATTATTACCAGTGAAAAATAAGACAATCATTTGGAGTAGTGTAATGTGTAAACTGAATTAACAGGTGAAGAACAAGTATAAAAACTGCATTTTACATTTGTACTTCAAAAAGAAGTTTAAATTCTTCATAAATTCAAATTCTTATCTTTTATAGGGAATATTAATTGGAGGGATAGCAACCAAACCAAAAGCTTCTTTCAGTGCACTTTTCAAGCCAGAATATAGAGAACTTAATAACACTTTTTAGTGCTACTTTGTTTTCAGAAATAACAAATACAATTAATAAACTGAGCAATTACTGGGATAAATATTAAAACCAGCACTAATATTTGTCTCTTTCTGACCCCACAGAATCAATAAAGTTATTCAAAAGAGAAAATTTTAAGCCCCCCCAGAATATTGTCAGTACAAACACAAAGTAAAAGTCACTTATATGAAATGCTCAACAATTATCTGCATGACTGAGGCAGACAAAGAGAGCAAAGCAGAGGCAAATAAAGATGAGAAAGAGCTACAGGATTTAAAGATGAGGCCTCCTTAATTCTGTGCCAGTATTGCGTTCATGTTGTTCCTTACTTCAGTTCTGACACAAAATTAAAATTCCTTGGATGGGGGAGGAGAGGGGAAAGAAATAAAAAAGAAGTGAAACGTAACTCTGAAGCACATTATGTTTCTGCACGTATATAATTATTAAAAATAACATATTAAACAGTTTATTATTTTAATTCAGGAAAAGATTGTAGGTTAGTAATGACATGGATAATGTTTAAATTTACATAAATCCTGTAATCCTGTTACTATAGGTGATACTAGGATCAGTCTTGGTATTTGTTATAATCTAAAATAACTGATGCACAGAGTGTCATTTTAATGACAAGAGGTTTCCCTAGGCTCACTATTTGAAAATGTCAGTTCCTTAGTAAGAATGTCAGGGGTATGTAGATAACTGTGATGAATTTGGCTTTTTATAAGCTATTTCAATTGCCATTCAATTAGATGATGTATGTTAAAGAATCAGTTGCAGGAAACATCATTTAAACAGACCAGCTAAAGATGGTGGCACTTTTAAGAGCTGTAGACTTGCACATATCTCAATTTATTCAGTTTCAATGTTGCAACACAGTACTTACCATATAAAATTAAACACCCCAAAATAAATCTTTACCATCTATGATGAAACAGAAATTATATCATGCTATGCTAAACTTAGTCTTCATAAAATATAACAGGAAGAATTGTGTTTGTCTTTATGAAGACGGAAACCCTTGCAAAAGCATCTTATTATCTTCTGAGAAAGAGGTTATCTAAAAAAAAAAGATACAGGGACCTTTTTATTGAGTATTTGAAGTACCTATTGATATATTCACTGAAGCAATTCAAATCTGTGTTAGGAGTTTGAGTAATTAATTATGGCTAGATGTTTTTTTTCCATACATTCAAGGACATGGGGCCTGTATTAAATTAATACGAAGGTAATTTGTGTTGAATTCCAAATGAAAATTTAACTACTACATGTATACATGTCTGAGGTCATATTATTCAGTTTCTTCATATGACTCTATGCAGCTTTTAATTTCTATGTATCTTTGAATTAAATGATGTTAAAAAAATTGCAGTAGGTGGTTATACTTCTATATACTTCTATACTTCTATATTTGTCTAAACTAGTTACTTGCTTGTTTTATTGTTTGGGGTTTGTTGGTGTAATTATTTGCTTCTTAGTGTTCTAATAATATATATACATTGTCTTTTTATATATATGTTCCTGAGGTTTGAATTTATTGTTATGCAATACCTCACACGGGCTATTTTTTTCTGTTCTTAGATATTAAAATGATGGAAATACAACTAATAAGAATAAGTGGATATCATTCTTAATAGCTACCATGTTATGCATTAAAAGTTTAATTGCTGTTTCTTCCTCACTTGTTTTCTGCAAAAGCATTTTTTTTTGACTCCTAGAAGAGCAACAGACAATGTAATTTTCATATGGAATATAAATATTAACAGTCCGTTGGTCTCCAGCATTTATATGTTGTACCGCTCCATGAATTTGCACAACCAAATATAAATCTAATCAAGTTTGTCAATTAGAGGACTGCAATGATCTGTTTTCTCTAGAATGTCCTGTACTACCACAATGAAATTGTTCAGGAAACCTTAACATAAGCTGTATCAACATAGTTTACTATCTTCGATAATTCCAGCCCATATGAAGAGGAGATAAAATATACATCCCAAAATCTTTTGGCAGATTAGTATGACAAACAACAATAAACAAACTAAAATGTGCAAAATTTGTATGACTGATTTTCCAGTAATTAAAATATTTTTCTATTTCAGTCATTCAATCAGTCTCCATTTTCATGTTAGAGCATTCTCTTACATATCATGACAGTCAAGTGATGCAATTCGTGGAATATGGTTTTCTTATGGAAAGTCTTGTGACATTTGCATGACAGTTGCTGAAGATTTTAACATCTATGGGATTTTTTTGTATTGGGTTGTAATATAATAACTTTATTTTATTTTAAAAGATAGAGAAGTATGCTGTAATAGGGCACTAAAAATGCGTATTATGTGTAAAATTTTGTATCAGCCACCACAATGATACTTTAAAGATAAGGTCCTCTGACTGAGAGGTTATTTTTCATAGTCACTACATTAATTGGTTGTATTACCAACAGTTAGGAGTATTAAGACAGTAAGGCTTATTCATTTAAGTACTTCTAATTTGACTTTATCAGAGATGAAACAAACAAATAGGCAAAAGCTCCATCTTCACAATTTTTTTCCCTTTGTCACTTGGAAATTTTATGTGAGCTGTGGTTTATCTATTGGTCTCTCCTCCTTTTAAGTCTGTAACATTCAGGTAGCATACCAAGTGTTGAATGCTTATAATTCATTTTGTATTCTATTTTCCTTACAGGTGCCAGATTAAATAATGGTCAGTGGCATTCTGTATCCTTCTCTGCCAAAAGAAATCATATCAGTATAGTATTGGACAATACCGTGACCATGTCTTCTCATGCCTCCATACCTCTGGAAATTTTTTCAGGAGATGCTCTCTACTTTGGAGGTGAAATGCATTGTTTATCTATGTTAGAAATATCCTGCATATATATATAAGGTGTTTTTTTTTTTTCTTTTTATGTTGCTTCAGGTTTACTATCTTTACTAGGTGATTTTCACTGATGTAGGATTGATGGCACAGGTGAACAGATAGGGAGGGATATGGGCAGTTGCAAAAAGCAGCATATTCAGTTAAGTTCTACAGCAGCAGGAGGACACATCTATTTATTTTTGGGGGACTGGAAGCTTCAAATTAATGCTAAAAATATGTAAAATTCTAACTTCATATCCACCCCTCTTCTCTGATTTCAACTTTATAATTAAATTAGCAGCTTGTACATGCTGTACAAACTTGGGAAAAACTAGTAGGTTTCCAAGTTTAAAAGATTCTTTATTAAAATTTTATGTCCTATACCGTTGTCAAAATGCAGAAAATGCATTTTTACTTTGTTTCTAGGATATATGGTTATTTACTGTATTTCTGTATGTTGGTTGTTAAAACATTACTAGTATCCTTCCCAGAGAGGTATCCTACAGACCTGGTCATCAGTTTTCTTATTTTAATGAATACAAACCAGGCAAGAACTATGTATCTCAGCTACGAAAATTGTGCTAGACATAAAAATACGTCAGTGCTCTGCCAGCACAGTTTCTTGTCATGTTATCATTAGGGATATACTACTTCTTTCGGTTGTTGGAATAATAATGTACTGTAAATATAGGAGAAAAAAAGTATTTGAAAAAGCACAGAGGATAAATTTCATTATTAAAGGATTTCTTCCTATCTTTACTAACTGGTCCAGAATTAAAAGGAGTCCCAGATTCATTAGTACTAAGGATGTTGCTTTTTCTGTAACAAAACTAGAAAATAAATTTTAAAAATTAAATTAAAATAGCTAATTATAAAAGATAGAAACTTTTTCTGACTTCCTTCCTTGGGTTTGTTTGGGTATTTTCTTTGTTTTTTGTTTTTTTTGTTTGGTTGGTTGGTTTGGTTGGTTGGTTGGTTTGGTTGGTTTGGTATTGTTAGGTTTTGGTTTTTGGGGTTCTGGGGTTGGTTTTTTTTTTTTTGGTGTTTGAGGTTTTTTTGTGTTTTGGTTGTTTTTTTGTTTTTTGTTAATTATTTGGGTTTGATGTCTTTTTTAGATTTGTTTTGTTTCACTTAAATTTTATTTTATTTCTTTTTATAATGAACTACATGGAATTTATCTAATTCTGAAACTTAGTGTCAGATTTTTCACCAGAAATTACAGAATTTATTTTACTGATTTACTGTAGAATGTTGTAAAGTATATGGTTAGAACTGTAATTGATGTAGTAGTGAAAAGTTACTATGGTCCTACCTGGACTTCTGCAAATCCAAAGACTGTTGTTCTTAAAGCATTAGAACAAGTAGATAATAAATACTTTTCACTTGGAAACGTAATAACAGTTACTAATAGTTTAGTTCCTCACCAAAGTAAAACTGTCAATTTATTCACTTATTTTGTTTCAGTTTTACTTTAGCTTTTACTATAAACTTCCTAAAAATCATAGAATCATAGAATGGTTTAGGTTGGAAGGGACCTTAGAAGTCACCTACTCCAACCTCCCTGCCATGGGCAGGGACACCCCTCATCTAGACAAGGTTGCTCAAGGCCTCATTCAACCTGGCCTTGAGCACTTCCATGGGGAGGCATCCACAACTTCTCTGGGCAATCTGTTCCAGAGTCTCACCACCCTCATACTAAAGAACTTCTTCCTAATATCCAGTCTCAACCTATTCTCCTTCAGTTTAAATCAATTTTCCCTTGTTCTGTTGATGGACAGATGAAAGGTCTTTCCCTAGCCTTCCTGTTGGTTCCCTTCAGGTATTGAAAGGCATCTATAAATGTACCCCCAATGTCTTCCCTTCTTCAGGCTGAGCAATCCCAGCTCCTTCAGCCTCCCCTCATATCAGAGGTGCTCCAGCTTCCCGATCATCTTTGTGACCTTCCTCTGGACTCGTTACAGTAGATCTATGTCCTTATGGTGGGGAAACCAGAACCTGATTGCAATATTCAAGGTGGGGTCTCACAAGTGCAGAGTAAAGGGCGAAGGTCACATCTCTTGACATGTTAGCAGTGCTCTTCTTGATGCATCTTAGGATAGAGTTGGCCTTCTGAGTTGCATGAGTTGACTGCCAGCACATGTTGAGCTTGTCATCAATCAACACCCCTAAGTCCTTCTCTTCAGGGCTACACTTAACCCATTCTGTACCCAGCTTGTAATCGTGCCTAGCGTTGGCCTGACCCCTATGCAGGACCGTGAACTTGGATTTGTTGAATCTCATGCAGACAACAATGGACCATTTCTCAAGCTTCTTAAGGTCCCTCTGGATGCCATCTATTTTCTGAAGTGAATACATCACACCACAGAGCTAGGTGTCTTCAGCAAACTTACTGAGAGTGCATGCAATGCCATTGTCCATGTCACTGACAAATATGTTAAAACAGCACTGGGTCTAGAACACACCCCTTAGGAACTCCACTTATCACTGCTCTTCAGGTGGACATTGAGTCACTGATCACAACTCTTTGGTGTGACCTTCTAACCATCAAGTGGTCCATCCATCAAATCTATGTCTCTCCAACTTTGAGGCAAGGATGTAAAGTCTGACAGTGTCAAACTCCTTGGACAAGTCCAGATAGATTATATTAGTTGCTCTTTGCATATCTACCAGAGCTGTAACTCTTATCATAGAGGGCCACTTTATTTGTCACAGATCACCTTGTTGTTTCTCATGTGCCTTAGTACCAGATGCCAGGATGATCTGCTCCATGATTTTTACTTGGCACAGAGGTGACACTGGCTGGTCTGTAGTTCCCTGGGTATTCTTTGCTCCCTTTTTTAAAAATGGGGTTTATGTTTCCCCTTTTCCAATCTGTGGGAACTTCTCCAAGATTTCTCAAATATAATGGCTAGTGGCCTAGCAACTTCATCCACCAGTTCCTTTAGAATCCATGGATGTAGATGATCAAGTCACATGGACTTGTGCACTTTTAGGTTCTCTAGGTGTTTCTGACCCTAATCTGCATTTACTCTGGGTGTATCTTCACTCTTCCAGATCCAGCCATTACCCTATGTGAGTTGAGTGGTGTGACTTAAGTGAAGGCTGAAGCAAAGAAGCCATTGAGTACTTCAGCCTTCTCTATGTCCTAAGTAACCAGGTCACTTGTATGTCTCTGGAGGGGCCACACATTCACTCTTGTTTTTTTCTTTTTTTTTTCTGACATATCTTTAGAACCTTTTTCTGTTCTTTTTAATGTCCTTGGGGAGGTTTGACTCCAACAGGGCTTTAGCTTTCATAACCTGCTTTCCGGTTGCATGAACAGTTTCCTTGTAATCCTTCCAGGTTACTTGTCCTTGTTTCCACCCTTTGTGGATTTCCTTTTTATGTTTGATTTTGGTCATGACTTCCTCATTTATATATATATAGGCCTCCTGGCCTTTTTCCACGATTTTCTTTCTAGGGATGCAGTGCATTGGTCTTGCTGGAGATGATCCATGAAAGTCAACCATCTTTCATGGGATGAAATTTCATTTAGAATAAGTTCAGTGTCTTTAATCCGAGATGGAACAAGTCCAGGTAACTATCCAGTCTGGAGGATAACTCCCTAGATCCATTGATTTCAGGAATCTCCTGTATTGCTTGTGCCTTGTTGTGTTGTTTCACCAACTGATGTCAGGGTGGTTAAAGTCCCCCATGAGGACTTGTGAAGAAGCTTGTGAACAAGTAGCAGCTCCTGTCTATGAAAGACCTTATGCACTTGGTCCTCCTGGTCAGATAGTCTGTAACAGACCTCCACTCTAATGTCTCCTTTCCTTCCTTTCACCCTCAACCTCAAGGACTTGGTCTTTGCTTCATCACTTGCCAGGTGGAGCTCCATGCATTCTAGTTATTCATTGACACAGAAGACAACACCCCCTCCTTCTCACCTCTGTCTGTCCTTCCTGAAGAGCTTAAACCCTTCTGTCCAACACACCAGTCATGAGAGTCATTCCACCATGATGCAAACCAGGTCATAGCACTGCAGGCATGCAAGCATCATTAGCACGTCCTGTTTATTGCCTATGCTGCAGGCATTCACATAAAGGCTTTTCTGTGCCCCTGACAAAGCATCTGGAGCCCCCAGTGAAGTACAGTTGCATGATCCCCACACCTTTTTGTGGACATGGGCTGTAGTTCCTACCTAGCCCTTCTCAGATATTTCTACTCTTTCTAAACCAATAAGAACCCTCCTCTCTTAATTACTCATTGTTTTTCTGTCAGCCATGAAAGCTGAGATGGCAAAGCAAGGGTCTTTGCTAGTACAGAATCCTGCAGACCTTGGCTTGCTATCTCCAGACTTATTCCTAACAGACCTAGTTTTATCTCCTTCCCCCTTCATATCTATATCATATATCGGGTTGTACACTCATTTGAAATTTGAATTCTATTGCCATTTTTCTTCCTTATAGTAAACCCCTAAATTTTCTTTACAGGACTTCAGAAAATACCCATTATCTCTTTGGAATAGAGGTGTCTTAAAATTCAGTATTTCCTAATCAATAAACAAGATTGTCTTTGAATGTGCAAGGTTTTTTTTTTTTTTGGTCAAAAGAATTACCTTTGTGCATCATTCCAGAAACAATATTAAGCTTTGGAAGAAAGACAAATTGAAACCAAACCAAAACAAAAAACAAACCAAAATAACAATAACAAACATTTACACATATTTCATTACACTGTATTTCAGTATTTCTTCTGGGAAAACCTGCCTAAGGGAGGTTGGAATTAGATGATCTTTGAAGTCCCTTCCAACCCTGGCCATTCTGTGATACTATGACTAACTGATGCGGTTTAAGTCAAATCAGGGTCTAAAAAATGTATTAACAATGTTTAATTAATTGGTAGTCGGTGAAGTAGGC